>CM072768.1:24749367-27249367 GCA_036936925.1 Cenchrus fungigraminus
TGGAGAAGAAGCCGGCGATCGTCGACGAGGTCACGCCATGCCTTGCAGACGCGCCGCGACGACACGAGGCTGCGCGCCGGGAGACGGCTGAGGATGTTCGCGAGCAAGTCGTCGGGTAGAGCCATCACGGCCTTGGTCTCCATGGACGCTTCTAGTGCAGAGCTAGGTGGACGATGAACTCGCGTGATGGATGTTCTCAAACCCGGCCTGGTCGTCAAACCCTAGAATGTTCTTTATCTCTTCCTCTCTTTCTCGCTCTCTTTTTCGTTAGCACGCTATCGTACGTACCAGAGCAGAGCTGCTGTCCTGTTCGGATCGTAACAAAAAACAGATAGTATTGTTGCAATGCATGAGAGCCCAATACAGAGCCCATGAGGGCAGTTCCAATGGCAAGTTTCTTGGAGTAGTTTCCAAGAGAAAAAAAGAAAAGTTAATGTCAATAGAAACCATCCTCCCAAATGCTTAGTTTCTACATTAATCACCATACACCGAATACTTTAAATGCAATGCAGAAAGGAGAGAGATCAAGTGTGGCAAATCATTGTGTAACACCGGCTGTCATCTCTCAGCCAAAAACTGTACGACCAAAAACTTAGCCCTGATTGCTTGAAATTTCAAACTCATATACATATATGCAGTGATTATATTACTTCAGTTAGCGGTGGCATAACAAAAATATGGCAGTACGTCTCTAGTGCTCTCTCTCACCTCATGTACACCACAGACCACACACGCCCCACCCTCTAGTGATGCTACGTACGTCTCTGCGCTCTCTCTCTCCTCACGTTCTCTGCCTCCAAACTCCAAAGAGAACAGAAAGAACAGAGGAGCTCATCCTCTTCTTCCCCTCTCAAATCCTACCTCCAAATCCAAGAATCAGCCTATGCATGTCACACCACCGCGTTCTCTATCTCGAGAGGTTTCCATTCTCCTATGGAGCTCTTGCTAGCGTGGAGTATCCGGGGAGATTGAAGAAGGACACCCTCCATGACCGCCCAGACACAAGCAACGGTGCCATGCTCGCCCCTGGGTGCGAAGGGGCCCGAGCGCGCCCGCCTGGGCACGGTGGCCGGAGCTCGCATCGGGGGCACGGCGCATGCTTGCTCGCCACGGGGACGCGGCCGGAGCTGGCTCACCTGAGCTCATCGTGGTCGAGTCTGCACGGCTGCACGCATGAAGATCAGGGCCGCAGGGCACAGCTGCAGCACACCGGATCCAGGAATTAGCTTTGGAAAGAGGTCGTTTCTCCCCAACGGGAATTCGATGGTTTCTACGTGCGTTGGGACGAGGGAAGACGTCGTTCCTTGTAGAAGAAACGATTTCTTCAATTTTGCTTCTCTTTCCTCATTAATCAGCATGACACATCATCATTTTGCTGATGTGGCGTCTTATTTAATGAAGATGGAAACCATCGTTAATGTCCCATTGGGACTGCCCTGAGGAGTCCTATTCGGGGTGCAACAGAAGGTATCTTTAATTGTCCAATTAAGTTTGTGCTCGTTCTTCATGTATTCACAATCATCTTGTCTGTTCTTTTTTTTTAGAATTACACAGTACAACGCAGACGCTTACAACACGCACGTACACTTACCCCTGTGAATACATGTACGTAAACCCTACCCCTATGAGCACCTCCGAAGGACTGAGCACCGACAGATCATCTTGTCTGTTCAAATAGCTTGACTAATTGCAGCTCAACATCGCTGTCTTTAGTCGGCATCACCGCGTTGATGGTCAAGGTTTCCGACCACTGGTGGGATCCATGGCCGGATGTTCTTCTCTTCGCTGCACTCTTGCATTGGTCTGGGCTTTCTGGATGACAGCACCCAAGGTTAAGGATGGACTTGTTCGGAAATACGCTACCAATGCAAGCAGCCACAACGGCATCTGCTACCAACAACTGCTACGTTACTCTACCGGCTAGCAGCACCTAAGAAATACAGTAATGCATACGATGGTGAGAACTTGTGCAAATAAGGGGCACCGTACCGTTTAGGCTAAGTTTTGAACTATATATGTATGCCGCCTCGACACCTCGCCACTGGAAGAATGGTGCTCCACCCTTGTTTTGTAGCCCGGCCTCCCCCTTCATGTAAAATCCGATGTGCCGTGATGGCATTGTAAACCATTTGAGCTTTGCCCTTCAATTGAGTTCAGCTCGGCGATCTGCACCTACCGTTGATGCCTCACAAAAAAAAAGCAGTCCATGCGTCTATGAAGATTTTAGCAAGTACTTCGTCCGGTCCAAATTGTAGGTTGTTTTGGCAAATCTAGATTCATAGTTAATAGTATGTATCTAGACGTATATAATTCCAAATGGGCCGGGCACGATTGACAGCACGAGGCACGACAGGTCGTAGTGCCTGCGCCGCCACTCCGGGCCATAGTGCCGGCCCGAGGCATGTCCCGATTTTTGCCAGACCGATAGGCGGCCCGATAATAAACTTCTAATGTCATATAAATACATCAAACCCTAATCTTTCTCCCCTCCCTCCACTCCAGCCGCCACCCCTCCTCTTCCGATCCCGTCGCCACCCCCTCACCTCCCGCTGACTCGCTCCGGATCCCGTTGCGACCCCCTGCCCTCCCGATCTCGCCACCGCCCCACGCCGACCCACCCCTTCCTGCTCCTCCTCCAGCCTCTGCCGCGCCATGGGTGGGGAGCTGCACCACGAGCAGGCGCATGGAGCGAAGCTCCCAATCCTGCCACCGACCCCCTCTCTTCTCCTATCGACTCCCGATCCGACCGCCGTCCCCCTCTCTTCTCCAATCGGCTCCCGATCTGGCTGCCACCCTGGAGCACCACGACGAGCACCAGGCCGCCCGCTGGGATCTGCGCTGGTCTGCGCCGGCCGGCGGCCGCCACCCTAGCCCCCGTCACTGCCTGACACCAAGTTGGCATGGGACGGGCCGGCCGAGCCCGATGGGCCGACACCAGCCTGATGGGCCAACCGGGCTGTCGTGCCGGCCCGACACGACACGAAAAAGAGGCCTTAGGGCCGTGCTTGGGCCGCAAGGTTGGCACGACGCCCGACACAGCCCGGCACGAAGAATCCATCAGGCCGCATAGTGTCAGGCCGCATAGTGCCGGGCCATTTAGGGCTAGGGCCGGGCGGCCCGTTTGGAATTCTATATCTAGATGTAAATACATATCTAGATGCATAACAAAATTTATGAATCTTGAAATGCCGAAACGGCTTACAAATTGGAATGGAGGGAGTACATTTTATATCCTGCAAAGTGCAAAGGTTAAAGCCAAGGCTTTGTAATTGCAATGCATGACATACCTTTTCTTCGTTCAATGGCTATGTGTTGTGCTAGAGGAACCTAAACATTTCCGGCTTACGCTTATTCTCTATACCCTTTTCCTGTAATTCTGGTTATTAAAGGGGTAGCCAGGTGAAATACTGCTGCTCCAAAAGATCACTTTCTAATTCCTCTGTCTTTCAATTTTCCCTCCTCACCAAAAGAAAGGAACTCTTCCACCTCTATTTACTTACTTTTCCTCTCCTCACTCTCTTTTTTCCCGCCTACTTGGCCTTTGTGCCCGTGCCTCGCTAGCCTACTGTCGGGGAGCAGGCGGCATCATAATATAAGGGCGACATATATAGCTACCGTTATATATATATATATAGTACGTAGGGTACCGAATATTATTCGGTACCCGAGCCTTCCAACAGACGAAACCGCACTACCAGCGCAACTGGTTTGGCGCAGCAGCGCCTCCCCACCGGGTTTTTCTTTTTTTTCTAAAATTACCTGGCGACAAGACGGAGATCGTGGGCCAACCTACTGCATCTACAGTTTCGCTCGCGAGCGCATCTCTCTCCGTCCTTCTCCACTCCGCCGCCGCCGCCCCCACCGCCAGCCCTCCGCAGCACCGGCTCCTCCCATCTCCGGCACATCGGTGACAGTGTTGCTGGGGCCGCTTCCTAATCTACTCCCTGACGCTCAGATCCGAGGGTGGGACTAATGGACGGTGCCACAAGCTGCGGGAGCGTCTTGACCGATGACGACCGTCGGCGCCATCCCCCACCACGCGACGACGGCTGCGGTCTCCTTCTCCTTACGCCAGACAACAGGGAGACCTCCAGGCCATGACCAGGTCATCGTCGTGGGCGTGTGGGCGAACCGAATTTGCTGACCTGCTGGCAACCAAATGGCAGAGCCATCTCCCTCCCCGTACGACAGCGGCCAACCTGGGCTCCGTCCTCTAGGTGAGCGGGCAGGTACGGTGATGCGAATGGCCTTCCATTTTTTTCTGTGTAGATCTTCTGATCCGCGTTGCTATCCCCAGGATCACAGGATGTGTGGACCCTGGCTTCTTCCCCGGTGGCGCGGCAGGCAGCACCGATCCCTCCGTGCGACATCCAGCCGTGGCTGCTTCCTCATGACTCGCTCTCGGCAATCAGGTGAACAGCTCTGTTGGATGTTGGCGATTTTGATTTGGATGCATATAAATGTTTGTGACGGCCAATTTTGGATTTGTCACACGAAAGTTGCTGGGGCATATGTCATCACATCTGGTCAATTATGCTCGAAGACATCCATGGTGGCATGCTGCTGACTTTTCTGGAATTTTTCAGATGAAATTGATCTTGCCCTTAATTTTTGTGCAACTAATTTATGCTCCTCTGTGTAGATCTAACACAACTGGAAAGATTGATTTTAATTCCTCCAATAATCCTTCTGCCTGGTAATTTCTGTTTTTGTAACCAAATAATCTTTTCATGTTAATTAAACTAGTAGTGATTTTCCATCTTGCAATATATTGCCTATCAGTTGCTTTCCTGTAGATTCTGGCATACATGCTAATCCCCTTTTCCTTGTGACGTGCTGACATGTTCATGTTTGCAATACAAATTATTCCAGATATAACATTGAAGAATTAGGGCAAAAGGGATACGGCCTAACAGGTCATCAACGATAAAGGACTGCTGGCACCAATTTTGTTAAATCCACTATTATCTGCCTGCAACTATATGTTTTAGTTTCTCTCTCACTATATAGAATTTTTATTTGGTATGCCATAGCCTATTGGACTGAAATGGAAGTTTTTTCATTTGTGAGTATGTCCCATTTAGCTTTTGTTTCCTGATATTCTGTCAGTTTCTCCTCTATGATTGCACCAATTAAACTATGGGCATAATATGCATTACTAATATATCTACCATTATCTTTATATGTAGGTGCTGATATATCAGGTCTTAGGTTTCTGATTGTTACACTTTATGGCATGCTTAGTAAAATTGCTTTTGTAACGTGCCTAGTTGCTCATAAATCCAAGATCTGATCAAATTTGTTGTCTATATGCATATATATTCTGAAATGTCAGTATCCGCTTATGCATGCTACTTTGCTTGCTGCAAGACCATTTATGTAGCTCAGATGTTTTTATTTGAATATAGACAGCCAAATCTTGTCAATTTGCTGCATAGTTGCATACTTCATTATTCCAACCTGCTGCCTTCTACTTTTCAATTTGAAGCACACTGTCCAGCATTAGGCCCTGCACTAATGTTGCCTTAGCTTTGTTTGTGTGAACCCTGGCATACGATATGCATGAAGCCTCACGGATCATTGCAAAATGTCCTATTTTTGGTTTAAACGAATTTTTGGCCTCACCAGCCATTGCAAAATGTCCTATTTTTGGTTTTGCAAAAAATAGGACACCTTGCACTGGAAATCATTTGATTTGGAGAGTTGTGTTGATCAGCTTAGATGGGTAAACCGGAGTATGTTAGTTTCATCTGTTCCTCCTATTTTTCCTGTTTCATTATTATTATGGTTATTGCAGGCTCAACCAGCAGAGCCGAGGGGCTGAGATGCCACATTACCTTTTCAATCAGAAATCAGGGGTCAACAAGTTGCCTGACGAGCTTGTTCAATGTCATCGTTTTTTTGAATAAATGTTGGTCACAAAATATAGTGTATTCTAATGAGATTTGCGTCCCTGTCTCTGGCGTTTCCATGTATCTACATTTTGCACTTATTGACCATATTATCTTGTTGAACAAATTAGCTGCAATCAATGCACTCTATGTACTCTGATTGGACGCAGTTCTATTGCCGAGCGGTCGGTTACATCTAAATCTTGCCTCATGCATCTTTTCAAATACTCGCTTGCCTCATGTACTAAACTTCTGGTGAATTCGTCTCAGAGGTCACAGCAGAAACATTTCAAATCACGAGTCTTTAATAGGATCACAAAAAAGAAACAAATGCAGAGTGTGCTCCTTGACAAATGGGTCAAGTATGAATTTGACCGATCACAATAATAAAAGATTTAAAATACGGAACTCTAGGGTCAACCTTCTATACTCATGCCGTGCGGTATCTTGCAAACTGTTGGGCCTACCACGTGTGGATGACGGACAGGGACTTTTCCAAATTCGGCCATGCACGCAAGTTGTGCGGAGGGGGAAAAACCGAACGCAGTGGACCGGCAAGGAAAACCGGTGCGGGAAGCAGAGGGAGCGGTGCTCTCGGTCCGGCACTCGGGGAAGGCTTTTTTTTGCTTTTGCGTTTGCTTATGACAAACAAAACATATATATAGATATACAAACCACAAATCAACATCAATATATCACAAACCACATTTATAAATCACAAACGACCAAATATGTCCGAAATCCACAATATTATAAATCACAATATATTACAATATATATATTTTTTTGCTTCTCATCTAAATTTGATAACAGTCAAGAGTCAAGAGTGCGTAGTAGGGTAGAACATACATCAGTATATTTCAGAAATAAAGAATCCATAAACATGACATGCGTAGTAGGGTAGAACATACATCATTCTTTAGTGTCTTCACAAAACAGTCAAGAGTGCTTTTATAGGCTGAATCACCCATCATTCTTGACTTAACCTGCAAGAATATGATTCTTATCAGTCTCGGACTCTCGGTGACACTAGAGGAGCAGGGGAGGGAGGGACAGAACTTGAAGGCAAGAATTGAGTTACTAATCAACTTTCAATAGTCAGCAAATTATTCAGGATAAACATTAGGTATAAATCCTAGGAGTATGAACCTCCCAAATAAAAGGAAATAATAGCAGCTAGGTAGAACTGTAGATAAAGATGATCTATTGATACTCTAAATTGTGCCCAAAGTTTAATAGTGCAATCTAAGAGGAATCAACCATGTCTAGATTTCTGATCGTAATCTGACCATGCACATACAACAGGTTCAGTCCATTTAGATGCTTGGTCAGAAGTTTCCTATCAAAATTGATCAGTTAAGTTTTCTTTGCAGATTATATTGAGTCTTTGTATGCTAGCAGGCCATCTTTCATGAAATTAAGATCAGGTTTAATATATCCATTTTCCTAAGTTAATTGCATATCCTAGCTATGGCAAGCTTCCTCTGGTATAAATTGCCATGCATCTAAAAACAAATTTCTGGTGAAGACGTCAGGCAATAACAAGTGAGATAAACCAACCAGTGTCTACATAAGCAAACTATTTAATTTGCTATATATGGATAAAACCTATACTTCCCAATATAGTGAGCACTGATAATACAATGCAATAATAAACACAGTCCGTAGCTAAAAAAAGAATATGAATTATTATCACTACTGCATCACAGTTTGCATGAAATAGCAGTGTGCAAATTAATTAATGGACTAATAATTTCAGTTCATTAATTTAACACAGTAGTTAATGATCATTTTCTAATCTAGTTTATTAGCAGACTTAACATAAAAATTGCAAAAACTGAAGTAATATGAGTATCAGCAGAGGACTGAGCACAGAATGCATAAGGCTAGAGCATTATACTAGTATTGGTTTCTTAGCTCCAGCAACAGTTTGCATTCTTGTACAAAATGGCATATAGGTGCTCTATAGATGAAAAAGGGGGCAAATAGGAAAGAGAGCACCTTACATGTGAACACAGTCGTAAGCTCATCTGCTCATATCTATCCCTGCAAGATGTGCAAGCAGCAAGAATCAACTCAAATAAAGTGCAAGTGCTAATCCTATGTTTACTGTCATTCAGGTAGGACTGTATGTTGCAGCCTTAATCTTCACAGCCAAGTTCACTAATAATAACATCAAATAATAATCATCCCAAGGGTTTATTGATCATTACCGTTAGAACTGCGACACTAAGTCCAAGCTAACCGAACATGCAATTTGAAACACATTTCTTCTCCCTGACCTAAATGGGATATGAAAAACCTAGTTCTTTATTTTTTCTGACTCTTTGGAAGATACTCCTATATGCAAGACAGCGCAATGCAGAACATCTGAAATCTGAAAAACAGGTCGCACTTGATTCAGGCTTCAGGCTACACAAAACTGTCAGTTTTAACAGGTTTAGGCTAATCAAATATTTGCAATCAAACTACTTGATTCTCCTCTCACATCGTCTACTATTTGCAATCAAGCATTGTTGAACAGGCAGTAGGCATTCCATTCGTTAGCAAGATTTGTGGGAAGAGAAATCTAAGTACCTTTCTTCCTTGTCTGATGCCCAGCCATTATTATCCCTTGCTCCTGCACACCTTTTGCTCGAGCTGCGTGGATGTGCTGGGGCTTTGCGACCAATAGCCCCAAATTTAAAATAATTTAAAATTACCTTAAATTTGAACAAGAAGTTTCAAATAATGTGGGATGACCTCACAAAAAAATTAGGGCAAAAAACTAAAAAATAAATAAATTATTCCCCAAGTGCCTTCCCCTAGCACTCGGGGAAGGGTCTCCAAACACTCGGGGAAGAGACCCTTCCCCGAGTGCTAGGGGAAGGCACTCGGGGAAGAGGAGGCTTGCTTCCCCGAGTGCTAGGTGAGGCACTCGGGGAAGAGTGTTTTTAAAATAGCTCTGTCCTTTTGCGCCGTTAAGTACCACTTTTCGTCCGCGAGTGCCTCTCTTCCCCGAGTGTTGCACTCGGGAAAAAGGGCCTTCCCCGAGTGCCATGGGCTCTACGGCACTCGGGGAAGCCCCTCTTCCCTGAGTGTAATTCTTCCCCGAGTGCAACACTCGGGGAAGATTTTCTTCCCCGAGTGCCCGATTTTTGGCACTCGGAGAAGCAAGGGACACTCGGGGAATTTTGCTTCTCCCGTAGTGTCGGTCGGAGCAAACAAATGAATGAACTAGTGAGCAATTATCCACGCAAACGGAGAAGGGCCCCCGGAGACACAGAGTGCCTGCTGTCGATCATGTATATCATGGGGGACAAATATTATTGTTGCCCGACACCGGCAGGCTCCGATCCCCAACCCCATGCAGTACTTCTTCAGCTTTAACAGCTCATCAGGCCTACCATTGCTGGCAGCCTGGCACCTCTGGATGACATCAATCCCCAGGTCCTTGGCGGCGATGACCACGAACCCGCAGGCGCGCACTACGGGAAACCATGCCTCTGTCGGCAGAGGCACGTTTACTCACGGCACAAACTTTGCCGAGAGTAAGTTCTCGGCAAAGTACTCAAGACAGCA
The DNA here is from genome assembly GCA_036936925.1 of Cenchrus fungigraminus. NCBI lineage: Eukaryota > Viridiplantae > Streptophyta > Magnoliopsida > Poales > Poaceae > Cenchrus > Cenchrus fungigraminus. Next base: position 24,758,820 of record CM072768.1, read on the forward strand.
TTTGATAACCCCAGGCCTCACGTCAGACACTTGCCGTGGGCAGCAATGGCTCCTGGCAAAGAGTTTAAAACAAATAAAAAGGCAAATCCTCAAGGGACCGTGGGCTCACCGGCCGGCCGTCGTGGCCCTCCGTGGCCGCCGCTGCGGCCACCACCACTGGACTTCCAGCAATCATCATGCACGCCACAACGCTGAAGGGGAGTAAGAGGAGATCGCTGCCCCCACCAGGCTGCCACCACCACCTAGTCGCCGCACGCCACCACCAGGATGCCATCACCACCCGGTCACCACCGCCACCTGTGGGGAAGAATAGGGAGGAGGAAGATGAGAGAGAGAGAGAGGAGCTTCCCCCAGCGCAGGATTTGACGAGAGGAGCTTCCCCCACCGCCGGATCTCGACACTGGGGGAGAGGAGGCCACGCCGTCATGGCTGCCGGAACCAGCGCGCTGGCGCTCCCCGCCGCCGTTGACGCCGGATCCCACACACCGGTGCTCCCCACCGCCGTGGCTGTCGGATCCTGTGCGTTGGCGCTCCCCGCCGTCGTGGCTGCCTCCATACCTCACCCCGCCGCCGCTCCTCTCTGCCAGGCTGGAAGGCAGCGAGTGGAGGGAGGACAGGAGGGGCAGCAAGCGGAAGGTAGGGGAGTGAGGTGCGGAACGGAAGGTAGGGGAGTGAGGTGCTCGCCGCGACCGTTTAATTAGTTGAATTAGTGGAATTTTGAACTATATATGTGTCTATGGGTATGGTGCCTGGTCAAAGCAGTACAGTTTCCGTGCATGCTGAAGATTTTAGCAACTACTCCGTCCCTCCATTTCAAAATACTTGTCATTCTAACTTTTCTACATACATTCACTTTTTTATACACCTAGATAGTTAACATGTCCACATACATAATAAAGGGAATATATCAAGAAAAGCCAGAATGACAAGTATTTTGAAACGGATGGAGTACTTTTTATATCTTGCAGAGCTCAGAGGTAAAAGCCAAGCTTATAATTGCAATCCATGACATGACTAAAGGCCGACACCAATCATTATCGTAAAATAGCCGTTTGACGCCCCCCCTCTAAATCCCAGTTGGCAATACCAAGCGGGACTAAAGGGGTGGCTCCCTCAGCCATTTTGAGCCACGTCAACGAAAACCCTTTAGTACCAACCATGACTAAAGGGGGTTGGCTCATGCAGCCATTTTGGGCCATGTCGACGAACACCCTTTAATCCCGGCTTCAAAGTTGAACCGAGACTAAAGAGGCATACCAAAGGCCCGTTCTCTACTAGTGCCAGGTGAAATAATGCTGCTCCAAAAGACCTCTTTTTAATACTCTTTTTTTCTTCATTTTCCCCTCCTCACCAAAAGAAAGGAACTCATCGGCCTCTGTTTACCTTTGTGCCCGTGCCTCGCTAGCCGATTGATTCTAATATTGACAAAACCACTAGAGTGTCGAGAGATACACGTACGTCGTCTGCTGAAAGAATAGTACCGAGTACCGTTAATTCTTATGATACATTCATGAAAAACAAACACATACATGTAGTAGCATGGATGGACAACAGTAAAACTAGACTAGCACTTACATGTAGACTCATTATTGGCGCAAATTAAGAGCTATTACAAGTTTTGATTCGAACAGTGTAGATCCGTACACATACACAAGACAAGGAATAATCAAAGAAAAAACAGAGCAAGCAAATGAATGAACTAGTGAGCAATCGCCAAAGATAATAATCCACACAAACACGGAATACAGAGTGCCTGCTGGGCGACAAATATTGTTGCTCCACAACTAGTTACCCGGCACCAGCTGCCCCTTGCAGAACTTCTCCAGCTTGACCACCCCACCGGCGACACCGCCATCGCTGGTAGCCTGCTGGCACCTCTGGTCGAAACCAACCCTCAGGTCGTTGGTGGCCGCCTGCACGAACCCGCAGGCGCACCGCTGGTTGAAAAAAAAACTCATGCCGAATAACTCCGCAGCAATGCCGAGAGATCGTGGCGCCCCCTGATTCAACAAGCTGACGCGCGCAGCTTTGTATCCTTTCGGCGTCGAAGCATAACCTGTCGACCTGGGAGACGAACCTGTCCGCATCGTCTATGTCTACCTGGGCTTGCAGCGGCGGCGCCAGGCCGGCGATCATCGCCGCCAGCAGGACCAGTGCCGCCGTCGACTTAGGCGCCATGGATACGCTAGGCTAGCTGCTTCTTTAACTTGTTCGATCGTCTGTGCGTAGCTTAATGCTGGTGGTAGAGCACTTAGCGATTGTCGTTGCTTGGGTAGATGCTTCAATATGATGGCCTTTTGTAGGCACCGTGCTCATTAGCGGCTGGCGGCAGAATACACATATTATTAGCTGGTGATTCCCTCGTTCCAAGCGTGTGTTCCATTTTTTTAGTTACTTCTTCGATCTTCTTCTTAGTTGACGCGTATGCAAATGATAATCCATAAGCGAATGGCAGACAGGTAATGTCTCACCGTGCCCATGAGGTTGGGGACAACGTGCGAGGCGTGATCTATCAAAAACTATATATATAAATAGCTGCTTATCAGCTGATGATGCCAATATATATTTAACACATATATAGCTTCTTCCTTCCTTCCGCTGTGGGCTGTTGGAACTATGATAGGTGCTACTCAAAAGGTTGACGTGTACCACCTGCGGCGCACTGGGGAGGTGCGTATTCTGGTTGCGGTTTTGGATGTCAAAAAAATCCCAAAATTCGCCGATGTTTGCGTGAAGGGATGCATGTACCGCCTCTTTTTCAAGCCCGATGAGGTGGTTGTGGCAGACCAGGATGAGGATGAGGACTTGCTCACTGATGATGACAAAGGCAACGATGCAGATGGGGATAAGCACATGGGTGATGCTATTCCCCCTACAAAGCCACATGGTGACAAGGGGACTAAATCTGCCAGCTCACAGCCTTCTCTATCCCAGAGCGGGCAATCTCACAGGCAGGATACTTTGCTACAAGAAGCACTGGATTTAGCTTGTGAGCAGCTTTTTGATGAGATTAGCATTAAGGTCATGGCGGAAAAGGATTCAGTGGGTTGGAAGCGCTACAGCCCGCTGACTGATGAAGAGCGAAGGATGTACAATGCTATGGTGTCACCTCCTGTTAACCCTCACCCTTTTTCTCTGATGAGTTTGAACAGGCTGCTGTAACTCACCTCTCTTCGGTGGGGGGAACACCGATCTTCTGCTACCCGGAGTCTACGCCACACCCCGCAGAGGGGGAGGTCGGAGGCGCACCCACCCATGTTCCATCTGGGGGGGCGGTGCCTCCGGTGGGGGCTGCCATGCTGCATCCGCCAGTCGCTGTGGTGGACACTGTTGTCCCTCTCCTTGCCGACCGAGGGGGGGTGGACGACGCCGAGGAGGACGGGCGGTCTCTCCCTGCGGCTGGGGGGATGCTTCCCTCTCCACTCCCTCTGAGGTGACCGTGGGGGCTGCGGGTGACACCGCCGCGGCCACCCCTGAGGGGGCCGTACTCCCTGCTAAGGAGGACGTCGCCGAGGCCACTTCCGAGGGGGACGCTGTTCCAGTTGTGGACGAGACCGAGCTGGTCACCAGCGCTGCACCGCGGCGAGTGGTGGCACCTGCGCCTTCTCCACCTGAGGAGGTCGCCCCCAGGACGCTACGTCGGAGCAGCAGGAACGCGGGAAAGGCTGACGAACATACCCTACTCAAGGCGGAACGTTTGGCAAAGAAAAAGAACCTCGAAGGTATTTCCTTTTCTAGCTTTTCATATTCACGCATTATTTCAAACCTTGGTAGGTTAGCCATCAATACAAATACCTCGGGTGTCGTTCGTATTAAAAACTTAGAGGTAGATAGATTAGTAGTCTGCGCTAATAAAAATAATAAAGTTAACGCTAATGATCTAATAAGTGATGATGAAAGGGAAGAAAGACTGCAGGAAGCTCTCAACCACGCTGGTGGTTTCCTAAATGAGAGCTTGCTTGATGCAGAGAATGATCATATTCTAGATCTCTTTCCTATCAGTCGTAAGAAAAAATTTAAAAATGCCAAGAAACAAAAAACTGGCAATCTTCCCAAGAAGCCAAAAACCCCTTCAAAGATTATTATAAAATGAAAGGGGTATTCTGGAATAGCAGAGGTCTTGCAGACTTGGCTAAACACAGATTTTTGGCTGAACTAGTTAGAGAAGAGAAGATTAATTTTATTGCTCTCTCTGAAACTGGTCGTGAGTCCTTTCCTGATCACGTCCTCAAAAATTTATGTGCTGGACGTGATTTTCTTTGGCACGCTATGGCTCCCCATGGCAGATCAGGTGGGATCTTGCTTAGGGTGGATCTTAGTGTGTTCGATATTGGGGCCATCGATGAAGGGGATTTCTATGTGAAGTTCACCCTTAGATACAAGTCAACTGATTTCAAGTTTGTCCTTTATTCTATTTATGGACCGGCCCAATCACAAAACAAAGGTGCGTTTCTTGCCGAACTCGCTAATACCTGCTCAAGGGAGAACCTTCCTTTTCTCATTGGCGGGGATTTTAATATTATGCGAAAACCGGAGGACAAAAGCAGTGGATATTTTGATACTAAATGGTCTTCCCTTTTTAATGCTGTCATTGAGTCCCTTGATCTTAGGGAAATTGTCATGACAGGTCGCCAATATATGTGGGCGGGTGCGGGGGATAATCCGACTTATGAAAAGCTTGATAGAGTTTTAGCTAGTACGGAATGGGAAATTAATTTCCCCTTGGCCAAAGTCGAAGCTAGAGACCGGAACATATCAGATCATACTTCACTAGTGGTGTCCACAGGCGCATCCACTCACCAGTCCGGATCCAGACCTTTTCGATTTGAGAGGGGATGGCTCCTAAAGGAGGGTTTTTATGATATGGTTGTAAATATTTGGCGATCAGAAAACTCTGGATCTTCTCCACTACAGCGGTGGCAGTCCAAGATTCGCAGGCTAAGGCAACATCTTAGAGGCTGGGCGTCTAATATGGCGGGCTCCTATAAAAAGGAGAAAAATACTCTTCTGACCCTTCTGCAGGATCTTGATAAAAAAGCAGAAATTGATAGACTAACTGATCATGAGATCAATTTAAAGCACTATCTTAAAGAGCGGTTAGTTTCGCTTTTGAGGGAGGAAGAGCTTAAGTGGTATGAAAGAGCTAAGGTCAAAACTCTCTTGGAAGGGGATGCTAATACAAGGTTCTTTCACCTTGTTGCAAATGGCAAACACCGTAAGCAGCAAATTTATAGGCTTGAGGATGACAATGGTGTTGTTGTTAGTTTTGACCGTCTTAAAAGCCACATCACGAATTATTACAAAAATCTGTTCGGGGTCCCAGAACAGACGGAAATCACCTTGATGGAGGATCAGATTCATGATATTCCACAAGTATCCGATGAGGAAAACGAGATCCTCATTGCTGATTTCACTGAGAATGAGGTGAGAGAGGCAATCTTCCAAATAGAGCATAATAAGGCTCCTGGACCAGATGGCTTCCCAGCTGAATTCTATCAAGTGTTCTGGGGGGTGATCAAAGAGGACCTTTTGGCTATGTTCCATGATTTCCACAAGGACACTCTTGACCTATTTAGCCTCAATTTTGGGATCATTACTTTAATTCTAAAAATTGAGAATGCCACTAAGATTCAGCAATATAGACCTATTTGTGTCCTCAACGTTAGTTTCAAGATTTTTACTAAAGTTGGAACTAATAGGCTGGATAAAGTAGCAAGGACGGTGGTGAGCCCAACACAAACTGCCTTCATGCCTGGTAGGAATATCATGGAAGGTGTTGTTATTCTACACGAGACCATCCATGAACTTCATACCAAAAAATCTAATGGAGTTATTTTTAAGATTGACTTTGAAAAGGCCTATGATAAGGTTAAGTGGTCATTCCTCCAGCAGACTTTACGCATGAAAGGCTTCTCACCTGAATGGTGCAGATGGATTCAAAATATGGTTTCGGGAGGGAGTGTGGGAATCAAAGTTAATGATGACATTGGACCCTACTTCCAAACGAAACGGGGGCTCAGACAAGGGGATCCTATGTCCCCTATCTTATTTAACATTGTCGCTGACATGTTAGCCCTGCTTATTAATCGAGCGAAAACAGATGGGCAAATAAGAGGGGTGCTACCCCATCTAGTTGATGATGGTTTGTCTATCTTACAATACGCAGACGACACCATAATCTTTCTAGATCATGACCTTGAGCAAGCTAAAAATCTTAAGCTCCTTTTATGTGCCTTTGAGCAGCTATCGGGGCTGAAGATTAATTTCCACAAGAGTGAAGTCTTCTGTTATGGTGCGGCCAGAGAGATGGAGTCTTCCTATACTTCTCTCTTTGGTTGTAATTCGGGAAATTACCCTTTCAGGTATTTAGGTATCCCGATGCACCATAGACAACTCCTAAATTCCGAATGGAGTAAAGTCGAAGAACGCTTCCAGCAAAAGCTCTCGTGTTGGAAAGCAAAATATCTTTCCTATGGGGGGGGGTTGGTCCTGCTAAATTCGGTGTTAAGTAGCCTACCCATGTTCATGATGTCCTTTTTTGAGGTCCCTAAGGGAGTTCTTAAAAACCTGGATCATTTCAGATCTAGATTTTTCTGGCAAGGTTCTGCTAATAAACACAAATATAGACTTGCTAAATGGGACATCTTGTGTCGCCCCAAAGATCAGGGTGGCCTTGGGATTTTGAACCTACAGCTACAAAACAAATGCCTGTTGGCAAAGTGGTTAGTAAACCTTTTGAACACTGATGGGACCTGGCAATCTTTGCTAAGGAACAAATATTTGAGAACCAAAACCCTCACGCAAGTATCATCAAAACCAAATCACTCTCACTTTTGGAGAGGACTCATGCGTATTAAAGATGAGGTTCTGTCTAACGGTTCTTTCGTTATTAAAGATGGAACCAGCACGAGATTTTGGGATGATACGTGGATAGGTGATAAGCCGCTCAAGGATACCTACCCATCCTTATACCATATAGCACGGGATAAGCATGTCACGGTTTCTAAGGTTTTGTCCTCTAGACCCCTTAATATTTCCTTCAGGCGGTCGTTGGTGGATAATAACCTAAGTCAATGGCTTCACCTAGTAGCTCGGGTCTCTAATGTTGTTCTGGTGGATGCTAAGGATTATTTTAAATGGCGGCTGACAAAAAGTGGTTTTTTCACTGTTCGGTCATTGTATCTACATGACATAGATACTCATCCACCTTTTCAGCATAGGAAGATCTGGAAGTGGAAAATACCTCTAAAGATCAAGATTTTTCTTTGGTTTCTTCAGAAGGGGGTCGTTTTGACAAAAGATAACCTTGCAAAGAAAAATTGGAAAGGGAGGCAACAATGTGTCTGCTGTAATTTGAATGAAACCATTCAGCACCTGTTTTTAGATTGCCCTTCCGCAAAAATGATCTGGAGGATTATTTTCTATGCTACCAAGTTGTCCCAGCCTAGATCTATTAGCCATATGTTTAGTATGTGGCTTAATAATCAACATAAGGATTTTAAGCCTCTGATTTGGGTTGGGGTCGCTGCCATTTGCTGGGCTATTTGGAAAAGCCGGAATGATATAGTTTTCAAAAAGACGAAGTTTAATTCGTTTTTGCAGGTTATTTTCAGAGGAGCTTACTGGCTACGCTTCTGGGCCCAGTTGCAGCGTAAGGAGCAGGCTAAGGATACCCTCATCGCTATGAGCAGGAAATTAGAAGTCGTTGCTCTACAGTTTGCAAATGGAGGATGGAACAATTTTTTTCGTTTACCTTAGTCGGGGGCTTGTTGCCCTTTTCTGCTTATTTTTACCCTTTCGTGGATTGTTCTTTTGAACTCTATAATTTTTGGCTGTGTACATCTTCGGATGTAGAGGCCGGATTTAATTATCCAATATCTAAAAAAAACACATATATAGCAAGTATAATGGAAAGATACATCGATCGGTCGTGTCCGGCACTCCCAAAGATACGTCCATCGATCCTGTACGTGTGCTAATAATGAATGAACAGCTTCGTGTAGTGGCATGCATGTCATGTGATCGAAATTATATATATTGCTAAACGGTGTGTACTCGCTCTGTTTTAAACTGCCATTTGTTTTAACTTTTATAGGTATGTGTAACTTTTGATATGCAGATGATGATTGTGATATACAGTAGTAGGCCTCTTGGTAAGGTAAGTGTCTATTGATCAACCAATGATGGAATTCAAAATTGCATGGCAGGCCTCTTGTTTTAGTGCCATGCATTAAATTCAAACAATAGGCCTGCTAGGCAGTGTTTGATTACTTCCATAATTATCCCTTGTCATGTAGACCACCTGTGGAATTTCGAGTTCAAATGATAGAAATTGCACTGCAGTAGAAGGTTAAAACTTAGAGGTAGTTGATGTCACACAAAAAAAAGAATTACATATTATTGCTCATTCTAATTTCGAGATTCAGCATTCTTTTGTTTTATTATCTTGAGAAGACTAGAGTTGTTGTAAATTAATAAATTAATTCAAATTATTTTTTTCTACAAAACATGTACCCAAGTTACATAACTGTGTAGTGTATCTTACATATATTAGACATATGATTTTTCTTTAACCCATTTTACATTTCACTCTGGGGCCTCACATTCCTGGAGTCGACAATCTCTTGAGAGTTGTAACTTTTACATGACATTAGCACATTAGCACTGCAGACAACATCCTTAGTTTAAGCTCACTTTTCCAGTCAGCAAAAGTCCTGGAGGACGAATGAGCTAGTTATGGTTTTGGGCCCTGGTTTTAGGCTTTCAGCTGAGTAGGTTGCCGGAAAAGAAAGAGTCCCATTAAATCCAATCAAGTTCAAAAATGAACTAATTATTTGCTTGTCCTAAACGTTTATTTAAAGAACGGAGGGAGTACAAAACATTAGCACGCCCCAGCTACAAGCGACTGTATAGGAGCACAGTTTTTTTTACTAAAACATTTCTTCTGCTGACGTCATCACGATATTCACGTCCCTTGATACAAAATTTTTTACTAAAATTAAGGTTTTTAATTACATCGAGAATCGAGATATTACAAATTTCTAGAATTGCTTGACAATGTAGCAGAGGCGAAGTCCTTATCTTGAATATAAAAAAAATGGTAGTTCTTACACACTGTTCCAACACAAGGGTAATTTTTTCAGTATGAAAAACAGGAGTAGGTTCCAACCAACAGAAAATTGTACATTGTAGGAGCCACACGACAAGATAAATTGATCAAAAAGAAGTCTGACAGCAAAAATTAAAGAAATCACAAAATGTGCGAGTGCCCGTAATGCTACATTACAAAACCAATTAATAAAGTGCATTCACTTGCGTACTAGTATGCTAACCTCCAACGGACGTACTAGTGCCCGGACGTCCGGACAGACACGAGCGTTCGGACGCCTGCGCAGCCGCCTGATTCGAAACAACTGAAATATTTCCAACATGCATCTGAAACACTTGAAAAAGCAACATACTTCAAGAAAAATTGAGCAACATTCAGAATAAATGCTTGTAACATTCAGAACAAAACATTCGTGTAAAGCCATTGCAATATACGCAAGATTTGTTTCGGCTTTTGCAACATTCATATGACACACTTAAAACATTTGATTGCAACATATGGAACATCTGAAGCATACGATTGTAACATCAGGCACAGGTCTCCCATGGCAGCATGGGAGTCACCACAAAGCATGCGGCGGTCTGACGCAGCGCCGATGCAGCTCGCCCTCCCCTCGTTGCCGCGGGGGAGGCGGAGCCTGCCAGCTTGTTCGTTTGGCTGGTGACTGGTGCTGATTTGTTCTGAGAGAAAAGTACTGCTGACTGGTTGCTGGTGGCTGATTTGTTCTGAGAGAAAAGTACTACTGACTGGTGGCTGATAAGCCAAGCAAACAGGGCCTGCGACGCTCACCCGACCCCCCGTCCAGGTGCTCCTCCAAGCCGCATCCCAACAGCAGTGGGCCCTACAGGCGCTTTCCATGTGAGATCCCCGGCGGCTGCCGACGGAGGAGCTCAGCTCGCCCAGCGACGGCGCTCCCGGCAGAGGAGCTCGCCGTGAAGCTCCAGCACCGGTGGGGCCGCAGCCTAGCAGCAGGCGCGCGGAGGACGGGGCCAACCTAAAAGCCGGAGGTGTGGGGGAGAGGTCGGCGCAGGGCAGGGCAGGTGCCGCGGGGGAGCTCGCCACGGCTAGCCGAATTCCGACTCCAGTCGACCGGCAGAGCCGCAGCCCAGCGGTGACCACGCGGGGGCACGGGACACTGGGGGAGAGGACCAGGTGGGAGGTGGTGGACGCGTGGGGGAATAAAGGGTAAGAGATAAGATTTGGGTGGAAGTAGCAGGGACAGGGTCCACCCCACGTGCTTCGTATTTTCCCGGTGAGAGGAGCATCTGGTAGTTTCACCACGCGCCGGACGTCACGTTCCTAGCATTACCGAACCTCCAATCAAGCAGGGGGTATACACAAATGATTCACGTTCACCACTATTGTAGAGGCCCCCAAGGTCTGTGTCTCTTAAATATTGAACCTTTGAGGTGTTCAAATGACAAGCCACAGCTATACGTTTGTCACACAAGAAGATAACCTCCTTGTACGGATGGAATCTAAGGAATTTGACGTGTTCAGCATAATGGTAACTCTCCTCTTCATCATCTGAAACGTTGATAAATTGGGGATAAATTGATTGCTTGGTACGACCTAGTAGCTAAAATAGTCAACCACTGGTTTTCACAAGGCAGGGATATTTTCACCTGGGACTTACATCGACATGGACAATTTTCAGTCCGGTCTATGTGTGAGTATATAATAAACCAATGTGTGTCATTTAATAACAAATTCATATGGAAGCTAAAGATTCCTCTAAAGATAAAGATTTTCCTTTGGTACCTGCAATGAGGTGTCATTTTAACAAAGGATAATTTATCTAAGAGGAACTGGGTTGGGAGTCAAAAGTGTTGTTTTCTGTGATTGTAATGAAACAATCAAACGTCTCTTTTTTAATTGTCAACATGCTAAAGATATTTGGAGAGTTGTTCAGATAGCTACTGGGTTAACCCCACATAGATCAGTAAGACATATGCTTCGAAATTGGTTAACAGGCATTGCAAAAAAAGATAAAAAAATGATATTTGTGGGGGTGGCAGCTCTTTTATGGGCTATTTGGTGTACACGTAATGATTTGGTGTTTGAGAAAAAGCATTTCAAGTCTTTTATGTAGGTCATTTTTAGGGGACCATATTGGCTGCGATTTTGGTCTTTGTTGCAGCATGAGGACACAAGGGAGATCATCTGTTCAGTAAGCAAAGCACTAGAAATTGTCGCTTTGGATATATTCGTCAAGAATGGATGAAGAAGTAATAATAGAATATGCTTTTGAATTGTATATGCCCATGTGTACTTCCCTATTATTTGTTTTCAGCTTCTAAGCTGAGAATGATGTAAAAACTTCGCTGTGTGCGGTTGCAGAGGCCGGAACTCTTTCCTTTATCTAAAAAAATCTGAAATGTTGATAATGCCATCATCGTTGGAGTTCCAGCATACATTTTCTTGTTGCGAAACCTCTTTGTTCTTCTTTTCAACACTAGGACACAAATGATTTGTGCTCGCAGCTAAAAGGAGTCTTGCTGGCGGGTGGAGGAAAAAACATGTACAGACAACGAACAAACATCTATAGTGTACGATCAAATATGTGAAAAAGTTAAGAAATACAAATGAATTAAATAATAAAATAGAAAAATATTTGGATAACTTTAAATTTAAATTTTGATTGCACCGTAGGATTTCTGACAATGAAACTTTTAGATCAAGCTACATCCCAACATCACCAAGCTACATCCCAACATCTCGTACCTAGCTACGTCACCGGCGAGCTGGGGCTATACGTGGCTCGGTGACGTAGGACTGTAGCTAGATAGGAGATGTTGGGCTGTAGCTAGTTGATTTGGAACTGTAAGTGGGAGAGCGATGTGCGTGTATATGATGGTGAGGTGAGGCTGTAGTTCGTAGATGATCAGGGTCATTAGAAAAGGTATAGTACAGACTTACGTCGCCTCAAGGCTCACTGCACCTGAACGAGCTCTTGCACTTATCTGATTAGTTATTAGAAAATGAGAATATAGGTCTTATATATGTTGTTTTTATATAGAATAAATTTAAGCATTATTTTATATATATTACAGAGTAGTCCAGAATAACTATGGCAAGTCATGGCGGCGGTCGTGGAATCAGTTTTGATGACCGGCCACCTTTGGCTCGTCGTCCAGGCATACGCTTCACCCATGGTGTGATTGAGTTACCTACTGGTGATCGAAGCCAAGGACCTCGTCCCAACATAGTAATATTCTTTCGTTGTATAAATTTCATGTTTACGTACTACACACGGATAATAATATTATTTTCATACAACGCAGGTTCTCAATCATTTGCAGTGGCTCGCACATGTTGTTGAAAATTTAGGTGGTACCCCTCCTGTTACACAATGCGCCATTGTCGGTCCAAACAATTGCATACAATTAAAAATCTCGTTTGACATACCTGTTCGTGGACAAAATCACTCCTCGCTGTCTTCAGAACCCATCCAAATGGTATCGATTGTTGGGTGGGGTGCCCCTGCACTGGTTAAGAGGACTTATGAAAGGACCGCTGTGCAGGCATGCTTACAACAACTAAACGCTAATGGGTATTTTGTTCCAGATTACTCTTATTTTCTAATAAAGTCACTCGAGTAAGGACAAAGTGTCACTAGGACCACAGAGAGACTTTGTCATCTAAATGAACATGACATGGTATGGAGCACCATTTACTCTTATTCAGCATTTTTAATGCGTTGTAATAACATTATTCTTAATTGTAGGATATGTTTGGTCAAACTTTTGCGGCAATGAGCTTTCATGCAATTCTAGAGCAAGTGATGGATGTTGTGGGATTTTCTTACACAGATTCAAATGCTATACAAACAAGAAATTGGAAGTATCAGGCTCATCTTTCATTTTACAGGCCATATCAGTTTGCCTTGCCGCCACTGTTTGAAATTTATGGAAGTCCATGTGACCGTAATTGTGAAGCGATAGAGAGTGCACTGATCCATTCTCTGGCATATTTCGCTGAAGTTCTCGACTTCAAGATCGGAGACTTCAACTATATTGACTATCTAAGGAAGAAGAATGAAGTGTGAAATATGTGTCGTGCATTGATGCACCCTCTATCTTTGTTAAGACCGTACCTTAAGTATTCATGTATGAACTTTTTATATTTGTAAGACCTTAATTAAGTATTGATGTATGAACGTTTTTATATTTTTTGTTAAGACCTTAAGTATTGATGTTAGGCTAGTGACTAATTTATTGGAAACCTTAATATTAGGATTCTCACCTCCAAAGTATTGATTAAGCCTTAATATTAGTCTTTATCACAAATTTTGAAGACCTTAATATATATTAAACTTAAAAAAAACAACAGGGTCATTGTGGGGCTGGCCTTTAGTCCCGGTTGGTAATCCAACCCGGGACTAAAGGCCAGCCATCCACGGCCGCAATAATTGGGGCCGGCCTTTAGTCCCGGGTGGTAAACCAACCCGGGACTAAAGGGTTGGCGGGGCCGGCCTTCAGAGGCCTTTTGTCCCGGTTGGTTACCAACCGGGACAAAAGGCCTCCCCTATACAAAATCGACAGCACGCACCCTTCTTCTTCCCCTGCCCGACCATTTTTCACCGAGAGCTCAAAAGCAAGCTCCTTTAAGCTCCATGGCACTTCAAACCTAGGGAGGTGCTGCCCAAATTTTTCGTCATCAATTTGTGGAGTTTTCTCACCTCCAAGGTGTTGCTAAGGTATTATTATTCATCCTCCATTCATTTGTTGTGTTTAAATTTCATGTTATGGTTTAGAGAAGGAGAAAATAGAAATTTTGATTTAAGAGCTAAGAGATGAGGTTTTTAGTATACTTTAGATTTAGTAATAAGTAGTTAGCATTTGTTATGATAATCTTCTATCATTCATTTGTACTAAGATTTTTTTTGTTTTTATAAAAATTTTACTTTTAGCTAGCTTTATGTATTATTAGAGAAAATAGAATTTATTAATTTAGTTATTAGAAAATGAGACCTAGGGATAGTGTATATTTTTTTATACTTCAAATTTATGCCATAATTAAGAAAATAGAAAATTTGATTTAAGAGCTAAGAGATGTAGTTTTTATATTAGTATACTTTAGATTTGGTAATAAGTAGTTTTCATTTGTTATGATTATCTTCTTTCATTCATTTGTACTAAGATTTTTTTTTGTTTTTTATACTTTAGTGTAGTAGAATTAACATGGATATTTTTCACTTAATATGATGCAGATGAACCGGCAATGGATGTACAACACCGACAGACGGTCAGCGGAGTACATTACCGGCATGCATGGTTTTCTCGAAGTGGCGAAAAAAAACAAGGATGCGAGTGGGTTCATGTGTTGTCCATGCTCCGATTGCAGAAACGAAAGAGACTACCATGACCCGGGCACACTTCACCTCCACTTGTTGAAATACGGATTCATGCCGAACTATGTGGTTTGGACCAAGCACGGTGAAAGTGGGGTTGTGATGGAAGACGGCGAAGAAGAGGAGGAGGGTATTCCGGACTGGGTCGCAGGTCAAGCTTTTGCAGATACTTTAATGGAAGATGCTGACGAAGAAGAGTTACCAGCACATGCTGACGGGCCTGCTGATGATCTCGGCCAGGTTCTACAGGATGCACAAAGGGACTGTGAAAACGAAAAAGAAAAGGCAAAGTTCCAACGTATGATCGAAGATCATAGAAAACCGTTATACCCAGATTGCAAGCCAGGTCACAAAAAGCTTGGTACTACACTAGAAATGCTGCAATGGAAGGCAAAACATGGTGTGTCTGATAAGGCATTTGAAGGGATGCTAAAAATTGTGAAGGACAAGCTTCCGGAGAACAATGAATTACCGTCCACCACATATGAAGCAAAACAGACTGTGTGCCCTCTTGGGTTGGAGGTACAGAAGTTCCATGCATGCCCTAATGATTGCATCCTATATCGGGGTAAGGATTACGAGAATTTGGATGCTTGTCCTGTGTGCAAAGCACTACGTTATAAGATTCGGCAAGATGATGATGCTGGTGATCTCCAGGGGCACCGTGACAAGACGAAGAAAGTTCCGGCGAAGGTTATGTGGTATTTTCCTATAATAGCACGTTTGAAGCGTTTGTTCCGGAACAAAGCACATGCTAAGTTGATGAGATGGCACGCCGAGGAACGTAAGCAAGATAACCTGCTAAGTGGAGAAAGATTGATAGAGAATTCAAGACATTTTTTGAGAATGGGGAAAGGAACATAAGGTTTGGTTTAAGTACGGATGGTTTCAATCCATTCGGGGAGTTTAGCAGTGGTCATAGCGTGGCCTGTGACCCTATGCATGTTCAACCTTCCTGGTTGGATGTGCATGAAGCGAAAGTTCATTATGATGCCGGTGCTCATCCAAGGTCCAAAACACCCCGACAACGACATTGATGTGTACCTAAGACCGTTGGTCGATGAACTATTACTGCTATGGCGGGAAGAGGGCGTACGTGTGTGGGATGAGGATAGGCAAGAGAACTTCGATCTACGAGCATTGTTGTTCATAACCATCAACGATTGGCCTGCCCTAAGTAATCTTTCTGGGCAGACAAACAAGGGATATCGGGCATGCACACACTATTTACATAGAACACAAGGTATTCATCTCAAAAACTGTAAGAAGGTCGTGTATAATGGTCACCGTTGTTTCCTTCCAACTAATCACCCCTTACGGAAGAAAGTGATGCATTGGAAAGGGAAGGCTGACCATCGTACGAAGCCACCCCATTTTAATGGAGATGCCGTATTTGAGATGGTAAATGATCTAAGGGTAGTCTTTGGAAAGGGTGCTGGTAGTGAACCTGTTCCAACTGACGCCAACGGGCATGCACCAATGTGGAAGAAGAAATCTATATTTTGGAGCTACCTTATTGGCATAGCCTTGAGGTCTGACACGCAATTGACGTGATGCACCTTACGAAGAATCTTTGCGTGAATGTGCTAGGCTTCATGGGTTGTTACGGTAACCCGAAGGATACCAATGAAGCACGAGAGGACCTGAAAGAATTTCATAAGATTACCAAAGTTCCGTGGGAGGGTGATGATGAAACTGATTCGGAAGAGGATGATGATGATGTTGATTACTATGGTCCTGCTAGTTACACTCTCACCAAGAAAGAGAAGGAAAGCGTGTTTGATTGCCTGAACAGTATTAAGATTCCGTCAGGCTACTCGTCAAATTTAAAGGGGATCATAAATATGAAAGAGAAGAAGTTCACAAATCGAAAGGCCCACGACTGCCACATGTTGATGACATAGTTGCTTCCAGTTGCGTTGAGGGGTGTTCTATCAGAGAATGTACAATTACTGGTCGTAAAGCTTTGTGCATTTCTCAATGCAATTTCACAGAAGACAATCGATCCAGCCAAGCTAGGAAAGCTACAGAATGATGCGGTTCAATATCTTGTCGGCTTTGAGTTGGCATTTCCACCTTCCTTCCTCGATGTTATGACGCACCTCCTGGTACACCTTGTGAAAGAAATTACTATTCTCGGTCCAGTATACCTTCACAACATGTGGCCTTTTGAGAGGTTCATGTCGATCCTCAAGAAATATGTTCTTAACCGTGCCCGTCCAGAAGGAAGTATTGCTAAGGGATATAGAACTGAGGAGGTCATTGAGTTCTGTGTTGATTTTGTCGACACAATTGACTCGATTGGGCTTCCAGTATCACGACACGAGGGGAGGCTACAGGGAAAGGGTACCATCAGAAGGAAATCAAGTTTGAGCAATAATACTGATTTGTTCCATAAAGCACACCTAACAGTCCTGCAACAATCATCACTGGTGACTCCGTATAGGATGGAACACGAGCAGATTGTTGCTTCTCAAAATCCAACCAAATCCCCAGTCTGGATTGCACGCCGTCACTTGGAAACATTTCCCTCATGGTTGAGTGAACAACTAATCGGAAACTCAACGATTCAACCACAACTAGCTTTGTTAGCCAGGGGACCTTATAGCACAATTACAAGATTTCAAGCTTACGATATGAATGGTTACAATTTTTACACGAGAGCTCAAGATCGCAAAAGCACAAACCAAAATAGTGGTGTCCGTATGGACGTCATCGGAAAAGATGGGGGCAAGACCTGCTATTATGGTATCATAGAAGAGATATGGGAGCTTGAGTACGGAGCAATGAACGTCCCTCTTTTTTTGCCAATGGGTAAACCTGAATGGCGTAAAGAAAGATGAATATGGAATGACAATAGTGGACCTTACCAAGATTGGGTTCAAAGATGATCCATTCGTGCTTGCCAAAGATGTGCATCAGGTTTTCTATGTGAAGGATATGACTAGCATACTGAAGAATAAAAATCCCCAAGAAGCAGGACCACAAGAGGCAAAGCGTCACATAGTTCTTCCAGGTAAAAGAGTAATCGTGGGAGTCGAGGACAAAACAGATCAATCCGATAATTATGATCAGTTTGATGGCATGTCTCCGTTCGCTGTCGAAGTTGACCCAAGCATATTGCTTGGACGTGAAGAGACACCGTACTTACGTGCTTGAGATTAATGTCATAATGTAATGACTATTGATCAAATCAATTGTGTATCAGTCTCAAAATTTTTATGAAGCTTGAATATGTCACCAAGTTTGAGATTTTTCTGAATTAATTTACTATTTTTTCGGTTTAATTGAATTTCCGTGCGACGTCACCTAGAAATTAATTGTTGAGCTGAGAGCACCCCTGAAACGATCTAGAATGGTGCCAAACTTGGCCACAAGTCGAATCATAATTCATGAGTTATTGATGTGTAATTTACAATATTCTAGCTCCTTTAGCACGAAGAAAAAACCTAAAATACATTTAGTCATCAGAAAAATTTAAGATCTTGCGTGAGCTAATATTTTGAGTGTAAATGACAATCAAAATTTTTATGAAGCTTGAATATGTCATGTGAGATTGACCCACCAAGTTTGAGATTTTTCTGAATTAATTTACTATTTTTTTTATTTAATTGAATTTTATTGGGAATGCACATCAATATTGCAAATGAAAATTGAAAGTGAATGTTTACAACTCTAAAAATATAATTTTGCATAGCAAAGTACAGTTTATTATATTTTAACTAATTATAATTTTGCATGGAAAAAATAGTAAAAATTACTTTTTTTTTTATTTCAAAGAGATAGAATGTGAAAATGAGAAAAGAAATGGGAGGGGAAAAACAGTTCCCGCCGAAAATTACACTTTAGTCCCGGGTGGTGTTACGACCCTAGACTAAAGGGGGCCTTTAGTCTAGTCTAGGGTCGTAACACCACCCGGGACAAAAGGCCGAAATTTTGCCCTTGCCGCCCTCCCGCGCGCAAGGGGCCTTTAGTCCCGGGTGGTGATACGACCCGGGACTAAAGGCTCTTTGCTCTCGGGTCTGATTACGACCCGGGACTAAAGGGGGGTGATATAAATCCCACGGATCCACCCCTTCCCCAACTCCTCCACTTCACACTCCGGCCATCGTCTTCCCCGCCGTCACCCCTGCCTCCGTCGCGCCTGCCTCCGTCGTCGTCGAAGCTCACACCCCGCCGTCGTCGACCCTGTCGCACCCCGCCGTCCCTGCCCGCGCTCGGTCGGCCCCGCGCCCTCTCCGCCGCCGGAGTTCCCGGCGCCGTCGTCTGCACGCCGCCTGTCGACCCCGCCCGCGCCCGACCGTCGTCCCCACGCCCGTCGACGTCTCCGCCGCGCCCGGTCGTCTTCCCTGCCGCCGCTCCCGGCCGCCGTCGCCCCCGCTCCGCCGTCGCCGCTCCCGGCCGCGCCCGTCGACCCCGCTCCGCCGACGTCGTCCGCGCCCGGCCGCCGTCTCCCCCGCGCCTGCCCGCCCGGCCATCGACCCCTCAGCCCGCCGTCGCTGCGCCGGTGAGGGAACTGCTGACGTCAGCCCCTGATGGCTGACGTCAGCATTTTTTTATGTTTTCATTTAATTTATTTATGTGCTGAGAATTGAATTTAGAGATTTTAGAATTGAATTTTGAGATTTTAGATTTGAATTTAGAGATTTTAGAGATTTTAGATTTGAATTTAGAGATGAAATATGTCTTTAGAGATGAAATGTATTTAGAGATGAAATATGTATTTAGAGATTTTAATTTTTTCGCTCGCCCGACAATTAGGTAGTATTGCTCGACACGCTCGATTCTTTCCCGACTCGCTCGACCCCGTCTGACACTTAGGTTTTCTCGCTCGACTCCCGCCCGACACTTAGGTAGTCTCGCTCGACTCTCGCCCGACTCGCTCGACTCCCACCCGACTCGCTCGACTCCGCCCGACACTTAGGTTTTCTCGCCCGACTCGCTCGACTCTCGCCCGAAAATCATTTATGTGCTCAGAAAATCATTTATGTATTCAGAAAATTATTTATGTATTCAGAAATTCCTTTATGTACTCATAAATTCATTTATGTATCCAGAAATTCATTTATGTGGTCAGAAATTCATTTATGTATTCAGAAAATCATTTATGTGCTTAGAAAATCATTGATGTGCTCAGAAATTTATTTATGTATTCAAAAATTTCTAGTTATGGATCACAATGAGGAGGAGCGGCTGATGGAGAGCCTTATTGCTGGGGGTCCAACCTTCACCGAGGAGGAGCGTTCCTCAACATAACCGGGGACATCGACACCCGCACCGCGGACATCGACTCCCGTGTCGCGGACATCGACTCCCGCACCGCGGACATCGACAGCCGCGCCGAGGACAATAATGAAGACCTTGTCATAGTTAATGCAGAAGGTTCCAACGAGGTATATATATCATGCATTAACAAGTCCATAAATGCATTAACAACGAGGTATATATATCATTCTGGAACCCCGCGTGAATAACAAATCCGCAACTTGTTGGCTTCAACCTCGACAAGCAAATAGACTAAGAGGCCGTACAAAAGTAATCGTCGATCAAGACGTGAAGTTTCGTAACACTGAAGTCAACGAGCTTGGCCAGCCATGGGAACCAAAGAAGGTCAGGGACAAGTTTGTGTCCCAATGCGGTGCTATTGTGAGGGACAACGTGCCCATATCATATAGAGAATGGAAGGGAAGGGAAGATAATCCATGGGTGGTTCCAAATTCACTTAAGAATATGTTATGGGAGGATATCCTAAAACACTTCACACTTCCACCGGGCGTGAACGCAAACCTTGTGAGGCAGTGGACTCTCACGAAGATGGCAACTCAATTGCAGAGTTTCAAGAAGCAGGTGCACAGAGATTATATCAAGCAAAAACGAACTCCAAATTTTGATGATTATCCCAAGATAAAGGATCACTGGCAGTCCTTTGTGGATTACAAGAATAGTGAAGAATTCGCCAACAAGAGCGCACGAGCTCAGATAAGTGTCAGTAAGAAGACGGATTACGCCCATCGTCTTGGTCGCGGTGGTTACGCGGTTGCAGCACCCAAGTGGCGGAAGATTGAACAAGACCTCCTCAACAAAGGTATCGTACCAGCGGTCATTGACTGGGAAGAACGATCGAAGAATTGATATTATGCCCGCGGTGGAAGATTGAACCCTGATGATGATTCCCTCGTATTCCCACCCACGTTACGGGAGGCGGCACATGAGATAATCAAAAAGAATGAAGACATTAAATCGGGCAGATTGGTTCCTGACAGAGACATGGATGAGCTCACTTTGGCGCTCGGGAATCCGGAACACCCAGGACGTTGCAGGGGCTACGGGGTAGTCCCGTGGAAGTATGCTTTCAAGGGAAGTGCCGACACCTACAGAAGTCGCAAAAGAAGAAGGGAGCGTGAAGAGGGGCGGTGGCGTGAAATGATGGAGCAGAGACTTAAAGATCAAGAAGATCGTGTGAATGCAGAGATTGCACGACGAGTGGCCGCCGCGATAGCTCAGATCACCCCTGCCGGAGCACTGCCCCAAGCACCGGTGGATCCCGTCATTAGCCCTTCCGCTCGCAAAAGCAGCTGTGCTTCCACAGAGGCCCCCAAAAAACAAAGGGCGGCAAACCAAGAAGAAGTTCAAGTAGAGGACAATGAACGGTACCCTGTGGATGAACTCTGTCAGCGCACCGCATGTGAGCTGCACAAGCCGATCGGCAACATCACAATGAAGGTACATATAAACCTGATTATACGTGCAATTATCTCAACCTTTGATGCCTGTCTCAGGCATTTAATAACTTCATCATTTCTCTACATATATATAGGTGGCGTACGGAATGGCTTTAGCACATCTCCCAGGACGTACAAGCCACGGCATGGAGATTCCAGCTGGCTACGCCTCAGTTGGTTTGGAGGAGATTGCTGACCCAAAGTTTAACGACATAGAGCTAGACATCCAAGGAGGTGACGGGGAAAGGACACTCCGTGATGCGCTTCACAGTATCATATTGTGGCCCAAACGTTACATCATAATACCTAATATGCCGCCACCGATCCCTCCGAGTGTTGCCGAGCAGCAGCCACTATCGCCCGGGCCGTCAACGATCCCTCCGAGTGTAGCCGAGCAGCAGGCACCATCTCCCGAGCCGTCACCGGGCCGGTCGTCGCCCAATGATTGGAGCTCACCGTCTCCACAATGAGGGAATTCTCCTGCCGCGAGCGATGACGATCATCAGCAATCACCACCGAAGCATCAATCTCCACCAAAGCAGCCTTCACCAAAGCCTGCCAAGAGGTGGTCCCGATCAAAATCTACCGCGTCTATGCCCGTGCCAAATCCGGATCCCCCGAAGAAGAAAGAGAAAAAGCTGCCTGTTAAAAGGAAGCTGCCATATGACATGACAGCATCAGAAAATGAGGCGGAGTGTGATAAGCAACTCAAGGCGTGGATTGAAGGGAATAAAGAGGCTGCTAAACAAAAACGGCTCGATGAAATGGAAGCAGAAAAGAATAAAGATCGTCCGCAGAAACTCAAAGCTTTCATAGAGAAGAAGGAAGCAGAAAAGAGACAAGAAATTATAAAAGCCCTACTAAGTGATTATGACTGGTCGCTGCTCAAGTCCATGAAGAAGAAGAGACAAGGAGGGTCACCAAATAGTTACATCGACCAAGTACCGGGGTCGATGATGCCACAGGATTATAGGAAGAAGAAGAAGGCAACACAAGCGTCGACGTCGACAAAAGAGCCTTCAACGAAGAAGGCAACATAAACGTCGACGTCGGCGAAAGAGCCTTCAATGAAGAAGGCAACACAAATGTCGACGTCAGCGAAAGAGCCTTCAACGAAGAAGGCAACAAAAGCGTCGACGTCGGGAGTACAGACTTACGTCGCCTCCGGCCTCACTGCAACTGAATGAGCTCTTGCAGTTATGGACGAAGAACAACTAGCGGGGGTCATTGCAATGCAAGAAGCAACAGGGATGCCACTAGAATATGTTCTCGGCCACGAATCACCTCCTCGGGACCCAAACTTCGTACCTAGATGGCGCTACGAGCATGGGAAATCTTTTGTCAGGCCTGAGTTGGTGAAGAAACTCCCTACTCAGATGCGCAGATTGCATGACTTCTACATGAAGACGTCTAAGGAGGGCCTGGAGATGATTGGCATGCTTGTTAAACCGGGAGATTTTGCTGGTGAAGGCGAGAAGTTGTCCTGGCTGCGATTCAAGGATATTTATGAAATTTACCATCTTGACTCCTTGAATACCGATCTTGTCATGGCCTGGTGCCTGTAAGTGACGGTGCAATGCATACCCTAATTAACAAATTTATGCATACTCTAATTATTAACTTTGTCTTTCATTTTCTGTAGCCTGGAAATGCATAACATGAGGAAGAATGGTTACCAACGAATAGGTTTCATGAACCCATCTTTAGTTAATCAAGATCAAGTAAAGAAGTAACCAGAAACAACATTCAAAACAACCGTAAGGACCTTGTGTGAATTGCATTACAAGGATTTGATACTTCTACCTTACAACTTCGAGTAAGTGTGATTACCATCTTAATTGCTAAGGGTTCGCATTTCTAATTATCTTAGTTAACATTATTTAGTTCTAATCTTTTGAGCTTCTATGTATATACAGTTTCCACTGGATTCTTCTCATAATTGATGTCAACAGAAGCAACATCCTTGTCTTTGATTCGTTGAGAAGAGATCCGGACAAATACTTGGACCTTCAAGATATGTTTCAAGAGTAATAATTCTATCCATACGTTCCCTTTTATGTAATAGTGTGCTTTTACTAACACTATCTAGCTCTAACTTTCATTATTTTCTGCCAGAGCTTGGGAAAAATTCAAGGCTGTCAACCCTAGACAATGGAAACCTGGAATAAACTTCACTACAAATTTTTCGGTACGTAAACCAAATAACAACTTCAGATTGGGCAAATTAAAAATACATAACACTAATTTTTCATAATTATCTTCTTCAATTTAGTGTATGAGACAGGAACCAGGGACACATTTATGTGCATACTATGTGTGTGAGTTCATCCACAATTTCTGCGAGGCAGACCCGTCAGATTATACTGTAAGTATTATTTTAAATCAATTAATAATATTTTTTCTAACCGCTTATATATTTAATTCTTGTGTGTAATATATTAAATTATTTGCACATTGCAGAACAATATGATTAGGGACGCAATCATTGAGAAGGACCGACTCTTGGCGATTCAAGAAGGTCTCTGCGAATTCATAATGGACCAGGTGATTAATCCACAAGGCAGAAATCACTATGACGGTCATCGAATTGATAAATTTTAATTAGCACATCCGGTGGAACTTTAGACTAGAATTAGTATGAAACAGTATTTTGATGTATATATATATACTACTTTCAGAAAATACTATCTATGTTTTCGATGTAATATAATGTGTGTATATATTTATTTATAAGTTTATTCTCTTCATATAGTACGTATAGTAGACACGTATAATTAGTGCAAACATTTATACGTATACATAAATTACACCCAAATACGTGAGAATATACGCGAATAACATTATTAGAACAATTTGAAATGAAACAAAAAAAATTCACAGCGGGGTCTTTAGTCCCGGGTGGTAATACCACCCGGGACTAAAGGGGTGGCGCACAGGCGCTGGTGTGCCTCTCCTTTTTGTCCCGGGCGGGGCTACCACCCGGGACTAAAGGGGTGGCGCACAGGCGCTGCTGGCCCTCCCCTTTTGTCTCGGGCGGGGCTACCACCCGGGAATAAAGGGCACCATTTATTCCCGGTTGCCCACCCGGTGACAAAAGGGGGGCCTTTTGTCTCTCCCTTTTCGTCTCGGGTGGGCTTTAGAGACTTAAAGCCTTTCCCACCCGGGACGGAAGGCTGTTTTTCCACCAGTGTGATCATGCTAATAATGAATTAACTGCCAATATTCACGAAGTAGTTGCATGCATGTCAAATTGCTATTCGTTTTGACGTATTTTTCTAATTATGCATAACTTTTTGATACGCAGCTGATGATGGGGATATACACTAGGTTGTTAGATAGTCGAAAGCGGCACTATAAGATGGGCTGTTTGGATCAACTAGAGCTTTTTTTAGCAAATTTTTAATATTAGCTAGCTCAAGCTGATCAACCACCTTTTGCACAAGAGATTCAAGAACTGGCATAGTAAAAACCTAGTATTTTCCACAAGTTCTCAGTGGATCAGGGCCATCGATGAGTGAGAAGGGCCACAAATTGATAATATTTGATTAAGTATGGACTTAATCAGGAAGGGAATAGCAAAAGCCCCGTTGCATGTCCATTCATGGCCATCACTACAATACATACAGTATGCATGGCAGGCCTCCTGTTTTACACTAGGCCAAAAATGATTTGTGATGGTACGTCGAAAATAATGTGCTGGCGGGTGTAATTGGCACCCGCCAACGCAAAGGACCATGGGGCCTGCTAGGTAGTGTTTGATTACTTCTATAATTTTCCCTTGTCATGTAGAGCACTTGTGGAATTTCAAATCAAATCATAGAAATTGCACTGCAGTAGAAGGTTAAAACTTAGGGATAGTTGACGTCACACGTCCAAAATTTAATTACATATTATTGCTCATTTTAATTTTTCGAGATTCAGCATTCTTTTGTTTTATTATTTTGAGAAGACTAGAGTTCTTGTAAATCAATTCAAATTACTTTTTCTATAAAAACATGTACCGAAGGTACATAACTATGTACGTAGTATATCTTAGATATATTAGACATATGGTTTTTGTTTAACTTTTAGGTCCGCATTTTACTTTTCACTCTCGGGCCTCAAGTTCTTGGAGTCGACAATCTCTTGAGAGCTGTAACTTTTCCATGACTTCAGCACATTAGCACTGCAGACAAGCTTAAAGCTCACTTTTCCGTGACTTTAGCACATTAGCACTGCAGACAAGATCCATAGCTTAATTAATCTCACTTTTCCAGTCGGTAAAACTCCCGGAGGTTGAATGAGCTTTGGTTTTTGGCCTGGGTTTTCAGCTGAGTAGGTTGCCGGCCGGAAAAGAAAGAGTTCCATTAAATTCACTCAAGTTGCCTGAATAGCACACCCTAGCTACAAAGCGAGTGTAGGGGCACAATTTTTTGGTGCACTAATTCTGCATTTGACCAGAGAGACATTCTGCTGAGCTAACGTCGTCGCGATAATCATGTCCCTTGATAGGAAAAATTTTACTAAAATTAAGGTATCTACTTCGAGAATCGAGATATTACAAATTCCTCTTTTTTAACGAACAGGCACAAGATAGTGCCTATTTCATTGATATAGAGGAGAAGTACAGCCGGCTAACCGGAAAAAAAAAGGACTTTACAGCTTCGCACTCAAGGTCGCCAGACACTTGGCTCCCGCCGAGAGCCAGAGTGAGAACTCTTCTTTAATCTTAATTACAAGTGTAGGTATAGGGGACTCTGTACGGTTGAAGACCCGGCAATTTCACTCTCCAAATTTCCTAATTGATGAGAAGCGCGATGGAGCGGGAAGCTTTACGCGAAATGTTTTGTCGCGAGGATATGATGACCCACCATTCGAGTGGGGTCGCGGAAGATGGCCAATTTGCTGGTTGTAGGTCAGGTATTCTGATCCAGTTGGCAATCTCGTTCCAGATCCGACGCGTGTAGCGACAATCCCGCAAGTAGGTGATGCGCAATTTCTATAGTTTGTCTGTAGAGGGGACAAGCGGGGTTGTGGTCCCATCCTCTGCGCACGAGTCTATCACAGGTCCACACCCGGTCCTGTAGAATGAGCCATGCAAAAAACTTGCATTTCGGAGGAGCCCATGCTTTCTAGATGGACGCGAGATCGGGTGTAGTTTATATAGAATTCAGGTATTCCTTGAATTGCTTGATAATGTAGCAGAGGTGAAGTTTATCTTGAATATGAAATAATTGGTAGTTCTTACAAAATGTTCCAACAGAAGGGTAATGTTTTTCAGTATTAGAAACAGGAGTAGGTTCCAACCAAAAGGAAATTGTACATTGTAGGACGCACACGATAAGCTAAATTGTTCAAAAAGAAGTCTGACAGCAAAATTATTGAAATAACAAAATGTTCAAGTGCTCATAATGCTAAGTGCTTGCACTTGCGTATTAGTATGCATGCTAACCTCCAATCAAGCAGGGGGTATACACAAATGATTCACGTTTGCCACTATTGTAGAGGCCCCCTAGGTCTGTGTCTCCTAAATATTGAACCTTTGAGCTGTTCAAATGACAAGCCACAGCTATACGTTTGTCACACAAGAAGATAACCTCCTTGTACGGATGGAATCCAAGGAATTTGACATGTCCAGCATAATGGTAACTTTCGTCTTCATCATCTGAAACATCGATAATGCCATCATCGTCCGAGTTCCAGCAAACATCTTCTTGTTGTGAAACCTCTTTGTTCTTCTCTTTATTACGAATATCCAAGATCCAGGGCCCATCGTATTTCAGGTTTTCATATTTCTGCTCTTGCAACCACCAAGAGTATGTATTGAGGTCACTATGATGCTTTGGCACCCACCTCGTCTCATCATTGGACTCACTGAGCATCCAAACCCGAAGCTGGGAATCAATAGCTGCAAAGTATACCCCATTTTCTGATCTTCCTAGAAAAGTCCGTGTATCGTAAGTGCATTCGGTGAGATCTATCGGCGACTTGAACACTTGGTACTTATCATTCAATAAGGACAACCTGCAAAACAACACGTTATGGTTAAAATGGATGCCAAGAATATTACGAACTCTTTCATGATGAACAATACTAGTCTATACTAGTGTTCGATAAGGACTATTATAAAAATATCCGACGGTCAAGATTAATTGTATATATATTATTGAAAACTTCACCTATGCTATGGGTATAGTATATATGAGTAGTAAATGTACTATGGAAAGGACACAAATGACAGCACCATAATATTTTTTGACACTTGCATAAAGTCTAAATGACCATTGCAATAATTGAAACTAGGTGAAACCCCGCGCGTTGCTGCGGAATTTTTTAAACTAAACATTGAGCTAAAATGCGGAAGTAGAAACACGAAAGTGATTACATCGCAACATTCATTTGTAAACAACATTATATATGAAATCATGTTATTTTATTGAGAGCAAACCATTCTAAAATTGATTAATCGTACATATATTTAAACTGCGGGAATTTTGTGATGTGCTACTCACAAATACATGCTATTAGCCACAGAAAATTGGTTGAAGACATACATAGTTGGTCTGGTGGTTACTGACATGGCGTATACTGGATATTGACATGGCGTATACCGGATATTGACATAGAATGCTTGCATGTTGAGATAAATAGTTATTGGGTTCTATCTATATAGTTGTATATGATATGATAACAATTTTACATTGTAATGTATAGTTACTAAATTATCTATAAGAATGAAACGGTTGGATCTTATATATACAATAGTGTCGTGCCCTATAAGAGACATGTTTGCTTGGATTTATTTACCTAGAGACGTATTCACCATGGCAATGTACGTAGAGCTCTCCCTTCCAGTAGGCAGCGTAGCGCCATGGGGGCTCGGCACTACTCGAGCAATTCAGCAGCAAGTCCCAAACTGTCCCTGCTGCCCCGCCTTCTCGAACAAACACCTTCTCCTCCCACCTCCGGCTCCGGGTCCTCGACGAGAACTCGTGCCACGTCCACGACGGCGGCGGCCACTCCGTCGACCGACAGCCATCTATTCCCTCTGCTCCAACCTCTCTCGGCGCCAGAGGCTCCAAAAGCACCTTGTACTCCGGCGACGCGGCAGGGTCGAACACGAGGAAAGCACGGCGGCGCCCCAAAAGTTCGCCGGAGTTGTGCACCCGTCGCCGTGTGGTTGGGCACGCCGGCAGGCGCGCCGACCACCGCGTGGTGGGGTTGCACACGTGCATCACCTCCATGTCGTCGTCGCACGGCCGGTAGAGGACGAGGCCGTTGCAGTGATCCACGACCTCAGACTCTCTCCTCCGTCCCTCGACGAAACGAAACTTGCCGTCGATATGGGGGCCGCCGTAGTCATCTCCGGGCGACGACGGCGACGACGACGACGCTAGCCTGGCGAAGAAGTGCGGGTGGGGGTAGTGGCCGTAGTTGATGAAGAGGCCGCGCACCGAACGAGGGAGGAGCAGGCGCCGGTGCTCGTCCATGGCCAGGAGGGCGCGCCACGCCTTGCAGACGCACCGGGACACCGCGAGGCTGCGCAGCGGGAGGCGGGCGAGGACGTCGGCGAGCACATCGTCTGGGAGAGCCTGAGAGTGAGACATCGCCGCGTGGGTCTCCATTGACGCTCGTGCAGACTTGATCGAGCTGGAGGGTGCAGAGGTTGACGAACAACTCCTGGATGGCTGGATTATGTGCTCCAACTCCAATCGCCAAGATATGCAAAGTAATGTGTTTGTTTGAACGCCGGCAGGCATGACTCTAGCTCTCCCACCAAAGATGATGCCGATCCGGAAACAGAGTCCTTATTCGTGTGCAGCAGAGGAGAGAGAAAAAGGAATCCTACTCCTTCCTACAGGGAACCTGAAAGCGTTTAAAACAAACGCTCCCCGCTGCCGGCCACTCCTGCGATCGTCCTTCTCCCTCTCGTAGCGCCGCCGAGAAGTCTCTCCATCGTCCATGTCGAGGCCGTCTCACTACCGGAAAACGTAGATTTGCCGTGCGTCTCACGTATGACGTGCGCTTTATTTCGAACGTACAGCAAACAGGCCATTCCGCCGTCTCCTGCGCCGTTAGGACCTTCGCGGCGCACCACGCGCACGACAAAGAGCCGGGCCCCACGTCTGTCCGTGCCGTCGATGGAGGGGGCCGGCGTCACTTACCTTTTCTTCACCGTGCACTGCACAAAACGCATGGCGAAGGTGGCGTCTGCCGTGCGGTGTTCGCCGTGCACAGCGTCATAATACGCGCCTTCACCGTGCGCCTCGGGTGCATGGCAAGCGCCTTGTTTTCGATACGGTAGTGGCTGCTGCAATTCAGATCCTCCAGTAGATCGCGAGGTTGCGATTATGTGTTACCGTTGCGATATAAAAAATAAATCATCACGCTTCAGATTGGTGAAGATTCGACGGGGGCATCGAAGCTCGCGGGAGAGAGTTTGTTTGCATGCACATGAAAATACTATCATTTCGTAAATAATTGTTGACCCAAAAATCGGACTTGACTCCCACTTACGACACAAGTGACTCCCCGGTCGGTGCAAGGTGTGCCAGCAATCTGACCTGTTGATTGACAATGAAAAAAGCAGTTAGATTTTACAAGACCGGCTAGAGAACCGATGGGTCTTCAGTAGCGTGCGTATCTGCCAATCGGCCGATACGGGAAAGCAGGATCGGTAGGCCTAAAAGCAACCGAAGTGCAAGTATATTGAAAGGATCGGTTGCGTCAGCCGATTTGATGACGTCAGCGCTCAAGGCAAGTCTAGATCGGCTATTCAAGTAGATGATAAATAAATTCTCAAAAAAAAGTAGATGATAAATAATAGTTTAAAGCCGACAAAGCTTGGATCGAGTCGGATAAGTTGGTGATAAAAACTAAAACTACAAGAATTGGTACGAAACTTGTAGATCTAACTTATATCGATAAATTTTAAATAAAAGAACTAGACGAAACAGGTTTATTCGGTACCACAGCGATGCGCCCGGAGGTTAAAGCCTAGGTTTATTCGGTAAAACGGTACTTACAAGCTAGCCGGATGTCGATCGATGCAGCCCGACGAACTCGAAGAACGACGTTGAGAAAAGAAAAGACGCGAAGGCGAAGTCGCCGAAAAGTAGATGCTGAAAATTGTAACACCCCGTTTGGAAGTTGAAATTGAACCTCGGAATCATGAATAAGGATGGCAGTTTTACCCACGGGTAAGGGTACCTGCGGGTACCCTACCCTGTTGGGTAAGGGTAAGGGTATAGAATTCTACCCACGGGTAAGGGTACGGGTATAAAATTCTACCTGCGGGCAAGGATAAGGGTATGAAACTCTACCCATGGGTTACCCAAGGGTACCCGCACTAAAGAAGCCCATAGAAATATTTGACCCAAGTAGGCCCATATATCCTAACCCTAGCAGCACATCCCTTCCACCATTGGTATGTACTGACTTCAAATGTTCCACTTTCTTTCCAAAGTATAACTTAAATTGATCTAATGTCTATTATTTTGTGCTCTCATGATGATGTTGAGTATGACATCATTGATCCATGACTCATTGACTCGCAAGAATGCAAGATAGCCATCAGCTCATCACAATTTGATCTTATTTCTTATGTTGGGATGTTGTAATTTCTTATTTGACTTATTTATGTATCAATAAGTGTGTGATTGTGAAGTTTGAGACTTATTTAGCTATCAAATGATTATTGTACTCTTGGATATGAACTTAATGACATGTTTATGTTAATACCCATCGGGTACCCTTTTACCCTGCGGGTACCCTGCGGGTAAGGGTAAGGATTTTTACCCGTTACGTTTGGCGGGTAAGGGTACAAAAGAGATAGACAGGTATGCCAACGGACGGGTAAATGCTTTACCCTTACCCTACCCTGCCCATTGCCATCCCTAATCATGAATTGGAATCGACTAACCCTAATACCCATTGTTTGGACGTCCTTGGTATTGGAATTAGAAACGTGAGCCCAATATCGTGAGGCATTAACTTCACTTGCCCGCACCCTCCACTAAATTGGAGGCCTCCGGATTGCGCGACATTTGTTCCCGAACCGAATTTCAAATCCGGCCGGGAGGGGGTCGGAACTCCCCATGGCGTACCTCTGGGAAGTCATCTCAGTGCGGATCACCATCAAGAGTGCTGGCGGGGAGTTGATCACAGCGCGTGGCCCCCAACCTGGCGCGCCAACTATCGGTGTTAGGATTAGTCCCGACACTAACTAGTGAGATGTGCTGCGATCAGCCTCTCGATGGGTGGTGCTATGCAACACGTGGACACGGGTTTATCCTGGTTTTGGCCGAGGGGCCGTACGTCTAGCAGATTGCGCGTGCGCGCTGTATTGCGTTGCACCGGTGGTGCCTGTAGAGGGGGCTACAAGCAAGGCGGGAGAGGAGGAGAAGCCTCCAAGTCCCTGCTAGGTGATTGAGTCAAAGTGCCAATATCAGGGTATGTGGGCGTATGATTGTGAGGAGTGCGATGTGAATGTGATGAAAGGCGATCCCCGCGGCTGGGGGCTGCCTCCTCCTTTTATAGGCCAAGGGGAGGCAGGTTACAGACGTGCTGCATGGTATTCCGCACAGCATTTGTTGTACCGGCATACAGTGCTTGCGGTATGACGGTTGTCCTGGCGAATCTTGGCTTCCGCAGGCGTCGTGGTGGCTCCTGTGCTCGCCTGGGGGTAGCTTCAAGGGTGGTCTTGCCGGCGTCCGCGTCTGGTCGTCGTCCGTACGCCGGTTCGAGGGTCTTGCTGATGGGGGAGCTTTGGCTGCACAGGGGGCGGCGTGGCGATGTCCCGTCGGAACAGGGCTTCACAGTGCCGGGAGTGGCTCCATAGCGCCGGGGATGGCCGCACAGGGGTGGAGATGGTGGAAGGGACTTGCTCCGCTCATCCTGAGTCATGGCGCCGCCCCGGTCATGCACCTGGTCAGCGGTCGTATGTTGGAACCGCCCTCTAATCTCTCACTCACGCACACGAACGCGAGAGGGAGCTCAAGCACACAGCAATGGCGCACAAACGCATAGACACAAGGTTTTCCAGCGACGAACGCCGCAGCCGCGCAAACGGCCTGTATCTTGGCTATCTCTTCATTGCTTCACTCAGCTCAAACCGAACAACTTGGATACATGGTGCTTATAAAGACCCACACACTGCCGAGAGCAACAAACTCCAGCCGGGTCTCAAGCGCACGTACGCACGATCCGCACGAACCGGCCTCCACTCGTACACGAGCCACACACTCATACGCATGACACGAAGCTGCCGTCCTCCGAGCTGATCGCAAGCACTAGTTCCCCCACTCTACCTATGCATGCAACTAACGCACACACGCGATGCACGCAACACTACCTATATGCATGCAACTAACGCACACACGCGATGCACGCAACACACAGCACGCCAGGCACGCTCACCATCGTTGGAGTTGATGTCGCTGCTACCGTCGTCGTCGCCGCGACCGCCACCACGACCAGCAGACTACTCACACAGGCTTACATTAGCTCACCACACAGGCACACACTTGCCATGGACCCGAACGCTCGGCCACACACATGCCGTCCATCTCAAGCACACACTTGCGCACGACGCCATCATGAGCTCATGCTCCTGCCTTGACACGACGGACTCGAACACGAGCACGAACTCACACGTCGTCGATCCTGCAGACACACGCGCGCACACACATGCTTGAACGTCACAACCTTCTTCTTCCTCAGCGCCACACGCCGAGCTCCTTCTCCGTCGGCGCCAAACGCCAAGCTTCTTGGATGCCGACGCCACACGCCGTCCAGCAACAAACGTCGTTGAGGCACCATGCCCGAACATGGAGCTGTCACAATGCCTCCACTTCACCAAGGCAGGATCGACACACGATCCACTGCCATGGTGCGTCACCGCTGCCGCGAACACCGCCTCGCGTCGGCCGCCACCAACACACACCTCCGCCGAGTGCCACTATCACCAGCACGCCACCAGCGAGGGGAGGGAGCAAACCCCTAGGACGAACCTAGCCACGGGACAGCGCCACACGCTGCCGCGGTTGCCATCTCCTTTCTCGTCAAGACAATGGCATTGTCTCGCACCTCCACGAGCCAACACACGGCCTGGAGCTTCATGCATCGCTGCCGCCGGCGAGGACCTAACCTTGCTCTTGATACCAATTGTTGGAACCGCCCTCTAATCTCTCACTCACGCACATGAACGCGAGAGGGAGCTCAAGCACACAGCAATGGCGCACGAACGCATAGACACAAGGTTTTCCGGCAACGAACGCCGCAGCCGCGCAAATGGCCTGTATCTTGGCTATCTCTTCATTGCTTCACTTGGCTCAAATCGAACAACTTGGATACATGGTGCTTATAAAGACCCACACACTGCCGAGAGCAACAAACTCCAGCCGGGTCTCAAGCGCACGTACGCACGATCCGCACGAACCGGCCTCCACTCGTACACGAGCCACACACTCATACGCACGACACGAAGCTGCCGTCCTCCGAGCTGATCGCAAGCACTAGTTCCTCCACTCTACCTATGCATGCAACTAACGCACACACGCGATGCACGCAACACACAGCATGCCAGGCACGGACCTTGGCATGGTTTACTCCAACATCGTACACCTTTCGAGCGTGCTCCCATGCCCTTTCGAGGGGCTCGGCGTGGGGGAAGGACTGGAGCAGGCAGCACAGCGCTTTGGAATGACGCCGGCCTCTCCGCACAGCGCCCGCATAGTGACAGGGATGGCCGCACAGTGGCGGACTGGCCGCACAGTGCCGGGGCCAGATTCCCGGACGGTGTCAGGGGATCGGCGTGGCGAGGATTCGCCTCTTGTCCATGGCGCCCGCGGCGTGACAGGGCAATTAATGCTCCTGTCGGGAAAGCAGGAGGGTCGCCGTGGGCGAGGTAGGCCTCGAGCGAGGCGGAGATCCACTCGAGGGGCGCTGGTCCCTCGAGCGAGGCGGAGATCCGCTCGAGGGGTGTTGGTCCCTCGAGCGAGGCAGAAATCTGCTCGAGGGGCGCCGAGCCCTCGAGCGAGGCGCAGATCCGCTCGAGGGGCGCTGGTCCCTCGAGCGAGGCGGGAATCCGCTCGAGGGGCGCCGGGCCCTCGAGCAAGGCGGAGATCCGCTTGCGGGATGCCCGACCCTCGAGCGAGGCGGAGGTTGGCTCGAGGGCGGTTGGTGCCTTTGCTAGATGGGCCTTGAGGACCACTGGGCTGTAGTAGGCCGTGGGCTCTGTACGTGTTTAAGCAGTGGTTGAGTTGCGAAATGTTTTTTGCGATTTGCGTTTAAAGAGGGTGGTTTCCCCCTTAGTTAGGGGACCCCTTATGGCTGTCCCCGACAGAAAGCACAAGCTGCAAATGAAGGTTTTTCAACACTAATTGATTTTTTTTGGTATGGATAAATGAATGCTGCCCATTTTATGTTACTGGTATTCAACACACATCATGACGAGGATGTGCAACTAATTGTAGGAGTTGAGGCTTATAAGCTGAGTTTTTGTGCAAATTGGAAGCATGAAAATAAGACAATATGATCGGGAAAGAATTAGTCTAAAATTAATTAATCAGACAAGATTTCTTGCATACAAAGTTCATCTGGTGTGTCTTTTTGCACTTGCATTTGTGAGCTTAGTAACTCATGGTTTATGCTTACGGTACGTGAATCACTTATGTTTTGTTTGTTGGCTGCTGTAGACATGGACTTTTGGATGTATTTTGGATTGTCACTACATTTTGGAGTCGAAATGTATGTCCAATTCTATGCATTCCTTTTTTTTTGTAGTTTGAACTATGGATGAGCCCTGAAATTAATATCTCCATGTGTTCATGTCAACACATAATGTTTAATTTGGTTTCCAATGATTTGAAAATAATGGACTTGAATTAATTAATACTCAACCATATATAATGTGATTAGTTGCCTCAGGACATGTTACAGTATTGCTGCCTATATGTGCTCATTTAAATTGTGGATAATCCACGAAGAAATATTATGTTGAAATATTGGACGTTTGTTTTTAAGGTTGGGATGATAATAATGTAGTTTGATTCATTCTGTAAAACCCTTGTGATGTCAATCAATGATTTTGCATGGTAATACAATGAGGCAGTGACTTTGCTAGAGAATCTGCTAAATTTGTTAATTTTTGTTTGTTTGAACCAAAGAAGTGTCTGTAGGATATGGAATCGAGATAAGCAAGCAAGCCACTTTGCTGGAAAAAGAAATGGTGACTCCCATGCTACCGAGATCGATAAAACAAGCTATTTGGACATGGTCACTGTAAGGATGTTGTCATGTAAAAAAATAGTAAAGTGGATGAGCGGATTGGCATTTCCGACTTTTTCCAGCATCCTTCAACATCGTGCTAGTTGCAGCCATCTCCAGAACGACCATTCTGGAGGCTCACCGGCGGCGAACCAGAGCGCGGCAAATCGATCAAATGGAAATCATAACCAGATCTTACTGCACAAACTAACCAACCACCAAACCGATTAACCGACCTACCTGCAGAACCGACATTAAGCAAAAAGAAATGCGTGGCCGGGCTGGGCCAGGGCCGTGAGGGTGCACCTGGCAGTCGGAACACGGGACAAGATAGTCAACACGTTCTCTGCTACCACCGACAACATTCCTTGTCCACGCTGTAAATTTCGGTCCACATCACGTCCCAGTCTTCATTAGCAACAATCTCGAAGCAGCGGCATGCACGATCTGTACCGTCGTGTATCGGGGGGCACCCGCCCTCTGAGAGACAAGAGAGTTTGCGCGTCGCAGGGGGAGCCCACGACATTGGTGAAGATCTACCCCGGCTTGAAAAAGACGGAGAGGCCGAAGTCGATGGCCTTGAGCTCTGCCTTGTCGCCGTCTTCCTTGCCGTCGCCATTGCCCTTGAGCAGCAAAAAGTTCTCGGGCTTGACAGGGCGGGCCCATGTGTATTCATGGGTATTCAACTGAATACCCATTATTTGTGACAAAAAAGTTTATATATACAGTGTATTGCATGTATAGGTATTCAAAAAATCGAAATAGCACAAGATAATAGCCTTGTGCCAAGCGACGAACGCATACCAGCCCGAAACACACAACGGCCAACTCAATGCCCACACCTGACGGCCCAGGTAATCCCCAATTTCAGCACTGTAGGGTCCAATCCACGGGAGCAGAACGACTGGACGATGTCGATGCTCCTCAATGCCTCCCGGACCACTCCCGTTCTCGCCATTCCACACACGTTCATCGAATCCCCTCTCTACCTGGCTGCACAGCTACTACACTTTTCCAGAAATCAACTCACACCATGAAAAATCATCCCAACCCAAACACTGGCTTTGTGACCCCACCGTGACTCGTCCAATACCGTGGACACGGCTATTCGAATAGGTTTTACACTCTGCAGAGGTTGTACATCTTTACCCACAAGTAGGGTACCGCCACACGAACACCTTAGTGTCGGCGCGGATCCTATCAAAGCCATTACCCACCTTAGCTAACCCTACGAGCCACCACGGGAGCAACCAAGGGGTTATCTCACATAACCAGGGTGTACCTCACACAGATCGTACCCCTACTCCTTGATCTCCCGCTGCTCACCCGCACTCCTAATGGCAAGTAGATTAACTAGTGGGATTTATGCTAAGCCGTTGCCACATACAACGGTCGAGTGGTAGTACGACAATTGGGTCAGGTGAGATGTCACGCAACCCGGTCCTTAACGACAAGATGGACATCTCCAACACGCTCAACCACAAAGGTACGAGCTCACCCTTACTCCTGACACACACGTCCATCCCGTCTACCCAGTTCTTTTACTCATTTTCCAAAATACCATATTCCCATTTCTAAAGCACTCACACATTTTAAAGAAATCATTTAGGGCAATCAAAGATCAATCATAGCAATCAAGGGTGGCTATCCTACCGGGTTTTAACAGTAAAACAATATGCAATTTATGAAACGAGTCATAGGGTTGTATTTATAAAACTGGGATCAAAGCATGCATCAAAGGATGAGATTGAACTTGTCGTCTTCGAAGTCCTCGGGAAGCTCCTGCTCGCGGTTCGGGACTCCGGTCTCCTGCTCGTAGTACTCGGCTCCTAGCTCCGGCTCGCGGTACTCCTCCTCGTTCACTCCGTCGGCTATAGCGCACACACAAGCAAGCATGCAATCAATACAAGCACACAAAATTTACCGGCTGAGCTCGGGGAGAAAATAAATAGAAAAGGAGGAATAAATATTATTTATGGGGAAAGGGATGGGTGGCTCGGCGGAAATGCAGAGGAAGAGGTCGGGGCAAGAGTTGGGCTTGATCGGGTGGACATGAAATGACGCGTTAAAACGTCATTAGGATTAACTAAGAGAGGCTAAGGACCTAGTTGCAAGCAGGTTTAAATTAAAAAGGACATGGTTACAATATAAAAAGAGTATAAGGTTTAGTTTAGAAAGGCTCCTGGGCTTGACTGTAAAATATTTTAGAGAAGCGGGGACCTATTAGTGAATAATTTATTTAACAGGGTTTCATTTGAAAAGAAAAAGAGAAAGATAGAATAGTATAAAGGCTCGGGTGTAAAATAGAGAAAAGGGAGGGGCTTAAGGGCAAAACTGCCCTTCTTCCTCCTCTCCTCACCCGAAACAGAGGAGGGAGGGGGGCGGCTCTGCCGCGGCGGCGCCGGCGGCCCTTCCGGCCTCGACGGCGGCCCGGGAGAGGGGGGAAAAGGGAAGAAGGTCGAGGGAATCTCGCCCCCGTGCTCACCTTGAGCTCTGATGGACCGTGGATGGCCCTCTGCGGCGGCGCGGTGGTTGTGAGATGCGGCGGCGGTGGCGGCGCGATGGGAGGCAGTGTGAGCTCGCTGGCGAGGTGTGGGGTGGTGAGGAGGTGGCGCCGGCCCTTTTATAGGCGCTGAAGGTCGGTTTCGAGGGAGATTTTTCCGGTGGTGGCCTTGGCGGGGTGTGCTTGGCCGGCGGCAGCGTTATTGTGGTGACGAGACGTGGCGGAGCAGTGGTGGCGTGAAGGGCGGCGTCGCAGTGTGGTAATGGTGATTGGATGGCTCGGCGGCGTCGCTGTGTGTTGAATGCGGATTGAGCCGCGGGGCGGGGCCAGCTTGGTGTTGTGGCGGCAAGCTTGGCGCGGAGCGGCCGGCGGCTAGCGGCGGCGGTGTGCTTGGAGGCGACGGGGCGGGCAGGCGTATTAATGGCTGCCGCGGCGTCGAGCGGCAGGGCGACGTCCCATCGTGGGACCAGCACGGCGTCTCGAGACGTGCGGCGGAGCGGGGCCGGAGAGGCGAGGCCGGCGCGGCGCGGTGCGGCTCGGCCGGCGCGGTGCTTGCACTGGTGTGCGTGGGCGCGCGCGCTGGCTCGTAGCGGTGGTGGCGAGCTTGGCCGGTGGCACGGCGCGGCGAGCTTGGGTGAGCAGCTGGGCCAGCGGTGCGGCAAGGCAGAGCAGGGCCGCTGGCCTTGCTGGCCAGAACAGAGGCGCCGGGGAAAGAAGAAAAGAAAGGGAGAAGAAAGGAAAAGGAGGAGGGGAGGAAAAGAGAGAAAAAGAAAAAGAATAAGAAAAGGGAAAAGAAAGAAAATAGAATTTAGGAAAAAAAGTTAAGGCAAATTCGGGGAAAAGGGAAAAAGATATTTTCGGGATTTTCCCTGATTTTCCCGTCGTTCACGCGAATCGTCGCGCGGCTGGACGAGTCTCGTTGTCGGCGGTAATCGCGCGACTAGCGAGTTCTGCCGGGGCGAGCAAATCCGTGCCGAGCGTCAGAATGCGGGTTGATGATGATGATATCGGGCGGTCCGGGCGAATCTGAGGCATTCGCCGGAATGCGGGTCGGGGAAAAGGACGGCGGGAGAGAAATTATGGTGTCGAGCGGCTGTCGAGTGACCCAGGTAAAAGAAAGGTTACGGTCGGGTCAAAGAGTTGATGATCAGGGTTTCGGGAAGAAGATCGAGCTCAGCGGAAAGGTTTTGAAAAACACGTGTGATTTAGCAGGGGATTTGTTAGGGGCTAAAAACGCGGGCGTTACAAACCTACCCCACTTAAAATGAATCTCGTCCTCAAGATTCGGCTAGCTCCTGAACAAGTGGGAAAACTCTTTCTTCAGCGCGTCCTCTCGTTCCCACGTGGCTTCTTCTACTCCGTGTCTGCTCCATTGGACTCTGCACACCCGTACTTCTGATGTCCTTGTCTTTTTGACCACTGTGTCCAAAATCTTGACGGGCACCTCTTGGTACCTAAGATCTGGCTGCAGATCAATTGTTTCTACCGGCACTCGTTTCTCTTCGAGCACTTTCAAACACTTCCGCAGCTGAGAAACGTGGAATACTGGATGTATGTCTGCCATTTCTTCTGGTAGCTTTAACCGATATGCTACTGCTCCGACTCTCTTTAGTACCTTGTACGGTCCAATATACCGAGGGGCTAATTTCCCGTGCACCTGAAATCTTCGAGTCCCTCGGATAGGTGAAACCTTGAGATAAGCAAAGTTTCCTGGACTGAAGCTTACTTCTCGCCTCTTCCTATCTGCATAGCTCTTTTGCCGGGATTGGGCAGCCTTCAATTTTTCTCGGATCTCAGCTACTCGTTCCTCGGCTTCCTTTATAAGTGCGGGTCCAACCAAGGCACGTTCCCCCACTTCTGACCACATCAAAGGTGTTCTGCATTTTCTCCCGTATAGGGCTTCAAATGGTGACATGCCTAGGCTGGCTTGATAACTGTTGTTGTACGAAAACTCTGCATATGGTAGGCTCTGTTCCCAATCTTTGCCATAGGTGAGGACACATGCCCTCAGCATGTCTTCCATGATCTGATTCACCCTCTCGGTCTGTCCATCCGTCTGGGGGTGATAAGCTGAGCTAAAATCTAACTTGGTTCCCATGGATTTATGCAAGCTCTCCCAAAATCTGGAGGTGAATTGGGTTCCTCTATCCGAAACAATCCTGCTGGGTACTCCATGCAGCTTCACTATGTTTGCTATATACAGCTTGGCCAACTTCTCTCCGTCGTAATTATTCCGTACGGGTATGAAGTGAGCGACTTTAGTGAGTCGGTCTACTATTACCCATATGGAATTATATCCTTTCTGTGTCTTGGGCAAGCCTACTACAAAGTCCATGCCTATCTCATCCCATTTCCATACCGGGATGGGTAAGGGCTGCAACAGTCCTGCGGGCTTCTGGTGTTCTGCTTTAATCCTCTGACAAGTGTCACAGTGGGCGACGAACTGTGCAATGTCTGCTTTCATTCCATTCCACCAATACTTCTGCTTTAAATCCATATACATCTTAGTGGATCCCGGGTGGATGGAATACGCTGAGTTGTGTGCCTCATCCATGATGGTCTGCCGGAAATCACCGTCTTCAGGTACGCATATCCTGTTCTTATACCATAGTGTACCGTGACTGTCCACCCTAAAGTCTGGGGCCTTATTCTCTCCCGTGTGCTT
The DNA here is from genome assembly GCA_036936925.1 of Cenchrus fungigraminus. Classification (NCBI taxonomy): domain Eukaryota; kingdom Viridiplantae; phylum Streptophyta; class Magnoliopsida; order Poales; family Poaceae; genus Cenchrus; species Cenchrus fungigraminus. Next base: position 24,799,419 of record CM072768.1, read on the forward strand.
GCGGATCTTCATCAACTCCTTATTGGATTCTTGGGCTTTTCTGATTTTATCTTCTAGGGTGGGCTGGACACTTAGTTGGCGGACGTAGCCCTGGGGAACAATGTGCATATTGAGTCGTGCCATTTCCTCTTGCAATTGGGCACTCTTAGGTACTGCTTTTCCATAGGACTTTCTGCTTAAGGCATCTGCCACTACGTTGGCTTTTCCTGGGTGGTAATGGATTTCTATGTTATAGTCCTTGACTAATTCCAACCACCTTCTTTGCCTTAGGTTCAGGTCAGGCTGGGTGAAAATGTATTTCAGGCTCTTGTGGTCCGTGTAGATCTCGCACTTATTTCCAATCAGGTAATGTCTCCAAATCTTAAGGGCATGCACTACGGCTGCAAACTCCAAATCATGGGTGGGATAGTTCTGCTCGTGGGGCTTGAGTTGGCGGGAAGCATACACCACTACTTTCCCATCTTGCATAAGGACACATCCTAGTCCTTGTCGGGATGCATCGCAATAGACGACAAAATCCCGTTAAATGTCTGGCAAGGTTAGCACTGGGGCGGTTGTCAGTCTTCTTTTCAATTCCTGAAAACTCTTCTCACACGACTCGGTCCAGACGAACTTCTTCTCCTTCTTGAGCAACTCTGTCATGGGTCGGGCAATCTTGGAGAATCTTTCAATAAACCTCTGGTAGTATCCTGCTAAACCAAGAAAGCTTCTGATTTCGCTCACATTAGTTGGTTGTCGCCAGTTGGAAACTGTTTCGACTTTCCCAGGGTCTACTGCCACTCCTTCTGCTGTCAGAATATGTCCAAGGAAGGATATTTTCTCTAACCAGAATTCACACTTGCTGAACTTAGCGTACAGCTTGTGCGCCCTCAGTTTCTCCAGTACCACTCGAAGGTGTTGCTCATGTTCCTCCACACTTTTGGAGTAAACAAGTATGTCGTCAATGAAAACTACGACAAACTTGTCTAGTTCCTCCATAAACACCTTATTCATGAGGTTCATAAAGTATGCCGGTGCGTTAGTGAGTCCAAAGGACATCACGGTGAACTCGTATTGTCCATAACGGGTGACGAAAGCGGTCTTTGGGATGTCACTCTCCCTAATCTTGAGTTGATGGTACCCTGACCTTAAGTCGACCTTTGAGAAATATTTAGCTCCCTTCAGTTGGTCAAATAAATCATCTATTCTGGGGAGAGGATACTTGTTCTTGATAGTGACTTCGTTTAGTGAGCGATAGTCCACGCACATCCTTAGGCTTTTATCCTTCTTTTCGACGAAGAGCACTGGGGCTCCCCATGGTGATGAGCTTGGTCTGATGAACCCATTTCGCTGAAGTTCTCTCAGCTGCTCCTTTAACTCTGCCAACTCAGGGGCTGCCATCCTATAGGGTCTCTTGGCTATGGGAGAGGTTCCGGGGATGAGGTCGATGACAAACTCTATATCCCTATCTGGTGGCATTCCGGGGAGTTCTTCGGGAAATACATCTGGATATTCCTGTACTACTGGGATTTCTTCTAGGGACTTGGCCTCCATGCTAAAAACCATTATGTCTAGTCTGCTTCCTCGGGTGCGGCAGGTTACTTGCACTCCGTCTGGGTTGGTTAGGTGTACTACCTTATCGGCACAACTTATAAGGCCGTGGTGAAGGCTTAGCCAGTCCATCCCAAGAATCACATCTATCCCTTTGGACTTCAGTACTACTAGGTCCGCTAGGAACTCTACCCCACTTAAAATGATTCTCACCCGGGAGCAACCCAGTTGACACTTGATGTCACCTCCGGGCGTTCGGGTTAACAGGGGTGCTTTTAGTAGTACTGTAGGTATGTTGTGTTTTTCCACGAAACTTGAGGATATGAATGAATGTGATGCTCCTGAATCAAATAATATGGTTGCCAAGACTGAGCTGACCAGGAACTCACCGAGCACTACGCCTTGTGCTTCTTGAGCCTCTTGGGCGTTGATGTGGTTGACGCGGGCTCGTCCATAAGACGGCTGGGGCTGCCTCATCTACTGGTTGTTGTTGCCAAAGTTGTTGTTGCTGCGAACCGGCACGTGGTTGGCTCCAGATACAACCGGTCTCGGCCCATTCACTGAGTTGGAGAAGGCTGAAGCTGCTGGCTTTTTGACGTATGGGCAGTTGGCAATGAAGTGCCCGGTCTCACGGCAGTTGAAACATACTCGAGTGTTGTTGTTGTTGTTGGCAGTGACCTGGCTGGTATTGTTTTGTGGAGGCTTCACGGTGTTCTGGTTGTTGTACTGTTTAAACTGGGTTCTGGGGCCCTGGGAGCTCGTGGCTTGTGTCTGGGTTCTGTACTGCATGGGGGCTTGAAACCTGGACATGGGGTGACCGAAGCTTCTCTGTCTCTGGGAACGTTCTTGCTGCTGAGCCTTGTTCTCCATGAATTTGCGCTTGTTTTCTTTTTTCTCTTCTGCCCTGGCTCTCTCTGTGAGGATGGCCATGTTCATGAGGGTGTTGAAGTCTAGGTAGATCTGAGGGGTAAGCAGAGTCCTCAGTTCCGGAGTCAAGCCCTTCTTGAACATGTCCTGCTTCTTCGAGTCCTTGTCCACTTCTTCGGGGGCATAGCGGGCTAACTCTATGAACTGGTAGGTGTATTCCTCCACGGACTTGTTGCCTTGGCGAAGTTCACGGAACTCGTCCGCCTTGTGCTTCAGTGTGGCTTCTGGGATGTGGTAGCGACGAAACTCTTCCACAAACTCATCCCAAGTGATGGTGGAGGGATCTTTGGCTGCTGCACAGTAGTTTTCCCACCATGCTAAGGCTGTCCCAGTGAGCTGGTGCGTGGCCAAAAGAACCTTGTCCCGATCTTCACAGTTGAATGGCTCCAGTTCCCTTAAGATGGCCCTCAGCCAGTCATCTGCATCCAAGGGATTCACAGACCCGCCAAAGGTGGGTGGCTTTGTCCGGAGAAATTCTATCAGCTTTTCATTCATGCCCAGAACACGGGGCTTTGGGCGGGTGATGGCATTGGCTATGGCTTCCAGCAACAGGGTCTGGTTGTGCCAGGTCTACGGCAGGTGGTGGCGGTGGCGGAACCATGTTTTCTCCTCCATTTTCGTCCTGATTCACTTCTTGGTCGTTAGGGCGCTCCCTTCGTTCAGCATGCGATCCTTCTGCATTTGGGTCCATACGACCGGAGCCTTGGAAGCTCCCGGCAGGACGCCTTGAAACCATCTGTAGGGGGCGGGTTTCTATGAGATTTTATGTGATGTTTAAGTTGATTAAGACGGGCTTTTGAAAAGACAGGATCTGACTCCTGCCGTCAAGCACACAACAAGCACACATGACAAACAAGCACAAACAACTTTATTTCAACCATGAGAGGAGGATACATCCCGAACTACTAGACTGATACCACGCTGACGCCCTACGCAACTTGGTACTACGACAAAAGCTAAAGGTGCGATTCTAAGCTTGGACCATCACGGCTTCATTCCTTGGCAAGGGCTTCTGGGGCATGCTACTCACGGAGCGAGCCATCTTCTGGGGCGGAGTGTGCTTCCAGTGGAATGAGCAGCTCATCACCGTCATCATCCTGGGGGTTCCCGTTCTCTTGGGGCTGGGTGGAAGTTCCTTCTTCGACGGTTGATGTTGGTTGCTCGGCGGCTACGGACGGTGTTGGGGTCTCAGGAACTCCTCCCCATCCTATGAGGGGTGTCCCAATTAGGACTTGTGCTTCTCCCACAGCCGGAACGGGTGTTCCATTGTTGGTCCATTCCTGTATGCGCTGATCCTGGATCCGCCTGAGGCTCTCATGGGCAACAGCTTCACTACTAATGGCGGCCGCGGTCCTTGCTTCAGCTTGGGCTACTCGAACTTGGTGCATCCTTACTGTGACTTCCGCTTGCTCAGCCCGACCAATTTGCTCTCTTAGGAACTTGGCCTGATCATCAAAGAGTTTATCCAGGGAGACGAGGTAGGCAACTACATGGTACAAAAGATCTTCTTGGTGATGGCGCCGTTCCAGGTTTCTCATGCGGGCCTGCCAGACTGGAGTCCGGATGGCGGGAGGATAAAGTCTCATTGGTGTGGAGACAAGGTGTTCCTCGTAGATCCTGCACAGGTAACGGAGAGTTTTCCTGAGGGCCAAGGGATAGGTATCACGGTGTCGGAACCCTGTGGCGGTCACGCGTCACGGCTCGACGTTGGGGTAGCGGGTGCTTCTGGCGATGGAGATGACCACCCTACAGCGAAGAGTGCCGAGTTGCTCGTACTCTGTACTGTAGTACCTTGGGCGCTCAGTGATACCGAGGCGCACCAGGGAGTTGATAAGAAGGCGGGCAAAACCAGGCTCCTCCTGGCACACGCCTTGGGTCCATCCATCTTCGGCCATCTGAAAACAAGGGTAGAGTTGAACGAGTTGTGCAAAGGGTAGGGTACAAAAGATAGATAGTTTTATTTATCAACAAGGTTGGGTACACTCCTCAGGGGTACACTTTATTCTTATTATACCATAGCTCTCACTTAGGTACTCTACCCCCTCATGGGGACTCTTCCTCACACTGGATGTGACGCTTCTTCGGTGGAAGGCATTGCTCCAGTATCTCCTCTTCGGTCTGAGTGCCTTTATCTCAATGGGTTTCCATGGGTTCTTCTTCTTCTTCTTCCGATATCCACCCATTTTTTGTTCCACTTGAGTTAATTAGGCTCCGTAGATCTGCTCGAGCTCGTGCAGCTCGCTCCTCGGCTTGACGTGCTTCCTCACGAGCTTTAGCAAAGGCCTGCCATAAACCTTCGTAGGCTCTTTGGTCGATTTCTGCTTTTTCTTCGGCTTTTACCACCTTCTCCGTTTGCGCTATTAATGCTTTTTCTGCTCCTTCTGCTCTGCGAGTTTGCTCCTTCAATTGTGCTGCTGTTTCACGGTAAAGCTTATCTAGGCCGGTGAGGTAGATGGATAGGTGAGAAACTGTGTCCTCTAGCTCTTCTTCTTCGCGTCCAAGTCTCCTCATCCGGGCGATCCATAAGCGACCTCTTCCTCCAGTAGGCGGAAAGAATCCCATTGGAGTCTGACGGAGGTGGTGCTTATAGATCACTTGCAAACGGCGAAGGGCTTTTCGGGCGGCCTTGTGGTAGGTGTCGGTGAAGCGATACCCGGTGGTTTTGATGTACCAGGGGCTCACATCGGGGTACAACGTGCTCCTAGACACGAAAATCATCACATCACACCGAAAGGTGCTTCTAAGTTCATACTCCCGATAGAGGTACTCCGGTGGGCTCGCAACTCTGATGCGCTCCAAGCTGAGCAGTAGCAACTTAGGGAGGCCTGGATCTGGGGGGCAAACGCCTCCACTCCATTCCAAGTTAGCCATCTGGAACCAGGCAAGGGTTAAGGTAAGAGATTTGTGGAAAGGTGAGCTAAGCAGGGAAACGATTTAGAGAAAGGCTTAGAAAAGGTCTCGGGTCCTAGGGGTCGCGTCCTACGGCCAACCTACAGTTCTGATACCACCTGAAGCGTCCCCTCATCAGAGGTGACTAAATGTGATACAAATACCAGTCCCAGGAGGCTGGTACCACATTTATTACATCAGATGGTTCATTACCGTACAACACGTCGAGGCTGTGGGCATGGGAGCGCCACTGCCACGAGAAGCAATATAAGAACTACAGACCAAACTACGATAGCAACAGCATCTAAGATATCTTCAGAGTCTTGCGCCATGGAAGCTTCCTGTGGAGACCCTGAATCAACAGGCACGGGTTGGGTGCAGGACAACAACCTACTCGACGTCTTCGGGGACGAAGTCGAGATCCTCCTCTGAAAAATAGTTAATCAAGCAAGGGTGAGTACATACGTACTCAACAAGTTCAACCTCACCCACGGAGGGGCTAATAACCAGATCATGCACAAGATATATCAAGTATTAGAATAAGGTTTATTTTGCAAACGCATTTACTCATGCAGGGGTTTGTTTTCGAAAAGAATTTTCGCAAACAGTTTTTATAACTCAGGTAACTCAGTTGTTTTGTGAAAACCAAATGAGGACTACCAGACTCCCCGTCCGCAGTAGCCCAGGCACACAGCCATACACTTTTCCAGAAATCAACTCACGCCATGAAAAATCATCCCAACCCAAACACTGGCTTTGTGACCCCACCGTGACTCGTCCAATACCGTGGACACGGCTATTCGAATAGGTTTTACACTCTGCAGAGGTTGTACACCTTTACCCACAAGTAGGGTACCGCCACACGAACACCTTAGTGTCGGCGCGGATCCTATCAAAGCCATTACCCACCTTAGCTAACCCTACGAGCCACCACGGGAGCAACCAAGGGGTTATCTCACATAACCAGGGCGTACCTCACACAGATCGTACCCCTACTCCTTGATCTCCCGCTGCTCACCCGCACTCCTGATGGCAAGTAGATTAACTAGTGGGATTTATGCTAAGCCGTTGCCACGTACAACAGTCGAGTGGTAGTACGACAATTGGGTCAGGTGAGATGTCACGCAACCCGGTCCTTAACGACAAGATGGACATCTCCAACACGCTCAACCACAAAGGTACGAGCTCACCCTTACTCCTGACACACACGTCCATCCCGTCTACCCAGTTCTTTTACTCATTTTCCAAAATACCATATTCCCATTTCTAAAGCACTCACACATTTTAAAGAAATCATTTAGGGCAATCAAAGATCAATCATAGCAATCAAGGGTGGCTATCCTACCGGGTTTTAACAGTAAAACAATATGCAATTTATAAAACGAGTCATAGGGTTGTATTTATAAAACTGGGATCAAAGCATGCATCAAAGGATGAGATTGAACTTGCCGTCTTCGAAGTCCTCGGGAAGCTCCTGCTCGCGGTTCGGGACTCCGGTCTCCTGCTCGTAGTACACGGCTCCTAGCTCCGACTCGCGGTACTCCTCCTCGTTCACTCCGTCGGCTATAGCGCACACACAAGCAAGCATGCAATCAATACAAGCACACAAAATTTACCGGCTGAGCTCGGGGAGAAAATAAATAGAAAAGGAGGAATAAATATTATTTATGGGGAAAGGGATGGGTGGCTCGGCGGAAATGCAGAGGAAGAGGTCGGGGCAAGAGTTGGGCTTGATCGGGTGGACATGAAATGACACGTTAAAACGTCATTAGGATTAACTAAGAGAGGCTAAGGACCTAGTTGCAAGCAGGTTTAAATTAAAAAGGACATGGTTACAATATAAAAAGAGTATAAGGTTTAGTTTAGAAAGGCTCCTGGGCTTGACTGTAAAATATTTTAGAGAAGCGGGGACCTATTAGTGAATAATTTATTTAACAGGGTTTCATTTGAAAAGAAAAAGAGAAAGATAGAATAGTATAAAGGCTCGGGTGTAAAATAGAGAAAAGGGAGGGGCTTAAGGGCAAAACTGCCCTTCTTCCTCCTCTCCTCACCCGAAACAGAGGAGGGAGGGGGGCGGCTCTGCCGCGGCAGCGCCGGCGGCCCTTCCGGCCTCGACGGCGGCCCGGGAGAGGGGGGAAAAGGGAAGAAGGTCGAGGGAATCTCGCCCCCGCGCTCACCTTGAGCTCTGATGGACCGTGGATGGCCCTCTGCGGCGGCGCGGTGGTTGTGAGATGCGGCGGCGGTGGCGGCGCGATGGGAGGCAGTGTGAGCTCGCTGGCGAGGTGTGGGGTGGTGAGGAGGTGGCGCTGGCCCTTTTATAGGCGCTGAAGGTCGGTTTCGAGGGAGATTTTTCCGGTGGTGGCCTTGGCGGGGTGTGCTTGGCCGGCGGCGGCGTTATTGTGGTGACGAGACGCGGCGGAGCAGTGGTGGCGTGAAGGGCGGCGTCGCGGTGTGGTAATGGTGATTGGATGGCTCGGCGGCGTCGCTGTGTGTTGAATGCGGATTGAGCCGCGGGGCGGGGCCAGCTTGGTGTTGTGGCGGCAAGCTTGGCGCGGAGCAGCCGGCAGCTAGCGGCGGCGATGTGCTTGGAGGCGATGGGGCGGGCAGGCGTATTAATGGCGGTCGCGGCGTCGAGCGGCAGGGCGACGTCCCATCGTGGGACCAGCGCGGCGTCTCGAGACGTGCGGCGGAGCGGGGCCGGAGAGGCGAGGCTGGCGCGGCGCGGTGCGGCTCGGCCGGCGCGGCGCTTGCACTGGCGTGTGTGGGCGCGCGTGCTGGCTCGTAGCAGTGGTGGCGAGCTTGGCCGGTGGCACGGCGCGGCGAGCTTGGGTGAGCAGCTGGGCCAGCGGTGCGGCGAGGCAGAGCTGGGCCGCTGGCCTTGCTGGCCAGAACAGAGGCGCCGGGGAAAGAAGAAAAGAAAGGGAGAAGAAAGGAAAAGGAGGAGGGGAGGAAAAGAGAGAAAAAGAAAAAGAATAAGAAAAGGGAAAAGAAAGAAAATAGAATTTAGGAAAAAAGTTAAGGCAAATTCAGGGAAAAGGGAAAAATATATTTTCGGGATTTTCCATGATTTTCCCGTCGTTCGCACGAATCGTCGCGCGGCTGGACGAGTCTCGTTGTCGGCGGTAATCGCGCGACTAGCGAGTTTGTGCCGGGGCGAGCGAATCCATGCCGAGCGTCGGAATGCGGGTTGATGATGATGATATCGGGCGGTCCGGGCGAATCTGAGGCATTCGCCGGAATGCGGGTCGGGGAAAAGGACGGCGGGCGAGAAATTATGGTGTCGAGCGGCTGTCGACTGACCCAGGTAAAAGAAAGGTTACGGTCGGGTCAAAGAGTTGATGATCTGGGTTTCGGGAAGAAGATCGAGCTCAGCGGAAAGGTTTTGAAAAACACGTGTGATTTAGCAGGGGATTTGTTAGGGGCTAAAAACGCGGGCGTTACAGGTGTCCATATCATGAGTAAATTGGTCTCTGATCCGGAATAAATCAGGATCTCTTGTAGTAGCTATCATGATTTTCTAGTTATATTTATCAATTCCGGCCGGAATCCAATCTGGTGGACACGAACAAGCCCTCACCTGGCCCAACACTACCATCGCAATGATTTTTTTTTATTTATATTTTCTCATGATTTTTAAAAATAAATGTCGGAATCAGAAAATTTCAAAAGTATACCGCCGCTGAAGTTTGAAATGATGGTTCACTCTAGCCACCGTTGCCAATGGTGGTTGATACCAATCGTCATTTGAAACAGCGGTTGGAGCCCAAGATCTGCGATTGGCCCGCAGGCCCCAACAGCCATTGCCAATGGTGTCCGAGGAGGTTCCAACCGCCGTTTGAAGCGGCAACCGGTACCAATCGCCGTTGCCAAAGGTGGCTGGACCCAACCGCCGTTGCCAAATGGTGGTCCAAGCTTTTTTTAGGTTTTTTTAGATTTGATGTATTTGGCGATTTTCAATTAAAAATACTATTAAACACTTAGCCAAAATTATAATATGAATATGAATATCTATAGAATAAAAGTAGTTTATACACCAATAAAATAGTTTTCAACAAACATAACTAAATACGGGCATATTCCTAAATACGCCCGCGCTTCGATGGTTGCGGCGGCCCCCTAGCCACCTTCCTGGCTGCCAGCTGCTGCCCTTGTGTGGAGGTTGTGGTACGTGAGGGGGTCCGATGGTGGCACGTGACGTCCGGATCGGGGGTGTCATCGCTAAGTCTGCTCTCACTACAAGAAACTATTTAATTTGTGACGAAATTTGACGAAAAATTCATGACGTTTTTAGATATCGTCACGGATATTATTAGATGGATACAAGGCCCATAATACTGTGACAGTTTACTGATTTCGTCATAAACCAGCCCAAAACCTGTGACGTTATCGCAATTTCGTCACGATTTACAAATGTAATATTTAGAACAGAAAATATGACATTTTTTTGGATCAACGAATTAAATGATAATTTAATTATAGAATTTATACTAAAGGTTAAAAGAATTAACAAGTGAAGTAAATACGAAAAATATATTTTTCGAAAGTCAATTATGGTTGGATTTATTTTTTTGTAAATAACCAGAAATTTATAAAATGACAATGTAATATAATAAAATATTTATAAAAGTTATGTCACGACGCAGAAAAATATTAATTTAATAATTTATTTGTTTAATGTTTTCTTTAGAATAAGTTTAAAGTGCAAAAGCAAGCATAGGTTAAAATTATGAAAAAATTTCAACATGAAAATAGTCAAGATAAAATTTTATTAAATACTTTGTGTGCTCATCTACTTTCTTGATTTTTCTGGGAATTATTTGAGCATGTAAAGTATTTTCAATAAAAAAAATCAATCCAATGTTTAAATTAAATCTAAAATGTTTAAAAACTCTCCCATTGCTTTGGTCCATTTTCGGCCCAGCAACTCTCTCCCTCTCCCCACTTTCGGCCTAGTCTGCTGAGCCCAACTCCCCTCCCTTTTCCTTGCTTTCAGCCCAAAGGAAGTCCAATTCAAGTCCCTCTCTTGTTTTCTTTTTAGTTATTGCACCATTATAGGAATAACACATAAAAATAATTATCTTATACATATCATTTTATTTTTCATATGTAATAGAATACGTATAAGTTGTCCGGTATAAGTTTCAAAAATTTTATAGTTGATTTACTATTTTATATATGTTAATTGAATTTCTACATGATTACTGAAATAAATTCAACACTGAACTACAAGTGCATCTAATAAAATACCAAAAATTACAGAAAAATAATATGAAGTTTAGGCCCAAATGGCCCAAATGTTCCAAATGTTCCTAGCTAATATGAAGTTTGAAGTGCATATGAATTCGAACATTTTGGAACGTATGATAAACTTCAATGTTCAAGTAACATTACATGAAACTAAGTGACACATGTACCCAGTTTGTGAACAACGTTTGGTCCTACTTTTTTGAAACCACTTAATTTTTTATGGCAAGATTGAGGACCAAAATCATGCTGTTATGCCAATTCGTAGAAATTTTTTATTAGATTTTGATATTATTGTAATTATTATGTTCTACTTTTGAGATAAATGTTTGAATGTTCCTTATAACTCAACTTGAATTTGTCATCAATCTGCATAACATGGACTAGAATGGGACATAGAAGCCTAAATATGATTTTTGCGAAATTTTTCTAGTTTTATTGGTGGTACACATAGGTCAACTAGGAATTACTCTCGCTAAGCACGCAGAAATTTAATTAAATGATAGAAAATAGCAAATCTATTCGAAAAATCTTGAAACACCTAGAAGGAAACTTAAATGTTGTCTGCTACATGTGAAAAAATGTATTGGGGGTATATAAGGTAATTAATTTTCAAGTTACTTCATAAAGGTGTCTTAATTAGGTATTTAAAAATAGAAAACCAACTTTTTTAAGAAAAAAAAGGTAATGTAACTTCATATTTGCTAATGTTATGGTTAACATAAGGTTGTGTCCAAAATTTAGATGCATACGATTCCAAAATAATCATGAAGTGTTCAAATCTCAGAGTTCGACTCTGAGTTTTAGAAAACTATAAGAGGGTTGTATCCATTTGTAAACAATGTAGGTTCCGCCATTATCAAAATCATTTGAAAATTTTATGTAAAGTCTGAACATCCATAAAATGATTTCATGTCAATTTTTAGAATTTTCGGAGAAGTTTTAGATATTATTATCATTATTTTATAACAAGGTGACTAGTACAAGTTTAAATTATCCTTAGTATACACTTGAAATTTTGATCTATTTTTAGGATATGAGCTACACTAGAGCAAATGTACTCTAAAGATATTTTTAGGAATTTTACAAATTTTATTTGATATACATGTAGTTCAAATTTTTATTATTTTCAATAAACCTACATAAATTCATTTAAACTGTAGAAAATGGTAGATGAGTGAGTAAATTACTGGAACTTCTTAATAACAACTTATGTGTAGTATATTGTATTTAAAAAATATAATAATACATATAAGGTTATTATTTGTGTGTGATACTTCACAATGGTGCATAAAACAAAAAAAGAAAAAGAAAAATGCTAACTAGAGCAGAAATGAAACAAAGCCTGTTTCGGCCCAAATGGCCCAACTATTTCCAGCCGTCCATCGCTGATTCGACGACTGTGATCGCATTCGCAAAGTATATAAGCAACTGCATCCCCAAACCCTAACTCATTTCCTGCCGCTCCCACACACCATGCCCGCAGCCCCCCGTCGACCGGCCTCTCGCCGCTGGCCCCCGGTCGCCGGTCGGGCTGCCTCGCGGAGCCGTGGCACCGCAGCTACTAGATCCCGACCTCCACTGCTGGCCGGCGACAGATCCGGCCGCCGCCCTTGACCTCCACCACCCGCCCCCTCTCTACTCGCCTCCCCAGCCCAGCACCAGCACAAACTCGCCAGCGCGGCCGTCCACCGCCGCCAGGAGCAGGCACACGACGGGCGCGCAGCCGAGGCGAGCTCATCCAGGCGGCCGCCCCCATGGAGAGGAGTAGTAATGGCGGGCGTCGCACCTCACCCAGGCCACCACCACCACGCCGTCGCAGATCTCCGCGGCCGCCGCATCCCCACCGCCATGGAGTACGAGCGCATTGAGAAGCCGTTCCCCACCCAGGCACGTACACGTACACTCTTCTTCTCTCTGAGTACCCTCTCGCTTCAGCTGCCCTGCCTTTCGTCGTCCCCCGCCAAGATTCTCTCTGCTGCCTGCCCGTGGTGATGAGTGAGTAACTGAGTAATGCAAGGAGGCGGTTGCTGACACTGATGTACCCTTGTGCTGCTTGACTTGCAGGGTGGCGGGTTCTCGCCCAAGCGCCTGTGCGCGATGCTGCTCGGGGTGGACAAGCGCCGCAAGGGGGGCCAAGACGCCGAGGACCAGGAGGAGGACGACACCGGGGAAGACTACGGAGCCGTGCCCAAGGCATCCGTTAGATCCGACGCCGACGACGAAGCCCGCGGTGAGCATTCTGGTTCCATCCTCTCTCTTTTGCCCCCCTCCTCCCCATGCCGCCAGCACTTTCCTGTTAATTCCACTAGTCAGTAGCTTCAGATATGGGGAGTGACTGCTACGACATCACTTTGTTGCTTGCTCAGTTCCTTTGCTGGCACGATGTGGATCCCCTTTTGGTTCAGTGCACCTGAACAGGATATGTAGGTTCTACATAGCACTTCTATTTTGTAAAATAAAAATGCTACTGGTTATTAGTATAATATAATGAAAAGTTGTACTATACCCCTTCTATTATCTTCTTTGTTGAGGAATTTAGACATGTTTTAGCTCTATGTTTGTTCATTCCTTCGCATCATGGTAGTCAGTAATAGCTAAATCTTTTGCCTGATTCATTAGCTGTGTCTTAGATTAACCAAAGATCTGAATGTCAACTGTTGCTTTTGTTGAATAGTTCTCCAATTGCTAGGGAAATTTACAATGGAAACTGGAATCATTGGCTAAGTAATTATTTAATCTCTATTAGTTTATACCACTTAATGAGAAATAGTTTAGACCACTTTATACCCCCTGACCAGCAGGTTGCTGGTAGTCTACTTAGTTTGCATATGCATAGGTGAAGATCAATTAGAGTAGATAATGTTGTATGCTTGTGCTTAACTCTGGCTAGCTTGTGCTAGCTGCTTGGACTGACAGATAATGGTCTTTCCCTTTTTTAAAAAAATAATCAGGAGCAGGATTTGTTATCAGGGCCATTGCAATTTTCTGTTTGTAACTAGCATTTCCATTTGATATATTCGTGTTGTGCAAGATTAAAATTACACACTTTTGCTTTCATCTGTAGAGATTTAAATATGCCGTGTTACATATGTTGTACAGTTAGGTTAGCCATTGTTTTGATAAATGCTTAAGAATGTGTTTTGAACTAACCAGGTAGTTCCTTGGCATGTCTCACATGTTATCTAATCTTCTCTATGCATAGCCAATTAGCCATTATTAGTTGTATATTGGTAACATTATTCACTGATTTATTTTATCCCATTAAGCAGTACATCGCAAATTAATATTTCTTACAAAAGGTTAAAGTTATATTTGACATCTCATTGAGTGTATTTCTCTGTGTTCTTTTCCAGATATTGCAAAGAGCACATTCTGGTTTCAGATTTCACACATACTACCATAGGCCCATGGCTATTAGCAATACTGGATTTGAGGGCCTAATTTTTGTTGTCTTCACCTGCGTGGATGTGGGCTGCAACTTGTGGTACTTTTACTGCTTGTTTGTCGAACCAAAATTGGTAGCTCACATTTTGGGTTCTGCTAGAATGTTGTGTGATTCATGAACCTGGACAAAGCTGGTAGCTTGCTTCTGCTACATAAACTTTTGTTGCTTGTTGTGGAACAATTGTTTGAAGCAGAGATGAATTCCTTTGAATCTGAGATTTGTATCTGTTATTAGGCTGATAAACATTCTGTTGTATTCTGATTTATTGAATGAGAAATTGGATTCAATTTGGTGGGCTCAGATTTTAATAGGCCTGTTGGCTTTGATCTGATAGTATGTTGATAAAATGGGCCTTGTTCTGAAATAGGCCTATTCTAAAATGGGCCAGTTCTAAAATGGGCCACCAGTTCTAAATAAACATATATATTGGGCTGCCATTAAATAATTAATGGACTAACATAAAAAATAATGGGATGTTAAAATTAATGGGCCGTTGAAAAAATAATGGCCCGTTAAAAAATTGATGACGTCAGCTGCCATGTCATCCCACGTCACTTGGGCTGCCATGTGGCAATCATCTGTGACGTTTACCTTCGTCACAAAGGTTGGGCCTGGGCTGGACTGCATGAGCCCAAAAGCGTTTTATGACGATTAAAAACGTCATAGATTGTGTTGATCCGTGACGATTTCGGAGAAAACGTCGACAGATTTAATCTGTGACGCTCAATAGATGACGATAAATAAAATCGTCACAGACAAATTTCTGTGATGAATTTTCAGTGATCCATGACGAATTTTGTTCGTCATAGATTAAATAGATTCTTGTAGTGTCTCGATCCAGACACCACCGCGTCAGCCGATCCAGACACTACCGCCACCGCAGCCTGCTCCTCCTGCACGACCTGCGCCTACTCCTGTGTCACATGGGTCCACGACCTGCGCCTAACAATGTGTGTCCAATCTCCTCTGGGTTTTGCTCCGGACCCAAGTTGTCTGCGAAGAAGTCCTCTAAGGAGCACAACAAGTGGTCTGCTGCGGAGTCAAGTGTGGCGCCGCCAATGTAAACTGCATCGAATATAATTTGGTAAGCACATTTTGTTTTAAGAGTGTATCAGTTTGAAGATAGAATGAGGGTTTTCATCTAAGTTGGGCTGCTGAACAACAGGTGCCCGAAAAGGTGGCTGGAAAGCAGGTGCCGGAGTATGTGTCGGTGAAGGGCTTGCCCAAGACGAAAGTCCCGGTCCCGATGGTATCATTAATCATCCAATAGGATTACATGTTATGCATCGACACATAACAACATAGCATGTTGTGCAAACTAGAATGAAAAAAAGAAGATGTACCTACGGTGTAGAAACCAGACGACCGCAACACGTACATGGTCGTCGGAGCTGACTGAGTGACGGAATACGGTGGCCGTGTGGACGACGATGACGACTGGTGCGAACGAGCAGTGGAGGCGGAGTTGCTGGAGGACTAGGGGATATGTGGAGGCAGAGCAGCATCATTGTCGCGGAAGTTCACCCCGCGCATGAACCTCCTGATGGTGTCCATCTGCCACTCATACACCCGTTGCTGCTGCGCGATTGGCATGTCGAGCGAATTCATATGCGCACTCTCTGCCTTTTGAAACACCTCATGAAGCACGTCGTGCGTCAAACATAAGATGGATTGGTATGAGCGAACATAATCAAAGATGGATGAATTTGTAGTCACAAACTTTCCACGGTGCCGTAGTTCTGGTCCCATCGTATGGGGTACAGTGCCGAGGCGTCGGGTGGCTCCTGCCGAAGCTCGGGTGGCACGTACGTCACGCGCGTCCGAGTCCTCACCATGTACCACTGCAGTTACGCTCTCCAGGCCTCATCGTCATGGGGTCGCTGCTCGACGACAATGTTGTCCTCCTCCAACGCGTGATCCCAAGCATCTACATGAGGCTGCAACCTAGGATCCCATGACACCGCCGCAGTCTTGACACCCTTTCGCAACCACCTATCACAAAATGCAGCGAATTTGTCATCAATTGAAGTTAGTTACGTGAATGAAAACTTAAAGAATTAACGATAACTTACTTGTGTAATCTAGCATCGATAGTGTGTATGACTGGCAGGGGTGACTCCTAGTACAGGCCAAACTGCCTCACGACGTGGTGCATATGGTACTCCTCGACATAGAAGTCATACACCACTGACGTCTTTGTCATCCAATATTGCCAGTCTCGAAAGCACAATGACAAGTGACCCTGAGGTGCAAGCTTCTCAATAACGGTGTCGGTCTACGGCGTCCAAATGCGCGTCGATCTTCCCACCAAAGTCATCATAGGAGGTCTGCAGCGTGAAATAGAGCTGCATAACAAACCAAAAGCTAGTTGTTAAGAATGACAAAGTTTACTGAAAATTAGCAAATAAAAGGTAAAAAGTACGGGTCGGTGGAAACACAACGAGCCCATGGTGGGCTAGTCGCCTAGGTCGTGGCCAGGTGGCAGCAGCTCGTACGGGTCCCGCTTGACCAATTGCCGACCCATGGGAATACACTCGTACGACCAGAGGTGCAGTAGCAATAGACAACCAAGCAAAATTCCATCGTTGGACGTGCCCTTAGCCACACCAGCGCACAGACCCATGTACGTCACCGCTAAAACAACGGCGCCCTAGCTGACCTGGAGGATGTCGCCTTAGGGGCATCGGCGATCGCTTGAGGATGGGGGTCAGGAACCAAAACAGCCACAGTAGGTACGCTTCCAAGTGCCTGGAGACAATGTATGGGTTGGCGTCATGTCTCATGTAGTCGGCCTGCACAAAAAGACAATTTGTTACATTGCTTGCACATTTATGAAAACATAATAAATAAAAGAGATCGAGGTACTTAAGTTGTACTGCCACAACCAAGTACAGGTGGGCCCGTACGCGTTGGTGAGACAGCGCGGGCGTTGCAAACCACATGCGCAAACCTCTCAAGGAGATCTTGGTGCCACGTCTCGGGGATGTCAGCCGCCCCCATCACCCGACCTGCACACTGTAGGCCAAGCAAGAGAACCATGTCCTCCATAGTCACCGTCCGGTCCAGGAGGGCGCACATGAGCTCGTAGTCGAACCCGAACCGCGTGGTGTGATCCTACAAACGAAGCGCAGCAGTACTAGATTTAAAAACTTACAATACAAATTTCTAAGGAAAATCTAGTATTTATACAGTATTTTCCAGAATTTCTAAAGGAACCCTATTATTCTAAAGTATTTTTCCAGTATTTCTAAAGAGAATTTAGTATTTCAAAAGTATTTTCTAGAATTTATAAAGAAAATCTAGTATTTCTAAAGTATTTTCCATAATTTGTATTTCTAAAGTATTTTTTAATTTCTAAAGAAAATCTAATATTCTAAAGTATTTTCCAAAATTTCTAAAGAACATCTAGTATTCTAAAGTATTTTCCTGAATTTCTATAGAAAATCTAGTATTTCTAAAGTATTTTCTACAATTTCTAAAGAAAATCTAGTATTTCTAAAGTATTTTCTACAAATTCTAAAGAAAATCTAGTATTTCTAAAGTATTTTCTAGAATTTCTAAAGAAAATCTAGTCTTTGTAAAGTATTTTCCAGTATTTTTAAAGAAAATCTAGGATTTCTAAAGTATTTTCCAGGATTTCTAAAGGAAATCTAGTATTCTAAAGTATTTTCCATAATTTCTAAAGAAAATCTAGTATTCTAAATTATTTTTCCAGAATTTTTAAAGAAAGTATTTTCTACAATTTCTAAAAGTAATATAGTATTTCTAAACTATTTTCCAAAATTTCTAGTGAAAAGCTAGTATTTCTAAACTATTTTCTATAAATTCCAAAGAAATTCTAGTTTTTCTAAAATATTTTCTAGTATTTCAAAACTAATTTCTAAACTAATTTCTAGTATTTCTAAACTAATTTCTAGAATTTTTAATATACTTTCTAGTAATCCCAAAAAAAATCTAGAATTTTTAAACTATTTTCTACAACTTATAATATGTTTTCTAGTATTTCCAAACTATTTTCTAGAATTTCTAAACTATTTTCTAGTAGTTCTAAACTAATTTCTAAAATTTCTAAACTAACAAAAAGTAAATAGTTTAGAATAATACCAGATTCGAAGCGCAGATGAAGCAAAGTTTAGCACGCACAAACTGAGAGAGGAGTGCAGGAGAGAGAGAGGTATGAGAGGGCAGCCAGCAGTAGGGAGACTACAGGTCTACAGCCGCTTTATAGGCGTGGCCCCATCAACCACCGGTTGAGCCGATAGTATGGTGCAACAACCGTTTTGAAAGGCGGTTGCGCTACCACCGGTTCAAACGACGGTAGGAGGCAACAGCCCACCTACAGCCGGTGGGTGATCCAACAGTCGTTGCCACTACGGTTCCTCTGCCCTACCGCCGTTGGCAACGGCGGCGGCGGTATACTTTTGAAAATTCTTGTTTCTGATATTTATTTTTGAAAAATCATGAAAAAATATAAAAAAATCCAACGCGATGAAGTGCTTTTGCCCGATGGTGAGGCTTGCAGCCTGTTCGTTTGGCTGGTGGTTGATGGCTGGTGCTGGTTTGTTCTGAGAGAAAAGTACTGCTGACTGGTTGCTGGTGGCTGGTTTGTTCTGAGAGAAAAGTACTGCTGGCTGGTGGCTGATAAGCTAAGCGAACAGGGCGTTGGTTTTTTGCTCTTCTCCCCTCTTCACTCAAGCTCGTCTACTCATCGTATTTGTTGAGAGAATTAATACATCTATCACAAGCCTTACTTAGCTTGCTGGCCACTAACATGCATGCACAAAGTTGATACATAGTTGTAGTTGGCTCATTGTGTTGTTCTCAACCTGAATCCCACAGCTAGCTAGTACCAAAATGGCAAAACCTCTTTGTAATAAACGCATGCATGCTTCACCTTGTTATTGTTTTTGTTTGCTTATTATATTGGCGATTTGGATTGCCTTTCTATACAAACAAGAGATTCTTCGTCAAGATCGTGTTGTTGCATGCCTGCTGCAAGTTATGCTAGCTATGCATCATTGATTTCACACTATTTATCGTCTCTCCTTTGGATTAGTGTGTCCGAAAATCAAGCATTTGCCGTACAGGCGCCCTAGGGAGGCCAGACTGATACACGCCGAAAACACAATCTTGTATGAGGTTTAACCAGGTCCTACGTCGTCGTGGCAATGAAATAAGAGATACATTTCCAATTTTGGCAGGAACCTTGGGCAAACGAGTCAGCCAGCCATGGAGATACATTTCAAGACTTGAGTAAACCAAATCACATTTCAAATCAACAATGGTACAATCTGTACAGTGTCCATCTGTTTCGGTAGAAACCAACAATGCTAGGGCGGCAAGTGTAGTTCGAATCTCTGTGGTCCATTGTAGTACACAAGATAGTACAAGGGGTACAATGTAATCCTGGCTGTATGAGGTAAATCACCTGTAAAACCTATCTGGCAGATGAGAAGGAAAAAAGAACACGGCATGAGCTCGCAAACGAACAGAAGGCTACATATACAGAGCTGTGGCATTAAAAGTAGCATCAGATGAGGGCAAGAGCTGAGTACAGGGGAGGGGCCATGGAACAGAATCTATTAAACAGTGACAATTGTAGTGTAGCTTTCACTTTGTTCACTTCTCGGTCTTGCTACTTCAGTGCTTCGTTCAATTGTGTACAGTTAAGTTGGCCATATATATTCACAGAGATTGATTCAAAAGAGCTCTTCGGAATTGAATTTATTCCATGCCTCCTGTTCACATTAAAAGGAAGTGTAAGATTAAGTGAAATTTCACAAGGTCGAAAGCACTGACAACAGACATCCTTCATGAGAATGTCACAAGAATGTACCAAAGGACACATCCAGGACTTAGTCGAAAATGCACTGTTTATCATGGAATGACAAAGTTTGGTAGTACTTAGAAACACTTCTAGATTATCACTCATTGGCCTACAGTAGTTTTGCCGCTCGAGGGCTCTCTTCAGTTTGTTTGCAATGAAAGCCGAACATAGTTCAGGTAAACTTATGTCAGCATGTCAAATATGTTGTCGAATAAATTATTAGGAAGCAATAATGATAATTTATCCAACATATTTGACATGCTGACATATCATATAACTATGCATTTACAAGTAAATCTCAACTTAGGTTTTATATGGCATCAAATGTTGTGCTGTCACAGGGCAGTTGGATACACACCTTAAGGAGATCAAAGACTTTCTCGGCAATATATTTCTGCTGAAGAGTTGCACCCTTCTGTTGCACCTTATCCGGATGAATGCACAAGGTCGCCTTTCTGTACTGCTTTTTAACAGCAGCTCCAGTAATCAAATCAGTCAAAGATACAGCTTGCCATCCACAATCTGGCCAAAGTATCTGTTCAAAGAACATATATATTAGTTGAATGAAACATTTTTATGCAACTTACAGTCATCCAATTAATTTGTACAGAAGTATTGAAGAAAATGAACTATGACATTATGGGGCATTCGTTTATTTCGTTTTAACATAATTGTCAAGTTAATGTTAGATTTACTGGACTTAAATTAACTGAGAATTAGATCCATATCAGAACACACTTCAAATAAACTACTAATAAATGAAAGACAATTCATTGTCAGATGAAAGTTTAGACTTTACAAAATCCACCAAAATAATTATTATCTGTGACCATCAAGAATTTTCTTATAGAAAAAGACTTTTTATTGGGAGGTAAACTTTTCCTTATCATGTCCCAAGGGGGATGAGCATTTGAAAGGTGAATACAATCATTCAGTAAAAACAGAGAATATTTACAGTTCTAAGGCACATGGAACAAGGTTTAGTATTAACTGTTATTAAGCAGCTGACAGCATTAACAAAAACTAAACCAAGCAAGCCAAATCACTGAAGGCAAACACAAGCTAACAAAAGAAAATAGCAAATTGGTACATTTAGTCATGACCAGTTGATCACATGAAGTGCCTAAGATCAAATCAAGCTTCAGTGAATCACTTCCAACAAAAAAGTCAAAGTAGCAATGATATTTGTGGCACAAAATGATGTGATGTTGTCATTTACATAACCAAAGAAAAAACATATCACCAACAAAAATCAAATATACAACTGAGTAAAAACATAGCAGTATAACATCACACTTTGGTGGCAAAACTGCAAAAGTATCAACAACTCACATATTGTAAGGTTGATAACAAAGCACGCAAATTGCCCTCTTTTCCAGCAGACCACCTCTTAATTTCAAAGTCTAGTGAGTCTCCAATTCTCTGAAATTCAAAAGGTACAAACAAAAAAAATGGACTATTAGCAACCAAAAAGATGTAGCTAAAGGGGGCCAGATGCACTGTAAGCATGTGACTAAGAAATTCCACCAGAATTATGAAGTGAAATCAACTGACAAAAAGCAGCATGATGGGGACTGCTGACACGAACTAATACACAGCATCAAGCTGCTACATATATTGACAGCATAGTACTTACATCTCTCTCTGCTTGCTCCCTCTGAACCTGCATATCTCGTTCATTCTTCTCAGCTAGAGCTTTTGCCTGGAGATTACAGTAGAGAGAAAACAATAAATAGTAGTGAGGATGAAAACTACTATTTATTTGTAACAGGAAAAAATGGCAGCATGGAACTGACCATATTATTGGCACTAATAATCATTGGTATCTAGAAATAAATACTAATCTGTTCTTTCTAATTTGAAATCTTAAGAACATTACCGCTCGTTCACGGGTCCTCTGATGACGTTCTAGCCTAGCACGCCTTCTTTCTTCACTCTCACCCTCAACTTCTTGAAATACATCAGATGGAGGGGCTGAAAAGACGAAAAGATGTATAACAAATTACAAATCACGGATACAGCAAAATTAGGAACAAGATGCTATTAAAAATTTATAGAATTATTAGTTTTGTAAGGCAACAAAATACTATTGAAAATTTATAGAACTATTAGTTTTGGGAGCTAGTACCTCCAAATAAGTCAGACAAATCATCCCCAAAAATTGAGGCTGATGGTGCTTTTCTTACAGATGTCGAGGTTGATGCTGCTCTCTGTGATCCATTAGCAGTTCCTCTACCTTGAGCTCCCGAACCAAACACAGGATCCTGAAAACATCTAATATTAGCAAAAGGTGGCAGAATGGACTCTCTGCAGATCAGTTTTTTATATGTGAATATTTTGACAGATGTACTTACCACTGTTGGGGTTGGGGCCCTCTGCTTTGGTGCATTACTGGCACGAGCATCAACACCGAAGAATGATTCAAGATCATCCGGCGTGCTCTGTTTTTCTCTTGCAGCAGCAGCTGCTGCTGCTGCCTGCCTTTCTCGAGCCTCAGTAGCAGCTCTTTCCACAGCAGCTCTTTCAGCTCTCTTCCTAGCCTCTTGCTGAGCTCTCTCAGCAGCAGCTCTTTCTGCTGCAGCCCTCTCCCTAGCAGCAGCTCGCTCCCTCTCCTTGGCTTCAGCAGCAGCCCTCTCCTTGGCTTCAGCAGCGGCCCTCTCCTTAGCTTCAGCGGCAGCCCTAGCTGCTCTTTCTTTGGCATCAGCGGCAGCTCTCTCACGGGCTTCCTGTTGAGCCCTTTGCACAGCAGCACGCTGTGCACGCTGACGGGCCTCCCTTTCAGCTTTTGCACGAGCTTCAGCCGCTGCTCTCTCCCGTGCCTCTTTTGTAGCCCTCTCCACTGCTTGTCTTTCCCTCTCTCTTTCTCTTTGTTGTTCCAGCTCTCTCTCCTTTTCAAGTCTTCTCCGCTCTCTCTCCATTTCCTCCCTCAGTTTCAATTCCCTTTCTTGTTCCAACCTTTCTTGCCTCTCTTTCTCTTCATGATCTGATGAGCTTCTTTCAAAATCTTCGTCGAAAGCACTTTTATCATAAGCAGGAGGTTTGCCCATAGCAAAACCTTCCAGGTCATCCACTGAAGAAACTTCTGGTTGCTTTGGGAAATCAGTGTAATGGTTGTGATTTTGGCTTGACCAACGAACATGCCCATTCTCTTTTCCATTTGCATTTGCTCCCTGTCGTTTTTGTTTAAGTCGTGGTGGTGATCGGGAAGGTGGCGGAGCATTAGTTGGTTGTGTGAATAGGGGAATCTCGGAAACTGTAAGCCATATATCATCTTCAGATTCAGTAGATCTTGGTGACTGATCCTCCATATCATTACCATGAATATCAGAATACCTTGCAGACTGTGACTTAGGCATGACGTTACCTAGGTCCTCCATAGAAGATTGGCGTGCTTGATTTCTATCCATTGAATGGTGTACAGAACTGGAATCTCGGGCTACGCTTGGCGGGTTCCTATCCTTGCCATGACCATTGATTTCAGAGGTAAACAAAGGGTCTGATCTTGGGGCCTGGTCAAAAGCAATTGGTTCCTCAAATAAACTATCATCAGGATCAGTGCTATTCATAGCCTTGCCAGAGTTTGCCGGCTTATCCAGATCTTCCAAGGGATCTGGGGATCTTCCTGGGGATGTATATGCAGAACCTGAGGCAGAGGCTGTCTCTAGAACAACAAATGGGTCATCTGCCATGCTAGCTGTCTGTTTAGAAGTTGGAACCGGTGGCTTCATTTTGTTATCATCATTAACCTTCCTGAAAAGTACAGTGGCCATGAGAAATTGTCAGAAGGAAAACACATTACTGACAGGATTTAGAAGAAATTGGCTAGTATTCACATACAAATGGCTATGCTAGTTGTGTTAAATGCAAGAGAGGGATAACCACTAAAGCACATTTCATTCAATACTGCCATGGATATAGAAACACACGAGACAGTTCGTGTGCCAAATATGGGCGAACCCAGGTCATGTTGGGAACACGTAACAAACGACAGACAAGATTTCCTACCAAAAACCATCACCTCTACTAATATAATTTGCAGGCAAAAGCTCACAATACATACAGTAAATATCAGTAAAACATCATCTTTAAAGGTTCAGCTAAAGCTGATTGATTTAATCATCGTGCAGCGCAAAGCTCTCTCATTGTAAAAGGTTACCCGAAACAAATCTCGGATCTAGCTAGCACATTTCACTTCAATCCATCCAACTTACGATTACCAGAGGCTGTGATCCCAATGAAGCATCAGCAGTGCCAAATGCAGATCCAGATGAAGAAAGGCTCGAGCTTGCTCACCTGCTCCTGGGCGGGCTGCTCCCAGCGAACCCCGGGATCAGATCATCGAACCCGGCGCCCCCGCTTCCCAACTCCTCCTCGTACGCAGGCACCGGTTTGGTCCCGAACCCCCCGAGCAGGTCGTCGTCGACATCCACCGGCCTCCTCTTCTCCTCGGCCCGCGGTGCGCTTCCGAAACCCCCGAGGAAGTCGTCGTCGTCGTACGCGGGAGGCGGCGGTGGCGAGGCCGCGGAGCGTGCGCTGGTGGCGAACACGTCGTCGTACGCCGGGGCCGCCGGCGCCGCCCCGAACACGCCGTCGTCGTACCGCGCGGAGAAGGATGAGGATTTGGAGGGCCGCAGCCCGGGGACCGCGTCGAAGATGTCGTCGTCGAAGACCGGGGCCGAGGAAGGCGCCGGCTTGGCCGAGGTGGTGGTGGTGGTGGTGGGGCCCTTGAACGAGTCGAAGAGCGAGTCGAAGGATGACGAGGACGCGGAGGCCGGGGCCGGGGCGGGGGCGGGGGCGCCGAAGAGGTCGTCGTAGGACGGGGCGGCGGAGGATGCCGGGACGGATCTGCCCGGGTTGGACCACGCGGCGCCGGATCCGGCGGCGTTGCGTGAGGCACCGGCACCGGCGCCGGCCATGGGCGCCGCCTTGCCCTGCGGCCGCACGCCGAAGTCGCGCGCCAGGAGGCCCTCGATGCCGTCCATGGGTCCGGGGAGCGAGACCGGTACGGACAGCCCCCCGCCGGTGGCCTCGCCGAGAGGGGGAAAGGGGGGGAGGCCGACGCGGTGGTGGTGGAGATCGGGGGAAGAGGAGGAAAGCGCCCACGCGGTGGGAAGAAGAAAGGAAGATGGGGCGGTGTGGTGATGTGTCTTTCTCCCTTCTCTTCGCTGGCTGCCTCGTTGGGTGTATGCCGGCGGGACCCACACCCACCGGAGGTTGGCACGGCAAAAAAAAACAATTCGAAACAAAGATAAGAATTTCTTGTCTAAAAAAACAAAGACAAAGAATTCTAAATATTTTTGGGCTTGGAGTTTTTGGATTTGTAAATTTTAAAAATTGTTATTACGTGGTGCTGGTGAATTTGTTTCGAATTTGTGATTGGCCGAGAGGAGATCGAGTTGGCTTCGTTTTTGTATTGCCAATTGCACATGCATCTCGGTGAGACTTGGTAGCAATTTCTGGGAGTTGGGATTGACTCAAAAAGTCACCAACCATGAAAATGATTGTTCTAGCTCCCCAAAGTACTATAGGTCAAAGCATGAGCTTGTTAGGGTTTTTTTTTTTTTTGCAAACATTGCGTTCACTGGATTCGTTTGGATTGGATTGGGAAAATATGGCAAAAAAAAAATGGAAAAGGAAAGGAAACTAGTTGTAACATGTCTGCAAGAACTGGGCTTACAAATTGCTACCAAGTGGAAACCATGACAATGCAGATAACACATGACCTTTTTTCCCCTTTTAGTGTACCGACAGCAAAGGAGTAGTTCTGTGTGCAAGACAGTGTTAAGCCAGTGTTAGTTGGAGTGTCATCAAGAGATTTGGGCCCTTTTTCACCCCAAAAGTGACATCAATCAATACAATGTGATCTGCAGGACCCCCTTTGGGGAAAAAGCAACATTTGGCACAACACGGTACAGATCGAAACAAATAACCGATCTGGGGTCTAGGGAAAAAATTGTAGAAATAAACAGTTATGTTTGGAACAGGGGAATCGTATGTGCACCAGATTACTTTTGTTGAAGTCAGTTGGAATAGTAAAGATAGGGCAAAATTTCATTCTAAAATCTAATGTAAGCCGGAGGAGGTTGTGAAGCATCAGCCTGGTAAGTTGGTGAAGGAACAGAGTGTGATAAAAGATTGAATTGAACATAGCATCAGCTTTACCAAATTTCGAATATTTGCTATCTGGAGCTCCAAAGCAGCAGTGTGAGCATGGAAATTTTGAATCTTTTGTTTGTCATTTGTAAGCAAGCATCATAAGGACAGGTGGGTGCTTTTTTCCCAGAGTAAAGCTTCTTCGGCCTTATGGAAGCTGCAGAATTGTACACTGATTAAGGGGACCTGGCCATAAATGTGACTGTGCAAGCTATACATTTTTGCAATGCTGTCTGATATCTTTAATTAATGTTTTCTAAACAAATATCCCTAAAATGTAGAGCTTTGGTGAGTTGCAACATATGAATTGTTATTCCTATTTGTACAGTATGCTAAGATTCAGACAAGGACAAGGACATTGCAATGAGCCCTGGTTACAAAAAGGATCTGATCAAGTAGGTGAATGTGCAAGGCAATTAATGTTGCGACGATGTAACAGTATTCCACTGACCAAATGCAGAATTGAAATTGGTGTTCAGAAAACTACAGAGATGAACTATGTTATTCAAAAAAAATACAAAACTCAGCACCCCTAGAATGGGTTATCCGTTATCACTAACTGGGCTCTTTATCGAGTGGAAATGTGAGGTTAAGCCTGGGATCAATGACAGTGTCAGTACTCTGCAGCAGTAATTTGCTAAAACGCAATAGTGACTACAGAATTCCATATGCTCCTTCACTGTGCTAAATATAGTGTTGCCCAGATATACACTACTAACGCAAATAGTCGTAGATGCGTGGGATGTTGCAGTGCCCAGCAAAATAGTTTCCGCCCCACGGGTGCAACATCCTCTCAGTGCAGGCAAAGCAATATGTAAAATCAGCATTCCACCTCACCACCGAGGTACCATCCGGCTCGCGAAATTTTTGTCCTACTGCAGCAAACAAACAGCAGAAACTTCAGAAAAAATGACTTAGGATATATAACACATGGTGCATTAGTCTCAATGGTTACTGAACAGAAATAGAGGCAGAGTAGTTTGAGTTTGACATCCAAGTATCCAACATTCAGATTATTTGGAAATGTTTAGTATGCAGTAGTGTAGCGTTTGACATAATTTTCTACAACATCCACAATAACAAATATCATGTTTCCTCAAGATCACCAACGATAAGACCCAGAGTAACCAGCCTCCAAAACCTGGGACTGGAATCATAAATAAATACATATAAAAGATGCAAAATGCTAACTGCGTCCAAAAAAGTTCTGCATCAAAGATTTATGGTTGCATCCATGTTCATTTTAGAAACTTAATCAGAGAAACTGTTGATCTTCAACTAATAAGAAAGAAACTTAATCACCTGCAGAATCAGGGCCCAATGGCTCACAGCAAGTGACAATGAAGCCACTTGGAGCCAGCCTTTTGCTACAGTGGTAAATCTCAGCGAAGAAAAGTTGCTCCTCCGAATCTTCTTTGCTGGGCCTTGCAGTGAAGTTAATGTGTATGTAACAACATTGTAGCTCAGGTATACTGATCCCAGGCTTGGCATCCAAGAGCTCAAACTTGATCTGGGAACAACAAATCAAGAGAAGCCATGACAATGCAAATCACCAATCCAATATAGATAGTATGTTCTTTTCTAAAACAAGTAGATAAATTGTACGCACATTCTTCCTTTTGTTATAGTGCTCCAAGACACCCGTTGCGAACCTCTTGGCCTGTGCAAGCTGAACTTTTGGAATGGCCCCAAGATAAAGCGGATTTCTCTCAGGAACCCTGCACCCAAGAGCACACATTTAGAATAGTATCAGATCAACATGTTCAACAAAATAGATTATGCTATTTCTCCTCCAAGACACCTCTCTTGCTATATCACAAGACATCATAACTTGCCAGCTTGGTCAAATCATAGCTTGCAAATAAGTGCCAGTTTATGAATAAGGTGGTTCGAGCTGCTTCTGTGAGGTGTTTTGTACATGATATGCTCACAATTAAAATTTGAATTACCATTTGCAATAAATAAAGATAGCTTTATGCACTGAAAGAAGGGAAATTTGACCGATTTGCCACTACAACAGGTGGAGCTATAAAATATCGCTGAAAGCATTATCACTTTGCCATTTTGACATTTTAGTCTGTTTGCAATAGCTTTTCCCATCAAATAGCCACTTAAAGTGACACATACGATTCTCAGGTCCTTTGACGCTCTTGGGTGCATAAACCAAGCCACTACAAATCATTTAGGACAGCAAATTTTGGTATCAGTGTAGGCTAACCGCATCAGTAGAAGCAACTTATTTTTCCATGGTGGCAACTCGCAAAAAGATCAGAATCTTGTACCAAACAATCACACAAGCACAAAACAAAGCCATACCCGCAAAATAAACTCACAGATGAGTATATAAAAACCAATGCACCTTTGAGTTGAAACTCGGACGAGGAGCAGACCAAATTAACTGAACGAGCAGACGAGGGAGGGTACGTACTGTTGTGATTCGGATCCAGCTTCTCCAGGCCGCGGCGGCGTGCCGTCCGCGCCGGCCTCGTTCTGCGTCTCCGTCGCCGCGGCCGTCGACGCCGTCGTCATGGCGGGATTGCCACCGGCCGGCGGCCGTGCCTGAAACAGAAAGGGAGGCAGGCCGGCCAGGGGAGGCCAAGGAATTCAATCCGAATTTTGAATGCAAATGTTTTCTAACAATAACTGGCCAGTTTTGGAAAGAAACTGCCTGTCAGTTACTCAGTTTTGGAAATCCTTGCGCACACGGCGTGTCAGTTACTCAGTTTCATGGTTCCTCGTCTAGGCCCCTGCCTGGCGAGCCGCCCTCCATTCTTGCAGGCAAAGCAGCGAGCACCTAGTGCGCGGCCGCCGGTGACGACCGCCGACCGGTAGGACACAGAATCAACACAGCGGGGAAGATGGCGGCGTTGGAGATTTGAGACGCTCGTACCTCGCAGGTAGTAGCGCTCGGCGTGGAGGTGCCATCCCTCACAACCTGTCCGCGGAAGGCCGGCGCGACGGCGCTGCCGCGGGAGCATCTCCGGGTGAACTCGAGCCCCGGGCCGCCGCGCTGTTGGGTGGCAGCGTGATCCTGACGGAGTCAAGCGCGGGACACGCGGAGAGGTGGGGCTAGCGGAGGCAGGCCGGCGCGCGCGGCCTCGCCGGCTTCCATGTCGCCGGTCACCGGCCGCCCCCAGGACATTTGTATAACGCCCCCCAGTTAATTTGCGAATAACCCCCTAAATTGGATCGCGGTTAATAGTCGCGATCCGATTATTTGCACTTTACCCCCTATTCTTTACAAATAACCCCCTAAAATGGATCGCGATTAATAGTCGCGATCCGAGTATTTGCATTTAACCCCCTGAGTATTCTCAAATAGCCCCCCTGGCCGTGGGCCGCTCCTCCTCCGACCGTCCGCCGCCGCCGCCGCCGTCACCCTCGACGCACGAATCAAGAACCCCACCTCGCACACCAATTCCAGGCTCAAACCCTAGTACAATCCCTACCAATCTCACCCCCGCAGCAAAGAGGGGAGGGCGGCGCGCGGTTCGCCGCCGCACCTGGGCCGCGCGTTGTGAGCCGCCAGGGTGGGCATCGAGGTCGTTGCACGGACGGCGAGGCGGCGAGCGTGTCCTGGGCGCCGCGGAGCACGCCAGGCAGTCTGTGCAGCTTCTTGCGGAATGCCGGGCTGAACACGAACAGGTTACAGGCAGTGAGGCAACTGAAACCTGTTGGTTCATCTTCAGGCTTTGATTTGATCTTCTTTTTTTTTTGAAGGAATTTGATTTGATCTTTTCTTTTCAAAATTAGTGGATCTAATAATCCTGCACATCTTTGATATGTTGCTTGATATCTGCAGGCAACAATGGAGCCTGAATGTGTTTTCTTTTACTGTTTTCTCTTCTTCTTCTTTTTTTGTTTTGTAACAAAGCATCAGAACGATGGGGCAGTGTTTTCAGCATCATGGAAACTGCACCATGCTTACACTTCGGCCACAGAACACCAGTTCTTCTGTCTATGTGACTCTGTTTTAATATATGTAAGGAACTTTTTTTTTTGAAACGAACATTGCTAAGATGCAGAGATTGGAATTGCTGCTGCTTATTCCTGCGGTCGTTGTATAATGTGTTAAGGTTCAGACAAGGACACTGAAATGAGGTCCTGATTACAGAAACAGGGCCTGGTCAAGTAGGTGAATGTGCAAGTCAACAAGTGAAAATTTTGACCATGTAATGCTCCTCAGAATCCCCCTGATCAAATGCAGGATGGGAGTTGTGC
The DNA here is from genome assembly GCA_036936925.1 of Cenchrus fungigraminus. NCBI lineage: Eukaryota > Viridiplantae > Streptophyta > Magnoliopsida > Poales > Poaceae > Cenchrus > Cenchrus fungigraminus. The sequence continues at coordinate 24,829,658 of CM072768.1, forward strand.
AAGAAAGTGTCACCCAGGAATTTTGCCGAGTGGAATGGGGGTCATAAACGAGATTATGTGTATGCATCAAGAACGTGGAATGTGCCCGGGCTTCACATTAATTCGGTCTTTGGGGTATTGGGCCATCGGCGCGGCCCGTGGGCTGGCACGACACGGCATGATAGTGAGTAGTGCTGGGCCAAGCCCCGCATGAATTTCACTGTGCCTTGTCAGGCTCGTGCTAGGGCCGGGCCGGGCGCCCTTTTGGACATCTATACAGGTGGATGACGGATGGCCGACGAAGTCCCGAGCACCATGCGGAGCACGCTTAGTAGGTTGTGCAGTGTGTCGACACCGACTTTGTGGTGGTGGCGGTTTTAGAACAAAACTAAATGCTACCTATATGTATGTTAGTTTCATATATGTACAATGACATCATATGTGAATGACAGAAATACTACCACACGAAGAAAAATGATTATCATAGATCTATGCTTAATTATAAAAACGAAAGATCTGAACATTATAGTTGATCGACTGGGTGTTCCGTAGACCTAACATTAACATTATCTTTCATTAAAATTCACACACCACCTTCTCTTGTTCGGGAAGCGCCATCTTGCAAAAGCGAGGAGCGTTTTTCTACAAATCGCTTTTGGAGAAGCTTAAGCTCTCCACACAGGACCAAAATAACTTTGTTTAGCAGAGAATTTTTTTAGAAAAGAATGCAGCAGAGATAAAACAACTGGATGGCTCCACGGGTTCATATGATGGGCCGCGCCGCCCATTGGCTGCTGCTTTACTAGTCTTTCATCTTCAAGACTCTTTCCTAACTTACATTAAGTCAGAAATAGAGATTTTGATAAAAACACCCTCCAACAATATCTTCAATTGGATATCTAAGATATCTTCTATTCCGGATTTCTCGCTTGCCAATGGAGAACGAGGATGACTCTCTGTACTGCACACACCATATAGAAAAGTTGCTAGAGAGTATAAAGATATAGAAAATAATTTTTACTCAAATAACTCTCCAAATGATGATTTCGAGAGTAGATTTTAGAAAGACTGTTGGAGTCTCTTAGTTTGTGCACATACAGTTACAGATAACCATATTGCAAAAATGAGTGAGCATATTCTATTGTACGTGGAATTTCTGCAGTACGTAGTTTGAGATTATATTACCACTTTTGTTAGATCCCGATTGTGGACCTAATGTGATTGAAAATTGCTGGAGATCGAGAGAGTGGCAACTGGCCAGGTTCCTTCGTAGGCAAGCGAAGTCCCTGCAGTGAAGCTTGGAAAAAGGTTGTGTCCAAAAGAAAACCAATCGAACAAAAGGTGACGCGACGGGATTAGCCAAAAGGACACAGTGGGCCTGGACCGCTAACAATTTTTCCCCAGCAGCCCTTGTACTACTACGGAGTACTTGTCTCTCTGTATACGGTTTTCCAAACTCCATTCATAAATAAATATAAGGAGTTATCGAGGTTTTCCTAAATCAACTTGGCAAAGATTGTAGAAAAATGCCAATGATATCGAATGAGTATCATTGGGCTGATTACGAAATATATTTTCATATTTTACTTATTTATTAATATGGATGTATCTAAATTATTAAAATGTTTTATCTATCCTGAAAATCGACGGCTGTGATTTGTTATAGCTCAGCTTCTAGAAGATAAGGAGTAGAAAAGCATCGTCCCAGTTGCACTAATGCTTAGTTAATTAGAAAAGTATGCAATCTAAAGGACTATCATTTTAGCACCAAAACTAAGAAAACTCAGTATTCTCACCTTTTCAAAATGGTGCTCCCACTGTCCATGTGTGATGTGTCATACCCTGTTTTAAACAAAATCAAGTGCTAACTCTATGTATGTCTGGATCAAGTTTCATGCATGACATCATAAGTGAATAACAATTGTTACAGTATCATATAAAGAAAAAGAAAATTATCAAAGATATACGTTTAATCTTGAAAATGAAGGCTCCAAACTTCAGGCAATCTACTGGGAGTTGCGTACGCCTAGAACTCAGCATCATGTTCAGCAAAATTAAGAAACTTCTTCTTCTGAGAAACATTATTTATAGCAAAGGTAAACACATGTCGTACTCAGCAAGTGCGAGAAAAAACATGAATGCAAGATTTAAACAAGGAAAGGATTTTACAGTAATAAGCAATTTTAGTTGGTCAAATTTTATTAGCATCGGATTACTAAAGTACAAGTATATACATAGTTAATTAGAAAGTACCCAATCAAAAGGACGGTCATTCTAACATCAAAACTAAGAAAATTCATTATTCTTTTTTTTAACGGATGTTGAAAGCTTGAGCTTCTATGAATTTTTGTTAGAAGAAAAAGGGAATTGGTCCAGTTTATAAGAAAATCGAGCCAAAAAACATACAAACTCCGGTCCTTAAACCGTACGACTAGAGAGGTAACAGTATCATTCCCTCTTAACTCCTATCCATCAACTGCACAACTATGGTGGTAGAATTACCTGAACGACTTTGGTCCATAGACCTCACAACTTGGATGATACATGGTGGATTGAACTGGCGTCTGATTGAATTGGGATATCGACCCAAGCCTCCATGTACTCTACCCGGTTGGATCTGGATGTTGACATGAGCTACCACACAACCAACCTTAGACTAAGACGTCTCTCTTTTCGTTTTCTTTTATATTTTTTTGGAAAAAAGAAAAATGTAGAAAGAAAAGCGTTGCAGTCATTGCCGAAGGAAGCTTTCTCGCCAAAATTACCTGCCACCAAGGTCCGGTCTTCGCAAGAGATGCTCGACATCATTTTCATGAAGGAAATGACGCTAGTGGCAACATCGACTCCATCTAAGGAGGGATGGATTTCCACCCGCATCGTTATCGTAATGCAAGAAAATTCAATATTCTCACCCTGTAGTATTCCAAACGGGCCGCCCGGCCCTAGCCCGATCTGGCCCGTCCCGATGCGACCCGGCACTATGCAGCTTGATGAATTCTTTAGGCCGGGGCGTGACGGGCGTCGTGCCTGACTGCCGGCCCTATGGCCTGTTCTTCGGGTCGGGCTGGCACGGTGCCGAGGACTGGACCGACGGGCTGCGACCCGGCCCGGCACTATCTACCTAACGCGGAGGCTGCCAGCGCTGCGCGTCCCTGGCGGTGTACCTCGGCGGCGGAGGCCGGCTTGGCACGTCCCTGGCAGCATCGGAGACCGCCGCGGCACGGGCGTCCCTTGGCAGCGGAGGCTCCCCTAGCGGCCTGGCGCGGCAGAGCTCTAGCCCCGGGTGGTGCGGGAGGCTGGAGCGAGGAGGAGCAGGAAGGGAGAGGACAGTGGCGGCCGGCGGGATCGAGAGGAGGAGGTGAGGAGCAGGGAGGGGGGGTTGGAGTTGGGGAGGATGGGGAAAAATTTAGGGTTTGTAGGTATTTATATGAGATGACAAATTTATCATCGGGCCACCTATCGGGCTCACGAAAATCAGGCCGTGCCTCGGGCCAGCACTATAGGCCGAAGTGGTGGCCCAGACACTATCAACCTATCGTGCCGGGCCAGCCCTAAGCACTATCGATCGTGCTTAGTGTCGGACTAGGGTCGTGCTTTTTAGGGTCGTGACTTGTGCCGCTTATCAGGCCTGGAATACTATATTATCACCTTTTGGATTGGTGCTCCCACCGGTAATTCCACGGTTCCGTTTATTATCTGAGTTGATGTTTGGAAAGAATAAATAATTTTTGAAATAAAATTTTGTTTAGTTGGGTGAAGAAACTTACCGAAAATATCACATCTAGTTTACCGATGCTAATTAGAAGGACGGAAAATCACGAGACGAGAATCTACTTAACATAATTAAATCATCATTAAAATATGTTTACTGTAGCACCACATTGTCTAATCATGACCTAATTACACTCAATAGATTCGTCTCGCGAGTCTACCCAGGTCATGAAATAGATTTTATCATTAATCTCATTTGCTGCTCCTAATTAGCAAGAAAAACATTTTATGTGAAGAGTAAATAGATATTAAAAACTTCGCGGTGGAGCTAGAGAATCTTTCGTATGATTGTTTGGATATAGAAGAAAAAAAACTAGCCTGGCCGAAAGCACACGGAAGGTTTCTTTTCCTTTTTCCAGACCCACCACCACTTTCTCTTGGCTCTTCCCTCACATCTGATCTCGCAGCTAGCCTCAAGATCGGCAGCTGAACAAGCGAAGCAGCAGCTAGAGCGAAGAGAAGCAGCAGCAGCTCCATGGGAAACACCCTCGGCCTCGGCGTCGGCCTTGGCGTCGGCATCGGCTTCGGTGCCGCCGCTCTGATGCAGGTTAGAATCCGCATCCGTGCTGATGATCCAAACACTTGAAGCATCGAAAGTTTCGATTTTGTTCCTGTGCGTGATTGGGTATATATTTTCCGTAGGCTGTTGGTCCAAACACCGAACAGCCGAGGAGGGGCAGGGAGGCACATGCCAACAGAGTGGTGGTGACGCCTCAGCATCAGTACTACCACAAGTGAGAAGCTGCTCTCAATTTGCTGTTTCGTCAGGTCCCTGCTCCGTCGATTCTGGTTTATTATCATCTCCATCACCCATGGCCTCATCAGACTCGATCGATCACTTTGCTTTCTGTCAGCAGCAGTGTTCGCAGCGCCGAGGACATCGACGAGTCGTCCGCCGAGGGGCTGTGCGAAGCGACGAGGTACGCCAGGGCCAACGCGATGCTGATCCAGGTCCCGGTGTTAGGAACATCCAGGACATCCTGGCGATTATCTGACAAAGCGACTAGGATCAGCAGAAAACTTGCGTTGATACTGAGGAGCCAACACTCAGCTGGCAGGCATCTCACTGCACCTCTGCAGCTGTCCAATGTCTGGATCGGTAACAGTGGGAGTGTCGTCAAGCTAAGAGGGGTCAGTTTCACTGCTAGAGTCTTCAGCGATGAGCGTGCGAGAGATGACTACAGGCACCTGGCCAACGTCCTGACTGCGTTGATTGTTTCCTCGGGTGGGGATACCAACAATTTGCCACCGGACTACAGGGGTTTCCTCGACCTCATGAGGAGGGGCACCGTTAATACACTGAGAGATGAATTCTTGATTGTAAACAACGTTGCCCTGCTGCCCATGGAGAACCGGTAAGTTCAAAAAATCTCCTCATTTTCATCGTCTTCAATGTGTTGCCACATGCTCATTTTGTTTCACACTTCACAGCACTGAGGTCTTCCTGATGCTACACGATAGAATTGTGAATTATCTGGGTCGCCAAGACCGAGCAAAGAAGAACAGAATACTCTCTAGGCTCCCCTACAAGAACGACTGGTTGGATACTGCCAGGGCAAATGCAAGAATCAACCAGTGGGTTGTCAATGTTCAAAACGAGTACAGAGGGACTGCCCTTGACCTCCTGCGGCTCAACAGAAATGTAAGATGCCATATGCATGAGTACGATGACGACGACATTGAGGAAACTCTGTATTGCGAATGGCCCAAGTTGCTCATGGTCATGGAAAAGATGTTACACTTGGAAGGTGAGCTCGTCGCCACTGACATCCAAAACAAGTTCGGCTAAACAGTCCTGCTGCAAAACAGAGACGTTTTATGAATTTCCTGCATGCAGTTGTTAAGCTACGACTGTTCTTCGATCCTCATTGCCAAAGTTTCTGGCGTGATGGATCGATGGTTTATGTAATAGGCTACCTAGCTGCTGTAGTTGCTTTCTTCAATTCAAACAACCTCAAGGTAAAGCGCGCTGGACCAGGACTGTACAGCTATGATGTAAAATGTTACCTTAGAGCTCTATAACTATGCTGTCAAAATTGACTTGTCGTTGAGTTGCATTCATCCTTTAATCTCTGCTTGGATTGCATCAGTAGCGGGCCCTGACTGCAAGTGCTAGCATACTATTCAAAAGCACTTTCAGAGATATTTAGTTCCTTGAGAACACGGGAAAAAGGGTAAAAAAAAAGATAAAACATTTTTTCATGTGTCTTTGACACAAAACAATTTATTGTGCTACATTTATTAGATACAATATCAGAAACAGAGTTGTAGGACGGTACAATAAACATAATTACACTAGGTGATTATTTCCCGCGCGTTGCTGCAAGATTTGAGAGAGTTTTTCAATAAACTATAAACAATATAGTTGTCTAATTGCTCATATAAATGGTGCACCTGTAGAGATTACGTTAAAAGCTATGTGAGCGACCTCTTGATATGCTCTTTGATTAATTAATCGATGGAGAGTAGTGATAGTATTTGTACTATTGCTGTTTTTCTATTAGAAAACCTGTTTATGAGGCACTAATGAAAAATAAGTAAATAATTAAGAACGCTTAGTGGATTGTAGATGGTCAGGATTTGAAACTTTTCAGATGGAACGGTGCAAACAATTAAGGTGATGTGGCTGCACGATATGCAAGAGAATTAGCAATCAATACATCTTAGTGGGGTGCATCTATATAGGTTATATAGATTCACTAATCGACTATACTACGATTGTGTGAGACCATAGAGATTGGAACAATTCTGTAGATTTTGTGCACACTATCGTAAACAAAAGGAATAATCCATTGCCCCTCATAGGCATAATCTAAATTGAAATATAGAATGGTTAACAACACTAACTCCAGAAGTAAATTATTTAGATAAATATGATTTACACCAAATGTAGAATATATATTGTTATTAAGTGTGAGGACAAATGTATGTTGCCATGCTTGAACATGGTACTTTGTTATTTTGAAGGAGAGAATTCTCCACAGCGAACTGCGTGAGGAGCCGGACAGAACGGCTATGATCCGCCTTTTTTTTTTTTTGCGACGGTGGCCTTTTCTTATGTAGCCTCCTCTGCTATCAAACAAAATCTTGTGTTATGTCAAATCATCAAGCTAGGAATGTCCTTTGTGTACCCTTTTTTGTCGTTGTTTCATTCCTTTAGTTGTCACATTGTTACAGTAACCATATCTGAGTAAGACGAGAGGATCATTTGTTTTAGAAGTCGAAATGACCAAGATATTCAATCTTGCACACATTCTTTTTCCTATACATGTTTTTCACAAGCACGTATGCTAAATCTACATACCAGCTCAAAAACTGAACATCTATGTTTTTTTCAAACAATTTGTTTCAGGCACATTTTTTATTTTTCACATAATCAAGCTTTGCATAATCACACTTTGTCTTTTTTGGCAGCAACCAGATGAACACTAATCTACACATCTTTTTTGGTTTTCAACAGGAAAAAGGTGTGAATTGGATCTCACATGAAAGAAAGCACCTGGATCTAGTAGAAAGCAGTTGGTTTTGTGGGGAAAGAGGGAAAGCAATACCAAAACCTACCTTGCTGCTCCCTCCTTATCGCGGTCTCTGCCGGCACTTGGTTTTCTTGAAGCCTTCCTCCATCTAGATCGGTTCTTCTGTTTCTCTTTCTTTTTATGGAGGGGTTTTGGTGTTTAATTTGTAAATGGAACACTTGCCGCCCCTTCAAATTGGCGTGCACCAAGTGGGACAAAACTCTTGTTTTGGCGTGCACCAAGAGGCACTCTTGCGAAGAGAAAATCATATCCGCCGTGTTAATTAGGGAAGGTAATCGGGTAGGCCGGCGACTTATCCGGGTTGAACAAGCCAAAGTGCCTCTCGATCTCCTCGCCCGGCTTCTGGTTCTCGTTGAACATGGCGAACACGTACGTCTCCAGCACCCCGGGCCTCTTGGGCGTGCCCCGCCGGACGTGGTCGATCACGCCCTGGTTGTGCGCCCGCGCGTTGTCCACGCTCGCGGCGAACCCGCCGGCCGACGGCCACCCGCTCTCCGACACCACGACCCCGACGCCCGGCGCGCCGGCCTTCTCCAGCGCCGCGTAGATGGCGTCCACCATGGCGTCGAACAGGTTCGTGTACACCAGCCCGTTGCCGTCGTCCCTCACCGTCGTGCCTGGCCGGAACGTCGCGAACTCGAGGCTGATGTTCCCCGGGTTGTCCTTGTAGGCGAAGTAGGGGTACACATTGGCGAGCAGCGGCGCGCCGGTGCTGACGAGGAACTGCACGACGGGCAACATCACGGAGGGGTCCTTGAACACGCCTCTGGACGGCGGGAAGGTTTCGGTGAACACGTCCATTTTCACCGCCGTCGACACCTTGATGCCGTCGAGGCCGGCCGACACGAGCGCGTCGCGCACGTTCCGCATGGCCGGGAGGAGGATCCCCGCGGCGTCGCCGGGGGGCACCTCGTTGCCGACGGCGATGTACCGGATGATGACGTCCCGGCTGTAGGGCTGCACGTGGGCCTGCACCCAGGCGGCGGCCTCGGAGGCGCTGCCGGCGAGGCGTCGGACGTCGTCGACGCCGCCCACGTCGAGGATGAGGGCGACGCCGCTGCCGCGGAGCGCGTCGAGGGCGGCGTGGTCGGGGCCGTAGATGCGCATGGCCTTGATGTTGTTGGACTTGTAGAGCTCCACCACGTCGGCGCGCGACGGCAGGTTGTCGCCGAGCATGCCGTAGCAGACACCGTAACTGCCGTCGAGCATGCCGTAGCAGACACCATGCACACCTCCCATTTTCGCAGAGATGTTGTAATCTTTTTGGACGCTTCTGATCAGGAGTAGCAACCTCTTATATAATGTACAATAGCCAGGAGAGATCACTACTGGAAAACTCGGCATTCGTCTTGAGGCTCAGTACCGGTTGCTTTTTGACCCGGTACTAATGTGAGCATTAGTACCAGGTCTAACAGCTTGTTCCTCGGGAGCCTCCCGTGATCCTCTTTACTACTGGGTAGAGGCTCCACCCAGTACTAAAGGTCACCCATTAGTACCGGTTGGAGCTCCCTTTAATACCGACTTAGCAATACCGGTTGCACAACCGGTACTAAAAGGAGGTTAGATACTGTAGTAAAGGCGCTTTACCCAACAGTGGATGGATGGTATTCGAAACCGACTCGTTCCTATAATTAATCTGCTCTCAATGGGAGTAGTGTTAATTGTTGACTACAAGTATGGTTAACCTATTATTTGACATTTCGTCGACAGTTGCTTGAAAGCTTCTTAATGTAGAGTATGTTATTATATGATGATCGAGTGCACGTGTGTGTGTGCACATTGTATATACGTTCATGTAGTACAAGTACAATGTATAATCTGCTAAATTTGACGAGATCAGAGATCAGAGATTGCCAGGTCAAGCAATAGGCACGAACTGACTCTGAGTATTTATTAAGAAATCTTAATATTGGCAAAAAAAATCCCTCACCAATAATAATGTGAGTAGCTCTCTGTTGTGCTGCAACTTTTTTAGATGGAGATAGCACCAGTACGCACGCAGCATCAGGCTAACAACTTGCATTGCAACGAGAGCAAGGCATACTATACCTCCCTTTGCTCTTTTCCTTTTAGCTAGGTTCGCTCGCGTGCGCTGTGTTTTTCTGGGCCGTGTTGCCGACGCTCTGAAGCCTCTTTACGATAGCTTTTTCATTATATTGATCGATAGGGGCTCATGTTCACGAATATATCAACCATCCCGTCGTCGAGCAATAAGTGAATTTCGTCTCTCTTGTTTTCTGAACGTGAATTTCAGTTTTGTGGGAGCTGGAGACAAATAATTCAGTTTTGCATGAACACTGCCACGTCGCCGGCCTCATGTTGTGTTGATCAGCTCATCGACCGATCCAATGGATCGATCGATCACATGATCATGTTGCTGGCTAGTTGCTTGTTTAGCTCTCCATTCCAAGTGATTTGGGACTTGGAAGTTCCGTGTGCCGTTTATCTTGTTTGTTGTGTCCTTTCAAATTACACAAGTAGGAAGGGCTGAAAAGGGCCAGCTACAACCTACAGGCCCCGTCCAACCGTCTCAGGAACACTTTTTTTTCGTTTGCTTGTTTGTTTACATTTCAGAGGATTCAGAAGGATTCAGCAATGGAAGCGCGAACTAACCTACTCCCTCCGTCTCGCAAAGAGTGTTCTTTTGGAAAATTTGAGACACAATAGTAGTGATGAGGAATGTCTATATTACCCCTAATAACTAATACTAATTGTGATGTAGACGTGTCGAAAAAAAAAGAAACCGCTCGCGCCCTGACCCCCGCGTCGCCCCGAGGCGACTCGGGGGAACCTCCGCGCCGCCGCCGCCCTTGGCCCCCGTTCCTTTCGTCTCCGGCCTCCCAGCCGGTGGCAAAGGGACGGGGTCCATCTCCTCTAGTAGATCTGCTACTATTTTGTTAGGTTTTTCAATAATTTTCCTTTCCTCCACAATAATCAGGTTAGGTCTTGGATCATCTGTTCGATGTTTTCGATCTGGCTTTCCATTTCGTTCTGGATCTCCTTCAAAGGATGTGTCATTCTCTTTGGAGACGTCATGTTCTTCATCAAGAGATCGAGGTACGCGTTGACCTAATCCTCTTTAAGGAGGGATTGGATCTGTTTTCCCCTCTGGTGGAATCATCTTTCCGGTCGTTGGTGCAACTACTGGCGGCAGCGGATCTGCTCTTCAGGTCGTAGTTGGTAATGCCTAATGGCAGCGTCGGATTTTATGTTTGGTTCCACCTTCAGAAGATATGGTCGATGTGCTTTCGGCACCTTTTACTCCCTGCAGTGGTTGAGCGTACAACGCCTCTATTGCGGCCTCCACGAATGTGGAATCTTTTGTTGGTGGAGACTGCAGTTCTCGAGTTCGGATCTGGTGCTGTTCTACGGTGATGGAGTTTCCCGAAGTAGTGGACAGCGTCAGGTGCAACGAAGATGAAGTGTAGAGACCTAGTGACGTACTTCAATGTAATTTTACTTTATGTTGAGGTCTCAGTTGTAACCGGGGTTATATTTTAATGAAATCTGATCCCTTTGCTAAAAAAAACTAATACTAATTGTGATTGGAAATCGTGATGTTTGTTTAGTTTTCTTAATTCTAAATAAATGCACATGCATTGGAACTAGACAAATACATCAAATGATCATTTGATTGGCTCTACACACTTCTCCATATACTCTTTTTTGTTGGTATAAGTGTCGCTTTAATTTGATGAGATTTATTATGATGTAAGAGGACACTCTTTGTGGGACAAGATTTAGAGGTCAAAGGGACACTCTTTGCGGGATGGAGAGAGTAAGAAATAGCATTGCCAGAGACCAGAGCAAGATGGTGCAGCTAGTCATCATGAACGGCTAACTTTAAGGCGGAGTTGGTTCTATAGACGGAGCAGCTTGCTAGACAATTCATCAAGATTCAAACTTGTATATTCAAGGAATAAACATGGATAAAGCTGCCGATATGCAGACAAGAAAGAACAGGTTAATTGTAAGAAAACTCCATTCTTACACGACTAGTGTCAGAGCTTAAATTCACATCAAGATTACAAGTAAATGGGTTACACTTACACATGACAAAGTCTTGTCCACAAGCATCTCCCACAAAAAAGGAGGTGGTGTCCACATGTACAGACAATTAGAATATCAATAGACATATTTTCTGGCTAAATCTCCACTTCAAGAACACGGTCTCAAGTAATAAAAACCTTCGTATTTTCTGATATATTCTCCCATCAAGATGTCTTTTGGCAATGTCCAGAGCCTTGAACCTTGTTCGCCTTTCGAACTCTTCATCGTAACCAAAGTGATCAGCTCGATCAATAGCCAAGACCACCAGGTTAGGGGCGTTTTCTACGACATGCACCAAAAACTGAACTTGACCTGTGCACCCTGCAAATCCCGTGGTATGTAGGCTATTCAGATGATTATGTGTACACCGCGGAAGCCTCCTGATAACCTCTGAGCAATGTGAGTTGGCACAGACCGCAAACTGCAAGGCAAGGAAAGGCATGCATGCTTAGCAGGGTTCTAATTCAGGAATCATCAATTTTGAAACAGTGGACAAGGAACTAAGACCCCCGACTTTTCACTATTCACCCATCACATCGAATGTTCGGACACTAATTAGGGGTATTAAATGTAGATTAATGACAAAACTCATTCCATAACCCGGGGTGAAATTGCGAGACGAATCTATTAAGCCTAATTAATCCTATTAAGCCTAATTAAGCCATGATTAGACAATGTCATGCTACAGTAAATTAAACAATCTCTAATGATGGATTAATTAGGCTTAATAGATTCGTCTTGTGATTTTCCGTCCATCCATGTAATTAGTTTTATAATTAGATCATGTTTAATCCTCCTAATTAGCATCTGAATCTTTGATGTGACATTTTGCTACAGTAAATTCACTCATCTAAACAAGGCCTTAGACCAACCGCACTGGGGACGGGATCCGTCTCCTGGAGGAGACGGATGCCGTTTTACCCCCTGCAGCGGCGTCCTTTAGGAGGTCCTTTATTTTCCCGTGCACGCCCGTCGACTCCAAATCCAGGGGAGAAGCGGACTCCCTTCATCCTCCGCCGGTCCCACCACGTGCCCCTCTGCCGCGCCCCCCAACGACCTCGCCGCGCCGCGCCTCCGCCGCAGGGAGCTCCGCCGCGCCTACGAGGACGCCTCCACGCGCTCAGCGGCCAGCCGTGCCCACGCGCGCCTCCACCGCAGATCGAGAGAGGAGGGAGGGTGCCGCCGGCTCCACCCGCAGCAACGGCGCCCCACCGCCGCGGATCCAGGTGGAGAGGCCCGCGCGCCGGCCTCTGCCCGAGCTCAAGGCGGAGCTCGAGGCCTCCGTGCCGAGGAGGACGAGCGCCCTCCGGCTGCCCCACATGCAGAGCAGGGGCGGGGAGGGTGGGCCACCAGCGCGCCGCCGGTCTCTCGAAGCAGGGGAGGGGGCGGCGGAACAGGGGAAGAGGGGGCCGCCGCACCTCGACCCCGACGAGGATGCCGGAGCAGGGCGGAGCGGACGAGGTTGGCGCCGGCTTCATCTCCTCGCCGACATGGATGCGTGTGCGGCAGGCGCAGGTGAGGGCGGCGACCCCAGCTCGAGATCCCGCCATGGCCGCGCCCACCTCGGCACCTCGCTGCCTCCGCCCCACCTCGCTGCCTCCGCGCCCGCATCGCCTCCGCCCGTTGCAGAGAGGAGGCCGGCTCCTTCGCGCCACCGCCGGGAGCTCGAGCTGCTCCGCCGGCGCAGGGAAGGGGGAGGGAGAGGGAGGGCCGGAGGAGGAGGATGCGGGCGCGCGCCTCCTCGCCGCGGGCCTCGGCTCCTCCGTCCGGATCCGCCGCGCGCCGCCGCCTGCCCTCGCGCCGGAGGAGAAGAGAGAGGGAGGGGCGCCAGGAGGAAGGAGCAGGGGAGAAGCGGTGGGGGGAGGGAAGGGGTAGGTGGGGTGATAGAGGGGGTGAGGCTGACGTGTGGACCCCATGAGCGGGTGGTTGGGATAAAGGAGAAATATGAAGGAAGATGAGTGCGGGAAAATTGAGAATAAAGGAGAGAAGATTGATGAGGAGGATGGAATATTTCCTTTTGAAGGAGAAGATAAAGGAGAACGAGTGTGGATGGTCTTAGGAAGTTTGAATTGTAAGGTACGACTACTGACAAGGAAGGGCACGGGAGAGTACTCACATGTATCTCTAATTTTTCGATGAGAGGAGCAGCACTCAAGAAAGATGCTAAGGATAGAATGTTATAGTTTGATCGTAATACTTCACAAAAAAGCTCAGCTGTAGATACTTCAACTGCAAAAACTTCAAACAGTTTCCTAGTAACCCGGGTGCCTGAAGGATGGGAAACAAATGCAAGGGTCATGATAAGATTAAAAAAAATTGAGAAAAGAACTCCAAAGATACCTAAAGTGGTGAAAGGGCCTCCAGCCTAGTGGACTAGTGGGTAGAGCACCTGAGTAGCACCCAGTAGACCCAAGTTCGAATCCTCGCGGGAGCGAATTTATGGGGTTGGTTTAAAAAAAATTCCCTCGTGGTTGAAGTCGGGGTTCAGAGATTTTTCTAAATCAGAAGAAGATTCCTTCTTCTTAATGAAAAATCGTGAGGCGGTATTACCCCACCGGTCTAATTTTTTTTTTAAGATACCAAAAGTGAGAGATACAAACCTCAAGTGACATAAGAGAATGCAAACTGAGATTTCTCAATTTTGGTAGCACACTGGGAAGTGCAACCAGAGCATCCTCAAGACTTACGTTGTCCATAAAAATTTGACCATTGAACACATTTTGAGATATATTATACATGTATTGATCTATATTTTATATAACTCCCAACAACAAAAAAGAAAAACAACAAAGCACATATAATCTATACGAACATTAATAAAGCATCAATGTTTGATGCATGAAGTTCAAGTCCCCATATTTAACAGTTTGAGACCATTAAATTTTCATGTTAGTGATGCATCCGTGATATGTGAATGTGAACTTATGACATATCATGGCCGCATCAATCCATATTTAAGACTTGGGATGGTAGTTCTGTTGCTAACCTGCTAAGTAAGGTCGGTTCGTTTTGGCTCGCGAGCCAGCTCGAGCTGGCTCGTTATACGACCGAGCTGAAACCTTAGCTCAGCTCGTTTAAAAATCCTAACGAGTCGAGTCGAGCCGAGCCACTAACGAACGAGTTCGAACGAGTTTGCGAGCAACGAGTTTTTCGTCCATAGGGGTGCGGCAGACCGATGGAGCGGAGGGTGAACGAGGGACAAAGTTTTTTCTCCTCTTTGATTTTTTTTAGCTAATAGAGATTAACCGTGTATGTGGTCCGTGCAGCTCATTTTGCAGCTAGAATTTCCGTTGGACAACAAAGATGCTATTCTTAAGCAACCTAGTACGCACGTTCAAGGAAATCCAAAACTTTTTCGTGGACGGACAAAGATAGCATGAACTTTGCAGAGATAAAACAAGGTTTTTTTTTTAAGGATGCAGCGGAGATAAAACAATTGGATGGCTGCCCGGGCAAGAACACATGATGGGCCGCGCGGCACAATGGCAGCTGCTTTACTAGTCTTTCGTAGTCTGTGCACATACAGATGACCATACACCACTAGAGAGGCGACCTTTGTTCCAGCCCTTTTGTTCCGGTTGAAATTTGGACCCAGGACAAAAGGCTTTGGGGCGACGTGACCTCGGAAGGCCGCGGGCGCCGCCACCCCTTTAGTCTCGGGTGGTAAAACCACCCACCCGGGACTAAAGGCCTGGCCGGGTGGTTTTACCACCCGAGACTAAAGGGTATCCTTTAGTCTCGGGTGGTAAAACCACCCTGGACAAAAGCTTTAGCCCCGGGTGGTTTTACCATCCGAGACTAAAGGCTTTCCTTTAGTCCAGGGTGGTTTTACCAACAAGGACAAAAGGCCGCGCCCTATAAAATCGTCAGCTCTCCTTCTTCTTCCTCCTGCCCGAGCCATTCTTCAACCGAGAGAGCTCAAGCTCCTCTCCATGGCGCCTCTCTCCTAGGGAGGTGCTGCCGAATTTTTTCTTCATCAATTTGTGAAGATTTCTCTCCTTCAAAGTGTTGCCAAGGTTTGATTCTTCATCCACCCTTCATTTGTTGTGATTAAATTTCGTTTTATGATTTAGAGATGGAGAAAATAGAAATTTTAATTTCTAGGTAGGTGGAGCTAAGAGATGAGGTTTTTTTAATATACTTTAGATTTAGTAACAAGTAGTTATTTAGCTACTAGCATTGAATCTTCTTTTATTCATTTTTATTAAGCATTTTTTGTTTTTATATAAATAAAATTGAATTTTACTTTGACGTAGAAAATTCAGGCCATTTTGAATTTGACAGAGTCTAATTGCTTCACAAAGGTATACGGAACCTCTCATCAATCTATGTGTGTAGACTTAGGTTCTTCGAGATTCTGAAGCCCACGCGCTTTGCTGTGTCGTTTTGGTCTCAAACTTTTTATAAGGCTTTTAGATGCTCTGTGTGAATCAAGCACCAAGTTTGAGATTTTTCTAAATTTGTGTAGTACTTTTTACAGTTTATTTGAATTTTCGAACGACTTCACCCGGTAATTATACGTTGAACTGAGTCCACCCTCGAAAAGATCCGGAATGGTGTCAAACTTTGCCACAAGGTCTCTTGTGTCCTACGAGGAAAATCTTTGTGGAGGCCGATGCAGAACTCTTGTGTTTTCGATACTTAATTCACCACATTTTGTCTCTTGCACAACGAAAAAAATATAACAATACATATTATCGTCAAAAAAACCTAAGATCTTGCGTTGTGCCATAATTTGGGTGTAGATGACGACAAAATAAAATTCAGGCCATTTTGAATTTGACAGAGTCTAATTGCTTCACAAAGTTATACGGAACCTCTCATCAATCTATGTGTGTAGACTTAGGTTCTTCGAGATTCTGAAGCCCACGTGCTTTGCTGTGTCGTTTTGGTCTCAAACTTTTTCTTAGGCTTTTAGATGCTCTGTGTGAATCAACCACCAAGTTTGAGATTTTTTTAAATTTGTTTAGTACTTTTTACAATTTATTTGAATTTCCGAGCGACTTCACCCGGTAATTATACATTGAACTGAGTCCACCCCCGAAAAGATCCGGAATGGTGCCAAACTTTGCCACAAGGTCTCTTGTGTCCTACGAGACTAAACTCAATTTATTTCCTAATTTTTTTCATATTATTAGTTTAGTAATCATATTATTCTAAATGAAATTCTATGATCTCATATCAAAAACAGAAAATATAAGTAGTTATTTAAGCTCTTAAAATAGATTTCTATACAAAAATATAGAACTAAGTACTACAGAGTTCAATATGATTTTGCATGTTCAAAATATAAAAATTTACTATTTTTTATAAATATTACAAAGAGAAATGGTGAGAAAATGATAAAGAAATTGGGAAAATTAGGGTCCCGCCACAAATAGCCCTTTAGTCCAGGTGGTGTTACCACCCGAGACAAAAGGGACTAAAGGACGAAATTTTCCCTTTCGGGGTCTCCCGCGCGAAAAAATACATAAGTCCCGGGTGGTGTTTCCACCCGAGACAAACCCTTTTGTCTCGGGTGGGAACACCACCCGGGACTAATTGCCCTTTTGTCCCGGGTGGAGTTCCCACCCGAGACAAAAGCGGGGTGGTATATAAGCGGCACTTAGCCCCCTCCGATCCCTCCTCCACGTCGCCGTCCTCCTCCACGCCGCCGCGATCGGCCTCCTCCGCGGCCACCTCTGCTGGCCCCGGCCTCCTCCGCAGCCTCCAACGCCGGCCCCCCTCCACGCCGCCGCGCCCTCCTCCACGTCGCCGGTGCGCCCTCCTTCCGTCGACGCCGCGCCCTCCTCCACGCCGGCGCGTCCTCCCTCCGTCGACTCCGCGCCCCGCCAGACTGCCTCCACGCCGCCGCCCCTGCCTCCACACCGCCGCGCCCCTCCACGCCGCCGCGCCGCGCGCCCTCCTTCACGCCGTCGCGGCGCCCTGCCTCCACGCCGCCGCGCCCCTCCAGCCGCCGGTACGGGCCGGCGCGCCTCCCCAGCAGCCACGCCATGCCCGCGGCCGCCGGCCCTTACCGCGCCGGTGGCCGGCCGCCGCGCCGGTTGCGCGCGCGGCCGGGGGTTTTTGCTTGCTGAGCCTTTTTCTAAATTTTATTAGTTATGAAATGAATTGTGATTGTATTATTGTTTTATTAATTGTTTTTAAATTTATTAGTTAATTTAATTGTAATTGTTTTATTAATTGTAATTGTTTTAATTAGTGTAATAGGTTTTAATATGAGTTGTAAATTGTTTGTACATATAGTGCCGACGTCGACGACGGTCACGAGGGCCTCCCCGCCGTCTTCCTTTCGCGGCTCCTCCCCGTCGCCTCCCCGCCGACCCCGGTAGCCGCTCCTCCCCGTCGCCTCCCCGCCGACCCCGGTAGGCGCCGTCGACGCCTCCATGTATACTCAGAAATGGATAGAAAAAACATGTATATTCATGTTTATACTTAGAAATAAATGTATATTCATATTCGTAGAAAATTCATGTTTATACTTACAAATTAATTTATATTCATAGAAAATTCATATTTATACTTAGAAATGCAGGTATATACTTAGAAATTCATGTTTATACTCAGAAATTCATAGAAAACTCATGTGTACTTAGAAATTTATTTATATTCATAGAAAATTCACGTACATTAATAGAAAATTCAGGTATATACTTACAAATTAATGTATATTCATAGAAAATTCATGTTTATACTTACAAATTAATGTATATTCATAGAAAATTCATATTTATACTTAGAAATGCATGTATATACTTAGAAATTTATGTTTATACTCAGAAATTCACAGAAAACTCATGTGTACTTAGAAATTAATTTATATTCATAGAAAATTCATGTACATTAATAAAAAAATTCAGGTATATACTTACAAATTAATGTATATTCTTAGAAAATTCATGTTTATACTTACAAATTAAAGTATATTCATAGAAAATTCATGTATATACTTATAAATGCATGTATATACTTAGAAGTGAATGTATATACTTAGAAATTCATAGAAAACTCATGTGTACTTAGAAATTTATTTATATTCATAGAAAATTTATTTATACTTAGTAGAGATGGATACCAATGATGATATAAATGCGACGATGATGGACTTAATTGCTGGCCGAGATGGTTCAAATAACAACATGCCAACCTACACTGAGGATGAGGGTACCCAGGCGGACCAGTTCCTCAACATGTCAGCCCTCGAGGAAGGCAACACCCGGGCCGAGGACATCAACACCGCCGCAGCCCCCGATAATGCGGAATGTTCCTGCGAGGTATCAGGGATATCATGCCCTAATAATTCTCTTACCCCTATTTATACTTATACATTTTATTACCACAATGTACTAATAAATAACGATTCTTTCTTTTTTAGCCCTCTGGATCGTCGTCGAAAAAAGACTAAGAGAGGGCGTACACAGGTACTCACCGGTGAGGTGATGTATCAAATCACAGAAGTGTCTGAGATTGGCCAGCCATGTGCTCCAAAAAATATCAAAGACAAGTACGTGTCGCAATGCGGGGCCATTGTAAGGGACAACGTGCCCATCAAGTATAGAGAATGGAAGGGAAGAGAAGATAATCCATACGTGGTTCCGGACTCAGTAAAAAATATGTTGTGGACTGATGTCCTAAAACACTTCACACTTCCTGAAGGTGTTGACACAAACCTTGTGAAGGGTTGGACTCTCTCGAAGATGGCAACTCAATTTCAGAGTTTCAAGAAGCAGCTTAAGAAAAATTTTATCAGCAAAGGCGAAACTCCAAAATGGGATGAATGGCCAAAGCTAAGAGACCACTGGAACTCGTTTGTGGATTACGTGCACAGCGAAGATTTTGCCAAGAAAAGTGCACAAGGGATGATAAGTTCCAGTAAGAAGGGAGACTACAACAATCGTCTTGGTCGAGGTGGTTATGCGGTTGCAATTCCCCGGTGGCGGAAGATGGAAGAAGACCTTCTCGCCAAAGGTATCATACCAGCGGTCTTCGACTGGCCCGACCGATCGAAAAATTGGTATTATGCTCATGGAGGCAAATTGAACCCCGATGATGGGACCCTTGAGTTCCCACCCACGTTACGTGAGAAGGCACTTGAGATCATGAAAAAAATTTGAAGATGTCAAAGCGGACAGAATACAGGTTGATAGAGAGATCGATGAGCTCACTTTAGCGCTCGGGAACCCAGAACACCTAGGACGTTGCAGAGGCTACGGGGTGGTGCCATGGAAGTTTGCTTTCAAGGGTAACATCGACTCCTATAGAAGCCGCAAAAGAAGAAGACAACATGAAAAGGACCAGTGGCTCAAAATGATGGAGCAAAGACTTAAAGAACAGGAAGAAAGGATGCATGCAGAGATTGAACGGCGAGTGGACGCCACGATAAGTGAGAGGTTCCATTCTGGAGCAATGCACGAACCACTAGCGCAAGCACCGCTGGATCCCGCCATTAGCCCTACCCAGCGCAAAAGCAGTTGCGCTTCCACAGGGCCCCCCGAAGAGCACAGGGCAATCGAAGGAGTTCAAGTGGACGACAGTGAACGGTACCCTGTGGATGACATCTGTAGGCGCACCTTATGTGAGCTGCATAAGCCATTCGGCAACATCACAATGAAGGTATAAATATGTTTAATACATTCAACTACCACAACTATCGATGCATATATATAAATCTAATAATAACTTCATTAATTATTTCTCTCTCTCTCTATATATATATAATACACCTGGGTGCATTATTTATACAAAATGCACCCAGGCCAACCGGCACGCTGGTCGGACTAACCGATCGAACCAACCCCACCTCAGGCGCGCTAACTGCACCCGCGGTGAACCGCCCCCGCACCTGGTGACTCGAAGCATCTCTATCTTTTTTTTTCTTCCATCTCCGTCAGTCTCTCACGACATTTCTCCCTCTCTTCCATTTATCCAGCGCACCGCGAGATCCACACCCAAGTGGCGGCTTGCGGGCCGGTGAGCTCCAGCGTCGGTAGCGACGGCGTGCGGGACCTAGGGCGAGCTTCCCCACGGGGAGCAGCAGTGCCATGTCGAAGCGAAGCCCCTCGCCAGGAGCCACGACGCTCATGCTCGCAGGCTCAATGAGGCGACCTCCGCTACAGAGAGCGCCGATGCGTGGACCGTACCCCTGAGGAGACCTCCCATCGCCCAGCGGAGAGAGGCGGTGCCAGGCCATCCTTTGGACCAGCGGCGTGGGGGGCGCCCGACTGTGGGTCCACCAGGTGCGGAGGTGCCAGGCCGCCCTTGGGAGCAGCAACACCAGGCAGATGCGAAGGTTCTGCGAGCTTCTCGTGTTTGCAGGCGGAGGAGCCTTGGCGGCGGCGTTGCCTGTGTGCGTGCGATTCGGGGCAGGAGCAGCTCACGCCTCCACTAACGATGAGAGTTCAGGTCAGCTATCAGCATCTCCTCTCCTCCCGTCATTTTGGTTCGAACCCTTCCAGATCTTACTCCGTTCCGGCAGCTGGATTACTTCTCGCGAATTATTAGATGGATTGTAGCTTGTGTGATCTGCGGTGGATCAATGGGGTTCAGAATTTCAGATACTGAGCTCAGCTGCGCTAAAATCCAGTGTTATTAGGTTCGATTTACAATTCAGGAACAGGATACCCGTATCCTTGCCAGAAGAGCTTGATCCATGCACAAGAGTACAGTAGTTAGAATTAACAACTGATTGGATGCAGCAGGACCTGCCAAATTCGGAGACTACTTAATGAAGGAGATCAATTTTATGCAAGTGAAATGGTCATATTAGGCAATCACAAACAGGTTGGTCGTGTCGATAAGCAGCATGTGATGGCCGATGAACTGATTGCAGATGTGCAGGCACCTGTTATTATTGTTTTTCTGTATGTTAAAATTGTGATACTGTAGGACTTGCAATTGTTTGCACCCCATGGTTGCAACTTGCTCACGTTGGTTAGGGGTATTATTTTTTGTCCTATTGCCAATCACACTATCTCCATGGTTGCTATTTGCGTGCCCTACAATTGCAATTTGGTTCCATGTGGCTGTTAGGTTCATGGTTAGTATTTTTTTTCTTGATATTTTTCTGTATGCCTAGCAATTGCACTGTCTTCAGTGATCACATGGTTTGCAATTGGCCTTACGTTCAGTACCAATCAAACATTTGATGTTAGAAATTGGCTGACCACCAGACTAGCAATTGCAATGCAGACATGTGAGCCATGGGAGCCAGGTCCGGATCGGCCCATTCCCATCTGTATTATTTTATTCAGGCACCTTTTTACATCGTAGTAATTGGTTTAGTTTTTTGTTGCAACTGACACATGGCACCAGTGGCAATTTGGTTTAATTTCATTTTTTTAATCAGAGCTCAACTTACACATTCATGTGTTGCAACCATGCCCATATACATAGTAGTAATTGTTAAGTAGTTCTGTTGCAACTGGCCCATGACATTAGCAGCAATTTGGTTCACTTTAACTTATTTTTCTATCAGAGCTCAACTTAGACATTCCTGTCTGTTGGAACTGTGCCCATATGCCCAAAAGTAATTGGTTCAGATTTATTTTTTGCCACTGACCCATTGCATCAACAACATGCAACCAACCTCACTGACTTCTTGCAATTTGTGTCTTTTTTAAATGAAGATGAATATACAAGTGTTGTTGTAAGTTTTTTATTCTTCATATATTTGTTTACCAATTGATACATGACAACACTATACCAAATATTATGTCAAATGGCTGGTCCTTCATGCCTAATTATTAACCTCCATGTACTATGGTGCTGTAGTCATTCCCTGGACCAGCTTTAGATGTATTTCTTAAATTTACTCTTGAAATCTGTGTTCATGACTCAGTTAGCTACAATATGAGATTATTACAATAAATTATGGATCCATTGTCCAGTCTTTATTGTCTTTTCAAATAAAAATCCTTTTAACAGCCATCTTGAGAATTAGATATAGCTATAAGCTGCAATGTTTTGTTTCCTATGTTTCTGGATGTAGGAAATGCTCCCAAGGGAGTAAAAGGAAGTTAGGAACTGTTGGGCGTCCAAACTGAATCGAAAACTAATATGATCTTGTATGCTATTGAATTTACAGGTTCGTCTTACTCGAGTAGCGTGTGACAGTTCTTGGTAGGTTACATGGCAGCAGCCACAGCATCACGGATTCACGGCCGTGAAACCTAATGCATCGGCAGCAACTTCTCCGAAGGGTAGAACATGGTGGTTCTCCTTCGGCACTAGGATCAGCACTAGCTCATGCAAGGGAGCATCCATTCCCTTGATTTGTTTGACTGAATGCACACGGGAGTTTCAGCTAATTTATGTGATGTGCAAGTAGATATGATTTTCAGAATGTTCATATGGTAGGGATGTTGGAAGGAGTTAGCACTATGGTTCTTGATACTTTGTTATTCTTTATGCACTGTTTTGTGGTGATCTCAGTGTTTAGTGCACCAATTACTCGCTGTGGGTATCACAACATAATACCCCTTCAATTGCAACCGGACATCGATTCGAGTTGCAATCAATGTACACTCCAAGTTGCAAATACTGAGTGCTTCTGTCTGATACTGTACTACTCCTTCAGTTCAACCGAACAGCGTTTCGAGTTGCAATCGATGTACACTCTAAGTTGCAAATACTCAGTGCTTCTGCCTGATACTGTACTACTACTTTAGTTGCAACTGGACAACGATTCGAGTTGCAATCAATGTATACTCCGAGTTGCAAATAATGAGTGCTTCTGCCTGATACTGTACTACCTCTTCAGTTGCAACCGAACAGCGATTCGAGTTGCAATCGATGTACACTCCGAGTTGCAAATAATGCCTGATATTGTACTACCCCTTTTAGTTGCAACTCGACAGTGATTCGAGTTGCAATCGATGTACACTCCGAGTTGCAAATACTGAGTGCGCTGCCTGATATTGTACTACCCCTTCAGTTGCAACCCGACAGTGGTTCGAGTTGCAATCAATGTATAGTCCGAGTTGAAATACTGAGTGCTTCCGCCTGATACTGTACTACCCCTTCAGTTGCAACCGGATAGTGGTTCGGGTTGCAATCGATGTACACTCCGAGTTGCAAATACTGAGTGTTTCCGCCTGATATTATACTACCCCTTCAGTTACAACCGGACAACGATTCGAGTTGCAATCGATGTACACTCCGAGTCGCAAATAATGAGTACTTCCGCCTGATACTGAACTACCCCTTTAATTATTGCAACCAGATAGTGGTTCGAGTTGCGATCGATGTACACTCCGAGTTGCAAATACTGAGTGCTTCCGCCTGATACTAAACTACCCCTTCAGCTGCAACCAGACAGTGGTTCGAGTTGCAATTGATGTGCACTCCAAGTTGTAAATACTGAGTTCTTCTGCCTGATACTGTACTGAGAGACATGGGTACCCATGGGTCCCCACCGACCAGGTCTCATCCATCCCCGACAGGTGGGTCCGGCCTGCCAGACGACCCGCCGACCTGTCAGTGGGCCTTGGCCGACTTGACACGCGGGCCCAGAGACGAGAAGATAGCTTGGCGTGCAAGCAAGGCAGTCCCGACGGATTATCCTAGTTGCAATTAGAGGAAGCAACCACTTGCAATTATGACTGAGTGTGCATAATTTTTTAATTATTTTTGTACTTATTTTATTGTCCAGTTGCAACTAGGTTATTATCCTAGTTGCAATTGGAGGAAGCAACCACATGCAATTGAGACCGAGGGTGCATGATTTTTTAATTATTTTTGTACCTATTTTATTGTTCAGTTGCAACTAGGTTATTATCCTAGTTGCAATTGGAGGAAGCAACCACTTGCAATTGCGACTCAGTGTGCATGATTTTTTAATTATTTTTGTACCTATTTTATTGTCTAGTTGCAACTAGGTTATTATCCTAATTGCAATTGGAGTAAACAACCACTTGCAATTACGACTGTATGATTTTTTAATTATTTTTGTACCTATTTTATTATCCAGTTACACCTAGGTTATTATCCTAGTTGTAATTGAAGGAAGCAACCACTTGTAATTACGACTCAGTGTGCATGATTTTTAAATTATTTTTCACCTATTTTATTGTGTAGTTGCAACTAGGTTATTATCTTAGTTGCAATTGGAGGAAGCAACCACTTGCAATTGCGAATCTTTCTACCTGTCATCATTATTTATCTTCGCATAGAAATCTCTTTTTCTCTTCCCTTTTGCGACTCTGCTCGTGAATTTTTTTTGAAGTAAAACTCTGCTCGTGAATTCGTTCGCAGCAATTGAGTTCTTGTGGCAGATTTGCCCATCCATGGGCCGCATGCCTGCTCTAGCTCAGAGCAAGGAGGCAGACGCCCAGCTCCTGGTCGCTCACGCCCGCCGGTCTGCTCCGCGTTGAATCATCTTCGATCGGCTCTTTGCCGCATCTCGCCGCTCGGCCTCATCCTTCTACACCAGCGCGGTCGCTGCTCCTGCCCGTCGATCAGCCCGCGTGCTCGCTAGGCTCCGCGCGCCTCCGAGGCCCGCGCGCTCCAGGCACCTCGCTGCCGCAATCGCTCACCGCCGGCCTGCCCCCGCACCTCGCATAGCGCGCACCGGGCACCTCCCACTGTCGTGCGCTCCGAGCGGCGCTGAAGCCCCCACGGCGGGGAGGTCTCGCGGGATTGGTTGCTTGGTGGGCCCTGGTGGGGGGATGTGCAGGTTGCGGGCTAGATTGGTTAGCGGGGGTTGTTGCTGCCTTGCCGAGATTGGGTCTGTGCATTACCCGTGTGTTTGGTTGGAGAGCCGCTGGAGCGGAGCGGAGCCGTCCCTCGTTTTGGGGACGGCTCCAACCCCTCTTATGTTTGGTTTGCATTTCTGGGTTGGGGTTGGATCCGCTCCGCCACTTGTTTGGATGGCTGGAGTGGAATGGAACCTGATTCTTATCACCACCTTTGCCATCCACAGGTGAGGTTACCCCCCTCAATTTCAACAACAATTAACAACCATTTCATCAATAATTTGACAGTCATTTCATCAATAATTTCAGCCATTTCATCGATAATTTAACAGCCATTTCATCAATAATTTAACAACCATTAAATAAACACATAGTAATATTTCATATGCTTGCACCATGCATCAAGGAACAACACACACAATAATTTGATTCCACATAAAAGTCTTGACTACATTAGAAATAGAAGTCTTAGGTCATATCCATAAGCACATTACACACATTTCAGCTTGCAGGATGCTTCAAGTTCAAGCCTTACACAATATATAGCAAGTTCAAGGCTTCCACATAGCAAGATACAAGCTTAGACCACAAATATATAGTTGTATGTGGTACTAACAAAAGATTAATCCCACCACCACAACTTGCCCTCACTGCCCAGGGTAGTTTTCAGCTATGTATTTTGAAACCCAGTTTAATTTATGGCCAAAAGGTAAGCTGTTGAAAGCTCTACCTATGTGAGGTTTGGAGACCAAATAAGAATAATAGAAGGATAATTGAGTCTCTTCGAAACTACCATTGAGAGCCATCAAGTTGTGAAACAAATCTGGGGGCACATCCATGTCTGATTTGCCCACTTCCTTTATCGCCTTGGCTATCTTGCTACTTCCTCTATTAATTACAGCAACCAATGGATCAAAATCAGTCCTGGACCTCTTGTTGGTCTTCTTGTTGTTGTTGGTCTTGGTAATCTTGCTGGTCTTGCTTGTAGATGATGTTGCCCCATTGTTGCCTTCATTGGGAATGGCATGTTTAGAAAATATTTTGTGCAGCTCCTCAACCTCACAATCCTCTGTACCTCCATCTGTACCTCCATCCTCTGTACCTAGAGGTGCACTTGAGTCCTTTGCAAACTTGCCTGTAGCCATGGTACTTCCAAATATTGTGTTCATCTCCTCAAAGTGTTGAATAGGCTTGTTGAGATAATCAGCATCAGACTTGTGAACCTACAATATTTGTACAATTTCAGCAACTACTAGGATGTACATGTGAGCAAGAAAATGTGGACAGCAACTATAATATGTGAGAACAATTTGCAGCCAATAATATTGGTTGATCATGTGACAAAGTTAATAGTAGACAGCAATTATAATATGCGAGAACAATTTGCAGCCAATAATATTGGATTATTATGTGACAAAGTTAATAGTGGACAGCAGCTATAATATGTGAGAACAATTTGCAGCCAATAGTGGACAGCATCCATACCTTAATATGATTGTTGTAGTGTTCCTGATCAAGAGTTATAGTGTAGGTATCTAGCAGCACTTAAACCACGAAGGTCACATATTTTACGAAACTTCTTTTGCCATGTCTTAAGGTGATTCTTAACATGGTCACCAGTGCGCACAATGCCAAATTTCTCTTGGAGAGCCTTTGCACACGCATTGTAGTGAACCATCTTGTAGGTAGAAGAAGTCTTGGTGCCATTAAGCACTAAAGTGGCAAGGTAGTCTAGCACGAAGGATGACCAAGTTGAATTCCAAGTAACAGGTTCCATTTACCTTCAAAATTTCAGCAAAGCAATAATGAGACAATAATTTCAGCAAGGTAGCAATCAAATATGTCTTCAAATAAAATCAACAAGTATAATTTCAGCAATCAAATATTACCTTAAATACAATTTCTGCAATCAAATATGTCCTCAAATACAATTTCAGCAAACAAATATGTCCTCAAATACAATTTCAGCAAACAAATATGTCCTCAAATACAATTTCAGCCATCAAATACAAATGATACATTGTACAAATCAAATACAACACATATTACATTATTTAAACAAAGAAAATACTAGTTCCCATGGCTCTGACGATCAGCCCACATTTGGTCAGCCAAGCCTTGCCTAAAAGCGAGCATAATGGCATTCTCACTTGCTGTCCCAGCATATATGGTTTGATGGGTGTCCTCATCATTATCATCTGGCACATTGAATTCATCACTCCCATCTTCTATGACCCAATTATGAATGATGCAGCAAGCAATAACAATGTCTACTTGAGTTTCATAAGGAAAAAAAGGTGATGCATCATCAAGAACTTTGAATCTCCTTTTTAGTGCTCCAAATGCTTGCTCTACTATGATTCTCAATGAGCAGTGCCTACAGTTGAATAATTCCTTCTTATTTTGCACCGGATTACTCCCCCATTCATTCAAGTGGTAGCGGACAGCTCGAAAAGGGGGTAAAAATCCGGGTTTGGCTCCATACCCAGCATCAACTAGGTAATATTTACCTAACATATGACGGATAGTTAGGTTACATCTCAATGATCCATTAATTTTGGTGAACAAATTTATGGACATAGGTTAAACTATTACCTTGTGGCACACGAAGGCCATCCTCTCGTGCTAAAGCATCACGTAAAACTAATGCATCATGTGCTGTCCCCTCCCATCCGGCCAAAACATATGTGAACTTTTGGTCAAAATCTACGGCTGCCAGTACATTTTGAGTGCAATACTTGTATCTACCACGAAAAGCATGCTGATTTTCCTTTGGAATAGTGGCTCTTATATGTGTACCATCAAGTGCTCCTATACAATCCTACGTGATGTTCAAAGAAGTCAAGATTAGGACAATTATAGGTTTGTGAAAAAATAAATTTAGAATGTGACATAAGATTGAGTTGCACACCTTAAAGTAAGGATACCACCTTGTGTCTCCTTCTATTTTAGCGGGAGTGTCCAATGAAGGGGGCCTAATATAATCCTCTCGTAGTTCACCAATAGCATGAAGTACTTTGTTGAAATAACGACTGACTGTTTCTCCGGATCTCCCAAAATTGGTTGCAATTACTCTATTCCTAACATTATGTCCAATAGTGTGTAGAAACAATGCCACTTGTTCCTCAACACACATATGAACGGTATCTTCAAGTAAAGCATGATCTCTAAACAACTGACAAAACCGAAAGAAACGTGCTTTGTTCATTCTTAGCATGTTTACACAAGTTGTGTCATTACACCAAATTTTGTCATTCAGGTACTCATTCCTCTTCCTATCCCTTTCAAATATTGGGGCATAAGTAATCCCTTCCCTTCTTGCAACTCGTTTTCTTTTTCTAGACCGAGCAACAATTGCCATCACACACAACAACCAATGTGCAGCAGCAGCAAAAATAAATGCCTTGCGCCTGTTATCCATCTACATTCGACATGATAAAATTGTGACTACAATGACCTAGCAAAAATACCATGTATGGTTTCCATGTACTAACACAAGAATCTTCAAATCAAACATCGATCCAGCATCAATGTGCCATATACACACATGAAGGAAGGGGGGATGACTTTACCTTAACCTGTCCTTCACAGATCTAGGCAGCAACAGACTTGCGGTGGGAGCACGAGCTTGCAAAGGAGGCGGCCTGAAGCGGTTCGTCCTTGCAGCGGTTCGTCCCTGCGGCCGGAGGCGTGCTCCCCTAGGGGCGTGGCGCGGGCCCTGCCACAGCCGGCCGGCGGCGCGCGCCCGTGCGGGCGTGGGCGGCGCACGGGCCAGCAGCAGGCGACGCGGCGCGCGGGACGACAGCAGCAGGCGACGGCCGCGCGCGGGCCAGCACCAGGCGACGTGGCGCGCGGGCCAGCAACAGGCGACGCGGCGCGCGCGGGCCAGCACCAGGCGACGGCGGCGTGCGTCCCTCGAGGGCCTGCACCAGCAGGGGGCCGGCCAGACGGGAGGAGGTCGAGGACTGCGCGGCGGAGGAGTCGACCGGCCGCCGAAGCGCGGCGTCGGGGTGGCGGCGCAGGGGGTCGTGGTGGGGGTGATTTCTCTCGATAGGGTTACGAGTGCGGGGTAGAGAAAAATGAGAGAGAGGTGACGCGAGACGCGCCCCGGGACGG
Organism: Cenchrus fungigraminus; assembly: GCA_036936925.1. Taxonomy (NCBI): domain Eukaryota; kingdom Viridiplantae; phylum Streptophyta; class Magnoliopsida; order Poales; family Poaceae; genus Cenchrus; species Cenchrus fungigraminus. Next base: position 24,858,801 of record CM072768.1, read on the forward strand.
AGCGGCTCCGTCCCTCGAATTTTGAGGGACGGAGCCAACCCGGATCTGGAGGGGAATATTCCACTGGAGCCGCTCCGCTCCCGTCGCTCCGCATCCAAACAGCCTCTGGAGCGGAGCCGCTCCGCTCCGCTCCCGCGGCTCTCCAACCAAACACACGGTACGGGTTCAAAATGCATCCAGGTGCATTTTAGTGTCGCCATACATACATATATATATACATATATATATATATATACATATATATATACACATATATATATACATATATATACACATATATATATACACACATATATATATATACATATATATACAGATATATATATATATATACAGATACATATATATATATATATATATATAGGTGGCGTACGGAAGTGCTCTTGCGCAAATGCCAGGACAGACAAGCCACGGCATGCCGATTCCACCTGGCTATGCCTCGATTGGTGTGGAGGAGATCTGTGATCCAAGATTTGAACCCCTAGAGCTAGAGATCCCAGGAGGTGACAGGGAAAAGACACTCAAGGATGCGCTTCACGGTATCATATTGTGACCCAAAAAGTACATCATAATTCCCGAGAACGAGGCAGCAATCCCGCCGAAAGATCCCCCGCATCCGCCACCATCATCATCTCCAGGGCCGTCATCATCACATCATGCTCGCTCACCGTCTCCACCACATACATTCCATTCTGGAGGTGCGAACGATGACGATGACAACCCTCCCCAAGCACCGCCAAAGCAACCACCCCAAGCACCGCCAAAGCAACCACCGGCAGCAAAGTCCGGAGCACAATCTTCCTCGGCAATGCAACCACCAAAGCAGAAAAAACCAGCAAAGAAAAAGTCCGAGCCCGTTAGAAAGAAGCTAGCATATGAGCGGACATATGAAGAAACAGATGCGATTTCAAATGCAGAAGTCAATGCTTTCTTCGAGAGTCTGCATAAACAAGTACGAGCGAAGCAGCTCGAGGAGAAAAAGAAAATAGATCCACGCAAGCTCCAGTATTTCATACAAATGAAGGAAGAAACCAAGAGAAAGGTGGAATTGAAAACGGATTATGACCATTCACTTTGCAAGTCATTGAAAAAGAAGAGATGATGAGGGTCGCCAAATAGTTACATCGAGGACATACCTCAGTCGTCGACGACTGGCGCAAAGAAGAAGAACCAAGCAGATGCGCAGACTTATGTTGCATCCGGCCTCGATGCACAAGAACGACTTCTTGCAAACATGCCTGCAGAAAAAGTAGTGCAGGTCATTAGTTTTGCGGAAGAAACAGGGATGCCTATAGGTGCTATTCTCGGCAATGAAGAACCACCATCTTCGGATAGAAACATCATACCTAGATGGCGCTTTCAGCTAGGACAACCTTTGGTCAGGCCAGAATTGGTGAAGAAGCTACCAACTCAGATGCACAGATTTCATGAGTGGAACATGAAAAAGTCAAAAAATGGCCTGGAGATGATTGGTATGCTTATTAGACCGGAAGATTTTGCCGGTGAAGGTGAGAAGGTGGTCTGGCTGTAGTTCAACGATATTTATAAAATTTACCATCTAGACGCCTTGAATACCGATCTTATCATGGCCTGGTGTCTGTAAGTGTCGTATTTTCATATGTTTATTAATTAATTTATTGCGTTTGTTGCGTCTGCCAATCGACTAATTAACTTTGTCTTTCATTTTCTTTAGCATGGAACTAAGAGATATGCGAAAGAAGGGTTATGATAAAGTTGGTTTCATGGACCCATCGAGGGTTAACCAAGACCAGGTCAAACTGCAACCGGAGAGATGTATCAAGGCAATCCATAGGACCTTGTGTGAAATGCATTTCAAGAATTCAATACTACTACCATACCAATTCGAGTAAGTGCGATTACCATCTAATAAATGATTTGCTTTGCTAATTTATAGTTCTAATCTTTATGACCATGTATACAGTTTTCACTGGGTTCTTATGATAATTATGGTCGACAACAGCAACATCGTGGTTTTTGATTCGTTGAAAAAACCTCCCTCAGACTACCAAGACTTTCAAGATCTGTTTCAAGTGTAATAATTTTAGCTAACATGTTTTCTTTAATACAATAGTTTCTTTTACTAACACTCTATCTTTCATTATTTTTCCCTAGAGCTTGGAAACAATTCTTTGCTGAGCACCCTGGACCATTTAAAGACGAAATTAGATTCTACACTGATTTTCCGGTACTTAATCTAAATAACAACTTCAGCTTCAGATAATTTAAACTGTATTAACACTAATATTTCACAATGTTTCTCCTCTTTAGTGTTTCATACAGGAAAAATGAACTAATTTATGTGGATACTACATCTGTGAGCACATACACTGTTTCAGTGCCACAAACGACGATTATACTGTAAGTAAAATAATACATCATTTTCAAACTGCTTATATATTTAATTGTTGTGTTGAATAAATTAACATATTTGCACATTACAGATGAATATGATCAAGGACGTAGTCATCAAGAAGGACCGTCTCTTGGCAGTTCAAGAAGGTCTAGCAGGATTCCTCATGGACGAGGTGATTAATTGCAAAGGAAGGCATTATTATGACGGACATCCGATTGATGAACTCTCCCCTAAGTGAAATTGAGACTACAAGGGGAATAGAATGGAACGATATTTTGATGTATATTTTGTAATTTTATAACATATACTATCTAGTTCCATGTACACAATTATGTATATATATGTATATGTATATATATAAGTTTAAATATGTAGATATATAAGTCTAAGTACGTATAGTAGACACGTATACATAGATATCTTAGTTTAAGTACGTATACATATATGTATAAGTGAGACAAGAATTGAAATATACGCGTATACCGACAATTAGTATAATTGAAATTGGAAAACAAAAAAAATCACGGGACCCCTTTAGTCTCGGTTGGTAATACCAACCGAGACTAAAGGGGGGACTCCCGGCCAAAAAAAAATCACGAGGACCCCCCAACCGAGACTAAAGTGGGGGACTCCCGACGCTGGCGTAGCCCCCCCTTTTGTCACGGTTCGTGACACGAACCTGGACTAAAGGACCCCTTTAGTCTAGATTCGTTCACCCGGGACAAAATGGGGGCCTTTTGTCTCTCCTCTTTTGTCCCGGTTGGGAAGGAGAGAAATAAGGTTCTTCCCAACCGGGACAAAAGGCCGGTACTCCACCAGTGATATTGCAAAAATGAGTGATTATATTCTATTGTACGTGGAATTACTGCAGTAGTTTAAGATTATATTGCCAATTTAGTTAGATCCCGATTGGATCTAATGTGATTGAAATTTGAAAATTGCTGGAGATCGAGAGTGGCAAGGTTCCTTCGTAGGCAAGCTATAACAACGCTGCAGTGACGAAGCTTGGAAAAAGGTTGTGTCCAAAAGAAAACCAATGGAACAAAAGGTGGCACGACGGGATTAGCCAAAAGGACAGTGGGCCTGGACCGCACCCATTTTCCACTCTTTCTCCGCTAAGACTACCCGCACCGGCGCTTGGATCCCGAACGGGATCGTCTCATGCGTTTTTGACCCCGCAGCGGGGGACGGGATAAGCGACGCTATTTTCCCGTCCCGCGCCGATTCCTGGGAATCCAGCGGAGTCGCGGCCTCCCGCTAGCCGCCACCGTGGCACGGGCCCGCGTTGCCCAACGCCTTCCGCCCGCCCTCGGAACCTCCGTCCGGCCGCCGCCGCTGCTCGATGTCGGAGAGGAGGAGAGGGAGAGGGATGGCCCCTGGAGGGGAGGGAGAGGAGGAGAGGGAGGAGGCCGCCGTCGTCCTGCTCCTTCCTAGGATCCGTCGTCGTCGAGCCGCCATGCGAGGTGGCTGCTGCAGTGCTACTGCTGCTGCCCGTTTCCTCCGGAGCCGACCGCCGCGCTCCTCCTCCCAGCCGAGGCGGAGCTGCTCCTCCTCCCGCCGTCGGATCTGAGCCAGAAGGGAGGCGGAGGAGCTGCTCTGCTCCACCGCGGGCAGGCCTGCCTCCACCGCGCGACCTCCGTGCGCTTCGAGGAGGGTCGGGCGCGAGCAGCAGGCGGAGGAGGGGCGCATGGAGCTCCAACGCCTCCCGCACCCGGCTCCAATCCCCGCCGCCGACCTCGAGCCACGACGCGCTCGGGAGGAGGAGGACCGCGCTGAGGAGGACGCCGTCGGAGAGCAGGGGAAGGGAGGAGGGAGACGCGCGCCTCGTCCTCCGCGTTGGCGCCGCTGCCGAATCCGTCCTCGAGCTCGCCGTCGCCCCGTAGCGCTGGTTCCTCGAGCTCCGCCGCCAGCACCGCATGCGAGATCCAAGGGAGAGGCTCGCCGCCGGCGCCAAGGGAGAGGCGGAGCTCCTCCTCCCAGCCAAGATCCGGCCGCGGCTTGCGCTCCGCTCCGCCTCCCGCCGGCCCGCGAGGAGGGACGCCGCCGCAGCTGGCCCGCTGCCGAGAAGGGAGGGAAGAGGCCGGCCGGGAGGGTAGCGCCGTCGCCCAGGAGAGAGGGAGAGGGGGGAGAGAGAAAGGGAGAGAGTGAATGTGAGAGAGAGGAAGGGACGCGGCGGTTAAAGAAGAAGGGGAAAAATCTGGCAGTGGGACCCACCGTGTGGTAGTTGGGATAGAGGAGTAGATATAAAAGGAGATGGGTGCGGAGAAACTGGGAATAAAGGTGAGAATCTTGATGACCAGGACAGAATATTCCTTTTTGAAGATAAGTACTAAAGCATCGTCCTAGTTTCACTAATGCTTAGTTAATTAGAAAAGTTCTCAATCAAAAGGACGGTCGTTCTAACACTAAAACAACGACAGTGGGATTGGAGCACCAAAACTAAGACTCTGTGGCATCGTTGTGTTGACGACCGAAAATGGCGGCAACCTAGCCGGATTGGACAGACCGGTCTGACTGGTTCCATAGACGGTCTGACCGGTTCAGAACTGTTGTAGCCGGTTTGGCAGGACCAATCAGTTTGACTGGTGGGTCATATCGGTCTAACCTGTTCCCCCATGATTCTGAGTTAAATTGAGAAGTTCTAATAGATTTAGACTTGTAAAAGGATTTCTTTACGGGGCAAGACCTCCCCACCCTATAAATATAAAAGGCCACGGCCGATTGAAGGCATCCAATCGAATCAAACATATCAATCTACTATTTTTGCCATAGCTTTTCCAATCTCATCCACTGTTCTTCCTTCATCTCGACGACGTCTGAGGACGTTCTAGGTGGCCTGTCGATCATAGAGCAACCCTACGTGCACCAGCCCCGACGGGGTCCCTCTCGGGCCGGCGTTCGTAGGTCTACTACCGGAAACCCGACAACCGGTTTGACTGGTCCTCACCACCGGTCTGATCGGCCCGCGCTGAGGAGCTACAACGAGCCCCTCCGTGCCTCGCACGGTCCAGTGCGCTCATGTGTTGTCCTAAAAAAGACGTCAACACGTTTTGGCGAAGGGTACGTACCAAAAATACTTTACTAAACTAAAATTATCTAGGGACGATGATAAACAAAAACATCGGCCATGTATGAATAGAGTTAACAAGTAATGAAGCGAACCATGAGAAAGCATTTCCAGTTAAAGATAAAGAAAATAGTCACACTTTTATTTCTTCTATGGAATTAGCTTTTCCTAATTGAGCAAGATATTAGCTAACATCCTCCCAAGTAGTTTTTCTATCATCCCATTAAACTTTATAAATTCAGGACAACGCCAACCAGAAGGATAAGAAACCGAATCAAAGCTTGAAGGGTACGGTTTTTGATATGTAAGATTCTTATATTTTATCTCTATTCCATAGTCATCCTTCATTTGTTTAGCAAGATTAGCATTAAACCTATCAATGACTTCCTGGATAGTGGTTGGCATCGGCGTGATAGAAGCATTCGATTGCAACACATTCTGTTGTATAGGTGGATTAGGAGCACTATGTTGCAAACGGTTATTAAATTGACTATTAGGTGCATAACCATACGCCATACCCGTTCCAAAAGGAATTATGATTGGGGTGCCATGAGCTACCATAGTATGAGGAGTTGAAACTCCAGGGATTTCTCTAGATTGGCTAGGGGTAGCCTGAACGGGAGGTACAGTAACTAAAGGCTCTGGAGATGAGGGATGCAGCACCATAGTGCCTGGACCAGTCTGACTGGTCGGACCCTGAGGTCTGACCAGTCTGTTTTGACCAGACGGCAGTGGTGGTATCTGTTCCGCAAAATAGTTCAACGGCATGCCATAATGAGGATCAACCATGGGTGCTTCCGATGTACTAACAGATGGGGTCTGGGGCGTCAAAGTTCTAGAAACAGATGCATCATTGTTACCCCCTTCTACTCGTTTACCAAGACTCTTATCTACCATGTTTTGGAAGTTTTCAGCTATCGGCGAGCGCAAATTATCTATCACGATAGTAAAATCATATACGGTAACAAAAGAAGATGGCGCTGATGATGTGCTCACATTGGTTAGTACCTCAGGTGGTGGAGTGTCAAAGGTGACGTCCTTGATCTTCTTGACGTTGCCTTGGCGATCCTCCTCAAAGTGCGACAAGAACTTCTCTCTTGCTTCTTCTTGACGTTGCTTCAATTCTTGAGCCGTAACCTCTTCAATTCTTTTTAGCTCCTGCTCCTCTTCAAGAGCCTTTTGTTCGTCAGCTGCAATCTTTTTCAGATTTGGCCAGACGATGTTAGACTCATGAACTTCGCTGTGTTCAGAATTAGAATCAGCCATGGCAGCCGATGTATCAATCTTCTTCCCCAGCGGAGTCGTCAGACCGGTCCGCATAGAGGAGCTGCAGTGAGCCCCTCCGCGCCTCACACGGTCTAGTGTGCTCGTGTGTTGTTCAAAAAAAAGGCGTCAACACATTCTTTCATATTGGTGCTCCCACTGTCAATGTCACAGTTCCGTTTATTCTCTGGGTTGGTGTTTGGAAAGCGTAAATAATTTTTGAAATAAGGTGGATCTTCATATAATTGTTTCATGTACATAGAAGTATAGAACAAAAACTATCCTGACCGAAAGCACACGGAAGGTTTCTTTTCCTTTTCCAGACCCACCACCACTTTTCTCTTGGCTCTTCCCTCACATCTGGCAGCTAGCCTGAAGCTCGGCAGCTGAACAAGCGAAGCAGCAGCTAGCTAGAGCGAAGAGAAGCAGCTCCATGGGAAACACCCTCGGCCTCGGCCTCGGCCTCGGCGTCGGCATTGGCTTCGGTGCCGCCGCTCTGATGCAGGTTAGAATCCGCATCCGTGCTGATCCAAACATTTAATTTACAAAAACTTTTATCTTGGAAAGTTACGATTTGTTCTAAAGTAGTAGGATCCAAGCGTGCAAGGCCATCCTCAGATAGATTTATGTGCGCATGTCTTGATTTAGGCTTAGCTAGGAATATGAGGAATCACAGATTTTGACGACCTTCCATTACAAGGTTTTCTTTTCTTTTTTGAAAAAAGGTAAGAGACTATTATGTCCTGAAAGAAACTGATGAACAAAAGATCCTCCTGGATCAATGTGTTTTTACTGAGACAGCGAGACTAGAGCGGTTGGTGCAGTTTTTTCACTTGAATGTTTTCGGTTTCCTGTGCGTGATTGGGTATATATATTTTCGGTAGGCTGTTGGTCCAAACACCGAACAGCTGAAGAGGGGCAGGGAGGAGGCACATGCCAACCGAGTGGTGACTCCTCAGCATCAATACAAGTGAGATGCTGCTCTTTGTTGTTTCGTCAGGTCCCTGCTCCATCGATTCTGGTTTATTATCTCCATGGCCTCAGACTCATTTTGCTGTCAGTGTTCATATCGCCGAGGATATCGACGAGTCGTCTGCGGAGGGGCTGTGCGATGCGACGAGGTACGCCAGGGCCAACGCGATGCTGATCCAGGTCCCGGTGTTAGGAACAGCGAAGACATTCTGGCGATTATCTGACAAAGCGACTAGGATCAGCAGAAAACTTGCATTGATACTGAGGAGCCAACACTCAGTTGGCAAGTATCTCACTGCACCTCTGCAGTTGTCCAATGTCTGGATCGGTAACAGTGGAAGTGTCGTCAAGCTAAGAGGGGTCAGTTTCACTGCTAGAGGCTTCAGCGTTGAGCGTGTGAGAGATGACTACAAGCACCTGGCCAAGGTCCTGACTGCGTTGATTGTTTCCTCGGGTGGGGATACCAACAATTTGCCACCGGACTACAGGGGTTTCCTCGTGCTCATGGGGAGGGGCACCGTTACAATGAGAGATGAATTCTTGATTGTAAACAACGTTGCCCTGCTGCCCATGGAAAACCGGTAAATTCAATTCAAAAAAGTCTCCTCATTTTCATCTGTCTTTAATATAATTTGTTGCCACCACAGGCTCATTTTGTTACTTGTAAATGTTCACACTTCACAGCACTGAGGTCTTCCTGATGCTACACGATAGAATTGTGAATTATCTTGGTCGCGAAGACCGAGCAAAGAAGAATAGAATACTCTCTAGACTCCCCTACAAGAACGACTGGTTGGATACTGCCAGGGCAAATGCAAAAATCAACCAGTGGGTTGCCAATGTTCAAAACGAGTACAGAAGGACTGCCCCTGATCTCCTGCGGCTCAACAGAAATGTAAGATGCCATATGCATGAGTATGATGACGACGACATTGAGGAAACTCTGTATTGCGAATGGCCCAAGTTGCTTATGGTCATGGAAAAGATGTTACACTTGGAAGGTGAGCTCGTTGCCACTGACATCCAAAACAAGTTCGGCTAATCAGTCCTACTGCAAAACAGACGTTTTATGAATTTCCTGCAGTTGTTAAGCTACTATTCCTCGATCTTCATTGCCAAAGTTTCTGGCGTGATGGATTGATGGTTTATGTAATAGGCTAGCTAGCTAGTTGCTTTCTTCAATTCAAACAACCTCAAGGTAAAGCTGGACCAGGATTGTAAAACTATATATGCTGTATGTAAAAATTGACTTATCGTTGAGTTGCATTTATCCTTTAATCTCTGCTTGGATTGCCACTGCAGTCAGTGCCACTGCTTGTTGATATAAAACTTCGGCTATAATAGAACACTAGTTCATCTATGCGACTCTGCTGGGTGTGAATTTCTAGGCTCTGTTCAGTATATTTAACAAACATTATTTTGAGACGAACATTCCTAAAATGCTTTGTGTATCGATCGTTGTATCATGTGTTAAGGTTCAGACAGGGACACTGAAATGAGGTCCTGGTTACAGAAGCAGGGCCTGGTGAAGTAGGTGAATGTGCAAGTGAAAATTATGACCATGTAATGCTTGGCAGAATACCTCTGATCAAATGCAGGATGGGAGTCGTGCAAACAATTGTCAGCAAGGAATTTTACCGAGTGGAATGGTCGAATGGGGATCATAAACAGGATCAGTTTGTCTGCATCAACAAGTGCTAAAAACACTTTCGATGGAGAAGTTAAAACTCACAAGGTTGTCAGACCAACAACTTGTGGCAACCAAACACTTTCCATTGGTAATGCAAGTAGTCTATTCAGAAAACCCAGGTCAATCACCGCCCGAGTACTTTGCCGTTGCCGAGTTGAATGGGTATCAGTGATAAGGTCAGCTATCTACACCAGTAATGTGCTAAAAAACACTTGCCATGGAGAAGTTAAAACTCACAAGATTGTGGACCAAGAACGAGAACTTGTGGCAACCAATATTACCCCCCTCTGAAATACAAGTTTTTTTTTCTGTGCTTTGGTCTATCTAATTTCAGGACTTGCCGTTTTGTCGCTCATCCACGAAACACAATTTCTGCCCTTGTTCAACTTGCAAAACATGTGCTGATGTGGGGTGACTGGTGAGCAACCAACAAGAGAGCTTCCTAGCACTATTTACAGAACACTCATACATGCCAAAAATTCAACAATGGTGATATCCTTGCATCCGCAGCCATGCGTTCGCCATGGTGCTTACCATCTTTGATGCTGATGGAGCCTTTGATCTGTGATCCTCCGTAGCAGCCTGGGCGAAGAAGACAGAGTCGAGTGAAATTACTGCTCGATGGAAGGAAATCAAATGTTGTAGGAAAAACGAAATCGTTTCGGCGGCAGATTGTAACAACACATGCACGGAATGCTGTTAGCCCGCCATGTTCTATGAGTGTTCAAAGCTGGAGCGAGCTGGCAGGCTCAGGCTCACGCACGTTACTGAGCATTGCTCCCTTGGAGGCAAAGCGCCGAACACCTAGTGCGCTGTGCGTAGCCGCCGGCGACGCGCGAGAAAATGGGGAGTGCGGGGTACCGGAGGGAAGGGACTCACGTGGGAGAGCAAGGAGCTTCTTGGACGGCGGTGCTGCGGACCTTGTCCTTCGTGGCATCACGGTGCCTCCGGCGGGCGGCGAGGGTGCGGCGAGCGCCGGAGTGGCCACGTCCCCGTCGAAGACGAAGACTGGGCGGACGACAAGGAAGAGGAGCTTGCAGATGCCCGTGAACTCCCATCTCCTTCTCCCGAGCGCCGGTGGACGAGTACTGGGTGGAGCTGGAGGCTACCCTCGCCGGTCGGCGACTCGGGGAGGCACCGCCCCCCCGGCGGCGCGCGAGGCGCAACCGGCCCCCGAAACATTTACAAAACGATCCGATTACTTTTCAAATACCCCCTAATTTGGATCGTGATTAATAGTCGCGATCCGAATATTTTTAGTTTACCCCCTACTATTTACAAATAACTCCTAAATGGATCGCGGTTAATAGTCGCGATCCGATTATTTCCATTTAGACCCCTCATTATTTTTAAATAACCCCCTAGTCGGGGGTCCCCTGCTCCTCCCCCGCCCGTCCGCCGCTGCCGCCGGAATCGAGAATCCCCGCCTCAGCTTCCAGTCCCCGGATCAATCCCTGGCACCATCCCGTACCGACCCCTTCACACGCAACAAGAATGGAGGGCGGCGCGTGGTTCGCCGCACCAGGGCCGCGCGAAGCAGCAGCAGCAGCCACCGCTGGCGGCAAGTCCGGCGATCTGACGGTCTTCTGGGGCCAGAACAGGGCTGTCTACGGCAGGTACCGGACCGACCTCTTCGGCCACGACGTCAAGCACAGCCAGATCGCCAAGAAGATCACAGTGATGCTCTCCGTCGTCGTCGACATCCGCGGCGGCGGCCACTAATCTCGGGCCGCCGCCCACCTCTGGAATGCCAACCTCGGCAGCTCCCGCCGCGGCGCCGCGCCCCGATCGGCGGCGCCGTGCTCGACGCCTCGACGATCATGACTCGTGAGGCACCGCCTGCAGGCGAGCCACAACAATTGCTGTTGCGGCAGGGCAGTCCGGCAACACACCCTCGAAGCTTCATGGATGGGTGGATGCTCTCTCGAGACTTGAGAGACACTGTGTACGAATGCAATTCAGAGCAGAGGACCTGTCTCCCTCCGGTTATTGGCGAAGAACTCACAGATGCTCGAAATGAATTGTTGCTTACTTGCGAGCGGAGCTGATCTGCTAGGCAGGCATTGCAGACGTTTCTTCAGACGATATCAGAAGATGAGAACGAGATGCAGAGCTTGGGCTCTGATTCGGTGTTTCATTCTGTCCTGCTTCTTCCTGGCGGTCGAGGCGTGGGAATGTGGGATGCGAGCAACTCCGCAGGCAGTGCTCCGGTGAGCCAAGGAGCAACGGCAAGCTGCTGAACGCCGGCCTGAGCCTATCGCTTGCGACGCAGCGGCGGCGGTGGCGGTGGCGCGGCGCGGGGGCTCGTCGGCGATCACATCTTCATCATTACTGAAGCTCTCGCGGGATCCGGTTCGGATAAGAAGCGCCCGTTGGCCCGGGCAAGCAGACGACGGCGCGGCGGCGGCGGCACTCGCAGGCAAAGCGGCGAGCACCTGGTGCGCGGCCGCCGGTGAGACGGCAGGACACGGAATCAACCGAGCGGGGAAGGTGGCGGCATTGGAGGGGCGAGACGCGCGTACCTCGAAGGCAGCGGCGCTCGGTGGCGAGGTGCCATCCCTCGCCACTGCTTCCCTGCCGGACGAACGCCGGTGCGGACGGCGCTGTCGCCGGAGCATCTACGGATGAACTAGCGGACGCGCTCGTTGGGCGGGCGTGTGATCCTGACGGAGGCAAGCACGGAGCACGCCGAGCAGCGGAGCTAGCGGACGCCGGCGCGCGCGAACTGGCCGGCTTCCATGTCGCCGCCGGCCTGCCGGGAACATTTGCAGAAAGCCCCATGGTTTCGATCGCGATTAATAGTCGCGATCCGATTATTTTCAGTTTACCCCCTATTTAACCCCCTAGTTGTTTGCAACTAGCCCCCTGGTCGTGGTCCTCTCCATCTCCGGCCGTCCGCCGCCGCCGCCGCAGTTGTCGTCAGCGCCTGGATCGAGAGTCCCCTGCCTCGCCCACCAATCTCCAGCTCTCCATCCGTTCCACCATCCGCATCAGCAATGGAGGGCGGCGCGCGGATCGCGCGGCTCGGGGCAGACCAACCGCGACCGCGACAGAACCGACGGAGAGCGGACACCGCCGCATCCGAATCCGGTGACGGTGAGTGATGGACAAGCCGGCAAGAGCCTGGGCTTAATCGTGAGGTTTCTCTCCCCTTCACCGTTCCCGCAAGTGCAGATGCATCCATTCCACTCAGCGCAAGCATGCAACTTGCTCCTGCTCCTCGCAAGCTGAAAGTCTGATGAAACCTGTCGGTTTTCAGCCGCTGTTGGCAGCATGCATCAACAACTTCTGATTTTCGGTGACGAGTTCATTTTGCAGCTCGACTTATCGTTGGACAGCAAATTAAGCTGCTGCTACATAACTGTTCTTGAGCAACCTAGAGCGTACGCACATTATACAACTGAAACCAAACACTTTGCCCATTGGCAGCCAAGCTTTTGCTGCATCGGGATCTGCAAGGCCAGCCAGAGATACTCACCACCATGGAATCCCACTTGGGCCTTGTTTAGATGGCAATTTTTTTGTCAAAATTTTGCTACTTTTTCAACTTTCTCTCCATCACATCACATTAAATACACCAAAAGACATATGTTCGGAGCAGTAAATGTAGGTAAAAAAATTACTAATCACACAGTTCTGTTGTACATCATAAGATGAATCTTTTAAGCATAATTACCCCATGGTAGGATAATATTTACCACAAACAAACGAAACGTGCTACAGAAGTGCTACAGGAGTTGAAACAGTTAATTTTGCTACTTTTTAGCCAACTAAACAAGACCTTGGTGTTGTCTGTCCCAGCTAGGAGCTTTTGCACCTCGCTTTCGGCCGGATCCTTTTTCCGGCAAAGAGGACGCCGCTGACCACATGCAGAAATCATATACAACTATGTCACTACTAACGATTTCTTTTGCCTCTCAACACGCCACGTTACCCACTACACGTCATGTCACTATCCACTATAAGCCATGTCAACATCCATCAAGCCATGTCAACATCCACCAAACCATATATTTATGTCTTCGTCGATTTTCTGTGACTAATAGCATGTTGTATTTGCAAGTAGCACGCCATAAAATTCTCGCAGTTGAAATACACGTAGGATCAATCATTTAAGAATGTTTTCTCTCAACAAAATTAACATGCTTTCACATATAATATTGTTTACATATGAATATCGTCATGTAATCGCTTTGGTGTTTCTACTTTCACATTTCATCTTAAAATTTTGTTTAAAAATTCCCACAGCAAAGCGTGGGGTATCACCTAGTTTAGTATATTGCCAAAAGGAGTCTTTTATTCTCTCACTCACACTCACTGTTCCCAAAAAAAATCTCACACTCACACTCACACTCACGGAGTCACGGCCTTCTTGTGTTGTAGCGAGTGTTGCAGTACCGATTCCCCTGCACCACGGAAAGCATTGTGCCAGTTTTCCTGAATTGAGGGCGTGGTAGGCCAAACCGTTGCAATGAACATCAGTTAATTGCAAAAAGTTTGGGAAATGCGTGTAGGTTCGGAAAAAGGACATCGTACTAACTCTATTTTTTTTTGTTTATATGACGTTCAGACAAAAAAAAATTACTTGCTGGCAGTATAAATTTTGGTCGGAAGCGTCAACTATTTCCAAACGCCTGATATTGTTGGCTTTGTGAATGTAGCCATTTGCAAAAAGGACACCACAATTACTCTTACCAAGTGGTTATGTCATCCATCGCAAAATCATATTACTCCAATTCGTCAACCAAACGTTAAGGGAGTACGATAGCTCACACGTGTGAGATAAGGGTCTTCCTCAGACGAATTTTTTCAACTATTTACAATTTAGATTCACTATATTTTTAGTCTCTTTCTCTCTCTAACTTATCCCCTCCCACCTACCCTCTGCCCTCCACCTACCTTGCACCCTCCCCTGCATCCCCCCTCCGACCCAACCCCACCACCACGCCGATCGGCGTCGACCGCTCCGCCTCCAGCCCCCTCCCGCTCCGCCCTCCCCTGCATCCCCCCGCCACCCTGGCCGGCACCGGCCGCCCCGCCTCCAACCCCTCCCACCACCGTCGCCCGCTACCTCCGTCGGGCTGGCCTGCCGCCGCCGGCCCTCCCTTCCTGGTCTGCGGTGACAGCAGCAGCCCCCCCCGGCAACCCTGAACCCCTAACCCTAACCGTAACCTCGCCGGAGTGTCACCGGAGTTGGAGTAGAAGGTGGAGATGAGATGAAGAAAAAATCATGTGAGAATGGGCTCCAAATCACCCAAGTAACATGTAGCTTTCCCAAACGCGAAAGTATTAAAGGTTAACGCCCCGGCAATGCTATTAGGTTTCCTTTGACAAAAAATGTCCCATGCACGTGACCACACTTTACAAATTCGTAATGTGTCGACTTCTTGTCATATAAAGGAACATAAATAAATCCTAAAGGAGTTGCAAAAAATTGTCACTCCATACAGTTTTTGCATGCCACTCAAATGGAGTAGTGTATCACACACTTGAAATTCTGGCTAATATATATAGGGTTTCCCTTTTCCCCTTCTCTCTCCAATCTCCATCACACCCCCATCGTACTAGATCATACATATCATATCGACAACTCCACGGTACCCAAGAAACATTTGCTTATATATTGCGTGGCATCCTACCCACAAATCCTCTACTTCCCCTTCACCCTCCTATCCCATCTCATCCTCATTTCTCACCTTAGTCTAGGTGTGCGATTGGTTGGACATACATATATTTGGTTGGGTGAGTAGATTTGCTAAGCGGGTGCAAAAAATGGCATCATGGATGCATCACGAGCACAACTCGGGTGATGCTGTGTGCACGCATGAGCAGGTATATAGCAATAGTTCGAGGTTATAAAACTCGAATGACCAATCCAATAGAAGCTGAATCTACCATGGCTCAAGCAAAACCACTACGCTAGAATCAATTTGTGCTGGCACATGAAAAATAAAGTGCATGATAATTAACATCCGCTAGCACTGTGGTGTAGACACAATACTGGCGGGTGTAAACGCAGTGCCGGTGGGCACTTACGTCATCCGCTAGCACAGATGGCACAGTGCTGACGGGTGACATAAGGCACCCGACAACACTGTGCCTTTGCAAAAGCAACAATCCCTTTTTAAAATGCGAAAAAGTTGTCAAATCAAAAAGTTATAAACTACAAAGTTTCATAACTTTTCAAGATGTACAACTTTTATTTGAGTTGTTTCTTTATCTGACAAAGTGGTAGTAATTTTATTCACAAAACATATCTCTATAATACAGTTTCATGAAACTATGGGCCTCTTTGGGAGGGCTCCAGCTTCGGCTCCGCGAGCGGCTCCAGGCGGAGCCCTCCCAAACGGGCGTTTCAGCACCGGCTCCGGAGCCGGAGCCCCGCGAAATGCACTCTCTGGAGCCATTTCGCCCGGGCGGAGCCACAAAAGAGTAGCTCCGCCCGGCTCCGCCTGCCCTTTTCCATCCCCGCCCCTGAGTGGGGCCCGCCGGCAGCGCGGCAGGGGCAAGAGGAGGAAGACCACAGGGAGGAGGAGGGAGCCGCGGCTGGGCCGGAGGGAAGAGGAGGGAGGCGCGGCTGGGCCTGAGGGAGGCGGCCAGCGGCGTGGCGGGGCCGGCGGAGGCGGCGGGGCAGGGTGGTGTCGGCGGATGCGCTGGCGGGCGGGGCGCGACGGGGCAGGGCGGGGCCGGCGGAGGCGCCGGCCGGTGGGGTGGGGCGCGCGCGTGAGCCCGTGAAGGAGGGAGGAAGCGGTGGATGGATAACGAAGGAGTGAGGGTGAATGGATAAGGTCATAAGGAAAGGAGGGGGAAAGAGAAGATGAAAAGATAAGGAAAAAAGAAAATAAAGAAAAGGAAAAAATTAAAAAAAATAGGAAAGGGTAATTTAGACATTTTACAACCTCAATCTAACCGGTGAAGTCGTTTTGCCGAACGTTTTCCAAAACGGTTTCAGCTCTATCAGAAAATCCGCTCCACCGAAGGAGTCAGAGCCAGAGCCCTGCCAAACAGACCCTAAATGAGAGATGTATACGATTTGTGAAGAATGTTAGTAACACTATACCAGATGACCAAATGACTAAAATAAAAGTTGTCGATCTTCAGAAGTATAGAACTTTCTAGTTGAACCATTTTTAATTTGAATTACTTTCGTCAACGAAAAGTACATCTGAAATTTCTCGAATTTGAAAATTTGAATTTTTCAAAAGACCTCGAATGGAGAAACATTCTAAATAAAAGTTGTACATCTTGAGAAGTTATGAAACTTTGTAGTTTACAACTTTTTTATTTGAAATCATATTGTCAATGAAAAACTAAGTTTGAATCTCTTAAATTTGAAAATCAAATTTTGTAAACGGTCTCGAAAGGAGAAACTCCCAAAATGAAAGTTGTAGATCTCAGAAAGTTATGAAATTTTATAGTTGACAAGTTTTTAATTTGAATCCGTTTAGAGCATAAAAAATGATTTGCACTTGATGTAGTATATAATATGAATAGAATGAAAACTAAATGAGTGTGTGGTGTAGTGGTAGATGATGCTTCCCATGAGGGTGGAAATTTTTTCTATTTATTTTGAGTTTTTTTTACACTGGCCCGAAAACCTCAGTGATGTCGCCATCACAGAGACGATTTATGCTGGCACAAGGTCGCTGGCGGACGATCCACCCGCCCGCAAAGACCCCATTTGGCCACCAGCACAAATCGTTTGTGACCTACTCCCTCCGTCCTTTTTTGTTGGTCGCCAGGGATCAGCGACCCCCTCATAGGCACGCTTTCCTAGCGACCAACAATAAAAGACGGAGGGAGTAGTGAACCAACATGCTTAGATAGAAAGCCTATCTAGCACGAATATAGTTTGATGATCACGCTTAATTGTTGCGCTCTACTCTGGTCCCAACCAACCCGTGCTGATCACGTACGCCCGTCCAATCGCACCCTATGTCATGACATCTTCGAAGCATTGTTCCACACAAACATCCTTGAGTTTAATAGTAGATAGATAGACTTTCATATGTCCGACACTTGGCTCCTCGAAAACCCAACACATATCTGCCAGAATCGAAGGAGAAGCTTCATGTTCGTTCATGGTGTAAACGAGAGGAAGTCCCGTGCGACCTGCAGACTCGGAGAGCTCGCTCGTGTCCGGAGGGAGCTTGTATTTGGAATTTTGGACATGGACACGGCCCCGGTCGTTTTCTCGGCTGGTCGGTAACACGAAACCGTGCTCTGGACACGGAAGCTCACTCAGCACGCCCGGCTCACGATCCAAAAATCCAACCGTGCCACACCGGGCCCAGGTTGCGTGCCGCCAACGCTGACCCGACCCCACCACAACCCCGCCGCAGCGGCGCACGTGCGGCGCATCCCGGCCGTCCGCGCGCGAATATCCGGCCCAGATGCCCCCCATCCGACGGCCCAGCCAACCACAAGCAGCAGCCGCCGAGGACGCCTCGAGAATTTCCAGAGAAGCAAAGGACTCCTTCCCGAAAACGACCGTACGCCGGGATCGGGCATCTGTGCCGTCCGGGCGGAAAGATAAATCGGCGGCGGTCGCCCCCTCCCCAAACCCTCGCGCCCCGCCCGCCGCTCCCGTCTCCTCTCCTCGCTCACTCCCTCGCGCAGGCTAGGGTTCTCCCACGAGCGGCGGCGCCATGTTGGTCTACCAGGATCTGCTCACCGGTGCGTGCGCAACCTTGTCCTTCTGTTTTTTTCCCTCTATTTTTCTCGATTTTTTCCTTTTTATTTTCTCCTCAATGGTTGGGGTGGTGGGGTTTCAGAAGTTGGGGGGAGTGGGAAATTTTGGGGGTGGCCATGGTTAGATCTGCCCGGCCGATGGCGAGCTCAAGGCTCCGGCTTCCGGTGCCCCGATTCGGAATCGCGGTGGTGAAAGATTTCGTTTTTTGGGTGGCTCGGATGGGGCAGATCTGCCCCGTGGATTTGCTTCCGGTGCTGCTATTTTTAATTACTGAATTGCGCTATGATTTTCCTGACTGGCCGATTGGTTTGCGGTGTTGTTTGCAGGCGACGAGCTCCTCTCGGACTCGTTCCCGTACAAGGAGATCGAGAACGGCATCCTCTGGGAGGTCGAAGGGAAGGTACACGCTCGCTGCCCTGTGCCATCCAACGCCCCGCAGTAGACAGGATTGTAGCTTGATGTCGAACTTTCGCTTGGCTGAATTCGTGTTTAGTCCGAGCTTTAGATCCGAAAATTATTGAATCCATGGTGCAGTAGAAATTTAGAACGGGTATTTCGTGGTGCTGTGCTTAGGCTGGTAAGGTTGATTTGTACCGTGGTTTGTGTGTAGAGCGTGTTCCCAAGTGTAGATTTCGTGTGTTGTCTGAGTTATGTGATCCATTAGATCCGTATTGTTTGATGCAGCAGCAATTTAGTTTCTGCCTTTGTGGTGGCAGCAAATTGATAGTTCAGAATTGTTCCTGGTGGCCTTAATTTGTTTCTGATGGAATATTTTGTTTCTGATGTGCTCGTTCAGTATTGGTAGTTGCCTTACTTTGTTTGAATTACTATCCTTTTAAATGACCTTTTGGTCTTGTGGTTGCTGTGGCACACCATGTTGGGATTTTGTGTAGGTTGCTTTAGAGAACCTCATAAGCTTGCTACTGTTGAAATCTTAGTGTTAGTAGTGATGTCCAGATTGTCTTGCTTTCTGTAAGTTTACTGTGTTGGTTTGTTTGATTTGTTGCTGACATCATGATACTGGATGGGTGCTTGCAGTGGGTCGTCCAAGGAGCTGTTGATGTTGACATTGGTGCCAACCCGTCTGCTGAGGGCGGTGGTGAGGATGAGGGTGTTGATGATCAGGCGGTGAAGGTTGTTGACATTGTTGACACCTTCCGTCTTCAGGTTGCTGACTCATCTGGAGTTCTGTTTTCTGCTGTCTGGCTGTAGATGTTTTTTGTACTAACCCTGTATTCCCATTTGCAGGAGCAACCTGCTTTTGACAAGAAGCAGTTTGTGACCTTCATGAAGCGCTACATCAAGAACCTCACTGCCAAGCTGGAGCCTGAGCAGCAAGCGGAATTCAAGAAGGGTATTGAGGGTGCCACCAAGTACCTTCTTGGCAAGCTCAAGGACCTCCAGTTGTAAGTTCTATACCCAAATCATGCTATATATTTGATACATAGTGTCCATTGATTCTCTCTGAACTACCAATTGTGATAGATGTTCATGAAATCTGTACCTCATAGATTTCTTTTGTTACTTAGATTATTGCTTGTCCTGTTGTTGAATTCTCATCTGTAATTCTGCATGGTGCTTGAATTCTAATATATGCAGACACCATTGGGCAAAAATAGTTTTGTACTGCTATGGGTTAAATTAAAAATATGTTGCAAGTTTTAAGAATGCAGTGTGGCATCCATTTTTTATGTTTGCTTTCTATGAACTTGTATGTCATTGTGTTACTTCAATTCATGTTGCTTTTGCTAATATGATAGGTTGTGTTGTCTGCGTAATTGTTCTATAACTGCTTTCTGTCATTTTGCTTCACAATTAATTTCCATAATACCTCTGTACTAAATGTTTGTTTGGTTTTTTTGCAGCTTTGTTGGCGAGAGCATGCATGATGATGGAAGCTTGGTGTTCGCCTACTACAAGGATGGAGCTGCCGACCCAACCTTCCTTTACTTTGCTCACGGGCTGAAGGAGATCAAGTGCTAGGCGGGCGCGCCCCCCTCACCCTATCTGGGTGTTATCATCTATGTAGTACTTTCCCTGTCTTTTTTGATGTAGCTGCTGCGGCTGACTCTAATAGCGTCCTGTGTCGTAGTCGGTTACTATATCCGCTTGCTTGTTCGTGATGTGCTGAGAAGAGTGTTTTGGAAACTGTCGGAAGATTGAAGGATTGTCTGAAACAATTGGTCGGTCTTTTTCCTCATAATGGGCAAAAGATAGATGAATCTGTTATACCCTATGTTGCTGGTTGGTACCTGTTGCCTGTTTTGCTGTAGTGATGATTGCTGTACTCTGTGTTCATGTTATCTGGCACATGCTCTTGCAGGATTACTATCCATGGTAGATTACAATTTACAACATGTGGGAGTTGTGTTGGATGTTACTGTTTGAGATGGTGAAGCTCCTCAAATCTGCAGTTGCTCTGAACCATGCCTTGGCCCAACCAATTAAGTTCATTAGCATAAATTAAGATCTGCTTCATGCACACTAAGATGTTCCCGTGCAGTGCAGATTAGTTTCATGTGCCTATATTAGACCTGTTTTTTTCTTTCATCATGTGTGATTAGCGTCTGGCAGATTAGATTACATGAGCTGAGACTATCATAACCTTCGGTTAATTATGTGTTAGCTTACATTATGAATCGTCGAGCTAATTGAGTTACCGAATTAGATTTAAATTAAATGCAGCAATGAGTTATTGAGCCCTGAGATTAAGTTTATGTGCCATCAGTGCAATCTAGTTCGGCTAGATCAAGTTTTAGTTAAGAGATTGATCTATCAAGTTAAGTAATAGTTGAATCAGATGCTAATGTGCCTAATTGCATGCTAAGTACGAAGATTAGACCCTAATTAAGTTCAATTTTATGATTAAGTGATTAGGGTCAATGCATCCCTATTATCCCCGAATCAGACGCTGTCAGTACCCAAATTTGCGCAAATTAGTACTCAGATCGCAAACTTGGAAGCGTGTAAGCAAGTAGGAGGGAATCAAATCGAATTGCAAAATTCATCAAGATATATTTTGAGTTTTGGCTATAAGTTTTGAGCCTTATTAAATTTCAGTACAACTTAATGCCTTTATGGTTTGTACTGTTCATAAATTTAAGTTTTATGGAAGTCTTTAATTTATAAGTGCAACTTATTTTTAATATTTTGTGCTATGTTGGCTTGATTCCATCGTATTAAGTTTAAATTCAGAATAAGTTATTTGTTTCCATTATGTTAAATATTGTATTTTTTTTATTTGTGCTGAAAATTATATTCCCCGCCAAGTACCATTAAGATGCTCTCTAATTGAATGGAACCATCGAGAAGGTCGGTCAGAGTACACTTGTAATTAATTCTAACTATCGTTGTTTTAATTATGAGTTAATAATAAGTTTCGTTTGTTTTCCCCAAAAGTGATGCAAATTAAAACTTATATGCATGTAATTAATCAGATCAAAGTAGGGTTAATTTCGTGGTTTTATGTGCATCTTATTGGGGGCGCTCCCGTGTAGGTCTTTGCTCCAGCGGCTCGCGTTTGGAGAGACCCCATTGATGCCGCCGACGAAGTCGAGCAGCGCCAGGGTCCGCGCGTCGCGCCTCACGCAGAGCTCCCACGCGCGCATCTGATGGCACCGCATGCCATTCAGGGGGCTCGAGCTGCCGGGCCTCAAAATCCTCGGCTCAACGGTCAGAGCCTACAGAGGAAACAGAGCAGGGTGCGGGATGGTCGCCATTCGCCACGGCGTGGCCGCCGGCGAACGGCGCTGCCGCGCCGAGCAGGGTCATGTCCGTCAATGTGCACCGCCCGCTGTGGAAGCTTCCAGCCGCCTCTCGTGCGCTGCTGGCGTTGACGACGCCGGTGACGGCGAGCGGCCAGGGGGCAGAACGACCTGCATGCAAGACAGAGAAGGAAAGAGCAGAATCGAGAGAGGATCTTGAGACATTTTTGCATCAGTTTCAGTGTCGGATTCTGACTGGTTCAGTTAATCTGTTAATGGGCCGATTGCAAAGATTTAAACACGAAAAACGTGGCCGGGTTTTTGGCTTAATTCCCTGGCTCCCTCTGATTGTGCGATTGCTAAAACATGCCCAGGATTAATAGTACCATATCGTCTGGCATAAGCTGCTTGGCAGACGATGTGCATACAAAAGAACGGGCAACCAGGCTTGGCAACTCATACCTTTCTCGGCCTTTTGGCTAAGATCAAGTGTAGTATCTGTTCTTATCAGTTTAATATCTGATATGTGAGGCCTCGTCCTCACAATGATGTTAAATTTATTTTTTATGAGGGAGGATCTGCTATGATAGCTTGCTATCTGGGTCCTTGTGTGTCGCTCTAGCGTTGCACTATCGCTTGAGCTTGGCACACCCCAACCAAACCAAAATTTAAACTTTTTTTTGAATTTTTTTATTTATTTGGTTGTTTGGATTTTGGATCTTTTTGGATTGGTTATTTTTAAATTTAGGAAGGTTAATTTTTTATTCATTCAAAATTCTTACTTAGCGTATGCCTTTTTCTTCATGAGAAACCCAGAATTATACTCTTGTTCCCAAATAGTTTTCACTAATTTGAGATATTCCACCAAAGGCACGAGTAATACTTTCATAGCACTATTGTTCCCACTGAAGTAATACTTTCATAGCTCCAGCGATCAGAGTAATACTTTCATAGCTCCAGCCATCCAGTAACACTAGGTGATACGCCGTGCGTTGCCGCGGGAATTTCTACAAATTTTGAAGACAAAATTTGAAAGTAGAAACACTAAATTGATTGCATCGCAATATTCTACTGCAAACAACACATTGCATACATGGATGCTATTAGGCATAGAAAATCGGTAGAAGAAATAAATTGATGATTTTAGTGGATGGTGATGTGGACAGCTTGCATGTTAAGAGAAGACATAGTGGATGGTGACGTGACACGCTGAGAGTTGAGAGAAATCCTAAGTGGGGTGCTTCTATATAATTTTGTATGATATTGCGGGCCAAAGACACGAGTATTACTTTTGTAGCTCCAGCGATCCAGTTTCAAATATCATAATATGGGCTTGAATCTGATGTGCGACCATTTTACTGGACATCATTTTGATCCGTGGAGTTTAGAAGCCTTGGTTACACCGATCTTCAAATTTTGGTGACATAATCATTTGAAAAAATTCAGGTAATGACATGGAAACTACATGTGTAGATTGCGAAACTATTAGGATTTTATTTGGTCCAGTAAACACATTATAAATATAACTTAATGGTTATGTATATCAAGCATATAGTGACTAATCAGGGCAAATATTACTAGTATTCAACGTGTTATTGCTTTTATCAATATTTAGATTAATGGTGCCCATATGTAATTAATTAATTGCTCTAAAAAGGAAACAAGGATACGTAGCACCAACACATAACAAGGATACATATCATGGCAACATATCCTCTTTAGTCTTTAGCATGGTGTATTGTTGTACTATGCCCAGCGATATATTTGTCACTTCTCGAACCACACGAAGGCAAAGCACTACGTGAAATCAACGTTCTTCCTCACTGCATAATCAAGCTGAAAACGTTTATGGCCAACTGCAACAAACAAGCACACACAAGTTGAAGAATGAAGAAGGCTATGCGATGGTCAGTGGTCCACAAACAGGTGACAATGAATCGCCTTCGTCTGCTGCAATTTTCAAGCTCAGCGAAAAAAAGCTGCTCCTTCATTCGAACCCTCCATGGTGGACCTCGCTGTGAAGTTGACGTGCGTGTAAAGACGGAGTGATTCGATCATCATGATGACCAGTTTGACATCCATGATGAGCCTCCACGACGAGGTCCTCGTCAGAAACCTCACCTGCAGGCGGCAGCCGCGCGCGCACCAGCTAGTCACCCGCGTTGCCGTCGTCGTCCCTTGCTGCAGATCGCTTCGTGCTCTGGGTTTCGTGTTCGCTTCGTGCTGCCGACATTCAAGTCCGCAGTCCGCGGTGAGCGTTGCGAGCAGCAGCGGCGGCGGCGCTCTGGCGAGTCTCTCCGCCGGCGACGTCGCCCGATTGATCTCGCCAGCGAAGTCGAGCAGCGCCCTCACGCGCGCAAGGGGGCTGGAGGAGCAGCCGGGACTCGGCTCGGCTCAACGCTGACAGAGCATAGTCGTCCTTTTGACCTTTTCCTTGTCGGTCTTCTGGTTCTGGACACCTTCATGGGCCGATTGCAAAGATTAACGCGGCCCAGTTTTGGCTTAATTCTTCCTTCCTCGCTCCCTCTTATTACGATTGCTAAACTTGGGAGCTTATCGTTAGTACCATATCGCCTGGCGTCAAGCATGGGGCAGACGATGTGCATACAAAAGAAGGGGCACCTCAGCTAGGCAACTCATACCTTTCTCGGCCTTTTGGCTAAGATCAAGTGTAGTATCTGTTCTTATCAGTTTAATATCTGATATGTGAGGCCTCGTCCTCACAACGATATTAAATTTATTTTTTATATGGGGGAGTATCCGATACGATAGCTCTATCTGGGTTCTCGTGTGTCGCTCTAGCGTTGCACTATTGCTTGAGCTTGGCACACCCCAACCAAACTAAAATTTAAACCTTTTTCCTACCACATGATGATCAGGATCTGCTTTGGTAAATTATTTTCCAGGGAAGGTTTATGTTTTTTAAATTTAATTAATTCAAACCTGCCCAAGACACTCCACGAGAGCATGAGACGGCCCATCCTAAAAATCCTGATCGGAAAATGTGGCTTAACCACAAGTAACGGAATATGACTCTGGACACGATTAAAAGATCTCATCTTAATCAACACTCACACCGCAATATAATTTCCAATAAAAAATACCCTTGAAATCTACTAAAGAAACCCAATTGCAAGGATTATACTATCTTGTTCTCAAATATTTTCCCACTAATAATAAATTCCACAAAACATTCAGCAGTGTTGCATAGCATTAACAGTTAGTTTTGTGCATGCTTGTGCCTTCATACTTGTATGGATCAGGGCTACTTTCTTGCATTTATTTATCGATACTCCTGCTCAGCGTAAGACAAGCATTGCTCTCACTGAAGCAAATGGAAAAGGATCAGAGTAAAGTATCGCAGGGCAAAGACATGAGTAATACTTTCACAGCTCCAGCGATCCAGTCTCAAATATCTTAATACCATTTTTCCGATCTGCAAATTTTCGTCACAGGGCCATTTTAAAAATTCAGGTAATCTACACGTGTAGATTATATTGCGAAATATTAATTAGGATTTATTTTCTCCAATAAACACATTATAAATTTAACTTAGTGGTTATGTATTTTTTTAGCATATATACAGTGACTAATCAGGGCAAATATTAGTATTCAAGGTGTTATTCCTTTTATCAGTATTTAGATTAGTAGTGCCCAGATGTAATTGCTCCAAAAACAAAACAAGGATATACGTAGCATCCATCGACACATAACAAGGATATGCATTGGTGTAGATGTTTGGAATGTTACAGTGCCCAGCGATATATTTGTCACTTTTCCTAGTAGCGTACGTGAAATCAGCATTCTTCCTCACTGCCGATCGATGAGGTTCCATAATCAAGCTGAAAACTTTTATATGTCCAACTGCAACAAATTAAATGTAACGACCCGGGTTTTCGGTGAGGAAAACCCGACTCCCTGTACCCTTGTGATAGTCCCTGGATCAGTGGCTATCCGGTACAGAACTCATTACAGTATAATATCATTTCCATACAACGAAATTATAGTACAACATAGAATATTTACACCCGAAACATCTCGGTATACGAATTTAGTACAAGCCCCTTGGGCTAAGCGACAAGTAGAAATCCTGCGTAGCGGTAGATAGGGCTTCAAGTCTTCATCTTCGATCTTCACCACAGGCATCCTTGAGCGAAGCAACGCAACCCTTCCTTCATGGATTCCTCAAACTCGGACTCTCACTCCAAGTCCAATCCTGCACACTCACAAAACTATCCCCAAGGAATGGGATAGGTTCACGTCACCGACTGTATGCAGCTTTAAGTGGCCTAACTCTAAAGGGTAAGAAAAGTGGCAAGGTAAAAGCTCAGGTTTCCTATGCAGCAGCAGCGAAGCATAAAAAGAAAACATCTCCATATAAGTCCCAATCCATACTCTCATCACAACTCGGGAACATCTGGTACCCCAGGAACCCGACTGCGAGGTAGAGGGAGCAACTCTCCTCTCCCCGACTGCAACCACGGCTCACCACACTCTCAACTACAGGGGGAGGTAGAAATCCCAAAACATGAGAACCAACAATCCACTGGGCTCGTCCATGACCGAGGACGCGGCTATAGCTATAGATCGAACAACTCTGCAGAGCGTGTACACCTGTACCCAACTCGGAATGGAACCCGGCCGGTGGCCGACCGACCGAGCCCATCCTACCGTGCGAACTCTCGGTAGTTACGGTCCCATCCTGCATCCGGCCCTCAAAACGATTCCCCCCTCAGAAGGAATTGCACCGGAACTGTGAAATGCTCCCATGTGGCCACACGGGAGTCGCTCTGAGAGAAGGTGGTCTCTCTCCCACCTCTCCCCCACTGATACCCCGCTATCCTGCTGGCAGGTGTGGTTCCGCACTTGCCGAGCTCAACTCGGCCCTATCCCCCCTCTCGGCGAGGTGGTGTGTACGTAAAGTCCCGTGAAGCGGTTGGCCCACTCGGTTTCAGACCGGGGCGAGCTCATGTCCTCCAAGCGTACAGTAAAACCCCAACACCTGTGCTCCAAAAACCGTAAAAGCGGAAATGCACTGAGGAGTGCACTCCCATCCCCGATCCCAGATCGGTTGTTTCGAGCTCACCCCCGCCAAAGTACCCAATACACCTTCTCCTGCCGGTTTTACCCCACTCACACCAAGAACCACTATTCCCATCCCAACACATGCATCGCGAAGCTCAGCGTATATACACGCTTATATATATATATAGTAGTAGGGCAATCAAGGACAGGGTAATTAAAGAAGGCAGTGCAAGGTTCATCAACATGCATATAAAGTAAAGCGCTAGCATACTACATAGCAATGCCTAATAGGTATTTCAGAATCAGTCGGGCGTGAACACCTGTGTGCAAGTAGTCGTTGTAGTTTCCGCAGTCGTACTTGATCTTCTGGCTTGACTCCTCGGCTCCGGGAAAACCTAGATTCGCAAATATAAATAAACACGGTGTCTAGATGCAAATAACTCCAAAGAGAAGTAATAAAGAACCAAATAACTCCGAACGCTAGTCTAACGGGTGCTTCATGATTTTAGAAAATACAGAAACTGATTTCATATTTTTCTAAGGTAGAAACAATTTATTATGGATTTTCAAATAAAGAAATACTTTATGACTTTAATTAGTTGCGATAAAGCACACAAAACATAAGTCAGCAAGTTAGAGAACCATAAACTAGGTTTTGGGGTTGGTCTGCATGGCTCAGATGACTAGTCAACGATGATTGTTGACCAAGTCAAAGAGGGAGGTCAAAGGTCAACCAGACCCCACAATTCACCCTGTGGGCCCCGTAGGTTAGATGGGACCAGGTTGGATAGTTGGCGGCCTCACCTGTTAGTTGGTCCCAACGGTAAGTCCGTAGGCCCCTTTGGTCAGATTGGAGAGATTGTGTAAGATGGTTTCGCTATAAGCGATGTGGTGTGGTTGAGAAACTTGGCTAACCTAGCTCAAGCTGGAACATGACAGAAGTGTGGCATGGCCGATGGTTTAGTTAGCGCATGCGTCGTGCATGACGAAGGTGTGGCACGGTCGCGGCGAAAGGTATGGCCGGGACTTGAAAGATTTAGAGAATGCACCAAGCACAAGGATTAAAGCTTGGTGGAATGGCCGAGCGATGCTATTCGCAAGCAACACCCAAACAAGATTAGGTAAAGGGCTAAGGTTAAAAGCATAACAGGATCTGACCAGACTTGCTATTTTCCGGCACAGGATGTAGCTCCTTGGTTGGGCCAGAAAGGGGGCACAAGCCAACATGTTAAAGAGCAGAAAGGATCAGGTTGTTGGTTTCGATAACACATACATGGCTTAGGAGCAGCAACTTGTATGTTTAGTGGCAACTCTAGAATGCTCACGCGATGGAGCAGATGTGCTGAACGTCCAGGATGTTAGCTTGAGCTAAACAGGTCCATGGCATGTAGGCCAAACAGAAATTGACCTCAAGCTTGTTAGCATTTGCAAGGTTTTACGGCTGCAGCTAACAAGAAAGAGCACAAGCAGAGGCAATGGCACACGGCTTGGCAACAAGAAAGAAGATTAAAGCTTCCTGATTAGACACGCAAACGTGCAGGGCTTGGAAACAAAGAGGAGATAGCAACTTGCTAGCTTTTGCACTGGCTGCTATTTTATGGTTTAGATCAGAAAGGTCAGCTGTGGTCTGACAGATACAGAACTAGCACTACAGGTTTGTGCAGGTGTGGTGCTAGTGGATCCCCTGGCAAGGCGTGCAGCTCGCCGGTCGTGAGTGACACGATGGTGCCAGCTAGCCCAAGGGCATGCTGTCAGGGGGTGAGACCTGGACAGATCCGCAAGGGGGCTACCCAAGCGGTTGTAGGTTAATGGAGGGGATCGAGAACTAAGAGCGTAGGTGGTAGTTCGCAGGAGGAACTCGGAATACAGTGAGAATGGCTAAGGACACAAGGGTTTAGACTGGTTCAGGCCTCCGAAGAGTAAAACCCTACGTCCAGTATGCGGTGGAATTATGCGTGAATGGGGAAGTCCCCTCGAATGGAGCTCTAGGCCGCCTTATATGGTCAACGGGCTAGGGCTTCCATTCGAGGTCAGTGGACCCTCATCGGGGTCGGTTACAAGTTAGGAAGGTCATCTTCCATGATTACAGGGTGAATCCCGCGATCGGCGGACCTTCTGGCGGCACCGAGCCGCGACCTGGGGGAGAATCTTGCGCCACAAGCTCGACGGGTCCTCCGGGATCTGGATAAGGTCTTCCGGAGTCTTCCAAGGTCGCCGGGGTTGCGGATAAGGTCTCCGGGCCCACTTACAGGTCGGTGGGGCTGCTGACAGGTCGGGTCCACATGTCAGGGACCTTTGGGACCCTGGTCGGTGGGGACCCATGGGTACCCATGTCTCTCAAGCCCCTGATCGACGTGTAGGCGTAGCGGCCGAGATGAAGTCATGTCGAGGCTTGATGAAGTCATGGCACCGTCAAGGTCGCGTAGGGTGCACGGGGATCCAAAAAAGAAAACCATCTGAGCGCACACGAAGCCAAACATCAAGCTCTTGGAACGCAAATCCAGGAGTTTGAAGTGAAGGCAAGGCGCTGTCATGTTGAAGAACCGCCGACCTGACTGGAGTCAGAGAAGATCGTCATGCCGTCGGAGAAGGCCCTTGTACTGACCAAAGGGAGGTCGAGCAAAGACATAGTGGGAGCTTGCTGCCGATAGGTCGATGCGACATAGAGGGGAGGGCGTCGCAAGACGCACTCGTGGAGTTGCCCCCGAGCAGTAAGGCGACCTGCAAGGTCGGGTTGATGCTCGAAGAACAAATCGAGAACCTATGGCCTTCTGCTTGCACTTTTAAGATGCTCTTCCCACTGAATAAGACAAGCCATCCAGAATCTTTGTGAGGCAGTGTCAGGCGCCAGGAGTCTTGTCGCGCAGCGTCCCACGGGCGTACTGTACGAGCACAGGACCTATCCTAAGCGCAGATGCAGCTGCTGCCACTATGAGACAAAAGCTGAAGGGTTGTCATTAGGCGCGTGGCAGACGTGTCAGCAGCCCCAGAAACGGACAAAGACCTCGCGCTCCACGTGGTAACAGTGTTGTGGATAAGGACGCCGCGTCAGCTGAGGTGCGGGCGGTAACCAGAGCCAAGCTCCACTGCTATAAATAGGAGGCCTCATGACGTACTTCTTGGACCAAGTTTGAGTACCATGGCGAAGCAGCTTGATAATTATGCGGTGCCCTGGTCTTGTGTGTGTCCACCATAGCGTAGTGCTAGAGAGTCATCCCTTGGAGCTTGAAGAATGCTTGCGAAGTTGGGAGAACTCCACCAACCTCTGCGCCCGCCCCCAGCGAGGAATCCAGGTGCAGCATGGGGCAGTACATGCCTTGACAGGCCTTGGGAGCGGAGGCCTAATGTGGTGTTGGAAACCATCATGCTGCGCCGAGAGAGGCCCGAGGTGAAGCTGGTCCCATTTGGGATCTTGTGAGAGCACCCTAGCAAAAGATGGGACTCCACAGGAAACCTTCTGGGGCTAGAGTAGAGGTGGCTGTGTGGCAGCCGCGACCTCGGCGGCGCTGGAGGTCTCCAAGTAGGTCCTGAAGCTAGAAGAAAGCTTGCGACGCACTTCATCAGTCTAGGTTGCGCCGTAGGCACCATGTAAGGTAGATCAGGACCTTTAATATGTTTGCATCTTGTAATTGGCCTTGGGCCAAAGTCTGTTGTAGCTTACGAAGCTTTTATACACATGCTTGCATGGCAACTGATGCGTCTTGACCATTGTAAAGAGGCGCCCGGACAGCAATGGCATGGCCAAGGTCCCGACGGGGCTGTGTTAGCACGCCGACCTCCAGAAGGTCATAGTAATTGACAAGAAAACCCATGTCAACCTGGGTCAATACGGCCGCTGTGCAGTGGCACAACGCAGGGTGTCAGTCCTGAACTCTGTAGGTCGTAGTCGACCTAGAAGGCAACGGGGCCTCAGCTAAGAGCTGTGATTAGGACCAAGAGGTTGTCAATAGGCAGTAGAGCCTGTAAGCACGGGCCGCTGATAGAATTTCACCGCTGTAGGTCGGGGCGACCTAGAAGGCATGTAGGCAGCTGGGCCTGGGAGACGTGGTGTAGACCCGCCGTGGGGAGGCCGAGGCGACCTAGGAGGCTACTGGTTCCTTGTCGACCTTGGATGGGCGATAGAGCTGGCCCATAGGTCGTCTGTGGGTCTTGAAGACCTTGAATGTGACACTGGTGATATTCATGTGTGGGGGCTTGAATGTGGGGCATAACGGGTCTACGTCGGCCGGAGTGCTGACTAGAGGCCGGCGGACGCAGATTCCCATACGGAACTACTGTCAATAGGCAGTAGAGCCTGTAAGCACGGGCCGCTGATAGAATTTCACCGCTGTAGGTCGGGGCGACCTAGAAGGCATGTAGGCAGCTGGGCCTGGGAGACGTGGTGTAGACCCGCCGTGGGGAGGCCGAGGCGACCTAGGAGGCTGCTGGTTCCTTGTCGACCTTGGATGGGCGATAGAGCTGGCCCATAGGTCGTCTGTGGGTCTTGAAGACCTTGAATGTGACACTGGTGATATTCATGTGTGGGGGCTTGAATGTGGGGCATAACGGGTCTACGTCGGCCGGAGCGCTGACTAGAGGCCGGCGGACGCAGATTCCCATACGGAACTAGCCGTTACTGCCATTTTCCCGTTAGGCCGAAAGAGCTGTTGGGCGGTAGATCCGCGGGAGGCGTCGAGCCGTTTGGTCGCCGTGATTTACGCCAAAGAGACGTTGGGTGCGACCGCCCGTTGCGCCGCTGGGGCCCAACTATATAAGGCCGGTCCATGGGCTGGGGACCTTTACTTGCTTTCGTTTCTACTCCGCACTAGGGTTCCGCCGCCACTCCATTGCTCAGAGAGAACAGCAGCGCCGCCGTGCTTAGGTCCGCCACGCACCGCGACCTTGCATGCGAACCAAGACCCTTGTAGTGTTTAGATCCAAGTCCATCGGCCTCGAGGAAGAGAAGATGGAGCCGGCGCTGATTCTGCCGCCGCAGACTGTCTGGGAGCCGTCCGTGGTGACGGAGGAACAGATCCAGGCCTTGGCGACCCACGGGTTGCTGAGGCCCAAGACGGAGGTCGGCTGGAGGCCAGCGGTAGGCGAGGAGTTCCCGACGGAGGGGACCAGTGAGACCGTCGTCTTCCTCGCGCATATCGAGCGCGGATTCAGGGTCCCGGCTGGTGACTTCTTCCGCGGCCTCCTCTTCTTCTACTGGATCGAGCCGGTGCACCTCGTCCCCAATGCCATCACCATCATCTCCTCCTTCATCCACCTCTGCGAGGCCTACCTTGGTATAGCGCCACACTTCCATCTGTGGCGCCACTTCTTCGAGCTCAAGAAGACGGTCAAGTCCGAGGTCGTGGGGAGTGTCGGCTTCATGCTGCGCCGGTACATGAAGCCAGAGTACATCGACCTCGTGTTTTCGGACAACACCACCGGCTGGAAGCAGGGGTGGTTCTACCTCGACAACCCCGCGCCAGCGCTTCCTGACAGGACGGGGCGAGCTCCCGTCCCATTCCCGGAGTGGACCAACCAGCTCATGTCTCGGGAGACCGAGGAGCTGTGCCCTCTGCTGGACGACTTGGAGAGGTTGAAGGCGGAGGGGCTGACCGGTGGCGCGGTGGCTGTCAGCTTGATTCAGCTCATCCAGGACCGGGTCCACCCGGCCTACGAGTACTGGGGCCAGTCCGACCCCACCCGGGTCGTCAAGCGCAAGGTTTCCAAAGGGGAGATGGCGGCGCGGATGAAGGACATCTTCGGTGGGCGCATCCGCAATTGGGAGTGCCCCAAGGCGCTCGGTGTGTATCGACCTTCTGATGCGGTGAGTTTTCGGCCTCAGTTCCCTTCTGCTTGAGAGCTTGAGCCCTTGTGATGCAGGTCTGTTCATCCTTCCTGTTTTTGTTTCAGCATCATGAGGGCATCTACTGGTGCCCTGCGCCACTACGCAATGAGGAGGAGCGCAGTTACAAGGTTCGTGCTGCGGCGGACGCGCAGGCGACTCCGCAGCAAGGCATCGAGGAGTATATCTCCGATTCGTCAGTGGGGAGCGATGATGACGCTCCCGCCGCGAGGAGGGCGCCGCCCAAGGTCGTCACGTCGGTGTCGCGGTGCACGCGGCAGACAGTGGGCAAAATGTCCGCCTCTCGGGCTGCGGCTACGATCGCCGCCACCCAGACAGCGGAGGCCAAGAAGAAGAAGAGGAAGAGGACCGGGCCTGCTGTGTCGGCGGACATGACGACAGTCAGCTCCGGCGTTGAGACCATCAACGTCGAGGACGAGGAGGATGACGCCAAGTCGCCGAGCGCGGCGACAGTCCCAACCGCTGGGACGCCCCGCAGAGCGGCGTCAACGGAAGAGGGGGCGACGGAGACGCCCCGTAGGGCTGCCACGACGGAGGAGCGCCCCAGGTCAGGCGCTGATACATTGGGCGACGCCGGGTCGCAGAAGAGGGCGAGGAAGGCCCCTCCTAAGCCCTGCAAGCCCGGGTTGAGGTCCGTGACCAAGTGAGTCACGAGACCTATATCGATTCTTGTTATGTACATCAAATTCTCTGCTGCTTCTGATCAGTTAAGGCCGCTGCTTGTTCACAGGACGACTCCGGCCACGTCGGAAAGCGCCAAGAATGCCTCAGGCCAAGAGGCGTTTGGGCGTAAGGGGAAAGAGGCGCCGGTGGAGCAGTCGCCGGCAGTCTCGATGGCTGATGTCACGAGCTCGGCCGCCGGGGCCAGGGCAGCGGCGGCGTCTGCGGCGGAGAAGGACGGGGCCAGCGCTGCTCCGCCCGTCGGTGGTGAGCAGGACGACCTCTGTATGGCGGACCCGCAGCCGACGCTGGACCCGCAGACCGCGGAGGCGGGCGGCGCCAACGTCGAGGACGACGATCATCGGTGCTTGTACGTCGGGACCCCATGGGAGGACGACGTCAGCGCCGACCGCCGCGACGTCGACGACTTCAAGGAGGCGTCGCGCACGATCGCGCGGACACTCGCGGTAAGGACTTGTGCCTTGATACTTCAATCCTTGTCGCTGACCCCGAGCGTCTTGTGAGGTCTCAAATCGAAATCTGTCTTTTTGTGTTGCAGTCGCTTGCCGCGCGAGCTCAGGCTCTGGCGGGCCTGGTGAGGGAGGCGGCCAACACCCACGCGGAGGCTGCCACGGCTCGAGAGGCTGCTTTGCAGGCCAAGGTCGAGGCCGCGCAGGAGATCCAACGCGTGAAGGAGGCCATGGCTCGCCAGGCGGAGAAGGAGGTGGCCTCCTTGAATAAGAAGCTGGAGGTCGCCGAACGGAAGGCGAAGGATGCGGCTGACGACCTCCAAGCCGTAGTAGAGGGTAAGTTTGCTAGGTCACCAAAGTTTGACTCTATGTGTCCCTTGGGTCGTTTTCTGATTTCTCGACCTTGAATGAGTTCAGGCGCCAAGGAGGCCGAGGACGCCCTGAAAAAGGAGCTTGCGGAAACCAAGGATCAAGTAAAGATCCTTAAGGAGAGGACCACGGAGATCCAGCAACCACGTCGGTCGTCCCGGCGGTTGTTGTTGTAGCGACGTGATGTTGACCGATCTCCATCGCCTCTGGGTCGCTTTGGATCTTCGGGCGTACAGAACGCCCTCTTGAATTGTGAGCACTCGCGGACGGTGTGGGTGGCCCCCTCGTGGAACGTGCAGGGGCTATCGAGCACCGCGTTGAACTCATCGACGTTGAACGTCGAAGGTCGTCGTCCCTCCGCCGCAAGCACCTGTGAAGGTCGCTTGCGCAGCTTGGAGCTTGCGTCACCGGCGGTGCCAGAGGCGCCTGCATCGCGCTTGGCGTCGGAGTCAAACTGGTTGACTAGCGCCTCGTCGGTGTCGATGAGCTTGTTCACGACCGCCATGAGTGCCGAAACTGTGGTGGCTCCCGACTCGTGGATCTTCTCAAAGATCTTGCGATCTCTGACGCCCTTTTTGTAGCTGTCGACGACCTGGTCATCCCGGACACCGACGCAGGTGTTGCGGTTCTCGAAGAACCGGTTGGTGTAGTCGCGGAGCCGCTCATTGGTCTTCATGGTAACCCTCTCGAGGTTGAAGGCGTTACCGGGGCGATTATAGGTCGCCTGGAAGTTGGACGTGAAGGCCTGGGAGAGGTCGGCCCACGACGTGATGCTGCCTGCTGGGAGGTTGTTGAGCCAGAGCGATGGTGCGTCACCCATCACCAGCGGGAAGTACGCCGCCATGTGGTCGAAGTTGCCGCCGGCCGCCTTGATGGCGACGTAGTAGGTCGACAACCAGATGTTGGGGTCGGAACGGCCGTCGTACTTCTAGATGTTCGGCTTGAAGTTGTCGGGGTAGGCGACCGATCTGAGGCGAGGAGCCAACGTAGGGAAGGCGGTGATGGCCATGTCGTCGACGCCGTCCCCGACTTGGGCGCCGCCTCTGCTCTGTGCAGGGGCCACGACCTGGGATCTGGGCTGGCGATCCGGGCTTGGAATGGGGTCCTCCGGGTGGCCATAGTCCGCCTCGCACTGAGCATGTCGCCTGTTCTCGACGTCGTGGCGGTCGCGCTCCTCACGCTCCATGATGCGATGGACGGCACCCAGAGGTCCGTACTCGCGGTCGTACTGCGCGCGACGTCGCAGCTCCCGCTCCTTACGCTCGCGATGGCGCTGATCGATGTAGCCACAGGCATCGCGGCCACGTCTGTTCTTCTCGAGGTTGGCGCGGAGGTCGCCGTCTTTTGCACTATTCGCCCGAGGATGGTCGGGGTTGTGCTGGTCGACTTCCTCCTGGATGGTGGGGAGTTTACTGTGCGCAGGTCGATTGGATCGACTACGCGAATGCCGGCTTGACGTCGACGCAGCGGACTTTGCTGCTGCACTCTTCTCCTCCACCAAAGCCGTGGCGACCCGAAGGTAAGCCATGGCTGCGTCAGCCTCGGGTGAGGGGTTGGCTTGCTGGAGACGTGCCATAGCCGCGCCCAGGTTGGCCTGAGGGCTATTGAACGTCGGCAGCCCTGCTTCCTCAAACTCGAGACGTAGGTCTCGGGCGCAAGGAGGTACCGCCTGGCGTTGCTCTTCCACCCGTCGCTGAGCACGGTTGGCATTGCCCTGGATCCGACGTGCTTCCTCGGAGTCCGTCGCGCCGAGACGCGGTGGTTCGTTCGCCGACACCACCAGGACCCGCCGCAGGATGGAGCTCTGGTCGTTGGGGGAGACGTGGATCCGAACCTTCTGGAACTCACCAGCGTCTGAAGACGTGGGAGCTCGCGTGGTACGGGGAGCAGTACGCCCCTGGTCGATCTTCTTCCGCAGCCGACAGCCACGGAGGGTGTGTCGCGCACCCTTGTGGTAAGTGCACGGTACGTCGAGCGGATCGCAGCGGGCGCGGAGCTCGGGCTTGAGGTCGCCAGATGGCTCCCGCCGCCCAGATTGGATCTGGGAGGTCTTGGTCACCTGACGGGTGTAGACGTCGCTGGATGGTCGCAGACCGAAGGGGAAGGTCTTGCGGCACGACGCGGTCTGCGTTGAGCGCTGGGCTCTCTCGCAGATCTGGAGGGTTTCCTCCATCATGTCGATGACTCGCTCCATTCCCTGAACAATGTCATAGGGTTTGGGCGGGTGGGTCTTCGACGCCAGATCGGAAACAGGGACGGCGTCGGGTGTCGTCGGGATCTTCACAGCGGTCGCCGGAGAGGTCGCAGCCGCCGATACAGTTGAGGTCGCCGTGAAGGAGCCGAAGCAGATCTCCACGGGCTTGGCGAGGATGTCCGCCATGCTCACCGGGAAACAACACTAGATCGGGCCACCATGCTGCACAGCGAGTTCCCGATCACCCCCACCTGGCGCGCCAACTGTCAGGGGGTGAGACCTGGACAGATCCGCAAGGGGGCTACCCAAGCGGTTGTAGGTTAATGGAGGGGATCGAGAACTAAGAGTGTAGGTGGTAGTTCGCAGGAGGAACTCGGAATACGGCGAGACTGGCTAAGGACACGAGGGTTTAGACTGGTTCAGGCCTCCGGGGAGTAAAACCTTACGTCCAGTATGTGATGGAATTATGCGTGAATGGGGAAGTCCCCTCAAATGGAGCTCTAGGCCGCCTTATATGGTCAACGGGCTAGGGCTTCCATTCGAGGTCGGTGGACCCTCATCGGGGTCGGTTACAAGTTAGGAAGGTCATCTTCCGTGATTACAGGGTGAATCCCGCGATCCGCGGACCTTCTGGCGGCGCCGAGCCGTGACCTGGGGGAGAATCTTGCGCCACAAGCCCGGCGGGTCCTCCGGGATCTGGATAAGGTCTTCCGGAGTCTTCCAAGGTCGCCGGGGTTGCGGATAAGGTCTCCGGGTCCACTTGCAGGTCGGTGGGGCTTCTGACAGGTCGGGTCCACATGTCAGGGACCTTTGGGACCCTGGTCGGTGGGGACCCATGGGTACCCATGTCTCTCACATGCTGACTCAGGAAGGTTCGTCGATGAGAGGTTAGGTAACTCGATTTTGAGGAAAAAGGAAACAGCTTGGCAAGGCAAGCTTGTAGGAAAGGCTCAACATGGTGAACAGGACGGGTTACGTACACCGACAAGAGCATGGTCGCGCAGACTAGGTGCGCGTGTGCAACGACATGGTGTTCCACGGCCACAACATGGCTGCGGCACACATTGAGCACTCAACTATGTGAGTTCGCGGCGGCACACAACTGCAAGCATTTAGTGGTGGTGATGACACGACTTAGTGTGGCATAGCCTCATGTCGATCATCAGCACGGGAAGATAGGATGTGATCTTCATCTGCGGCACATAGACAGCAAGGTTGGGTGACAACGTGAAAGATCCAAGGATCCGACGTGGCCGCAGATGTGCGTGCCGGTGTGTGGAACAACACCCCAGGGTCTAGAGAGGAGCACTCACAAGGTGCTCGAGCAAATGCCTGAGAGGCACTCCGTGACGACAACAGCGCGGCCGGCGGGAGAGGTCAACGGAGAGGCTCGGGACGTCATAGAGAAACACACAGGGGTTCTCTTATGGCGAAGAAAGGTGCGAGCTTGAGCAGTTTGCGAGAGTGATGGCGAGCTCGGGTTGAGACGTACAAGACGGCGACACGGTTTGCACTTGCGCAAGTGCCGGCCGTGCGTCGGCAGCTCGGCTAGGTGAGGTTGGCGATTCGGGGTTTGCTGACCCTTGGTGTGGCGCACGCCATGACCGGTGGTGGTTACCACGACGGCTGGCAAACGGGGCGATGGTGAGGTTTAGGTAGATCAGAGGCTCGGCTACCCCTTGCCTGTGGAAGGCAGAGAGCAGCGGGAAGACAGAGCTCACCGGCGGCGACTCCCTTTCCGGCGGCTGGCGATCAGACTCGACGGGTAGGTTCGAGAGACCCTAGCGGAACACTTAGGATGGTAGAAAGGCGAGGCCTTGCTCGGCTCTTGGGCGCATCCCGCACGACGACGAGGCCCTAGGGCGGCGTGCTCGCGCTGGCGCGTGCGTGCGCCAGGATCGTGCACGGTTTGGTGTTGTGCTCAGGGTGTGCAAGATGGTGATGGCGTGCACGCGCAGGACAAAGAAATGTCCTCGGTCAACAGGTAGGACGACGGCGCGGTCTGGGAACGTGCGAACGCCGGTGCGCGAACCGGGTATCCTCGGGTTCGTCCCGATGGTCAGGGCAGCGGTTTGGCTTGTGCGCCCGCGTGTGTTCGACCGCGAGGCGAGGTCTTGGCCGAGTACGGCAGCGACGTGCTTCCTAGCGGCTTGCTATTCAGACATAACCCGAACAGGTTCTGCCCATGGCGAGGACAGCCATCAGGGTCTCCACAGCTGCAGCTCATCTGGTGGCTCTGCACCGTTGGGTGGGGGATCGAAGCTGTTGATCCCTCCTTACTCTACTGATCAGAGAAGACCGGTAAGGGATGAGGTGTTGCTGGTGGTGGCGAGATGGAAACGGTCTCTGCTGTTAGCTTGCTTTTGAGGAGCAGAGAGCAGGCGAGTGGTTTGGAGAAGCAAAGAAAGGTAGGGGTGAGGTCTAGGTTTCTAGGTTCAGGATTAACGCCCCAGAAGGGACGGCTTTGCCCTTCCTGGTCGGTGGTATGCGCGTGCAAGCCAAAGCTCGGGCCAAGGCAGTACCTTGCCCAGCGGCGCACGGCGGCTGAACGGAGAACGGACGGCGGCTCGGTTGGGCTCCAGCACGCGCATCGGCAAGTGCACGACTGCAGGTTTGGGTGCGGCGAGCAAAAAGGGAAACCTTCGCCATCCCCGCGTGCGTGCACGAGCGCGCAAACCAGCATTATGCTGCGACGGCGCGGCAGACAGGGTGGCGTGTTCATCGGCAAAAAGAACGGGGAGGTCGGTCAAGCGATGGCGCGCGCGGATCGTCAGCAGCGGCACCTGCAAGCGTAAAGCACGGCTCGATGGCCGGCACACAGACGACGGCGGTCGCGCGGCGGCGATGAGCAGAGCAGGCAAAGGAGACGGCTTGGTCCCTCGGGCTTGGCCCGGTTCTCCTCTCTCGGCACGAAGGCCGGTTCCATCACAAGAAGGTGGGCACGGTGCTCACCTGGGTTCTTGGGTGCTGCGGTGAAAGGCGGCGAAGAAGTGGAGCAGAGGCAGCAGCTCGGCTCTCGGCGTCGCGGTCCATGGCTCGAACTGCTCCGGCTCCTTCAGGACGGCGGCGCCCTCCGGTGTCGACGCCGAGGTCCACACGCGGACAGCTCCGGGCTTGGCGTGGTCGTCGTTCCCGGCATCTTCCTCTGCACGGCGTCGGCGTCGTGGTCTCACACGGGCGCGGCGACCTCTGGCTCCACGGCACGGCGACCCCGGCTGCAGGACGGCGGCGCCGGTCTTCTCAGGTCAGCGGCGCGGACGGTCCCGGCGTCGCGGCGGCAGCTGCCTCTGGCGGACGCCCCTCTCCCTCTTCCCTTCCCCTTCCCCCACCTTCTCCTCTCTTGCGGTGGACAGGGGAACTCCCCCAAGGATGGCCGCAGAACCGGGATGAGACCCACGGCGACGGCGGCTAAGGCGCCCCGGCGTCCGGGGTGGTGGCCCGGCATTCTCCCCTCCCTCTTCTCCCTCCTCTTCTCCTCCAACAGCGGCGGCTTGGATGGGGATTCACCCCAGGCGGCGGCGGCAGGGAGATGGCTGGGCACGAAGGGGATTTTATAGGGCGGCTGCTAGGGTTCGCAGCGCGCAGGTGAACGGCGGGGATGCGGTGCGAGAGCACGTGGAGGTCATCCGCGGCTGCCAGCGCTGCAGGAGGCGGCGGCCATGGGGGCCGGCGCGAGCTCGGGCGCCCCCCGCTCTGCCCCACGGCGGCGTCACGGGAAAAGCAGAGAGGAAGAGGAAAAA
The DNA here is from genome assembly GCA_036936925.1 of Cenchrus fungigraminus. Lineage (NCBI taxonomy): Eukaryota > Viridiplantae > Streptophyta > Magnoliopsida > Poales > Poaceae > Cenchrus > Cenchrus fungigraminus. The sequence goes on from CM072768.1 coordinate 24,898,860, forward strand.
GGTGGGGAAAGAGAGGCTGACCGATGGGGCCCGCGCGTCGGTGAGACAAAGAGATGTGGTTGGTGTTTGCTGGGCCGACGGGTTAGGTGGGCCGAAAGGCCAGGCAGGCCGGCCGGTTGGGCAGACTGGCGGAGTTAGATGGGGTGTTCTAGCAGACTTTCACTGGTGTGTTTAAGGCCCAACAGAGATAGGGGTTTCTTTCCTATTTCTTATTAACCTTAAACCTTAAACAAATACAACTCAAATTTGAATTTAGAATTCAAATTCGAATCACACTCAAATAAAATCCAACAAACTCCAATAAACTCCAAAATTACTCACACTAGCATTTATAATCCTAAATTTATTATTTATCTCAAAATAAATCTAAGAATTTAGGGAAGGTACAAAGAAGACATCATTATAAATTAAATGAGCACTCAAATCCATTCAAAACAAATTTGAAATTCACATTTTTGCAAACATTAACATTCCGGAAAAATCCGAGATGTTACATTAAATAAGCACACACAACTTGAAGAATGAAGAAGATATGTGATCTCCAATTGACAGAGAAATACGATGCACTCACCAGTGGAATCAGAACCTTCTGCTGCATTTTTCAAGCTCAGCGACGAAAAGGCTGCTCCTGTGAGGCTGTGAACCCTCCAGCATGGTGGAGCGACTCGATCGTCATGATGTCCCGTTTGGCATCCATGATGAGCCTCCACGACGACGAGGTCCTCGTCGGAACCGTGCACCAGCAACCCGCGTCGTCGTCGTCTTCGTCGTCCGTTGTTGCGGATCGTACGTGCGCTGCTCTGGGTTTTTCGTTCGCTCCGTGCCTCCGGCGTTAAGTCCTTGGTCCGCGTTGAGCGGAGCAAGCAGCACAGGGATGCGCGCTCGTCGGGACTCACGCAGGCTCTGATGGCATCGTGTGCCATGCATTCAGGGGCTAGAGCTGACGTGCTTCTAAAGCCTCGGCTCAACGGTTAACGCTTACGGAGCCGGGATGGTCGCCAGGGCGCGGCCGCCGGCGACCGCCGGTGCCGCTCCGAGTAGGGTCTTGTCGTCGATGCGCACCGGAACCCTATAGAAGCTTCCAGCCGCCTATCATCACTACAGGAAATCCTAAATACGCCGAGTGTTAAAGAAGACGCCGAGTGTTTTCCATCGGACACTCGGCAATAGGCTCTTCGCCGAGTGCAGACACAAAAACACTCGGCGAACTATTTACACTCGGCGAATAAGCTATTCGCTGAGTGTATTTTTTCAACACTCACGTCTAGCTGTTTGCCGAGTGTCTGTCAGCGACAGATGGCAAAATTTGATTTTTTTTTCTTCCCCTTGGCTTCAAACTTTTTCTTTAGTTTTCACACAACATGTGGTACTCCATATCAAAATTTGGTAAACTTTTACATTTGTTTGCTATATTTAGTTAATTAATTGCATTTTAAGAAAATTTTTAAATGAAGTCAAATTTGAACTACAATTGATTTAAATAATAAAAAATAAGTAAAAAAATAATATTCACATTGTTTAGCTTAGTTTGAGGCCTTATCCGTGAAATTAAACGAAAAATTGAACATCTTGTTAAGGAAATATGATCATGAACATGTGGCCGAGTGGTTTTCAAGTTATTAAAAAAAATCAAATGAAGTCTAAAAATCATGATATTTTCTATGGCGTGATGTTATCATATATGGAGGTTGTGGTAAAAAAATGGGAAAGTTTCACACATTTGTAACAAAGGTTGTCTATAAACCGAAGCATATGAGAAGAAGATCCTAAGTGTTGAGAAGGATTCGCTAAAATTTGAAGTCAAAGCGATGGTCAAATTGTGATTTGACAACAAAAATTTTTGTATGGACAAAAGAGAAGAAAGTTTGCTTTATGTAAATTTTTGGTAATTTTTCGAAGTTGTTTGATAATTTTAATGTATTAAGTGCCATTATAAAATTTTGATGGATATAAATTGAATTTGAGTTATCTATACTATAAGGAGCGAAGACAATTGAAAACTTTTCTCACCCAATTCGGGCCCGCCTTACCCCTCACGCCGGACCCACCCGTCAGGTTGCGTGATGACCAAAAAGGTGGAACGACCATAAAAATCGCAATTTGGGGAGCGTTTCTGCCAAAAAGCACGTTTTTTTCTCACCGCACGCGATCGTACCCGCCGTTGTACCCGCCTTATCCCCACAGTCGTCTCGTTTTTCTTCTCTCCACCGCTGGGTCTCGTTTTTCTTCTCTCCACCGCCGGATCAATTTTACCGATCCCGTTTTTCTTCTCTCCACCGCCGCCCACCGCTATCCCATCGGCCATCGCCCTCCCCGCCAGGTGATTTCCCCATCCTCTCTTCCTCCCCTCCTCCCTCCGGTGGCCAGGCGCAGGCAGCCTCCTTCAGCGGCGCCGGCTCCTCCGCCTTCTTCCCTCCGGCGGCGGGGTTGAGCCGTTGAGGCCAGCGGCGGTGGCGGCTTCTTCCTCGTCCCCAGCACAGTCGTGGCCCGCTCGCTGCTCCTCGACGTGGAGGCGGAGAAGTTGGGGGCGGGGTCGGCGAGGAGGCGCGCCACGGCTATGGGATGCAGGACGTGGCCCGTGGGTGTTGACGAGGAGCGGCGACGGGGTCGAGGCCGTCGGCAGCGGCGGGCTCGTGACCTCCCGACAGGCGCATCTGCCTCCTCCCCACCGTGCGACCGCGCTCGAGATCCGGAGGCCCGCGACTGCTCCTCCCCGCCGTATCCTGTGGCCTGTTCCCCGTCAGCTACCTCCTCGCCGGCGCCCTCCTCACCTCCGACGGGAGTCCTTAGCTGGAGGCCAATCTGCTCCTCGCGCTTGTGGAGTACGAGTCCAAGGAGCACGTCCTAGCTCGTTGTGCTCGCGGCCTTGCCCATCAGCCACCACGTTCGTCGTACTCTATGCTCCACGCCGCCGTCAAGGATGCTGACTCCATGTTCCTCATTTCTGACATTCTGACCTCTGCCTGGGCAGCGACCTCATCGCACCTCGTTCCCGGGGCCTTTGAGGTGGTCGATCTCCCAACCTTGTGGCGAGGCGGCTAGGCGCAAGGATGAGGTAGTACGAGGCAACACGTCCGCAATGGTGAGGAAAGTGACATCGTCATCACCAGCTGGCAGTGCCGCTGAGTAATAAGGCATTGATGTGATAAGGTACGTCTCTCAACAATCGACACCTCTCTGCAGGCTCTCACCGATGCAAGATGGGTGATCGATGAAATTACCAATTGAAATAATTGTGTACCCATTTGAAGAATGGTGTGTTTGATTGGATGAAATTACCAATTCAAATAATTTTGTCGAGTGAGCGCCGCCGAGTAATAAGGCATTGACGTGATAAGGTACGTCTCTCAGCAATCGACACCTCTCACCGATGCAAGTTGGGTGATCGATGAAATTACCAATTGAGATAACTTTGTACCCATTCGAAGAATGGTTTGTTTGATTGGATGAAATTACCAATTTAAATAATTTTGTCGAAGTATGATGAGCTTGGAAAAAGGGACCTAATTCCTTTTGGTGTATCATGACATGGTCATGTGGCCATTGCCATCAGTATATTATTTGATACTACTCTTCTCTGAAATTTTGATTTTTCCATAAGTTGTCTTATGATAATTCTGCCATATAAATTATGTGATAAACCATTGAGCTATTCTGGTTCTTTTATTAGTATAATAGAGGAAGAGAAGCAGGTGACCTCATCCATTATTAGTACATGCAAGCCTTGGATTGTGATGCTACTTTTCTGGATTCATGTGTTCCGTAGAAAAAGACAGCTTATTGATCATTGTGCTATTCGCTAGCGTTCTCTTTCTAGTTCATAGTTTTATCTCTCAATTTATTTGTGTTCAGGGAGGTTCAAAGTAAGTGAAAATTTTTAATATATTCCATAATTCAAATTCCAATAGTTTTTTTTACAATCACCTGGGGGTGGGAGAATCCCTACCTGAATTAATATATTCCATAATTCGAATTCCAATAGTTCACAAGTAGTTATACTTGAATGCCAAGGTAATATTCAATAGTTCCTGTTTGACTTGAATGCCAAGGTAATATTCAATAGTTCCTGTTTGACGATTGTAAACTTGACAAGCCGCTTTTGAAATTTCCAATTTAACACTTTGTTATTGGGCACTCTGAAGGATCTTTGGATATCATCACTGCCAAATAGTTCATTTGGGAATGCCACTCCAAAATAAATTTTAAGTTCTATGCCACTGCAAAATGTGTGTCCTTAATGAAAAATGTCTGATACACTTTGGAACAATTTCTGTATTGTAGATGAACCTGGCATATGATTTTTTTTTCTCATAAAGACATACATACCATTGTCTGGTTTTTTTTATCAAGATTACCTGCATTGTACTCTGTCTAAAACACCATGTCCCAAAAAGATATATTATCAGCTCGGCAAGGTTTAGGTTCAACATTGTACTTATTATAATTTATCATTTTATTTTTGAATCCACATGCTTGTTGTGAAATCTACACCATACTACTTGGAAACAATAACTAATTCCTATAAATTGCTTTTTAACACATAAAAACACAGCACGTGTGTAGTTATTAAGCTGCTTGATGCATTAATCTCCGATGCCATTGCTGAAGCTGGTGAGGATGAGATGCAAGGCATGTGATGTGTAGAACCCGGCATATAATATAGATCGTTGCTATCATCAAATAGGTTGTATGGATATTTTCGTTTTAATTTAATTCTTCTTCAGAAATCTGAAATGCATTTGATTGAATTCAAATATAAAAATCCACACTTTTTTTGACATGGTCAGTTCTGTCATTTCGTGCATATAAGAACGATAAATATTTTTCCCTGAGTTTTTCCTTTGGTCGCTAATATGTGTGACTCTTTCTGCAGGTATTGTGGTTCAGTTTAACTGGTGTATCGATTGGTGAAGAGCTATCTTCCCTATGCTATGGTAAGCCCTTTAAAAGATTGCTAGGGTGGAAGGTACAAATTCGCCCTTTGCTTGCAGCATAACAATTGAGGTTGTCTTACAAAGGTTCCGCACTGATTAGAAACACACATATGCAGGAGTAAATAATACCACCATTGTTTACACTTACTGCTTTGATCTTGATGATCCCCATGGAATGAATGGATGGATGGAACTGGCATATCTATTTCTATGCATCAGGTTTCTTTTATCGATACTGAGCTGCTATACTGTGGGACTTCTTATGTTGAAGATTGAAGAAAAGACTTAGCATCTTCTTATGTTAGCATGTAAATCTTCTTATGTTAGCATGTAAACTTAGCATATCAGTTAGCATGTGGTTTTGGCTTGTAAATTATTGTGTATTCGTGAAGCTGGTGTAGCTATAATGTTAGATCCGGTATGTATCGCCATTGTTATGGCGAGTGGGCCGGCTCTAGGCCTGGGCCCACGAGCACTGTAGCTCGTGAATAGTATCATGGGGCAGATTAGTTTGGATAGAGATAAGTTAGATTGGTTTGTTAGGATATTTGCTTAGGGGTCAAGTCATTAGTCTCTACAAAAGGAGATACCCTTGTATCAATTAGGTTAAGCAGAAAGATAATCCTTAGAAGTTCAGAGCCTCCAAGGGAGGGCGAACTGGGGTGTTATCAATCTGCTTATTGTGTTCTTAGCCACCAAATAATCCATAACAGCCATGTTGTGTCTAGCATAAAGTGTTTTGTTCGGATAATAAATGCACGTGTGACATATTAAGTTCTATTTGCCTTGGATTTTGCATCTTCAGAGTTAAGAGTAGCTTCTTTCATTCTTTAACAGCTCAGTAAGTGATATGATGTGTGTAGATGCAAAAAGTTATTACCTAATGGTGCGATGAGGTACACATGACTTCCATTTCTATAAGGGATTTTATCTGAATAACACCAGCGTTTACTACATCGTATGCTATGAAAAGCTATAGCAATGACTTGTGCTTGCCTTGTAGAGGATAAATAAATAAATATTTATTACACAGGGAAAGTTTACTGCATTGCCAGGGCATTGTGCGAGAATTGGGTGGGAGCATTCAGTTTGTATCATGAGGCAAACAACGTAGCCACTCACTACCTGTCTAGCAAAATTGTAAGATGGAACGATATAATAGATCCTCGATTCCCCACTGAATTTAGAGAAAAAGAGAAATTCTTGCTTTGCTTTTTGTATCATGTTGTAAAAAATTTGACAAGATTGTATCAAGATTGTAGAAAAACCACAATAAATAAAATTCTATAATTATAAAATGAAGATATAGGCATATTTAATAACAAAAAGAATTAATACATATCATAGGCAGATTCGGCAGCGACAGCCGCTGAAGACGCGGGGAGGAGGACGGGGTGGGGGCGAACACAATAGCTTGATTACGTCATCACAAGATTGTTGCTAGGACTTCACATTTTCCTGGCAACATGATTGTTCACTCTGGTAATAAAATTATTGTGTTATCATTTTTTTTCCCAAACACGCAGGAGAGTTGCGTATCAATATACTAAGAAGAAAGAAGGGTGAAGGACCCCAACACCAATCCAAGGTTTTTCTTTTAAGGGAGGAAAAACCCAAGAAAAAATCCCTCCACATTTGTTACTAATACTAGATAATTCTCCGCGTGTTGTTGCGGAATTTGAGAGAAATTCTCGATAAACTATAAATCAACGTGGTTGTTTAATTACTCATATAAATAGTGCATTTGTAAATATCACATTGAAAAGCCATGTGAGCGTTCTCTTGATAAAAGCTATAGATTTTTTAGTGCCTCTTTGTAAATAATTGTTTAATTATTGTGTTTTTTCAAGACAGGCACGCACGTGCATTTTACTAGTAAGTGTAAAATAATAAAATTCTATGAGTACAAAAATCAAATACATATTATTGAGTGAATTTGGGAAGATATTTGTTCAATTAATTGATATTATTTAATTTTACGTTATGTAAAAGAAGGAAAAGGAGAAATTTGGAAAAAGAAAAACAGGAAAACATTCGCTGAGTGTTTATTTTTGACACTCGGGAAACAGCTAGACACCAAGTGCCATGTCATCAACACTCGGCGAAGCCTCCACGTCATCGATCCCAAACTCCTCCCAAACTCCTCTCTTATTGGCTCTCCTATTCTCCACAGGATCCCTCCCCCTCCTCCTTATGTTTCCCGAGATCCCCAGTTCCTCACCCAGGCGCCTCCCGGCCTCCCTCATCCGCGCGCTGCCACTGCCGGCGCCCTCACCGATGCCCACCGGAAGCTCGACATTGAGGAGATGCCGCCGGGGCAGCCGACGTTCTTCACCCTGCCGCCGCGCATCTACACCCACCTGCCGTCGCCGCGCGGGGCACCCCCAGCCCCGGCTCCACCGGGCCCCCCGACGCCGACCACGACCGCCTCCCTCCCCACCTCGTCCGCGCCGCCCGTCTTCTCCTCGCCGGTGCGAACCGCGGCCGTGCCCTACCGCGCCACACCAACCTCGCCCTCTTCTGCTCACCAGCGGGACATCCCTCCCAGCGGCGCCGCCGGGACCTCCCTCCCCAACGGCGTGGCGCAGTGGAACCAGCCTCCTAGCAGTGGCGGAGCCAGGATCAAAATTTACCTATGGCGAACTTACTATTACTAATTATAGATATAGTCATAATATATGCATTAATATACTAGAGATCATCATATGAATTACAATTGTATACAAATTTCGAATATTGATAAGTGAATAGTAGGATGAATATATTATAAAAGCACTAAGTATAGCTAGATGTTCGATGAAGATTCATTCTAAACAAAAAGTTGAAGGTGACAGGACAACAATATTTAGTGGCAGGCGGCAGCGAGAAAGACTCCGTTCGGCTTGCTTATTGTACATTATTTTTCTCTCAGAATAAATTTGCCGTACAAATCAATCAGCAGCACTTTTATTTCAGAATAAATCCGTCGTGCAAATAAGCACAGACGAACAGAGTCAAAGGCTGGACGCGATATCCTTCCATGCTGCATGCATGATGTAATTAGGTTCATTAGACTTTATTTTTTTAAGCATATTACTGCTAAGTATACTGCTAATTGGTGATTAGGTCCTTTATCAGCAAGCAGCTAAGGCGGCCGCCCTACCTTGCCATAGTGGTGGCTCCGCCACTGCTTCCCAGCTGCGCCGGCGGGACCGGCCTCCCCAGCGGCCGGCCCAAGCGGCGGCGCGGCTGGACCGGCGTCCCCACAGGAGGCGCGGGGCTGCACCCACGGGAGGCGTGGGCGCGGCCACCTGCGGTGGCGGCGGCGCGACACGGCGCACAGCACCCGCCGCGACGCGGCCTGCTGGTGCTCACCAGCGACGGCTCGGCCTGCCGGCGGGCGGCGTGACAATTTTTTTGTTGTTCAGAAAATATTCGCTGAGTGTTATGTAGCACACTCGGGGAAGTTTCGCCGAGTGCCCGACGTTTGACACTCGGCGTCTTTCTCTTCACCGACTCTTTGGTTCCCGAATGCTTGTCGCCGAGTGCAACACTCGGCGAATACAACGCCGAGTGTTTTATGGGCTTTGCCGAGTGCCCCAGGCACTCGGCGTCTTTGGGGTTTCCTGTAGTGCGTGCGCTGTTGGCGTTGACGACGCCGGTGACGGCGAGCGGCCAGGACGGCAGCACAACCTGCATGCAAGATCATCAGCAAAGGAAAGAATAGAACAGAATGGAGAGAGGATGTTGAGACAATTTTGCAGCAGTGTCAGTATCGGATTCTTAATTACTTGTTCAGTTAATGGGCCGCCGATTGCAAAGATCAACAGGAATAACGCGGCCCGGTTTTCTTCTTAATTCCATCGCTTCCCTCTGGTTCCGATTGTTGTACCACATCGATTGGCCGTAGCCGTGAGGCTGCCGAGGCGTGTACAAAAGAAGGGGCACCTCGGCTTGACAACTCATACCTTTCCCGGCCTTTTGGCTAAGATCAAGTGTAGTATCTGTTCTTATCAGTTTAATATCTGATATGTGAGGCCTCGTACTCATAATGACGTTAACTTTATTTTTTATGGGGGAGGATCCTATACGATAGCTCGCTATCTAGGTCCTCATGTGTCACTCTAGCGTTGCACTATTGCTTGAGCTTGGCACACCCCAACCAAACCAAAATTAAACTTTTTTCCTCTATATAAATATATTTGCGTGAGGTTTCCACTAAAGAAACACCCATGATATCTACTAATGAAACCCAATTGCAAGAATTATACTCTCTTGTTCTCAAATATGTTTCCACGCTATTTATAGTGATGAATTCCACCAAATATTTAGAAGTTGCATAGCTTTAACAGATAGTTTTGTGGATTCTTGTGCTTCATACTTGTATGGATCAGGGCTACTTTCATGCATTTATTTATTGACAGGCCTACTAAGCATAAGCCAAGCATTGTTCAAATGGAAAAGGATCGGAGTAACAAATTGCATGCCAAAAACATGAGTGATACTTTCTAGCTCCAGGGATACATCCTCAAATATCTTAATATGGGGCATGAATCTGATGCGCTACCATTTTACTCTGAACATCATATTTTGATATGTGGAGTTTAGAAGCCTTGGATCATTTGAAAGTTTCAGGTGATAACGACATGGAAACTATATATTCATGTAGATTACAAAAATATTAAAATTTTATTTGATCCAAAAACACATTATAAATAGAAGTTAGTGGTTATGTATGTCAATATATAGTGGCTAATTAGGCCAGATATTAGTATTGAATATGTAATTCTTTGAATTAGCATGAGCAAAACCCTAGGCCTGAATGTAATGCTCCAAAGACAAAGCAAGGATACGTACCTAGCATGAACACAAAACAAGGATAAATAGCACGGCATCAAATCCTCTTTATTAGCATGATGTATTGGTGTAGATATGTGGAAAGTTACAATGCCATGGGATGAACTCCTTTAGAGCAACTCCAGCAAGGGCCTCCATATGGACCTCTACTCCAAAATTTGGAGGTTTGGTGCAAAAAATCAACTCCAGTAGAGCCTTCAAATGGACCTCTATTTTGCATGTCCCTCCAAATTTCCCCTCTAAGTCTCCATTTCTGGAGGCCCTCTACCCCCCTCCCCCTCCAAAATGTAGGTCCCACCATTTTCTTTTTGCCCCCACCCGGCCACCCCATCCTTTCTCTCCCTGCGGAGGAGCTGAGGCCAGCGCCGCTGTCCGTCGCCTCCAGGCGCCGCCGCGCGCCTCACTGCCGTCTCCCCCTCCTGCGTGTCCGCCTCCCGCCGCACACCTCGTCCCCGACGGAGCGCAGCACGACCGCTGGTCGGCGAGCGGGCCGGTTCCCGCTGGTGTCCTGGAGCGGCAAGATCCGGTGGCTTGTCGTCCTCGCGGAACGGGAGGGTCGCCGGCGGGCAGTACGACTGCCCACGAGAGGGCGCCGGCCAGCGGTCGTTAGGAGGGTGCAGTGCTCTGCTCCTCCTCTGCCTGCGAGGCCGTGGTGGGCTCCGACTGCAGCTCCCAACCCAGGCCGAGCCACCACGCGACGGCCTACCTGCTCGCCGCACGAATGCCACCAGCAGCAGCCGCATGAACGCCGGCGGAGAAGAGCACCGCGGCCGACACCTCCATGGCCACCATGTCGGGGCCGGCCGGCGCGGTGGGCGGCGGCGTTGGAGAGAGAGAGGGGCGCGAGGCGGAGATGGAGCTGGTGTGGAGCTCGCCGGCGTCCGCGCGTCGACGACCTCGCGGCCCGCCCGATCCTCCCATTAATAGTAACCATATCAATTTTTGTAGCTTCATTAAATATAATAAATGAACTACTAAATTAAAAGTAAACAAAACGAAATGCACATATTCACATGGTTTACAATTGTCAAGCCACTGTGTACTATTCACTAGTCAATTTTTGTAACTATATCTTAATAAACATAGTAACCATATCAATTTTTTAACTTCAATAAATATAAAATAATAATTTTACGTACAAATATACATTAGCAAGACCAAATCATGATTACCATATTAATAAGATTAGATGTTGTACTTAAGTAGGATTTTGCATGAAAAGAAATGTTTTTTGTAGTTGTTGCAGTGAAGCAAAAAATAATGCCCATTAGAAAATATTACTCGTTAATGATAATAAAGTTGTCATTTTGATTGTTGAATGTATTGTTGCCTAGTATATATGAAAAGTAAGAATACTAAGATTATTCTGCTACTTTTTGCGTTGTATAAAATTTATAATAAATAAACTAGAAATTTAGGATATTTAGAGCTAATTAAATTGAAAAAAAATGAAAAGCACATTTGTACCGGGCCTCCTCTTGCCCCGGTACAAATGTGCTTTTCGTTATGGCGCGAAACGAAAAGCACATTTGTACCGGGGCAAGAGGAGGCCCGGTACAAATGTGAGCATTTGTACCGGGGCAAGAGGTGCCCCGGTACAAATGGCCACATTTGTACCGGGCCTACTTTCGCACCGGTACAAATGTGGTGGGGATATATATGTCCCGGCCCCTTCTCCTCCCCTTCTTCCTCCTTCTTCCTCGTCTTGGCCTCTGCATCACCGTCGCCGCCACCTCCTCTGCATCACCATCGCCGCCTCCCCATCCATCACCGGCCACATCCCGCGCTCCCCGCTGGCATTTCCACCTCCCTCACCGCCGCGCCTCCCTCTCACGTCCACTCCGCCGCGCCGCGCCGTGCCGACACGCGCCTCAACACCACCACGCCGCCCTCCCCGCCGTCGCCCGCCGTCCCCGTGCCGCCCGCCGTCTGCCCGCTCCACACATGGTCCACCGCCATCCGGATCCGCCCGCCCCCGGCCGGATCCAGCCCGCCCCTCGCGCCCGTCGTCGCCGCCGTCCGGCCCCCGCGCGCAGTGGACGTCGTCCCGACCACTGCTCCGTCGACCCCGCGCGCCGTCCCCGACCGTCATCCGCGCCGTCCACCCCGACCGCCGTCGTCCGCGCCGCCGCCTGCTCCCTGCGCTCCCACGCCGGCGGGTAAAGCCCCGGCGCCGCCCGTTGTCCCTCATTGGGGGCTGACATCAGTCCCTTTTTTTTCAATTTCTATGATTTATAATTTAGTGTATTTAGTTTAATATTTTAAAATTAAATTTCATTTAGATTTTGTTAAAGATTTAAATTTATATGTACATGTTATTTAGATTTATATCTAGATTTAGAATTTTTTCACTACATTTAGATTTTGTTAAAGATTTAAATTTCTATGATTTTGTTATTTAGATTTATATCTAGATTTAGAATTTTTTTCACTACATTTAGAATTACATTAATATTTAGATTTAGATTTAGATGTAAATGTTATTTAGAATTAAATTTAAATTTAGATTCACTTGACTCGACACGCTCGACACACGACTTGGTTTCTTCACCAGAAAATTAGTTACTTCATTAGAAAATTAGTTACTTCATTAGAAAATAATGATTATTTATTCTTGTTATTTAGTGACAATGGATTCAATAGCGGAGCAGCAATGCGAAGAGGCATTGTTAATGGACATAATTGCTAACAATCATGGTTCGAACAATCCGGTTAATGAACAAGATCAGCGCGAGGCTGACAGCTACCTAAACATGTCTGGTGATGGCATCGATGCGGAAGAGCAACCAGTTGCCGAGACAAGAAACGATGGGCAACCATCAGAGGTATACTTAGTACAAACTAGTACCACGTTCCGCTTTAAGTTTAATTACTATATATATGTTAGTGGAGCAATCAGTTAATAGTCCTTAATTTTCCAGGAACCGTCATCAAGCATCAAAAAGGCTCGTGGGATACGCGGTTTGAATAAGCTAGAGGGTCGTTTCATCATCACAGAAGTTTCTGACGAAGGCATGCCATTAGCTCCACATGAAGATGTCGTCAAGTTGACCAACCACATTGGGGCTCTTGTCAGGGATCACATCCCAATAAGCTTTCGATATTGGAAAGGATCTGAAGCTGCAGCTGAAGTTCAAAATGAAGATGAAGAGGCACAAGAAAATGCACAACAATATGTGGTCCCGGACACAGAGAAGAACATGATTTGGGCCGAGGTGCAATTACACTTCTCATTTCCAGAAGGTACAAATCTGACAAATGTGCGGACTTGGGCGTTGCAAAAGGGTGCAATAGCCTTTCAGTCGTATAAGAAGTTGCTGAACAAAGACTACATCAAGAAGGGACTTGCACCCGATTTCACAAAGAAAGGACTTTCAAAGTTGCGAGATCACTGGGATTCATTTGTGCAGTACAAGCAATCGCAAGAAGCCGCCAAGATGATTGAAACCAACATCATCAATGCATCTAAAAAGAAAGAATTTCATAAGCCTGGGTCTGGAGGTTACAAGGTGGCTATGCCCAAATGGGATAAGATGGAACATGATTGTATTGCACGTGGACTCATACCGGCAACTATAGATTGGCCCGAACGAGCAAGGACTTATTTTTATGCACATGGTGGCACGATCAATCCTGAGATGGAACATTAGTACCGGGTGACCAAATAAGAGAGATTGCGGTAAGACTTGTTGAATTGATCCGCATGACTGCTGAAGGAACATTTGTGCCTGATCGAGAGAGAGACGAACTTAGTGCTGCAATAGGCACTAAAGAACACGGTGGGCGTTGCCGAGGCAAAGGTGCAGTTCCATGGAAACTCGCATGGCGTGACCAAATTGACTCCTATAAAAGTCACAAAAGGTCTAAGGACCAACAACAACGACAACTAAGAGAGTTGTAAGATCGCGTAATCAGAACCGAGGCAAGAATGGAGCAAATCATTGACGAGCGTGAGCAAATGATCTCATCAGGAAGGTCCTACTGATGAAATGAGCCCATCTGCTAAGGGGAAAAGCAGCGTCGCTTCAACAGAACATGCACCAACAGCCACAGAAGTAGCAGCAGCACCAGCAGTTGAAGCACCAAACCCAGGCTCACCGGAAATTCGGCCACACTGGCCCGTGGATGACATCACCGTGAGGTCAGTGTGTGAGCTTCTCGATGTTTGCAGAAACAAGAAGCTTGTGGTGGCTCATGGCGTCGCTGAGAAAACTGTAGAAGGGGATAGCCTCACGGGCCACCATCGTGGAATTGAATATTACGCCAAAGTTTTTGTGGACTGAGTCGTCGATGGTTGGGCTGACCTGGAGCTGGAGGTACCGGGGCCTAATAGGGAAGAGGTTCTTCAAGATGCTGTGCATACTTGGATTTTTTGGCCCAAAGCTCACATAAGGATTACGCAATAGCCACCTTCTCCTCCAGCTAACGATCAACTACCGCACTCACCAGCCGCCATGCCTGAACGCGACGATCAACTACCGCATTCACCAGCTGCAAGGGCAGAGCGCAGCATGAGTCCTATAGTTGACAGGATCCAAGCGAGAGTCCACCTCCTTCTCCACCTCCAGCACATGTTAAGGGCAAGGGCAAGCGACAAGCTCCTCCTCCTTCGCTTCCAAAGAAGGAGAAGAAACCCAAGCAGAAGAAGCCTCCACCAAAACTTGCTTATCACAAGACAGAGGAGGAACTTGACGAGGCAATTGAGGAAGAATTGAATAGACAGATATTCAAAGCTCCCAAGCCTCCAGTTGAGAAACCAATTGACCGGGTCAAATTTCATCGTTTCATGAAAAAAATGGAGGAGGAAAGAAGAAAAACCCAGATGATCTTCCCAAGCCATTGAGTGACTACGACTGGTAAGTACTAAAGACTCAACGCTTGAAGAAGAAAACAGCATCTAAATTTCCTCAACTTGGGACCCAGTCAAAGCAATCTATCCCCGACCTCAAGGTGCTTTCAACATTTGACCAGCAAGTGTCTGAATTTAACAAAGACACAGGTCTGACTGCAGCTCAAATTCGAGGGGAGGATGCAATCCCAACTCATGAAGGGACATATAGGGCAACTAGACCACTTACACCATATAAGCAACAATTGCTTGATTTTGCCAAATCATCGGGTCTGACTGCAGCACAACTTCTAGGGGAGGAGGAAATTGCAAAGCATACAGGGGCAAATAGACCGAGGTATGTGCCTGGGCGTGAGCTTGTGTGGCCGCGATTGCTCCTATATCTTCCAACGAGGATGTATGAATTGCACAAGTGGCACATGTCCCAAGCTGCCACCGGGATGGAGATGCTCTATGTTCGCATTGAGGACCATCATTATTTCCGTGGGCAAGAGGTCTTCACTATTCCAATGGAGGAATTCTGGTTCCTATTCAATATGGATGCACTTGATGTCTCATTCGTCAGTTGCTGGACTCTGTAAGTGTTTATTCTACTATAAGTTAAAAATCAATGCTCTAGGCACTTTATTCCATATCTAAACTTCTATATTTTTTTTGTGTCATACAGTTTTGAGATGCAAAGTACCAGGAGGAAAGGAATCATGAGTGTGGGCTACATGGATCCTTTGATGATAACTGAGACCACTCTCAAACTTAATGAGACGGAAACACTTAATCACATCATCAACTATCTAGACAAACACCATGATAAGGCTTGCATAGAGCTGCCATACAACTTCGGGTGAGCAACGTGTATCTCATCTCCTTATCTTTTTCAAAAATTACATTGCATATTTTAAGAAACTAATACTTCTCTGCATCTATGGACAGCTTCCACTGGATTCTCTTTAGTTTTTGTATGACGTGAAGCAAGGTCTTTGTGTTCGACTCTTTGTACAAGACTATAGATAAAAAGAGATATCAAGATGTCGTAGAGTTGATTAAAACTGCATGGACTTGTCTTTGTGATAAGTACCCCAGAAAGTTCCGCAAAAACCTTTATGTTCACTATGATTGGCCAGTACGTGTCTTTGATTATTCTTCAATTCTTACATTACAATAAAAAATTATTTCATGACTTGGTTTTCCCATATGTGCAGGTCATGATGCAGCCTTCTGGCACCAATCTATGTGGATATTATGTGTGCGAGTTCATGCACCGTCAACCTGCGCTGATTGTGGCAAATTCGAAGAGAAGGTGCGTACACACACAATTGCGACTACATGTAGTTCTTATTGTTCATATTCTCCGATCCGGTTCTTATTCTTTTGTTCATATTCTTTGGTAGATTTCCGGCATCAAGGAAACATTCCTCGAGACAGAACAAATCCGATTGATACAAGAACAATTATGTGGATTTCTTCTAGACGAGGTTATTAGTCCAAGGGGAGAGTTTTATGCTGGCTTATCCTCCGTTGTTAGTATACCAGCGACGACCGGGGAAGGGACAAGTCAGAACATGAAGGAAGCATCTGGAAGCAAAGACAAAGGCCAAGCATCTGGAAGCAAAAATTAAACTCTGCTAACATTTCATCCAATGTATATTATTAATCTAAATTTCAGTGTGCACAAAATACTAATGTATAATATTATTTCCAAAGTTCTTCAATTTCAGGATTTGAGATGATATATTCTACATGCATTCGTATATATTTATTTGTATAATATTAGAGATAATATTACACAAATAAATATATACGAATCTATGTAGAATATTATCTCAAATATAACATTTTATATGCCACACGACTTTATATTACAGCGTATTACGATTAGTATTAGTACTTTAAGAAAATATGTTAGAGAAAAGAAAAACATAAAACAAAAAAAGAAGCATTTGTACCATGCCCCCCTGCCACGTCGCCGGGTGGAGGGCATATTTGTACAAATGCCACACATTTGTACCGGATGGTTTGTACCGGTTCAATACTCGGTACAAATGAGGGGTTTGAACCGGTACAAGAGGCCATTTTTCCAGTAGTGGGAGGATTATCATTAGTACCATATCGGCTGGCTTGAGCTGTGGGGCAGACGAGGTGCATACCAAAGAAGAGGCACCCCGACTTGACAACTCATACCTTTATCGGCCTTTTGGCTAAGATCAAGTGTAGTATCTGTTCTTATCAGTTTGATATCTGATATGTGAGGCCTTGCCCTCACAACGATATTAAATTTATTTTTCATGGGGGAAGATCCACTGTGATAGCTTGCTATCTGTGTTCTCGTGTGTCGCTCTAGCGTTGCACTATTGCTTGAGCTTGGCACACCGCAACCAAACCAAAATTTAAACATTTTCTCTATTATGATCATGATGATGATGACGACATGATGATTACGATCTGTTTTTGGTAAATTATTTTCCAGGGAAGGTTTATGTTTTTTATAATTTAATTAATTCAAACTTGCCCAAGAGTAGGATGGCAATGGGCAGGGTAGGGTAAGGGTAAAGCATTTACCCACCTGTTGGCATACCCGTCCATCTCTGGTATACCCTTACCCTCCAAACGTAACGGGTAAGAATCCTTACCCATACCCACAGGGTACCCGTAGGGTAACAGGGTACCCGCAGGGTATTAACATAAACATGTCAATAAGTTCATATCCAAGAGTACAATGATAATTTGATAGCTAAATAAGTCTCAAACTTCACAATCACACACATATTGACATAGAGCCAGCAAGTTTGGTGACTCAGCCGAGGTGGAGGCGGCGGCGTCCTGGCTCGGACTGGCGTCGAGATCCGGCCGGGGAGGCAGCTGGCGAGTGGCGGGGCGCAGCCGCGCGGGGATCCGGCCGGGGAGGCGGCTGGCGAGCGGTGGGGCACGGCCGCACGGGGGTTGTGCGAGCGACGGCCGGTGTGGCGCGGGGGTTGTGCGAGCGGCACAGGCTGCGACCTGCGGGGAAAAAATCGAGTGGCGGCGTCGGGGGGTGGGGTCGGGGGAGAGGCGGGACAGGCGACTAGGCGAGGCCGCGAGGCACAGCGTGGGCCATTGGGCCACGGCGGGGGAAGGGGTGTGTTAGGGTTAGGATATATCGGTCTAGTTGGGTCAAATGTTTTTATGGGCTTCATTAGTGCAGGTACCCTTGAGTAACTAACCCACGGGTAGAGTTTCGTACCCTTACCCTTGCCCGCGGGTAGAGTTCCGTACCCTTACCGTTGCCCGCGTGTAGAATTCTATACCCGTACCCTTACCCAACAGGGTAGGGTACCCGCGGGTACCCTTACCCATGGGTAAAACCCTGTGAAGCGGTTGGCCCACTCGGTTTCAGACCGGGGCGAGCTCATGTCCTCCAAGCGTACAGTAAAACCCCAACACCTGTGCTCCAAAAACCGTAAAAGCGGAAATGCACTGAGGAGTGCACTCCCATCCCCGATCCCAGATCAGTTGTTTCGAGCTCACCCCCGCCAAAGTACCCAATACACCTTCTCCTGCCGGTTTTACCCCACTCACTCCAAGAACGACTATTCCCATCCCAACACATGCATCGCAAAGCTCAGCGTATATACATGCTTATATATATATAGTAGTAGTAGGGCAATCAAGGACAGGGTAATTAAAGAAGGCAGTGCAAGGTTCATCAACATGCATATAAAGTAAAGTGCTAGCATACTACATAGCAATGCCTAATAGGTATTTCAGAATCAGTCGGGCGTGAACACCTGTGTGCAAGTAGTCGTTGTAGTTTCTGTAGTCATACTTGATCTTCTGGCTTGACTCCTCGGCTCCGGGAAAACCTAGATTTGCAAATATAAATAAACACGGCGTCTAGATGCAAATAACTCCAAAGAGAAGTAATAAAGAACCAAATAACTCCGAACGCTAGTCTAACGGGTGCTTCATGATTTTAGAAAATACAAAAACTGATTTCATATTTTTCTAAGGTAGAAACAATTTATTATGGATTTTCAAATAAAGAAATACTTTATGACTTTAATTAGTTGCGATAAAGCACACAAAACATAAGTCAGCAAGTTAGAGAACCATAAACTAGGTTTTGGGGTTGGTCTGCATGGCTCAGATGACTAGTCAACGATGATTGTTGACCAAGTCAAAGAGGGAGGTCAAAGGTCAACCAGACCCCACAATTCACCCTGTGGGCCCCGTAGGTTAGATGGGACCAGGTTGGATAGTTGGCGGCCTCACCTGTTAGTGGGTCCCAACGGTAAGTCCGTAGGCCCCTTTGGTCAGATTGGAGAGATTGTGTAAGATGGTTTCGCTATAAGCGATGTGGTGTGGTTGAGAAACTTGGCAAACCTAGCTCAAGCTGGAACATGACAGAAGTGTGGCATGGCCGATGGTTTAGTTAGCGCATGCGTCGTGCATGACGAAGGTGTGGCACGGTCGCGTCGAAAGGTATGGCCGGGACTTGAAAGATTTAGAGAATGCACCAAGCACAAGGATTAAAGCTTGGTGGAACGGCCGAGCGATGCTATTCGCAAGCAACACCCAAACAAGATTAGGTAAAGGGCTAAGGTTAAAAGCATAACAGGATCTGACCAGACTTGCTATTTTCCGGCACAGGATGTAGCTCCTTGGTTGGGCCAGAAAGGGGGCACAAGCCAACATGTTAAAGAGCAGAAAGGATCAGGTTGTTGGTTTCGATAACACATACATGGCTTAGGAGCAGCAACTTGTATGTTTAGTGGCAACTCTAGAATGCTCACGCGATGGAGCAGATGTGCTGAACGTCCAGGATGTTAGCTTGAGCTAAACAGGTCCATGGCATGTAGGCCAAACAGAAATTGACCTCAAGCTTGTTAGCATTTGCAAGGTTTTACGGCTGCAGCTAACAGGAAAGAGCACAAGCAGAGGCAATGGACACGGCTTGGCAACAAGAAAGAAGATTAAAGCTTCCTGATTAGACACGCAAACGTGCAGGGCTTGGAAACAAAGAGGAGATAGCAACTTGCTAGCTTTTGCACTGGCTGCTATTTTATGGTTTGGATCAGAAAGGTCAGCTGTGGTCTGACAGATACAGAACTAGCACTACAGGTTTGTGCAGGTGTGGTGCTAGTGGATCCCCTGGCAAGGCCTGCAGCTCGCCGGTCGTGAGTGACACGATGGTGCCAGCTAGCCCATGGGCATGCTGTTAGGGGGTGAGACCTGGACAGATCCGCAAGGGGGCTACCCAAGCGGTTGTAGGTTAATGGAGGGGATCGAGAACTAAGAGCGTAGGTGGTAGTTCGCAGGAGGAACTCGGAATACGGCGAGAATGGCTAAGGACACGAGGGTTTAGACTGGTTCAGGCCTCCGAAGAGTAAAACCCTACGTCCAGTATGCGGTGGAATTATGCGTGAATGGGGAAGTCCCCTCGAATGGAGCTCTAGGCCGCCTTATATGGTCAACGGGCTAGGGCTTCCATTCGAGGTCGGTGGACCCTCATCGGGGTCGGTTACAAGTTAGGAAGGTCATCTTCCATGATTACAGGGTGAATCCCGCGATCCGCGGACCTTCTGGCGGCACCGAGCCGCGACCTGGGGGAGAATCTTGCGCCACAAGCCCGGCGGGTCCTCCGGGATCTGGATAAGGTCTTCCGGAGTCTTCCAAGGTCGCCGGGGTTGCGGATAAGGTCTCCGGGCCCACTTGCAGGTCGGTGGGGCTTCTGACAGGTCGAGTCCACATGTCAGGGACCATTGGGACCCTGGTCGGTGGGGACCCATGGGTACCCATGTCTCTCAAGCCCCCGATCGACGTGTAGGCGTAGCGGCCGAGATGAAGTCATGTCGAGGCTTGATGAAGTCATGGCACCGTCAAGGTCGCGTAGGGTGCACGGGGATCCAAAAAAGAAAACCATCTGAGCGCACACGAAGCCAAACAGCAAGCTCTTGGAACGCAAATCCAGGAGTTTGAAGTGAAGGCAAGGCGCTGTCATGTTGAAGAACCGCCGACCTGACTGGAGTCAGAGAAGATCGTCATGCCGTCGGAGAAGGCCCTTGTACTGACCAAAGGGAGGTCGAGCAAAGACATAGTGGGAGCTTGCTGCCGATAGGTCGATGCGACATAGAGGGGAGGGCGTCGCAAGACGCACTCGTGGAGTTGCCCCCGAGCAGTAAGGCGACCTGCAAGGTCGGGTTGATGCTCGAAGAACAAATCGAGAACCTACGGCCTTCTGCTTGCACTTTTAAGATGCTCTTCCCACTGAATAAGACAAGCCATCCAGAATCTTTGTGAGGCAGTGTCAGGCGCCAGGAGTCTTGTCGCGCAGCGTCCCATGGGCGTACTGTACGAGCACAGGACCTGTCCTAAGCGCAGATGCAGCTGCTGCCACTATGAGACAAAAGCTGAAGGGTTGTCATTAGGTGCGTGGCAGACGTGTCAGCAGCCCCAGAAACGGACAAAGACCTCGCGCTCCACGTGGTAACAGTGTTGTGGATAAGGACGCCGCGTCAGCTGAGGTGCGGGCGGTAACCAGAGCCAAGCTCCACTGCTATAAATAGGAGGCCTCATGGCGTACTTCTTGGACCAAGTTTGAGTACCATGGCGAAGCAGCTTGATAATTATGCGGTGCCCTGGTCTTGTGTGCGTCCACCAGAGCGTAGTGCTAGAGAATCATCCCTTGGAGCTAGAAGAATGCTTGCGAAGTTGGGAGAACTCCACCAACCTCTGCGCCCGCCCCCAGCGAGGAATCCAGGTGCAGCATGGGGCAGTACATGCCTTGACAGGCCTTGGGAGCGGAGGCCTAATGTGGTGTTGGAAACCATCATGCTGCGCCGAGAGAGGCCCGAGGTGAAGCTGGTCCCATTTGGGATCTTGTGAGAGCACCCTAGCAAAAGATGGGACTCCACAGGAAACCTTCTGGGGCTAGAGTAGAGGTGGCTGTGTGGCAGCCGCGACCTCGGCGGCGGTGGAGGTCTCCAAGTAGGTCCTGAAGCTAGAAGAAAGCTTGCGACGCGCTTCATCAGTCTAGGTTGCGCCGTAGCCACCATGTAAGGTAGATCAGGACCTTTAATATGTTTGCATCTTGTAATTGGCCTTGGGCCAAAGTCTGTTGTAGGTTACGAAGCTTTTATACACATGCTTGCATGGCAACTGATGCGTCTTGACCATTGTAAAGAGGCGCCCGGGCAGCAATGGCGTGGCCAAGGTCCCGGCGGGGCTGTGTTAGCACGCCGACCTCCAGAAGGTCATAGTAATTGACAAGAAAACCCATGTCGACCTGGGTCAATACGGCCGCTGTGCAGTGGCACAACGCAGGGTGTCAGTCCTAAACTCTGTAGGTCGTAGTCGACCTAGAAGGCAACGGGGCCTCAGCTAAGAGCTGTGATTAGGACCAAGAGGTCGTCAATGGGCAGTAGAGCCTTTAAGCACGGGGCCGGTGATAGAATTTCACCGCTGTAGGTCGGGGCGACCTAGAAGGCATGTAGGCAGCTGGGCCTAGGAGACGTGGTGTAGACCCGCCGTGGGGAGGCCGAGGCGACCTAGGAGGCTGCCGGTTCCTTGTCGACCTTAGATGGGCGATAGAGCTGGCCCATAGGTCGTCTGTGGGTCTTGAAGACCTTGAATGTGACACTGGTGATATTCATGTGTGGGGGATTGAATGTGGGGCATAACGGGTCTATGTCGGCCGGAGCGCTGACTAGAGGCCGGCGGACGCAGATTCCCGTACGGAACTAGCCGTTACTGCCATTTTCCCGTTAGGTCGAAAGAGCTGTTGGGTAGTAGATCCGCGGGAGGCGCCGAGCCGTTTGGTCACCGTGATTTACGCCAAAGAGACGTTGGGTGCGGCCGCCCGTTGCGCCGCTGGGGCCCAACTATATAAGGCCGGTCCATGGGCTGGGGACCTTTACTTGCTTTCGTTTCTACTCCGCACTAGGGTTCCGCCGCCACTCCATTGCTCAGAGAGAACGGCAGCACCGCCGTGCTTAGGTCCGCCGCGCACCGCGACCTCGCATGCGAACCAAGACCCTTGTACTGTTTAGATCCAAGTCCATCGGCCTCGAGGAAGAGAAGATGGAGCCGGCACCGATTCCGCCGCCGCAAACTGTCTGGGAGCCGTCCGTGGTGACGGAGGAACAGATCCAGGCCTTGGCGACCCGCGGGTTGCTGAGGCCCAAGACGAGGTCGGCTGGAGGCCAGCGGCAGGCGAGGAGTTCCCGACGAAGGGGACCGAAGAGACCGTCGTCTTCCTCGCGCATATCGAGCGCGGATTCGGGGCCCCGGCTGGTGACTTCTTCCGCGGCCTCCTCTTCTTCTATAGGATCGAGCCGGTGCACCTCGTCCCCAACGCCATCACCATCATCTCCTCCTTCATCCACCTCTGCGAGGCCTACCTTGGTATAGTGCCACACTTCCATCTGTGGCGCCACTTCTTCGAGCTCAAGAAGACGGGCAAGTCCGAGGTCGTGGGGAGCATCGGCTTCATGCTGCGCCGGTACACGAAGCCGGAGTACATCGACCTCGTGCTTTCGGACAACACCACCGGCTAGAAGCAGGGGTGGTTCTACCTCGACAACCCCGCGCCAGCGCTTCCTGACTCGACGGGGCGAGCTCCCGTCCCATTCCCGGAGTGGACCAACCAGCTCACGTCTCGGGAGACCGAGGAGCTGCGCCCTCTGCTGGACGACTTGGAGAGGTTGAAGGCGGAGGGGCTGACCGGCTGCACGGTGGCTATCAACTTGATTCAGCCCATCCAGGACCGGGTCCACCCGGCCTACGAGTACTGGGGCCAGTCCGACCCCACCCGGGTCGTCAAGCGCAAGGTCTCCAAAGGGGAGATGGCGGCGCGGGTGAAGAACATCTTCGGCGGGCGCATCCGCAATTGGGAGTGCCCCAAGGCGCTCGGTGTGTATCGACCTTCTGATGCGGTGAGTTTTCGACCTCAGTTCCCTTCTGCTTGAGAGCTTGAGCCCTTGTGATGCAGGTCTGTTCATCCTTCCTGTTTTTGTTTCAGCATCGTGAGGGCATCTACTGGTGCCCTGCGCCACTGCGCAATGAGGAGGAGCGCAATTACAAGGTCCGTGCCGCGGCGGACGCGCAGGCGACTCCGCAGCAAGGCATCGAGGAGTATATCTCCGATTCGTCAGTGGGGAGCGATGATGACGCTCCCGCCGTGAGGAGGGCACCGCCCAAGGTCGTCACGTCGGTGCCGCGGCGCACACGGCAGACGGCGGGCAAAATGTCCGCCTCTCGGGCTGCGGCTACGATCGCCGCCACCCAGACGGCGGAGGCCAAGAAGAAGAAGAGGAAGAGGACCGGGCCTGCTGTGTCGGCGGACACGGCGACGGTCAGCTCCGGCATTGAGACCATCAACGTCGAGGACGAGGAGGATGACGCCAAGTCACCGAGCGCGGCGACAGTCCCAACCGCTGGGACGCCCCGCAGAGCGGCGTCAACGGAAGAGGGGGCGACGGAGACGCCCCGTAGGGCTACCACGACGGAGGAGTGCCCCAGGTCAGGCGCTGATACATTGGGCGACACCGGGTCGCAGAAGAGGGCGAGGAAGGCCCCTCCTAAGCGCTGCAAGCCCGGGTTGAGGTCCGCGACCAAATGAGTCACGAGACCTATATCGATTCTCATTATGTACATCAAATTCTCTGCTGCTTCTGATCAGTTAAGGCCGCTGCTTGTTCACAGGACGACTCCGGCCACGTCGGAAAGCGCCAAGAATGCCTCAGGCCAAGAGGCGTTTGGGCGTAAGGGGAAAGAGGTGCCGGTGGAGCAGTCGCCGGCAGTCTCGACGGCTGATGTCACGAGCTCGGCCGCCGGGGCCGGGGCAGCGGCGGCGTCTGCGGCGGAGAAGGACGGGGCTAGCGCTGCTCCGCCCGCCGGGGGTGAGCAGGACGACCTCTGTATGGCGGACCCGCAGCCGACGCTGGACCCGCAGACCGCGGAGGCGGGCGGCGCCAACGTCGAGGACGACGATCATCAGTGCTTGTACGTCGGGACCCCATGGGAGGACGACGTCATCGCCGACCGCCGCGACATCGACGACTTCAAGGAGGCGTCGCGCACGATCGCGCGGACACTCGCGGTAAGGACTTGTGCCTTGATACTTCAATCCTTGTCGCTGACCCCGAGCGTCTTGTGAGGTCTCAAATCGAAATCTGTCTTTTTGTGTTGCAGTCGCTTGCCGTGCGAGCTAAGGCTCAGGCGGGCCTGGTGAGGGAGGCGGCCAACGCCCACGCGGAGGCTGCCACGGCCCGAGAGGCTGCTCTGCAGGCCAAGGTCGAGGCCGCGCAGGAGATGCATTGCGTGAAGGAGGCCATGGCTCGCCAGGCGGAGAAGGAGGTGGCCTCCTTGAAGAAGAAGCTGGAGGTCGCCGAACGGAAGGCGAAGGATGCGGCTGACGACCTCCAAGCCGTAGTAGAGGGTAAGTTTGCTAGGTCACCAAAGTTTGACTCTATGTGTCCCTTGGGTCTTTTTCTGATTTCTTGACCTTGAATGAGTTCAGGCGCCAAGGAGGCCGAGGACGCCCTGAAAAAGGAGCTTGCGGAAACCAAGGATCAAGTAAAGATCCTTAAGGAGAGGACCACGGAGATCCAGCAAGGTCAGTAGTTCTTTCGCCGCAGCGGTGCATTTTGACTTGCCGCCGTTACTTCGGTGAAATAACAGGTCTCTCCCAATTGATAATGCAGGTCTGGGGAAGGAGCTCGCCGACCTCAAGGAGGCCGCACAGTACGTGATGGACCTCTACGTCCCCCAAGAGGAAGGGGCGGAGCCAAAGGGGCTGGTCGACCGGCTGGATGAAGCCGAGAGCCGGATCAAGGACCTACTGCTGGACACCGCCAAGCTTGCGGCGGCTGCGGCGTTGTCGACGGTGAAGTACCACAAGCCGTCGTTCGACCTGCAGAAGGTCGCGGAGGACGTCGACCTATCTGGCTTGGTGAGGCGCGAGGACATCGTGGCTGCCGCAGGGAGGTTGTCAACAAGTTCGACTTCTGAATGTGAAAGGTCGAGCTATATCATTTTGTAGATGTAAGTTAGGCTGAGGCCTAGCAATGTAAACAAACTTTTGCCGTAATAAAGCTTTTGCAAACTATGCATCACTTGATTAGCAAGAACAATCGTTATGTAAGTTCGAAAATAACTAGATCGCGAGGTGCGCCCTCCGCTAACCCAACTCAGTGGAGGAACGGCTTACCAATTGTGTGGCTCAGCGTGGAGGCTTAGGCACAGCTGGCGCGCGGAGGGGGGTCGTGGACCCTAGGTCTCGCAACCTAGCGACTTAGGAACGTTCATAAAGAAAGTAACATCCAAACATGTGAGGGATGCGCATAAGCATAAGACATGTGAAAACCCCTTCAGGTCGTGAGACCCTTAGGTTGGCAAAGCCAAGCCCCCGAGCGCTTCGGGGCCTAACCTAGACCAAGCCCCCGAGCATTTCTAGGGGGAAGGGTAAAAACAACAGAAAGTAAAAGGGAGACCCAAAATGCAGGTCGACAGAGGGGCTGCCGAAAGGAATCTCTTTCTCTATTAAATGGAAATTACAAAAGGGGAGAGTACATAGCTTTTATTTTGGTACACATCTTCTAAGGATAGAAGAGACGCAGGTGCTCGATGTTCCAGACGTTCGGGACGCCTTGACCGTCGGCCCACTGGAGGCGATAGGTCGCTAGACCGACGACCTCCATTACGATGAAGGGGCCTTCCCAAGGCGCGGAGAGCTTGTGCATACCCTTGGTGTCCTGGATGCGTCGTAAGACGAGGTCGCCTACATTGAAGGATCGTTCACGCACGTTGCGGTCGTGGTAACGACGTAGCCGCTGCTCGTGGCGAGTGTGCCGCGTCAGTGCAGCCACACGGTGTTCCTCAATGCTGTCGAGGTCGACCTTGCGCGTCTCCTCGGCTGTCCCTTCTTCGTAGTGTTGGATGCGCGGGGCGCCGAAGGCTAGGTCGGTGGGGAGGACGGCCTCCGACCCGTACACCAGGAAGAATGGTGAATAACCTGTGGCTGAACTGACCTGGGTTCGGAGACCCCAGATCATGTGCGGTAGCTCTGCTAGCCACCTGGTGGCGTATTGGGAGGCGTCATCGAAGATGCGGTCCTTGATGCCTTGAAGCACCATGCCGTTTGCGCGCTCGACCTGGTCGTTGCAACGCGGATGCGCCACCGAGGCGTAGTAGACGTCGATGAGGCTGTCTTGGCAAAAGTCCTAGAAATCGGATCCCGTGAAGGCCGAACCTAGGTCGGTGACAATCCTATTGGGGACCCCGAAGCGGTGGGTGATGTCTTCAATGAACTTGGCCGCCTCCTTCGACGTGACGGTAGCAACGGCTCGGACCTCGATCCATTTTGTGAATTTATCCACCGCCACCAGGATGTGCCTGTAGCCACCAGGGGCTATTCTGAAAGGTCCCACTGAGTCTAGGCCCCATATGGCGAAGGGCCAGGACGGAGGGATTGTCCTCAGGGCTTGTGCCGGCACGTGCTGCTGCTTGGCGAAGAACTAGCACCCTTTGCATCGCCGGACTAGGTATTGAGCGTCGGACAGGGTAGTGGGCCAGTAGAAGCCCGACCTGAAGGCTTTTCCCACCAGGTTGGCGGAGGCTGCGTGATTGCCGCACTCTCTACCGTGAATCTCCTGCAGGAGCTGGAGACCTTCAGATCTAAGGATGCAGCTCATCAGAACACTGTTGGAGGCGGACCTCCGATAGAGCTCTGTGCCGATGACGATATAGTTGGCGCTGCGCCTGACGATTTTCTCACGTTCGACCTTGTCTTCAGGGACTCGCTGCTCCAGGATATAGTCGATGAAGTCGAGGCGCCAGTCATCTTCGGCTTCTGCCATAAGGACGTCGCGGACGCCTGGGGTGGGCACGTCGCCAGACGGCGTATCTGGGTCGCTGAGGAGCCTAATCGACGGTTTGCGCAGATCTTGGACGAACACACCGGCTGGGACCAGCGCGCGTTTGGACCCCAGCTTGGAAAGGACGTCAGCTGCTACGTTGTTGTCGCGGCAGACGTGGTGGAATTCCAGGCCCTCGAAGTGGGCTTCGAGCTTCTGTACCTCGGCGTAGTAGCCATTCATGGAGTCATTCTTGATGTCGCACGCCTTGTTGACCTGGTCGATGATGACCTTAGAGTCGCCATAGGTGATGAGTCGCTTGATTCCCAGGGAGACAGCGATACGTAGCCCGTGAATCAGGGCCTCGTATTCGGCACCATTGTTGGACGCCTTGTAGTGGATCTGCACGACGTACTTCAGGTGATCACCTTGAGGGGAGATGAAGAGTACACCCACACCTGCTCCTTCGAGGTTCAGGGAACCATCGAAGTACATCTTCCAATGCTCCGGCTTCTCCGTCGGTGGGGGTTGCTGGGTCTCGGTCCATTCAGAGACAAAATCTGCGAGGATCTGGGACTTGATGGCCTATCGTGGACAGAACTCGAGCTCGAACTCGCCCAGCTCGACCAACCACTTGACGATGCGTCCTGTGGTGTCGCGGCTACGTAGGATGTCTCCCAAGGGGAAGCTTGACACGACCTTGATCTTGTGTGACTGGAAGTAGTGCCGGAGCTTGCGCGAGGTGACAAGGAGGGCGTACAACATCTTTTGAGGTTGCGAATACTTGATTTTGCTGTCAGAGAGGACCTCACTGACGTAGTAGACAGGTCGCTGGACGGGGTAGGGTTGACCTTCTTCAGGTCGTTCCGCCACCAGGATCCCACTGACCACCTGGGTGGACGCGGAGATGTAGAGTAGCAAGGTTTCTTTTGGCGCTGGGGGCACCATGACCGGAGGCGTCGTGAGGAAGGTCTTCAACTCTTCGAGCGCCTGATCTGCCTCGTCTGTCCAGACAAACTTGGCTGACTTTGTCAGCAGCTTGAAGAAGGGCAGGCCTTTTTCCCCAAGCTTGCTGATGAAGCGGCCTAGAGCGGCCATAATGCCGGTGAGCTTCATGACGTCTTTCTTCCCGGTAGGTCTCTTCATCCTGTGGATGGCGTCGACCTTAGTGGGGTTCGTCTCGATGCCTCGGTGGCTGACCATGAAGCCCAGGAGCTTGCCTGATGGGACGCAGAAGACGCACTTCTCCGGGTTAAGCTTCCAGCGGTAGCGCCGGAGGTTGGCGAAGGTCTGGGCGAGGTCAGCGATGAGGTTGTCTTCCACCGTGGTCTTGACAACTACGTCGTCGACGTATGCTTCGACGTTTTTGCCAATCTGGGACTCCAAGCACTTCTGGATGGCCTTTTGGTAGGTCACCTCAGCGTTCTTGAGGCCGAACGTCATGGCTGTGTAGCAGTAGATGCCGTGCGGTGT
This sequence comes from Cenchrus fungigraminus, assembly GCA_036936925.1. Lineage (NCBI taxonomy): Eukaryota > Viridiplantae > Streptophyta > Magnoliopsida > Poales > Poaceae > Cenchrus > Cenchrus fungigraminus. The sequence continues at coordinate 24,927,779 of CM072768.1, forward strand.
TATGAGCACCGTTTTGTCTTGATCAGAGACCTTCAGGGCTATCTGGTGATACGCTGAGTAGCAGTCGAGGAAGCATAGCAGGACGCTTCCGGCTGTAGAGTCAACGACCTGGTCGATGCGCGGAAGAGGGAGGGGTCTTTAGGGCAGTGCCTGTTGAGATCGGTGTAGTCGATACACATTCTCCATTGACCGGTTTTCTTGGGTACAAGCACCGAGTTGGCGAGGCAAACCAGATTTTTACACTCACGGATAAATCCGGCAGCTAGGAGCTTTATTATCTCTACCCTAATGACCTCCTTGCGATCCTTCGCAAAGCGGCGTAGCTTCTGCTTGACAGGCTTGGCCGTCTTGCTTACATCCAAGGAGTGCTCAGTCAGCTCCGTTGGAACACCCGGCATATCCGATGGGGTCCATGCGAATATGTCGGTGTTGTCCCGGAGGAAACTGGTGAGCGCGAGTTCCTATTTCTCCCCGAGGTTGTCGCCGATGACCACCGTCTTCTCTGGGTCGGCAAGGCCGAGGCAGACCTTCTTTGTCACTGGTACGGCATTGAGGGCGGTGTCAGTGCGCTTCTTCTTTGGGACGGTGAGGTCGCTCGGGGCGACCTTCGCAGCTTCGGTGACCATAACCGCTGAGGCGTCGACGCAGGCGTTCGTCGTGGTGATGTCCAAGGCCTCGTTGTCGCATTTGAACGAGACAATGAGGTCGCCGTAGACGGTGAGGACCTCGTTAGGGGCCAGCATCTTCAACACCAAGTAGGTGTAGTGCGGGACTGCCATGAACCTAGCCAGCATGGGGCGACCCAGGATGGCGTGGTACGAAGACTTGAAGTCGGCGACCTCGAAGCTGAGATACTCCGTGCGGAAGTTCTCCTCCGCGCCGAAAGTCACTGGAAGGGAGACCCGACCCATGGGGTAGGCCGCCTTGCCGGGGACGATGCCGAAGAAGGGCTCGTCGCACGCAGTTAACCTCTTGAAATCGAAGTTCATCTTCTTCAAGGTCTCGACGAAGATGACGTTGAGCACGCTTCCCCCGTCGAAGAGGGTCTGAGGGAGCATGGCGCCCTCGACTATGGGCTCGACGACAAGCAGGTAGGACCCAGGATCTGGGATGTGGACCCAGTGATCAGCCCTGGAGAACGTGATGGGCTGCTCCGACCACCACAGGGGCTGCGACGGCTTGGTGTGGATGAGCTGGATCTCGTGCTTATCCTTGCGATAGCGCCTCCTGCTTGAGCTGGTCTTCAGGCCACCGACGATCATGTTGATCGACCTCTTGGCCTGCTGGAAGGGGCCATTTGGGTTGCCCGCCGCCGGTGGAGGAGGTAGGTCGTGCTCGTCATGGCGGTCCTCCGGCTGATGGTCGTCACGTCGCTGGTCATCGCGGCGGCCGTCGTCGCCGCGACCACGTCGGTCGTCCCGGCGGTTGTTGTTGTAGCGACGTGATGTCGACCGATCTCCATCGCCTCTGGGTCGCTTCAGATCTTCGGGTGTACGGAACGCCCTCTTGAATTGTGAGCACTCGCGGACGGTGTGGGTGGCCCCCTCGTGGAACGTGCAGGGGCTATCGAGCACCGCGTTGAACTCATCGACGTTGAACGTCGAAGGTCGTCGTCCCTCCGCCGCAAGCACCTCTGAAGGTCGCTTGCGCAGCTTGGAGCTTGTGTCACCGGCGGTGCCAGAGGCGCCTGCATCGCGCTTGGCGTCGGAGTCAAACTGGTTGACCAGCGCCTCGTCGGTGTCGATGAGCTTGTTCACGACCTCCATGAGCGCCGAAACTGTGGTGGCTCCCGACTCGTGGATCTTCTCAAAGATCTTGCGATCTCTGACGCCCTTTTTGTAGCTGTCGACGACCTGGTCTTCCCGGACACTGACGCAGGTGTTGCGGTTCTCGAAGAACCGGTTGGTGTAGTCGCGGAGCCGCTCATTGGTCTTCATGGTAACCCTCCCGAGGTTGAAGGCGTTACCGGGGCGATTATAGGTCGCCTGGAAGTTGGACGTGAAGGCCTGGGAGAGGTCGGCCCACGACGTGATGCTGCCTGCTGGGAGGTTGTTGAGCCAGAGCGATGGTGCGTCACCCATCACCAGTGGGAAGTACGCCGCCATGTGGTCGAAGTTGCCGCCGGCCGCCTTGATGGCGACGTAGTAGGTCGACAACCAGATGTTGGGGTCGGAACGGCCGTCATACTTCTGGATGTTCGGCTTGAAGTTGTCGGGGTAGGCGACCTATCTGAGGCGAGGAGCCAACGCAGGGAAGGCGGTGATGGCCATGTCGTCGACGCCATCCCCGACTTGGGCGCCGCCTCTGCTCTGTGCAGGGGCCACGACCTGGGATCTGGGCTGGCGATCCGGGTTTGGAATGGGGCCCTCCGGGTGGCCGTAGTCCGCCTCGTACTGAGCACGTCGCCTGTTCTCGACGTCGTGGCGGTCGCGCTCCTCACGCTCCATGATGCGATGGACGGCACCCGGAGGTCCGTACTCGCGGTCGTACTGCGCGAGACGTCGCAGCTCCAGCTCCTCACGCTCGCGATGGCGCTGATCGATGTAGCCACAGGCGTCGCGGCCACGTCTGTTCTTCTCGAGGTTGGCGCGGAGGTCGCCATCTTTTGCACCATTCGCCCGAGGCTGGTCGGGGTTGTGCTGGTCGACTTCCTCCTGGATGGTGGGGAGTTTACTGTGCGCAGGTCGATTGGATCGACTACGCGAATGCCGGCTTGACGTCGACGCAGCGGACTTTGCTGCTGCACTCTTCTCCTCCACCAAAGCCGTGGCGACCCGAAGGTAAGCCATGGCTGCGTCAGCCTCGGGTGAGGGGTTGGCTTGCTGGAGACGTGCCATAGCTGCGCCCAGGTTGGCCTGAGGGCTATTGAACGTCGGCAGCCCTGCTTCCTCAAACTCGAGACGTAGGTCTCAGGCGCAAGGAGGTACCGCCTGGCGTTGCTCTTCCACCCGTCGCTGAGCACGGTTGGCATTGCCCTGGATCCGACGTGCTTCCTCGGAGTCCGTCGCGCCGAGACGCGGTGGTTCGTTCGCCGACACCACCAGGACCCGCCGCAGGATGGAGCTCTGGTCGTTGGGGGAGACGTGGATCCGGACCTTCTGGAACTCACTAGCGTCTGAAGACGTGGGAGCTCGCGTGGTACGGGGAGCAGTACACCCCTGGTCGATCTTCTTCCGCAGCCGACAGCCACGGAGGGTGTGTCGCGCGCCCTTGTGGTAAGTGCACGGTACGTCGAGCGAATCGCAGCGGGCGCGGAGCTCGGGCTTGAGGTCGCCAGATGGCTCCCGCCGCCCAGATTGGATCTGGGAGGTCTTGGTCACCTGACGGGTGTAGACGTCGCTGGATGGTCGCAGATCGAAGGGGAAGGTCTTGCGGCACGACGCGGTCTGCGTTGAGCACTGGGCTCTCTCGCAGATCTGGAGGGTTTCCTCCATCATGTCGATGACTCGCTCCATTCCCTGAACAATGTCATAGGGTTTGGGCGGGCGGGTCTTCGACGCCAGATCGGAAACAGGGACGGCGTCGGGTGTCGTCGGGATCTTCACAGCGGTCGCCGGAGAGGTCGCGGCCGCCGATACAGTTGAGGTCGCCGTGAAGGAGCCGAAGCAGATCTCCACGGGCTTGGCGAGGATGTCCGCCATGCTCGCCGGGAAACAACACCAGATCGGGCCACCATGCTACACAGCGAGTTCCCGATCACCCCCACCTGGCGCGCCAACTGTCAGGGGGTGAGACCTGGACAGATCCGCAAGGGGGCTACCCAAGCGGTTGTAGGTTAATGGAGGGGATCGAGAACTAAGAGCGTAGGTGGTAGTTCGCAGGAGGAACTCGGAATACGGCGAGAATGGCTAAGGACACGAGGGTTTAGACTGGTTCAGGCCTCCGGAGAGTAAAACCCTACGTCCAGTATGCGGTGGAATTATGTGTGAATGGGGAAGTCCCCTCAAATGGAGCTCTAGGCCGCCTTATATGGTCAACGGGCTAGGGCTTCCATTCGAGGTCGGTGGACCCTCATCGGGGTCGGTTACAAGTTAGGAAGGTCATCTTCCGTGATTACAAGGTGAATCCCGCGATCCACGGACCTTCTGGCGGCGCTGAGCCGCGACCTGGGGGAGAATCTTGCGCCACAAGCCCGTCGGGTCCTCCGGGATCTGGATAAGGTCTTCCGCATTCTTCCAAGGTTGCCGGGGTTGCGGATAAGGTCTCCGGGTCCACTTGCAGGTCGGTGGGGCTTCTGACAGGTCGGGTCCACATGTCAGGGACCTTTGGGACCCTAGTCGGTGGGGACCCATGGGTACCCATGTCTCTCACATGCCGACTCAGGAAGGTTCGTCGATGAGAGGTTAGGTAACTCGATTTTGAGGAAAAAGGAAACAGCTTGGCAAGGCAAGCTTGTAGGAAAGGCTCAACATGGTGAACAGGAAGGGTTACGTACACCGACAAGAGCATGGTCGTGCAGACTAGGTGCGCGTGTGCAACAACATGGTGTTCCACGGCCACAACATGGCTGCGGCACACATTGAGCACTCAACTATGTGAGTTCGCGGCGGCACACAACTGCAAGGATTTAGCGGTGGTGATGACATGACTTAGTGTGGCATAGCCTCATGTCGATCATCAGCACGGGAGGATAGGACGTGATCTTGATCTGCGGCACATAGAAGCAAGGTTGGGTGACAATGTGAAAGATCCAAGGATCCGGCGTGGCCGCAGATGTGCGTGCCGGTGTGTGGAACAACACCCCAGGGTCTAGATAGGAGCACTCACAAGGTGCTCGAGCAAATGCCCGAGAGGCACTCCGTGACGACAACAGCGCGGCCGGCGGGAGAGGTCAATGGAGAGGCTCGGGACGTCATAGAGAAACACACAGGGGTTCTCTTATGGTGAAGAAAGGTGCGAGCTTGAGCGGTTTGCGAGCATGATGGCGAGCTCGGGTTGAGACGTACAAGACGGCGACACGGTTTGCACTTGCGCAAGTGCCGGCCGTGCGTCGGCAGCTCGGCTAGGTGAGGTTGGCGATTCGGGGTTTGCTGACCCTTGGTGTGGCGCACGCCATGACCGGTGGTGGTTACCACGACGGCTGGCAAACGGGGCGATGGTGAGGTTTAGGTAGATCAGAGGCTTGGCTAGGGGGCCAAAGGTTTGGGTTCTGACTGGCTACAGGGCACGAGTACCCCATGCCTGTGGAAGGCAGAGAGCAGCGGGAAGACAGAGCTCACCGGCGGCGACTCCCTTTCCGGCGGCTGGCGATCAGACTCGACGGTTAGGTTCAAGAGACCCTAGCGGAACACTTAGGATGGTAGAAAGGCGAGGCCTTGCCCGGCTCTTGGGCGCATCCCGCACGACGACGAGGCCCTAGGGCGGCGTGCTCGCGGTCGGGTTGCCGGCGTGCTCGCGCTGGCGCGTGCGTGCGCCAGGATCGTGCACGGTTTGGTGTTGTGCTCAGGGTGAGCAAGATGGTGATGGCGTGCACGCGCAGGACAAAGAAATGTCCTCGGTCAACAGGTAGGACGACGGCGCGGTCTAGGAACGTGCGAACGCCGGTGCGCGAACTGGGTATCCTCGGGTTCGTCCCGATGGTCAGGGCAGCGGTTTGGCTTGTGCGCCCGCGTGTATTCGACCGCGAGGCGAGGTCTCGGCCGAGTACGGCAGCGACGTGCTTCCTAGCGGCTTGCTGTTCAGACATAACCCGAACAGGTTCTGCCCATGGCGAGGACAGCCGTCAGGGTCTCCACAGCTGCAGCTCGTCTGGTGGCTCTGCACCGTTGGGTGGGGGATCGAAGCTGTTGATCCCTCCTTACTCTACTGATCAGAGAAGACCGGTAAGGGATGAGGTGTTGCTGGTGGTGGCGAGATGGAAACGGTCTCTGCTGTTAGCTTGCTTTTGAGGAGCAGAGAGCAGGCGAGTGGTTTGGAGAAGCAAAGAAAGGTAGGGGTGAGGTCTAGGTTTCTAGGTTCAGGATTAACGCCCCAGAAGGGACGGCTTTGCCCTTCCTGGTCGGTGGTATGCGCGTGCAAGCCAAAGCTCGGGCCAAGGCAGTACCTTGCCTGGCGGCGCACGGCGGCTGAACGGAGAACGGACGGCGGCTCGGTTGGGCTCCAGCACGCGCATCGGCAAGTGCACGGCTGCAGGTTTGGGTCCGGCGAGCAAAAAGGGAAACCTTCGCCATCCCCACGTGCGTGCACGAGCGCGCAAACCAGCATTATGCTGCGATGGCGCGGCAGACAGGGTGGTGTGTTCATCGGCAAAAAGAACGGGGAGGTCGGTCAAGCGATGGCGCGCGCGCGGATCGTCAGCAGCGGCACCTGCAAGCGTAAAGCACGGCTCGATGGCCGGCACACAGACGACGGCGGTCGTGCAGCGGCGCTGAGCAGAGCAGGTAAAGGAGAGGGCTTGGTCCCTCGGGCTTGGCCCGGTTCTCCTCTCTCGGCACGAAGGCCGGTTCCATCACAAGAAGGTGGGCACGGTGCTCACATGGGTTCTTGGGTGCTGCGGTGAAAGGCGGCGAAGAAGTGGAGCAGAGGCAGCGGCTCGGCTATCGGCGTCGCGGTCCATGGCTCGAACTGCTCCGGCTCCTTCAGGACGGCAGCGCCCTCCGGTGTCGACGCCGAGGTCCACACGCGGACAGCTCCGGGCTTGGCGTGGTCGTCGTTCCCGGCATCTTCCTCAGCACGGCGTCGGCATCGTGGTCTCACACGGGCGCGGCGACCTCTGGCTCCACAGCACGGCGACCCCGGCTGCAGGACGGCGGCGCCGGTCTTCTCAGGTCAGCGGCGCGGACGGTCCCGGCGTCGCGGCGGCAGCTGCCTCCGGCGGACGCCCCTCTCCCTCTTCCCTTCTCCTTCCCCCACCTTCTCCTCTCTTGCGGTGGACAGGGGAACTCCCCCAAGGATGGCCGCAGAACCGGGATGAGACCCACGGCGACGGCGGCTAAGGCGCCCCGGCGTCCGGGGTGGTGGCCCGGCGTTCTCCCCTCACTCTTCTCCCTCCTCTTCTCCTCCAACAGCGGCGCCTTGGATGGGGATTCACCCCAGGCGGCGGCGGCAGGGAGATGGCTGGGCACGAAGGGGATTTTATAGGGCGGCTGCTAGGGTTCGCAGCGCGCAGGTGCACGGCGGGGATGCGGTGCGAGAGCACGTGGAGGCCATCCGCGGCTGCCAGCGCTGCAGGAGGCGGCGGCCATGGGGGCCGGCGCGGGCTCGGGCGCCCCCCGTTCTGCCCCACGGCGGCGTCACAGGAAAAGCAGAGAGGAAGAGAGGAAGAGGAAAAAGGTGGGGAAAGAGAGGCTGACCGATGGGGCCCACGCGTCGGTGAGACAAAGAGATGTGGTTGGTGTTTGCTGGGCCGACGGGTTAGGTGGGCCGAAAGGCCAGGCAGGCCGGCCTGTTGGGCAGACTGGCGGAGTTAGATGGGGGTGTTCTAGCAGACTTTCACTGGTGTGGTTAAGACCCAACAGAGATAGGGGTTTCTTTCCTATTTCTTATTAACCTTAAACCTTAAACAAATACAACTCAAATTTGAATTTAGAATTCAAATTCGAATCACACTCAAATAAAATCCAACAAACTCCAATAAACTCCAAAATTACTCACACTAGCATTTATAATCCTAAATTTATTATTTATCTCAAAATAAATCTAAGAATTTAGGAAAGGTACAAAGAAGACATCCTTATAAATTAAATGAGGAATCAAATCCATTCAAAACAAATTTGAAATTCACATTTTTGCAAACATTAACATTCCGGAAAAATCCGAGATGTTACATTAAATAAGCACACACAACTTGAAGAATGAAGAAGATATGTGATCTCCAATTGACAGAGAAATACGATGCACTCACCAGTGGAATCAGAACCTTCTGCTGCATTTTTCAAGCTCAGCGACGAAAAGGCTGCTCCTGTGAGGCTGTGAACCCTCCAGCATGGTGGAGCGACTCGATCGTCATGATGTCCCGTTTGGCATCCATGATGAGCCTCCACGACGACGAGGTCCTCGTCGGAACCGTGCACCAGCAACCCGCGTCGTCGTCGTCTTCGTCGTCCGTTGTTGCGGATCGTACGTGCGCTGCTCTGGATTTTGCGTTCGCTCCGTGCCTCCGGCGTTAAGTCCTTGGTCCGCGTTGAGCGGAGCAAGCAGCACAGGGATGCACGCTCGTCGGGACTCACGCAGGCTCTGATGGCATCGTGTGCCATGCATTCAGGGGCTAGAGCTGACGTGCTTCTAAAGCCTCGGCTCAACGGTTAACGCTTACGGAGCCGGGATGGTCGCCAGGGCGCGGCCGCCGGCGACCGCCGGCGCCGCTCCGAGCAGGGTCCTGTCGTCGATGCGCACCGGAACCCTATAGAAGCTTCCAACCACCTATCATCACTACAGGAAATCCTAAACACGCCGAGTGTTTTCCATCGGACACTCGGCAATAGGCTCTTCGCCGAGTGCAGACACAAAAACACTCGGCGAATAAGCTATTCGCTGAGTGTATTTTTTCAACACTCACGTCTAGCTGTTTGCCGAGTGTCTGTCAGCGACAGATGACAAAATTTGATTTTTTTTTCTTCCCCTTGGCTTCAAACTTTTTCTTTAGTTTTCACACAACATGTGGTACTCCATATCAAAATTTGGTAAACTTTTACATTTGTTTGCTATATTTAGTTAATTAATTGCATTTTAAGAAATTTTTTAAATGAAGTCAAATTTGAACTACAATTGATTTAAATAATAAAAAATAAGTAGAAAAATAATATTCACATTGTTTAGCTTAGTTTGAGACCTTATCCGTGAAATTAAACGAAAAATTGAACATCTTGTTAAGGAAATATGATCATGAACATGTGGCCGAGTGGTTTTCAAGTTATTAAAAAAAATCAAATGAAGTCTAAAAATCATGATATTTTCTATGGCGTGATGTTATCATATATGGAGGTTGTGGTAAAAAAATGGGAAAGTTTCACACATTTGTAACAAAGGTTGTCTATAAACCGAAGCATATGAGAAGAAGATCCTAAGTGTTGAGAAGGATTCGCTAAAATTTGAAGTCAAAGCGATGGTCAAATTGTGATTTGACAACAAAAATTTTTGTATGGACAAAAGAGAAGAAAGTTTGCTTTATGTAAATTTTTGGTAATTTTTGAAGTTGTTTGATAATTTTAATGTATTAAGTGCCATTATAAAATTATGATGGATATAAACTGAATTTGAGTTATAAGTGTAAAATAATAAAATTCTATGAGTACAAAAATCAAATACATATTATTGAGTGAATTTGGGAAGATATTTGTTCAATTAATTGATATTATTTAATTTTATGTTATGTAAAAGAAGGAAAAGGAGAAATTTGGAAAAACAAAAACAGGAAAACATTCGCTGAGTGTTTATTTTTGACACTCGGGAAACAGCTAGACACCGAGTGCCACGTCATCAACACTCGGCGAAGCCTCCACGTCATCGATCCCAAACTCCTCTCTTATTGGCTCTCCTATTCTCCACAGGATCCCTCCCCCTCCTCCTTATGTTTCCCGAGATCCCCAGTTCCTCACCCAGGCGCCTCCCGGCCTCCCTCATCCGCGCGCTGCCACTGCCAGCGTCCTCACCGATGCCCACCGGCAGCTCGACATTGAGGAGATGCCGCCGGGGCAGCCGACGTTCTTCACCCCGCCGCTGCGTATCTACATCCACCCGGCGTCGCCGCGCGGGGCACCCCCAGCCCCGGCTCCACCGCCCCCCCCCCCGACGCCGACCACGACCGCCTCCCTCCCCACCTCGTCCGCGCCGCCCATCTTCTCCTCGCCGGTGCGAACCGCGGCCGTGCCCTACCGCGCCACACCAACCTCGCCCTCTTCTGCTCGCCAGCGGGACATCCCTCCCAGCGGCGCCGCCGGGACCTCCCTCCCCAACGGCGTGGCGCAGCGGAACCAGCCTCCTAGCAGTGGCGGAGCCAGGATCAAAATTTACCTATGGCGAACTTACTATTACTAATTATAGATATAGTCATAATATATGTATTAATATACTAGAGATCATCATATGAATTACAATTGTATACAAATTTCGAATATTGATAGGTGAATAGTACGATGAATATATTATAAAAACACTAAGTACAGCTAGATGTTCGATGAAGATTCATTCTAAACAAAAAGTTGAAGGTGACAGGACAACAATATTTAGTGGCTGGCGGCAGCGAGAAAGACTACGTTCGGCTTGCTTATTGTACATTATTTTTCTCTCATAATAAATTTGCCGTACAAATCAATCAGCAGCACTTTTATTTCAGAATAAATCCGTCGTGCAAATAAGCACAGACGAACAGAGTCAAAGGCTGGACGCGATATCCTTCCATGCTGCATGCATGATGTAATTAGGTTCATTAGACTTTATTTTTTTAAGCATATTACTGGTAAGTATACTGCTAATTTGTGATTAGGTCCTTTATCAGCGAGCAGCTAAGGCGGCCGCCCTACCTTGCCATAGTGGTGGCTCCGCCACTGCCTCCCAGCTGCGCCGGCGGGACCGGCCTCCCCAGCGGCCGGCCCAAGCGGCGGCGCGGCTGGACCGGCGTCCCCACAGGAGGCGCGGAGCTGCACCCGCGGGAGGCGTGGGCGCGGCCACCTGCGGTGGCGGCGGCGCGACACGGCGCACAGCACCCGCGGCGGCGCGGCCTGTTGGTGCTCACCAGCGACGGCTCGGCCTGCCGGCGGGCGGCGTGACAATTTTTTTGTTGTTCAGAAAATATTCGCCGAGTGCTATGTAGCACACTCGGGGAAGTTTCGCCGAGTGCCCGACGTTTGACACTCGGCGTCTTTCTCTTCACCGACTCTTTGGTTCCCGAAAGCTTGTCGCCGAGTGCAACACTCGGCGAATACAACGCCGAGTGTTTTATGGGCTTTGCCGAGTGCCCCAGGCACTCGGCGTCTTTGGGGTTTCCTGTAGTGCGTGCGCTGTTGGCGTTGACGACGCCGGTGACGGCGAGCGGCCAGGACGGCAGCACAACCTGCATGCAAGATCATCAGCAAAGGAAAGAATAGAACAGAATGGAGAGAGGATGTTGAGACAATTTTGCAGCAGTGTCAGTATCGGATTCTTAATTACTTGTTCAGTTAATGGGCCGCCGATTGCAAAGATCAACAGGAATAACGCGGCCCGGTTTTCTTCTTAATTCCATCGCTTCCCTCTGGTTCCGATCTTGACAACTCATACCTTTCCCGGCCTTTTGGCTAAGATCAAGTGTAGTATCTGTTCTTATCAGTTTAATATCTGATATGTGAGGCCTCGTACTCATAATGACATTAACTTTATTTTTTATGGGGGAGGATCCTATACGATAGCTCGCTATCTAGGTCCTTATGTGTCACTCTAGCGTTGCATTATTGCTTGAGCTTGGCACACCCCAACCAAACCAAAATTAAACTTTTTTCCTCTATATAAATATATTTGCGTGAGGTTTCCACTAAAGAAACACCCATGATATCTACTAATGAAACCCAATTGCAAGAATTATACTCTCTTGTTCTCAAATATGTTTCCACGCTATTTATAGTGATGAATTCCACCAAATATTTAGAAGTTGCATAGCTTTAACAGATAGTTTTGTGGATTCTTGTGCTTCATACTTGTATGGATCAGGGCTACTTTCATGCATTTATTTATTGACAGGCCTACTAAGCATAAGCCAAGCATTGTTCAAATGGAAAAGGATCGGAGTAACAAATTGCATGCCAAAAACATGAGTGATACTTTCTGGCTCCAGGGATACATCCTCAAATATCTTAATATGGGGCATGAATCTGATGCGCTACCATTTTACTCTGAACATCATATTTTGATATGTGGAGTTTAGAAGCCTTGGATCATTTGAAAGTTTCAGGTGACAACGACATGGAAACTATATATTCATGTAGATTACAAAAATATTAAAATTTTATTTGATCCAAAAACACATTATAAATAGAAGTTAGTGGTTATGTATGTCAATATATAGTGGCTAATTAGGCCAGATATTAGTATTGAATATGTAATTCTTTGAATTAGCATGAGCAAAACCCTTGGCCTGAATGTAATGCTCCAAAGACAAAGCAAGGATACGTACCTAGCATGAACACAAAACAAGGATAAATAGCACGGCATCAAATCCTCTTTATTAGCATGATGTATTGGTGTAGATATGTGGAAAGTTACAATGCCATGGGATGAACCCCTTTAGAGCAACTCCAGCAAGGGCCTCCATATGGACCTCTACTCCAAAATTTGGAGGTTTGGTGCAAAAAATCAACTCCAGCAGGGCCTTCAAATGGACCTCTATTTTGCATGTCCCTCCAAATTTCCCCTCTAAGTCTCCATTTCTGGAGGCCCTCTACCCCCTCCCCCAACAAAATGTAGGTCCCACCATTTTCTTTTTGCCCCCACCCGGCCACCCCATCCTTTCTCTCCCTGCGGAGGAGCCGAGGCCAGCGCCGCTGTCCGCCGCCTCCAGGCGCCGCCGCGCGCCTCACTGCCGTCTCCCCCTCCTGCGTGTCGGCCTCCCGCCGCATACCTCGTCCCCGACGGAGCGCAGCACGACCGCTGGTCGGCGAGCGGGCCGGTTCCCGCTGGTGTCCTGGAGCGGCAAGATCCGGCGGCTCGTCATCCTCGCGGAACGGGAGGGTCGCCGGCGGGGAGTACGGCTGCCCACGAGAGGGCGCCGGCCAGCGGTCGTTAGGAGGGTGCAGTGCTCTGCTCCTCCTCTGCCTGCGAGGCCGTGGTGGGCTCCGGCTGCAGCTCCCAACCCAGGCCGAGCCACCACGCGACGGCCTACCTGCTCGCCGCACGAATGCCACTAGCAGCAGCCGCATGAACGCCGGCGGAGAAGAGCACCGCGGCCGACACCTCCATGGCCGCCATGTCGGGCCGGCCGGCGCGGTGGGCGTCGGCGTTGGAGAGAGAGAGAGGGGCGCGAGGCGGAGATGGAGCTGGTGTGGAGCTCGCCGGCGTCTGCGCGTCGACGACCTCGCGGCCCGCCCAATCCTCCCATTAATAGTAACCATATCAATTTTTGTAGCTTCATTAAATATAATAAATGAACTACCAAATTAAAAGTGAACAAAACGAAATGCACATATTCACATGGTTTACAATTGTCAAGCCACTGTGTACTATTCACTAGTCAATTTTTGTAACTATATCTTAATAAACATAGTAACCATATCAATTTTTTAACTTTAATAAATATAAAATAATAATTTTACGTACAAATATACACTAGCAAGACCAAATCATGATTACCATATTAATAAGATTAGATGTTGTACTTAAGTAGGATTTTGCATGAAAAGAAATTTTTTTTGTAGTTGTTGCAGTGAAGCAAAAAATAATGCCCATTAGAAGATATTACTCGTTAATGATAATAAAGTTGTCATTTTGATTGTTGAATGTATTGTTGCCTAGTATATATGAAAAGTAAGAATACTAAGGTTATTCTGCTACTTTTTGCGTTGTATAAAATTTATAATAAATAAACTAGAAATTTAGGATATTTAGAGCTAATTAAATTAAAAAAAATGAAAAACACATTTGTACCGGGCCTCCTCTTGCCCCGGTACAAATGTGCTTTTCGTTATGGCGCGAAACGAAAAGCACATTTTTACCTGGCCTACTTTCGCACCGGTACAAATGTGATGGGGATATATATGTCCCGGCCCATTCTCCTCCCCTTCTTCGTCCTTCTTCCTCGTCTTGGCCTCTGCATCACCGTCGCCGCCGCCTCCTCTGCATCACCATCACCGCCTCCCCAACCATCACCGGCCACATCCCGCGCTCCCCGCTGGCATTTCCACCTCCCTCACTGTTGCGCCTCCCTCTCTCGTCCACTCCGCCGCGCCGCGCCGTGCCGACACGCGCCTCAACACCGCCGCGCCGCCCTCCCCGCCATCGCCCGCCGTCCCCGCGCCGCCCGCCGTCTGCCCGCTCCACACACGGTCCACCGCCGTCCGGATCTGCCCGCCCCCGGCCGGATCCAGCCCGCCCCCCGCGCCCGTCGTCGCCGCCGTCCGGCACCCGCGCGCCGTGGACGTCGTCCCGGCCACTGCTCCGTCGACCCCGCGCGCCGTCCCCGACCGCCATCCGCGCCGTCCACCCCGACCGCCGTCGTCCGCGCCGCCGCCTGCTCCCTGCGCTCCCACGCCGGCGGGTAAAGCCCCAGCGCCGCCCGTCGTCCCTCATTGGGGGCTGACGTCAGTCCCTTTTTTTCAATTTCTATGATTTATAATTTAGTGTATTTAGTTTAATATTTTAAAATTAAATTTCATTTAGATTTTGTTAAAGATTTAAATTTATATGTACATGTTATTTAGATTTATATCTAGATTTAGAATTTTTTCACTACATTTAGATTTTGTTAAAGATTTAAATTTCTATGATTTTTTTATTTAGATTTATATCTAGATTTAGAAATTTTTCACTACATTTAGAATTACATTAATATTTAGACTTAGATTTAGATGTAAATGTTATTTAGAATTAAATTTAAATTTAGATTCACTCGACTCGACACGCTCGACACACGACTTGGTTTCTTCATCAGAAAATTAGTTACTTCATTAGAAAATGAGTTACTTCATTAGAAAATAATGATTATTTATTCTTGTTATTTAGTGACAATGGATTCAATAGCGGAGCAGCAATGCGAAGAGGCACTGTTAATGGACATAATTGCTAACAATCATGGTTCGAACTATCCGGTTAATGAACAAGATCAGCGCGAGGCTGACAGCTACCTGAACATGTCTGGTGATGGCATCGATGCGGAAGAGCAACCAGTTGCCGAGACAAGAAACGATGGGCAACCATCAGAGGTATACTTAGTACAAACTAGTACCACGTTCCGCTTTAAGTTTAATTACTATATATATGTTAGTGGAGCAATCAGTTAATAGTCCTTAATTTTCCAGGAACCGTTATCAAGCATCAAAAAGGCTTGTGGGATACGCGGTTTGAATAAGAGGCTAGAGGGTCGTTTCATCATCACAGAAGTTTCTGACGAAGGCATGCCATTAGCTCCACATGAAGATGTCATCAAGTTGACCAACCACATTGGGGTTCTTGTCAGGGATCACATCCCAATAAGCTTTCGATATTGGAAAGGATCTGAAGCTGCAGCTGAAGTTCAAAATGAAGATGAAGAGGCACAAGAAAATGCACAACAATATGTGGTCTCGGACACATAGAAGAACATGATTTGGGCCGAGGTGCAATTACACTTCTCATTTCCAGAAGGTACAAATCTGGCAAATGTGCGGACTTGGGCGTTGCAAAAGGGTGCAATAGCCTTTCAGTCGTATAAGAAGTGGCTGAACAAAGACTACATCAAGAAGGGACTTGCACCCGATTTTACAAAGAAAGGACCTTCAAAGTTGCGAGATCACTGGGATTCATTTGTGCAGTACAAGCAATCGCAAGAAGCCGCCAAGATGATTGAAACCAACATCATCAATACATCTAAAAAGAAAGAATTTCATAAGCTTGGGTCTGGAGGTTACAAGGTGGCTATGCCCAAATGGGATAAGATGAAACATGATTGTATTGCACGTGGACTCATACCAGCAACTATAGATTGGCCCGAACGAGCAAGGACTTATTTTTATGCACATGGTGGCACGATCAATCCTGAGATGGAACATTAGTACCGGGCGACCAAATAAGAGAGATTGCGGTAAGACTTGTTGAATTGATCCGCATGACTGCTGAAGAAACATTTGTGCCTGATCGAGAGAGAGACGAACTTAGTGCTGCAATAGGCACTAAAGAACACGGTGGGCGTTGCCGAGGCAAAGGTGCAGTTCCATGGAAACTCGCATGGCGTGACCAAATTGACTCCTATAAAAGTCACAAAAGGTCTAAGGACCAACAACAACGACAACTAAGAGAGTTGCAAGATCGCGTAATCAGAACCGAGGCAAGAATGGAGCAAATCATTGACGAGCGTGAGCAAACAATGATCTCATCAGGAAGGTCCTACTGATGAAATGAGCCCATCTGCTAAGGGGAAAAGCAGCGTCGCTTCAACAGAACATGCACCAACAGCCACAGAAGTAGCAGCAGCACCAGCAGTTGAAGCACCAAACCTAGGCTCACCGGAAATTCGGCCACACTGGCCCGTGGATGACATCACCGTGAGGTCAGCGTGTGAGCTTCTCGATGTTTGCAGAAACAAGAAGCTTGTGGTGGCTCATGGAGTCGCTGAGAAAACTGTAGAAGGGGATAGCCTCACGGGCCACCATCGTGGAATTGAATATTACGCCAAATTTTTTGTGGACTGAGTCGTCGATGGTTGGGCTGACCTGGATCTGGAGGTACCGGGGCCTAATAGGGAAGAGGTTCGTCAAGATGCTGTGCATACTTGGATTTTTTGGCCCAAAGCTCACATAAGGATTACGCAATAGCCACCTTCTCCTCCAGCTGACGATCAACTACCGCACTCACCAGCTGCCATGCCTGAACGCGATGATCAACTACCGCATTCACCAGCTGCAAGGGCAGAGCGCAGCATGAGTCCTATAGTTGACAGGATCCAAGCAAGAGTCCACCTCCTTCTCCACCTCCAGCACATGTTAAGGGCAAGGGCAAGCGACAAGCTCCTCCTCCTCCGCCTCCAAAGAAGGAGAAGAAACCCAAGCAGAAGAAGCCTCCACCAAAACTTGCTTATCACAAGACAGAGGAGGAACTTGACGAGGGCATTGAGGAAGAATTGAATAGACAGATATTCAAAGCTCCCAAGCCTCCAGTTGAGAAACCAATTGACCGGGTCAAATTTCATCGTTTCATGAAAAAAATGGAGGTGGAAAGAAGAAAAACCCTAGATGATCTTCCCAAGCCATTGAGTGACTACGACCGGCAAGTACTAAAGACTCAACTCTTGAAGAAGAAAACGGCATCTAAAGTTCCTCAACTTGGGACCCAGTCAAAGCAATCTATCCCCGACCTCAAGGTGCTTTCAACATTTGACCAGCAAGTGTCTGAATTTAACAAAGACACAGGTCTGACTGCAGCTCAAATTCGAGGGGAGGATGCAATCCCAACTCATGAAGGGACATATAGTGCAACTAGACCACTTACACAATATAAGCAACAATTGCTTGATTTTGCCAAATCATCAGGTCTGACTGCAGCACAACTTCTAGGGGAGGAGGAAATTGCAAAGCATACAGGGGCAAATAGACCGCGGTATGTACCTGGGCGTGAGCTTGTGTGGTCGCGATTGCTCCTGTATCTTCCAACGAGGATGTATGAATTGCACAAGTGGCACATGTCCCAAGCTGCCACCGGGATGGAGATGCTCTATGTTCGCATTGAGGACCATCATTATTTCCGTGGGCAAGAGGTCTTCACTATTCCAATGGAGGAATTCTGGTTCCTATTCAATATGGATGCACTTGACGTCTCATTCGTCAGTTGCTGGACTCTGTAAGTGTTTATTCTACTATAAGTTAAAAATCAATGCTCTAGGCACTTTATTCCATATCTAAACTTCTATATTTTTTGTGTCATACAGTTTTGAGATGCAACGTACCAGGAGGAAAGGAATCATGAGTGTGGGCTACATGGATCCTTTGATGATAACTGAGACCACTCTCAAACTTAATGAGACGGAAACACTTAATCACATCATCAATTATCTAGACAAACACCATGATAAGGCTTGCATAGAGCTGCCATACAACTTCGGGTGAGCAACGTGTATCTCATCTCCTTATCTTTTTCAAAAATTACATTGCATATTTTAAGAAACTAATACTTCTCTGCATCTATGGACAGCTTCCACTGGATTCTCTTTAGTTTTTGTATGGCGTGAAGCAAGGTCTTTGTGTTCGACTCTTTGTACAAGACTATAGATAAAAAGAGATATCAAGATGTCGTAGAGTTGATTAAAACTGCATGGACTTGTCTTTTTGATAAGTACCCCGGAAAGTTCCGCAAAAACCTTTATGTTCACTATGATTGGCCAGTACGTGTCTTTGATTATTCTTCAATTCTTACATTACAATAAAAAATTATTTCATGACTTGGTTTTCCCATATGTGCAGGTCATGATGCAGCCTTCTGGCACCAATCTATGTGGATATTATGTGTGCGAGTTCATGCACCGTCTTACAACCCGCGCTGATTGTGGCAAATTCGAAGAGAAGGTGCGTGCACACACAATTGCGACTACATGTAGTTCTTATTGTTCATATTCTCCGATCCGGTTCTTATTCTTTTGTTCATATTCTTTGGTAGATTTTCGGCATCAAGGAAACATTCCTCGAGACAGAACAAATCCGATTGATACAAGAACAATTATGTGGATTTCTTCTAGACGAGGTTATTAGTCCAAGGGGAGAGTTTTATGCTGGCTTATCCTCCTTTGTTGTTAGTATACCAACGACGACCGGGGAAGGGACAAGTCAGAACATGAAGGAAGCATCTGGAAGCAAAGACAAAGGCCAAGCATCTGGAAGCAAAAATTAAACTCTGCTAACATTTCATCCGATGTATATTATTAATCTAAATTTCAGTGCGCACAAAATGCTAATGTATAATATTATTTCCAAAGTTCTTCAATTTCAGGATTTGAGATGATATATTCTACATGCATTCGTATATATTTATTTGTATAATATTAGAGATAATATTACACAAATAAATATATACGAATCTATGTAGAATATTATCTCAAATATAACATTTTATATGCCACACGACTTTATATTACAGCGTATTACGATTAGTATTAGTACTTTAAGCAAATACGTTAGAGAAAAGAAAAACAAAAAAAGAAGCATTTGTACCGGGTGGTACCTCCACCCGATACAAATGCCCCCCTGCCACGTCGCCGGGTGGAGGGCACATTTGTACCGGGCCGAGGCACCGCCCGGTACAAATGTGTGGCATTTGTACCGGGCATTTCGCCCGGTACAAATGCTCGACCACATTTGTACCGGATGGTTTGTACCGGTTCAATACTCGGTACAAATGAGGGGTTTGAACCGGTACAAGAGGCCATTTTTCCAGTAGTGGGAGGATTATCATTAGTACCATATCGGCTGGCTTGAGCTGTGGGGCAGACGAGGTGCATACCAAAGAAGAGGCACCCCGACTTGACAACTCATACCTTTCTCGGCCTTTTGGCTAAGATCAAGTGTAGTATCTGTTCTTATCAGTTTGATATCTGATATGTGAGGCCTTGCCCTCACAATGATATTAAATTTATTTTTCATGGGGGAAGATCCACTGTGATAGCTTACTATCTGGGTTCTCGTGTGTCGCTCTAGCGTTGCACTAGTGCATGAGCTTGGCACACCGCAACCAAACCAAAATTTAAACATTTTCTCTATTATGATCATGATGATGATGATGACATGATGATTACGATCTGTTTTTGGTAAATTATTTTCCAGGGAAGGTTTATGTTTTTTATAATTTAATTAATTCAAACTTGCCCAAGAGTAGGATGGAAATGGGAAGGGTAGGGTAAGGGTAAAGCATTTACCCACCTGTTGGCATACCCGTCCATCTCTGGTATACCCTTACCCTCCAAACGTAACGGGTAAGAATCCTTACCCATACCCACAGGGTACCCGTAGGGTAACAGGGTACCCGCAGGGTATTAACATAAACATGTCAATAAGTTCATATCCAAGAGTACAATGATAATTTGATAGCTAAATAAGTCTCAAACTTCACAATCACACACATATTGACATAGAGCCAGCAAGTTTGGCGACTCAGCCGAGGTGGAGGCGGCGGCGTCCTGGCTCGGACTGGCGTCGAGATCCGGCCGGGGAGGCAGCTGGCGAGTGGCGGGGTGCAGCCGCGCGGGGATCCGACCGGGGAGGCGGCTGGCGAGCGGTGGGGCACGGCCGCATGGGGGTTGTGCGAGCGACGGCCGGTGTGGCGCGGGGGTTGTGCGAGCGGCACAGGCTGCGACCTGCGGGGAAAAATCGAGTGGCGGCGTCGGGGGTGGGGTCGGGGGAGAGGCGGGACAGGCGACTAGGCGAGGCCGCGAGGCACAACGTGGGCCACTGGGCCACGGCAGGGGAAGGGGTGTGTTAGGGTTAGGATATATGGGTCTAGTTGGGTCAAATGTTTTTATGGACTTCATTAGTGCGGGTACCCTTGGGTAACTAACCCACGGGTAGAGTTTCGTACCCTTACCCTTGCCCGCGGGTAGAGTTCCGTACCCTTACCCTTGCCTGCGGGTAGAATTCTGTACCCGTACCCTTACCCAACAGGGTAGGGTACCCGCGGGTACCCTTACCCATGGGTAAAACTGCCATCCTTGCCCAAGACACTCTACGAGAGCATGGGAAGGCCCATCCTAAAAAATCCTAATAGGAAAATGAAGCTTAGGCCCTGTTAGTTCCAAAGGGAAATTTTTGGTACCCTTTTAGGAGAAAATTTTGGTGCCGGTTTTGAGACCTATTAGGAGCAACGGAATACGCAGACTCGGAGTCTGGACACGATTAAAAGATCTCATCTTAATCAACACTCACACCGCAATATAATTTCCACCAAAAAAATACCCTTGAAATCTACCAAAGAAAAAAATTGCAAGAATTATATTATCTTGTTCTCAAATATTTTCCCACTAATTTGACATAAATTCCACAAAACATTCAGCAGTGTTGCATAGCATTAACAGATAGTTTTGTGCATGCTTGTGCCTTCATACTTGTATGGATCAGGGCTACTTTCTTGCATTTATTTATCGATACTCCTGCTCAGCGTAAGACAAGCATTGCTCTCACTGCAAATGGAAAAGGATCAGAGTAAAATATCGCAGGGCAAAGACATGAGTAATACTTTCACAGCTCCAGCGATCCAGTCTCAAATATCTTAATACCATTTTTCTGAACATTATTTCGATCTGTGGAGCTTAGAAGCATTGGTTACACCGATCTGCAAATTTTCGTCATAGGACCATTTCAAAAATTCAGGTAAGGACATGGAAACTACACGTGTAGATTGCAAAATATTAATTAGGATTTATTTTCTCCAATAAACACATTATAAAATTAACTTAGTGGTTATGTATTTTTTTAGCATATAGTGACTAATCAGGGCAAATGTAAGTATTCAAGGTGTTATTCCTTTTATCAGTATTTAGATTAGTAGTGCCCAGATGTAATTGCTCCAAAAACAAAACAAGGATACGTAACATCATCCATCAACACATAACAAGGATACATATCATGGCAGTAAATCCTATTTAACAAGGATATGCATTGGTGTAGATGTTTGGAATGTTACAGTGCCCAGCGATATATTTGTCACTTTCCCTAGTAGCCAGGATGAACCATTGTCGAACCACAGGCAGGCAAAGCAGTACGTGAAATCAGCATTCTTCCTCACTGCCGATCGATGAGGTTCCATAATCAAGCTGAAAACTTTTATGTCCAACTGCAACAAATTAAATAAGCACACACAACTTGAAGAATGAAGAAGATATGTGATCTCCAATTGACAGAGAAATACAATGAACTCACCAGTGGAATCAGAACAAACAGGTGACAATGAATCGCCTTCTGCTGCATTTTTCAAACTCAGCGACGAAAAGGCTGCTCCTGTGAACCCTCCATGATAGAGCGACTCGATCGTCATGATGACCCGTTTGAGATCCATGATGAGCCTCCACGACGAGGTCCTCGTCGGAACCACAACGCAACCTGCAGGCGGCAGCCGCGCACCAGCAACCCGCGTCATCGTCGTCTTCGTCGTCCCTTGTTGCGGATCGTACGTGCGCTGCTCTGGGTTTTGCGTTCGCTCCATGCCTCCGGCGTTCAAGTCCTTGGTCCGCGGTGAGCGGAGCAAGTAGCAGCGGCCGGGACGTGGTGGCGCTCGACCTGGAGAGTCGACGGACGGAGCATAGAAGGCGCGGTCACGGAGTCCTTGCTCGAGTCGCGCTAGCAGCCAGCGGCCCTCTGCCCCGGGCGGTGGGGCGTTCCCGACACCTGCACAAATCGGCGACGACGTGAGCGGGTGTCGTTCCATGGACCGCCGCGGCCACTTTCCTCCTTCACGGTTGCCGACGAAGTCAAGCAGCACAGGGATGCGCGCTCGTCGGGACTCACGCAGGCTCTGATGGCATCGTGTGCCATGCATTCAGGGGCTAGAGCTGACGTGCTTCTAAAGCCTCGGCTCAACGGTTAACACTTACGGAGCCAGGATGGTCGACAGGGCGCGGCCGCCGGTGCCGCTCCGAGCAGGGTCCTGTCGTCGATGCGCACCGAAACCCTATAGAAGCTTCCAGCCGCCTATCATCACTACAAAAAATCCTAAATACGCCGAGTGTTAAAGAAGACGCCGAGTGTTTTCCATCGGACACTCGGCAATAGGCTCTTCGCCGAGTGCAGACACAAAAACACTCGGCGAACTATTTACACTCGGCGAATAAGCTATTCGCCGAGTGTATTTTTTCAACACTCGCGTCTAGCTATTTGCCGAGTGTCTGTCCGCGACAGATGGCAAAATTTGATTTTTTTTTTCTTCCCCTTGGCTTCAAACTTTTTTTTAGTTTTCACATAACATGTGGTACTCAATGTCAAAATTTGGTAAACTTTTACATTTATTTGCTATATTTAGTTAATTAATTGCATTTTAAGCAATTTTTTAAATGAAGTCAAATTTGAACTACAATTGATTTAAATAATAAAAAATAAGTAGAAAAATAATATTCACATTGTTTAGCTTAGTTTGAGGCCTTATCCGTGAAATTAAACGAAAAATTGAACATCTTGTTAAGGAAATTTGATCATGAACATGTGGCCGAGTGGTTTTCAAGTTATTAAAAAAATCAAATGAAGTCTAAAAATCATGATATTTTCTATGGTGTGATGTTATCATATATGGAGGTTGTGGTAAAAAAATGGGAAAGTTTCACACATTTGTAACAAAGGTTGTTTATAAATCGAAGCATATGAGAAGAAGATCCTAAGTGTTGAGAAGGATTGGCTAAAATTTGAAGTCAAAGCGATGGACAACAAAATTTTTTGTATGGACAAAAGAGAAGAAAGTTTGCTTTATGTAAATTTTTGGTAATCTTTTGAAGTTGTTTGATAATTTTAATGTATCAAGTGCCATTATAAAATTTTGATGGATATAAATTGAATTTGAGTTATAAGTGTAAAATAATAAAATTCTATGAGTACAAAAATCAAATACATATTATTGAGTGAATTTGGGAAGATATTTGTTCAATTAATTGATATTATTTAATTTTACGTTATGTAAAAGAAGGAAAAGGAGAAATTTGGAAAAAGAAAAACAGGAAAACATTCGTCGAGTGTTTATTTTTGACACTCGGGAAACAGCTAGACGCCGAGTGCCACGTCATCAACACTCTGCGAAGCCTCCATGTCATCGATCCAAAACTCCTCCCAAACTCCTCTCTTATTGGCTCTCCTATTCTCCACAGGATCCCTCCCCCTCCTCCTTATGTTTTCCGAGATCCCCAGTTCCTCACCCAGGCGCCTCCCGGCCTCCCACATCCGCGCGCTGCCACTGCCGGCGCCCTCACCGATGCCCACCGGCAGCTCGACATTGAGGAGATGCCGCCAGGGCAGCCGACGTTCTTCACCCCGCCGCCGCGCATCTACGCCCACCCGCCGTCACCACGCTGGGCACCCCCAGCCCCGGCTCCACCGCCCCCCCCCCCCGACGCCGACCACGACCGCCTCCCTCCCCACCTCGTCCGCGCCACCCGTCTTCTCCTCGCCAGTGCGAACCGCGGCCGTGCCCTACCGCGCCACACCGGCCTCGCCCTCTTCTGCTCGCCAGCGGGACATCCCTCCCAGCGGCGCCGCCGGGACCTCCCTCCCCAACGGCGTGGCGCAGCGGAACCAGCCTCCTAGCAGTGGCAGAGCCAGGATCAAAATTTACCTATGGCGAACTTACTATTACTAATTATAGATATAGTCATAATATATGCATTAATATACTAGAGATCATCATATGAATTACAATTGTATACAAATTTCGAATATTGATAAGTGAATAGTAGGATGAATATATTATAAAAGCACTAAGTACAGCTAGATGTTCGATGAAGATTTATTGTAAACAAAAAGTCGAAGGTGACAGGACAACAATATTTAGTGGCAGGCGGCAGCGAGAAAGACTCCGTTTGGCTTGCTTATTGTACATTATTTTTCTCTCAGAATAAATTTGCCGTACAAATCAATCAGCAGCACTTTTATTTCAGAATAAATCCGTCGTGCAAATAAGCACAGACGAACAGAGTCAAAGTCTGGACGCGATATCCTTCCATGCTGCATGCATGATGTAGTTAGGTTCATTAGACTTTATTTTTTTAAGCATATTACTGCTAAGTATACTGCTAATTGGAGATTAGGTACTTTATCAGCGAGCAGCTAAGGCGGCCGCCCTACCTTGCCATAGTGGTGGCTTCGCCACTGCCTCCCAGCTGCGCCGGCAAGACCGGCCTCCCCAGCGGCCGGCCCAAGCGGCGGCGCGGCTGGACCGGCGTCCCCACAGGAGGCGCGGGGCTGCACCCGCGGGAGGCGTGGGCGCAGCCACCTGCGGTGGCGGCGGCGCGACGCGACGCGCATGGAGCGACGCGGCGCACAGCACCCGCGGCGGTGCGGCCTGCTGGTGCTCACCAGCGACGGCTCGGCCTGCCGGCGGGCGGCGTGACAATTTTTTGTTGTTCAGAAAATATTCGCCGAGTGCTATGTAGCACACTCGGGGAAGCTTCGCTGAGTGCCCGACGTTTGACACTCGGCATCTTTCTCTTCACTGACTCTTTGGTTTCCGAATGCTTGTCGCCGAGTGCAACACTCGGCGAATACAACGCCGAGTGTTTTATGGGATTTGCCGAGTGCCCCATGCACTCGGCGTTTTTGGGGTTTCCTGTAGTGCGTGCGCTGTTGGCGTTGACGACGCCGGTGACGGCGAGCGGCCCGGACGGCAGCACAACCTGCATGCAAGATCATCAGCAAAGGAAAGAATAGAACAGAATGGAGAGAGGATGTTGAGACAATTTTGCAGCAGTGTCAGTATCGGATTCTTAATTACTTGTTCAGTTAATGGGCCGCCGATTGCAAAGATCAACAGGAATAACGCGGCCCGGTTTTCTTCTTAATTCCATCGCTTCCCTCTGGTTCCGATTGCTAAACTAGTAGCTATTAGTACCACATCGATTGGCCGTAGCCGTGAGGCTGCCGAGGCGTGTACAAAAGAAGGGGCACCTCGGCTTGACAAATTTTACTTTTCTCGGCCTTTTGGCTAAGATCAAGTGTAGGATCTGTTCTTATCAGTTTAATATCTGATATGTGAGGCCTCGCCATCACAATGATGTTAACTTTATTTTTTATGGGGGAGGATCCTATACGTCCTCATGTGTCACTCTAGTGTTGCACTATTGTTTGGGCTTGGCACACCCCAACCAAACCAAAATTAAACTTTTTTCCTTTATATAAATATATTTGCGTGAGGTTTCCACTAAAGAAACAGCCATGATATCTACTAATGAAACCCAATTGCAAGAATTATACTCTCTTGTTCTCAAATATGTTTCCACGCTATTTATAGAGATGAATTCCACCAAATATTTAGAAGTTGCATAGCTTTAACAGATAGTTTTGTGGATTCTTGTGCTTCATACTTGTATGGATCAGGGCTACTTTCATGCATTTATTTATTGACAGGCCTACTAAGCATAAGCCAAGCATTGTTCAAATGGAAAAGGATCGGAGTAACAAATTGCATGCCAAAAACATGAGTGATACTTTCTAGCTCCAGGGATACATCCTCAAATATCTTAATATGGGGCATGAATCTGATGCGCTACCATTTTACTCTGAACATCATATTTTGATATGTGGAGTTTAGAAGCCTTGGATCATTTGAAAGTTTCAGGTGATAACGACATGGAAACTATATATTCATGTAGATTACAAAAATATTAAAATTTTATTTGATCCAAAAACACATTATAAATAGAAGTTACTGGTTATGTATGTCAATATATAGTGGCTAATTAGGCCAGATATTAGTATTGAATAGAGTAAAATGCGCTGGCGGTCCTTAAACTTGTCGCGCTGTGTCAAGCCGGTCCCCAAACTTGCAAAACGGCCAAACAGACCCCTAAACACTGTTTGGGTCTCATTCTCATCCAAGAACGGGTCTGAACCCATTAGACCGGTATGACGTGGATATCTACGTGGCTGCGAGGTCAACAAAACAGCTGCGCCATTGACTAAATCCCTAGCTTCACGAAGATCCCCTTCCGCCGTAGACGCAGCTCTCCGCTTGAAGCTCCTCCGTCACCGCCTGATCTCGCAATTCGCCGCCAGCCACCTTCTCCAACTCTCCGTCTCCTTCCTCCACTAGATCTCCATCGTTCCATGGCGTCCTCTCCAAGCTCCTCCGCTGCAAGGCAGAGATCGCGCAAGAGGCCACATTTGCCCCTCATCACCTGCAACGACTGCGGCCGCCACACTGTGTTGGAGCTAGAGGTAAAGACTGATGAGAAGGGGAATCAGGGCCGCATATTCTACAAGTGCCCTGCTCGCAAGGTTTGTATTTCTCTGAAATTCTTCACAATTTCAACTAATTTTGTTCGAAGTCAGATGAATTTGAGAAGAGTTGATGTTTCTTGTGGCAGATGGATGGCAGTGGTTGTGGTTTCTGGTATTGGGAGGAAGAGTATGTGGGAGTGCTGCAGAAGATTGCTGAAGAGGAGAGGATTGGCAAGAATGAGGTTCAGAACATACATGTCAAAGAAGAACAGGGAGTGGTGAAGATTGGCAAGGAAGAAGAAATAGCTGCTCAGGTTCGAGTTTTAGTAGGGATTGGGAGTGAAATTGTATTGGTCTTGAAGCTTGTACTGTTTGTCCTTTGTTGCTATGTACTCCAGAATGTGTATGCTACCATGTTCAGATGAAGCAATGATCTGAATTGCAATGCTAGTACCTTGTTGTAATGATACATGCTGATGAATGAAAATGGTTGTTGAGCCATGCTGAACTTCAATGATTTGAATTACAGTTTAGTCATGCTGAAATGCAATGAATGAAAATGGTTGTTTAGCCATGCTGAAATTCAATGATTTCAAATACAGTTTAGTCATGCTGAAATGCAATGGTCCATCACAAAAGGTGACTGTAAACAAGATAGATGACATTAAACAAGTTTTCATTAAACTGATGTTTGCATCACCATCATGGAAGATGAATTGTTTTGCACACACAGTGCATGATCGACCAATATTATACACAAAAGATTATGGTCATCAAGTTTCATCAACTGGCCTAATCTGTCACTATTACACACAAAAGAGCAAGACAAGTCACAGACTAGAGATCTTGCACAAAAGTTTCTAACAGTCAAACATGTCACTCCTTGACATGCCCTTCATGCTGTTCTCCCATGTTGATGGCCATGCTCCTCCTCTTGGTTGGTGCAGACTTGCTCTTCTTTACAGCTGGAGCCTTGGATGTTGTTGCCTTCCTTTTTTTTTGCAGTAGCTTTCCTGCCTGTCTTGGTGCTTGTTGTGAGGGGTACAGGCCTTGCTACAGGTTGGTTGCTCATGATGAATTCACTATCTGGCAATGGACCATGAGCCTGACTTTGCATTGTAGATACAGTTTCCTGTAAGTAAATAGGTTATTTCAGTTGAAGATATGTTATTTCAGTTGAAGATATGTTATTTCAGTTCCAGAATCATACCTGTGACAACATCTGAGATATCAATGTGGTACTTGCTTGTGTCATGGGCACCTCTTCATTGATACTGTCTTGGTTGTTAGGTGCTTGATCATTGGAAGTTCCAACAGTAGGTGCTTCTTGTGACTGGAGTGCAGCAGATGCAATAGCAGCTTGCTCGGCCTCATACCTTAACTGAGCTTGTGTGTTTGCCACAAGTTTCTTGGCATCTTCAGAACTGAACCCCATCTTCTTTAACCTGCAACCTGCACTGTTGTGATCTGCTCCAGAACAATGTGAACAATGGATTGTCACACCATGCTTAGACAATTTGGGACCATATTTTCCTTGTACCTCATGTGGTTGTTTCTTCCTAGATTTTGGTGGCCTGCCTACCATTTTCTCATATTTTGGTGGTAGTACTTCTGTCCCATCAACCTTCTCCCAGGTGCTTCTGTCTCTGCAAGGCCATATGTTGCACCCATAGGCTTTGTTGAATGACTCCACTGAATAGCAAGCAGGCAGTACACTTTCTGGTCTAATCCTTTCATGCCTTAAACATGCAATTGCATGGCAGCAAGGCACACCAGTTAATTGCCAACTTCTACAGTCACAAGTCTTTGCATTTATGTCAACAATGTGCTGATAATCTTTAACTTGGACTTGAAACACACCCTGGCCAGCAGGCAAAGCAAAACAACAATTAGCAAACTCTGCATTTTTTGCCACTTTCTTTCTGATCTTTGGGCAATAGGCTCCTTGTATCTCATTTGCTAGCTCTTGCTGCTTGTTGCAGTGCCTTGTCATGAGCTGGCACTTGATTCTTTCAAACATGCTTAAAATTGGGAGCTCTCTAGCATCTAGAATGTATTTGTTGAATACTTCACAATTGTTACAAGATGTCACATTTGGGGAACTCAGAGAAAAAAGCCCTCACCCAAGTGTTAGGCGCCATCTTATCCAACCATTTCCATGCATCTTCATTCAAAGTCTTCATGCAGTCCATATTTCTGTTGAATGACTGAACTGAAGATGACCTTGCACAGGCCCACAATTGGTTCTTGAGGATCTCACCTTTGAATTTTTCTTGAAAGTTGGAGTACATGTGCCTTACACAAAACCTGTGCTCAGAGTCAGGAAACACCTGTTGTACAGCTGGGATTAAACCCTACAGAAAATAGTTAGACAAAGAGTCAGCCATGAAGACATATTAAAGTCAGCCATGAAGACATATTAAAGGCAGCCATGAAGACATACCTTTTGCTTATCAGTCATAATGGTCCAAGGATATGTGTTCTCTATCTTCAGATCTTCCTTTAAAGTTTCCAAGAACCATTTCCATGAAACTAGAGACTCAACCTCTACAACAGCCATTGCTATTGGGTAAATGCAATCATTTGGATCCATTCCAACTGCTGTCAAAAGCTGACTTCCATATTTTGTCTTAATGTGACACCCATCTAAGCAAATAATGGGCCTGCATCCAACCAAAAAACCCCTCCTGCAAGCATCTAAAGACATATAACATGTACTGAATAAGTTTTCTTGGGTGAGGTTCAAATAGAATGTGCTCCCAGGATTGCTTCTCCTCAATTCCTGTCCATAGTCCCTCAAGGAATTGTATTGTTGCACTTCATCTCCATGAATAGTTGAAAGGATTTGTCTTCTTGCTCTTGCAAGCTTGCTCCTAGATATAGTCAGGTTCCAGTCTTTTTGAACAGTCCTGCCAAAGCTGCTGATACTCATCTTGTCATCTGCTCTGAATAAGTCAATGTATTTATCTGCCAACCACCTAGCAGTACATTTCCTCAGTACCCATTCCTTCTGACAGTTATGAACACCATAGTATGTTTTCACTAGAAATGAATTGACCCTGCTGTCCTTTGAAGCATATAAGTTCCAGGGGCACCCCTCAGCACAGTGACCCCTTAACCTTCTATTGTCATTCCTAGGTAGCTTGATTTCAACCCTGTTCTTCACACTGTACTCCGCAATTGCCTTTCTCAACTCCACAACAGATGCAAAAACTTGTCCCACAAAGAATTCTGGGTTGTTTATATCCTCTGCAGTCCATCACTTGAACCTCAGCCTGTCTTCTCCTTCTCCATCTGAATCTGGAAGGTCTAAGCCCTCATCTTCAGTGTCTTCATCATCATTAACTATTGTTGGTCTGGTTGTTTCATATGTCTTCAGATTCCTTCCTTTAGCCTTCTTGTTGCCTTTCAGCCCTTCCGTAGTCAGGTCAACAACATCCTCAAATAAGTCATCATCTCCATCATCGATCTCATTATCACTATCTAAAAAGTCATCATCTTCAGAGTGTCCACTACCATCTTCAGAGGGTGCATAATCAACATCTTCAGTTTCAGAATTAGAACCACCTTGATCAACTCTTCCTCTCTTCACATCAGTGTAAAACACTGGTAATTTCTCACCAGCTATCTTGTCCATATACACAACCTTATGAGGACTCAGAACCTTTGGCAAATCTGCCACTGGATTTTCAACTACATCATCCCATTGACAATCCTCCATATTAGCTTCATGATCAACATGCACTACTAAAGTCTTCATCTTTTCACTCACAGATGACATAACATTGGTGTCATGGTCAGATGCAATAATCCTCAGTCCATCAGCTAGTGTTTTCCCTGGTAACAACCAATACAACTTGATTTTTGGATTGTTCTGATATCCTAATTCCTGTAGAAAGTCCTCAAACCACAATGGCGACCATGTATCAGTCTCTATCCTATCAAACCAGTCCACCTTTTCATCAACATATGACCTCAGATTTCCAAATCCAACCACCATGATGAATCTCAAGTGTGAACTCCTCTCTACCAGAACCTACAATGCACAAAGAAATACCAACTTATTCAAACGCATCAAAAAAAGGCAAAACTCTAACATTTTCCCCCAATCTGCAATCTCATGGCGGAAATTGAAGTTTTCGTACAACAAGGCTTGGGGGATGATACTCCAACCACTACAATCAGAAAGGCGGAGGCAAAAATCAACTCACCATACTTGGGGGATGGGTCCCCCTTCCGTCGCAATCGCGCCACCATCCTTTGACGTCGCGGCGGCGGACTGCTCCAGCTTCGGTCGCCTCCTTCCGCACTCCGTCAAACCTTAAGCGGCCTTCGTACGATCCCCTCGATCACCGCCGCCACTCCAACCTCGTCGCCCTTGTCGACGAACAGCCAAGAACCGAAGAGGCGGCAGGGTATTGCGGGACCTCAAATGAGATTGGAAATCTTTTGATGGGCCTATCTGCAAAATAACGACGCCCTCCCCACTTTTTGGAGCCACGTTGGTGACACGGTGGCGAAGCCAAGTCAGCTAATCCCGCGCTTTTCCGCCCGATTGGATGAGAATGAGACCCAAACAGTGTTTAGGGGTCTGTTTGGCCGTTTTGCAAGTTTGGTGACCGGCTTGACACAGCGCGACAAGTTTATGGACCGCCAGCGCATTTTACTCTATTGAATATGTAATTCTTTGAATTAGCATGAGCAAAATCCTAGGCCTGAATGTAATGCTCCAAACAAGGATAAATAGCACGGCATCAAATCCTCTTTATTAGCATGATGTATTGGTGTAGATATGTGGAAAGTTACAATGCCATGGGATGAACCCCTTTAGAGCAACTCCAGCAAGGGCCTCCATATGGACCTCTACTCCAAAATTTGGAGGTTTGGTGCAAAAAATCAACTCCAGCAGGGCCTTCAAATGGACCTCTATTTTGCATGTCCCTCCAAATTTCCCCTCTAAGTCTCCATTTCTGGAGGCCCTCTACCCCCCCCCCTTCCAAAATGCAGGTCCCACCATTTTCTTTTTGCCCCCACCCGGCCACCCCATCCTTTCTCTTCCTGTGGAGGAGCCGAGGCCAGCGCCGCTGTCCGCCGCCTCCAGGCACCGCCGCGCGCCTCACTACCGTCTCCCCCTCCTGCGTGTCTGCCTCCCGCCGCACACCTCGTCCCCGACGGAGTGCGACACGATCGCTGGTCGGCGAGCGGGCCGGTTCCCGCTGGTGTCCTGGAGCGGCAAGATCCGGCGGCTCGTCGTCCTCGCGGAACGGGAGGGTCGCCGACGGGGAGTACGGCTGCCCACGAGAGGGCGCCGGCCAGCGGTCGTTAGGAGGGTGCAATGCTCTGCTCCTCCTCTGCCTGCGAGGCCGTGGTGGGCTCTGGCTGCAGCTCCCAACCCAGGCCGAGCCACCACGCGACGGCCTACCTGCTCGCCACACGAATGCCACCAGGAGCAGCCGCCTAAACGCCGACGGAGAAGAGCACCGCGGCCGACACCTCCATGGCCGCCATGTCGGGGCCGGCCGGCGCGGTGGGCGGCGGCGTTGGAGAGAGAGAGGGGGGCGCAAGGCGGAGATGGAGCTGGCGTGGAGCTCGCCGGCGTCCGCGCGTCGACGACCTCGCGGCCCGCCCGATCCTCCCATTAATAGTAACCATATCAATTTTTTAGCTTCATTAAATATAATAAATGAACTACCAAATTAAAAGTAAACAAAACGAAATGCACATATTCACATGGTTTACAATTGTCAAGCCACTGTGTACTATTCACTCGTCAATTTTTGTAACTATATCTTAATAAACATAGTAACCATATCAATTTTTTAACTTCAATAAATAAAAAATAATAATTTTACGTACAAATATACACGAGCAAGACCAAATCATGATTACCATATTAATAAGATTAGATGTTGTACTTAAGTAGGATTTTGCATGAAAAGAAATTTTTTTTTGTAGTTGTTACAGTGAAGCAAAAAATAATGCCCATTAGAAGATATTACTCGTTAATAATAATAAAGTTGTCATTTTGATTGTTGAATGTATTGTTGCTTAGTATATATGAAAAGTAAGAATACAAAGATTATTCTGCTACTTTTTGCGATGTATAAAATTTATAATAAATAAACTAGAAATTTAGGATATTTAGAGCTAATTAAATTGAAAAAAATGAAAAGCACATTTGTACCGGGCCTCCTCTTGCCCCGGTACAAATGTGCTTTTCGTTATGGCGCGAAATGAAAAACACATTTGTACCGGGGCAAGAGGAGGCCCGGTACAAATGTGATCATTTGTACCGGGGCAAGAGGTGCCCCGGTACAAGTACCGGGCCTACTTTCGCACCGGTACAAATGTGGTGGGGATATATATGTCCCGGCCCCTTCTCCTCCCCTTCTTCCTCCTTCTTCCTCGTCTTGGCCTCTGCATCACCGTCGCTGCCACCTCCTCTGCATCACCATCGCCGCCTCCCCATCCATCACCGGCCACATCCCGCGCTCCCCGATGGCATTTCCACCTCCCTCACCGCCGCGCCTCCCTCTCACGTCCACTCCGCCGCGCCGCGCCGTGCTGACAAGCGCCTCAACGCCGCCGCGCCGCCCTCCCCGCCGTCGCCCGCCGTCCCCACGCCGCTCGCCGTCTGCCCGCTCCACACACGGTCCACCGCCGTCCGGATCCGCCCGCCCCCCGCGCCCGTCGTCGCCGCCGTCTGGCACTCGCGTGCCGTGGACGTCGTCCCAGCCACTGCTCCGTCGACCCCGCGCGCCGTCCCCGACCGCGCCGTCCGCCCCGACCGCCGTCATCCGTGCCGCCGCCTGCTCCCTGCGCTCCCACGCCGGCAGGTAAAGCCCCGGCGCCGCCCGTCGTCCCTCATTGGGGGCTGACGTCAGCCCGTTGGTGGCTGACGTAAGTCCCTTTTTTTTTCAATTTCTATGATTTATAATTTAGTGTATTTTGTTTAATATTTTAAAATTAAATTTCATTTAGATTTTGTTAAAGATTTAAATTTATATGTACATGTTATTTAGATTTATATCTAGATTTAGAATTTTTTCACTACATTTAGATTTTGTTAAAGATTTAAATTTCTATGATTTTGTTATTTAGATTTATATCTAGATTTAGAATTTTTTCACTACATTTAGAATTACATTAATATTTAGACTTAGATTTAGATGTAAATGTTACTTAGAATTAAATTTAAATTTAGATTCACTCGACTCGACACGCTCGACACACGACTTGGTTTCTTCATCAGAAAATTAGTTGCTTCATTAGAAAATAATGATTATTTATTCTTGTTATTTAGTGACAATGGATTCAATAGCGGAGCAGTAATGCGAAGAGGCATTGTTAATGGACATAATTGCTAACAATCATGGTTCGAACAATCCTGTTAACGAACAAGATCAGCGCGAGGCTGACAGCTACCTGAACATGTCTGGTGATGGCATCGATGCGGAAGAGCAACCAGTTGCCGAGACAAGAAACGATGGGCAACCATCAGAGGTATACTTAGTACAAACTAGTACCACATTCCGCTTTAAGTTTAATTACTATATATATGTTAGTGGAGCAATCAGTTAATAGTCCTTAATTTTCCAGGAACTGTCATCGAGCATCAAAAAGGCTCGTGGGATACGCGGTTCGAATAAGAAGCTAGAGGGTCGTTTCATCATCACAGAAGTTTCTGACGAAGGCATGCCATTAGCTCCACATGAAGATGTCGTCAAGTTGACCAGCCAAATTGGGGCTCTTGTCAGGGATCACATCCCAATAAGCTTTCGATATTGGAAAGGATCTGAAGCTGCAGCTGAAGTTCAAAATGAAGATGAAGAGGCACAAGAAAATGCACAACAATATGTGGTCCTGGACACAGAGAAGAACATGATTTGGGCCGAGGTGCAATTACACTTCTCATTTCCAGAAGGTACAAATCTGGCAAATGTGCGGACTTGGGCGTTGCAAAAGGGTGCAATAGCCTTTCAGTCGTATAAGAAGCGGCTCAACAAAGACTACATCAAGAAGGGACTTGCACCCGATTTCACAAAGAAAGGACTTTCAAAGTTGCGAGATCACTGGGATTCATTTGTGCAGTACAAGCAATCGCAAGAAGCCGCCAAGATGATTGAAACCAACACTATCAATGCATCTAAAAAGAAAGAATTTCATAAGCTTGGGTCTGGAGGTTACAAGGTGGCTATGCCCAAATGGGATAAGATGGAACATGATTGTATTGCACGTGGACTCATACCGGCAACTATAGATTGGCCCGAACGAGCAAGGACTTATTTTTATGCACATGGTGGCACGATCAATCCTGAAGATGGAACATTAGTACCAGGCGACAAAATAAGAGAGATTGCGGTAAGACTTGTTGAATTGATCCGCATGCCTGCTCAAGGAACATTTGTGCCTGATCGAGAGAGAGACGAACTTAGTGCTGCAATAGGCACTAAAGAACACGGTGGGCGTTGCCAAGGCAAAGGTGCAGTTCCATGGAAACTCACATGGCGTGACCAAATTGACTCCTATAAAAGTCACAAAAGGTCTAAGGACCAACAACAACGGCAACTAAGAGAGGTGCAAGATCGCGTAATCAGAACCAAGGCAAGAATGGAGCAAATCATTGACGAGCGTGAGCAAACAATGATCTCATTAGGAAGGTCCTACCGATGAAATGAGCCCATCTGCTAAGGGGAAAAGCAGCGTCGCTTCAACAGAACATGCACCAACAGCCACAGAAGTAGCAGCAGCACCAGCAGTTGAAGCACCAAACCCAGGCTCACCGGAAATTCGGCCACACTGGCCCGTGGATGACATCACCGTGAGGTCAGCGAGTGAGCTTCTCGATGTTTGCAGAAACAAGAAGCTTGTGGTGGCTCATGGCGTCGCTGAGAAACTGTAGAAGGGGACAGCCTCACGGGCCACCATCGTGGAATTGAATATTACGCCTAAGTTTTTGTGGACCGAGTCGTCGATGGTTGGGCTGACTTGGAGGTGGAGGTACCGGGGCCTAATAGGGAAGAGGTTCTTCAAGATGCTGTGCATACTTGGATTTTTTGGCCCAAAGCTCGCATAAGGATTACGCAACAGCCACCTTCTCCTCTAGCTGACGATCAACTACCGCACTCACCAGCCGCCATGCCTGAACGCGACGATCAACTACCGCATTCACCAGCTGCAGGGGTAGAGCGCAGCATGAGTCCTATAGTTGACAGGATCCAAGCGAGAGTCCACCTCCTTCTCTACCTCCAGCACATGTTAAGGGCAAGGGCAAGCGACAAGCTCCTCCTCCTCCGCCTCCAAAGAAGGAGAAGAAACCCAAGCAGAAGAAGCCTCCACCAAAACTTGCTTATCACAAGACAGAGGAGGAACTTGACGAGGCAGTTGAGGAAGAATTGAATAGATAGATATTCAAAGCTCCCAAGCCTCCAGTTGAGAAACCAATTGACCGGGTCAAATTTCATCGTTTCATGAAAAAAATGGAGGAGGAAAGAAGAAAAACCCCAGATGATCTTCCCAAGCCATTGAGTGACTACGACCGGCAAGTACTAAAGACTCAATGCTTGAAGAAGAAAACTGCATCTAAAGTTCCTCAACTTGGGACCCAGTCAAAGCAATCTATCCCCGACCTCAAGGTGCTTTCAACATTTGACCAGCAAGTGTCTGAATTTAACAAAGACACAGGTCTGACTGCAGCTCAAATTCGAGGGGAGGATGCAATCCCAACTCATAAAGGGACATATAGGGCAACTAGACCACTTACACCATATGAGCAACAATTGCTTGATTTTGCCAAATCATCGGGTCTGACTGCAGCACAACTTCTAGGGGAGGAGGAAATTGCAAAGCATACAGGGGCAAATAGACCGAGGTATGTGCCTAGGTGTGAGCTTGTGTGGCAGCGATTGCTCCTGTATCTTCCAACGAGAATGTATGAATTGCACAAGTGGCACATGTCCCAAGCTGCCGCCGGGATGGAGATGCTCTATGTTCGCATTGAGGACCATCATTATTTCCGTGGGCAAGAGGTCTTCACTATTCCAATGGAGGAATTCTGGTTCCTATTCAAAATGGATGCACTTGACGTCTCATTCGTCAGTTGCTGGACTCTGTAAGTGTTTATTCTACTATAAGTTAAAAATCAATGCTCTAGGCACTTTATCCCATATCTAAACTTCTATATTTTTTGTGTCATACCGTTTTGAGATGCAACGTACCAGGAGGAAAGGAATCATGAGTGTGGGCTACATGGATCCTTTGATGATAACTGAGACCACTCTCAAACTTAATGAGACGGAAACACTTAATCACATCATCAACTATCTAGACAAACACCATGATAAGGCTTGCATAGAGCTGCCATACAACTTCGGGTGAGCAACGTGTATCTCATCTCCTTATCTTTTTCAAAAATTACATTGCATATTTTAAGAAACTAATACTTCTCTGCATCTATGGACAACTTCCACTGGATTCTCTTTAGTTTTTGTATGACGTGAAGCAAGGTCTTTGTCTTCGACTCTTTGTACAAGACTATAGATAAAAAGAGATATCAAGATGTCGTAGAGTTGATTAAAACTGCATGGACTTGTCTTTGTGATAAGTACCCCGGAAAGTTCCGCAAAAACCTTTATGTTCACTATGATTGGCCAGTACGTGTCTTTGATTATTCTTCAATTCTTACATTACAATAAAAAATTATTTCATGACTTGGTTTTCCCTTATGTGCAGGTCATGATGCAGCCTTCTGGCACCAATCTATGTGGATATTATGTGTGCGAGTTCATGCACCGTCTTACAACCTGCGCTGATTGTGGCAAATTCGAAGAGAAGGTGTGTGCACACACAATTGTGACTACATGTAGTTCTTATTGTTCATATTCTCCTATCCGGTTCTTATTCTTTTGGTCATATTCTTTGGTAGATATCCGGCATCAAGGAAACATTCCTCGAGACAGAACAAATCCGATTGATACAAGAACAATTATGTGGATTTCTTCTATACGAGGTTACTAGTCCAAGGGAAGAGTTTTATGCTGGCTTATCCTCTGTTGTTAGTATACCAGCGACGACCGGGGAAGGGACAAGTCAGAACATGAAGGAAGCATCTGGAAGCAAAGACAAAGGCCAAGCATCTGGAAGCAAAAATTAAACTCTGCTAACATTTCATCCAATGTATATTATTAATCTAAATTTCAGTGCGCACAAAATGCTAATGTATAATATTATTTCCAAAGTTCTTCAATTTCAGGATTTGGGATGATATATTCTACATGCATTCGTATGTATTTATTTGTATAATATTAGAGATAATATTACACAAATAAATATATACGAATCTATGTAGAATATTATCTCAAATGTAACATTTTATATGCCACACGACTTTATATTACAGCGTATTACGATTAGTATTAGTACTTTAAGCAAATACGTTAGAGAAAAGAAAAACATAAAACAAAAAAAGAAGCATTTGTACCGGGTGGTACCTCCAGCCGGTACAAATGCCCCCCTGCCACGTCGCCGGGTGGAGGGCACATTTGTACCGGGCCGAGGCTCCACCTGGTACAAATGTGTGGCATTTGTACCGGGCATTTCGCCGGTACAAATGCTCGACCACATTTGTACGGGATGGTTTGTACCGGTTCAATACTCGGTACAAATGAGGGGTTTGAACCGGTATAAGAGGCCGTTTTTCCAGTAGTGGGAGGATTATCATTAGTACCATATCGGCTGGCTTGAGCTGTGGGGCAGACGAGGTGCATACCAAAGAAGAGGCACCCCGACTTGACAACTCATACCTTTCTCGGCCTTTTGGCTAAGATCAAGTGTAGTATCTGTTCTTATCAGTTTAATATCTGATATGTGAGGCTTTGCCCTCACAACGATATTAAATTTATTTTTCATGGGGGAAGATCCGCTGTGATAGCTTGCTATCTGGGTTCTCGTGTGTCGCTCTAGCGTTGCACTATTGCTTGAGCTTGGCACACCGCAACCAAACCAAAATTTAAACATTTTCTCTATTATGATCATGATGATGATGATGACATGATGATTATGATCTGTTTTTGGTAAATTATTTTCCAGGGAAGGTTTATGTTTTTTATAATTTAATTAATTCAAACTTGCCCAAGAGTAGGATGGCAATGGGCAGGGTAGGGTAAGGGCAAAGCATTTACCCACCTGTTGGCATACCCGTCCATCTCTGGTATACCCTTACCCTCCAAACGTAACTGGTAAGAATCCTTACCCTTACCCTTACCCACAGGGTACCCGTAGGGTAACAGGGTACCCGCAGGGTATTAACATAAACATGTCAATAAGTTCATATCCAAGAGTACAATGATAATTTGATAGCTAAATAAGTCTCAAACTTCACAATCACACACATATTGACATAGAGCCAGCAAGTTTGGCGACTCAGCCGAGGTGGAGGCGGCGGCGTCCTGGCTCGGACTGGCGTCGAGATCCGGCCGGGGAGGCAGCTGGCGAGTGGCGGGGCGCAGCCGCGCGGGGATCCGGCCGGGGAGGCGGCTGGCGAGCGGTGGGGCACGGCCGCACGGGGGTTGTGCGAGCGACGGCCGGTGTGGCGCGGGGGTTGTCCGAGCGGCACTGGCTGCGACCTGCGGGGAAAAAATCGAGTGGCGGCGTCGGGGGGTGGGGTCGGGGGAGAGGCGGGACATGCGACTAGGCGAGGCCACGAGTCACAGCGTGGGCCACTGGGCCACGGTGGGGGAAGGGTGTGTTAGGGTTAGGATATATGGGTCTAGTTGGGTCAAATGTTTTTATGGGCTTCATTAGTGCGGGTAGCTAGGCACGAAGGAAGGGGAGAAGGACATTTATCGGTTGGCTAGGACCCGAGAGAGGAAGACAAGGGACATAAACCAAATCAAGTGCATCAAGGATGGGACAGATCGCCTTCTGGTGAAGGATGAAGAGATCAAGGATAGATGGCGAGAGTACTTCGATAAGTTGTTTAATGGGGAGGATGAGAGTCCTACTGTGGAGTTGGACGACTCATTTGACTATACCAACAGACGTTTTGTGAGGAGAAATCAGGAGGCAGAGATTGAGGAGGTTTTGAAGAGAATGAAGAGGGGTAAAGTGATGGGTCCAGATGGTATCCCCATTGAGGTGTGGAGATGTCTTGGTGCTAGAGCAGTAGTTTGGTTAACTTAGCTTTTTAACTTTATTTTTCAGTCAAACAAGATGCCTGATGAATGGAGGAGAAGTATATTAGTACCGATCTTCAAGAACAAGAGAGATGTTCAGAGTTGTACCAACTACCGAGGGATTAAGCTAATGAGCCATACAATGAAGCTCTGGGAGAGGGTTATCGAGCACCGCCTCAGAAGAGGGACAAAGTGTGACCCAAAACCAGTTTGGGTTCATGCCTGGGAGGTCGACTATGGAGGCGATTTACTTAATACGGTAATTAATGGAGAGATATAGGGAACAGAAGAAGGACTTGCATATGGTCTTTATTGACCTTGAGAAGGCGTACGACAAAGTACCAAGGAATGTCATGTGGTGGGCCTTGGAAAAGCACAAAGTCCCAACTAAGTACATTACCCTCATCAAGGATATGTACAATGATGCGAGGACGGTTGTCCGAACATGTGATGGCGACACTAGTGACTTTCCAATTAAAATTGGACTACATCAGGGATCAGCATTGAGCCCTTATATTTTTGCTTTGGTGATGGATGAGGTCACAAGGGATATAGAAGATGATATCCCGTGGTGTATGCTCTTTGCTGATGATGTAGTGTTAGTTGACGAGACTAGAGCAGGGGTTAATCGGAAGCTTGAGTTGTGGAGAGACTCACTAGAGTCAAAAGGTTTCAGACTCAGTAGGACCAAGACTGAGTTCATGAGGTGCGATTTCAGCGCGACTGGACATGTGCTTGGAGATGTTAGCCTCGATGGGCAAGTGGTGGCCAAGAAGGATACTTTTCGGTACCTAGGATCGATGCTACAGAAGGATGGCGACATTGATGAAGACGTTAGGCATAGGATCTCAGCCGGTTGGTTGAAATGGCATCAAGCTTCTGGCGTCCTATGTGACAAGAGGG
The DNA here is from genome assembly GCA_036936925.1 of Cenchrus fungigraminus. NCBI lineage: Eukaryota > Viridiplantae > Streptophyta > Magnoliopsida > Poales > Poaceae > Cenchrus > Cenchrus fungigraminus. Next base: position 24,968,340 of record CM072768.1, read on the forward strand.
TGCCCCAAAAGCTAAAAGGCAAGTTCTACAGGACGACGATCTGACCGGCGATGTTGTACGGTGCCGAATGTTGGCCTACAAAAAGGCGACATGTCCAACAACTGAGTGTAGCAGAGATGCGTATGTTGCGTTGGCTCTGTGGGCATACAAGAAGGGATAGAGTCCGCAATGAAGATATTCGAGATAGGGTTGGAGTGGCACCGATTGAGGAAAAATTGATTCAACATCGGTTGAGATGGTTTGGTCATGTCCAAAGGAGACCTCCTGAGACGCCGGTGCGTAGTGGGGTTCTAGAGTGGGTCGATAACGTAAAGAGAGGTAGAGGTCGACTTAGACTGACCTGGGACGAGGCGGTTAAAAGAGACCTTAAGGAGTGGAACATCCCCAAGGAGTTAGCTATGGATAGGAGTGCTTGGAGACTAGCCATCAGTGTGCCTGAACCATGACCTCTGTTTCACCCTTTGTTTACCCTTAACACTTCGTGTGTGTGTGTGGGTGTGTGTGTGTTTCGCCTTTCATGGTTTCCTTTGGGTTTCATCTCTAGCCTACCCCAACTTGCTTGGGACAAAAGGCTTTGTTGTTGTTGTATTAGTGCGGGTAGCCTTGGGTAACTAACCCACGAGTAGGGTTTCGTACCCTTACCCTTGCCCGCGGGTAGTGTTTCGTACCCTTACCCTTGCCCGCGGGTAGAATTCTTTACCCGTACCCTTACCCAACAGGGTAGGGTACCCGCGGGTACCCTTACCCATGGGTAAAACTGCCATCCTTGCCCAAGACACTCTACGAGAGCATGGGAAGGCCCATCCTAAAAATCCTAATAGGAAAATGAAGCTTAGGCCCAGTTTAGTTCCAAAGGGAAATTTTTGGTACCCTTTTAGGAGAAAATTTTGGTGCCCTTTTTGAGACCTATTAGGAGCAACGGAATACGCAGACTCGGAGTCTGGACACGATTAAAAGATCTCATCTTAATCAACACTCACACCGCAATATAATTTCCACCAAAAAAATACCCTTGAAATCTACCAAAGAAACCCAATTGCAAGAATTATACTCTCTTGTTCTCAAATATTTTCCCACTAATTTGACATAAATTCCACAAAACATTATTCAGCAGTGTTGCATAGCATTAACAGATAGTTTTGTGCATGCTTGTGCCTTCATACTTGTATGGATCAGGGTTACTTTCTTGCATTTATTTATCGACACTCCTGCTCAGCGTAAGACAAGCATTGCTCTCACTGAAGCAAATGGAAATGGATCAGAGTAAAGTATCGCAGGGCAAAGACATGAGTAATACTTTCACAGCTCCAGCGATCCAGTCTCAAATATCTTAATACCATTTTTCCGATCTGCAAATTTTCGTCAAAGGACCATTTTAAAAATTCAGGTAATCTACACGTGTAGATTATATTGCGAAATATTAATTAGGATTTATTTTCTCCAATAAACACATTATAAATATAACTTAGTGGTTATGTATTTTTTAGCATATAGTGACTAATCAGGGCAAATATTAGTATTCAAGGTGTTATTCCTTTTATCAGTATTTAGATTAGTAGTGCCCAGATGTAATTGCTCCAAAAACAAAACAAGGATACGTAGCATCCATCAACACATAACAAGGATACATATCATGGCAGCAAATCCTATTTAACAAGGATATGAATTGGTGTACGTAGATGTTTGGAATGTTACAGTGCCCAGCGATATATTTGTCACTTTTCCTAGTAGCTAGGAGGAACCATTGTCGAACCAAAGGCGGGCAAAGCAGACAGCAGTACGGTGAAATCAACATTCTTCCTCACTGCCGATCGATGAGGTTCCATAATGAAGCTGAAAACTTTTATGTCCAACTGCAACAAATTAAATAAGCACACACAACTTGAAGAATGAAGAAGATATGTGATCTCCAACTGACAGAAAAATACAATGAACTAACCAGTGGAATCAGAACAAACAGGTGACAATGAATCGCCTTCAACTGCATTTTTCATGCTCAGCGATGAAAAGGCTGCTCCTGTGAACCCTCCATGATCGTCATGATGACCCGTTTGACATCCATGATGAGCCTCCACGACGAGGTCCTCGTCGGAACCTCACCTGCAGGCGGCAGCCGCGCGCGCACCAGTCACCCGCGTTGTCGTACGTCGTCGTCCCTTGCTGCAGATCGTACATGCGCTGCTCTGGGTTTCGTGTTCGCTTCGTGCCTCCGGCGTTCAAGCCCTTGGTCCGCGGTCACGGAGAGTCGACGGACGGAGCAGAGGAGGCGCGGTCACGGAGTCCTTGCTCGACTCGCGCTAGCAGCCAGCGGCCCTCTGCCTGGGCGGCGGGGCGTTCCCGACACCGCAGCTCTGGGACCTGCACAAATCGGCGACACCGCCTGCCCGCCTCTCGTGCGGTGTTGGCGTTGACAACGCCGGTGACGGCGAGCAGCAAGGACGGCAAGGATCATCATCAGCAAAGGAAAGAACAGAACAGAATCGAGAGAGGATGTTGAGACAATTTTGCAGCAGTGCCGAGATCGGATTATTACTTGTTCAGTTAATGGGCCGATTGCAAAGATCAACAGGAATAACACGGCCCGGTTTTCGGCTTAATTCCATCGCTTCCCTCTGGTTCCGATTGCTAAACTTGTACTAGCTATTAGTACCACATCGATTGGCCGTAGCCTTGAGGCTGCCGAGGCGTGTACAAAAGAAGGGGCACCCCGGCTTGGCAACTCATACCTTTCTCGGCCTTTTGGCTAAGATCAAGTATAGTATCTGTTCTTATCAGTTTAATATCTGATTTGTGAGACCTCGCCCTCACAATGATGTTACTTTATTTTTTATGGGGGAGGATCCTATAATAGCTTGCTATTTGGGTCCTCATGTGTCACTCTAGCATAGCTTGAGCTTGGCACACCCCGACCAAATCAAAATTAAACTTTTTTCCTCTATAAATATATTTGGATGGATTATATTTGTATGTTTTTATTTATTCACTATTCATAAAACTTAATTAGCATATGTCTTCATGGTCTCAAGAACATTGGTCGCCAACGACGGCCCATCTTTTTTTTTAGACCATGTACTAGCTAGTTGCAGTTCCGTACTCCTCGTAGATAGCCAGTGTGCCATCACTACAAACCTCTTTTATGATTGTCACTTGTCAGTCTGTGTCATCACAACATGAACCACCTATGTTATCTGACGATGAAGCAGAGGATAATCACGCTTTGTTTAAAAATCTAGTTCAGAAAATGCACACTTCCAAAAGAAAACATCCTAACCACAAGCAACATAATATGCAGACTTAGGTCTGGAGAAGATTCAAAGATCTCATCTTTATCAACACTCACATCCAGATATAATTTCCACTAAAGAAACACCCATGTTGTCTAAAGAAACCAAATTGCAAGAATTATACTCTCTTGTTCTCAAATATGTTTCCACGCTATTTAGAGATGAATTCCACCAAATATTTAGAAGTTGCATAACTTTAACAGATAGTTTTGTGGATTCTTGTGCTTCATACTTGTATGGATCAGGGCTACTTTCATGCATTTATTTATTGATTGACACACCTACTAAGCATAAGCCGAGCATTGTTCAAATGGAAAAGGATCGGAATAACAAATTGCAGGCCAAAAACATGAGTGATACTTTCTAGCTCCAGGGATACATCCTCAAATATCTTAATATGGGGCTTGAATCTAATGCATTACCATTTTACTCTGAACATCGAATTTTGATATGTGGAGTTTAGAAGCCTTGGATCATTTGAAAATTTCAGGTAATAACATGGAAACTATATATACATGTAGATTACAAAAATATTAGAATTTTATTTGGTCCAAAAACACATTGTAAATAGAAGTTAGTGGTTATGTATGTCAATATATAGTGGCTAATTAGGACAAATATTAGTATTGAAGATGTAATTCTTTGAATTAGGCATTATGTGTTTTATTTTTCTTAGACCTGTGTGCTATTAGGCATGGAACTTTTTCCTTTTGTAATTTTGGAAGTAGAGGCTGGAATATCAATAAATTCCCAACTCTAAAAAAATTAACACTAAACAAGGATATTTGTCATGTCACCCTGGGATGAACCATTGTTGAAGCATAGGCAGGCAAAGAAATACGGGAAATCAACATTCGTCCTGTTCGTTTGGCTTATCAGCCACCAGCCAGCAGTACTTTTCTCTCAGAACAAATCAGGCACCAGCAACCAACCAGAGCAGTACTTTTCTCTCAGAACAAATCAGCATCAGCCACCAGCCAAACGAACAGACTGATTCTTCCTCACTGCCGATGAGGTTCCGTAATTAAGCTCTGAAAGCCTTTACGCCCAACTGCAACAAATTAAACAAGCACACACAATTTGAAGAATGAAGAAGCTAGACCATACAACGAACTCACCAGTGGAATCAGAGCACAACTCAATGGGGCGACGTAACCCCCATTGATCTCGCTCGGATGCGCGTCGCACCTGGGGTTTTTTCGCGACCGGTCCGCTCAAACCGCCATGGTTCGTTTCCGGTTAGCCGGACCGGTTTGACCGGTTACCGAAAAAAAATCGGTCGAATTAAAATTCCAAATCAAAATCAGTAGTGCAAAATGTTTGGAACGGCTTACCGAGCGGTTTGACCGGTAAGACGGACCGGTTTGAGCGGTAACCGGTTGTTAAAAAAACGAATCAGTGAAGAACTTGGTGTGTTTTCAAATTTGAATTAAAAAATTGGAAAATAAAAGAAAAACTCCTAAAAATATTTCAAGGTGCGTAGAATCTAGTGGTGTCAAATTTTTTTAAATATTAATGCATTTAGTAGTTTTTTACGGGCATTAGAAGTTCAACTGGCCAAATTTTTTCCCTTTTTCTTTTTTGGTTGAACTTCTAATGCCCGCAAAATATACTAAATGAACGAATATTCGAAAATTTTTGACACCATTAGATTCGTCGCAACTTGAAGTATTTTTGAGAATTGTTTGGGAATTTTTCATTTTTTAAATTCAAATTCAAATTTTTGAAACCACCAATTTGGAACTATACCTGATCATGGGTAGGGTCGCGTCATGACGGGTCGAAAATCATGGCCCGCGCCCGACCCGTCACACGTGTGGGTCGGGTCGGGTTTGGTCGGGTTTCGGGTTTTTAGTTATAATTTTCGGGTTGAGTCGGGTTGGGTCGGGTTATTTTTTGAGTTCGGGTGAAAATTTCGGCCCGCGCCCGACCCGTCGCACGGTCGACCGGTTACACAAATAACTGCGGTTTCCGGACCGATTCCGATTGGGATTTTTAACCCTGGTCGGGCCTCACGCAGGCTCCCACACGATCATCTGATGGCGCATCGCGTGCCATCCAGGGGCTCGAGCTGCCGGGCCTCTAAAGCCTCGGTTCAACGGTCAGCGCTTATGGAGAGAGCAATGTACAGGATGGTCGCCATTCGCCAGGGCGGCCGCCGGCGAACGGCGGCGCCGCGCCGAGCAGGGTCCCGTCCGTCAATGCGCACCTCACCCGGCCCTGTGGAAGCTTCATGCCACCCATCGTGCGCTGTTGGAGTTGACGACCCCGGTGACGGCATGGCAGCACGACTTGCCAAGATCAGAGAAGGAAAGAGCAGAAATGCAGAATCGAGTGATGATGATCTTCTTGAGACGGGAACCGCCACGCACTACCTTTTTTGTTTTTTGAGGGGGTGGCATCAATTTCCTTGTCGGTCTCTTGATGGGCCGATCGCAAAGATTAACAGGAGTAACGCGGCACGGTTTGACTTAATTCCTCCAAATGCTAAACTTGGGGAGGATTATTAGTACCATATCGCCTGCCGTGAGCTGCGGGGCAGACGATGTGCGTACAAAAGAAGGGGGCACCCCGGTTTGGCAACTCATACCTTTCTCGGCCTTTTGGCTAAGATCAAGTGTACTATCTGTTCTTATCAGTTTAATATCTGATATGTGAGGTCTCGTCCTCACAATGATATTAAATTTATTTTTCATGGGGGAGGATCCACTATTGATAGCTTGCTATCTGGGTCTTCGTGTGTCGCTCTAGCGCTGCACTATATCTTGAACTTGGCACACCCCAAGTCCCAACCAAATCAAAATTAAACTTTTCTCTCTATAAATATAAATACTAAATATATTTGGATGGGTTATATTTGTATGTTTTTATTTATTCACTATTCGAAAAACTAAATTAGCATCAGACTTCATGGTCTCAGGAACATGGGCCTCCAACGATGGCCCATCTTAAATGTGATGTTTTTTAGACCATGTGCTAGCTAGTTGCAATTGCCATCGCGTGCGCTGGCAAGCCCGTGCCAACCAGGCCACCAGGGTCGTCGGGGGTGGACCGGGACGGAAATTTTTTTATTCATTTTGCAAAATTATACGACCGTTTCAAAATTTATCAGATTTGACCTCCAAATGTCGGTCCAACCGTTATGCGCTACGGCGGTAGAACGCCATCGCCATAGCCCACGGCGGTTAGCCAAACCGTCGTGAGCCACAGCGGTTGGAGACGGCGGCTGTAGGACCCGGGGTGGCAGCCCAACCGCCAAACGCCGTGGCACTACCTTTTTTGTTTTTTTGAGGGGGTGGCATCAATTTCCTTGTCGGTCTAGTTGTGGACTTCTTGATGGGCCGATCGCAAAGATTAACAGGAATAACGAGGCCCGGTTTGACTTAATTCCCTCGTTCTCTCTCCCTCTGATGCGCGATTGCTAAACTTGGGGAGGAATATTAGTACCATATCGCCTGGCATGAGCTGCGGGGCAGACGATGTGAGTACAAAAGGGGGCACCCCGGCTTAGCAACTCATACCTATCTCGACCTTTTGGCTAAGATCAAGTGTAGTATCTGTTCTTATCAGTTTAATATCTAATATGTGAGGTCTCGCTCTCACAATGATATTAGATTTATTTTTTGTGGGGGAGAATCCGTTGTGATAGCTTGCTATCTGGGTTCTCATTTGTCGCTCTAGTGTTGCACTATAGCTTGAGCTTGGCACACCCCCAACCAAACCAAAATTAAACTTAATTATTTTTTTCCTCTAATTCCTCTAATGGATTATATTTGTATGTTTTTATTTATTTACTACATTAAAAAAACTTAGTTATGTCTTCATGGTCTCAAGAACATAGGCCTCCAACGACGGTCGATCATATATATATATAAATATATATATTTTTTTAGACCTAGCTAGTTGGCTTTAGTTGCAATTCCGTACTCCTCGTAGATAGCAAGTGTGCCATCACTACAACCCTCGTTTGATTGTCAGTCTGTGTCATCACTACATGAACCTCCTATGTTATCTGACGATGAAGCAGAGGATAGTCACGGTTTGGTTAAAAATCCAGTTCAGAAAATGCAGACTTCCAAAAGGAAACATCCTAACCACAAGCAACAGAATATGCAGACTTAGGTCCGGAGAAGATTCAAAGATCTCATCTTAATCAACACTCACATCCAAATATAATTTCCACTAAAGAAACACCCATGATCCTGTTAACGGGCTGGTTTCCCCTGTTTCTGGTTTGTTTCCGGACCAGCCCAAGGGAAATGCATCGGTCCGGGGTGGGTTGGCTTCACACGGGCTACTGCGGCACTGCGCGGGTTTGTCATCACGTTGGGTTGTGTTGGTTTGACAGGTTTCACTGGTTTTCACTTGCTTGCTGTAATCGAAACGTCTCTACTAGACTATGGGGTCTCATAATGATTGATTCTTTCCTTCCGATCTCATTTAACAAGAACAAAAATTGAATTTCAGCCATTTCAAAAAAAAATTTTGAATTTCTGCCACCAACTGGACACATGCCCAAAACATCATAAATTGCATCAATTCATCCACAGAGATGCATCTTAATAAAATATGCATCAATAAGTAAATCCACAGAGATGCCACACCACTGAAATTACAGTACTTGAGCAGCAGTGTTCAACTTTTCGACTATGCTGATTTGTGTCCTTGTGATGCTCGACATGTATACCAGGTGTAAGGTTATCCTGTGACAACTTTGGCATCGAAGCAACAGATTGAGACATGAACCTCCCAATTCTGTTGGCAGGTGCCACACGTCCTTCCTGAGAAATTCAATAAAGCAAATACTAAGGCAAACATTCTTGTGCTTCATACTTGTATGGATCAGGGGCTACTTTCATGCATTTATTTATTGACACGCCTACTAAGCATAAGCCAAGCACTGTTCAAATGGAAAAGGATCGGAGTAACAAATTGCAGACCAACAACATGAGTGATACTTTCATAGCTCCAGGAATACAGCCTCAAATATCTTAATATGGGGTTTGAATCTGATGCGCTACCATTTTACTCTGAACATCATATTTTGAACTGTGGAGTTCAGAAGTCTTGGATCATTTAAAAATTTCAGATAATAACGACATGGAAACTATATATACATGTAGATTACAAAAATATTAGAATTTTATTTGGTCCAAAAACACATTATAAATAGAAATTAGTGGCTATGTCAATATATAGTGGCTAATAAGGACAAATATTAGTATTGAATATGTAATTCTTTAAATTAGCATGAGCAAAACCCTAGGCCTGAATGTAATGCTCCAAAGATAAAGCATAACAAATAGCATGAACACAAAACAAGGATAAATAGCATGGCAGAAAATCCTCTTTATTGGCATGATGTATTGGTGTAGATATGTGGAAAGTTACAATGCCCTGGGATGAACCCCTTTATGTGTTTATGTGTTTTATTTTTCTTAGACCTGTGTGCTATTAGGCATGGAGCTTTTTCCTTTTGTAATTTTGGAAGTAGAGGCTGGAATATCAATGAATTACCAGTTCTAAAAATTTTAACACAAAACAATGATATTTGTCATGGAGCACCCTGGGATGAACCATTGTTGAAGCACAGGCAGGCAAAGAAATACGGGAAATCAACATTCTTCCTCACTGCCGATGAGGTTCCGTAATCAAGGTTTGAAAGCCTTTATGCCCAACTTGTGAGGAACCTTCAAGTTAAACTCATTTAACCAAGTCATCACCATTGATCAACTCAATTAAATGATAATAACCCCGGTCGTCCTTGAGATGTGTCATGAGCAATGCCCAGGATTTATACACATCTCACTAAGCACAACAAGATGAACATCATCATCACATAGCAATCCAAACATAGTTCATCACATTACAAAGATAGATTCAAGTTTACATTACAATAAGTCTTGGAGTTTTGTAGTGGAAAGTTCTATCATCGCACTCATACGATACATCACAAAATAAGAAGGTAAACACTATATGCCGATAGTGCCCTTCCTAGCCATGACCACCTACTTCCTCCCCGGACCTCCGTCCTCGGCAAGAAAGTACCCAAACATGGGCTCCGTCTGTGCCTCACCTGAAAACAACTTAACGGCAGCACCGTGAGTACAAAAGGTACTCCACAGGACTTATCCACATATGGGTATATAATTGCCCGACTCTCAAGGAGTATGCATTTGGTTAAGTAGCAAGGAATGACATAGGTAATTGTTTTGCATAAAAGCATATATATTTTGACCAAGTTGTAATAAGCAAAAGACATGACATTCTATGATCTCTAAAAATCAAGCATCAAGTAAATTGCAATAAGTAAAGGTGACATCATGATATTGAGCTCAATCTTTCGAGAACTCCATCCGAAACTTTACATTGAATGCAGATTTCATAGAGCGTGCTCCTTAACCCGGGAGCGATGCTATTGACATAGATTTAACCATACAGGGGTGTACAACTTTTCCCACACGAATGTCACACCCGAATTTGAAGGCAAACTCGAATGATTAAATTACACGTGCGCCAGGATCAAGTTACACACACGTAATGACTCAGTGAATACCAAATATAGTGTCAAAGCGTAAAAGAGAGTATTATAACCATTACATGACCAGAAGTCTTATAAATGTATCATCAGAGCGAACAACTAGCAGTGGATCTTCAGAATGGAACTCCACAGGTAGCTGACTGGTGGCACGTACGCCTAGAACTCATCAACAATCTTCAAGTCTGAGCAGCAGTCCGGGTTGTGTAGATGCAATAAATAAACAAGCGTGAGCACATGCCGTACTCAGCAAGGGGAGAATATCATAATAAACATGCAAGGCTGTATAAGTGGATGGCCAAAGGGTTTAAGCACTTTAGCATTTTAGTTGGTCAAATTTTATTAAGCAACTTACTTACTAGCAAGTATAAGTGTATACCAACCCACAATTAAAGTGTAGCATCACCATCATGAACATAAAGTAAAGAACAATTTAAATTCATCTTCCGATAGATTAATCATGTGAGTGTCCAGGTCACTCTTGACCGTGAGCACGGCTAATCGATTAGTTTTAAACACTCTGCAGAGGTTGTACATCTTTACCCACAAGTCACGTAAAAGTCCTGAAGAACTTTGGACCCAACCACGTGATGCTGATCAGGTATCATACCACACTAGCGAGGTGTGATTGCATAGGGACGCTACGAGGCCTTTACAAAGATCCCCTAATGTGCACCAACCCACTAGGTTTCAGGACAAAGCAGGGCATAAAGCTCCCTAGCAGGCACCGTGTCTTAGAAAAGCCCAACTCCCCGCTAGAGCAGGTCTATACTCCGTCAACGCCTCCCCATTGGCCCCTTTCAGGTAAGATCACTACAACATCAAGGTTTCTAATTATTCAGCCAAGCCAGAGTCATATAGCCTTGTGGTTGTACTGTTGTCCTGGGTGGTTCTCCATGTTCCGATTAAGCATGTGGTCTTGTAATTAACTTACCATTAATGAACATAGAGTATATAGAGTAACATGTTGTTTATTACCAACCCAGTTAAGCAACTAAGCAGCATCTACCATCAAGATTAATTAATCAACTCAATTACAAGGCAATGGTCAAAAGAAACTAGGCATAGTCCTTAACAGGAACCCGTCAAAATTAATGCAAGCAATAAAGTAAATACAGTGATTAAATGCATGTTTATATAGGATAAAGCGGGTATGACCAAGGACACTTGCCTTCCACAAGATCCGGAACTGCTCAGAGTCTTCAAGTCTTCACCTTCAGAAAATCCCTCGAACTGCTCGTTCTCTACGCATCACACATTCACATGCAAGAGACAATACAATAAAATAAGAAAACAATACACTAATCATTTCAAACAGGAACAAAAGCTTCACTAAACTAATCTACTTGTCGAGATGAACACACGGATATAAAGAACGCTAAAAACGGAGCTACAACGCAAAAGATATGTACTAAACAAGGTATTGGGGCTTAAACATAAAGAAAAGGACTAAACCGTAAGGATTTTTATACGGTGGAAGGACCTAAATGTAAAACGAGGAAAATAGGGGGTCTCTTTAGCAAAACGCGTGCGGCTGACCGGTGTTATCTGAAGGTTTGACCCCGGGGTGGACGCGATCGGAGCCGTCGATCCTGGATCGGATGGTTGCGCGGGGTTCTGGCGAAGTGGCGGCGCTCAAGCGGCGGTGCACGGCGGCGACAGGCGGCACTCTCACCGGAGTTGCTCGTTTTTGAGCATCTGGCCACGGTAGGGGACGGGATCTGGCCCTGGAGCTAGCTGAGGACCACGCGAACACATCTAGGGGGTTTGTGCGGCGGTTCGTGCGACGACGACGACGCACAGCTCAGGAAGGCGGGCGGCGGCGGAGCGACTGCTCCGGTGAGCTATTGCCGGCGATGCGGGTCAGGAGGACGTCCTCAAGTGGCACTGCCAGCCTTCTCACCTCCTGGCGGTGCTCCAGGTCTGCTTCACGCCGACGGAGAGGCGATGGAGCCAGAGATCGACGGCGGCGACCTTGAGCTAGGGTTAGGAGACGGCGGCGGCTTGGTTGTTGCGGATAGGAGCAAAAACCCTAGGGAGGAGAGGTGGAGGCAGCTTTATAGGCAGCCAAGGACGCCCTAGGGGTGCGGGTCCACAGCCAAGGGGCGCGGGCTGGCTCGGACTCGAGCGCCAGGTTGCACGCGGAGCGGGTTCGGCCGATGGTGGGGGATGACCACCGGGCCCCACCTGTCGGCGGCTGGAGAGGGGAGGGGAGGGGACGCGGAGCGGGCTGGCTGGGCCGTCTGGGCTGCGGAGCTGAACGACGCCATGCGGTGAAAAAGATGGGCTGGGACGAAGCGGCAAGCTGGGCTGCGAACTGAACCGGGCCGAAAGCAAAGAAGGTAGGGGTGGGGGAAAAGAAAGGTTTTCTTTTTACCATTTTTCAAAAGGGATCAAACCAAAAAATTCAAACACTAGTTTGAATTCAAACAATCAAAATTTATGCTCCAGCATGAATGCAACAACAAACTCCTATAGTTCATTAATTTATTAAAGAAAAACAATTAAATGCCTACAAAAATTAAATAAAACCTTATAATCCTTAAACATGAGCAATGTTGCTAGCAAAATTTTAATAAAAGCATAATGTGAAATTTAGGGTGTTACAACGAAGCACAAGACCAACGACCATACCCTTTGGCCTAGGATAAGTGTTGATTCATGCCCTCAACCTTTCACATACCCACACCCCACTATGATCGGATGGCCGGAAGTGTATAGGTGTACCGAACACGGTCGATCACACCTCATCCCACTCTACTCCTAATTCGTTCAAGGTACGGTGCGACTTATGCTACTTAGCTTACCGACCCATTATAAGTATGTGGTTTGTATAGAAATGTGCTCAAGAACTCAACTTTCAAGACTCGGGCCTTAATCAACTCAAGCAAGACTAAGTCAAGTGAGCTCCAATCTCAATAACCCTACCATTCTTGCTCAAGTCTTGCATCATGTTTCATAGAGTTCAATTTTAGTCATTCATAGCTAACCATATGTATAATTAAACAAACATTCTATAACTCGCAAGTGGTGGTGACCTTGCCACCTCTGGACTTCTACCGAAGCTAAGCATGAATAAGCAATTAAGTTCGTAACACCTAAACAAGCATACTCACCTATAAGAAGGTTATTAGATCAAGGATGGGTAATGCATTAAGTAGGAGCTAAGCAATCATATAAATAAATATTACTCATGCACATACAAGACACATATACTCCATTTGATCCAAAATAGGGTTAAAGAATGCTTAGGTGCCTGCCTAAAAGGAGTGTTGTCGGCAACGGACTCCTGCTCGGGCTCACCCTCTTCAAACTCCGACGTCTCGGTCTCTACACGTATGCAATGATGCATAATCAATAACAATGCATGAATATGCAAATGATGTATGGAATGCATGAAAGAATGTAAACTATTTTTGTCATATACAAGTACATAAATTCCAAGCATCTAATATATGATAGAATAATTAAATCCTACACAAAACATGAATTTATTCACGTTTTCCATTAATGGCAGATTTGTAAATTTCTCGTCAAGTACCCGAAAATGGTTTTGCTGGTGATTCCGGCGACCGATTGCAATGAGGTTTGATCCTAAAGCTTTCTTAGGTGATGGAGATTCAGTTTTAAGCAAAAGAAACGACATGCACGGGAGTTTGGGTGACATGCATCAACAATGGAGTTGAACCTCCATTGGAGCTTAATGGGGAAGCTTCCAAAGCTCGAAAGAGGATGAGGAAACCATAGGGGAACCTCACCTAGGATGGGGAAGAACGATTCAGAGACTCGAAAGTTGAGGGAACTCAACAATGGAGGAGATCGGGCTTGATTTTTGTTTCACCGGAGTTGGAGAAGAACCTGTGAAAAACAGTCTGATTGAATTGATTCTTAAGAAGATGAAGGGAATCGTGGAGAGGAGAAGGAGAAACTCACCCTTGACTGGCTAGGGCTTGGCCGGCCGAGCAGGGGAGCGACCTGCTCGAGGTCGAGGGAAAGAACGAGAGGAGGGAGAGAATGAACCAAAGAGAGAGGGGGGCGGACGGCAGGGAACGCCGTTACGACGCCAAACGGCGCCCTCGCGACGCAGGCGGAGGGAGCGGACCAGGAGTACAGAGACATTTAGACATGTCTAATTGACTGTTATTTTCTACCTGTTTCAAAGGAAATTGTTTCTTTTTAAAAAATCAAAATCACTCAACCAGAGATCGCTAAAAATCATAAAATTTTTTAGGTAGATTCTATAAATCCTAATTAACCCATTTTGATTGGATCTGACATCATAGCTATTGCAAATTTCAAAAGAAAATTCTTCCCGAAATGATACTTTTGAAATTTCAAGTAAATTGTTTGGCATCAAAATGACATCTAAAAATTCAAGAGGAGATACCTAAATTCATATTTGGAAAAATACTAAATAATCAAGTCATCTCACAACATAGGTTTTATGATAAAAAATATAAGTTCCTTCACAAGGTACATGAAAGAGGTAAGTTTTTAATTTAATTTCAGATATAAAGATAAACTAAATGAACTCAAGTAAGTGTAATTATACTAGAGATGATGCTTATGTATGCTTCATGACAAGATTAACATTTTTGGGCTGTTACACAACTGCAACAAATTAAACAAGCACACACAACTTGAAGAATGAAGAAGCTATGTGATCTACAACTGACAGACAATACAATGAACTCACCAGTGGAATCAGAGCACAACTCAATGGGGCGACGTCACCCCCATTGATCTCGCCCGGATGCACGTCGCGCCTCACGCAGGCTCCCACGAGCTCATCTGATGGCATCGCGTGCCATCCAGGGGCTCGAGCTGCCGGGCCTCTAAATCCTCGGTTCAACGGTCAGCGCTTATGGCGGCTTTACAGCCGCTGGTCGATAAGGTCGCTAGGCGTCTCCCCCTGGCAAGGGAGACTACTCAATCGAGGTGGTCGCTTGGTCCTAGCCAAATCCACCCTCTCGGCTATCCCGGTGCATATCTCTATGGCGATTTCCATTGCACCTTGGGCTATCAAAGCGGTCGAGACGCTCATCCGAGGCTTCCTCTGGTGCGGCACAGAGGTGGCTAACGGTGGTCGCTGTCTGGTGGTCTGGGTCAACGTCGCCTGCCCTACCCGTTTTGGAGGCCTAGGCCTACCAGACCTCCGCACTTTTGGGATGGCCCTTCGTCTGCGGTGGCTCTGGCTGGCGCGTACGGATCCGGACAAGACGTGGGCGACGTTCCGGTTCCCTGCCGATCACGCCTCGCAAGCTTTCTTCGATGCTTCAGTCTCGGTCGAGGTCGGGGATGGCTCTAGGGCCTTGTTTTGGATGGACAACTGGCTCGTCGGTTGTTCCATCAAGCTCTTAGCACCTAATTGTGGGCGGCTGTTTCGCCATGGGTCAGGCGCTCACGCACTGTCCAGGAGGGCCTTAGTACGGGACCTCGTGGGATCCGTTGGGTCACTGATATTACGCACGCGCGGACCGTGCAGGTCATCGTCCAGTTCCTTTCTATTTGGGACCGGGTGCGGGCCGTGAGGCTGTCGCCGGAGCCCGACAAGTTTATTTGAAAGTGGTCGCCAAACGGTCTGTACTCCTTCTCTTCCGCCTATGCTGCACTCTTCCTTGGTCGTGTTGACATTCTGGGCGCCCGTCAAATTTGGAACACTCAGATGCCAGGCAAATGCAAGTTCTTTGCCTGGTTAGTGTTGCATGGTCAATGTTGGACCTCCGACAGACTGCATCGCCATGGCTTGAAGGACTCTGATAGTCTGATACATGTGCACTCTGTGCGCAAGAGGTCGAAACTCTGGACCACCTGCTTGTCGACTGTGTCTTCAGTCGAGAAACGTGGTTTTCGAACCCTCGGGCATATTCTTCTACCTCAGCTTGCCCCAGATCGTCCCATGTCTCTTGCTTCTTGGTGGTGCTCCGCCAGGAAGTCGGTCGCTAAAACCCGGCGAAAAGGTTTCGATGCCTTTGTCTGGTTGGTCGCTTGGTCGATTTGGAGGGAGCGCAATCGGCGCATTCACGACAGGGAGGCCCTAATGCCGGTGGCTCTCGCGCCGGCAATCCTTGATGAAGCCAAGACTTGGGCACACGCGGGCTTCCTTCCGATTGCTCGCCTCCTCGACGTCCGGCCTTTGAGGCCTCTGTAGCATTTTTTTTGTGTTCGCTTTGTTACTCTTTGTCCCCCACCTTGGGTAACTTGTTGGATCTTGTATGACTTTATTCTCTTTTCTCTTAATGAAAAACGTGATTTGCATGTCTTAAAAAAAACGGTCAGCGCTTATGGAAAGAGCAGGGTACGGGATGGTCGCCATTCGCCAGGACGGCCGCCGGCGAACGGCGGCGCCGCGCCGAGCAGGGTCCCGTCCGTCAATGCGCACCGCACCCTGTGGAAGCTTCAAGCCGGCCCTCCTGCGCTGTTGGAGTTGACGACGCCGGTGACGGCATGGCGGCCAGGAGGGAACCGCCACGCATATTTTGCATCACGTTTCTTTTTTTTAGGGGGTTGCATCAATTTCCTGGTCGGTCTAGTTGTGGACTTCTTGATGGGCCGATCGCAAAGATTAACATGAGTAACACGGCCCGATTTGACTTAATTCCCTCGCTCTCTCTCTGATTGTGCGATTGCTAAACTTGGGGAGAAATATTAGTACCACATCGTCTGGCTTGAGCTCTGGGGCAGACGAGGTGCATACAAACGAAGAGGCATCCCAGCTTAGCAACTCATACCTTTCTCAGCCTTTTGGCTAAGATCAAGTGTAGTATCTGTTCTTATTAGTTTAATATCTGTTCTTGGGGCAGGTGAGTCATCATGAGCAAAGGAGAGAGCAGAATCGATAGCATCTCGACTCTTTGAGACAGCACAGGGGGAACCGCCACGCACAGGGGAACCGCCACGCAGTTCTGGACAGTGGACACCTTCGTGGGCCGATTGCAAACATTAACGAGGCCCAGTTTTGGCTTAATTCCATCGCTCCCTGCCTCCCCTCATTGGCTCATTACCATTGCTAAACTTGGGGAGCTTATTGTTAGTACCGTATCGCCTGGCGTCAAGCAAGGGGCAGACGATGTGCGTACAAAAGAAGAGGCACCCCATCTTGGCAACTCATACCTTTCTCGGCCTTTTGGCTAAGATCAAGTGTAGTATCTCTTCTTATCAGTTTAATATCTGATATGTGAGGTCTTGCCCTCACATTGATGTTAAACTTATTTTTTATGGGGGAGGATTTGATATGATGGTTTGCTATCTAGGTCCTCGTATGTCGCTCTAGCGTTGCACTATTGCTTGAGCTTGGCACACCCCAACCAAACTAAAATTTAAACTTTTTTCCCACCACATGATGATGACATGATGATCAGGATCTGCTTTGGTAAATTATTTTGCAGGGAAGGTTTATGTTTTTTTTAATTTAATTAATTCAAACTTGCCCGAGACACTATGAAAGCATGGGACGGCCCATCCTAAAAATCCTGATCGGAAAATGTAACTTAACCACAAGCAACGGAATATGACTCTGGACACGATTAAAAGATCTCATCTTAATCAACACTCACACCGCAATATAATTTCCAATAAAAAATACCCTTGAAATCTACCAAAGAAACCCAATTGCAAGACTTATACTCTCTTGTTCTCAAATATTTTCCCACTAATTTGACATAAATTCCACAAAACATTCAGCAGTGTTGTATAGCATTAACAGATAGTTTTGTGCATGCTTGTGCCTTCATACTTGTATGGATCAGGGCTACTTTCTTGCATTTATTTATCGGCACTCCTGCTCAGCGTAAGACAAGCATTGCTCTCACTGAAGCAAATGGAAAAGGATCAGAGTAAAATATCCCAGGGCAAAGACATGAGTAATACTTTCACAGCTCCAGCGATCCAGTCTCAAATATCTTAATACTATTTTGCTGAACATTATTTCGATCTGTGGAGCTTCAGAAGCATTGGTTATTACACCGATCGGCAAATTTTTGTCACACAGGACCATTTTAAAAATTCAGCTAATGACATGGAAACTACACGTGTAGATTGCAAAATTTTAATTAGGATTTATTTTCTCCAATAAACACATTATAAATATAACTTAGTGGTTATGAATTTTTTAGCATATAGTGACTAATCAGGGCAAATATTAGTATTCAAGGTGTTATTCCTTTTTTCAGTATTTAGATTAGTAAGTGCCCAGATGTAATTGCTCCAAAAACAAAACAAGGATACGTAGCATCCATCAACACATTACAAGCATACATATCATGACAGTAAATCCTATTTAACAAGGATATGTATCGGTGTAGATGTTTGGACCGTTACAAATCTTGCATGACCGATTTGAGGTTTTCACGTAGTGCTAGTCCCTAGAAGTAATTGCTCCAAAAACATAATAAGGATACACAACATCTATCAGCACATAACAAGCACTACCGGATTCGAAGACTTTGTCGAGAGCCGCATGCTCTCGGCAAAGTCCGGTTTCCTCTCGGCACAGCCTCTGCAGAGAGGAAACACTCGACACAGCGCACTCGGCACCTTTGGCCCGGCAAAGAGCTCTGTGCCGAGAGCCCCATTAAACCCTCTCGGCACACATGTGCCGAGAAGCAGATAAAGCTCTCGGCAAAGACTTCTCAAAAAGAATAAAAAACGCAAAACACCACAGCACGGGCCCACCGGCCGTCCGCCATGGCCCACCAAGGCCGGACCTCCGGCGCCACCACCACATCACCACCGCCGCCACGCACGCTCCCGGACCACCACCGTGACCACCACCATCGCCGAAGGCCGCCACCACCACCGGAGAGAAGGAGCACCGGCCGGCCCTCCGCCGCCGCCATGCACGCCGCCGGATCTAGCGCCACCACCACCCGGCCCGCCGCTACTCCCTTGCCGGATCTGAGAGAGAGAGAGAGTGTGTGTAAGAGAGAGAGAGACGTACCGAATCTGTGAGAGAGTGTGTGTAAGAGAGAGACGTACCAGATCTGGCGCCGCCATGCTGCTCGCTGCCGCATCTGCAGGATCTAGCACCACCACCACCCAGCCGCCGCCGCCACCTACCGGATTTGGCGCCACCACCACTCCAAGTCGCCACCCCCACGCCGGATCTGGAGGGACTCCGCGGCTAGGGGTAGGTGTCCGCACCGTGCCATGGGGAGCGTGCCGCCCATCCCGCCGCCGCTCTTGACATCTGTGCCGGTGGGACGTAGCAGGGGTGGGAGGCAGGGCCGCGGGCCACCCGCCGGTGGGGAACGCGGTGCCGTTCCTCACCCCGCCGCCCCTCCTCACCTGTCCGGTGAGGGCGAGCAGAGGGGGGAGGAGAGGAGCCGCGAGAGAAGGGCCGGGGACGGCCGGCGGCTGCGGGAGGCGGAGTAGGGAGAGGAGAGGGAGGGGAGAGATAGGGGATGGAGAGAGTGGGGGCGGCGCCGGAGAGATAGGGGATGAGAGAGAGTGGGCGGCGCCGGGTGGGTTAGGTTTAGGGGAGCGGGGGTGGGGCGGGTATATAAACCAGGGATGGTGGGCCGGCTGCGATCTTGGGCCGATGCTGGGCCGGTCGGTCGATTCTTTGCCGAGAGCCCAAAATCTAGCTCTCGGCAAAGGCTCTATTAAATAAAAAATTACTATAATTACTAAATAAATGCAAAAAATTTCCAAAACTTGACATGACACCAATTATGGTGTATACTACTTATATAAAAAAAATTAGTCAAACTCAAATTTGAATTACTCTAAGACTCCAAACTTCCTGACATAGTTCAAATTCTTAGAAACTTTTCGAGATGTTCCGATTTCTAAACAGCGTAAGTGTCGAAGTCTTCAAAACATTCTTAATTTTTTACCACAACCTCCACATATGATATCATGACCACTTGACAAATTTCGTGATTTTCAAACTTCATTTGAATTTTATTCAATTTTAAAATCTTTCTACCTCACGAGATCTTCATCATGATCAGAGAACCAAATGCCATAAATTTAGCTTCATTTCATGTACATGGTCTTAGAGATGTCTCATGATCATGAATATTATTTTTTCACCAACTTTACTATATAATTTCATGCACCTGCAGTTCATATCGGACATATGCTAAAAAATACCTAGAAAGAATTAAATTGTTAAATATTGCAAACAAAGTTAAAATTGTGCCAAATTTGAGGATAAGTTTTGTATAAGTGTATGTTCAGTAGAAAAAGTTTAGAGGTAAGAAAGTGAGTTGTTTTAATTTCTTTGCCGAGAGCCAGCCGAAGAAATGCACCCGGCAAAGAAACTCTTTGCCAACAGCCAGAGTAATGGCTCTCGGCAAAGAAATATTTGTCGAGAGTTTTTTGTGTGGCTCTCGGCAAAGGCCTTCTTTGCGGAGAGTCAAAAAAAAAACTCTGGGCAAAGATTGTGACTCTAGGCAAAGCCTGGGATTCGAGTAGCGAAGGATACATATCATGGCAGCAAATCCTATTTAGCAAATCCTATTTAACAAGGATATGTATTGGTGTAGATGTTTGGAATGTTACAATGCCCACAGCGATATATTTGTTACTTTTCCTAGTAGCTAGGATGAACCATTGTCGAATAAATTAAATAAGCACACACAACTTGAAGAATGGAGAAGATATGTGATCTCCAACTGACAGAAAAATACAATGAACTCATGTCACCAGTGGAATCAGAAGTTCAGAACCCAGTGGTTCGCAAACAGGTGACAATGAAGCGCCTTCTGCTGCATTTTTCAAGCTCAGCGACGAAAAGGCTGGCAGGCTGCTCCTGTGAACCTTCCATGGTGGAGCGACTCGATCGTCATGATGACCGGTTTGACATCCATGATGAGCCTCCACGACGAGGTCCTCGTCGGAACCTCACCTGCAGGCGGCAGCCGCGCACCAGCAACCCGCGTCGACGCGTCGTCGTCGTCTTTGTCGTCCCTTGTTGCGGATCGTACGCGCGCTGCTCTGGAGACCGCTGGCGAGCGGCGACGGCGCCGCTGGAGGCCTCCGGCGACGGCGACGTCAGGCGCTCCTCCAACTTGCTAGTTCTTTGCTCCACCGGCTGGCGTTTGTAGAGAGTAGAGACCCTCTCGTCCGCACCCAATTGATGTCTTGTCGCCGACGAAGTCAAGCAGCACAGGGATGCGCGCGTGTGTGGACTCACGCTTGCTCTGATGGCATTGTGTGCCATGCATTCAGGGGCTAGAGCTGCCGTGCTTCTAAAGCCTCGGCTCAACGGTCAACGCTTACAGAGCCGGGATGGTCGCCAGGGTGCGGCCGCCGGCGATCGGTGGCGCCGCTCCGAGCAGGGTCCTGTCCGTCGATGCGCACCGGAACCCTATAGAAGCTTCCAGCCGCCTACCGTGCGCTGTTGGCGTTGACGACGCCGGTGACGGCGAGCGGCCAGGACGGCAGCACGACCTGCATGCAAGATCATCAGCAAAGGAAAGAACAGAACAGAATCGAGAGAGGATGTTGAGACAATTTTGCAGCAGTGTCAGTATCGGATTCTTACTTATTGAATTAATGGGCCGATTGCAAAGATCAACAGGAATAACGCGGCCCGGTTTTCGGCTTAATTCCATCGCCTCCCTCTGGTTCCGATTGCTAAACTTGCTTAGCTATTAGTACCACATCGTTTGGCCGTAGCCGTGAGGCTGCCTAGGCGTGTACAAAAGAAGGGGCACCCCGCCTTGGCAACTCATACCGTTCTCGGCCTTTTGGCTAAGATCAAGTGTAGTATCTGTTCTTATCAGTTTAATATCTGATATGTGAGGCATCGCCCTCACAATGATGTTAACTTTATTTTTTATGGGGGAGGATCCTATACGATAGCTTGCTATCTGGGTCCTCATGTGTAACTCTAGCGTTGCACTATTGCTTGAGCTTGGCACACCCCAACCAAACCAAAATTAAACTGTTTTCCTCTATATAAATAAATATATTTGGACGGATTATATTTGTATGTTTTTATTTATTCACTGTTCATAAAACTTAATTAGCGTATGTCTTCATGGTCTCAAGAACATTGGCCGCCAACCACGGCCCATCTTATTTTTTTTAGTGTGCTAGCTAGTTGCAATTCCGTACTCCTCGTAGATAGCCAGTGTGCCATCACTACAAACCTCTTTTATGATTGTCACTTGTCAGTCTGTGTCATCACTACATGAACCTCCTATGTTATCTGACGATGAAGCAGAGGATAATCATGGTTTGTTTAAAAATCCAATTCAGAAAATGCAGGCTTCCAAAAGAAAACATCCTAACCACAAGCAACAGAATATGCAGACTTAGGTCTGGAGAAGATTCAAAGATCTCATCTTAATCAACACTCATATCCAAATATAATTTCCACTAAAGAAACACCCATGATTTCTACTAAAGAAACCCAATTGCAAGAATTATACTCTCTTGTTCTCAAATATGTTTCCACGCTATTTAGAGATGAATTCCACCAATTTTTGGAAGTTGCATAGCTTTAACAGATAGTTTTGTGGATTCTTGTGCTTCATACTTGTATGGATCAGGCCTACTTTCATGCATTTATTTATTGACACGCCTACTAAGCATAAGCCAAGCAGTGTTCAAATGGAAAAGGATCGGAGTAACAAATTGCAGGCCTAAAACATGAGTAATACTTTCTAGCTCCAGGGATACATCCTCAAATATCTTAATATGAGGCTTGAATCTGATGCGCTACCATTTTACTCTGAACATCATATTTTGATATGTGGAGCTTAGAAGCCTTGGACAAAATTTCAGGTAATAACGACATGGTAACTATATATACATGTAGATTACAAAGATATTAGAATTTTATTTGGTCCAAAAACACATTATAAATAGAAGTTAGTGGTTATGTATGTCAATATAGGCTGCGTTTGGCAGGGTTTCTCCGGCGGCTCCGGGAGCCGTTTTGGCCGGAACCCTGCCAAAGGGCGCAACAAAATGGATCCCGCACCGGAGCCTCACAAAATTTGCGCTCTTTGGAGTTTTTTTTTTTTGCGACACGACCGGAAATCATAGCTCCATTGGCTCCGCCCGCGCCCCTAAATTGCGGTTACCAAATTGCCCTTGGAGTTCGCCGATATTACAACAAAAATGCCATTGCCCCAGCCCGCATTGACTCCTCCCGAATGGAATCGCATCAACCTCTTTCTTCCCCAGCCCGTGCGACATAGGAGGCGGCGGCGGCGGCAGCTGGAGAAGGAGCGGATGGGGCATTGCTTACAAATTTGGCTCGTCCATGCTAGAGGTGGAGGAGGAGATGGCTGGTGGAGAGCTAGGCACCTCCATGGCCGCCGGGGGACCTAGAGGCCGGGGAGCCCATCGGCAGGGGAGGCCGGCGGCGCAGAGAAGGTTAGGTAGCCAGGGGGAGATGGAGCCCGCCGCCGGGGGAGCTAGTGGCGCGGCGTGGTCCCGTGGTGGCGCCAGCGGCCTGCGATCGGTGGGCATGCGGCGAGCGCGGCGTGGTCTCGCGGTGGCACCGGCGTCCTGCGGTCGGTGGGTGTGCGGCGAGTGTCGTTGGGGCTGCCGAGTGGATAAGTCAGTGGTGGAGATAAGGGAAGGGATAAGGGAGAAATAAAAAAATAAGAAGGGAAAAAAGAAAAGAAATTCTAGGGAACTTCCAATGTCCTCCCGCGCTTGGGGATGTGTTATGCGGTGGCAGTGGAAGGCGACAATGGAAATTGATCTGCCCACATACAGGTTAGAGACAATTCCTTATATGACATTGGAAGATAGCTTAATTCCCTCTATGACACTTGAAAAAGTTTACTCTCCTATATGACATCATGTTTATCTTTTATGCCTCCTTTGACACTTCCGTTAGTTTTGGCTGGTAACGGTGTTAAATACATTTAAAAAGTCTTTTTGGCTGGTAACGGTGTTAAATACATTTAAAAAGTCTTTTTTACCCCTCATGGCTCTTTGCATCAGTATTTGAGTATGATATTGTGTATTTTGATTAATCCACATACTTAAAATTTTAATGCTGATTTGGAGCAGAGGAGGGTGTTCGCAGGCGGGCGCTCCCGTGTAGGTCTTTGCTCCAGCGGCTCGCGTTTGGAGAGACCACCATTTATGCCGCTGACGAAGTCGAGCAGCGCCCGGGTCCGCGCGTCGCGCCTCACGCAGAGCTCCCACGCGCGCATCTGATGGGTGATGGACTGATGGCATCGCATGCCATTCAGGGGGCTCGAGCTGCCGGGCCTCAAAGTCCTCGACTAAACGGTCAGAGCCTACAGAGGAAACAGAGCAGGGTGCGGGATGGTCGCCATTCGCCACGGCGTGGCCGCCTGCGAACGGCGCCGCTGCCGCCGCCGCGCCGCGCCGAGCAGGGTCATGTCCGTCAATGCGCACCGTCCGCTGTGGAAGCTTCCAGCCGC
Source organism: Cenchrus fungigraminus (assembly GCA_036936925.1). Lineage (NCBI taxonomy): Eukaryota > Viridiplantae > Streptophyta > Magnoliopsida > Poales > Poaceae > Cenchrus > Cenchrus fungigraminus. Next base: position 24,992,525 of record CM072768.1, read on the forward strand.
CTCTCGTGCGCTGCTGGCGTTGACGACGCCGGTGACGGCGAGCGGCCAGGGGGCAGGGCCGCACAACATGCATGCAAGACAGAACAGGAAAGAGCAGAATCGAGAGAGGATCTTGACTGAGACAATTTTGCATCAGTTTCAGTGTCGGATTCTGACTGGTTTAGCTAATCTGTTTAATGGGCCGATTGCAAAGATTTAAACACGAAAAACGTGGCCCGGTTTTTGGCTTAATTCCCTCCCTCTGATTGTGCGATTACATGCCCAGGATTAATAGTACCATATCGCCTGGCATGAGCTGCTTGGCAGACGATGTGCATACAAAAGAAGGGGCACCCGGGCTTGGTAACTCATACCTTTCTCGGCCTTTTGGCTAAGATCAAGTGTAGTATCTGTTCTTATCAGTTTAATATCTGATATGTGAGGCCTTGTCCTCATAATGATGTTAAATTTATTTTTTATGGGGGAGGATCCGCTATGATAGCTTGCTATCTGGGTCCTTGTGTGTCACTCTAGCGTTGCACTATTGCTTGAGCTTGGCACACCCCAACCAAAGCTAAATTTAAACTTTTTTAATTCTAAATTTTCTATCTTGATCAGATTTTGGTAAATTATTTTTCAAGGAAAATTTATGCTTTTTTATTAATTTAAACTTGCCCAAGACACTCTACACGAGAGCTTGGGTTCCCAAGAACAAAACATCTTAACCACAAGCAACGGTTCTGGACAAGAGTAAAGAAATCTCTTAATCAACACTCACATCGCAATATAATTTCCACTAAAGAAATACCCTTGAAGTTGACTAAAGAAACCCAATTGCAAGAATTGGGCTCTCTTGTTCCCAAATATTTTTTCCACTATTTTGAGATGAATTGCGTAGCATTAACCGATAGTTTTGTGCATTCTTGTGCTTCATACTTGTATGGATCAAGGCTACTTTCTTGTATTTTTTTTATCGGCACGTCTGCTCAGCGTAAGACAAGCATTGCTCTCACTTAGCAAATGGAAAAGGATTAGAGCAAGTACATTGCTACACGTCAGCAGTCTCATAGGTCGTCCCATGCAGTATCACGTAAGATTTTTTATGATGTGGAGGAGAGAGAGAGCGAGGAGAGAGAAAGAGGTCGTTGCTTCGTGAAACAACCACCTCATGAGCGAAACAACCACTTCATGAGACAACTTCACAACCATTGTATGAGTTGTTGCCATGCAGCTCATAATATTCTTTTTTTATGTGCACAAATTAAGAAATCACATAGCTCTACCAGACGATGTACAAGACAACTGATTGTATAGGTTGTTCTGTTGAGTCAACCCAAGATTATTTGTCAATGTATGAGACGGTGTACCAGACGACACCAATGTACCTGCCCTCAGAGTAACATATCACGGGCCAAAGACATGAGTAATACTTTCATAGCTCCATCGATCCAGTTTCAAATATCTTAGTATGGGAGTTGAATCTGATGTGCTACCATTTGACTGAACATCATTTCGATCTGTGGAACTTATTAGAAGTATTGGTTACACCGATCTGCAAATTTTCGTTACAGGATCGTTTTAAAAATGCAGGTAATGACATGGAAACTACACGGGTAGATTGCGAAAATATTATGATTTTATTTTGTCCAATAAACACATTATAAACCATTCTTGAACCATAGGCAGCCAAAGCGGTACGTGAAATAAACATTCTTCCTCACTGCCGACGAGGTTCCATAATCAAGCTGAAAGCCTTTATGTCAAACCGCAACAAATTAAACAAGCACACAACTTGAAGAATTACGAAGAAACAGCTATTTGATCTTCAAACTGGCAGAAGGAGTTTTCAGCTCAGCGAAGAAAAGTATTGTGTTGTTTCTTCTTCATACCCAGATGAACTTGAAGAATGACAAAGAACGGAAGAAGCAGCTATTTGCTGTGAAGTTGCCATGAGCTAAACTTGATCTGGGTATGAAGAACAAATAACCAAAAAAAAAACGCAAATCCTACACGGAGAGGGCTCTCCATTTAGGCTTAGATGGAGAGCCCCCCAAATATGGAAAAAACGAGGTAATTAGAATGACAGAGGCCAAAAGGAAAAGAAAGAGGAAAGTAGAAAAACCAAACAAAAAGTAACTCCACCATCTCCGGCCATCTTCTCCAACTTCGGCGGTTGGTGGGCGGGGCGGCCGACGGCGGGACGCCGGCGGGCGCAGGCGGCGGTGGAGGCCGGCGGCCTTAGGGTTCGGGGTTAGGGTTTGGGGGTTCGGGCTTTGGGGGTGGGGGATCTTCCATGGCCGCCGGACTTAGAGGGAGGTTTGGGGGCGGCTGCCGGACCGGCGGTGGTGGTGGGGTGTGGGCGGAACGGCGGGCGGCGGCGGCGCCGCCCGCCGGAGTGGTGGAGGAGGGCGGTTGGGCCAGGTCTGTGGCGGGGGTGTCACGGTAACAACCCCGGCGAAGCCGGGTTAGCGCGGCGGCGGCCGGTGGTGGCGGATCCGGCGGCGGAAGCCGCCAGAGACGGAGGAGGTGGGCGGGGTGGGGGCGCAGCTCGCCGGAGCTTTAGGAAGGGCGGGGAAGGGGGCCGCGGCGGTTGGTGGGCGGAGGGCCGGCAGTGAGGTCGCCGCCGGCCGCCGGACGGCGGTGGAGGCCGGCGGTGGTGTGACGCCCTAGGTTTTTAATTAGCATCATTAGTGCTAATGACCTAATCAACTGAGTCAAACACGTTGACTTTGGTCAAACCTTGGTCAACCTGGGTCATCACCCCGAAAACCTAGCCAACAATCACTAATGATCATCTTAAGCGAGTCAACACGCAGTAGTGGTCAAACCCTAGTCAAAGGTTGGTCAAAACCCCTGATGCCTTTGAACCTCCTCTAGAACTTTTGTCGCGTTCTCTAATTTTCACCTAAACACTTTGAATTCTCCCAATATAAAAGTTGTCCAGTTTCTCGAGAGACACAACTTTGCTTTTGGGTGGCATTTCAAATTTGGAGTGGAAAAGGGTGAAAAACTTGGTCAACTGCAGCCGAGTACTATTCACTAGCGCCAAGAAAGACATGAACTTTGCCAGCATTTTGTGCTCAATCTATTGATCAAAACATAGGTCAGCCTTTACAAAAAATGATCTTCTATAGATGCCCTACAACTTTGGTATTCGCCGCTTTTGAAGTTTGGTTTGAAACTTTTGAGATCTGGCCGGTCAAACTGGTGTAAACGGATTGACATCTGCGACGTCGCGCCGCGCTGCCGTGCTCTCGCGCGCTAGAGCGCGCCCGCGTGCGCCGCCGCGTGGCATCCTCCCCTCTCGGCGTCAGGGCCCCCTCCGGCCGCCTGGACGGCCAAGACGCGCCGAGCCAGTCCCCCACACCCCGCGCCTGACCAACTCGCCTGGGGAACTGCGTTCGCCACGCGTCGCTCGCCGGCCCTGTCCGCGCTGTGCCCCGTCCGTGCCGCCCGCCAGCCAAGCGCCGCACGCGCCCCGCGGCGGCCGGGTCCCCCGTACTCGCCTCCTTTTACTTCGAAGCGAAGGTGTACAGCCTGCACGCCGCTCCCATGCCTATTTAAGGTGTTGCCTTCCTCCCCGCGCGCCCGAGCAGCTCCGCCGCCAACCATTGCCGCCGCCGCCATGGAACCTCCACCTCCAGCCACCTCCGCTGCAAACAAACGCCCCTAGCATCTTCCCTAGGATCTGTAGCATCTCTCAGTGCCGCGTGTTGCCTTGGCTGCGCCGCCTCGTCGCCGGAGCAGAGCCCGCAGCGGCCGCCGCCGCCTGGCGCCGCCTAACCCCCTTGCCGGCCACTTCCCCGATGCAACCAAGCACACAAATTGAGCCCCGGTGAGCCCCTCAGCCGCCCCCACTTCTTCCCCGGCCCAGGACGTCGGCGAGCTCGCCGGAATTCCGGCCGAACCGCCGCTGGCCATGGCCAGGGACCCAATTGCAGAGCTCTAATTCTTTCTAGGGGCCTGAGTGTAAAGCAAGGGCATATCTGTGAAGGCTGAAAAGTTTCCAGGGACCTACTCGCAAAACCAGATCTTAAATAGTGTATGGTTTTTGCTGGATCTTGTAAAATTCATAGAAAATTGTAGTAACATCAGAAAAATGCCAAACCAATTTTTCTAGTTTCCCTGTGACTAAATCTACAACTTGCACAAAGCACGACCATACTTTTAGCTGCTATTTTTGCATGAAAAATAGAAACCAGTTTAACCTAGATCTATTGTAGTTCAAAATCTACAAGTGATCTCATGCTGAATTTTGGATATGTTGTGAGTAATGTCATGTCTAGGCTCCACACCAATAATTGCACAAAGTTACTAAGTAAATCTTTTAACATGATTTATTTTGTATTTAAGCTGAATCTGTCTAAATGAATTTTATAGATTAAATTTTATATGTTTTTGTGCTCAACTTATGGATATTATCTTTTTATGGCTAAATACACCTCTGGTGAATTAATCATGATTTTATATATGTCACAATTATTTATTCTTGAATTATGCTTAGTTTCAAATGTAATTGCATAGCTCAAGATCTATAGTAGTCCTAGGTGTATGTGTTGCATGCCTAGCTCAGTTTTGGACCATAGAATCAGTGAGAGAAAGTTGGGATCCAAAAGTGCTATATTTATTTTTATATGCATTTATCTTGTTTTGGTAGCTAGAATTTGTTATTTTTGACATATTTAATTCATAGCCCTCCTAAGTGTGCATGTGTGTTCAGTAACTTGTTTAGGTCTATAGAGCTTCAGGAACACCAACCACCATATTTTATGAATTTATTTATGAATAAAAACAATGGAAGCCAATGGAAGCTTAATATTAAGTTAAATTGGAAAATCACCTCATGACCTTAGGAATGTGGTGTGAAACATGCTAAGAAGCTTAAGAACAACTCTTTGCTGTTTTGTGAATTTAAACTAATTTAATGGTATAAATATGTACACAGTCACTATCAAAAAGAATAAATAATGAAGCACCACCTAACATTACTTTAATAGAAATAATATACCAAATATGTGTTTATCTAGGTGAATGTGGTCAACCATGCACCCCATGGTTGTCATGTGTTAGTTTGTAATTAATTAAATAAAAAATGTTAATTAAATCTTGCATATGCATCCTCGTGTAGATCTTCCCGACGGTAGCTGTACGCTTGTGCCAGAAGGAGGAGATGAAGGAGCGGACGGAGACGTGCACTACGTCGCTGTAGAGCAAGACCTGGACCAAAGTCCAGAAGGGCCCAAGGCCAACCTTGCCGACGAAGGCAAGCCCCGAATCATTAACCCTTCCTTTTTAAAATTATGCATTTAACTTTGCTATGTTTGTGCATTTACGTTTCAGGAGTTGAACTGAAACCATAGATGCATGATCCCAAGGTACCAATGCTCTTTTACTAGTATGCTAGGTCGATAGCTACTATGCTATAGGACCGGTACAAGTCGAGTGATGTTCGTCACTCGCGAGAATAGGTTCTTATGTTGGAATCATAAGATCTTTATAAATGGATTGCTCATGTGGTAAGAGCATGGGATTTGGGCTCCGGTCCAATGGCTTTTGTGGGCTAAGCTTTTGAACGTACTAAGCACTTGCCGGGAATGGGACCGGTAAACCTAGTACCTGATGGACACAGCAAGGGAACCTTTCCCTACTACCCCTAGGACACATGATGTGTCCCCCTGCCTGTAACAGTGGGGTACCTGTGCGAGTCTGGGCGGTCCGGCGTGACGTACCAGTAAGCCTTGTACCGAGGATTGTAGGTTCCGATCCCGACCCGGAGAAAGATGGGAACCGTCTGGTCGGTGCATACCCCGTTTCGTTTTTGTTTGGACTTTCTTGTGGTGTGCATTCTTTCGTGTGTTTAGGTTTACCTTACAAGGTTATAAATCAATCGATTGTCGGCCTCTCACCATTATCTGAGACTACTTAATCAACTGGCCATGATATCCCTTAATGATGGAACTATGTGAATATTACTGCGTGGATTAATTGTGTTGTACAATTCTTGATTGCAATAGTTGGCTCACTTAGAAATGCTAATTAACTAGAATTTGAGCTAAAATATTGAAAGTAAGGACATACTCTTTGTTGCTTTTCAGCAAAAGAACTCCACCGGCCAAAAAGCCTCTCATGTTTAGAGTTTGGTGATGTAGTTATCACCCGACGGTTAAGTCTAATACTCAGCCTTGCTTTATAAAATGTTGTGCAGGTGTTGTGTGGCCTGGAGAGATTCCACCCGACTGGGAGCTGGAATGGGTGGATGACGACGAGTGATGGCATCACGGATGGCCTCCTGTGATGTCTACCGTATCGCTAGTTTAATTTTCTGCTGTTTTCGAACTCTGAACCTTTACATATCATGTCATGAACCATGGTTTGTAATAATTAACCCTTCGGGCAGATTTGGATTCAATTTGTGTTTGTACTCTGGACTCGCCTTCGTGTGAGTTTTAATGCATATGTTCGATCCTCTGTGTGTTGTCCAAGTGATTTACCGGGCTTTGACCCGGCAACCAATGACGGGATGGTACTTTATTATCGCTTAATGACCAAAGTGGATTGGCTTAGGCGATAGTACGGTATTTTCTCGGGCGGGTTGTCACAGCTGCTACCAGAGCGATTAATATACACCGGAGTTTAATTAACAATCTTAATCACATGTTTTTGAATAAAACTTGCCAAGATTGATTGTATTTGCAAAATGCGCTGGATCGTTAAGGATGAAAATAGACCGAGAGGCCCTAGAGGGAGTTTTTGGGTTCTTTCAGGTGGCTTATAAATCTATGGTTTATTTTGCTAACTTCCAGCACATTTTATTCTTGTCAAAACTTACTTTCTTGCACAACCATACTAGTTCATCACGTTTTGCCATACGTGGTGGTGCCATAGGAAAGTCCTGTGAGGGATGGATGGGACCTATTCCAATGGGAACCCACGTCGCGTCTGGGTCTCGCCACGTTTTGCCATATGTGTACGTTCCGCATTATGAATATGCGAGGCAAGGATACACTCCATTCAAACGGAGGGTGTCCGAGGTTGGACGCTGTCCATGCAGCGACAAATGCATGGGTGCCGTTTCTATAGTGAACGGTAATGTATGTGGACACTTTCGTGAGTGCTGGCACGAAAGGTTCGATGTGTTCTGTGATTTTCTGCTGGTACACTGACCACGTTTCGTAAGTTGCTAAGTGAGCATCGAATAGTTCTCGACTTGTTATTATAGGGAGAAACGTATATATGCCTTGCCACCGGCACTAACTTCGATTTTTGTCTTGATTGCCTTGTGAGGACGAATAGGACATCTTGCATCATGTTAAAAATCGTGGAAATTTAAAACTGAACCCATACATGTTTTATGTGATCCCTAAGGTGAATTTTGCTAGTGTGTGTTTTCTTTGTATAGCCTCTCATGTGTAGATGTTGTGCTGTCCAAAAATCTAGTGTGGCTGCTTGCTTAAATTTTTGCACCCTGTTCGAGAATTAATTTGACTAGATGATCTATACTAAAGTTGCTCCACATCTAATCTAGTTTTTGCTCGCAAAAATTCATGGTCATAGCTTCTATGAATCTCAAGTTATGCTCAACTTAGTGAACCTCTATCATGCTGTTTTTCTCAAAGACCTACTCTGAACTTCGATTAAATTGAGCATCTCCCTAACCTTCCTAGATCAACCTTTGAATACCAAAAAGGTGCTTCATGATCTTGCTGAGTTGCTGATAAAAATTTGGGAAATTTTGGACCTCTGGTTTTAAGTTGGGAATTTTTGGTTCACAACCACCAGAACAAAACCCTGGTACCAAATTCTCCCAGACGTGGTAACCTCAGCTTTTGATTCCAAGTTGGATATCAAGTTGCTAGAAACCTTTGATTTGGTATTCGCATTGGAGTCATGAATCCTCGCAGTCTTGAGCTGAGCGCATGAAATTCTTATTTCCAGAATATTGCGGTTGCCCCGATTCTGACTTTTCTTCAAATTGGGTTTTCGTCGTACATGTTCTGCTTGTGTGAACAAGCTTATGAATGTGTGTTTAATGAAAGCTCGAACTTTTCAGATGGTGGGACCGACACGCAGCTCCCCGAATGGTTTTGGTGCGTCGAGTAGTGGTAGCGACCTACCACCGCCACCGCCCAGGACGATTGCAGAGGCATTTATGGCGGTTCAAATAGAAGTGTTGTGCCAAATCCTCCAGACGCAGCAGCAGATCGCCCAGGGGATGCAACAGCAACCTCCCCATGGTGCCAATCTAGATGGACCAAATTTGGTCACCAAGACCATGAACTCCACCCGAAAAGATCCAGAGAAACCTCGATCCTATGAGTCTTGCTCACCAGGAGTACCTACCCAGGCTGATATAGACACCATTGCCGGTGCAATCAATATGTTGGAAAAACAAAATTCAGTGCTAAGTCAGATAGTGCACAATATCATCCAAGGTCGTTATCAGGGACTATCTCAAACTAGTTTAACTGACGATATCTCTCAGTCATTATCTACATCTATGGTTGAGCAGGCCCGCTTATGCAATCTGTTGATGAATCATGTAAATCAGGGTCAACTCAGTACCTCCGACTCTCTACTACCACCATCGAAACTACCAATGGACCTTAGAGAGGAAGAGAGAAAAAGTCGGAGCAACAAGCGAGTATTCCCCGAGATGGATTTAAGTGAGTGGGGAATTACCTATAAGGAAATTCGTCCACGTGAGGGAAAACAAAGTAACGACATTGGCAAGATCGACCAGCTCGTCGAAATTGAAACTCGCTCTCAAGCTGAGATATTAGAAGAACGAATGAGAAAGAGCCTTTACCAGTATCATCAACGTTGTTTTAAATGTGGAGAGAGCAATCATCTCCTTCAATCTTGCCCTTCGAGTGCTTGGAGTGACCCGAGGGACTGGAACATCTTATCACGTCGAGGAAAACGAATTGGGCTTAGTAAGGACTTTCTGAAGTCTAGAGACTCACTTCAACAGTTGATGGACCATCTTGCCCATGGTTGTCCTCAGCCCCCGAGAAACCAACAGGCACATCAACAAGCTTCCAAGCCCAAAGAACTCCCACCCCGCATTTGCTACAATTGTAGACAACCCGGGCACTATGCCAATAAATGCCCGAACCCTAGGCAGAACAAGCCTCATTTGCAGAGGCAAGGCTCCGGAGCAGATAAGGGCAATCACGGCAAGAAGCCAGCAATTCAAGTGAAGCAAGACCAGCTTGATTTCATGGGTAACATCTCTATCCGGGAACACCCCTCCTTACTTTCGTCTTTTACTTTCGAATCTCGGGACGAGATTCTTTTTAAGTGGGGTAGGCTGTGACGCCCCAAGTTTTTCATTAGCATCATTAGTGCTAATGACCTAATCAACCGAGTCAAACACGTTGACTTTGGTCAAACCTTGGTCAACCAGGGTCATCACTCCGAAAACCTAGCCAACAATCACTAATGATCATCTTAAGTGAGTCAACACGCAGTAGTGGTCAAACCCTAGTCAAAGGTTGGTAAAAACCCCTGATGCCTTTGAACCTCCTCTATAACTTTTGCCGCGTTCTCCAATTTTCACCTAAACTCTTCAAATTCTCCGAATATAAAAGTTGTCTAGTTTTTTGAGGGACACAACTTTGCTTTTGGGTGGCATTTCAAATTTGGAGTGGAAAAGGGTGAAAAACTTGGTCAACTGCAGCCGAGTACTATTCACTAGTGCCAAGAAAGACATGAACTTTGCCAGCATTTTGTGCTCAAACTATTGATCAAAACATAGGTCAGCCTTTACAAAAAATGATCTTCTATAGATGCCCTACAACTTTGGTATTCGCCGTTTTTGAAGTTTGGTTTGAAACTTTTGAGATCTGGCTGGTCAAACTGGTGTAAATGGGTTGACATCTGCGACGTCGCGCCGCGCCGCTGTGCTCTCGCGCGCTAGAGCGCGCCTGCGCACGCCGCCGCGTGGCATCCTCCCCTCTCGGCGTCCGGGCCCCCTCCTGCCGCCTGGACAGCCAAGACGCGCCGAGCCGGTCCCCCACACCCCGCGCCTGACCAACTCGCCTGGGGAACCGCGTTCGCCACACGTCGCTCGCCGGCCCTGTCTGCGCCGTGCCCCGTCCGCGCCGCCCGCCAGCCAAGCGCCGCACGCGCCCCGCGGCGGCCGGGTCCCCCGTCCTCGCCTCCTTTTACTTCGAAGCGAAGGTGTACAGCCCGCGCGCCGCTCCCTTGCCTATTTAAGGTGTTGGCTTGATCCCCGCGCGCCCGAGCAGCTCCGCCGCCCACCATTGCAGCCGCCGCCGTGGAACCGCCACATCCGGCCACCTCCGCTGCAAACAAACGCCCCTAGCATCTTCCCTAGGATCTGTAGCATCTCTCAGTGCCACGTGTTGCCTTGGCTGCGTCGCCCCGTCGCCGGAGCGGAGCCTGCAGCGGCCGCCGCCGAACCCCCTCGCCGGCCACTTCCCCGACGCAACCAAGCACACATATCGAGCCCCGGTGAGCCCCTCAGCCGCCCCCCACTTCTTCCCCAACCCGGGACGCCGGCGAGCTCGTCGGAATTTCGGCCGAACCGCCGCCGGCCATGGGCAGGGACCCAATTGCAGAGCTCTAATTCTTTCTAGGGGCCTGAGTGTAAAGCAAGGGCATATCTGTGAAGCTGAAAAGTTTCCAGGGACCTACTCGCAAAACCAGATCTTAAATAGTGTATGGTTTTTGCTGGATCTTGTAAAATTCATAGAAAATTGTAGAAAAATCAGAAAATGCCAAACTAATTTTGTTGGTTCCCTTGTGACTAAGTCTACAACTTTAACAAAGCATGACCATACTTTTGGCTGATAGTTTTTGCATGAAAAATAGAAATCAGTTTAACCTAGATCTGCTGTAGTTCAAAATCTACAAGGGATCTCATGCTAAATTTTGGATATGTTGTGAGTAATGTCATGTCTAGGCTCCTCACCAATAATTGCACAAAGTTACTGAGTAAATATTTTAACATGATTTATTTTGCATTTAATCTGAATATGTCTAAATGAGTTTTATAGCTTAAAATAAATATGTTTTTGTGCTCAACTTCTGGATATGATCTTTTTATGCCTAAATACACCTCTGGTGAATTAATCATGATTTTATATATGTCACAAATATTTATTCTTGAATTATGCTTAGTTTTAAATGTAATTGCATAGCTCAAGATCTATAGTAGCCCTAGGTATATGTGTTGCATGCCTAGCTCAGTTTTGGACCATAGAATCAGTGAGAGAAAGTTGGGATCGAAAAGCTCTTTATTTATTTTTATATGCATTTATCTTGTTTTGGTAGCTAGAATTTGTTATTTTTGATATATTTAATTCATAGCCCTCCTAAGTGTGCATGTGTGTTCAGTGACTTGTTTAGGTCTATAGAGCTTCAGGAACACCAACCACCATATTTTATAAATTTATTTATGAATAAAAACAATGGAAGCCAATGGAAGCTTAATATTAAGTTAAATTGGAAAATCACCAACACCTCACCTAATGACCTTAGGAATGTGGTGTGAAACATGCTAAGAAGCTTAAGAACAACCCTTTACTGTTTTGTGAATTTAAACTAATTTAATGGTATAAATATGTACACAGTCACTATCAAAAAGAATAAATAATGAAGCACCACCTAACATTACTTTAATAGAAATAATATACCAAATATGTGTTTATCTAGGTGAATGTGGTCAACCATGCACCCCATGATTGTCATGTGTTAGTTTGTAATTAATTAAATCAAAAACATTAATTAAATCTTGCATATGCATCCTCGTGTAGATCTTCCCGACGGTAGCTGTACGCTTGTGCCGGAAGGAGGAGACGAAGGAGAGGACGGAGACGTGCACTACGTTGCTGTAGAGCAAGACCTGGACCAAAGTCCAGAAGGGCCCAAGGCCAACCTTGCCGACGAAGGCAAGCCTCGGATCATTAACCCTTCCTTTTTAAAATTATGCATTTACCTTTGCTATGTTTGTGCATTTACGTTTCAGGAGTTGAATTGAAACCATAGATGCATGATCCCAAGGTACCAATGCTCTTTTACTAGTATGCTAGGTCGATAGCTGCTATGCTATAGGACCGGTACAAGTTGAGTGATGTTTGTCACTCACGAGAATAGGTTCTTATGTTGGAATCATAAGATCTTTATAAATGGATTGCTCATGTGGTAAGAGCATGGGATTTGGGCTCCGGTCCAATGGCTTTCGTGGGCTAAGCTTTTGAACGTACTAAGCACTTGCTGGGAATGGGACCGGTAAACCTAGTACCTGATGGACACGGCAAGGGAACCTTTCCCTACTACCCCTAGGACACATGATGTGTCCCCCTGCCAGCAACAGTAGGGTACCTGTGCGAGTCTAGGCGGTCCGGCGTGACGTACCAGTAAGCCTTGTACCGAGGATTGTAGGTTCCGATCCCGCCCGGAGAAAGATGGGAACCGTTTGGTCGGTGCATACCCCGTTTCGTTTTTTGTTTGGACTTTCTTAGGGTGTGCATTCTTCCGTGTGTTTAGATTTACCTTGCAAGGTTATAAATCAATCGATTGTCGGCCTCTCACCGTTATCTGAGACTGCTTAATCAACTGGCCATGATATCCCTTAATGATGGAACTATGTGAATATTACTGCGTGGATTAATTGTATTGTACAATTCTTGATTGCAATAGTTGGCTCACTTAGAAATGGTAATTAACTAGAATTTGAGCTAAAATATTGAAAGTAAGGACATACTCTTTGTTGCTTTTCAGGAAAAGAACTCTACCGGCCAAAAAGCCTCTCATGTCTAGAGTTTGGTGATGTAGTTATCATCCGACGGTTAAGTCTAATACTCAGCCTTGCTTTATAAAATGTTGTGCAGGTGTTGTGTGGCCTGGAGAGATTCCACCCGGCTGGGAGCTGGAATGAGTGGATGACGACGAGTGATGGCATCACGGATGGCCTCCTGTGATGTCTACCGTATCGCTAGTTTAATTTTTCACTGTTTCCGAACTCTGAACCTTTACCTATCATGTCATGAACCAGGGGAGGCGGAGCTCGGGCGACGGCGAATCGACGGCAGAGCGGCGGGAGGAGGCGTTGGTACGGGAAGATGCGGCCGTGGCGTCGGGGGAACCAGAGAGGTGGGGAAGAATCTGGAAGAAAGAAAGAAGATAAGAATTATGACATGTGGGGCCCACTGGATATAGAGTTAAGTTTGAAGAGGCTGTTGGATTATTCCATAGATTTATAAAGTTTTCTATTTTTACAAAGACCTAAATCTTGAGATTTAGCTAACAAAAATAAAGAGAATGTTGGAGTTGCTCTAAGTTCTGCTCTTTGGAAGAGTCAGCTAGGAACCTTGATTTAGCCAAGTCGAGAGATCTCCTGATCCCTAAACGTTATCTGTGCAAGAGCCAAGAGGAGAAGACAGAATGTTTTTTTTTGAAATAATATTAAATTTGCAGCAATGTTTTTTTTAGCAAATTTGCAGCAATGTTCGGGTTTGGTCTTGTTACCGAGCAGAGCAGGTGCGGACAGCGGCGGATGCGGGAGGTAAGATTAATTTGACCAAGCTGACGAGGCAGCGGAGCTCGATCGAGGGCGGTCGGCGAGGATCGCCGGACTCCAAGCTGATAGCCGATCGCAGGAGAGCGCACAGCGCCGGAGGGGGCTCCGGCGGTGGCAGTCCGGCCGGCAGCCTCTCGTGGTGCCCAAGCCCAACAGCTACTGCCGGAGGGAGCCATCTTGCAGGTTCGCCTAAAGGCTGCTGATGAGCCACGCGTCCGCCGTGCACCAGCCATCCACGTCATCGTCATCCCTTGCTGGAGATATTACATGCGCTGCTCTAGGTTAAGGGTTTTGCCTTCGCTCCGTGCCGCTGGCGTTCAAGTCCTTGGACCACGCGCGGCGAGTGGAGCGAGCAGTGGCGGCTGGGACAAGGCGGTGTTGTGGATAAACCTGTGCTGTTACTGCTTTCCTTGTTGAATAAGCTCACCGATCAGTCAAGGTTGAGCGGGTCTGTAGGAGTCCGAGTCTGTAGGAGAGCTCGATGCATGATGGTTCGTGCGGAGCACGTCGTGTGCGTCGTGGTTGTAGGATCGTGGGATGGCACTGTCTGTTGATCAGCCCGCTGCATTGTCAGGAGTCTGTTAGTCCCCGGTAGTTTGTATTTAGGGACTTCAGTATATTCAGAAAAGGCTGTCGTGTTGTGGTTTGTAGCGCAAGCTCGTGTGTCCCTTGTGTTCGTGTGTGTTTGCGTGTGTTTACAGTGCTCGCCAGAGTTCCTGGTTCGCCGAAACGTTAACAAGTGGTATCAGAGCCCGGTGAGCCGAGGGGATCGATCGCGGCGAGGATCCGCTGCAGGAATCGTGATCCGGCGATCCGATGGGCACTCATGGCGGGCGACAGTGACGGCAAGCAGGTCAAGACCCCTCCCGGGTCGCCTCCGAAGAAACCTGGCAAGGGTGACGGCGCCGGCGGGAGTGGTGAGACCGTGCGGGTTGTCCGGGAGATCACCGCCGGTGCGCTGAACTGGCCGATGCTGACCAAGACGAACTACACATCTTGGTCGCTGGTGATGAAGATCAAGATGCAAGCCCGCGATCTCTGGGAAGCCATTGAGCCCGGAGGTGTGCCGCTGAAAGAAGACCGCATGGCGCTCGACGCCATTACAAGCACCGTGCCGCAGGAGATGGTGGCGTCTTTGGCGGCGAAGAACACTGCACTAGAAGCCTGGAACGTGGTGAAGGAGCGCCGGATCGGGAGCGATCAGGTGCTGAAGACTGAGGCTCCGGGAGTTCGAGAACATGCGTTTTAATTCAGGTGAGGGCGTTGTTGACGGTATATATGCGTATCAAACTTTGTTTGGATTGCAAGCGGACAAATCCTCCGTCGTAGTCAAGGGACCCTTCTTCCCTTAAGTGTGAACCCAAGGTATCGAATCCGTGGAACAAATATGTGATGCAAGAATCAATCTATTAAATCCGAGAACACTAAGGGTGGGCATTCGGTCATTTCGGTTTGGTCTATTCGGTGTTTGGAAATTTCGGGTTTTGGAAAAGTGAGGACCGAAATTTTAAAAAGAATAATAGGAACCGAACCCGAATAGACTGATTATTTCGGTTCGGTCTATTCAGTCCACTGAATTACCCGTATTTTTATAAGTATCCTCGTCACCTCTCAAAACTCTACGGTAGAAATTCAAATACCCATCTCATTTCAACTCTATGGATTTAAGGACTACTCGACTAAAGCAAGTAACTAACAAGTTCATGAAAAAATTCAAGAATTAGTTTAAAACACAAAGTTGTAACATCATAGTTTGAATCAAAATAGGCAACTATATTAAATTTCGGGTTATTCGGTCTATTCGGGTTATAGATCACAAGAACCGAAACCGAACTCCGAATTATAAATTTATCTGGACCGAACCCGAATAGACCGATAATTCGGGTTATTTGGGTTCGGTTCGGTTCGGTTTTCAGGTTTCGGGTTCAATGTGCCCACCCCTAGAGAACACTTAGATCTTCAAAGGGAGTGCTTTTGCATCTAATCTAAAGAACACCAAAAGAAATTAATCTAATCTATGAAAACCGGAGGTAGCAAGAGATAGAGAGAGATAGGTAAAACCAATCTAGAGAGATTGGATCAAGCTCTTGTTGAAGTTCCAAGCAAAGAAGAAATAACCAAATTGAATCTCATAAAAAGTCTCTTTAAATCGCGGCTTCCCTTCCAACTCCGAAGACGCCCGCCTTTAGGAGCCACTGTTCTGTCACAACGCACTCCTATTCGTGCGGGTTAGCCTAGGGCGAGTCCAATGGACAAGTTGAAATCTCTTGGTAGGTCAGGCATGCACCTCTAGCCACCACGACTACAAGAACACCCTCTATGATCTATCTCGAGAATAGATCTTAAAGTAAGAAAAACCAATCAAGATCAAAGTCGTAGAAGAAGCACTTGATCGCTAGAAATCGGATTGCAACTTGATAATTCAACATATTCAAAGGTACATGGACAAGATCACCACCGGGATCCTACCTTGATCTTGCTCCTAGCTCCTGGAACTCCGACGTGGTCTTCCTTGCAAGGTTCCCACGTCGGCTAGGGAAACCCTAGACAGCTAGCTCGACCCTCTCCTCTCCGGAATGGTGTCCCTCTCTTGTCTGCTCCTCGGCGGCGAATGGCAAATGAGTTAATGTGTGGCTCTTGGCAGGGGGACTATAAATAGTCTGAGGATCGTCTAGGTCAAAGGGGGGCACGATGGGCCCAGAAATGGGCTGGGCCGACCGGCCTGAGCCCATTCTGGCCCATCTCGTGGCCTCCTTCGTGGACGTTGCTTCCCGTGTCTTCTAGAATGTTCTCCCTTCTGCATGTGGGCCCTTGACGTCAGTTTCTCCGTGGTTTGGATAGAGCTCCTTGTCTCGCAAGCTTCAGCATTTTCTGTTCAGGTCCTCGGAGTTTTCCGTCTTCACGGGTTGGTCCTTGGGCTTCTTGGAGTCATGTTCACTTCATTGCTTGACTTGTGCCGAGCTTCATGATCTTCTCGTGAGGTGCTTGATGAACTTAACCCGGAAGTCTCGCATTTAACGCTAAATTCCTGCATAAACATTAAACTCCAAAACCGACATGCACGAACGAACTTGTTATATCAAGGGAGTTAGTACCAATGGATAAGATATAAAATTGATGCCAACACCGAAGGTAAACTCATGGCTAGGTTGACGGAAATTCACCATCAACATCTCCCCCATGCTTAAACCTTGCTCGTCCTCGAGTAAGCCTTCGATGGATATCAGCGTTGCCCTTCATTGCTCAAACCCTGCACTTGATCATACACGAGAAAACATAATGCTCTCAAAAGTTTAGTTCGTTAGAGTTCCATAGTGTACTAGCCTTCATCCCTACGGAGGGTGGATATTAACTAAGCCCTTCCCACAAGTATTAAACATGCTCCCAAAATTCAAATGGATCTCAGAAATTTTGAAATAAAGAATGAGATGAAAAAGAGCTAAACCAAGTTCAAAAATTTAAACCACCTTGCATCTTGCTCATGAACTCTCATCTCATCTTGTCTCTCAAGCCTATTTCTTCTACTCCTTTCCCTCTCAAAACATATATATATGTGGTAGGCTTTATGTGGAGCTTTTTGGGAAAAGTTTAGTCCTACCAAGATTTTATAAATGAGATATTGTCAAAACAAGACAAGCTTCTCATGGTCTTACCGAGACTCGTCAAAAAGGTCATTGAAAAATAATGTTATATTAAGGAGGGGGAGAGAAAAATACACACATTTTGAGATAGGTGGACATGTGCAAATGGCAAAGAGTGATCCCGAGGCACAAAGGAAGTCCTCGTTATCGGATTGCACATGGTTGGAAAGATGAGTTTGGATCTTTAATCTTGAAGCTTTTGAAATTCCTAATGCATTTAGAGAACCGAGGAGTTCACTTTATTATTTATACATACTCATATTTTTCTTTCTTACTCATATTTTTCTTTGAAATTCCTAATTCATTTAGAGAACCGGGCGGCGCAAGAAGCTGAGGCGGAAGACGACGCGCCGCCGCCGCGGAGCGACGGGAAGCTGTATCTCACGCGCGAGTAATGGGAGGCACAGGCGGAGAAGGAGAAACGTCGTTCCTCCGACGCCAGTGGCTCGGGCTCGAAGTCCGGGGATCGCCAGGGAAAGGCACAGTGTGGTCAGGGTGGCAGCGACGCGCGCTCTGGGCCGGAGAAGAAACTGGCCATCAACTAGTGTCGCCGGTGCTTGAGAACCGGCCATTGGGCCCACAAGTGCCCCACGAAGCCCAAGAAGACTGAGGCCCATGTGGCCCAGACAGAGGAGGAGGAGGGTCCAGCCCTCTTCTTCACGGCTGCAGTGGTCAACGCAGAGCCGGCGGCGCGCCCCGACGCCGTGGATCTGGTGGAGGCGAAAGTGTTTGCCCAGCTCGACGGCGATGGCGGCGGCGAGCGCGACGCAGGGCTCTGGTATTTGGATACCAGGGCCACCAACCACATGACGGGGGCGCGGGAGGCCTTTACCGAGCTCAACACCAGCGTGCGGGGGACGGTGAGGTTCGGGGATGGATCCGTCGTCGCCATTGAAGGGCGCGGGTCGATCCTCTTTGAAGCAAGGACCGGGGAGCACCAGCGTCTCTCCAATGTGTACTACATCCCGCGGCTCACGGCGAACATCGTGAGCCTTGGGCAACTCGACGAAGGGGGACGTCCCGTGCACATCGACCACGGGATGCTGCGGATTTGGGATGAGAAGCGACACCTGATCGCCCGGGTGAAGCACTCCGCGGCGCGCCTGTACCTGCTCCGGCTGAAGCTCGCCAAGCCGGTCTGCCTCGTTGCCCAGCGCAGCGATGAGGCATTGCGCTGGCACGAGAGATTCGGGCATCTCCACTTCGACACGCTGCGGAAGCTCGCCAAGGACGAGATGGTGCGCGGGCTCCCCGACATCAAGCACGTCGAGCAGCTACGCGACTACTGTGTGGCGGCGAAGCAGAGGAGGACATCGTTCCCAGCGGCGGCAAAGTTTAGGGCTCAGGGGCTATTGGACTTGGTCCATGGTGATCTCTGTGGGCCCATTACGCCGGCGACGCCAGGAGGGCGCCGACATTTCCTGCTGCTCGTCGACGATCACTCACGGTACATGTGGGTACGGCTGCTGAGAACGAAGGATGAAGCTGCAACAGCAATCAAGGATTGGCAAGCACTCGTGGAGAAGGAGACTGGGCACGTACTCTGGGTGCTGTGCACTGACAATGGAAGTGAGTTCACCTCGGTGGAGTTTGGAGAATGGTGTGCAGGGCGCGGGGTCCGGCGACACTTCTCTGCTCCATACTCGCCGCAGCAGAATGGAGTTGTGGAGAGGCGAAACCAGACTGTCGTGGCGATGGCACGTAGCCTGTTGAAGGGAAGACAAGTGCCGGCAGAGTTCTGGGGGGAGGCAGTGGTGACGGCAGTGTATCTGCTGAACCGGGCACCGACGAAGAGCCTCGCCGGGCGAACGCCGTATGAGGTGTGGCATGGAGTCAAGCCGTCCGTGGTGCATTTGCGCACATTTGGGTGCATTGTGCATGTGAAGACGGTGAAGCCGCACTTGAAGAAGCTCGAGGATCGGAGCACGAAGATGGTGCTGCTCGGCTATGAGCAGGGCACCAAGGTGTACAGGGTGTATGACCCGACGGCACGATGCGTCCATGTCACGCGCGACGTCGTGTTCGATGAAGCCACGAGCTGGAGCTGGGGCGCGGACACTGGTGGCATGGAAGGCGGCGCGGCGGAGGACTTCTCCGTCACACAGTACGTGCTGGACGACAACGAACCGGCCGGGAGGAGCCCGGCGACTCCTACCATGACACCGAGCGCCGACGAGACACCCACGACACCGGGCGCAGGCACGGTGTCCGCAACGCCGAGCGCAGGCGCGGCGCCCACGACGTCGTTCATGCCCACGACGTCGTCCGCGGGCACTGAGGAGGAGCACGTCGAGTACGCGACACCACCGCCAGATGCCTACGACCTGGTGGATGCAGATCATGACGACGATGCTCTAGTCCGGTTCCGCACGCTCGCCGATGTAGGCGTCTCAGGTACGCCGCCTGGTCTAGCTGATCGTGAGGTTGAGGGAGAACGGTTGATGTTTGCCACTGCGGCGGAGCCCACCTCGTTCAAGGAAGCTGCGCAAGAGGAGTGCTGGAGGATTGCAATGCAGGAGGAGATGAAGGCAATTGAGGAGAATTGTACTTGGAAGCTAGTCGATCTTCCTGAAGGTCACAAGCCAATCGGCCTGAAATGGGTGTTTAAGGTCAAACGGGATGAGCATGGTGAGATTGTGAAACATAAAGCTCAACTAGTTGCTAAGGGGTATGTTCAGCGTCCAGGAGTTGATTTTCAGGAAGTTTTTGCCCCAGTTGCAAGACTTGAATCTGTCATAGTGCTACTGGCAGTTGCATCTCAAGAAGGTTGGGAAGTGCACCATATGGATGTAAAAAGTGCATTCCTTAATGGAGAACTTGCTGAGGAAGTGTATGTAGCCCAGCCAGCGGGATTTATTGTTCCAGGAGCTGAACACAAGGTCTTGAAGCTCAGCAAGGCACTATATGGTCTCAGGCAAGCTCCAAGAGCTTGGAATGATAAGCTGGACAAGAGTTTGCTGTCACTTGGGTTCAAAAGAAGTACAGCAGAACATGGCATATATACTCGGGGAATTGGACATGACAGGTTGATTGTCGGTGTTTATGTAGATGACTTGATCATCACAGGTCACAGGGGCATCAACAAGTTCAAAAAGTGAGATGCTCAGGTTGTTCAAAATGAGTGATCTGGGTCTGCTGTCCTATTATCTTGGGCTAGAAGTTCAGCAGACTAAGGAAGGGATCAGAATTGGGCAATCTGCTTATGCAGCCAAGTTAGTGGAGAAAGGCAAGATGCTGTGATGCAATTCTTGTATAGCTCCTCTAGAGCCCAGGATTAAGTTGAGCAAGCAGAGCAATGCTCCTTTGGTAAACCCAACTGAGTACAGAAGCATTGTGGGTGGATTGAGATATTTGGTGAATACTCGTCCTGATATTGCTTATGCAGTGGGTTTTGTGAGCAGATTTCTTGAGCAGCCACATGAAGATCATCGAGTTGTTGTGAAGCACATCCTGAGGTATATTGCAGGTACCTTGGATCATGGGCTGTTCTAATGTCGAAAGCAAGACAAAGAGATCAATAACCAGCTGATAGGCTATAGTGATAGCGATTATGCTGGGGATATTGATGACAGAAAGAGCACTACAGGAGTGCTGTATTGTCTTGGAAATAACCCCATCACCTGGTACTCGAGTAAACAGAAGGTGGTTGCCCTATCAACATGTGAAGCTGAATATGTTGCAGCTGGGAGTGGGGCATATCAGGGGGGTTGGCTGGCACGACTGCTGAAAGATATTGGATATGCAGGTATGGGAGTGCCAGTGTTGAAAGTGGACAACAAGTCCGCTATTGATCTTAGCAAGAATGCCGTCCATCACGATCGAACCAAGCACATAGAGGTCAAATACCACTACATCAGAGAATGCGTGGAGGGCGGGAAGATTGTCTTAGAGCAGATTTCCACCAGAGATCAGCTTGCAGACATTTTGACGAAACCACTTGGGCGAGTGCTGTTCCAGGAACTGCGTGATCGCATTGGGATCGTCAACATCAAGAACCAGCCACAGGTTTAGGGGGAGAAATGTTGTGGATAAACCTGTGCTGTTACTGCTTTCCTTGTTGAATAAGCTCACCGATCAGTCAAGGTTGAGCGGGTCTGTAGGAGTCCGAGTCTGTAGGAGAGCTCGATGCATGATGGTTCGTGCGGAGCGCGTCGTGTGCGTCGTGGTTGTAGGATCGTGGGATGGCACGGTCTGTTGATCGGCCCGCCGCATTGTCAGGAGTCTGTTAGTCTCCAGTAGTTTGTATTTAGGGACTTCAGTATATTCAGAAAAGGCTGCCGTGTTGTGGTTTGCAGCGCAAGCTCGTGTGTCCCTTGTGTTCGTGTGTGTTTGCGTGTGTTTACAGTGCTCGCCGGAGTTCCTGGTTTGCCGGAACGCTAACAGGCGGCGCTCTGCAGAGTCGACGTACGGAGCAGACGAGACGCGGAGCGCGGTCACAGAGTCCTTGCTCAAGTCGCGCTAGCAGCCAGCAGGCAGCGGCTATCTCTCATTCTCTCTAGCCGACGACCGCCACGGCGCCACTCCGCCAGCGATGTCCCGGCCGCCATGCCGGCCTGGCGTTCCCGACACTGCAGCTCCGTGACCTGCACAAATCTGCGACGATGTGAGCGGGTGTCGTTCCATGGACAGCCGCGGCCATTTCCATGTCCTCGACGGAAGCACGCCCTCCGCCGCGGCGCTCTGCCAAAGCCCATGCCTACCGTCAGATCAGACATGTACTGCCCGGATTCGGAATGGAATGCACTTCAGCGCGAGCGCGACGGCGCTGCTCGAGGCTTCCAACAAGCAGTCTCTCAGCCGGCTCCTGGAGGCCTCCGAGCAGGTGAAGGCGGCGGTGGATTTTGCCAGGCTCACGAGACTGCGGAGCTCGAACGAGGGCGGCCAGCCGGGAACGCCGGACTCCAAGCTGATAGCCAAAGCCGATCGCAGGAATCGCCGCGGTCCGGCAGCCTCTCCTGATCGTCGGCGGCGGCGGCGGTGGCGACGTTCCTGAGCGCGTGCTGCGGCAGCTCTATCGCACCCTGATCGTCGTCCGATCCGGATCGCCCAATGAACAACGTGACATATAGTGCGACGACGAGCCAACAGGGGCTCGAGCTGGCCGCATGTCCTGCATTCAGTATCAGCAAAGGGAAGGGCTGAGCAGAATCGAGAGAGGATATTGGGACAATTTTGCATCAGTTTCAGTGTCGGATTCTGACTGTGGTTCAGTTAATCTGTTAATGGGCCGATTGCAAAGATTTTAACACCAAAAAACGCGGCCCAGTTTTTTGGCTTACTTTCCCTCTGATCTGATTGTGCGATTGCTAAAACATGAGGATTATCATTAGTACCATATCGGCTGGCTTGAGCTGTGGGGCAGACGAGGTGCATAGAACAGAAGAGGCACCCCGACTCAACAACTCATACCTTTCTCGGCCTTTTGGCTAAGATCAAGTGTAGTATCTGTTCTTATCAGTTTAATATTTGATATGTGAGGCCTCGTCTTCACAATGATGTTAAATTTATTTTTTATGGGGGAGGATTCGATATGATAGCTTGCTATCTGGGTCTTCGCGTGTCGCTCTAGCGTTGCACTATTACTTGAGCTTGGCACACCCCAACCAAACCAAAATTTAAACTTTTTTTGTGAATTTTTGGATTTTTTTTCCAAATATATTTCCACTAATTTGAGATGAATTCCACCAAAGGCACGAGTAATACTTTCATAGCATTATATATTGTTCCCACTGAAGCAAATGGGAAATGATCAGAGTAACATATCGCGTGTCCAGCGATCCATTTTCAAATATCATAATATGGGCTTGAATCTGATGTGCTACCATTTTACTGAACATCAATTTGATCCGTGGAGTTTATTAGAAGCCTTGGTTACACCCGATCTGCAAATTTTGGTGACAATCATTTGAAAAAAATTCAGGTAATGACATGGAAACTACACTTGTAGATTACGAAATTATTAGGATTGTATTTGGTCCGGTAAACACATTATAAATATAAGTTTAATGGTTATGTATATCAAGCATATAGTGACTAATCAGGGCAAATATTACTAGTATTCAACGTGTTATTGCTTTTATTAATTTCTATTTAGATTAGTGGTGCCCACTGCCCAGATGTAATTAATAATTGCTCTAAAAAGGAAACAAGGATCACATAACGGTGCTAGCGGTGGCGGCGCGACCTCATCGGCCGGCAACGCCTGACGTTCACGTCGTGGAGGCTCCGCGGGAGGCGGGTGAGCGGCCGGGACAGGAAAGCGTCAGGCGGGTGAGCAGCCGTCAGATGGGACGCGGACTGCCTGGATTTTGAAGGATATGCGCTTTGACTTGCTCTTTACCCTGCAAAATCGACGCCATGGACCGCGTGGCGCAGCCGGCGACGGCGCTGCCGGAGGCCTTCGTCATGCAGTCTCTCCGCCGGCTTGTGGGGCATCGATCGGCGACGTCGCCCCATTGATCTCGCCAGCGAAGTGGAGCAGCGCCCGGATGCGCGTCGCGTCTCACGCGCGCAGGCTCCCGCACATCCGTGCGCATCTGATCGATAATGGCATTGTGCCATTCAGGGGGCTAAAATTCTTCCCTCTCTCTCCTTCTTATTACCATTGCTAAAATTGGGAGCTTATCGTTAATACCGTATCGCCTGGCGTCAAGCATGGGGCAGACGATGTGCATACAAAAGAAGGGGCACCTCAGCTAGGCAACTCATACCTTTCTCAGCCTTTTGGCTAAGATCAAGTGTAGTATCTGTTCTTATCAGTTTAATATTTGATATGTGAGGCCTCGCCCTCACAACGATATTAAATTTATTTTTTATGGGGAGCATCCGATACGATAGCTTGCTATCTGGTTCCTCGCGTGTCGCTCTAGCGTTGCACTATTGCTTGAGCTTGGCACACCCCAACCAAACTAAAATTTAAACTTTTTTCCCACCACATGATGATGACATGATGATCAGGATCTGCTTTGGTAAATTATTTTGCGGGGAAGGTTTATGTTTTTTTTAATTTAATTAATTCAAACTTGCCCGAGACACTCTATGAAAGCATGGGACGGCCCATCCTAAAAATCCTGATCGGAAAATGTAACTTAACCACAAGCAACGGAATATGACTCTGGACACGATTAAAAGATCTCATCTTAATCAACACTCACACCGCAATATAATTTCCAATAAAAAATACCCTTGAAATCTACCAAAGAAACCCAATTGCAAGACTTATACTCTCTTGTTCTCAAATATTTTCCCACTAATTTGACATAAATTCCACAAAACATTCAGCAGTGTTGTATAGCATTAACAGATAGTTTTGTGCATGCTTGTGCCTTCATACTTGTATGGATCAGGGCTACTTTCTTGCATTTATTTATCGGCACTCCTGCTCAGCGTAAGACAAGCATTGCTCTCACTGAAGCAAATGGAAAAGGATCAGAGTAAAATATCCCAGGGCAAAGACATGAGTAATACTTTCACAGCTCCAGCGATCCAGTCTCAAATATCTTAATACTATTTTGCTGAACATTATTTCGATCTGTGGAGCTTTAGAAGCATTGGTTATTACACCGATCGGCAAATTTTTGTCACACAGGACCATTTTAAAAATTCAGCTAATGACATGGAAACTACACGTGTAGATTGCAAAATTTTAATTAGGATTTATTTTCTCCAATAAACACATTATAAATATAACTTAGTGGTTATGAATTTTTTAGCATATAGTGACTAATCAGGGCAAATATTAGTATTCAAGGTGTTATTCCTTTTTTCAGTATTTAGATTAGTAGTGCCCAGATGTAATTGCTCCAAAAACAAAACAAGGATACGTAGCATCCATCAACACATTACAAGCATACATATCATGACAGTAAATCCTATTTAACAAGGATATGTATCGGTGTAGATGTTTGGAATGTTACAGAGCCCAGCGATATATTTGTCACTTTTCCTAGTAGCTAGGATGAACCATTGTCGAACCACAGGCAGGCAAAGCAGACAGCAGTGTACGTGAAATCAGCATTCTTCCTCACTGCCGATCGATGAGGTTCCGTAAGGGCATGTCTGTAGAATCTCGAAATGTGCATACAGACAGATGTATAGACAACTCATACAGCTCATAGACAGAGAGGTCATCTATAAGCTGTTTAATGCCTTGCATGTTATTAGGATCAACTACAAGTGGATTTTTGTATACCATTGTGTGGCAATTTTAGTATACCATGTACATTAGCTAAAGGACACTAAACAGATTATTTTACTCAATTTAATTAGACAGCAACGGGAAAAAGACAAAACTACCCTTATCTTGTGTTAAGACTTCGATCGCTCCTCTGCTGGACTTTTTTTCCGACAACACTCCGCCGGACATTGACGTGGCGCAAGCAAGGCCGAGCTTTCTTCGTGGGGGAAATTAGCTGAGGGACATTACTCAAACGTGACTTTTGCCCTGGGACACTAACATTTTTGGTCTTTGCCTTAGGACATTCTTCAAGCGCGGTCATTTGCCAGGGGACACTCACTCTATTATTTTGTTCAATTTAATTAAAGGGCAGCAGGAAAAGACAACTTTACCCCCACTCTGTTCCATCGGCATCGCATCCTCCATCCCAATCCTCGCGCGTCGCGACAGTCCCGACGGGCGGCGGCGTTGACTCCTTCGGCACCCAGCCCCTCCGCCTCCGGCCATGATGGCCGCCACCGCGTGCCTCCCGTCCGCTCGCCACCTTCCTCCCTCCTTCCCTTCCAGTCTCTATGGCCTCCCGGGCTCGGACGTTGAGTGCTTCACCGAGCTGGTGCCGAAGACGGCGCTCCCGTCCTCCCCGTGCCCTCATCGCCACGTCAAAGCTCGACGATGGGGACGGCGAGTCGGGACGCGAACCGACGGTTGCCAGAGATGAGCGGCGGCGACGAGGCGGTGAAGTTCTAGTCGAGGACCAGCGTGTCCCCGCGGGAGCTGCAGCGCCACCATGCTCGGAGACCCTCGACGAAGCCGCGCTGCCGTGCTCGGAGACCCTCGACGAAGCCGCGCCGCCGTGCTCGAAGACCCGCGAGCGCGGACGCCGGGAGGGCCGCCTCCTGGAGGGCACGGTCGCTGGAGGAGGGGGCTGGCGGGAGGGCGCGGCATCGAGGAGGGCCACTGGCGGAAGGGCGCTGGGGAGGGCCGCCGGCGGGAGCGCGGACGCCGGAAGGGCCGCCTGCTGGAGGGCACGGGTGCTGATGGAGGGGGCTGGCGAGAGGACGCTGCGCCGAGGCGGGCCTCCCGACGCCGGGGAAGGCCGCCGGCGGGAGGGCGCGGAGCCAGGGAGGGCCGCCGGCTGGCGAGCGCGGACGCCGGGAGGGTCACCTGCTGGACGGCATGGTCGCTGGAGGAGGGGGCTGGTGGGAGGGCGCGGCGCCGAGGAGGGTCGCCGGCGGGAGGACGCCGGGGAGGGCCGCCGCCTGCGCCTGGATGGTGCGAGCGGTGAAAGAATGGATTGGATAGGATCGAGATGCTGTGGGAGGGGAGTGATGTGTTGACCTGAGGGTAGTTTTGTCATTTCCTCTTACTTTCCATTAAATCTGAATAGAATATCGAGTTGAGTGTCCTACAGCAAATGCGTATCGTTGAGCGGTGTCCTGGGGCAAGGACACGAAATTTTAGTGTCCCCAGGCAAAAGTCACATTTGAGCAATGTCCTACAGCTAATTTTCCCTTCTTCGTGAAGTTCACCACACATCAGCCGGCGCGCAGCACTGCCATTCTCATCCACTTTTCTTCATCTTTCTCACTCGCATCCAGTCGCTGCTTGCCGTGCGTGTGGGGCGGCGGCGGCGAGCGCCCGTGCTTGAGCGGCTGGAGGAGGCCCCTCTCTCCCGTGCTCGAGGTCATGCTCCCGTGCTGCAGCTCGACTTCCCCAGCTCGAGGCAAGGATGCCGGATCTCCCCAAGCGGTGGGGGAACCTGAACTCCGGCCAGCCGCGGCGCTCGTGGAGCTCGGAGCGGTCTCGGCGGTGCTCGGTGGAGCTCGGAGCGGTGCTCGGTGGAGCTCGGAGCGGTGCTCTGCTCTGCGTCCTTCCTGGCGGCGGTGGCGAGGTCAACGGCAGCCGGCGGCCTCCTCCCGGCCAGATCTGGCGTACGGCGCTGCGCTTCTCCCTGCAGCACGGCGCCCGCGGATCTCCTGCCCGACGGAGCGCGGCCCCTCCCTCTCCCTCCCTTCTTCGGTGACCCGCCGCCGGCGAACCGCCTCCACCGCCGGCCTCCTCACGCCATCCTCTCCATCACGCCCACAGCTGCTCCTCCAGGCGGGCGGGCGGGTTGATTTGGCGCGAAGGCGCATAGCTGCGGAGGATTTGGCCGCGCGGGAAGGGCGGAGCGCGGGATCCCGCCCGGCGTCGCTCCGTGGAGACGGCTTCCCACAGCCCGGCGTCACGCGTCGTTTCGGCGTTGGGGAACGGGACAGCCCCGTCGCCTGGTGTAGCGACGCGGAGGCCGTCGGTTGGGAGCGGCGGGGTTGTTTTTGCAAATGTGCCATCCTAGCGACGGGGTGTGCAGACGGGCTGCTAAGCAATGCAATATTTAACCTGTCGCCATCATACGGGGGTGAGTGGTAACAGATTTGCCACTCATGAGAGAGGAGTGAATGTGCCATCATACGGGGGTGAGTGGCAACAGATTTGCCACACATGAGAGAGGAGTGAATGTGAGAGGGATTAATTAATCATAGTTAAGAGTGACAAATAGTTAAATATCCCCTGAGCAATGGCCCGGCCGGGTGCGAGCGGTGGCGGCGCGACCTCATCGGTCGGCCTGGACCGGCCGGCAACGCCTGACGTTCACGTCGTGGAGGCTCCGCGGGAGGCGGGTGAGCGGCCGGGACGGGAAAGCGTCAGGCAAGTGAGCAGCCGTCAGATGGGACGCGGACTGCCCGGGTTTTGAAGGATATGCGCTTTGACTTGCTCTTTACCCTGCAATCGAGGACATGGACCGCGTGGCGCAGCCGGCGACGGCGCTGCCGGAGGCCTTCGGGATGCAGTCTCTCCGCCGGTTTCTGGGGCATGGATCGGCGACGTCGCCCGATTGATCTCGCCGGCAACGAAGTCGAGCAGCGCCCGGATGCGCGTCGCGCCTCACGCGCGCAGGCTCCCGCACATCCGCGCGCATCTGATCGATAATGGCACTCATTGTGCCATTCAGGAGGCTGGAGCTGCCGGGACTCGGCTCAACGCTGACAGAGCAGGGTGCGCGGCCGCCGGCGAACGGCGGCACCACACATCAACAGTAGACGGTCATAACTCTCAAAGGTTGCCCACCCGCTGTAGAAGCTTCCGGCCGCTTCTAGTGCGTTGTTGGCGTTCAAGGCATGGACGCCGCCGCGCCGGTGCCGGTGAGCGGCCAGCGCAGCACGACCTACAAGGTGAGTCGTCATCATGATTCGTCATCATGATGCTCGATTCTTTGAGACAGCACAGAGGAACCGCCAAAGCAGATTTTCTTCTCTTGCAGCACAGTTCTGGACTCCTTCGTGGGCCGATTGCAAAGATTAACGAGGCCCAGTTTTGGCTTAATTATTCCATTGTTCCCTGCCTCCCCCTGAGTCCTGATTACCATTGCTAAACTTGGGGAGCTTATTGGTAGTACCGTATCGCCTGGCGTCAAGCAAGGGGCAGACGATGTGCGTACAAAAGAAGAGGCACCCCATCTTGACAACTCATACCTTTCTCGGCCTTTTGGCTAAGATCAAGTGTAGTATCTGTTCTTATCAGTTTAATATCTGATATGTGAGGCCTCGCCCTCACATTGATGTTAAATTTATTGATTATGGGGGAGGATCTGATATGATGGCTTGCTATCTAGGTCCTCGTGTGTCGCTCTAGCGTTGCACTATTGCTTGAGCTTGGCACACCCCAACCAAACTAAAATTTAAACTTTTTTCCCACCACATGATGATGACATGATGATCAGGATCTGCTTTGGTAAATTATTTTGCAGGGAAGGTTTATGTTTTTTTTAAATTTAATTAATTCAAACTTGCCCGAGACACTCTATGAAAGCATGGGACGGCCCATCCTAAAAATCCTGATCGGAAAATGTAACTTAACCACAAGCAACGGAATATGACTCTGGACACGATTAAAATATCTCATCTTAATCAACACTCACACAGCAATATAATTTCCAATAAAAAATACCCTTGAAATCTACCAAAGAAACCCAATTGCAAGACTTATACTCTCTTGTTCTCAAATATTTTCCCACTAATTTGACATAAATTCCACAAAACATTCAGCAGTGTTGTATAGCATTAACAGATAGTTTTGTGCATGCTTGTGCCTTCATACTTGTATGGATCAGGGCTACTTTCTTGCATTTATTTATCGGCACTCCTGCTCAGCGTAAGACAAGCATTGCTCTCACTGAAGCAAATGGAAAAGGATCAGAGTAAAATATCCCAGGGCAAAGACATGAGTAATACTTTCACAGCTCCAGCGATCCAGTCTCAAATATCTTAATACTATTTTGCTGAACATTATTTCGATCTGTGGAGCTTTAGAAGCATTGGTTATTACACCGATCGGCAAATTTTTGTCACACAGGACCATTTTAAAAATTCAGCTAATGACATGGAAACTACACGCGTAGATTGCAAAATTTTAATTAGGATTTATTTTCTCCAATAAACACATTATAAATATAACTTAGTGGTTATGAATTTTTTAGCATATAGTGACTAATCAGGGCAAATATTAGTATTCAAGGTGTTATTCCTTTTTTCAGTATTTAGATTAATAGTGCCCAGATGTAATTGCTCCAAAAACAAAACAAGGATACGTAGCATCCATCAACACATTACAAGCATACATATCATGACAGTAAATCCTATTTAACAAGGTTATGTATCGGTGTAGATGTTTGGACCGTTACAAATCTTGCATGACCGATTTGAGGTTTTCACATAGTGCTAGTCCCTAGAAGTAATTGCTCCAAAAACATAATAAGGATACACAACATCTATCAGCACATAACAAGCACTACCGGATTCGAAGACTTTGTCGAGAGCCGCATGCTCTCGGCACAGTCCGGTTTCCTCTCGGCACAGCCTCTGCAGAGAGGAAACACTCGACACAGCGCACTCGGCACCTTTGGCCCGGCAAAGAGCTCTGTGCCGAGAGCCCCATTAAACCCTCTCGGCACACATGTGCCGAGAAGCAGATAAAGCTCTCGGCAAAGACTTCTCAAAAAGAATAAAAAACGCAAAACACCACAGCACGGGCCCACCGGCCGTCCGCCATGGCCCACCAAGGCCGGACCTCCGGCGCCACCACCACATCACCACCGCCGCCACGCACGCTCCCGGACCACCACCGTGACCACCACCATCGCCGGAGGCCGCCACCACCACCGGAGAGAAGGAGCACCGGCCGGCCCTCCGCCGCCGCCATGCACGCCGCCGGATCTAGCGCCACCACCACCCGGCCCGCCGCTGCTCCCTTGCTGGATCTGAGAGAGAGAGTGTGTGTAAGAGAGAGAGACGTACCGAATCTGTGAGAGAGTGTGTGTAAGAGAGAGACGTACCGGATCTGGCGCCGCCATGCTGCTCGCTGCCGCATCTGCAGGATCTAGCACCACCACCACCCAGCCGCCGCCGCCACCTACCGGATTTGGCGCCACCACCACTCCGAGTCACCACCCCCACGCCGGATCTGGAGGGACTCCGCGGCTAGGGGTAGGTGTCCGCACCGTGCCATGGGGAGCGCGCCGCCCATCCCGCCGCCGCTCTTGACATCTGTGCCGGTGGGGACGTAGCAGGGGTGGGAGGCAGGGCCGCGGGCCACCCGCCGGTGGGGAACGCGGCGCCGTTCCTCACCCCGCCGCCCCTCCTCACCTGTCCGGTGAGGGCGAGCAGAGGGGGGAGGAGAGGAGCCGCGAGAGGAGGGCCGGGGACGGCCGGCGGCTGCGGGAGGCGGAGTAGGGAGAGGAGAGGGAGGGGAGAGATAGGGGATGGAGAGAGTGGGGGCGGCGCCGGAGAGATAGGGGATGAGAGAGAGTGGACGGCGCCGGGTGGGTTAGGTTTAGGGGAGTGGGGGTGGGGCGGGTTTATAAACCAGGGATGGTGGGCCGGCTGCGATCTTGGGCCGATGCTGGGCCGGTCAGTCGATTCTTTGCCGAGAGCCCAAAATCCAGCTCTCGGCAAAGGCTCTATTAAATAAAAAATTACTATAATTACTAAATAAATGCAAAAATTTTCCAAAACTTGACATGACACCAATTATGGTGTATACTACTTATATAAAAAAAATTAGTCAAACTCAAATTTGAATTACTCTAAGACTCCAAACTTCCTGACATAGTTCAAATTCTTATAAACTTTTCGAGATGTTCCGATTTCTAAACAGCGTAAGTGTCGAAGTCTTCAAAACATTCTTAATTTTTTACCACAAC
Organism: Cenchrus fungigraminus; assembly: GCA_036936925.1. Lineage (NCBI taxonomy): Eukaryota > Viridiplantae > Streptophyta > Magnoliopsida > Poales > Poaceae > Cenchrus > Cenchrus fungigraminus. Next base: position 25,024,105 of record CM072768.1, read on the forward strand.
CTCCGCATATGATATCATGACCACTTGACAAATTTCGTGATTTTCAAACTTCATTTGAATTTTATTCAATTTTAAAATCTTTCTACCTCACGAGATCTTCATCATGATCAGAGAACCAAATGCCATAAATTTAGCTTCATTTCATATACATGGTCTTAGAGATGTCTCATGAACATGAATATTATTTTTTCACCAACTTTACTATATAATTTCATGCACCTGCAGTTCATATCGGACGTATGCTAAAAAAATACCTAGAAAGAATTAAATTGTTAAATATTGCAAACAAAGTTAAAATTGTGCCAAATTTGAGGATAAGTTTTGTATAAGTGTATGTTCAGTAGAAAAAGTTTAGAGGTAAGAAAGTGAGTTGTTTTAATTTCTTTGCCGAGAGCCAGCCGAAGAAATGCACCCGGCAAAGAAACTCTTTGCCAACAGCCAGAGTAATGGCTCTCGGCAAAGAAATATTTGTCGAGAGTTTTTTGTGTGGCTCTCGGCAAAGGCCTTCTTTGCGGAGAGTCAAAAAAAAACTCTGAGCAAAGATTGTGACTCTAGGCAAAGCCTGGGATTCGAGTAGCGAAGGATACATATCATGGCAGCAAATCCTATTTAGCAAATCCTATTTAACAAGGATATGTATTGGTGTAGATGTTTGGAATGTTACAATGCCCACAGCGATATATTTGTTACTTTTCCTAGTAGCTAGGATGAACCATTGTCGAATAAATTAAATAAGCACACACAACTTGAAGAATGGAGAAGATATGTGATCTCCAACTGACAGAAAAATACAATGAACTCATGTCACCAGTGGAATCAGAAGTTCAGAACCCAGTGGTTCGCAAACAGGTGACAATGAAGCGCCTTCTGCTGCATTTTTCAAGCTCAGCGACGAAAAGGCTGGCAGGCTGCTCCTGTGAACCTTCCATGGTGGAGCGACTCGATCGTCATGATGACCGGTTTGACATCCATGATGAGCCTCCACGACGAGGTCCTCGTCGGAACCTCACCTGCAGGCGGCAGCCGCGCACCAGCAACCCGCGTCGACGCGTCGTCGTCGTCTTCGTCGTCCCTTGTTGCGGATCGTACGCGCGCTGCTCTGGAGACCGCTGGCGAGCGGCGACGGCGCCGCTGGAGGCCTCCGGCGACGGCCCCGGCGACGTCAGGCGCTCCTCCAACTTGCTAGTTCTTTGCTCCACCGGCTGGCGTTTGTAGAGAGTAGAGACCCTCTCGTCCGCACCCAATTGATGTCTTGTCGCCGACGAAGTCAAGCAGCACAGGGATGCGCGCGTGTGTGGACTCACGCTTGCTCTGATGGCATTGTGTGCCATGCATTCAGGGGCTAGAGCTGCCGTGCTTCTAAAGCCTCGGCTCAACGGTCAACGCTTACAGAGCCGGGATGGTCACCAGGGTGCAGCCGCCGGCGATCGGTGGCGCCGCTCCGAGCAGGGTCCTGTCCGTCGATGCGCACCGGAACCCTATAGAAGCTTCCAGCCGCCTACCGTGCGCTGTTGGCGTTGACGACGCCGGTGACGGCGAGCGGCCAGGACGGCAGCACGACCTGCATGCAAGATCATCAGCAAAGGAAAGAACAGAACAGAATCGAGAGAGGATGTTGAGACAATTTTGCAGCAGTGTCAGTATCGGATTCTTACTTATTGAATTAATGGGCCCATTGCAAAGATCAACAGGAATAACGCGGCCCGGTTTTCGGCTTAATTCCATCGCCTCCCTCTGGTTCCGATTGCTAAACTTGCTTAGCTATTAGTACCACATCGTTTGGCCGTAGCCGTGAGGCTGCCTAGGCGTGTACAAAAGAAGGGGCACCCCGCCTTGGCAACTCATACCTTTCTCGGCCTTTTGGCTAAGATCAAGTGTAGTATCTGTTCTTATCAGTTTAATATCTGATATGTGAGGTCTCGCCCTCACAATGATGTTAACTTTATTTTTTATATGGGGGAGGATCCTATACGATAGCTTGCTATCTGGGTCCTCATGTGTTACTCTAGCGTTGCACTATTGCTTGAGCTTGGCACACCCCAACCAAACCAAAATTAAACTTTTTTCCTCTATATAAATAAATATATTTGGATGGATTATATTTGTATGTTTTTATTTATTCACTGTTCATAAAACTTAATTAGCGTATGTCTTCATGGTCTCAAGAACATTGGCCGCCAACCACGGCCCATCTTATTTTTTTTAGTGTGCTAGCTAGTTGCAATTCCGTACTCCTCGTAGATAGCCAGTGTGCCATCACTACAAACCTCTTTTATGATTGTCACTTGTCAGTCTGTGTCATCACTACATGAACCTCCTATGTTATCTGACGATGAAGCAGAGGATAATCACGGTTTGTTTAAAAATCCAGTTCACTGCCTCCTATGTTATCTGACGATGAAGCAGAGGACAATCACGGTTTGTTTAAAAATCCAGTTCACTGCTGATGAGGTTCCGTAATCAAGCTCTGAAAGCCTTTATGCCCAACTGCAACAAATTAAACAAGCACACACAACTTGAAGAATGAAAAAGCTATGTGATCTACAACGGAGACAATACAATGAGCCCAGTGGTTCACAACAGGTGACAATTAATCGCCAAGCTATGTGCGGCGCGGTCGCCATTCGCCAGGGCACGCCTGCCGGCGAACGGCCGCGCCGCGCCGCACCATGAGACGGTCTCAAAGGTCGCCCGCCCGCTATGGAAGCTTCGAGCCGCCTCTGTGAGGTCTCGTGCGCTGTTGGCGTTCAAGTCATGGACGACGACGCGCCAGGGACGGTGGTCATGGTGAGCGGCCAGGGCAGCACGACCTGCAAGGTGAGTCGTCGTGAGCAAAGGAGAGATCAGAATCGAGAGCATCTTGCATCAGTTCCAGTGTCGGGTAATCAATCCTAACTGGTTCAGTTCGTTCTTCTGGTTCTGGACTCCTTGATGGGCCGATTCTCAAAAAATTAAACTCCTTGATCGGCCGATTGCAAAGATTAATTTAATGAGTCAGTCTAACCACAAGCAACACTCACATCGCAGTATAAATTTCCACTAAAAATCGACACAAGTAGCGATCAGTAGCAGTATGCAACTCATTAACTCAACAACATTGAGACAGTATGCAGTCTCTCCGCCGGCTTCTGGGGCATCGATGCGCGACGTCACCCCCATTGATCTCGCCTGCGAAGTCGAGCAGCGCCATGATGCGTGTCGCGCGCATCTGATGAGGGCATGGTGCCATTCATGAGCTCGAGCTGCCGCCTGCCGGCAGGGCCTCGGCGTAACGCTTACAGAAAAAGCGAAGAACGCACGAGGCAGGGTGCCGGATGGTCTCCATCCGTCAGGGCGCGGCCGCCGGCGAACGGCGGCGCCACACCGCTGTGGAAGCTTCAAGCCGCTTCTCGTGCGCTTTTGGCGCTTAAGTCACGGACGCCGCTGCGGCGGTGACGGTGAGCGGACAGGGCAGCATCGAGAGAGCGCATCTTCTTGAGACGCCACGCAGATTTTGCATCCGTTTCAGTGTCCGATAATTCTGACTGTTTAGTCTCTTTCTCACTTTCTGTTACGGGCACACTGGTTGATGCTACTCTTGTAGTGACTGATGTTGTCTCTCGTAGTTGTTGCAATCGATTAATGTGGGTAATCTGCCTGGAAGCGGCCAAGTTGGAAGGAATCAATGACAGATTGGCCGTTGAATCCCTAGGAAAGCGGATATCGAATTTCAGTCACTTACAAGTTGTGAGAGTCAGTGGGGAGATCTTTTTGCGTGGGATGATGTTCAACTTGATGCAGATGTGTTGAAGAAATCTCGAGTCAGCTCATCACCTCTTCATGTGTTGGTTGGGTTCACTGATTTGGCTGGACCTTCTATGGAGGTTGCTTCAAAAAGAGCTCGCTTAGAGGCGATTTTGGTACTGTTGATGGCCTGATGTGTTTGGAACAGCATGGTTTTCAGTAATAAGGAGAAGTCCATTGGCAAGATAGTTGATGACATCAAAGACTATGCTCGTTTGTGGTGTCAGGCAAGCGCGAAGAACTTGGCTTCGCTAGTTGATGGAACAAGTCGCGAGTAATCCATGTAATTTTTATTTTCTTAGGTTGCGGGCTATTCCGATGCTCCGGCCTATCCTTGAGGATGGGTTCTAAAAACTTGACGCCTCTAGCGCCTGTAATTCTAACTCTTCTTATTAATTAACGCCGGGAATGTCCGGATCTTTCGAAAAAAAACTTTCTGACCTTTTCCTTGTCGTTCTTCTGTTCTAGACTTCTTAATGGGCCGATTGCAAAGATTTATAGGAATAACGCGGCCCAGTTTTGACTTAATTCCCTCTCTATCCCTTTGATTGTGCGATTGCCAAAACATGTTGAGGAATTTTTTTTTAGGGCGTGTCGAGGATTAATAGTTCCACGTCGTCTGGCTTGAGCTGTGGGGCAGACGAGGTGCATACAAAAGAAGAGGCACCCGGCTTAGCAACTCATACCTTTCTCGGCTTTTTAGCTAAGATCAAGTGTAGTATCTGTTCTTATCAGTTTAATATCTGATATGTGAGACCTCGCCCTAACAATGATATTAAATTTATTTTTCATGGGGAAGGATCTGTTGTGATAGCTTGCTATCTGGGTTCTCGAGTGTCGCTCTAGCGTTGCACTATTGCTTGAGCTAGGCACACCCTAACCAAATCAAAATTAAACTTTTTTCTGTTTTATGGATTTATGGATCCCAAGGTTTATGGTTTTTATATTATTCAAATCTATCACTTTTTTAGAACCATCAAACTAATATGTCTTCTTGGACAGAATTTTTTTTTATATTTTATTCTTTGATTTTCGAAAAATAAATAGACGAATCAAAAAATTTGAGAAATATACATCTGCCGCCGTACCTCACGGCGGCAGGAGCTCCTGCCGCCGTGGGGCACGGCGGTAGAGGTGCCGCCAACGGTTGGCTGACCTGCCAGGTGGGGCCAGATTCCTACCGCCGTGGGGCACGGCGGCAGGAGCCCTACCGCCGTGGGGTACGGCGGCAAGGGCCTGGCGTCGTGGGGCACAGCAGCAGCGTCACCCTATATAAGGGGGCGACAGCTGCCGCCACCGCTCCTCCCTTCCTCCCTCTCTCCTCTAAATCTTCGGCTTTCAACCCTTCGGAACACTTTTGACTAAGGTATGTTTCTAAATTTAGTTAAGTTCAGTTAGTGTAGTTAGTTTAGTTTAGTTAGTTAGTTTAGTTAACTTAGTTTAGTTTAGTTTAGAAATTTTAAAAATTTTAGAAATAGTTATAATTCAAATAATTAGATTATATTAATATAAGAGTATTAAAAAATTATTTTAATTAACATAATTCGTTTAAATTGGTTTTAAACTTCTAGAAAATGGTTATAATTCACATAATTAGATTAAATTGATATAAAATTCGTAGAAAATAGTTTAAATTCACATAATTCAATTTAATTTATTTAAAATTCCTAGAAAATGGTTATAATTCACATAATTAGATTAAATTGATATAAAATTCATAGAAAATATTTTTAATTCACATAATTCGTTTTAATTCATTTAAAATTTCTAGAAAATGGTTATAATTCACATAATTAGATTAAATTGATATAAAATTCGTAGAAAATAGTTTAAATTCACATAATTCATTTTAATTCATTTAAAATTTCTAGAAAATGGTTATAATTCACACAATTAGATTAAATTAATGTAAAAATTTTAGGAAATATTTTTAATTCACATAATTCGTTTTAATTAGTATAATTCGACTAATTGATTAAATTATGTTATTTTTTGCAGTTATGGCTGCACCGTTGGAGTACGTACGGCCGGAGTTGTTCGACGAGGCGGTGGACTGGCACCACCGCTCATACGTGTCGGCTGTTCTTGGACGTTCTCCCGGCAACATACGTTTCCGGACCACCCGCACGTTGATGCCGATACACCAGCGGTGGATTCCGAAGTACGTAATTCATTTTTATTATTTATTTCTATTTCTTTACAATAGTAATTGCGTTAAGTAAATTAATTTTGTTTTTTTTCAGGCTACGCGCTGCAGGACTTCTCCCTTTTGCGCGGTTGGTCGAGGGGGACAGGCTACGAGCTGAGGTTCCCCGGGCGGAGCGGTTGACGCGGTTCAGCTACGACGCCCCGCTGATCGCCGCGTTCATGGACCGGTGGCGACCAGAGACACACACGTTCCACTTCCCCGTCGGCGAGATGACGCTCAGTCTGGAGGATGCCGCGATGTTGGGAGGACTGCCGTGTGCTGGCGAGGTGATGGGGCCGATCGACATCCCCGCGACGTGGCACGCCGACTTCCTTGCTCGGTTCGCGAACGTTCCTCGGAATGATCGCGCGCCAGCACCGTACGTGCCCTTCGCCGACACCCACGGGCCCACCTGGACTTGGATCCAGCAGTTCAGCGTACGTGATTCTAACTCTTATTTTCAACGTTTGTATGCATTTTAAACGAATGTGACGATGGACCTTTGTGTGTGTGCAGGCTGACTACATGGCGGACGAGGCCGACGACCCGACGTCAGACAGGTTTTTGGAGGTCTACCTGCTCTGGTTGTTCGGGTGGGTGCTGTTCTGCGAGTCAGCGGGAGACTCGGTGTCGAGGTACCTGCTCCCCTGGGCTCAGAAGATCGCCGACGCACCCCTCAACCAGATGCCCCAGATCAGCTGGGGCAGCGCTGTTCTGGCAGCTACCTACAGGGGGCTGTGTTCGGCAGTGTCGAGGCCGGGGAGTAAGGAGGGGATCCTCCTGGGGTGCCCTCTCCTGCTGCAGATGTGGATCCACGAGCGGTTCGACATCGGTCGGCCCAAGGCCGACCTCTCGGAGTACCAGCCGCTGCCCGAAGACACCGACCCAGCGGACCTCCCCACCATGGGTTCTCTGTGGTGCCTCCGGAAGGTAATGACCTTCCTTATCGTTTTCTTCGCTTTATGAGTTCTTTAGTTCGATTCAATTAACTTTTCATGTTCTGTGCAGCACGTTTGGGTTGGGGAGCAGCCGACGAAGGCGTACAAGGACTTCGTAGGTCAGATCGACCGGATGGTCGATGCCCAGGTCCGGTGGACGCCGTACGCTCCTGCCATGGTCGCTGCCCGCGCACCACAGGGGCTCTCGTCCCTGTGCTCCCGAGACCAGGCGTACTGGATGACGCGGCGACGATTGGTCTTTGACGTCTACGTCGAGGAGTACGCCGTCCACCGGGTGATGAGGCAGTTCGGCCTCTTCCAGGAGGCGTCAGTACCCGCTGCGCCACGTCTGCCGCCTACAGCGCACAGGTGAGCTACCATTTGCCAGTTATAATTATTTTTCATTACAAATAGTCAGTTGCCAATAATTTTCTGTTTCATCTATGCTAGGTGGACGCGTAAGGGTGTGTCTGCGGCGACGTCGTTCGTCGACAAGCTGCAGCCGTACGTGGACGAGTGGGCATCCGCGGCGCACGAGGAGAACGTCGTCACCGAGCACCGCCTTCACAACGGCGCGGCCTGGGTAGCGTACCTTCAGTGGTACCTCCCGAGGACGTGGACGCGAGTGACGTACGTGCCTGCTACCCCGCCACCGCCACCGGTCCCGGACCACGACAGGATCCTGCCGGACACCACGTACCCGGTGCGCCGAGACCAGACCGCCGACACAGCGGTAAGCTACGATACTGCAAACATATTACACTCATATGACTTTTCATTATAACATGTGTTACTAATTTTGTGAGCAGCACGACGTGCTTGCTGAGATCGTGCGGCTCGCAGCGTCCGCGAGGGAGCAGTGCTTTACCTGGGGGTCTCAGCAGCACCAGAGCACGTACGACAGGATCGTCGATGCTGCCATGAGGTACTTCGCCGTCGTGAACTACGCCGGGGCCGTAGAGATTCCTCTCCTTCCGCGCCACCCAGCGTCGTCCTCGAGCTCCGCCTCGACAGCGGCTTCGCAGCCGACGCCTTCCACCCTTGCCGGTGGCTTCTCGGCTCCGACGGCACAGCCGCAGCCACAGGCGTAGGGCCCGCACACCTACGTGCAGCGGCCGTTTGTTTCCCCCGGCGCAGGTACTTTCAGTGGACCTTATTTTCAACTAATGCACGGAATTGTTGTGTGTTTCTGTTATCCTATATTCTAATCGTACAGGGCGACCGCCGCTCTTTCCGACAATCGGGCCTCGACAGCCGGAGACGACGGCACCTAGAGCGCCGATCTTTTCGCTAGGAGGTTTCAGACCGCCGGTCTTTCAGTTTGCGGCGGCAGATATTCCTTCCTCGTCCACTCCGCCTATGTTCCAGCCTGGTTTCGACGCGACCACCGAGGACCACCTGGGCTGGGATGAGTTTGGGTACGGCGACATTCTCGCGACCATGGATGCCCCGCAACAGGCCGAGGAGGTTGGCCCGTCACAGTTGACACAGGCACCGGTTGGGACTCAGCCGACACAGCCAGTGGGCGGAGCGACCCCGGCGGCCGGCGGAGCGACACCGGCAGGTGCAGGGTCGTCGTTGGCGGGCGGAGGGACACCGGCGGGCGGAGCGACACCGGATGCTGCAAGCTCGTCGCAGGCGGCCATGGCGACACCGTCTCCCGACCAGCTCGGACCGCGGGTGGTCAGGGCACCTGACCCCTGGACGTACGACCGGGACCACACCTGGGCTGGCGCTAGAGCTGTTAGGCCGAAGAGGCACCGACGCATTTAGATGTAGTAGTACTTTTACCATGATTTTGTATAAACTATTTGCATCTACTCGTTGATTATGATATGATCTTGTGATTATGCTTACACTTATCAGTTTGTTGTTTTTTTAAAAGGTTAAAAGTGGCCCTGCTGCCAGAGGTGCTCTCCTGCCGCCGTACGGCAGATGTATATTTCTCGAAATTTTTGGTTCGTCCATTTATTTTTCGAAAATCAAAGAAAAAAAATATAAAAAAAATTCTCTTGAACACTACGAGAACATGGGCCTACTACAGCCGGCCCATCTCAAATGTGAATGTTATATTGCTGGACCAGAGTAATCATGGTTTGTTTACGTTTACAAATCCAGATTAGAAAATGTAGCAAAAGGAAACCATCTTAACAACTTGCAGAATCGGGTCTGACGAAGATAACAAGATCTCATCTTTTAATCACACTAAACAAAATATAATTTCCACTAAAGACATACCCTTAAAATCGACACAAGTGGCGATCACAGGCAGCAAATATCAGTAGTAGTATGCAACTCATTAACTCAACAACCTTGAGACAGTTAAGTCAATAACAATGAAGCAAACTAGCTTTCCTTGCAAGTTATAAGAGCTCAATCAGGATTGTACAACAGGTCCTCCAACCTTCACGGCCAAATGAATCTCTGGTTGGACTCTAACAAACTACAGTAGAGGCCTTGCCGAGGCATGGAAAACTACGAGTAATCATACAGGGAGATGCTCTTGTCATCAGACGCGCTGGCAAGCCGGCCTGCGCGGACTCCAGTCCCACCAGGCGGTCGGAAGGCCACAGCCCAGACCTGGTCAGAGTGGTTGCTCATCGTCTGCATCGAGGTCCTCATGTTGATGTCCCAGAGCCGGACAGTGCGGTCGCTGGATCCCGTCGCCACTGCCAAACCATCAGGGCTCACATCGATGCTCAGCACCCAGCTCGCGTGGCCTGACATGGCCCCGATCAGGGTCTTCTCCTTGGCATCGTAGATGTGGATGTGGCAGTCGTCGCAGGCCGTGAAGAGCACGTGAGGGTCCACAGGGGAGAAGACCATGGACCGCACTGGCATGTGGTGGCCCTCGAGGTGGTGGAGGAACTTCATGCGGATTGCATCATACACAGCAATGGTGCCGTCCATGGACCCACAGGCTAAGAGCTTTCCATCAGGGCTCCAGGCAACTGAGAGGACAAACTTGCCACTGCCTGTCTTGTCAGGGCGAGCTCCCTCCGGGCGTGGGACGGCGAGGCTTGTAATTGGCTGCCACTTCTCTGTGTCCCAGAGCTTCACTGATCCACTGCCACCACCAGCTGCAGCAAGAGCATTACCCTGGGAAGGAAAACATATCGTTTAGCCCATCCTATCATAATTACATTATTAAAGAAAGAAAAAAAAATTGACAAAATGGAAGTCACGCAAAGCAGGCTGATTCAGTTATCTTTTGCATCATCTAAACTACCTAAAACAGTAAGTCCAACAGAACATACCATATCAGAGGTCTAGGTTTTAGACAAAACAGAGTATGTCAATCATACAGTATAACAATGACGACAGAGACAGTGAAAAAGATTGAACCAACAACCATCAACACATGTAGAACTGAGTAAAGAGCAAACTCATGAGAACCTACATACTGAATAAGAAAACTTGAACCAGGTTTTGATATGAATATGCAGTGATGGCAAGCATAATCAGTCCTGCAGAAGTAGGAATTGATTACAAAGCTTCGACAAGGTTGAGATAAGTCATTATTGTGTCACAAGATCTAGTCTGACCTAGAATGTCACAGGGTGAACCAAATCTAGAAGACGATGCCTGACTTAACTGTCAACAGCTTCCTTACTTTGGCAAATCAATTTTTTCTAGCAGTTTTGGCATACTTTCCAGATATGAAAAGAATTAGATCAATTCCATAGCAGGAAGGCTTAAACCAGTCTACACAAACTGAACTTGTACTAATTCACCCCAACAATAATTATGCAACATTCATCAACTGAACATACTAACAGTATTAAAAATAATGCGAACTGATTTATCAAAGATAAGTATGATGAAATCATGATAAAGCATTATCATATAAAACTCTAAAACACATAAGCGTCAGAACGAGGCCTGAGCTGTACAGCAACACCAATAACTATTTAATTCTTTCAATGTTCTTCAAAACAACGACAATCTTCTACGAAGTTATAGCAGTGCAGAATCAACAGCCAAAGAGGTGTCACAAAAGCCCAGAGACAGGGTCAAGTAGCAGATGCAAGATAATAAGTGACAAACAGTTAGGTTAGACATGCTTTGCTCTCGAATCTCGATGAAGAAGCAAACAATTAACTGGAGGTACAGGTCTACAGGACAGAATTGCCTTCCTCATGTACCAACAATACACCTCATCTACATGAGGCATCCATGATGGGTTCAAAAGCCTGAAACTAATCGTTATATGTTTTTTCATTTTTGGTTAATTATGCAAAATCCTAGTTGTCCTTATTGCAAAGGCCACATTTTTCTCAAAGCATTTTTCACTGAATCCAACAAAAATGACTAAACTCCTTAATACCTCTTATACTTCAGCATGGGTAAAATCGCAATGGTTCTTACAGCTCACAAAATCCAAAGCAGGACAGCTCTTTCCCAGCACTCTGTTCTTGAATCAACTAAGGGAATCTATTCACATGCAGTGTTTTGTTTTGCCTTAACTATGCAAGAGCAAGACACTAGCAGTCATCTATCCAAGGCCACATTTTTTACTCATGCCACTCTATGCTGCAGCCTACAAAATCAACCAGACCATACGAGGATTACTCGATGCATCTTCAACCTTCACTAACTCAAAAATCCAACACAGAACAGCATTTTTGCAGCACTCTATGCTCGAATTAACTTGACTCGCCATACATCTAACTAAAATCTCACACATTTGGCGATTCTCGAAACGAAATACCAAAATTACAGCAAAACAGGAAGAAAGCAGCCATTTTTGCTATGAAAAAAAAAATCTCGAGTCCTGACTACCGGGGCGGGCCAGCCGCGCTAACCTTGGGGTGGAACTGGACGCCCCAGACCTCGGACGGCGGCGCCTCGAGCGTGGCGACGGACGCCCCCGAGTCGACGTCGAAGACGCGGACGAAGCTGTCGAGCGACACGGCGGCGGCGAGCGCACCCGCGGGGTGGGCGGCGAGGGAGACGACCCCGAGCGCGTGGCCCCGGGCGGGGGGTCCCGCGGCGGCGAGGTCGTCGGGGCGCCAGGCGCGGACGGTCTCGTCGAGCGCTCCCGTGAGGAGCACCGCCGTGGGGCGGTGGTCGGCGGCGGGCGCCCACGCCGCCGCCCAGATGGACTCCTCGTGGGCGCCGTCCACGGACTTGAGCCCCGCGAGCTTCATCGCCGGATCTCTCGGTCGGTACCTCGTCGGCGAGAGGAGGGAACGGCGAGGCGAAACCCTAGATTGGCGCGCGCGCGATCTGGTTGGGGGAGGGGAGTGTGAGGAGAGGGAAGAGCGGGGCTTAGTGGGTTTTAGAGGTTAACTTTTTCTTGAAGAATTTTATTTTTTCAGATACTGAATTATCGATTGGAATTCCTAATTAACTTTTAAAAATCAGTAATCAAATTATTATTTCTTCACTAGTGTGATGTGCTTCTATGTTTCAATTATAAATTGTACACGGGTAAAGTTACAATGATTTCATAGTCAATTTGAGCATGCACGTGCTAATGAAATTTATGGCAGGACTTCGTTTCTAACAAAATGTTCGGTTATGAGTTTAGAGGGGGTTCGTCAAATGACAAATGGGATCGTTAAGTGGAGTAAACATAGGATGTTAAGGTGGTTATCTTTACAAGACCTAAAACAGGAGAGATTTTTGTCTTCTCATTGCGTCACGTCATCAAGAAAAGGTAAGCCATCACATCGCGCATTGATGGCACGAATCATCCACATACCACAGATACTGTTCATGCGGGATCCACAGTATGTTTAGGTGGGACCCACGTGCGGGACCCACGTGGATTCATGAGATTTTGTGTGGGACCCACATCAGGTTGGACCCACACATCTTGGTTTGTGGGGCCCACAATTCTATTGAGTGAGATTTCTTTAATAAACCTAAACCGCAGGGGATTTTTGCCCCCCGCCCCATTGTGCCACATTTCTAGCAAAATCTCGGGCGCCGGATTGCGCGTGGATGGTTCATATCCATCCAGGAGGCTCGACAATTTTTAAAAAAAATCTCGTACTTTAACAAAATTAATATGTAGTCAAACCCACACTCAGGATAATTTAGGGAAACCCTCTCGAACTTTACAAAAATAGCTTGCCCGAGGCAACTCTCAGGTAGTTTTATGGAAACCACATCGAGCTTTGAAGGAATGCCAATAAGGCTGCCAATTTTATAAAATCCCCCTCAAACTTTATGAACATTGATATGTAGTCCAACTCACACACATAATTTTATCGAAACCCCCTCAAACTTTGCTGAAATATAATTTTATTTCAGCCACCTCTCACGCTGTTTTATGAAAACCCCCTCGAGCTTTGAAGGAATGCTAGGAGAGTGCTAATATTACAACACCCCTAACTTTATCGAAAATAAATTATTGCGCAACCACTGCTCCGACAATTTAATGAAGACCCCTCAAACTTTACATAACTACCATTTATTTAAGCCACCTCTCAAGCAATTTGACGATATCTCTCTCGATCGAGCCACCTCTCAAGTAATTTATGATAATCAGCCCGCGATCCATGCATCTTCCACAAACCTGAGCTTTACATAAATTGACACATGGTCCACAGATTATACAAAAAAGACCCTAAACTTTCTGTAAATCTTCCCACAGTTTGACATTTGCGAAAAAGTCCCCCAAGCTTGTCAAAATCAATCCACGGTCCCTCCATTTTAACTAAGAAATACCATAAAGTTTTAATAAATTAATTCACTGCCTACAATTCTGCAAAAATATCCCCAACCATTCTACCAATCACTGGGCTACAGTTCATGGCGTGGCAACGTCGCGCCAGTCTTTCTAGTAATGTGCTAGTTGTGCCCATGTAGGTAGTGTAAAAGATGGAAGAGGTTTTTACCTATGAACCATCCAAAAAGTTCCTTCTTCCCTATGAACCATCCAAAATTTCTAAAGTACCTCAGTGTCATCGAGAAAATTTTTCTTTCCCTACAACCCACTACCGTCACTTCCGTTAGGTTCCTGCCGTTTGCTCATCATGACATGTGGGCCCGTGCCGGAGGAGCCAGAGGCGAGCCACGCCCGGGCACGCAACGGCGGACGGGGCCGAGCTTGCCCGCACCCACACCCACGCGCGGCCGAGGCCGAGCTCGCCTGCGCGCGCACTGCCGGAGCTGCCTCTCCTGTCGTTGCTCGTCTACACGCGAGACGGGATGAGAGCACAGGAACGTCGCCGCGTGCCATGGCCAGCGTCCTAGCTCTGGGTGACCTCCCAGTGCGAAGACCAAGGACCGCCCGCCCGCCAGCGAAGAAAGGCAACGCGGGCGGCATCGTATTCGCCTCCGCGATTCGCAATCGCAGCGCACCTCCGTCTTCCCAATTGTGAAAACAACTACCCCTCCCTAGACGCCAACGCCACGGCCACCACCCATCGCCGATGGCATCCAATCCCCCACCCCATCTAGCTTCAGGGCACGTATCCCTCCCGCCAGCGATGAAGATCACAGTGCTGCTGATCCTCAAATCCCCCGGCGATTCCTCCTCTTCCGCCACCAGCGGTGGGGAGTAGCAGACCATCGGCTGGCGCAGGGTGCGGGCGCGGCCCCCAGCGGCCACGGCGCGCGGGCAGGCGCATCCCTCCGGCGGTGGCGGCAGGGCGCAGGCGCGGGAGCAACTCGGGGGGGGGGGCAGGTGCTCGGGCGGCAGCGGCAGGGCACAAGCACGGGAGCAGCTCGGGCGGCGGCGGCAGGGCGCAGGCACGAGAGCAGCTCAAGGGCGCAGGTGCTCGGGCGGCACAGGTGTTCGACCGGCATGCAGACGACGACGATGAGTAGCGAGCTCTGCTCATGGCCTTTTTCTGGACAAGCAGAGAAGCACAACAGGGCCGGGTCACTTACAGCATGGTCCCACCGGACAGTTGATACTGTTAGAGATGAAAGTGGATGGAATGGTATGGAGGGCAAGAAAAAGTTTCTTCATGGTGCTGAAGAACTTTTGGAAGTTTCGATGGTACAGAGGTAAGAGGCAACTTTTATAATGGTTCACTGGTAAAAACCTAAAGATGGAATGGTCTATTGGAGAGATAAGGAAGGCAAATGGCTTTTGGTGGTTACACATGGCAGCATGGATGCCTCAAGTGTAGCTGTGTAGGAGACAGTGTTATCCCAAACGGTCTAAACGGGCGGTTTAAACGGGTTTAAACGCTAAACGGGATAACACCGTCTATGTCGTTCAGCCCGTTTAAACACCGTTTAGCCCGTTTAAATGCCATTTAACCCCGTTTAAACAGGTGTTTAAACAGATTAAACGCTAAATGATGGTCGACCGACTTGTCTACCGTTTCCGTCTAGGAAAACACTGGTAGGAGACTAGCAATTCGTATGGAAAATGAGTAGGTTTCTCGATAAGTATGTGTAAGAGATAAATTGTATGAGAAAAACATCCAAAGAAGAAGAAATCCACTATAGATAAGTGCTGAGACTGTGAGACAAAGTTAATTTGTTGGTGTTAATTTATTTCAGTGGGCTTAATATGTAAGCAAACCATGCTGGGCTAGGCCGAATTGAGTTGGGACCGGCCCACTTCACGTGTACGTTTTCTTTTCATTTACATCATATATATGGGAGGTTTCACGTCATACAGTGTAACTTTTACCTTTTGAAAATTCATTATATCTGATTTCAAAAATATTTCATTGTATGGTGAAAGTTGGAAAAATTATCTTTCATCAGATGGTACCATTTAAGCAACAATACAAGTTGAACACTTGAAGTCGGTACTCGATAGTTCATATGTACACCGGTGGAAAAACGACCTTTGTTCTCAAGCATTTGTCCCGGTTCAACTTTGTAACCGGGACAAATGCTTTTGGGGTGACGTGGCCTCGAAAGGCTGTTTGCGACGCCCCCCCTTTAGTCCCGGGTCGTAATACCACTCGGGACTAAAGGCCTGGCGTCCAACGGCTCCGAGCCGTAATTATTGGCGCCAGACTTTAGTCCCGGGTGGTGTTACGACCCGGGACTAAAGGGTAAGCCTTTAGTCTCGGGTCGTAACACCACCCGGGACTAAAGTTTTTGTCCCGGGTGGTATTACCACCCGAGACTAAAGTCTCATCTTTAGTCCAGGGTGGTAATACCACCCGGGACTAAAGGGTGCGCCTATAAATCCCTGCCTCCCTTTCTTCCTCTGCCCGAGCTCACATTCACCCGAGACTTAGGAGATAGTTTGTGAAGAGAGCTAGCTAGTTCTTCTCCTAACCAATTTTTTCGTCATCCATTTGTGAAGATTTCTCTCCTCCAAAGTGTTGCTAAGGTTTGATTCTTCATCCTTCCTTCATTTGTTATGATTAAATTTCATTTTTATGGTTAGAAATGGAGAAAATATGGATTTAGATTTTTAGTGGTAGGAGGAGCTAAGAGATGGATTTAGCTAACAATGTATTTAGTTTCACATATTTTTTAAGCATAGTTTCACATAGGGATTTATCCTCTGATTTTGTAGTTTTTGCTATAGAGATAATTGATTTTAACTTTTAGATGAGATATGCATTTAATTTTACATTTAGCTTAATTTATGAGAAGTTAGTTTATTAAAAAATGGTCATTACCAAACAAAAATATACTACCTACCTATTTAATTCATTTTTGTTAAGTATTTCTTATTTTTATTTAGAATACATTTAGGCATTCTCTTATTTTTTTTTCTTTTTTCCATATACTACAGTCGGTTGGTTATTAGAAAATGAGAAAATAGGTCTTATATATGTTGTTTTTATATAGAATAAATTTAAGCATTCTCTTATTTAAGCATTATTTTATATATATTACAGAGTAGTCCAGAATAACTATGGCAAGTCATGGCGGCGGTCGTGGAATCAGTTTTGATGACCGGCCACCTTTGGCTCGTCGTCCAGGCATACGCTTCACCCATGGTGTGATTGAGTTACCTACTAGTGATCGAAGCCAGGGACCTCGTCCCAACATAGTAATATTCTTTCGTTGTATAAATTTATGTTTACGTACTACACACGGATAATAATATTATTTTCATACAACGCAGGTTCTCAATCATTTGCAGTGGCTCGCACATGTTGTTGAAAATTTAGGTGGTACCCCTCCTGTTACACAATGCGTCATTGTCGGTCCAAACAATTGCATACAATTAAAAATCTCGTTTGACATACCTGTTCGTGGACAAAATCACTCCTCGCTGTCTTCAGAACCCATCCAAATGGTATCGATTGTTGGGTGGGGTGCCCCTGCACTGGTTAAGAGGACTTATGAAAGGACCGCCGTGCAGGCATGCTTACAACAACTAAACGCTAATAGGTATTTTGTGCCAGATTACTCTTATTTCATAATAAAGTCACTCGAGGAAGGACAAAGTGTCACCAGGACCATAGAGAGACTTTGTCGGCTAAATGAACATGACATGGTATGGAGTACCATTTACTCTTATTCAGCATTTTTAATGCGTTGTAATAACATTATTCTTAATTGTAGGATATGTTTGGTCAAACTTTTGCGGCAATGAGCTTTCATGTAATTCTAGAGCAAGTGATGGATGTTGTGTGATTTTCTTACATAGATTCAAATGCTATACAAACAAGAAATTGGAAGTATCAGGCTCATCTTTCATTTTACAAGCCATATTTGCCTCGCCGCCACTGTTTGAAATTTATGGAAGTCCATGTGACCGTAATTGTGAAGCGATAGAGAGTGCACTGATCCATTCTCTGGCATATTTCGCTGAAGTTCTCGACTTCAAGATCGGAGACTTCAAATATATTGACTATCTAAGGAAGAAGAATGAAGTGTGAAATATGTGTCGTGCATTGATGCACCCTCTATCTTTGTTAAGACCGTACCTTAAGTATTCATGTATGAACTTTTTTTGTTTGTAAGACCTTAATTAAGTATTGATGTACGAACTTTTTTATATTTTTTGTTAAGACCTTAAGTATTGATGTTAGGCCTGTGACTAATTTATTGGAAACCTTAATATTAGGGTTCTCACCTCCAAAGTATTGATTAAGCCTTAATATTAATCTTTATCACAAATTTTGGAGACCTTAATATATATTGAACTAAAAAAACAGGGTCATTGGGGGGCAACCCTTTAGTCCCGGTTGGTAATCCAACCCGGGACTAAAGGCCAGCCATCAACGGCCGCAATAATTGGGCCGGCCTTTAGTCCCGGGTGGTAAACCAACCCGGGACTAAAGGGTTGGCGGGGCCGGCCTTCAGAGGCTTTTTGTCCCGGTTGGTAAAACCAACCGGGACAAAAGGCCTCCCCTATACAAAATCGACAGCATGCTCCCTTCTTCTTCCCCCTGCCCGACCATTTTTCACCGACAGCTCAAAAGCAAGCTCCTCTAAGATCTATGGCGCTTCAAACCTAGGGAGGTGCTGCCCAAATTTTTCGTCATCAATTTGTGGAGTTTTCTCAACTCCAAGGTGTTGCTAAGGTATTATTCTTCATCCTCCATTCATTTGTTGTGTTTAAATTTCGTGTTATGGTTTAGAGAAGGAGAAAGTAGAAATTTTGATTTAAGAGCTAAGAGATAAGGTTTTTAGTATACTTTAGATTTAGTAATAAGTAGTTATCATTTGTTATGATAATCTTCTATCATTCATTTGTACTAAGATTTTTTTGTTTTTATAAAAATTTTACTTTTAGCTAGCTTATGTATTATTAGAGAAAATAGAATTTATTAATTTAGTTATTAGAAAATGAGACCTAGGGATAGTGTATATTTATTATACTTAAAATTTATGCCATAATTAAGAAAATAGAAAATTTGATTTAAGAGCTAAGAGATGTAGTATTTATATTAGTATACTTTAGATTTGGTAATAAGTAGTTTTCATTTGTTATGATTATCTTCTTTCATTCATTTGTACTAAGATTTTTTTTTATACTTTAGTGTTGTAGAATTAACATGGATATTTTTTCACTTAATATGATGCAGATGAACCGGCAATGGATGCACAACACCGACAGACGGTCAGCGGAGTACATTACCGGCATGCATGGTTTTCTCGAAGTGGCGAAAAAAACAAGGATGCGAGTGGGTTCATGTGTTGTCCATGCTCCGATTGCAGAAACGAAAGAGACTACCATGACCCGGGCACGCTTCACCTCCACTTGTTGAAATACGAATTCATGCCGAACTATGTGGTTTGGACCAAGCACGGTGAAAGAGGGGTTGTGATGGAAGACGACGAAGAAGAGGAGGAGGGTATATATATTCCAGACTGGGCCGCAGGTCAAGCTTTTGCAGATACTTTAATGGAAGATGCTGACAAAGAAGAGTTACCAGCACATGCTGATGGGTCTGCTGATGATCTCGGCCAGGTTCTACAGGATGCACAAAGGGACTGTGAAAACGAAAAAGAAAAGGCAAAGTTCCAACGTATGATCGAAGATCACAGAAAACCGTTATACCCAGATTGCAAGCCAGGTCACAAAAAGCTTGGTACTACACTAGAAATGCTGCAATGGAAGGCCAAACATGGTGTGTCTGATAAGGCATTTGAAGGGATGCTAAAAATTGTGAAGGACAAGCTTCCGGAGAACAATGAATTGCCGTCCACCACATATGAAGCAAAACAGACTGTGTGCCCTCTTGGGTTGGAGGTACAGAAGTTCCATGCATACCCTAATGATTGCATCCTATATCGGGGTAAGGATTACGAGAATTTGGATGCTTGTCCTGTGTGCAAAGCACTACGTTATAAGATTCGGCGAGATGAAGATGCTGGTGATCTCCAGGGGCACCGTGACAAGACGAAGAAAGTTCCGGCGAAGGTTATGTGGTATTTTCCTATAATACCACGTTTGAAGCGTTTGTTCCGGAATAAAGCACATGCTAAGTTGATAAGATGGCACACCGAGGAACGTAAGCAAGACAACCTGCTAAGACATCCGGCTGATGGGTCTCAGTGGAGAAAGATTGATAGAGAATTCAAGACATTTTCTGAGAACGGGGAAAGGAACATAAGGTTTGGTTTAAGTACGGATGGTTTCAATCCATTCGGGGAGTTTAGCAGTGGTCATAGCACTTGGCCTGTGACCCTATGCATGTTCAACCTTCCTGGTTGGATGTGCATGAAGCGAAAGTTCATTATGATGCCGGTGCTCATCCAAGGTCCAAAACAACCCGGCAACGACATTGATGTGTACCAAAGACCGTTGGTCGATGAACTATTACTGCTATGGCGGGAAGAGGGCGTACGTGTGTGGGATGAGGATAGGCAAGAGAACTTCGATCTACGAGCATTGTTGTTCATAACCATCAACGATTGGCCTGCCCTAAGTAACCTTTCTGGGCAGACAAGCAAGGGATATCGGGCATGCACACACTGTTTACATAGAACACAAGGTATTCATCTCAAAAACTGTAAGAAGGTTGTGTATAATGGTCACCGTTGTTTCCTTCCAACTAATCACCCCTTACGGAAGAAAGTGATGCATTGGAAAGGGAAGGCTGACCATCGTACGAAGCCACCCCATTTTAATGGAGATGCCGTATTTGAGATGGTAAATGATCTAAGGGTAGTCTTTGGAAAGGGTGCTGGTAGTGAACCTGTTCCAACTGACGCCAACGGGCGTGCACCAATGTGGAAGAAGAAATCTATATTTTGGGAGCTACCTTATTGGCGTAGCCTTGAGGTCCGACACGCAATTGACGTGATGCACCTTACGAAGAATCTTTGCGTGAATGTGCTAGGCTTCATGGGTTGTTACGGTAACCCGAAGGATACTAATGAAGCACGAGAGGACCTGAAAGAATTTCATAAGATTCCCAAAGTTCCGCGGGAGGGTGATGATGAAACTGATCCGGAAGAGGATGATGATGATGTTGATTACTATGGTCCTGCTAGTTACACTCTCACCAAGAAAGAGAAGGAAAGCGTGTTTGATTGCCTGAACAGTATTAAGGTTCTGTCTGGCTACTCGTCGAATTTAAAGGGGATTATAAATATGAAAGAGAAGAAGTTCACAAATCTAAAGGCCCACGACTGTCATATGTTGATGACACAGTTGCTTCCAGTTGCGTTGAGGGGTGTTCTATCAGAGAATGTACGATTACTGGTCGTAAAGCTTTGTGCATTTCTCAATGCAATTTCACAGAAGGCAATCGATCCAGCCAAGCTAGGAAAGCTACAGAATGATGCGGTTCAATGTCTTGTCGGCTTTGAGTTGGCATTTCTACCTTCCTTCCTCGATGTTATGACGCACCTCCTGGTACACCTTGTGAAAGAAATTACTATTCTCGGTCCAGTATACCTTCACAACATGTGGCCTTTTGAGAGGTTCATGTCGATCCTCAAGAAATATGTTCTTAACCGTGCCCGTCCGGAAGGAAGTATTGCTAAGGGATATGGAACTGAGGAGGTCATTGAGTTTTGTGTTGATTTTGTCGACACAATTGACTCGATTGGGCTTCCAGTATCACGACACGAGGGGAGGCTACAGGGAAAGGGTACCATCGGAAGGAAATCAAGTTTGAGCAATAATACTGATTTGTTCCATAAAGCACACCTAATAGTCCTGCAACAATCATCACTGGTGACTCCATATAGGATGGAACATGAGCAGATTATTGCTTCTCAAAATCCAACCAAATCCCCAGTCTGGATTGCACGCCGTCACTTGGAAACATTTCCCTCATGGTTGAGTGAACAACTAATCGGAAACTGAACGATTCATCCACAACTAGCTTTGTTAGCCAGGGGACCTTGCAGCACAATTACAAGATTTCAAGCTTACGATATGAATGGTTACAATTTTTACACGAGAGCTCAAGATCGCAAAAGCACAAACCAAAATAGTGGTGTCCGTATGGACGTCATTGAAAAAGATGGGGGCAAGACCTGCTATTATGGTATCATAGAAGAGATATGGGAGCTTGAGTACGGAGCGATGAACGTCCCTCTTTTTTTTGCCAATGGGTAAACCTGAATGGCGTAAAGAGAGATGAATATGGAATGACAATAGTGGACCTTACCAAAGATTGGGCTCAAAGATGATCCATTCGTGCTTGCCAAAGATGTGCATCAGGTTTTCTATGTGAAGGATATGACTAGCATACCGAAGAATAAAAATCCCCAAGAAGCAGGACCACAAGAGGCAAAGCGTCACATAGTTCTTCCAGGTAAAAGAGTAATCGTGGGAGTCGAGGACAAAACAGATCAATCCGATGATTATGATCAGTTTGATGGCATGCCTCCGTTCGCTGTCGAAGTTGACCCAAACATATTGTTTGGACGTGAAGAGACACCGTACTTACGTGCTTGAGATTAATGTCGTAATGTAATGATTATTGATCAAATCAATTGTGTATCGGTTTAATTGAATTTCCGTGCGACGTCACATAGAAATTAAATGTTGAGCTGAATGCACCCCTGAAACGATCCAGAGTGTAAATGACAATCAAAATTTTTATGAAGCTTGAATATGTCATGTGAGATTGACCCACCAAGTTTGAGATTTTTCTGAATTAATTTACTATTTTTTCGGTTTAATTGAATTTTGTTGGGAATGCACATCAATATTGCAAATGAAAATTAGAAGTGAATGTTTACAACTCTAAAATATAATTTTGCATGGCAAAGTACAGTTTATTATATTTTAACTAAATATAATTTTGCATGGAAAAAATAGTAAAAGTTACTATATTTTTTTTTTGATTTCAAAGAGATAGAATGTGAAAATGAGAAAAGAAATAGGAGGGGAAAAACAGTTCTCGCCGAAAATTACACTTTAGTCCCGGGTAGTGTTACGACCCTAGACTAAAGGGGGCCTTTAGTCTCGGGTGGTAACACCACTCGGGACAAAAGGCCGAAATTTTGCCCTTGCCGCCCTCCGGCGCGCAAGGGGCCTTTAGTCCCGGGTGGTGATACGACCCAGGACTAAAGGCTCTTTGCTCCCGGGTCTACAGGGGCCTTTAGTCCCGGGTGGTGATACGACCCGGGACTAAAGGCTCTTTGCTCCCGGGTCTGATTACGACCCGGGACTAAAGGGGGGGGCGTGATATAAATCCCACGGATCCACCCCTTCTTCCCCAACCTCCACTTCACACTCCGCCCATCGTCTTCCCCGCCGTCGCCCCTGCCTCCTTCGCGCCTGCCTCCGTCGACGTCTCCGCCGCGCCCGGTCGTCTTCCCCGCCACCGCTCCCGGCCGCTGTCGCCCCCGCTCCGCCGCCACCACTCCCGGCCGCGCCCGTCGACCCCGCTCCGCCGCCCCCGCGCCCTGCCGCCGTCTCCCCCGCACGCGGCCGCCGACGTCGTCCGCGTCCGGCCGCCGACGTCGTCCGCGTCCGGCCGCCGACGTCGTCCGCGCCCGGCCGCCGTCTCCCCTGCGCCCGCCCGCCCGGCCCTCGACCCGTCAACCCGCTGTCGCTGCGCCGGTGAGGGAACTACTGACGTCAGCCCCTGATGGCTAACGTCAGCATTTTTTTTATGTTTTCATTTAATTTATTTATGTGCTGAGAATTGAATTTAGATATTTTAGAATTGAATTTTGAGATTTTAGATTTGAATTTAGAGATTTTAGAGATTTTAGATTTGAATTTAGAGATGAAATATGTATTTAGAGATGAAATGTATTTAGAGATGAAATATGTATTTAGAGATGAAATGTATTTAGAGATGAAATATGTATTTGGAGATGAAATGTATTTAGAGATGAAATATGTATTTAGAGATGAAATGTATTTAGAGATGAAATATGTATTTAGAGATTTTAATTTTTTTCGCTCGCCCGACAATTAGGTAGTATCGCTCGACACGCTCGATTCTTTCCCGACTCGCTCGACCCCATCCGACACTTAGGTTTTCTCGCTCGACTCGCTCGAGTCCCGCCCGACACTTAGGTAGTCTCGCTTGACTCCCGCCCGACTCGCTCGACTCCCGCCCGAATCACTCGACCCCGCCCGACACTTAGGTTTTCTCGCCCGACTCGCTCGACTCCCGCCCGACACTTAGGTAGTCTCGCTCGACTCCCGCCCGACTCGCTCGACTCCCGCCCGACTCGCTCGACTCCCGCCCGACTCGCTCGACCCCGCCCGACACTTAGGTTTTCTCGCCCGACTCTTGCCCGAAAATCATTTATGTGCTCAGAAAATCATTTATGTGCTCAGAAAATCATTTATGTATTCAGAAAATTATTTATGTATTCAGAAATTCCTTTATGTATCCAGAAATTCATTTATGTGCTCAGAAAATCATTGATGTGCTCAGAAATTTATTTATGTATTCAGAAATTTCTAGTTATGGATCACAATGAGGAGGAACGGCTGATGGAGAGCCTTATTGCTGGGGGTCCAACCTTCACCGAGGAGGAGCGTAGCCAGGCGGACGCGTTCCTCAACATAACCGGGGACATCGACACCCGCACCGCAGACATCGACTCCCGCGTCGCGGACATCGACTCCCGCACCGCGGACATCGACTCCCGCACTGCGGACATCGACAGCCACGCCGAGGACAATAATGAAGACCTTGTCATAGTTAATGCAGAAGGTTCCAACGAGGTATATATATCATGCATTAACAAGTCCATAAATGCATTAACAACAAGGTATACATATCATTCTGGAACCCCGCGTGAATAACAAATCCGCAACTTGTAGGCTTCAACCTCGACAAGCAAAAAGACTAAGAGAGGCCGTACAAAAGTAATCGTCGATCAAGATGTGAAGTTTCGTATCACTGAAGTCAACGAGCTTGGCCAGCCATGGGAACCGAAGAAGGTCAGGGACAAGTTTGTGTCCCAATGCGGTGGTATTGTGAGGGACAATGTGCCCATATCATATAGAGAATGGAAGGGAAGGGAAGATAATCCATGGGTGGTTCCAAATTCACTTAAGAATATGTTATGAGAGGATATCCTAAAACACTTCACACTTCCACCGGGCGTGAACGCAAACCTTGTGAAGCAGTGGACTCTCACGAAGATGGCAACTCAATTGCAGAGTTTCAAGAAGCAGCTGCACAGAGATTATATCAAGCAGAAACGAACTCCAAATTTTGATGATTATCCCAAGCTAAAGGATCACTGGCAGTCCTTTGTGGATTACAATAATAGTGAAGAATTCGCCAACAAGAGTGCACGAGCTCAGATAAGTGCCAGTAAGAAGACGGATTACGCCCATCGTCTTGGTCGCGGTGGTTACGCGGTTGCAGCACCCAAGTGGCGGAAGATTGAACAAGACCTCCTCAACAAAGGTATCGTACCAGCGGTCATTGATTGGGAAGAACGATCGAAGAATTGGTATTATGCCCGCGGTGGAAGATTGAACCCTGATGATGGTTCCCTCGTATTCCCACCCACGTTACGGGAGGCGGCACATGAGATAATAAAAAAGAATGAAGACATCAAAGCGGGCAGATTGGTTCCTGACAGAGACATGGATGAGCTCACTTTGGCGCTCGGGAATCCGGAACACCCAGGACGCTGCAGGGGCTATGGGGTAGTCCCGTGGAAGTATGCTTTCAAGGGAAGTGCCGACACCTACAGAAGCCGCAAAAGAAGGGAGCGTGAAGAGGGGCGGTGGCGTGAAATGATGGAGCAGAGACTTAAAGATCAAGAAGATCGTGTGAATGCAGAGATTGCACTACGAGTGGCCGCCGCGGTAGCTCAGATCACCCCTGCCGGAGCACTGCCCCAAGCACCGGTGGATCCCGTCATTAGCCCTTCCGCTCGCAAAAGCAGCTGTGCTTCCACAGAGGCCCCCGAAGAACAAAGGGCGGCAAACCAAGAAGAAATTTAAGTAGAGGACAATGAACGGTACCCTGTGGATGAACTCTGTCAGCGCACCACATGTGAGCTGCACAAGCCGATCGGCAACATCACAATGAAGGTATATATAAACCTGATTATACGTGCAATTATCTCAACCTTTGATGCATGTCTCAGGCATTTAATAACTTCATCATTTCTCTACATATATATAGGTGGCGTACGGAATGGCTTTAGCACATCTCCCAGGACGTACAAGCCACGGCATGGAGATTCCAGCTGGCTACGCCTCAGTTGGTTTGGAAGAGATTGCTGACCCAATGTTTAACGACATAGAGCTAGACATCCAAGGAGGTGACGGGGAAAGGACACTTCGTGATGCGCTTCACAGTATCATATTGTGGCCCAAACGTTACATCATAATACCTAACATGCCGCCACCGATCCCTCCGAGTGTTGCCGAGCAGCAGCCACTATCTCCCGGGCCGTCAATGATCCCTCCGAGTGTTGCCGAGCAGCAGGCACCATCTCCCGAGCCGTCAACGATCCCTCCAAGTGTTGCCGAGCAGCAGGCACCATCTCCCGAGCCGTCACCGGGCCGGTCGTCGCCAAAAGATTGGAGCTCACCGTCTCCACAACGAGGGAATTCTCCTGCCGCGAGCGATGACGATCATCAGCAATCACCACCGAAGCATCAATCACCACCAAAGCAGCCTTCACCAAAGCCTGCCAAGAGGCGGTCCTGATCAAAATCTACCGCGTCCATGCCTGTGCCAAATCCGGATCCCCCGAAGAAGAAAGGGAAAAAGCTGCCTGTTAAAAGGAAGCTGCCATATGACATGACAGCATCAGAAAATGAGGCGGAGTGTGATAAGCAACTCAAGGCGTGGATTGAAGGGAATAAAGAGGCTGCTAAACAAAAACGGCTCGATGAAATGGAAGCAGAAAAGAATAAAGATCGTCCGCAGAAACTCAAAGCTTTCATAGAGAAGAAGGAAGCAGAAAAGAGACAAGAAATTATAAAACCCCTACTAAGTGATTATGACCGGTCGCTGCTCAAGTCCATGAAGAAGAAGAGACAAGGAGGGTCACCAAATAGTTACATCGACCAAGTACCGGGGTCGATGATGCCACAGGATTATAGGAAGAAGAAGAAGGCAACACAAGCGTCGACGTCGACGAAAGAGCCTTCAACGAAGAAGTCAACACAAACGTCGACGTCGGCGAAAGAGCCTTCAATGAAGAAGGCAACACAAACGTCGACGTTAGCGAAAGAGCCTTCAACGAAGAAGGCAACAGAAGCGTCAACGTCGAGAGTACAGACTTACGTCGCCTCCGGCCTCACTGCAACTGAACGAGCTCTTGCAGTTATGGACGCAGAACAACTAGCGGCCGTCATTGCAATGCAAGAAGCAACAGGGATGCCACTAGAATATATTCTCGGCCACGAATCACCTCCTCGGGACCCAAACTTCGTACCTAGATGGCGCTACGAGCATGGGAAATCTTTTGTCAGGCCTGAGTTGGTGAAGAAACTCCCTACTCAGATGCGCAGATTGCATGACTTCTACATGAAGACGTCTAAGGCGGGCCTGGAGATGATTGGCTTGCTTGTTAAACCGGGAGATTTTGCTGGTGAAGGCGAGAAGTTGTCCTGGCTGCGATTCGAAATTTACCATCTTGACTCCTTGAATACCGATCTTGTCATGGCCTGGTGCCTGTAAGTGACGGTGCAATACATACCCTAATTAACAAATTTATGCATACTCTAATTATTAACTTTGTCTTTCATTTTCTGTAGCCTGGAAATGCATAACATGGGGAAGAATGGTTACCAACGAATAGGTTTCATGGACCCATCTTTAGTTAATCAAGATCAAGTAAAGAAGCAACCAGAAACAACATTCAAAACAATCGTAAGGACCTTGTGTGAATTGCATTACAAGGATTTGATACTTCTACCTTACAACTTCGAGTAAGTGTGATTACCATCTTAATTGCTAAGGGTTCGCATTTCTAATTATCTTAGTTAACATTATTTAGTTCTAATCTTTTGAGCTTCTATGTATATACAGTTTCCACTGGATTCTTCTCATAATTGATGTCAACAGAAGCAACATCCTTGTCTTTGATTCATTGAGAAGAAATCCGGACAAATACTTGGACCTTCAAGATATGTTTCAAGAGTAATAATTCTATCCATACGTTCCCTTTTATGCAATAGTGTGCTTTTACTAACACTATCTAGCTCTAACTTTCATTATTTTCTGCCAGAGCTTGGGAAAAATTCAAGGCTGTCAACCCTAGACAATGGAAACCTAGAATAAACTTCACTACAAATTTTCCGATACGTAAACCAAATAACAACTTCAGATTGGGCAAATTAAAAATGCATAACACTAATTTTTCATAATTATCTTCTTCAATTTAGTGTATGAGACAGGAACCAGGGACACATTTATGTGCATACTTTGTGTGTGAGTTCATCCACAATTTCTGCGAGGCAGACCCGTCAGATTATACTGTAAGTATTATTTTAAATCAATTAATAATACTTTTTTTCTAACCGCTTATATATTTAATTCTTGTGTGTAATATATTAAATTATTTGCACATTGCAGAACAATATGATTAGGGACGCAATCATTGAGAAGGACCGACTCTTGGCGATTCAAGAAGGTCACTGCGGATTCATAATGGACCAATTGATTAATCCACAAGGCAGAAATCACTATGACGGTCATCGAATTGAAAAATTTTATTTAGCACCTCCGGTGGAACTTTAGACTAGAATTAGTATGAAACAATATTTTGATGTATATATATATACTACTTTCAGAAAATACTATCTATGCTTTTGATGTAATATAATGTGTGTATATATTTATTTATAAGTTTATTCTCTTCATATAGTACGTATAGTAGACACGTATAATTAGTGCAAACATTTATACGTATACGTAAATTACACCCAAATACGTGAGAATATACGCGAATAACATTATTAGAACAATTTGAAATGAAACAAAAAAAAATTCACAGCGGGGTCTTTAGTCCCGGGTGGTAATACCACCCGAGACTAAAGGGGTGGCGCACAGGCGCTGGTGTGCCTCTCCTTTTGTCCCGGGCGGGGCTACCATCCGGGACTAAAGGGGTGGCGCACAGGCGCTGCTGGCCCTCCCCTTTTGTCCCGGGCGGGGCTACCACCCGGGAATAAAGGGCACCCTTTATTCTCGGTTGCCCACCCGGTGACAAAGGGGGGCCTTTTGTCTCTCCCTTTTCATCCCGGGTGGGCTTTAGAGACTTAAAGCCTTTCCCACCCGGGACGGAAGGCTGTTTTTCCACCAGTGGTATTGTAATTGGCTCCTTACTAGGTATTCTCTCAATTCAAAAATTATATATATGTTCTTTAATTTTGTTCTAAATCAAACATCTCTAATTTTGATATAAAATATGTACGTTTTTCTCCATAAATTCCAACACACGTCCTTTGTCTCCTTGTTTTGTCTTCAATGATCTGTTTGAATATAAATGATTTTTCATATCTTCACGTGTAAATAAAATATTCTCATTTTCACTGGCTTCTTTTGCCATGAGATCAAAATTGTCTTTATTTGAAATCCCAACTCCTTTAGCAGCTTTGACACTTTGCAATCTGTGTTGTATAGTTATTCTCTTTTGAGATCTTAAGTGCTGGGCTTGGAGCCTTGGATGGTTAGCCGGTCCATAGTTGGGCTCAAACCTCTCCTTACCTTATTGTTCATCCAACCTCTCCTTACCTTTTTCTTCTTCTTCCGATCGATCGATAGGGGGGCCCCCGCCCACCGCTGCTCTGTCCCCTAAGATTAGTATAAAAAGATTTTAATTTGAGACCTACAACAAGAAGAACAAACAATTCATATTGTTTAACATTGTGTGACCTACTCCTTCGAAGCCATGTCCAATCCACATTGTAGCATGGAGAGAGACACCAATGATGGAGATATGCAAATAAAGGGGACATAAGCCACAACATCTTCAAGAGTTTGTCAAATTTTACTTGACAATTTTTATGTTTTACTAATTTCTAAAAAGACATGTCAAGTAAAAAAAGAGCTCATCTCCAGCAGTTTGACATAATTCACTTTGCAAACTCAGATCTAACTTACATCAGGAACCCTAAGAGAGAAATAAAATTATATTTACGTCCTTCACCTCTTGAAAAATTGCATCAGGAACCCTTCTTTATTATTTATTTCTTTTTTCCCCAAAATTATATTTGCGTGCGTACATTTCCGCGTGTGGATGTGAGTTTTGTTAAGTTTCTATTTTTGCCAAGTTTGTTTGTCAAACTGTTGTAGGCTAATTTTTCTTGTTTCCCATCTCCAGTAGTTTGACATAATTCACTTGGCAAACTCAGATCTAACTTACATCAGGAACCCTAAGAGAGAAACAAAATTATATTTACGTCCTTCACCTCTTGAAAAATTGCATTAGGAACCCTTCTTTATTCTTTATTTCTTCTTTCCCCAAAATTATATTTGCGTGCGTACATTTCCGCGTGTGGATGTGAGTTTTCTTAAGTTTCTATTTTTGCCAAGTTTGTTTGTCAAACTGTTGTAGGCTAATTTTTCTTGTTTCCCCAAAATTAGATGGATGCCAAGTTAGTTGCCAAATTGTTGAAGATGCTTGCATTTGGACTAAGATGTGCCATTGTACATCCTAGATAGCTCGTGAAAGACATCTAGGCCCTTAGTGGGTTTTGGTGTATTGATTGACAACTAGATTAAAGATCTAATGTCTTTGTTAAGCATGTGAGTAGGTTGTAACATATAAATAGCAAAGCATAGTATATGACATTGAATATCTATATGAGAAGACAAGCCATTGTTGTACAAGATAAGTTGAGGAATGGGTTATTGCCTCACATTGTGAAATGGCTCTATTTAAGGTTGAATGTCATGATTCTTGATATGTGTGTTCCCACGGAGTTTTACTTGATATATAAACAAGCCAATGAAGGTGAAGAAAGAGACATAGTGATATTGGAATGATTGGATGGTCTCTAAATTGATAGAAGAGCTTATTGTATACAAAAGGGATATCAAAATCAAACATTGACATGATCTCAATTGAATTTCACTCTTGATGTTGAATCAAAGCTTAACTCAAATTGGCAACGAATGGATGAAGAAATCAAGCAAGGGATTAGCAACGAGGTACTAAGCTAAGGTTGGCCGAGTAGTGACTTGGACCATGTGCTTGGCTAGGGTGAAGTGGCTATAGCTTGGAGAGTTTCGAGGTATCAAGTCGAGCCTAACCGAGTGAAGCAATGAAGAAGCATTATATACTCATTGAGTCATGTGAAGGGTGACTTGATCAAGAATTGGGTTTCATTCTTGTATAAAGATCAAAGTCACTAGCTCAAGGTAGAAGTGCTCAAATCAATGAGACATTGATGGATGGATCTCTCAAGTGGATATATTGGTCAAGTATGGCTATTCTTGAAGATGAAGCTCAAGAGTTCTATTATTGCATTTATATTTGATCTTGAGTATAGGTACGCCGTACTATCAAGAGGGATGCATCACAAGGAGTTTTGATAATGTCTCAGTGCTTAAGTAACCCATGTGAGTTGAGAGAGACACAAAAACCACACGTACACGTCTTCGGGTTTGACCCTGTGTCAAACCCGGTGGCACCGGTTTTGGGAAACTGGTGGCACCGGTTTTGTGTCAGCCGGCCCAACGGCTAGTTGTTTGAAATCTCGGTGGCACCGAGTTTGGGAACTCGGTGGTACCGGTTTTCACTGAAGTTTGTAACGGCTAGTTTTTGGGGAGTCGGGTATTTATACCCCACAACCCCCACTGTTGCATGCTGCTGTTCCTGAGGTTGCTGGTGTGCTTCCTTGCTATTTCTTGCTAAGCCAAAGCCATTCTAGCTCTCCCCAACCCCTCTTGGTGAGGTTGTTCGATCTTTGATAGGTCTAGTGAGTTGGGTGGTAGAGAGAAGCCTTCTTGAGCTATTCAAGAGCACTTGAATCCTTTGAGCACTGTTGGACGTCGTCAAGCTCGTGTGAAGCGTTTGTTACTCTTGGAGGCTTGCCTCCTAGACGGCTAGGCGTCGCTCACAAGCACCCAAGGTGTGGTGAGCTGTGGGACAGTTTGTGAAGGTCGTGCTTCGCCTTCGAAAGGGAAGAAGCTATCTAGTGGATCGGGGAAAGGGTTGAATGCAACCCGGCTTCGGTAGGAGAAGCACCCAACAGAGACTAGGATTCACACGGTGGTGAATCCGAACTTCGGTAAAACAAATCTCTGAGTCTCTTGTTGGTTTCCTTGCATTTACCTTCCTAGCTTGCTTGCTCTTAGTATTTGTGGATCTACTCGGGTGTTAGTGTTTGTGAAGTACAGGCATTGAATATTGTATCAAGAACTTCACTCTGTGCCACTCACCCAGTTGGAGTTGATATCAAGCAAGGAAACAAGAAGGAGGAAAGAGGGGAAACACTGCTAGGCAAACCCGGTGGCTCCGGGTTTGGGTAGTGCGCATTTTCCGCTGCACAGGCGCTGGTCCAGAGTATCCGGAGATTTCTCCAGAATCTCCAGACTTTCCAGAAACTCCGGGGAAAAGTCTGGAGTATCCGGGTCTCACTGATAAAATTGTTTTAAGTGGTGATTTTCAGGACTCGCCTATTCACCCCCCTCTAGGCGACATCAAGATCCTTTCAATTAGTATCAGAGCCTGGTGCTCCGATTCGAGCTTAACCGCTTGGAGTTTAAAGATGTCGACTACATGTGAGGTATCGTTTGAGCCACTTAGGTTTGACGGCTCAAACTACTCTTCTTGGTCTGCTCATGTTCTTCATGTATTAAATACTTGGGGTCCTTCCTTTGAACGAGTTGTGGTGGCTAGCATTCTTCCCGAGGACTTTGATAGTGAGGATTCATCCAATCTATCAAATGAGGAAAAGGATTGTGTGCTCCACAACTCCTCTATTACTAACCTCATGTACAATAATGTGAGCAAGGTTGTTCAAGAAGTTATTTTCAGCCATGAAGACATTTGTGATGATGCACATCTTATTTGGGTGGCACTCAAGGATATGTATACAAGTGCCAATGATGAGAACGAAGAAGAAGAGGAGGATGAGTCACTAGAGGAGTGCTCAACATCAACATCTTGCATTCCTCCTCTAAAGACCTCATCCACGAAGCAAAAGAGCGACAACATCACGACCACTGCCTCTGACCAGGCAAACTCGGTGGCACCGAGTTCAGAACCCGGTGGCACCGGGTTTGGCAGTGATCAGCACCAAGTTGCTTCGTCAAGCTTCAGAGCAGCATCACATAATCCTAATGAGGTATCTACAGCTCCTAGTACTTCCTTACTATGTACTAACAATTCCAAGTCTCAAGTGACTAAAGGTAAAAGGAAGAAAGGAAGTGAAGCTGAGCAATTTGACTTCGAGCTTGACAAAATGACCAAGAAAGACAAGAATAATGTGCTAGAGCTCATAAAGAGAGTAAGAAGGCAAGAAGATGAGCTCACAAGACAACAAGCTTATCGTGACTCCTTCGAAGAAGAATTGAAGATGCTTAAGAAGTCAAGTGCCTCCTTATCTAGTAAATGCAAGGAGGACATTACCAAGGCATATGCTTGTGCTACTAACTCTCTATCTTGTGCAGCAGCCTTGGAAGAGGAAAATCAAGCTCTCAAGGATCAACTTGAGGAGATCACTTGCAAGCTTGAGAAACTACAAGGCACTCACAAAGAACTTGAATATTCTTATGAGAAGCTTGTAGAGTCACACACCTTGCTAGAAGTGGCAAATGAGGTTATACTAAACTCAGTTAAATCTTGTACACCTCATTGCACCACTAGCACATGTACTCAAATTGAAAATGATATATCTAGTGCTAACACATGTGGCCCAAAAGGCAAACCTTCTTGGTATGATCAAGTGAATGCAGAATCTTGTGATGACTTCATTGCTCAAGAGAATGATGATCTTATGCAAGAAGTTGAAATACTCAAAAAGGAGGTGGCTAAGTTGAAGAGAAAAGAAAAGGTGCAACCTTCTCAAGATAACCGTGAGCCCATGGTGAAGAAGCTTGAAAAGAGGACAATCGTCACTAGATCAATCTATCAACAAAGCCTCAAGATCAATGATCACAAGACCAATGACAAAAAGAAGCTAGATCACATCAAGTGCTACAAGTGCTCACACATGGGACATTATGCATCCATGTGCTCATTCAAGGAAGAAGACAATCCAAACCAATCAAAGAGGCAAAGAAGTCTTGTTCAGAGAAGATGCTTTGGTTGTCATGAGAAAGAGCACAAGATTGAAGCTTGTACCAACCGATCAAAGGTTCTCTCAGGGAAATCCGGTGGCACCGGGTTTGCCAAACCGGTGGCACCAGTTTCCACTGAGAAACCTCAAGTAAAGCTCAACAAGGGATTTTTGAAGGCTCAAGCCAAATACAAGGAGCATGATGGCTCCATGACAAGTGTGAAGAAGATTAGCAACATCAAGCACAAGATTTGCTACACTTGTCGTCAAAAAGGACATCTTGGTAAGGATTGTCCAAATAGTAAGGATCCTAAGCCTATGCATGTTCACAATGAAAATAAATTATTTAGGATGAACTCAAATGATCCTTGTGCCCCTAGAGTGCTTGTATCACAAAGGAAGGGCACAAAGGCCATTTGGGTACCTAAGTCCTTGATCACTAACCTTGTAGGACCCAATGCACGTTGGGTACCAAAACATGCCTAAAAGGACCTTGTAGGTACTTGGAGCAGCATTGGAAGCTTGGTTCACTTGAGAAGATATTTATTTTCCATTCATATATATATCTCAAGAGAAGTTTTATGACTCACTAGAAGAAGGACCAAGTGATATAAATGAAAGAAATCTCATTCAATGCTCCTCCCATGATAAGTACCTCTCCTAGTAGTTGTTTATGCTCATATGTAAAACATGCTCTTGTGCTAGTTGATCATATGAGATGGACAACCTATATATGGTCTCTTTAGCAAAATTATGTCAAATACCATTCGATGCTATTAACCGCTTCATCTAGAAGCATTGAGTGACTTTTGCATGCAGGAGAATATATGTTTCCTAAAGTGGAAGAAAGAATCAAGAAAAGGATAATCTACTTTTGAGAAAATACAAAGATGCATAAATCTGGGAGAATCCGGTGGCACCGGATTGGTGAACCCGGTGGCACCGAGTTTCCCAAGATCAGCAGAGGCTAAAGAAGAAAATATTGCAAATAACTCAAGACCCATTATTCTTGATTCAAAATTTAAAAGAAGACTAAGCAAATATTATTTGTGAGCTTTTCTTGATCTAATTTCATATATTCTTATTTGCTTATATATTTTGACCAAAATGTGGAGCTTGCTACTCTAGTGCCTTAATTGAGCTAAAAGTGCATTTATCAAGATTCAAATACTTGATGCACCTATTTAGGGGAAGCTCACTTCACATTTTGTGTCTCTTGGTACTAACATCACTTGCAAGGATTCATGTGTGTAGTTCAAGTGTGAGGTGTCTCAATATTCTATCTATACTCTTCACTTGAATAAATCTTATGGCAAGTGTGTTGGTTGTGAGTAAGCCACATAACAAGGAGGTCATCAATCCATCTCTGTAATTGTATCTCTCACTCTATCCATGGATTGGATTATATTTATCTTTGGCTACTCACCATAGCATGGTTTAAATCCCTTAACTTGGACATATTTGACCAAGGTAGTGCACATGTCTTTTCCTTCCACATATCCATGTGTGCACTATACCTTTGAGGAATTTAGCCCATTCTATGAGGTTTCATGTTGGGTGACTTACTTCCTTTCCACTCTCAAAGAGTCATCCAATGTGAGACTAAAGCTTGTGCTTTTAATATTTGTGTTCTCTTGTCATCTTAGCTCACAATGGGGATTTCTCATCAAAAGTGACAAGAGGAAATTATTGAAAGACTATAAGTGCAAGCTAACCTATGTGAGTTCCTCTATGTGAGAAATTCTATATAATAGAGGCAAAGGTATGAATCCTAAATTCAAGTAGTTAATTCGTGCATCTAGGCCTTATTCTTGCTAGTGTGAGTTTTGGTGTGCAAAGGGAGCTAGCATCACCTTGATTTGTTGCTTGGTGGTAGTGATAGGTTTTAGATATTTAGTTGATGCCTCACAAATTTTTGTTGGAAATTTTGTTTTTCTAACCGTGGCTGAAATTTCAGTAGAGGCATGAGCTAAATATGCTAAAACCTATCTTGGGTAGTAATCTTTGCATACTCTTTGTGACTTAGGATAGATTTTCAAAATTCACTAGCATGTGTAGGTGGTGTGCCTTTTGCAAAATATTTGAGTATTGATCTTTTAGATTATGTCTTGTTGTTTATGGTTATTGTTACTCCTGTTTGAATGCTGGCTAACCATAAATGACAAGACTCTCTCAAGTCCATAAGAAGCTATTCCATCTTATCTAAAGGGTTTGCACACTTTGGATTTCTCAAATATCATCAAAATCTCCAAAGTCCTTATCTGAGCCAAAGGACAATACACATGTGGATATTAAGGGCAGAAAAGAAAAGGAGAAAAGAAATGGAAAGTCAAAAGTGCATTTATGGACAAAGGGTCACAGGTTAAGTAAAACTCGGTTGCACCGGGTTTCAGAACCCGGTGGCACCGGGTTTGTCGGCAGTAAAAGGAATATACCTGTGACCCCCACCCAAACAGTTACCTTTCATCTCCATTCATCCCCTTTCACCCCCACGACTCAGAACAGTAAAGGAGAGGGTCCAAGGGGCGATTTCTTGGCAGTTGGAAGATTCAACCGTGGGATTCAAGGGGTGAGGCAAGATTTCGGTCCTCCAACCTGGTTGGACCGGATCCCTCCTCGGTTCCAGCTCTGCAGCAGCATATTCACCATGTCAGGAGGTATTCCTATGGAGTTTTTGCTTGATCTACTTTTCTAGGACCTATCTCTCGGATTCCTCTTGTAAGGTGGCATATATTTGGTTCTAGAACAGATTCAAATCACTGGTTTAGAGATTCCTTGGCAGCATTTTTGGGGACATGACCTAGGGTTCATACTGAACCCGGTGGCACCGAGTTTCCCAACTCGGTGGCACCGGTTTCAATGCAGAGGCTATGATTCAGTTACAAAATTGGCTCCAGAAAATTCAAATGGTTATTCTTGTGACAAAGAAATGTTTCTAAGGCATATATTTATTTGTTTGTGTCACAGATCAGAGAGTTGATCTTGTCTACAGGAGAAGACCTCAACGTTCAAAGAATGCACAATATCAGTTCAAAAAGAGGGATGGATCTAGCAGTGCTCATGAGATTGAGCAAGAACAGCCTGTACATCCTAGAAGGTCAAAAAGGGCAGCAGGGAGAGTTCCTCTTCCTAGGGGAGAAATGAGAATAGGAGATTCTGAGCCTGAGTCCACATCTAGTGATGATGATGAGGAAAGCCCATATAGGAAGGAACCCACTCCTCCAGACTCTCCTACAGCAGCAGCTCAACACAAAAGAAAAGGCAAAGATGTCAGAACAACCAGTCATGAGCATAGTTAGGGCACAGGGTCTGATGAGGAAGAAGAAAATGAGGACAACGATGATGGTAGAGTGTTCATTTCAGTGCTCGGACCACAACCAGTGCTAGATGGAGATGACACTCACTTTGATATCAAAATAAGACCCCCACTGATCCGGAGAACCGCCGAGTCATCAACTACAAAGCTCGGGGCATGACAGAGAGGGCAAGAATAGAAAGGGCTAAGAATCCTAAAGAAATTGGAGGAAGAGATTTGGATTACAGATTTGGCACCAAATTTCATCAAGACTACTATGCTAGTGCCATCATCAAAAAGGACTTTCCAATAGCTCGCTCTGATTATGTGGATTGGGGATTCTTGACAGATCTTCAAGACCAAAGAATCAATGAGATCATTCATGAGTGCAAGAGAAAGAATATCTACAAAATCATGGGTTTTACTAAGCCGTGGAACAATGAGGTGATTGCTCAATTTTATGCTACGTGCTACTTTACAACTAGAAATGATGAGAAGATTATGCATTGGATGACCGAAGGAAATTGGTTTGGCATCACCTACACCCAATTTGCCTCTGTACTTGGGTTCAATGATGAAGACAAAAAGAGGATAAAAATTCATGCTGCAACTAGCATGGAAAAGAAAGACATGAAATTCATGTACACTCCGGGACAAGAGTGGAACTATGGCCGAGTCAATGGCATGCTACCCTTCTATGCTTATCTTCACCGCATGTTTAGAAAAACAATTGCTCCAAGGGAAGGGGATCAATCAAACATATCTAACTTTGGGAAAGATTTACTCAAATACATGAATCCTAGTGAGCCAAAATTTTGTGTGGTGGACTACATTTGGGAGGAAATAAGGATCAACTCTTGCTCTCCACAAAAGAGTTGTGGATATGCACCTTACCTCATGCATGTCATTGAATTCATCACCAACTACAAATTTGAGTATGATCATGAGCACAAGCCTTTCCATTTGAAGAATGACATTGAGGGTCCTTCCCTAGCTGATTTGGCAAGGCAACAAGCAAATATTGAGGGCCAAAGCACCCCTGGAGAGACTGCAACAGCTGCTGCACCATCTGGGACAGCAAGGACAGCGTCTGGTAGAGGTTGTGGACATAGGCAACAAGATGTACACAAGCCACCTTCTCCACTTAGAAAAAATTTCAACTTTTGGTGTGGCTCTTGTATGAAAGCTAGTGATGTTGCACACAAGGATAGGCAGAGAAAGAAAAGGGATTCGATGAGGATCAGATACTTGTATGAAAGTCCCGACAATAGGCCTGAAATTCCTGTTGTACCATCTGATGAAGAGGAAAGTGAACCAGAGAGCCTCAACAGCCTATGGCAAAGGTCCCAACAAAGAGATCCAGTCACTCACAAAGATCATTGGGATAATACCATTGGGAACTCTTACTACAACCCCACCTATGGAAGTCAGAGTGCTAGAACATCTTATTCAGAGACTCCAATCTTGGGCACTCAAGGTCAAAGCACCTCCTCTGGTATGCCAAGTGCAGATCCAAATGCTCCTGGAAGCTCAAGCTCTACCGCTGGTGCATACTATCCTTATGGTGGATTCTTGGGCCCAATCTATCCCTATGCTGGAATGTGTCCACTGCCATATCAGTTTCCAGTACCTCCATTTCAGCCACCTCCAACTATGCCTCCACCTCAAGATGATGATGAAGAAGAACATTGAGCAGCTGTAGAACACTCCCCAGGATCAATTTTTGGTGATGGATGACAAAGGGGGAGAGATTTGGTCGATTCAAGCTTAAGTTGTTTGTTTCTGCATCTGCTCTGTTTGCTCAAACCGGTGGGACCGGATTTCAGAAGTTGGAGGCACCGGATTCAGCATTGGCGTCTCAGTATCTGTTCTGTCTGGCAAACTCGATGGCTTCGAGTTTCCAAACCTGGTGGCACCAGGTTCGGCTGTTCGATGCAACAGGCCCGTGTAATAAAATCTCTTTAGCTTCAGTTGGACTTGAGAACCTTTGTTATGTGTGCTTAAATGTTTGGTGAACCTTTTTATGCTTATTAAGACTCATTTGCATGTTAGTGTGATTCTTATGGGTGATGTGATGCTTTTTGATAGGGCTGCCTGGGCAAAACCGGTGGCACCGAGTTTGGCAACTCGGTGGCACCGGGTTTGGTCAGACAACACTGCCATTTCTTTGCTTTATTTGTTGAAGTGCCTTTTTGTTCATGCATCATGGTTTAAATGTTCACACACTTGTTTTGCACCCCACTGTGACCAAGATTTAGGGGGAGCTCCATATTTTCTTGAAAATGTGCAAAATGGCATTTGAAGCCAATTTTTATGAATTCCACTCATAGCACATATTAAGGGGGAGCTCAACCAAAATCTGTGTTTTTAAGCTTTATTGAATATCTTTTGTAAGCTTTAATCGAGGTTGTCATCAATCACCAAAAAGGGGGAGATTGAAAGACATCTAGGCCCTTAGTGGGTTTTGGTGTATTGATTAACAACTAGATTAAAGATCTAATGTCTTTGTTAAGCATGTGAGCAGGTTGTAACATATAAATAACAAAGCATAGTATATGAAATTGAATATCTATATGAGAAGACAAGCCATTGTTGTACAAGATAAGTTGAGGAATGGGTTATTGCCTCACATTGTGAAATGGCTCTATTTAAGGTTGAATGTCATGATTCTTGATATGTGTGTTCCCACGGAGTTTTACTTGATATATAAACAAGCCAATGAAGGTGAAGAAAGAGACATAGTGATATTGGAATGATTGGATGGTCTCTAAATTGATAGAAGAGCTTGTTGTATACAAAAGGGATATCAAAATCAAATATTGACATGATCTCAATTGAATTTCACTCTTGATGTTGAATCAAAGCTTAACTCAAATCGGCAACGAATGGATGAAGAAATCAAGCAAGGGATTAGCAACGAGGTACTAAGCTAAGGTTGGCCGAGTAGTGACTTGGACCATGTGCTTGGCTAGGGTGAAGTGGCTATAGCTTGGAGAGTTTCGAGGTATCAAGTCGAGCCTAACCGAGTGAAGCAATGAAGAAGCATTATATACTCGTTGAGTCATGTGAAGGGTGACTTGATCAAGAATTGGGTTTCATTCTTGTATAAAGATCAAAGTCACTAGCTCAAGGTAGAAGTGCTCAAATCAATGAGACATTGATGGATGGATCTCTCAAGTGGATATATTGATCAAGTATGGCTATTCTTGAAGATGAAGCTCAAGAGTTCTATTATTGCATTTATATTTGATCTTGAGTATAGGTACGCCGTACTATCTAGAGGGATGCATCACAAGGAGTTTTGATAATGTCTCAGTGCTTAAGTAACCCATGTGAGTTGAGAGAGACACAAAAACCACACGTACACGTCTTCGGGTTTGACCCTGTGTCAAACCCGGTGGCACCGGTTTTGGGAAACCGATGGCACCGGTTTTGTGTTAGCCGGCCCAACGGCTAGTTGTTTGAAATCTCGGTGGCACCGAGTTTGGGAACTCGGTGGCACCGGTTTTCACTGAAGTTTGTAACGGCTAGTTTTTAGGGAGTCGGGTATTTATACCCCACAACCCCCACTGTTGCATGCTGCTGTTCCTGAGGTTGCTGGTGTGCTTCCTTGCTATTCCTTGCTAAGCCAAAGCCATTCTAGCTCTCCCCAACCCCTCTTGGTGAGGTTGTTCGATCTTTGATAGATCTAGTGAGTTGGGTGGTAGAGAGAAGCCTTCTTGAGCTATTCAAGAGCACTTGAATCATTTGAGCACTGTTGGACGTCGTCAAGCTCGTGTGAAGCGTTTGTTACTCTTGGAGGCTTGCCTCCTAGACGGCTAGGCGTCGCTCACAAGCTCCCAAGGTGTGGTGAGCTGTGGGACAGTTTGTGAAGGTCGTGCTTCGCCTCCGAAAGGGAAGAAGCTATCTAGTGGATTGGGGAAAGGGTTGAATGCAACCCGGCTTCGGTAGGAGAAGCACCCAACAGAGACTAGGATTCACACGGTGGTGAATCCGAACTTCGGTAAAACAAATCTCTGAGTCTCTTGTTGGTTTCCTTACATTTACCTTCCTAGCTTGCTTGCTCTTAGTATTTGTGGATCTACTCGGGTGTTAGTGTTTGTGAAGTACAGGCATTGAATATTGTATCAAGAACTTCACTCTGTGCCACTCACCCAGTTGGAGTTGATATCAAGCAAGGAAACAAGAAGGAGGAAAGAGGGGAAACACTGCTAGGCAAACCCGGTGGCTCCAGGTTTGCAAACCCGGTGGCTCCAGGTTTGCAAACCCGGTGGCTCCGGGTTTGGGCAGTGCGCATTTTCCGCTGCACAGGCGCTGGTCCAGAGTATCCGGAGATTTCTCCAGAATCTCCGGACTTTCCAGAAACTCCGGGGAAAAGTCCGGAGTATCCGGGTCTCACTGATAAAATTGTTTTAAGTGGTCATTTTCAGGACTCGCCTATTCACCCCCCCTCTAGGCGACATCAAGATCCTTTCAGCTCGGAATAATGCATGTATCCTTGTAGATAGAGAACGAATGCGAATGACAATTATAGATGTCCATTCGGCCCGCAGTCTGAAGGCCCGCCTGAAAACACACTTTTTGCCCTGCTCCAAGCCCGACCCGGCTCGCACTGCATCGTGCTCGGGCTAGTCCGGCATGGTAGCACGTGCCGCGAGCTGCCACCTCAGCACGCCGGTCGGCCTGGCCCGACATGCAATTAATGGGACAGATTGTTAGAGGACATCATATATAAATCGGAAACCTAGCTCCCTCCCTCCTGATCTCCTTCCGCCTTCCGTTGTTCTCTCGTCCCGCAGCACGCCCTCCGCTCCTTCAGCCTCCGTAGGTTGCAAGCTCGCGGCCTTGCACAGGTACGCCTCCCCTTCGCTCCGCAGGCCGCAGCTGGCCGCGACACCCCTATCTATAGATGGCCAAATGGCCTGCAGCACGGCGACCCGCCTGAAAGCATGTGATTTTGGCCCAGCCCAAGCACGACATGGCCCGTTTACCTCCGTGCCCGGGCTGGCACGGCCCGTATACTATGCCCGGGATTGGGCCGCCACCCTAGCACGCCGGGCGGCATGGCCCGGCACGAAAAAAACAGGAAGGCCCACTTTCGGCCTGTCAAATTCCCACCCCATATAAAATGCACATCTCAAAACCCTAACTTACCTCTCCCTCCTAGACACCGCCGCCCCTTGCTCCCTCACGTGCTCCCTCTCCTCAGTCCCCGCCGCCCACCGGCCACCGCTGATGAGGACATCTTCCTCCACTATTACCCGTTGGCAAAGACGCAACATGGGCTGAAGCCCAGTTGTAGTTGGGCGGCGACCGTGTGAGCCTCATTATCCCACCTTGCTTAGCTTGGGAGGAGGAAGTCACCTTAAAAGGGAGAGCCACCCTTCCCCTATCAGACTAGTCTTTTGGGGCGATTGGGCCTTTCCCCGAGAGGTGCGTCGGAGTGCGGTGCTAAGGTTGCAGAGGAGTATGGTGCTAAGGTTGCCGAGGCGCAGCAGGAGACCCTAGTGGCGCTGTAGCCGGATCGGTGTGTCATGCTTCGGCCGGATCGGTGTGTCGTTATTTCGGCTGCCGGTGCTAAGGTTACGGGGGCCAGATTGTACGTATCTGAAGCTGGAATCTTGGGGGCCAGGTCGTGTGTACCTGAAGCCGGATTTGCGGGGGCCAGATTGTGCATATCTGAAGCTGGACCAGTGTGTCGGGCTTTCCATCCAACCCCACCTGGGCCGGACTCATCATTTGCCTTTATCACCTGCTGCTATTAGGAAACATTTTAATGACCTTGCTGAAAATAATAAGAAAGAACCAAGTGACACTGAATCGTCTGATGTAAAACATGAAGGAATTAAATTAAAAGGGGGTGCTTTTCTTGCTACTACATCTGCTCAAGCTGAACTTTGTGATAATCCTGATGCACCTTGCTATACTATGCTTACCCGAGATGTTTCTTTCGCCAATACACCTATGTCTATATCTCGTACTTTGCATCGTGCGGTTCCTAACCTTTTGCAGGAGATTGATGATGTGAAGGAGTCGAGGACGACTCAGATTCAAGAAGGGGGGGATGATGAGGACATCACCATGCTGAACACACATACGCCATGACCTTTCCCATGTTGGACTTCGTCTCCGACTCAGCTGCCACGTCCATCTCGGATTCAGCCTACACTTACGCACGGTTTCGGCGATAACTCCATCATACGACGTCGAAACGAGGCGTATAAGTATTCGTTGGAAAGAGGACGACGACACCGTCGATTTGGTTCTGGTCCTAGCTCCAGAAGTAGCGTCGATCATGCTGTGTGACCACGACAAGGTGCTGCGCCACCTATTTTGGGCCAACTTGGCCGTGTATCGAGTCGGGCCCTTGGCCCAAGTCATGGGCGCCCCCTCTTGGTCTCCCACAACCCTAGGACGACCCTCCCTCTCCATAAACTCAGTAGCCGCCACCGGTTTAGAGGCGGGTTTTGCTTAGAGTTTTCTGTCGTCGAACAGTCGCCGTTATCGGTTTGTGAAACCCCAACTTTCGTGTGTTAATCATTCATCTGCAGAGTCACTATTTTGAGAGCTGCTTCTTTCGAGTTCTTGCTTGTGTTCTTCGTTTCGCAGGCAGGGATTAGCCTTCGCGGCGAGGTCAACCGGATTGTGACACGGTTGATAACCAGAGGAATCGTGGTGCTAAGATTGCAAGGGTCCAGGTCTTTGGATCTGAAGCCGGATCGGTGCGTCACATCCGCCCTAAACGAGTTATCTTTCACCCACGTCCGCTCTGATACCACTTGATGGGGACGTGGGTGCCCGATCTTCCGTCAGGTGAAAGATAACTCGTTTAGGGCGGATGTGACGCACCGATCCGGCTTCAGATCCAAAGACCTGGACCCCTGCAATCTTAGCACCACGATTCCTCTGGTTATCAACCGTGTCACAATCTGGTTGACCTCGCCGCGAAGGCTAATCCCTGCCTGCGAAACGAAGAACACAAGCAAGAACTCGAAAGAAGCAGCTCTCAAAATAGTGACTCTGCAGA
Source organism: Cenchrus fungigraminus (assembly GCA_036936925.1). NCBI lineage: Eukaryota > Viridiplantae > Streptophyta > Magnoliopsida > Poales > Poaceae > Cenchrus > Cenchrus fungigraminus. The sequence goes on from CM072768.1 coordinate 25,068,304, forward strand.
TGAATGATTAACACACGAAAGTTGGGGTTTCACAAACCGATAACGGCGACTGTTCGACGACAGAAAACTCTAAGCAAAACCCGCCTCTAAACCGGCGGCGGCTACTGAGTTTATGGAGAGGGAGGGTCATCCTAGGGTTGTGGGAGACCAGGAGGGGGCGCCCACGACTTGGGCCAAGGGCCCGACTCGATACACGGCCAAGTTGGCCCAAAATAGGTGGCGCAGCACATTGTCGTGGTCACACAGCATGATCCACGTGACTTCTGGAGCTAGGACCAGAACCAAATCGACGGTGTCGTCGTACTCTTTCCAACGAGTACTTATACGCCTCGTTTCGACGTCGTATGATGGAGTTATCGCCGAAACCGTGCATAAGTGTAGGCTGAATCCGAGATGGACGTGGCAGCTGAGTCGGAGACGAAGTCCAACATGGGAAAGGTCGTGGCGTATGTGTGTTCAGCATGGTGGTGTCCTCATCAACCGCCCTCTCTCACCCTCTCGCTCGCAGCTCGCCTCTTTTGGTCTCCCGCATCGGCGCATCCGCCGCGGCGGCCGGGCGCCCAGCATCGCGTGGAAGGCGGCGGAGTCTACCTGCATCGGCACATCGGCCTAGCGTCGCGGGGCTGCCACTCCCCTTCCTCTGCCGCCTCTCCCCTCTGCGGTGTCACAGCGTCGCCACGCCGTTCCCCCTCTCTCTCACCCTCTCAGCGTCGCGCCACGGCTCCCTTCCTCGGTTCCTCCCCTTCGTTGTTGTTCGCCTCTCCTCCCCGCCGGCACCGTCACGCCGCCACCCCTCCTCTTCCCCACTCATCTCGCATCGAAACGCCACCTCTCTCCACTACCGGCGCTGCCGCCTCCCGCCTCCCGGGCTGCGAACTAGCCCGGAATCCCGTTAGTGCCCGTGCTTCACGGGCTAGCTCGGCATGAAACAAGCCCACGGGCCGGCGCTTGGGCCGTCGATGCAGCCCATGGGCGGGCACGCACGACACGGCACGAAGTTCACCAGGCCCGTGCCAGGGCCGGGCTGGGCGGCCCGAATGGACATCTATACCCCTATCTGATCCCCTCACGGCCTCGCCATGTTGCTCCCTGCTGACGTGACGAGTAGGCCGTCAGCTGCCGCCCTCCTCCTGGCCTTCCCTCGGTGTCTCAACTCGCCGACTTCGCTGCCGCCGCGACTGCCGCTCGCGCGCTACTCCTTCCCTGTTCGGATCTGCGGCGAGCACGCGCCCCTCCTACCCCGTGCGAATCCGCGCTCCCCTCCTCTCCACCGCCAGGCGCGGTGCGCATGCTCCCCCTCCTCTTCACCGCCAGCGCGGCGCTGCTCTTCTCCATTGCCGGCGTGACCGGGGGACCGAGAGCTGTTGTGGGCTTCAGGGCGCCTCGCGTGGGTGCCTAGGGTCGGGCTATTTTGGGCTGGCCCGGCACAAAGTCGACCGTGGGCCGTCGGTGCAGCCCGTGGGCTGGCACGACACGACACGACGGGAAGTAGTGTCGAGCCTAGCCCGACATGAAATTCATTGGGCCATGCCGGGCTCGAGCCAAAGTCGGGCCAGGCGGCACAAATGGACATCTATAATGCCGGTGCAAGAAGGCACGCAATGGCAAGATGAGATGTGAGTCAACACAAGCGAATGCGATTGAGTTGTTACAGACAAAGCAGGGCGAGATCGAGTTGGTTGAGTGGCTTTGACGAAATGCTAGCTAGCTAGGGTCCCTGCTGCCTTTCTTTCCTGCCTAGCTGGGGAGTAAGAGAACTCTAGCAGATGGAGTAAATTTGATCCCCTATATGAAGTTAGTGGGGGTGGAGTAAAAATATTTTCATTCCTAAAACACAATTTGCTCCAACAGTTTCCCTATTCTCCTTCCCAACTCGTGGGTCCCATAATGCCACATCATCTTCTCCTCCCCTCCCCCAAATCTTGCATCTTTCGGCCCAGCTCCGCCATGGCCCTCGCCAAGCACCTCATCCTCTGCTCCTCCACCTCATCATCCCCCTCGCAGCGCCGCCGTGGGCCCGCAGCGTGCGCACGGCGAGGGACGTGGCGGCGAGCGACGCGGACAGCATGCGGCGGACCCGGACCAGAACCCAGCGCTGACGGTTCCGGCCGCCATCAGCCAGACGAGCGCGGCAACGGGCGGCGGCATGAGCGGAGCCACCAGCGACGCGAACATGGCGGTGAGCAGCGTCGTCAGGAGCCAGACCGCGGCCTTGGTCCTGCCCCTGTCCCACACTAGCTCCCACCCACCACCCGCTGCTCACAGATTGATAGCTCCTCTCCTCTCCTCCCCTCCAGCTCACTCACCCGCGCGGCAAGTCAGGGCCGTCCCTGCACATGTGCAGGGTGAGCGACGGCACAAGGCCTCCAAATGACATAGGCCTCCAAATATAGTACTTACCCATATAGCTAAGCAGTAATCTGCAGCCTGATTAAGAAAATAAGCCCAAAAGAAAAAATGGGACCTATTGAAATTTTGCAGTTTTTAAAGGAGCATGGTTGTTTTCCCAATGCAACTATTGCATATAGAGTTCTATTGACCATTCCTGTGACTGTTGCATCAGCGGAGCGAAGCTTTTCAAAACTGAAGTTGTTGAAGACCTATTTGCGTTCTACAATGACACAAGAAAGACTTAATGATTTGTTATAATAGCATTTGAGAGCAGAATATTGGAGAAGATTGATTATGAGCATATTATAGAAAATTTCATTTCAAAAAACACCAAAAGAATGAAGCTATTCAAGTAAAGATTATGCAGCATAGGTACAATTCTAACATAGCTCATTTACAATGTAATATATTATATCGTATATTTTATTTTTGTTCTTTTTTCCAAGCTAGTAGACCTCATTTTTTAGTTTCTCACAAGGCCTCTTATTTAGTCAGGACGGCCTGGGCAAGTCCATCCGTCCCAACCAACTCTCTGTCTCAGAGAGACAACAATGGAGATGTGGCTGGCGCTGGCCGTGCTTGTGCTCGCCGTAGCGGCGGCGTCGCAGCTGCCGTCAGCGGCGGAGGCGACCAACTACACGGTTGGCGACGAGAAGGGGTGGAACCCCAAGGTCGACTACACGGCCTGGGTCAAGAAGCACAGGCCCTTCTTCAAGGGAGACCAGCTCAGTAAGCTTTCTGCTTCCTGCTTCTTCTTGTTATTGTTCTTCCACCTCTTATTCCAATCTCCATTGGAGAAAGGAAATCTGCATTCAAGAAACCGAAGAACAGCTCGATCTGTGCTGACTGCTCCAAATGAACGTATGATTGCAGTCTTCGAGTACCAGAACAGGCGGTCGGACGTGGTGCAGGTGGACGAGGTCGGGTATGACAACTGCGGCGAGCCGAGATCCGCGAAGGTCGGGTACCAGAACGGGCGCAGGCGCAGCGGCGGGACCGGCGAGCCGAGATCCGCGAAGACGTCCGCCTTCCGGTCGGGCTTGTCCCTGACGCCCTCGTCGCCGTGGAGCGCTGCGGCGCGCAGGCGCATCCGGTCGGCGTCGGCCATCACCGGGGCTCGGTCACAGCAGTCGACATGAGCAGCAGCAACACTACTAGAGAGGGTGGGTCCCACATAGTAGGGGATGGAGGAGAGATCCCCTCTATAGAGGAGATGGATAGGGGTTTTAGTCCATGGAGAAAAAAGGGGAGGCTATAGGAGATCTGTTAGAGAAGGTTTTTTCTTATTTCATCCCCTATATGACTATTTTTTTGGTATTGGGGAGGGGATAGGGAAGCTGCTGAAGTTGCTCTAATGAACTCCGACATGATCTTGTTTTTTTTTTAGGAAATCTTGTTGCCATGTGGCCATGTGAGATTGGCTATCTATCGTTGAACGTTCTCCGAGCTTATGGGAGATGCATGCATGCGTTTAATATAAATTAATGGTGCTGCCAAAGTGCCAATATGGATTGGATTGGGGGCTACTAGCGAGCAGCAGACGTTAATTTGGAGCATCCATACTCCTCCCGAATATCCCTGCAGAGAGACTGTCCGGAGTAGGAGCGTCACGGAGGAGAACACGAGACGCGCGCGTGTTGTGTCTGCGTGGGCCTAGAGTAGTATCTTCTCCGTGAGGGACCCACCGCTGTCGTGGACAATGCATCTTTTGCTTCACAGTCGTAGATCTCGTGGCCTCGCACTTGATCTGGAAGAAGGTAGAGGATAACGATGTGGAGTGAAGGAGGCGAGTACTATACATGGACGAGAATAAGCGATGAGAGATATATGTGGGTCTGGTCGAAGCGACCGACGCGTCGGACGACCTGAGCCTTTGGCCTTTGCCCTTTGGGTAGTTAATTAATGAACTCTGAAATGATGTTGTTCCCATATGTGAGGGTACTCGCAATGACATCAATTAGATGGTTTCTATCCCTAGTATATGAGATGCCACATAAGCAAAATTGATGACATGATAGCTAATAATAAATGAGGAAAGAGATGAAATCATAGACATTGTTTCGAAACGACCCTCTTCACGAGACCCAACCCAATGCACATAGAAACGGTCAAATTAGCACTGGGAAGAAACCACCGGCTTCTTGGCCGCGCCATGCCTCGGCCGTTTCGCTTGGCCGCTTGATCGCTGTCCGCTCGCCACCGCCCCGGCCGCACGCTTGCTGTTGGACGCCCAGGCCGCACCGCCGTGCGCTAGGACGCTGCTCCCACGCTCGCCGCCGCAAAGGGCACTCTGCCGTGTATGGTTTCTACCATATGGACTCTCCTAATGTGGCTATCTATCGTTGAACGTTCTCCGAGACCATGGGAGATGCATGCGTTTAATTGGTGTGCTGCCAAAGAGTGCCAATGGATTGGATTGGGGGCTAGCGAGCAAAGAAAGGTTAGTTTGGAGCATCCATCCTCCTCTCGAATCTCCCTGAGAGACGACGGTCCGGGAGAACGCGAGACACGTATTATTGTGTGCCTGTGTGGGCCTAGAGGCCTAGAGTATCTTCTCCGTGGGGGACCCACCGCTAGCTGTCGTAGACATTCATCTTTGCCTCACAGTAGTTGATCTCGTGGCCTTGCAATCTCCCAAGTATTGTGGATGGGAATGATGAAAGAAGGCAGTGGATAACGATGCGTATTGAAGGAGGGGAAATACTATACATGGACGAGAGTAAGCGATGAGATATGTGGGTCTGGTCGAAGCGATCCGACGCATCGGGCGACCTGAGCCTAGCAGTACCGTTTCTCGAAAACGACCGATCGATCTCGACAAGTTGTGGGCGCGGACTAACCGACTGGTGCCGGTTTATCCAATTGGCGCATCACCCGCGGCACCGATAGTGTTATTCAAATATCTTAGGTGTCCTTCAACGAGTGGTGTTGCGACCGGGGCATGGAAATTGTTGCGGCAAATATGATAACTATCTTTGTGTTTTTATAGTGTTATTTACTTCCTCGGTTGAATGAGTGATGCTTGTGACTGGGGCATGAAAAAAATCAAAACAACGAGTAATTTGGGATGGAGGGAGTAGCTCGGTCGATTAAAACCCCTTTATCTGTTGGCGTGGGCTGAGGGAAAAAAATTAAAAATGCCAAGGAAAGATCGAACGGATGGAGACATGCAAAGGAGAGGTATGACTCTATTATTTAATTTTGACAATATCAAAATTGGGAAACTAGCTAGGACATTTAATTATTATTTTCTTTACTGATAAGAAATCCAAGTACGTGCCGTGGGTGCTTACCTTTTGGCTTTTGGTCAGGGGGTGCACAAAAAGGGTAAAATAAAGTGGCTACTACTACTAGCAAGTAAAATCCTTCTTCCCCCCTTATCAGTGTGCATTGGCACCCACAAGCTTCTATACTTGGCTCCGCCCGTGTCCACATGTGCAGAAAGAGACACACAGTCGGATGGATGGCGACGTGTGCGAAGGTGACAGATAAACCGCACCAGCGCAAGATCGAATTTTACACGTGGACTAAAGCGAGCCACGTCAGAGTAGTGTGCCAAAAAGTCAAAGGTTCCGTCACCGGCCACACACACTTGCCAAAACCGTTGCATGCATGCCGCAGAAGAAGCCTTTGCGTGGGAGTATTTTCTATGTGGACGTGGATTTCTTTTATTTTTCGTTACACAAAGAAATAAATAAATGTACACGAGGAGCAGGTGGAGGTGGACAGGCAAAATAATTGGCGGGGTATCTGTCTACTAGCTGATCTCGAGAGGCTGTGCCTGCCGGGCCGTCCATGCATGATGCATCCGTCCCCACCAGGGCCTAGCTGGCATTAGAATATTCGTGGCTGGGATCGCTCACCACGTGGGCCCCACGTGTCAGCGACTCGCCTCCCAGCAGTGCTTATAGGCCGCGCGACTGCTCGCTTCTATTCGTGTCCAACAGCTTATCAGTGAGAAGAATATATTGCAAAAGAAATTGTCGGCTCGGGAGGAGACACCAATCCTTCTTCGTCTTCCAGCTCTCGCTCCATTCGATTCGATTCGATCCCGTTCCGTGTGCTCGTCAGCTCGCGTCGTGGGCGATCGATCCCGGCCCGGCGAGGCACGCCGCCGCCGGCTCCCCAACGGCCGCTCAGCAGTGGTAAGCCGCTCGCGCATTCTTTTCTCGTTTCCCTTTCCCCCCTCCCAATTTCTTGGGGGCGGCGACCGGCGACTGTTCCGTTGGCGACGGCGTTCTTTTTCCATCCAAAGAACGTGTGTGTGCAAAAAATGCATTTTTTTCCCCAACCGATTCGGCCCCTCGATCCGCAGCCGCCTTTGCGCGCGTCTTTGATTCCTCCTTCCCCTTCGCTACTCCAATCTGCAGAGTCTCTGCTGCGGGCGGACTGAGGGACTTGACAGGACAGAGGAGCAGATAGCAACGGGGGCAGCGCCGCCGCCGCCGGCACCGAGCCGCCGTGGTTCGTGGGGGATCCGGTCGTCGATTTGACCACTGGTGGTCAGGTGCGTTCCTGCCCACTCCCAATGCCCTTTAGTCCAAGTGTCCAACTGAAGAATCTGCACATTTGGCACATGATCCTTTACGCCACACAGTACTCACTGCTCATCAGCTCACATTTTTCACGGGATTTTTGCTCGTGTTTGATCTTTTGCCTTTTCTGTCGCAACAGGGATTACCAGCTAGCTAGTCATATTTTTTTCTCAAGCTCCGAGTCTTGGGTGGCGGCATCACCACCCTTCCCTGATGTCAGACACCTTGAGGATGCAGGCGAGTGCCGCCGATCCTGCTCCGTCCGCCGCGTGCGACGGCGCCTACCTGCTGTTCCACGGCGAGACCCTGCTCTCCGCCGGCGCCCGCACCACCCTCTACACCGTCGCCCTCGCCTACTGCTTCATCGGGCTGTCCGCCATCACCGCCCGGTTCTTCAAATCCATGGAGCAGATCATGAAGCACTCCCGGGAGGTGGTCACCGTTGACCCGCACACGAACGAGACTGTTGTGAAGCGGGAGAAGGTGTGGAACTACGCGATTGCGGACATCGCTCTCCTTGCTTTCGGCACCAGTTTTCCGCAGATCTCCCTGGCTACCATCGACGCCATCCGAAATCTGGGCCAGCTCACAGCAGGAGGTATGGTGATTAATTGTTTAATTGTGTGTGAACTTTTTTAAGTGCAGAGCAGTAGCTGATATGGTGGTGTTCTGGATTTGCAGGTCTGGGTCCGGGCACTCTTGTGGGCTCTGCTGCATTTGATATGTTCCCAATCCATGCTGTCTGTGTGATTATGCCAAAGCCGGGCTCTAAGAAAAAGATCTCAGACTTGGGTGTTTGGCTAGTCGAGCTGGTCTGGTCTTTCTGGGCATACTTTTGGCTGTATTTCATCTTAGAGGTATGCCAACTGCCTCCGGTTTCAAATAGGCAATGTTTTGGACACTGACACATTGCCCAAAAGTACATATCTTACCTATATTTTTTCTGTTATAAGTTTCCATGTGGAAGATTATTGAAGACGATTGCATACATCATTTTCATAAGTTGAATTAGATATTCAAAAGATACTGGTAGTAATAAAAGTTCAAACATTCTTTCTGAATGCATAGTTCCGCGATGCATAGTTAGTAGTAATGACTAATGAGTACTTTACACTTCATGAAGGTCTGGACACCTAAAGTAATCACCATCTGGGAGGCCTTGCTGACAGTCTTGCAGTATGGATTGCTTCTGCTTCACGCATATGCACAAGATAAACGGTGGCCATATGTGTCGATCCCTATGTATGATCCTGTTACTTAAGCACTACCTTTCCTTCGCTAACTTCTCCTACAATCATGTACAAGTTAAGTGAACACACCACTTATGTTTGTAGTTCAATTTGTTGCAATCAGGTTGAGAGGTGACAGACCTGAAGATTGGGTTCCAGAAGAAGGCGCTTCAGCTGATTATGATAGTGAGATTCTCCCTGGAAGCGCTGATAATGACATTGCGGATATATTATCAGGGCATTCCTACCATAATGCAGGTACAAACTTGTTGTTTCTTTATAGTACATACTAAACAGGCTGTTGCATCCATTACAGTATTGCTCTGAGTGTCCCCCCTTGGAAGTTTCAAGTATCTTTATTGTCATGGGGAATATTATAATATTCAATGAATATTGCCCTGAAACTAGTTCCTTATATTTGTTAATTTAGGGGGAACAGTAGGGAATATAGTTTTGAAACTAATTCCTTCTATGTTTTGGACACTTATAGAGTATCATAAAGTCCCAGAAAATGATATGGAGTGGTCATCAACAATGAATAATCCTGCGAACACACGAGAGGACACATCCTGGCATTCTCTATGGTGGCAGCAATTTGTCGATGCTTTTATGGTAACTTAATTCACTGTTGTTCTACCTGTTAATATTCTGCAGCTTTTTTTTTCCTACCGTTGCATCTGTTTCCTGCCACAGTACTTATTTTAGTTATTGGATAAATGGGCTAGGCCGTGCTTATAGGATTAGGCAATATATCCCCCTGGTGATCCTGTTCCCATTAGCCATTCGGGGGGCTCATTGTCTATATATACATGTACTCCTGTACCCTGGAAATCTCTATTGCTTACATGAACTTACACTTGCAGAAAGTTTCTTTGTTTTCATTTGATTTACTAATTTATTTTTTTAACCTATGCAGTTGGAGAGCCCTGAGTCAAGGAAGATGGCATCCATCTGCCTGAGGTTCACCAGAATATTTTGGAACATGCTCATTGCACCCTGGAAACTGCTATTTGCTTTTGTACCCCCATATCACATTGCACACGGCTGGGTTGCTTTTGTATGCTCCCTGACTTTCATAAGTGGTATTGCCTACGGTGTTACTAAGCTTACAGATCAAATAAGTTGTGTCACAGGTTAGAACATACCCCTACAAGCCTAAACAAATTTCATTATTGAATCTTACCAAGATTTGGCTTCAATTGTTGACAAGAAAAAAAAATATTTTTCTGTGTAGGTGTAAGTCCATATGTTATAGCATTCACAGCACTAGCAGCTGGAACCTCATGGCCAGATCTAGTTGCGAGCAAGATAGCTGCCGAGCGTCAAGTCACCGCAGACTCTGCTATAGCCAACATCACTTGCAGGTTCATTTCTGCACATTTCTTCTCAAATCAGTTCTACACATTCTTTTTTAGGAAAAAAAAAAAACAATCCCTCAAATGGAAGATGAATAAACCTGACAAAGTCCCTTGTTGCAGCAATTCGGTGAACATATATGTTGGCATTGGCGTCCCGTGGTTGATCAACACAGCGTACAACTACTTTGTCTACCAGGAACCACTGCACATAGATAATGCTGCTGGTTTGAGCTTCTCCCTTCTAGTCTTCTTCGCGACTTCGTTTGCCTGCATCACTGTTTTGGTTCTACGTCGCATTATAATTGGTGCTGAGCTTGGAGGCCCTAGGCTGTGGGCTTGGATAACATCTGTGTACTTCATGATCCTTTGGGTGGTTTTTGTTGTATTTTCCTCTCTAAAGGTTTCTGGAATGATATAGGCCAAAAAACAAAGGTAGTGGATTTTCCTTTTTATATTTGATACTATTAGTTTCATATCTGCGTACAGAAAGGGCTTATGGCGACAAAGTAGTGTCCTTCAACTAGGGATTGTATATATATGTATTTGATCTATGTAATGATTATTTGAGCCATAAATGTATAGGAGATCAATGGAAGTAATTGTGCCGGAAAGTAAAAGAAAACAGTTGCACAGCTCTTGAATCTTAATTGCAGTGAGTTCTGCTGTATTTGTCAACTTCCATGAGAGATCAGGCATAAGATTTGCTCTGAAGTATTCTAGTTACGAACACAACCGGAAACGGAGTCTTTGCCGAGAGCGCCGGGCTTTGCCGAGAGCTAAAAAAATTGCTCTCAGCAAAGGGGCTATTTACCGAGAGCCAAAAAATCCTCTCGGCAAAAAGTGACTTTCCTGACGGCTAAAAGACGCCCGTCAGTAAAATACTCTTTGCCGAGAGAAAAGCTCTCGGCAAAGAGCTATTTTGCCGACGGCCAGAGATGGCTCTCGGCAAAGAGCTCTTCTATAAATTCAAATCAAAATTTGTAGCAGTAAATTAATTCAAATCAAAAAATTTCCAATTACAAAGTTTCATATTTTCTCAAGATGCACAACTTTTATTTGGGTTATTTTTACATTTGACAAAGTGGTAATAATATTGTTTACAAAACCTATATATCTTATATAGTTGTATGAAACTATACGAGAGATATATAAGATTTGTGAAGATTGTTAGGACCACTATGTCGGATGAGCAAATGACCAAAATAAAAGTTGTCGGTCTTCAGAAGTTATAGAACTTTGTAATTGAATCTTTTTTAATTCGAATTACTTTGGTCAACGAAAAGTACGTCTGAAATTTCTCGAATTTGAAAATTTGAAATTTTCAAACGATCTCGAATGGACAAACATTATAAATAAAAGTTGTAGCCCTTGAAAAGTTATGAAACTTTGTTGTTTTTAACTTTCTTATTTGAGATCATAATGTCAACGAAAAACTAAGTTTGAATCTCTCCCAAATTTGAAATTCAAATTTTGTAAACGACCTCGGATGGAGAAAATTTCAATATGAAAGTTGTGTGTCTCAAAAAGTTATAAAACTTTGTATTTTACAACTTTTTATTTTGAAGTCATTTAGAGCTTCAAATTTACATTTATTTGCTATTAAATCGAATAAATTGATTAAAATAATTTCTTTGCCGAGAGCCAGGGTGGTGGGCTCTCGGCAAAGACTGTTCGGCCCAATGGGCCAAATTTGTAGCGCGGCCTCCTCCGGCCCTGCTCCTCCCCGGCGCGGCGGCTCCCCCGTCTCGGCCCCCGCGCGCCCTCCTCCGGCGCGGCGGCTCCCCCGGGCGCAGCTCCTCCGACGCGGCTCCCCCGGACGCGGCTCCTCCGGCGTGGCCTCCTCCTCCGGCGCGTGGATCTGAGGGCGACCGGATCCGCTTCCCCCTCCCCCTCTCTCTCCGGTGGCGTGTGCCCGGTGGCGGCCGGGTTGTGTGGTAGGTGCGACGGCGGCTTGGGTGCGACGGCGGCTCTGGTGGTGGTGGTGGTGTGCGGCGGCGGCTCTGGTGGTGGCGTGCGGCGGCGGTGCTGCTGGTGGCGTGCGGCGGCGGCCAGCCGGTGGGGGCCGCGGTGGCCCCTGCGGCTTTTTTTTTGTTTTTTAAAGTTTACTTTGCCGAGAGCCAAAAGGACCTCTCGGCAAAGATGTGCCGAGAGGGAAAGTCGCGGCTCTCGGCAAAGCGGCCTTTGCCGGTCCAGCTTTGCCGAAAGCGCTTTGCCGAGAGCTCCCTCTCGGCAAAACCTTTGCCGAGTGGAATCCGGCCTTTGCCGAGAGCAGGTGGCTCTCGGCAAAGCCTTCGGTTCCCGTAGTGGAACATATATAGTTTCGTACACAAAAAGGGTGGGCATGGCTATAAAATTAACTTCTTCTCTATGATCAAGCAAGCAACTATTAACTGCATTTAACAATCTCGTTGGCCTTTTTAGTTGGACATAGTTCTGTGGCTCCTATTATGTTCTGCGTTCTTGTGGAAAATGGATATTATAAACCGTCCAATTTTTTAGGACATGTCCTCTGGAATAAAATTCTTATCCCAAAGGCAACCTGTTGTACATAGTAAATAAAATAGTAGCAAAGATGAGAGGAGAAAAGAGTCCATTCAAATAAAACTATTGTCCTAGAGGCAAGGCACTCTGTTATGGTTTCATAAATGTCTGAAAAAAATCGAACTATTACAGTAATACCTTGGATGCCATCAGTACAAAACAGTGCCGTTGCTTTGTTACTTGAAGTTGAAAATTTTGGAGAGCAAGATAGAGCATTCGGCATGCATATCAGAGATAATTTGAAGAGTCTCGTCAGCAGTAAATCTTTTGGTGTTCCATTCCAAAGGCAAGCAAACTATTAACACCAACATGGTTTGTTTACCTTCAATATCTCAGGTAAGTGCTAAGCTACCCATGGCCAACATTTCACCCACTCCAGTGAGATTGTAGATAGAATGGAATGATGCCTGGTACTATTTAAGAGCTTCAATGTAGAGGAGGCTATATCATCTCACCTCACAAAATTTGGATGATTTTAAGATCAGTCATCTGAAAGAGCTGAGGTGCCAATCATCATCTGATCCTTGCTTTGGTACACATGCAGATCAAATGAATGGATTTCAAATGCAGATCAAATGGAATTGTGTTCATATAAGCATGAACACAATTTCCTTTTCGTTGAGAAATGCTGATCAAAGGACAGGCAAGCAGAGTACTAGAGCAGCAGAGATCAGTTTCGTTCAGAAATGCAGAGAGGCAATATGATGGCGTGCGTCAAACTGTGCGCGGATTTTTGCAGCAGCATTCTTTCAGACACTCGATCTGGAGAGTCATCCGCTTCCACCGCCGTCGCGGCGGCGGTCGCAACTGGCACAGGCTCCGACGGCGGCGGTGCGGGAAGACGGCCTCGTGAAGGCCAGCGCACTGCTGCTCGCACGAGCCCTCGATCCATCTTGGATGGCGATGGATCACGGGAGGAGGATTCCGGCAGACCCGGTGGGGGTGCCGGCGGACGGGCAGGGGATGAAACATCCTGTCCAGGGACAACATGAAACTTTATGAGGGTCTATTTGAAAATAAACGGATCGTGATTATTAATCACAATCCAAATTAGGGGCGTCTGTGAAAATATATTTGGATCGCAAATATTAATCGCGATCTAAATTAGAGGGTTATTTGACATTTTGTGAGGGCGTAGTTGTAAATATTTGGGTCGCGAGTTTTGCGAATGCCTTTCGGCCAGCGAAGTCATCGCGGCGTTGCGCCGCCGCCGGGGGGCTCTCCGTTACCCCGCTGCCACGCAACAACCCTGGGTCGCTCTCGCTCCCCATCAAATCACACTCGCCAATCATCTGCCTCCGTCGGCGTACGTTCTTCCCACTTCCCACGCCGGCAAATCCCTCGAAGATGGCGCCACGCGCATCAGGGCCGGCCGGCGGGTTCGACGGTGCGCACCGCGCGGTGGCGACATACGTCTAGGTGGTGACACGAAGAGGCGATGGTATCTCGCCATAGCATTGCCGATTGGTTCTTTGAGTTTTGTTTTGATCTTCTTCACTGAAAATAAAATCACGAGGGTCTGAATTTTGTTTTTTAAGACATGCAAAACACGCTTTTCATTAAGAAAAAGAGAGTTACAAGCACACAACTTCAGAAGAACCTCTGAAGTGCCGAGAAAAAGGAAACAACACAGCGACAACAAAGATAGCTAAAACAACAGTAAAACAAAGCGCCACTAGTGCAAAAACACACGACCCGAGAATGTCACATCCGCAAGGGAAGGTACACCAAGAAAGCCCGCACATCACCGAAAGTCTAACAAACCACATCCGACGGAAGAAGCGTGAGCATGCCCTGCAGAACGATGCCTCCAAGGGGGAAGCGACGCCGACCGACGCCGCCATCGTCCGTCTACCCGTGAAGGAGCAGACCAAGTTTTCACTCGGCGGAGCCAAATGGGTTCGGTGGCCGCGACCACGCCCCCAACAAGGTGAGCTACAGAGAGGACCGTAATCGTTGTCGACACCGACGAGAGCCGGAAGAGCTTTCGCTAAGGCGTCCAAACCCAACTCCTCACAACTACCTCCCAAGAATGGTTGAGAGACCAACGATGGAGAAACAACGAGCAAATCAAGGTGAGAGGCTTGAGAGTAAATGCAGACATGCGACCAACACGACAACGAAGCTACCACGACCGCCGAAGCGACCACGACGACCAAAAAGCGACCACAAGGAGAAAGGCGACACCTTCCCACATCCAGCAACAAAAGACGCCAATGAAAGATGAATTGCGGAGCAACAAAAGCCACCATGAAGTGTCGACAACCCGGAGCACCAAGGGAAGTAGACGACCGGAGGAGACATGGTTCCACAAGCTGTCCACTAGCAAACAGCAACCAACTACGCTCCCACCAAGCATGACGACGACGAAGCGGTGGCAAGTGGGTCGAAGGCGAAACCAAAGACTTGAGCGCCCTGCAACAAGCACGTGGGAAGGGAGGCAGCGCGAGTACCACGTAGGGGCAACGCCGGCGCCCCCCGGGCAACGGAGGGGACACCGGCCCAGGGCCACCAGAGAAGGGGGGCTGTAACATCCCAGAAATTTTGAACTTTTTGCCAAGTATGAATTTTCGCAAAAATTTAAAACTTTTTGATTGATGATGATGTGTCACCACATTTAAACCCTCTCTAACCTCCTTACCTAATTCCTAATTAAATAAAACCAAAAATATAAAAATATATTTTCAAATTATGGTAAAGTATTTGTTTTGGAGTTTATGGATTTTAATTGGTTTTCTATTTGTGTGTGTTTGAATTTGAAAGTATTCAAATTCAATCTATAGTTTAAACTTAATTCAAAAACTAATTCCGAAACCCTTCTTCTATCTTTGGGCCAGCCAGTTTTCTTCAAGGTTCAAGTGTTCACCTTCAACTCTGGGCCCGTGGCCAACTTAACCTTTTCTGGCCTTCCCTTAACTTCTTCCCTCTTGGCCCGGCCAGCCAAAGCGGCCCAACCGGCCCAACCAACCGCCGCCCTGTTCTTCTTCCCCAGCAGCCGTCGCGCCGCACAGCGCCGCTCCGCGCCACCCCTGCATGCGCGCGCACCAGGCTGAGTTGACCGCGCCGCTCCGCTGGCGCGCACGCCAAGGTGGCCCGCACGCCAAGGTGGCCCACACGGTTGCCAACCCTCAAAACCACGGATTTGCCATCGGCAAATCCCGCACGTCTTTATCTCCCGCGCCGCGCCGAGCTTCTTCGCCGCCAAGGCAAAGGAGGAGGAGACAGCCCTGGCCCACGCGTTTTCCCTGTCCCCCACGTTCACCTCGCGCAGCAAAACCCCCAGGCAAGGCCCCGGAGCAAACCAATTCAGTTCGGGGTCTTTTCCCCTTTGGCCACTCTGTACCGCCGCCGAGGGGTGAGAAGGGGGAAAGGGAGGAGAAGGAAGGGAGACGGGAAGCCGGCATGCGCTTCACCACCGCGTCGTCTTGCCGGTGTTGAAGACCCCGGAGCCGGAGCTGGACATGTAGCAGAGAAGGCCGTCCGCGAACGGGTGGAAGCCGGAGCAGAGGAACTTGACGCGCCGCCGCCGTACTTCGTCGCCGTCGTCCACATCTACACCACCGCGGCCGTCACTACTTACGCCTACACCTCCGCCCCTCGGTGAGCCTGCCGCTCGCCCTTCTTCTCCACCCGTGGGAGCGCGCCCCAGCGCCGCGCCGCCGGCCTTCGCACCGTGCTTCTCCGCGAGAACGCCGACGCGACGCACCCTAGCGCGCGCCGTCTCTCGCTGCTGTTTCCTGCCGTGTCAAGCATCGTCTCGCTGTGCTCTCTCGTGGCGTTTTGGCCGTGCTTCGCGCCGCTTGTTGCCCCTTGTCGCCGCTGTCGCCGCCGCGGGACGTACCAGACCCGCGCCTGGCGAAGCCGCACTGTGTCCAATGCTTCAGGTCAACACAGTTCGCGTTCATCTCTATTTCGTCACGCCTGTGAGCACGGTCTTCGCGCCCCTACGTCTTTGCATCTCGCCGCTCGCCGTCTCACTTCGCGTCACGGCCTTGGCACACCGGGCTCACACGCTCCGGTTGCCGCCGGGAGGCCTGACTCCTTCTAGCAAGCACGCGCGCGACCCAGGGCCGAGCACACCCATGTGCTTGGTCATACATGGGCGCGTCATCCCCTTCTGGTTTTCTTTCGGGAACGCACGCCGGGCGGGATCGCCGTGCACCGCGCCTCGCCGCCGCGCGTCGCGCCACGCCAGGAACTCCGCGGTGTCGCGCCGCTGTTTGGCCGCACACGCCCGGTCTCGGAGCCTCGACCTCATCAAACTCACCAGGAGAACCTGGGACACCTCCCCGTGCGCTTGCTTGCATCCGTGAACCACCGTCACCGCCGATCATCGGGCACCGTCGCCGCTGGGGGGCTCCGCCAGCGCGCGCCGGTGTGCGCTTGGGCGGCAAGGGCACCTCTGCACCCCAGCAGAGTCCCAGGGGCAGGATCAGACTTGAGAACTTGGAAGCAAGAAGTTGCATGGGCCGCAACCCACTGCAGGCCCTTTTCTTTTTCCCATCTGAGGTCTGATTTTTTCTTCGGGGAGGCCCATTAGACTTTGTTCTTTTTAGCCTCGTGGGCCGAGACAAATGGGCTGAATTCGGCCCACGCCCACTTTCGGCCCACTAACGGCCCACCTCCTGTGACGATGACGTCACGGTGACATCATGCTGACGTCACCCCTATTTTAAAAATACAAAAATCCCTTTTCTGTTTTAAAATGATTTTGGAAATTATTTTATAAATCCCTTTTCCTTTAGAAATTCATAACTAATTATCTGGAGCTCCGAAAATTATGAAACCACTTGCGTTGGTTTCATAATTTCGGGACGCTCGCTGCTACCCTATCCTTATCCTCTCTTGCCCTTGAACCAAACCCCGTTTTGTCCCGCGTACTTGGAGTAGGATTCGTGGCCGCTACCGCCACTGCGCTATTGTGGGTCTGGGACGCCGGAGCCCCGCAACTAGCCACTGACGTGTTGCAGACACGAATTACATCCCCGAGTCGTGTTCTCAAAGCTTTCCTTGCTTGCACCGCTTCCACCGCCTTGTACCGCAAACCGCATAACCGCTCTCTCTCTGCCTTGCATCGAGCCGTGTAGCACGCGACATACCCAGTGTTGGTAACCTGGAAGGCCGCGCGTGATGGACGGTCGTGCCTTGAGCAGAGGCCTCTGCTGCAAAGCACGGCAACCCCGCGTTGCAACCTAGCTACTACGCTGTGGTTATTGACGCGTTGCTAGCACTTGCCCCACCGTGCTCCCGAGCACGTCTTACCGCGTCACCATCCTTTTATCGACCACAAGTCGATCCTCTCCTTCTCTCTGTGCTGCCACCGCACACCTTGTTCTGATAATGCCTTACCTAACTCGTTCCGCCTTACTCCTCTCTCTTCATCCTCTGAGCGTCCACTTTGTTGCACCTATCTGTTGCGTTAATACCTTGCAGGCGCAATCACCAGCCTTTGATCGGCAACCCAACCTTGAACTAACCCCTCTCTCTAATTTGTTCTCTAGTATATAAAGCTATAGCTTAAAACTATTTTAATATAAAACTAATTACTTTGATTTCCTTAAATTAAACTAGTGCTGCTTGTAGCTAGAATCGGATTTATTTGGTTCTTCTAAATTGATGTTATTTGGAGTTATTGCCTAGATGATTGTCGTTATTTATTTCCGCGTCGCATCTCGTGTAGGCTTGTGATCATGTTTGAAGACCCGAGCTGCGATGACGACCCGGGCTGTGACGATAGGGAAGACCTTCGACCCGAAGGAAGGGCCCAACCTCTACTACTCTACGACGACTACCGCGCAGGTGTCATGTCACTCCCGACCATGTAGATCCCATGCATGCTATTTAGTTGCTAGTGCTTTACTTATGATGCTTTGGATGTTTGAAATGCATAGACAATCTTTAGGCCATGCCTTGGATTTGATATACCATGTTCCTTGAACTTCCTACCTTTGGGACTAGCTACAGACCCCTAGCTAGTCCCCTATATTTACTACCCATATATTTTACCGCTTCGTGATATGGATGGATTTCTGGTTGGGACTGAGATTGGGATATCTCGGTGTTCTAGCGTGTGTTTTGGGTGCGTGTGTATCCTTGACGTGTTACCGCGGGAGCGAGCCGACTTGGTTACTTGTGAACGCCTGTCTAGGGGAGATGCGACCTGGCCTCCCGCCCTAGCGGCGTGTCAGACGGATGGAGTTGGTGAATGCTTGCTCCTGCAATTAAGGACCGATCGACAGTTTAACCATGATCTTTGGGCTATTTTCGTACAAACCGTTCGCTCACGTATGGGCGGGGTTCGGTCCGAGAACTAGTTGGTGGTTGGCACTCAGCTTGTAGGCGGACTGGTGTGGTCGTGTGAGGGGGACGGGTTATACCCCCAGAGTAGACGTCGCCCCGGCTCCTCCGGGGATGGTCTCACAGCTCCGAGGCCCTGCTGGCAAGTTTCACGCCCCAGTTCAGGACGAGTCAGGCTTGGAGAGGCAGGAGAGTGCCACCCACTGCTAGGTCTCCGGTCGTTAGGTAGGGATGTGGAACGGAGGCATCCGTTTCTGCCCTATCCGGCGGGTCCAGTTGTACAACCTCTGCAGAGTGTTAAACCTATAGCTATAGTTCGTGTCCACTGGTATGGACAGCCCACGGGTCTGTTACTCTGGCTAGACTTTTCTTGTGCTTCTTCTCTCCCCCGAGTGTGTGTGCCCGGCTTCGTGCCGTTGAGATGTGAGGTAGGAGTTGGTGACCTCACATCGCAGATGAGAGTGGGATGCTGTGACTCGGTTGAGGTCCAGTGTTTTGGTGTACTTTCCTTGGTTGGGGTGTTGACCCCGGAGGCGTTGGCCTCGGAGGTGTGGATCTCCTCGGAGATGGTGACCTCTTTGTAATACCGCTTACCTTGATGTTGCTACCGCTGCTTGCATAAACTTACTACAGCCATATATAGGCTTATCCATGCATACTAGAATTCATCCACCGCTTTTGCTCTTTGTTGGGAAGCTGACATGACCTACCCGCTTATCGGGTAGATGGTGGACTTTCAGACTCGGCGACTGACTACGACCTCGACGACAAAGGATGGGAAGACTAGAGCTGGTCCTACACTCAAGTTTGCCTGTGGAGCTGGAGACGCTTCGCTTCGATAGATCCGCTGCGTAGATGATTTACTTTTCTTGTTTAGACCAGTTGGACTTGTACCCGGCTTGTGCCGAGATGTTCTACTCTGATGTATTAATAAAATTATGTAATTTTCCTTTTATTCCTATGTTGTATGGATTTGTACCACTTGAGACAGGGATTGCACGTGATAGCCACTTCCTGGGACTATCACAGAGGTGCAGAGGATCGGGTTTCCAGTTTTGGAAATCTGGTTCGTTTCAGGTGGTATAAGAGCCATACTTGACTGTAGGACGAGCCCTAGCAATGGCCGATAGTTTAGGACAACCTAAACATCCTTGATTAAATATATACTCCTTGACTTTTATATAAACCCCCTTGAATTCTATTATTACATCCTTGACTTCTCACTAACTAACTGACTTACTAACAACCCCTCTACGTGTTTGCTGACCTTTGGATAACAACGGATGTCACCTGATCAAGATCAAGTCATACTACAGAAGGATGCCTCGTACAAGACAAAGACAATTATCATGAAGATAGCTACGGAGATTGGGTACAGGGAAAAGATGAAGATAACTCTACAGGACTTACTTGGATTATTCCCTGTTGGACCCTCACTACAAGTTTACACCATCACAGTTCCCCTACATTGGAGATCAGACTACCAAAGATGGAATAGACTGCCACCATGATGCTGCATGAAGACTGCACACAAGAGAAGCAACAAGAACAATCTGCGCCCTTCTCTCTTTGCTCAGGATGGAGCTAGGGTAGTGCCACTCTGGAGACAATAAGGAGTTAAGATTCTAAACTCAAGTGTGCCAACATAAGGAACTGGTTATCTACTATATGGATTTGGCACACGTAAGCTTAAATCCAGGAGTCGGAACCCCTGCGATGCCCGTAGCTCAGCATTTGGATAAAGAACCATTGACTAGATGCTATGCGAATAACCGAGTCGCCACGGATTAAGAAACTACAACAAGCTGCAGCTACAAGAGGCAAATAAGGATTGAACAGCCATGATCACCCTGGAAGCAAGCATCAAATACTTGGAATAAGGATTTGATAAGTTTATATGGAATTTTCCATTGACGTGAAGCGTGAAACTCGGATGCTTGGGATCGAGTCCTCCTAAACGACCGAAGTTGACGCTGGATCAAAATGAACATATGAGAAACAAGGGGCACGGATAAAACGATAAACATAAAGCACCCCTCTGCAAGGACAAAGCCACAAGAACTATGGACGAAGAAGAGCAGTCCAACTAAGACAGAGTATCTGAATCGGGAGAATTGGACAAGAAGCAATGGACTATGATCGAGGAGATTTTAGCTTCCTTCCACAGGACCCCATGCGCCTCTTAGGCTACGAATGGAACTCCTTCAGTCGGAAAGATGATTTTGGCAAGTGGATCCTAACCCAGAGGATCGTGAGGGTAGCAGTTGCTACGGGATACAACATCAGTACTACCCGAGTCAAATGGATAACAATAAGTCATGTGACTCGAAGAGGACTATGGAACACAATTTACCGGTTCACAATCAAGCCAGCATGGAGAAGAAGTTCACCAGTCTGCGTCAGGAAGCTCAACACCGAGACATCAGATGGAATGTATCCTCTCAAGTGATGCAACACTAACCTTAGTGAAATTCCCTCAAGTGCCCACGATATACTAGTAAGCTTTTACCTAGTGTATTCTCGGAGGTCCTAGGAGTCAGCCTCGAGATACACGTTTGTTTGGTGCATTGCTTGAGTGGTTGGATCTTTATGGCCTTATGGTTGTTATGCCTCTTCATGATTGTTTGAAATTGTACTGAGTGCTATGCTTGCTAGATCTTTAGATGACTCCTTTAGCAGCCTTAGCTTACCCATCCTGCAAGATCTAAAGTTTGAAGAATGAAGACCAATGAGCCAAGCTTGTTAACAAGACTAATCTTCAGAAGAAGATAAGAATTTCTCGCAACCTCGAAAGCTCAGAAATGCATGTACCTCTATGGAAGCAAATATTGATTAAGAACAGTTGAGTACCCTAAGATGTCAGCAATGCATTTTGGATAAGTTCAGTCGATCCCACTTTTGGAATAGCCATCAATAAAGAAGCTCTACTCGGCACCGTATGTTGAACTAGTGGGGAGAAGAACTACTTCAGCAACTACTGGACACAGATTACCTGTTCAACCTCACAGTTGGGACCTACCACCCTATTGGAAAATAAGTCAGAAGGGTTTGCTAAGCATACAAGAGTAAGATAGATGTGACTTCCACGTGAAGATCCATCCTAAGAAATTGGAACCAAATTGACTAGTGTGAGATTTCGGATGGGAAGAGTCACTCACACAGTCGAGGGTGTTGCAGATGACCCCTCTCAACATGGACTGTCATGAATGGGAAGTAACCATTTATAGTGTCTACGACCAAGAGCAAATTGGACATGTTGGGTGTTGCTAGCCCTCTGACGAGAATCGTTGGAGATGTGATAAACCAACAGATGGATTACTATAAGAGCCGCACATGAAGAATGGTAAAGATTACTGGACACTCAGAGGAGTTATGGAAGATGAGAAATCACCCTGAAATTTGAGGAACCTTGATTAACCACACAAGATCTTATGATGGAATACAAGTATTGCAGCAGGGTAAACTATTTGGATGTGCTTATATAAGAAGCAGAGGCATTTCCTAAGACTCGAGATGACTGAGGAAGTAGAAAGGAAGTTATGATCACCCAAGTGCAGCTAGTTGCTGAGAGTGCACGCCACAAGAGGTGCGACTGCACTGATGTTTTGGAGAAACCAATATATCTACTTATGGATCAAAAGATAGTACTTTATATCTTCAACATATCCCAGATGGGTATGGTTTCAAGGAGATTTCTTGGATAAACTAGGGAAACCTAGAGAATATACGAAAACATGGATGAAGAAAAGATGTTTATGAGACTCAACTTCTGCTTAGCATACCCCTTTTGGAATAAGCCATCAAATTTGGGAAGAAAATAATAATACACTTATGGGTATGCTAAGAATACAAGCTTCGGTATATGGCAACCAATTGGATAAGAGCTTGCCATATGCAAACCAACTACCTACCTACTACAGGTTAGGCTCAGAGATATTGCCGGAATTACAGACCTCTACTAGGCATAAAGTATACGACTCCCTCATATGGAAAGAAGTGGGAGATTCGTGCCTAATTGGATTAAAAAGTACAAAAGGACGCCATGAGAATATGGCCAAGTTCATACGGAATAATAATGGAATAAGCTTAGTTGATAAGAAGAATGTAACCTCGAGTGAGAGGATTGGAGTAATATGAGACTGTCATGCTCCGACTTGCTCTAAGTTTACCAAGCTTGTGCGACTCGGCTAGAAGAGATAGATTAAGGTAAAGGAAGCTCTGGCCTACGACAGGACTTTCCCGCGGACTTGGACAAAAGTAAAGATCTTGAAGATATGTGGACTAATCGTAACAAAGTGCTTAAGGATGCTAACGAAAAAGGACATCAACATCTTGGAGACACACCGAAGAGAAGACCCTCACCACACCCGGTACGAGCTTAATCTCGGGGACGAGATTCTTGTGAGGGGGGAGGAATGTAACATCCCAGAAATTTTGAACTTTTTGCCAAGTATGAATTTTCGCAAAAATTTAAAACTTTTTGATTGATGATGATGTGTCACCACCTTTAAACCCTCTCTAACCTCCTTACCTAATTCCTAATTAAATAAAACCAAAAATAAAAAAATATATTTTCAAATTATGGTAAAGTATGTGTTTTGGAGTTTATGGATTTTAATTGGTTTTCTATTTGTGTGTGTTTGAATTTGAAAGTATTAAAATTCAATCTATAGTTTAAACTTAATTCAAAAACTAATTCCGAAACCCTTCTTCTATCTTTGGGCCAGCCAGTTTTCTTCAAGGTCCAAGTGTTCACCTTCAACTCTGGGCCCGTGGCCAACTTAACCTTTTCCGGCCTTCCCTTAACTTCTTCCCTATTGGCCCGGCCAGCCAAAGCGACCCAACCGGCCCAACCAACCGCCGCCCTGTTCTTCTTCCCCAGCAGCCGTCGCGCCGCACAGCGCCACTCCGCGCCACCCCTGCATGCGCGCGCACCAGGCTGAGTTGACCGCGCCGCTCTGCTGGCGCACACGCCAAGGTGGCCCGCACGCCAAGGTGGCCCACACGGTTGCCAACCCTCAAAACCACGGATTTGCCATCGGCAAATCCCGCACGTCTTTATCTCCTGCGCCGCGCTGAGCTTCTTTGCCGCCAAGGCAAAGGAGGAGGAGACAGCCCTGGCCCACGTGTTTTCCCTGTCCCCCACGTTCACCTCGCGCAGCAAAACCCCCAGGCAAGGCCCCGGAGCAAACCAATTCAGTTCGGGGTCTTTTCCCCTTTGGCCACTCTGTACCGCCGCCGAGGGGTGAGAAGGGGGAAAGGGAGGAGAAGGAAGGGAGACGGGAAGCCGACACGCGCTTCACCACCGCGTCGTCTTGCCGGTGTTGAAGACCCCGGAGCCGGAGCTGGACGTGTAGCAGAGAAGGCCGTCCGCGAACGGGTGGAAGCCGGAGCAGAGGAACTTGACGCGCCGCCGCCGTACTTCGTCGCCGTCGTCCACATCTACACCAGCGCGGCCGTCACTGCTTACGCCTACACCTCCGCCCCTCGGTGAGCCTGCCGCTCGCCCTTCTTCTCCACCCGTGGGAGCGCGCCCCAGCGCCGCGCCGCCGGCCTTCGCACCGTGCTTCTCCGCGAGAACGCCGACGCGACGCACCCCAGCGCGCACCGTCTCTCGCTGCTGTTTCCTGCCGTGTCAAGCATCGTCTCGCTGTGCTCTCTCGTGGCGTTTTGGCCTTGCTTCGCGCTGCTTGTTGTCCCTTGTCGCCGCTGTCGCCGCCGCAGGACGCACCAGACCCACGCCGGGCGAAGCCGCACTGTGTCCAATGCTTCACGTCAACACAGTTTGCGTTCATCTCTGTTTCATCATGCCTGTGAGCACGGTCTTCGCGCCCCTGCGTCTTTGCATCTCGCCGCTCGCCGTCTCACTTCGCGTCACGGCCTTGGCACACCGGGCTCACACGCTCCGGTTGCCGCCGGGAGGCCTGACTCCTTCTAGCAAGCACGCGCGCGACCCAGGGCCGAGCACACCCATGTGCTTGGTCATACATGGGCGCGTCATCCCCTTCTGGTTTTCTTTCGGGAACGCACGCCGGGCGGGATCGCCGTGCACCGCGCCTCGCCGCCGCGCGTCGCGCCGTGCCAGGAACTCCGTGGTGTCGCGCCGCTGTTTGGCCGCACACGCCCGGTCTCGGAGCCTCGACCTCATCAAACTCACCAGGAGAACCTGGGACACCTCCCCGTGCGGTTGCTTGCATCCGTGAACCACCGTCACCGCCGATCATCGGGCACCGTCGCCGTTGGGGGGCTCCGCCAGCGCGCGCCGGTGTGCGCTTGGGCGGCAAGGGCACCTCTGCACCCCAGCAGAGTCCCAGGGGCAGGATCAGACTTGAGAACTTGGAAGCAAGAAGTTGCATGGGCAGCAACCCACTGCAGGCCCTTTTCTTTTTCCCATCTGAGGTCTGATTTTTTCTTCGGGGAGGCCCATTAGACTTTGTTCTTTTTAGCCTCGTGGGCCGAGACAAATGGGCTGAATTCGGCCCACGCCCACTTTCGGCCCACTAACGGCCCACCTCCTGTGACGATGACGTCACGGTGACATCATGCTGACGTCACCCCTATTTTAAAAATACAAAAATCCCTTTTCTGTTTTAAAATGATTTTGGAAATTATTTTATAAATCCCTTTTCCTTTAGAAATTCATAACTAATTATCTGGAGCTCCGAAAATTATGAAACCACTTGCGTTGGTTTCATAATTTCGGGACGCTCGCTGCTACCCTATCCTTATCCTCTCTTGCCCTTGAACCAAACCCCGTTTTGTCCCGCGTACTTGGAGTAGGATTCGTGGCCGCTACCGCCACTGCGCTATTGTGGGTCTGGGATGCCGGAGCCCCGCAACTAGCCACTGACGTGTTGCAGACACGAATTACATCCCCGAGTTGTGTTCTCAAAGCTTTCCTTGCTTGCACCGCTTCCACCGCCTTGTACCGCAAACTGCATAACCGCTCTCTCTCTCTGCCTTGCATCGAGCCGTGTAGCACGCGACATACCCAGTGTTGGTAACCTGGAAGGCCGCGCGTGATGGACGGTCGTGCCTTGAGCAGAGGCCTCTGCTGCAAAGCACGGCAACCCCGCGTTGCAACCTAGCTACTACGCTGTGGTTATTGACGCGTTGCTAGCACTTGCCCCACCGTGCTCCCGAGCACGTCTTACCGCGTCACCATCCTTTTATCGACCACAAGTCGATCCTCTCCTTCTCTCTGTGCTGCCACCGCACACCTTGTTCTGATAATGCCTTACCTAACTCGTTCCGCCTTACTCCTCTCTCTTCATCCTCTGAGCGTCCACTTTGTTGCACCTATCTGTTGCGTTAATACCTTGCAGGCGCAATCACCAGCCTTTGATCGGCAACCCAACCTTGAACTAACCCCTCTCTAATTTGTTCTATAGTATATAAAGCTATAGCTTAAAACTATTTTAATATAAAACTAATTACTTTGATTTCCTTAAATTAAACTAGTGCTGCTTGTAGCTAGAATCGGATTTATTTGGTTCTTCTAAATTGATGTTATTTGGAGTTATTGCCTAGATGATTGTCGTTATTTATTTCCGCGTCGCATCTCGTGTAGGCTTGTGATCATGTTTGAAGACCCGAGCTGCGATGACGACCCGGGCTGTGACGATAGGGAAGACCTTCGACCCGAAGGAAGGGCCCAACCTCTACTACTCTACGACGACTACCGCGCAGGTGTCATGTCACTCCCGACCATGTAGATCCCATGCATGCTATTTAGTTGCTAGTGCTTTACTTATGATGCTTTGGATGTTTGAAATGCATAGACAATCTTTAGGCCATGCCTTGGATTTGATATACCCTGTTCCTTGAACTTCCTACCTTTGGGACTAGCTACAGACCCCTAGCTAGTCCCCTATATTTACTACCCATATATTTTACCGCTTCGTGATATGGATGGATTTCTGGTTGGGACTGAGATTGGGATATCTCGGTGTTCTAGCGTGTGTTTTGGGTGCGTGTGTATCCTTGACGTGTTACCGCGGGAGCGAGCCGACTTGGTAACTTGTGAACGCCTGTCTAGGGGAGATGCGACCTGGCCTCCCGCCCTAGCGGCGTGTCGGACGGATGGAGTTGGTGAGTGCTTGCTCCTGCAATTAAGGACCGATCGACAGTTTAACCGTGATCTTTGGGCTATTTTCGTACAAACCGTTCGCTCACGTATGGGCGGGGTTCGGTCCGAGAACTAGTTGGTGGTTGGCACTCAGCTTGTAGGCGGATCGGTGTGGTCGTGTGAGGGGGACGTGTTATACCCCCCGAGTAGACGTCGCCCCGGCTCCTTCGGGGATGGTCTCACAGCTCTGAGGCCCTGCTGGCAAGTTTCGCGCCCCAGTTCAGCACGAGTCAGGCTTGGAGAGGCAGGAGAGTGCCACCCACTGCTAGGTCTCCGGTCGTTAGGTAGGGATGTGGAACGGAGGCATCCGTTTCTGCCCTATCCGGCGGGTCCAGTTGTACAACCTCTGCAGAGTGTTAAACCTATAGCTATAGTCCGTGTCCACTGGTATGGACAGCCCACAGGTCTGTTACTCTGGCTAGACTTTTCTTGTGCTGCTTCTCTGCCCCGAGTGTGTGAGCCCGGCTTCGTGCCGTTGAGATGTGAGGTAGGAGTTGGTGACCTCACATCGCAGATGAGAGTGGGATGCTGTGACTCGGTTGAGGTCCAGTGTTTTGGTGTACTTTCCTTGGTTGGGGTGTTGACCCCGGAGGCGTTGGCCTCGGAGGTGTGGATCTCCTCGGAGATGGTGACCTCTTTGCAATACCGCTTACCTTGATGTTGCTACCGCTGCTTGCATAAACTTACTACAGCCATATATAGGCTTATCCATGCATACTGGAATTCATCCACCGCTTTTGCTCTTTGTTGGGAAGCTGACATGACCTACCCGTTTATCGGGTAGATGGTTGACTTTCAGACTCGGCGACTGACTACGACCTTGACGACAAAGGATGGGAAGACTAGAGCTGGTCCTACACTCAAGTTTGCCTGTGGAGCTGGAGACGCTTCGCTTCGATAGATCCGCTGCGTAGATGATTTACTTTTCTTGTTTAGACCAGTTGGACTTGTACCCGGCTTGTGCCGAGATGTTGTACTCTGATGTATTAATAAAATTATGTAATTTTCCTTTTCTTCCTGTGTTGTATGTATTTGTACCACTTGAGACAGGGATTGCACGTGATAGCCACTTCCTGGGACTATCACAGAGGTGCAGAGGATCGGGTTTCCAGTTTTGGAAATCTGGTTCGTTTCAGGGGCGGCACCCCTAAACAGTGGAGCACGAATGACCGGGGGGCGCGCCGGCCCCGCGCGTCTGTCGACCGGATCCAGCTGAGGCCAGGCCCACGCCACCGCGCGACCAACACCAAAGCCCGCTCCGCTGCAAAGGGGGCGCCCACCGGCCGGAGGTAGCCGAAGAGCCGAGCGGCACCAGAGGCACACGAGGCAGCACCGTCGGCCACACTCGGCCCCGACCCCGACAGCGCCCCCAGGCCCGGCCCGGCCCCAGTGGCGCCCCGGACTAACCGATGACGATGGCGGCTTCCCAATCGTCGCCGGGCACCAGAGCCAATCTCCACATGGTGGAGGCCGCAGAGGAGGGCTTACTTCTAGGCGAATAAGCCAAGTACACTGCCTCCCAGGCGCATCGGTCAACTCCGGTACACACGACACATCCTTCGATTCCACCACCGGCAACCCGAGGAAAGCTCAGATTTTCACCAAAGATCATCTTCCTCGAGATTAACAGGGTCAACAACATCATCACCTGAAGAATACGACAATGCGCCGACCCTCGACTGCTGGACAGGTCTCCCCGGTCTCTCCGTTGACGTCGGAGTAGATCGCCATCGGAGAACGGAAGAAGTTGGGAGAAATTATTCCTCTGCAACACCGTCGCTTCCGCATCACCGGCGCCGCCAGGAAAACCAAGCCGCAGAATAGCCACGCTCCACCGGCAAAACCTAACTCTACCGCCGAGCATCGGCGGTGAGCAAACCCTAGACATGGACGGACTCGATTAGGACTCAATCTACTAAAAGATGGACTCCCGCTCCCCTTGCCGCCGGTCCCTAGCCGGGGACGAGGGAGAACGGGGCCAGAGGTGGACGGCGGCGGCAGCGCAGATTCCGTGGCGGCGCTATCTGCCTGTGTTGCTCCTCGGGGGGCGACGCGGGGGTCGGAGGGGGGGGGTTGCTTGTCATTCGAAAGAGCTGAAGAGGCACCCCTATTCCTTGTCAATCGTACACTTCTTGGCTATCTATACTATAAAGAGCGAGAGAATTGATGCCATTTGTTACCAAGATTAGGCCCACCATCTCCCTCACAGAGTGACCCGCGTGTCAGGTGCGACCCCACCTAAGAGACCAAAAACTGAGGACCAAAGGAGGGGGGAGAGTCATTTTGTAGTTGTTTCCTGTGTGAAATCGTCTCCCACCCCAAAACTTTTTTCACCGCCGCCGGTCCCACCCTACCCGTCAGTCCCACCTACCTCAAAACTTCTATACCAATTCGCCCGATTTCCATTTTTTCGGGCAACAGGCACATAATTGCACGTCCAAAGGTTCAAAACATTTCCTTTCTTCCGCCTCATCAAATTGCCATCATAATCCCCCCTGTTCCTTTTTTTAACGGACACATAATTATTTTGACACCTAGCGTTTTCCCTACCTGCCAGTTAATCACTCCGTTTACTTTCCTTCATTTCCTGCCTGCCATGCGCATCCGGTGATTACTTTCCTTCATTTGGTAGCAATCAAGTTGCTTGATTCTAGGAAGACCACACCATCATATGGCACAAATTAAGAAACAAATGACGGTGTCATACTGTCATTACATATATTCCTTACCTACGGTGTCCTTAGTATATTAGATCCCTCCATCTTTCCCTGACACAACCGTTCGCATGGACGAAGCCAACTTCTTCGACGCCATATATTGAGGAGAAAGCTGAGACTTCACCAGCATTGCTGACGATGACGGTAAACAATCTGGCATAAATCATTGTTGCACAGCACATGGAAATCATTTTGCCACCGTACGTCGCCGACGTGTGCGCATGCACGACGCCCCCTGGAAACCTGGGCACCTACAGACACAATCATCGAGTCATCGTTGCATATACTACGTGGTAGTCATTATTTGTTCATTTTTTATTACATTCTTATGGTGATTTGAGTAGTATAGTTCTCAAGTTTGAGTTGAGTTTATTTACGTCAAAGGAGGAACTTGGCTTTCGACGCAGCTGCCGACGCATGCAATGCAGAATGACGGCATCATATCCTTCTCTGGGAACGTGGCCTCCGCTTATCACCACCGAGCTGAGTATATGAAAATCTTATTATTCTTCTATATAAAGTATGAGTTTAACAACAGATCCAAACTGGACAGATTTTGTTATGCACTAAGACGGAAGGGACTACACGGACGGCAAGGCAGTGCCCAAAAACCCAGTGCCAGTGCTGGTTCAGGAGCCTCACTACTATGCTTTCTTCAGGTTAAGATTTGACCCATCTCAGATTGAGTGAAAAAATATCTTGAACAGATTGTCTTCTAGCAGTATCGTTTTCTTGATTGGACATTTTTTTTGTTTTCTAATTATGTTCTTCTCTTCACAGACATCAAATCAGGATGATGCCGACCTACCAAAGTGACATAATGTCCTAAGTCAAGTGGATTAATTTATGTTTTGGGTTATTATTTTTAGCCTTTAGGTGTTTGCCTTTTGATTATATACTGCTTTATCATCTTTTATAGACAATTATAGATCAAGTGACTAATATATGTCATCTGATGTTATTTTATAGACAATTATAGCAGTATCATCTTTATAATCTTGGTTAATGGTCAGACTATGATGGATTGCTACTTCTATTGTAACTCTTGTATCAAAAGCAGTAATATGTAATGATCAAATTGCTTCTTCCATTGTAGGAGTAACTCTTGTACCAAGATCAACAATATGTAATCCATTTTTTATACTCTTGTATGTTTCAATCACGTGCGTGTTGCACGTGCCCTTCAACTAGTTTTGAAAAATAAAAAATAATGTGAAGTATCTTTTAAATTAGACTAACCATGTTCATTGGTGCATCAGCAACTGGGTGAGGGGCATCAGCGAGGTTGCATGATCTGCTATCCGCTGGGTGCCCGACCAGGAGGCACTACGGGAACGACGTGTTTGCCGTGAGCCTGGGACTCACGGTACACGGCCCTTTCCTCACGGCATAGGATTTGTCGGCATAGTTGGACCGGTAAACAACTGTTTGCCGAGAGTCGAACCCCCGACTCATGTGCCGTGAGCTCGAATTGCTCTCGGCAAACTTCCTAGCTCACGGCAGACGTGCGGTTTCCGGTAGTGAGGGAAGAGCCTGCCGACGCCGCCTACGGTGTGCCGTTGACAGAGGACCGATGCCCGCCGACTGGGGGCCACAGGTCGAGTGGCCGCTGCTTGAAGCTGAACCTCCGACAGGGCTTCCATCTCCATGCTATTGTTGACGGCACAGGTGTGCAAGAGGGGGCGTGCGATGCCGAGCACTTTCGTCGACGACGTTGAGGATTCCAGCGCAAAGCAGCAAACATGTCCGTGATGTTCTGAATCCCGATTGCAGTTTGTGGATGTATTTGGAAACGTCCCCACTATTCTGCACGAAGAAGAACGTAACCTCGATTCCGAATCGGTGAGGTCTTTGATCTCGTGTCCCGACATGCCGTGCGCGTCCTCGATTCGAGTTGGAGAGGACTTCTACTATATGTTATATGGATCTTACTTAGTTTATTTTTATTAATCATGTCTTAGAATGAAGGTCGAAGCATAGGAGGATTATATTGCATCAAACACTGTGGTCTTATTGATCCATGACTGCTGGGATGCTAGATATCAATACTGGGAACCATCCACAAAAGTGTGTCAAGTATTGCTCGCCGATGTCTCATGACATATTTGAGCCTAAAATGACTATATATAAATACTTCACCACACACACGTTACTCAACTCAACTCAAGGCATGCCATTGTTTATTATTAGATATATTGAGTAGGACACTACTCATAAGATTCATCACAGACACACGTACGCATACATATATATATATGTAATCAACCATGAAAGGAAGTTCAGACAGCAGACCCGCTCACATTATTCAATTGATGCTTTCCTTTCATATATCAAGCTTCATTGTTCAATATGCGGAGCCGGGTCAGTAATGTTATCATCACCATTTTCGTCAATGTTGTAGGTGATAACAAGATTTACTTGTCCTTGTGTGGGAGGATTTGCGGTACCACTCTGGAATATTAGAACTACATCTGTTATATCTGGCCGGTCTGCAATCATCCGGTTAACATTTGCCGCATTAAGCTCTTGGCCAACCATCTCGTCCCACTCGGTACGGGGCGCAGCCATGATCACGTACTATCCTTAGCTTTTCTCTCCTCTGAAACTGTAATAATACCAATATAAGAATAAAAAATCGAGAAACATTGACATAATCAATAGAAACATGACATGTCTTTTCCAACTAATGCTATCATACTTTCTTACTAAGCAGATATCTTAATAGAATGTACTAGATATACCAATGAGCAGCAAACAGTCTACTTTTGACAGAAAGTTTTTTGAAAGCAATAACTAGCAAATAAAATAATAAATGACAACCTCCAAAGAAGAAGAAGAAGAAGAACGTAGTAGCCTATGGTGAAGGTACGTGCTCTATGTATATGTGTGTGTATATATACATACTGAAATTTGTATAGTAGCTTGTTGGCTCTTCTGGTGAAAATAATGTAAGCGTTTTGTCCAACTTTCTTGAACATACCGTCAGGGTTCTTGTATAGTAGCTTGTTTCTTCTCGGTGAGAAAAACAATGTAAGCGTTTCTCCACCTTTAATTAGGAAACACCATCGTATTGTCCTTTTGCTGTCAATAATGATAGTGGTTGACTAAAATAAAATATTCCCTTTGTTCAAAAAGTATTATATACTAAAAATGAATCGATATTTGGTGAAAATAAACTATACCCTTTGTTCCAAAAAAATAAATGCACATCTTACATATGGAGTGTCATACTTTTTAAAATTTGTCTCAATCTACACTATAAAATTTTCCTTACTGTGTAAAATCGCCTCCCGCCTCAAAACTTTCTTCACCACCGCCGGTCCCACTCCACTTATGCACCCTGTCAATCCCGTAATCTTCGTTTGCCTTCTTTCCTTTGCCTACGGCGTCAATCACGGTGGAATTTTCCTTACTCCTTTCCTATTACCCATGCGAGGCTCAGCAACCATTGGGCCGCCATCGCACGACTCCTTGAGTGCACCTCCCTCAAGCGCAAGCTCGGCACCGCCACCTCCAAACAGTCGCATCCGAGAACGCGAACGCTGCCAAGTTTTTTTTTGAGTAACGCTGTCGAGTTCTAGGTGCAATGTACATACTGACATTTGTATAGTAGCTTATTGGCTCTTCTGGTGAAAACAATGTAAGCGTTTTGTCCATCTTTCTTGAACATACCGTCAGGGCATCTTGCATAGTAGCTTGGCTCTTCTCGGTGAGAAAAACAATGTAAGCGTTTGTCCACCTTTAATTAGGAAACACCATCGTATTGCCCTTTGCTGTCAATACTGATAGTGGTTGACTAAAATAAAAATATTCCCTTTGTTTAAAAAATATTATATACTAAAAAATGAAAATAAACTATACCCTTTGTTCCAAAAACTAAATGCACATCTTACATATGGAGTGTCAGACTTTTTAAAATTTGTCTAAATCTATACTATAAAAAGCGAGAGAATTGATGTCATTTGTTATCAAGATTAGGCCCACCGTCTGCATGTCATGTGTGACTCCACCTAAGAGACCAAAAACTGATGACCAAAAAGGGGGGAGAGTCATTTCGTCGTCATTCCCTGTGTAAAATCGCCTCCTGCCTCAAAACCTTTTTCACCACCGCCGGTCCCACTCCACCACCGGTCCCACTACACTTGTGCACCCTGTCAATCCCGTAATCTTCGTTTGCCTTCTTTCCTTTGCCTACAACGTCAATCACGATGGAATTTTCCTTACTCCTTTCCTATTACCCACGCGAGGCTTAGCAATCGTTGGGCCGCCATCCCACAACTCCTCGAGCGCACCTTCCTCAAGCGCAAGCTCGACACCGCCACCTCCAAACAAGTCGCATGCACGAACGCGAATGCTGCCAAGTTTTTTTAGTAACGTTGTCGAGTTCTAGGTGCGGCCCTACAAGCCCATTAGCCTCTCGCCGAACAGCCCATCGTAGAGATCTGGCACCAAATTATCGATAATAGCTTTTGTAAGTTGGTTCCTTCTTTTTTTTAAGATGTGCAAAGCATGTTTTTCATTAAGAAGAAAAGAAGGTTTGTTTACAAGAGACCAAAGTAACACACGGCCTAACAACGAAGGCCAAACAACAACAAAGACAAAGAAGAGAAACAGACTACGGAGCTAAAACGGCACGCCAAGCCGCCTGTAAGGTGGCAATCGAGGTGAAGCCAGCCCGGGCCCAGACTCTTGCGTTCTCTAGAATAGTGGATGCTAGCGCCACCGGTTGTAGAGCAGTCCTCTCATGGACATGACGGTTTCGCTCTTTCCACAGCGACCAAGCGACCAACCATACAAGAGTGTCGAAACCCTTTCGTAGGATCTTCCCGACCAACTTACGTGCCTGCAGCCACCAGACCGCGACTGGTTCCTCCCGGGTGGGTGCAAGCGCTCCAAGCCCGAAGGAACGGAGCACCCGAAACCACGTTTCCCGACCAAAGACACAACCGACGAGCAAATGGTCCAGCGTCTCGACCTCTTGGGCACACAGGGCACAATCACTCCTGTCGCTCAGACCATGACATCGTAACCTGTCCGATGTCCAGCAACGACCATGCAGAACCAGCCAACCAAAGAATCACACCCTGCTTGGGGCTCGAGTCTTCCAAAGCTGCGAAGCCCCAAGAAGTGACGACCGTCCTAAAAAAAGTGCACGATAGGCAGAAGCCAAAGAAAACTCTCCTGAAGCCGTCCACTTCCAAATGAAGCGATCCGGAGTGTCAACGAGCCTGAAATCACTCAGGAGGTCCCAAACCCTGATATATTGGATGATCCCTTGGACCGTCGTGGCACCAAAGATGTCACACACGCAAGCCTGATCCAAAATCCCATCCCTCACCGTACGAGTACGCCTAACCCTAGGGGCCACCGCCCCCAAAGGTTAGGGGCCACCAACCGAATGGAACCACCCTGAATCCAGTTATCCAACCAAAATAAAGCCCTCCTTCCATCCCCAACAGTGACCGAGATGGAAGCAGTGAAAAAACTTTCGGCTTGGGCCTCATTCCCAAACTTGAAACCCGACCAAGTTTTCTGCGGATCCGTTTGCGAACCAAAGCCACCGCATCTGTAGAGCCATTCCCATTAACTGGACGTTTGGTATACCAAGGCCCCCAAGGTCTTTGGGGCAACACGTGTTGATCCAAGTGACAGCGCACTTTCCTCCTGAAGCTACCTCTGTTCCGCACCAGAGGAAACCTCGAATGAGGGTGTTGATAGCCTTGACCGCCCAAGGTGCGACCTTTAGTGCCATCGCGATGTGAACTGGGATGGCACAAAGGGTGGATTGCACTAGAATTAATCTACCACTCCTATTGAGCAACCGTCCCTTCCAGATCCGGTTAGCGACCTTGTCCACCAGCGGCTGAACGACCGCCCTCGAAAGCCGCCTAGGTGAAAGAGGGGACCCCAGATATGTGCATAAGTTGGTTCCTTCTCCCATTGAATAATCAATATCCTTGCACTTTACAATATTTCTTTTCCCTGATTTTGTCCATGCAAACTCCAGCGGTTATAGGCTATATGTGATGCAGGTGCTGGGTGATTTTCATAGTTAAATTGGGGATTGCGATGGCTAATACTACTATATTACATTACCTATCTAAACTGTATCGATGGTTTCCCCAATATACTGTGGCCCATTAGACAAGGGTGCTCTTTTGCTTGTCCTAACAATCAATGCAGGCTCCAAAGATTTCGTTCAATCCACAAAATATGCTGCTTGATTTTTCATTTATTAATTATACGTACCTTATGAGGTCTTGTTTATAGTTTTATTTTAAGTTCTGATATATTATGTCTTCAATATAGCAGGCATTTGATATACGGTTGGAACTGGAAGTAGGTTCTATATACTTTTAATTGACAAGTTTGAGATTTATGTGGCTTTAATTGATATAGTAATGTTTATGTGCAAAAATGTAAATAAGTGTCATAATTAACTATGTTGGAATATTGGCATATCAATAACTCATAATACCTTATTTTGTATGTAATTTTTGATATCTTATTTTGTGTATGTAATCTTTTTTTTGTATATATATTTTTTTATTACGCACGTGTCGTGCGTACACTTCCACTAGTGTATATAAATTACTAATATCGGTGATATGTGTAATGAGTATCGTTACAATGGTTATGAAATATACTCATGACAAACTTATTTGAAAGCACAAATGTTTATATTATTTTATTTGTACTTAGTCAAATTTTAATCTAGTTTTAATCTTCAATAAGTGTGATGTGCATTTATTCTTGGATGAAGAGAGTATACTCCTCCTATACATTGGATATATACATACTACTTAAGATTCAGAAATCCACTACATATTTTAGAAATAATTTATGGTTTACGCAACCACTATTTGTGTCTGGATTGCATAAATTTACCCTTTTTGTGAGATCCTACATGGATTATGAAATAAAGAGTAAAAGGGTAAAACTCCAAGTTAAAGAAACATAAATAGAAATGGAAAAATGTAACACCTGATTTTAAAGACAAAACTAGATGTGTACATACGTGAGTCCATCAAGTCAGATCACACATATGGTCACAGTTAAGTGGAAATACCAAAGACAATGTTGTATATAACATATTTAGTACAAGAGAATATAACGTTTGATAGAAAACAGTGGGAAAAAAAACTCTGATCTCCTGGAGAAGACTCCAACACCACAAGGACAATTGGCTGGTTCATCACTGACACCCTCCTCAGGTTCCGTGCTCGTCGGCATGCACACTAAGTGCTTGATGGCAGGCCTGAGAGGAACGCCTACGTTTGGGTCGCCACGGTGGGCACACTCACCGTGCACGAGATGGAATCGGAAGCCGTCATGTGCCTAGAAAGGATGGTGCGGGATGACAAGAGGTGTGACCGGAACGTCACAATGCTCAAGGCGCTGTCTGCTGCACGCACGGACGCTACGAACATCGAGGACCACGGGGCCGGGCACAACACGGAGTTGGACCGGAAGGCGTTCCCAAACTCCTAGTTGCCGGAGTGAATTTTTTATTTTTTATGATTTTTCAAAAATAAAAAAAAATCAATACTGCCGTTTCAAATGTACTGTCCTTAGCTTTTCTCTCTTCTGAAACTGTTATTAGAAGAATATAAGAATCAATAATCAAGAAAAGTCAACATAATCAATAGAACCATAACATGTCTTTTCGAACTAATGCTATCATACTTTCATACTAAGTAGATGTCTTATTCGAATGCACTACATATACCAACCGAGCAGTAAACAGTCTACAAAAATGTTAAAAGGATTTTTTTAAAGCAATGACTATCAATAAATGCATGACAACCTACGGGAAACCCCATAGATCCAGAGTGTTGGTTCGCCGAGTGCCATCCCTCGAGCACTCGGCAAACAACCTTTTTTGCCAAGTGTTGAGAGGAAAACACTCGGTAAAAAAACACTCGGCAAAGAGGTTATTAGCCGTGTGTTTTTTCTGACACTCGGCAAACAACTCTTTGCTGACTGTTTTTTCTCCGGCACTCGGTAAAGAAGCAAGTTTGCCGAGTTTTCTCTGACACTCACAAATAAATATTTTTTCTTTTATACACCACAAACTTTTTTCTACTCTCTACATATAAAATGTGGTACTCCATGTTAAAGTTTGATAATTTTTTATATCTTTTCTATATTTAAATAATTAATTGCATATCAAGCAATTTTTTGAATCAAGTCAAAATTGAACCGCGAGTTATTTAAATAATGAAACAAAATGAGTACAAAATTGATATTCATATCATTAATTCCTGCTTGAGGCTTAACCAATGAAATGAAAAGGATTTTGAACATCTTGTTCAGGAAAGATGACTGCAAACATGTGGTCGTATGGTTTTTAATTTTTTTTAAAAACAAACATAGTCTGAAAATCTTGAGATTTGTCATGATGCAATGATATCATACGTGGAGGATATGGCAAAAATTTGAGAAGGTTTTGAACAATTTGTCACATATGATGTTTAGAAATCAACGTATCTCAGAGGAAGGATCGTAGCGTTGAGCAGGATTCAACAAGATTTGGAGTCGAAGTGACGGTCGAATTGTGATTTGACTACAAAACTTTTTGTATAGGCAAAAAGGAACAAAGATTGTTTCATGTTAATTTTTGGTAATTTTTTTGGAACCATTTGAAAATTTAAATGTATTAAGTCCCATTATAGAATTTTACTTGATACAAATTGAATTTGAGCTATACGTGCATAAAATAATTGAATTATATGAGTATAAAAATAAAATACATATTATTGAGTAAATTGGACAAGGTATTGTTGATATAATTAATATTAATTTAAATTTATGTAGGGAAAAAAGAGAAAAACAAGGGAAAACTTGAAAAAATGAAATAGAAAATCTTCGACGAGTGTTTATTGTTGGCACTCGGCAAAGAAGCTTTTGTCGATTGTTTTTCTGTTCACTTGGCAAAATGACCATGTCATCGATCCAACCCCCACAAATACTCTTCTCTTATTGGTCAAAAAGTCCCTTCCTCTTCCCTTATCTTCACTTCTCTCTCCCGACGCCCCCAGATCCCGTCATCCTCCCTTATCTTCTCTCCCCCGGTGCTCCCTCAGAACCTGCCATGTGCTGCCCCCATCCCCTCCCTCCCCTTGCCGTCTGTCTCTCCATCTGACGAGCTCGTCCCTTCCTCCCCGAGCAGCTCATCGTCCACCAGCCCCCCCCACACCTTGCTTAGAGCTCGTGCTCTATCAGCCATGGAGGGCTCGTGTGGAACCGCGCCTTTAAGAAACCAAGTTGAGAAGTGCCTTGGTTTATATATGATGAGTGATTGACCGGATGATTTGAGGCTTTGTGTTGTGTGTTTTTTGTTGTGTTGGGTTGTGTTTATGGCTATGCAAACTCTTATTGTTCTAAGTGGTGTGTTGTCGATGCACTCGTGATGAGTGGTTGAT
Source organism: Cenchrus fungigraminus (assembly GCA_036936925.1). Lineage (NCBI taxonomy): Eukaryota > Viridiplantae > Streptophyta > Magnoliopsida > Poales > Poaceae > Cenchrus > Cenchrus fungigraminus. The sequence goes on from CM072768.1 coordinate 25,106,925, forward strand.
AACGTTGTGTGGATTGACTCTTTGCTTAGTATTGCAAGTGCAGGTTGCGGCATAGTTTGCGTTGGTGCAGGTGAAGAACAGGCATGACAGGTCTTAGCCTCGCGGGGCCTCCGAGGAGTGGAGAGACAAGCAGGCTTGGTTCGAGGGACCCGGTGGCCGACGGGACCAAGTGCGGGCCGCATGGTGCAAAAAGAGAAAGACGCAGTCATGTACAAGAAGCCGGTGCAAGGTAGCGGCTAACAACCGAAGCTTGTACTCGGGGTTTGATGATTTACCCAGAAAACCAGTCATCGACGGTTTGTTGGTTTGGCAAAAAAAAACCAATGAGGAGCCGGTGCAGGGTAGCGGCTAACAACCGGAGTCTGCACGCGGGGTTTGTTGGCTTACTCCACAAAACCAACATAGAGCCGGGACGAACGTTGCGACCAAGTCAAGATGGAGCTTGGTGTGGAGGTCGGGCCAAGTCCGCGGGGTTCGCCGGTTGAGCCACAAAGCCGATGTCGAAGGCTCGACGTGACGGAAATGGTATTCGGGTTCGTCGGGAAGCTTCAAAGCTGAGGACACGCGGCATGATCGAGGTGCTTGCGTCGGAAGGACGCGAAGGCCCGGTGGATGCGCTGCCGTTTGATGGTGAACTTCATGTGTTACCCAAAATGCCCTTGTGAGGGTTTGTGTTGTAACTCCTTATGTAGGGGCACTTCCGTCATTTTCCGAATTGCCTATATATAGGAGGAGTGGCTGAATGGCAGCCATCACTTGGCTAGTAGGGTGGGAGTGCTCTTACATTTTGGGGTGCTCTTGGTGAGTGGATGAGAGTAGAGAGTTAGCTCTTTGTTTGAGCTTCTTGCCATCCAAGATTTGTGATTCTTGAGAGTGGCTTGTAACCGAATATGGCTAAGTGATTCATAGTTATTTCTCCATCTTAATCTTGTGCCAAATTGTTTTGCGAATCAACTCTATCTCCTTCTTTAATTCCGAGCATTTTTCTTTTTAGGCATTTTCGGAGCCTTTTTAGAGGGATTTTCGTTCGTCGGATTTGAGGGCATTTCCTCCCGGATTTCTTTGAGGGGACCACACATGAGTACCTTGTGACTCTTTCCTTGATCGTCTTCAGCTTGGACTGCTCGCTGCCTTTCCATCGATCTTGCTCTCATCCTGGAATCAGTGGTTACCTGCAGTGTGGGGTTGGGTTTGGTGACCTTCTGGTGAAAGCCTGGCTCGGGTCTGCCGGTGCTGACAATGACTACGTCCCTCTGTGTAGTTACCCTGTTGGGGGCATTGTCGCGGCCACCAAACTCCTTGTTTCGCCAAGTGAAGACTTGTACTGCTCCTTTGTGGGTGGTCGGACGTTGGCGGCGTCGGCGTCACGTTCTCCTTGGAGGCTTCGTCTTGCGTGACCCTTCTGCTCTGTCTACTTTAGCTCCGGATTGTTGTTGCGTCGATGATGTGCGAGTGTTCTCAGTGTCCTCTTGTCTGCAGGTGTCTCCTTGTCTCAGAGTTGCATCTCTGATCGTGTTGTTGTTGCTTTGGGGGTTGGTTAGCTTGCTGTTGTCTTCTCTGGTCGTTGTAGTTGTTGTTTCCTTTGTTTCTCCGCACCTTAGGGATTCTCCTAAGGTTGCTTATCCGTAACTCTCATCTTCTTAATGAAATACGTGTTTTGCATGTTCTTTAAAAAATTCATGTAACTTTTGAGCCCGCCGAACCAATATTTCACTTTGCTAGAAAGAGAACATGAGACCATGCATAGTATTTAAGAGCTCCGAAGTGGAGAAGAGATAATCTGATGTCAGCTCCCAAAATTGAGATGATTTTTAGTAGTCACTCCACTTGAAAAGACAATTGCTGTCGCTTACATTTCGATAGCCTCATAGCCATACAGGTTTCAGATTTCTGTCAATTACTACTCGAGGAATTGCATCTCCCAGAATTTATCAATCGAGGAATTAGCAGTTGAAAGCTTATGGGGAAGAAAAGCAGAGTAGTTCAGAGCAGAGATAAACTTCGTTAAGAAAAGCAGAGTATGTCCGCACTCTGCAGGGTGTGCATGCAGGTTCGCAGCAACACTGAGGTGCCAGAGTTCTTTCAGGCGCTCGGTCATGGAGAGGCATCCGCATCCACTAGACCACCGCCGTCGCCGCCGGCGGTCGCGTTGGCACATGCTCCGCCGGCCGTGATTCGGGAAGAGAAGACACCATGGTATTTTGCACATTTCCTCCTACGGGTACCATGTGTCGCTCACACATCCTTTTACAAGTTGAGGCCGAACTGCACACATCCTCAACTTGCGTACAGAGGCTACGTCCGAACTGCTTTGACTCCGGCCACGGAGCACTTCACTGGGAGCGAAGCCATGGCACATAGTAGCTAAACACGGAGTCATTAACGACAGACTACACACGCTGCAGTTGAAGATGTTGAACCAATAATGCAAGACGTTTTGGTGCTGCGCAATATATTGCTACAGCTTTTCTTTTTTTTTATATTTATTCATATATAGAAAAACAATCAAGAAGCGATCGAAACAAAAGGTAGTGTTCGATCAAATATGAAAACAAAGACGCAGCTTGCCCACGACCTGTGCTGCGTGCGCCATCCCACACGCCAAGTGGTGAACTCACGAGCCCAAATTAACTTAGGATAAGCCAATAACTGGGGGCTCACGCTACAAGCTGAACTGCAAATGATCGGAAAAAAAACTGAGTTGAACACAAGTTTACAAGTAATAATGGTGCCAACACGTCCGGCACTACTGGCCCGGTACAGCTCCATGGAAGTACCAGCACGATCTGGTTGTAGACATATCGATGTAAAACAATGTTCTCGACCATGCCAATGGTGCCACATTATTTTTTTCTCCTGCATAAGAAAAGCAGAATATTGTTAGAGCAACTCCAACAGTTTGTTATCTTAGCTTGACATCCATCTAATTTTGGCAAAACATGAAAAATTAGCCTCGAACAGTTTGGCAAAACAACTTGGCATCAATAGCAACTTGGCATCCCTACCCTCACGCGCGCATATATGCGCGCTAGTTTCCGCAGCGCATCCATCGTCTGAGAAGAGGTGGAAGGATATAAAAATAATTTTGTTTCTATCTCAGGGTTCCTGATGTAAGAGCAACTCCAACAGTTCCCCATCTCAGGTTGTCATTCTTATTTTTTTTGGCAAAATCAGAAAAAGCCTTCTCCAACAGTTCCCCATCTAAGAGCATCTCCTACAGTTTGGCAAACTAACTTGGCATCCATCTAATTTTGGCAAAACAAGAAAAATTAGCCTCCAACAGTTTGACAAATCAACTTAGCAAAAATAGAAACTTGGCAAAACTCACCTCCCCACGCGTAAATATACGCGCGCGGATCCGAGTTGCCATCGGCGTTTCTCCCACGGGAAAAACCAGGTGGGAGGGTGAAAAAAGAAATTAAGAATAGCGAAGGGTTCCTGATGCAAGTTTTCAAGAGGTGGAAGGGCTAAACATAATTTTGTTTCTCTCTCAGGGTTCCTGATGTAATTTAGATCTAGTTTTGCCAAGTGGATTATGCCAAATTATTGGAGATGAACTCTTTTTTTACTTGACATATCTTTTCAGAAGTTGGCAAAATACAAGATTTGCCAAGTAAAATTTGCCAAACTGCTGAAGATGCTCTAAGGTTGCCATTTATACCAAGTTGGGAAAAAACGCCTCCCCGCGCGCATATATGCGCGCGCCCATCCGCGGTGCATCCCTCGTAACAGAAGAGGTGGAAGGGCCTAAAAATAATTTTATTTTTATCTCAAGGTTGCTGATGTAAGTTTTCAAGAGGTGGAAGGGCATAAACAAATTTTGTTTCTCTCTCAGGGTTCCTGATGTAAGTTAGATCTAAGTTTGGCATGTGAATTATGCCAAACTGTTGGAGATGACCTCTTTTTTTACTTGGCATATCTTTTTAGAAGTTGCCAAAACACAAGATTTGCCAAGTAAATTTTAGCAAACTCTTGGAGATGCTCTAAGTTTTCAAAAGGTGGAAGGGCACAACATAATTTTTTGTCTCTCTCTGGGTTCCTGAAGTAAGTTAGATCTGGATTTGGCAAGTGAATTATGCTAAATTATTGGAGATGAACTCTTTTTTACTTGACATATATTTTTAGAAGTTGGCAAAACATAAGATTTGCCAAGTAAAATTTGACAAACTCTTAGAGTTGCTCTTATTTAATCTGACCGGCGTCCTTTGCAAGCTGCAAGAAGCAGAGTCGAATTATGGTCCAGGAACAGAGTTTACAGCTACGAGCTAGCGCAACAAGATTATTCTAGACATGCAAGTAAGTAGCTTATTATTCCAGATTTATCATAGAAAAATCCTAGCCGTACTTACGCTTGAACGACCTTGTGGTGATATACTACTCATGCACGATGTATAGAGTACCGTTGGCCATGCTTGTATAGAGTACCGTTGGCCATGCATGTGAGTAGTTAGTTTCATGGTGTAGTTAAACTAGCTAGAATTAGCCCTGCAAATGGTTTGGGCAGAAACAAGTTTAACAGGCTGGGTTTTTTGGTGGACTTACCTAGATTTTCGGAGCTTGGCGCTGAGACTGCGTTTCGCTCCCGGCCTCCGGGCGCAGACAAGAAGATTCCGGTTGTTGCTGTAGCTATTTGCTCTGCTGCTCCACCCAAGGCTCGAAGAAAGAAAGCTTCGAAGAAAGGAAAAGGAAGGAGCGAAGCTGGTGACATTTCTTCTTCCATCATTCGTCCTGAAAAGACCAAGTCCTTGGAATCTAGCAAGAAGAAACGCAAAGCTTCTGAGGATATTTCTGATGCTGAGGCTCAGGCGGCTTCGAGTCTTGCTCAGCTGGGCCAAAAGAAAGCTAAAAAGGCTGTAAAGAAGATTGCTGTTGCTACAGTTCAGCGCGTTCCTTCGGCTTTCTCAGATGATGAAATGACTGAAGAACCTCACCCAACAGGTTTCTCTTCTTGCTTATGGTGTGATTTGAGATTTGGCGTTCGTCATGGTTATAGTCCAGGTTCTGAGAATGAATTTGTTGATGTTGAAACTTTTTCAGACGATGTCCTCGAAGCTCAAGCTGCTCCTATTGAGTCTGCTGCTAATACTGAGGCTGATACTTCTCAAGTTTCGGCTTCTAAGGACAGGGCTTCTCCAGAATTTACCAAAGATTTGGAGCAGACTGTGCAAAAAAGTGGTGATCCTGCCGAGAACCCATCCTTTGTTGAGAAGCGCGAAGAACTTCCCGAAGGTCAAGATCCCTCTCCCTCAAATCGTTGCTTACAATGAAAATTTTGGTACATCTTTTAGAGGTGAATTACTAAGTGTTGGGGGTGAAATGGTTGATTCGGATGATGACGCTCCTAAATTTGCCTTGCTATGGACATCCCCTGAATTTGTGGATGAAACAGGAGAGGAATTGCCGAAGAAAAGATCTCGATTGACTGGCGAGACACCATCTGTTATTGAAAAGCATCTCTCTGCTGCTGAGAAGCAGATCTCCTCGTCTCTTCAGAAATCTCTGACGATTTTTAAGCCTGCAAACGATATTCCTTTGAGAAAGCTGAACCCGACAGGTTCGCATATTGCTTCTTTTCTCTTTGTGCTCTGATGGTTGCCTTATGTTTCTTAAACTTTCGTTACTTTAGGCTTTATATCTTTCGCAGTTTTTGAAGAGAATACTCGAAAACTCTCATCTTCGGAGCTTGCCAGTTTCCAGAAGACTTATGACCTAAAGGCGTCTATTGTTGGCAAGGTGGTCTCTGAACGGCTCCTTGAAAAAGATGAGGTTATTAAGAAGCTCTCCGGCGAATCTAAGAAGCTAAGGCGCGAACTTAACAAGGCTCAAGCTTTAGGTGTTGAATTAGAGCAACGGATTGCTGAGCTTGCTGACTCCCTGAAAAAGTGTCAAGATGAAAAGAGGCTTGCTGAAGCTGCCCTTCATGACTCGAAGAAAGATCTTGAAAAGCTAAACAAGACTCATGAAGATGATCTGAAAATGATCGAAAACCTTCGCAAGGATTCTGATAAGAATGCTAAAGCTGTTGACGAGCTTCGTGTTAGCAATGCGGAGCTTTCGACAAAAAATTCTGATCTTGCAAAGACTCTGAGCAGCAAAGAACAGAAGATTCAAGATCTTGAAAGGGCTTTATCTGAGCAAAGCAAAGTCTCAGGACAAGATGTTGATGAAATTAAGAAAAAACTGAAACTCTTATTCGGGGAGTACAGAGAAGCCCTGAAAAGCTTCGGTGTTCGTCCTGGCCCACTTCCTAAAAATGAAGAAATCTCCGATTTGATGGATTGGATTGAAGCTGAGTTCCGGGCTCTTCCTGACGCCATCTCAGGAGCTAGCGACTTCGCTGCTGCCTTTTCAGTAGAAAGTATTCTGAAGCTTCTCTACGATTTTGACTGCGTCGATCTCGTGAAGTTTCGCGAGAATCTTTCGCACTTTCCTGACGCCGGGAGCACTTCGATTATTCGTCCCAACGGAGACGTTCAAGCCATAAAGGTTAGATTCGCAAGGGAGTTTTGGTTTGCAAGCGGGAAGGAGTTCGCAAAAAAGATTGCCCGCGCCAAACTAGACAAGGTTGGTTTTTGGTAAACCTTGCCCGATTTTTGGCACCTCATGGATGTTTGTATCTTGATTTTTATTAACTCTTCTTTTTTTTATGTTTCTTCAGATGATTCAGAAAGAGGAACGTGGTAAAGCTGCGGAAAGCCAAGAATCACCCTCCGAATCTGAAGAAGATGACGATGCTACTGATGATGAAGATGGTTCGGAGGAAGCTGGCAGTGGTGACGGCAGCAGCAGTGGTGATGGTCAAGACGACGGGGGTGAAGAGAGCTCCGATCGTCAAACTAGCTCCCCGAAGGTTGACATCGATGGATGAAATTACGCTTGTCCGAACATCACTCTTGATGTCGAAAACTATATACTTGTATATTTGTGGGCTGCGAGTCCCCTTCTGAACTTTTGTCTTGTAAATTTTAACCTGCGCAGGTCCTGCAAGGTGGGCCTGTGCAGGATGTGATACCTTTGCGAATCCATCGCCAGGATCAAATAGTTAGTGGTGAAGCTTGGCGATTGTACAAAGAAGCTAATCCTGGATGCAGATTTACTAACTTTTGGGCCGAATGTTGTCAGTATTATTCGATGCGTAGTTTTCAACTTAGTTGGTTTTTCCTTCAACGAGACGGTTATGCTCTTACCAGCGAAGCCTCGAGTTCGCGGACCTTGGTGAAGACGGAGCCCCTTAGCCTACAACTAGCGATTGTAGCCTCGCTTATGCTAGTGATATTGTCGAAGAAAGGGGTTGTAAACCAGGCCGTATCGTCGAACTTCCTTTCTGAAATTCTCAGCTCTTGGAAGCTTTGTAATTTTGATTTTATGAAATTTTGTATGAAACTAAGGCAATAAACTTGTTTTTTAAGAAAAAATGTCACCCTCCCCACCTTGCCATTTTCATACAAAATTTCATGGGTGTCTGAGAATTGATAACCCCTTTCGAATGCAGGTCGACGAAATTTGTTTCACGAATTTTGTGGACTTGCGCCCGCTTGGCATACTTGCCCGGGTTGATATCGCAACCTTCAGTTGCTTCAACCTTCCTTTATGAACTCTGGCCTTCGGAGATGATTGAGCCCCTTGGCCCTTGGAAGAAGATTTTCCTAAAAAAGTTCGTATAACTCTTCATGAATGTTCTCTACTATTCTTATTTGCTCTTTCATCAGAGGTAACTTTGGCTATAACTTTTCACACATAAAATTCAGAACAGAAACGCTTGTGTTTTCTGGGCCACAACCTTCAGTTGTTCCCGTGCTTTTGGTAGGATGTCCCTTCAAGGTGGGATATAGGCCACAACTTGCTGTTGTCTCTGGCCTTTCGGTAGGAAATCCCTTTTAAGGTGGGATTTAGGGCACAACTTGTTGTTGTCTCTGCCCTTTCGGTAGGAAATCCCTTTTAAGGTGGGATTTAGGGCACAACTTGTTGTTGTCTCAGCCCTTTCGGTAGGAAATCCCTTTAAGGTGGGATTTAGGCTTTCACGGAGCCTTTGGCTATCAAGGAGCCTCTTTCACAGAACTTTTCTTTTCTTTTCTTTAATCTCGGCTTTCACGGAGCCCTTTCACGATTTCTTCTTTCACATGATGGAATTCGGGCTATAACGGAGCCTTTTCTCAAGAACTTTTTCTTTCTCACGATGGAACTTCTTTCTCACAATGGAACTTAGGCTATCACGGAGCCTTTTCACGAACCTTTCTCATGATGGAATCTAGGCTATCACGGAGCCTCTTTCACGAACTTTTCTCATGATGGAATCTAGGCTATCACGGAGCCTCTTTCACGAACTTTTCTCATGATGGAATCTAGGCTATCACGAAGCCTTTTTCACGAACTTTCTTTCTCACGATGGAATTCAGGCTATCACGGAGCCTTTTTCACGAACTTTTCTCATGATGGAATCTAGGCTATCACGAAGCCTTTTTCACGAACTTTCTTTCTCACGATGGAATTCAGGCTATCACGGAGCCTTTTTCACGAACTTTCTTTCTCACGATGGAATTCAAGCTATCACGAAGCCTTTTTCACGAACTTCCTTTCTCATGATGGAATTTCTCAAGACACATGATTTGGGGGAAAACTCTTTTCATATGTATCACAAAGAGTATTTACATAGGATCCGCCTCGTTAAAAACCTTGCCCCTTGATTTGGGGCCCCCTTTGCAAGGAAAAGAGTATGGTCCTTCTTATTCTAACTTAAATGCGAGAAGTAAATATTTTTATTCCCGAAACCACTTATAGATCCGTGGTTCGGAGTTTTACATTTTTATGAAATTTGAACTTGCGGAAAGAAATGCTGAAAATAAGTCTAACTACTTTCAAGATTTTCAAGGGTAGTACCTCTTTAAGCTATCAGCATTCCATGAATGCGGCAGCTCTTCGCCGGTTTGGTCTGTCAAGCAGAAAGCCCCTGGTATGTTTGTTTCTTTCGCTATGTATGGCCCTTCCCAGGATTCTTGAAGTTTCCTGGGGTTTTCCCAATTTTTCTTTCTTTTCAACACTAGATCGCTAGTCTTGATATTTTTCCTGACTATTTCCTTGTCCCTCCATGCCTTGGTTTCCTTCTGGTATTTTTCAATGTTATCAGAAGCTTCAAGGATTGTCAATTCAATCATGTCTTTCTCCACCTTCATGTCAATTTCCTCGATCTCTTTTGCTTTCAGCACTCTTAGGCTTTCGTTCTTGATTTCTTCTGGTGTCGTTGTCGAAACCAAGCACCCCAAAACTTTCTCCTTTTGTATGCCGAAAACACACTTTTCGGGATTCAGCTTAAGATCGGCTGCTCTGAAATTCACGAATGTTTCTGCTAGATCGCTGATGTGGTCATCTAAGTACGCTTTCTTCGTTTCGCTGTCAGCGACAATCTCAATTTTCTCTTTATCTCTCTTGGCTTCAACGTAGGGTTCTTTCCTTTCTTCAGTAGAATTCAGCTGATGCACATTGCTTTGACCTGGTGTGAAGCCCTTCTCAATGTTTCGGGCCTCTTGTTGATCGCCGAACACTGTGATGACTCCTTTTGGAGCTGGGATTTTCATGCATAGGAGTTGTTGCCTTATGACAGCATCGAACTTGTTAATGAATCCTCTGCCAAAAATCGCGAGGTATGGATGGTACATGTCGACTACGTCGAAAGTGATAGTTTCTGTTCTGGCATTGTCAAGATCTCCGAAGGATACAGGCAGAGCTATTCTTCCCACTGGCTTGATTGATTTTCCTCCGAAACCTAGTAACGGGTATTCTGGTGGCTGCAGCATGTGTTGACTCAAGCTCATCTTCTCGAAAGTTTTCATGAATAAGATATCTGCTGAACTTCCGTTATCCACCAGAACTTTTCCGATAACCCGTCCAGCTATGTTCACTTCGATGACCATGGCATCGTTGTGGTTTGTTGACTTTAGTTTGAAGTCTTGTTCGGTGAATGTTATCGGTACCTTGGCCCACTCTGGACGCGCTGCTGGACCATCATTGATGACTGTGTTGATAGATCTGAGGTAATTGTTTCTTTGTCTTTTTGTGTCAAACTCCATGGCCGAACCTCCTGTTATAGGCATGATAGTTCCGAATGAAGGTAATGATTTCGGGTTGTTGCCTGTTGAACTCGACTCAGGCCTTGATGAACTGTCCGGAGGTGGTGGCAATATTTCTTGAATCAGTTGTGGCTGCTGAATGGTTTGAATTGCCTGAGACTGAGGGTAGAATTGTTGAGATGGCTGCCAAGGTGATTGTGCCTGCTGAAACCGCTATACTGTGACTGGATTCGGCTGATGACCCATGAATTGTGGTTGCCAGAAGTTCGGACAGAATTGATTCGGCATTGTGGAGGCGATCCAACTGCAGATTGAGTGCGGTGATAGCAGAGAGTACCAGTTGAGCACTGGGCCTTCGCAAGCAATGATGAAGGACTTGGCTAGTGCGATATCATCTCCTCCTGTTGAATTCACAGCTGCTTCGTAACTCATGAGGAACTGTCTAGAGTTTTCATACCCCTTGTACTTCGGTAGAGAGACTGGTTTGTACTTTGGTGGCCACGGTGTTATTTGCAACCCAAGTGAGAGTGGTGAGTCTGGATCCGCGAAGTGCGAGATTCCGTTGCCTGCGAAGAAATTTTCTCTGGAAGTTCTTTTGTTCTGGCCAGAGTTCTGGTGTGGTGAATCACGCCACAATGAACTGTTCTCTTGTTCTTTCATTTCATCGATTTCTCTTTGCATTCTCTCTATTTGCTCTTTTGCTTGGTTAAGTTTCTCCAGCTTCTCCTAAGCTTTCCTTCTTGCTTCCAGCTGGTTCGCGAATCTTTCTTTCTCTTTCTGAACTTTTTGGTTCACCCTTTCTAGTTCTCTGTCAACAGTTTGATCATCATCCTCATCAGCTTCTTCTTCAGTGAATGGTTCTAGAGTATGTGCTGTTTTCTCAGCTCTTGCCCTCTGAAGGGCCTCAAGTTTTGCCCTCTTTTCTTGGTCTGTGATATGTGAAGGTTCTACAGTAAGAGAGATTCCATTGTTTTCTTTAGCGTAGTGATCTTCTTGGTTGACCTCAGTAGGTGTGTTCTTCTTGGACTTCTTCTGTGGAGGCATCTGAGTTGTTTTTCGGCTGAGACCACGGTGGGCGCCAATGTTGGGGGGTTTGAAAATCGGATGGGATCCCCGAACACAAGATTCCGAAATAAACTCGCGAAGGTAAGAACGGAAGAGGGGACAATGAATCCCCGAAAGTCTGTACTCGCCTCAAAAGTTCTGAATCCCCCTTACACGTGCCCTCGGGCTCCTTTTTATAGGGAGACGAAGGGACTTTTACATTCCGATGTTACCCTCGAATCTAAAGAATATTCCTAGTGTGAACATGTACATGAATGTCTTTTACATCCCGTTATTTGCGGGGCTAATTTCATACATTTACAAGCCTGCCACTAGTTCACACTTCAAACCCGGACTTTTTGAGATGACGTCTTTGACTTGGCCTCCCATTGACCTCCGAAACCTCATTCATGAAGTTCATCACTTGTCAAGACTTCCGAACTGAGATTCCTCAAGCTTCCCGAAGTTCGCAGGTTCATGACTTCCTGAATTCGCCAGATTCCAATCGCCCTGAAACAGACAGCAGACTTGCGATCCAAGGCCAGTTCGGCGATTATTTTGCACGATGTTAGAAAGTCAACGAATCGTGTAAAATTAACAGAACACCTTTACGAATGCTTCCTTGCTATGAAACAGAATTTCCACCCTGAGGCACATTCACGAATAAATTCATGAATTCGGCAACTCCGACGTTTCGAGGGTAAAAGATTTTTGCCCAATTCCCCAACAGTGGCCCAAGGCCAGGTCATCAATAGTAAATTCACCTTGGCCAAAATCCTCCACTTCTATGCAGAATTTGAACGTTTCAAGCCTGGGCATAGCTCCTTGTGGGAATATTGATGGCACCATTGCAAAATTAGCAGAGAATTTCCATTTTACTGTTACTGGAAAAGCGGTAGGGCTGACCACGAATGACCTTTCCAGCTTTTGGATGTGGTCTCCAGACACTTCTACTTCGAGAACACGAACAGCCGGCAGCATCCCGAGGACTTGGATGTCCTCCCTTCGCAATTGAACCACCCTTTATATACAATTGGGGTAGGTGGCGAAGAGATTCATGATTAATCCATGCTGGGAGCATACTGATTTTTCTGAGGATCATAATGCGCAGGTTGCCTAGGGACATAGCCGCTGAGCCATCGAGATCAGCTGCCACTCCACCTGTGCCTACAGATAGAATTTCAATTTTGTGCAGGTTGCCTATGGACGCCACCAAAGCTGTGCAAAGGCTTTTATCCAATCTATCTTCATTGTCACTTTTTAGAAACACACCGAGCATTGTCAGTTGCTTCATATGGCCCAGCTCTTCAGCAACATCTGCAGAATCCACTGCAGCCACTGATAGTTGTTCTAGTGATTCTAGGCACCTCAATCCATTTGGCAGCCTTGTACTATCATCATCAACGACGAGGAACATCAGTTGCCTTAGACCTACAATGCTTGATGGTAGCTCTTCTATTTCAGTGCCAGATAAGTTCAAAGTCTGCAAAAATTGTAACCTCCCTATCTCTACTGGCAGCTCACCGGCATATCCAGTATCTGCTAGACTTAGAAACCTTAGGTGAAGTAGGTTCCCTACAAACTTCACATTTGGATGGTCCTTGAGATTGCAAGATTCAAGATCCAATACACGCAAGAGATGGCAACTTGAAACGGACCGCATTGAACTATCTACAACAGTACCAAACAGACTAAGGGACCGCAACTTTGACATTTCCATTGAAGGCCATGTAGTATTGCGGAGAGATATCCTACGAACCTTGCTGTGAAAACATGGTGTGCTCTGCTTTTCATCACCTTGTACAATGGTAAGAAAATTTTGTTCTCTTGATAAGGAGCAAATGAGTTCAAGTACCATATCATGCACACGACAAGAAACAGGAGTACCATCAAAACCTGTATTTGCTACTTGAATGAGGCTTCTATTTAGTAGCTCATTGAAGTAACTCTCTCCAAGCTCAAACAAACTTTTGCTACCTTCTTCATGTTGGACAAAATCTTCTGCAATCCATCTCCATATCAAACGATACTTGTTAATCGCATAGTCTTCTGGAAATGTACTTAGATACAATAAACATGTCTTCAAATGAGAAGGTAGATCATAATAGCTAACAGATAGTATCCTTCTCATATCATATTGTCCATATCGTGATTATTACTTCCAAGACCCAAACCAATAGACTCATACAACATGTTCCACTCTTTTATATTTCCCAACTTATTTGCAAGCAGACTTGATGTAGTAATGATAGCTAATGGCACACCTCTACATTTCTTCAAAAACTTTTTGGATACTTCAGAAAAATCTTTAGGGCATTTGTCTTCAGAACCAAAGATTCTTGTGTAGAACAATATTTTGGAGCTCTCATAGCAAAGTGGTTTCATCTCATAAAAACAGCCAACTTCCACAGCAACATCATGCTTGCTTGTAGTGATGACAATTTTATTTCCTAAGCTATTGTCATCCAGAGCATGCTTTTTTGTGTTCCATGATGAAACATCCCATACATCATCTATAACAATGAAATACCTACATATATGAAAGCAGAGGAGCCAAAATATAAGTAAGCATACATGATGATGTTAAAATTTTACCTATTAAATTATTATGAGTTGAAATCTAAAGTTACTGGCATGACGTTACAGAGGAATTAAATATTGAAAATCTACAGCTACAATAAGGACAGACCAAGATGTAGTAACGTCGTCTAATAAATTTATATAAGCGAAGCATAGAAGTAGCATAATATATTATGAATAGCGTACCTCTTGTCCTTGAGGAATTCCCGGAGTTCATCAATTAGCTGCCTCTCATCCAGTATTGTGAAATTGGATCGCATCACGTAACCAGCAGCCTTCTCAAGAGCCATGAGAATGTCTCTGAAGACCTTTTTCAAATCTGGCTTTTGACCAACCGGAACAAAAGCTTTAACAGGGATGTTCAAGGTAAGCTTATCATACACTACTTTGACAAGAGTGGTCTTGCCCAATCCTCCAGAACCAACAACAGAAACAATCCTCGTCTCTTTGTTGGGAACATCGTCGTCATCTCCTATGGTAAGCATCTGTATGAGCTTATTCATTGGCTTATCGATGCCAACGAGCTGCATCACTTTGGTGTAGAGAGCTGAGAGGCGAGGATCGATGCTTGTTGTGGAAGTTGGCTTAATGTCATCAACTGTGTACCTTCCACGCAGCTTGGCCACATCCTCGAGCTGCTTGCTGAGCGCATCGATCTCGCCGGCAATCTTGTGCCGAGCCTTGCCTTTGCTTAAGCTAAATATATTGCGTATCTTCTTCAAGAGGTGTTTGACCTTGGCTTCATCAGCTGGCTCCTTACTAGCGCCCCTGTCGACACCAATGTTTTCAAATCGTAAAATCGAACCTTATCGTAAGGGTACCGATAAGATGATAAATCGTGATAAGTCGTCGATAAGCCTGATTAATCGAGGCTAATCGACCTTATCGGTAGTATAATCGTCCTATCAGTATAGGACCAATATACATACCATATAGTATATCATCAACATAATTTTGAACAAATATAAACAAAAAAGTATAATAAGAAGCAACAATAGAGGAAAAAAAAGCTGAGCAACTAGCCAACCATAACAGAAAGCAATCACATAATTAAACGAGGTCTCAAATGAAGTCTAAATGTCTAATACATCAAAAGCTGGGTGCCCAGTTAAGCAACATTACAAATAATTAGCAGTAAAGTCCCTCAAAACTTATGGCCTCCAGTCATATCGGACGACTTATCACGATAAGTGGACGATTAATCGGACGATTTGATTTCTTATCGCTCAACTCGGGTCGCTGGCCCTTATCGGTATGCGCTGAGCGATAAAGACGATTTATCGCGATTTATCACGATAAATCGGACGATTTGAAAACACTGGTCGACACGGACCAGAAAAGTGTCGAGGATGTCCTCCATGTCGTAGGATGCCTCCCTGACGTCACGAGCCCAGAGAAGGACCAGCTCATCGAGCTCATGCAGCGGCACCTGCGCTACCTTGCGGAGGACGGCATGCATGTTCTCCAGCTCCCGAGCGCCAGACCTGATTTGGTCCTTGACGCAGGTCTGCAGCTTGTACTCATCCTTGAGTAGCTCTAACAGCTTTGAGGGGAGCTTGCCCAGGGCACCCGTCACCAAGTCCATGCTCGGATGGGTGCTCTACCTATGTGTTACTCCCTCCCGCTCACATGTTGCTTCTTCAATCCAACAACAATTATGCAGGAGAAAAGCATGAGAATTTGAATCCCATAGTAAACTTTTAAGGGAAAATTACATATTTCCATATGAACAGAAAGTTTACAATCTATGCAAGTAAAATACATATATTTAAAGAACAAAACAATATTCCTATAACATCTAAAGTTTCAATTCACCTAGATTAGGAGTCTTGGAGACAAGCGGCTGATCTTCCCAGCGAGCGGCTGTGACGACCCAGGTCCAAAAATGCGAATGCCCCCTAGGGCGCTCTGGCTCGATCGTCTGAGGGTGTAGTAGCATGCGGCGAGCTCTCATAGGGAAGTGGCCTGCGACCTGTTTAGTTGTCCATGCGACTTGTTTATTACCTCGAGATTCGACGAGCACATGTGAAACCCACTTCCATAGTAGATCATATCAGTAAATAATGTAACATGCTAAAGCGTCTTGTTGGTTCATCACAAAGCTTCGGTTTTGTTTATGTATTACTAACATCGAGATGTATGCAGTCTGCTCAGATCAGCAAATAGTTATGCAAATTGCTTATTGGAGTATGAACCGGTTTATTTGGCCTCAGAGTTCTGAACATACAGTCTATAGGTTGGTGATGAAATATACAGTAATTAAATCGCTATAACAAGGTCAGTCAGCATCTTGGTATACTAGTTCCAACTGCTTTTTTCCTCGAGATTCCAGCTAGTATAGCCTGCCTTCAGTTTTTTGTTCCCCACGTAGAGAGAGGAACGTGAAAATGGGATCAAAAGGCGTGACACAGAGAACTCTGCATGCATGTTCTCTAAATCGATCGAGCGAGCACTTGAACATGTTCGGCAGCTCGAGGACTTGCTGCTAAGAGCTGTATAGAAGAATGTAAACTAAAACGCGTGGGTAGAAAATAAAATATGCATGCCTGCAGTGTGGGTTGCGACATCTGGGAGAAGAAAAAGACATGCACCAAAGACACGCCCCGCTTTGTTTCCATGCTACTCCACTGTCTATTGTCGTGTGCGGAGTAGCCACCGTACCAGTGGCCGAACGCGGCAGCACTACTCTGCTAGCTGCAAATAAACAGAACAGGGGAATCTCAATATTCGGGTATTCATCTGTATAGGATGGCCAAGCCCACGCTGCCTACTACCTAATACGCATGCAACTACTCTGCAGCAAGGGCACACGAGACGACGCCGTCAGCTACAGCTTAACGTCACGTCCTAAGCTGCTTGATACTAAACGTTCAGGTAACTTTCAGATAATTTCGAAGATGGAGGAGTACACACCCTTCAGCTAGCTTGTTGACTCACGATACACACTATCACAGAAACGATTTCAGCTGCTTTTAGATCAAATATTTACCAACCTGCCTCTGATATGTTGTATCAGTTCGATTCTATTATTCTTTCTCTCACCTGCGACACTCTCCCACCCTCACGCCGCCACCCGCCGCACGAGCTCTGATGGGAGCTGGCAAGGTCCACCATGCGCGGGCGCCTCTCGTGCGAGCTCCGCCGGCCGTGGGTGACACGGGCGCTCTCCACTATCTATGGGTGCCGTGGGCGAGCCTAGCCTCGCACTAGCTCCACTGGTTGTTGGTGTTGTGGGTGAGCTCCTCCTGGCCGGCGGCTGGGTGCCACGGGTGAGCTCCTCCTGATGGGTGGTGAGCCGCCGCGTACAAGCTTGGGCTGCGACTCTCTTCCCCGCCGGCCTGCGCGGGCGCCCCTGGCTGCAGGCGAGGTCCACCTCACGCAGGCTCCGCCTGCCGTCACGTGGTCCTACATTGCGGTGAAGAAGATGAGGAGAGAGGGGGAGGAAGGAGAGGAAGATGTAGGGTTGTGTCAATGACATGTGGTGGCCGCTTGTAAGTGGGAGATATTTTCAAAATGCCACAACAGTTCAGCCAAACGGTCTTTTGTTTTTCCAAAGCTGTTTTTCACAGCTACTTTTCACTACCCGCAGCCCACAGCTCCTGCAAAAGCCACAACACCCAACCAAACACACCCTGAATTTCAGCTATACAGTGTTGGGGGGTCCGAAAATCGGATGGGATCCCCGAATACGAGATATCGGAATGAAGACACGAAAGTAAGAATGGAAGAGGGGACAAGGAATCCCCGAAAGTCTGTCCTCGCCTCAAAAGTTGTGAACCCCTTTACACGTGCCCTCGCGCCCCCTTTTATAGGGAGACGAAGGGACTTTTACATTCCGAGATTACCCTCGAATCTAAAGAATATTCGTAGTGTGAACATGTACATGAACGTCCTTTACATCCCGTAATTCGCGGGGCTAATTTCACACATTTACAAGCCTGCCACTAGTTCACACTTCGAACCCGGACTTTTGAGGCGTCGTCTTTGACTTGGTCTTTCTTTGATTCCCGAACCTTCATTCACGAAGATCGCCCACCATCACGGTCCTTGAATTAGACTCCAGAATCTGCAGCCGAAGAGAAGTTCTTCAAGTTTCCCGAAGCTCACAGCTTCGCGGTTTCCCGAATTCGCCCAATTCCAGTTGTCCTGAAACAAAAATACAGACTTGCGATCCGATGCCAATTCGGTGATTATTTTGCACAGTCGTTAGAAAGTCAGCGAATCATGTAAGAATAACAGAACACCTTCATGAATATTTTCTTGCCACGAAAACATAGCATTGACCCCGCGACGTATTCACGAATGTATTCACGAATTCGGCAACTCCGATGTTCCGAGATGTATTCACGAATATATTCACGAATTCGGCAACTCCGATGTTCCGAGACGTACTCATGAATATATTCACGAATTCGGCAAATCCGATGTTCCGAGGGTGAAAGGTTTTCGCCCAATTCCCCAACACTAGCC
This sequence comes from Cenchrus fungigraminus, assembly GCA_036936925.1. NCBI lineage: Eukaryota > Viridiplantae > Streptophyta > Magnoliopsida > Poales > Poaceae > Cenchrus > Cenchrus fungigraminus. Next base: position 25,125,083 of record CM072768.1, read on the forward strand.
CCTCGGGGAAGCGGGTTGACTCCGACGATCCGTTTCCACGAACAACTCTCAGAATTTCGGTAAAAAACATCACCCTCGGAACGTCGGAGTGGACACGCGTCCCCCTGAAAATGCGCAACGGTCATCTCGAGGCGGTTTCTTGAATTTACCCCCCCTACCCTATAAATAGGAGGTGAGCGCTGTAACTTTGTTTCACCGTTCCGTTGCTTTCTTCGGAAGTTTTCAAGCACTCTCGAAGAAAAAAGCTCTTCATCTTATCATGCCCGAAGTTCGGCAACTTCTCTGTTCTTCGAAGGTATTTTGCTTATTCTTCTTTCGTTGTTTTATCCGTTTTTTCGTAGGTTTTCATTTCTTATAAATTGATATACATTTCGTACTTGCTTTATTCTCGAGTAGGTGGCTCGTACTAAAAGTACTGCTAGACCAATGACTTCTGACAAACTGGCTGCTGGTGGTGTCCCGCCAACCGGAGAAAATGTTCACGATTCTGGGAATGTTCAGTCTCGTATAGATGATCTGGCTGCCGAAACCATTCGCGATTCCGGCAGTAGTGAAGACGGGGAGATAAGATCTGAAAACAGATCTGGCGGTGAAGAGGATCTATCCAATGTCGATGCTGATGTGAGTGAACTTGTTGTCATGAAGGCTAAACCTTATCCCCCGGCTTTCATTTTCGGCGAATCAAAGGTCACGGCCGATCTTATCAAAGAATATGAAGAGGCAGGACTTTTCCCTGCTGGTGACGGACGTCCTCCTTCTGGTGAACAAGTCCCTGCTCCCGAAGCAAATGAAGTTGTTGTTTTCAGGGATTTCTTTACCTGTGGACTTAGATTTCCCTGTGATCCCAATCTGCCTTCCATTCTTGAGAAATTTTCTGTGAAGATACATCAATTGACACCGAACTCTTTTCTGGAAGTTTCAAAGTTCTTTTGGATCATGAAGACTTTCAAGTGCACCTTCGGTGCTGACATATTCGCTCGTTTATTCGAGCTTGTGATTGAGAAGGATATTCTCAAGCTTGACGATGGGAAGTACTATGAAGCGCATTATGCGTGTTGTACTTTCAACACCCGAAGACAAAATTTGCGAAAAGGCCTCACCCGAATCCAACTTGCACCCTGCAGTAAGACCAACTTCTCCCAAGTTTGGAGCTCATATTGGTTTTATGTAAAGGTTGACATGTCTAAGGTTTCTGGCTATACTTGGCCAGCCTACCCCTTCTACTCACCCAAGGAACCAGTGAATGCTATTTGCACTGCTTCGTATAACAACCGTATCATTGGCTTCAAGAACTGCGAAAACACTTTCTTTCTAGCCAGTACCATTCTCGGAGGTCGCGATGCCATTGAGGAATTCGTTGCGGCTGAAGTTTGGCCGATATCTGATGGCTGGAAACCTGCGAACATTGTTTCTTTGGATGTAGACTGGGCATCGCAGCAAGTGCCGTTTCCACGATTCAACTTGCGGCTTAAGGAAGGCCAGAGTGTAGAAGATTTTATCACCGAAGTTGAAGAAAAAGTTAATGCCATGCTTGGCGAATCTACTCTTAATGAGTACAAGTCTTTCAAGAATATTGTGAAGCACAAGAAGAGAGTGAATCGTGTATTTTCGGAACTTAGCGCTGAGACCGCTCTTCACTCCCGCCCTCCAGGCGTGGACAAGAAAGTTCCGGCTGTTGATGTGGCCAGTTGCTCGGCTGCTCCACCCAAGGCTCCAAGAAAGAAATCTTCAAAGAAAGGAAAAGGAAAAAGCAATGCAGGCGATACTTCTTCTTCCGTCATTCGTCCCGAGAGGACTAAGTCTTTGGAATCCTGTAAGAGAAAAAGAAAAACTTCCAAAGACATCTCCGATGCCGAAGTTCAGGCTGCCTCATGTCTCGCGGAGCTGGGCAAGAAAAAGGCGAAGAAAGCTGTGAAAAAAGTCACAGCTACTATCGTTCGGCGCGTTCCTTCGGCTTTCTCTGATGACGAGATGACTGACGAACCTCGCCCAACAGGTTTCTCTTCTTGCCTATGGTGTGATTTAAGATTAGGTGTTTGTCGTGGTTATACTCCTGGTTCTGAGAGCGAACTTGTTGATGTCGAAACTTTTTCAGACGATGTCCCCGAAGCTCGGGAAATTCCAGTGGGTTCTGCGATTGGTGCTGAGGCTGAGGCTGGTTGTTCCGGAGCTCCTATCACTAATGATGAGGCTTCTCCGAAGTTTACAAAAGATTTGGAGCGCACGGTGCAAAAATGTGGTGATCCTGTTGAAAACCCGCCTTTGATTGAAAAGCGTGAAGAGATCCCTGAAGATCAAGATCCCGCACCCTCTGTTACTGTTTACAACGAGAGTTTCGGTACGTCTTTTAGAGGTGGTCTGTTAAGCGTTAGCGGTGAGGTGGTTCATTCGGATGATGGTGTTCCCAAGTTTTCCTTGCTACGGACGTCCCCTGAATTCATGGGTGAAACAGGAGAAGATGCTCCGAAGAAGAAACTTCGGTTGGCTGGCAAAGCGGTTGCTGTCGCCGAGAAGCAATCTTCTTCTTCCCTCCAGAAATCTGTGACGATCTCCGATGCCGTAGTCCAAGTTCCTCTAGGAACACTTAACAGAAAAGGTTTATAAGTTGTTTTTCTTTTTTATATTCTGCTGTTTTTCTTGTTCTCTTCATATAACTTGTTGCTGTGTTCTCTTGTGGTTTTCGCAGGTTTTTAAGAAGCTGTTCGAAAACTTTCGTCAACTGAGCTTGCAAGCTTCTGCAAAACCTATGACATGAAAGCATCCATCGTTGGGAAGGTTACTTCTAAACGGATCTTAGAGAAGGAAGGGCTTGTTGAGAAACTTTCTGGCGACTCTAAGAAGTTAAAGCGTGAATTGAACAAAGCTCAGGCTTCGGGTCTTGATTTGGAAAAACGAATCACAGAGCTGGTGGATTCTTTGAAAAAATTCCAAGATGAGAAAAATCTTGCCGAAGCCGCTCTTCATGATTCTAAGAAGGATCTCGAGAAGCTTAACAAGACTCACGAAGATGATCTGACCATGACTGAGAATCTTCGCAAAGAATCTGATAAGAACGCCAGGACTGTTGAAGACCTTTCATCGAAAAATTCTGAGCTGGCGAAAACTTTAAGCTCAAAGGAACAGGCGATCCAAGATCTTGAAAAGGCCCTTTCTGAGTGGAACAAAAATTCAAGTAAAGATGTTGCCGAGATTAGGGAAAATCTGAAACTTTTATTTGGGGAGTACAAGGACGCTTTGAAGCACTTTGGTGTCCGTCCGGGTCCATTTCCTGAAAGTGAAGAAATCTCCGATCTTATGGACTGGATACAGATAGAATTCCGAGCTCTTCCCGACGTTATCTCAGGAGCTAGTGACTTCGCAGCTAGTTTCTCAGTGGAAAGTCTTCTGAAGCTCCTCTATGATTTTGATTGCGTCGACCTTCCGAAATTCCGCAATGCACTTTCATGATTCCCGGATGCTGGAAGCACCTCTATGATTCATCCCAATGAAGACATCCGCGCTGTAAAGATCAGATTCGCAAGGGAATTCTGGAATGCAAGTGGGAAAGAATTCGCGAAGAAAATTGCCCGCGACAAACTCGAGGAGGTTGATATTACAAACTTGGCATCTTACTAGCACGTGCTTCTTCGATTTCTGCTAACTTCTTTTATATCTTTTCAGATGATTCAAAAGGAGGAGCGTGCTAAGGCTGTGGAAGGTCAAGAACCATCCTCTGAATCTGAAGGAGGTGATGATGCTGATGATGAAGAAGACGGTTCGGGGAATGCAGGCAGTGGTGACAGCGGAAGCAGCAGTGATGGTCAAGACGACGGGGATGAAGAGAGCTCCGATCGCCAAACTAGCTCCCCGAAGGTTGATATCATTGGATGAGAATACGCTTGTCCGAACACTCACTCTTGATGTCGAAAACTATACACTTGTATATTCGTGGGTTGCGACCCCCCTTCTGAACTTTTATCTTGTAAATTTTAACCTGCGCAGGTCCTGCAAGGTGGGCCTGTGCAGGATGTGATACCTTTGCGAATCCATCGTCAGGATCAAGTAGTTAGTGGTGAGGCTTGGCGATTGTACAAAGAAGCTAATCCTGGATGCCGATTTTCTGACTTTTGGCTTGAAAGTTGTCAATATTTCTCTATGCGTAGCTTTCAACTGAGTTGGTTTTTTCTTCAACGAGATGGTTATGCTCTTACTAGCAGCGCTTCAAGTTCTCGATCCTTCGTGAAGATGGAGCCCCTTAGCCCTGTAACTGGCGATTGTAGTTTTGCTTATGCTAGTGACATTGCTGAAGAGAGGGGTCGTAAACCTGGCCGTATCGTCGAACTTCCTTTCTGAAGTTCTCAGCTCTTGGAAGCTTTGTAATTTTATTTTTGAGAAATTTTGTATGAAACTAAGGCAATAAGTTCATTTTTTAAGAAAAAACGTCACCCTTCCCACCTTGCCATTTTCATGCAAAATTTCGCGGAGTCCCAAAGATTGATGACTCCTTTCGAATGGAAGTCGACAAAATTTATTTCACGAATTTAGTGGACTTGCGCCCGCTTGGCATACTTGCCTAGGTTGATATCGCAACCCTCAGTTGCTTCAACCATTGTCTTGTGATTACTAATTTTTCGGAGATGGTTGAGCCCCTTGGCCCTTGGAAGAATGCTCTTGGCTGGAGCAACTTTGTTGAAACACTTTGAATAAATCTTCATGAATGTTCGTATAAAACCATTATTTGCTCTTTCAATCGAAGTAACTTTGACTTTTACTTTATAATTTTTTCACTCATAAAATTCCGAACAAAGACGTTTGTAACTTCCTGGGCCACAACCTTCAGTTGTTCCCGTACTTTTGGTAGGATGTCCCTTCAAGGTGGGATTTAGGCCGCAACTTGTTGTTACCTCAGGCCTTTCGGTAGGAAATCCCTTTAAGGTGGGATTTAGGCCGCAACTTGTTGTTGCCTCAGGCCTTTCGGTAGGAAATCCCTTTAAGGTGGGATTTAGGCCGCAACTTGTTGTTGCCTCAGGCCTTTCGGTAGGAAATCCCTTTAAGGTGGGATTTAGGCTTTCACGGAGCCTTTGGCTATCAAGGAGCCTCTTTCACAGAACTTTTCTTTCCCTTCTTTAATCTCGGCTGTCACGGAGCCCTTTCGCGAATTCTTCTTTCTCATGTTGGAATTCAGGCTATAACAGAGCCTTTTTTCGCGAACTTTTTCTTTCTTATGATGGAACTCAGGCTGTCACGGAGCCTTTTCATGAACTTTTTCTTTCACATGTTGGGATTCAAGCTATCGCGGAGCCTTTTTTTCACGAACTTTTTCTTTCTTATGATGGAACTCAGGCTATCACGGAGCCTTTTCAGGAACTTTTTCTTTCACACGATGGAATTCGGGCTATCACGGAGCCTTTTTTCACGAACTTTTTCTTTCTTATGATGGAACTCAGGCTATCACAGAGCCTTTTCAGGAACTTTTTCTTTCACACGATGGAATTCGGGCTATCACGAAGCCTTTTTTCACGAACTTTTTCTTTCTTATGATGGAACTCAGGCTATCACGGAGCCTTTTCAGGAACTTTTTCTTTCACGTGATGGAATTTGGGCTATCACGGAGCCTTTTTTCACGAACTTTTTCTCTCTTATGATGGAACTCAGGCTATCACGGAGCCTTTTCATGAACTTTTTCTCACGATGGAACTTCTCAAGACACATGATTTGGGGGAAAACTCTTTTCATATATATCATAAAGAGTATTTACATAGGATCCGCCTCGTTGAAAACCTTGCCCCTTGATTTAGGGCCCCCTTTGCAAGGAAAAGAGTACGGTCCTTCTTATTCTAACTTAAATGCGAGAAGTAAATGTTTTTGTTTCCGAAACCACTTATAGATCCGTGGTTCGAGGGTTTTACAATTTTATGGAATCTAAACTTGCGAAAAGAAATGCTGAAAAAAGAATCTAGCTACTTTCATGATTTTCAAGGGTAGTACCTTTTCAAGCTGTCTGCATTCCACGAATGTGGCAGTTCTTCTCCGGTTTGGTCTATTAGACGGAAAGCTCCTGGCATGTTTGTTTCCTTTGCTATGTATGGCCCTTCCCATGGTTCCTGGAGTTTCCCCGGGTTTTCCCAATTTTTCTTTCTTTTCAGAACTAAATCATCAGCCTTGATGTTTTTCCTGACTACTTTTTTATCCCTCCATGCCTTGGTTTCTTTTTGGTATTTTTTGATGTTTTCTGAAGCTTCGAGGACTGTTAGCTCGATCATGTCTTTCTCCACCTTCAAGTCAACTTCTTCGATCTCTTTTGCTTTCTGCACTCTCATGCTATCATTCTTGATCTCTTCTGGTGTCATTGCCTCGGTGCCAAACAGTAAGCGAAATGGTGTGAAACCCGTTGCTCTTGACACTGTTGTATTATGGGACCAGATCACTTTCGGCAATTCATCCGTCCACTTGCCTTTCTTTTGATCGTATAGACACTTCTTGATTCCCGAGAAGATGAGCCCGTTTGCTCTTTCAACGGCCCCATTAGACTGCGGGTGGTAAACGGAAGAGAACTTCGCATGAGTGCCCAGAGTTTTGCAGTACTCCTTGAAAGAATAGCAGTCAAATTGCTTCCCATTGTCGACAGTCAACTCTCTTGGTACTCTGAATCTGCAGATTATGTTTTGCCAGAAGAATTTCTGAATTGTTGGTGCCGTGATGTTCGCTAGTGCCTTTGCTTCCACCCACTTGGTGAAGTAATCAACTGCTACTACCGCGAACTTGCAGTTTCCTTGAGCTGTCGGCAATGGGCCGACCAGATCCATCCCCCACCGTTGCAGAGGCCATGATGGTGGAATCAGATGAACTGGCATGGATGGGAGATTCTGCTGATTCGCTGTTTTTTGGCATGCTTCACATTCCTGAACAAGCTTTTTTGCATCAACATTTATGGAGGGCCAGAAAAATCCCTGTTTTATTGCTGTGCTTGCCAGAGCTCTTGTGCCTATGTGTGCACCACAAAATCTGCTATGAATTTCCTTGAGAAGTTCTATACCCTTTTCGGAGGTTATGCATCTCAACCATGGTTCGGTGACTCCAGACTTGTATAGCTCTCCGCCTACTACAGCATAGCCCCTTGCTCTTTGCCTTTGTCTTTTTTCTTCCAATTCATCTTGCGGCTCATAGTGACCCCTCAAGTATGCCATGATTTCGGCTCTCCAATCGCGAGTCTCTACAATGTTCACAGCTTTTGGCTTCAGATCTTTGACGGACGGTTCTTTGATGATTTCGAAGAACACATCCGGAGGCATTGCCTAATTCTGAGCTGTTGCTTTCGCCAGTTTATCTACGTCGTTATTGTCATTTCTTGGTATATGTTGGACTGAGTAGCCTTTGAAATGCTTCTCCATTTCTCTGACTTTCTCAAGATACTTCATTAGAACTGGATTCCTTGCTTCGCTTTCTTTCTCTATATGTTCTTGAATGACTTTGGAATCCATTTTAATGATAAAGGTTAGCTGACCCAGAGCTTTCATCTTTCTCAGAGCTAGGAGCAAAGCCTCATATTCAGTTGTGTTGTTTGTAGAATGCACATCATCTGCGAAATCAAGCCGAGCTGCATATCTTATCACAACTCCGGTTGGGGATGTTACGATTGCTGCTATACCAATTCCCCTGTCACCCCAAGCCCCATCGCAATGCACTACCCAAGGCGTGACTATATCTTCGCCGAGATTATGTGTTGGCGACGTCCAGTCCATGACGAAATCTGCCAGGACTTGTGATTTGATTGCACTTCTTCTTTCGAAGTCAACTGTGTATTCTGATAGTTCCGCAGCCCACTTGACAATTCGTGTTGAAGCTTCTTTATTTGTGAACAGGTCATTCAGTGGTTGATTCATGATAACCCTTATTCTGTGACCTTCGAAGTAGTGCCTTAGTTTTCTTGCAGCCATAACGACTGCATATGCTATCTTCTCTAATTCAGAGTAAAAAAGTTTGGATCCCGAAAGAGCTTCCGAAGCAAAATAAACTGGAATTTGTTTCAACTTTCCTTCTTCCTCCTTCTCTTGCACTAGAACAGCACTCACGGCTGAGTTGGAAGCAGACAAGTACAGTAGGAGTGGCGATTTTGGCTCTGGAGGGCATAGCTTGGTCATGTTCGACAGGTAGTCTTTGAGCTCTTAGAAGGCTTGTTTCTGAGATTCATACCACTGAAAGTTCTTGGAGCTTCGAAGAACTTGGAAGAAGGGCAAGTTTCTCTCTGCAGCTCTGGGTATGAACCTGTTAAGGGCAGCTATTCTCCCTGTCAACTTTTGTACATCTTTCACCGAAACAGGATCTTGCATCTCAACTAGAGCTTTGATTTTGTCTAGATTTGCCTCAATGCCTTTTGTTGAAACCAGGCACCCCAGAACTTTTCCTTTATGAATGCCGAAGACACACTTCTCAGGATTTAACTTGAGATTTGCGGCCTTGAGGTTCGCAAAGGTTTCTTCTAGATCGCTGATGTGGTCTTTTCTTTGAACGCTTTTGACGACGATATCGTCGACATATGCTAGAATGTTTCTCCGAAGTTGAGGATGAAGCACTATTGCTATCATTCTTGAAAACGTGCATCCTGCATTCTTTAAACCCTCTGGCATTCTTACGAAACAAAAGGTTCCGAAAGGGGTGATGAAACTTGTTTTTTCCTCGTCTTCTTTGCGTACCCTTATTTGGTGATATCCTGAGAACATGTACAGGAGTGATAGCATTTCGCTGTTTGCGACGTCATCAATGACCTTGTCCACCCTTTCTAAGGGGAAGTCATCCTTCTTGCAGGCTTTGTTGAAGTCTGTGAAGTCCACACACATTCACCACTTTCCATTCTTCTTCTTGACTGGTACAATATTAGCCAGCCATACAGGATACATAACTTCTCTAATGACCTTGGCGTCCTAAAGTCTCTGTACCTCAGCTTCTACTGCCTTGACTTTTTCTTCGGACATCTTCCTGAGTTTCTGTTTTTTCGGGGTTATTCTTTCGTCTGTTTCTAGGGCATGCTCAATGATATCCCTATCAACACCCTGCAGATCTTTGGCTGACCATGCAAAAACATCCTTGTTCCTGTTGAGGAACTGAACGAATTCTTTCTCTTCTTTGGGACTGAGATGAGCCCCTATCACGACTGCTCTGTCTGGCATACCATCTAAGTACACTTTCTTCGTTTCACCATCAACAGCTATTTCAACTTTTTCTTTATCTCTCTTGGCCTCAACATATGGTTCTTTCTTCTCTTCGGCAGAGTTCAGGTGATCCACATTGGTTTGTCCCGGTGTGTGACCCTTTTCAATGTTTCGGGCCTCTTGCTGATTGCCGAATACAGTGATGACTCCCTTTGGTGCCGGCATTTTCATGCATAGGAACTGTTGCCTTATCACCGCATCGAACTTGTTAATGAATCCTCTACCGAAAATCGCAAAGTATGGATGGTACATGTCGACTACGTCGAAGGTGAGAGTTTCGGTTCTGGCGTTGTCAAGATCTCCAAAGGATACGGGCAGAGCTATCTTTCCCGCTGGCTTGATTGGTTTTCCTCCGAAACCCAGCAGTGGGTACTCTGGTGGCTGCAGCATGTGTGGACTCAAGCTCATCTTCTCGAAAGTTTTCATGAATAAGATGTCTGCCGAACTTCCATTATCCACCAGAACTTTTCCGATAACCCATCCGGCTATATTCACCTCGATGACCATGGCATCGTTGTGGTCTGTTGATTTCAATCTGAAATCCTGTTTAGTGAATGTTATCGGCACCTTAGCCCATTCTGGTCACGCTGTTGGACCGTCATTGATGATTGTGTTCACAGATCTGAAGTAATTGTTTCTTTGTCTTTTTGTCTCAAACTCCATGGCTGAACCTCCTGTTATAGGCATGATAGTTCCAAAGGAAGGTAAGACTTTCGGATTATGGTCTCTCGAACTCAACTCTTGTCTTGATGAATTGTCGGGTGGTGGTGGCAACATTTCTTAAATTGGTTGTGGTTGCTGAATGGCTTGAATCGCCTGAGACTGAGGATAGAACTGTTGGGAAGGCTGCTAGGACGACTGCGCCTGCTGAAACTGCTGAATTGAGACTGGATTCGGTTGGGGACCCATGAGTTGTGGTTGCCAGAAGTTTGGACGGAATTGGTTCGGTGCCGTGGAGGCAATACTCATCATAGTTTTCTCTTATTGGATTCTTGCTATGTTCTTTTTGGTTTCTGGGCACGCTTCGGTGCTATGGCCTCTTCCGTGATATCGGCAGTAGAAGTATGGATCTCTTGGATCGTGGTTCTGAACCTTCGGGCGTCCTTTTCCCCTTCCTCTTCCTCTTGACGAAAAACCTCCTCTTGTGCTCAGTCTGTTGTCCTGGCTAAACTGAGGATTTTCCACATTGTTGATATTTCGTGGGTTTTGAGAATGAGGTTTCGATGTTGTTCCTCTATTGCCTTGCCTTGCCTCATTTCGTTCAGCAACTCTTCTTCGATGATCTTCATCGGACTTGATGTATTCTTCTAGTTTGTGAAAGAGTTCGCCAATAGTTTTAGGCTCTTTTCGGGACAAGTATGAGGCTGTTGGTCCCGGAGTCAGGCCTTTGATCAGCGCTTGTATTGTTGTCTTGTCGTCTGCTTCCGGGATCTGAGATCTTTGTTGCATGAATCTTCTTACGAAGCTCTGTAATGGCTCTCTATCTTTTTGCTTGCAACTGTACAGGTCTGATGATTTTGCCGCATTTTCAGGGAATATCTGGAAAGCTTGGATGAATTTTGTCTTGAGGTCAATCCAGCTGCAGATTGAGTGTGGTGGTAGCAGAGAGTACCAGTTGAGGACAGGGCCTTCACAAGCAATGATGAATGATTTGGCCAGTGCGACATCATCTCCTCCTGCTGAATTCACAGCTGATTCATATCTCATGAGGAACTGTCTAGAGTTTCCATACCCATTGTACTTTGGGAGAGAAACTGGTTTGAACTTCGGTGGCCACGGTGCTATTTGCAATCCAAGTGAGAGTGGTGAATCTGGATCCGCGAACTGCGAGATTCCGTTACCCGCGAAAAAGTTTTCTCTTGAAGTTCTTCTGTTCTGGCCAGAGTTCTGGTGTGGTGAATCACGCCACAGTGAACTGTTTTCTTGTTCTTTCATTTCATCAATTTCTCTTTGCATTCTTTCTATTTGCTCTTTTGCCTGGTTAAGTTTCTCCAGCTTCTCCGAAGCTCTTCTTTTTGTTTCCAGTTGGTTCGCGAATCTTTCTTTCTCTTTCTGTAGCTGCAGTACTTTCTGGTGCACTCTTTCTAGTTCTCTATCAATGGCCTGGTCATCTTCGTCATCAACTTCCTCTTCAGTGAGTGGTTCCAGAGTGTGCGCCGTTTTCTCAGCTCGTGCCTTTTGGAGAGCCTCGAGCTTCGCCCTCCTCTCTTGCTCTGAAATCTGCGAAGGTTCTGCAGTGAGAGAGTTTCCGTTGTCTTCTTCAGTATAATGATCTTCCTGGTTGGCTTCTGTGGGTGTGCTCTTCTTGGACTTCTTCTGTGGAGGCATCGTGGATTATCTGTCGGCTGAAGCCACGGTGGGCGCCAATGTTGGGGGGTCCGAAAATCGGATGGGATCCCCGAACACGAGATATCGGAATGAAGACACGAAAGTAAGAATGGAAGAGGGGACAAGGAATCCCCGAAAGTCTGTCCTCGCCTCAAAAGTTGTGAACCCCTTTACACGTGCCCTCGCGCCCCCTTTTATAGGGAGACGAAGGGACTTTTACATTCCGAGATTACCCTCGAATCTAAAGAATATTCGTAGCGTGAACATGTACATGAACGTCCTTTACATCCTATAATTCGCGGGGCTAATTTCACACATTTACAAGCCTGACACTAGTTCACACTTCGAACCCGGACTTTTGAGACGCCGACTTTGACTTGGTCTTTCTTTGATTCCCGAACCTTCATTCACGAAGATCGCCCACCATCACGGTCCTTGAATTAGACTCCAGAATCTGCAGCCGAAGAGAAGTTCTTCAAGTTTCCCGAAGCTCACAGCTTCGCGGTTTCCCGAATTCGCCCAATTCCAGTTGTCCTGAAACAAAAATACAGACTTGCGATCCGATGCCAATTCGGTGATTATTTTGCACAGTCGTCAGAAAGTCAGCGAATCATGTAAGAATAACAGAACACCTTCATAAATATTTTCTTGCCACGAAAACATAGCATTGACCCCGCGACGTATTCACGAATGTATTCACGAATTCGGCAACTCCGATGTTCCGAGATGTATTCACGAATATATTCACAAATTCGGCAACTACGATGTTCCGAGACGTACTCACGAATATATTCACGAATTCGGCAACTCCGATGTTCCGAGGGTGAAAGGTTTTCGCCCAATTCCCCAACATACAGATATTTAGATCACTCTTTGTTTCTCATGCCTTAAATCTAGAAAAGTAACTCTTGACATTTTTAGCGGAGGGATGGGAAGAGAAGGTGGAGTTTGTACGTGGTAACTTGTAAATTGCTGTATGGTATTTTTGTTTCATGAAACTATAATGAAAGGATCTACAGATGGATACAATGGATACTAGATCATGTATTTTTGTGATATGTATAATTTATATTATAATTTTTGCACATGAGTTGGCAAAACGCGTCTCTTATGTGAAGCCATAAATGACGCGGCATACATATATACCTCTCGTGCAGTGTTCGTGTCACTGTCCTTTGCATCATCCCGACACGCCGGCCTTTTTATTCTCAGCTCTCTTATTACGAAAATGCTTTGTTAACGTATCTCAGCGTATGTCTCTGTTGTGCATTCCTCCTTGCCTCTACGTGCTACCCTGACGGGATGGATGGTAGTGTTACAAAATAAAAAATGACTAATGAGGAAGGAGGACGTTACACATCCACATCACTCTTTGTTTGGCTCTGCTCTTCCATCTACTGATTCCAATTTTTTTTATATTTTTTATCATTTTGCAAAATTATACTACCGTTTCAAAATTTATCAGAATTAACCACCAAACGCTGTGGCGCACGGCGGCCGCCGTGGGCCACGGCGGTTGAAGGTCCAACCACCGTAGCCCACGGCGGTTTGACGAACGGCCGCGGGCCCAACGGGCGGGAAGGCCAGCCGCCGTGGCCCATGGCTGTTGAGACCTAGCCGCCGTGGGCCACGGCGGTAGGGTCGTGAAACCGTCGTGGGCCACGGCGGCAGGTCGCCTGCCCACTATAAGACCCGAAAATTAGCCCGCAAATGTCATAATAATTCGGAAAAAAAAGAAAGAGAAGGTTGGGAAGGAGAAGAGAGTGAGGGGGCGGAGCAGCGAAGCTCTGCCGGTTCTTCACTTCATTATTGTAAGTATTTCGTTGATTTCAACTCTTTTAGTAATTTTACTTAGATATAATGAAAGCGTAATTGGTGATTCACTTTAGATCTATAGTATTAAATAGGTCCTGTTTGTAGGGTTTAGGTGGAGGGTGCAGAGCAGTGAAGCTCTGCTGATTCTTCGCTTCATTGCAGGTATTTCGGTGATTTCAACTCTTTTAGTAATTTTACTTAGATATAATTACTATTTCGCATTACTGTAGATTTCTGTAGATTTATGTATGGTATAGATTTCTGGAGTATAGATCTGTAGTTGTAGTTTATATTACGTAACATATTTTCTGTTAAGTGTGTAGATTGCGGCGGATTAGTTTGCAATTTTAGTTTAGATATTAGTCTATTTGTTTCTTAGTCCCTGGATGTAGTATTTGATAGCAGTTATTGCTTTTTATTATGAATCAGACATGTCGGAGACAATCACAATCAAATTGTATTATGGAATTGGAGAAATTATATATGGTCCACAAGGAGTTGACTTGTCAAATTTTAGTTCAATTGAGAAAAATGTTAAAAGAGCAGTAGAAAGAACTTGGGAGGGTATAACCAACTGGCTGGTCAAGGCATTTGCAGTAGATTTAGAGTACCAATGTCTGTCGGTGATGGCACTAATCAACAAAAGTGAACATATATCAGGAGCTCGTGCCACTTGAAGGGACTCCACAATGGAGGAGTTTTATCAGAAATGCATGCCGAGTTGGTTTGCCTGTGATTTTGTTTATCCAAGTTTTCCAGAAGGGTGTGTCTAGCAGTCAAGTGCATGAGGAAGCTGAGGATGTGGACGAGGGGGATGGTGGTGAAGAAGGGGAAGGTGCTGAAGAAGGGGAACAACAAGAGGAGGAAGAAGGGGATTCTGAGGGTGAGCAGACATCTAGAGGTTATGTTGTCACTGGTTTTATTGATGAGGGAGAAGAAAACCCAAAGGTGATGAGACATTATGAGAGAGAGTTAGAAGCTGATGAACGTGCATTGGAAGAGGACTCTTCAGATGATGATTATGACGATGATGACGATTATGATCAGTCTGAGGATCATGTGCCCTGGGATTGGCAGAACTACGATTTCTCACAGTGTACTGTTAATAGTGGTGAGAATGTGCCCTGGGAGTACACGGAGAATGAGGTTACAGTAGGCGCTATGTACCCCAGTACTGTACATGTGAAGGATGCAGTGAAGCAGTGGTCCACCTTGACTCTACACAGGGAGTTCAGGGTAGTGAAGAGCTCTCCGAGGATATATGATGTGTGTTGCAAGAAGGAGGATTGTTCTTTTCGAGTGTATGCATATATGGGGATGTGGGATAATTACTTAGAGGTGAAAGAAGTGAGGGGTCACACTTGTACCCTTGATCGTATTGATGCAAGGCACCGAAATATTTCAGTTGATTTTGTTGCAAGCTACATGTACCCTACCATTGTGAAATGTACTTCTTATGAGCCGAAGGCAATTATCGGTGCAATTGACGAAAAATTCGGGTACACCATCGGTTACGGCAAAGCATACCAAGCAAAGAAGAAGGTATTGGAGCATAGGTGGGGTACTTATGAAGCATCCTACCACAATTTGCCTAACTTGCTGCACACAATAGTTCAGATGAATCATGGCAGCTACTATGATATCAAGGACTATGCTTATGAGGAGCAACCAGGCAAGCTTGTGCTTCAGCTTTCATTCTTGGCATTGGGTGCCTGCATTGAGGCTTTCAAACTTTGTCGACCGGTCATTTGCATAGATGGCACTTTTCTCACAGGCAAATACAAAGGAACAATCCTGACAGCTGTGGCAGCTAATAGTAACAATCAGTTGCTTCCTTTAGCCATTGCATTTGCGGAGGGGGAGAACAGCACTAGTTGGTACTGGTTCCTTGAGAGGTTGAAGAACATGGTGGTGCAGGATGTGCGAGATGTGTGTGTCATACACGATAGGCACAAATATACCTGAGCATTTTTAGCCCGGCCCGCCCCGCTGGCCCGGCCCGGGCCCGGCCCGCCCACGAACCTTACTGGATGGGCGTGGGCAGAGATCTTGAAGCCCGCGAAAAAAATCTTGGACCGAGCCCGGCCCGAAATGCTGTTTTTAGTTATTTTACACTATAAAATACGCGGGTGGCCCGCCCAAGCCTGGGCTCGGCCCGAGCCCGGCCCGAAAACTGAGGCCCAACATGTCCCATGGGACGGTCGTGGGCAGGATTTTCTCGGCCCGAAAAACCCGGGTTTTTTTTCGGCCCGGCCCGAACCCGGCCCGACCCGTGAAATGCTCAGGTCTAGGCGCAAAGGTATTTTGCAAGCTATGAATGACATGAAAGAGGGCAGCCAAGAGCGATACAGAGTTCCATTGTGGCCAGATGTTAAGAGCAGGTGGTGGATTAGGCACATGAAAGCAAACTTCCATAGCCAGTTCAAGAACAAGACCCTGTCTAAATTGTTTGAGCGGTTGTGTGAGCAGATTCAGCAGAAGAAGTTCGATACCATCTGGAAGAAATTAGATGACCTGACAAAGAAGGCATCAGAGGAGATAGCAATGAGGCCAGTGAATCCCGAACCTGGAGAGGAGCCAATTTCTCTCGAGGATGTGGGATTAGATGGCCCTCAAGTTAGGCGCAGAAGAGGGCGTGCTATGAAGACCTTCAGCCAGTGGATTCAGAATGAGCCTAAGGAAAAGTGGTGTCTCATGTTTGATGAGGGCGGAGCAAGGCATGGGATAAGGATCACTAATTTTGCTGAGGTCTATAACTGTGTGCTTCGCGGTTCAAGACCTCTTCCTCTAGTTGGCATCATTGAGTTCTTTATGTATCGTACAATGCAATATTTTTACCAAAGGAACAAGCTAGCGGATGAGGTTCTGAGGAACACTCAAATGGTATACTGCACCAGAATGACTGAGTATTTGGACAAGGCTCAGGGAAAAGCACTTCTTCACAAGGTCACAGCGTAGCCTTTGTATCAGTCTACTGAGAATGAAATTCTATGGAGATATGAGGTTGAGTGCAAAGGGAAAACGCGCCTAGGCCCATCGCGTGAAAAGACGCAACAAGTTGCTGAACTTGGCAACCAAATATGCAGATGTTCATGCCGAAAGCCGCAGCTGCTACACATCCCCTGCTCACATGTCATCGCCATGTGCTATGAACTTCAACAATTCAGCTACCGTAGGTACGTACCATGGTACTACGACAAGGAAACTGTTCGGAACACTTGGAACCGAACAATTCAGGGCTACCTCGTGCAGGGTACTTTTACTGAGAACACCAAAGAAAATGATGTGCACATACCCAATCCAGATCCTGAGTTGTGCCAAGGTGTTGGAAGACGGAAGAAGAAGAGGATTAGGAACAACATGGACGAAGCAGAAGCTGGACCTGCAGTAGTGATGTGCTACAAGTGCCACAACACGGGCCACACGAACAAGAGGTGCACAGCTCCAAATTATGCTTGCAACGCACCAACTTCGGCCAGTGTGGGCTCATCAGCAACTTCAGGACCATCCCAACCCTCATCCGGACGTGGACGCGGACGTGGACGTGGGCGTAGGACCAATACAGGATTCAGATGATCATAGTTGCTCGTAACTTTAGGACTTTTAATTTCGGAATTTGTAATATTTGAACTATTATTTATTGTGCGAACTTATGCATGGTATTGTATTGTAATAATTGAACTTCTATTTCGTGTCTTATTAATTATGTTGATTAATTTGTATTATTTTGCCTATGATTGTTCTCATCTTGTTTGTTTTGCAGATTTGCAATGGCCTCCTCAGGTCCTGAGTTGGACTTGGACTTCCTCACGAAGAGGAAGGACAATGTCGAGGTGCCAAAAGGGATCGAGACTCCTATGTGCTTCTGCGGTGACAATTGCAAACTTGTCAGGTGCAAGGTTCTGGGGTACGCCTACGGGATGAGGTTCTTCATGTGCGCCAACTATGTCGCACGACCCGATCCAACCATTCGACCGCAACCTTAGAGCCAAAGTAAGGACTTACTACATTTCTCGATTATTCATTTCGTCATTTGCGTTTTAATATTTGCTGACATGTCTTTGGAAAAAGACTCCACCTCCTCTTTGTGATTTCATGCAGTGGCTAGATACCGTGCAGTCCGACTTCGACAAGAGCTACGTCGAGGGACAAGCCCGTGATGCAAGGGAGAGGTGGTTCCGCATGGTTGAGTGGGAAAAGAGAGAGGAAAAAAATGAGGAGGAGCAGCAGGAAATGCGCCATCGCTAGGAGATGAGAGAATGTGAAGCTGCCTAGGCCCGTGAAGCCGATAGAGAGAGGAAGAGGGAGAGGGCTCGCCGGGCCAAGGAAGCTGGGCCGGATGCCATTAGGAAGGGGAAATACCCCTGTTGTACTCAGTAAACCTAGAGTATTAGTCGGACTGTATCAAATAATTTCGGATTTCATGACATCGTCAACTAGGGTCCTCAGTTTGTATCCTTAAGAACTTTAATCGAACTGCATTAGCGTGTGTTTTCTCCAATACGTGTGTCTCGTTAGAGTGACTGTCATATGCAGAGTTGTTGTGTTTCCTCCGAGTCACTGACGCGTTCCCCACCCACGGATCGACTAGCCCACAATGCGACAGTGCCCTAGTACTAGGGTGTGTTTTCTCCGAGTCACTACTTCGTTTCCCTTCCCACGGATCGAAGGGCCCACCACCCAACCTCCTTCTTCTGCCTATATGTAGCACCATTCACTCCATTGCCTTCTTCTCACAACATTCAACAATGTCTTCGTGGAGTGGGGATGAACACGGTTTCGGTCCTGAGTTGTGGCATCAGCAATCAGAAGATTTCGAAGCCAATTTCCCACTGAAAGGCAAGAGTGACTACAGATCGATGCGTGATGTTAGAAGCTACGCACCGAAGCAAACGGTGTTGTGGCCTAGGTGTTCACACGGTGAGTTTTACGTGATGCAAGTGTACCAGGGACGGAACAACTTCGGTCGTCGATTCTGGCACTGCCCATATGCATGGGTAAGCAATGTCCACAAATTTGTTCATCATGTTTCTTTGGTTTGCTAATGTTTTCTTGCCTTTTGCAGTACTCCACCCAACCAGACAACTGTGGTTTCTCGCAATGGGTGGATCCACCAGCTATTGATCCCTATCAACAATACATCGACTACCTCGAGGACGTCGTCATCTACAACTTGAAGCGGGAGCTGTCGGATGCACTGGCTTCTCCAGATCCATCGTCTAGCGCAGGAGACGACCGATGCTGCAAATGTTCGACCTGCACTTGTGAATGCCACAAGAAGAACAACTCCCCTCCGAAAGATTGGTCCCATGCACCTTCACCACCTCCACCCCCACCTGGGTACTACTACATGTCATCACAACACTCCGGCGGCTCTATGCTCTCAGGGCAGTTCTCGTACAACTAGATTAATTAGGAATGTTGTAATGAAATTTATAAATTCCCTAAGGCATGTTATCAGTACGTTAGGCGCTTTGTTAGGGTTGTACAAGCGCCATACATGTCATTGCAAATGCGTGTGTTTTCTCTTCTAAATATTAAAAAAAACCAACTGCCGTGGGCCACGGCGGTTGGGCTCATGCAACCGCCGTGACCCACGGCGACTGCATGGCCGCTGCCTGCCGCCTTCTGGGTCCTGCAACCGCCGTCTCCAACCGCCGTGGGCCACGGTGGTTGGACCTTCAACCACCGTGGCCCACGGCGGCCGTCGTGCGCCACGGCGTTTGGTGGTTAAATCTGATAAATTTTGAAACGGTCGTATAATTTTGCAAAATGATAAAAAAATATAAAAAAATGATTCGAAGCGAAGTGACACACCCCAAAAAAATGTGGAATAAAATATCCTTTTTTTTGTAAATTTGTTATGTTGGAAGTGATCGACACATTATAGGAAATGTTGATGCATAAAAATTAAAGGTTCGAATAAGTTGAAGACGACATAGACTGCACACGTCGACAATTGAGTATGGCACATAGCAGCTAGACATTGAGTCATTGACGACAGACTACACACGCCGCAGTTGAAGATGTTGAACCAAGACGATTTGGCGCTGCGCAATGTATTGCTACAGCTTTTCTTTCTTATATTTATTCATACTAGTAAAATACACGTGCGACACGCACGTGTTTCAAAAATCCAATAAAAATATATATTAATTTATTTAAAACAATGCTCATAAGAAACAAATTGACTACAATGGTAACTCTGACATCTTGAAAGACCTTTCTATACCACACACATTATCCGGCTCAGTTATTTTATTGGGTATGTCATGGACTTATGCTGATTGATAAGCAAGAACGCCAATTCAGCTCCATCACCATCTTCCAACTTCTGATCTCTGTAACTTTTAATCAGCTTGCAACTTCTGATCTTTGTGACTTCTAATCAGCTAGCAACTTCTGAATTATAATCTCTGTAACTTTTAATCAACTTGCAACTTCTGACCCCCTTATCTGACAACCTCTCACTTGATATCCTGGACTGGAATCAATTTTTAAAATTGAGTATTGGAATTATCAAATCGCTCCAGTCAAGTAATTGTGTGCGAACATTACTACATTACTCCATGCATATGAAGTATGAACCTTCATAAACCTAAATCAGCTAAGCATCAAATCAGTATACAATGAGCCGATAGCCAAATTTGAACTCTGCAAAAAATGTATGGAACAAAATAATAAGCACTTCTGAACAGGATAAGTGCAATCCTAAAATGCTATCTAATAGATGCAAGCAATTTGTCCAACAAGATGAAGCCTGACCTTCATTATCAACTGTAACCTGTATGTGGCTATGGTGGCCAAAGTTGTGTGCGTGTGTGGTTTGAAGCAACAATTCGAAGCAATAAGCAATACTAACCTTTTTACCAGTGTCATCTAACGTAGCTCCACTTGATGGCAGGGTGTAACCAAGCTCAGTTCCAACCTGCCAACTATTGTTGGTCTGAAAATTGCTATGATGAGCTCAACATAAATAGAAAAACAATGATGGATAAAAATGAACTTTCTAATACTTCAAAATTTGAGATTAAGTTGGCATTTAAGAGAATAATTAAATTTGACAATAAATTCATGCCATCATCTAAAATAGATAACCCGTGTCCATATCCAAGCACTGCAGATCATACTCTTTCCACTCCCTGAAAGAAAAGAGTATATTTTCAGAACGGAAAAAACAATTTCAGTTCAATAAATCTAGAGAAAATCTAGTTATTTAAACACAAGAAATATTCACTTATAGCTTGCTAATATCTGTATACTTCTTGAACAAATATATTTTTGGTCATGCAACCCTGTGCTGCAAACAAGAAGAGATTGTTCCAGCCAGAGAATGACACTACAAATAAGGGATACTCCCTCCTTTTCTTTTTATAAGGCGCGCACGCAAAATAAGATTCAAACTTTATGATCTTTGACCAATAATTTACGTATCAATTTTTTATTTTTGTAGTGTAAATTTGATATGGTTGGATTTGTCATCAAATATACTTTCTAATGATTATATGTTTATAACTATAAAAAATATAATATAAGAGAAATAGATGGTCAAAGTCTAATTTTGAAGACCGTGCCATGTCGCGTCGCGCCTTATAAAAAGAAAAGGAGGGAGTAATAACTAAGAAACTCCCTCGGTCCCGGTCGTCTTGTGCGGTCGAGCAACGTGCCGACGCTAGCAGCAGCGGCCATCCATCGCCCGCGGCAACACCCCTGATCCCGGTCATCTTGTGCGCGAGAGCGGCATGTTAGTGCTGGCCGCAGTGGCGGCAGCCGTCCCTGGCCCACAGTGCCGTCGCGGACCAGACCAGAGCGCCTCACATCAGTCATAGAAAATCTTCAGCACATGTGTGTTCAAATTAGTGTCATTTCCATTTGCTCCACCAGTCACAGATGCCTTCAGGAATCAAATCAGTAATGCCTGATGATATCTGAAAGAGTTGATTAGATGATCAATTCAATAACTGTGATTGCAACTTGTATTGGATTTCAAAGATGTTTGTGAGCTTGGTTCACTGAATCCATTTGAGACGAACAGTCCCACTGAAGAACTGGTTCGTGCGGGACTGCCAAACTGCAATGTAAACCAGGAGGCTTCTAACACGTAGCACAAGAATGATATCATGGAAGTACTTCGAGGACCTTAGTACAGGATGGTGTGATACCTTAGATTTAATGTTCTAGGTGCATCTGAACACACTTAATGAAATGCAGCGTAACCTCATTTAAATCAGTTATGGGCCTGAAATAAAACCCGTATGTTGATTTGCATGCTGCATTGCAAGAGTCATTCAGCTTAAATGAATTTACTGCAGGGGATACCTGATTGAGAAAGCAGTAGCACGCTTTCGCTCCTGAAGTCCCTTGAGGCTACCAATGACCCAGATGTACATACCAGTCCTTTATAAGCAGGATAAAAGAGAGAAAAGTGACAATCCATCCACATGGAAGTGCGGCAACTTTCCTCAAGAAAAAGGGAAGACATTGAAATGCTTTAATATAAGAATGAAAAGCCTATAGCCTATACATACTGAATATAGCAGCACTTTCAGAAGAATCTGAAGCATCATTCACCCTGTGAACAGAAACAGAAATTAGAATAATCATGTGCAAGGAAATTTATTACTACTAAATTGGCTAAGTACAGGTATAGTCAACATGTTGGGTCTGTACATTAGACAACTTATGTCATTTTCTTTTGGGGTAATAAGGAAACAAGGTGGATAGCTCCAAAAATTCACTGAATCATACACACACCTATACTGCAAGTGTAGAATCAATCAGTGTTTACATTGGGATAGTCCGTATGCCCCTATCATTGGTAAAAGTTGTGGTTAATTACTTAATTATTATCAAGTAGCAAATGGATAAGACTTGTACAGTGCAGAATCAACATATTTTTTTTCGAATAACATCAGCATATTCTGCATTGTTGCGTGCCTCAGATCTGATGACAGCTAGCAGTATGCTAATAAAAAGTAAAACTAATGTCTTGCATGCTGCAATGCCATTACAAGAGAAAATGTGCTTCAGAAATTGAGAGCAAGTGATTTATGGTAATGGTGTCACCATCTGATGAAATCGAGGCGGCCAGAGCCGTCGTCCAGCGTGAATGACAGACGCATCAGTGGTCCACTCCGCCTTGCCGTTCACCATCCCCACAAGTCTGATCAGCAAAACCCATCAAAATCCCAAATTAATTTCTCACTCCACACGAATAGACACGACGAGGAGGAGGAAGAGGCACATTACATTAGCCGTCTCGAGCCGTCGATGACGAATGGGGCGCCCTTCTCTCCGGTGCCAGATTGCTGCGCGTCGGCGGTCTGCTTCACGGTGAGCGACATGGAGCCGGATGCGCCCCACATCTGCAAATCCACTCGTAGGTGGCGGCGACGATGCCGCTTGCCCTCCCTCGCCACCGTGGACCGGAGCGCAGCAAGGAGGACGTGCTGCCCCTCCCCTGTGCGAGAATCTGCCCTCCTGCGGCCCATGGCGGGGAGGCTGGCAGCCGGCACAGGGAGGGCGGCGGGATCCATGGGTGGAGAGAGAGAAAAGGGGGAAATTGAAGAGGAAGACCGGAGGGATCCCGCAGCCGGCTCCGGTACAACCGCGACGGCCGGCAGCGGGGAGGGCGGTGGGAGGGGCGGAAGATAGGGCGGCGGCCGGCGGTCGTGTGGGAGCGCGTCGCCGAGGGGGAAAGAAGAGAGGAGACCCGGTCGTATTTTTTTCCACACGGTGCGGCCGTGCGGGTGGGTGGGTGGATGGGTGGGATAACGCTGATGTGTGGGTCCGACGCGGGTACAGGTGGGCGGGTATGCCGAGTGCGGGTGAAAAAAGTTAGGCGTTTTTGGCAGAAACACTATCCAATTTGCGATTTTTTGATACTTCATAGTCCTTCCACCCTATCCACTTCCAAAAAACATATGACGGGTGGGTTCGGCGTGAGGGGTAAGGCGGGCCCGATTTGGGTGAGAAAAGTTTTCAATTGTCTTCGCTCCTTATAGTATAGATATAGAAAAACAAACAAGAAACGATCCAAACAAAAGGTAGGGTTCGATCAAATATCAAAACGAAGACGCAGCAATCCCACACTCCAAGTGGTACGTGAACTCACGCGCCCAAATTAACTAGCCAATAACTGGTGGCTCACGCTGCAAACTGAATTGCAAATGATCGGAAAATAAGTCTGAGGGCCTCTTTGGGAGGGCTCCAGCTCCGGCTCCACGAGCGGCTCCAGGCGGAGCCCTCCCAAACGGGCGTGACAGCACCGGCTCCGGAGCCGGAGCCCCGCGAAATGCGCTCTCTGGAGCCATTTCGCCCGGGCGGAGCCACAAAAGAGTAGCTCCGCCCGGCTCCGCCTGCCTTTTTCCATCCCCGCCCCCGGGTGGGGCCCGCAGAAGCGCCGCAGAGGACGTTGGAGCTCGCGACCGGACTGAGAGGAGGGAGGCAGGGCACACGCCGGCGGCCGGCGGCAGAAGGGAGGGCGACAAGCACGCAGCCGGGACGAGCAGAGGCGGCCGCGGTGTTGCCTACGGCAGGGGCGGGGAGGAGGCCGAGGAGCACGCGTGAGGGAATGAGGAAGAGGGGGAGGAGATACCCACCGTCGCCGGATCTCGCCGGAGCCAGCGGATCGAAGCCGCCGGCGGCGTCGTCCAGGGTGGGACGCAGACGCCGAATCGCCGATTGCATCTCGTGGGGAACGAGAGAGAGATAGGCTTTCTTTTTTTTTAAGGACGAGAGAGGCTGGGAACGATGGGTGGTCGTGGTCACGGGTGGGATGGATAAGGAGAGAGGTGTGGGCCCCACTCAGGTTGTGGTGTGACTTGCACTTGCAAAAAAAACAATGGATTGATGAAGAAAATTAAGAAGAAAATAAAAGATATAAAGAAAAAAAGAGAAGGGTATTATGGACTTTTCATCCTCGTATCCACCTTACACAGCCAGGAGGAGTCGTTTTCCCAAACGTTTTCTTAAAACGGCTCCAACTCCACCAAAAAAGCCGCTCCACAAGAAGAGTCGGAGCCGGAGCCGATTTAGGTGGAGCCGGAGCCCTCCCAAAGCCCTGAGTCGAACACAAGTTTACAAGTAATAATGATGCCAACACGTACGTCCGGCACTACTTGCCGTGGCCAGGTAGAGTTCCGTGGAAGTCATCGCCACGATCTGGTTGTAGACATATCGATGTAAACATTTTTTTCGACCATGCCAATGGTACCATATTGATTTTTTCTCCTACACAAGAAAAGTACAGTATTATTATTTAATTTTACCCCGCGTCCACACACCGACTGTACACCCGTACGTGAATTTGCAAGCTGCAAGAAGCAGAGTCAAACTATTTGCAAGCTGCAAGCCGCTCAACTAACGAATAAAGGATAGTGAATATTGGCAAACGGTACCACAAGGTCGTCGTTCAAGCGTACGTACCGCGAGGATTTTTTTTCTATGATGAATCTGGAATAATAAGCTACTTGCATGCATGGCAAAGGGAGTAGAATGCAAATTACATACCTACATCAATATAGAATACACTAGTAGACTAGAGGAGTGCTATACGTACATCATTGCTATAATCGAACAATAATGGAGGGGTTGTTGGGGTGGACATCAGCCTCGCGCCTCAGCTTCTCTTTCAGTTTCGTTGGAAAATCGTCGCTGAATTTCCCCTGTCCATACAGCAACACAGCAACCACACGCTGAAGGGATGGGAGGTGGCCCAAGGCCAGGTCATCAGCAGTAAATTCACCTCGCCAGAAATCCTCCAGTTGTATGCAGAATTCGAATGTTTCAAGCCTGGGCATAGCTCCTTGTGGGAACATTAATGGCACCATTGCGAAATTACCAGAGAATGCCCATTCTATTGTTACTGGGAAAGCGTCAGGGCTGACCGCGAATGACCTTTCAAGCTTTTGCATCTGGTCTCCAGACACTTCTACGTCGAGAACACAAAGAGCCGGCAGCATCCCGAGGACTTGGATGTCCTCCCTTCGCAATTGAGTCACCTTTATATACAGGTGGGAGAGGTGGCAAACAGATTCAGGATTAATCCATGTTGGGAGCATACTGATTTCTCCTAGGCTCATATTGCGCAGGTTGCCTAGGGACACCGCTCCCGAGCCTTCGAGATCAGCTGGCACGTCATCTGTCTCTACTTCTAGAATTTCGATATTGTGCAAGTTTTGTATGGACAGCACAAAAGCTGTACACAGGCTTTTATCCAATCTATCTTCATTTTCACTTTTTAGAATCACACTGAGCATTTTCAGTTGCTTCATATGGCCTATCTCTTAAGCAACATCTGCAGAATCCACTTTAGCCTCTCCTAGTAGTTCTAGTGATTTTAGGTACCTCAATCCATTTGGCAGCCTTGTACTATTATCAACCATGAGGAACATCAGTTGGCTTAGACCTACAATACTTGATGGTAGCTCTTTTATTTTGGTGCCAAATAAGATCAAAGTCTGCAAAAACTTCAACCTCCCTATCTCTACTGGCAGGTCACCGACATATC
The DNA here is from genome assembly GCA_036936925.1 of Cenchrus fungigraminus. Taxonomy (NCBI): domain Eukaryota; kingdom Viridiplantae; phylum Streptophyta; class Magnoliopsida; order Poales; family Poaceae; genus Cenchrus; species Cenchrus fungigraminus. Next base: position 25,150,925 of record CM072768.1, read on the forward strand.
CTGTACCTCCTAGATTTAGAAACCTTAGGTGAAATAGGTTCCCTACAAACATCAGATTTGGATGGTCCTTTAGATTGCGCTTGAAGATCCAATACACGCAAAAGATGGCAGCTCGAAACGCACCGCATCGAACTTTCTACATCAATACCAAACATACTAAGGGACCTCAACTTTGACGTTTCCATTGAAGGCCATGTAGTGTTGTAGAGATATAACCTGCGAACCTTGCTGTGAGAACATGGTGTGCTCTGCTTACCATCACCTTGTACAATGGTAACAAAACTTTGTTCTCTTGACAAGGAGCAAATGAGTTCATGTACCATATCATGCACATAGAAAATAGTAGGGGTTCCATCAAAACCTGTCTCTCCTACTTGAATGAGGCTTCTATTTAAAAGCTCATTCAAGTAACTCTCTCCAATCTCAAATAAACTTAGGCTACCTTCTTCATGTTGGACAAAATCTTCTGCCATCCATTTCCATATCAAATGATTCTTTTCAATGTCACAGTCTTCTGGATATGTACTTAGATACAATAAACATGTCTTCAAATGAGAAGGTAGATCATAATAACTAAGAGATAATATCTTTCTCATACTGTCCATATTGTGATTGCTTCCGAGACCCAAACCAATAGAGTCATACAACATGTTCCACTCTTTCATATTTCCCAACTTATTTGCAAGCAGACTTGATGTAGTAATGATAGCTAATGGCACACCTCCACATTTCTTCAAAAACTTTTTGGAAACTTTAGAAAAATCTTTAGGGCATTTGTCTTTAGAACCAAAGATTCTTGTGTAAAACAATATTTTGGAGCTCTCATAACAAAGTGGTTCCATCTCATAAGAACAACCAACTTCCACAGCAACATCACGCTTGCGTGTAGTGATGACAATTTTACTTCCCAAGCTATTGTCATTCAGAGCATGCCTTATTGTGTTCCATGATGGAACATCCCATATATCATCTATAACAATGAAATACCTACATATAAGAACAGATCAAAATTATAAGAAAATGTACATCAGTACCTGAAAATTACCTATTGATTTATTTTGAGATGGAATCTACAATCATTGACATGATGTTACTGGGGAATTAAATATTGAAAAAAATGTTATGAATCCTAGAATAAGAACAGACCAAGCTGTAGTAAAGTCGTTTAATAAATTTCTATATGCAAAGCATATAAGTAGCATAATATATGATGAATAGAGTACCTCCTGTCCTTGAGGAATTCCCGGATTTCATCAATTAGCTGCCTCTCGTCCAGTATTGTGAAATTGGATCGCATCACGTAACCACCAACAACCTTTTCAAGAGCTATGAGAATGTCTCTGAAAACCTTTTTCAAATCCGGCTTCTGGCCAACTGGAACAAAAGCTTTGACAGGGATGTTCAAGGTAAGGTTCTCATACACTGCTTTGACAAGAGTTGTCTTGCCCAATCCTCCAAAACCAACAACCGAAACAATCCTCGTCTCTTTGTTGGGAACATCGTCATCATCTCCTATGGTAAGCATCTGAATGAGCTTATTCATTGGCTTATGGATGCCAACGAGCTGTGTCACTTTGGTGTAGAGAGCCGAGAGGCGAGGATCAATGTTTTTTATAGCAGTTGGCTTCTGCACAATATCATCAGCTTTGTACCTGGCACGCAGCTTGGCCATATCCTCCAGTTGCTTGCTGAGCGCATCGATCGCGCCGGTGATCTTGTGGCGAGCCTTGACTTTGCTTAAGCTCAAGATGTTACCAATCTTCTTCATCAATCGTTTGACCTTGGATTCATCAGGTGGCTCCTTATTAGTGCCCCCGTCGACACGGACAAGGAACGTGTCGAGGATGTCCTCCATGTCGTAGGATGCCTCCCGGACGTCACGAACCCAGAGCAGGACCAGCTCGTCGAGCTCGTGCGGTGGCACCTGCGCCACCTTGCGGAGGACGGCGTGCATGCTCTCCAGCTCCCGAGCACCGGACCTGATTTGGTCCTTGACGCCGGTCTGCAGCTTGAGTAGCTCCAGCAGCTTTGAGGGGAGCTTGCCCAAGGCACCCGTCACCAGGTCCATGCTCGGGTGCTCTCCCTGGGTCTTACTCCCTCCCGCTCACTTATTGCTTCTTCAATCCAACAACAAATATGCAGGAGAAAAACATGAAAAATCTGAATCCTAAAATAAACGTTTAAGGGAACAGAAAGTTTACAAGCTATGTAACGTTAGATGCAAGTAACATACTTATATTTCAAGAACAAAACATCATTCCAATAATATCTAAAGTTTCAATTCACCTAGATCAGGAGTCTTGGTCTCTTGGAGACGAGCGGCTTATCTTCCCAGGGCGAGCAGCTGTGACGATGCAGTAGGTCCAACAATGGCGAATGCCTAGGGTGTAGCATGAGGCGAACCCTCATAGGGAAGTGGCCTGCACTATGCCTGTTCAAAATCTGCTTTGGGTAGGGATTATTATAAATGTCCCTCGAGATAGGGGACAAACGTACCTATGCAGAGAATAATTAGGAAACCACTCCAGTCATGACGACTAGAATAAACAAGTCCCAATTGATTAAATCATACAGGGCATACAATGGAAACTGGAGAGCACTTTTAGCAAAAGGCACCTCTTCCAAAAATCACAAGAACAGTGGGGAGTTTGCTCTGAATATTGTGGAAGCAGCCAACAAGTTTCGTCCTATAGGCTGGGCTGCTTATGGTTATGGACATCGATTCAATTTAACTACTGGGTAGAATTAATGTGCAGGACCAATATTAGGTGCGTTTAGTGATCATAGGATTAGTTGCCCATGCGACCTGTTTACCTCGAGATTCCACGAGCACATGTGAAATTCACTTGCATAGTCGATCATATCAGTAAATATTGTAACATGCAAAATATACGGAGCCAGTCCTTATCAAAAAAAAAATATACGAACCAGTTTATTTTGCCTCAGAGTTCCGAACAGACAGCCTTCTAGGTTAGTGATGACATATGTTGGAACTCCTGCAATTTTTTTTAGAATTACACAGTACAACGCAGACGCTCACAATATGCACACACACTCACCCCTATGAATACACGTACGCACACCCTACCCCTATGAGCACCTTCGAAGGACTGAGCACCGGAAGATCTGGAGATTCTCGAAGTCACCACTGGCGTGCCTCGTCGTCGACGGGAACGTCACTTACCACTTAACACATAACGCTGGAAAATCCCGGAATAAATCCAGAAAAAGGTGCGAGCACCAGGATTTGAACCATGGTGGATAGCGTCTCACTGGACCGTCCTACCATTGGACTACAAGCCCATTCGCGAACTCCTACACTTGGGTGACCCAGTCTTGTGCACGCGCCGGGCTCTCACCTTGCGCACGACACGCTCCGCGCTCTGGCCGTTGGGCACGGCTCCACGCTCTGCGGCCCCCCGCTCGGCGTCGCCCGCACGACGCGCGCTCCGCATGGCTCACCCGCGGCTCCCGTCACTACTGGAAAAACGGCCTTTTGTACCGGTTGGTAACCCACATTTGTACCGGGTATCCAACCGGTACAAACCATCCGGTACAAATGTGGTCGAGCATTTGTACCGGGCGAGATACCCGGTACAAATGCCTCAAATTGGTACCGGGCGGAGCCTCAGCCCGGTACAAATGTGCCCTCCACGCTCCGACGTGGCAGGGGGCATTTGTACCGGGTGGAGGTACCACCCGGTACAAATGATTGTTTTTTTGTTTTTTGTTTTTCTTTTCTCTAACGTATTTGCTTAAACTACTAATACTAATCGTAATACGCTGTAATATAAAGTCGTGTGGCATATAAAATGTTATATTTGAGATAATATTCTACATACATTTGTATAATATTATACAAATAAATATATACGAATGCATGTAGAATATATCATCTCAAATCCTGAAATTGAAGAACTTTGGAAATAATATTATACATTAGCATTTTGTGCGCACTGAAATTTAGATTAATAATATGCATTGGATGAAATGTTAGCAGAGTTTAATTTTTGCTTCCAGATTCTTGGCCTTTGTCTTTGCTTCCAGATGCTTCCTTCATGTTCTGACTTGTCCCTTCCCCGGTCGTTGCTCCTATACTAAGAATGGAGGATAAGCCAGCATAAAACTCTCCCCCTGGACTAATAACCTCGTCTAGAAGAAATCCACATAATTGTTCTTGTATCAATCGGATTTGTTCTGTCTCGAGGAATGTTTCCTTGATGCTGGAAATCTACCAAAGAATATGAACAAAAGAATAAGAACCAGATCGGAGAAGATGAACAATAAGAACTACATGTAGTCGCAATTGTGTGTGCACGCACCTTCTTTTCGAATTTTCCACCATCAGCGCAGGCTGTAAGATGGTGCATGAACTCGCACACATAATATCCACATAGATTGGTGCCAGAAGGCTGCGTCATGACCTGCACATATGGGAAAACCAAGTCATGAAATAATTTTTTATTGTAATGTAAGAATTGAAGAATAAGCGAAGACACGTACTGGCCAATTATAGTGAACATAAAGGTTTTTGTGGAACTTTCGGGGGTACTTATCACAAAGACAAGTCCATGCAGTTTTAATCAACTCTACGACATCTTGATATCTACTTTTATCTGTAGTCATGTACAAAGAGTCGAAGACAAAGACCTTGCTTTGCGTCATACAAAAACTAAAGAGAATCCAGTGGAAGCTGTCCATAGATGTAGAGAAGTATTAGTTTCTTAAAATATGCAATGTAATTTTTGAAAAAGATAAGGAGACGAGATACACGTTGCTCACCCGAAGTTGTATGGCAGTTCTATGCAAGCCTTATCATGGTGTTTGTCTAGATAGTTGATGATGTGATTAAGTGTTTCCCTCTCATTAAGTTTGAGAGTGTTCTGAGTTATCATCAAAGGATCCATGTAGCCCACACTCATGATTCCTTTCCTCCTGGCCCGTTGCATCTCAAAACTGTATGACACAAAAAATATAGAAGTTTAGATATGGGATAAAGTGCCTAGAGCATTGATTTTTAACTTATAGTAGAATAAACACTTACAGAACCCAGCAACTGACGAATGAGACGTCAAGTGCATCCATGTTGAATAGGAACCAGAATTCCTTCATTGGAATAGTGAAGACCTGATGCCCACGGAAATAATAATGGTCCTCGATGCGAACATTGAGCAAGTCCATCCCGCCGGCAGCTTGGAACATGTGCCACTTGTGCAATTTATACATCCTCGTTGGAAGATACTGGAGCAATCGCGGCCACACAAGCTCACGCCCAGGCACATACCCCTAGAAGTTGTGTTGTAGTCAGACCTGATGATTTGGCAAAATCAAGCAATTGTTGCTCATATGGTGTAAGTGGTCTAGTTTCCCTATATGTCCCTCCATGAGTTGGGATTGCATCCACCCCTCGAATTTGAGCTTCAGTCAGACCTGTGTCTTTGTTAAATTCAGACACTTGCTAGTCAAATGTTGAAAGCACCTTGAGGTCGGGGATAGATTGTTTCGACTGGGTACCAAGTTGTGGAACTTTAGATGAAGTTTTCTTCTTCCCACGTTGTTGAGTACTTTCCGGTCGTAATCACTCAATGGCTTGGGAAGATCATCTGGTTTCCTTCATCTTTCCTCCATTTTCCTCATGAAACGATGAAATTTGACCCGGTCAATTGGTTTCTCAACTGGAGGCTTGGGAGCTTTAAATATCTGTCTATCCAATTCAGCAACTGACTCGTCAGGTTCCTCCTTTGTCTTGTCATAAGTAAGTTTTGGTGGAGGCTTCTTCTGCTTGGGTTTCTTCTCCTTCTTTGGAGGTGGAGGAGGAGGAGCTTGTCGCTTGCCTTGCCCTTAACATGTGCTGGAGGTGGAGAAGGTGGTGGACTCTCGCTTGGATCTCTGGCACCTACAGGACTCATGCTGTGCTCTGCCCTTGCAACTGGTGAATGCGGTAGTTGATCGTCGCGTTCAGGCATGGCGGCTGGTGATGTAGGTGAGTCAGCTGGAGAGAAGGTGGCTTTTGCGAAATCCTTATGTGAGCTTTGGGCTAAAAAATTCAAGTATGCGCAACATCTTGAAGAAACTCTTCCCCATTAGGCCCCGGTACCTCCAGCTCTAGGTCAGCCCAACCATCGAGCACTCGGTCCACAAAAACTCTAGCGTAATATTCAATTCCACGATGGTGACCCGTGATTCTATCCCCTTCTACAGTTTTCTCAGCGACGCCATGAGCCACCACAAGCTTCTTGTTTCTGCAAACATCGAGAAGCTCACACGCTGACCTCACGGTGATGTCATCCACAGGCCAGTGTGGCTGATTTTCCGGTCAGCCTGGGTTTGCTGCTTCAAGTGCTGGTGCTGCTGCTGCTTCTGTGGCTGTTGGTGCATGTTCTGTTGAAGCGACGCTGCTTTTCCCCTTAGCAGATGGGCTCATTTCATCAGTAGGACCTTGTTGATGAGATGATTGTTTGCTAAGAGCAAGAGCCACACACTCGTCAATGATTTGCTCCATTCTTGCCTCGGTTCTGATTAAGCGATCTTGCAACTTTCTTAGTTGTCGTTCTTGCTGCTCCTTAGACCTTCTCCAACTTTTATAAGAGTCAATTTCCTCACGCCATGCGAGTTTCCATGGAACTGCACGTTTGCCTCGGCAACGCCCACCGTGTTCTTTAGTGCCTATTGTAGCACTAAGTTTGTCTCTCTCTCGATCAGGCACAATGTTCCTTCAGTAGTCATGTGGATCAATTCAACAAGTCTTGCCGCATTCTCTCTTATTTGGTCGCCCGGTACTAATGTTCCATCTTCAGTGTTGATCGTGCCACCATGTGCATAATAATAAGTCCTTGCTCGTTTGGGCCAATCTATAGTTGCCGGTATAAGTCCATGTGCAATACAATCATGTTCCATCTTATCCCATTTGGGCATAGCCATCTTGTAACCTCTAGACCCAAGCTTATGAAATTCTCTCTTTTTTAAATGCATTGATGGTGTTGGTTTCAATCATCTTGGCGGCTTCTTGCGATTGCTTGTACTGCACAAATGAATCCCAGTGATCTCGCAACTTTGCAAGTCCTTTCTTTGTGAAATCGGGTGCAAGTCCCTTCTTGATGTAGTCTTTGTTCAACCGCTTCTTGTACGACTGAAACGCTATTGCACCCTTCTGCAATGCCCAAGTCTGCACATTTGCCAGATTTGTACCTTCTGGAAATGAGAAATGTAATTGCACCTCGGCCCAAATCATGTTCTTCTCTGTGTCCGGGACATATTGTTGTGCATTTTCTTGTGCCTCTTCGTCTTCATTTTGAACTTCAGCTATAGTTTCAGATCCTTTCCAATATCGAAAGCTTATTGGGATGTGATCCCTAACAAGAGCCCCAATGTGGCTAGTCAACTTGACGACATTGTCATGTGGAGCTAATGGCATGCCTTCGTCAGAAACTTCTGTGATGATGAAACGACCCTCTAGCTTCTTATTCGAACCGCGTATCCCACGAGCCTTTTTGCTGCTCGATGATGGTTCCTTGGAAAATTAAGGACTATTAACTGATTGCTCCACTAACATATAGTAATTAAACTTAAAGCGTAATGTGGTACTAGTTTGTACTAAGTATACCTCTGATGGTTGCCCATCATTTCTTGTCTCGGCAATTGGTTGCTCTTCCGCATCGATGCCATCACCAGACATGTTCAGGTAGCTGTCAGCCTTGCACTGATCTTGTTCATTAACCGGATTGTTCGAACCATGATTGTTAGCAATTATGTCCATTAACAATGCCTCTTCGCGTTGCTGCTACGCTATTGGATCCATTGTCACTTAATAACAAGAATAAATAACCATTATTTTCTAATTAAGTAACTAGTTTTCTATTGAAGAAACTAATTTTCTAATGAAGAAACTAATTTTATAATGAAGTAACTAATTTTCTATTGAAGAAACTAATTTTCTAATGAAGAAACTAATTTTCTATTCAAGAAACTGATTTTTCAAATGAAGAAACTGATTTTCTAATGAAGAAACTGATTTTCTAATGAAGAAACTAATTTTCTAGTGAAGAAACTATTTTCTACTGAAGTAACTAATTTTCTATTGAAGATATTAATTTTCTAAGGAAGTAACTAATTTTCTATTGAAGATACTAATTTTCTAATCAAGAAACTAATTTTCTAATGAAGTAACTAATTTTCTAGCGTGTCGAGCGTGTCGGGTGAGTCGAGAGTGTCGGTACGTAGTGTCGTGTCGAGTGTGTCGAGTATGTCGGGAGAGTCGGTAGTGTCGTATCGTGCGAATCGAACGTGTCCAGCGAGTCTAACGTGTCGTGTCGAGGGAGTAAAAAATATATCGAGCGGAGTCTAACGTGTCGAGTCGAGCGAAACTAAATTTAAATTTAATTCTACAAATAATATTTACATCTAAATCTAAATTTAATGTAATTGTAAATTTAAATTCTAAATAACATCTAATAATAAATTAAAATCTATAACAAAATCTAAACCAAATTTTATAGTAAATAGAAACTGAAATACAAATAATTTAAAAAGGGGGCTGACGTCAGCCACCATCGGGCTGACATCAGCACCCAAATGCAGGCTCGCGGGGCGGCGCGGCGGCCGGCCATACCCGGCGGCGTGGATGCGACGCGGGGGCGGACAGCGTGGCGGAGACGGCGGCGGGGGCAGCGGCCGGGGCGGACAGCGCGGAGACGGTGGCCGGGGTCGGGGCAGACGGCGCGGATCCGGGGCGCGGCCGGGAGGGCGCGGCGTCGACGGCGGCGCACGAGCGGGGGCGACAACGGGCGCGGGGGGCGCGCGGATCCGGGGGCGGACGGCACGGCGGAGACGGCGGCGGCCGCGGTGGATGGCGGTGGAGACGGTGGCCGTGACCGGGTCAGACGGCACGCGCGGAGACGGCGGGGCTGGGGCCGGGGCGGACAACGCGCGCGGAGACGCCGGGGCCGCGGCGGACGGAGGCGGAGGCGCAGCCGGCGACGGCGGGAATGGCGGGGACGGGGCGGGCGGGCGGCGGACAGCGGATCCGGGGCGGGGGCGACGGAGGGGCGGGCGGCGAAGGCGCGGCGTACGTGGGCAGAGAAGAAGGGGAAGAAGGAGAGGGGGCATATATAACACCCCTCATTTGTACCGGTACGAAAGGAAGCCCGGTACAAATGTGGGCATTTGTACCGGGCCTCCTCTTGCCCCGGTACAAATGTGCTTTTCATTTCGCGCCATAACGAAAAGCACATTTGTACCGGGGCAAGAGGAGGCCTGGTACAAATGTGATTTTCACTCTTTTACAATTTAATTAGCTCTAAATATCCTAAATTTCTATTTTATTTGTTATAAATTGTATACAATGCATAAAATGGTAGAAAAAACTTAGTATTCTTACTTTACGTATATACTAGGCAACAATGGATTCAACAATCAAATGACAACTTTATTATCATTAAGGAGTAATATCTTCGAATGGGCATTATTTTTTCCTTCACTGCAACAACTACAAAAAAAAAATTTTCTTTTCATGCAAAATCCTCCTTAAGTACAACATCTAATGTTATTAATATGGTAATCAAGATTTGGTCTTGCTCGTGTATATTTCTACGTAAAATTATTATTTTAAATTTAATGAGGTTACAAAAATTTAAATGGTTACTATTTTTATTAAGATATAGTTACAAAAATTGACTAGTGAATAGTATATAGTGGTTTGACACTCTTGTAGACCAATATGACTCGATCTCGGATCGATTTCACGTATTTCAAAAGTCACAAGTAATTAGGCATTCAAGGGATAAGAGGGTACATCAATACTTAAGTCGATCTTAACAAACACAACAGCTTCAAATCTATAGAAATAAAAGGGTACATCAATACTTAAGTCTAAATTAACAAAGACAACAAGTTCATCAAAACCGCATAAATTAAAAGGTACATCAATACTTAAGTCTTAACATAAGGTACATCCACGCACAACACATATTTCATACTGATCCTCCATTTTTCTTAAACAGGTAATCCATATAGTTGAAGTCTCCGATCTTGATGTCCAGAACTTCACTAATATATGCTAGAGCATGAATTAGTGCACTCTCTTTAGCTTCACATGAACGGTCACATGGACTTCCATAAATCTCAAATAGTGGAGAGTTGAATTGATACGGCGGGCAAAATGAAAGATGAGCCTGGAACTTCCCATCTCTTGTGCTTTCCGGATTTAGTTCCACGTAAGAAAATCCCAAAACATCGCACGCTTGCTCTAGAATTGCATAAAAACTCATTGCCATGAAGGTTTCACCAAAGATATTCTAAAGTTAAGAAAAATACGAATGTTAAAAAATATAGCACAAGTAGTTAAATTAAAAAATGCTCAATTACATTTCTATGCTCCATACCATGTCATTATGATTTAGGCGACAAAGTCTCTTTGCGGTCGTGGTCACACTTTCTCCCTCCTCGAGTGCCTTGATTAGAAAATAAGAGTAATCTCGTAGAAAGTACCCATTAGCATTAAGTTGTTCTAAGCACTTCTGAACGGCGGTCCTTTAATAAGTCCTCTTAAACGGTGAAGAGCTACCCCACTCAACAATTGATAGCATTGGAGTGGGGGGTTCTGATGACAGCGAGGAGCGAAATGGTCCTCGAACAGGTATGTCAAAAGAGATTTTGAATTGAATGGTGTTGTTTGGACCGACAATCGCACATTGTACAGTAGGAGGGGTACCACCAATATTATCGAGAACATGTCGGAACCACTTCATATGATCGATATTCTGCATGTTATGATATGAAAATTATTATTCTTGTAATAAAATTCCGATTTGCAGAGGGAAAGAATATTACTATGTTTGGAGCAGATCCTTGACATCGATTACCGTTAGGCAAGTTAATGACACCATGAGTGAAATGTATCCCTGAAGGACGAGGACCAAGGCCACCTCGACGGCCGCCACCACGACCAAAAAAGTGACTTGCCATTGTTTTACCTAAAATATGCATTGAATTATATTTAATAATTTCTACCTAAACAACCATCCCAACTCCCACTGACTGCTTATTTGTACATATGCTAAAAATGTGAAGAACTAAACTATGAAATTTAAAATTTAATATCAACTATACCTAATTATTAAATACTAGTGAAAGACTAAACTATGAAATACTATTTTTTCTCTTAATACACGAAAATATGATGAGAACTAATTTTGTATCAAGGAAACTAGTTTTCTATCGAAGATATCAATTTTCTAATGACCCGATACTAAATTTCTAATAAGGAAACTACTTTTCTAATAAACATATCAATTTTCTAATGATGAAAACTAATTTTCTAATAAAGAAACTAATTTTCTCATGATTAAATCAATTGAGTAAACTAATTTTCAATATAATTAAATAAATTGATAAAAAATCTATCATCACACACATCTCATACATCTATCATGACACTTTCTTTTCTATTAAAACATAGACCAATATGCATCTAAATAAAAAAAAGCACCATTCTTATCTCATTTGGGAATGTAATTAAATACTCTAAGTACAAAAAATATTACTTAAAATGGCAACCGTATATGAAGGTAGAATGAAGTAACTAACCTCTACACTACTTCAATGAGTCAAATCGTGGAGAAATCGTCGCAAATCAGGCAAAAACTCCCTAGGGCGCCATTGGGGAGGGGGAGCTCGAGTTGGAGAGAGGAAGAAGAAGAGTGGGGAGGGGGGCTCGGGCAGGGGGGAAGGAGAAGGGAAAATAGCCATTGCACACCTGTACCGGTCCATAACAAGCACATTTGTACCGGTCCGTGGCTACGACCGGTACAAATGTAATAGCCTCACATTTGTACCGGTCGGAGCATTTGTACCGGGTGGGTGGGAAATGACGCCGGCGAGGCCCTGTGAGAAGGCATTTGTACTGGTTGGTGCCTCCAACCGGTACAAATGTAGTTATTTGTACCGGGGTTAAAAATATCCGGTACAAATAAAAAAACAGGTCTGGGATATATGTGCGATTCTCTAGTAGTGCATGTAACTTAGCAGAGTCAGTTATCTTGCAGGCTCTTGTAATGTGTATTTATACCACACATGAGATCAATACATTTTCACGGTTGATCCAATTCGCCTCTACAATGGTTGTCAAAGAAAAAATCGCCTCTACAACATATACGTACAGTAATTAAATTGCTAATAAGGTCAGTCAGCATCTTGGTATAGCTCCAATTGCTTTTACTCGATATCCCACGGGAACAGATGCATGCAACCAGCCAGGGTAAACTAAAACGCGTGGGTAGGTACAGTCTTCCATTTTATTTTACTAGAAAATGATAGAATCCACTATCTCTTGTCGTGTGCGGAAACAAGTCGCCACCAGTGGCTGAAGCTGAACCTGGGAGCACTACTCTGGGGATTATTCCCGGATGCATCATGCATGGCTGTTGGCCCTGTAGCCACATTTTACTACTACCACACACGCTAGCTGCAAATAAACAGAACAGGGGAATCAGCTACATGCAACTTGTTGACACCCAAAATTGGCAGGTCAGGGCTAACCTGGTTAGACCGCCCTGTACCCCCAGTTAGACCGCCTTAGCCAAAGTCCTCAAAAGGTAATTTGGACTTCCCCATTGGATAGGTCTCGTCGAGTAGATCAAGATCCATATATAGAACATCCAATTCAGAGTCCGGATGAGGGAGATATGGCTTCCGGAAGGTCTCCACGTCGCACGGGCGGTTAGACCGCGTGGCATAGGCGGTTAGACCGGGTCCAGGCATTGTAAACCGAGTCGGAGTTGTATTTTAGCACGAGATTTGTTAGGGTTTCGACTTCAGGAGGGGCAAGACCTCCCCACCCTATAAATATAAAGGGCCGTGGCCGATTGAGGACCTATCATCCAATCGAACATATCAATTTTACCTTTTTATCTCCTAACCCTACTTTTCCAACCCCTTTTGCTTCCTTCTTCGTCTCTACGGCGATTTAGGGCGTTCTAAGTGGCCTGCCGATCTTAGAACTACCCTAGGCGCGTTGTCCCTGACGGGGTCCCTCCCGGGGCAGCGATCTTAGGTTTTCGGCGACGTTCCTGTCCAAGGCGGTTAGACCGGCCCCCCGGGCGGTTAGACCGGCCCATGCTGGGAACCTCGACGAGTTGATTTCCGACTACTGCGCGATCCAGCGCACTCGTGTGCTCGATCGGAAAAAGCGTCAACACACTTTTGGCGACTCCGCTGGGGATAGATCTGGTTTTACAACCGATCATGGTGAACATCGAAGAACTCAGCGACGAGGACTAGAGGAAGTACATCGAGCTTCAGGAGTACATCAAGCAGAAGTTCCTCTCTGGCGCCAGAAAAGATCGCTCAGGCAAGGTGACGATGACTCAAGATTTTGAGTTGTTGCCGGCGATCAAGGTCAACAACGACAAGATTGAGGTAATCACCACTGTAAGCAAGCCTGAAACTGATCTATCTACAAAGCTTACTGAATTATCTGATAAATTCGAGCGTGCTTTTAGTAATCAACATAGTCAGGTTGCTAAGATGATTGCTCGTTTAGAAAAAGTTGAGGGTAAAAGTAGTAGTTTTGATTTTTCTAATGATTCTATCCCTCAATTAGATTCACAAGGGGTATTGCAAACAAGCTTGTCGGCAGCGTCAGGAACCTCAATTGAGACACCTGTGTATGGCATGCCGACTGGTTTCTATCCGGGACAATCATCATTGCCGGAGCCGACCCCTGTTAGACCGCCTCCCATGGCCGGTCTGACCGCCCCGTCTGGCCAGATGATGGGTGTTCCAGGGAATCCACCTCTTGTGAATAGAGTTGATTTATCAGCTGCAAGGCAATCCCAACTAGCCGCTCTGGATGAATTTAATAAATTTAAGGAAGAAGTAGCTAGTATGGTGAAAAATAAATTCGGCATTGATATGGGTAATTCTAGGTTATACCAAAAACCTTATAAAGCCGATTTTGATCTTATGGCTTATCCCCCTGGTTGGTGCGTACCTGATTTTATTAAATTTAGTGGTGAGGACAATCGTACAACTTGGGAGCACATAAGCCAATACATTGCTCAACTAGGTGAAGCAAGTGCCCATGATTCTTTTAAAGTGCGTTTGTTCTCTTTATCTTTAACGGGTACCGCCTTCGCTTGGTTTTCATCTTTAGCCCCCAACTCTATTGATTCTTTGAATCAATTAGAACAAAACTTTCATGATCACTTCTTTAATGGGGACTATCAATTAAAATTGACAGATTTGACATCGGTTAAACAAGGTAAAGACAAGATGGTCTCTAATTACCTTAAGATTTTTAAAGAGGTTAAAAACCGTTGTTTCAATTTGTCAATTTCTGATTCCGACCTAGCTAATCTTGCTGCTAAAGGTTTAAAATCTACTCTTAGAGAAAGATTAGAAGGTGTGAACTTTTATTCGCTTGATTCTGTTCCTGTGAGAGGCATGGCACAAGAACTGAAATTGAATAAAGAAAAAGAAAAACTTGAGTCTCATCGGTCTGATGTTCATGTGGTTGATTATGTTTCTAATTATTTGAACGATGAGACTGAAATTTATAGTGCTGAATTTGTGTGGCCTTCTGAAGATAAATCTTTTTCTTGTGCTTCACTTAAGCCGGCTAGTAAAGGTCGGCAAGAAGAATTAAGATTTACTTTTGATGTTTCTAAGTGTGATCGCATTTTTGATGAATTGCTTAAACTTAGAAATATTAAAATATCTCATACCATGCCTCCACTTGATGAGATAAAGCGACGTGCATATTGTAAATATCATCATTCTTATTCTCATGCTACTAATGATTGCAATGTGTTTCGTCGCAAGATTCAATCGGCCATAAATGAAGGTCGTTTGGTACTTCATGAAAAGCAAGTTGAGAAGCATCCTTTTCCTATCAACACCATGGAATTGCAGCCGCCCAAGGTTCTGGTTCGGCCACATCAAGTCGAAGCAACCAAGGGCAAGAATGTGGTGGTCAGGGAAGCAAAGACCGATTTGAGAGGAAAAGAGCTAATAAGAGAAGTTACTTGTGAAAAGACCTCTGATGGTAGAAACATTCAAGATCACTGTCAAAGCTTCTGGACTTGGGGGGCAAGGGTCGTTCGCGCCTGTCAGTCGTCAACCACTTGAGCCTGAAACGGCTGGGGCGGTTAAACCGGCTGGGGTAGGCGGTCAGACCGCCCCTGCCCATGGTCGCCCAAAGATGCCTATTCCGAAGCGGCCGGAGATTGGAAATTGGAAGCTCAACGTGGCAAAGAATCAGGGGAGTGTTCCAAAGGCAAAGGTCACATTTGACATGCTATTCGACAAATACTCCAAATAAAAGGCCGTTACGAGCGATCGGCCGTTAAAAAAAGAATGAGATCACCCACGCATCAAGAGAGGCCATCATCGCCTCCCAGGGTAGCTGTCAGGTTCAGGGGTGAATCATCTCAAAGGCAACACTTTACTCCAGTTTGGGCCCCTTCAAGTTCAAATTCGCCTCGTCCAATCTACGATGACAATGGAGTGATGTGGGTGCCATATCAACAATCCTTCCATCCTGGACGGGGAAGATCAAGGAGGCCAGCTCTGGATCAGATTTCACAACCTACGCAAGATCGCTGGACGCCACGTCAGTCTGGACAGGGTCACTAAGACCACCCGGTTAGACCGCCCCCTGTAGGCGGTCAGACCGCCCTGCCTAGAAAAGTTCAACGTCCTCTGAAACAGGTTTACAAGCCCAAGATCAGAGAGGAGAAGGTTGAAAAGATGGATGTCGACCCAGAAAGAACTACTAGTCAAGATATCATCCAGATTGGGACGATGGACGTTCCCGTTGAGAAAGATGGCAAGAGACTTGTTGTTTTAAGCAATCAGGTTGGAACATCTGCTCAAGAGGGATCTGTTGCTACTAATGACCATGAGGCTAGTGGAAGTGGTTCCAACTCCAAATACTTTCTGCCGAGATGGTGTCCTCCCGGATTGACTCACACTCAAAGGAGGAAGCTTCAACGTTTGAGGCTGCGGGAGAAAAGAGAGAAAGAGCTGGAAAAACAGAGGTACGAGATCTTCAACAGCTACAGGCCCATGGTACCACAAGGGAAGGAGTGGAGAGCTAAGTCAACACCTCAGGCAGAGGCGGTCAAACCGCCAGAGGAGGCGGTTAAACCGCCTGAGGTGGTCAAACCGGCTGACCAGGCGGTCAGACCGGGTTCACCAGGGATGCCACCCAGTTTCGCTTCTTCAGTCCCCATGGCTTGCGATGATAAGTTGTCGTCGGTACCTGCTCTAGAAGTGTTGACGGTTAAATAACGCGTCAAGTTACGATCCGCAAGCGCACGGGTCGGTTATAGCTTTTCCCTTAGAGTATACCCCAAGGTTAATCAATCCGTGGAACAAGTGGATTGCTACGCTCAACTAAGCACTAATGTTGTTGATTTAAAACTCTTTATCAAATATGTATAAGTATGGAACTTAATCTAATCTAATCTAGATTAAAGAAAGTAAAGAAGAGAGCGATGGAAAGGCGATCACAGGAACGTAGAATGCTTGTCTAAGGGATCTTGGATCACTTGAAAATGTAACCACCTAGCAAGCACAACCCGATCTAATCTATCAATGGTATAGGTGCACCGAGTTCAACCCTTTCCCTCTAGCATACTAGTCACTACACGAGGGTAATCCGTGATCGAACACCAAGTGCACAAGACGTTGATGTGTTCTAGGTATGCAAGACTAAGTGTGTGAACCAAGCTCGATATGTTTTCCCTCCCGCGCACTGTCACTACACGACGGTAATCGCATAAAGAACAAGAGGAACACGATACATGAAGCTATGAGCGATGCATCCCCAAAGCAAGCCAGCCGGCAATTAAGATTGAAGCACTATCAACAAGAATATGATAGCAAATAGATCCAAAACAAAGGTTTGGTGATTACATCTCAAGATCCCCCTTCAACCCCTAGGATAAACAAGGACTTTACCCCATAATGTTACACATTGTAGCGCTGGTCATGGTGTAGAATCCTCCGAAGTAGATGAAAGCCACGAGTGCTCCCTTCGCGATCCAATCTGCTTCTTGTTCTCGGTCTTGTGGCGGCGGATGATGAATGAATCTCCCCGTGGCTCTTTGCGTCCAAACTCTTAATAGCCCGAGGGGGTACTAGGTCAAAGGGGAGGTCGAACCGAGCCGAAAATGGGCCAGGTCGGTCGGCATGGGCCGGTCGGCCCAGGGCCTTTTTGGCCCGGTTCGGGCCCGTTTTTCGTGTGCGAGCTCCTCGTGTAATTGCTGATTAGCTCCCTTATGCATGTGGGCCCTTGACGTCGTTTTCTCCGCGGTTTGGATAGGGCTCCTTATCGCGCAAGCTTCAGCATTTTCTGTCCAGATCCTCGGAGTTTTCTGTCTTCACGGTTCGGGTCCTTGGGCCTCTTGGAGTCTTGTTCACTTCGTATCTTGACTTGTACCAGGCTTCATGATCTTCTCGTAAGGTGCTCGGTGAACTTCACCTGGAAGTCCTCATTTAGGTGCTCAATTCCTGCGTAAATAATAAACTCCAAAAACCACATGCAAGAGCGAACTTGTTATATCAAGGGGGTTAGTACCATTAGATTGGATATCAAATCAATGCCAACATTGAGGGTAAACTCATGGCTAGGAGTGTCAAAGTCGACCGTCAACAACTCCCCCATGCTTAAACCTTGCTCGTCCTCGAGTAAGCCTTCAATGGATATCAGTGTTGCCTTTCATTGTTCACACCCTGCACTTGATCATACATGAAGAAAACATAATGCTCTCTAAATTTATTTGTTAGAATTTCAGTGTACTAGCCTTCATCCCTACGGAGGGTGGATATCGAATAGGCTCATCCCACAAGTAAATAATCATGCTCCCAAATTTTGGATGAATCTTAGAAATTTTGAAATGAAGTGTAAGATGAAGAAAGAGCTAAACCAAGTTCAAAAATTTAAACCTCCTTGCATCTTGCTCATGAACTCTCATCTCATCTTGTCTCTCAAGCCTATTTGTTCTACTCCTTTCCCCTCTCAAAACTTTATATAAGTAGAAGGCTTTATCTGGAGCTTTGGGAAAAGTTTAGTCCTACCAAGATATTATAATCAGGATATTATCAAAATTAGACAAGCTTCTCATGAATTTACCGAGCCTCGTCAAAAAGGTCATTGGAAAATAATGTTTTCAAGGAGGGGGAAGAGATGAACACACACTTTTTGAGATAAGTGGACATGTGCAAATGGCAAAGAGTGATCCCGAGGCACAAACAAAGTCCTCCTTATCGGATTGCACATGGTTGGAAAGATGAGTATGGGTCTTGATCTTGAATCCTCTTGAAATTCCTAATGCGTCTAGAGATTCGGGGAATTTTATATATATATATACACATATTTTTTTCTTCTCTCTCTTTCTTTCTTCTTTGTTTTCATCATTTTTTTTCTCTTTTTTTCTTCTTTTTTTCTTTTCTTTTTTATTATATTTTTTTACTCCCCTAAACTCTAGACTACATTAGTACCTACCTTCTTGGCAGCTCCTCCATGCTTAGACGATTGCACGTCCTCGGGCAAAGAGGTGACGAAGTTTTGTGCCAAGGTAGGTACTGAAAATCCTAAATTTTCTTGGAGAGAAACACTTGAAATCTTCTAGGGATCCTTTACGCACCCTTTATGTCGTCTTGGAGGTCTCCCAAAATGAAACTTTAATTTTGGCACCTTGATTCTTGTGATCTTCCTCAAAATATTCATCCATACTCAAGAATTGGGTTGTGGTCAAGAAGGTAAAACACAAAAAGATATTTTGGATGTGTGGGTGGACATCCGGCGAGGTTTGCAAAATTTCCGATGTGGAAACTTACAATGCATGGATAGAAAAGGCTAGCAAAAAGATAGATACACAAAAACGGAATGACCAGGTTCTTAGTCTCGAACCAGAGAAATCAAGCCTTGAATCAATGCACCCAAAAATAAATCTTGTACACTAAGTTTTTACACTCAATTAAATATAAGGCTTGGGATAGGTTGAGCAACATGCAAGTGGTATTAATGACAAGGTTAGCATAACTTTTAAGAACAAAAATAAATAATCTTTAACCCATCCAAAATTGAGAGCATGAGAAAAACTATGGGTCTTTGTCTTTATCATAACCTCCACAAAGGATTAAGCTAGCATTTAAATTTAATTTCAGATTTGCATTAATGAGAGCATTAGCTTAATCATGCATAAAGCAAGCACAAAGACGAACAAAGCGGCAACGATCATCATATATCAACTTGGCATAAATTTCCATCCTCACTAAAGGTCATGAGTAGGGGGCAATATTTATTCATGATGATTTGAAGCAAAAATTACTACTAACACGCATGCTGAAAATAAAGTAGAAAGTTATTTACAAACTTACCTTGTTTTCGTCGTTTAGCCTTGACGATCCGGGTCACCATCCAAGGTGTAGACATCAATGTATTTAATGGGCATAACGTCAGGCTCCAGGAATACCTTGAGTCGTTGTCCATGTAACGCCCTGGGTTTTCGAAAACAGAAAACCCAGCATTCTGTCTCGTGATAGTCCCTGGATCAGACGCTATCACGCACAGGCATTCATCACAGATAAATATCACAGTCATACAGCGAAATCAGAGTACAAAACTTAGTATTTACAACTGATTACCACTCGGCATACAATTTTAAGTACAAGCCCCTTGGGCTAAACGACAAGAAGAAACTCCGCAGCGGCATCCAGGGCTAAGGCTTCAGGGCTTCATCCTCGATCTTCACCACAGGAATCCTTGAGCGAAGCGACGAACCCTCCCTCCATGGACTCTTCTTTGATGGACTTTCGCTCCAAGTCCAGTCCTGCACACTCACAATCTATCCCCAAGGAATGGGATAGGTTCACGTCACCAACCGTATGCAAGCTTTAAGTGGCCTACCTCTAATGGTATAAAAAGGTATGAGGTAAGAGCTGGGGTTTCCTAAGCAGCAGCAGCAGCATCTCATAAAGAATAGAATCTCCAATTCTCACCAATTCCCATATCTCTCATCCACAAACGGATACACCTGGTCACCCAGATCTCCGTCACCATCACCTATCTCCATCTAGGGTCGGTGCGAGAACTCCCACTCCTCGCACCTCAATGATTGCACTCGGATCCGCGAGGTAGAGGGAGCAACTCTCCTCTCCCCAAATACAACCACAGCTCACCAATCACACTTATCCTATAAGGGGGGAGGTAGAAATCCCAAAACGTAAGAGTCGGAGAAACAACGGGCATGTCCATGACCGAGGACGCGGCTATACGTACAGATCTAAACTCTGCAGAGCGTGTACACCAGTACCCATCTCGGAATGGCACCCGACGGTAGCAAGTCGACCGAGCCCATCCAACCGAACGAACACCTAGGAGTTACGATTCCATCCTGCATCTGGATCTCGATGCGGTCCTTCGCAAAGGTCCACCCCAGAACTGTGAAAATGCCCCCGTGTGGCCACACGGGGAGCGCCCGAAGGGAAGGGACTTCACCCTAACCCTCTCACTGATACCCTCTATCCTACTAGCAGGTATGGTATCGCACTTGCCAGGGTCGAACGGCCCTATCCCCACTCTCGGTGAGGTGGTGTGTACGAAAGTCCCGTGTAACAGGCGACCCACTCGGTTTCAGACCGGGGCGAGCTCATATCCTCCAAGTCATCACAAAATCCCCAACACCTGTGCTCCTAAAACAATGTACCCGCCATAGGCACCTCATTGGGCAACGTCCGAGAAGACGATCCCTGGCCCCCGATCCCAGATCGGGTTGTCTCGAGCTCACCCCCGCCAAAATATCCCAAAACACCTTCTCCTGCCGATTTTCCCCACACACGCCAAGAAACTACCACAATAATCCCACACATCATCGCAAGCTCAGCGTATCATCACGCATATGTAAAGTAGTAGTAGTAGGTCAATCAAGAACAAGTATGTAAAAGAGGCTATGCACGGGTTCATCATATCCATCACTATGCAGTAAGTAAAGCACTAGCAGTTCTAATAGCCATGCCTAATGGGCATTCAAAGAATGGTCGGGCATGAACACCGGCGTGTAAGTAGTTGTTGTAGTTTCCATAGCCGTACTTGATCTTCTGGCTTGTCTCCTCGGCTCCGGGAAATCCTAGATTCGGAAATATAAATAAACAACGAGGATCTATTTGCAAATAAACTCCAAAGAGAAGCATTAAAGAACCAAATAAATCCAAACTAGCTACAAGCAGCACTAGTTTAATTTAAGGAAATCAAAGTAATTAGTTTTATATTAAAATAGTTTTAAACCACTAGCTTTGTCTACAAGAAAACAAGTTAGAGAGAAGGGTTAGTTCATGGTTGGGTGGCCGATCAAAGGCTAAGGATCTTGGTGATTGCGCCTGCAAGGTATTAGCACAACAGATAGGTGCAACGATGCGGAAACTCAGAGGATGAAGAGAGAGGAGTAAGGCGAAACGAGTTAGGCAAGGTATTATCAGAATAAGGTATGTGGTGGCAGCACCGAGAGAAGGAAAGGATCGACTCGTGGTCGATAAAAGGATGGTGACGCAGCAAGACGTGCTCGGGAGCACGGTGGAGCAAGTGCTAGCAATACGACGATACACATGGTGTAGTAACTAGGTTGCAACGCGGGGTTGCCGTGCTTTGAAACAGAGGCCTCTGCTCAAGGCACGACCGTCCATCACACGCGGCCTTCCAGGTTACTAACGCTGGGTACGTCGCGTGCTACACGGCTCGATGCAAGGCAAAGAGAGAGAGAGAGGGTATGCGGGTTGTGGCACAAGGCGGTGGAAGCGGTGCAAGCAAGGATGGCAGTGCGAACGCATCTTGGGGACGTCATCCCTGTCCGTGGCAAGCCAGTGGCTAGTTGCGGGGATCCGGCGTCCCGGACCCACCTTAGCGCAGTGGCTAGTTGTAACACCCTAATTTTCACTTTTGAATTTAAATAAAAATTTGCTTAGCAACCATTGTTCTTGTTTAAGGGATATAAGGTGCTTGTGATTTTCTAGGCATTTAATCATTTTTGTTAATTAAATTAATGAAATATAGGAGTTTACTGTTGCATACATGCTGGAGCATCTATTTTGATTGTTGAATTCAAACCTGAGTTTGAATTTTGTTTGATTTCCTCTTTTCAAAAAAAAATGGAAAACCATTTCTTTTCCCTCCCCTCCTTTTTCTTTTTGCTGCGCAGCCCACCTGCCGAAGTCCGGCCGCGCCCCCTTAACTCCGTCGCCCAGTCACCGTTGAACCCCGCCGCTTCGCAGCCCAGCGTGGTCGTCAGCCCAGCGCCGGCCCAACGCCGCCTCAGCTACTGCCAGGTGGGGGCCGCTGGTCATCCCCCACCTCACGCCGTGCCCGGGTTGGACTCGGGGTCCGACCCCGAGCTTGCGCCGTGCGCGCGTGTGTGGCCTCGGGCCCACTTGCCCGGCGCCCCTGGCCTATTTAACCCTGCCGCCTCGCACCGCGCCGCTCCCTTTCCCCGAAAACCCTAGTGCTCAAGCTCCGCGCCATCGCCGCTAACCCTAGCCGCGCCGCCGCCGTGAACCCGCTCGTCCGCCGCCCTTCCGTCGCCGAGAAGGTCGCCCGGAGCTTCGCCGCAAGGTGAGGAACCCGCGGGTGTCGCTTGTTTTTGTCACCGAGCTCCGCATCACCTAAAACGGGGTCACCGGAGTTCACACCGCCACGGTTTCCGCCCCGCCCTGCCTTGCGCCGTCGCTGCCGCTCCGGCGCCCGCCCCGGTGCCCTAGATTGGTTCGCCGTCTCGCCCGCTTCATCCCCGTGCAATCCGCGTGAAAAATCGAGCACCCTAGCTCGACGTCGTGGTTGCGCCGCCGCACACCGCCTTGCGCCGCCACTCGCCAGCGGCCAGTCGCCGCCGCCCCGCGCTCGCGTGCCACCAGGGTCGCCGGATCTTGATCCGACGGATCAGATCCATCCCAGCCCGAGTCAAACTGGTCAAGGGCCGGTCAACCCAGCCTTGACTTGGCGGCTTTGCAAGAAAGCCCCCTGTTTCTTTGATTTCACAAGCCGGTCCTCCCACCGTTGAAGTTTCTTTACGGATAGGTCCTGTTTTCTTTAGTTTAGCCCCGCGAGTTTAGTTTTCTTTACAGTTTAGTCCCTGATCTTGTTCAAGCTATATCTTAGTCGTTTCAGCTCCGTTTTTAGCGTTCTTTATGTCCATGCGATCGTCTCGACGAGTAGAACAGTTTTATGCCTCTGTTTTGTTCTGTTAATACTGTTTGGTGATTGTTTCTGAATTTATTCTATTGTATGCTTGTATGTGAATGTGTGGAGCGTAGAGTACGAGCCGTTCGAGGATTTCGCTACCGTTGAAGAATTTCAAGATCCTGAGCAGTTTCCGGAGCTGGTAGAAGGCAAGTCCTTGCTGCATTCCCCGTTGACCCTATTACAACATGCATTTTAATTACACTGTATTTATTTATTGCTTTGCATTAATATGATGGGTCCGATTATTTAAGGTTCGCCTAGTGTTGTTTATCCTATGCCTTGATCAACTTGGGTTTACTTTATGTTGGGTAGCACTTGCTAGAGCTTTACCTTGGTTTTGGGAGGTTTAATGAACGATCATTAATTGGATTTATTTATGCTACTCATTCATGTAATGCAAGAACACTTTATGCCTGTTAATCGGAACATGGAGCGACCACCCAGGAAAACAGTACAACCACAAGACATATGGCTCTGTCTTGGCTTAGTAATTAGAGAACTTGGTGTTAGGTATGCTTTACCTGATAAGGGTTGGGGGTTGCCGGTAGTTGGTGTATAACCCGGCCCTCAGGCTGATCTGCTCTGTGGTAGCTTCGCAGTCTTGAGAGAGGGTTATGCATTACGCTGTCAAGTAACCTAGCGAGCAGCCTGCACTAGGGGATCTTTGTAAAGGCCTCGTAGCGTCCCTATGCAGCCACACCTCGGTAGTGTGGTATTGTGCCTACTTTTGCACAGCGTGGTTGGGTCTAAAGTTCTTCGGGACTTTTACGCGACTTGTGGGTAAAGATGTACAACCTCTGCAGAGTGTAAAACTGACTAGTTAGCCGTGCCCACGGTCAAGGGCGGCCTGGACCCTCACATGAGTAATTTATGAAAGATGTAACTTTTAATCTTGTGCATTGCATCCTATGGTTCCGTTGCACTTGTTAATTGGGTTTGGTATATACTTACACTTGTTAGTAACTGTTGCTTAATAAAACTTGACCAACTAAAATGCTGACTTGCTTTACAACCATCAGCTTCCACCATAAAGCCTTGCATGTTGTTATAGAGTTTTCCCTTGTTGAGTACGACATGTGCTCATGCTTGTTGTTTCTATATTGCATCTACACTACCCGACTGCTGCTCAGATGGACGCTTTGAGGACTACCCTGGAGAGTTTGATGAGTTCTAGGCGTTCGATCCTCCAGTCAGCTGCCTGTGGAGGGCTTCTACGTTTACTTTTCCGCTGTTAGCTACTCGAACGTGTGTTAATTTGAGACATTCGGTCATGTAATAAATGTTTAATACTTTCTATACGCTTTTACATTGTGTTTTGGTATTCACTGTGTCGATGCATGTGTGTAACTTGATCCTGGCGCACATGTATTCTATGCATTCGGGTTTGCTTTTAAATCCGGGTGTGACAAAGTGGTACCAGAGCCGTGTTGACTGTAGGACGGTAAACTAGTTAGAACTGGTCGAAAACTAAGGATTATATAATATTAGAAGCCACACATTGTTTAGTTTGCTTTATTCTATTTATTATATCTATTCTTGGTTTAATCTCATCCTTGATTATCTTTTTGTTATCTTAGCTTGATCTTGTCATCTCTAGTTAATCAGCACTTGTCTCCTCTATCTTTAGATGGTTCGCCGACTGAAGACTACTCGTGCTGGTGCCTACCGCTTTCCAAGGTACATGGAGGACCAGGACATCTACTGCTACTCCACGGAGAGTGATGAGCACCAGGGCGACACTGAGGAGGGAAGTGGGGCGAGCTCTGCTTCAGTGCATGCTTCACCACCCGCTTCAGTCATTGAGCTGTCGGAGGATGAGCCAGAAGAGGAGCAAGCTGAAGATCAGGAACAAGGAGGTGACCCAGATGACCACTCAGATCCTGAAGGTTCAGATCCGGAGGATGGTGATGCTAATGATCAACCCGCGCCCGAGGAGTGGAAGGTGGTCGTTTTTCACCATGATGGGGGGCATGCACGCTTTCCGTCTAAGCTGAGGAGGCTTTTCCACCGTCTCCATCAGCCGGTGACGATCGACTACGTTGGGCTAAGGAGGACACATCCCCGTTACCCAACGCAGTGGGAGGTGTCAGTGCGCATTCTGGAAGATGATCCACAGGAGGGCGGACAGTACGAGGTTACTGTTCACCATGCCTTAGCCACCAGGGCTACCTACGCTGCGGGGAGAGATGATGCTGCTAGGAGGGCTCTTTCTGCATGGTGCTATGAGGAGGCTCACCATCTCAATGACACTGTGTGGGGTGACTTTCCTCGCCGTACTGCTGGAGCCGTGGGCAGCACTATCCCAGTGACTAACGCGGACTTGGGACCGCGCTATGCAGCTCAAGTGGGACTGGTTGCAGCTCTCAACAGCAACCTTGATGACACCAACATGGAGCTGCAAGACCTTCGTGATCAGCAAGATGAGGATCGAAGGGAAATCAAAAGGCTTAAGGCAGTGATTGCGGGGCAGGATGATGAAGAGGTGGAGGAAGATGAAGAAAGATGGCCTGCAATGTCACCAAGACCCAGGAGGACAAGCTATGGGTCACTTAGATCCCGCACTCGGATCATTTGGCCTTAGGTGCTAGGCGTCCTTTTATTTTCAGTTATAGAGTCTGTAATCGTTAGAACGAAACGTTGGATCGGTGTGTTAGCTAATGGTGTGTTTGGATGCTTGATTTGTGATCATTCGTGAGTTGGATCTTTGTGTGATTGCAATGTGTTGTGGATTAATGCCACAATGACATTGGTTTAGTAATGAAGCTTGGTTAGTGGGTTTAAGTTCTATTCTAATCATCTTTTATCTGGCAATATCATAATTCTTTATCTATCTTATTTTATCTATCATGAGGATTATCGTAGTGCAAAATCTGTTCACGTCACTTCCTGACACAGCAGTAGTGTTTTATTTTTATCTCGAGCTACAGAACTCCAAATCTAGTAAAACCAGTTGGGTTAGTTCACAAATTTTATATATGATTTTCTGTCAAAAATTCAGCATTATCCAATATATAATCTGGGAGTTATGAATGAAACACTAAACCATCAGAATCTGTCAAATCCTGCTGACACAGCTGACTTCATTATTTAATATCTCGAGTTGTGGAACTCCGATTGAGGCAAATCCAATTGGAGTAGTTCAGCAATTTGATACATCACATCTCAGGAAAAATTCATGATTTTTGGTTACCGGTACAGCGAGATACACCTGTTTCTTTACAGCTATCAGAATCTGTCTTAATCTGGAAACCTGCATTGTTTACCTTTTTGAGCTTTTCTCTCAGTGCAGTAATCTAAATCAATGTGTCTAACACTCAGATGGTGAAAACCAGGTCCGGATCAGGAGTTGACCAGCCTCCAGTGACACGCCAAGGACGAGGCAGCAGCTCAAGCAGTGCACCACAGCCAGGACAAATGGATCCGGCCATGCAGCAGTTCTTCCAGACTCAGACTCAGCTCCTCGAGAACCTGACCAACACTGTGGCCAATCTACAGGCTCAAGTCAACAATCCACATCAGCAGCAGGTGCCCATGAACAAGCACAGGGAGTTCATGAGCCATCGTCCGCCAGTGTTCACGCATGCTGCGGATCCGTTGGAGGCTGATGACTGGCTGAAGACTGTGGGCAAGATGCTCACTACCGCGCAGTGTGACGACAGGGAGAAGGTCCTATTTGCTGCAGGACGACTCGAGGGGACAGCAGGAGCATGGTGGGATGCTTATGTTACTGCTCATGCTACACCAGACACCATCACTTGGCAGGAGTTCACCAACAGCTTCAGGAGCCATCACATTCCTGCAGGGCTGATGAAGCTGAAGAAGAAGGAGTTCCTCTCTCTCAAGCAGGGGGGAATGTCAGTGGCAGAGTTCCGGGACAGGTTCATAGAGTTGTCTCGTTATGCACCAGAGGAGGTGGCAGATGATGCGAAGAAGCAGGAGCGCTTCATGGAGGGATTGGCTGGACCGTTCCAGTACCAGCTGATGTCTCACACCTTTCCGTCCTTCCAGCACCTGCTAGACAAGGCCATCTGCTTGGAGTCCAAGCGCAGGGAGTTGGGGGAGCTGAAGAGGAAGGCCACCACTCCAGGACAGTCCGGGAGCAGCACTCGCCCCCGCTTCACTTCACCGCTGGGTGCGCCGTTCCGTCCAGGAGGTCCGACAGGGAGTTATGGCCAGCAGCATCAGCAGCAGCAGTACCAGTATCAGCCACAGCAGCACCAGCAGTTTCAGCGCTCCGCCCAGCAGTTCCAGCGCCCAGGACCACAGACTCCACGCCCTGCATTCCACCAGAACCGTCCGATGACTCCGGTTGGCACGCCCGTGAGGCCCAGTGCACCTCATACCCCCGCGGGCAACAGCTGCTACAAGTGTGGGGAGGTTGGTCACTATGCCAACAACTGTCCCAAGAGGACTACTCCCAACACCCCCGTGCAGAACCAGCAGATGCAGCAGATGAGGAATGGGAACCAGACCCCGCAGAGCAACAAGGGGCAACAGAGCTATTCGCGTGGTAAGGTGAACCACGTGAGTGTTGAGACTGCCCAGGAGAACCCACAGGTGGTG
The DNA here is from genome assembly GCA_036936925.1 of Cenchrus fungigraminus. Classification (NCBI taxonomy): domain Eukaryota; kingdom Viridiplantae; phylum Streptophyta; class Magnoliopsida; order Poales; family Poaceae; genus Cenchrus; species Cenchrus fungigraminus. The sequence continues at coordinate 25,178,721 of CM072768.1, forward strand.
CTTGGTATGTTCCTTGTCAACTCCATCCCCGCCTCAGTCCTATTTGATTCTGGAGCTTCTCATTCTTTCATATCTGCTCAATTTGTGGCTAAACATAGTGTACCCATGCAACATATGAAACAAACCATGCTAGTTAACTCACCAGGGGGGATATGAAAGCCATATACATATGTCCTAATGTTAATCTTAGAATCATGGGAGTAGACTTTCTGGCACAGCTGATAGTTCTGGAGTCAAAGGATCTTGATATCATTCTGGGTATGAACTGGTTGGCTAGTCATGATGCGACGATTCAGTGTGCTAAGAGGACAGTTCTTCTCACTGGTCCCAAAGGGGATAAGGTTGAGCTTGTGGCTGATCCACCGTCAGGTGCAGGAGGTTCTGTGCAGCAGTTGGATGGCAAGCCTTTGGAGGATATCAGAGTGGTTTGTGAGTATCCAGATGTGTTCCCAGAGGAGTTACCAGGTATGCCACCTGACCGTGATGTTGAGTTTGTTATTGATCTATTGCCTGGTACTGCTCCTATTTCTAAACGTCCATATAGAATGTCTAGTACTCAACTGTTAGAACTTAAGAAACAGATTAAAGAATTGTTGGAAAAGGGGTTTATTCGTCCTAGTTCATCACCTTGGGGGGCACCAGTTATCTTTGTAGAGAAGAAAGATGGTACTCAGAGGATGTGTGTGGATTATCGGTTGCTTAATGAGGTTACTATCAAGAACAAGTATCCGTTACCCCGCATTGAGGACTTGTTTGATCAGATGAGAGGTGCTAAGGTGTTCTCCAAGATTGATTTGCGTTCTGGTTACCATCAGATGAAGATCAGATGGTCGGATATTCCTAAAACTGCATTCACCACTAGGTATGGGCTTTATGAGTATACTGTTATGTCTTTTGGGTTGACCAATGCACCTGCCTACTTTATGTATCTGATGAACAAGGTGTTTATGGAGTACTTGGATAAGTTTGTTGTGGTATTCATTGATGATATTCTAATTTACTCCAAGACTGAGGAGGAGCATGAGGAGCATCTGAGACTTGTGTTGCAGAAGTTGAGAGAGCATCAGTTGTATGCCAAGTTCAGTAAGTGTGATTTCTGGCTGAAGGAAGTCTCTTTTCTTGGGCATATCATCACAGATGGAGGTATTTCAGTCGATCCAGCCAAGGTTGATGATGTGTTGAAGTGGGAACCGCCGAGGACAGTTAAGGAGATCAGGAGTTTCCTTGGACTTGCAGGGTACTATCGACGGTTCATCGAGGGATTCTCCAAGATTGTGAAGCCTCTCACCACATTGTTGGAGAAGGATAAGGAATTCAAGTGGACAGATGCATGTCAGGCCAGTTTTGAGGAGTTGAAGAGGAGGTTGACTACCGCTCCAGTACTTGTGATGCCAGACTTACAGAAGGGCTTTGACATCTACTGTGATGCGTCTCGACAGGGCTTGGGTTGCGTTCTTATGCAGGAGGGACATGTTATAGCCTATGCATCGAGGCAGTTGAGGAAGCATGAGCAGAACTATCCTACACATGATCTTGAGTTGGCAGCTGTGGTTCATGCTTTGAAGATCTGGAGGCATTACATCATGGGAACCAAGTGCCAGATTTACACTGATCACAAGAGTCTAAAGTACATCTTCACTCAGAAGGACCTTAATTTGAGACAGCGTCGATGGTTGGAACTGATCAAGGACTATGATCTGGACATACAGTATCATCCTGGGAAGGCTAATCTGGTTGCAGATGCTTTGAGTCGAAAGGGACAGGCCAACATGGCATTGGCATTCCAGCTGCCTGAAGAGTTGATGAAGGAGTTTGAGAAACTCAATCTGGGGATGGTTGCTCATACCGAGGGAGTTACGTTGGAGGTAGAGTCTACTCTGGAGCAGCAGATACGTGAAGGGCAGTTGGAGGATGTGGAGATTAGAGAGATCAGAGAGACCATGGAGAGGGGCAAGGCCCCGGATTTCACTGAGGATGATCAGGGGACTATATGGTTCAAGAATAGGATCTGTGTGCCTGATGTGGGAGACCTTAGGAAGACCATCTTGAGAGAGGCCCATGATTCAGCTTATTCCATTCATCCCGGCAGCACCAAGATGTATCAAGATCTTAAGCAGAGGTATTGGTGGTATGGGATGAAGAGGGATGTGGCCGCTCATGTAGCATTGTGTGACACGTGCCATAGAGTTAAGGCAGAGCATCAGAAGCCAGCTGGACTGTTGCAGCCGTTAAAGGTGCCCGAATGGAAGTGGGAAGAGATCAGTATGGATTTTATAGTGGGGTTACCACGGACACCAGCTGGGTATGATTCGATATGGGTAATAGTGGATCGATTGACTAAGGTAGCTCACTTCATTCCTGTTAAGACTACTCATTCAGGTGCGAGATTGGCAGAACTGTACATGTCTCGGATTGTGTGTTTGCATGGTGTACCTAAGAAGATAGTGTCTGACAGAGGTACTCAGTTCACGTCTCGTTTCTGGGAGAAGCTTCATGAGTCCATGGATACAAAGTTGAACTTCAGCTCAGCCTATCATCCGCAGACCGATGGACAGACTGAGAGGACGAATCAGGTTTTGGAGGATATGTTGAGAGCTTGTGCCCTTAAGCATGGAGGTAGCTGGGATAAGAGCTTGCCATATGCTGAGTTCTCTTATAACAACAGTTATCAGGCTAGTCTGAAGATGGCACCCTTCGAGGCATTGTATGGGAGGAAGTGCAGAACGCCCCTGTATTGGAGTCAGACCGGAGAGAGTCAGCTGTTTGGGACTGATATCATTAAGGAGGCAGAAAGGCAAGTTCAGATCATAAGGGAGAACTTGAGGATTGCTCAGTCCAGGCAGAAGAGTTATGCAGACGGGAAGAGGAGAGATGTAGCTTTCCAAGAAGGCGATTATGTGTACTTAAAGGTGACACCAATCAGAGGTTTGCGCAGGTTTAAAGTGAAGGGAAAGTTGTCCCCTCGCTTTATTGGACCCTTTCAGATCTTGCAGCGGGTAGGAGAGGTAGCATACAGACTTGAGTTACCAGAACAGCTCTCAGATGTGCATGATGTGTTTCATATCTCTCAGTTAAAAAAGGGTCTCAAACCCCATGACAAAGAGCCACTAGCTATAGATGGATTGGATGTTAAAGAGGACCTCACCATTACTGAACGTCCTATCAAAATCTTGGATACTTTGACACGGGTTACGAGGAATCGGGTTATTAAGATGTGCAAGGTGCAATGGAGTAATCATGCAGAGGATGAGGCAACTTGGGAAAGAGAGGAGGAGTTGAAGGAAGATTATCCCCATCTCTTTGATCCATCCGAATCTCGAGGACGAGATTCATCTTAAGGGGGGTAGGATTTGTAACACCCTAATTTTCACTTTTGAATTTAAATAAAAATTTGCTTAGCAACCATTGTTCTTGTTTAAGGGATATAAGGTGCTTGTGATTTTCTAGGCATTTAATCATTTTTGTTAATTAAATTAATGAAATATAGGAGTTTACTGTTGCATACATGCTGGAGCATCTATTTTGATTGTTGAATTCAAACCTGAGTTTGAATTTTGTTTGATTTCCTCTTTTCAAAAAAAAATGGAAAACCATTTCTTTTCCCTCCCCTCCTTTTTCTTTTTGCTGCGCAGCCCACCTGCCGAAGTCCGGCCGCGCCACCTTAACTCCGTCGCCCGGTCACCGTTGAACCCCGCCGCTTCGCAGCCCAGCGTGGTCGTCGGCCCAGCGTCGGCCCAACGCCGCCTCAGCCGCTGCCAGGTGGGGGCCGCTGGTCATCCCCCACCTCACGCCGTTCCCGGGTCGGACTCGGGGTCCGACCCCGAGCTTGCGCCGTGCGCGCGTGTGTGGCCTCGGGCCCACTTGCCCGGCGCCCCTGGCCTATTTAACCCCGCCGCCTCGCACCGCGCCGCTCCCTTTCCCTGAAAACCCTAGTGCTCAAGCTCCGCGCCATCGCCGCTAACCCTAGCCGCGCCGCCGCCGTGAACCCGCTCGTCCGCCGCCCTTCCGTCGCCGAGAAGGTCGCCCGGAGCTTCGCCGCAAGGTGAGGAACCCGCGGGTGTCGCTTGTTTTCGTCACCGAGCTCCGCATCACCTAAAACGGGGTCGCCGGAGTTCACACCGCCACGGTTTCCGCCCCGCCCTGCCTTGTGCCGTCGCTGCCGCTCCGGCGCCCGCCCCGGTGCCCTAGATTGGTTCGCCGTCTCGCCCGCTTCATCCCCGTGCAATCCGCGTGAAAAATTGAGCACCCTAGCTCGACGTCGTGGTTGCGCCACCGCACACCGCCTTGCGCCGCCGCTCGCCGCCGGCCAGTCACCGCCGCCCCGCGCTCGTGTGCCACCAGGGTCGCCGGATCTTGATCCGACGGATCAGATCCATCCCAGCCCGAGTCAAACTGGTCAAGGGCCGGTCAACCCAGCCTTGACTTGGCGGCTTTGCAAGAAAGCCCCCTGTTTCTTTGATTTCACAAGCCGGTCCTCCCACCGTTGAAGTTTCTTTACGGATAGGTCCTGTTTTCTTTAGTTTAGCCCCGCGAGTTTAGTTTTCTTTACAGTTTAGTCCCTGATCTTGTTCAAGCTATATCTTAGTCGTTTCAGCTCCGTTTTTAGCGTTCTTTATGTCCATGCAATCGTCTCGACGAGTAGAACAGTTTTATGCCTCTGTTTTGTTCTGTTAATACTGTTTGGTGATTGTTTCTGAATTTATTCTATTGTATGCTTGTATGTGAATGTGTGGAGCGTAGAGTACGAGCCGTTCGAGGATTTCGCTGCCGTTGAAGAATTTCAAGATCCTGAGCAGTTTCCGGAGCTGGTAGAAGGCAAGTCCTTGCTGCATTCCCCGTTGACCCTATTACAACATGCATTTTAATTACACTGTATTTATTTATTGCTTTGCATTAATATGATGGGTCCGATTATTTAAGGTTCGCCTAGTGTTGTTTATCCTATGCCTTGATCAACTTGGGTTTACTTTATGTTGGGTAGCACTTGCTAGAGCTTTACCTTGGTTTTGGGAGGTTTAATGAACGATCATTAATTGGATTTATTTATGCTACTCATTCATGTAATGCAAGAACACTTTATGCCTGTTAATCGGAACATGGAGCGACCACCCAGGAAAACAGTACAACCACAAGACATATGGCTCTGTCTTGGCTTAGTAATTAGAGAACTTGGTGTTAGGTATGCTTTACCTGATAAGGGTTGGGGGTTGCCGGTAGTTGGTGTATAGCCGGGCCCTCAGGCTGATCTGCTCTGTGGTAGCTTCGCAGTCTTGAGAGAGGGTTATGCATTACGCTGTCAAGTAACCTAGCGAGCAGCCTGCACTAGGGGATCTTTGTAAAGGCCTCGTAGCGTCCCTATGCAGCCACACCTCGGTAGTGTGGTATTGTGCCTACTTTTGCACAGCGTGGTTGGGTCTAAAGTTCTTCGAGACTTTTAAGCGACTTGTGGGTAAAGATGTACAACCTCTGCAGAGTGTAAAACTGACTAGTTAGACGTGCCCACGGTCAAGGGCGGCCTGGACCCTCACATGAGTAATTTATGAAAGATGTAACTTTTAATCTTGTGCATTGCATCCTATGGTTCCGTTGCACTTGTTAATTGGGTTTGGTATATACTTACACTTGTTAGTAACTGTTGCTTAATAAAACTTGACCAACTAAAATGCTGACTTGCTTTACAACCATCAGCTTCTACCATAAAGCCTTGCATGTTGTTATAGAGTTTTCCCTTGTTGAGTACGACATGTGCTCATGCTTGTTGTTTCTATATTGCATCTACACTACCCAGCTGCTGCTCAGATGGACGCTTTGAGGACTACCCTGGAGAGTTTGATGAGTTCTAGGCGTTCGATCCTCCAGTCAGCTGCCTGTGGAGGGCTTCTACGTTTACTTTTCCGCTGTTAGCTACTCGAACGTGTGTTAATTTGAGACATTCGGTCATGTAATAAATGTTTAATACTTTCTATACGCTTTTACACTGCGTTTTGGTATTCACTGAGTCGATGCATGTGTGTAACTTGATCCGGGCGCACATGTATTCTATGCATTCGGGTTTGCCTTTAAATCCGGGTGTGACAGCAAAAGAGGTTCGATTCAAGGGCGAGAGCGGATAAGGATAGGGTAGCAGCGAGCGTCTCGAAATTATAAACCAACGCAAGTGGTTTCATAATTTTCGGAGCTCCGGATAATAAGTTATGAATTTTTAGAGAAAAAGAGATTTATAAAACATTTATTAAATCCTTTTATTAAATCAGAAAATAATTTTATTAAAATAATGCTGATGTCAGCATGACGTCAGCGATCAGTGGGTTAGTGGGCCGAAAGTGGACCCAAAGTGTTAGTGGCCCATTGGGCCGGGCCAGATCGGTCCAAAGTTGAACAAGTCTAGAAAACCACCTTATATTCTTATCAGATCTGGCCTGTTTAACTCAAGGGCTTAGCAGGCTTTCGTGGGCTGAAACCCACCCAGAGGTTATGCGAGCAAGTTCAGGGATGCACCCTGAACTATGCATCGGTCCGACCTGGTCGTTGATATAGCTCAGCTGGGCTTCAGTGGGTTGAGGCCCAAGCCATGGTTTCTCCCTTCGCAGAGAAGTTTGGTCCATCACCCCGGACCTGGCTGGGGCTCGCTGGTCCTCCTTGACGCGGTGAAACGCCGTCGACGCGGACTGGCGCAGCGCTCCGGTGAGCAGCGACGCACGGCGCGCGGAGGTGAGATCGTGGGTGATACGGCGAGGTTAAAGGTGGGTCGGCTAGGTCAGGCGCGGCCATCCAAGCGCCGCCAAGGTCGAAGACCCAGGTGTTTCTTCCATCGGCGGACAGCTCGGCGGCCAGCAAAGCTGCGCTCGGCAGACGGTGGTGTGCGCGGCTCAAGGTCTTGGTTCCGCGTCTTGGCCTGCGGTGGCAAAGAGGGGGCGCTCGGTGCGGAGCAGCAAGGCGGCGCGGCGGAGGCACGGCAGAGCGGAGGCGAGGCAAGCAGCGGCGACGGCACGGCCTGCAGCGCAGCGCGGCGCGCGACGGGGCCGTGACGCAACAGGGCGGCGAGGAGCGAGGCATGGTGGTGCTAGCAAGGGAACACGGCGCGAAGGCTGCTCCATGGCACAAAGGCAACACGGGCACGACGACGAGGTAGAGCGGCGCCTTCACGTGGCGCGGCGCGAAGGCCGAACAGATCAAAGGGACGGTGCCATGGCTCGGTCCCCTCAGTGCCAAGGCCGGCGCACAGAATGTCGAGGACCAGGGCAACACAGCACCGCAGATTCTAAGGCCAGGGAACAAAACAGGGCTAGGCTAGTAGGTTTTTGAGGCCCGCGGCCTGAGTTCAAACCGTCAAACAGGTTGCGCGCGTGCCGGGACAGAGCACGACGGCGGCGAGCTGGAGCTCTGCCCGACGTTCTCGCGAGCGCGGTCGGCTAGCTCTGAGCGGCAGCGGCACCTGCATATATGGCATGGCTCGAAGGACATAGCACAGACGAATGCAGCTCGGCGCTGACTACGGCGTGACGCGGATCGTGGTGTTACGCGGGTGTGCGAGGAAAACGGGAACGGTCGGCCTCGGTCGCGAACAGCCGGCACCAGGAGCTACTGCTCGGTGCGAAACAGCGAGGCGCAGGCATGAACATGAGTCCGAGCAAGGGAAAAGGAAGAGGCTTGGGGGTGTTCTGCTCACCGGCGGGCTCGTCGGAGGTGCGGCGGTGCAGGGAGTGCTTGACGCCGTGGCGAGGTGAAGCAGGCCGGCGTGAGACAACGGTGGCGAGGCAAAACGGCGACGCGGTGAGGATCGGAGCAGGGTAGGGGAAGCAGGCGTTGCGGTGTGTCGTGGTCCTCTACACAGCTGCTCCGGCTCCTTGGCGTCGATGATGCGCTCCCCTCCGGTCCTCAGGGCTTCCTCGGCGGTGACGGCCTTGCAGCAGTGTCGGCGTCGCAGCTCCCGCGGCGTGAGCAGCGTCGTCGTCCCCGGCATGCACAGCGCCGGCTTCACGGGTCCGCACGACGGCGGCTCCAGGACGGTTTCAGCCTCCGCGGCGGGCGCTCCTCTCTCCTCCACTCCATCTTCCCCTACAGGCGGCGGCGGACAGGGTTCGAGGCCAGCAGAGGGGTTTTATAGGGTGGTGCCCTAGGGTTTTCGGGCACAGGCGGGTGGCGAAGATGCGGCACGGGGACGCGTGGAGCTCATCAGCGGCCGCTAGCGCGGCCGCTAGCACGGCCGGGGCGGAGGTCATGGCTAGCGTCGGCGCGACGGCCCTCCCGGTCCCCCACGGCGTGCGTCACGGTGAGGAAGAAAGGGGAAAAAGGAGAGCCTGACTGGTGGGGCCCGCGTGGTGGTGATAGAGGGGGAGGTGGTAGGTGGTAAGCGGGCTGCGGTTTAAGACGGGCCGAAAGGCAAGGCGGGTCGGCGGTTTGTGCAGGCCGGCAGAGAAAGAAGGAGGTGGTCCGGTAGACTTTGACGGTTTGGCTGGGCTGGAGGTGTGAGCGGTCCGGCGGAGTTGAGGGGTGACGAGTAGACCTCGTTTTCGGGTTTGGTGGGTTGGCTTGGCTACAGGGTTGAGGGGCCCCTAGTGGACTTTGTCCACTGGGTTGCGGCCCAAGATAGCTGTTAGTTAGACAAAGTAGGTTTTGAAATATAGTTTGAATTTATATTTGAATTTGAATTACTTTCAAATTCAAACAACACTCAATTGAACTTCAAATAAAATCCAAGAAAATCCAAATCACATTTACACCTTAATTTGGAAATAATTTTTATATTGTTTTATTTTATTTGGAAATTGAGATGAGAGGTTAGCAGTTTGGGATCAAATTTGGTAGCACACAAGTTCAAGCAAAAAGTTTTAAAATTTTGCGAAAATTCACTCATGGAAAAACATCCAAATTTCAGGGATGTTACAGACTCCCCCCCTCAAAAGAATGTCGTCCTCGAGATTAAGCTTGTACCGGGGGTGGTGAGGGTCTTCTCTCCGGTAGGTCTTCGAGTTGTAGATGTCATTGACGTCGTAACGTTTAGTCGACAAGGTTTCTTAGGTTTCGCTTCTCTTATTCCCATGAGGGCTTTCGAAGCCAAGTGCTACTGTAGGTTCTCGTGCGTTAGCATCCATAAGCACTTGCGATGTACAATCCGGGTATCTCGGGAGCTATACTCTTGTCCCAACTTGTGACAAGCTCCAAGTATCGGCTAGAGCTTCCTTTACCTCAATCTATCTCTTCCAGCAGTGCCAAGCAAGTCTGGTGACCTTAGAACAAGTCAGAGCATGACTGTCTCATACTATTCCAGTCCTCCCACTCGAGGTTACTTCTTCTTAGCAACCCAGCTTATTCTCATATGATTCCACATGAACAAGGTCATATTCTCATGGCGTCCATTAAGTGCTTTTATTCCAATTAGGCACGAGTCTCCCACTCCTTTCCATATGAGGGAGTCGTATACTTTATGCCTAGCAGAGGTCTGTATCTCCGGCGGTATCTCTGAGCCTAACTTGCAGCCGGTACGTAGATGGTTTGTCTATAGCAAGCTCTTATCCAAAGTCGTCATATACCGAAGCTTGTATTCTTATCGTACCCAGAGGTATATTACTATCTTGATCCAAATTTGACGGCTTATCCATAAGAGGTATGCTAAGCAGAAGTGGAGTCTCATAAGTAACCTTTCTTCATCCATGGTCTCATATATTCTCTAGGTTTCCCTAGTTTATCCAAGATATCTTCTTGAAGCCATATCCATCTCGGATATGTAGAAGGTATACAATGTTATCTCTTGTTCCGAAGGTAGGTATACTGATCTTCTCAAATCATTAGTGCAGGCGCACCTCTTACGGCGTGCACTCTCAGCAATTAGTCACACTTAGGTGAACACATCTTCCTTTACGTAGTCAGTCATCCCGTGACTTAGGAAATATCTCAGCTTATTCATTTAAGCTTATCCAAAAAGTGGGCCCTATTGCGGTACTTGAATTCCTTCATAGGGTCTTGTGTTAATCAAAGTTCCTCATATTTCAGGGCGATCTTTCATCGTCCAGAACTTCTCTGAGTGCCCAGTAATGTCTATCACTCTTTGGGTGCCATTCTTATAACAATCCATCTGTTGGTTTACCTTGTCTCCGACGATTCTTGCCAGAGGGCTAGCAACATCAGACATGTCCAATAAGCTCTTGGTCGTATACACTATGAATGGTTACTTCCCATTCATGACAGTCCATTTTAAGAGGGGTTATCTGCAACTCCCTCGACTGTGCGAGTAATTCTTCCCACCCGAAATCTCACACCAGTCAATATGGTTCCAACTTCTTGGGACGAATCTTCACGTGGAAATTACATCTACCTTACTCTTGTATGCTCAATCCACTCTTCTGACTTACTTTCCAATAGGTAGGTTCCAACGGCGAGGTTGAGCAGATAACTCGAGTCCAGTAGTTGCCGATGTAGGTCTTTCCACTAGTTCATTTTACGGTGTCCAGTAGAGCTCCCTTATAGATGGCTTATTCCAAAAACGGGATCGACTAAACTTATCCAAAATGTGTCGCTGACGTCTTAGGGTACTCAACTGCTCTTAACCGAAATATGCTTCCATAGGGGTACATGCACTTCTGAGCTTTCGAGGTTTCAAATTCTCGAGTACTCATTTTCTGGTTTGCGAACCCGACTCCAATGATCATTGGGTAACTCATCTGAAACCTTGGTCTAATTTGTCGAAGTTTCAAGAAGTTCCTCTCTTCTTCTGAAGATCGGTCTTGCCGTATGCTCGACACGTCGGTCTTCATTCTTCAAGCTCTTGATCTTGTAGGATGGGAAGCTAAGGCCTCTAAAGGAGTCATCTAAAGATCTAGCAAGCATAAACACTCAATACAATTTCACACAAACATGAAGAGGCATAACAACCATAAGATCTTAAAGATCCAATCACTCAAGCAACGCACCAAACAAATGTGTATCCCGAGGCTGACTCCTAATACCTCCGAGAACACACCAGGGAAAACATTCTAGTATATCGTGGGCACTTGAGGGATTTCACTAAGGTTAGTGCTGCAACACTTGGAAAGGATACATTCCATTTGACGTCTTGGTGTTGAAATTTCAGAAGCAGGCTGGTGAAAGTCTTCGCCGAGCTGGCTTGATCGAGGACCCATAAGTTGTGTTCCATAATCCTCTCCGGGTCACACGACTTACTGTTATCCATCTGACTCATACAGTACTGATGATACATCCTGTAGCTATTGCTTCCTTCACAATCCTCCGGGTTAGGGTCCAATTACCGAAATCATCTTTCTGACTGAGGTTCCATTCATAGCCGAGGAGGATCACGGGGTCCTGTGGGAGAAAGCTAAAATCTTCTTGATCTTTACCCGATGCTTCTTGTCCAATTCTTCAAGTTCAGACATTCTATCTTAGTTGGACTACTCTTCTTCGTCCATAGTTCTCGTGGCTTATCCTTGCAAAGGGGTGTTCCATGTTTATCATTTTATCCATGCCCCGTGCTTCTCATTTGTTGATCTTGATCCATTGTCATCTCTGGTCGGTTAGGGAAATTCATATTCAAGCATCCAAATTTCACACTTCTCGTCAATGGGGAATTCCATGTACTTATCAAATACTTATTCCAAGTATTTGAGGCTTGCTTCCTGGGTGGTTGTAGCTGTTCAATCCATTATCTGCCTCTTCTAGCTGCAGCTGATCTTAATATTTTAGTCCTTTGTGACTCGGCTATTCGTGTAGCTTCAAGTCGACGGGTCTTTATCCAAATGCTGAGCTACGAGCATCTCAGGGGTTCCGACTCCTGCGACCATTCTTACGTGTGCCAAATCCAAGTAGTAGATCACCAGTTCCTTATGTTGGCGCACTTGGAAACTTATCTCATCATTAGCTTCAAAGTGGTGTTATCCAAGCTTCGTCCCGAACGAAGAGGGGGAAATGGAAGGGTGCTTATTGTTCTTGAGGCTTCCCTTGTACGCTGACTCCATGTGGCATCAGGGTGGCAGTCTATTCCATCTTCGATAGTCTGAACTCCATTGTAGGGCGACTGTGATGGTGTAAACTTGTATTGAGGGTTTGACTGGGGATATTCCAGTTAAGTCCTGTAGAGTCATCTTCTTCTCTTCCTTGTACCCAATCTTCATAGCTGTCATTGTGGTAGTCATCTTTGTCTTGTATGAGACATCCTTCTGTAGCATTGCTTGGTCTTGATCAAGCGACATCCGTTGTTTTCCATAGGTTAGCAACCATGTAGAGGGGTTGTTAGTAAGTCAGTTAGTTAGTGAGAAGCCATGGTTGTAATAGTAGAATTCAAGGGGTTTATATAGAAATCAAGGAGTTTATATAAAAGTCAATGAGTATAAACTCAATCAAGGATGTTTAGGCTGTCCTGAACTATCGACCATTGCTAGGGCTCGTCCTATGGTCAAGTACGGCTCTGATAGCATCTGTAACGCCCTGGGTTTTCAAAAACAGAAAACCTAGCATTCTGTCTCGTGATAGTCCCTGGATCAGACGCTATCACGCACAGGCATTCATCACAGATAAATATCACTGTCATACAGCGAAATCAGAGTACAAAACTTAGTATTTAAAACCGATTACCACTCAGTATACGATTTTAAGTACAAGCCCCTTGGGCTAAACGACAAGAAGAAACTCCGCAGCGGTAGCTAAGGCTTCAGGGCTTCATCCTCGATCTTCGCCACAGGCATCCTTGAGCGAAGCGACGAACCCTCCCTCCATGGACTCTTCTCTGATGGACTTTCGCTCCAAGTCCAGTCCTGCACACTCACAATCTATCCCCAAGGAATGGGATAGGTTCACGTCACCAACCGTATGCAAGCTTTAAGTGGCCTACCTCTAATGGTATAAAAAGGTATGAGGTAAGAGCTGGGGTTTCCTAAGCAGCAGTAGCATCTCATAAAGAATAGAATCTCCAATTCTCACCAATTACCATATCTCTCATCCGCAAACGGATACACCTGGTCACCCAGATCTCCGTCACCATCACCTATCTCCATCTAGGGTCGGTGTGAGAACTCCCACTCCTCGCACCTCAATGATTGCACTCGGATCCGCGAGGTAGAGGGAGCAACTCTCCTCTCGCCGAATACAACCATGGCTCACCAATCACACTTATCCTATAAGGGGGGAGGTAGAAATCCCAAAATGTAAGAGTCGGAGAAACAACGGGCATGTCCATGACCGAGGACGCGGCTATACGTATAGATCTAAACTCTGCAGAGCGTGTACACTAGTACCCATCTCGGAATGGCACCCGACGGTAGCAAGTCGACCGAGCCCATCCAACCGAACGAACACCTAGGAGTTACGATTCCATCCTGCATCTGGATCTCGATGCGGTTCTTCGCAAAGGTCCACCCCAGAACTGTGAAAATGCCCCCGTGTGGCCACACGGGGAGCGCCCGAAGGGAAGGGACTTCACCCTAACCCTCTCACTGATACCCTCTATCCTACTAGCAGGTATGGTATCGCACTTGCCAGGGTCGAACGGCCCTATCCCCACTCTCGGCGAGGTGGTGTGTACGAAAGTCCCGTGTAACAGGCGACCCACTCGGTTTCAGACCGGGGCGAGCTCATATCCTCCAAGTCATCACAAAATCCCCAACACCTGTGCTCCTAAAACAATGTACCCGCCATAGGCACCTCATTAGGCAACGTCCGAGAAGACGATCCCTGGCCCCCGATCCCAGATCAGGTTGTCTCGAGCTCACCCCCGCCAAAATATCCCAAAACACCTTCTCCTGCCAGTTTTCCCCACACACGCCAAGAAACTACCACAATAATCCCACACATGCATCGCAAGCTCAGCGTATCATCACGCATATGTAAAGTAGTAGTAGTAGGTCAATCAAGGACAAGTATGTAAAAGAGGCTATGCGCGGGTTCATCATATCCATCACTATGCAGTAAGTAAAGCACTAGCAGTTCTAATAGCCATGCCTAATGGGTATTCAAAGAATGGTCGGGCGTGAACACCTGCGTGTAAGTAGTTGTCGTAGTTTCCGTAGCCGTACTTGATCTTCTGGCTTGTTTCCTCGGCTCCGGGAAATCCTAGATTCGGAAATATAAATAAACAACGAGGATCTATTTGCAAATAAACTCCAAAGAGAAGCATTAAAGAACCAAATAAATACAAACTAGCTACAAGCAGCACTAGTTTAATTTAAGGAAATCAAAGTAATTAGTTTTATATTAAAATAGTTTTAAACCACTAGCTTTGTCTACTAGAAAACAAGTTAGAGAGAAGGGTTAGTTCAAGGTTGGGTGGCCGATCAAAGGCTAAGGATCTTGGTGATTGCACCTGCATGGTATTAGCGCAACAGATAGGGGCAACCATGCGGAAACTCAGAGGATGAAGAGAGAGGAGTAAGGCGAAACGAGTTAGGCAAGGTATTATCAGAATAAGGTATGTGGTGGCAGCACCGAGAGAAGGAAAGGATCGACTCGTGGTCGATAAAAGGATGGTGACGCAGCAAGACGTGCTCGGGAGCACGGTGGAGCAAGTGCTAGCAATACGACGATACACATGGTGTAGTAACTAGGTTGCAACGCGGGGTTGCCGTGCTTTGAAACAGAGGCCTCTGCTCAAGGCACGACCGTCCATCACACGCGGCCTTCCGAGTTACTAACGCTGGGCACGTCGCGTGCTACACGGCTCGATGCAAGGCAAAGAGAGAGAGAGAGGGTATGCGGGTTGTGGCACAAGGCGGTGGAAGCGGTGCAAGCAAGGATGGCAGTGCGAACGCATCTTGGCGACGTCATCCCTGTCCGTGGCAAGCCAGTGGCTAGTTGCGGTGATCCGGCGTCCCGGACCCACCTTAGCACAGTGGCGGGCAGCGGCCACGAATTCTCCTGCAAGTACATGGGCAAAAGAGGTTTGATTCAAGGGAGAGAGCAGATAAGGATAGGGTAGCAGCGAGCGTCTCGAAATTATGAAACCAACGCAAGTGGTTTCATAATTTTCGGAGCTCCGGATAATTAGTTATGAATTTTTAGAGAAAAAGAGATTTATAAAACATTTATTAAATCCTTTTACTAAATCAGAAAATAATTTTATTAAAATAATGCTGACGTCAGCATGACGTCAGCGATCAGTGGGTTAGTGGGCCGAAAGTGGACCCAAAGTGTTAGTGACCCATTGGGCCGGCCCAGATCGGTCCAAAGTTGAACAAGTCTAGAAAACCACCTTATATTCTTATCAGATCTGGCCTGTTTAACTCAAGGGCTTAGCAGGCTTTCGTGGGCTGAAACCCACCCAGAGGTTATGCGAGCAAGTTCAGGGATGCACCCTGAACTATGCATCGGTCCAAGCCATGGTTTCTCCCTTCGCAGAGAAGTCCGGTCCATCACCCCGGACCTGGCTGGGGCTCGCTGGTCCTCCTTAACGTGGTGAAACGCCGTCGGCGCGGACTGGTGCAGCGCTCCGGCGAGCAGCGATGCACGGCGTGCGGAGGTGAGATC
This sequence comes from Cenchrus fungigraminus, assembly GCA_036936925.1. Taxonomy (NCBI): domain Eukaryota; kingdom Viridiplantae; phylum Streptophyta; class Magnoliopsida; order Poales; family Poaceae; genus Cenchrus; species Cenchrus fungigraminus. The sequence continues at coordinate 25,194,171 of CM072768.1, forward strand.
ATGGGTGATACGGTGAGGTTAAAGGTGGGTCGGCTAGGTCACGCGCGGCCATCCAAGCGCCGCCAAGGTCGAAGACCCAGGTGTTTCTTCCACCGGCGGACAGCTCGGCGGCCAGCAAAGCTACGCTCGGCGGACGGCGGTGTGCGCGGCTCAAGGTCTTGGTTCCGCGTCTTGGCCTGCGGTGGCAAAGAGGGGGCGCTCGGTGCGGAGCAGCAAGGCGGCGCGGCGGAGGCACGGCAGAGCGGAGGCAAGGCAAGCAGCGGCGACGGCATGGCCTGCAGCGCAGCACGGCACGCGACGGGGCCGCGACGCAACAGGGCGGCGAGGAGCGAGGCATGGTGGCACCCGCAAGGGAACACGGCGCGAAGGCCGCTCCATGGCACAAAGGCAACACGGGCATGACGACTAGGTAGAGCGGCACCTTCACGTGGCGCGGCGCGAAGGCCGAACAGATCAAAGGGACGGCACCATGGTTCGGTCCCCTCAGCGCCAAGGCCGACGCACAGAACATCGAGGACCAGGGCAAAACAGCACCGCAGATTCTAAGGCCGGGGAACAAAACAGGGCTAGGCTAGTAGGTTTTCGAGGCCCGCGGCCTGAGTTCAAACCGTCGAACAGGTTGCGCGCGTGCCGGGACAGAGCACGATGGCGACGAGCTGGAGCTCTGCCCGACGTTCCCGCGAGCGCGGTCGGCTAGCTCTGAGCGGCAGCGGCACCTGCATATATGGCATGGCTCGAAGGCCATAGCACAGACGAAACGTAGCTCGGCGCTGACTACGGCGTGACGCGGATCGTGGTGCTGCGCGGGTGTGCGAGGAAAACGGGAACGGTCGGCCTCGGTCGCGAACAGCCGGCACCAGGAGCTACTGCTCGGCGCGAAACAGTGAGGCGCAGGCATGAACATGAGTCCGAGCAAGGGAAAAGGAAGAGGCTTGGGGGTGTTCTGCTCACCGGCGGGCTCGTCGGAGGTGCGGCGGTGCAGGGAGTGCTCGACGCCGTGGCGAGGTGAAGCAGGCCGGCGTGAGACAACGGTGGCGAGGCAGAACGGCGACGCGGTGAGGATCGGAGCAGGGCAGGGGAAGCAGGCGTTGCGGTGCATCGTGGTCCTATGCACGGCTGCTCCGGCTCCTTGGCATCGACGATGCACTCCCCTCCGGTCCTCAGGGCTTCCTCGGTGGTGACGGCCTCGCAGCAGTTTCGGCGTCGCAGCTCCCACGGCGTGAGCGGCGTCGTCGTCCCTGGCGTGCACAGCGCCAGCTTCACGGGTCGGCACGACGACGGCTCCAGGACGGCTTCAGCCTCCGCGGCGGGCGCTCCTCTCTCCTCCACTCCTTCTTCCACTACAGGCGGCGGCGGACAGGGGTCGAGGCCAGCAGAGGGGTTTTATAGGGCGGTGCCTTAGGGTTTCCGGGCACAGGCGGGCGGCGAAGATGCGGCACGGGGACGCGTAGAGCTCATCAGCGGCCGCTAGCACGGCCGGGGCGGAGGTCATGGCTAGCGTCGGCGCGACGGCCCTCCCGGTCCCCCACGGCGTGCATCACGGTGAGGAAGAAAGGGGAAAAAGGAGAGCCTGACTGGTGGGGCCCACGTGGCGGTGATAGAGGGGGAGGTGGTAGGTGGTAAGCGGGCTGCGGTTTAAGACGGGCCGAAAGGCAAGGCGGGCCGGCGGTTTGTACAGGCCGGCAGAGAAAGAAGGTGGTGGTCCGGTAGACTTTGACGGTTTGGCTGGGCTGGAGGTGTGATGTCACACCCGGATTTAAGGGCAAATCCGAATGCAAAGAATACATGTGCGCCAGGATCAAGTTACACACATGCATCGACTCAGTGAATACCAAAAACAGTGTCAAAAACGTAAAGGAAGTATTATAACTTTATTACATGACCGAATGTCTCATAATCGTAACAAAAGCGAGTACTAGCAGCGGAAAAGGACGTCTCCACAGGCAGCTGACTGGTGGCACGCTCGCCTAGAAACCGTCGAACTCTCCAGGAAAGTCTTCAAAGCGTCCGTCTGAGCAGCAACCGGGTTGTGTAGATGCAATATAAAATAACAACAAGCATGAGCACATGTCGTACTCAACAAGGGAAAACTCTATAACAACATGCAAGGTTTTATGGTGGAAGCTGATGGTTGTAAAGCAAGTCAGCATTTTAGTTGGTCAAGTTTTATTAAGCCACAGTTACTAACAAGTGTAAGTATATACCAAACCCAATTAACAAGTGCAACGGAACCATAGAATGCAATGCACAAGATTAAAAGTTCCATCTTTCATAAATTACTCATGTGAGGGTCCAGGCCGCCCTTGACCATGGGCACGGCTAACTAGTTAGTTTTACACTCTGCAGAGGTTGTACATCTTTACCCACAAGTCGCATAAAAGTCCCGAAGAACTTTAAACCCAACCATGCGATGCCGGCCAAGCATCATACCACACTACCGAGGTGTGATTGCATAGGGACGCTACGAGGCCTTTACAAAGATCCCCTGGTGCAGGCTGCTCGCTAGGTTACTTGACAGCGCAATGCATAAACCTCTCTCAGCTGCGAAGCTACCATAGAGCAGATCAGTCTGAGGGCCGGGCTATACACCAACTACCGGCAACCCCCAACCCCTTTCAGGTAAAGCATACCTAACACCAGGTTTTCTAATTACTTGGCCAAGATAGAGCCATATGTCTTGTGGTAGTACTGTTTTCCTGGGTGGTCGCTCCATGTTCCGACTAACACAGGTGATCTTGTTTAATGAAGGTATAACATAAGTAAAGCAAGATTAACATTGTTGTTCATTTAAACCACCATGATCCCAAGTTGAGCAACTAAGCAAGGTCTACCCAACATAAACATAAACCCAGGTTGTTCAAGGCATAGGAATAAACAAAGCTAGTCAAACCTTAACATAGGTCCCATCACATTAATGCAAGCAACAAATAAAAACGGTGTAATTAAAATGCATGTTGTAATAGGATAAATGGGAATGTAGCAAGGACTTGCCTTCTACCAACGCTTGCTGCTGCTCAGGATCTTGGAAATCTTCAACTTCAGCGTATTCCACGTACGGATCGTCTTCTACGCACCACATCATTCACATACAAGCAAACAATGGAATAAAATAAGAAACAATTACCAAACAGTACTAACATAACAAAACAGGGGCATAAAACTGTTCTACTCGTCGAGACGATCGCGTGGATATAAAGAACGCTAAAAACGGAGCTAAAACGGAGAAGATATGGCCAAAACAAGGTATAGGGGCTTTTCTGCAGGAAAACTAGAGCTACAGGGGTTAAACTGTAAGAAACCGAGGGCTAAAATGAGATTACATAGAAAAACTTGAGGTCTGTGGTGCAAAAAGATAAAGGCTGGACCTCAGGCAGAAAAACTGGAAAGGCTAGGGATTATAACATAAAGAAAAGGACCTAACTGTAAGGTTCTTTGCACGTGGAAGGGCATAACTGTAAAACCAAGAAGCAGAGGGGCTTTTTAGCAAAACTGCGACAAAAGGCAGGGTTGACCGGTACTTTGTTGGATTGACCCGGGGGTGGATCTGATCTAGAGTGTTGATCGCGCAACGGACGGCTGCGGTGGCGTGCAGGCACGCGAGCGGCGGCGACTGCGCCGGCGAGCGGCGGCGCACGGCAACTCCGGCGAGCTAGCTCGATCTAGGGCTAGGAGACACGGTTGGCGACGCGGTTTGCTCCAAGGTGACGCGGTCGATGCGAGGGATCGATCTAGGCCATCTGGGCAGACGCGCGGGCGACGATGACGGCGTACGGCCCGGCGCCCGGACGGCGGCACTGGCGACTCCGGTGAGCGCAACCGGACGGTGCAAAACGCGAGGACGTCTACGAGCGACACGGACGGGCTCCTCACCTCCTTGGGGTGCTCCGGGGGTGCGTCTCGTCGGCGGAACGGCGACAGCGGAGCGGAGCTGCGGCGGCGGCGCGGCTAGGGTTATGCGGGCGGCGGCGCTGCGGAGCTCGGCTAGGGTTTGGGGAAAGGGGCGACGCGGTGCGAGGCGGCGGGTCTATATAGGCCGAGGGAGCGCACCTAGGCATTCGGGCCACGGGAGATGCGGCGCGGGACGCGGCTCGGGAGGGTGCGAGGCCAGGCCCGAGCTCGATCCCGGCTCGGTCGGCGCGGCGGGCGGGATGACAGGCGGGTCCCGCCCGTCAGCGGCTGCGCGCGGGGGCAACGCGGACGTCGGCCGCCTTGGGCCAAAGGCCGGCTGGGCTGCGGGAGAGGGGAAGGCCAGCGAGAGGGTGAGGCGGATCGGGCCGGCGCTGAAGAACTGGCTGCCGAGCTCAGGGGTGTCCTGCGACTTGAGCCAAGAGTCTGAGGGCATCCTCCAGACTTTGGCAGCTGGGCTGCGACGAACAAAACAGCAAGGGTAGGGTTTTGTTTTGTTTTTTTTAAAGATTCAAACAATTGAATTCAAATATCAATTTGAATTCAACCAAACAAAAATAATGCAGCGGCATGTATGCGACAAACATCAAGCTATTTATTTTTTTTGGAAAACAAATAATATATTTTTTCCTATACTATATTCCCTGTAAAGAATTAAAGGTTGGGAATTTTTTTTTAAAAATTATAGGAAAATCATTCTTTAAATTTTCTTCCTATTCACATCCTGAAATTTGGGAATTTCAGGGTGTGACAAATCTACCCCCCTTAAAAGGAATCTCGTCCCGAGATTCGGAAGAACTAAGAAAGATTTTGAGAATGATATGGTAGAACTGATGTGGGGCAATGTTGATAGAGAACATACCAAACACGGTCGTTGCATTTACGTGGTTCAATCTACCACGCGCGGAGTTCTGTTGTCCCTTGGAGCTTTGCGGGGTCTTGTTTCCATTCCTCATCTGCTGACTCTGCACTGGGGTATTCTGCACGCTCCTCTGGGGACAATTGTTGGCATAGTGACCAGTCTTTCCACACTTAAAGCATGTATTACCAACAGGAGTGTTGGGCGCACTAGGTCTCACTGGGGTTCCCGCTGGGGTGTTCTGACTAGACTGCTGGTCATTGGGGCGTGGAGTCTGTGGAGTGGAGTGCTGTAACTCTTGTATGGGGTGCTTGAACGGTTGATTGTTACGCTGAAACTGATTCTGCCCAGAGTTACCACCTGAACCTCCAACATGGGGTGTTGTCCTCTGCTGTGGAATGAAACAGGGGTGAGTGCTGCTCCCAACCTGCACAGAGGTAGTGGCCTTCCTCTTCAGATCTCCCAACTCTCTGCGCTTTGACTCCAAGCAGATAGCCTTGTCCATCAGCTGCTGAAACGATGCAAAAGTGTGAGACATAAGCTGGTACTGAAGTGGTCCAGCTAGTCCATCCATGAATAGCTCCTGTTTCTTCCCATCATCAGCAACATCCTCAGGTGCATAGCGTGACAACTCAATGAACTTGTCCCTGAATTCTGCCACTGACATTCCTCCCTGCTTGAGAGAAAGGAACTCCTTCTTTAACTTCATCAGGCCTGCAGGTATGTGATGGCTCCTGAAGCTGTCGGTGAACTCTTGCCAAGTGATGGTGTCTGGTGTAGCATGGGCGGCAACATAAGCATCCCACCAAGCTCCTGCTGTTCCCTGAAGTCGTCCTGCAGCATACAGGACCTTCTCTCTGTCATCACACTGAGCGGTAGTGAGCATCTTACCTATAGTCTTCAGCCAATCATCAGCCTCCAATGGATCTACAGCATGTGTAAACACTGGTGGACGATGGCTCATGAACTCCCTGTGCTTGTCCCTGGGCGCCTGCTGCTGCTGGGGTGGATTATTTACTTGGGCCTGCAGGTTGGCCACAGTGTTGGTCAAGTTCTGGAGAAGCTGGGTCTGGGTCTCAATGAACTGCTGCATAGCCGGATCCATCTGTCCTTGTTATTGTGCACTACCGGAACTGCTGGCTCTCCCTGGACGAGTCACTGGGGGCTGATCAACACCTGACCCAGACCTAGTGTTCACCATCTGAGTGTTAGGAACATTGACTTAGATGATTGCACAAAGAGAAAAGCTCAAAAGGTAAAGCAGTGCAGACTTCCAGTTTAAGATAGATTCTGTTGACTCCAGACATTCAGGTATAACTCTCAACGTGGATAGCCAAAAATTATAGGATTTTACCAATGAAAGGTAATGAAATTACGGAACCAACCCAACTGGAATCACCTCGATCAGAGCTCTATAACTCCAGATATAAAATAAACAAGTCAGGTATATCAGCAGTGCTAACCGATTCAAGTAGCTGTAAAGTTTCGGGCATAACTCTCTGACTGTGTAATCAAAATTTCTGAATTTTGGACAGAAAAACACCGATGAAATTTCTGAACTTCTCCAACTGGATTTGCCTCAAACAGAGGTCTATAGCCCAAGATATAAAATAATGAAGTCAATGTGTCAACAGAGTTTTACAGATTCTGATAGCTCCAATGTTTCATGCATAACTCCCAGGATATGTATTTTATGGGGCTGAATTTTTGACAGAAAATCTGTTATGAAATTTGTGAACTAACCCAACTGGTTTTGCATCAATCGGAGCTCTGTAGCTCGAGATATAATTAAAACACTGCTACTGTGTCAGAGAATGACGCGGACAGGTTTTGTACCAAGAAGGTTTCCATGATGGATATTTAAAGGTAGATAAAGGATTAGGATGTTTGCAAGGTTAGGGATGGTTGAGACAGAGCTTAAACCCAACTAAGCAAACTTATACTAAACTAATGCCATTGTGGTTATCAACCCACAACACATTGCACTCAAGCAAAGATCCAAATCAATCATTAACACAAGATTAAACATTTAAACACACCACTAAACTAAGCACACCTAACGACGATCGTGACTAACGATTACATAAGCATAGAGCCTAAAGAACCTAGATCCTAAGGAAGATCTTCAGGTTGAACTTGATAGGATCATAAGATAACTGAGAACAATTCTAAACACGGGTAGGGTAAAGATAGGAAAAGATTACAGAGCATAGAATGAATGCTAAAGATTCCTTAAAGCAAGAACAAGGAAGCATAGAGTGAAAAGGATAGCCAATGATAAGATAGAGAACAAGTAGAATATCAAGGATGGGGTAGAAGCAAGGATAAGAATATTACTCAAAGAAGAATTAAAGCATAACATGAAGTGAGAATGGCTTCTAAGATAATATAATCCTTAAGTTCGACCATTTTCTAACTAGGCTAACGTCCTACAGTCAACACAGCTCTGGTACCACTTTGTCACACCCGGATTTAAGGGCAAATCCGAATGCAAAGAATACATGTGCGCCAGGATCAAGTTACACACATGCATCGACTCAGTGAATACCAAAAACAGTGTCAAAAACGTAAAGGAAGTATTATAACTTTATTACATGACCGAATGTCTCATAATCGTAACAAAAGCGAGTACTAGCAGCGGAAAAGGACGTCTCCACAGGCAGCTGACTGGTGGCACACTCGCCTAGAAACCGTCGAACTCTCCAGGAAAGTCTTCAAAGCGTCCGTCTGAGCAGCAACCGGGTTGTGTAGATGCAATATAAAATAACAACAAGCATGAGCACATGTCGTACTCAACAAGGGAAAACTCTATAACAACATGCAAGGCTTTATGGTGGAAGCTGATGGTTGTAAAGCAAGTCAGCATTTTAGTTGGTCAAGTTTTATTAAGCAACAGTTACTAACAAGTGTAAGTATATACCAAACCCAATTAACAAGTGCAACGGAACCATAGAATGCAATGCACAAGATTAAAAGTTCCATCTTTCATAAATTACTCATGTGAGGGTCCAGGCCGCCCTTGACCGTGGGCATGGCTAACTAGTTAGTTTTACACTCTGCAGAGGTTGTACATCTTTACCCACAAGTCGCGTAAAAGTCCCGAAGAACTTTAAACCCAACCATGCGATGCCGGCCAAGCATCATACCACACTACCGAGGTGTGATTGCATAGGGACGCTACGAGGCCTTTACAAAGATCCCCTGGTGCAGGCTGCTCGCTAGGTTACTTGACAGCGCAATGCATAAACCTCTCTCAGCTGCGAAGCTACCATAGAGCAGATCAGTCTGAGGGCCGGGCTATACACCAACTACCGGCAACCCCCAACCCCTTTCAGGTAAAGCATACCTAACACCAGGTTTTCTAATTACTTGGCCAAGATAGAGCCATATGTCTTGTGGTAGTACTGTTTTCCTGGGTGGTCGCTCCATGTTCCGATTAACACAGGTGATCTTGTTTAATGAAGGTATAACATAAGTAAAGCAAGATTAACATTGTTGTTCATTTAAACCACCATGATCCCAAGTTGAGCAACTAAGCAAGGTCTACCCAACATAAACATAAACCCAGGTTGTTCAAGGCATAGGAATAAACAAAGCTAGTCAAACCTTAACATAGGTCCCATCACATTAATGCAAGCAACAAATAAAAACGGTGTAATTAAAATGCATGTTGTAATAGGATAAATGGGAATGTAGCAAGGACTTGCCTTCTACCAACGCTTGCTGCTGCTCAGGATCTTGGAAATCTTCAACTTCAGCGTATTCCACGTACGGATCGTCTTCTACGCACCACATCATTCACATACAAGCAAACAATGGAATAAAATAAGAAACAATTACCAAATAGTACTAACATAACAAAACAGGGGCATAAAACTGTTCTACTCGTCGAGACGATCGCGTGGATATAAAGAACGCTAAAAACGGAGCTAAAACGTAGAAGATATGGCCAAAACAAGGTATAGGGGCTTTTCTGCAGGAAAACTAGAGCTACAGGGGTTAAACTGTAAGAAACCGAGGGCTAAAACGAGATTACATAGAAAAACTTGAGGTCTGCGGTGCAAAAAGATAAAGGCTGGACCTCGGGCAGAAAAACTGGAAAGGCTAGGGATTATAACATAAAGAAAAGGACCTAACTGTAAGGTTCTTTGCACGTGGAAGGGCATAACTGTAAAACCAAGAAGCAGAGGGGCTTTTTAGCAAAACTGCGACAAAAGGCAGGGTTGACCGGTACTTTGTTGGATTGACCCGGGGGTGGATCTGATCTGGAGCGTTGATCGCGCAACGGACGGCTGCGGTGGCGTGCAGGCACGCGAGCGGCGGCGACTGCGCCGGCGAGCGGCGGCGCACGGCAACTCCGGCGAGCTAGCTCGATCTAGGGCTAGGAGACACGGTTGGCGACGCGGTTTGCTCCAAGGTGACGCGGTCGATGCGAGGGATCTATCTAGGCCATCTGGGCAGACGCGCGGGCGACGATGACGGCGTACGGCCCGGCGCCCAGACGGCGGCACTGGCGACTCCGGTGAGCGCGACCGGACGGTGCAAAACGCGAGGACGTCTACGAGCGACACGGACGGGCTCCTCACCTCCTTGGGGTGCTCCGGGGGTGCGTCTCGTCGGCGGAACGGCGACGGCGGAGCGGAGCTGCGGCGGCGGCGCGGCTAGGGTTATGCGGGCGGCGGCGCTGCGGAGCTCGGCTAGGGTTTGGGGAAAGGGGCGACGCGGTGCGAGGCGGCGGGTCTATATAGGTCGAGGGAGCGCACCTAGGCGTGCGGGCCACGGGAGATGCGGCGCGGGACGCGGCTCGGGAGGGTGCGAGGCCAGGCCCGAGCTCGATCCCGGCTCGGTCGGCGCGGCGGGCGGGATGACAGGCGGGTCCCACCCGTCAGCGGCTGCGCGCGGGGGCAACGCGGACGTGGGCCGCCTTGGGCCAAAGGCCGGCTGGGCTGCGGGAGAGGGGAAGGCCAGCGAGAGGGTGAGGCGGATCGGGCCGGCGCTGAAGAACGGACTGCCGAGCTCAGGGGTGTCCTGCGACTTGAGCCAAGAGTCTGAGGGCATCCTCCAGACTTTGGCAGCTGGGCTGCGATGAACAAAACAGCAAGGGTAGGGTTTTGTTTTGTTTTTTTTAAAAGATTCAAACAATTGAATTCAAATTGATATTTGAATTCAACCAAACAAAAATAATGCAGCGGCATGTATGCGACAAACATCAAGCTATTTATTTTTTTTTTTGGAAAACAAATAATATATTTTTTCCTATACTATATTCCCTGTAAAGAATTAAAGGTTGGGAAATTTTTTTTAAAAATTGTAGGAAAATCGTTCTTTAAATTTTCTTCCTATTCACATCCTGAAATTTGGGAATTTCAGGGTGTGACATGTGAGCGGTCCGGCGGAGTTGAGGGGTGACGAGTAGACCTCGTTTTCTGGTTTGGTGGGCTGGCTTGGCTGCAGGGTTGAGGGGCCCCTAGTGGACTTTGTCCACTGGGTTGCGGCCCAAGATAGCTATTAGTTAGACAAAGTAGGTTTTGAAATATAGTTTGAATTTATATTTGAATTTGAATTACTTTCAAATTCAAACAACACTCAATTGAACTTCAAATAAAATCCAAGAAAATCCAAATCACATTTACACCTTAATTTGGAAATAATTTTTATATTGTTTTATTTTATTTGGAAATTGAGATGAGAGGTTAGCAATTTGGGATCAAATTTGGTAGCACACAAGTTCAAGCAAAAAGTTTTAAAATTTTGCGAAAATTCACTCATGGAAAAACATCCAAATTTCAGGGATGTTACAGTCCATTCACAACATATTGATCTCCTTTGGCGTCCATGATTGTTACCGCTCCCGATGGTGACACTGAATGTACGACGTATGGTCCATCCCATTTGCTTTGCAATTTTCCTTTGCCGAAGACCTTGTATCGAGAATTGTATAGTAGGACTTTGTCTCCTTTCTTGAATTCCTTCTTATGCAATCTTTTGTAGTACCATCTCTTCATCCTTTCTTTATAGATGCTAGCGTTGTGATATGCCTTCAATCTTAGCTCTTCAAGTTCACTTATTTGAATCCTTCGCTTTATTCGTGCCGCATCAATATCAAGATTCATCTCCTTTATTTCCCAATAAGCCTTGTGCTCTAGTTCTACCGGTAAATGACATGTTTTTTCATAGACAAATTCATAAGGGGTCATACCTATCGGTGTTTTATGTGCAGTCCGGTATGCCCACAACGCTCCGTCTAGCTTCTTAGACCAATCTTTTCCTCCTTTGAGTTGCTTGTTTGATGTTTCCGCTTGGCCATTTGTTTGTGGATGATAGGCCGTAGACACCCTATGCTCGATTCCCAACTTTGCCAAGCATCTTTTAAAATCCTTGCCAATAAAGTGTGATCCACCATCACTTATTAAAATTCTAGGAATGCCGTATCGAGGGAATATCACCATCTTGATCAATTGAATGGCCTCTTCCGTAGATGCTTTCCGACATGGGATTGATTCAACCCATTTTGATACATAATCAACTATGACCAATATGTGTTCATATCCATTCGAGTTCACGAATGGTCCCATAAAGTCGATGCCCCAAACATCAAATAGATCAATTTGCAAATTATAATTCAGTGGCATTGCATTCCTTTGTGATATATTTCCACTCCTTTGGCATTCCGGGCAAGTTGCAACAAACCTTTTAGCATCCTTATGCATCTCAGGCCAATAGAATCCGCTTGCCCATACCTTTGCTTGTGTTCTAAAATGTCCATAGTGTCCTCCATATTCCGAGGAGTGGCATTTTCTTAGAATTTCTTCTCTTTCTTCCCGCGGCACACATCTTCTTAGCACTTCATCATCTCCACATCTATATAGGTATGGTGCATCCCAATAAAATTTTCTACTTTCGGCAATTACCCTTCTTTTAGCATTTTTGTCCAAGTGATCTAATGGCATCTTCCGTAGGCATCTTATGATATCATGCATCCATCCTCCCCTATCAAGTATTCGATATAGATGGTCATCTCTCATTCTATCTTCAATTATCTCCACCCCATCATCTCCATGGTGCATCCTTGATAGGTGGTCGGCTACAACATTGTCCGACCCTTTCTTGTCTCTAATTTCCATATCAAACTCTTGTAATAATAAAATCCATCTAATCAAACATGACTTGGCATCTTTCTTGGACAAAAGGTACTTGATTGCAGCATGGTCGGTGTACACGATCACCTTCGAGTTCACAATATAAGATCTGAATTTTTCAAATGCGAACACCACGGCAAGCAATTCCTTCTCCGTAGTTGCATAATTCACTTGAGCTTCATTTAAAGTTTTACTTGCATAATAAATTGCGTGTACCTTCCCTTCCTTCCTTTGTCCAAGAACAGCTCCAACGGCATAATCACTTGCATCGCACATTATATCAAATGGTAAATTCCAATCGGGAGGTTGCATAATTGGTGCACTTATGAGAGATTGATTCAACGTCCGGAAAGCATGCAAGCATTCTTCATCAAATTCTTATTCCAATCTTTTTGGAGAAGTCGTGTCAATGGTTTGGTGATCTTTGAGAAATCCTTTATAAATCTTCTATAAAATCCGGCATGCCCGAGAAAGCTTCTTAATGATTTGATATTTGTCGGAGGTGGCAACTTTTCAACTGTTTCAATCTTAGCTTTGTCCACCTCTATTCCTCTCTCGGAGATTACATGTCCCAAGACTATCCCTTGTTTCACCATAAAGTGACACTTCTCCCAATTAAGCACTAGGTCAATTTCTCCACACCTTTCAAGGACTTTTTCCAAATTTTTCAAGCAACTTTCAAAACATGTACCATGCACCGAGAAGTCATCCATGAATACCTCCATAATTTCTTCAATAAAATCTGAGAATATAGCCGTCATGCATCTTTGAAAGGTAGCCGGTGCATTACATAAACCAAATGGCATTCTTCTATATGCGAAAGTTCCATATGGACATGTGAAGGTTGTCTTTTGTTGATCATCCGGGTGAATGGGAATTTGCATGAACCCTAAGTACCCATCAAGGAAACAAAAGTAAGAATGTTTAGCTAACCTTTCAAGCATCTCGTCGATAAATGGTAACGGAAAGTGATCCTTCCTTGTTGCCTTGTTCAACTTTCTATAGTCGATGCACATTCTCCATCCGGTCATGACCCGTTGCGGTGTCAACTCATCCTTCTCATTCTTCACAACGGTTATTCCTCCTTTCTTTGGTACACAATGCAGCGGGCTCACCCATTCACTATGCAGCACGGGGTATATTATTCCGGCATCCAACAATTTGATCACCTCCTTCTTCACTACCTCACGCATGGCATGACTCAATCTTCTTTGATGCTCGACAACGGGCTTGCATTGTTCTTCAAGTGGTATGCGGTGGGTGCAAAAGGATGGACTAATACCTTTCAAGTCACTTATCGAGTACCCGATCACCTTCTTGTGTTTCCTCAATAAATTCAGCAACTTATCCATCTCCTCCGGACTCAATTCATCACTCACAATGACCGGGTACGTCTTATCAGCTCCCAAAAATTCATACTTTAATCCCTTGGGAAGTGGCTTTAACTCAATATCGGGCACTTCGGGTTCTTGTTGTTGCAAGTCTCCAATATCTTCATAATTTTCTTCATCCAAGCTTCCATCTTGTGCCTTCAACCCCTCGGTTGCTTCCGCTAGTTCTTTGTCTTGATCATCATACATAACATCATTCTCCATTGCTCGTTGGAGAGGGTCCTTAAAAGTATTAACAAAACAAAGATCCTCTACCTCTTCGTTATCAAGAGGTAGAGGTAAAGCAATACGAGAAGCGGGTAGAAAATCATATGTGAATTTAGTTCCATCTAGATCAATAGTAACTCTACCCTTTCCGGCATCAAGAACGACATTGACCAACTTAAGAAAAGGCCTACCAAGAATTATATCATCATGTTCATTATGGCAAGCATCAATTATGAAAAAGTCGGTTGGAATAATTTTACCCGAGATAGCAACATCTAAATCTCTAAGCACACCCAAAGGTCTTGTCGTTCTACCATCTCCCATGATTAATTTTATTTGTGTTGGAGCAAGATTTAAAGTTTTACTAAAAAGCTCATAATAAATTTTGGAAGACATCACACTAACATGGGCTCCTATGTCACATAAGGCTTTGCAAATTTTCTCTCCATTAATGTTGCAACTTATGTGAGGTGTCGGTAGAGGGGTACCTTCGACATGATCGGCTCCTATCGCGTACACTTCGGCTAGGTGTGCATATGGCGAGTCCTCCGGCTTCACTCCCATAATCCTCTTTACTTCAGCAATGTGGTCCGGATCTACCTCTTCATCCTCATTGAAAAGTCTTTGAATAATTTCTCCGGCCGATTCTTTGTCCAACTCGTACCCCGAGTGCCTCTCCTTCGGAAAGTTGAATTCTATAGCTCTCGCTGACTCTTTTTGGTTTGGGTATGGTCTCCTCTTGTTGAATATTTCTTCAAAGTTAATTGAGATCCAATCCATTTGTTCGAACTCCTTTAATGGCTTTGCATTCGCCAAACTTCTTCTTTGTACCTCTTCGAGCTTGCGAATTTTGATGTCTTGGATTGGTCCTCCTTCATTGTGGGTTGCCCCTTCAATCTTTTCTTGCCTTGCTTCTTTTTTCTTCACTTTCAGGGCTTCTTTTCTTGAAATTCCAGCAAGTACCTCTGCACAAGTTTCTTGCTCAATGCTTCCCGAAATATGTTCTTCCCAATCTCTTTGCATGGCCACCCCCTCGCTTAATCTTTGTAGTAATTGGGTGGCCTCCGTGAGTGTTTTCTCCATGATATTTCTGCCTGCACACATTTGAACATACCGCATGCATTCGGGGGTTAGGCAAAAATAAAAAGTATGCAAGAGTACATCACCGGAGAATCCGAGCCTTGGTCCTTGTTTGATCAATCCATTGAATCTTTCCCAAGCTTGATCTATTCCTTCCTCTTCTCCTTGCGCAAAATTTATCACTTGCCTCCTCACATTTTGAACCCTACTTATCGGAAAGAAATTTTCACAAAATTTCTTCACCAATTGATTCCAATTTCCTTCCACCTCGAAGGATGCAAGTGAGTGCCATTGTTTTGCTTTATCCGCAAGTGAGTATGGAAAAAGATTCCATTTGTACCAATTGACCGGAACTCCTTCTTGTTGCACCGTGTTGCATAGCATCGTGAAACGCTCGATGTCCCTATATGGATTGTCCGTCTTCACCCCTCTAAATGGGTTTGCTGCTGCCATCTCAATCATTCGAGGCTTGATCTTGTACTTAGTAGCCTCGAGTATCAAATCTGATTTTTGGACTTCAATATCCTCCGATTGCGGGCTAGCATAGTACCATAGTGGTTTTTGTTCTTCCTCCATGGGGTGATTGACAAAAGCCATCTAGAAAACAAAAAACAAAAAACAAAACAAGGATTTCTAGACAAAAGGTTAGGTGTTAGTAATCAACAAAATTAATACAAAGTTAAACGTAGCAAACTAGTTTGTTCCCCGGCAACAGCGCCAGAAAAGCTTGTTGACGGTTAAATAACGCGTCAAGTTACGATCCGCAAGCGCACGGGTCGGTTGTAGCTTTTCCCTTAGAGTATCCCCCAAGATTAATCAATCCGTGGAACAAGTGGATTGCTATGCTCAACTAAGCACTAATGTTGTTGATTTAAAACTCTTTATCAAATATGTATAAGTAAGGAACTTAATCTAATCTAATCTAGATTAAAGAAAGTAAGGAAGAGAGCGATGGAAAGGCGATCACAGGAACGTAGAATGCTTGTCCAAGGCATCTAGGATCACTTGAAAATGTAACCACCTAGCAAGCACAACCCGATCTAATCTATCAAAGGTATAGGTGCACCGAGTTCAACCCTTTCCCTCTCGCGTACTAGTCACTACACGAGGGTAATCCGTGATCGAACACCAAGTGCACAAGACGTTGATGTGTTCTAGGTATGCAAGACTAAGTGTGTGAACCAAGCTCGATATGTTTTCCCTCCCGCACACTGTCACTACACGACTGTAATCGCATAAAGAACAAGAGGAACACGATACATGAAGCTATGAGCGATGCATCCCCAAAGCAAGCCAGCCGGCAATTAAGATTGAAGCACCATCAACAAGAATATGATAGCAAATAGATCCAAAACAAAGGTTTGGTGATTACATCTCAAGATCCCCCTTCAACCCCTAGGACAAACAAGGACTTTAACCCATAATGTTACACATTGTAGCGCTGGTCATGGTGTAGAATCCTCCGAAGTAGATGAAAGCCACGAGTGCTCCCTTCGCGATCCAATCTGCTTCTTGTTCTCGGTCTTGTGGCGGCAGATGACGAATGAATCTCCCCGTGGCTCTTTGCGTCCAAACTCTTAATAGCCCGAGGGGGTACTAGGTCAAAGGGGAGGTCGAATCGGGCCGAAAATGGGCCAGGCCGGTCGGCATGGGCCGGTCGGCCGAGGGCCTTTTTGGCCCGGTTCGGCCCCGTTTTTCGCGTGTGAGCTCCTCGTGTAATTTCTGATTAGCTCCCTTATGCATGTGGGCTCTTGACGTCATTTTCTCCGCGGTTTGGATAGGGCTCCTTGTCGTGCAAGCTTCAGCATTTTCTATCCAGGTCCTCGGAGTTTTCTGTCTTCACGGTTTGGGTCCTTGGGCCTCTTGGAGTCATGTTCACTTCGTATCTTGACTTGTACCAGGCTTCATGATCTTCTCGTAAGGTGCTCGGTGAACTTCACCCGGAAGTCCTCATTTAGGTGCTCGATTCCTGCGTAAACAATAAACTCCAAAAACCACATGCAAGAGCGAACTTGTTATATCAAGGGGGTTAGTACCATTAGATTGGATATCAAATCAATGCCAACATTGAAGGTAAACTCATGGCTTGGAGTGTCAAAGTCGACCGTCAACAAGAAGATGACGAGCAACTTATTGATTACAGTTCTTCTCCAGAGCGCATGGATCTTGAAGACAATTGAGAAGACATAGCCGATTTCAATGAGAATCGCCCTTAGGACAAAATGGCCGGTGGAAAGTGTTGCATCGACCTTAGAATTGTTTTTTAGTACGCAAGCTTTACTAAAAAACAGAGGGGCATATGTTGACACCCAAAATAGGCAGGTCAGGGCTAACCCGGTTAGACCGCCCTGTACCCCCAGTTAGACCACCTTAGCCAAAGTCCTCAAAAGGTAATTTGGACTTCCCCATTGGATAGGTCTCATTGAGTAGATCAAGATCCATATATAGAACGTCCAATTCGGAGTCCGGATGAGGGAGATATGGCTTCCGGAAGGTCTCCACGTCGCACGGGCGGTTAGACCGCGTGGCATATGCGGTTTGACCGGGTCCAGGCATTGTAAACCGAGTCGGAGTTGTATTTTAGCACGAGATTTGTTAGGGTTTCGACTCCAGCAGGGGCAAGAGCTCCCCACCCTATAAATATAAAGGGCCTTGGCCGATTGAGGACCTATCATCCAATCGAACATATCAATTTTACCTTTTTATCTCCTAACCCTACATTTCCAACCCCTTTTGCTTCCTTCTTCGTCTATACGGCGATTTTGGGCGTTCTAAGTGGCCTGCCGATCTTAGAACAACCCTAGGCGCGTTGTCCCTGACGGGGTCCCTCCCGGGGCAGCGATCTTAGGTTTTCGGCGACGTTCCTGTCCAAGGCGGTTAGACCGCCCCCCCCCCGGGCGGTTAGACCGGCCCGTGCTGGGAACCTCGACGAGTTGATTTCTGACTACCGCGCGATCCAGCGCACTCGTGTGTTCGACCGGAGCGTCAATACAACTACTCTGGAGCAATCAGCTACAGCTTAACGTCACGTCCTAAGCTGCTTGATACTTGTGTTTAGGTAACTTTCACATAATTTCAAAGATGGAAGAGTACACACCCTTCAGCTTATTGACTCACCACACACACTATTACAGAAACGATTTCAGCTGCTTTTAGATCAAATATTTACCTACCTGCCACTGGTATGTTGTATAAGTTCCATCCTATTATTTTCTCTCACCCGCGACACTCTCCCACCTTCACGCCGCCACCGCCACACGAGCTCCCGTGGGCGGTGGAAAGGTCCACCACGCATGGGCGCCTCGTGCGAACTCCGCCGACCGTGGGTGACACGGGCGCGCTCCACCATCTGTGGGGGCCGTGGGCAAGCCCGGCCTCGCGCTAGCTCCACTGGTTGTTGGAGCCGCGGGTGAGCTCCTCCTGGCCGCCGGCGAGGTGCCACGGGTGAGCTCCTACTGATCGGTGGTGGACCGCCACGTGCAAGCTTCGGTTGCGACTCTCTTCCCCGCCGGCCGAGGGCAAGCTCGGAGTGCAGGCGGCACTGGCTGCAGGTGAGCTCCGCCTCACGCAGTCTCCTCCTGGTCAGCCGCCACGGGATCCTACATTACGTCCAAGAAGATTAGGAGGAGAGAGCGGGAGGAAGATGTAGGGTTGTGTCAATGACATGTGGTGGCCGCTTGTAAGTGGGAGATATATTTCCAAATGTGATAACAGTTCAACCAATTAAACGGCCTTCTGTTTTCCCAAAGCTGCTTTTTCACAGCAACTTTTCACTGCCCACAGCCCACAGCTTCTGCAAAAGACACATCGCCCAACCAAACAGACCCTGAATGCATTCGACTTTTCTGATGCTTAAATCACTCTTTGTTTCTCATGCCTTAACTCTAGATAAGTAGCTCTTGACATTTTTAGCATATAGAGATGGGAAGAGAAGGTGGAGTTTGTACGTGGTAACTTGTAAATTGCCGAATGGTATTTTTGTTTCATGAAACTATGATGAAAGGATCTACAGATGGATACAATGGATAAAAAATCATGTATTTTTGTGATCTTATAATGTATATTATAGATTTTGCGCATTAGTTGGCAAAACGCGTCTCTTATGTGAAGGCGAAACTATGAAAGACACGGCCTACAGATAGACCTCCCGTGCAGTGTTCTGTCCTTGCATCATCCCGGCGCACCGGCCTTTTTATTCTCAGCTCTCTTATTACGAAAATGCTCTGTTAACGTATCCCAGCGCATGAAAAGCTCGTTGGCGCTGCCTCTACGCGCTAGAAAATAAAACATGATTAATGAGGAAGGAGGACGTTACGCATCCACACCACTCTTTGTTTGGTACTGCTCTTCGATCGATCGTACTGATTCGAAGCGAAGTGACACTTCACACACCCCTATCCATCCACATCCAGCACCCAAAAAAAATGTGGAATCAGATATCCTTTTTTTGTAAATTTTTATATGTGGAAAGTGACACATTATAGGAAATATTGATGCATAAACATCAAATGTCTGAATAAGTTGAAGACGACACAAACTACACAGGCCGAGAATTGAGTATGGCACATATATAGCAGCTAAACATGGAGTCACTGACGCAGACTACTACACACGCTGCAGTTGAAGATGTTTTTTTTTAGAATCGACGAGGGGACGAGAGTCCCCACCTATTCATTTACCACACATCCCAGCAAACCGGTAATGTACTCAGCATGGTCCTGAGTATAGAGTTGAAGATGTTGAACCAAGACAATTTGGTGCTGCGCAAGACCATATTGTTTTGTTTTCCTCCTGCGCAAGAAAAGCGGGCACAACATTATTATTTAATTTTTTGACCAGAGTCCTTTGCAAGCGGCAAGAAGCAGAGTCAAATTATATATGGTCCACCATGACAATAACTACTGTGGATGCTCCTCTCTCAATTAACCTTAACGAAAGAAAAAATATTAAGTAATTTATCAGCAGCGTACCTACATCAATCTGGAATACACAAGGTCGTTTAAGCCTACGTACGGCAAGGTAATCAATGAGATTACCAGCTAGTCACGTATGGTACGGCAACATTAATAGACTACTAGACTATACGAACAAATAAACAACAGAAACAGAGAAGAAAAGAAGAGTGCTATACGTACATCATTAATATCATTGAACTATAATGGAGGGGTTGTTGGGGTGGACACCATGCACCCTCGCGCCTCAGCTTGTCTTCCACTTCCCTTGCGACCTCATCGCTGACTTTCCTCTTTCCAGTAAATTCACCTTGTGAGAAATCCTCTAGTTGTATGCGGAATACGAATACTTCAAGCCTGGGCATAGCTCCTTGTGGGAACATTGACGGCACCATTGCAAAACTACCATAGAGTTCACATGTTATTATTACTGGGAAAGCATCAGGGCTGACCACGAATGACCTTTCCAGCGTCTGGATGTGGTCTCCAGACACTTCTACTTCGAGATCACGAAGAGCCGGCAGCATCCCGAGGATTTGGATGTCCTCCCTTCGCAATTGAGCCACCTTTATATACAGCTGGGATAGGTGGCCAAGAGATTCGAGATTAATCCATGTTGGGAGCATACTGATATTTTTCAGGCGCATCATGCGCAGGTTGCCTAGGGACACCGCCACTGAGCCATTGAGGCCAGCTGCCACGCCACTTGTATTTCTTACAGATAGAATTTCGATTTTGTGCAGGTTGCCTATGGACGCCACCAAAGCTGTGCACAGACTTTTATCCAATCTATCTTCATTGTTACTTTTTAGAATCACACTGAGCACTCTAAGTTGCTTCATATAGCCCAGCTCTTCAGCAACATTTGCAGAATCCACTCTAGCCCATGATAGTTGTTCTAGTGATTGTAGGCACCTCAATCCATTTGGCAGCCTTGCACTCTCATCAACGGTGAGGAACATCAGTTGCCTTAGACCTATGATACTTGATTGACGGTAGCTCTTTTATTTCAGTGCCAGATAAGTCTAAAGTCTGCAAAAACTGTAACCTGCCTATCTCTAATGGCAGCTCACCGGCATATCCTGTATCTGCTAGACTTAGAAACCTTAGATGAGTTAGCTTCCCCACAAATATCACATTTAGATGGTTCTTGAGATTGCAATCTTCAAGATCCAATACACGCAAAAGATGGCAGCTTGAAACGGACTGCATCAAACTATCTACAACTGTACTAAACAGACTAAGGGACCTCAACTTTGACATTTCCATTGAAGGCCATGTAGAACTGCGGAGAGATAACCTGCGAACCTTGCTGTGAGAACATGGTGTGCTCTGCTTTTCATCTAGTACAGTGGTAAGAAAACATTGTTCTCTTGACAAGGTGCAAATGAGTTCAAGTACCATATCATGCACACGACAAGAATCAGGGGTACCATCATAATTTGTATTTGCTACTTGAATCAGGCTTCTATTTAGAAGCTCGTTGAAGTAACTCTCTCCAAGCTCAAATAAACTTTGGCTACCTTCTTCATGTTGGACAAAACCTTCTGCAATCCATCTCTGTATCAAACGAGACTTGCTAATCTGATAGTCTTCTGGAAATGTACTTAGATACAATAAACATGTCTTCAAATGAGAAGGTGGATCATAATAACTAAGAGATAATATCCTTCTCATACTGTCCATATCGTGATTGCTTCCAAGACCCAAACCAATAGACTCATACAACATGTTCCACTCTTTCATATTTCCCAACTTATTTGCAAGTAGACTTGATGTAGTAATGATAGCTAATGGCACACCTCCACATTTCTTCAAAAACTTTTCGGATACTTCAGAAAAATCTTTAGGGCATTTGTCTTCAGAACCAAAGATTCTTGTGTAGAACAATAATTTAGAGCTCTCATAGCAAAGTGGTTCCATCTCATAAAAACAACCAACTTCCACAGCAACATCACGCTTGCGTGTAGTGATGACAATTTTACTTCCCAAGCTATTATCATCCAGAGCATGCCTTATTGTGTTCCATGATGGAACATCCCATACGTCGTCTATAACAATGAAATACCTACATATATGAAAGTAGAGGAGTCAAAATATAAGTAACCATACATTAGTACCTGAAAATTACCTATTGATTTATTTTGAGATGGAATCTACAGTTATGTTACAGAGGAATTAAATATTGAAAACGATGTTGAGTACTACTATAAGAACAGACCAAGCTGTAGTAAAGTCATTTGATAAATTTCTATATGCAAATCATAGAAGTAGCAGCATAATATATGATGAATAGCGTACCTCTTGTCCTTGAGGAAATCCCGGAGTTCATCAATTAGCTGCCTCTCATCCAGTATTGTGAAATTGGATCGCATCACGTAACCAGCAAATTTCTCAAGAGCCATGAGAATGTCTCTCAAGACCTTTTTCAAATCTGGCTTCTGGCCAACTGGAACAAAAGCTTTGACAGGTATGTTCGAGGTAAGCTTCTCATACACTGCTTTTACAAGAGTGGTCTTGCCCAATCCTCCAGAACCAACAACAGAAACAATCCTTGTCTCTTTGATGGGAACATCATAATCATCTCCAATGGTAAGCATCTGTATGAGCTTATTCATCGGCTCATCGATGCCGACGAGCTGCGTCACTTTGGTATAGAGAGCCGAGAGGCGAGGATCGATGCTTGTTGTGGAAGTTGGCTTAATGTCATCAACTGTGTACCTTCCACGCAGCTTGGCCATATCCTCCAGCTGCTTGTTGAGCGCATCGATGGCACCAGCGATCTTGTGGCGAGCCTTGGCTTTGCTTAAGCTAAAGATGTTGCCAATCTTCTTCATAAGGCGTTTGACCTTGTCTTCATCTGGTGGCTCCTTATTACCACCCCCGTCGACACGGACGAGGAACGTGTCGAGGATGTCCTCCATGTCGTAGGATGCCTCCCTGACATCACGAGCCCAGAGCAGGACCAGCTCGTCGAGCTCGTCCGGCGGCACCTGCGCCACCTTGCGGAGGACGGCGTGCATGCTCTCCAGCTCCCGAGCACCAGACCTGATTTGGTCCTTGACGCCGGTCTGCAGCTTGTACTCATCCTTGAGTAGCTCTAACAGCTTTGAGGGGAGCGCTCCGGCTCGATCGTCTGAGGGCGTAGCATGCGGCCACTCTCATAGGGAATGAAGTGTAAGCAGGGGCGCTTGATGATGAATTACAGTGCTGTCGAGTGCCTAGTGTTCTCGGAGGTCTGTAGATGCCAAATGGGCACAAAGAACGGAAATGTGCGAGTATTGCCTAGTGCTCTCGGAGGTCTGCAGATGCCAAATGCGGCTACAGGGAACGGTAAAAGTATTGCTCCAGCACATCACCTCCCTTTCGGTGGCCAAAGCATCTCCTTTCTTCCGTCGGTGGACAACATAAAGGGGGCAGCAGTGGAGAATAAAGGGGATGTGGCATGTGGGAGAGAATTTGTCTTTTTTTTTCAATGTGGCACGTCTGAGAAATAAAGGGGGGCAGGAGTATAGTATTCCAAATAGGCAGGGCATGATTGGCGGCACGAGGCACGACACTAAAAGTAGGGCCCTAGCACGGCCCGAGGCACGATGTATAGTGCTTAGCCTGATAGTGCCTGGGCCGCCACTTCGGCCCATAGTGCCGGCCCGAGGCATGACCCGATTTTGAGCGGCCCGATAGGCGGCCCGATGTCAATTTCCCATCTCATATATATAGCAACAAAACCCTAATTTCCTCACTCCCTCCCAATCCCGCCGCCACCTCTCCCTGTCCCGGCTGCGGCCGGCGCCCCCTTCTCCTCCTCTGCTCTCCCTCAATCCTGCCGCGGGGCCGGAGAATCCCGCCGCCCCTGCTCCTCCTCCCAATCCCGCCGCCGCCCCGTTGCTCCTCGGCTCCTCTCGATCCCACCGGGGGGATGAAAGTCTCGCGGCCGCGCCGGCCCACGTGGCTACTCCGCCTCTGTCGTGGGCTGCGCTATTCGCCTCTGCCCCAGGATGCCGGAGCTCCGGCCGCGGCGAGGTGCGCCGGCCTCCGCCTCCGCCGTCCGCCTCTGCCCCGGGATGCTGGAGATCCAGCCGCTGCCGCGGGGCGCCGGCCTCCTGCCCTCCACCCCCACCGCCGAGGGAGTGGGACGCCGTGGATAGTGCTGACTGTCGGGCATACACCCCGGGTACTCATACAAGGAAGGATGAAGACGGACTCCTACTAGAATTCCCCTGTAATCCTACTAGGACTCGTTCCGTGTAATCCTACTAGGACTCCTGCCTTGTAACCGACTAGGAACCCGCCCCCTGGACTATATAAAGGAGGGCCGGGTACCTAGGAGGACATCTGAACAACCCAACACCAAGCGCAGGGCGCCATGCTTGATCCCCCAAACAGGACGTAGGACTCGCCACCTTGGCGGCCCGAACCTGTATAAATCTTGTGTCTCGTGTCCTTGCGCATACCTTCGAGTTCTCGGTCTCCCGATCACGATCCTCCACTGCACAATCTACTACCTCGGGTACCCTCTTGGTAGGTTTGCCGGTTTAAACACCGACAGCTACCGCGCCAGGTAGGGGTGATCATCACCACCGGGCGAATTCAAAGGACCTCATCTTCAAGATCAATCTACCGCAACACTGCTGGCCGAAATTCAGCCAACTCGGCGAGTCAGCAACCCGTCGGATCAGCAAGCTCGCCGAGTCAGCAACTCGTCGGATCAGCAACTCACCTGCCATAGTCAGAACCGTACTCGAGTTCGAAACCAGCACTCAATCTCGTCAAGTTTCCATCAGGAGGCCGACCTGCTCACACGGAACCAATCCGAAGCCAAGACCGAACTCGAGTGTGGTGCGGAGTTCGAAGTCAAGTCTGACTCCTCCGCTTTTTGCTTCGTGCTGTAGTCAAGTCCATAAAAAAATCCTACACCGAACCAGGATCGGGGAGTCAAGATCGGGCTGCCGCGCGTCAATCTGCCTCAGTCAACTACAAAAGCATTCAAGCTACGACTCACGCCAAGCTTAGCATCCAAAACAAATTGGATAAGAGTTTTGCTACACGCACACCGAAACGTACCAGGGAAGCTTCAAAATCATTGCTTGGTGCACATACAAATCGTACGCGAGTACAACTATGCCATGTGCTGCCACGTCTTGTGGTTGCAGTAGTTCTACGTTAACTACTCCGTGCGTCGTGACGGTTTGTTGTCCGGTCGCACTGGCTCTACTTCAGCTACGCCACGCGCCGCGACTACTCGTCTCCCGGCCGTAGCGGCTCTACATAAACCATGTCGTGCGCCACGACTACGTCATCTCCGGTCGCACTGGCTCTACTTCAACCTTTTCGTGCGCCGCGACTACATGTCACCTAGCCGCACGGGCTCTACGTCAACATCGCCGTGCGCCGCGACTACTTGCCTCCGGCCTCAGCGGCTTGACTACTTGTCGTCTGGTTGCGCTGGCTCTATCGCGCCTATGCCGTGCATCCGGACGCGCCGTCTCGCCGCTCGACTTCTCGTCGGTCGGTCGCACTGGCTCTCGTCGTGCGCCCGGTCACTCCATCTCGCGGCTCGACTGTGCCGCCGCGACATCGTCTTGCGGCCGCACCGGCTCTACGTCGCCTACGCCGTGCGCCGCGACTACTCGTCTCCCGGCCGCACCGGCTCTACGTTAACCACGCCGTGCGCCGCGACTACTCGTCTCTCGGCCGCACTGGCTCTGCTTCAGCCATGTCGTGCGTCGCAACTACTTGTCTCACGGCGACGCCGACTCTACCTCGACTACGTCGTGCGCCGCCGCGACATCGTCTTCCGGCCGCATCGCGTCGACTACTCATCTCGGCTAGTTTTCCAAACTAGTCGAGACTGGCTGTTACGCCCCCAACAACTAGTCGGGATCAACTCTGACTAGTCAACTTCAGCAACGACCGTCGCGGCTCCATCGCCGACCGCCACGGTTTCATCTACAAGACCGCTCTGGCGGCAAAAGCTAAGTCATTTATTTAAATGATTATTATTTTTTTCGTTGGCTTGTTTTTCCTCATCATGCAGGACAACATGCCGACTACCTCTGTGTATGCCTCTCAACAGCTACCTGCCAGCAGGGCTGCACTTCGCCAATTATTCCTTGGGCGTGATGACCGACTGCCACAGGCTTTGGATCACCAAATTAGGCGGCTGTTGCCACAACATTTCATGTACCAAGTACTGGAGGCAACACATCGGCTTCACTCTAAGGAGGCACCACGCACGTCATGTGCTATCTTCTTTCCGCCACGCGGAACAGTCTTAACGACTACTCATCTGTGTATGCTCCTCGGCGGGTTTTCACGAGAGCTACACCCTGCCGACTACTCTTGGGATATATCGACCAAACCGCCACGAGCTTACTACACTGAATCTCGGGGGCTCCGGCCATGAATTTAGTATACTAAGTTTCGGAGGCTCCACCACGAGTTCGGTACATTACATCACGGGGGCTCTGGCCACGACTTTTGGGTGTACCGAGTTTTGGAGGTCACAATGGCTATATCCTAAGGAGGCAATCTCAAGTCCGCTCCGCGCGGCAACTTAAAGTCGACTCCGGTCGCACCTTCGCTTGCTTCGGCAGCATACTGCGTGTGTAAGCTTCGATGGAACCTAGCTGTAAGTTTCCCTTGCGTCCTAGCAACGATGGTACCTAGCTGCACGTGGTCTTCGCGGACCATACCATCGGTTTCGTACCCTAAGTACTCGCGCTCCGTACCATGGGTCCTAGTACCCTAAGTACTCAAGTCGACTTTAACAGTCGCAACCTCGAAGTCCACTCCGGTGGCAGAAGTCGACGCTAACGGTCGCACCCAAGCCCACTCCGGTGGCACAAGTCGACTTCTGTAGTCGCAATCTCAAGTCGACTTCAGTCGCAATCTTAAGCCCGCTTCGGCGGCAAAACTACTCGTTTTCTCTGTTTTTTCGTTCGATTTTGCCTTCCGGAAGTGCTTTTCGTTTTTTGCATCTCAAAGTCTGCTTCACGCGGCACAAAGTCGACTTCGGTTTTCAAGTTGCATCTCAAAGTCCGCTTCGCGCGGCACAAAGTCGACTTCGGTTTTCAAGTCGCATTCTAAAGTCCGCTCTGTCGGCATTTAAAGTCGACTTCGGTCGCATCTAAAGTCCATTTTGATGGCATCTAAAGTCGACTTTGGTCGCATCTAAAGTCCGCTTTGACGGCACGACTACTTCTCAAGCTCCATGGCTCGATGCCAAATTACTACTCGGAAACTCTCCAGCTCGGGGGCTGCATTCAAAAGACTACTCGAGAATAACTCTAGCAGACTTTGCTTGCTCTCAAGCTCGGGGGCTCTACAACAACAACTACTCGACGTGGCTCATATGGCTCTCTTATCTCGGGGGCTGACGCTGCACGAGCACTCGGATGATGGCTTCCGCGAACACTGAAGACCCTTGGATTGATTACCTAATCATTTCAAGGCTCGGGGGCTGCTATACTATACCCATCATTCAATTTTTTCAAGACGGAAGATTCGGAATCAAGATTGATTACCTAATGATTTCAACTCAACCTAAGGCTCGGGGGCTACTCCATATGGAGTGCGATTTTGCAACCGCACTTCCATATAATCTTGACTTCAAGACTGATGAGCTGGACCACCTTCCAGCCTCGTGGCAGTTCAAGTACTATTGAAGACTTCTCCAAGCAGTACTCGAGGACGCTCAAGAACTACTCGAAGAGGCTTCAAGACTACTCGAACTACTACTCTCGACTCCAATGTGCTCGGGGGCTTGTCGGGCATACACCCCGGGTACTCATACAAGGAAGGATGAAGACGGACTCCTACTAGAATTCCCCTGTAATCCTACTAGGACTCGTTCCGTGTAATCCTACTAGGACTCCTGCCTTGTAACCGACTAGGAACCCGCCCCCTGGACTATATAAAGGAGGGCCGGGTACCTAGGAGGACATCTGAACAACCCAACACCAAGCGCAGGGCGCCATGCTTGATCCCCCAAACAGGACGTAGGACTCGCCACCTTGGCGGCCCGAACCTGTATAAATCTTGTGTCCTGTGTCCTTATGCATACCTTCGAGTTCTCGGTCTCCCGATCACGATCCTCCACCGCACAATCTACTACCTCGGGTACCTCCTTGGTAGGTTTGCTGGTCTAAAACACCGACACCGACCCGGTCGCGGCCCATCGGGCCAGTCCTCAGCGCCGTGCCGGCCCGGACCGAAAAATCGGCCATAGGGCCGGGTCTGGGCCGCCAGTCAGGCACGACGCCCGACACGGCCCGTCACGAACAATCCATCGAGCCACATAGTGTCGGGCTGTTTAGTGTCGGGCCATTTAGGGCTAAGGCCGGGCGGCCCGTTTGGAATTCTATAGGCATGAGAGGGCACAAGCAGAGGACAAGGACTCACTGGGTTATTCTTTTGATGAAAACCGATCCAGATTTGCTGCAGGCCCCCGGATGGAGTCGCTGCTGGTGGTCACCAAATCGCGCGCCGCTGCGGGGGGAGGCAGACTTCCACGGCCCGCTTCACTCGTAGTTCCTGGCACCAATCAACTCAGATGGTCGCAGCTGCCAAGGAGTAGAACGGGAACACACCGAATGAGTCCGGAGTTCCTGACATGGCGGCCTCCTCCCGCATGACCTGCGCCACACACACCACTTGCCCAAGACACCAGCTCGACGCGTCGCGGCAGCAGCAGAGCACTCCTCCGCACGCACCACCTGCGGCCACGGCGCGACACACACAAACACATTCACGAACACACACACGCGAACTACCTATCCTACATCTCGAACGCACACACGCACACATGTCAAGCTTAAGTCCAACAGTACCATCTTATCCTGATGACAGCCTGACACTGTCATTTCCTTCGTTGATTTGTGTTTGTAGTCATGCAGAGAGTCACTTTTGCTTGCAATATCCTTGCACCAACTAAACAAAAATAAACTGGTGGGGTTAAGATTACCCAACGGTTTTCATTAACAGAAGAGAACTTTGTAAATTGGCTCCGACGGGGAATCAAACCCGTATCTCTAGTTGAGATCATACCTCAGCTCCCTCTAACCATTTATGCCACAGGACCTTTAATTTGGTTCCTCGGAGCAATACTGCTGGGACTTGCTAAGAATAATTTAAGCACTCATATGGGTCGTCGGTGCTTTCCACATGTGTTGATGTTGCTGTGATGCTACTGTAGCCCGTCACTACTTTGCATAGGGATAAAATTAACGAAATAAAGTGCATTTGGTTGCCATTTTCTTCTCCGTGAGATTGACTCTAGCAATATTTATATATTATGCATCAAAGATCATCTACTTTGCTTAAATTTTTTGCACTAACCATGACGATCTTCCTTTTTCCTTTTGCTAAAGTAAAGTAGACAGGACCTGTGGAAGAGGGCATCTTCTTGGGCTGATCATTATCCTTTCCCTTAGAAATGTCTGCACTAATCGCCTTAATATAATCATCATCATTCCGCTTAGTGCAGCAAGACTCTATAGACCAGATGTAAGGATCATGACCCTTACCGCCTCTGGTCGTCTAACAAATGGACCAAATATTTTCATTTCGTATTCCCATCCAACGAAATCAAAGTTTCGTCTGTTGCTGAGACGATGATGGTACATTTCTGTATTTTTTCCAAAACTTGCGTATTAATATGTAATTCCCAAATATTTTTGTTGACGCCTTTCCGGAGCCAACAAGCACACAGAGGAGCTCCTTGCAGCACCTCCACGTAGGGCGGTCAGACCACGTTGCAGGGGCGGTCAGACCGGGGTCGCCGGGTTCACCGGCGAGAAACCAACGAACGCCCACCCGGGAGGGACCCCGTCGGGGCAGGCGCACCTTGGGTTGTCCTAGGCTCGGCAGGCCAGCTAGGACGTCCTCTCAGGCCGCGGAGGTAGTAGAGGAACGGAACATGGGGTTGGAAAAAGTAGGGTAAAAAGAAACGAAAGGTAAATACGATAAAAGATAAGTTTGATAGATTCGATTGTGGATACCTTCAATCGGCCATGACCCTTTATATTTATAGGGAGGGGAGGCCTTGCCACATTAGGAGTCGAAACCCTTACAAAAACGTGTCAAAATACAACTCTTAACCCGTATTTGGCAGGGTAGGGCGGTCTAACCGCCTTAGGGACGCGGTCTAACCGCGTGCCCGACGTGCAAACCTTCTCGAAGCCATATCTCTTTCATCTGGACTCCGAATTGGACGTTCTATATATGAATCTTGATCTACTCGACGAGTCCTATCCAATGGTGAAATCCAAATTGCTTTATGAGGACTTTGACCAGGGCTGTCTAACCGCGACCTGCCAATTTTGGGGGGTCAACAATTTTAATACTAAAATTAACAAAAATTCCAAGGGTCATATTCCCAGAACAGAGCACAAGGAAACAGAGCATGAGGTCACTGGTATCCACTGTTCTCATTGCACAAGCACAACGAAACTAGTAAAAGAGCATAGCATCAGTAATTTCCAAGTTCTATTGTAGTACTGTTCTCATTCCGCTTAAACAGCAGTAATGGCTGTTGATTATTATGAAGCGAGCATTGAAATGCTTGTATTCCACATCCAGTTCCATGAGATATTGTATTCCAAATCCAGCTAAAGCGTGATGCAAATGGCAATGTCGCAGGGGTGGGTCACTTACACCGGTGCCTAGCAATGTGTTGCGATTTAGCTTGTCATCAGAAAGGGTTGAGCAGTAGTTACGCTAGCCTCTCACCCATTGGGTTGGATATATGATAAAAATGTAATAATTAAAATGTAGCACTTTTTTATTAGACTCGCTGTGTTCTCTCTCACACCAGTGATTAAATTCGGGAAACCAATTGAATTGACCTATATTTGTAATGTCTGTGATTATCCTTAGCAGCCACTGGGTTTATTTTATAAATTAATCTTCAGGTCTCGAGCAAACTGCCGTCAACATCACATTTCAGGGTTCACTACAACTTTTTTATTACAGTTCGATCTTGATAAACGAAGAAATATTCATCCATCAACACGCTCATGTATACCTCGTCTGCCCTGTCATCACAGTAATGAATTTACTTAATGAAGGACCGATCAGACGACCAGAGAGGGGGAGTGAATGTGAGCCGACAAAATTTTCTCCGAAGAAACACCGGCTAAATCCCAAAATCACAACCAAAGATTCACACACGAGCTTGCCAAGGTCACGTAGTCACAACGGACCTACCAACCCTATGAGCAAGTCCAAGCAAGTTGCAAAGCGGAAGCACAACTTAAGAAGCAAAGGACTTAGCCTAATCTGCCACACCAGGACGGACCGCCGCGAGGGGACCTCGGACTGTCCGTTGTGTACGGCGGACCGTCCGTGGGGGCTGGACGGACCGTCCGTATTTAGCCGAGTGAACCACCAGAAACACCCCGCTCTGCACGGACCGTCCGACACGCACCTTTGGACCGTCCGTCAGCCGCGGACCGTCCGACCCTTCACGGCGGACTTTCCGTCAAACCTCTCCGAGAAAAATCACGAACCCAAACGGATCAAAACACGAGCTCGCAAGAACACAACACGAACTCGACGAACTGGGCCAGCCACAGACCGTCCGCGCACCAGGGACGGACCGTCCGTGCGTGACATAGAGCACGAATTGAACCACGCGTGCGAGGGTCAACCCTCCAAATCCTTTCACGGATCTCCCGAACGGCTGCACGGTTTGAGACAAGATTTAGGGGAAAGGAGAAGCGTCCCTAGGGGATGCTATACCCAAAAACTTGGAGCCTCAAACACACTAAATCACCGGGAATCGACAACGAACCGAGCTCAAACAAAAAGCTAGGGTTCCAACTGAAATCCTCGAATCGGAGGTTAAATCTGGAGTTTAAGGACTCAAGATAAAGCACAAAGGTGCACAAGACATCTATCCATGATCCCCACAAAGAAATCCGAACACAAACGCCTCAGAATCGAAGGAACAAGCCACGCACGAAAATCCCACAAAATAGCCCGAAGAGGACACGAAAATCACTCGAGTCAAGAGAAGGAAATTGACGCAACCATGAATGCTTCCATACAACTAGAGGTCAGATTCTCTACAAAATCATGAAGAAAATTGTAACATCCCAGAATTTTTCCGGAATGTTAGAAATGCAAAAAATGTGGATTTCAAAATTTTTGATTTGAAATTGAGTGCTTAACTAAAATATAAGGTTGTCTTCTTTGATCCTTCCCTAAATTCCTAGATTTATTTTGAGCCAAATAATAAATTTAGGAAATATAAAATGCTAGTGTGAAAACTTTGGAGTTTATTGGTTTTTATTTGGATTTTACTTGAGTGTGATTCAAATTTGAATCCTAAATTCAAATTTGAATTGTGTTGCTATAGGGTTTAAGGAAAAATAGGAAAAACACCCTGATCTCTGTTGGGCCTCATCTCCGTTCGCTAAGTCCTCTAGAGCGCACCCGAAACTCTTCCCTCTGGTTCGCCTAGCCGCAGCCCACCTAGCCTTTCGGCCCACCTCAGCCCGCCAGCCCAACTCCCACCTACCCCTCTTCTTGTGTCACCGCCATGCGGGCCCCGCGCGTCAGCCACCATCTTCTTCCCTGCTTTTCTTCTTTCCCGTGACGAACGCACCCGCGCGATAGCGACCGGCGCCGTGGGGCACCGAGCTCGCTCCGCTCCGCCCGCCGGATGCGCGCCGCGTGGCCGAGGTCGCGGACGCCGAGGGATCCCCACCGCTTGTGGGCGCTCGCAAACCCTAGCCGCCCAGCTATAAGAAGCCCATCCGCCTGTCTCCTCCCCAAATCCGCCGCCGCCCCTTGGGGATTTTCCCCAATTCCAGTTCGCCACCTCCACCAGGATCAGAGGAGAAGAGGAGGAGAGAAGGGGGAGGAAGAAGGGAGGAGTTTGGAGCCGCCGGGGGAAGGCCGTTCGTGGAGGAGGCCGAAGCCGCGCGTCTTTGCCGTCGTCCGCCCGTGCGTGGACCTCGCCCCCGACCCGTGAAGCCAACCCACCATTGCTGGGACTGCTGTCCAAGTGAGTCGACGTCGTGAAGCCACGAACCGCGCCGTGCCGATCCCCTGCGTCCTCTGCTCTGCTCCGCGTCCACCCGTCGCTGCTCACGTCCTCTCCACCACCGCCTCGCCACCGCGTCCAGGAGCACGAGGTGAGCCTCATCCACTCCTTCACCGTGCTGTGGACCCGGCCTTTGAGCCGTGGCTGGATCAAGCCTGGTGAGCTCGCCGTTTTTATGATGCCCGCATGCTCGCGCCGCCGCGCGACCCGCCGTCGACTGGGAGCTGG
This sequence comes from Cenchrus fungigraminus, assembly GCA_036936925.1. Lineage (NCBI taxonomy): Eukaryota > Viridiplantae > Streptophyta > Magnoliopsida > Poales > Poaceae > Cenchrus > Cenchrus fungigraminus. The sequence continues at coordinate 25,226,984 of CM072768.1, forward strand.
CCTTCGAGCCGTGCCGGCCATTTTGCAGGTGTCGCTGCCGTCTCCGCGCGCGCTCCGCCGCTTGCCGTCCACCCTTGTCTTATCCGTTGTCGGGCGCACGTCGCTTGATCGGTGTCACCGTCGAGGTTGCGCCACCGGCGTCTTGCACGCGCACACACCTGAGGAGCCAAGGTCCTGTGTTTTGGGCAGGGGCTCCTGACCAGGACACACATGCACGCACGCGCACGCCTACCGGGCCGCGGCCTTGCTTCCCTGACCGAACCAGTGCCCGCACACATGCGCACCCGCACGTACGCGCGCGAGGGACGCCGGTGCCAGCGCTTAGGCCAGCGCCGCCGAGCTGTCCTCGACGCCCAGGACCTCTTCCCCGACCGCGCCGCCGTGTTCGGCCGGGTGCCTCGCCTCACGGCCAGACGAATGCACGCGCGATGCCGGGCCGCCGTTTGGTCATTTTGACCTACCCAAGATGTCCAGTTCGCGGCCCCTTGTTCGTAGTCGCGCCGCCACGGATCTCTGTCCGTTCGCCGCGACCGAGACATCACCGCTGGAGCCGCCCCTTTTCCGCCTAGGCGCGCGAGCGCCGGACCAACCCCGTGCACGTGATTGCTCTCGAGCATGCGCGCGCATGCAACCCTACCGGCGCCGGCCACCCCAGCCACAATGATGGAGTCCTCTATTTTGCTTCACCACGCCGAGCCGCAGCTCACCACCGTTGTGCCTATGCCCAGCCAAAGGCCGCTCCTTCCTTGCCCAAACCGGGCCCTAGGGTCTGATCGTCTCCGCCATGGTGCGTGTCGACCGTCCGCCGGAACACCTCGCCGCCGGCGAGCTCTTGCCATCCCGCTGCTCCTTTGGAGCTTTCCGTCGAGCACCTGGCGGGCATGCCGAAACCCTGAGCTGGGGTTTGTGGCACTCACCCAACCACACCATAGCACGGCACACCAGATCCCCAGGGATCTTTTGCGTCCAACCGATCCCACCTCAGCCACACGTTCGCCTGCACCGAGCTCTAACCGCACCGGATCTGCCGGATCCCATGCTCCCGTCCAATCCCACGCGAGCCACACCATCGCCCACACATCTTCCAGCCACAGCAGATCCGCCAAGGATCCTTTGCGGCGGACACACCAGTAGCCATGTGGCCGCCACATGTGCTGGAGCTGGCTATAAGCCGTCCCGGTGGCAGCCACGTCAGCGGCGAGAGCCAGCCTGCAGCCAGCCTATAGTTAGCTTAGAGCCCTGTAGAGCTAGCCTGTAGTTAGCTTATAGTTAATGCTATTGTATTTGCACATTTTAATTTCAGAAATGTATTTTATCTTTGGCAAATCGTAGTAAATCCGTTTTGACTCCAAAAAATATAAAACCTTTTCCAAAGCTCTTCTAAAATCTCAAACTCTGTGTAGGACTAGTGTTTGATCTCTTTTGGCTCTTAATCGTTGTTCATTTGGAGTTATTTGTAATAGGACCCGTCTTTATTTTATTTGCGCGTTAATAGGAGCAGCTGGAGCCGGGGAGCTGAGCTCGGAGATCGACTACACAGACGACTACGTCGCCGACGACTACTCGCACGTAGGTCCACGCCTGACTGATTCTAAGTACCTATTAGGCATTGCTATGTAGTATGCTAGCGCTTTACTTTAAATGCATGATGATGAACCTTGCAGTGCCTTCTTTAATTATCCTATCCTTGATTGCCCTACTACTGTTTATATATAAGTGTGTATATACGCTGAGCTTCGCGATGCATGTGTTGGGATGGGAATAGTGGTTCTTGGTGTGTGTGGGGTAAAAATAGGCAGGAGAAGGCGTTTGGGTACTTTGGCGGGGGTGAGCTCGAAACAACCGATCTGGGATCGGGGATGGGGGTGCACTCCTCAGTGCATTCCTGCTTTTACAGTTTTTGGAGCAAGGTGTTGGGGTTTTACTGTATGCTTGGAGGACATGAGCTTGCCCCGGTCTGAAAGCGAGTGGATCAACTTGTCGATAGGACATTCGTACACACCACCTTGCCGAGAGTGGGGTTAGGGCCGGGTTGAGCTCGGCAAGTGCGGAACCATACCTGCCAGCAGGATAGAGGGTATCAGTGGGGGAGAGGTGGGAGAGACCACCTTCTCTCAGTGCGTCCTCCGTGTGGCCACACGGGGGCATTTCACAGTTCTGGTGCAATTCCCTTTGCGAAGGGGATCGCTTCGAGGGCCGGATGCAGGATGGGACCGTAACTACCGAGAGTTCGCACGGTAGGATGGGCTCGGTTGGCAGATCACCGCCGGGTGCCATCCCGAGTTGGGTACAGGTGTACACGCTCTGCAGAGTTGTTTGATCTATACGTATAGCAGCGTCCTTGGTCATGGACAACCCTTGGAGACATGTTCGTTCCTCATGTTTTGGGATTTCTACCTCCCCCTGTAGATGAGAGTGTGGTGAGCCGTGGTTGCAGTCGGGGAGAGCAGAATGGCTCCCTCTACCTCGCAGATCCGATTGCAATCATTGAGGTGCGAGGAGAGGAAGTTCTCGCATCGACCCTAGATGGAGATAGGATGAGGAGACGGGGCCCTGGGGTACCAGGTGTTTCCGAGCTGTGTTGAGAGTATGGTTTGGGACTTATATGGAGATGTTTTCCATTTATACTTTGCTGCTGCTGCATAGGAAACCTGAGCTTCTACCTTGTCTCTTTTCTTACCCTTTAGAAGTTAGGCCACTTAAAGCCGCATACAGTTGGTGACGTGGACCTATCCCACTCCTTGGGGATAGACTTTGGGTGTGCAGGGTACGAGTCCGACTACGACAACAACGCCGACGGATGGTACGACTGAGGGATGCGTCGCTGCGCTCAAGGATGCCTGTGGGCGAGATGAATAAAAGATGGAGACTCTTCTGGGATGCTAGCTACCGCTGCGTAGAATTTTCACTCTGATTCAGCCAAGAGGCTTGTAATGTTGTACTCCATAATGGACATGTAATAAATTATGTACTAATATTTGTGTGATGCGATGTGTGGTTGTGATTTACCATCTGTGATGCGTTCTGTACGCGATAGCCACTGATCCAGGGACTATCGCAAAGGTACAGGGATTCGGGTTTTCTTCACCGAAAATCCGGGTCGTTACAGGTGGTATCAGAGCCGAACTTGACCGTAGCACGTATCCCTAGAAATGGCCGATAGTGAGTAAGGATTCTATACGTTTCCTTGCTTTATATAAACTCCTTGGATTATTTTATAAAAGCTTTCCCCCTTTGAAAAGATCCTTTCTTACCTATGAGCTTTGACTTTCCTTACGGGGACACGACCTTTTGGTCGAGAACTTGTCCGAGACACGATGAAGTGGAGCAGTGTTGAAACACCATGTTAGGCACAACCTCTTGGAGATCTCTTAACGATAAACTAGATCGTTGATGTGCTTGCGACCTCTAAGGCCCGAGTCAGCCTCGAGGAAGCTTATATGTGTATCTATCATGTTTGCTGAGTGTTTGGCTCTTAATGGAGTTAATTGTGTCTTAATGAATCTTCTCTTTGAGTGATAGGTTATATAATTAGTAATATTTTCATGCTTGTGTCTGACTCAATTGGTTGGTGAGTGACGATGTCTAAAGTTTTTTCTTCTGTGGTCGTGTTTTCCAGAAGGATGTCGATCCGAAGGTCAGGTCGCCTGCTGGCACGCTTTGAAGAAGCTGCCGAGGAAGAGGAAGCCCCGCAGGGCCGTGGCCGTGGTCGTGGTCGTGCCGCCGCTCGTGGACGCGGACGTGCACCTGCCCGTGGCCGTGGACGCCCGCCGGTCCGTGGAGGAGCTCGAGGAGCTCGAGGTCGGGGTGCCGGTGCGCCACCGCCGCCACCGCCGCCCGAGGGCCCTGAAGCTGGAGACGAGGAGGAGGAAGCTGAGCACGAGCTGGAGCAAGACCAGCCTGAGCCGGAGCAGCCGCCACCGCCACCACCCAACTTGGTGGATGTGATGGCCATGCAGACTCAGCTCATGCAGAGGATGGCGGAAGCCATGGAGCACCGAGGCAACGGTGGGAACCGCAATGCCCCGCCAGACGAGGACCTCACGAAGAAGATCGAGAGGTTCATCCGCCTGAAGGCCCCCACCTTCAGCTACTCGGATGAGCCGCTCGACGCCGACGACTGGCTGAGGGTGATCGAGACCAAGCTCGACCTCACCACCTACACCGACAAGGAGTGCGTCGCCATCGCCGCGCACCAGCTGGAGGGTCCTGCCAAGTCTTGGTGGGACAACTACTCCGCCAGCCACCCGAACCCAGCATTCATCACTTGGCTGGAGTTCTGCGAGGCGTTCCGCGAGCAGTACCTGCCCAGCGAGCTGATGATCCAGAAGGCTCAAGAGTTTCGCACCATGATGCAGGGTGTGATGAGAGTGGAGGAGTACGAGCGCCACTTCATGAAGATGATGCGCTACGCCCCCGACGACACCAACACCGACCAGAAGAAGTAGTTCTAGTTTCTGCGAGGCCTTCACCACGGCCTTCGCCAGGGACTGAAGGCGAGCGAGCACAAGTCCCTGCGTCACCTCGTGAACCATGCCATCGCGGTCGAGGGTGAGAGGAGGGGCCATGAAGACCGCATGAAGGACAAGAAGAGGATGGGAGATCGGGACCACTTCGACCGATCGTTCCAGAGGCCGAGGGATGGGCCAAGCAACATTATGAGAGGAAACTTCCGCTCGGGGCATAACCAGAATGGAAGCAACTTCGGAGGGGGCAGCAGCTACTACTCCGGAGGAGGGAGCTTCAACTACCAGCAGCAGAATGGAAGATACAACCGCCCACAGCAGAACACCCCAAGACCTACCACTGGAGGCTTCGCTCTGACTTGCTTCGCCTGTGGCAAGCCTGGGCACAAGTCCTTCAAGTGCCCCGACAAGAAGACCGCTGCTACGCCCGCCAAAGCACCGACCCCAGGAGGAAGACCTCCTCAGTCTGCTCCTCAGCAGTCTGCGGGCCGTGGAAGGCTTACCCACCTGAAGGAAGGAAGGAAGGGCTACCGACGCTTCTGCCGGTGTGATCGGTGAGTTTTAAGTTGTGTTACACCGGCTTTAACTCGATCGGATGTTAGTGCAACTAGTTTCTTTTGTTCCCTCATCTCTTCGAAAACCGGGAGTCAGCTCTTAATCTCGGGGACGAGATTCTTGTGAGGGGGGAGTTCTGTAACATCCCGGAATTTTTCCGGAATGTTAGAAATGCAAAAAATGTGGATTTCAAAATTTTTGATTTGAAATTGAGTGCTTAACTAAAATATAAGGTTGTCTTCTTTGATCCTTCCCTAAATTCCTAGATTTATTTTGAGCCAAATAATAAATTTAGGAAATATAAAATGCTAGTGTGAAAACTTTGGAGTTTATTGGTTTTTATTTGGATTTTACTTGAGTGTGATTCAAATTTGAATCCTAAATTCAAATTTGAATTGTGTTGCTATAGGGTTTAAGGAAAAATAGGAAAAACACCCTGATCTCTGTTGGGCCTCATCTCCGTTCGCTAAGTCCTCTAGAGCACCCGAAACTCTTCCCTCTAGTTCGACTAGTCGCAGCCCACCTAGCCTTTCGGCCCACCTCAGCCCGCCAGCCCAACTCCCACCTACCCCTCTTCTTGTGTCACCTCCATGCGGGCCCCGTGCGTCAGCCACCATCTTCTTCCCTGCTTTTCTTCTTTCCCGTGAGGAACGCACCCGTGCGATAGCGACCGGTGCCATAGGGCACCGAGCTCGCTCCGCTCCGCCCCGCCCCGCCGGATGCGCGCCGCGTGGCCGCGGGTGCGGACACCGAGGGATCCCCACCGCTTGTGGGCGCTCGCAAACCCCAGCCGCCCAGCTATAAGAAGCCCATCCGCCTGTCTCCTCCCCAAATCCGCCACCGCCCCTTGGGGATTTTCCCCAATTCCAGTTCGCCACCTCCACCAGGATCAGAGGAGAAGAGGAGGAGAGAATGGGGAGGAAGAAGGGAGGAGTTTGGAGCCGCCGGGGGAAGGCCGTTCGTGGAGGAGGCCGAAGCCGCGCGTCTTCGCCGTCGTCCGCCCGTGCGTGGACCTCACCGCCGACCCGTGAAGCCAACCCGCCGTCGCCGGGACTGCTGTGCAAGGGAGTCGACACTGTGAAGCCACGAACCATGCCATGCCGATCCCCTGCGTCCTCTACTCTGCTCCGCGTCCACCCGTCGCTGCTCACGTCCTCTCCACCATCGCCTCGCCACCGCATCCAGGAGCACGAGGTGAGCCTCATCTACTCCTTCACCGTGCTGTGGACCTGGCCTTCGAGCCGTGGCTGGATCGAGCCTGGTGAGCTCGCCATTTGTCTGATGCCCGCATGCTCACGCCGCCGCGCGACCCGCCGTTGACTGGGAGCTGGCCTTCGAGCCATGCCGGCCATTTTGCAGGTGCCGCTGCCATCTCCGCGCGCGCTCTGCCACTTGCCATCCACCCTTGTCTTATCCGTTGTCGGGCGCACGTCGCCTGATCGGTGTCGCCGCCGAGGTTGCGCCACCGGCGTCTTGCACGCGCACGCACCCGAGGAGCCAAGGTCCTGTCTTTTGGGCAGGGGCTCCTGACCAGGACACACACGCACGCACGCGCACGCCTGCTGGGCCGCGGCCTTGCTTCCCTGACCGAACCAGTGCCCGCACGCATGCGCACCCGCACGCACGCGCGCGAGGGACGTCGGTGCCAGCGTTTAGGCCAGCGCCTCCGAGCTGTCCTCGTCGCCCAGGACCTCTTCCCCGACCGCGCTGCCGTGTTCAGCCGGGTGCCTCGCCTCACGGCCAGACGAACACGCGCGCGATGCCGGGCCGCCGTTTGGTCGTTTTGACCTACCCAAGATGTGCAGTTCGCGGCCCCCTGTTCATAGTCGTGCCGCCGCGGATCTCTGTCCGTTCGCCGTGACCGAGACATCGCCGTCGGAGCCGCCCCTTTTCCGCCTAGGCGCGCGAGCACCGGACCAACCTCGTGCACGTGATTGCTCTCGAGTACACGCGTGCATGCAAACCTACCGGCACCGGCCACCCCAGCCACAACGATGGAGTCCTCTGTTTTGCTTCGCCACGCCGAGCCGCAGCTCGCCACCGTTGTGCCTATGCCCAGCCAAAGGCCGCTCCTTCCTTGCCCAAACCGGGCCCTAGGGTCTGATCGTCTCCGCCGTGGCGCGTGTCGACCGTCCGCCGGAACACCTCACCGCCGGCGAGCTCTTGCCATCCCGCTGCTCCTTTGGAGCTTTCCGTCGAGCACCTGGCGGGCATGCCGAAACCCTGAGCTGGGGTTTGTGGCACTCACCCAACCACACCGTAGCACGGCACACTAGATCCCTAGGGATCTTTTGCGTCCAACTGATCCCACCTCAGCCACACGTTCGCCTGCACCGACCTCTAACCGCACCGGATCTGTCGGATCCCATGCTCCCGTCCAATCCCACGCGAGCCACACCATCGCCCACACATCTTCCAGCCACAGCAGATCCGCCAGGGATCCTTTGCGGCGGACACACCAGCAGCCATGTGGCCGCCACATGTGCTGGAGCTGGCTATAAGCCGCCCCGGTGGCAGCCATGTCAGCGGCAAGAGCCGACCTGCAGCCAGCCTATAGTTAGCTTAGAGCCCTTTAGAGCTAGCCTGTAGTTAGCTTATAGTTAATGCTATTGTATATGCGTATTTTAATTTCAGAAATGTATTTTATCTTTGGAAAATCGTAGTAAATCCGTTTTGACTCCGAAAATATAAAACCTTTTCCAAAGCTCTTCTAAAATCTCAAACTCCGTGTAGGACTAGTGTTTGATCTCTTTTGGCTCTTGATCGTTGTTCATTTGGAGTTATTTGCAATAGGACTCGTCTTTATTTTATTTGCGTGTTAATAGGAGCAGCTGGAGCCGGGGAGCTGAGCTCAGAGATTGACTACACCGACGACTACGTCGCTGACGACTACTCGCACGCAGGTGTCCACGCCAGACTGATTCTGAGTACCTATTAGGCATTGCTATGTAGTATGCTAGCGCTTTACTTTAAATGCATGATGATGAACCTTGCACTACCTTCTTTAATTATCCTGTCCTTGATTGCCCTACTACTGTTTATATATAAGCGTGTATATACGCTGAGCTTCGCGATGCATGTGTTGGGATGGGAATAGTGGTTCTTGGCGTGTGTGGGGTAAAAACCGGCAGGAGAAGGCGTTTTGGGTACTTTGGCAGGGGTGAGCTCGAAACAACCGATCTGGGATCGGGGATGGGGGTGCACTCCTCAGTGCATTCCCGCTTTTACGGTTTTTGGAGCACAGGTGTTGGGGTTTTACTGTACGCTTGGAGGACATGAGCTTGCCCCGGTCTGAAAGCGAGTGGATCAACTTGTCGATAGGACTTTCGTACACACCACCTCGCCGAGAGTGGGGTTAGGGCCGGGTTGACCTCGGCAAGTGCGGAACCATACCTGCCAGCAGGATATAAGGTATCAGTGGGGGAGAGGTGGGAGAGACCACCTTCTCTCAGTGCGTCGTCCGTGTGGCCACACGGGGGCATTTCACAGTTCCGGTGCAATTCCCTTTGCAAAGGGGATCGCTTTGAGGGCCGGATGCAGGATGGGACCGTAACTACCGAGAGTTCGCACGGTAGGATGGGCTCGGTTGGCTGATCACCGCCGGGTGCCATCCCGAGTTGGGTACAGGTGTACACGCTCTGCAGAGTTGTTTGATCTATACGTATAGCCGCGTCCTCGGTCATGGACAACCCTTGGAGACATGTTCGTTCCTCATGTTTTGGGATTTCTACCTCCCCCTGTAGATGAGAGTGTGGTGAGCCGTGGTTGCAGTCGGGGAGAGGAGAGTGGCTCCCTCTACCTCGCAGATCCGATTGCAATCATTGAGGTGCGAGGAGAGGAAGTTCTCGCATCGACCCTAGATGGAGATAGGATGAGGAGACGGGGCCCTGGGGTACCAGGTGTTTTCGAGCTGTGTTGAGAGTATGGTTTGGGACTTATATGGAGATGTTTTCCATTTATACTTTGCTAATGCTGCATAGGAAACCCAAGCTTCTACCTTGTCGCTTTTCTTACCCTTTAGAAGTTAGGCCACATAAAGCCGCATACAGTTGGTGACGTGGACCTAGCCTACTCCTTGGGGATAGACTTTGGGTGTGCAGGGTACGAGTCTGACTACGACAACAACGCCGACGGATGGTACGACTGAGGGATGCGTCGCTGCGCTCAAGGATGCCTGTGGGCGAGAAGAATAAAAGATGGAGACTCTTCTGGGATGCTAGCTACCGCTGTGTAGAATTTTCACTCTGATTCAGCCAAGAGGCTTGTAATGTTGTACTCCATAATGGACATGTAATAAATTATGTACTAATATTTGTGTGATGGGATGTATGGTTGTGATTTACCATATGTGATGCGTTCTGTACGCAATAGCCACTGATCCAGGGACTATCACAAAGGTACAGGGATTCGGGTTTTCTTCACCGAAAATCCGGGTCGTTACGAAGGAACAAGCCACGCACGAAAATCCCACAAAATAGCCCGAAGAGGACACGAAAATCACTCGAGCCAAGAGAAGGAAATCGACGCAACCATGAATGCTTCCATACAACTAGAGGTCAGATTCTCTACAAAATCATTAAGAAAATCTAGCCTATAGAGCAGGGAAAATGGAAAGAAGTCCGAATGGATGAGTTGTCCTGAAACCCTAGAGCTATATATATGAAATCTCTCCGGGTTGAGCAAATGACCAAGCTACCCCTAGAACATAAAGGAAGATGCACACCCCTCAGGGGCAATATGGTCAAAACTCGGATATCTTCATCGGGTGGGCACGCCTTCACCGCAGTCCGCGTCCTCCCGACGCAAGCCCCGCGATCCCGCCACGTGTCCCCCGGCATCGAAGCTTCTCGGCGCGCACGGATCCCGTCTCCGCCCGCCGAGCCTCCGGTTTTGGTTTTGTGGCTCAACCAAGTAACCCAACGGTTTTGTGGTGAACCGCCGCAAACCCCGCGTGCAGACTCCGGTCGTGAGCCGCTACCCTGCACCGGCTCCTGCCACGACTTCGTCTTGCTTTTCTTGCCACCATGCGGCCCGCACTTGATCTCGTTCGGCCACCGGGTCCATCGAGCTGAGCCTACTTGTCTCTCCACTCCTCGGAGGCCCCGCAAGGCTAATACCTTTCGCGTCCGCTCTTCACCTGCACCAACGCAAATCAAGCTGCAACCTGCACCTGCAATACTCAGCCAAGAGTCAGTCCACACCACGTTGTCAATCACTCATTACACCAGGGAGCGACCATCCACCGGTCCTCGGACGCTCCGGTCCTCAATCTCCCCCTTGATGAGTGCATTGATAACACACATAATCACCAATTCATAAGAGAAAAAAAGAAAAGAAACAAACAAAGAACTCAAACAAGTGATCAGAAGCTAAACAAAAGCCAAAACAAGATCACTTGAGTGAGCAAGTCTCGGTCCCCTAGGGCAAGGGCAATGGCTCAACACAACCGAGACAAAATGCTCCAAAATGCCGACTCCTCAAGGTGCGGCAAAAGGGCTCGACACCATTGGCAAAAGAGCAAAGCACAAAGCAAATTCAGGCGACACAAAGAGCTCCCACAGCAAAAATGCAAGCTCCCCCTGAACGAACAAATGCCTCCCCCTGAACTGAGTATTCATCTTTTTCTCCCCCTTGATACAAAAACTCTCCCCCTTATTACAAAATGCATCTCCCATGAATTGGATGCACATTTTCTCCCCCTTGTTGGTAATGCATGAATCAAGGCTAAAATGAGCATGAGCTTCTCAAATAGACAATGAGCACCATAATATGCTAGAAATGAAACATAGAGCATACAAGAAGGCCCAAACATCCGTACAAGCATCGCCAACATGAGAGCAAAGACATATATACATGTGACATGGCTAGGAACAAATTGAAGCATTTTCAACAAAAATTCCCTCTCATGAGCATAGGACCTCAACATGACCAAAATGAGCACAAACAACATATAGCTCACAAACTTCATGCAAGGTCACAAGATCTTATCAAAAGGTCATCATAAACACCTACAATCTACCTCATGTCATGTCAAAGCCACCGAGTCATGTGTCTATTTCTAGATATGAGACTTCTCATTGGTATACATCATGCAACAGTTTAGCACCCAAGATAAGGAATTTAAAGAACATATGACATGGAAGCATTTTTCAAGCATAGGCATTTCGACATACCAATTTAATTTGCAAGATTAATCATGGTACATGAAGTACCTTTGCGGCAAAAAGAAGCTTAGGCTTCTCCACCATGAGAAAAGAAAAGAGAAGCATATAACCATTTTCTCTGTTTCAGTGTCAGCATGTCTCTGCCACATGTGCTCCTCCTTCGTGGAGGACATGAAAAGCTCGTCAACGCAGCCTCTACGCACGCTACTCTGACGGAGTGACGGGATATGGATAACAGTCTTTATAACAAATTAAACCATCGAAATAGCTTTACCATCGTTGGAGAAAAAGTCAAAGGTTTTAATAAGCCGAAGACGACACAGACTACACACGCCGAGAATTGAGTATGGCACACATATAGCAGCTAAACATGGAGTCATTGACGGCAGACTACACACACTGCAGTAAACAGTTGAACATGTTATTGAACCAATGCAAGACGATTTGGTGCTGCGCAATATATTGCTACAGCTTTTCTTTCTTATATTTATTCATATGGAAAAACAAACAAGAATTCATCAAAACAAAAGGCAGGGTTCTATATCAAATATCAAAACAAAGACGCAGCATGCCCACGACCCGTGCCATCCCATACGCTAAGTGATGGTGAACTGCAAATGATGATGATTAGGGGCAAAAGTCTGCGTTGAACACAAGTTTACAAACAATGACGCCAACACGTACGACGCGGCCAAAAAGGCATGCAAGTCATCGGCCTCGCGCCTCAGCTTAAATTATTCTCCTGCACAAGGAAAGCACTATATTATTATTTAATTTGGCCCACGCGCGTCCACACTCTTACGTGGGTTTTTTTTTTCTCGTTTGCAAGGTGCAAGAAGCAGAGTCAAATTATATATGGTCCAGGAACAGAGTTTACCGCTACGAGCTAGCGCAACAAGATTATTCTCCAGCTAGTAGCTAACTACTGCTCCGCCCTCAGAAACCTTGACGATACCAGTGAATATTAACTACAGTAGGTACTCACATGATTGGCAAACGGTGACATGAAGCGACATCGTGCATGAGTTGTATCACCACAAGGTCGTTCAAGCGTACCTGCGACAATGAGATTATTATCCCATGATTACCAGCTAGTCACGTACGGTAGACGATAACCAGTTTTTCTTTTGATAAATCTGGAATAATGCAACACACATACCTACAACAATCTAGAATACACTAGTAGACTATACCACATGGAGTCATTCTTTATCATATAACAAGAACGGTGGGGTTGTTGGGGTGGACATCAGCCTCGCGCCACAGCTTCTTTTCTACTTTCGTTGAAACCTCGTCGCTGAGATTCCACCGTCCATAGAGCCTGACAACCACACGCTGAAGGGATGGGAGGTGGCCCAAGGCCAGGTCATCAACGGTAAATTCACCTTGCGAGAAATCCTCCAGTTGTATGCTGAATTCGAATGTTTCAAGCTTGGGCATAGCTCTTTGTGGGAACATTGATGGCACCATTGCAAAATTACCAGAGAGTTCCCATGCTATCAAGACTGGGAAAGCATCGGGGCTGACCACGAATGACCTTTCCAGCTTTTGGATGTCGTCTCCAGACACTTCCACATCGAGATGACGAAGAGCCGGTAGCATCCCGAGGACTTGGATGTCCTGCGTTCGCAATTGAGCCACCTTTATATGAAGCTGGGATAGGTGGCCAAGAGATTCAGGATTAATCCATGCTGGGAGCATATTGATCTTTTGGAGCCTGACACAGTGCAGGTTGCCTAGAGACACCGCCGCAGAGCCATCGAGATCAGCGACCACGTCGCCTGTGTCTACAACTAGAATTTCGATTTTGTGCAGGTTGCCTATGGACACCACCAAAGCTGTACACAGACTTTTATCCAATCTATCTTCATTGTCACATTTTAGAATCACACTGAGCACTCTAAGTTGCTTCATATGGCCCAGATCTTCAGCAACATTTGCAGAATCTACTCTAGCCCATGATAGTTGTTCTAGTGATTGTAGGCACCTCAATCCATTTGGCAGCCTTGTACTCTCTTCAACCAAGAGGAACATCAGTTGCCTTAGACCTACAACACTTGATGGTAGCTCTTTTATTTCAGTGCCAAATAAGATCAAACTCTGCAAAAACTGTAACCTCCCTATCTCTACTGGCAGTTCACCGGCATATCCTGTACCTGCTAGACTTAGAAACCTCAAGTGACGTAGGTTCCCTACAAACATCACATTTGGCTGGTCCCTGAGATTGCAACCACCAAGATCCAATACACGCAAAAGATGGCAGCTTGAAACAGACCACATCGAACTATCTAGAACAGTACTAAACAGACTAAGGGACCTCAGCTTTGACATTTCCATTGAAGGCCATGTTGTGTTGCGGAGAGATAACCTGTGAACCTTGCTGTGAGAACATGGTTTGCTCTGCTTTCCATCATCTTGTACAATGGTAACAAAACTTTGTTCTCTTGACATGGAGCAAATGAGTTCAAGTACCATATCATGCACACGGCAAGAACCAGGGATACCGTCAAAATCTGTATCCGCTACTTGAATCAGGCTTCTATTTAGAAGCTCATTGAAGTAACTCACTCCAACTTGAAATAAAATTAGGCAACCTTCTTCATGTTGGACAAAACCTTCTGCAATCCATTTCAATATCAAACTATACGTGTCAATCTCATAGTCTTCTGGAAATGTACTTAGATACAATAAACACGTCTTCAAATGAGAAGGTAGATCATAATAACTTAGAGATAATATCCTTCTCATACTGTCCATGTCGTGATTGTTTCCAAGACCCAAACCAATAGACTCATACAACATGTTCCACTCTTTTATATTTCCCAACTTATTTGCAAGCAGGCTTGATGTAGTAATGATAGCTAATGGCACACCTCCACATTTCTTCAAAAACTTCTCGGATACTTCAGAAAAATCTGTAGGGCATTTGTCTTCAGAACCAAAGATTCTTGTGTAGAACAATATTTTAGAGCTCTCATAGCAAAGTGGTTCCATCTCATAAAAACAACCAACTTTGACAGCAATATCATGCTTGCGTGTAGTGATGACAATTTTACTTCCCAAGCTATTGTCATCCAGAGCATGCTTAATTGTGTTCCAGGATGGAACATCCCATACATCATCTATACAAATGAAATACCTACATATATGAAAGTAGAGGAGCCAAAATATAAGTAAACATATACATCAGAACCTGAAAATTACCTATTGATTTATTTTTAGATGGAATCTACAGTTATTGACATGATGTTACAGAGGACATAAATATTGAAAAATAATGTTGTGAGTGCTTGAATAAGAACAAACCAAACTGTTGTAAAGTCGTTTAATAAATTTCGACATGAAAATCATAGAAGTAGCATAACTTATGATGAATAGAGTACCTCTTGTCCTTGAGGAATCCACGGAGTTCATCAATTAGCTGCCTCTCATCCAGTATTGTGAAATTGGATCGCATCACGTAACCAGCAAGTTTCTCAAGAGCCATGAGGATGTCTCTGAAGACCTTTTTCAAATCTGGCTTCTGACCAACTGGAACAAAAGCTTTGACAGGGATGTTCGACGTAAGCTTCTCATACACTGCTTTGACAAGAGTAGTCTTGCCCAGTCCTCCGGAACCAACAACAGAAACAATCCTTGCCTCTTTGTTGGGAACATCATAATCATCTCCTATGGTAAGCATCTGTATGAGCTTATTCATCGGCTCATCGATGCCGACGAGCTGCGTCACTTTGGTGTAGAGAGCCGAGAGGCGAGGATCGATGCTAGTTCTGGCAGTTGGCTTAATGTCATCAACTGTGTACCTTCCACGCAGCTTGGCCATATCCACTAGCTGCTTGCTGAGCGCATCGATCGCACCGGCGATCTTGTGGCGAGCCTTGGCTTTGCTTAAGCTAAAGATATTGCCAATCTTCATCAGGTGTTTGACCTTGGCTTCATCAGCTGGCTCCTTATTAGCGCCCCCGTCGACACGGACGAGGAACGTGTCGAGGATGTCCTCCCTGTCATAGGATGCGTCCCTGACGTCACGAGCCCAGAGCAGGACCAGCTCGTCGAGCTCGTGCGACAGCACCTGTGCCACCTTGCGGAGGACGGCGTGCATGCTCTCCAGCTCCCGAGCTCGTGCCTTTATGAAAATATCTAAATTTTTTCTAGATTTTCTTTTACACGGAAATTAATTCTCAAAATAAAGAAAAACTAAACCTATCTTCCTGGGCCGAGCTCGTAGGCCCGGCTCGCTATGACCCACTCCGGCCTGTGAAGGCCCATCTGGGCCCGGCCACACGGACATGGCAGAGCGCCGCTGCAGGCCCTGTCCTCGGCCTACGTGTGCCGCACGCCAGGGTGCGCACGCGCCCCTATAAAGCACGCCACCCGTGCCTCGCTGCCTCACGGCCCTCGTCTCTGTTAATGCTTATTTCATATGCTTTTGCAAATAAAAGTTAACTATAGCTACAACTCGGTTTTTCATAAACAAAATGTTAATTTGCTTAATATTTAATTCACTTTTGTAATTTAAAGTTGATTAGGCTTTTTCACCGTCTTTTATAAATAAGTCGTAACATTAATGTCAACATGCATATGTTTTCTAAATAAAATTTTGTTTAACTCAACACGACATATGCCGTTATTCAATTAGTTGTTCTAATCTTTCTAAAGTAAAGTGCGTAATTGGTATAATTTATATATATATATATATTTATATGAACATTTATAAACAAAACTTGACTACGTTCTATACCTCGATTTTGCAAAAAAGTTTGATTTGCATTAAATCCAACTTAGAGTATTTTCTTTATGAAATATCCTTTACAATTGTTTTACTAATTAAAATAAGTCTAAGCTTATAGTCTTTCATGTTCATGAATGCAAATCGACCGATAGTCGTTCTTTATCAGCTCTATCTTAGTATCTCTTTTGATCAAGTCAATCTGAACCTTTAAACCTTTCTAGTGTTAGTTCAAGCTCAAACCATGTGCATCTAACCAATCCTTTTCTTTTGAAGCACTATTGTGTTCTATATCTTTCTGATTAATTTATGTGTTGCTCATTTCCTATCTTAGCAGTCTCGTTATCTTATCTGTATCACCCCTAACTTGTTCGGTTTACCTTTGACTAATTGTTGTCCTTGCATCCTAGTTCTCCTTGTAGGCTAGTCGTCCTAGACCCTAGCCTAAGGTTTTCTTGTGCGTTCTATAGTTTGTTTGTGCCGTTATAGTTTGTTTCACCTTAATGTTAGCAGTTGTTACATGTAACTTATTTTGACATCAAAGTTGTATGTTAATCTTGACTAATTCTATTTAATTGGGTTCCTATATTAAAGTGATTAGGTTATATCCTGATTTTCATAAGCTAAAATTTAATTGGTTAATTCATATTCATAACCAGCTGTTCCAAATAAAAGTTATATAGTGTTAAACATCGGTTTTCAATAAACTTAATATGCTTAATGATATTATGATTGTCGTTTCCAATATTAAATATGCTTAGTTTAAAACGCAATGTGAAGTTATTCAACCAGATATCTTATACATGCTTTATGTTTCTAAAGTAATTTTTAATTTGACATAACTTGTACTTAAACATTTATGAATAAAATATGACTAAGCTTATCATTTTTTATAATTAAATATAACTTGCTTAATTAAAATATAGAGTATTTCTCTGAAATATTCTTTCCATATGATTTCTAATTAAAATATATCTAGCAGCTAGTCTCTTGTTTCTTGATAATAATCTTTCGATTGATAACTTTGTCTTTTTAACCGTAGTTTTATTTTCAGCGTTTTCTTCATTTGTGCGCAACCATAGAATCGAACATATCCTTTAGTACGCTCTTTTAAAGGTTTTCTTTTGATTGGTGCATTGTTCTTAGTTGTACTTGGTTTGCTTTGTATGGTTGTTCCCGATGTTTGCTTCGAGTAGAAGGTTGTTGTTTAAAGCTTGAAGATAAAGAGTTTCAAGAAATTGAGCTGCAGTAAGAGTATAGCTTATCTTTGGAGAAAGAAAATTGTCCCTAATCATCCTTCTACCTATGCTTTTATAATACCATGATAATGTTAATTGGAACATGGAGCGACCACCAGGAAAACAGTGCAACCACAAGGACTATATGGCTCTGGTCTTGGCTAATTAATTAGGGAATTCTTATGTGGTGATTGGCCCCGTTTAGTTGGAGTAGTGAAACTTTTAGGTCCTCTTACAAGGTCTATTAGGAGTATTGAACATAGGCTAGTTACAAAAATAAATACACGAATGAACCGAAAATTACGAGACGAATCCATAAAGTCTAATTAATCTGTCATTAGAGATTAGTTACTATAGCACGATGTTGTCTAATCATGACATAATTAGGCTCGTTAGATTCGTAGGGGTCGTGGAATGGATTTTGTCATTAATCCACATTTAATACTCCTAATTAGTGTCCGGAGATTGATGTGACTGGTAGTTGGTGAATTTTTTGGGAACTAAACGGGGACAGTCATGGTAGTTTGAGTACGGAGGAATGCTTTTATGGCTCTTCAACTCCGGATAGGTATTGGAACGAAAGTTCTCTTCTATGGCTGACCTAGTCCGTGGGTCGAAGTGTGGTACGAAAGATAGCCTCTACGGTGTGCTACTATGGAATAATACACATAGGAGGACACTTTGTAACGGCCTCGTAGCGTCTCTATGCAATCAACACCTCAGTAGTGTGGGCATCGCATTGTTGGGTTCAAAGTTTTTCGGAACTTTTATGCAACTTGTGGGTAGAGATGTACAACCTCTGCAGAGTGTTTAAAACTAATCGATTAGCCATGCTCACGGTAAAGAGCGCTCTAGACCCTCACATGATTAATTATACTTAAAGATGGATTTAAATGGTTTTCTAATTAATTTTAGTGGTCTTGCTGAGTATCAACCATAAGTGTGCTCATCCTTGCTTACTGCTGCTCAGAGGAAAAAGGTGTGAAGTTGTTGAAGATGATGCTAGGTGTACGTGCCACCAGTCAACTGCCTGTGGAGTTCTCTTTTGAAGATCAGCTGCCAGTTATACGCTCGGATAGTTCGATTATGACACTATCGATTATGTAATAGTTATAATACTCTGTATACGTGTTTGGCACTTTTGTTAAAGTTTGCCATGTGCTGGATCTATGACACACGGCAAACAGTCGATCTTTGTTGTGTGCCATCCGTCGGGTCCACGGCAAAGTTGTCGTCACCATCCCTTGCCGTCAGCGACCTTTGTTTTGCCGAGGACCAGAGGAGGCGCATGGCACCCTTTTATCATGTGCGCGACAAACGACACTCGGCAAAGGGTCTGTTTGCTGGTTAAAGTTTGTTGTGAGCCCTTTGCCGTGGGTGGCACTCGGTGGCAGTCAGCGTTTCACTCAAGTGTCACATGAGTTAGCAACCCATGCTATGGATACAAAGGTTAATTGTATTTGGGACAATAATCCCCCTAGATTCATTATTATTCAGTCCTTATCTAATCGATGTAACCATTCTTAATTAATAAAGTCTACTTGATGCTAAAAAAAAGAATTACTTTGTAACTTTCATATTAGGTAAAAATAAAGATAAATATTAAATCATTGAAATACCTTTACCATCGTTGGAGAAAAGTAAATAATAAACAATGTTAATTTATATATGTGGGAAGTGACACATCATAGGAAATGTTGATGCAAAAAAAAATCAAAGGTTGGAATAAGTCAAAGACAACATAGACTACACATGCAGAGAATTGAGTATATATGGCATTTCGCAGCTAAGACTGACAGCAACGGTTACCTGTAAAAGCTCCTGGACCCTTAAATATAGGAGTTTTAGGGAAAAAAAATCCTCTGCAGCAGTAGCCTCTAAAGCAACCTCTAAATTTCCAGACGCCCCTTTCATGCCCCAAATTTCCAGGCGCCCCTTCGCTGCTCTGTCCCAAGCGGCGCGGCCGAGCGTCCCCCGGGACCCAGCGCACGTGGCTCGAGGCCAGCAGGGTTCACTCGCCGGTGGTGGGCCCACCTACCTCCACGCCGTCCTTGCTGGACCTCCACTCGTCGGTGGCCGTACCTCGTCGCTCGCCGTGTCGGCCCTGCCGCCAGCAGCTCCATCCCAATGCCCCGGTGTCTGGATCTTGCGTGTGGATCTCGAACGCAACGTGCTCGCATGCTCCGGCGAGCTGTCGCACGGGAGCCGCACACAACGGCCGTCGGCGCAGGTCCTGCGTCCGAATCTGGTGGTGTCACCGGGAAATCTTGGTGATGCCTACGAATTCGTCGGGGACGAGCCGCGGGCCGGGAGCATGCCCACGCGCCGCCGGGCCAGAGCTCTACTCCTCGAGCATACCCACGCGAGGCAGAGGTCGGCGTCGACAGAGAAGATCGTGTCTGTCGGCCCGTCGCGCATCGTCGACGCTGCACGGCAGAGCCTCCGGAAGTGCGGCCTCCACTTGACCACTTCCCGCCGTGGCCATGAAGCGGCTCTCTCGCACCGTCGCGACCGCGGAGGAGGACGGCGCCAGCCCGGTGGCGGCGTCGCCGCACGACCATCTCCGGAGGAAGAAGGGCAAGGGCACGGCGCCGGCAGTGGTGCTGGAGGGCCACGTCCCAGTCTGCGTCGGGGAGGAGGGCGGGCCCGTCGAGCGCTTGCCGTGAGCGCCGAGCTGCTAGGCGAGCCGGCCTTCGCCGCGCTCCTCCGCTGCGCCGCGCAGGAGTACGGCTATGCCCACCCCGGTGCGCTCCGCATCCCCTGCCTGCCGCCGAGTTCCACCGCCTCCTGCTCCGCCTCTCCGACGGCCACCCCTCATCTTCTGCTGCAGCCGTTGCCACCTGCTAGGAGCATCGCGCCGCGCCTGTGTCGGGCCACGCCGTGGGGCAATATAGCATTCACGCTACGCGTACGCCACCAGGCCGGCGCCCGGGTCGGATCCTCTGATGAGCCGGACCGCGGTTGCAGTGGCGAAGCCAGCTTGCCGGCTTAGGAGGGACTGCTGCTGCACTGCTCCTCCTCCAGCCCCCTTTTTCCTCTTCATCTTCAACCTCCAGTCTAGGGGGGCTTGGGGGGCTCCCATGGTGGCGCCAGCGGTAGGGGGGCTCCAGCCCCGGCCGCCCCACCGCTGGCTTCGCCACTTCGCGGTTGGAAAGTTGACGCGACGTCGGGGGCAGGTCCGCGCGCGGCACGGTGGAGCCTGTGGCGACGTTGTCGTGTTGTCGTCAGGGGATGGGGAGCTGAAGCCGAGAAGGTCCCGGGACTCCGCCCCGAAGCTCTACGGCCACGAGCTGTAGCTATACCACGAGCGGAGACGGCAATGTGTCGTGGAGAGGAAGCGGCGGAGGTGCTGGTGCGGTCGCTGCTATCCGGCGGTCCGCGCCGCGCCGCCGCAGCCCCTGCACCTGCGGTGGCCAACGGCCGGCCGGGGAGCACAACGTGGAGGCCGGCCCCTGCCTGCGCCTGCGCCAGCGCCGGGGAGCGCGAGGGGGGGGGCGGCCGGCGCGTAGGGAGGAGTAGCGCCCGACGGCAGAGAGTCCTGTCGGCGCAGATGGTGGTGGCCCGCGCGACCGTGCCGGCCGGGGGGTGTTTCGCCGTGTGGGGAATTGGATTGGGAGGTGAAAAGAAAAAAAAAGGAGGTGGGACCTACTTTTGGAGGATGGTTTTGGAGGTTGCCGCTGCAGGTGAGTGTTGTTTATAGGATGAAAATTTTTAGAGGAGTCCTGAAATATGGGTTTAGAGGACGAAATATACAGGGTACCGTTGCGGTCAGTCTAAACATGGAGTCATTTACGACAGACTACACACGCCAAGGTTGAAGATGTGTTGAACCAAGACGATTTGGTGCTGCACAATATATTGCTACAGCTTTTCTTTCTTATATTTATTAATTCATACAGAAGAACAAACAAAAAGAGATGAAAACAAACGTACGGCAGGGCTCGACCCACACGCCAAGTGGTGAACTCGCACGTGTTGGACTCACGCGCCCAAACTGGGGGTTCACGTTACAAACTGAAGTGCAAATGATCCGGGGGAAAAAATCTGAGTTGAACACAAGTTTACAAGTAATAGTGATATGACGCCAAGTAATAGTGCAAATGAACGCTAAGTTTACAAGTAGAGCTCCGTGGAAGTCATCACCACGATCGATCTAGTTGTAGACATATTGTTTTCGACCATGCCAATGGTACCATATTGTTTTTTTTTCTCCTGCACAAGAAAAGCGGGCACAAGAAGCAGAGTCAGGAACAGAATTTACAGCTAAGAAGATTATTTTAGATTCTAGTTTATCGACGCCATGACAATAACTACTGTGCATGCTCTGCTCTCAACCTTGATGAAAGAAAAAATATTAAGTAATTAATCAGCAGCGTACCTACATCAATCTGGAATGCACTAATGGGCCCTCAATGAGATTATCCCATGATTACCAGCTAGTAGTCACGTATATATACCTACATCAATCTAGAATACACTAGTGGACTATATATACGAACTAACACATTAACAACAGAAACAGAGAAGAGAAGAGGAGTGCTATACGTACATCATTAATACCATCAAACTATAATGGATGGGTTGTTGGGGTGGACATCAGCCTCGCGCCTCAGTTTTTCTTTCACTTTCCTTTCAACCTCGTCACTGACTTTCATCTTTCCATAGAGCGTAGGAACCACACGCTGAAGGGATGGGAGGTGGCCTAAGGCCAGGTCATCAACAGTAAATTCACCTTGCGTGAAATCCTCCAGTTGTATACTGAATTGGAATGCTTCAAGCCTAGGCATAGCTCCTTGTGGGAACATTGACGACACCATTGCAAATTTACCAGAGAGTTCAAATTTTATCATTACTGGGAAAGCGTCAGGGCTGACCACGAATGACCTTTCCAGTGTTTGGATGTGGTCTCCAGACACTTCTACTTGGAGATTGTGAAGAGCCGGCAGCATCCCGAGAACTTGGATGTCTTCCCTTCGCAATTGAGCCACCGTTAAATACAGGTGGGATAGGTGGCCAAGAGATTCAGGAATTATCCATGTTGGGAGCATACTGATTTTGCTGATGATCATACTGCGCAGGTTGCCTAGGGACACTGCAGCTAAGCCATCGAGATCAGCCGCCACGCCACCTGTGTATACATTTAGAATTTCGATTTTGTGCAGGTTGCCTATAGACACCACCAAAGCAGGACACAAGCTTTTATCCAATCTATCTTCATTGTCACTTTTTAGAACCACATCGAGCATTCTCAATTGCTTCAGATGGCCCAGCTGTTCAGCAACATTTGTAGAATCCACTGTAGCACCCGCTAGTAGTTCTAGTGATTTTAGGGACCTCAATCCATTTGGCAGTCTTGTACTCCTAGCAAAGGCGAGGAACATCAGTTGCCTTAGACCTACAATACTTGATGGTAGCTCTTCTATTTTAGTGCCCGATAAGTTCAAAGTCTGCAAAAACTGTAACCTCCCTATCCCTAATGGCAGCTCACCAGCATATCCTGTACCTGCTAGACTTAGAAACCTCAGGTAAAATAGGTTCCCTACAAACATCACATTTGGATAGTGTCTGAGATTGCAAAATTGAAGATCCAATACACGCAAAACATAGCAGCATGAAATGGACTGCATCGAACTATCTACAACAGTACTAAACAGACTAAGGGACCTCAATTTTGACATTTCCATTGTAGGCCATGTAGTGTTGCGAAGAGATAACCTACGAACTTTACTCTGAGAACATGGTATGCTCTGCTTGCCATTACCAAGTACAATGGTAAGAAAACTTTGTTCGCTTGACAAGGAGCAAATGAGTTCAAGCACCATATCATGCACACGGCAAGACTTAGGGGTGCCATCCAAACCTGTAGCTGCTACTTGGATCAGGCTTCTATTTAGAAGCTCATTGAAGTAACTCTCTCCAAGATCAAATAAACTTGGCAACCTTCTTCATGTTGGACAAAATCTTCTGCAATCCATCTCTGTATCAAACGATGCTTGTTAATCTTATAGTCTTCTGGAAATGTACTTAGATACAATAAACATGTCTTCAAATGAGAAGGTAGATCATAATAACTGAGAGATAATATCCTTCTCATACTGTCCATATTGTGATTGCTTCCAAGACCCAAACCAATAGACTCATACAACATGTTCCACTCTTTTATATTTCCCAACTTATTTCGAAGAAGACTTGACATAGTAATAATAGCTAATGGCGCACCTCCACATTTCTTCAAAAACTTTTCGGATATTTCAGAAAAATCTTTAGGGCATTTGTCTTCAGAAC
This sequence comes from Cenchrus fungigraminus, assembly GCA_036936925.1. Lineage (NCBI taxonomy): Eukaryota > Viridiplantae > Streptophyta > Magnoliopsida > Poales > Poaceae > Cenchrus > Cenchrus fungigraminus. Next base: position 25,250,421 of record CM072768.1, read on the forward strand.
CAAAGATTCTTGTGTAGAACAATATTTTAGAGTTCTCATAGCAAAGTGGTTCCATCTTATAGTAAGAACCAACTTCCACAGCAACATCACGCCTGCGTGTAGTGATGACAATTTTACTTCCCAAGCTATTGTCATCCAGAGCATGCCTTATTGTGTTCCATGATGGAACATCCCATACATCATCTATAAAAATGAAATACCTACATATATGAAAGTAGAGGAGCAGCCAAAATATAAGTAAACATACATCAGTACCTGAAAATTACCTATTGATCTGATTTATCATGAGTTGGAATCTACAGTTATTGACATGATGTTACAGAGGAATTAAATATTGAAAAATAATGTTGTGAGTACTAGAATAAGAACAGAGAAAGCTGTAGTAAAGTCACTTAATAAATTTGTATATGCAAAGCATAGAATAGTGTACCTCTTGTCCATGAGGAATTCCCTGATTTCATCAATTAGCTGCCTCTCATCCAGTATTGTGAAATTGGATCGCATCACGTAACCAACCTTCTCAAGGGCTATGAGAATGTCGCTGAAGACCTTTTTCAAATCTGGCTTCTGGCCAACCGGAACAAAAGCTTTGACCGGGATGTTCAAAGTAAGCTTCTCATACACTGCTTTGACAAGAGTGGTCTTGCCCAATCCTCCAGAACCAACAACAGAAACAATCCTCATCTCTTTGTTGGGAACAGCATCGTCATCTCCTACTGTAAGCAACTGTATGAGCTTATTCATTGGCTCATCAATGCCGACCAGCTGTGTGACTTTGGTGTAGGGAGCCGAGAGGCGAGGATCGATTCTTGTTGTGGCAGTTGTCTTCGGCACAATATCATCAACTGTGTACCTGCCACGTAGCTTGGCCATATCCTCCAGCTGCTTACTGAGCGCATCGATCTCGCCGGCGATCTTGTGGCGACCCTTGGCTTTGCTTAAGCTAAAGATATTGCCAATCTTCTTCATCAGACGTTTGACCTTGGCTTCATCAGTTGGCTCCTTATTATCAGTAGAGACAAGGCACTCTATTATGGTTTCATAAATGTCTCAAAAAAATCCAACAATTACCATGGATTCCATCAGTACAAACCAGCGCCGCGGCGTCGTCACTTCTAGAGTTGAAGTTGACAATTTTGGAGAGCAAGATAGAGCATACGGCATGCATATCAGAGATAATTTGAAGAGCTTCCTCAGCAATCGGTCTTTTGGTGTTCCATCCCAATGTCAAGGAAACTATTAACACGGGCATGGTTTGGTTACCTTCACTATTTTAAGTAAATGCTAAACTACCGATGGCCAACATTTGACCCACTCTAGTGAGATTGTAGATAAAAATGAGATGATGCTTGGTACTATTTAAGAGCTTCAATTGAGAGGAGGCTATATCATCTCACCTCACAACTTTTGGATGATTTTAAGTTGAGTCATCTGAAAGAGCTGAGGTGTCAGTCATCATGTGATCCTCGCTTTGGCACACATGGAGATCAAATGAATGGATTCAAATGCAGATCAAATGACATTGTGTGTACATATAAGCATGAAAAAACAACAGTTTGCATGTGGCGTAAGATGTTTTTTACCAGTCGTAGTTGAATGAACGTAAGATGAGGAAGACGCCCAAGCAGAGTGCTAGAGCAGCATAGATCAGTTTCGTTCAGAAATGCAGAGAGGCAATGGGATGGGGTGCGTCAGAATGTTCATGGATGTTTGCAGCAACACGGAGATGAGAGAGGCATCAACGTTCTTGAAGGCATTCGATCATGAAGTCATCCGCATCCACCACCGTCCCCGGTGGCGGTCGCGCTGCCACATCCTCCGACGGCGGCCGTGGTGCGGGAAGACGGCGCCATGGCCGGCATCCTCGTGAAGACCATGCCGCTGCTGCTCGCTTGAGCCCTCGACCCAGAGGAGGATGTGGCCTGCTGATTCCTGCCTAGAGGATGGCGGCAGTCCCGGCTGGGATGACGGCGGACGAGCACAGAGGAGGATGAAAGTATAAAACATCCCGAACAGGGCCCTATATGGAAATTTGTGAGGGGTTATATGAAAATGTTCGGATCGCTGATATTAACTGCGATCCGAATTAGGAGCGTAAGTGCAAATACTCGGACCACTGGGGACCTATTCGTAAACATCTGGGTCGCGAATTTTGCAAACGCCTTCCGGTCGGCGATGTCGTCGCGGCGTTGCGCCGCCGCCGCTGGGGGCCTCCGTTACCCCTGCTGCCACGCAACCCTGGGTCGCTCTCGTTCCCCGTCAAATCACACTCGTGACTCGCCAATCTTCTGCCTCTGCCGCAGGGCCGGCCGGTGGGTTCGACGACGCGCGCCGCGTGGTCGGGAGGCGACGGCACTGCTGGCCGGCTGTTTTCGCGTCAGTGATCCTAATCTAGTAGCATTGCCGATTTTTTTTTTTTTTTTTTGCACTTCCCAGTTCGTTCTTTCAACCTGCAGTAGTCTTTGAGTTCTGTTTTCATCGTCACTAAAGAACGAAATCATGAGGGTCTGAATTTCGGATCAAATAACAGCCTAACACTCTTGTAGAGGTTTACAGAATGAGGAAAAGATAGAAAACAAAAGAGAAATTAAATAGGATGGAAGAGGGAAAATGTTAAAGAGAAGTTAATTAGCATGGAGGAAATGCAAGCTAAAATTGAATTGACGGACTCAAAGATTGATGTAGGTCTCAAAGAGGACAACCTTTGAACTTGAGGAAGCAATGTTAAGCCATCAAGCGATGTTGTTTTCTGTGGACATGTTAGAATATCATAACATGGCAGACATAATGACTCCTGGATTACTTCTGCAATCGTGATTTTCTTTACATCTGCTTCGGCTGGTAAACATTGTAGTACCATGGCTATGCGATTTGTTTATCTCCAATATCTCATCAGCTTAGTTAGCCACATGCTATTTGCCTTGATTTGTAGCAGTAACATCTGCTGAGAAAGCATTTCAACAGAGGTGAGGAATATGAGAAAGGCTATTCAACTGCCCCAGTCTTTGTTAGCACCCCACAGTAGTTAGCTTGTCATTCGAAAGAGCTGAAGAGCATCACTATTCCCTATCAATCATACACTTCTTGGCCATTTCGAAAATAATAATAATAATATGAAGTATCTTTAAATTAGACTAACCATGTTCACTTTGCTGTACAAGTATTTTATAGAGTGAAGTAATCAGTTTCTGTCATTGTCAGAACAAGTTCTTGTATGCTTGAAAGTCAGTGATCAGATTAACATTATGAATCACTATGTCCAATCAGTTGCTCAGTTGCAGCATCTGAAATTGAGATTTCCCAGTTGCTCACCAATTGAGCTCATAATCATGAGCAAAAAGCATCTTCCATGTGACATAACACGAATGTTCGACAAGAGAGTAAGCAAATGGAACACTAGGAGGGAAGAACACAAATGATGAGTGGAACCTGCTACAACTGAGACCTTGTCTGAACTCTGTTCAAGCGGTAGAACTGAAAGTTCAGAAGATTGAATTTCTGTCGATTACAACCGATATCCACGCACAGGTTTCAAGTTCAGTCAATTTGTACTCGAGGATGGTGCCGTGGTGGCATGGGCGGCTGGCGGATCGAGGCCTCGAGGGCGCGCGCTGCGCGGTGGCGAGAGACAGCGAGGGGGTGATACTATCCACCGACTGCATGGGACACGGCGAGTCTGCTCCGGGAGACGGCGGCGCTGCTGGCTGCTTGCCAAATACCAAGATGCAAGTCTCTGTCTTTGCGTTTTGCTCTCAACTTTACTGAACAACAAAATCCAGGCGACTGATTCATGTCTGTATTTCAGATAAAACAGTAGCCACACAAAACTCTTACGAAATTATAAAAGAAGAAATTAATTAGGATTGGAGGGGGGAAAATAAATGGAAAACAGAGGAAATTAGTATGGAGGAGGTGCACAACTACACAACCGAAATTGAATCCTAGATAGCAAACTTTGAAAAGGACTCAAAAGGTGCAAGAGTACATCAGTGCACATCACTGCATAGTGCACACATGTTTAACTGCTGCTTTACAACATTCGAACTTGAACAATCCACTTATGTGCCGCAGCAGGGGAAGCCACTAGGCCAGGTCTGGATCATGTGCGGTGGTGAAAGATATCAAGGCACGATGCTGGCCAACCATTGAGTACAATACAAGAGTAAAAACAATGAACGATGATATGTAACAATTGGACTCATATGTGAATTTAGATAAAGCAAAATGATTTTTTTAAAAGAATGAGTATTATGCAAAACACGTGACAACCACACAAGAATCAATCAGTTTTTGAGGAAGTGCTGGATCAGATTGCCAAAAGTAGCTGGATCACGTGCTGCATCGTGAGTTCGTGACCCAAAGAACTTCATATACATATAGTTAAGGAAGTAACGTTACAACCATCAGTCTTTTCATGTATTTCAGGTCAGCATCAGCCATCCTGAACTTGAGTGGGTTCTATAGGAGGTCATAACACAGCAAATCTTTCACTTCACTAATTGGTCTGGCAAGAAGGATGGCAGTTGCTTATCTGCTAAAACATGATGTTGTTCTGGTGGTAAGTTGGTTACCTCCAATGTCACATAAGCTTAATACATGGCATTGCGCAGAATGCAGCAGTACCATTTACCAAGCGCAGAATGCAGCAGTACCATTTACCAAGTATGCACTTCTCTGTTCTGTTTTCTCTTGACTTCAGGAGAGAGGTGAAGGATGTATATATGAGAAGCTACATGGTATTTAAATGAATGCCCCAGATTTGATTGTCATCCAAATCGGCTGAATGGTAAGCCCAACCAATCGTACACTTCTCACCAGTTTGGATAAAAATTTAAAATGAAGCATTTTGTAATGGGCTAACTGTGTTCACTTTGCCTGTGTGTACGCAAAATGCAGGATCCTCTTGAATTTTCATCAGCTCTCATGCAAACTTTGCTACAGCTTTAATTTATACTTCGGTGGTCAACATTTTACCGGAAAATGGATTTATATACTAGAAAGATGTGGCTCTCTTTTGGTATATAAATGCTTCATGAGAGAGTTATTAATAAGCAGCTCACAATTCATAATAGTTGTTGCTAAGCAAATGTTCTTAGTCATGGAGAAGGTGCCTTAGTTTCCACATGCAAACTGCACTCCTTTGTCTTGTTTGCTTCTTTAGACTTCATTTGTAAACAGTAACAGGATGAAGTTGCCCAACAAAAGCCTTGATTATGCGGCGGCCTAATCACCACATAAAACAACCACCAATCAAAAGTTGTGCATCATCAAGCTTAGCAGCCACAACAAGGATTCCCACGGTGGGAGGTCTTTTACAGTGAACAATACTACCTAGCGGTAGTATGGTAGCATAACCGGTTGTTTTGCTATGAGTAAAATGGTAATTTATTCGAAATATAAAATGATAATTTGCTCGAAATATATTAACCGGCGTGAGATGGGGTTACATAAAGAATTTTATATGTTTGATTACATATATTACAACAATACTATTTTCTATAGTTCCAATCGTATCCCTATACTACCCATACTACCTATGAATACTACCTATACTGTCGCTAAAAAATCATAGTATAGAATTAATTTCAACTATCGGATCGATCCTTGTGCGGATTGCTAAAAAAAACCAGTTCGCTGCAGCCATCGATTTGAACACCCAACAACGGCTAGCCCACAACGTCCCCGATCCACACCACGAAGGATCAGATCAGGGGTCCAAGGGACTAGATCAAGGCATGGACGACCGTGGGGGGCAATCCGGATGGCTGCCAACATCATCACCACCACGGACCACCGCCACCGGGGGCTTCTGCAGGCACACAACACCCTCAAGGCCACCACCAGCAGCAGCCACAGGATGACCTCCCATGATTGCCTTCCTCCATGGCGGATCTGGCGTCTCACCGATACCATATCCTCATTAGCTGAAGGGCTTTCCGGCAGCTAGATCTGGCAACAGCAGGGCAGAGAGGGGAGGGGACGGCAGGGCCCGGCGGCGCGGTCCCTCGAGTTGCCCTGTCGAGAGCGACGCGGGGCCTGAGCTTTGATAGTGTCCTTCCTCTTTGCCATACTTGTGGGTTTTGCTCATTGATCAGCTGGTATAAGCATTATGTTATCGTGGCTATTCGATTTAATTACCTCCAATGTCGCACCAGCTTTGTTACTGATGTTGTTTGCCAAGATTTGTAGCTGTAATAGCTGCTGAGGTAGCATTTAGCATTTTACCTTGTATCTTCTCTTCTGTTCTCTCTATTCTCTTGGCTTGAGACTTTAGATGCGATTCAGGGGTCCCTAGTTTAGCAACGCATGCATGCATTACCCCTTCATAGATTGCTAATCATACGCATATGAGCCTTTATTTTTGTACATGTCATACATGCTCATCCATTCCATCTGTATGTGGTACTCTAATCATCATGGTGCACATACAAAAATTTATTTTGTAGGAAGATGTGAGTGTATTTCAATATAAATTTTCACTCTGTAGTCCAGCAACCATCATGTACAGACCATTTAACATAAGAATTATTTCTTTAGTTTACATAGGCCACATATTTGGTAAAAAAACAGCAACTTAACAATGCGTGCACCTTACATTTCAGTCCCAATACCTCAACCTAACAGTTATCTGTTCGGACACTACTACGGGCCGTTTGTTCAGCTTCTCGACCTCCTTCACAGCATTTTCCAGTTGTTTTCTGTGACCAGAGTACTGCACATCTTTAAGCTCTGTTAGGTGCTCGACGCCAACAATTGTTTTCCACTGGTCACCAAATTCCACCGCTAGTGTCTCGAGCTTTGGCATGGATCCTTTCTCAAATATGTATTTTTGAGGAACTTCAGGAGAATAGCGCAGAGTCAGTTCCTTAAGCTCTGGAAAGGGCTGGCTACTCTGTGCAACCATGTCTTGCCCTTTCCGAATAAAGTATGAACCCAGGGACAACCTGTTCAGGTTGGGCAACTTATGGAGGACAGTGAATAGCTTGACAGCATCAAGGTAACTCCAAGATATGTCCAATTCAACAAGATCATCGAGTGACTCCACCCAGTAAGGCAATGTGTTACTATGGCCACAAATCTTAAGGTACCGGAGCAACCTTGGTGGACATTCTATATCGTTTAGGAAGTCCATAATCGGACTAAAAAACCATTTACCGCAACTGAGATTGCCGACATCAAGCCATCGCAGGGAGTATATCTTGCTCAGGGAGCAAGAAAGCTTTTTGAGAACCTCCGGATTCATTTTGGGGTTTTCTGAGTCGACATAGATTGCTAGCTCTTCCAATCGATCCAGTTCACCAATCTCCTCGGCAACTTTTGAGTCATCTATCACGACTGCTTTATTCACCTGGCGTAGTGCCTTCATTTTGCTGATACCTTGGGGTGGCATCCAACCAGATCTAGTCCAATTAGCCTTGATGGTGAACAGCAGGTGCTCCAACTTCTCTAGCTTTATAACTGTTTCAGGCAGATTCTTGAGATTTGTTTCACGTACATCAAGCATCTGCAAATGCTCGAGATCACCAACTCCTGGAGGAAGAACCTCGATATCTGTACCTTTCAAGCTCAAGAACCTTAAAAGGTACATCTGGCAGACACAAGTCATATGTTTTTCTTCTAGGTCCTTGCAGTCCTCCAGATCAAGTACCCTTAGCAGGGTGAACTCACCTAGCCGAGCAAGCAGCTCCTTGGCTTCAGGACCAAATATGCTCAGTGATCGGACATGCTGCACCATCATTCCCTTGATGCCACTCCCACCGCCATGGCGCGCAGCCATATTATTCTTGGATGATGGGTCTTTGTGTGCCTCTACTCTGCCATGTATGGAGAGACGGCGAATTGTGTTAGTATAAGACACCCCTTCATATTGCCCACCAGTTAGGCTAACAAAGTTAGCCTCTAAGGATTTGGACACAAGGATCTCAAGCATCATGTCATGCACTCGGCACCTCTCTTCCCTCCTCTCATATGCGTGGTCAATATCCGTGGCCCGATCAATCATACTTCTACTCATTAGCTCGTTGAAGTAGGCATCTGCAACCTCCATTTGGGTCAACCCCCGCTTCTCATCAACCAAACCTTCTGCGATCCATCTCTTCAGCAACCTATCCTTGCAAACCATATAATCATCAGGAAAAATGCTAAGATACATCATGCAAGCCTTGAGGTGATGAGGTAGGTGGTTGTAGCTCAGTGTGAGTATTTGCCTCATGCCCTCGAGGGTAGGGTTGTTCTCCATCTGTGAACCAATTGATTTCTTAACTGTTTCCCACATTCTTTTGCCTTCTGGAGCCCTATAGCTTGCCAAAAGACTTGCAATGCTAACAATGGCCAAAGGTAGCCCTCCACATTTTGCCAAGATAGTTCCCATTTCATCTTTCAAATCCTCGGGGCAAGAGTTTCCAGAGCCAAATGCTTTGCTGATGAACAACTGCTCCGATTCCTTGTCATCTAGCTTCTTCATATGATAGATGTAATCATCATTAGCATCACAACATGCTTTTGCCACGCTATCTATCCGAGTGGTCACAATGATTCTACTTCCACAGTTGCTGCTTGGTAACCTGGACCTGATCGCATCCCAAGCTGCTATGCTCCATACATCATCGATCAAAATGAGGTACCTAGATTTGTAGATATGCATTAGTCTGTAGCTTTTGTCCGCACAAAAACATAAAAACATGTATATTGCCTTCAGTGGATAAGACTTTTTAACGGTACACAATACTAGACTATACTAGTATTCACAAAAAACTAGTATAAAAATATCCGACAATCAAGATTAATTATATACCAATGAGACCTTCACGTAATACAGGTAGTATACATGCATGATTACTATAAAGGTCTCATGGTAAAAGAACACAAATGACCTCACTGTAATTTTATTTTTGACGCTAGCAATTTTTTTCTCGAATACGTGTGTAGTGTATCATTGTATTAAGACAGAAGAATAATTCGGTACAATTTTCGGTTACAACCAAAATGGAACAGACTCCATGTGAACACAAGCCAGCGGAACACAATTCGAACTAAAGACTTCGACAAGAACTACTCATATCCAAAAGGCAACCTAGACGATTGACTCTACATGGAGCCTTCAGTCAACACTACTCAAGCTCATGAAGGGAGAAGTCTTACTCTTGTTCCTCAGCATGGGGAATATATCCGTTTGACACTAGCGTAAAGTTTAAAAGATCATTCTATTAAAACTTCACTTTTACAATATAATAATTACTACTTATCCATAATCATGAATTGTAGGATCTTATGTAAAAGAACTCCTTAAATTTATCTCTGAATCATGCACCTAACATGCTAAGAAAAATTGTATATCTAAATTTACCTACTCATGCTATTATTAATTTAAGTAACTCCTAATTATCTAAGTTAGCCACATAAGTTAAAACTAGCAAACTTGCCCATGTGTTGCACGGGAAAAATAAAACTTCTCGCATGCATCTAGCCCAATAAGCATGTATCAATTGTTTGAAAATCATATTATTGCTAGATTTATGTCCACATCAAATATTTCCAAATGGGCAAATTTGATGTACCAAGAATTTCAAGAAAATTATCATGATCAAATTGGGCCTCGAATATCCAATGAATCTTTTATCGTCCACATCTTTTTTTCATATATCAAAAATCCAAATATTAGCTCTCGCTTGAATTCTCAAACATGGAACATTTTCAAGTTCTATGTAGAAAGACACATATTCGTATCCTTTTTTATTCCATCAAAAAGTCCTTTTACATGGTTTATTTTATTATTTTCTCACTCTGAATCAATCCTAATTTTTTTCTAGTTCGTTCCATGATCAATACAACTTATTAAATTTTACAAGCTATTTGTACGTTTTTTTGAACGACAAGCTATTTGTTAATTTGGCCCATAACCTTGCTTATCTAAACTACATCTAACCTAATCCTAGCCCTAAATACCTAGGCACCTTCTGTAGATTACCAACATTGTTATGCTAACATTAACACACAATGAATTTGGTTTAGAATTCTATAGAAGTATATGAATTTATTTTGATTTGATGGACATCAAACTATATATTGAGTCTATCCATCAAACAAGTAGGTCGGCAGTCCTTCTGATTCTGCTGGGCAGTAGGCCTGTTTGAGAGAGAGTGTGTGTGATATTTACAAACAGCAAAAAAAGAAAAAAAGAGAGTGTGTGTGTGCTCCCAAATTGCTTTGACCTGTGTGCTTGTTGCATGCGAGCACTTGCACATGCACGATGTGCTTGGGCCAATTACGCTGCTGCCAGTACCGTGCACAGCCCATGAGGTTTTCCTGATCGGTTTCGTTTGGTTTCCTCCCTCGCGTTCACGCGAAGGGCTTTGGTTTCTATTTGGTTTCGCATGCCGTAGTGAATATTGTACACGGTTTTGGACCTTTCCGTTGGCAACAGAAACAATAATATAGGATGCGGGCATCCTGTTCATTCCACCAGCCAACAGTACTTTTCTCTCAGAACAAACCAGCCACCAGCGATCAGCCAACATTACTTTTCTCTCAGAACAAATCAGCACCCGCCACCAGCCAAACGAACAGGCTGTTAACTTAAAAACAAGGAAATTTTAGAGTGTTTGTAATTAATGTGAGTGATACATCCGGTAAAATCTTACAGTGGTAGTACCAGGTAGTACAAATGGGGTAGCACCAGGTAATACCATTTTATTGGACTCGGTATTAGGTACTACCTAGTACTACATGCAGATATTACCCTATTACTGCTTAGTATTACCTGATACTACTTAGTATTACTCGGTACTACCTGATACTACCCGGTACTACCTAATTAAATTTACTGGTAAAAAAATATTAGTACAAGGTACTACCTGGTACTACCCGATACTATCGAAGCACCAGAACAAAATTCTAAAAATAATAGGGCTATTTATAAAAAAAGATATGAAGGTCCCAAGAAACGGCAAAACACGTGAAGCGATGAAAATACTGGTTTCTACGTTAAACACGCATCCATATGAATATTATGTTTGAATAACTTTTAAGTTGTTGAGTTTGAAAATGTGAAAACTACATGTATAGATTTGTCTTGCAAAATACTTTCACAAAAGTATAGATATGTTAGTTTTTAACAAATATTTTTTAAAAAATAAGAAGTCAAAGTTATGCATTGGAGACCGTGTCGCTGTCTTAAACGACATGTTTTATGAGTATGAAGGGAGTAGTAGTACTAGGTAGTACGAATGGGGTAGCACCAGGTAATACCATTTTGGTGGACTCGGTACTAGGTACTACCTAGTACTACCTGCAAATATTACCCTATTGGTACTACCTAGTACTACTTGATACTATCCTGTACTACCTAATTAAATTTACTGCTAAAACAATATTAGTACAAGGTACTACCTAATACTATGGAAGCACCAGAACAAATTTCTAAAAATAATATGGTTATTTATAAAAAAACATATGACGGTCACAAGAAACGGCAAAACACGTGAAGCCATGAAAATACTGGTTTCCACGTTAAACAAGCATCCATATGAATATTATGTTTGAATATTTAATAACAAATGGAAACAGCACAACATATATAATTTGGGAAATTTTAGAGTGCTTATAATTAATGTGATTCATTCATCCAGTGAAATTTAACGGTGGTAGTACCGGGTCCACCAAAATGGTATTACCTAGCATTACCTGGTACTACCCTATTGATACTACCTAATTAAATTTGTTGGTGAAAAAAAGTTAGTACAAGGTACTATCTGGTACCACCCGGTACTATCTAAGCACCGAAACAAATTTTGATAAGTACGTGTGTATATATGAGCCCCAATTTTTCTAATGAACTTTTAATACATACACAGGCCTCTTAAAACTATTAGCTCGTACGGTTGCATGGGCAAGTGGTAGTTAAAGGTTGTCCTCTCACAACAAAATCAGCCACACAAATGAGCAGAAGCTTAACATTATTGTACCTCTGGTTGTCGAGGATGTTTTTGAGCTTGCGTTCTAGGTCGTCGACATGCATGGCGTCGATGTTTCCAAGAGCATAGTCCGCCGATTGATCAATTCCTGGAGGTCCTTGCTCACGCGCTTGAGCAATTCCATAGGCCTTGTTCGGCTGAGCGGTCTGCCGAACCACGCGCCTGAGCAATTCCTGGAGGTCCTTGCTGCTGAATGACTGCGACACGGACACTTGCGCTTGGCGCTGGAACTCCGTCTCCAGCTGCCGGCAGACCTCCAGTGCCAGCGTCGTCTTCCCGAGCCCTCCGAACCCCACGATGGAGAACACCTTGCGCTGCTCATCTCCTTCTTTCAGGAGAGCCTTGACCTTATTGGCTAGGGAGACAGCCTGGGCCTTGTTGACAACGAACAGCTGATCGGCGGGGTCGTCGTTGCCAGCTGGGCGGCGCAGCGCGTGCGCCGACGCCGCCACCGCCGCCCGGACAGGGTCTGAAGCAGAGGCCGAGCGGCGCAGCGGCTCGAGGCTGACGCCGTAACTAGCATGTTGCTCGTTGATGGCGGAAGCGAGGGCGCGGAGGTCCCTGATGTCACCGGCGAGGCGACGGCGAGCGGAAAGGGTCGTGAGGAGGCGCCTGAACCAGGCCAGGAAGCGGTCGCCGGACCGGCACCGGACGCGGAAGAAGTAGATGTCGACGCAGTCCTCGGCGTCGTACGCCACCTCCCGCAGCTGCTTCATCCACTCCCGGACGAAGTGGTCCACCGCACCCTCGTCGGCTTCCGAGTGCATGCGGAGGAGGGCGTTGATGGTGGCCAGCTCGTTCCTCAGCCGAGCGACCTCGCCGCCCACGCCGTGGAGCTGCCGGAACTCATCTCCCACTAGCTGCCCAACGCTGCTCACAAGGCTCTGCGCCGCCGCCGTGCCGCCCTCCATTCTCTCTTGGTTATCGATCGAGACTGATCACAACAATTGTTGTGGGTTTCGCATCCATATATAGGAATACCGAAGCAACTTGCTTTCATATACAAATATTATTATGTATCTAAGACATATGCTATATCTAGATGCATAAAGAAATATACTTCTCGGAAAGCTAAAAGGACCTACAATTTGAAATGGAGCTACAATAATTTTGCCCAGGGTCCAAATGTAAAGAACTTACCAAAAAAGTGCCATAATGAAAAATAGCAAACTTACGGATATACCTATGGTTGGGTGTATGGTCGTACAACATTACGGATCGTTTGGACTTTTCTAGAAAGATATTATTATTCATATAGTCTTTCACTTCCTCCATCCGTTTGTGCATAGAAAAAATCTATACACTTAGAAAGTCAAAACGTCCTACAATTTGAGATGGAGTTATGCTAATTGATATGGCGAGTGGGCCCGGTGAAATCGGGAGGGGACATGAGGATCGCCGATAGTGAAACGTGATAACCCATTTGATAATCAGCTGCCATGTGTGGTAATGTAATTGGCGCAGTACATGTATGATTGGGTCAGGCACCCAGGCCAGGATTCGTAGTGCGTTTGTGACTCACTAATGATGCTGAAATTTTTCTCCTAAAAATTATATTTAACTCGATCTTTGCTGATTCAATTGATCTTTGCTGATTCAATTTTTCCCAAAGGGCTGATGGAAACGTGTGGTGGGTGGCACGAATCTATCTATTATTAAAGAAGACGTGACAGCATAATAAGAAAGCATGCACGTTGCCGGCAGGAGGAATCGAACCTGCGACCGTTTGTCAATGTCTTAGTCCATAAGAGCATCTTCAAAAGACTAGTAAAAATCTTAGCTAGCTAAAAAACTTCGTAATTAAACTAAGAGGTAAACCAACATACTCTTTAAAACTAAATTCTCCATATATTATAGTGCTAGTGGGTCCCACTTGTCAATCTCATCTTTATCTCCTTTCTTCCACCTCTCTCCACCTCAGTTCTCTTCGGAACATTATCCTCTCCGATAGACTGGTAGTCCGGTCGGACACCCAACGAGCAGGGGCGGAACGGGGATGCTTCCCTCTGCAGGGGCAGAGCTACATAGATGCCCCTGTATTCCCGGGAATACCCAACTATTTTTACAAGAAAACAAGTGTACTTAGACCTTACACATGTATACATATTATGTTGGCCTTAAATCTTGATTTCTTAAGCCAGATACAAGGCCAAGGAGGTCAATAAGTGTGTCAAGGCGCCAGGATTTGGACTCCTGCATGATTGCATCACTTCAATATCTTTATTTCTTCGATTATCAGTCTGTGAATTTTTGTTTATTATTAGTTGGGAATACCCAACTTTCAAATGCTAGCTCCGCCACTGTCCCTCTGCCGCCGTCTGGCGAGAGGCGCAGCAGGAGCCCTCAGCCTCCCTAGACTGTTGGCACCTTTCTGTATTCCATCTTCCCGTCGACCTCACTCCCCACATCCATGGCACCTCTATCTTGCAAATCCAGCACCGACGCCCTCCCTTCCTCCTCCAGTGGGCGCAACCATGGCTTGGCTGGCCAGGCTCGCGCGGCGGCCGGGCGACCTCCATGCTCTAGCTCACTGATGCCAGGGGAGGCGCATCCCCAGCGACAGATCCAACTGGGGCCAGGCGGGAGTGGCCACTGGAGGGCGTGGATGGCAATGTCAAGTGCCGTGCGCAGTCACCCGCGGCCGACCAGCGACCCACTGCCATCCGGGCGACGCAGCCACGGTTAGGCGGCGCGACGACCGGGCGAACTCCCGCTCCTGAGCAAACCACCCGCTTTTGTTTCTAACTCAGCGCATAGCTCTCGGCGCCGTCGTCAATTCGGCTCCACTGGCGCCTCCAGCGCTGTCAATGCAGTGAAGAAGAAGAGCCCCTGGATTCGAGCGCTGCCCAAATCTTAATAGCCTGGAGTCCTCGACGCACGATGTCACGCTCACCGCCACGCCCATAGCAGGAAGCCAGCAAGGTCGAGAGCTGCTCCACGCCAGCTCGTTCCTCAGCCGAGCGACCTCGCCGCCCACGCCATGGAGCTGCCGGAACTCATCTCCCACTAGCTGCCCAACGCTGCTCACAAGGCTCTGCGCCGCCGCCGTGCCGCCCTCCATTCTCTCTTGGTTATCGATCGAGACTGATCACAACAATTGTTGTGGGTTTCGCTTCCATATATAGGAATACCGAAGCAACTTGCTTTCATATACAAATATTATTATGTATCTAAGACATGCTATATCTAGATGCATAGAAAAAATATACTCCTTGAAAAGCTAAAAGGACCTACAATTTGGAACGGAGCTACAATAATCTTGCCCAGGGTCCAAATGTAAAAAACTTACCCAAAAGAGGGCCAAAATGAAAAAAAATATACCCAGAAAGATAGCGAATGACGAACGAATGAGGTAGTCAGTGCCCACCCCATGTGCAAAAACATACTTCTAGACCACCTATGGTTGGGTGTATGGTCGTTTAATATTACGGATCGTTTGGACTTTTCTATAAAGATATTATTATTCATATAGTCTTCCACTTCTTCCATCCGTTTGTGCATATAAAAAAATCTATACACTTAGAAAGTCAAAACGTCCTACAATTTGAGATGGAGTTACGCTAATTGATATGACGAGTGGGCCCGGTGAAATCCGGAGGGGACAAGCGGATCGCCGATAGTGAAACGTGCTGATAACCCATTTGATAATCAGCTGCCATGTGTGGTAATGTAATTGGCGTAGTACATGTATGATTGGGTCAGGCACCCAGGCCAGGATTCGTAGTGCGTTTGTGACTCACTAATGATGCTGATTCAATTTTTCCCAAAGGGCTGATGGAAACGTGTGGTGGGTGGCACGAATCTATCTATTAAAGAAGCGTGACAGCGTAATAAGAAAGCATGCACGTTACTGGCAGGAGGAATCGAACCTGCGACCCCCTGTCAATGTCTTACTCTAACAACTTGGAGCAACTCACCTCTAAATGGGCTCAAAATTTCAAGGTTTAATGCAAAAACTCTAGCAGACTAATGGGTCTGTATTTTTCATACTCCTCCAAATTTCCCCACCAAGTCCTTTCGTGGAGGGCCTCTGATTCCCCCTCCAAACATGGGTCCCACCATTTCTTTTTTATTTTCTTATTTTTCTTCTCTATTCCTCTCATCCCCAGCCCCTTCCCCGTCGTCCTCCTCGCTCCCCATCCTGCACCACACCGTCGGGAGCTAGAGGCGGCCGCGGCCTTCGCATCCCCCTTCTCTCGCCTACCCATAAGGAGCAGCTCCCCCACGACGGCCATTTTCATATTTCCATCCATACTACGTGGAAGACCAACGTGCGTGCGCGACGACGCGTTCGGCACCGAGCAATGTAGGTACGTGTACATTCTTCTCATTCTTTTTTTATTTTCTATTTCTAATTCTATTATTTTTTGTTTTTATTTTTATTTTTTCTGTTTTATTTATTTTTCCTTTCATTTTCTTTTCAATATTGAGTTTTATTATTCCCCTTTCTCTCCTTTTATTTATATTTACTTCTTTTGTTTCATTTTTCCTTTTCTTGTTTCTTGTTCTCTTTTCCTTCCATTTTCTTTTTTTTTTGCTTTACTATTTTGTGTTTACACACTTTGTCTCATTCTTTTTCGCAAATATTTCTTCTTTATTTTTTATTTAATGAATATTTTACTTAATATTTATTCTCTTTGTATACTTAAATTATTTGATAGTAAAATAATTTACACGAGTAATTATAAGGTTTGTTGATTGATATAGACTAGATTATTTATTTTTAATACTAACTAGTTTGCAAGTAGTTCTATTTTTTTATAATGATTTATTGTCATCTGTTTTGTTTTCTATACTATTTTTAATTTTTTAATTCTTTGTTTATTATTTAATTCATTTGTATTTGTTCGTCCTTTCTAAATACTAGTTCATCCGGTATAGATGTTTGTTGGAGCTCAACAAATATTTGTTAGTCCACTTTAGATGTTTGTTTTTCCTTTATAAATATTTGTTCACCCTTTGTGATTTTTATTTCTGTTAATAATTTTTTTCTTCAGTGAATCTTTGTTCCTCCTCAATGTATATTTGTTCCCCTTTAATGAATACTTGTTCTCGCTCAGTGAATATTTGTCCTTCTTCATTGAATATTTGTTCCACGTCAGTGAAGATTTGTTCTCGCTCATTGAATATTTGTTCCTCTTTAGTAAATATTTGTTTCCCATGAGTGAATATTTTTTCCCTCTTAGTGATTGTTTCTCCCACATGTATAGGTCACATAGAAATAGCTTAATTAAAAATATAAATATTAAATTCATCAAAATATAGTCAAGTGAGATATTGTTTTGAAGTTTTTAGTATCAGAAATTCTATGATGCAATCAAAATTTAATTTTGATGCTCGGTTTAAGATTTATAGATTTTTAAAATTGCAATTCATTTTGCATGTGGACGTCAACAAATTTTGTGGAACATATACCTATGGAACAAATTCTACAAAGATGCGAAACAAAAAATATTACATACGAACAAATTATAAGAACGAATGAACAAAAAAGTTATACGTACGAGCAATTGTTCGTTGGTTCATATAATTTGTTCATATGTATAAATTTATTTTGTTCTGCCTCTTTGTAGAACTTGTTCCTCAAATATTGCAGCTCAGAAAACATAAACCTTAATTAAAAATATAAATAAAAAAGTTTGTTACCAGAAATTCAATGGTGCAATCAAAAAATTCATTTTGAAACTCAGTTTATGATTTATAGCTTTTTTAAGTTTCAATTTGTCATATGGATGATATCATCAATTTTGTTTTATTTGCATGCATGACACAGAAAATAACAAAAAAATGTGAAAGAAGCTATGAGTTCAAAAGTAGACCAATCTAAATCAGTTGACTTCCTACGCCCACTGGTACCCCACAACAAGTTCATGTATGCTTGAAAGTCCATCAGATTAATGTTATTAACCACATAACACTACAAATTTTCATGTATGTGTACAATCAGTTGGTTCTTTCGCAAAAAAAAAAAGAAAAGAAAAACAATCAGTTGGTGTCTTGGTGACATAACCCATTGAGGTCATTCTGAACTTTCAGTTCCAGCATCTGAAATAAAGATTTCCCAGATCACCCATTGAGCTCATAATCATGAGCAAAAACATCTTCCATGCAACATAACATGATTACACGACTGTGCGGCAAGAAAGAAAACAAGAAACAATAACAATGAGTGGGACTGCAACTAGCCAACAACTGTACCTCTGTCTGAACTCTGTATGTGAGGAATTAAAAGAGAAATATAGAACAATTTTTTCGGTTTCAATCTCATCAATTTTTTTACACCTTGCGAACAGGCTCTTCAATACAGCTTTTGCTTTTCTGAGACATAACAAGATTACAGCATCTGACTCTATACAATTAGTACTCTTCGTGAACACTGCAGGAGGTTATGCTGACTGTTTGATTAAGGTAGAGAAGAAAACAACATTATGTATATTCTCCCGATTGTGGTTAAAATCCATCAAGATATTTGTTTCTGGTTGATTTCGTCTCAATAGAACATTTGACGGTGGGCAGTGTCGCCGCCACTAGTTTCTTCCAGTAATATGTCGACAGCAGTAACATGAAACACAATGAAAGTTCAGTCCAATGAATTTTTTCCCAGTAATATGTCAACAGTAGTAACATGAAACACATCTGAAAGTTCAGAATTCAATTCCAAGAATTTTTTTCCAGTACTATAGATTGGAGAAAGACACAATCAAATTGTCAAAGTCAGGATCATTCATCACTCGCCATGGCTTACAGTTTATCATGCATGATCTATACAAATTTTCAGAAGTACTCTAAGATCCAAAAGCAGTTGCTACTTTTGAAGCTCATAACACAAGCAACTTGACAATTCTCCTATATATAGCTCTCCAATCTAACATGTCGCTATTGCTCCGGTAAGTCGGTAACCATGGGCTATTTTGTTTATCTGGTGAAACATCATGATATTATGGCTGTGGTTTGGCTACCTCCAATGTCACACCAGCTTATTGATTTCGAGTCATTTGCCAAGAGTCAGTTTTTTCTCTTTTGTCTAAACTTCTCATCTTCAGAATGTTGAGGAGCAAGAGACTATTTAGTTACCTATTCTTATTGGTACCTCACAAAAATGTTGTGATTTAGCTTGTCACCAGAAAGGGTTGAAACCAAATCAACCATATGCTCCTCGCCCATTTGGATACAAAAATAAATAGAAGTCGAGCATTATTTATTTAACTCGTTGTGTTCTCTCACAATATTGAGTACTATGCAAATTCATGAATTCATCTATAGACTAACTAAAATAATACCAGCACTGCTCCATCTTCTCTCCTCAACACTCAAGAGAGGACCACGAGGAGAAAATAATGATAAGCAAGACTGCACCAACTGATTAGTGATTAACTAATTCTGTTTAAACAAAAGACCTGAAAGTTCAGAAGAGAAAATTTCTGTCAATTACATTTCGATAGCCATACAGGTTTCAAATTTCAGTCAAACTACTCGAGGAACTGCATCTCCAAGAATTTTGTTATAAATGATGGCTTAAAATCGACGAAAGCAAAAAAATCAATTGGTCTCTTCTGAACTCCAGCCCTAGCCTTCGGCTTTACACGGGCCTCCGCTACCCTCCGTCAGAGTTGACCTTTATCTTGTATACATGAATTTAGATCATCATTTAACAAATTTGTCACTCGAGGAACTAGCAGTTGAAAGCTTCTAGTTTTAGGGAAGAAAAGAGTAATTCAGAGCAGAGATAAACTTATTTTTTTTAAAAAAGAAAGAAAAGAAAAGAAAAGGCCGCAAGCAAATGCTTCTCGTCTGCACTCTCTGCAGGGTGTACATGCATGTTTGCAGCACCAATGAGCTCCTCGATAATGGAGAGGCCAGACCATCACCGTCGCTGGCGGCGGTCGTGTTGGCCGATCCGACGGCCGTGGTTCGTGAAGAAGACACGAAGCCCTAAGTGACTGCGTCCTCGTGAAGCCAAGCACGCTGCTGTTTGCTCGAACCCTCGGAGGTCATTTTCAAGTGATTGCATCTGAGCAAAAGCTTCAGCGGAAAGAGGTAGGTGGATGAGGGTAAGCAATCATGGCCACTTGCTTATTGCAAATATCATCCCATAGAAGGAAGACAAGATGTTCCATCTTGTAGGTGAACTGCAGCAATCCCTTTATATTTATGTCCTTCACCAAAAAGATCCCTTCTTTATGTGACTAGGCAGCCTTCCATGCTTCTCCCAGATCATATCAACCAAGGTGTCACTACCGGAAACGAGGCCTCCGCCGTGAGCCCGCCGCTTCGCCGAGAGCCAACGGCCCGGCTCACGGTAGAGGGGCTCTGCGCTGAGAGCCATGGGTTCCGCTCTCGGCGAAGATAGGGCCCACGGTGTAGAGCTCCTTCGCCGAGAGCGTGGGGGCTCGGGGTCTCGGCGAAGGGCTGGCCCACGGTGTAGACCTTCTTCGCCGAGAGCTAGAGACCCAAGGCTCTCGGCGAAGAATCCAGCTGACGGCGCACAACCGATGCCGTCACAGCCGTTACCCGTGCGTCAAGTCCACTGAGAGCTAGGCCTCCTCGGCTCTCGGCGAAGAGCTTACCCACGGCACAGGGAGCACCTTTGCCGAGAGCATCATCTCTTTGGTGAGTGTATGCTCCCTACTCACGGCAAAGTTTTCAAAAAAAACTTCACATTTTCGACTTCAAACTTTTTCCTTGCTCAACATACACTCATACAATGTACATGTTCAAAATTGGCGCCATTTTGTCTTTGTTTGCTATATTTAACAATTTTACTTCTTTCTACGTAATTTTTTCTTATACGTCCGATATGAACTGCAAGTCCATAAAATCATAGAGTAAATTTGTTCGAAAAATGATATTCATGTTCATGAGACATCTCTAAGACTATGTACATGAAATAAAGTTAAATTTCCGGCATTTGGTTCTCTGATCATGATGAAGATCGTGTGGTAGAAACGTAAAAAAATTGTATAAAATTCAAATGAAGTTTGAAAATCACGAATTTTGTCGAGTGGTCATGATATCATACGTAGAGATTGTAATAAATAGTAGAGAGCGTTTTGCACAATTTGACATGTACGCTATTTAGAAACCGGAACATCTCACGAGAAGTTTCAGAGAATTTGAACTAATGTCACTAGGTTTAGTCTGTTGGAGAAATTTAATTTTGAATTTGACTAAAACAACTTTTTTATAAACAATACACACATATCTAGTGTCATGTTACGTTTTGAAGAAATTTTGAATTTGTTTGCTATTTTTAAATAAAATTTGGTGAAAATAATATTTGGCGAGTGCTTGGCTCTCGGCGAAGGCCCCTCTTCGCCGAGAGCCAAGACACGTGGCTCTCGGCGAAGAGGAGGCGCGGCCCACTGACAGACCCGCTCGTCCGGCACGTGGGCCTGCTGCAGCTCTTCGCCGAGAGCCCTAGATCTGCGCTCTCGGTGAAGGGGCGCGGCCCACTGGCAGAACCGGCTCGTCCGGCACGTGGGCCCACTGCAGCTCTTCGTCGAGAGCCCTAGATCTAGGCTCTCGGCGAAGGGGCATCGCCTGGCCCACCTGCAGCCACACACGCACAACACACACACCTTACCACTCACACCACACACCACTCACACAATCACACCCCACGCCGCCACCCTCCCTGTTGCTGCCCCACCATGCCGCCGCGCCACCGCTCACGCCGCCACACCACGCCGCCGCGCCACCGCTCCGCCGCCGCGCCCGGCTCGCGCCGCCGCCCCGCCCTGCCCCACTCGCACCGCCGCCGTGCCACCGCGCCCCGGCCCACCCCGCCCCGCCCCGCCCCGCTCACGCCACCGCACCCCGGCCTGCCCCGCCCCGCTCGCGTCGCTGCCGGTTGTGGCCGCTCCCTTCCTACCGCGCCCCGGACCGCCCCGTCCCCGGCCGTGGCCGCGGCTGCCCCGTCCCCTGCCGTCCCCCCCCCCCCGCCGCCTCCCCTGCCACCGCCCTCCTTCCCTGGCGTGCCTTCGGCGTTGCTGCCCCTGATTGCCCGGAGGAGAAGAAGGCCAGATGAGGAAGTTCAGGAGGGGGAGAAGGGACCCGCCACCCCTAGCCCCGGTCGGGCCTCGCTAGCTGCCAAGGAGAAGGAGGGTGAGAAGGAGGAGGAGGAGATGGAGAAGGACGACGGGGAGGAGGGTTAGGAGATGTCGAAGGATCCATTGCCACAGCCGCATCGGGCGTTGGTGCTTCACCATTTGTGAGTGCTCTCTCGACCTCCTCTCGGTTTCAGTAATTTAGTTACAAATTAGTGATGAATTAGTGATGTTGGATATATAATTATAGATACATATAGACATGTATGTATAGAAATGTATGTTTAGAATTTTTGATATAGAATTATAGATAGGTATAGAAACTTTGGATTTAGCATTTTAGATATAGAATTTTAACTTGTCATGCCTCTCAATTTGAATTATAATACTTGTCAATTTGGCCTCGTATCGTGCGGTACCACATGTCATGTGTCTGGCCATCGAGGCGTGAGAAGAAAATTTTTGTGTGGCCCGACCTTCGTGTTGTGGCTTTTCTTGCAGGTTTTGAAAACCTCACAGTGCATGGGAGGTGTTGTCGAAATTTTTAATTGACACTATTATGTTCATTTTTTCAGGAGTTGAGCACCGACCTCCGCCATCAGGTTCCCGCTGCCTTCCTCCATCGTCTTCAAGCCAGCAAGGTGAGACATCGTCTTCAAGGCACATGTGATTTGTCCGGCCATCGAGCCGTTGGAAGAAAACCCGTGTGTAGCCTGGCCTTCGTGCCATGGCTTTTGTTGCAGGTTTTGGAAACCTCACCGTACAGGGGAGGTGTTGTCGAAATTTTTATTTGACACTATTATGTTCATTTATTTCAGGTTCCCGTTGCCTTCCTCCGCCAGGGGTCCGTAGCTGCAGCCGCCCTCGTCTTCAGCCCAGCAAGGTGAGGCAAATTTCATTCTCTTTACATATGATGTCGTAGATCGCGAAACCTAGTTAGGCGTCTCCCATTCGGAAGAGATATAGTTTGAAATATGCAGAACTTTGCATATTTATGGCTGTATCTGTTTCGAATTGTCCACATTTTTTGGACAACTCGTGGATGCGTAGATGGGGTTAGTTTCTATGGTCTACTCCAATCCGAGACAGAGTTTTGGCAGCGCCTCCCCGTTGTTCTCCGGATACACAATCTCCCTAACAGGACGTGTATTTGGAGAACAGCGGGGAGGTGCTACCGAAATTCTGTCTCAGATCGGAGTAGACCATAGGAACTAACCCCATCTACGCATGCACGGTTGGGATTAGAACCTATCTTTACCTATTAGAATGTGTAGACATCGTTTAGATTATGTAATGTATTTTATATGACTCACTGATATGATAGAGAATGGGTGACCGTGAGTGGATGTACAACGGATGGGCACCAAATAGTCGTTTGACACAAGAATGGATTGACAACGCTCAAGCTTTCATGGATGAAGCATTTAGAAAGGTTAAAGGGCCTAAAGACAGTAAAACGATATGGTGTCCCTGCCACAAGTACGGAAACTTGCGCCAAAGGGCAAAGCAGGTCATGGCAGCTTGTCTCCACAACTATGGTTTTACGAAAGACTATTCCAAGTGGACCTTCCATGGTGAAAACTGTCGTATGAGATCCGAGGCCGTGAGACAACGCATTGGAGAACTTGATGGTGATGCTGGGAGTAGCAGACTTGATAGATGACTTTCATGAAGCACATTTTCAAGAAGAACATCCAGAGGAGGAGCCAGAGCCAAGCGCGAAGGCGTATTATGACATGTTGGCTACAGCACAAAAACCCCTTCACCAGCACACCAACCTATCTAGATTCCATCGGCCGCCTAATGGCCGTAAAGTCCCAGCATAACCGGAGTCGAGAATGCTTCGATGCTTTGGGGACCCTTTTTGGCGACATGCTTCCCGAAGGTCACATTTTGCCGAAGAACATGTATGAAGTGCAAAAAGTCCTTCATGCACATAAGATGCCATATGAGCAGATACATGCCTGTCCGAAAGGATGTGTCTTATTCAGGAAAGATCATGAGAAAGCAACGCACTGTCCGAAATGTAAAACGTCTCGGTACGTTGAGGTAGACTCTGGTAAGGGTCGTCCAAGGACGCAGCTCACGATCCCAGTGAGTGTCCTACAGTACCTCTTGCCCATACAGCGGATCCAACAGATTTACATGACTGAGGAATCTGCGAAGCAAATGACTTGGCACAAAATGGGTCACCGATACAGTGATAACCTGACACAACCATCAGATGGTGAAGCACGGACCCGTTTTGATGAGAAGCATCATGAAAAAGCTGGTGAGGCTCGCAATGTACATGTCGCGCTGGCGACAAATGGGTTCAATCCTTTTGGAATGATAGCTGCCCCATACACTTGTTGGCCCGTGTTTGTAATCCCCCTCAATCTACCCCCCGACATCATCTTTCAACGACAGTACATATTCGTGTCGTTGATAATTCCTGGATACCCAGGAGATAATATGAGTGTGTACATGGAGCCTCTAATTGATGATTTGCTCAAGGATTGGAATGAAGGGGTGATGACATACGACCGAGCTACGAAGACAAACTTCAAAATGCACGTGTGGTACATGTACTCTTTGCATGACATGCCGGCTTATGGGTTATTTTGCGGCTGGTGTTTCCATGGGAAGTTCCCTTGCCTAGTATGCAAGGTAGCTCTGATGTTCATTTAGTTGAAGAGGGGTGGGAAGTATTCTTCATTCGACAAACATCGACAATTCCTCCCTCTTGACCATCAATTCAGACGAGATACAAAGAACTTTACGAAAAGTGTCGTAGTTAAAGATCCACCCCCGCACATGATGACTAGTGTCGAGGTTCAAGCTCAGTTAGATGCTCTCGTGCTCAAAGAAGGAGAACATCATTTTGTGGGATATGGTGTGCAACATGCCTGGACTCAGAAGTTGGGCTTGTGGAGGCTACCCTACATGAAAGATCTTCATCTTCCACATAACATTGATGTGATGCACACCGAAAAAATGTTGCCGAGGCACTACGGGGTACAATCATGTACATACCAGAGAAGAGTAAGGACAATGTTAAGGCTAGAGTCGATCTAGAAATGTTATGCGATAGGCCAAAGCAAGTCATCCCGAAGCTTGTACCGGGCAAGACAAGGAAAAGGCCTAAGGCTGATTTCGTCCTTAGTAGGGAACAAAGGAAGGAAGAACTAGAATGGATCCAAAATTTAATGTTCCATGATGGGTATGCTGCGAATCTGAGGAGGGGAGTCAATTTAACTACTCTGCGATTAAAGGGGCTGAAAAGTCATGACTACCACATTTGGATCGAGCGGCTTCTTCTGGTGATGGTTTAAGGCTATGTGCCTGAGCATGTGTGGCAAGTGCTGGCAGAGTTGAGCTATTTCTTCCGTCAGCTTTGCGCTAAGGAGTAATCTCGTGCTGTGATTGACAAACTAGAACAAAGTGCACCTGTGTTGCTCTGTAAGCTAGAGAAGATCTTTCCACCCAGCTTCTTCAACCCGATGAAACATATGATTTTGCACCTCCCGCGCGAGGCACGATTGGGGGGGCCCGTGCAGAACCGTTGGTGCTATCCAATTGAGAGGTTTGCAAGGTTCTTCGAAGCACATGTAAAAATAAAAATAAAATTGAAGCTTGCATTGCAGAGGCACAAATTCTGCAGGAGGTGTCAAACTTCACAACTAAATACTATGCTGAGCACCTTCCCAGTGTGCATAATCGACCTCCTCGATACAATGCTGGCGAAAATGAATCGAACCTCAGCCTTTTCTGAGGACAACTCAGAAGTGGAAGTGTTCGGACGCGCAAGACCTTATCTCTTTAAGAGTGGCGCACTATCACGATATATGTTTTGCGCAACCTTGAGGAAGTACGGCCATACATAGAGTAAGTTGTCAATAAAGCTCATCATTTCCTTTCTCTTATGTTGCCTCATCTGCATCCAACCACATTTGATTTGGTGCAGTGAATTTATTGGGAAATTTTGGGGTCATTCAAGGCCACCTAACGACCACAAGGAGGAAACCCTTCTTCACCAGGGTGCGGGTGATAGGATTTCGCCGGTCATAACAGTGGGAACCAGAAATTCCGATTTCATTGCCTGGTTCAAACATAAGGTAATTTAGCTCGTACTCAGTACATTAAAAGTAATTTAGCTCGTACTCAGTATCACATTAACCACTATCCTCCCAGAACTTGTAGGGCCAAACTGATCCGTTGATGAATCCTGAGGTGAGGTAGGTTTCTGGAGGTTTCGCCTTTAGGGTCAACTCATATAATGTTTATGATGTGAATGTGTATCGCTTTCACACGACAAAATACGAGGAGCAAAGGCCCAATCGAAGAACCACAAATAATGGAGTTTGTACGCGTAGCTCATCCGATGGGGTAGATTACTATGGAAGACTTGAAGAAATATACGAACTCGAGTAAACCTGTCATATTCAAGTGTCATTGGTTTGATCCAAGCGCTAGTGCTATGAGACAGAATAAGAATCTTGGGCTCGTCAAAATTAAACAGTCATCTATGTACCCATGGCACGATGTCTATATTGTGGCCCAATAGACCACACAAGTATATTACCTCTCATACCCTTGTAAAACTGACAAGCATCTCCAGGGTTGGAGTGTTATGTACAAGGTATCACCACACTCTAAACTACCTGCCCCAAACAATGAAGATTACCACCTACTAGACCCAAACACATATGACGGAGAGTTCTTCCAAGAGGATGTGCTAGAAGGGAGCTTTGAGATAGACTTAACCCAAGCGATCGAAATGGAAGTAGACAATGAAATGGTTGTCGACGATGATGATGCAGAAGAGGTTCAAAATGATGACGACTTAAGATTACTTGAGCGATTACGTTTAGGCAATGGCAATGATGATGATGACACCATTCCGCCTTTGGAGCACGGCGTTGAGTCTATGGACATGCGAGATAATGATGATGAGTATGATCCGGATGTTCCGGATCATGATGAATATTTCTAAAACATGTAAGATCCGTACTAATTGTAATTATGTTTGTAATTTACTAGGATATTTTGTTTCATGTACTAGTATAATTTGTTTCTTATTTATTACTAATTGATATTTAAATGTAATTATGTACTAATTGAGTTACTCTTTTTTATTTCAGGTGATTGATCCAAGATGCTGCCAAAGAAGAAGACGATGTCGAAGCAGCGCGGCCCTGTGGTGAGGAACCTCAATGACTTCTACCAGGACAAGGCTCAGGGCTCCGGGATGATGAGCAGGTTGTCGAGGTCCCCGTCCGTGGCACCCTCCGGTTTGTCTGGAGCCAGGGGTCACAAAAGTGCACCCTCTCCAGTTGTAGAGTCGTTAGATGAGGAGGAGAAGGAGGTGCAGCAAGAGGATGATGAGGAGCAGGGGGGAGCAGGGGGAGGAGTAGGGGGGAGGAGGAGGAGGCGGGGGCAGGGACGAGGCCGAAGGTCTATATGCGAGGCCATTCAACTCTTCCGGAGCGACCCATAATGCCCGCGAACCGCCCGATTATTAGACCCGAGGGAACACGGTAACTTATCTTAACCTTTTCATTAGTTCTCTTCAAACCTAGATTCAAACTAATACATTTTGTGAATCATTTTGGCAGGGGGTGCAAGATCGAGAGTCCAGGTGGTCATAAGCGTCTTCCCAATGGCATCTTGGGCGTTTTGACCAGGCTTCACTACCTCGGGTTCGTGTGGGTTGGTGACGGAGATGCTTAGCGAGAGGTGCTGGTGACGTCGTTTGACCACTACGCCCTCATGCCCGATTTCCCTGATCCGACTAGGCGGGTGTTCCAGAACAAGGCCGCCCGGGTGGTTGGCGAGTTTTGGGTGTGTCTTCCTATCAATAAATTGTGTTTCTGAATAAATCGACTTAATTGGATTTGGCTCATGTATTGACAACACTTTTATATGCAGGATTTCTACAGATGTGTGCCGGTATACGAGCAGGCGGCACAGGACAACGCCATGTTCATTTGTCGGAAGCTTGTGTCAGATATGATTTACGAGTCACGCGTCTCGCAAAACATTGTCTGGAAGGCTAAGCTACATGAGAATGTCCAAAAGCAGGACATGCGAAACCTGCGGCTCACTCCAGAACAATACATGGAGGTAAATATGCTCAATTCATTTTTCTTAGATTACATTTGCTCAATTTGATGTTCTTGTACGGTATGCACTTGATGACGTGCAGGTGCCTCCGTGGTGGGTTGCCGACCGGCCTCGGGTTTTGAGGGCAATTGTGGACAAGTGGTTTTAGACAGATTGGGAGGCAAAGCACCTCGAGCGCTGGCAGCGGCGTTTGAAGATGGCAGGTCCGGCACACCACCAAGGCCCCATTAACCTTTGCGAGTTTATGGGTACATTTATTTATTTCTTTATTCCGATTTGTTGTTATCTAACTCTCAATTATTCTAACATCCACTCTGTTGTTTTCTTGCAGTCTCAAGCACATGAGAATCAGCCTTGCAGCGAGCTCCAGGTATATGGCATATCACACAAGGGCAAGGCCACATCCGACGTCACCTTCAGAGTGGACGACCCGCCCGAGGTGTATAGCAACCCGACAATCCAGCCCCGCATCACAAAGTACGTCACGACGGCAAGGGAGGTTCGTGGGCCAGACTTCGATCCAGTGACAGAGCCTCTTGATGGAGAAAGCGTCGTCAGGAGTGGAGAAGGCAGGATGCATGGACGGTACCATGTTGGTGACAGTCTCCTGGTTCCATCCTCTGTTCTGACGCTCTCGGCGGTTTGATCTCGAGATAGGGGCACGAGGTCAGCCCCGCCCATACAACGGCGGGCTACTGTTACGCAGACGTTGCATGAGCAGTTCCAGGTTATTTCTGTTGTTTCCGTCGTCCATTGATATTTACATATGATTGCTTTGTATTCTAATTTTTGGATCAAATATTGTAGGCCCAGCTTGCAGCAGAGAAGGCCGAGCGAGAGAGGCAGATAGAAGAGACACAAAGGCACTCCTAGGAGCAGATGCGACAGATGCACGAGCCCCCCTAGAAGCAGATGGAAGCGTTACAAGAGGCCCACAATCAGCAGTTTGCCTCCGTGCTTCAGTACATGCAAAAGCTTGGTCACGCGGTGGCGCCATAGGCGCAACTCCCTCCACTACCACATGTGTTCTTGCCTCCACTCCCTCGACCGGCTGCTATTTCTCCAGTGAGTACTTTCAAACCCTGCTATTTTTGTTTCTCGTAGTGACCTAGAATGACTTCATATAAATGTTCAAAACCTTGTACATTCATTTCTGTCAATTTGACCTCGTGTCATGCAGCACCACATGTCATGTGTCCAGCCATCGAGCCGTGAGAAGAAAGTTTTTGTGTGGCCCGACCTTCATGTTGTGGCTTTTCTTGTAGGTTTTAAAAACCTCACAGTGCTGGGTGGTGTTGTCGAAATTTTTAATTGACACTTTAAATCCTACGCAGGATCTATCGGCGGCATCAAATGATGGGCCTGTAGGATACAGCGGGTCGCCGCCAGCTCAGCAGACTCCTTAGGGTGGGTTGCAGTGGGTGCCACCTGGCTCGTGGCCGAGACCTGGCCCACAGCAGCCGCCTGGCCCTCAGCAGTCGCCTCACAGTTGGCCGGGGATGCCACATGCGTCTAGGTGGGTGCCGTGGCCACAGCAACCGCCAACGGGGGGGGGGGGGCGTCGGTGTCCCAGTCGTCGCATGATCAGCAGCCGAACGAGTGAGTTCGTGGACTTAGCTACTTTTATTTGCATTTGGACATTTGTGACTTGCACTGGACCGTTGTGACTTGCAGTTCGTGACTTTGCACTTACATTTGGACTTCTTATCTGAATTTGTCGATTATGTGATCATTGGTGGACTATGTGATGATTACGAACTGCCTGTGATGAATATTAGCTGCCTGTGATGATGATTATATATGACTGTGATGATTATATATACATGCGATGATTTATGTTATTTGTGCGAATATTTGAGGCTGCTGGAAAAAAAAGACACCTCTTCGTCGAGAGCTAAGTCCATGGCTCTCGGCGAAGGGCGGTCATATACCCAGGCGTGGACGGTTCTTCGCCGAGAGCCTAGTCCACGGCTCTCGACGAAGGGAGCTGCTCTGCCGTGAGCCTGGTCCACGGCTCTCGGCGAAGGAAGCTTCCTTCACCGAGAGCCTGGTATATGGCTCTCGGCGAAGGAGTGGACCCCACTCATAACAGTGTGACCCGTGAGAGTGCCTGCGCCGAGAGCAACCTGAGTCTCTCGGCACATATCCGCCGAGAGGGTCCCCACATGCTCTCGGTGAAGGCTCCTTCGCCGGTAGAAGTGCGCCGAGAGACTTTCGCCGAGAGCAAACTCTCGGCGAAGGCTTCAACGAGAGGAAAAGGCCCTTCGCCGAGAGGAACCTTGCTCTCGGCGAAGGCCCAGAATCCGGTAGTGTGTATCTGTTCTGTTAAAGAACTTATGTAAGGGCTTGAGAATTAGTGCTTCATTTTGAGTCCTTAGACCGAGGACTCTCATTCTTTCTTTGGCCGATATACCATTGGCCATGCTGCTTTATTTTGTGCTCTTGATTCAGGATCTGCCCCCATCCCCAAACAATCCTTTTGTGAATTTATCTACTTGTTCAATAACTGTTGAGTGTATTTTGAAGGTGCACATGTTTTTTAGAAATAGGATAAACACCCGGCCTCCACATTCTCTAGAGAATGTATACAGCCCAAACCAGAAACCATTCGTTACAGAGGCAGCTCTCAGGCTGCAAACGAAGTTCTAGACCACAACAAAGTTCAGCAGACACTTAAAACATTTAACAAACACTACACTAAAGTTCAAGTGCTGCTATCTCCAGCTTTCGGCTTCCTTCCATCAAGCTTCCCCTCTCTTCCTCTTTAGATAGAATGGACCAGTTTCTAATCCAAAATGCTCCTCTAAAGATTACTTGCAAATAGAAATTAGTTTTCCATCTATTGAAGACCATATCATTTCTACTGAGTCATATAGCCTAGCATCAAATTCCTGTGCTTATACAGGAAACTCCTAAGCCAAGAATCAAAAAGACTTGTGCTTACTGGTTTTCTAAGGTCAAAAGTTATACTGACTATATTCCACACCAAATGTGCCATAGGGCAATCGAAAAAGAGGTGATGATTCGTCTCTTGCTCACTACAAAAACAGCAACTAGTGCATCCTTTCCATTGTCTCCAGGCCAGATTGTCTTTGGTAAGAATTACCCACTGTCTTAGATACCAGAGAAATATCATGATCTTTAGGGGAACTTTAACCTTCCATGTAGAACAATCAAAGGGCACTCCTACCCCTTTCAACAGATCATTGTACATAGCCTGCACCAAAAACACATTGCTCCTGGTCCAAATGAAAGCCATACCTCTAGGACCCTCCCAACCAAACTCAGCCATTTGACCCAATTATCCGCCACCACAGCCCGTCGAAAAGAAATTCTAAGTGGTGATGTACCTAGTACTTTAGCCACTGAAACATTTTTTTCCTCACTATGTTGTAGTGAGAGGGATATTTTTCATCAAAGGCTCATCACCAAGCCACATGTTTTCCAAGAACCTGGTCTGAGTGCCATTTTGGACCTTAAACTGACCCCTTTCCAGAAGAAGTTTTTTTTTAACTTCCATTAAACCAGACCAAAAGTGAGTCTCCCTTCTTTTCGGCTTGGGAGAGAGTTTTGTTCTTGAGATACTTTTTTTAAGGATATCTCGCCACACACCTTTCTCATTTGCATGTTTGAATAGCCACTTACTCAGCAAACACTTTTCTGAGTGTCAAGATCAATAATACCTAAACCTCCAACACACTTTAGTTTACCTAAAATTGTCCACCTGACAAGTCTATACTTCTTTTTATGCTCATCACATTGCCAAAAAAATAGAGGTAATATCACCCTGTATCACCGGTTGAAAAGGACTCGTATGTAATAAAAAAGGACATATATGTAAGGATCCGACGGTTGAGATTAATTCTGTACCACCGGTTTTTTTAGTGTGATATGCGTGGTATTCATAGGTGGTATAGTTAGTATATGGGTATTATTGGAAATATACAAAATAATATTGTTGTAATACATGAAATCACGTCTTTTTATGTAACCTTGGCAGCGGGGAAATTTTTTCTAAATAATATACATCGAGCAAATTACCATTTTACCCATAGAAAAAAATTGAAAAAAACCGATAATACTACAGTACCACTGTTGGGTGGTATTGTGTACCGTAAAAGACCTAAAAAAATATTGATCTAAAGTAATCTTGAAGGTGCACATGTAAGATGGGCAATGAGGTGAAAACAGAGTTTGTCATCCGTAATCTTCCAACTTGTGATAGGAACATAGAGGTACTTGCCAGGCGGCTCTCACATCTTGGGATATAAGCCAATAACTGGGGACTCACGCTACAAACAATTGAACTGCGACTGATCGGAAAATAACTGAGTTGAACACAAGTTTGGAAGTAATAATGATGCAAACACGCCCGCCACCACTACTGGCCTGGTAGAGCTCCATGCATGCAACTCATCAGGACGAGAAAAGCACAATATTATTATTATTATTATTTAATTTGACCCGCGTGCACACACTAATTTCTGCTGCAGGAAGCAGAGTCAAATTATATATGGCCCAGAAACAGAGTTTAGATTATTATTTAGTTTACAGCAACGAGCTAGCGCAAGAAGATTATTCTAGATGCTTCAGCGACACTAGAATATTAACTAATTAATTAACCAGCAGAATTTATTCCTAATCCTAACAATTAACCAGCTGGTTCAGCTACTCACATGATTGGCAAACGGTACACTATACATCGATCCTGCATGAGTAGTATTTATCTGATTAATTAAAACCAGCTAGAGCTAGTCGCCTAGTCACATACGGTAGACAATAACCAGGATTTCTGTATGATAAATCTGGAATAATTGTTGCATTTTTGTAGAATGCAACATACATACCTACATCAATCTAGAATACACTAGTGGACTATATACGAACAAATAAACAGAGAAGAAAAGAGGAGTGTTATACGTACATCATTCATATCATATCATAAAATACGAATGGAGGGGTTGTTGGGGTGGACATCAGCCTCGTGCCTCAGCTTAGCTTTCACTTTCCTTGCAACCTCGTTGCTGACTTCCTCCTCTCCATAGAGCACAGCAACTACACGCTGAAGGGATGGAAGGTGGCTCAAGGCCAGGTCATCAACAGTAAATTCACCTTGCTAGAAATTCTCCAATTCTATGTAGAATTTCAATGTTTCAAGCCTGAGCATAGCTCCTTGTGTGAACATTGATGGCACCATTGCAAAACTACCAGATAATTTCCATTTTATTATCACTGGGAAAGCATCAGGGCTGATAACGAATGACCTTTCTAGCGTTTGGATGTGGTCGCCAGACACGTCTACTTTGAGACATTGAAGAGCCGGCAGCATCCCGAGGACATGGATGTCCTCCCTTCGCAATTGAGCCACCGTTATATCCAGGTGGGAGAGGTGGCCATGAGATTCGTGATTAATCCATGCTGGGAGCATACTGATTTCTCTGAGGATCATAATGCGCAGGTTGCCTAGGGACACCGCCGCTGAGCCATCGAGATCAGCTGCCACACCATGTGTGTGTACATATAGAGTTTCAATTTTGTGCAGCTTGCCTATGGACACCACGAATGCTGTGCACAGGCTTTTATCCAATCTACCTTTGTTACTTTTTAGAATCACAGCGAGCGTTCTCAGTTGCTTCATATGGCCCAGCTCTTCAGCAACATGTGCAGATTCTACTCTAGCCATTGATAGTTGTTCTAGTGATTTTAGGCACCTCAATCCATTTGGCAGCCTTGTACTCTGATCAACGTTGAGGAACATCAGTCGCCTTAGACCTACAATACTTGACGGTAGTTCTTTTATTCCAGTGCTAAATAAGTCCAAAGTCTGCAAGAACTGTAACCTCCCTATCTCTACTGGCAGCTCACCAGCATATCCTGTACGTGCTAGACTTAGAAACCTTAGGCGAAATAGGTTCCCTACAAACATCACATTTGGATGGTCCTTTAGATAGCAACCTTGAAGATCCAATACACGCAAAAGATGGAAACTTGAAATGAACCGCATTGAACTATCTACAACAGTACTAAACATACTAAGGGACCTCAACTTTGACATTGTCATTGAAGGCCATGTAGTATTGCAGAGAGATAACCTGCGAACCTTGTTGTGAGAACATGGTGTGTTCTGCTTTCCATCACCTTGTACAATGGTAAAAAAAATTTGTTCTCTTGACAAGGAGCAAATGAGTTCAAGTACCATGTCATGCACACGGCAAGAAAAAGGGCTACCATCAAAACCTGTCTTTGCTACTTGAATCAGGCTTCTATTTAGAAGCTCATTAAAGTAACTCTCTCCAAGTTCAAATAAACTTTGTCTACCTTCTTCATGTTGGACAAAATCTTCTGCCATCCATCTCCATATCAAATGACGCTTGTTAATCTCATAGTCTTCTGGAAATGCAGTTACAGACAATAAACATGTCTTCAAATGAGAAGGTAGATCATAATAACTAAGAGATAATATCCTTCTCATATTGTCCATATCGTGATTGCTTCCAAGACCCAAACCAATAGACTCATACAACATGTTCCACTCTTTTATATTTCCCACCTTATTTGCAAGCAGACTTGATGTAGTAATGATAGCCAATGGCACACCTCCACATTTCTTCAAAATCTTATGAGATACTTCAGAAAAATCTTTAGGGCATTTGTCTTGAGAGCCAAAGATTCTTGTGTAGAACAATATTTTAGAGCTCTCATAGCATAGTGGTTCCATCTCATAAAAACAACCAACTTCCGCAGCAACATCACGCTTGCGGGTAGTGATCACAATTTTACTTCCCAAGCTATTGTCATCCAGAGCATGCCTTATTGTGTTCCATGATGGAACATCCCATACATTGTCTATAACAATGAAATACCTACAGATATGAAAGTAGAGGTATCAAAATATAAGTAACCATATATTAGTACTTGAAAATTACCTATTGATTTATTTTTGAAATGGAATGTACTGTTATGTTACAGAGGAATTAAATGTTGAAAACAATGTTGAGAGTACTACTATAAAAACAGACCAAGCTGCAGAATAGTCATTTAATAAATTTCTATATGCAAAGCATAGAAGTAGCAGCATAATATATGATGAATAGTGTACCTCTTGTCCTTGAGGAATTCCCTGAGTTCATCAATTAGCTGCCTCTCATCCAGTATTGTGAAATTGGATCGCATCACGTAACCAACCTTCTCAACCTTCTCAAGGGCCCATGAGAATGTCTCTGAAGACCTTTTTCAAATCTGGCTTCTGGCCAACCGGAACAAAAGCTTTGACAGGGATGTTCAAGCTAAGCTTCTCATACATTACTTTGACAAGAGTGGTCTTGCCCAATCCTCCAGAACCAACAACAGAAACAATCCTCGTCTCTTTGTTGGGAACATCGTCGTCATCACCTATGGTAAGCATCTGTATGAGCTTATTCATCGGCTCGTCGATGCCGACGAGCTGTGTCACTTTGGTGTAGAGAGCCGAGAGGCGAGGATCGATGCTTGTTGTGGTAGTTGGCTTCTGCACAATATCATCAACTGTGTACCTCCCACGCAGCTTGGCCACATCCTCCAGCTGCTTGCTGAGTGCATTGATCTCACCGGCGATCTTGTGGCGAGCCTTGCCTTTGCTTAAACTAAAGATGTTGCCCATCTTCTTCATCAGGCGTTTGACCTTGTCTTCATTAGGTGGTACTCCCTCTGTCCCTTTATATCTGTCGCTTGGGAGCTGTGCTCCCCTCACAATCCCAGTTCCCGAGCGACTGATATAAAGGGACAGAGGGAGTACCTTGTTAGCGCCCCCGTCAACACGAACGAGGAACGTGTCGAGGATGTCCTCCATGTCGTAGGATGCCTCCCTGACGTCACGAGCCCAGAGCAGGACCAGCTCGTCGAGCTCGTGCGGCGGCACCTGTGCCACCTTGCGGAGGACGGCGTGCATGCTCTCCAGCTCCCGAGCGCCAGACCTGATTTGGTCCTTGACGCCGGTCTGCAGCTTGTACTCATCCTTGAGTAGCTCTAACAGCTTTGAGGGGAGCTTGCCCAGGGCACCCGTCACGAAGTCCATGCTCGGATGGGTGCTCTACCTGTGTGTTACTCCCTCCCGCTCACATGTTGCTTCTCCAATCCAACAACAAATATGCAGGAGAAAAGCATGAGAATTTGAATCCCATAATAAACTTTTAAGGGGAAAAAGTACATATTTCCATATGAACAGAAAGTTTACAATCTATGTAACGTTAGATGCAAGTAAATACTTATATTTCAAGAACAAAACATCATTCCAAATTTCCAATAATATCTAAAGTTTCAATTCACCTAGATTAGGAGTCTTGGAGACGAGCGGCTGATCTTCCCAGCGAGCGGCTGTGACGACCCAGGTCCAAAAATGCGAATGCCCTAGGGCGCTCTAGCTAGATCGTCATAGGGAAGTGGCCTGCGACCTGTTTAGTTGTCCATGCGACTTGTTTATTATTACCTCGAGATTCGACGAGCACATGTGAAACCCACTTGCATAGTTGATCATATCAGTAAATAATGTAACATGCTACTATAAAGCATCTTGGTGGTGTGAACTGTTGACCTGAGCACATGTTGAACCATGTGCTTCGGTTTTGTTTAAGTATTAAAAACACCGAGATGCATGCAGTCTGCTCAGATCTGTAAAATAGTTATGCAAATTGCTTTTTAGCTGAGCCTGTGATTTTAGGGGCACTCCAAAGCACCACTCTCTCTGCGAATTGGCTTGTAGTTCAACGCTAGGACGGTCCGGTGGACACTACCTACTAGAGTTTAACTCCTGATGCTCGCACATTTGTGTAGGATTTTCCCAGGATTTACTGGTATTATGCGTTAAGTGGTAAGTAGTGTTTACATCGACAACGAGGCACCAATGGTGACTTCGGGAATCTCCAGATCTGCTGGTGTTGACACCGTGTTTTGGAAAAATAGGTCAAAAGGGGTAAGAAGGAGCAGCCGATGAAAGAGTAGTATAATCAGCCGATTGAAAGGATGGTCAACGGAGTTCGCCGATGGTCAAAAGGGGTTAAGTGTCGATGGACTAGCGGGTCGACTGATCGGCCGATGGTCAACCGGAGAATCGGCCGGTGGAAAAGAAAGAAGGCGGTAACCAAGAAAATACACCAAAAGGCAAGGCACGGCAGAGGCGGGTCAATCTACGATTGGCAACGGGTCAGAGTCAGTTTTAGGAGAGTTTGACTCTAGCATGAGTCCTTTTCTATTTTTAGTAGTGTTTGTTTTCGTTAGACGCAAGTAAACAGTGCCGTAATCGGCTAGGAGTCAGGTTGTCCTCAGGACATAAATAGCGACCCTGCGTGGTCAGAAAAAGTGTACACACCAATATCAAACAAACCGCCTCCGGGCAAACCCTTTACAATTTACAGCATCTACTTTACAGCATCTACTTTTCGGTGACTTCGCCATCACGTTTTTCTTTTCTTCAACGTCGTCCTTCAAGTTCGTCGGGCTGCATCGATCGATCTCCGACAAGCTTGTGAGTACCGTTTTACCGAATAATCCTAGTCTTTAACCTCCGGGTGCATCGCTGAGGTTTCGTCTAGTTCTTTATTCACCCTTTATCGATATTAGCTAGATCTACAAGTTTTCGTACCAATTCTTGTGGTTGTTAGCTTTTATCACCAATTTATCTAGTGTGATCTAGATCTTGTCGGCTTTCACCATCATAGCCGATCTGACTCATTCGAGTGCTGACGTCACGATCGGCCGATCCAACCGATCTCTTTATTTACGCATTCGCGCTTCGGTCGCTTTCGAGCCGGCTGATCCCGCTTCTCTGTATCGGCCGATTGGCAGGTACACGTGTTACTGAAGACCCATCGGTTCTCTAGCCGATCCTTAATATTTTCCATGGTCAATCAATAGGTCAGATTGGCTGGCACGCCTCGCTACAGACCGGGGAGTCACGTGTGTCGCGCGCGGAGGTGACGTCCTATTTTCGCGTCAACACACTTTTGGCACGCTCGGTGGGACCCGAAAAAGTCAACAATGTCCAAGAACATGAAGAATACCGAAGTTGACCTGAGCAACGTTCAACCAGTCACTAGAGGTCAGCTGAAGGATGCAGATAAAGCCGAGTTCGAAGCTCACATGAAGCGATATGAAGAATTATGCTTGGCTTCATATGGTCAGACTAAAAGTGGGGTCTACAATAAGAATCCTCTTCCAGCACCTCAGCATGTCACCTTCTCAGCTGATCCTCAAGGACTTCAAGACATGATGAATAAAGCTATGAATCAAACCATGATCGACAAGTCGACAGTCCTCGCCAATACTATTCAGAACTGTCTTGCTGAAACGCTCAAGAAAGGAACAGAAGAGGGATATGTGGGACTTGCATACTTTCAGCCAAGGCGATCTCCTCCGGTGTTCCCAAAAGTTCAATCGGCTTCCCAGACGATTGACGATCCAACAGTAGGGATTACACCATCTCCACAGATTAATGCAACCGTCCCTGATTCCTCATCGGATGCCCAGCCGATTTAAAATCAGAATGTCGGAGATGCCCCTAAGAATCTTGCTGTTACAGTGCTAATAATTCAAACCTATTCAGCACAGTCCAACGTCTAGGATTAGACGTTCTCGGTCCAAAATCATCCTCAGAAGTACCCCGCAATGAGGGATCAGAATGGAAGACTTTTTGGATGGGGCTTGGCTCATGATCACTTTGAGACCGACATCTCAAATTTCTTTGAGCCTCAGCCTGAAGAAATTTCAGAAGTGAAGTATCCGGAATCTTAACAAGCTATGTTTGGAGGTACTCCAGGGACTGTGCATATGACTAAGGAAGGAGTGGAGTTTGTCTACTTCAATCACGGGAATAAGGCTTTTGAAAGGGTTAAGATTAGCCCTACTCACGCGCATATGGTTATCCCAATGGAAAGAAAGGCTCATGTTCCACCTCAACAATCGACTCCTCAGCCGACCTTGGGAATGCCCGTACAGACTACTCCACTACAGCAATCAACATCGTTGCAGCCTGTCTTAACCCCGGCTAATACGGTTGCTCATACAAGATCATCACCTCAGCAGCCGATCAATCAAGGGATGACAAGGCAACCAGCAACACAACCACAACAGATGGATCCTATTCAGACGATGCAGATGCTTCTGAACCAATTGGCCGGTTCGGGCCAGTTGAACCTGCATCAACCAACTCCATCGGTTGGACAGCCGATCGGACAGTTTCCACCTGTAACAAGTCAATCAAACTCACAAGTTTCTTCCGGAGCAAGGGCATCAGCAATGCCAAATCCACAATCAAGAACTTCTGAAAAACAACCTTCAGAGACTCCATCAACTGACATACAGGCGATAGAACAGATATCTGCTGAGTTGAAGTCTCATCTGAAGGAAGAACTAATTGACCATCTTTCAGAGACGCTGCAGAAGCAATTTGGGATAAAACCTAAGCAGCAAATCTATATGTACAGAACACCGTATCCATCTGGCTACGAGCAGATACCTTTCCCTCCAAGATTAAAGGTGCCTGATTTCACCAAATTCTCCGGGCAAGATGATACATCCACGATGGAGCATATCACTCGGTTCATCATACAATGTGGAGAAGCAGGGAATATTGATGCACTAAGGATAAGATTGTTCTCCTCATCTCCATTAGGGCCAGCATTTTCATGGTTTACTTCACTACCGGGCAACTCCATCATCAAGTGGTATGATCTGGAGAAGCAGTTCCACAATTATTTCTTCTCTGGCATTCATGAGATGAAGATCACCGATCTGACCAGACTCAAGCAAAGGAATAATGAAACTGTTGCTGGATTCGTTCAGAGGTTCAGGGAAGTTAGAAACAAATGCTATAGTCTGAATCTGGGAGACAAGCAACTAGCTGAATTGGCGTTCCAAGGGCTCTTGCCAACCTTGAGAGAGAAATATGCATCACATGACTTCGAGAGTCTCAGCCAATTAGTCAGTCGAATGAGTCAAGAAACTGCAAAGGCCTATGAGTCCAAGAGGAATTTCCAGAAGAAGGTGTCTTATGTGGATTACTCTGACTCAGAAGATGAGGAGAATATGATGGGGCTTGCAGAGTGGGTCAAGGGCAAGAAGACTGTATCATGTCCTTTTGGTAAGAAGGAGCCAGAAAGATTTGACTTTGATATCACTAAGGCCGATAAGATATTTGATCTATTGCTTCAGCAAGGGCAAATTAAACTCTCTCAGTTCGATACCATATCATCTGCAGAAGAGCTCAAAAGGATGAAGTATTGCAAGTGGCATAATGCAACGTCGCACGACACTAATGATTGCAAGATCTTCAGACAACAGATTCAATCAACTATTGAGCAAGGAAAACTCAAGTTCGAAACCCCAACCAAAGCTGAAAAGCGGATGAAGATTGATCAGCACCCCTTCCCAACTAATACAGTTGAGGTGTCTAGCAAAGACATGTCACGTGTTAAGTTGCTGACACCGGAATCAGCTCAAAATAAAGGAGCTGTTGATCCCAAAGTACAAGCAACCGCTGCAGATGTTAAAGGAAAAGGGTTGCTATTTGAAGAAGAAGACATGAAGCCACGTCGGCCTGTCACGTCCCGGATGCTAATCAACAAATTTCAATGACGACAAGAGAAGGCAAAGGGAAGAGAAGGGTGGGCACGACGTAATGAAGGAGATTGGAGGTGTCTATTCTTCAAGTACTGCTGGGAGGAAGGAATCAAGCTGCCAACAGTAGAAAATTGTCCAGAGTGCAATGGGGCTTACAATAATGGCAGCTCGTCCAAAAGAGTTCGCTTCAACGACAGAAGGCCTATGACTGGGGATCACCGTGAGTTTAATAATCAATAGATCCCAGTTCATCAATGGCTGGTAGGCAAAGCCAGTGTCTACGATCAGCCGGGGGGGCAAGGCCAATATTCATGATCGGCTGGGAGGCCGAGTCAATGAAAAGTCAAACAATCGGCTGGAAGAGTTGGCTGATTCTCTGGTCCCAGATGAAGATATCATGTGTCGAGCTCCTGAATGTCGACGTACCGTGCAACTGGACGATGAATGGTCAAGCCAGTCATACAAGAAGCCTAATCCACAATGGTGTCCAGATGGCTTGACCAAGTCTCAGAAAAGAAGAGTCCAATGCCTATGGCAGCTAGAACAACAAGAAGAAGCAGAGAGACATGTGCTGGACAAGAAGAAAGTTCAGTCTCAAGTATGGCGCCCTATGCCTAGAGCCGATGGTGAAGATAGCAATGGGCCAAAAGCTTATATAAATATGGTTGTCCTTCTGCCAAAGGAGTTTATGGCTCCAATTGATTCGGATATATCCGATGAGGAACTTGGGATGGCACAATTGACATTGGAACCTACACAAGCTATCTTTGAGAAACCAGAAGATGAGAA
Organism: Cenchrus fungigraminus; assembly: GCA_036936925.1. NCBI lineage: Eukaryota > Viridiplantae > Streptophyta > Magnoliopsida > Poales > Poaceae > Cenchrus > Cenchrus fungigraminus. Next base: position 25,291,924 of record CM072768.1, read on the forward strand.
AAGACAACACTTGAAGGCATTGTTTCTCAGAGGATTTGTCAATGGGAAGCCAGTCACCAGGATGCTAGTAGATGGAGGAGCAGCGGTCAATCTGATGCCATACACCCTGCTGCGCAAGATTGGGAAGTCTGATGAAGATCTAACCAAAACAGACATGATGCTGGTGGACTTTGAAGGAAAACATCTCTCCGGCTCAAGGTGCAATTTGCGTGGAGCTCACCATCGGCAGTAAGACCCTTCCAACCACTTTCTTTGTCATTAAAGGGAGGGGATCTTATAATCTACTACTGGGTCGGGATTAGATACATGCCAATTGCTGCATACCCTCTACAATGGATCAATGTATCATCCAATGGATCAGAGATTCAATGGAGATGGTCAAAGGAGAAACCTCCTTAACAATTGCAGCAACGGAAGCACAAGGTTGGACTTATGATCGAGTAAGCTGCATATCAGGAAAACCATGGGATACCAAGTACCTCAAAGTGTCCGATTTTGGACTACAGCCGGTTTGAGTAGTCGGCTCTGATGAAAAGATTTAATGGATCTATTCATAGAAGACGAAGGAAATCTTGGGCATGGGTTCACGTCGGCCGATGAGTTGGAAAAGATTGATCTTGGAGATGGAAGCAAACCAAGACTGACTTATATAAGTGCCAAACTAGATTCAGAATACAAAACAGAGTTGATCGCATTATTGAAAGAATTCAAAGATTGTTTTTCCTGAGAATATTATGAGATGCCTGGCTTAGATCGATCCATTGTTGAACATCAGTTACCTATTAAACCATGATACCGACCTTTCCAGCAACATCCCAGGCAATGTAATCCAAAAATTTCTCCTGATATAAAAGCTGAGATAACAAAGTTACTCGAAGCTGGTTTTATTCGGCAATGTCGATATGCCGAATGGATCTCCAACATAGTCCCTGTCTACAAGAAAAATGGCAAACTACGTGTGTGCATTGATTTCAGGGACTTAAACAAAGCAACACCGATGGACAGATATCCGATGCCAGTAGCCGACGCATTGGTCAACACTGCTGCAGGGCATAAAGTCATCAGCTTCATGGACGGTAATGCTGGATATAACCAGATATTTATGGCTATAGAAGATATTGCAAACACTGCTTTCAGATGCCCTGTTCACGTCGGATTATACGAGTGGATTGTCATGACCTTTGGATTGAAGAACGCTGGGCCACATATCAAAGAGCCTTGAATTACATATTCCACGAGCTCATTGGCAAGATAGTAGAAATCTACATTGATGACGTAGTTGTCAAGTCAAAAACCTACAAGGAGCATCTGGCTGATCTGCGAAAAACATTGGAGTGCATGAGGAAGCATGGTTTAAAGATGAATCCCAACAAATGTGCTTGTGGTGTTTCAGCTGGCCAATTCTTGAGTTTCTTGATACATGAAAGGGGAATTGAGGTTGGTCAGAAGTCAATCAGTGCAATTGATAAAATAGAAGCACCATCAAACAAGAAAGAGCTTCAATCATTGATCGGCAAGATTAATTTTATCAGTAGATTTATATCTAACCTATCTGAAAGAATTCAGTCGTTCACACCTCTATTGAAGCTCAAGGCCGATCAGAAATTTGTATGGGGAGAAGAGCAACAGAAGGCTTTGAACAACATCAAGCAATACTTAAAGTCTCCTCCTGTCCTAATGCCCCCTCAAGATAAGAAGCCGTTCGAATTATATTTATCGGCTAATGAACGGGCTATTGGATCGGCCCTCGTACAAGATTTCGAAGGGAAAGAGTGAGTCGTATACTTCGTGAGTAGAAGACTCTTGGATGCAGAAATAAGATATTCGGCGGTGGAGAGATTATGCTTGTGCTTATATTTCTCATGCACAAAGTTGAGGCCTTATCTGTTAACCACCAAGTGCATTGTGGTTTGCAAAGATGATGTACTCAAGTATATGCTATCATTACCAATCTTGAAAGGCAGGATCGGGAAGTGGATCTTGGCTTTGTTAGAATTTGATTTGACCTACCAATCGGCCAAAGCAATCAAAGGACAGGTAATGGCCGATCTGGTGACTCAGCATTGTGGACCCGAGGTTACAGTTGTTGAACCTGTTCCATGGACCATGTTCTTTGATGGATCATCCTGTGGAATAGGAGCTGGGATCAGAATTGTCCTCATTTCACCTCTAGGAGCGAATTATGAATTTTCGATCCCAATTGAGAAGACTTCAACAAACAATCAGGCTGAGTATCAGGCAGTATTGAAGGGGATAAAGCTATTACGAGAGATTAATGTTGAAGCTGTCGAAATATTTAGGGATTCTCAGCTCGTGATAAATCAGTTGGCAGGAGAATATGAGTGCAAAGATGACATATTAAGGGTCTATCATGAAGAATGTGTTCGATTACTCAGAGAATTCAAGATAGTAAAACTCAAACATATACCTAAATGTCACAACAACGAAGCTAATCGGCTGGCTCAAGGGGCGTCAGGTTATCGACTGATTCTAGTTGTAGAGTTACCAGCCGATGATTGGTGAAAAGAAATAATTGACTATTTGAAAAACCCATCTAAGAAGGTCGATAAACAACTAAGGTACAGAGCCATTAAATATGTCTTATTAGAGGATGAGTTATACTATCGCACCATCGATGGAGTCTTGCTCAAATGTCTTGGTAAAGAGGAGGCTAAAACCTTAATGGGAGAAATTCATGAGGGAGTCTGTGGAGCCCATCAATCGGCATTCAAGATGAAGTGGATGATCAAAAATAATAACTATTATTGGCCAAAGATATTGGAAGATTGCTTCAAATACTACAAAGGATGCCAAGAGTGTCAGAAATTTGGAAACATTCTAAGAGTCCTAGCATCGGTAATGAATCCAATAATCAAACCATGGCCGTTCAGAGGTTGGGTGATCGATCTGATCGGACAGATATATCCACCATCAAGCAAAGATCATAAATTCGTATTGGTGGCCACTGATTACTTCACAAAATGGGTTGAAGCTATCCCCATCATGAACGTGACATCAGGCAACATGATCGATTTTGTCAAAAAACATATCGTCTATCGGTTTGGCATACCCCAAACTATTACAACCGATCAAGGAAGTCAATTCACCTCAGGAGAATTTGAGGAGTACGCGAACTCTCTAGGCATCAAGTTGCTGAATTCATCTCCTTATTATGCACAAGCAAACAGGCAGGCAGAGGCAGCAAACAAGAGCATCATCAAATTGATTAAACGCAAGATCGATGAAAATCCTAGGTGATGGCACACGGTCCTTAATGAGGCATTGTGGGCATATCGGATGGCATGTCACAGAGCGACCAAAGTGTCACCTTACCACCTAGTATATGGTCATGATGCGGTATTGCCTTGGGAGTTGAAAACTGGATCTAGAAGGACATCTTTACAAGATCAATTATCAGCTGATGATTATTCGGCTATAATGAAAGAAGAGTTAGAGGACCTTGCGGGCTATCGGCTAAGAGCTTTGGAAAATAACGAGAAAAATAAAAGGAGAATAGCCAGGTGGTATGACAAGAAGGTCAAAATTAAAGAATTTACTCAAGGAGATCTGGTTTGGAAACTCATATTGCCAATCGGCTCTAGAGATCCAAAATACGGGAAGTGGTCACCCACGTGGGAAGGTCCATATCGCATCAACCAGTGCGTGCCAGGCAATGCCTATATCTTGGAAACTTTGGAAGGGGAAAAGTTTGCTAGAGTGTTAAACGGAAAATATTTGAAGTATTACCCAAGCATATGGGTAGACGCCTAGCCGATCATCATGTCGAGCCTAACAGCCGATTCTAGAGGGAATCGCCTTCAATACAAAAAATAAAATAACCAATGGCCGATTTGATCCGTTCGGTTTTATATCATTAGCCGATGCACAAATCCCCTTAGAACTATATATATATATATATATATATATATATATATATATAGGAAAAGTCCATTCTACTCCCGGGTGTAGTTACTCCCACGTTCAAAAAACCACTTTGTGTATGTGTACATATCCATTTATCACTTGGAATATGTTCACATAACTAAAATAAGATTTATCAAAGTGATAATCATGAAAAAATTTTAGTGGAACTCATAATTTTTTGCACCTTGTGATGTATGTTATTTCCTATATTGAAACATGAGTATGTTCACTAACTTTATGTTTCCTTACACATAAAAGAATAGTATGTCCACATACCACTTTCAAAAATCAAGTATGTGTATATACTTTTTTTTAGAACCCTTAAGTATGCAAAGATACCTTCTAATTTGTGAGATACAAGTATGGGAGTAACTACACCCGGGTGTAGTTACTCCCACGTTCAAAAAACCACTTTGTTTATGTGTACATCTCATCTTCGATTCGATTATAGTGAATGGTGTTACAATATAGATCTGAGGAATACATTGAGGAGATAAGTTGAGATAAATCATGACGAGCCGATTACATTCATCATTACTGGACAAGGCAAGATGAAGAAAGAGAAAAACAAAAAAGGAAGCATAAATTTGACGAAGATGAATCACCAGATTCTGTGACTCTCTCCGTCAGGATTGTTGGTAAAGAAGACATAGGGTTGTTCTTCTTTCCAAAACGCCCAGGGACGGCCTCCGCTCTCCTCCATCAGCTGATGCACCCAAGACGCATCACAAGGATTCTTCTAGCTATCGGACCTCCTGGCTTCACAAAAGGAGACTAGAGAGAGGAGCATGCCCTAGGCTATATCACAAGAATTCTTCTAGCCATCAAAAGTCGGAGAGGGAGAAAGAGACCGAAGAGTAAGAGCCTAAAGATCGCTGGATCTAAATCTCGAGCCATGAACGAAGGAAGGATGTGTTCTCCATGGAAGATGAAGGCGGTTATTTATAGCCAAGGCGCCGGGGAGAGATAAGGATGGGAAACCAGAAAAGACAGAGACCGAAGATACTAGATCCGGTAAAAGAGGAAACAGATGACCCGTGAATGGTTCAGTTTCCAAAGGATGACCAATGCGGGGAACATTTCCCAAAAATAGGATTGGCACGCACATACGGCAAGCGGTGGGGGATTTTCTCTAACGCGTCTACAAACTACAGAGCATGGTTCACATAAATCTTCTGCTCAGCATTGCAGACAGAGTTGGCAAGCTCGCTAACAGTATCCAGGAGAAATGCCATTTCAAGATAAAGTTTGTCAACGACTAATAACAATTGCCATTTCTTGAAAGCACTGGTAGAAGAAGATACCTCCCATCCCTAGGATCATCAGTTAAAAGGTTAAGACTTAAAAGAATCATGAAGAAACCACTGGGTAAAAAGATGAGCTTTATAGGGAGAAGAAAGAAGAAACAGGACAACTTCACATGGTGAATAGTGTTGAAAGACTCTAACAAAGCTTCAGCATTCAAATCAATGAAGGCTCGTGATACCAACGGTGTCTAAGGACAAAGGATGATCGAGTATATCTCGACAAACGATATGATGAATCAAGAGAGATACTGGATTCAAATAATTTCAGAGCAAAAGATTATTTACTCCAAAACTGGGGGGCATGTGTTGACACCGTTTTTTGGAAAAACAGGTCAAAAGGAGTAAGAAGGAGCAGCCGATGAAAGAGCAGTATAATCGGCCTATTGAAAGGATGGTCAACGGAGTTCGCCGATGGTCAAAAGGGGTTAAATGTCGATGGACTGGCGGGTCGACTTATCGGCTGATGGTCAACCGGAGAATCGGCCGATGGAAAAGGAAGAAGGCGGTAACCAAAAAAATACGCCAAAAGGCAAGGCACGGCGGAGGCGGGTCAATCTATGATTGGCAATGGGTCAGAGTCAGTTTTAGGAGGGTTTGACTCTTGCATGAGTCCTTTTATATTTTTAGTAGTGTTTGTTTTCTTTAGACGCAAGTAAACAGTGCCGTAATCGGCTAGGAGTCAGGTTGTTCGCAGGACATAAATAGCGACCCTGCGTGGTCGGAAAAAGTGTACACACCAATATCAAACAAACCGCCTCCGGGCAAACCCATTACAATTTACAGCATCTACTTTTCGGCGACTTCGCCATCGCATTTTTGTTTTCTACAATGTCGTCCTTCAAGTTCGTCAGGCTGCATCGATCGATCTCCGACAAGCTTGTGAGTACCGTTTTACCAAATAATCCTAGGCTTTAACCTCCGGGAGCATCGCTGAGGTTTCGTCTAGTTCTTTATTCACCCTTTATCGATATTAGCTAGATCTACAAGTTTTCGTACCAATTCTTGTGGTTTTTAGCTTTTATCACCAATTTATCCAACTCGATCTAGATCTTGTCGGCTTTCACCATCATAGCCAATCTGACTCGTTCGAGTGCTGATGTCACGATCGGCTGATCCAGCCGATCTCTTTATTTACGCATTCGCGCTTCGGTCGCTTTCAAGCCGGCCGATCCCGCTTCTCTGTATCGGTCGATTGGCAGGTACACGTGTTACTGAGGACCCATCGGTTCTCTAGCCGATCCTTAATATTTTCCATTGTCAATCAATAGGTCAGATTGGCTGGCACGCCTCGCTACAGACCGGGGAGTCACGTGTGTCGCGCGCGGAGGTGACGTCCTATTTTCGCGTCAACAGCTGGGTGCTCAGTACTTCAGAGGTGCTCAGAGTTTGCATACGTGTGTTCATACGGGTGAGTGTACGTGTGTGTTGTGAGCGACTGCGTTGTACTATGTAATTCTAAACAATGCATGTAATTCTAAACAATGCATCACCCTCGCTTTTTCTGGTAAGCTGCTGCTAGCTGCTGCTGGCGATTATAAAAATTCTCCATCCTCACATGTCCTCAAGTAGGGACGGATCCAATCATAATTATAGCGCCTAGTGAAGGAGTTTACACGCTGAAGTATAGAGCCGAACCTCTGCCCTGCATACGTGGTAAGCGGTAGCAGTACATCTGCATTTTATACGCTGCTAATTCTCTGAGGGTAGTTCCAATGGAGGAAACTATCACGGTTTGTATAGCATAAGAAATCATTTATAGAAACTACTCTTCATAGTGGTAGTGTCTTCGAGTAATAATTGTTTTCTCTTTCTCTCCCCAAATTTCATCAATGAGAGGCATTGCATTAATCCCATAGAAATTAGTGATTTCTTCCCAATGGCAAATTCATGGTTTCTTGTGTATTGGTTCAATAGTAGACATGGTGTCTCCATGAGGAAACCATTTCTATGATTTGTGTTCTCTTTCCTTATTAATTAGGCTGCCACATCACCATTTTGCTTAGTTGTCAAGCTATTTAATATGGATAGAAACTACCATTAATACTCCATTGGGAGTGCCCTGTGGGCACCAGCAATGCTTATAGTGAGCAACTCTCTATAACTTGATACACGTCACCTACAGAGAGCAGCAAATTAAGATAGCGCACCCAGTGGATAAGCTTTTGCACCTGCTTTACCAAAGTTCAGTGGGCCCCACGATTAAGATTTTTTTAATCACACTCTGTCTCCCTCCTGTGCTCACGCCTATGGCCGCACCGGTGCAACCACGCCCGCACGGACGGCCGCTCCACTGGCCACAGCTCCTAGCCGGTAAGGCCTGGACGCCGATCAGCCTCAGCGCTGCAGCCACGCACCAGCTTCGCGCCAGCACCTCCGTGCAAACCCTCCTGCGCCCAGGTACACCCGCGTCCTGCCTCGGTGCCTCGCCCACATGCCGTCCTCACCGGCCATGGCTGTTCCTCGCGTTGTCGCGCCGAATCGCTTCCCCGTAGCGGCGGCCGTGGCCTCAGTCACGCTGGGAATCGTAACGATGGCCTGGAGCCCCACCTCTGCACGCACTGGGGCTCGTCCGCGATGCCATCCGCACACCCATGAACCTTCGGAGGAGCTGCCAGCGGCGTAGCTCGCGAGGCTCGGCGGCGCGGCTTGTGGTGTCCGCGATGCAACATTCATGGCGATCTCGTGGTGCTTGGCCTGACGCCGCCGCGAGGATCGACCTGCGTATCGCGGTGTCCGAGCACTCGCGGCTCCGTCGTGGTGCAGTTCGACGGCCCGTCGACCACCGCGACTCTCCTCTCGCTGCGCCGGCCACCGCCTCTGCTCGAGCGGCGTCAGCGCACCTCCGCCGCGCGTGGCGGCCCGGTGGCCACGGCCCCTCCTCCGCGGCGGCTCGACGACCGCGCCGCACGGCCGCAGCCCCTCCATCTTCTTCCTGCGAGCCGGCGGGCCGGATGACGGTCCTACTTCTGCGACACCTCCGTCTTCCTCATGCTCGCCGGCGGACCAGCAGCCGCACCTCCTCCGCGCCGCTTTATCGCCAGGCGCCGAGCTCCGGCGCGCGTCCACCCATGTCGAGCGGTCGTGCCTACCTCCTTCCCGGCGGAGCTCCGCCTCTCTCACTTATGGCGGCCGCCGCGTGATTCGCATCCCCCGTGCCGCGCCCATCTCGTGCCCGCGTAGGCGGCCATGCTCCAGTCCGGCGGTGCCGGTGGGCACGCTCTGGCTCCGTCGCTCCTCACCTCCGCTTCGGGACTCAGTCGGATCGCGCGGCGGCCGTCCTACGATGAACCAGGTGAGCTCCTGCTCGCCGACGACCGCGCAAAGAGAGAGAAGAAGAGAACCATCACGTGGTTGAGCCCGCAAGGCACCGGGACGCGTGCTATCGACCCTCGCCAGGTCTAGCAACGTTTTCTTCTCTTTCCTGATTTTCCTCGGTTTCTCTTTCCTACGTGGTCTGTTATAGAGAGTATAATGGCACCCACTGCGGGTGCCCTAAAGTCTATTTTGCCTCAGAGTTCTCAACAGACAGTCTTCTAGGTTAGTGATGACATGTACAGTAATTAAATCACTAATAATGTCAGTCAGCATGCATCTTGGTAGTTCCATCGTCAGCTGCTTTTCCTCGAGATTCCACGTGCACACATGGAACCAGCTAGCGTGCCTTCAGTTTTTTGTTCCCCGCGTAGAGAGAGGAACGTAAAAATGGGATCAAAATTAAGGCGTGACATACTTAGACTAGCACAGAAAACAACTCGATCCCCATGATCTCTTAATCAGACCATGAACGACGGCTGTGGCATGGGAAGACGACGCCGTGGATTGCACTCTGAGCTCAACGTGTGATGCGGCTTCATGGTTCCTTCTGGGAGGTTGGCAGCAGGGGCAGTTTGGGGATAGTTTCTGTTCTTCTCCACATACTGCTAAAAGCAAAATTCTTTTCACTCAACAATTCACTCTTTCAATATGCACTCTTTGCATTTTCTTTTCATATTGATTGGAGAGCAAAATCATAACAACTAATTTAGGTCTGAATTTCAGATCAAAGTAGCCACATAAAACTCATATAAGTTTAAAAAAGAGAAATTAATTAGGACCGGAGGATGTGCACAACTCAACATCCAAAATTCAAATGCAAGAGTGGATCAGGGCATCATCGACCACTCCATGGTTAACTACGTAACTGTTGCATTACAACTTTTGAACTCGATGAAATGCAATGTTTAGTCATCAAGCTTGTGATACATTTCTCTTGAGCTATCTTGAATTTCAGTGGACCCTCAGCACCTCATAACCTCATCGATTAATGACAGGTGGGTATGCATGCCCTAGGCACAGTCTTACATTTTATTTTACTAGAAAATATGCCTGCAGTGTGGGTTACGATGCATGGGAGAAGAAAAGGCCATGCACCGACCAAAGCGCAGGGTCCACATTACCTCAACCGCTAAGGTTTGCCGCGTCAAAAAAAAACGGAGTGGTTAACCGATAAAACTGACAAGTTTACCGAGGTGGGGATTTTTTAAGGTTTGGTCGGGAGTAAAAAAAACCGGTCGGTTGTGCTACCGGGCCGGTCCGGTAACACCGGTTACCATGCTTCTCCGGCGGTAGCGAACGGTACCGTGAACCCGGACAAAGCGTGGCTACTTCACTGTCTTTTTTTTTAAGAACTACTACCACTGTCTCTTGTCGCTACCGGTGGCTCTGTGACTGAACCCGGTAGCACTCCGGGGATTCCCGGATATATGGCTGTTGGTCCTGTTGTCACATTTTACTACTACCACACACGCGGCAGCTAGCGTGGGAAGACCAGTTAGCCGGGACTGTACGTTCAACAAATCTTAAAGCAAACAAAAAAGATTAAGAAAAGGAGAAATAGCCAAAATGGCATGAGAAATGAGTGCCACACATTTGGAGTCCAAATTTTACGTGTGCAATGCTATAATTGGCAAAACTGCGAAGCCACGACGATAGGAGTCCTAAGTTTGAAATTTTCTCGCTCGCCGTGCGCATAGATCAAAGTTGCTCGCGAGGATGTACAGTGGTGGTGGCTGGTGGCGGCTCGATAGAGAAGAGAGGGAGGGAAGGGGCACTGGTAGGGTGAGGGCCTTTAGTCCCAGTTGGTAGAGGCCTTAGGTCTCTCAAGTCCAACCGGGACTAATGATGAGAGACAAAAGCCCTCCCCCTCCCTAGTCCCGGGTGAATGAATCTAGACTAAAGAGGTCCTTTGGTCCTGGTTCGTATTACCAACCGGGACTAGGGGGGCACACGCCAGCGCCTAAGCCCACCCCCTTTGCCTAGATTCTTTTTTCTATTTTCAATCTGAACATATATTGGAATTATTGTCTATATGTACGTATACGTATTTGCACTTAGTATCTATGTATATGTGTCTATATATATACCATATACGTACTTAGACTTATATATAAACCTATATATCTACATATATAAACTTATAAATGTATTATGCTTGGGCAGCTTGCTCCAATCGGCACTGGATGTAGTGCAATATATGTATGAATGCATGGTATTCATCAGAATCCCTAAGCACAAATTGAATTACATTGAAAATAGTACCAAACCAACTCGAAATGATAAACATGCTTACTAAACATGTTGATGATTTGAAGACAATACATGAGTTCATAGATATGTGTTTGAAGTACTGGTTTAAATGATAGAAGCTGACATATATAGCGCACATAACCTCCAGTACCGACGGAGCAAGCTGTTCAAGCAAGATGTCGACATTCTCTCACTCTCACTCTCTAGAAAAGGTGTCTAAGAGAGATAGTATATATATGCTGAAGCTGACCTCTTGAGAGGTGTCACTGAAAACATTAAGCTTGGGCAGCTTGCTCCAATCGGGACTGGAGGTAGTGCAATATATGTCTGAATGCATGGTATTCTTCAGAATCCCTAAGCACAAATTTAATTACATTGAAAATAGTACCAAACCAACTCAGAATGATAAACATGCTTACTGAACATGTTGATGATTTGAAGACAATACATGAGTTCATAGATATGGGTTTGAAGTACTGGTTTAAATGCTACATGCTGACATAAATAGCACATGTAACCTCCAGTACCGACGGAGCAAGTTGTTCAAGCAAGATGTCGACATGCTCTCTCTCTCTCACTCTCTGGAAAAGGTGTCTAAGAGAGCTAGTATATATATGGTGAAGCTGACCTCCTGAGAGGTGTCACTGAAAACATTATGCTTGGGCAGCTTGCTCCTATCGGTACTGGAGGTAGTGCAACATATGTCTGAATGTATGGTATTCATCAGAATCTCTAAGCGCAAATTCAATTACATTGAAAATAGTACCAAGCCAACTTAGAATGATAAACATGCTTACTGAACATGTTGATAATTTGAAGACAATACGTGAGTTCATAGATATGTGTTTGAAGTACTGGTTTAAATGTTAGAAGCTGACATATATAGCGCACGTAACCGCCAGTACCGACGAAGCAAGCTGTTCAAGCAAGATGTCGATATTCTCTCTCTCTCTCTCTCACTCTCGGGAAAAGGTGTCTAAGAGAGCTAGTATATATATGCTGAAGCTGATCTCCTGAGAGGTGTCACTGAAAACATTATGCTTGGGCAGCTTGCTCCAATCGGTACTGGAGGTAGTGCAATATATGTCTGAATGCATGGTATTCATCAGAATCCCTAAGCGCAAATGCAATTACATTGAGAATAGTACCAAACCAACTCAGAATGATAAACATGCTTACTGAACATGTTGATGATTTAATGACAATACGTGAATTCATAATAAAGTAGGTAGTTAATAATAATTAATAAGTTCATAAAGGTTCACATAGCTAGCTACTTAATACAAGCTAGATCAAATAATAGGGTACGGTACAAAGCCTGATCCATGCATGCATAATGTTACTATCACGCACTTGTAGATATGAAATATGGTTAATGTCTGCAATCGCCCAGCCTAGAACTCCCTCAAAATAAGCTAGAGTGCGTACTAGTGCACTCTCCTCCGCTTCCAGATGACTGTCACAAACAGCACTGCAAACATCAAACAATGGAGCCTCGGGTTCTGCTGGCTTGTAGAAAGTTAGAATTGCTTGACACTCTCTCTCTCTCTCTCTCTCTCTCTATATATATATATATATATATATATAGGTAATGTATATTCAACACGTAGGGTGCTGAATATTATTCAACACTCCTAACAGAACAGCAGCCCTCCGTCCAAAGCAATTAAAATCACGCAACCGTAATTAGTTCCAATATTTACTCCCTTGGCCACTTGCATGCTTGTACTTCCTTATTAGAAACAAATTAATTAGCTTAGTCAACTCTGCATGCACACATGGGTAGCCCATAAAATTAATTAGTAATTCAAGTCGCTGCAGTATAAAGGTATAGAACATGCATGTCTTTCCTTCATTTGTCTCTCTTTCTCTTGCTCCATTTTTTTCTCAACGCTCGGGCACTCACGTGTACCAAAAAAAAGACATACAACCGTAAAATCACAACACCATCTCATGAAATTAGGTAAACCCCTCCCTCTCATCTATCTCCTCCTTTTGTCTCACATCTCTCTCTCGTCCAAATCGAAGGGAGATGCAGAGGCAACAACCAGTGGCGAAGGGGTTCCCAGTCAACCGGAACCTGGCGGCGGAGGCTACAATCGATGGGGAGTAGCTGCGCATGCTATTCGTCATCTTCTATTAATTCGTGAAGGTAATTTGGATCTAATTGTTTTTTGCAAAACTTGGTTTTGCCATGGAGTTGAGATTCTAGTAGCCATGGAGGGAGGCCTTCTGCTTTCGAGGAGGGTAAGACAAAGCTGGAGCACACGACTTCCTCCATGACTGTTTGCGGGCATCCTACTACTTGCAATTCTAGTATGCAGTGGCTTCCCCTAGAAGGTAATGGTGTGCATTAACATTTTAGATGAAATTTCCATGAAGTTGCAGGTATTGCATATGTTATATCATTGTGATCGCCGCAACAGCTCTAAATTCTTTTTAGAAGAGCAGGTTCCTTGTGTGCACAGGCTCCTCAGCCTGTTTTTGAGCCGAGGTGCATATTTTTTTATTTATTGATTCTTCCATGACACTAGAATGCCTACTCACCGCAGTCTGGGCTATTGTTTCTAATGGAGTTTCCAACTTCTGTTGGAGGCGAAGCAAGCTAGAATGTTGCATTGATAGGTGCGTGCTAGAGGCGTCAACCATAACAGAAATCAAATAAGGTTGGAGCTATGAAAAATATTTCTTTAGGTTGTTTTCATGAAGATTACTTCTTCATGTTTGAAAAGTGAAAATTACTTCTTCCTATGCCTGAAAATTTTTATTATGAGGTATTCAAATTACGGTTGTGCTCATATAATAGTTACTACTTCTAGGCATGTGATTCTTTATTGTGGGGTTGCGCTAGGTTCGATGTTTTCCTTGCTTGTTTTGAAAACATGGATATTTATTTTTATGGTTGTCATTCACAATTAGTTTTATATTCTTCTGACTAGAGATATTTTTTATTTCTCATATGTTATTTTTCATTTAGAAAATACTCCTCTTGTAATACTTTGAATTTTTGTCTTTTAGAAAAACAAGAACGGAGTAATTGTGCACCTACACAAGGAATAATGTTTTGTGACTGGAGGAGTAATTTGTATAACTAGAAGTAATTTTCCACAACAAATTTCTATTTTGGAGACTAGTGGGTTAATCTTGAACACATATATGGAGTAATGTTGTGGAAGAAAGAAGTATTCTTGAAGAAATAGGAATACCTTTTCATAATTGGGTTTATATAAAAGAAGAGTAATTAGCCATGCCTACGTGCCTATATTATTGCTTCCTAAAATCTCTCTCGCTACACTCAATTCTTTAAACAAACAAGAATATAGGTCAGTCTTAAATTGTGCCCTGAAATTTCTCTCGTGCACTGTAGTCACTTGTTTGAATGCACGACTGGATCCCCTAGTAATGTTCGGATGTTGTTGGCTGGATGCATGGATGTTCCTTGCTTTGTGTTTTTTTTTGTTGCGTTGTGCGACATATAGTGCAGCCAAACAGTTAAAACCGGAGACAGAGACACACACGTGAGCAAAAGGCCGTTGTTCCATGGGGAAAAGCTGACTTGGCCATGAAGCTAGCTTTTACTCCTTCATTGCACAATGTTGTATAAACTACATGTGAAGCTCATGCTTGCATGCAGGAAGCTTGTTAAAAGATATGCATGTCTGCGGTAGGAGAACCTTTTATCCATTATCTCGGCATGTAATTAGTTGGAGCAAATCAAGGATCCCGTGAATGGTTGCCTTCCATCATGAATTAATTGATGGTTGGTTTTCTTGTATTGATTGCATGTATGCATCTAGTCCATCGTGGCCAACAGCTTTGCCTTGATCCGCTCCAGGTCGGTGCTCCACTCCATAGGCGCCGCCGCCTGCTCTTCGCTTGGTCATCTCATATTTGAAGTTAGCACGGAGGATGTACGGCTCCACGCTTTAGCTGTTGATGCGTCGCCGATCCATAATCAACAAGGAATTAAGGATCAATAGACAAAACATGCAAAACATAGAGGATATCATCAATGCGAACTTTTTTACTACACTAAACAAAAATAAAGTAAATCCATATTTACACTTTGTTTTATACGATATCACATCTCCGTGCACGGTAGGAGATGGCCGAAGTTTCGAGGGACAAACTATGAAAAAGCTGAAGGGTTCGAGGGATACATTATGAAAAAAATCAATGCAAGACCCTCCCAACCAATTTTTACCATCGCCTTCTATAACGGAAGATTTTCTACCCCGTGATGAAAACAGAGTAATTATGTGATTACCAGGGCTCGCCGGAGCTTCGATCATGGTGTTGCCTGCACATTCCACACGATTAATCTCGAAACATAAAAAACAGAAGAAGAAACTAACTGAGATTTGTTTTCGTGAAGATCGAGGTAGAGGATTAATCTCGTAATCAAAGCTGTAGGGATGTAAATCGGGTAGACGATTGATTCCGTTTGATTTCATTGCTGTGAAACCTAGCA
Organism: Cenchrus fungigraminus; assembly: GCA_036936925.1. NCBI lineage: Eukaryota > Viridiplantae > Streptophyta > Magnoliopsida > Poales > Poaceae > Cenchrus > Cenchrus fungigraminus. Next base: position 25,307,191 of record CM072768.1, read on the forward strand.
CGAACTTACAAGGCTAGTGGCTTCCACCTCATCGATCGGTCTGTCCAAGAAATAGATCCCTAGTGAGCAGTATATAATTACTACCACCTAGGATTTGTGTCAGATAATTACGAGATAGAAAAACTCAACCCATGCAAGTGTCAGTCACTTGTCCAGCAACATGATTCAAGCAGCTATGGAATGATGCTGTAATTGATGGTGGGGGACCCGTACATTAAAACAGAGTTGTAATGACGGTGTGATTTTGTAACCTTGGGAAGGTTTGACGCATTATGTATGTTGTGACCACACACATTAGATTATTTCCTGTGGAAGTAAATAAATGAGTTGCTTAATCACAGAGGAGAAGGTTTTTATTTCCTCATATGAAAACGAGTAAAATACAAAGCTAGAGAGCCTCGTTGGAATGGTATTTTTTTTACTACTTCAGAGCAAAGAGTAGAAATTATATGTCAATTAGTACCTCATCCAAGCTGTGTTAAATATTATTCATGTTTCTCAGTAAAATCTCTCCTGCTGAAACTTCTCCTTGACGCACATGCATGTGTTAACTGCCCCTGAATTCTCTCATATTAAATATCGGTCAATACCGCATGTATGCAAAGCATATGCAAGCAAGTCAATAGGTTTTAGGAGGCATGTTACCAACCGGTAACCATGCAGTGACACAACATTGACCAGCAAATTGATAGTTTTACTACCTGCCTTGAGATCAATCATAATAAATCCATTAACTGCATGCAAGCAATTAATTAACTGTGCTTAAAGAATTGGAGAACAACAAACACCTCAATGTAGTCTCTCCCACACATTGGCGGCCTTTCCAATTGGCGGCTCAGCTGCATCCTCCCCCACATACAGCTAGAGCTCCTAGGTAGTAATTGCGGTGTCTCCTTTCATTATGCAGCAGCGGCACCCGACGGCGGTCCGGCGATACAAAATTCAAATTTCCTATGCCGCAGTTGAATCCTCCCAATGGTTCCAACAAATCCATCGAGATTTATAAATTCCAATCGAAAACAGACCTGATAAGCCACCTAGATCTCGTTTTACTACTCAGGAGCAAAAATAAGTAAGTTTGCGGTTAATAGCTCTCAACAGCTCTTCGTCCATGACTCACGGTGTGCGTTGAATATTATTCACCACACAAAGTATATATATATATATATATATATATATATAGTCTGAACCATATTGCCTTCACCTGCCTCGAGTTGCCTTAATTTAAAATAGGAAAGGTCTGGTACGAAGCACCTAACATTATTCTGGAGTTGTTGTAGACAATTCTCCACGGCAGTCCTCTCTCGGGTTAACTGAATAGGTGATGTTGAGCCCACTGTTGCAATGGGAACCATCGGGTGTGGCACGCCTACTGGCAACAACTAACTGGTAGTCCACATATCGAGCATGTACGGTGAAAGAGATATACACTCTTGTCATGTTCTAATCAACACGCTCAGTTTGCACTATAGGAGGAGTACCACTCATATCATCGTTAATATCTCTGAGCCATCTGATATTGTTGATAACCTACAATAATTATATATGTAACTAAAAGTACAGATTTTCTATGTGAAATGAAAAAAGATCTATGTAAAGCAAATTAATTTCAATTACTATATTACCACCTTGGCTACACGTGTCGGATCACCCATTTGCAAGGTAATCTCGCGGTGAAAGTGCAATCTTGGACGTCGAGGCAACGGGTCCTCCCAAACACTGCCACCAAGGCCAAGGCCACAGCCACCACACCCGCCACGGCGACGGACTATGCCACGACCACAGCTATTACCAAGACCACTTGATGACGACATTGTTAGCTCAAACTATATCCAAATCAAAATAACACACATTATTCACAAAACGTAGGGTTAGTTTACATAGATTGGATGAAATATATGCATAAAAAGAAAAACAAAAGGGGATAGGATTCAACATTATTATTAATGTAAATAACCTTTATGAACCAGCGACTCAGACAACCCAGATGCTGCGGGAACTACAACAATCTCACCTCACCATGGCTCTCCCATTTATAGTACTACATCACTAAGCTACAGCCCAACATCTTCTATCTAGCTACAGTCCAACATCACCGAGCTACAGTCCCCACCTAGACAGTGATGTTCGACTATAGCTAGCTATGATGTAGTGCATTATATCAAAAACCAGAAAAATAAGAGAATGCTTACATTTATTCTATATAAAACTAAAAAATACGCAATAAAAGAACTTTTTTGACAATATTAATAAAAGAATTTAATCTTCTAGTTCCTCCCATAGCTACCTAGAAATAAAAGTATTTCTAAACTATGAAAGAATGGAAATACCTAGTACAATTTTTGAATGTCTATTATTTTCTTTATGAGCATATATTTTATAAACTATATGTACAAGTAAAATTCAATTTTCTCTATATGAAAAACAAAAAAAATAAGATAATGCTTAATACAAATTTAATGAAAGAAGGAACAATGCTAGTACCATCCTAACTAGATTTTCACGTATATATACAAAATCTCATCTCTCTAAGCTCCTCCTACCTAGCTACAAATTAAAATTTCTATTTTCTCCATCTCTAAACCATAAAATAAAATTTAATCACTACAAATGAAGGGAGGATGAAGATTCGAATCTTGACAATACTTTGGAGGAGAGAAATCTTCACAAATTAATGAAAACAATTCGCAGCAATACCCTATGCTTGAGGCGCCATGGAGAGGAGGAGATTGAGCTCGGGTCGCTACGGTGAACAATGGCTCTCGGGTGGCAAGAGGAAGAAGGAGGTACGGGGTTTATATGGGCGCCGACCATTTGTCCCGGGTGGTGTTACCAGCCGGGACTAATGCTTTAGTCTCGCCTGGTAACACCAGCCGGGACTAATGCTTTAGTCTCGCGTGGTGTTACGACCCGAGACTAAAGAGGACCCGGGACTAAAGTCCGGCGGCAATAATTGCTGGACAGAGCCGTTGGGAGCCTCCCCTTTTGTCACAGTTGGTAATACCAACCGGGGCTAAAGGGGGGCGGGTATAGCACCCATTTCGGGGCACGTCGACGAAAGGCCTTTAGTCCCGGCTTCAAAGTTGAACCCGGACTAAAGGGGCGTACAAAAGCCTCCGGCTCTACCAGTGGGGCAAGACGCGGATCGAGGGGATGCGGGCGGACTGAAGAAAAAAAGGAGGGGCGCGAGGAGGCCGAGCGGAGGCACGATGGGCGACGAACCGCAGTCGACCGAGCGGTAAAAAAGTGAACTGATGTTTTTTCTACCTTCTAAACTTTTTAGGAGTAGAGATATGGCATTTCGCAGCTAAACATGGAGTCATTGACTACACAGACTACACACGCCGCAGTTGAAAATGTTGAACCAAGACGATTTGGTGCTGCACAATATATTGTTACAACTTTTCTTTCTTATATTTATTCATACAGAAAAACAAACAAGAAGAGATCAAAACAAACGGCAGGGCTCGATCACATATCAAAACAAAGACACAGCAAGCCACGACCCGTGCTGCGTACGCCATCCCACACACCAAGTGGTGAACTCACACGTCTCGGACTCACGCGCCCAAACTTTGGCTGAGCCAATAACTGGGGGCTCACGTTAGAAACTGAACTGCAAATTATTGTTCTGTGACAAAAAAATCTAAGTTGAACACAAGTTTACACGTCCGGCTCCTACAGGCTGCGTGGTCACGATCGATCTGGTTGCAGACATATATATCGATGGAAAACAATGTTTTCGACCATGCCAGTGGTACCATATTGATTTTTTTTCTCCTGCACAAGAAAAGCGGGCACAACATTATTATTTAATTTTTTGACCAGAGTCCTTTGCAAGCGGCAAGAAGCAGCCAGCAACAGAATTTACATCTAAGAAGATTATTTTAGATTCTAGTTTATCGACACCATGACAATAACTACTGTGCCTACCTACATCAATCTGGAATACACTAGTGGGCCCTCAACATCGTGCACTAGTATCACCACAAGGTCGTTCAAGCGTACGTACGGCAAGGTAGTCAATGAGATTATCCCATGATTACCAGCTAGTCACGTATGGTAGGAAAAGCGAGTAGAATGCAACATACATACCTACATCAATCTAGAATACACTAGTGGACTATAATGGAGGGGCTGTTGGGGTGGACATCAGCCTCGCACCTCAGCTTCTCTTCCACTTTCCTTATAACCTCGTCGCTGACCTTCCACTCTTCACAGAGCTTGGCGACCACACGCTGAAGGGATGGGAGGTGGCCCAAGGCCAGGTCATCAACAGTAAATTCACCTTGCGAGAAATCCTCCAGTTGTATGCAGAATTTGAATGTTTCAAGCCTGGGCATAGCTCCTTGTGGGAACATTGATGGCACCATTGCAAAATAACCAGAGAGTTCACATGTTATCATTACTGGGAAAGCATCAGGGCTGACCACGAATGACCTTTCCTGCTTTTGGATGTGGTCTTCATACACTTCCATGTCGAGATCACGAAGAGCCGGAAGCATCCCGAGGACTTGGATGTCCTCTCTTCGCAATTGATACACCGTTATATACAGCTGGGAGAGGTGGCCAACAGATTCAGGATTAATCCATGCTGGGAGCATACGGATTACTTTGAGGCGCATATAGCGCAGGTTGGGTAGGGACACTGAAGCAGAGCCATCGAGATCAGCTGCCACGCCACATGTGTCTACATCTAGTATTTCGATTTTGTGCAGCTTGCCTACGGACACCACCAAAGTTGTACACAGGCTTTTATCCAAAAATCCATCTTCATTGTCACTTTCTAGAATCACAACCAGCATTCTCAGTTGCTTCATGTGGCCCAGCTCTTCAGCATCATCTGCAGAATCCACTCTAGCCCCGCCTAGTAGTTCTAGTCATTTTAGGTACCTCAATCCATTTGGCAGTCTTGTACTGTAATCAACACTGAGGAACATCAGTCGCCTCAGACCTAGAATACTTGACGGTAGCTCTTTTATTTTAGTGCCAGATAAGTCCAAAGTCTGCAAAAACTGTAACCTGCCTATCTCTACTGGCAGGTCACCAGCGTATCCTGTATCCGATAGACTTAGAAACCGTAGGTGAGATAGGTTCCCTACAAAAATCACATTTGGATGGTCCTTGAGATTGCAATCTTCAAGATCCAATACACGCAAAAGATGGCAGCTTGAAATGGACCGCATGGAACTAACTACAACAGTACTAAACACACTAAGGGACCTTAACTTTGACATTTCAATTGGACGCCATGTAGTATTGCGGAGAGATAACAGCGAACCTTGCTGTGAGAACATGGTGTGCTCTGCTTTTCATCACCTAGTACAATGGTAACAAAACTTTGTTCTCTTGACAAGGAACAAATGAGTTCAAGTACCATATCATGCACACGGCAAAAATCAGGGGTACCATCAAAATCTGTATCTGCTACTTGAATTAGGCTTCTATTTAAAAGCTCATTGAAGTATCTCTCTCCAACTTCAAATAAACTCTGGCTACCTTCTTCATGTTGGACAAAATCTTCTGCAATCCATCTCCATATCAAACGATACTTGTTAATCTCATAGTCTTCTGGAAATGTACTTAGATACAATAAACATGTCTTCAAATGAGAAGGTAGATCATAATAACTAAGAGATAAAATCCTTCTCATATTGTCCATATCGTTATTGTTTCCAAGACCCAAACCAATAGACTGATACAACATGTTCCACTCTTTTATATTTCCCAACTTATTTGCAAGCAGGCTTGATGTAGTAATGATAGCTAATGGCACACCTCCACATTTCTTCAAAAACTTCTCGGATAATTCAGAAAAATCTTTAGGGCATTTGTCTTCAGAACCAAAGATTCTTGTGTAGAACAATAATTTAGAGCTCTCATAGCAAAGTGGTTTCATCTCATAAAAACAACCAACTTCCGTAGCAACATCACGCTTGCGTGTAGTGATGATAATTTTACTTCCCAAGCTATTGTCATCCAGAGCATGCCTTATTGTGTTCCATGATTGAACATCCCATACATCATCTATAACAATGAAATACCTACATATGTGAAAGTGAGCCAAAATAGAAGTAAACAGACATCAGTATTTGAAAATTACCTATTTATTTATTTGAGATGGAATCTATAGTTATTGACATGATGTTACAGAGGAATTATATATTGAAAAATAATGTTGGGAGTACTACAATAAGAACAGACAAGTTGTAGTACAGTCATTTAACAAATTTCTATATGAAAAGCATAGAAGTAGTATAATACATATGATAAATAGTCTACCTCTTGTCCTTGAGGAAATCCCGGAGTTCATCAATTAACTGCCTCTCATCCAGTATTATGAAATTCGATCGCATCACGTAACCAGCAACCTTCTCAAGAGCCATGAGAATGTCTCTGAAGACCTTTTTCAAATCTGGCTGCTGGCCAACCGGAACAAAAGCTTTGACAGGGAAGTTCAAGGTAAGTTTCTCATACACTGCTTTGACAAGAGTGATTTTGCCCAATCCTCCAGAACCAACAACAGAAACAATCATCATCTCTTTGTTGGGAACATCATCATCATCTCCTATGGTAAGCATGTGTATGAGCTTATTCATCGGCTCATTGATGCCGACGAGCTGTGTCACTTTGTTGTAGAGAGCCGAGAGGCGAGGATCGATGCTTGTTCTGGCAGTTGGCTTAATATCATCAGCTGTGTACCTGCCACGCAGCTTGGCCATATCCTCCAGCTGCTTGCTGAGTGCATCGATCGCACCGGCAATCTTATGGCGAGCCTTGGCTTTGCTTAAGCTAAAGATATTGCCAATCTTCTTCATCAGGTATTTGACCTTGGCTTCATCTGCTGGCTCCTTATTAGCACCCCCGTCGACACGGACGAGAAATGTGTCAAGGATGTCCTCCATGTCGTAGGATGCCTCCCTGACATCACGAGCCCAGAGCAGGACCAGCTCGTCGAGCTCGTGCGGTGGAACCTGCGCCACCTTGCGGAGGACGGCGTGCATGCTCTCCAGCTCCCGAGCGCCAGACCTGATTTGGTCCTTGACGCCGCTCTGCAGCTTGTACTCATCCTTGAGTAGCTCTAACAACTATGAGGGGAGCTTGCCCAGGGAACCCGTCACCACGTCCATGCTCGGGTGCTCTCCTAGGGTCTTACTCCCTCCCGCAGTCCCGCTGACTTCTTGCTTCTTCAACCCAGCACAACAAATCTGCATGAGACACATGAAAATCTGAATCCTAAAATAAACTTTTAAGGGGAAAAATACGTACGTATTTCCATATGAACAGAAAGTTTACAAGCTATGTAACGTTAGATGCAAGTAAAATAAGACAAAATTTTCAAGAACAAAACATCATTTTCCAATAATATCTGAAGTTTCAATTCACCTAGATATTAGGAGTCTTGGAGACGAGCGGCTTAGCTTCCCAGCGAGCAGCTATGACGATGCAGCAGGCCCAACAATGGTGAATGACCTAAGGCGCTCCGGCTCGATCGTCTGAGGGCGTAGCATGCGGCCACTCTCATAGGGAATGAAGTGCAAGCTGGGGCGCTTGATGATGAATTACAGATGCCGAATGGGCACAAAGAACGGAAATGTGCGAGTGAGGACTCACCGGTTGCCTAGTGCTCTCGGGTCTGCAGATGCCAAATGCGGCTACAGGGAAAGGTAAAAGTATTGCTCCAGCACATCACCTCCCTTTCGGTGGCCAAAGCATCTCCTTTCTCCTTTTTCTTCCGTCGGTGGTCAGAGAATTTTTCTTTCCTTTTCTTTTTCAATGTGGCAGTGAACTTTTGCTTTCAATATCTTTGCACCAACTAAACTTTTGCTTTCAATATCCTTGCACTAACTAAACGAATCTGCATTTTCCTGGGAGCAATACAAAACTAAGTCAGTGGGGTTAAGACCGCCTCACGGTTTTCATTAAAAGAAGGGAACTATGTAAATTCACTTCGAGAAGGAATCGAACCCGGGTCTCTGGTTGCGACAATACATCAGCTCTCTCTAACCAACTAGGCTAGAGGACCTTTGCTTCCTCGGAGCAATAATGCTGGCAGCTTGTTTAATTATAAGAGTGGGACTTGCTAAGAATAATTTGAGCACTCATATGGGTCGTTAGTGCTTTCCACATGTGTTGCTGTTGCTGTACGTGATACCACTGTAGCCCGTCACTACTTTGCTGTAGGGATAAAATTAACGAAATAAAGTGCATTTGGTTGCCCTTTTCTTCTCCTTGAGATTGATTCTAGCAATGTTTATATATTATGCATCAAAGATCATCTACTTTGCTTAAATTATTTGCACTAACCAAGACGATCTTCCTTTTTCCTTTTGCTAAAGTAAAGTAGACAGGCCCTGTGGAAGAGGGCATTATCTTGGGCTGATCATTATCCTTTCCCTTAGAAATGTCTGCACTAATCGCCTTAATATAATCATCATCATTCCGCAGAGTGCAGCAAGACTCTATAGACCAGATGTAAGGATCATGACCCTTACCGCCTCTGATCTAAAAAATGGACGAAATATGTTCATTTCTTATTCCCATCCGATGAAATCAAAGTTTCGTCTGCTGCTGAGACGATGATGGTACATTTCTGTATTTTTTCCAAAACTTGCGTATTGATATGTAATTCCCAAATATTTTAATACTAAAATAACAAAAATTCCAAGGGTCATATGCCCAGAACAGAGCACAAGGAAACAGAGCATGCGAGCATTGAAATGCTTGTATTCCACATCCAGTTCCATGAGATATTGTAAGGTTAAGTGCATGCGGGGAATCAAATAATTTATGTTTAGTGTCCAGCTAAAGCATGATGCAAATGGCAATGTCGCAGGGGTGCCTAGCAATGTGTTGCGATTTAACTTGTCATCAGAAAGGGTTGATTTGAGCAGTAGTTGTTTCAATCAACCATACGCTAGCCTCTCACCCATTGGGTTGTGTATATAAGAAAAATGTAATAATTAAAATGTAGCACTTTTTATTAGACTCGCTGTGTTCTTTCTCACACCAGTGATTAGATTCGGGAAACCAATTGAATTGACCTATATTTGTACTGTCTGTGATTATCCTTAGCAGACACTGGGTTTATATTATAAATTAATCTTTCCATCTCTCTTCATATCTCGAGCAAACTGGCGTCAACATCACATTTCAGGGTTCGCTGCTACTTTTTTATTACAGTTCGATCTTGATAAACGAAGAAATATTCATCCATCAACACGCTCATGTATACCTCGTCTACCCTGTCATCACAGTCATGAATTTACTTAAGCCTAACATCACACTTTGGGTGCTCTAATAAACTTCTAGTAAGATTCAGATATTAATAAATTGACTTGAGATAATACTTTGGCATTGATGCACACGTACGTAGAAAAATAAATGCAGAGAGGAGAGCAGAGATCAATTTTTGTTTGTGGAAAAAACAGCCAAGCAATGGATGTCAGCCTGTTCGTTTGGCTGGTGGCTGGTGCTTGGTGCTGATTTGTTCTGAGAGAAAAGTACTGCTGGCTGGTGGTTGGTGTCAGAGGGTGCATGGAATTTTGCAGCAATGCTCGTCATGCCGCCATCATTATTTTGTACTCCCGATCCCTAAGGTTCAGCCAAGCACACAAGATCAAGGATCAGAGTGGAGTGAGATTTCCTCCTGAAAGAATTGTACACGGAGAACGGGAAGCACCATTGAAGAACATGTGCATTATTGAGGGAAGTGCAGTGAGCATGGAGAGTTGGAGATTTTCTTGATGAAAGTGCAGTCAGCAAGAGCAGCGGAACCAGTCAAGGAGTAATAAAGAGAATGATACATAACAAACCCAACAGATAAGAGAAACACATGAAAGTTTATATAAAAAAGAGTTCATAACTGTCCATGCAGCAAACAATTAACTGCGATTTGGTAGGGTACAGAATATGACTGCCAAAATCAGATTGCTCGGACTCTCAACATGTCCTAAGCTGCTTGATCGGTATCATTCAGAGAATTTCAAAGATGGAAAAGTACAGCCACAACATGAATTTTGTTCTGCGGTTGTTGGCACACGACACAACTTCTTCTATTCCTTAGATAACGCAGCCCGCGGTAAAACAATATGTTATTGTGGCGCTGGTTTGGTTGCCTCCAATGTCCTATCAGATCAGCTTAACGACTACATGTCATTTACCAAGAGTGCAGCTGTCGTACCATCTACTACTTAAGCAATTTTCTATTCTGTCTCAGTAGAGCTACCAGTGATATGAGAAGGTTTAGCTTGTCATTCAAAAAGGGCCGAACAGCGCCTGTCAATCATATACTTCTTGCCTGTTTGGAAACAAAATAAATTGAAGCACCTTTCATTCGAGTAATAACCTTGTTGGTTTGCATTGGTTCTTAAGCGAAATGCATGATCCATGTATTAACTTTACTGGAATCTATCCTCAGCAGCCACTGGGTTTGTATCCTTTCATTCTCATCGGTTTCACATCTAAACATTGTTACTAGTTCTGTGACCAAAAATCCTGATCCAAAAACAGAACTACAAAAATGATCTGTAGGTGCGATCAGCTTGGCATTTCCAGGTGCGGGCGGCGGACCCGCTCCTAGCTGTCGCTTTTACAAATACATATTTTCAGGAGTGGGTGCAACGCCCGCACCTAGAAAACCATTTTCAGGTGCGGGTGATGGCGTCACCTGCTCCTGGAAATGTTTTTCCAGTGCAGATGATACCATCTTCCGTTCCTCAAAATATCGTTCCCGCCAAATTTTTCATGCTAAATTTGTAAATGCAGTTATCAAATTAATAACTCATTCAAATTGAACACAACAATGCTAGATTTACGAGAAAATTAATAACTCATTCAAATTGAGCATCAACCACTAGCTAATTCATACAAGTTCATAAGATGGTATAATGCGTGAAACATGCATGCATAATGTTACATAGGTCTAGGTCTGGCACGCGCACATAGAAATGGAAAATAGTTAATGTCTCCAATCATCCATCCTACAACTCCATCAAAATAAGCTAGAGCGCGTACGAGTGTACTCTCCTCCGCTTCCCGATGACTGTCATACACAACACTGCAAATATCAAATAATGGAGCATCGAGTTCTTCTAGCCTGTAGAAAGTTAGAGTTGCTCGGTGCTTCCAATTTCTGGTGAACAACGGTTGCCCACCATAGTAATCCAATCCAATTCTTTCCACGACTTGACTAAGAATCGCACGGAAGAATATTGAGGCATAGTTTGAACCACAGAGATCTTACACAATAAGATGATGATACGATATAATAACCTTATGAAAGTTAAAAATATGTAACACAAACAAATTAATTAAGAATGAATAAACAGGATATATCTTATACCATATCTTAATGAGCTCTGCAAAGCCTCTCAGCAATATAAACCACATTGCTTTCACCCGTCCTGAGTTGCTTTATTTTAAAATAGAAAAAGTCTGCCACTAAGCACCTAATATTCTGAAGCACCTGTAGACATTTCTCTATGACACGAGTTAACGTAATAAGTGCTGGTTGACCCACTGCTGCAACGGGAACCTTTGGGTGTGGCATGCCTACTGGCAAGGACCGGTGATCTACACCTCGAGCAGGTACGGAGAAAGAAATATGCATGCAGTCTTGTCATGTTATCAACACACTCAGTTTGAACTACAGGAGGGGTACCAAACATATCCTCGACAATATCTCTGAGCCATCTAATATTGTTGATAAGCTGCAATAATATATATATATAGAACCTGTATGCTGTAGCTGGCCACAAAATAACTAATTCTGTGGCCGGGTCCAATCTCGTCAACCGGTCCGTCCCGTGCGTGCAGCCCGCTCGTGCCTTCCTCGGCTCGTCAGTCTAGTGCCCGTGCTCTCGGCTCCGCTTATGTAGCTCCGGCTCCACCGATCACGCGTCCCCAAAATTGCACCGGTTTGCGTCATTGACCATCTGCAACCTTCAGCAGATGCGCCGCGGGGTCTCCGTCTGCAGCGGGGCTCCTGTTGGTCGGAGCGGCGGCCTGGTGTGGCGAGGGCCCCTTCCCTATTCCCTACGGGCTACGGCGTTGCACTCCCGCACGGGTGACCTCTTCTGGAGCGTTCGGCCGCTGATGGCGTCAGATGAGCAGGCAACGGCAATCCATGGGGAGACCCTGACCCAGTCTACACACGAGATGGCTTGCCTCTACGGCAATTGGACCCTCGTCGGCGTGGGTCAGCTTGGTGGAGAGACTGCGGCAGCCGATGACTTCTTGGCTTCAACCGCAATTAGGAACCGCAATTACAAGTTTGGATCCAAAAAATCCCCATCAGCGCACAGGAAAGGGATTGTAAGGTGAGTACCTGCGCATATCCTCATCCTGCAATATTTCTTTATTCATGGACGTGATTTCCTCATGAAGCAACTCGATCCAACATTGGATCCGCATTGTCCCTGCATCCCTCTGCAGCTGCTCGATTTGCAGGCGGTACCTGATGGATCTCTATCGTGGAGCACACCCAAGGCCGCAAGAACAGAGCACGGGATGGAGCTAATCGCTGCATGTACGACCTAGGCACCTACTTGCCCCCAAAGATCCCTACTGGCCACCACAGAAAATCTACTTGTAAGCATAATCGATCTTTTTTCATCTTATTTTACTAGCAATAGAAGGAAGTGATAGATCGGAGAGTGAGCCCCTCCCCTGTTGCAGTAGTTCGAGTTCTGATAATTGTGGTGACACATACAATGTTCAGATGAATTTTTTCTGCAGATATCTGTTATAGTAAATGTGTGGCTCTGTGTTGCCTAATTAGCATAGATACAAACTTCCCCTGTTGTGTTTCTCTACCGAAGACACTAGGTAACAGTGATCTGATTTCTCCACTAGGAAGACACTAGGAAATATGCTCCCATCTGTTTTTGTTTGTTTCCATGTAGTCAGATTTACCACTTTATGGGCCAGGCTGTATACATTTTTTTATCAAATATATTATTGAATGATTGATCATGCTTGTAGTAAATTACTAGGCTGCATATATTGTACGCAATTCACATAATTTACTAGATTTGCTTGATCACTCAGAGTGGTAAATTAAAGATATAATTTACTACTTTTGGTAGATCTTGATTGATCACACACTTAAGTTTTCAAGTTTATCGGTCCAAGTTTTTATCATCTGTGCAGCATGACAGTAAATATCATCTTTGGGTAAGTCCTACTAGTACACCTTGTCCATTGGGTTCAGTTGGAAAAACAATGTTTATCTGTCTCTGATCATTGTGTTATTACTATCATCTTTGGGTAAGTCCTACTTATTATCATTCATGTAGTTCACTGATCGTAATATTCCTTCACTATATATGTAGGAAAAAAGCCCAGTTTAGATCAGAGCTGCTCTTTTACATGCTTGTACTGCCCATTGAACACTAACCAGAAGCTTCAGGCTGGACTTGAGGCACACAGACGGTCTTGTTATGGTGGCACTCAAAACACATGGAGATATAGTGTTCTGATGTACGTTTTGTGTTTTTCATTATGGAAAAAATGGATCGATGGATATATGCTGGTATACCAAAGTGCTATTCTTATTTCTGTGGTGTTAGATCCTAATATATCATTATTGTGGTAACTCCCCATCATCCTCTCAAACTATCTGAATTATCCTAAGTATTTCACAGGCAATGGGTCTTGTCTCTGTTGTAACTGGTTCCTTGGAATATCATGTGTTCTGTGAAATTATGGTAAATTACGACATAGAATGAATGACATATCAATTCTAGTAAGTTGACTGCATTGTTGTCTGAAACCATTCGAGTTATTATAAGTATGTCATAGTAAATTAATCTTTGCTATGTATAGTAACTGGTTCCTCAGAACTTTATTATAAACAAATCTTACCTTAGTAAATTGATACTACTACATGTAAATACAAACAAATAGTAAATTGTGTCCAAAATAACCAAAAAGTAATAGTAAATTGTGTAATAATGTAACTCATCATGTGAATCATATATTATTACTTGAGCCATTGTCGTAATTCACGTGCTACCAAATACCAAATTCCGTTTTCTTACCTGGGTCATTCTCGTAGGCTCGTAGCCATTGTGCACGTGAACAAAAAGAACCCAAGCACATTGTGTAACCCAACCCTACAGAGCGCTCAGGTGCATATTTTATTTAGTAGTAAATGCAACGGTAATCACGGTCATTTACTAGAGGAAGCTGGCCCCTACCGGCTCATATGCAACCTGCATGTCGGCTCGCTTGCCCTGGCCTAGCTCGATGGCTTCCTACTGTTGCGCATGCAAATGGAAACGGAAAGGCAGGAAGCCGCGCTGATTGGACGGGCAGGCTGACCGTGTCTGGGATCTAGATGTTGTGCACCTGGTGCGTTGGATAGGCTGGCCACAGAATAAGCTATTCTATGGCCGGCCGCAGAGTATATATATATATATATATATATATATATATATATAGCACCCTGGGTACTGAATAATATTGGCATGTGTGGTCGTATCTGGTCAATTGTGCTAGAAGGCATCCATGATGGCACGCTACTGAGTCATGTGATCTGGAATTCTTCTGGTGAAATTGATCTTGCCAATGATCTTGATGTTGAATATACTTCGTTATTCCATCCTGCTACCTTACATTTCAATTTGATGCCCTGTCCGGCATTTAAACCATGCACTATTGTCCAACCTTATGCTTTATCTTTGTTCGTTTGTTTCTAGGATTATTTATTTTTCTCTAGTTTTAAGTTAGGGATACGGAACCTGCTGAGTCAATTGGTAAATCTTGGCTCACTTTGTACGTTTGCTGTGTGAAAAAATTGTTGGTCCCATGACTTCTATGTATGTATGTATGTATGTATGTATGTATGTATGTAACTAAAATTAGAGATTTTGCATGTGAAGTGTAAAAAAGATATCTATGTAAAGGAAATGTCTGGATCATTATATTACCACGTTGGCTATTGCCCCACATGACGGATCACCCATTAGCAAGGCCATCTCGCAGTGACAGTTCAGTCCTAGACGGCAAGGCAACGAGTCCTCCAAGCCACCGCCACCAACACCGTCAAGGCCACGACTGCCACGGCTGCGGCCACGGTCACGACCAACAACACTCGACGACCACATTGTTTTCAAACTACACCCAGACTAAATACCACACATCATTCTCACATTTCAAAGAGCTATATATCGATCAAATATTCACCGAAAGTAGGGTTTTACACAGATTGAATTCAATGCGTAAAAAGAAAAACAAGGGGGGTTGAATCGGAGGCCTGCGACTGCTGGGGAGACCAGACGGCCGGCGACGGGTGGACACACAGAGAAGAAGGAGAGAGAGCGGGCGCGGGGATGAAGAAGGGGCCACACGTGGCAGCGCGCGCGGGGGCGAGGGATGTACCTACTGGCGGCGTCGGCACGCGCTATAAATGATGGAGGGCGTGTCGGGTATGTCGTCGAGCCGGGGAGAGGGGCGGCACGGCACGCGGTACAATATGGGTCATATATCCTCGTTAGGGTTTTCCATTGAGATTATTCTCTGATCTTCTTGTAAGACGCCACCATTGGCGTTGTTGTAACCTAACTCCCGGCATAGTGAAGTTCTTGCTGGCTGGTGCCCGTGGTTTTTCTTTCACGTGTTGAGAGGGTTTCCCACGTTAAATCTCGTGTCCCTTTGCGGTTTGATCTTTTACTTTGCGTTGATTATTTGCTATTGTTTTGTAACAGGGCGGTGCGTGGTATCGTACACAGTGGGCTGGGGAGGAGAGGCGTCACATGGTATAGTACACAACAGGCTGGGGAGGAGGGGCGTCGCGTAGTACAATACACGACGGGTCGGGGAGTAGGGGCGGCCCACGGTACAGTACACGGCGGGCCGTGGAGGAGGAGCGGCGTGCGGTGGGTACACGTACAGCGGGCCAGCCGGGGAGGAGAGAGGATGGTGGCGGCAAGAGGATGCAGGCGACATGGGAAATTTTGGCAGCCTGCCAGCGTCCCTCACGTCAAGCGAAAACGGGCTAAGTCCTCGAAGCGCGCGAGTTATATGGCTAGAGGATTTTCAGGTGCGGGTGACGCCATCACCTGCACCTGAAAACAATTTTCAGGTGCGGGTGACGCCATCACCCACACCTAGAAATCCTCCCACATATTTCTTTTTTAATGTAAAATATTTTTTCGACCTATAAAATGACCTCAAATGAAAAACTTCACAACTATGAAGTTTTATCTCTCATGGAGACCTACAATTTTGGTATAGAGTTTGTATTCATATGAGGTGAAATGTGAAAGTCGGTACATGAAAAATACATCTACTACACACATTTGCATAAAAACACCACATCAAGAATATAGTAGAATTAATTACAACATTACAAAATAGTCTTGGATTACAAAATAGTCTTCCATTATTATACATAAAATAGAGTAGAATTAACTACTACATAGTTAATTAGTATCTAGGATCATGCACATCATGATCGCGATTCATCAGAAGATACAAACTATAATTAATATCAATTATGTTGATTCCAAAGAACCTATCAACATAATCTAGTGCATCTATGTATGCACTATTCCTAGCCATGTAGGGCGTCAAGATTGTTTCTCCAAATATTTGCACCAAATTCGTTGCTGATGATATTGTAATGTCAGCTTGCCAACCGCTACGTACTGGACTTGGGTGTGGTATTATGGATGTTCATCTAATGTTTTGTAGAACTTGACATAAGACTTCGCACATTCCTTGATCAGCATGCATGTAACTATTATACAGTGCGTCCTAGATTGAAGTGACAACTAAGAAAAGTGTTAGTATATATATATATATACACGTGCAAATCGGCAATTGATTAGTAAATGAAAGTTTCAAAATAACGAGTAATAAGTGTTTATTTACATACAATGGACGATTCATGCGATGGTGATATCCGTTTACGTATTTCAGTGTCATTGAGGATATTATGTTCCAAGGCTTTAACCTTCTAGTAACCATAGTCTGGGAATACATGTCTTTTTTGATGTTCTATTTCGAAAAGTGTCTTCAATTAACATGTATATTAACTGTTTCACCAATTACTTGCTCTAGCATGCCTGCACAATTATTTGCTAGAGAAACCATATAACTTCCTCGCATCGGACTCACTTGTGAATGTACCACCATAGGAGCTTTTTTAGTCACCTTATATATAACTTGTTCTAACCATTCCATTGGTGAAATCAGCTTCAGTGCAAATTAAAATACTAAAAATTGTTATCATAATAACAATAAAAAATAAACATGGAAAAATATCAAGGTCGTTACTATTTACCACATTCTGACGTAATTCTTGTGTAACAGGCACGGGTTCATGGTCGACGGGAAAGGAAGGTCCAACAGGGTGCGCTGGAGGTGGTTGTGTAGGGTCCGGTGGACCTCTGTATGGGCGACGTATCGACATTCTACAAAATTTAATAAAGAGTACATAACAAATAAAGGAATAGTAAAAAGTATGAAAATTTAATAATTAATAAAAAATGTAATAAATAGTACATATTTTAATTAAATAAAAGAAGCTAAGGGAGAGAGCGGCTGAGGAGGATGGCGGCGCGAGCACGCGGGGCCGGGCCCGGAGAGACGTATTGGCGTCTGGTGTGGACTCACGAGCGGAGTAGGGGAGCGCGCGTCGGCATCGCCACACGCGTGACCATCGGTGTGGAATCGCACCCAGAAGCTGGCTGGGGGACAAAATCTAGCAGCGTGACGGCATGTTTCAATCGATATGAAAATTGCCATGTAACGGCTAGCAATGCTCCAATTATTGACCCACATTTTCAGAATGAGAATCGGAAAAAGTCTAGATCACCCCTCACCTATGGGGAGTGGACTACATAATCCTCTGGCATATAAAATGGTATATATCACCCCCTGAACTTTACAAAACCGGTCAAATAACCCCCTAAACCAGTTTTGAAAAATTATAGTAAAACACAGAAAAATCATAAAATGGAAAATCCAATTGTGTTAATCCTATAGGAGTTCATAACGCAGCAAATCCTGCACTTCCCTTGTTGCTCTGGAAAGTGCGGTGGCAGTTGCTTATCTGGTAAAACATGACGTTGTTGTGGTTGTGGGTTGGTAACCTCCAATATCACATAAGCTAAATTACATGTTACTACATGATGCCCAGAAAGCAGCAGTACCATTTACCAAGTATGCATTTATCTGTTCTGTTTTCTCTTCCCTTGAAGAGACAGGTGAAGAATGTATATATGAGAAGGGGCAGGGTATTTAAAGGGCTCTTTTACGGTGGACCATACCACTGTTGGAAAAGTATCAGTATGAAAGGATCCGACGGCTGAGATTAATTGTATACCACCACAACTTAGCACATGTGGTATAGGGTGGTATACATATGTGGTATAGGTGGTATAGGGGTATTATTGGAAGTTTATCTCGGTGGCATAAACGAAATATATGATTTCTTCATTTCCATTTTTTTCATTTCCCTCAGGTGATATGGCCAATTTTTTTTAAATTTCAAACGGAAATTTTCATTTCAAATTTCGAAAATGAAAAATTTCAATTTTTTCTTTTCAAATTTTCGTGCTATATTCAATTTTTTTCATTTCCCTATAGTGGTATGGCCAAATTTTTTTCAATTTTCAAAACTGAATTTTTTGTTTAATTTTTTTCATTTCCTCTGGTGGTATGGCCAAATTTTTTGCAAAATTTAAAAACAAAAAATTTCAATTCAAATTTCAAAAATGAAAAATTTTCAAATTTTTCATTTCAAATTTTCCTTGTGGCATAAACGATTTTTTCTCGACCCGAGGTTACCAAATTTATTAAAAGATTGCAAAAATTACCTATTTAATCTTACCAAAAATAGTCATATACTGCACACCACCATCTAGTGGTATGGTCCACCGTAAAAGAGCCCTATTTAAATGCCCCAGATTTGCTAGAACCTCACAGAACTGTGGTGATTTATATTGTCATTTGAAAAGGGTGAATAATGGTTAGTCCGATCAGTCGTACAATTCTCACCAGTTTGGATAAAAAAGTTAAAATGAAGCATTTTTTTAATAGAGTAACCGTGTTCACTTTGCAGTGGTGTGTATACACAATGCAGGATCACTTTAATAGTGTTCACTACACGCAAACTGCACTCCTTGTTTTGTTTGCTTCTTTAATTTAGTCATTGAGACTTCAATTTCTAACATAGTAAGACGATGAGATTGCCCAACAAAAGCCTTGATTATGAGCGGCCTAATCACCAAGGTTGGTTGTCGCATGTGTTGTAATTCTCATCAACAATCACTATTGTTTCCCAAATATAGCTATATTTTTGTATCTTTGACAGACTGAGGACTGAAAATGGTGAAAAGTCTAAACTATCTTCTGTATTGAGCTTGTCTAAATTTATTTGCATGCAACAAAGATAAGCATGCATGACGTCATATGGATGAAAATAGATGGGATGAATATGTTTGTCTGTTCACGGCTTTCTCAGAAGAACCCTTAGAAACTTAAAAATAATTATACTATGAGACAAATTTTGATCAAACACGTGGTAACCAAGCGCATCAATTTGTGTGTATCCATGTAGGAAACCATTGTACTAGGAAGATGAAGTTTGCTGAATCTTAACATTGTCACCAGAATCCCTCGTGCCATTGTCATTCGTTTTTTTCCTTACTTTCCCCGATTTTAGTTTTGTTACCTATTGTGGACCAGAGCGTCCAAGGACCCGTCGATGGTCGTTTCTCAGTGATGACTGATTGACAATGTGGTGTGACCTGACTTTTGGCCTAGTATTGCAGGTGTTGGTTGCGGCTTCGTTTGCGTTGTTGTAGGTCTTTGCCGAGGTGGCCTCAGGGTGATGGAGAGACAAGTAGGCTTGGTTCGAGGAACCCAGCGGCCGACGGGATCAAGTGCGAGTCGCATGGTGCAAGAAGAGTAAGATGAAGTCATGAACATGAAGCCGGTGCAACGGTGGTGGCCAAGTCAAGGAACGATGTATGACCGAGTAAACCGTCCGGGCGCCGGAGGTGAAAGGCTTGGCATGCTCGACGCTTGGCGTGGCGAGGTTAGGCCGTGTACCCGGGGTTTGTTGGTTTGGTCACAAAACCATCAGAGGAGGGTTTCTCGGTTTGGCCCTCAAACCGAGCTCGAGGGCCTGGTGTGATGAAGATGGGATCCGGGCGCGTCGGCAAGCTTCGAGGCGGGGGACACGTCGCATGATCACAGAGCTTGCGTCGGAGGGAAGCAAGACTGCGTTGGATGCGTATACGCTCGATTGGAATATCCATAAACTTGACCAAATTGCCCCTGAGGGGTGTCTATCTTCCATTTATGTTGTAGGCGTAGTGTGGTCTTTTGCCTCCACTAGAAGACATCATATATATAGCTCTAGAGGGTGGATGGCAACTCATCCGTCTAGATTCCTTCTCATTTCCTTTGCTCCAAAGGCTAGATTGTCTTGTATAGAATCTGACCTCTGGATGTATGGAAGAATTCTGCATTGTGATTCTATCTCTTTCTTAGTTCCTAGTGATTTTTGTTGCATTTTCAGAGCTATTTTTGGGTGATTTTCGTTCGTCAAATTTGGGGGTGTTTTGTCTGGTTTTCTTTGAGGGGATCACACATGAGTTCCTTGTGACTCTTTTCTTGGTGATCTTGTGTCCATGTTGACGATGTATTTTGGTGCACCAAACATGTTCATTACACTTTGGTTTGAGCTTGATTATGGAACTAACCCGCCACTAGGCACACTAATGATATAACAAGTTCAACTTTGTATGTGTATTTGGAAGTGTTGTGTTTTTGCAGGAAAACAAGGACTAAAAGGACGGATTCACAACAAGTTCAAAGGAGCAAATGAGGAGTCCCGTTCGTGTACAAGTGCATGATGAAATCACTCCCAAAGGTGGCAAGGACCGAAGTGTTACAAAGGAACATCCCCGAGGATTGAAGCGTAAAAGACCGAACTTCATGCGAGAAGACCCTCTATCTTGGATGCGAGGATGACGTCGCCAAAATGACATAATTGACGGGGGGAATGTGCAAAATGGCAAGAGGACCCACGCGGGCGAAGGGGCGACCGAACCGGGTAGGGATGGACCTGGGTCGGTCGGCCTGGACCATTCCTGGGTCGGTTCGGCCCCCCATTTCTTGAGCATGAAGATGATGCAACCCTAACTACGTGTGGGCGCCGCCATTCGCAGGGAGAGAGCCATTCACCCGAGAGGTCGTCCACAAGATAGAGAGGAAGGAGAGGAGAGAGATCATTCGCGAGAAGGATCGCTTGAGTCCAAGGAGGCAACCACAAGTGGAGGAGGACGTCAAGGCCCTGTCGCGACACCCCCGGAGGAGAAGGAAGACACCATCGGAAGCGTCACCATGATCAACGGCACCATGCTTAGCGCCTTGATGGGGTAAAACTTCTCATTTGTCCATGGGGTTGTAAACGTTCTTGAGATGTAATCGCTACTTTTATGGTTTCAATCTATCAATCTAGTGTTGAAGTGCTTTTCATGATTAAGGTTAGCTACCATGCTTTTCGGGAGCATAGATCTGTCTACTCCCTTAGAACCCTTCAATACACTGTGATCATCATAGGTCTAGTCATGAATACCTTCGTGTAGTGATAGTACGAGGGGAGGGAAAGGGCGAAACCGTGGTCACAACCCGCGATAGATTAGATCGGTTTTGTATCTCTAAGCGGTTGCATGTTCAAGTATCGTAAACCCTATGGGCAAGTGTCTTTATATCTTTTGAGTCTCACAACCCTCTCTAGTGTAGCGTAGTAGTCTTTAGATTAGTCTTTAGTTAGGGGTTGGTTAGTTAACAAGGTTAGTGCTAGATCAAACGCTTGTAATCCCCTTGCTCCGCGGATTGACAAGAACCTAGGGAATCCCCGTGGTGAAAAATGTGTAGGTCCGTACGCTTGCGGGTCGTAGGTGGATACGTGTTTTATCCGTCAACAAGCCCCTTTTTCTGGCGCCGTTGCCGGGGAGCAAGCCAGTTTACATCGTTTGATTTTGCGTTTATTTTGATTATTGCTAACATCTAACCCCTATAACCTAGAAAACCACTTTATTTTGTTTTTGTTTTTTTTCTGTTTTGTTGTCTAGATGGCGTTCGCCAACCACCCTTTGGAAGAACCGGAGAAATCGCTATGGGATTACGCTAGCCCTCGATGTGAAGATATCAAAGTACAAGAGTCGGATTCGAAGCTCGAAGCGACCAAGTATGAAATCAAAGCTAGGATCATCAAGATGGCGGCGGCAACCCCATTTAGAGGGATGGAGACGGAGAACCCGTATAGACACATAAAGCATTTCACGACGCTATGCAACACGGTGCGTCAAGAAGGAGTTCCCGATGAATGGTTCAAGTCGAATCTCTTCCCCTACTCACTTGCCGGCGAAGCAAAGACATGGTACTCGTTTGCGTCCTTCGAAGTTGAAAGAAATTGGAACAAGTTGACGAAGAAATTTTGTGAGAAGTTTTTTCCAATAAGCAAGGTCCAACATCTAAGGAGGCAAGTGATCACCTTCACGCAAGGAGAAGAGGAAGGGATAGACCAAGCTTGGAATAGATTTAATGAGTTGATTGAATAAGGACCAAGCTCGGCTTCTCCGGTGACGTGCTTTTGCATACATTTTTCTTTTCCCTAACCCCTAGTTGCATGGAACATGTTCAAATGTGTGCAGGTGGGGATCTCAGGGAGAAAACACTCATGGAAGCCGCTCAACTTTTACAAAAGATTAGCAAAGCGGCGGCCATACGAAGAGATTGGGAAACACGACTTTCGGGAGGGCCAGAACACGATTCAAGGATGAAGACACATGCTGAAATTTTCAAAAAGGCAGCCCCGAAAGACAAGAAAGAGGTGCCAATCTCGGAAAAGCTTGAAGAAGTACACACCGAGACAAGAACTACCCCAAGCATTGACGTCGCCAAGTCAAATGAAACAAACAAAAGGAGTATGTCAAGCGCGATGCCATTAAGGGAGTTCGAGCAAATGGATTGGGTTCCAATTGATTATGGAGAAGTATTCGACAAGAGAAGACCATACCCTAACCAAAAAGGGATGGCAAGAGCATTGGAAGTGGACTTCCCACCGGAAAAGCAAGCGGAAAATCTTTATGATCTTGAAACCACTGGTGAGATCTTTCGAAAGCTCTTTAGTGACGATGAAGTGGATCCGGATCACATAGCCAAGGTGAAAAGAATCATGGGGATCAAGCCCGAAGCATCGCCATACACTCGCCTCGCCGAAGTTTATGCAATAGGATCCGATCAAGAGGAGAAGACAACCCCACACTTGAGTTGCAAGATTAATGGAATTCAATGCAAGGCTTTATGCGACATCGGAGCTCAAGTGTCCTATCCTCCAAGATTTATGATAAAGTTCAAGACCATAACCTAGACTTAGCTCCAACTTCAACAAAATTAATTATGGGAAATGGTAGAACTATTAAACCTCTAGGTATTTCTTGCAACATTAATGTTATCATCTCTGAAAAGTGCATACCAACTGACTTCTTTGTTATAGATGCCTATTATGATAATCATGATCACATAATCTTAGGTAGGCCTTTCCATAAGTTGGTTGATGCCGTGTTGGATGCCGGAGAAGGCAAAGTAACAATAAATCTTAATGGAGAAAAGTACACATAATTTTCTTCACGCTTCTTGCTTTCCTTCACCCTTTCCTCCCGAGGATGAAGAAGAAGAGGAGGTAGGTAGTCTTTGTTTTGTTGAAACTCTTAGAGACCCGCTGCAAAGAGCGATAGAAAACCAATCCAATGATCAACAAGACGAGGAATTAGAGGAAGCAACGAAAGGATTAGAACCACAAGATGGAAGCGTGGAGGAAGAAAAATTCGAAGACATAGGAGACACTAAACCCGAAGAACCACAAGTGCCCGAGGTGGATCTCAAACCTTTGCCCAAGGGATTGATGTACGAATTTTTGGGCCCAGACAAGACTTATCCAGTCATCGTGAGCGACGAGTTGAGTCCCGAAGAAAATGAGAAGTTGCTGAATTTATTGAGAAAGCACAAGAAGGTGATCGGATATTCAATCAATGATCTCAAAGGACTTAGCCCAGCCTTTTGCACTCATCGTATACCAATAGAAGACCAATGCAAGCCCGTAGTGGACCATCAAAGGAGGCTAACCCATGCCATGCGAGAGGTAGTGAAGGAGATTATCAAGCTACTTGATGCAGGAATTATCTACCCGGTGCCGCATAGCGAGTGGGTGAGCCCCGTACATTGTGTGCCGAAGAAAGGAGGTTTGACCGTGGTGAAGAATGAGAAGGATGAATTAATACCGCAAAGAACCATGACCGGATGGTGGCTGTGTATCAATTATCGAAAGTTGAATAAAGCAACGAAGAAAGATCACTTCCCCTTGCCGTTCATTGACGAGATGCTCGAGAGGTTAGCAAATCACGCTTATTTTTGCTTTCTCGGTGGATACTCGGGGTTCATATAAATTCCCATTTACCCGGATGATCAACACAAGACAACCTTTACTTGCCCTTATGGAACGTTTGCATATAGAAGGATGCCCTTCGGTTTATGCAACGCTTCGTTCTCTTTTCAACGTTACATGATGACGGTGTTCTCGGAATTCATTGAGGAAATTGTAGAGGTGTTCATGGATGATTTTTCCGTTTATGGGAAAACTTTTGTGGATTGCTTGGCAAACTTGGACAAGGTTCTCACGAGGTGTGCGGAGGTTGATTTAGTGCTAAATTGGGAAAAAAGCCACTTCATGGTAAAGCAAGGCACAGTGCTCGGACACGTTATATCCGAAAGAGGGATTGAAGTGGACAAAGCTAAAGTGGAGACGGTTGAGCAACTCCCACCTCCAACGGATGTAAAGTCTTTGAGAAGCTTTCTATGCCATGCCAGATTCTATCGAAGATTCATCAAGGACTTCTCAAAGATCACTAAGCCTTTGACTCAACTTCTTCAAAAAGGTGTGGCTTTTGACTTTGATGAGAAGTGCTTAGCGGCATTCCGAACCTTGAAAAACGCTTTAGTGAGTGCCCCTATCATTCAACCTCCGGATTGGAGTCAACCCTTCGAGATCATGTGCGACGCAAGTGACTATGCCATAGGGGAAGTTTTAGGGCAAAGAAAGGAAGGCCGAGTTCATGCCATATACTACGCTAGTAAAACTCTCAATGAGGCACAATTAAATTATGCCACAACAGAAAAAGAGTTGTTAGCGGTAGTTTTTGCCTTCAAAAATTTCTGATCTTATATCGTGAACTAAAAAGTCATCGTTTACACCGATCACGCGCCAACCAAGTATCTATTGGCTAAGAAGGATGCTAAACCAAGATTGATCCATTGGATCCTTCTTATCCAAGAGTTCGATGTTGAAATTCATGATAAAAAGGGGGTGGAAAATGTTGTGGCCGATCATTTGTCAAGCATGAACCGCAGACAAGATGACAAAGGGCCCATAGAGGACAAAATGAGAGATGACCACCTCTATCAAATAATCGACAAGGATACTTGGATAATTGATATCATTCGGGCAATTCGGAGAATGCCTCTTGATCATTTAGATAAAAACACTCAAAGGAGGATAATATCCGAAAGTCGAAAATATTTTTGGGATTCACCTTACCTTTTTAAGCTTGGGAATGATGGAGTAATGAGAAGATGTGTACCAAGAGAAGAGGGGCGAGAGATTTTAAGGAAGTGTCATTCGGCGGAATACGGTGGACACTATAGTCATTTTCGAACGCAAGCTAAAGTATGGTCCAGCGGATTTTATTGGCCGGAGATGCATGAAGATACTAAAAGGTATGTTGCCTCATGTCTCGAATGCCAAAGGACCGGAAACATATCTCAAAGGAATGCTATGCCCTTGAATTACAATCTACAAATCAATTTATTTGATGTTTGGTGGATTGACTTCATGGGGCCTTTCAAAAACTCACATGGATATGAGCACATCCTAGTCATGGTTGATTATGTATCCAAGTGGGTAGAGGCCATCCCATGTCATAAAGCTTCCACGGAAGAATCTATCACGATGATTAAGAGTGTGATTTTCTCTCGCTTCGGTACTCCGAGAATCTTGGTAAGCGATGGAGGAACTCACTTCACAAGGAAGAACTTTAAGAAGTGCTTGTCCAAGTTAGGGATTGAACATAGAGTGGCTACGGCATATCATCCACAAAACAATGGACAAGCGAAAACATCGAATAGGCAACTAAAGAGCATCACTCCTCAACAAGACTATAGAGAAGGGAGGCAAGGATTGGTCAAATAAATTGGATGGAGCATTGTGGGCATATCGAACGGCGTTCAAGATACCAATAGGTATGACTCCATACCAATTTGACTATGGCAAAGCTTGTCATCTTCCGATTGAGCTAGAACACAAGGCATATTGGGCAATAAAGGAGATGAACCTCGATCTAGACGCCTCGGGAATAAAATGGAGGATCCAAATTAGCGAGCTAGAGGAGATGAGGTTGAAAGCTTATGAAAATGCAAGCATCTACAAAGAGAGAATAAAGAGATGGTACGATAAAAGACTTAAGAAAAAGGAATTTAAAGAAGGAGATTGTTGACGGTCCTTACAACAAAAATCCGACCGTCAAAATCTCGGAAATAAGGAGGTTATATGACAACTTTCATGCACATTTTTAGTACTAATAAAGTTCCACGAGTTGTGTTGTGAATTTTATATGCAGGTACGCAATTGGGAGAAATCAGGAGTCACCGGGCCACACCTAGCAGGCACGGCCGAACCAACAGGTGCGGCCGGCCCTGCTAGTGCGGCTGAACCGCCAGGTGCGGCCGGCCCTGCTGGTGCGGGCGGTCCACCAGGTGCGGTCGGCCCTGCACCCCACCACGTCTCGAGTCCAGGCGACCATCATTTCCACAAACACACCTTGGATGGATGGGATGTGCCGGGGATATGTCGGTTTGATCCAAAGGAGTAGAAAAGAGGCACTTGGATCCATGGGCCCACCTCTACATGCAACCAACCGCCATTTTGAGGCAATCCTGAGCATTCCCTAGCATTGGCGATGCATCACACGGCTTGGAGTAGGTACGACCAGATCAAGAGATACAGCCGCACCTACGAACCGGCGAATCCGGTGGAACCGACCCAGGATACCGACTCATAACCGACCAAAGATCGAGCATCAGGACCGTCCACGACGAATGGCGGTGCATCATAGGTGCGGCCGCACCTAGAGGTGCGGTCGTGCCTGGCTCCCGCCTCCTCAGCGCTCCACCGACCTCCCACTGCTATAAAAGGGACCCTCCACTCGCTGGAACAGAAGACACACGGCAGGAGTATCACTATTGTCCACTTTTGTATCTTAGAGTAGGAAGTAGTGTAGTTTGGGAGTTAGAGTCGAGTCGAGCTAGTCTCGGGGTTCCAGAGAAGTCTTCTTCAGAGTTCGGGTACTACTCTTGTATCTTTCCTTTATAAGACTTAAGTGCAATTCAAGTTAACTTTCTATCTTACATTTCGAGTCAATTACATTCAGCTTTTACTTAGCTAATAGAAGCTTTATTCTAGGATTAGACTAAAGTGAGTTTTGCCTCAGTTAGCGTAGCTCTCTTGAACCCTATAGTGTTGTGGTCAGTCTTCGCTTGATCTTCGTCTAGGCACTTCGGTGTTTAGCCGTAGAGAGAGACCTCTCCCTAAAGGCCTTAGGGAAGGTTCTTTGGTTCGTTGTGAGCGCGGTACTCAGAGCTTGCCTTAGTCTTAGATTGGTGTCCCGTTCAACGGAATAGTTGTGGTACCCTAAGGAGGTGATAGCTCCGGACGGGCTTTGTAGTCCACCACGTTAGTTCGGGTCGGTAGGATTCAGTGCGTCGTCGTTCTCCCTTCTCATCCCAGTCCGAGAGCGCGGCTTTGCATGCCCCTGCAGCACTAGAAGAGCTTGTTGATCCTATCTTACCTTGGCTCTGCTTTACCTTAGTTCTTTTCCCGGAGTTGACAGGAATAGATAGATTGCCTTAGGATCCTTCCTCGTCTCATTGTCCTCCCAACTCACTAGGACCTCTCTAATTCTTTTATCAAGATCTCCTCGCGTGTCAAGTTACCCCCCGTATATCTTTATCATTACCCCTGCTATAAGTCCCTTTCACCGAGTCTCGATCCTCTCTACCGTTCTTTCGATTATCTATGCCATAGTGCTTCCCATGGGAAATATAAATACGATAACCCGAATACCACCGAGTCAAGTGCTACAACGGTAATCCGTGCGCTTGCGGACCTTTCTGTGACGTGTGTTTTACCAAAGACGTTCCTAGCTCCATTACTAGAGGTATAAACCCGGTAGCGATGCTAGCGAGTGCCAACAAGCATTCCTGGCACCGTCACCGTGAGTGCAAACCTAGTAGTGAGGCTAAGGAACGTCAACAAGCATTTCTGGCGCCATTGCCGGGGAAGCAATAGGCATTAGATATCTTTTCGGTAGAGTTATCTTAGTTCAGTGAACCGTCTCTTAGCGGGTTTATCCCTACTCCGTTCCTAGTGTATAGAGTAGTATCCGGTTTCGACAGTTCCGTCCCGTCTTCACATCTATTCAGAGTCACTTGTGAAGGGTATCCCGATCTCGTGTCACTACCCTTTGAAATGTTTCGCTCGATTTATCACGACGAACCCAGTCGATCCCGTAGACAGAACCATCTTTTTCATGGCCAAGGAAGCCAACCTTGAATTCTCTATTTATCAATCCCACACTCCGACCAAGATGGCAATCCCAGTCGGAAATGGAAATCTCAAACCAAGGCTTTTCTCCAATGGAACTATTCCTCCAAGATTTCTTTCCATCGCCCAGAAAAATCCTTTTTCAGGATTCAAAGGAGAAAATCCATACAATCACTTGAGGAGTTTCGAGCAATTGTGCTCTACTCGTTCATACTCCGATCTTTCTCCCGACGAATTTAGAGTTAGACTTTTCCCATTCTCACTAGCGAGAAAAGCAAGGGCTTGGTACTTCCAGCAAGAGAAGGAAGTTACCTCGAATTGGAGAAATTTGCACGACAAGTTCTGCGCTTAGTACTGTCCCTTATCTCGCCTCATGAATCTTCGAAAAGAGATTATCAATTTCCAACAGAAGAAGACCGAATCCCTAAATCAAGCATGAACTAGATTACATGATCTCATACACATTTGTTCCGATCATGGCCTTCCAGATATAGTGTTGATTCAACATTTTCAGCACGGCCTCATTCTAGACAGTGTTTTCCGCTTGCTTGCTCTCACAAAGGGATCACTTTTTCACAAAAATCCAACTGAGGGGCTAGAACTTCTAGAGAGGATTTTAGCTATGCCCGCCCGAAAAGAATCCCAGGGTGAAGAAATCAAAAACCATTCCCAATCATGGATAGATAAGATTGCTGTCTATCTCTTGTTTTTCTTCCGAGCTCTAGTGAATTACCTCTCTAATCGAGAGAATCACTCGAAGAAGAAATGAGCGTCGACAAGTCCAGCTCGAGGACTATAAATTTGATGCCCTTGACGTGAGATAAACCGGTATGTATCCCATGTTTTCCTTCCTAATTTTGTTTAATGCACCAAGCATGTTTAATTTTCAAAATTCTTTTAGCCACTGCATGGTTTAGTGTTTAGAAGGGTTAGGGAGCAGTTTCGAGCATTTTGCTCGGTGCGGCCGGCCCACTTGGCACGGGCACACCACCTCTTTTTTCTGGTTGAGTGCGTGGAGCACCCACTAGCTGCATGGTAGTGCTCTAGCTTGTGTAGGATCAAGTCCAATCTGCAGTATCATGTTCCCACCACTAGTAGCAATGCCATCAGCTTTTGGACATTTGAGTGCACGAAAATTTTGAGGATCCTAAGCACTAGAGGGCATAGCAGCTGCCTGGCAATGTTTTTGGTGGAGGCACTAGGGCCGGCTGGCCCTGTTAATACGGCCGCACCTATGAATTCCACCAAATCGTCCCATCCAGATTGCCGCAACCTATCCCTAGGCTCCTGATCAAGCACTGAGGGTGTCCCTTGCTTTGAGTTGACATGGACAGGTGAGCAGGTGCGGCCACACCTGCCCCCTTTCGCCTGCCTATAAAAGGAGACCCCCCCGTGCGCTTTCTCAAAGCACCACGATCAAATTCTGAAGTTAGCTCTCTTTGCTCCCTTGTTTAAGCTCGTTCGTAATTAGTGGAGAGGAGTTCCGAGAGCGTGTCCTTCATAGTTCAAAGTCTTTCAAATTTTGTGGAGGTTTCATTACCCCACAAGGACCACTAACCCTCGAACGGCTAACTCTTTTTCTCCTAACCTTCATCCTTCGGGTATCTTTGGCACTAACCTTTTGCAGGATGTCGTGGTTCCGCAAGGCCGCTAAGGTGGTTAAGAGGAAATACATCAGGTTCCGGTCCAGTGACTCGGACTCGAGCCGCAGTGGTCATTCCACTGCCTCAGGTTGGCAAGGTCATTCAGTGCCCCTAGGCTTTGAGCATCAGGATGATATGTCCATGGGTTCTGCCCAGGACATGTCCACGAGCTCGGTACACTATGATGGTTCGGGTTCAGAGGAAAGGACGTGTTTCCTCACCTCCGAAACACAGATCATCTTACGTACCGATCAAGAGCGGAGATTATTTCAGCAATTAAAGGACCGGGAATTTGCACACACAAAGGTATATGATAATACCCTGCTTAATGAAACTGGCATGATAGGAGAGTTCGGGGTAGCCTTTGATGCCATAGGATGGGGAAATTTTTGGCATGCTTGGGAGGAGGGTTCGAAATTTCTCACCCTAGAGTTCCTCTCAACCTCGAGCTCTGATTGCCAAGGCATTAAGTTTCGTCTCTTCAATGAAGAGTACGATTTAACCTGGGATCAGTTGAGTGTTGCTTTAGGTTTTGATTCAAATTGTTTGATTGAGTGGTCTAAACATAGAGGTATGAGGGCTTTTTCGAGAGAGACGTTCTGGAAAAGGATTTCGGGGAGAGGGTTGAATCCTGCTCCTCGGATCAACTTGATCCACAACCCTACTCTTCATTTCCTCCATCGGCTCATTTCGGGGATGATTGCCCCAAGAGTCGAGTTTAGAACGGTTAGGGTGGATGAGTTGCAATGTTTGTTTGCCATTGTCCACAAGATAAAGCTTGCTCCTGTCGTCACCATGGTCGAGCACTGGCGCACCATGGCCACAAGGACTGGCAAAATCGAGATCACCTCTTTGGTGACTCGGATTGCTACGTACCTCGGAGCTCTTGAGGGAGCTCAGGTCACTTTCTTAGAGACGCCCCGTGAAACTTTTGATGAGGATCACTTCGTGCAAGCCCACTTGCTTAAGCGTGTAGAGGGGGAGTTGGTCATGCTTTACCCCCACTCCTCTACCACCATCGTCCTCCCGTGTCCAGAGCTTGGTTTATACCAAGTTAAGAAGTACACCTTGAGCCTAACACCCGAGGATGATGTGGAGATGGTGAGGCCTTCGAGACATAGCATCTCGGGACCCGGACCAACAACCCGATCACGCACTCGTAGGCACGATAAGAACCTCGCCCCGGAGAAAACCACGCAACAAGCTCCGGCATCCGACGGGGCAGGACCCTCTGGCAGCCACCAGCAACGGCAGTCCAGTGGGAGCCAAAACCCCCCAGCGCCTCCATCAACTCCAGCTCGACGCACTCGCAGTCGGCTCGTTTTGGGGACCACCAAACCCACGGCGAAAGCTATCCTCATAGCTACCCATACGGCTACCATGAGGAGCAATACAACATCATTGATCAAGGCCTCTTCAACATAGACAACCGCCTCTGTAGTATCGATGCCCGCGCTGAGCGAATAGAACAAGGCCTTCAGGACACCGCTAGACGACAGCAGGAGACAGATGGCCAGCTTTACACCCTAACCTCGACCACGCAAGAGGGTTTCCAAGCAGTGCACACCCTTTTCGGTTCATGGAACCCATACCAGCAACCGCCCGACTACTAGTCCCGCATGCGAACCAGCTTGGGGGAGAGGCCCCCCTCCCGTCCGGGAAAAGACCAATCGACCTTTCTTTTTCGTTTCTTTTGTTTGTTTAGCTGTCTTTCTGTCTTAAAAAAGAAGGGGTTTCAAGGGAGAAAGAGTCTTTCGAACGGTAATAATGTTCAGGAGTTTAGTTAGAGTTTCACCAGTGACCCAAGTTCTGTTTTGGAAAGATTTCATGGTACGGCCGAACTATGAGGTACGACCATACCTCCCGTCGACAAAATTTTTTGTGCAGAACACTTGAAGGAGGGGAAGTGAGCACTTGGAACAAAAGTAGTAGGGTCGGCCGAACCAACAGGTACGGCCGTACCTATGAAACTACACAGAATGTCCAGCAACTTCAGCATCGAGCCCCCAAGTGCTCCACTAAGCATCACAAGGAAGGACATATCATCTAGGTAATCGGAAATCGGCTTGGGGGAGAGCCCCTGTTTAATCAAAGAAGGTATGCCCATCCAGTCCAATCCCAACATCACATGGAATAAAAGAAAAAGAACAACAAAAACATTTGCTGTCACCATGTGCACTTGAAATCTTGTCTATACACCCTCTTTTGGAAATAATGAAAAGTTGCCATGTTAAAACTTTGCAAGAACCTAGCGTACAACTTTGTACTCTACGAGCTTTTGAATTTGTTGGTATATTTTGAGACAAGAGCCTGAAATAAAAACTTTGTGGGAAGCAAATGCTTATGACCAAACCTAGGGTGTTGACTAGTATGATATGGTGAGACGATGTTAATCTTACTTTATCTCTTATTATGGTGAAAATCTCGGATGATTTCTTTTGAGAAAATAAAACAAGACAAGTTCCTCAATGGTCATATCACCTACCAAAGTCATATGTCAATATCAATGTATAATCCTTCTACATATGCTTGCTTGTGACCCATTGAGTTTTGCCAAATTGTTGTGACCCTTGGTAGAATCTTTTCATGCTCCCATGATCAAGATCACGTATGCCCACATATACAAGCTAACTTCCACACCGGGAGTTACGCAAAACATGCCATCCACCCACCAAAAATAAAAACTCCAAAGTTCCTAAGAGATTTCTCTTCTTGTATTCTTGCAAAAGGAGAGAGGGTCATCAAAAAAAAAGTATATGCTCAAAAAGCATAGAAAAAAATGTGCTCCAATCAAAGAGCATAGAAAAAAATGATGAAGCATGACCCCCTCCAAAATAAAAGCAAGGGGAGAATATCAACCAAGGAGTACATAGAAAAAACAAACAAAAATATTCCACACACTTGCACATCTCGATCAAGTTGCATGAATAGTTTCTTCTTGGATCCGGTCTTTGGCTCAACAACATCATGTGGCACAAGTGAGTCTCATGCTTATCCTACCCAAAGCTCCACATACAAGCCATAGAGTAGGAAGTTGAGGCTCATTCAAAAGCCTTTGGTGATGTAACAAATACCACTTGAGCGATCGAGGGAACCATCCGAGGAACTTTGTCTCTCTTTGCAAAAATTTCAAAACTCCGAGATAGGATCCAGAAAAGAGAAGAGTGAGTGATGCAAAGTCAAAACCGTTATACTCTTCAACCTCCGAAGGCAAGGTGGAAAGTTACAAGCCCCACAAGAAAAACAAGGCTGAGTTTCTCTCGTACCAATCTTTTCAATAGCAAGTGGAGTATGGAATTGTGCATAGAGACTTGCAGAGCGGTAACATCCTGATCGTCCGAGACCAAGTCTAGACTCTGCTCGAGGATGAGCAAACGTTTAGCTTGGGGGAGTTTGTTGACGGTCCCTACAACAAAAATCCGACCGTCAAAATCTAGGAAATGAGGAGGGTATATGACAACTTTCATGCACATTTTTAGTACTAATAAAGTTCCACGAGTTGTGTTGTGAATTTTATATGCAGGTACGCAATTGGGAGAAATCAGGAGTCACCGGGCCACACCTAGCAGGCACGGCCGAACCAACAGGTGCGGCCGGCCCTGCTGGTGCGGCCAAACCGCCAGGTGCGGCCGGCCCTGCTGGTGCGGCCAAACCGCCAAGTGCGGCCGGTCCACCAGGTGTGGCCGACCCTGCACCCCACCATGTCTCGAGTCCAGGCGACCATCATTTCCACAAACACACCTTGGATGGATGGGATGTGCTGGGGATATGTCGGTTAGATCCAAAGGAGTAGAAAAGAGGCACTTGGATCCATGGGCCCACCTCTACATGCAACCAACCGCCATTTTGAGGCGATCCTGAGCATTCCCTAGCATTGGCGGTGCATCACACAGCTTGGAGTAGGTACGGCCGGATCAAGAGATACAGCCGCACCTACGAACCGGCGAATCCGGCGGAACCGACCCAGGATACCGACTCATAACCGACCAAAGATCGAGCATCAGGACCGTCCACGACGAATGGCGGCGCATCATAGGTGCGGCCGCACCAAGAGGTGCGGCCGTGCCTGGCTCCCGCCTCCTCAGTGCTCCACCGACCTCCCACTGCTATAAAAGGGACCCTCCACTCGCTGGAACAGAAGACACATGACAGGAGTATCACTATTGTCCACTTTTGTATCTTAGAGTAGGAAGTAGTGTAGTTTGGGAGTTAGAGTCGAGTCGAGCTAGTCTCGGGGTTCCGGAGAAGTCTTCTTTAGAGTTCGGGTACTACTCTTGTATCTTTCCTTTATAAGACTTAAGTGCAATTCAAGTTATCTTTATATCTTACATTTCGAGTCAATTACATTAAGCTTTTACTTAGCTAATAGAAGCTTTATTCTAGGATTAGACTAAAGTGAGTTTTGCCTCAGTTAGCGTAGTTCTCTTGAACCCTATAGTGTTGTGGTCGATCTTCGCTTGATCTTCGTCTAGGCACTTCGGTGTTTAGTCGTAAAGAGAGACCTCTCCCTAAAGGCCTTAGTGAAGGTTCTTTGGTTCATTGTGAGTGTGGTGCTCAGAGCTTGCCTTAGTCTTAGATTGGTGTCCCGTTCAACAGAATAGTTGTGGTACCCTAAGGAGGTGACAGCTCCGGACGGGCTTTGTCGTCCACCACATTAGTTCGGGCCGGTAGGATTCAGTGCGTCGTCGTTCTCCCTTCTCATCCCAGTCCGAGAGCGCGGCTTTGCATGCCCCTGCAGCACTAGAAGAGCTTGTTGATCCTATCTTACCTTGGCTCTGCTTTACCTTAGTTCTTTTCCCGGAGTTGACAGGAATAGATAGATTGCCTTAGGATCCTTCCTCGTCTCGTTGTCCTCAAAACTCACTAGGACCTCTCTAATTCTTTTATCAAGATCTCCTCACGTGTCAAGTTACCCCCGTATATCTTTATCATTACCCCTGCTATAAGTCCCGTTCACCGAGTCTTGATCCTCTCTACTGTTCTTTCGATTATCTATGCCATAGTGCTTCCCTTGGGAAAATATAAATACGATAACCCGAATACCACTAGGTGAAGTGCTACAACGGTAATCTGTGCGCTTGCGGACCTTTCTGTGACGTGTGTTTTACCAAACACGTTCCTAGCTCCATTACTAGAGGTATAAACCCGGTAGCGACGCTAGCGAGTGCCAACAAGCATTCCTGGCACCGTCACCGTGAGTGCAAACCTAGTAGTGAGGCTAAGGAACGTCAACAAGCATTTCTGGCGCCGTTGCCGGGGAAGCAATAGGCACTAGATATCTTTTCGGTAGAGTTATCTCAGTTCGGTGAACCGTCTCTTAGCAGGTTTATCCCTACTCCATTCCTAGTGTACAATGTAGTATCCGGTTTCGACAGTTCCATCCTGTCTTCACATCTATTCAGAGTCACTTGTGAAGGGTATCCTGACCTCGGGTCACTACCCTTTGAAAAGTTTCGCTTGATTTATCACGACGAACCCAGTCGATCCCGTAGACAGAACCATCGTTTTCATGGCCAAGGAAGCCAACCTTGAGTTCTCTATTTATCAATCCCACACTCCGACCAAGATGACAATCCCAGTCAGAAATGGAAATCTCAAACCAAGGCTCTTCTCCAATGGAACTATTCCTCCAAAATTTCTTTCGATCGCCCAGAAAAATCCTTTTTCAGGATTCAAAGGAGAAAATCCATACAATCACTTGAGGAGTTTCGAGCAATTGTGCTCTACTCGTTCATACTCCGATCTTTCTCCCAACGAATTTAGAGTTAGACTTTTCCCATTCTCACTAGCGGGAAAAGCAAGGGCTTGGTACTTCTAGCAAGAGAAGGAAGTCACCACGAATTGGAGAAATTTGTGCGACAAGTTCTGCGCTAAGTACTTTCCCTTATCTCGCCTCATGAATCTTCGAAAAGAGATTATCAATTTCCAACAGAAGAAGACCGAATCCCTAAATCAAGCATGGACTAGATTCCATGATCTCATACACATTTGTCCCGATCATGGCCTTCCAGATATAGTGTTGATTCAACATTTTCAGCACGACGCTCAAGTCAGCGGTTCATCCAACGCCTTCATTCAAATTTTTAGGTGTGTTTTTAAATTTTTAGCTTGAAAAGTGAGTTAATTTAGTGTTCGAGTTGAAATATCAAATAAAAAGTGGTCTTTTAATTTTTGTGTCATGCGATGCTTTTTCTTTCTTTACTCGTATGTTTTTCTTTAGTCTTTGATATATGAGCATGCGCACTTGGTTTGAAAAGTTTACCGTGGTGCTTAGTGGAGTTTTCACCTCTAAAAGTGCCCGCACTATACTTTGATCTAGAACCTTGTTTCGGTTATGCTAAGTTTGATGCTAATGTTGGAGGAGTTTAATTCTGAAAATTATATGAAAACCCTTGTAATAAAGGTTAGAAAAATCTCTTTTTCCAAGTTGAGGAACAAAGAAAAATCCTCTACAAGGCCGACTCAATATCCGCTCCACCATAAGTGCGGTTAGCATGATGAGTTGGGCTAGGATCCTTCTCTCTTAGAAGTTTTAATTTCGAGCAATGATCATGTCCTTGTCTTATATAACCTTTATTGCTAGCCTCATCATGTATTCGGTAACGAGACTCACATCAAAAGTCCCGTACATCGCCGAATTCCTTACCCAATCCATAATATCTCTTTTGTACATCGTATTCCTTGAACACAACCTATGTTCGCAGTTTCGTCTCATTCCTAGCATGAGTTTTATTTAAAATTTAGATTGTATTTATGCAAGAAGAGATGAGCAAAGAGCTTTGGAAAAGAGGTAAAGATGTCAAGAGAGAGAGAGAGAGAAGTAAAGAAAAAATGTGTATGTGTATGGAAAAGAAAGAAAAAAAGAGAGAGAAAGAGAAAAAGAAAAAGAAAAAGAAAAGAAAAGAAAAGAAAAGAAAAAAGAAAGGAAAAGAGAAAGAGGAAAAGCAAGAAAGGTATGAGGAGGGATGAATCAAGTGAAGATTAAATGAAGTGTAAGGAAGGATACCACATTGTTAAGAGACGAATCTTTTATTTTTCCAACTATGTGCAATCCGACAATGAGGACATCATCGGTGCCTTGTAGTTGAAGGACTGGACTGGCGACCAGAGAGGAGGGGGAGTGAATGGGAGCTGATAAAAATTTTGCTCGAGGGAGATGTTTTCTCCAACAAGATGAACACGGCTTGACCAAATCACTTCTCCGACTCAACTACCCATGTTGGCCAGGACCACGTAGCCACTGAAGTGCTACTGATCCTAGGAACTAACAACCACCGAAACCTACTTGAGAACGCAGCGGAACAAACACTCGAGCAGCACTCAGACCACACTGGTCAGACCGGTCACCACCACCGGTCAGACCGGTCCCGGCCGGATCACCCGGACTAAGCCGCCGGATCACCCGACACTCTCCAGAGGCACACCGGGTCACCCTGGACCCCAAACCGGATCACCCGAGCAAGACTTGACGATTTCCACAGAAAAACCCTTGCACCGGTCAGGTCGGTATAGCACACCGGTCAGACCGGTCCTAGCCAGGGAACCCCAAATCTGAGAAAACAACCTCCCGAGCTCCAAACAACACCAAACCTAAACCAGCAGCGAGCCTAAAGACTAGGGAACACACCAGCACATTCATCCGAGCCAAAACCCAACTGGGGGCTGCACCGGTCAGACCGGTTAGGGCCTGGGCGCTCGGGATGAACAGCAAGCCGCGGGTCAACTCCCCAAATCCACTTCCCGATCTCCCGATTCGCTCCACGGATTCGCACAAGACTTTGGGGATACTAGGAGTACCTCATGGGCATCCCATAGCCACGATTTGGTCCACCAAAACTTGTTGAATCAATAGGAATCGAAGGATTTCCACCAAGAACACCACTTTTTCAAAACCTAAGAAAACCCCAAAATCGAGCACCTTTACTTTTGGATTTGGGAGGGGAATCACAAGGAAAAGAACTATGAAGGGTTCATGCATACATCCCCTATCAAATCCCAAAGAGAAAGGTCTGAAATCCACCACAAGAAATTCACCAAGAAAAGGCTCCAAAAATCACCAAAAAGGAAAATGGGGGAAACAACACAAGGCCTTGAGGAACCACGTCGAATCATCTATACATACCATGAAGGTTCATACAAGGTCTAGTTTGCCACCTGATCATCCATTCCTCTCTAAGGATCTCACCATGAAGCTCACAAGCTATTGGCCCTAAAAATCCTAAGGAAAATACGAAGGGAAAAATAGCAAAACAAAATGAGCTAGGGTTCCAAGAGATGGCTGCCATCCTCTCACCACTTGGGTTATATGGAGGCAACCGAAAGACGAAACTACCCCTAAGACACAAAACTAACATACACACCCCCGAGGGGCAATTTGGGAATCTTCGTCGTAGCACCCTCGGACGGATACCCGGCGACCGCAAACTTGCTAAGCCTCGACGCAAGCCTTGCGATCCCGACGCGTGTCCTCCGCTTCGAAGTTTCTAGAAGGCGTTGTCGCACACCGGTCAGACCGGTGCTCCTCACCGGTCCAACCGGTACCCACCGATCAGACCGGTCCAACCCACCGGTCAGACCGGTCTAGTGCTGCTGCTCTTCGGTCTTCGGTCTTGGCTTTGTGGATCAACCAAGGAACCCAGTGGTTTTGTGGTGAACCACTAGAAACCCCGCAGACTTAGTGTAGCCTCCCGCCAATCTCCACTTATGACTTGGCTCCCATGAAGTCCTGGCTCGACCTTGGTTTTGAGGCTCGACCAAAAAACTGTCCATGACTTCGTCTTGCTGTTCTTGCCACCATGCGGCCCGCACTTGACCCCGCTGGCCACCAGGTCCCTCGAACCAAGCCTACTTATCTGCTCCACACCTGGAGGCCTCAATGGCATCGACCTTTCACTCTTGTTCTTCACCTGCACCAGTACCCATCAAGCCGCAACCTGCACCTGCAATACTAGGCCAAGAGTCAGTCCACACAACGTTGTCAATCACTCATCACACCAGGAAGCGACCATCCACCGATCCTCGAACCACACAGGTCCTCAATCTCCCCCTTGATGAGTGCATTGACAACACACACATTTGGAAATCAAAGAGAAAAGGAAAAAGAAACGAAACGAACAAAGAAACTCAAACAAGCGATCGAAAGCCAACCAAAGGCAAAGAACCAGATCACTTGAAAGAGGAAATTCTCAGTCCCCTTAGGCAAGGGCAACGGCTCGACACAACCGAGACGAAAACAAGCTCAAGCAAAGAGCACAAACCACCAAAGCAAAACTCAAAAACCACAAAAAGCTCCCCCTGCACACATGCAAGCTCCCCCTGAACCAATGCAACTCCCCTGGACGAATGCATGCAAACCTCTTCACAAAACAGAGCAGCTGCACCAGCTCAGCTCTGACCGGTCAGACCGGTCCACAGCACCGGTCATACCGGTGCACCACATCTGCACAGGTCCTGACACCCACACCGATCAGACCGGTGACCACCACCGGTCAGGCCAATGACCACCTGGGAAACCTGGAAACTGCAAGAGCCCAAAAATGGTTCGAAACCACTCGGAAATCTTCTAAATGGATTCAGTTGCCCAAAACATGCACAAACTTCTCCCCCTTGTTGACAATGCATGAATCAAGGCAAAACAAGGAAAAATTCAACCTATAGCTACGTATGAGCAAGTTAGATACTCTATAGCTTCGTATGAACATCAGCTACAAGATCACCAAGTTTCACAATCATTGGGCAAAGCTAAGATAGAATTGAGCATTTTTGCGAAAATTCACCCTCTGATCATGAGCAAAGTCCTAAACATGAGCAAAACATGTCAAAATGGCAAAGCCACACAAATTTCATGCTAGGACAACCATTCATGTGATCTAACTTCGTGAGAAGCTGTGGGGTCATAGGATCCATGTGAGGCACACGTTGCGGCTCCTGATTCGTCGGGTCTTCTTCCCATGGATTGATGACATCATGGATCCGGTGGATGCCTACATGGCAGCCTCTTATTGGTTGAGCCTGAATGCTTGGATCATGGAGGTGTGCTTTCTTCTCTTTTCTTGTGCTAAATACCTGCATTCATCTTTGCATTGCCACTAATGGAATTCATCAGTATAAGCTCCTATTCTACTATGGATGCATAGTTCTTGTGGTAAAATGCAGGAGTTGACGGCCTTAAAATAGGCACGTAACAGCCGTCAACAGGGAGCGCGCCTTGGCGTGCGGGCCAAGGGATGGAGCGGCACGGCTGGGGCACCGGGTCGAACCAGGCTCGGACTCGGGCGCTGCCACTCCGATTGGAGGTTGGGGATGACCGGCGGGGCCTGCACGTGGCTTACAAGCTATGATCCTTGGTTAGTTGAGATTGAGCCAAATCCTAGAGATTACAACATCTTAGAGATAAACTACAACAACAAAATCTATGGCTCAACTCAACAACCTTGGATAGCTACCTTTACATGTTTAACGTCCCTTAGATGGTACAACTTGACACGTTAACAGGGTGGTGCTCATTAGCGGTGAAGGTGGAGTCCAAGGCGGTGGTGGCTGGGGCTGCCTGCAAGGATCGCGGCGCCAATTGAAGGAGAAACTTGCGTAAATTTTCTGGGTGCAGATACCACGACAGCAAAACTATTTGGTAGTTTTATGGGAGCTATTAGGCACTATGTAAAAACCAAAGAAATAAGACACCATCATTGGAGACGCGTTTTTAAAACACGTCTCCAATGAGACATTGGAGACGCGGGTTGTTAACCCGCGTCTCCGGGAACACTACCAAAAGCGTCGGTGGCTAACGCGCGTCTCCTATGCGCACAGAAAGGAGACACGTTTTCCCTACACGCGTCTCTTTTCGCTTTGACCTCTATAGGAGACGCGGTTTGAGAAATACGCGTCTCCTTTGTTGTTAGACAAAGGAGATGCTTTTCTAATTAAAAGCGTCTCTAATTTAGTAGAGAGCGTCGGAGACCCCTGATTCAAAAAACGCGTCTCTATTTTGTTAAGTAAAGGAGACGCGTGTTCCTGAAAACGCGTCTCCAATAAACTAGAGAGCATCGGAGACGCGTCGTTTGCAAAACGCGTCTCCTTTATAGCTCAGAATAGGAGACGTGTCCTTATAAAACGCATCTCGGATTAAGTAGACATCATCGGAGACGCTTTTCTTTTACACGCGTCTCCTTTGTCTGACCACAAAGGAGACGCTTTTCTGTTAGATGCGTCTCCTTTTATGGAAAATACAACACTTGGCCAACAGCTTGCCACGTCGACCACAGTCACACACACACGTTACAGTGCTCGCTACAGTTAGCTCCGATCGCCGCCGCGCACCATCATCGTCGTCCTCGCCGCGTGCAGAGCTGCGCGCGGTGGCGGCGCGTGCAGGTGGCATGGAGGAGCTCCCAGCAGGCGAGCGGCCGGACCTGCACGGTGCGTGGAGGAGCTAGAGGCGGCGGAGCTCGTTGCCGACGCGCGTCGTGGAGCTCCCGCACGAATGCGCGCTGCTTGACATCTCGCCGGTGCATGCTCACTGCACCGAGGTAGCTAGCGCGCGTGTAGGCGCGGCGCGGTGGCGGCAGTGAAACCCGCAGACTTCATCATCGGGCCGGTGCATCCAGCAGGCGCGGCGGCGACGCACGCAGGCGCAGGCACCGGCGCAGGCGCCGGCGCAGACACGGGCGGCTCGGTGGCTGGTGGAGGAGCTCCCAGAGGATCGGAGGTGTGCGACCGGACCGGCGTAGCGCGTCGAGCAGCAGGCGGTTGCTGGCGGTGTTGCTTCCCCTTGCAGAAAAGCAGCTCGAGCAGCAGATGAGGTCTGCTGCTTCCCCTTGCGGAAAAGGAGAATTCTTCAGGTTTGGCTAATGTGACCCTATAGTTTGGTTGATGCTTCGCTTCTACCGAGATTTACGAGAGGCTTGTGTCTACAGCACCCGTGCTCTGCCTCCTATCGGCCAGAGGTGGAAGAAGAGGGCCAGAGGTGGAAGAAGAGGAAGAAGCTAAGGATGAAGAAGAAAGGAGGAGCTAGAGGTGGAAGAAGAGGAAGAAGCTAATTAAGCCCCCTCCCGTCGGCCATATTCCTTGGTAATTTTCTATCTTGATGAGATCATGTGTGTGGCATTTAGGATTATAAGCTTGGATTTTTACCATTTTCTTGCATGTAGATTGTTGATTTGTTGAAGGTCACTCTTGCATTGCACACGACAATTCCATCCAAGGTGCTGATTGTTGAATGTCCCTCTTGCATTGCATGCGGCAATTCGATCCAAGGTGCGGTGAAGGTGAGGCCGACAATGCAAATTGGATCCATTTTCTTTCATGTCATCATGTGATAAGTATTTGCTTAGATATTTATCATTTTCTTACATGATTGTGTAGATGGAGGATCGAGGTTGGATGTACCTCAAGAACCGGAATTGCAAGGAATATTTGGATAATCTGAAGTTATTCATCAAGGCAGCCGAAGCGGACAAGTTGGACAAGAGCAAGTCTGCTATTTGTTATCCATGTGTGGATTGCAAGAACACTAGATGGGCTAACTCAATGGATGTTTATGCTCATCTTATCATCTGGGGGTTCATGAATGACTACAGATGCTGGAACATGCATGGAGAGGGTGGACTTAATGACCGAGACCTGCAGGCCGGGCATTTGGATCAACATAGCTCCGAAGACCTCATCTTTGAGCATGAACAGAACACTGGAGAGGATGGTGATAGTGGGGATGGTGATGATGGACGTACTAACTCTCAGGGACGTGAAGCAAACTTGGACAGTCAGACTGCATGCCCTGATGATCTCTCTGAAGAGGAGCTGGCTGATCTTGGTGACAATTATGACAACATTACTGACAAGATGGAACAGATGGTGCGTGATGCACTAGGTTATGCTGGGTATGATAGTGAAGAATTGGAGAAACTAAGGAAGCTAGTGGCAGATATGAGGACCCCACTGTATCCAGGCTGCAAGGGAAAATGGACAAAGCTATTTGCATCACTCAAGCTCCTCCAGCTAAAGGCCACTCATCATATGACTGATCGCGGCTTCAAAGCAATGCTGGATCTTATAAAAGACATGCTTCTGGAGGGGAACGAGATACCCATGACCACCTACGAGGTGAAGCAGAATGTCTGCCCTTTGGGACTAGAGGTAGAAAGAATCCATGCATGTAAGAATGATTGTGTCCTGTTCCGTGGCGATGATTATGAAGCTTTGACAGAATGCCCCAAGTGTGGCTTTCCTCGGTACAAACGAAGGTTTGATGGTGGTGATGACAAGAGGAAACATGGAGCTCCCTACAAGGTGGCTTGGTATTTCCCAATATATGAACGCCTGAGGCGTCTGTTTGCCACGAGAAAAGATGCGGAACTATTGCGCTGGCACGGCAAGGAGCACAAGAAGGATGATTTCGTAAGGCACCCAGCAGATGGGACCCAATGGCACGTCATTGATCACA
Organism: Cenchrus fungigraminus; assembly: GCA_036936925.1. Classification (NCBI taxonomy): domain Eukaryota; kingdom Viridiplantae; phylum Streptophyta; class Magnoliopsida; order Poales; family Poaceae; genus Cenchrus; species Cenchrus fungigraminus. Next base: position 25,350,956 of record CM072768.1, read on the forward strand.
AGTATGAAGAAATGCAAGATCCAAGACACCTTTGGTTTGCACTGAGCACAGATGGGATGAACCCATTTGGTCACATGAGTAACTCCCACAGTGTTTGGCCAGTGTTGTTATCAATATACAATCTTCCACCATGGCTTTGCAATAAGAGAAAATACATGATGATGCCAATTCTTATCTCAGGTCCACAACAGCCCAGGATAAACATCGATGTCTACCTACGACCATTGATAGATGATATGAAAAAACTGTGGTCCTCGGGTATTCAGGTCTATGATGCGATCGAGAAGAAACCATTCACACTGCATGGCATGATCTTATGCACATTCACTGACATACCTGGTGGTCGTTCGGTGTCTGGACAATGTAAAGGGGAAAAAGATTGCATGCACTGCTTAGATGACACCGAGACCATTTGGCTTAACCACTCCAAGAAGCGAGTGTACGTCAGGCATCAGCGTTTCCTTCCAAAGTCCCATCCTTACCGACACATGAAATGGCAATTTGATGGGACAAGGGAGACAAGAGACCCCCCGAGGCATTTTGACGGGGAACATGTCTACAAGCAGGTGAAGGATCTCCCAGCTGCCCGTGGGAAGAATGTTCAGAAGAAAAAAGGGAACAACAAGCGAAAAAGAGATCAAGAACATCAAGAAGATGAACCAGCTCCTCCAGATCTGAAGTACTGGAAAAAAACTATCAAACCTTTGGGAACTGCCTTACTAGATAGACTTGGATGTTCGCCACAGCATCGATGACATGCATGTGAAGAAGAATTTTTGCAGTAGTTTACTCGGTACACTCATGAGCGAGAAGAACAAAAACAAGGACCATGCGAATGCTCGAGCAGACCTGGGAGATTTGGGCATAAGACCTGAGCTTCATCCCAATGCCACAAGTACAAAGCTTACTGCATCTGCCATAAAACTAAACTAGAAAGAGAAGCAGGAACTATGCGAGTTCTTTCGTAGTGTGAAACTTGTCCATGCCACAGAGCAGAAATTTCTCCCAATGAAGGCTCATGATTGTGATGTCATACTCACAACTATGCTTGCTGTTGGTATACGGAACATATTGCCAGAGAAAGTATGCATGGCTATCATGGGCGTGTGCTTCTTCTTCAATGCGACCTCTCAAAAGGTGATTGATGAGACAAAACTTGATGTTATGGAAAAAAATTGTTCGAGACAATGTGCCTCTTTGAGGCATATTTCCCACCATCATTTTTCGATGTGTCAGTGCATTTGGTTGCTCACCTGATTAAGGAGATCAGGTACCTCGGGCCATTGTTCCTCCATCACATGTACCCTTACGAGACATTCATGAGCACCTTAAACAAGTATTCAAAGAGTCACATTCATCCTGAGGGAAGCATGACTGAGGGGTACTCTTGTGAGGAGGTTGTCGATTGGTGCCTCGACTTCATGGACCCTAAAAATCCAATTGGAGTTGCAAGGTCTCGCCATGACGGAAGGTTAGCAGGGTCAGGGTTTCTTGGAGAGAAAACATTCAACCCTGACACGAATTCATACCGACAGGCTCATTTCCTTGTGTTGCAACACACATCGAAAGTGTCCCCATACATTGAAGAGCATAAAGAGTACCTGCGCCAAGGTAACCCTGATCGGGGTGAAGATTGGATAGATAGGGCACATATGAATGGATTCAACGTCTGGTTTAGAAACCGAGTACGATCTTCTGCCAATCTCACAGATTATGATGATATTAGATGTTTGGCCGATGGTTCTCTATACACAGTTACTACCTATCAAGGGTATGACATAAATGGGTACACGTTATATATGAATGCCCAAGACAAGAAAAGCACATACCAAAATAGTGGTGTTCGGATTATTGCCCTCAACAACAGGGGTGAGGAAGCTACATACTGTGGACAAATAGAGGAAATTTGGGAGCTGAACTATGTAGACTTCCGTGTGCCAATTTTTAAGTGTCGGTGGGTCCAGGACGCAAAGGGTATCGTAAAGGACAAGTATGGATTTACCACGGTTGACCTTGAAAAGATTGGGCACAAGGAAGAGCCATTTGTCTTGGCAGATAAAGTTAGACAAGTTTTCTATGTGCCCGACACGAGTAACAAGAAGAGGCAGGTGGTTCTACCCGGGAAAAAACGTGTTTTTGGAGTTGAAAATATCATGGCAGAACAAGACTACGACAAATTTGATGAAATCCCTGCTTTCGATACATTCACTCTTCCAAAGATACTTGACAGGGAGACCACTCCCTACCTAAGAAGTAGCCATAAAGATGTCACCCCGGCAAAAGGCAAAAAAGGAAAAAAAGGGAAATAAAGGAAATAAAGGGGAAAAGGCAACAGAGGAAATAATGGATGATAATTTATTTATGTTTTTTGTTTTTGAGGAAAATTTGTAATATATCCATGTTGCAAAAGGGGACATTGTCCTTTGTGGTGTTCGCTCCAAGGAGCAATTGGCGGATATATTCAGTAAGCCTTTTGATGAAAACACCTTTTGTAGGCTTCGGAGTGAATTAAATGTGCTTGATGCGTCCAACATCATGTAATACTTGTCATAGTCCGAAAATGTGCTTAAGGGGTGAGGTTGTTACTCAGAATTGGTCCAAAAATGTGCTTGTGTTGGCTTGTGTGTGAAATTTTTTGGATCAAAGATGAGAACTAGATCAGCAAACCAAAAAACCTCACCGTCGGATGAACCGCTGCCCAGTAGGTTCAGGCGTCGGTGCATCCGGTGGCATGGTGTAGGGGCTCTGTTCATCTCTGTTTGCTATTTTCCTACCGCGGGATGAACTGACGCCAGACCACCGGTTCATCCGGTGGCATGGTCTGTGGGCTCTGTTCGTCTCTATTTGCTATTTTCCTACCATCGGATGAACCGACACCGCACCAGTGGTTCATCCGGTGGCATGGTCTGTGGGCACTGTTCGTCTCTGTTAGGTATTTTCTGAGCGTCGGATGAACTGACGCCCTACCAGCATTTCATCCGGTGTTGAAGGGAGATAGCCTCTTCCACAGACCTGCCAGAAACTGCTCCGACGCACCTAGGAAAGCAGCCATCAGTTCATCCGGTGCACCCTTTCAATGCGGAGCATTGTTTATCCTGCGCTTCGACCAACGCTTCCTCTTATCCGACTGTCAGTTCATCCGGTGCTGGTCTGCAGCTCAATCTCACCAGTCCTAACGGTTGGCTGGCGTCTTCGTCTCCAGACTCCATTACAAATCCTAACGCGCCGCCGCCGGATCGCCGCCCGTGCGCCGCCTCCCTCACCGGCTCCGGCCACCTCCGCGCTCGAGCGAGCTCCCAGCCATCGCCGCCGGCCATCTGCTCGTCGCCGGCCATCTCCACTGCCCATCCGCGTGAATTTCGCGTGCGCGCGCTGCCACCCCCCTTTGCTAGGGTTTGGCCCGCCGGGCGATTCCGGCCAGGCGCCGTCACCTCGACTCGCTGGCGCTCGTCTAGGTGTGCGTAGGGACTGCATCCTCCACCACAGCTGCTCATCGTGCTCCACATCACGCTGTGGTGAGCATTTCACCTCAATTTTCCCCACGATTCACTGTTTTAGTTCAATTTGTGGGCAAATTAGTGAGATGCTATGTGGATTCTCTTTGTGATTATGAGTATTTTTCATCAGTGACATCTTCTTGCTCATAGTCATAGAGTTCTTGCTCAAATTCATATAGTCATTGCTACATTTCCATGAAATTGCGCATGTTGGATACTAATTTGTGATTGCTTCTCCATAAACAGTGCCATGGTTCACACACACACACATCTATGCACCTAAGGACAATGCTTAGCTTTCATATATATCTTTATCTTGTGGCAGTACTTCATCTTCTAGATTTCCATGCTTAGGCTCACATCTACTCTTTTGCTTTGCTTAAGGACCCCTTATCCTTAGTTAATTATCATGTTTACTTTCTTATCTCTACATTCTATAATCTTCTACCATTTCTTTGACAGATGGCGGGCGACAAGAGGAAGGGTAAGGCGGCCGCAGAGCCGAAGAAGAAGAAGAGCAGGCAGGAGAAGGAGTGGGAGCATGTGCTCAGAGTGGCAGATCCTCAGACTCAGCCACAATGTGGTATTCGGATTGGAGAGAGTACACAGAGTCAGGGGGAGCAGCCCCAGGGTGAGCAGTCTCAGCAGATACGGCGCTCAGGCTGTGGTCAGCAGATAGAGACAGAGACACCTCCCTCTGCCACACATTCCGGTCCTCAGACTCATGGTGGACACACTCAGCCGACACCGAGGCAGAGGAGAGCAGCAGTTGAGCAGATGGTTGAGCTCAAGTAGCAGGCACAGCCAGTACAGGGGCCAGAGCTTCCTAGTGGTCCGTGGGCAGAGGCTTTCAGCGTCTTCATCCGCGATCTGCAGAACTTGCCCTGGCCGAAGATCAGGAGGTTGAGGAGCGTGCCCGAGGACGAGTGGTTCCCTCATGGGTGAGAGGACTGTGACCCCCGCTTCTGGACGATCCTCTAGGAGAGCTTCTATGCCTCCTACGTTCGTTAGGGTTCACAGTTGAGCCAGCACAGGATGCTCCAGTTTACAGCACTCAGAGCAGCAGCAGTCGGGGAGCCGATCCTCCCGTTTTTCGACTACCTCCCCGGCTTGGCAGCACTTGTCAGTGAGAGGTCCCGGTACGTCCCCGAGTGGGTCCGGGTGTTCTACACGACTGTCTACGTCGAGGCTGACCGGCTCTCTATCCACTTCATGTTCATGGGTCAGCAGCAGAGGCTCACTAGAGAGGGGATAGCTAAGTTGCTTGGGGTATGGCTCGAGGACGACTCAATTCACTACATGGCCTACCCTGACGTCGAGGCTCCTCGTCGTGCTCACTCACCAGTGCTACCTTCAGACGATGAGATCAGCTTCCTGTTCCAGCAGTCGTTCCTCCCCGGTACACCTCGAACTCCGGACTGCTTGACTCGTGAGGCGTACGTGGTACACTACGCGCTCCGGAGGTCGGTTCTCTTCAGGATGGGGAACGCTGAGTCGATCACCAGCGTGCAGCAGTAGCTCCTTATGCATATCATGGCCAAGTGCTCGTTTGATATTGTTGATATTCTGATCAGCGAGGTTGAGGATGCCATTATGGATGGTATGGGGATGACTCGACAACAGCTGTTTGCTCACTGGATCAGTTGGATGCTGTCACGTCTCGAGGCCCAGTGCTACGTGAGTATCTTGGAGCAATCCAAGTACGTTTTTCCGACCTACCGGCCTCCGATGCCAGGTGACATGAGGCGGGGTCCGAGGGGTTGGACGCGGGCCGAGGAAATGATCCAGGCTCGTGCAGCAGCAGAGGCAGCTATGGATGAGGCAGCGAGACAAGACGAGACAATTGCAGCAGCAGAGGGTCCGTTGCCTCAGTACCTAGCCACAGATGATGAGGACTCCAGCGAGGACGACGACTACGTGCCTGCCGCTGAGCCTATGTTCCGAGTCTGACGCGCACACGATGACGAGGCCAGGGGTTCCGGCTTGCCAGTACAGCGAGAGCCTGAGTCACCGATCCCTCCGGTCACCATTGCTCTGGTGACTCAGCTAGACCAGCTCACCTCACAGATACAGTCCCTGTCAGCTCAGACTCAGGCCACACTCCAGGTCCAGCAGCAGATGCAGGCCCAGATCTAGCAGCACCAGGAGACCCAATAGGTTATCCTTGAGGGGATCAGGCAGTAGCTGATCCATCACCAGATGATGACCACTCAGATGTTCACCTTCATGTCTGGGTGCCTTGGTCAGCTCTTCCAGGAGTCGGGGTTGCAGCTCCCTCAGCTTCCTGCTACTCAGCAGCTGCAGGCCGATCCGAGTGCCCCTTTACCAGAAGTCGGTGGATTCGTGAACATCCCGATAGCGTCGTTTCCAGTTTCTCCGCTACTTCAGACAGGGATGTTCGCGGTACCTCAGACCACCACACCGCAGACAGTGGCAGCCACCACCTTTCTTAAGTAGCTCCCGTAGGGTCAGTTCGATCAGATGACTGTCGACCCAGCTGGTCTCTCTGCTCACTATAGGTCCACTCGTCTTCGAGACACCGGCACGAGCTACACTACCTAGTCCGCGGGTGTCTTCACCTCTTCGGATCTTGACCCCTCCGCGGACTGAGGGTTTGGATCAGGGAGATCAGTACCTCCACGCTGTCACTGAGCAGATCCACACAACGATCGCCGACGATCCAACAACTCAGGGTCCCGAGGTCACTCAGGCTTCTACTTCAGGCACCGGGACAGGTCCTACTCCACCTCCTCCACCACGGACAGATCCAGCTTCTGCTTCTCCGGATTGGTCTAGGATCGAGTCTGACGAGGACACTTCTGCGTTCGTTGTCGAGCCTTCGAAGGCTATCTCTACCTCGTCGTCGGAGCCTACCCCTCCACCTCAGCAGGATTAGATCTCTTTTTGGTGCTCATTGCCAAAGGGGGAGATAGATAGGGGGAGTAGAGATAGGGGGAGTTAGGGAAGGGTGCTAGGAGTTCGAGTTATTGTTGCCTCTCTCGCTTTTGTGGAGTTTCATGATGAGACATGTATTTGGATCTTGTGTATGATGTTGGTTTACATGTCTAATCATGATTGTAGTGCTTGTTTAGCTTAATGCATGTGTGTTGTTGTTTATATCTTGTTTCATGCATTAGTTGTAGAGTTTATATGCTTTAATTTCAAATTCTTGTATATCTCTACTCGGGTTGTCATATACTTGTGACTAACCTTTGTTTTCTAGTGGATTATATCTTGGGTTATTGTCATCAGTAATGAATGAAAACAGACCCCTCAATTTGAAATTATGGACGATCAATGGACAAATACTACAAGGCTAAGGACTTTGTTAGTTCCAAGTGTCACAAGGAGATGAAGGACACTTGAATTGCTAGTTTGTAGTGTTTGACCATACTATTAAGAGGGGTTCATGCACTAGTAACTTGACCATGCACCAAAAGCCATGAAAATATGCACACTCAAGTTCCTTGGATGCTAAACAGCTCAAAGTACTCATGGAAACACATTGGAAGGAAAAGAATTGACGGAAAACTCAAAGGCGCTTGAATTGGATGAGTTAGAATCAAAATCATAGTGTCGGATGATCCGACGCCCTCATTTCTAGTTGCGTCGGATGAGTTCTACGACTGAGATATTAAAAGTGACCGTCGGATGAACCGACGGTACAAGCATCGGTTCATCTGATGCCTTAAGGTTTGGTAACAGTAAGGTTTGGACTTCAGATGCTTCAGCACCGGATGATCCGACGCTCAAGTCAGCGGTTCATCCAACGCCTTCATTCAAATTTTTAGGTGTGTTTTTAAATTTTTAGCTTGAAAAGTGAGTTAATTTAGTGTTCGAGTCGAAAAATCAAATAAAAAGTGTCTTTTAATTTTTGTCTCATGCGATGTTTTTTCTTTCTTTACTTGTATGTTTTTCTTTAATCTTTGATATATGAGCATGAGCACTTGGTTTGAAAAGTTTACCGTGGTGCTTAGTGGAGTTTTCACCTCTAAAAGTTCCCGCACTATACTTTGATGATGTAGAACCTTGTTTCGGTTATGCTAAGTTTGATGCTAATGTTGGAGGAGTTTAATTCTGAAAATTATATGAAAACCCTTGTAATAAAGGTTAGAAAAAACTCTTTTTCCAAGTTGAGAGACAAAGAAAAATCCTATACAAGGCCGACTCAATATCTGCTCCACCATAATTGCGGTTAGCATGATGAGTTGGGCTAGGATCCTTCTCTCTTGGAAGTTTTAATTTCGAGCAACGATCATGTCCGTGTCTTATGTATCGTTTATTGCTAGCCTCATCATGTATTCGGTAACGAGACTCACATCAAAAGTCCCGTACATCGCCGAATTCCTTACCCAATCCATAATATCTCTTTTGTACATCGTATTCCTTGAACACAACCTATGTTTGCAGTTTTGTCTCGTTCCTAGCATGATTTTTATTTAAAATTCAGATTGTATTTATGCAAGAAGAGATGAGCAAAGAGCTTTGCAAAAGAGGTAAAGATGTCAAGAGAGAGAGAGAGAGAAGTAAAGAAAAAATGTGTATGTGTATGGAAAAGAAAGAAAAAAAGAGAGAGAAAGAGAAAAAGAAAGGAAAAGAGAAAGAGGAAAAGCAAGAAAGATTTGAGGAGGGATGAATCAAGTGAAGATTAAATGAAGTGTAAGGAAGGATACCACATTGTTAAGAGACGAATCTTTTATTTTTTCAGCCATGTGCAATCTGACAATGAGGACATCATCAGTGCCTTGTAGTTGAAGGACCGGACTGGCGACCAGAGAGGGGGGGGAGTGAATGGGAGCTGATAAAAATTTTGCTCGAGGGAGATGTCTTCTCCAACAAGATGAACACGACTTGACCAAATCACTTCTCCGGCTCAACTACCCAAGTTGGCCAGGACCACGTAGCCACTGAAGTGGTACTGATCCTAGGAACCAACAACCACCGAAACCTACTCGAGAACGCAGCGGAACAAACACTCGAGCAGCACTTAGACCACACCGGTCAGACCGGTCACCACCACCAGTCAGACCGGTCCCAGCCGGATCACCCGGACTAAGCCGCCGGATCACCCGACACTCTCCAGAGGCACACCGGGTCACCCTGGACCCCAAACCGGATCACCCGAGCAAGACTTGACGATTTCCACAAAAAAACCCTTGCACCGGTCAGGCCGGTATGGCACACCTGTCAGACCGGTCCTAGGCAGGGAACCCCAAATCTGAGAAAACAACCTCCCGAGCTCCAAACAACACCAAACCTAAACCAGCAGCAAGCCTAAAGACTAGGGAACACACCAGCACATTCATCCGAGCCAAAACCCAACTGGGGGCTGCACCGGTCAGACCGGTTAGGGCCTGGGCGCTCGGGATGAACAGTAAGCCGCGGGTCAACTACCCAAATCCACTTCCCGATCTCCCAATTCGCTCCACAGATTCGCACAAGACTTTGGGGATACTAGGAGTACCTCATGGGCATCCCATAGCCACGATTTGGTCCACCAAAACTTGTTGAATCAACAGGAATCGAAGGATTTCCACCAAGAACACCACTTTTCCGAAACCTAAGAAAACCCCAAAATCGAGCACCTTTACTCACGGATTTGGGAGGGGAATCACAAGGAAAAGAACTACGAAGGGTTCATGCATACATCCCCTATCAAATCCCAAAGAGAAAGGTCTGAAATCCACCACAAGAAATTCGCCAAGAAAAGGCTCCAAAAATCACCAAAAAGAAAAATGGGGGAAACAACACAAGGCCTTGAGGAACCACGTCGAATCATCTATACATACCATGAAGGTTCATACAAGGTCTAGTTTGCCACCCGATCATCCATCCCTCTCTAAGGATCTCACCATGAAGTTTTCAAGCTATTGGCCCTAAAAATCCTAAGGAAAATAGGAAGGGAAAAATAGCAAAACAAAATGAGCTAGGGTTCCAAGAGATGGCTGCCATCCTCTCACCACTTGGGTTATATGGAGGCAACCGAAAGACGAAACTACCCCTAAGACATAAAACTAACATACACACCCCCGAGGGGCAATTTGGGAATCTTCGTCGTAGCACCATCGGACGGATGCCCAGCGACCGCAAACTTGCTTAGCCTCGACGCAAGCCTTGCGATCCTGATGCGTGTCCTCCGCTTCGAAGTCTCCGGAAGGCGTTGTCGCACACCGGTCAGACTGGTGCTCCTCACCGGTCCGACCGGTACCCACCGATCAGACCGGTCCAACCCACCGGTCAGATCGGTCTAGTGCTACTGCTCTTCGGTCTTCGGTCTTGGCTTTGTGGATCAACCAAGGAACCACTGGAAACCCCGCAGACTTAGTGTAGCCTCCCGTCAATCTCCACTCATGACTTGGCTCCCACGTAGTCCTGGCTCGACCTTGGTTTTGAGGCCCAACCAAGAAACCGTCCATGACTTCGTCTTGCTGTTCTTGCCACCACGCGGCCCGCACTTGACCCCGCTGGCCACCGGGTCCCTCGAACCAAGCCTACTTGTCTGCTCCACACCTGGAGGCCTCACCGGCATCGACCTTTCCCTCTTGTTCTTCACCTGCACCAGCACCAATCAAGCCGCAACCTGCACCTGCACCTGCAATACTAGGCCAAGAGTCAGTCCACACAACGTTGTCAATCACTCATCACACCAGGAAGTGACCATCCACTGATCCTCAAACCACACAGGTCCTCAATCTCCCCCTTGATGAGTGCATTGACAACACACACATTTGGTAACCAAAGAGAAAAGGAAAAAGAACAGAAACGAACAAAGAAACTCAAACAAGTGATCGAAAGCCAACAAAAGGCAAAGAACAAGATCATTTGAAAGAGGAAAGTCTCGGTCCCCTTAGGCAAGGGCAACGGCTTGACACAACCGAGACGAAAACAAGCTCAAGCAAAGAGCACAAACCACCAAAGCAAAACTCAAAAACCACAAAGAGCTCCCCCTGCACACATGCAAGCTCCCCCTGAACCAATGTAACTCCCCCTGGACGAATGCATGCAAACCTCTTCACAAAACAGAGCAGCTGCACCAGCTCAGCTCTGACCGGTCAGACCGGTCCACAGCACCGGTCAGACTGGTGCACCACATCTGCACAGGTCCTGACACCCACATCGGTCAGACCGATGACCACCACCGGTCAGGCCGATGACCACCTGGGAAACCTGGGAACTGCAAGAGCCCAAAAATGGCTCGAAACCACTCAGAAATCTGCTAAATGCATTCAGTTGCCCAAAACATGCACAAACTTTTCCCCCTTGTTGACAATGCATGAATCAAGGCAAAACTAGGAAAAATTCAACCTAGATCTCAAATAGATAAAATTCAACACAACATGCTACATGCGACCAAATGAGCAAGTTAGATACTCTATAGCTTCGTATGAACATCAGCTACAAGATCACCAAGTTTCACAACCATTGGGCAAAGCTAAGATAGAATTGAGCATTTTTGTGAAAATTCACCCTCTGATCATGAGCAAAGTCCTAAACATGAGCAAAACATATCAAAATGGCAAAGCCACACAAACTTCATGCTAGGACAACCATTCATGTGATCTAACTTCGTGAGAAGCTGTGGGGTCATAGGATCCATGTGAGGCACACGTTGCGGCTCCTGATTCGTCGGGCCTTCTTCCCATGGATTGATGACGTCATGGATCCAGTGGATGCCTACATGGCAGCCTCTTATTGGTTGAGCCTGAATGCTTGGATCATGGAGGTGTGCTTTCTTCTCTTTTCTTGTGCTAAATACCTGCATTCATCTTTGCATTGCCACTAGTGGAATTCATCAGTATAAGCTCCTATTCTATTGTGGATTCATAGTTCTTGTGGTAAAATGCAGGAGTTGACGGCCTTAAAATTGGCACTTAACAGCCATCAAGAGGGAGCGCGGCTTGGCGTGCGGGCCAAGGGATGGGGCGGCACGGCCGGGGCACCGGGTCGAGCCAGGCTCGGACTCGGGCGCCGCCACTCCGATTGGAGGTCGGGGATGACCGGCGGGGCCCGCGCGTGGCTTACAAGCCATGATCCTTGGTTAGTTGAGATTGAGCCAAATCCTAGAGATTACAACATCTTAGAGATAAACTACAACAACAAAATCTATGGCTCAACTCAACAACCTTGGATAGCTACCTTTACATGTTTAACGTCCCTTGGATGGTACAACTTGACACGTTAACAGGGTGGTGCTCGTTAGCGGTGAAGGTGGAGTCCAAGGCGGTGGTGGCTGGGGCTGCCTGCAAGAATCGCGGCGCCAATTGAAGGAGAAACTTGCGTAAAATTTCTGGGTGCAGATGTCACGACAGCAAAACTATGTGGCAGTTTTGTGGGAGCTATTAGGGGGTACTTAGCAATCTCTTGGAGTCGCTGTAACTCACTGCCTTTTTGCCGATAGTCCTAAACCAAATAGCAAGTCTGTATGGGCAGACCTTTGGCCGGCGCAACACGGGAGGTGTGCAGGTCTAGGAGTAGTTAGGATAGAGATATTTGGTTTATTAGCTTGAAGATAAAGCTTAGCTTAGAGATAATTTAGGGAGAGATAAGTTAGGGAGTTTGTTCGCAGCCGGCATCATATAAGCCGTGATCTGCATAGAGAGAAGATAGGCTTAGATTGAATTGTACCTTGGCCTCGTGAACCCTGCCTCCCTGGCGCGCCATGAGCTTCGCCATTGCTCCGTCGAGCCGTCAAGGTCAAGGGCCGCGCCCGGCACTTCCTTCAAATACAATCTATGCCATAATCCTTCCACCAATCTCTTGTGTCCTTGCATCTGTGATAAAGTCATTAACGACAATGCTACAATTTGTGACTAACAGAACGTACAAATAATATCCAGAAAACTTTTGAATTGCCAAGCGATCTACATAATCTGCATAACGCCATGGAAGCTTCAGGCAACAACAAAGAACAAAAAAACATGGGACGGTATTGAAGAACTTATGGTGCAAGCACAGCTATCTCGCGTACACCGTTTGACAAGTTAATCTTTGTTCATCTCATAAATCATCTCCTAGAACCAGCAAAGGGACGCACAATTGTAAGGTACAATTTGCAAGAGTTATTAAGGTTTATATCATCAGTCAATCGTTCATACACACACATTTTCCCCCTCCACAATGCAAGAATGGGATGCGTGAGTACTGTCATTCAAACTGTCTAACCCACGTGGCCTCACCTCCATGACCAATGCACGTTCACCGAGGCTAGCTAGATGGCTACATCACCGAGCAGGCGCCATGAGTGTTACCATGTAACCAAATGCAAGTAAAGGAAACATTGATAGATCGATTTCGTCTTAAATTGTGTTAACGTTACACAATCTTCAATATTTTTTCCGAACCTTCAAAAAATTGGGATGCATGATTTTAAGTCATTCATAAAAAGCAACCCATAAAGAAAGTAATGCATTTCCTCCGTCCTGTAATATATGACACTAGTTAGCTCGAAAACCAACTAACCAGCGTCATATAAAAAGGAACAGACATTCAGCACACTAGACATTCCCAAAAAACACTGAGAACATCACACGGGGCCTTTTCATCACCATCTTTTCACCTCAGGAGCAAAGCTCTCTACCAAAAGGGCGAAAGAAAAACATTTACAGCATTGGCCTTATTCTCCAATAATGCTCGACTCCATCAGAACTCAAGTCCGTTGGGAGAGCCAAAAGAGGTCTGCATAATATGGTAAGCTTTCAGCATATCATCACGATCCAAACCTGGTATCTCCTTAAGAGCGGCCAGTATCTTCTCCAGTGAGGATGCTTGCATAATCCCCTCATGGCGGTGGATCTTCTTGCTCCGACTGCTTGGTTTAGAGTTGAGGTACGCAGATGCCCCGCTGGGAACGACCTGTTGATGACTAATGTACCACACTTCGGTGTGGCGGAATGCCGATCGTAGCGTCTTGCTCCTCATGTCGACCATGATCCGCCAATTTTCACTCCGTTCTTCATTCTCCTCGCACACCACAAAGCAGATAACGTGGGGATCGTCGATGCTCACGGCAGGGTAGTGCAGCTCGACGCATGGGAGGCCCTTGTAGCTATCGAGAGACCAGAGGTGAGCCGAGTCGATCCGGCCGTCCTTCACCCAGGCCATGTCATGCATCCTCAGCGTCCAGGTGCGGACGGTGTAGGCATGGTGCAAACGCCGGCAGTAGGCCCGACCAGTGTCGCCTTCGCAGCAGTAGATTGGCAAGATGTCGACAAACTTTATCGTGCCGCCGCCATCGGTGACGCACACGTTCCGGTCCGACCGCCGGGACGTCGTGCAGGGATCCAGGGGGAGCGGCACGTACCGCAGGGTGGGGTTCTCGTTGAACACGTCGGCGAACATGAGGCCGTGGCGCAAGTCCACCCAGCACAGCTGATCACCGAAGGGGATGACGGTGTCGTTCCTCCATGTGGCCGGCAGCTGCTCGCCGCCGTTGCGGCGGTCGAAGTGGCTCGTGGGCGGCATCTTGGCGCTCCACTTGCCACCAGCGGCGGAGCGGAGCAGGTGGAGCTCCGCCACCTTGGGCGCCTTTGGGTCGTCCTCGTCGTCACTGATGTCGTTGAGCTCCGCCACCAGGAACTCGTCCTCACCGCGGCGCAGGAGACCGGTGTTACCATAATTCAGGTAGCCAAACCCACACCATGTGCTCTCCTCCCCGCTCCTTCTTAGACCGTTGTGCGGGAGCAGGAACAAGGACGGCGGCCGTGGGGGATCGGCGGCCGCGTCGCCGGTGTTGTAGACGAAGTGGTCGGTCATGCGGTACTGAATCCCCAAAACCTGGACAAGCACGGCGTCGGCGTGGGCCGCGAGGACGAAGGAGTGGATCATGGGGACGTCGGCTGGGTGCTGGACGCAGACGCGCGATCCCTCCGGGGGCGATGCAGGACAGAGCGACACGCTGATGGGTACGCCGGTGGTGCTGCGGGCAACCGCCGTTGTGTCCGTGTTGGCGATGGAAGAAGAGCATCCCTGAACCTCCTGCTTGCAGACCTGATCCAACATCACCCATGGAGGGTAGGCCGCCGCCGCGGGCGGAGAAGATCGAGGTCGTTTGGTCATGTTTCCAGATCGATGTCGGTCGCGGTGGGGCTCCAATGATCTTTCCATACACCCTGAAACAATCTCTCGAATTTTACCCTCGGGTGAATCACGGCGGTCGGCGCACCTTTCCTTTTTTTCCTTTGTCCATATTAAAAATTAGAAGCAAGTCGGATTAGACAATATGAAAAATAACAGCTAACACTAGAGAAACCCATTTGCCGTGAGCCTATTCCAAACGGGCCGCCCGGCCGTAGCCCGATCTAGCCTGGCCCGATGCGGCCCGACACTATGCAGGCCCGATAACTTTTCGTATCGGGCTGAGCCGGGTGTCGTGCTGAACAGCAGCCCAAGCCCAGTCCTATGGCATGTTTTTCGGGCTGGGCCGGCACAGCGACAAAAATGGCCCGATGGGCCGCGACCCGGCCCGACTCTATTGAGGCAAGCGACAACAAAGGTGCGCCCCCTGCGGCCGGCGACGGAGGCTTAGGGGCCGCTGCACGGCGCTGGAGCTCCGGCCCCTGTGGCCGAGGCAGTGCACGCTGTTGCGGTCGGAGCTCGGCCCCCCGAGGGCGGCCAGGCGGTGGCGGAGGCTGAGGGAGGGGGCGGTACACGTCGGCACGGTTGGAGCTCCTACCCCCGCGGCCGAGGCGGCGCACGCTGGCGCGGCTAGAGCTTCGCCCCCTGCACACGGCCAGGCGGGGGCGGAGGTTGAGGTAGGTGGCGGCGGCGGGATTCGGGCTCGGGAGGACGAGCAGGAAAGTGGAGGGGCGACTGGAGTTGGGAATTGGGGAGGGAAAATTAGGGTTTCACAGGTATTTATATGAGATGGGAAATAGTTATCGGGTCATGTATCGGGCCGGCAAAAAACGGGTCGTGTCTTGGGTCGGCACTATGGGCCGAAGTGGTGGCCCAGGCACTATCGACCTATCGTGCCGGGTCAGCCCTAAGCACTATGATCGTGCCTAGGACTGGGCTAGGGCCGTGCTTTTTAGTGTCGTGCCTCGTGCCGCTCATCAGACCTAGCCCATTTGGAATTCTATACTCACGGCAGAAGCTAGCTGCAACGAACAAAAACCACAAGACCACTACTCCACCGCCATGCCCAGCCATAGCACACTCCGGACTCCGCAACCAAACTCCACCAGTTGCGCTTAGAATGCAAATAGAGGAATTCAATCGTGATTTCCATAGTTTGTTCACCTCCAATATCTCACTAAACTGTCACTGCACCATGCAATCTAAGCTCTGTGAGTGCAGGAGTGTTTTCAAGCAGTCCTATCAGTGATGCACACATACATTGAAATCTGCTCGACCAACTCTTTGCACCGTGCTGGATTTTATTTAAGCCTGGTTAAATTTGCATTGCTGACAGACACGCAGAGGACATGCACCTCACAAAATTGAGATGCATGGCTACTCAACCATCAAATGCCAAATATTTAGAGTTCAGGCAACATCATTTTCCCAATAATAGTCTACCTGTTATTGCAAAACAGGTCACATCAGCATCTCGGCCGTGGGGCCCATGCCAAAAGGATAAGGCTTTCACGGATTTGTGTCTGGTTTTCACTGATTTTAAAGGAATCTCCTTTGACTCTGCATCGACAGGAAGGACCGCATTCTGGAGCTGGTGTGGCAGAGGGAGCGGTGACAGTGCTGCTGGAGAAAAGTAACTGCTTGAACAAAGTGGATAGGTGAGGCAAGTAAAATGAACATTTTCTAGAAAGAAAAGTAAGCTTTGCCACGTAAAAAAAGTGTGTTATGTTACAAAATACTAATTTCTATAGGCTTTGCCTTCTTATTAATTATCTTTGCACAGAGATGAGAGGTCTGCCATTCTGCCAAAAGTCCTTAACCAAACACCAAGACATATGAGCATTGTTACATTTGTGACATTAAAAAGCTCTTAACTAATCTCCCTGTGTAGACCATCTCAACACAGGTGCGGGTGGCACAACTACAGTACCGTGTGTTTTTGTTGGATCGGGTGGTGATTTCACCTGCTTAAAAAACAGGATGCTATTACAAATGTTTTCTGTAATAGTGACCGCTCATGACGTGGCTCGCGTATCTTGCATTGGGTCCTGGGCTCCTGGCAGCAGCCACGCAATGCCCATCGCCCTGATCCCGACCACCTTCGGTCAGGTTGGTGTAGCTGTCGGGAGGAAGAAGACGAGGTCGAAATTCCTTTTGTCGGATTTTTTCAGGAGCAGGTGACATCATTGCCCGCTTCTGGAAAACATTTCCAGGAGCGGGTGACACCGTCACCCGTGTGGACACCAAAACTGGACGCACAATGACCGGCACCTGCACCTGAAAATGGCACCAAATTTCAGGTGCGGGTGACGGTATCACCCGCTCCTAGAGACTCATTAACAGGTGCGGGTGGCACAGCTACAGTACCGCGCGTTTTTGTTGGATCGGGCGGTAATTTCGCCTGCTCCTAAAAAAACAGGATGCTCTTACAAATGCTTTATGTAGTAGTGATCGCTCATGCCGTGGCTCGCGTGTCTTGCATTGTGGCATGCGCTCCTGGCAGCAGCCACGCAATGCCCGTCGCCCCGACCCAGACCACCTCAACCCTACACGTGTGTGCGGCGAGGGTCCATGATGAGCTGTAGTGGCGTCAACGCTGTTGACGCGAAAATAGGACGTCACCTCCGCGCGCAGCACACGTGACTCCCCGGTCTGTAGCGAGGCGTGCCAGCCAATCTGACCTGTTGATTGACAATGGAAAATATTAGGGATCGGCTAGAGAACCGATGGCCTTGTAGCGACACGTGTACCAGCCAATCGGCCGATACAGGTAAAGCGGGATCGGCCGGCTCGAGAGCGACCGAAGCGCGGGTGCGGGAGTAGATGGATCGGCTGGGATCGGCCGATCGTGACGTCAGCACTCGAGTAGGTCGGAATCGGCTGTGGTGTTGGAAGCCGATAGGATCTAGATCGAGTGGGATAACGGTGATAATAGCTAAAACCACAAGAATTGGTACGAAAACTTGTAGATCTAGCTAATATCGGTAAGGGGTGAATAAAGAACTAGACGAAACCTCAGCGATGCGCCCGGAGGTTAAAGCCTAGGGTTATTCGGTAAAACGGTACTCACAAGCTTGCCGGAGATCAGTTGATGCAGCCCGACGAACTCGAAGCACGGCGTTGTAGAAAAGAGGAAAAACTCAATGGCGAAGTCGCCGAAAAGTAGATGCTGTAAAAGTAGATGCTGCAAAGTAGATGCTGTAAAGTAAAGGGTTTGCCCGGAGGCGGTTTGTTTGATATTGGTGTGTACATTTTTTTCCCGACCGCGCGGGGTCGCTATTTATATCCTAAGGACAACCCGATTCCTAGCCGATCACGGCACTGTTTACTTGTATCTAAAGAAAAACAAAAGGCTATCAAAAATAGAAAAGGACTCTCACAGGAGTCAAAACCTTTCTAAAAACTGACTCTTGACCCTTCGTCAATCGTGGATTGACCCGCCTCCGCCGTACTTTCCTTTTGGCGTATCTCCTTGATCACCACCTTCTTCGTCTCCATCGGCCGATCCTCTGGTTGATCATCGGCCGATAGCTTTGACCCGCTGGCTCGTTGATAGAGTCGAACTCCTTTGACCATCGGCGGATCCTGTTGACCACCCTTTCTCTTTCTTTAATCGGCCGATTGTACTCTGATCTCATCGGCTACTCTTCCTTATCTCTTTTGACCTATTTTTCCAAAAAACAGTGTCAACACATGCCCCCCAGTTTCAGAGTAAGTAATCTTTTGCTCCGAAATTTCCTCGAATCCGTTATCTCCCTTGATTCGAAGTCGGCTGAAGAATCCCAACAAATCTTAGGGGCCATAAATACAACTGCCTTGGCTTTTTCTTTCCCCCTAATCCTCGTTGCTCTGAAAAACTCAATCTTTCAAGTGACGAACCCTAAGCTCCAAAACTTTTGCTGATCCATGGCGTCTTCAAGTTCCGCCGGAGGTTCCCGCTCTGCTTCTGCATCCTCGAAGGCGTCTCTTTCTTCAGTTCCCACAGTATTCCTTTCGATCTTTTGCTTTTATTTGTCCCTAAATATCGCCGTTTCGTTTTGCCTGAAGTTTAGATTTATTCATCTCTCCAGGAACTTAGATCCCATCTCACCATTCCTGTTGATGACAAGCCCGGGCTTACTTTTCTTGGACCGATGGGTGACATCGACCCGACTGAGATGATTAACTTTGAAACCGGCCGAATTCCTTTCAAGCATGCTTCTCTAAATTTGGCCGATTAGGATGGTTGCTTTAGGTCTTGGACGGGGTATGCCAAAGGGTGGAGAAATTGGTATCGTAGGGTATCTGCCAAAAACAGAGGTTTCTGGGAGGAGTATAAGATCAACCAATGCATTACCCTGTCCTTGTCCGTTATGTCCCGGAATGAGTCTCTCCTAATAGCCGCCTCTTATTTTTGGTCCGATGCACTCAATGCTTTCTTATTTGGTCATGGGTCGATGACCCCGACTTTAGCTGATGTTCTTCTGTTGACTGGCTTGGACATTTCTTCTTCAGATACCCTTTTTAGCTATCATGACGTCAAACCTTCCCACCATCTGAAAACCAAAAATGTGGGTGGCTGGACTGGATATATTGCTGAGCATATGAAGGACGGCACTGTTAGTGACAGAGAACATGTGGCTTTTCTGAACATGTGGCTTGAAAAGTTCGTCTTCTGCGGGAAATCCTTTGGTCCCACCTCTAATTATCAGATCGTAGCCGAACGATTAGCCATTGGTTCTTCCATCCCTCTTGGCAAATACCTTTTGGGGGCTGTGTATAATCTCCTTCATCAAGTGGCAGTCAGCTTGTCAACCAATTCCCCAATAGGTACCCCGGGGGGTCCTTGGTGGTTTATCAACATGTGGTTGAACCTTCACCTCCGAGATAGATTGGAACAGGATATTTTTGATATGCGCTTTCCGGGAGACCAGCCAGATGGTGTTCCAGTTGTTAAACGTCGATGCATGAACTTTGGAGAAGTTGTTTCTGTATTTCCAGGACATAAGAAGACTCCATCTCGCATAGCAGAACATTTCAGGAGCTTTTATCTTGGCTTCAATCCAGGATCCATCATCTGGTTTGCATACAGGGATGATGACAACAATTTTGAGACCTTGTTCAGCTTTGATGATATCCACAGAGATGATGAGAACAGGATTGCCTTTGTGGAGATAATCAAACCAGGGCTTCTTCCTTCTTGCGTCTTTGGCAAGGATCAATCGGCTACTTATGAATTTTATAACCCTTCAGTAAGTGCTCGCCATCTGGGGTTTGGTCAGTTGCCGATTGGTCTCTATTTCTCTGATTTGATTAAACCATGGGAAATTATTCCTGCTGGTATTCACTATCAGCGTCTCTTGGACCGGGTTCCTGATTCTGCCACCATCGATCTTGATTCCTGGAAGTTTTCCAGTTTTTCTTCTCCTCTTTTTAATATCTGGTGGGCAGAATGGTGCGATCATCTCTTCTGCGTATCCCCGAGACTTTATTGTGAGAAGTTAGATTCTGCATACAATGCTCCAGCCGATGAGGTACCTTTTGTTTGATTATTTTATAAACTTTATCTTACTATGTCCTAACTGTTGTTCCCTATTTTCAGCCTCCTGCTACTAGCAAAAGTGGCAAGCTGATTTATTATTGGCCACCAAGACGAATTCCGTATATCGGCTATAATGCTCCTTCAATCTCTTCAGTCATGCAGGGTCCCAAGATCAACCCTTCTCCAGACAATCTACCTCTGTCGACCCTCAAAAGGAAAGATATGTCTCGTAAAGCTCTTGCCCACAGAAAAAAGAAGAAGATTGATTCTGTGGTTATTGATATCCCTGACTTAGCTGGAAAACTGGCGGGTGCTTTTGAGGTATGACTTTTGCTCAATTCATCCCTTTTCTCTTTGTTTCTTTCACTGATCATCTTTTGAACAGTCTTCGGGATTAACTGGTCGATCAGGACAGGCCACTACTGCTACTCTTGGTCAAGACAAAATCCTGGAATCGATCCAGGAGAATCTGGCTGATGACGTTTTGATGTCAAACGATCAACCTGAGGTTCATCAAAGGGCTGATGTCTCAGATGCTTCTGTTGGTCAACCTCAGCACTCTCCTGAACGTGTCGATCTTCAATCTGAACAACTAATTGAGGTAAATCCTTTACTCAGCTAATTTCTCGCCCTTTCTGTCTTTAACCTCTCGCCTTTGTTCCAGGATGTTGTACCAATTGAGGTTCATGACAAGTCTTTGGATAACCTTCAGTAGGGTATTAGTGATCAATCACAATTGCCCATTGTTGAGTTTCCTGAATCAGAATCGGTTGAAAATCCGATTATTGAAGTGCAGACAAATCTTGCTGCAGAGGTAAATTTTTCGATCTTTTCATACTTCTGCTTCAATCCTTTTTGCTTATCCTTACTTTCGATTATTGAAGTGCGGACAAATCTTGCTGCAGAGGTAAATTTCTCGATCTTTTCATACTTCTGCTCCAATCCTTTTTGCTTATCCTTACTTTCTCTGCAGGTTCCACCAACCTTGCCTCCTATTGTTCAGAGTACATCAGCGGCAACTATTCTTCCAGATGATGTGAAAGTTAAACTGACCGAGGTGCTTCCACTACTAAACCAAGATATTGGTCAACTAGTACAAGATGCTGAGCCAATCAGGGTTATCTTCAAGCAGATTCAAAGCCAGTTGCCTAAAGATCTCAAGGCGAAGATGCTCCAAGTTGCTTTCATTGAGAATCGGCAGCTCATAGTTCAGGAAGCCCAAGATCGGCTGGAGGAAAGGAAACGTCAAGAGCAACTTACTCAGGACAGGGAGAACTTAGATAGCAGCATGGCCGATCTTGACAGCAGGATTGAATTCTTGTCTTCTTCTCGTTCTGATATTGTCAACAGTATTGATCATCTGAAGAAGCATCATGTTGATTTGATGAAAGAACTTGGTCAGGTTGAGCAAGACTTGGAAGCTGAAGAACAGAAGCTTGCAGATCTTCCAGGCACGATAGCTGCTATGCGAGAACAGAGGGACTCCACTACGCGTCGAGCTCAAGTTCTTTGTGAACAAGAACAGCCGATTCCTGGTTCGGCCGATGCCGATCGTCAGGAGATAAAAGCGGTTGACCAGTTGCGCCTAGATCTCATTAATGCCATTCATCTTTTAGGCATAGTTTAGACTTCACTTGTAATTTTGTGAACTACGCTTGGCCTTTACTGGCCAACTTCCAACGCTCTGTATTAATTTCTTTGACCGAAAATTTCAGTCGGCCTTTATATATTGCAAGACTTCTTTTGCCCTTTGATCTGTTATGGCTTCCTCTTCCTCCGTGAATTAGGTTGGTTCTTTTTATTCTTTCATTCTTCATGATTCTTTCCCTGACGTTTCTTCTTTTCTTAGTCTCCAAATCGTGATACCGTGGAAAGGATCGTATCGAGCATCAATGCCTTTGGTGCAAATCAACCAACCCATCCATCTAGACAAGAACGCGGTCTTCGCCTGGTGATAGCAAATGATGAGAAGAAATTGGAAGTTCTCGAAGCCAGGAGGACTGCTCTTCTTCAGGAACTGGATCGTGTGGGTGAAGAGATAGCCCAAATCAGAGTAGAGCTAGACAAGTCCAAGAGCCTCTTTTGAATTCTGATGTACTATCAGCCGATGCAATTGGCTTTTTATGAATGAAAATCACCACCTCTTGATTGGTACTCGATCGATTTAATGCACCATTTTCCAGTGATGAATTCCCACCCATATTTGTAGGTGCTCTTTTATGATCTGGTTCAACTTCCCTGTTATAAAATGCAACTCGCCTCACGCGTATTACCATATTCTTCTGAGTATGCATCGAATTTGTTCTCATTAGGAATAAGAGGCAAGCCTCCTCTAGAGTGCTTCCACGAAAATGTAACTATCTCCACTCCTTGACAAGTTTCTCTTTGAAGGTTTCTTGTATCCTAATGATGCATCAAAGCTTGTCGTTGTTGCTAGAAATGTTGAGAGAGGGGAATCCTGACAGTCTCCTCTTCTAGAGTACAGAGTAGGGCCACATATTTTTATTCAATCCTCCTTCAAAGCCAACCCCTGTTTTTTGGGAAACGTATCACCGCATGCCTGCCCATTGTCCAGTCTAAGACTTTCACGGGGAAACTGTTCTAGCTTTGACTGCATCGGATGCTCTTCATTTCCCCTTTTTCAATTCCCTCTTGTAGTTATCCCTTCTGCATCCTGAGGCTATAAATAGGTCTGGAGCTCGATGGAGAAGATACAACCATCGGCCATGGCGCAATCAACTCAGGTAGAATATAGGCTCTTGTTGTATGATTGTCCCCTTCTCTTTTCTCCCTTTCATGGCTAGAAGAATTCTTGTGAAGTAGTGTAGCGGCCCCTCTTCTTCTTCGTCTCCTTTTAAAAAACCAGGAGGCACCATAGCTAGAAGAATCCTTGTGAGGATCTGGCTTTAGGGGAAGGAGTAACGTAGGGTGTCTTGCTACACATTTATCAGTAGAAGAGCGTGCCAAAGGAACGGCCATCTTGGTCATCAACTCGGACTCCTTCCGGCGGAAGATCGCAGACTCTGGCGAAGATCTTAGTCTTCCGTTTCCTCTTCGCTTGTGCCCTTCTCTCATTCATCGATTCCATATCCTCATCATACTAGAGATTAGGACAACGCACTCCTTGTAACTTCTTGAGAACATATGTAATCTGTAGATCTGAGTTGTAATATCATTGCTGTAATCCAAAACAAAGGAAATGAAAATTGCATTCATTTTGTTCTGAAGGCGATACATGTATCGGCTATAACCGAATATATTAATTTTGTACATCGGTTTTACATTTTTTGCACTAAAGGCGATTCTTTACAGATATCGGCTATTCTACTAGAAACGATTACATTTGCAATCGGCTGTAGCTCGAAAACTCAATCGGCCGATAGGCACGATAAGACAATCGGCTTACATAGCTGTTTGTACACTTGGGCGACCAATCCATCGGCTGTTGTGACTCTGTGCCCAAGCTTCCCTTCGTCTTCAATGAATTGATCCATTAAATCTTGTCATCAGAGCCAACTACTTGAACCGGCTTTAGTCCGAAATCGGACACTTTGAGATACTTGGTATCCCATGCTTTTCCAGATATGCAGCTCACTCGATCATAAGTCCATCCTTGTGCTTCTGTAGCTACTACTGTCAAGGAGGTTTCTCCTTGGACCACCTCCACTGAATCTCTGATCCATTGGATGATGCATTGTAGACATATGAAACAATTTGCATGTATCCAATCCCGACCCAGCAGTAGATTATAAGATCCCCTCCCTTTAATGACAAAGAAAGCGGTTGGAAGGGTCTTACTGCCGATGGTGAGCTCCACGCAGATTGCTCCTTGAGCCGGAGAGACGTTGCCTTCGAAGTCTACCAACATCATGTCGGTTTGGGTTAAGTCTTCATCGGACTTCCCAATCTTGCGCAGCATAGTGTATGGCATCAGGTTGACTGCCGCTCCTCCATCTACTAGCATCCTGGTGACTGGCTTGCCATTGATGAATCCTTTGAGAAACAGAGCCTTCAAATGTTGTCTCTTCTCATCTTCTGGCTTCTCAAAGATGGCTTGTGTGGGCTCTAGTGTTAACTGAGCCATGTCGCGTTCTTCATCGGACAGATCCGAATCAACAGGAGCCATGAACTCTTTTGGTAAGAAGACAACCATATTTATATCAGCCAGTGGTTTGTCATCTTTTCCATCATCGGCCTTAGGCTTTGGGCGCCAAACTTTAGACCGAACCTTTTTCTTGTCCAGTATGTGTCTCTCCGCTTCTTCTTGCTGTTCTAGATGACGTAAGCATTGGACTCTCCTTTTCTGGGACTTGGTCAAGCCATCTGGACACCATTGTGGATTGGGCTTCTTGCGTGTTTGGCTTGATCCTTCATCATCTAGTTGCAGTGTGCGTCGACGCTCAGGAGCTCGGCACATGATATCCTCATCAGGGACCAGAGAATCGGCCATCTCTTCTAGCCGATTGTTTGACTTTTCATTGATCCGGCCTCCCAGCCGATTGTGAACGCTAGCCTTGCCCCCTAGCCGATCGTGGACGCTGGTCTTGCCCTCCAGCTGATCGTGGACGCTGGTCTTGCCCCCCAGCCGATCGTAGACTGAGACCCGTTGATTGCTGAATTCACAGTGATCCCTGGCTGCAAGTCTTTTGTCCTCAAAGCAAACCCTTTTGGATGAGTTGCTATTATTGTAAGTCCCATTGCATTCTGGACAATTCTCTGCCATTGGTAGCTTGATCCCTTCTTCCCAGCAATACTTGAAGAACGGACATCTCCAATGTCCTTCATTGCGCCGTGCCCACTCCTCTCTTCCCCTTGCTTTCTCTTGTCGACGTTGGAATTTGTTGATCAGCATCTGGGACATGACAGGCCGGCGTGGCTTCAAATCTCCTTCTTCAAGTAGCAACCCTTTTCCTTTGACATCGGCAGCGGTTGCTTGTACTTTGGGATCGACAGCTCCTTTATTTTGGGCCGAATCAGACGTCAGCAATTTAACTCATGATGTGTCTTTGCTAGACACCTCAACTGTGTTAGTTGGGAAGGGGTGCTGATCAATCTTCATCGGCTTTTCATCTTTGGAAGGAGTTTCAAATTTATGCCTTCCTTGCTCAATTGCTGATTGGATCTGTTGTCTGAAGATCTTGCAATCATTGGTGTCATGCGACGTTGCATTGTGCCACTTGCAATACTTCATCCTCTTCAGCTCCTCTGCAGATGGTATGGTATGGAATTGGGAGAGCTTAATCTGCCCTTGCTGAAACAACAGATCAAATATCTTATCGGCCTTAGTGATATCAAAGGCGAATTTCTCTGGCTCTTTCTTACCAAAGGGACAGGACACTGTCTTCTTGCCTTTGACCCACTCTGCAAGTCCTATCATATTGTCTTCATCTTCTGAATCAGAGTAATCCACATAAGACACCTTCTTCTGAAAGTTTCTTCTAGGCTCATAGGACTTTGCAGTTTCTTGACTCATTCGACTGACCAATTGGCTGAGACTCTCGAAGTCGTGTGATGCATATTTCTCCCTCATGGTTGGCAAGAGACCTTGGAAAGCCAACTCAGTCAGTTGTTTGTCTCCTAGATTCAGACTATAGCACTTGTTCCTGACCTCTCTGAATCTCTGAACGAATCCAGCAACCGTTTCATCGTTCCTTTGCTTGAGTCTGGTCAGATCAGTAATTTTCATCTCATGGATGCCAGAGAAGAAGTAGTTGTGGAACTGCTGTTCCAGATCGGACCACTTGATGATGGAGTTAGCTGGCAGTGATGTGAACCATGAGAATGCTGGTCCCGATAGAGATGAAGAGAACAAACGTATCCTGAGTGCATCAACGTTCCCTGCTTCTCCACATTGGATGATGAATCGAGTGATATGCTCCATAGTGGATGTTTCATCTTGCCCAGAGAACTTGGTGAAGTCTGGCACCTTGAATCTCGGAGGGAACGGTATCTGATCGTAGCCAGACGGATACAGTGTCCTGTACATGTAGGACTGCTGCTTGGGTTTTATCCCATATTGCTTCAGCAGCATCTCCGAGAAGTGGTCGATTAACTCCTGTTTCATGTGAGACTTCAATTCAGCAGATACTTGTTCAATTGCTTGCATCTCCGCTGGAGTTTCTGGAGGCCGTTCTTCTAAGATTCTTGGCTGTGGATTTGGTACCATTGATGTTCCTGTTTCAGAAGAACCCTGCATATTTGCAACAGGTGGAATTTGTCTGATCGGCTGATTAGCCGATGGGGCTGGCTGGTGCGAATTCAACTGGCTCGAGATAGCCAATTGATTTAGAAGTGTTTGTAGCACTTGTGTAGCATCCACCTGTGGAATTACTGTCTGTCCTGTCGCTCCTTGATTGATCGGCTGCTGAGGCGACGATCTTGTATGAGTCACTGTGTTGGATGGGGTTAAGACAGGCTGCATTGACGTTGACTGCTGTAACGGGGCAGTCTGCACGGGCATCCCCAATGTTGGCTGCTGTAGTGGAGCAGTTTGCACGGGCATCCCCAGTGTCGGCTGCTGAGCCGATTTCTGGGTTTGAACAGGGGTTGGTCTCTGAGGTGGAATAGGAGCTTTTCTTTCTGTCGGTATAACCATGTGAGCGTGAGCTGGACCGATCTTGACTCTTTCAAAGTTCTTGCTCCCGTGATTGAAGTAGACAAATTCTACTCCCTCCTTGTTCATGTGTACAGTCCCTGGAGTACCTCCAAACATGGCTTGATAAGATTGCGAGTACTTCACTTCCAGAACTTCTTCAGGTTGGGGTTCGAAGAAATTTGAGATGTCAGTCTCAAAATGATCACGAGGCAAATCCCATCCTACAAGCTTCCCATCTTGATTCCTCATGGCAGGATACTTTTGATTCTGCACTGAGAATGTTTGATCTTGGGCATTGGACTGTACTGCATGTGCTTGGATTACAGGCATGGTAACAGCAGGATCTTTAGCTTTTTCTCCAACACCTTGATTCTGAATCGGTTGGGAGTCCGATGAAGAACCAGTAGCAACCTGTGGAGACGGTGCAACCCTTACTGTTGGATCATCAATCGGCGGAGTGGCCGATTGGTTATGTTGGAACACTCGAGGAGTTCGGTTTGGTTGAAAATATGCAGGCCCCAGGTATCCTCCTTCTGCTCCTTTCTTGAGTGCTTCAATCAGACTATTTTGCACAGTATTGGCAAAAACTTTAGCTTAATCAATCATCGTCTGATGCATCGCCTTAGTCATCATGTCCTGAAGTGATTCAGGATCGGCTGAGAAAGTGACTTGCTTAGGCGTGGGCAACAGACTCTTCTTGAAGATTCCACTTTTAGTCTGACCGTATGATGCCAGGCAAAGCTCTTCATAATGCTTCATGTGAGCTTCGAACCCAGCTTTGTCTGTATCTTTCAGCTGATCCTTGGTGATTGCTTGAACGTTTTCTGGATCAATCTCAGAAAGACCATTCTTTGTGTTCTTCGTCATTGTTGACTTTTTCGTGTCCCACTGGGCGTGCCAAAAGTGTATTGACACGAAAATAGGACGTCACCTCCGCACGCAGCACACGTGACTCCCCGGTCTGTAGCGAGGCGTGCCAGCCAATCTGACCTGTTGATTGACAATGAAAAATATTAGGGATCGGCTAGAGAACCGATGGCCTTGTAGCGACACGTGTACCAGCCAATCGGCCGATACAGGTAAAGCGGGATCAGCCGGCTCGAGAGCGACCGAAGCGCGGGTGCGGGAGTAGATGGATCGGCTGGGATCGGCCGATCGTGACGTTAGCACCTGAGTAGGTCGGAATCGGCTGTGGTGTTGGAAGCCGATAGGATCTAGATCGAGTGGGATAACGGTGATAATAGCTAAAACCACAAGAATTGGTACGAAAACTTGTAGATCTAGCTAATATCGGTAAGGGGTGAATAAAGAACTAGACGAAACCTCAGCGATGCGCCCGGAGGTTAAAGCCTAGGGTTATTCGGTAAAACGGTACTCACAAGCTTGCCAGAGATCAGTTGATGCAGCCCGACGAACTCGAAGCACGGCGTTGTAGAAAAAAGAAAAAACGCAATGGCGAAGTCGCTGAAAAGTAGATGCCGTAAAAGTAGATGCTGCAAAGTAGATGCTGTAAAGTAAAGGGTTTGCCCGGAGGCGGTTTGTTTGATATTGGCGTGTACACTTTTTTCCCGACCGCGCGGGGTCGTTATTTATATCCTAAGGACAACCCGACTCCTAGCCGATCACGGCACTGTTTACTTGTATCTAAAGAAAAACAAAAAGCTATCAAAAATAGAAAAGGACTCTCGCAGGAGTCAAAACCTTTCTAAAAACTGACTCTTGACACTTCGTCAATCGTGGATTGACCTGCCTCCGCTGTACTTTCCTTTTGGCGTATCTCCTTGATCACCGCCTTCTTCCTCTCCTCTCCATCGGCCGATCCTCTGGTTGACCATCGGCCGATAGCTTTGACCCGCTGGATCATTAATAGAGTCGAACTCCTTTGACCATCGGCGGATCCTGTTGACCACCCTTTCTCTTTCTTTAATCGGCCGATTGTACTCTGATCTCATTGGCTACTCTTCCTTATCTCTTTTGACCTGTTTTTCCAAAAAACCGTGTCAACAAACGCTACGCAAGTATTTGAGTCCTCCCTGTGTAGACCATCTCGAACACGCTGTATAAGTCCTCTCCTTGTGTTGTGCGGTAGATCATCTCGATCAAACGCACCCTATTTCTCCTGTAAAATATGGCACGACGACTGGAAGATGCTCACGCCGACAAGACACACATAAGTGGACCAATTTGTATTGTATCCAATCTCAAAGTTCCTAGTAGTAATATAATGTACTTGTGGATAGGTTTTACTAGAGTTTTTTTTTTGTTGCAGCTTTTTTTTGTCAGCAGTTTCGGTTACGGCTGCAGGACTAAACAGTTGTTGCTACTTTCTAGCCGTTCGGCTGTCTACGTTACCCGCAAGCTTTACCTCCTCGTTTATGTAAGATCCCCTCATTATGCTGTTTTTTATTGCTGCAATAAACTTAACCTACGTGTTGTGGCTGCAGCAACTGCTGTTTGCTGGCTGTAGCTGCAGGTTTGCAGCACTGTAATGAACGTAATGATAAGGCTGTTCACGTGGATTATCAAAATATTTTCTCACCAAACTGGACAGCTGAGTGGTAAGGTTCTTCAACTTGCATAGCAGCTGCATGCTCCTATAGGCGCTTATCCGTGCCTGCGGCTTCGTTGCAGTGATAAAATAGTGGATGCGACGTTGCCAGAACATTCATGGCATGGCCGCATAGACGAGTCATGCCAAATGCTTATAGGACTGCTTCTTGAAATTTTGTTTTGCATGTGTTACTTTTAAAATGTCAATTTAAAACATGTAAAGATGAGCATTTTATTGGAAATTAAGGTCAGTTGTGTTTTTAAGACCACGGATCGGAGGAGAGTATTAGCAATACAAAATTCTGGCCGGCACCTCCCTTGGTTACCTGGAATTTGGCCTCTCAACTACCCTACTGATGACGGTACTGTCATAAAGTATGGTTACGTCAAAATAGAGATATGTTATCAAGCGTCTGATTATTGGTAAATGGTATCTTTAGAAAACATTAGAGGCGCAGTTGCCACTGCTATTTGACAAGCCTAGTAGAATTGAAGGCCTGGAGGCATGTACTTGGTAGTCCGTAGCAAGGTGGCATATCAACTCCTTGACTCTTTGATGGTTTTGCCTTTTTTCGGCATACATTCCAATAGTTCTTCGTAGCTGGGGGCTGCAGGGCATATCAACGATCTTCATCTCCTCTTGGTGTAAGCTGTTTCATGCTGACGATTTCCCTGTCTCTATTTTTCCCGACAATTTTCTACATTTCAGTGTAGTGTTCTTAGTTATATATTGACCCATTTTG
Source organism: Cenchrus fungigraminus (assembly GCA_036936925.1). Classification (NCBI taxonomy): domain Eukaryota; kingdom Viridiplantae; phylum Streptophyta; class Magnoliopsida; order Poales; family Poaceae; genus Cenchrus; species Cenchrus fungigraminus. The sequence continues at coordinate 25,380,935 of CM072768.1, forward strand.
AGTTGTATACTCTTCGAGGTTCATATGAAACAAAGTATGTCCTGCTTTTTTTTTTGGCTAACTCAACAAGCCACGAATATCTGTGGTTTTTAACATGCATCCACATAACTTATAAAATGTACTTTAATTTTGATCTTCATATGCCATTCTATTTACAAGTTTATTGATTTATTATCTCCTGAACCATGGTATGAGACAAATCTACCCATACCATTTTTCTTGTGTTTAGTCTCACTCTATAAGGATAGATGAATGGCCAAAGCTGAAGTAGATGTGCTTTAATTAATCTGGGTGCATAGTTTTTCGTGGTCTAAGCTTAATAATATATTTACAAGCATGATGAGCATAATTAAGGTCCTTAACTTCAATTCGGCATAGAACTTTACTGTGCAGCCAGAACACAAAGCAACCACAAAGAAAATAGTATTCGGGGATCCGGGATACTCCCTCTGTTTGAATTCACCAAGCTTATTTTGCCTAGCTAGCGCATATACACCAAGAAACTATTTCAGATAACTGCACTGCACATGATTATTTTCTAAAAGAGCTTTATATTTAGAACATGCATATATGACCAAGAAACTTTTTGCATCGTCTCGACACAGGACCGTATCTCATTCCATTTTATTACAAAAAATGATTTATTATTATTTTTTATGACCAACAATTATTTGATACCCATTTTAGTAGAAGTCGATGACCGGTAATTAAGGGTGTGTTTCGTTCTGCTCCCGCGGCAGCTTGCTGGCAGCCGGATCGGGAGCCACACCAAAAACCCCTGCGCAAACTCCCCTCCTGCTGACGTGCATGTGAGACAAGGAGCTGTTTTTACAGCAAACGGGCGGAGCTGGGGGAGCAGAAAAACCCAGCTCGGGCTGCTCCAGCTCCGGCTCCGCCAAGGCATGGAGCGCGGTCAAACGGGCCCTAAGTTAGCACAACACACAGAGAGAGTCATGGTGGCAGGACTCACTAGCGAAAAGTGCTGAGCTGGATGTGTGTTTTAATGATAAAGAAACATAATACTTTGTGTCTGTTGAAAAAAGAGAACCGTTCTGAATTTTATATGTTTGTCTCATATTGGTGCATATGCATGTGATATGTCCATAAGTCATAAGGAATACAACCTAGAGTTAAGTGTAAAGAAAGGTAGACATAGATACAAGGAAAGCCTTAGGTTCACCTCATGTTTTGAAAGACTAATTTAGGAGAAAGAACGTGAATTGATGCCATCTACGTCCATTACTCCATTTTTCTACAATCGACATAGTGATCGAAAGGAACAACATCAGTGGATAGCAATATATCAGATTGCACAGTTAGAGTATATATACGATCGGATGATCTATTTCTTATTCCGTGCATAGAGAAAGTGGATTGTTTTAATATGTTAGGATATTGCAGAGAGAGTCACGACAGCAGGGCTCGTCATTGATAAGCAATGAGCCAAATGTGCCAGGAGGCTAGAGGCATCTAGATGCATGGAGGTATCAAGCAGTTACACAGTAAAGTAAGGTAGGTTGGAGAGAAGGATATATATAGCAATGTGCAGACTAGATACAAACTAATCTAGACATGTTTATAATTGATAATTACATACATACTCGCTCTGTTTCATTATACTTGTTGTTTTGACTTTACTAGATAGATTCTCTTTATTATGTATCTAGACAAACACATATATTTAGCAAAAAGAATGTATCTAGAAAAATCAAAACGACAAGTACTATGAGATTGACAGACATACATACATTATTGTTGATTGTATATGACAAATAGGCAACAACGACACAGACGGAGCGTCGACCGCCAATTAATTAATTAATTAATGGATTCGCAATTATTTGCGGCGGTGGCAAACGGCAATGAAGCGGAGCTCCACAATATCACAATCCAGTTTCCGGAAGGTGAGAGGAGACGTCTCGTCCAGCAGCGAGTCATGCCCGAAGGAGATGGTTTGCTCCACGTCGCCGCCAGGTTTGGGCGTCACAACCTTGTGCAGCCTCTATTCGACATCGCCGCACAGGTTATGCCGGTTGGGCAACCCTGGTGGCGGGCGGATTTTTGGAGGGCGACGAACAGTAGTGGACAGACGTGCTTGGATGAAGCGATTCGCCATGGGCGCACAGAATTTGTGCAGCAGCTGCTCACCAAGGACGATATGTTACTACAACACGATGACATACGGCGCGCCCTTGCACTGGTGCAGATAGAGAACGATGAGGGTATGTCCCCGCTCTACTTGGCCATCACCTTGCAAAAGCTTGACATCATTACCATCCTCATACACCCAGAGCGTGTACATCTTTCATCCTATACTGGACATCAAGGGAGAACTGCAATGCACGCTGCCGTGGTTAATAACAACATAGGTATCTCTCTCTCTCTTTCTCTCTATATATATATAATAAATCCATTCTACTCCCAGGTGTAGTTACTCCCACGTTCAAAAAAGCACTTTGCGTATGTGTACATACCCATTTATCAATTGGAGTATGTAAACATACCTAAAATAAGATTCATCAAAGTGATAATCATGAAATTTTTTTAATGAAACTCATAATTTTTTACACCTTGTGATGCCTATTTCCTATATTGAAACATGAGTGTGGTCACTAACTTTGTGTTTCCTTAAACATAAAAAAATAGTATGTCCACATACCACTTTTAAAAATCAAGTATGTGTACATACTTTTTTTAGAAACCTCAAGTATGCAAAGATACTTTCTATTTTGTGAGATATAAATATGAGAGTAACTACACCCGGGAGTAGATAAAACTATATATATATGTGTGTGTGTGTGTGTGTGTGCGTGTGTGTGTGTGCACTAAGCGAATGCACAAATACTTTGATCGCAACTGATTTGGTCTGAATTTCAACATACGTTTGGTCCAACTTGCAACCCGGTATGCGTCCATTTGCAAGCTTATTTGGTTATAGTTACAATCAGTTCTGTTCAGTTGCAACTGGTTACTGAAGGTAATGAATCCAGTTTTGGATGTTCATGATAATCTTACAAAGAGAGAATCACTCATTCCACCGCCAAATTAAAGAAATTATAATTTGATTGTCTTTTGCTTTTATGTTAATTTAGCACGAGCCGAACACTATCATATTTGTTCTCCCATTTTACTTTCAGATATCTGCCAGCAGCTGCTGTGCTGGAACGACCCAAACAGAGATCTTATAAGAAGAGCAGATGAAACTGGGAGCACCCCGCTTCACTACCTGGCGTCCTCACAAAACAGAGTTGATATAACGCCACCTCTCTTAGTCGCTGCCAACCTTCCTGATAAAAAGGGCTCGCTGCCGATACATGTCGCAGCCGAACAAGGGAGACTTGATATCATTAAGTTGTTGCTCCAAGAATGTCCAGGCTGCTTGACGTCACGCAATTCCTCTGGTCAGACCTTCCTTCATGTTGCCGCTCAGAAGGAAAGAACCAGTGTAGTTGAGTACATCTGCGATCAGGATGGCAGAATGTTCACGACGGTTCTAAATGCAAGGGATCAAAGTGGAAACACGGCTCTTCACCTGGCAGTGCTTGCTGGAGATCATTTAACATTTCTCAAATTAATACGCAAGAGGGAAGTTGATCTGAATTTAACCAACAGGAATGGCCATACCCCTCTTGATCTTCTTTTCTTGAGCGGAAATGTTCACGATGACATCTTGGAACGGGAGGGGCACTTTGTTCCCAGTGTTGCAATCTCAAGCGGACAATATACGTTCAGATATCTACAGGTACACGTCCTCCCATTATTTATCCATCAACGAAAAAGCTTCGGTGTGCGTGGTTAAGTTTCTTGTTTCTACACATCCTAATGCTGTGGTACACAAGTGAATCTATGCGTATTATTTTAGTAATTAGCTAACAAAAGTAGGTTCTTTCCTCGCTTGCAAGGCGAAAAAATTTAAAGAGAGTAAAGCTACCTACAATTAAGGCTACAACTACCATATTATTATGGAACAAAATGAAAGTACCAATTTATAGATAACCTATACCACCATTAAAAAACAGAAACTACCCACACCTGCCATTACATAAAATAAATTAAAGTAACCTCATAATCTTTATCAAAATTGCCCACTTCTATCACTATAAAATAATTTAATATAACCCCTTAAATTTGCAAATAAATTGTCTCTACGTGTGGCGTGGTGACCATAGCTTGAGAGAAATCATTTACTTTAGTCAATTGGTCTTTTGTCAAATATATATGTTTGCTAAATTGATCCAAAACCTACATTTCATTGTTTCTTCCGCGTGTAACAGAATCGTCACGACTGGATGGCTTACGATTTGATAGTAGCTGGGGCGTGTCGCAGTCCTCGCCGGTGGGATCACTTCGCCACTGAGCTGCCGCAAACTCAGGACATGGAGAAGGAGTGGGACAAACTAGGCAAGTCCGCCAACGCTTTGGCCGTCTGCGCCGGGCTCATTTTGAACGCAGCGATTGCACTGCCTTTCAACGTGGCAGCACGATTCAACAACCGGGAGGACATCACAACACACAGGACCCTTGCTTTCACAGGATTCCTTGCCTCGGATGCCGTGGCATTTCTTTCATCGGGTGTGGCCACTTTCTGCTTCGCCTATGCCGGGTTCGCCGCAGTGGAGAATTTGCGCGTCTCTTTCCTCTATTGTGGAGCGAGCTGTCTCACGGCTGCGTCGCTGGCCATTGTTGGTGCCTTCGCCTTGGGGATGCATGCGGTATTTACAAAGGGTCTTTACATCTTCCCGACTCTTGCTGCATTGTTAGTCCTTGCGGTGATTGCAGTCATCATAGAAGGGCCAGTTAAGAGGACCTATATGCATAACGGTGCATTGATCGATAGGCTTGGCACCATACATTTCCTCCGCAGTCTTCTATTGGGCAACCGCAGGATATTTTGTCTTTTTCTCCGACGGCACAGCCAAACTTTTATTTTGCAATATTGTTTGGTTGTCTACTGTTCTCTAGTCGCTGCCTTCGTGTTTTCATAAGAATTCGAACTTATATGCATTACTCCCAATGTGTATACTGTTTAGTCTATATCCCCAGTTTAATGTGTTCAGTAGGATGTTTTGTTGTATCTTTACCTATGATCAAGATCAGTAAATAAAAGTTCTCATTATTCATCAGCACATATAATGCAATATGTCCTTTGGCTATATGCAAGTTGTTATGCGACGTACTTACTGTAAGGATTCTCTCACTTCCACAAAATGGAGGTTTCACGAGAGTAACTAAGAACAAACTCTCATGAAACTGTGTCCTGTGTGTTTCTCGTGTTTTTTATAAACTAGGGGAACCTCACCCGCGCGTTGCTGCGGGAATTAAGAAAATACAATGATTTTAAGAAAAATTTACCATGATATCATCTCTCGACGATAAGGATATGAGCATATTATGTAAAGTTGAAATACCTGGGTAATGAGTATCACTATTTATTTAAACCAAAGTGGCAAGCTATTCGAACTGAAGTTTCTTATCCGAGTACAAACAAATATTCATAACGATCACATGGTGTATCTTGAAAAAAGAACATATAATTATTTATTAGAGTGAGTCCTTGGTAGCATAGATAATTCTATCTTGTCTGTTCTCCATGTTTTATGTTGAGAATAATTTCCAAAGGGTTACCCGTATGAATAGTGAGTATATTATAGATGTTAGATATTATACTTGATTAATATTTGGAGCTTTATTGGGTATAAATATTTTATGAAGTACCTCTCAACGGGTCTTCTGTTGTTTTGCTAGAGGATCAGCTGGAGCCTCTTTGTTGAATTCCAATCTTCGTTTAGACTGTGAGTCGCTGCAAAATATATGGAATGCAAAGATGTTAGAATTGTCTTTTCCGTTCTCCAGGTTTGCTGACAGAAATATTGAGATCTTTCAAAGCCCGCGGGCACAAATGTTTGGAATCTTATGCTCATGTGATATACATGTCCACTGAAAGAGTAAATTTAAAGCTTACGGAAGGGAAAAAAATATAGGATCGATTTTTTTTCATTTTACACCTGCCATGTACGAAAAAATATAGGATCAATTTTTTTTTCAATTTTGCACATGCCATGTACGATTTTTTTTTCATTTTGCACATGCCATGTACGACGACATGATTTTGTGAAAAAAAATAAAATCATGTTGTTCTCGTACAATTTGAAAAAAAAATCAATCTGGTCAGGCTGCGATCCAAGACACCATCCATATAATAAATTGCTACAAACAAAAAGAATAGGAACTGTCGCCCAATTTTTTAGATTCAGATCATGAAACATGATAGAATCGAGATCAAGAACGTAGGAGGCTGTTAAGGAATAGAAAAATGGAATTAGGCAAAAGATTAAAGGAAGGGTATCTTGGATGGCGAGCAGCAGCAGGCAGATCAGAGCAGCCAAACAGCGTGAATTCAAGAAAAAAAATGGCCGCAGCACCCAGAGAAGGAGTCGTCGTGTCCACTGCCGCAGCACCTCCATGGTTTGCGAGAAGGCGTCGTTCTCCTGGTGCGCGGCCGGAGGGAGCCCGAGGGAGTGAGAGCTGCGGAAGGAATCCGGATGCGGGCGGCCCTCATCTGCTTCTCCCGGCCGTCGGAGGCCAGGACGCTGTCGTCTGCCATGAGAGAGGGAGGTGAAGAGCTCGAGGGGCCAAGGGGGAGGGGCGGCGGAGTTCGGGATGGGCGGAGAGGAAGGTGCCGAAGCACGAGTAGCCGCTGCCGCGAGTCGCCGCCGGTCTCAGGTCTCACGACGTCGGAGGCCGCGCCTGCGACGGGGCTACGGCGGCCGCAGAGATCCGCCGGCGCGGCGAGGCCGCTGGATCTGGAGGAGGAACAGACGACTTGGGGTGAGGAGGCCAGGGACGGCCCGTGAATAGGAGGCGGATGAGGCTGACGTTGGACCAGATGCACCCGCTTCTCACGCGCCGGCCGCCGGCCTCCCGACTCCCCTGTCTCGGAGCCAACCGCGCGTGCAGCGGCCACCGCGCCCTCACGCCTGGCCGCCGGCGCTGTGCGGTTTGGCCTGGGATCAGGACCGCCTGTTCATTCTATATAGACCACGGCTTGCCTCTTCATGATTCGAGCCATGCGTAGAGAGGAAGCGGAGGCGGAGGCCGCCGCGCCGGGACGGGGAGCTCCCGCTCGAACTCGACCTCGGGAACACTGTCTCGGTCTCGACCTCACCGCGGCTCGATGCTGATGGCAGCTAGCCTCGACCCTGCCGTCGGCATCGATCTCGCCGTTGCTGCCGCAGGGGAAAGGAGCAGGGAGGAAGAAGGTGCCCATAGAGCTGACGCGGAAGACCCCAAGCAAGCTGTGAGGACGATGCAATGGATGCCTGTGTGACGGGTCGGGGCGAAGGAGGCGTCGATGGTATTTGGATGGGGGATGCATCGCAGCAAGTTTTAAAGAGCCACCGCCCACCGGTGCGGTTAGCGTTCTGCCACCTTAATTAGCCAGCCCCTTAACCTATCGTGCATGTCGCTTGAGCTGCCATGCTCGTGTAGATGGTGCTGTGAGGGGGGATTGAATACGGATGACATCAGCGAACTCACAGCAGCCAATCAGAGGCCTGAGAACTCCTTAAGGAGGGTTAGTGGGGAGCTCCTATATAGGAGTTATAGATTTTCAGTTGCACGTGCACACTGATCATTTCTAATCTCATGATAAAACTTGAATATTAGTAAGGTAGGTTTCCCAAAAAAATCTAATATATGAAATTAGGTCAAGTAATACATATAGTGCTACTGAGGTATGAAATTTGGGTCAACAATCCTAGTGCATCTAAAATGCCTGTAAAAAACACTTTGGAACCTCTTCAGGTTACTATGACCCTTACATGCGAGGTTTTCTTTCTCTTTTGTTCAGAGACTTCAGAGGTTTCAAAGTTTTGCTACAGCCCATTCATTATATCCTATAAGCTATTTCTCATGCTTTTGTTCTAAGCTATTTCATCTTTATTCTATAAGCTATTTCTCATGCTTTTGTTGATGATCTAGCAACTTTGTGTCATTTAGTTAAGAATGACATTGGATCCTATGGTTTACTTGGGTATGGATTGCATTGATGATGATTGATCTAGGGACGAACAATATAATGAACCGGAGGACAGTTAACACACTTTTACCACTTCTAAAAAAATAGCTTTAAATACTGATCCATGTTTACAAAAAAATCCTCATATAACTAGTAAACTTATATGAGAGCAAAGACTATTCTTTAATTTCACTCTATGATTAGAGTGCCAACTCCAATAGAAAATAGCATTATATTAATCCATGCTAAATTAATCTACTACCTATGTACTACTCACTTAGGGGCGATTTATTGTTGGAGTTGGATCAAATTTTGAGCCGCCCCTCAAAAAGTATTAGCAATATGCCCATGCGTTGCAACGGGAGAAAAAAACTTCCTCCCTACCAAGAAATAGGGCTACTAATATAACTTGATTTATGATCTCGCAATTATTTGTTAAATAGGCTCCAAATTCTTGTGCAAACAGGGTTCATTGACTTCTAGATAAGAGCAAGGCAACAGAGGTTAATTTTATGACTGTTATGGTCGGCATCCTAATATAAGTACAATAATATTTTATCAAAATTGGATCATACTATTATTGTAGCAAAGTTGGATCGTAGTTAGTATCTGTATGTATAATCATAACTTGAAATATACGGAGTAGATACTTAGATCAAATATGCGAAGGAGGCAATGCAATTATGTGCTGCTAGCCTGCTAGCTCTGGCCTGCAACATCGAAATGACTCCACGTCTAGCGTGTTGGCGGGTCCACCGGTGACGCGTGGAGGAGGCAAGGCCCCGAGTGCTCGGCCGACGGCGAGTCAGCCCCTACCCCCTCGACTGCCCTCCATCTGCTATCAATCCCTCCAGTTATAGCGGGGGAGACAACTTCACGCACCAGCCCACCAAGCGTCCAAGCCAGTCATGTCGACGGCGCCGCAGTAGGCGAGGTGTTGTGCTTGCTGGCTCGCTTTTGGCCTTGGCCATCGTCGTCACCATTGACACTGCACCCTGCAGGGGAGGAGCTCATCCTCAACGGCACGTTGATAGTGAAAGTTTTGGCCAGACTCCTGCGCTGTGACAAGTAGCAGAGTGATTGCACAATGCGGGACTCAAGGCAGGTGCAAGCACGCCAATGGGAGGGGAACCGGAACAGGAGGGATTTTGCTGGGATGAAGAGATCTTGAGGGCTTTCTCCGTCTGATCAAGCTCTTCACTCATCTGCCTCGTCATGGATCCGTCTCTCTTTGATTTCTCCCCTGACGAAGACGATGATGCGCTGGCCCTCAACCAGTGGCGGAGCCAGGATCAAAATTTACCTATGGCGAAATTATAGATATAATCATAAAATATGCATAAAAATATTAGAAATCATCATATGAATCACAATTGTATGAAAATTTCAAACACTGGTTAGTGGATAGTTGGGTGAATATACTATAAAAGCACTAAGTACGCCAAGATATTCGAGGAAGGTTCATTCTTCGATGTTTTATAGCTTAAAAGCGCTTCATGATTATATACATCAAGTTCTATCTTAGGGTGAGATAGCTCTGTTTCCGTGCCAAATTGGCCGAGACGGCGACCGGCGAGGTGAAATGTCGAGACGGCGCCTGATGGCCTGATGGACTCGGTGTGAATTGATATACAGATCAAAACACCGAGAGGCAAGAGGGCAAATGGTGGAGGTAGAGGGTGACTGCGCTTGATAAGATGTGTCAGTATGTATTCTAACTTAATCTACTGGGTTGATACTGACGTGATTTGATAGAATAGTCACCATGTACAATCGCGGCCCAAAGCGCAAAGGTCCAAGAGGCCAAGATCCTACTGTTCAGTTCAATCAGTTCTCAGCAATATTAGCGTAGTACAGCAGGGACAGCAGCAGCCGAAGATAGCAAGGATTTTGCCAGGGGAAGGAGGTGTTTGCCGGCGGTCTGGTGTGGCGGCCGCCAGGGCTTGCCAGACTGGTGGCTCCGCCACTGCCCTCAACTCCTGGACAGGTCTCCCTAGCCTCTCCGTTGACATCGGAGTAGATCGCCATCGGAGAATGGAATAATCTGAGAGAAATTATTCCTCTGCAACGTCGTCGCTTCCGCATTGCCGGCACCGCCAGGAAAACCAAGGTGCAGAGGAGCCACGCTCCACCAGCAGAAACTAACTGCGAGCAAACACTAAACTTAGATAGACTCGATTAGGACTCGATCTACTAAAAGGATGGACCCTCACTCCCCTTACCAACGGTTAGGAGGCAAGGGACGAGGGAGAATGGGGGCCGGAGCGGGCGGCAGTGGCGGCGCAAGCCCCAACGGCGGCAGCGATTCCACCCGTGTCGCCCCTCGGGGGTGATGTGGGGACGGGCGGTTGGCCTTTTAGAGAAGATAATCTTCGCTCCTTCCTAAAATGTCACTCCGCACACGTACCGACCACAACACCTTGAACATTGAGAACAAGATCTCCATCAATTCTCCATCAAAAGGGCAAAAAAAAACTCTAACATGATTGGCTTTAATCTTCAATTCTCCATCATAAGTCAAATCTGTTGGGAGAGCCAAAAGAGGTCTGAAGAACATGGTAAGCTTTCAGCATATCATCACGATCCAAGCCAGGTAAATCTTTAAGAACCGCCAATATCTTCTCCAGTGAAGATGCTTGCATAACTCTACTTGTAACCCTGCCTCCTGGTGTATATAAGGCGAGACAGGGACCCCCTCTAGCGATCCGCATCAACTTGTAAACAACACCCCATCAATCAAGAGCTACGCAGCATACAGGACGTAGGGTATTACGCACCTCGCGGTCCAAACCTATCCAAATTGTGTACCACGTGTCTCTCCTTCGAGTTCCCTATCTCTACGAGTCCACATTCAACCACCTCGGGTACCCTTTTGGTGGGTTTGCCGATCTAAAACACCGACAGCTGGCGCGCCAGGTAGGGGATCTCGCCGAAGATCCAATGACGAACTCGACGGATTCCGTCATCATCAAGCCCAACATTGTATTTGTGAAGGCTCACACAGAGAGGTGACCAAAGTAGGCCACGAAACAAAGAGGAAGCAGCAGTGCATGGCACACATAGAGCCTCTAGGCGGGCCGGCTGCTGGGCTGGAGCAGGCGTGTGATTGGGCCCACTGGTGCGGGTCGAGCCCACGGGCTCTGCCCATAAGGAAAAGGATTGGATTGATATAATTTTCAGAAATAATTTCCAGTGCAAAAAAGTTGATAAATATCTAGATGATGTTTTTAAAGCACGGGAAATATCTCAAAAATTTCAGGAATACACCTAAAGAGAGTTTGGGACACTGGAGTCCAAACAAAGTACTTGGAGCTCGTGAAAATGATTCTAGACTCTTCTAATAAAAAGATTTAGCTCTAAGACAAAAAAAAAGTAAATTCAGAGAAAATTTGACAAATTCTCGGAAGGTTTTGGTCAACATCTAGACACATTTTGAACCTTTTGCACACGTGAACACCAAGATGCATCAACATGAATACAACACACACCAAACCATTATATTTAATTTAGAAAATAACTGATTGTTCTATATGAGTTTCCTGCTAAGAAAATAAATGTTGGCAAATTTTTAAAATTTATGAGAAAATTTTGTTTGATTGAAATTCAAAATTTCAGAGTGTGATAGTGCCGGTCGATGGGCTGAGGAAGTAGCCCAGGCTCAGCCTAGGATGGGCAGGGCCAGCGCGAGCCTAGCTAAGTCTACAGGGCCAAAATCTTGTGTTGTGGGCCAGCTCCCGGGGCGTGGGCTGTATGCCCATCTATCACTACAGGAAAACCGAGCTTTGCTGTGCGCCTCGAGCGCACGGCAAAGGGTAGAAAACGCACGACAAAGTCTTTGCTGTGCGTTTTAGATTGATGCGCACAGCAAAGGGCGCACGACAGTTTTTTGCACGGTAAAGTCCCTTTGCCGTGCGCTTTCCTCACACACGCACGGTAAACAATCTTTGCCGTGCGCCACGGCTGATGCACGGCAAACAAAAGCAACTGACGGCACCCCCGGGGGAGACAGCGTCGAACGGCCGTTGCCGTGCGCCTGAATTGAGACGCACGGCAAACAAAACAAATAAAAATAAAAAAATAAACACAAGGAGGGGCCCGCCACCGGCTGGCCACCACCATCACTGCCACCGCTGCCGGCTGGAAACCACTACCACTGCCAACGCCGCCATGCACCACCATCTTCACCGCCGCCACCAAGCACCACCACTAGCGCCGCCAGGCACCACAAGCACTGCCAGGCACCACCATCACCACCACCGCCGCCGCCAAGCACCACCAGCACCGCCAAGCACCACCACCGCCGCCAAGCGCGCACGTGGAGAGGAAGCAGGAAGGCCGTCGGAGCAGGCGCGCGCGTGGAGAGGAAGGCCGTCGGAGGCTCGGAGCAGGAGCGCGTGTGGTGGGCAAGGGGCCACTGCGCCGCGGTCGGCGGAGGCCGTCGCGCCGCCGTCGGCGGAGGCCGTCGCGCCGCCGTCGGAGCAGGCCGCGCGCGGCCCCTCCACTGCTCCTCCCCCGAGCTCCAGATCCGGCCAAGGGGGAGGGATGGGGAGGTGGCTCGCCGGCCGGATCTGGGCTGAGTGAAGCCGCCGCGCCGTGGGGGAGGGGTTGTCGCGGCCCCTCCACTGCTCCTCCCCCGACCGGCCGAAGATGTTGAGCCCGCCTCCGCCGCCGCCCCGCCGAGGATCGATGGCCGATGGGGTGGCGTAGATGAGGAGGAAGACGGGGCAGGCGACGCTCGGCGGCGAGGTGAAGTTGGAGGAGGTGGGTGGCCGGACGGAGCCGTCACAGGAGGGAGGGGTCGTGGCGCCGTCGGAGGAGGGGGCGGTAGCGCCGTCGGAGGGGGGCGCCGAGCTAGACGGAGGGGGTGCCGAGCTCGGGCCGCTGCCGCCGCCGTGGATTTGGCGTCGGGATAGGAGGAGGGAGGGTGAGAGAGGAGGGGCGCGGCGGTGAGGGAGGTGAAGGGAGCGGCCGGCGCGAGGAAAGGGGGGGCGGGAGGGGGGAGAGGAGTAGGGTTTGGGTCGGCCTTATATAATGTTTGCGTCAAATTCTAACTGTCGAATCGTAAGATCAACGGCCACCGTGGGTTGGGAGCTTGTGGGCCGGGGAGGTGGAATTGGGCCGGGGAGGCGTAGTGGGCCGGGAGTAGTTTGCCGTGCGCCGAGGTTTAGGCCCACGGCAAAATTTATTTATTTTTATTTTTTTGCAAAATTGCTGCAAATAGATTTCATTATTTAAATATAGCAAACAAACACAAAATTGTACCAAATTTTAACATGGAGTCATTTGAATTTTTTAGATCACGACAAATCTCATAATTTTTTAACTTCACTTGCATTTTTTAGGGACAATTGGATTTTTTCGTTTATGCCTTTTTACACCTCATAAATAGAGTTAATGTACTAAATTTATGGATCCGAAAAATTACCATAAATTAGGATGAGACAATATAAGTTGTATATTCACTAAGAAAAAGTTTTGAAGTGAAAACCCCATTATGAACTTTACTAAGACTACAAACCCAATGAAGTAACTCTAAATAATCTAAAACTTCTCGTGAGATGTCTCGGTTTCTAAATACTATGCGTGACAAAATGTTCAAAACCTTTCTCTACTATTTTTCACAGCCTTCCATAGCATATCATGAGGTCTCGACGGATCTCATAATTTTCGAACTTCGTTTGCATTTTATAGAATTAAAAAAACATTTCTTAATCACGTAGATTTTTGTGTCTCGCGAATAAAATGTTCAAAAATTCAACAAATTTCATGGATAAGGTCTTAAAATGGACTCAATTACACAAATATCATTTTTCCATGACTTTACTCTATAATTTTATGCACTTGTAGTTCAAATTTGACTTAAACGAAAAAAATCCTTTCGATGAAATAAATTCGTTAAAAATAGCAGAATGATCGAGATGAGAACCAAATTGAAATATATATTACAAAGTAATATATTTGTAGTGGACAAATATAAAGAAGCCAAGAATTATTTTATTTTGAAACTTTGCGGTGCGCCTACACAAAACGCACGGCAAACATAAAACTTTGCTGTGCGTTTTACAAAGGCGCACGGCAAACATAAACTTCACCATGCGTTTTACTAAGGCCTGCGCGTCGTCGCCTCCGCCCGCGCATCAACATCCTCTGTCCCACTCCGTCGCCTCGTCCTGCTGCCTCTGACTTCAGCCTCACGGTCGTCCTCCGCAACGCCGGTAGGGGCGCGCCCTCCCCCCACCCCCGGCCGCCGGCATACACCGGCCCTGCCCCCAAATTTTAATTGGGAGTTTGGGACTTGCTGACGCAAACAAATGAATTGTTTGCGTAAGCAATTTTTTTAATTTCATTTGAAGATTAAATTTAATTATAAAATTGTACTACATATGTGTATAATAATTCTAATTAAATATGTCTCTCCCAGCATCACCGACCGCCATGTCTCCCCGGCCCCCCACTGCCTCCCTCCACGCACCCAGGATCCCGCCGCCGTCTCGCCCCGGCTCCTCGCCGACTCCGGTAGGCGACACTACCGATTCTAGAAATAGATAGAAATTATTGTATATTCTCATAAATTCGTGTGGATTCATAGAAAATTACTGTTTATTATATATGGATACTAGAAATAAATAGAAATTATTATATATTCTCATAAATTTGTGTCGATCCATAGAAAATTAGTGTGTATTCTTGTTTATTCCAGAAATAGATAGAAATTATTGTATATTCTCATAAATTCATGTCGATTCATAGAAAATTACTATTTATTCTTGTTGATTCTAGAAATAGATAGAAATTCTTGTATATTCTCATAAATTCATGTCGATTCATAGAAAATTATTTTTTATTCTTGTTGATTCTAGAAATAGATAAAAATTATTGTATATTCTCATAAATTCGTGTCGATCATAGAAAATTTCTGTTTATTCTTGTTTATTCCAGAAATAGATACAAATTATTGTGTATTCTCATAAATTTATGTCGATTCATAGAAAATTACTGTTTATTCTTGTTGATTCTAGAAATAGATAGAAATTCTTGTATATTCTCATAAAATCATGTCGATTCATAGAAAATTACTATTTATTCTAGATGGATAACAGTGACAACGATGAAAGGATTATGGAGGACATTATTGCTCGCGTGCAAATGTCGTTGCAACCTACACGGACGAGGAGTGTAACCAGGCAGACAGGTTCCTCAACATAAATATGATCGGTGAAGGAGGCGTCGCCGCTGATGACTTTGCAAATAACGAGGAAGACATAGCTGCCGACTCAGAAAATAATGAGGACCTTGAGGTTGCTAATGCAGAAGGTTCCAACGAGGTATACATATCATGCATTAAGTTCATTAGTATTAATTCGATAACCCCATTTCTTACATAAATAAATAACGAATATGCATGGTACTTGTAGGCTTCTAGATCGACGACAAAAAAGTCCAAGAGAGGTCGTACACAACTAATTGTCGGCGATGTGATGTATCGTATCACGGAGGTGTCAGAGCTTGGCCAGCCTTGTGCTCCAAAAAAATCAAGTACAAGTTCGTGTCTCAATGCGGTGCCATCGTAAGGGACAACGTGCCCATCAAGTATAGAGAATGGAAGGGAAAACCAAGTAATCCATATGTGGTTCCGGACTCAGTAAAAGACCAGCTGTGGAATGATGTGCTAAAACACTTCACACTTCCTGAAGGTGTCGACGCAAACCTTGTTAAGGGTTGGACTCTAGCGAAGATAGCAACTCAATTTCAGAATTTCAAGAAGAAGTTGACTAGAGATTTTATCAAGAACAATCGAACTCCAAATTGGGATGAATATCCGAAGATAAAATATCACTGGAAGTCATTCGTTGAATACAAGAAAAGTGAAATTTTTGCCCAAAAAAGTGCACAAGGGAAGAACAGTGCTAGTAAGAAAGGGGAGTACAACCATCGTCTTGGTCGAGGTGGTTACGCGGTAGCAATTCCCAAGTGGCGGAAGATGGAACAAGACCTTATCGCCAAAGGTATCATATCAGCGGTCTTTCACTGGCCCGATCGATCGAAGAATTGGTATTATGTGCATGGAGGCAGATTGAACCCGAATGATGGTACCCTTGAATTCCCGTCCACATTACGAGAGAAGGCACTTGAGTTAATGAAAAAAATAGAAGATGTCAGAGCTAGTAGATTGAAGGTTGACAGAGAAATGGATGAGCTCACTCTGGCGCTCGGGAATCCAGAACACCCAGGACATTGCAGGGGCTACGGGGTGATGCCGTGGAAGTATGCTTTCAAGGGAAACCTCGATAGCTATAAAAGTCGCAAAAGAAGAAGAGAGCGCGAAGAGGAGCATTGGCGCCAAATGATAGAGCAAAGACTTAAAGAACAAGAAGACAAGATGTAGGCAAAGATTGAACGGTGAGTGGTCGTAACGATATCTCAAATAGCCCAATCTGGAGCACTGCCCGAAGTACCACTAGATCCCGTCATTAGCCCTTCCGCTCGCAAAAGCAGTTGTGCTTCTACCGAGGTTGCAGGAGGTGCTTGCATAGAGGTCACACCAGGTGCTTGCACAGAGGGCCCTGAAGAGCCGAGGGCAATCGAAGGAGAAGAAGGAAAAACGACGATCGGTGCCCAACATGTGCATGAATTTTTCAACAATTTGAATACAAAACAGCAACGGAGGGAGCTCGAGAAGACCAAAAAAGTAGATCCGGCCAAACTTGGGTTTTTCAAACTAATGAGTGAAAACAGCAAGAAACTGATGCCCATACTGGCGTCGACGACGTCTAAAGAAGATGCCTCGATGAGCAAACAGACTTACGTTGCCTCCGGCCTCAATGCACATGAATGAGCTCTAGCAGAAATGCCTACACAACAAGTAGTGCAGGTCCTTGATTTCATGGAACAAACAAGGACGCCTTTAAGTGTTGCACTCGGCCATGAAGAACCATCCCGGGATCCAAGTTTCGAGTATAGATGGCCCTTTCAGCTAGGAAAACCTCTTATCCGGCCAGAACTGGTACTTAAGCTCTCACCTAAGATGTACAAATTTCATGAGTGGTACATGCGGCAATCAACGAAAGGCGTACATAGCATAGGTATGCTTGCTAGACCCGAAGATTTTGCCACTGAAGGCAACAAGGTGGTATGGTTGTAATTCAGAGATATTTATGAAGTTTACCATCTAGACACCCTGAATACCGATCTTATCATCGCTTGGTGTCTGTAAGTGGCGTATTTTTTATGTTTATTAATAAATTTATTACGTATGTGGATTTACTAATTAACTCTGTATTTCATTTTTGGTAGCCTGCAAAAACAAGATATGCAAAAAAAGAATATTGCCAGTATTGGTTTTATGGACCCATCAAAAGTCAACGAGTTTGAGGTCAAGCATCAACCAGACACAACAATCACGACAATCTATAGGACCTTGTCTAAGTTTCATGACAAGGATCTCATACTACTACCTTACAGCTGCAAGTATGTGCGATTGCCATCTAATTGTCCTTGCTAATTCTATTTAGTTCTAATTTGTATGAGTATTATGACCATGTATATACAGTTTCCACTGGATTCTTATGATCATTCAAGTCGACAATAGCAGCGTCAAGGTGTGGGATTCATTGAGAAAAACCCCCGCAAGTTATCAAGACCTTCAAAATATGTTTCAAGAGTAATAATTCTATCTAAGATGTTCTTTTAAATGCTATATATATATATATATATATATATATTGCTTTTACTAACACATTATCTTTCATTAATTTTCCTCAGAGCTTGGGAAAAATTCATTGCAGAGAAAGAAGGTGAATTTAACCCAACAATTACATTCTATACTGATTATCCGGTACGTAATCCAAATAACAACTTCAGATTTGAGAAAATTTAAATTTTATCATACTTATATTTCATAACATTTTCTCCTATCCACTTTAGTGTTTGAGACAGGAACAAGGAAATAATTTATGTGGATACTATGTTTGTGAGCACATACGATGTTTGGCAAGTGCAAACTCCGGAAATTATAATGTAAGTTAATTAAATAAACCTATTAATAATACATCATTTCCTAACCGCTTCTATATTTAATTATTGGGTGCAATATATTAACATATTTGCACATTACAGATGGAAATAGTTAAGGACGAGGTCATTCAGAAGGATCGTCTTTCGGCGATTCAAGAAAGTCTCTTGGGATTCCTCTTTGAGGAGGTGGTTATTCCAGCAGAAAACATCATTATGATGGATCTAAAAAATCCAATAGAGACTAGAAATTTGAAGTGATTGATATTTTGATGTATAAATACTATCTATTTTGATGTGTATATTTCTAAGTTTATGTAGATATATAAGTTTATATATAAGTCTAACTGTGTATATGGTATATATAGATAGGTATATACATAAATACAAGTGCAAATACGTATACGTACATATATGGGTTAAACAACAATTAGAATATATGCTCAAATTGAAAACAGCAAAAAAAGAGAGACGAGACTCTTTAGTCACGGTTGGTATTACCAACCGAGACTAAAGGGGTGTGCGTAGGCGCTGGTGTGCCCCCCCTAGTCTCGGTTCGTAATACGAACCGGGACTAAAGGACCCCTTTAGTCCAGGTTGGTCACCCGGGACTAAAGGGGGGGCCTTTTGTCTCTCATCATTAGTCCCGATTGGACTTGAGAGACCTATACCCCTTACCAACCGGGGCTAAAGCCCCTCTCCCTACCAGTGAATGGAAGAAGAAAAGAGATAGAGAGTGGGCTATAGCGCACAGAGGAAGAAAAGAGACAGAGGGTGGGAGATAGCTATATCAGAGGAAGAAAAGATCGTGGGGGACTGGGGGCGGACGGAGCGCTAGAGGTCGTGTGACGGCGCTACACTTTTGTACAGGGGACGTAGTTAAGCCTGGTACAAATAACTCCACATTTATACCGGGTGGTGGCTCCGCCCGGTATAAATGTTAAACCAACACATTTGTACCGAGCGCAGCTACCACCCGGTACAAATGTGAGACATTTGTACTGGGTGGGGTGGAGGAGGCCCTGACACGCCCCTGTGAAGGGACATTTGTACCAGGCGGTGGCTCCAACCGGTACAAATGCCCTTATTTGTAATGGGGGCAAAAATACCCGGTACTAATGAAAAATCATCTCAGGGACAAATGCATGATTCTCTAGTAGTGCGAGAGCATCAACCTCGAACTGTTTTTGTTAATCCCTGAGAAATTCTTTATGATTTACAGTACATTATTCACTGATTTACTGTGGTAGTTTATTAACTGTAAATTCAATTTTTATGTTCTGTTTAACTCTGTGTATGTTTTGATGCTATGTTTGAATCCGGTTTCCACTCTCCCAAACTATTTGTTCTTTGACTAACCATAGAAAAAATTTTGTTTCATTATTTAATTTTCCTTTTCCTTGTTAATATAATATCTTTTCAACATGCCTAATTTGAAGTTTTATTTTCCTAGTCTATTTATTCCATTAAAATATATGTATGATAATGTATCGAAATGATAAAAACTGGTTATTATTTATGATGAATATCAGATTATTATTCATGTGGAATCTGTGTCTCTAATCATTTAATGTCAATTCTTATCATTGTTCCTCGAGAATTTCTGTCTTGAATCATTTGTTATGACCTCTCTGATCATTATTCCTATCACACTCCAACTCTCCCTACATCTGCACCATCAAATCAAAATCTGCTAGTCTCCAAATTCAGGTGACAGGCATGCAGCTAGTACCTGATTTTTGTTAGCCGTAAAACCCAGCGTTTTAACAAACCTGACTGCCCAGGGGATTGCAGATCTTGCAACACCTGAGTAACAGGTAGACACTCCCGGTGGTAACTTTTTTTTTTTTTTGCGAAAACTCCCGGTGGTAACTATATAGAACTATGCCTTGTGCTGTTATGCACATGGTTCCTTTTTTATCCTGTCAATGGTGCACTTGGCTCCCGCCGGGGCCGGCGACACCGCCCCCGCCCCCCCCCCCCCCCCCGCTTCACCCTCCCGCCCCTCTTCATCCCCTCCCCTCCCCACACCTCCCATGGCCACCACCTCCGGAACCCTAGATCTGGCCGCCACCTCCCCCGCCACCATCTCCACCACCGCGTCAGGCTCCGCCATCGCCACCTCCGCGTCGAGCCCCGCCTCCGCGCCGGCCATCTCCCCTGCACCGAGCGCCACCTCCATCCCTGTCTCTTCCGCGCCGGCCTGCTCCCTCGCGCTGGCCTCCCCCTCCTCACCGGTCACGCACCTCCCTCGATCCTGCCGCCCCATCCGTGCCGGCCGCCTCCCTCGCACCGGCCACCTCCTTCGTGTCAGCCGCCCCCTCCACAGCCGCCCCTCCGCCGTCGCCGTCGACCTTCGCTATGCCGGTCTCCGCCGAGCCGACGACGTCGACCTCCTCCACAACGCAGATGCTCCCTCTGTACTGCCCGTCCACCCGCCTTCGGCCGCCGTCGCCTTGGGTGGGTCCCCCCTTCCGGCCTCCGGCGCCATGGGTGGACCTCCCGTGCCCAGGTCGGTAGAGCTGGGGCTCTCCAACCCCTCGGTGTGCGTGTCCCAGGTCATCTGCGCCTCAGCTTCCTCTCCCTCATCGTGCCTCCTCTCTCCAACGGCCCCTCCCTTCCATCCTGCCACCACCTCCTTCGGCCGCTCCAAGGAGTTGTCTTGGGCTGATTCAGAGGACGACGACGAAGAAGATTCGACGCGGCCATCCACCTTCATTGATATCATGCGCTGCACACCACCGCCGACCTCCTCTGGTGGGCGCAAGGTCCGGCCTTCCCCTTCGTCGACAGCCCCGGTGCACCCTGCGCAACAGGCTGGCGACCGCCTCTGCCGCCACCCACGGCAGTCCAAGAGGAGGGGTCGTCGGCCGCCGGAACTTGTCATCAGCGTCCCGCTCCACGGCCGGGATGACAGGTGTAGGCCCTCCCATCCCGGTCTGGACGTCTGTGTGCTCAGGGTGTGGCAGGCGGCTGCATCCCGGTACACCAGCGCCTTGGGCCGCGGGTGCCCGACGCCGTCACTCACCAGCCTCATCACCGACGCTTCTCCCTGCCTGACAACGACGGCTGGAGCAAGGTCCTTCCTCGCCAAGCCTCAATACCCACACGACGTCTCGCTAGGACCCCGCTGCGCGGCGTTGCCTTCCGGTGTAGCTCGACGGGCGCTACCTCAACTGCCTGTCGTACAGTCACCGTCGGGCCACTTGCACACGTCCCACGTGGTGTTTATGCTGCTTCAACCTCCACCACATCGCCAGGGATAGCAAGCGCCTGCGCACGTCGCCGACCGGTAGCTCTGTTGCCGGGGTTGTTCGCCTTCCACGGTGCGAGTTGCGCCGCAGTTGTGAGGCTTCCTCCGCAGTCATGCCTCGCGTCTCCATCGTGGCGGGCTCCACGCTGAGAGGAGATGTGACTCCCTAGGGGAGCACTGCTGCTAGGCCAACACCTTCCCTGCTGCCGAGTCGCTCTCCACCACCACCGACGCAGCTGGAGGACGGTGCTGCGGTATGCTTCCTGCTGCAGAGGGACACACCCATGTGTGGTGCTCCCGATCCGATGCTGCTCGAGCGAGAGCTTTGCTCCTCGGTTCCACCACTGACGGCAATCGAGCCGGCATCGGACACATCCCCACCATCGACTGCGGCCACGGCTCAGGCGAGCGTTTCATCAGACCGAGATAAGCCAACCGACACGGACATTGTCATGCTCGCCTCGCCTGCTTCCTCTGAAGATCACCTCGACTGCTTCTTAGATGCAATCCAGAAGAAGCCAACCTCTCCCCTTCTCGCGACCCCGACCCGTCTGGCGGTGCAACCGGCCCCAGCCGTGGCTTCCAAGCGCAGCAGCTCTAGGCTCACCAACAACAAACTCGCCAAGATTCCGATCGCTCGTCGTGGTGAAGTCCCACTCATGCGTCGCTTTGACATGGAGGCTGGTGAGCTCGACGGAGTCTTCAAGGCCAGTTGTCAGGTGGGTACGCAGACAAGTTACTGGACGCTTCCCTTCGCGGAAGGCAAATGCCAGTAAGGATGGGGGCTGCTTGTCTGAGCCGTATCCCCCACACCTAGGTTGGATGGTTAGCGAGTAGTAGCTTGAATGTGTTCTGACGCCCACCCTAGGTCACACCTTCTTGTAATATCTAGTGGGTGAGTTGGCGTGCGCCTTATCGATCACGTGTTGTTGTAACAAACTATTTTCATCCTCTCAATATAATGATACGCAGCTGATCAATTGGCCATCAGCAAAATCCAACGTGCTTAGTTTGCATTAGCAGGCATAGGCACTTATTAAAACAATTGTTATTTTTTACACTTAACCATCTTGGCAAATACTTTATTCAAGATTTGAATGATGAATATTATTCAAGGCACATGAGTTTCATGCTTGTTTGTTAAAAGGAAACATGGAGGAAAATTGGAGCGAATATGTTTAGATGAGATGCCAGCTATAATACAGTGAGCTTCTTCACTTCCACTTCCAGAACGTATTGGTAAAGCGATGCAGCACCAGTTGCTGGCATCAAGTTTGGTTGGCTTATCACGCTCTGCTCCAGTAGTGGATCCACAAGACAGTGGAAGCCTTCCGGGCGCAATAACATCAGGGACGCACTGCAGTTCTTACAGGCAAAGAGACAGAGCACAAGAGCAAGCCTAGCCGTGGATCAAGAACGGCAGCCGCGCTGACCCGACACGTATGCTGTCACCTGTTCACGTTCTTCAACCGTGACCAGCTGCTCCATGTTAGATAAGATTGCAGAAGTCAAGGGTGCAAACTCAATTGTCTCGCATGCATAATACTTCTCTGGAGCTTCCTTTTGTCCGTGTTCTAAATCATCTCCCTAAATCAGAACAAGAATCTATGATTGTGATCGCTATAGTTTGGTCATCTCCAATATCTTATTGAATTGTCGGGTCTGCACCATGCAATCTAACTGAGGGAGACGCGCCCCGATACAACCTCTCTCTCTTCCTTTTTTTCTTTTCTTTTTCTCATTTTATATTGTTGATGGTTGATTGTCGTATCAAAGTTCATTTGGATTTGCAAGCGGACAAATCTCCCGTCGTAGTCAAGGGACTCTTCTTCCCTTAAGTGTGAGAACCCAATGTATCGAATCCGTGGAACAATGTGCAACGCAAGGATTCAATCTAGTAAGGCAAGGAAATCTTTCTTTTGAAGAACCAAGTTGCATCTAATCTAAGAATTCATCAAGAAAACACATCTAATCTAATCTAATCTAATCTACTAAACTCAAGAGGTAGTAAGAGAAAGCATAGAGACAACCGAACTAGAGAGTCTAGATCATGCTTATGTTGTAGCTCCAAACAAGATAGATGAAGATAGAAAAGCGAATCTCATAAAAAGCATCTTTAAATCATGGCCTCCGTTCCGATTCCGAAGACGCCCGCTTTTTGGAACCTTCGTCCTGTCACGACACGCCCCTATTTGTGCGGGTTAGCCTAGGGCGAGTTCAAGAAGAACAAGTTGAAAATACTTGGTCGGTCCAGTATGCACCTCTAGCCACCGCGGCTACAAGAGCACCCTATGCAATATATCTTAAGTATAGATTGAGGCAGAAGCAAAATCAAGAGAACACAAAATCATAGAGAAGGCATTTGATCGCTAGAAATCGGATTCACTATAAAACTTCACCATGAATGATTACATGAACAAGATCACCACCTGGATCCTACCTCGATCTTGATCCTTGCTCCGGAGGTCCGACGTGGTCTTCCATGCAAGGTTCCCACGTCGGCTAGGGAAACCCTAGACAATGCAACTAGCATGACCCTCCTTCTGAGATGGTGTCCCTCTAGCTTCTCTTCTCCTCGGCGGCGGATGACGAATGAATTGATGCGTGGCTCTTGGCAGGGGGGCTATAAATAGCCTGAGGATTAGCTAGGTCAAAGGGGGCGCCGAATGGGGCCCAGAATGGGATGGGTTGGGCCGACCAGCCTGGGCCCATTCTGGCCTGGTTCGGCCCCGGCTTTCTACCCGTTGCTTCTTGTGTCTTCTGGAACTTTCCCCCTTCTGCATGTGGGTCCTTGATGTCAGTTTCTCCGCGGTTTGGATAGGGCTCCTTGTCGTGCAAGCTTCAGCATTTTCTGTTCAGGTCCTCGGAGTTTCACGGCTTTGAGCTTTAGTCCTTGGGTCATTTGGAGTTATGTTCACCTCGTGTCTTGACTTGTACCGGGCTTCATGATCTTCTTGTAAAGTGGTCGATGAACTTTACCCGGAAATCCTCATTTAGGTGCTTGATTCCTACGTAAATAATAAACTCCAAAAACCACATGCGAGTGCGAGTGCGAACTTGATATATCATGAGGGTTAGGATCGTTAGTTTGGATATCAAATCAATGCCAACACCGAAGGTAAACTCATAGCTAGGTTGACGGAAATTCACCGTCAACACATATCTATATCATCTCATGAACTCAACTCAACTCAAACTCAACCAAAAAATACATCTCATCTCATGAACTCAACTCAACTCAAACATGCATACATCTCATATATATACATCCAGCAACCACATACATCTCCGATTTTACATATCAAAAATCAAATCACAAGAACATGATTTCACAAGAATCACACATGCATATACATTGCACAAGCATCACGAACAAAGAACAAGGAAAAAAAGAGGGTGAGGCTTCCTAGGAAGGTAAGCTTGCGCCGCCGCGCCCGCCGCGTGCGGAGGTGTAGACGGTGAATTTCCATCAACCTAGCCATGAGTTTACCTTCAGTGTTGGCATGAATTCTATATCTTATCCATTGGTACTAACCCCCTTGGTATAACAAGTTCTATCGTGCATGTCGGTTTTGGAGTTTAATATTTATGCAGGAATTTAGCGTTGAAAGCAAGACTTCCGGGTAAAGTTCATCAAGCACCTCGTGAGAAGTGAAGCAATGAAGTGAACATGACTCCAAGAAGCCCAAGGACCTACCCGCAAAGACGGAAAACTCCGAGGACCTGGACAGAAAATGTTGAATCTTGCGAGACAAGGAACTCTATCCAAACTGCGGAGAAACTGACGTCAAGGGCCCACATGCAGAAGGGAGAACACTCTAGAAGACATGGGAAGCATCGTCCACAAAGGAGGCCACGAAGTGGGCCGAAATGGGCCCAAGTCGGCCGGCCCAGCCCATTTCAGGGCCCATTCGTGCCCCCCTTTGACCTAGATGATCCTCAGACTATTTATAGTCCCCCTGCCAAGAGCCACGGATCAACTCATTCGTCATTCGCCGCCGAGGAGCATAGAAGAGAGGGACACCATCTCGGAGAGGAGAGGGTCGAGCTAGTTGTCTAGGGTTTCCCTAGCCGGCGTGGGAACCTTGCAAGGAAGACCACGTCGGAGTTCCAGGAGCTAGGAGCAAGATCAAGGTAGGATCCCGGTGGTGATCTTGTCCATGTATCATTTATGATGTTGAATTATCAAGTTGCAATCCGATTTCTAGCGATCAAGTGCTTCTTCTACGACTTTGATTTCAATTGGCTTTTCTTACTTTAAGATCTATTCTCGAGATAGATCATAGAGGATGTTCTTGTAGCCGTGGTGGCTAGAGCTGCATGCCTGACCTTCCAAGAGATTTCAACTTGTCCTTTGGACTCGCCCTAGGCTAACCCGCACGAATAGGAGTGCGTTGTGATAGAACGGTGGCTCCAAAAGGTGGACATCTTCGGAGTTGGACGGGAAGCCGCGATTTAAAGAAGCTTTTTATGAGATTCGACTTGTTTATTTCTTCTTTGCTTGGAACTTCAACAAGAGCTTGATCCAATCTCTCTAGATTGGTTTTACCTATCCCTCTCTATCTCTTGTTACCTCCGATTTTCATAGATTAGATTCGTTTTTATGATGTTCTTTATATTAGATGCATAAGAGTTTCCATTGAAGATCTAAGTGTTCTCAGCTTTAATAGATTGATTCTTGCATCACACATTTGTTCCACGGATTCGATACCTTGGGTTGACACTTGAGGGAAGAAGGGTCCCTTGACTACGACGGAGGACTTGTCTGCTTGCAAGTCCAAACCGAAGTTGGATACACATATACACCATCAACAGGAGGCCACGCCCGTCGGCCCCGTCTGCCACACACGCCCGCCGGCTGTTGGGCCCTGCGGTGCCACCGCTCCGGGCAGCCGCGTGCCCCCGCGCCCCTGTTTCGGCAGGCCGTCGGTGCCCTAGCTCCCTGTCGCGCCCGCCGCACTTTGCCGCGTCGGCGAGGCCACACCTGGCAGGGCCGCCCCCTCCCGACCGCGCCCCGGAGGTCCCCGCGGCCCCTGCAGACAGAGAGAGGGGATGAGGATCACATGAGGAGAGATGAATGGAGAAGAGATGAGAGGGGGAGAAAAATTAAGAGATGGAGGCCATGGGCATTGAGAGAGATGAGATATTTCTGAGTGTATGGTGTGGACTGTGAAGGGGGATGGAGGGGGTGGAGATTCGTACCGGGGTGAGGTTAGACCCGGTATTTGTACCAGGGGATGAGAAGGCCCGGTACAAATGTGAAGCCATTTATACCGGGGCTAACTCCCACCCTCCCACCCGGTATAAATGGTCCCTCACGGGGGCGCGCTAGGACCCTCCATTTCCACCCGGTACAAATGTCATATTTGTACCGGGTGAAAAAATACTCGGTACAAATGTAAAAATCGACCTGGGACAAATATTTGATTCTCTAATAGTGTACCGCATCAATGGGAAATATTATAATTATCATATAAACAATATTTTTTGTGGAGGCTACGGCAGGCAATTCGCCAACCTGAACAATTGTATTAAGGATGCAAAGTTCCAGACATACAAAGATCTGAGAACAATCAGTAGATAACGATGGAAAAGAACTCAGCATATTAAAGAAGCTATTCACTCACTGCGGATGGTTTGCCAGCGTGATGAGAGCAAAATTGTAGGTTGCCGGCCATGTTACAAGGATGGACGACGGAGGAACTCCTTTTGCCTTCAAATGTTCCACAATATGTTCTTCCGTGTAAGACAAACTGAGGTCGCCGGTTGTCGCTTCAGCGTCAAAATAGCAGCTTGTCGCTGAAGGTCTGGAGGTTGGAGTGCATGCATGCAAAAGAAAACAAAATTGATGACATCAGCCATATGCAATATTGATTAAAACTTAAAAAATCTATAAATCATATCACAAACCAAACATCAAAATTAAATTCCGATCGCACCATTGGATTTCTGACAATAAAAACTTCGAAACAAGATCCCACTTGACTATATTTTGACAAACTTTTTTTATTCGTATTTTTTAATTACGGTTATATATTTTGTTATCGCTAAAACAAGACGAATGAAGTGCCAGAACAAACGAGAACCACTGTCAGAACAAGTTTATATGTCACCCCGAACAACAAATGTGGTGTCAGAACAACTCAGAACAAGGGTCAGACACATGTTATTATTATAGACAAAAGAAGATATTACTATAGCCAGAACAACTTATTATTATAGCCAGAACAAGTTTGTATGTCATCTCGAACAAAAAAAGTGTCAGAACAAATGAGAACAACTGTTAGAACAAAATCCTATTATAGTCGGAACAATTTTGTGTGTCATCTCGAAAAAAACAAATGTAGTGTCAGAACAAATCAGAACAAGGGTCAGAACAAGTTGTTATTATAGCCCGAACAAGATTTTACTATAGCCAGAACAAGATATTACTATAACCAGAACAACTAATTATTATAGTCAGAACAAGTTTGTATGTCATCTCGAACAAAAAAAAGTGTCAGAACAAATGAGAACAACTGTTAGAACAAAATCCTATTATAGTCGGAACAATTTTGTGTGTCATCTCGAATAAAAACAAATGTAGTGTCAGAAGAACAAGGGTCAGAACAAGTTGTTATTATAGCCCGAACAAGATACTTATAGCCAGAACAACTTATTATTATAGCGAGAACAAATTTACATCTCATCTCGAACAATAAAAATATTAATGGATGGGAAAATATTTAAAAGGAAAGAATATAAAAAATGAAAATAGAAAAAAATAAAGTAGAAAATAAAAAATAAATAAATAATAAAATACAATAAAAAGTGAAATAAGAAAAATAAAAGAAATAGAATAAAAAGAAAGAAGAATAGAAAGAAAGAAAGAAAAAATGAAACAGAAAAAATAATATTAGAAAGAAAATATAAATAAAAAGAAAAACAAGAAGAAAAAAAGAAAAAAGAAAAAGAAAAACAGAAAAAACGTTCCATAAAAATATGAATAAAAAAGAAAAAAGGAAAAAGAAATAGAAAAGGAAAAGGATAATAAAAAGAAAGAAACAAAAAAGAAAGAATGAAGAAAAACCACCACCCCAGCCCCGCGGCCTTCGGCGACGGGAGGCCGATTTGTCGCTTGAAGCGACGTATAAGAATCACGGTCGCCAATACGTCTAGCAGTCCAAGGAAGAGATGCTGCCATAACCCACCGTGGATTCAAAGCAAGATAGACAGGCTTCTTCTCTCCAGTAATTAGACAATATAGATGAATAATCTTGGTGTTTGGTTGTTCAACTTGTTTTCATACAGTTAAAAAAATTTCTTGCAACTTGGGGGCATACATTGTTATCGAATGTCTTCACCAACAACATGCCAATGCAGTGCTCCTCCATTGTTGTCTTCATAGTTTGTTTATCTCCAATATCCCAAATGCACGAGCGTCATTTTCCACCAGACAAAGCTTGATTTCCAGCCCAACAGGTGCAGAGTGAGAGATGCTATTTTGGTCATCTTTCCTTTAATTAGTGCTGCTTACTGCAGGCACTTGGGAAACAGGATTTAATGAACTACTCCAACGTCAAATAAATGAGGATGGAGGTAGTACATACTAGTCACTGATGCTACTGCTCATTTGCCTTGCTAACACTACAGGGGAGACTGATAGAGTGAGGAAGATGCAGAATAATTATAGTAAGCCTTTTTTTTGTTCCACTCACAAACCAGTTGTCGCCTATATTGCTTAGTTGGCAACACTTTGCATGATGCCAAATTTGAAGGTTTTATAGGCTTCGCTTTGGAATGTATGCAGAACACATTGGTACCCAAAACAAACCTCGCGAAATTGGGATGCATGATTCAATCGGATGCTCGAAGTCTAAGAGGGGGAGGGGGTGAATTAGGCAAACTAAAAATCTTAACCTATGGCTTCACTATTTTTGCATAAAGATAAACTAGTACATACTATCTAGATGTGCAGCTAGGGTTGTTCTAGTGTGAAACTCCCATCCCAAAACAAGGTTTGCAACCTATAGCCAATTCTAGCATGATACTACTCTAGGAAAGTAAAGGCAAGCAAAGATTGCAATAGAGTAAATGCGGAAACGTAAAGGGGATGAGAGAAAGCAAACTCTTGACACGTGATTTATCCCGTGGTATCGGTAGGCACTAATCCACCCCTAGTCCACGTTGTTGAAGCACTCACACAAGAGTATTGCTTCCCGGTCACCAAGTCTCTCCCAAGAGCACCACTTGACTCACCACAAAGGCTCGCTACTTAGGCACTCGTCAAGCTCCCTTGGGCACCTTGATGCCGCCTCCACTAAGGAGCTTCTCCACCAAGGAAGGGGGTCTCCACGTCCCCCGCACAAAGTGTCCTCGCCACTCCACACCAAGCCGGGGGGTCGATGACGATTGCCGGTGAGCCACTTAGGCCCCCAAGGCTTCTGGCGAACCTTGTACAACTTGATTCACTCAAGAATCACCTCACAAGGTTGGCACAACCTTGCACTCACTCAGCTCTAAGCTAAGCCTAGCACTAAGCACATACACTAAGCATATGCAAGTCTAAGGATGAGCAATTAAGCACTTGGATGGATTGGATATGATCTTGTAGGTGTCTTGCACTCCTCTGCACTTCCACACAATCCAGCTACCTCAAATGGGTGAGTGGAGGGGGTATAAATAGCCCAAGGCAACCAAAGAGCCGTTGGCTAACGACCACTGAAAAAGGTAGCGTCGGATGAACCGATGCTATGCTTTTTCTAGGCGTCGGTTCATCCGGTGCCCTCCACGTCACTTAGCCGTTGAAGATCTGCTGACACAACTGCTCCGACGCTATACACCGACGGTGCGTCGGTTCATCCGGTGCTGAAGACCCCGCGGCCAAAACGTCTCTGGTAGCTTCCACGCGACCGTCGGATAGACCGACGCTTCCCCTTGACCAAGGCGTCGGTTCATCCGGTGCTGAAGACTTCGTCTTGGCGCGTCTCTGTCTTGATTCAAACTGAGCGTCGGATAGACCGACGGTGTCCTCACTCAGACCGTCGGATCATCTGGTGCTACTGTCTTCGCTGCTCTTCCTCTGCAATTCATCCGACGCAACTAGGAAAGGGACCGTCGGTTCATCCGACGGTATAAGTTAATTCCAGTCGTTGCGCAGTGTACCAAGTGCTCCGACGTTATGCACCGATGGTACCGTCGGTTCATCCGACGGTGTCTTTTTCCTTCTTTTTCTTCGCGTCTTCAACTTGGATCTTTGCTTCAACTTAACATACTTAACATGCCATCACTTATAGCCCTAAAACATATACTAAGTCCTCATTTTTGCTATAAGTAACCTAACATGTCCATGGTATGTTAACTTGTGGTATGACATGTTAACTTGGGCATGGTATGTTAACTTGTGCATGGTATGTTAACATGCGGTAACATCCATGGGACCTAGGAATGCCTACAAAGACATGCTAGACAATGTGGTTAGTCCCATTGCTTGTGTTAGCATGAATCACCAAAATCAACTCGAACAAATGGCAAAAGGGGCCATGTTCGCTACAACCACCTCATCCACGAGGAATCCCATGAGACCTTCTTGAACCGCAAAGAGACGATCCTTCTCAATGAGTATGTCCCTAACTATATCCATCTGTAATGTGCAAATAT
Organism: Cenchrus fungigraminus; assembly: GCA_036936925.1. Classification (NCBI taxonomy): domain Eukaryota; kingdom Viridiplantae; phylum Streptophyta; class Magnoliopsida; order Poales; family Poaceae; genus Cenchrus; species Cenchrus fungigraminus. The sequence goes on from CM072768.1 coordinate 25,411,855, forward strand.
GTTAATATATTACAACCAACAGTTAAATATATAAGCGGTTAGAAAATGATTTATTATTAATAGTCTTATTTTACTTATAGTATAATCTCCTGAGTTGTAGAGAAACAGTGTATGTGCTTACAGACGTAGTATCCACATAAATTATTTTCCGGTTCCTATCTCAAAAACTAAAGTGGATAGGAGAAAAAATATGAAATACTAGTGTTATACCATTTAAATTTTCTTAATTTGAAGTTGTTCTTTTGATTACGTACTAGAAAATCAGTATATAATCTAATTGTTTGTTTAATTGGACCTCGGTTCTGTACAATGAATTTTTTTCCAATCTCTAAGGAAAAATAATAAAAGATAGTGTTAGTAAAAGCAAACTATATTGCATTAAAAAAAGTTTTAGATAGAATTATTATACTTGAAACAAATCTTGAACCTCTAATAAGATTCAAAAATGGGCACAAATTTTAGATTAGGCTCTTGTGTTACATAATAGCCCATGTATTGAAAGATGAAAAATTCAATTGACTTATAAGAAAAATTCAAACTTCTATCGCAAAATCACAACATAACAATTACAATTATTTAAATTTGTCGAGAAAATTCTATAAATTGCTATGATAATATAATTTTGTTCCATAAGCTTCTCATAAAAAAATTAAATAGTTTTAATAAAGTTGAATTATACATTGTTCACAAAATGATACATCTATGTGTCTTATAATATAAAGTCCATAATACCAAACTTGTTCCCAATCGAAGTCACAACACAGTGGTAGCACTTGCGATTCCCTTCTCTGTCACCTGGGTTTGAATCCCACCCTATTCAAATAAATCAGTAAAAATACGTATAAATAAGATTTAAATCCCTCTAAGTTCACAAAACATACCGCAGCCCAATGGTTAGATCCCACAAATGTGGTCACCAAGACCCGAGTTTGAAGCACACTCTTGAAACTTTTTTTGGGCCAATTTCTAGGTGGCCGGTGAGTTGGACTGGTGGCCGAGTGATGTGGCGGTGTGGCCGAGTGACCTGCAGCTACGTGGCGCGGCCCGCGGCCCAATGGTTAGATCACACAAATGTGAATTTTTTTTATATTTATTTTGCTTTGATTTTCGAAAAATAAACGGTCGGCTGTACTGCCCGGTGGGGCCCGATTCCTGCCGCCGCGGGGCACGGCGGCAGGAATCCTAGCGCCGCGGCCCACGGCGCCAGGAGCCCTAGCGCCGTGCCCCACGGCGGCAGGTCCTGGCGCCGTGGGCCGCGGCGGCAGCGTCACCCCTATAAAACCGCTGCCGCCGCCGGCCCCCTCCCTCCCTCCATTCCCCTCCCTCACTCCTCTAAACCTTCGGCTTTCAACCCTTGGGAGCACTTCTGTGTGAGGTATGTTTCTAAATTTAGTCCAGTTTAGTTAGTGTAGTTAGTATAGTTAGTAAGTTTAGTTAACTTAGTTTAGTTTAGAAATTTAGTTTAGTTAACTTAGGTTAGTTAAATTTAGTTTAGAAATTTAGTTTAGTTAACTTAGTTTAGTTTAGTTTAGTTAACTTAGGTTAGTTAAATTGATATAAAATTCATAGAAAATAGTTTAAATTCACATAATTTGTTTTAATTCATTTAAAATTTGTAGAAAATGGTTATAATTGACATAATTAGATGAAATTGATATAAAAATTGTAGAAAATTATTTAAATTCACATAATTCGTTTAAATTTGTTTTAAACTTGTAGGAAATGGTTACAATTGACATAATTAGATTAAATTAATGTAAAATTTGTAGAAAATTATTTAAATTCACATAATTCATTTAAATTTGTTTTAAACTTCTAGGAAATGGTAATAATTGACATAATTAGATTAAATTGATGTAAAATTCGTAGAAAATTATTTAAATTCACATAATTCGTTTAAATTTGTTTTAAACTTTCAGGAAATGGTTATAATTCACATAATTATATTAAATTTGTTGTAAAATTCGTAGAAAACGATTTAAATTCACATAATTAGTTTCAATTTATTAAAAATGGTTTAAATTCACATTATCCGTTTCAATCCAATTAAATTTCCTAGAAAATGGTTATAATTCGCATTAAATTGAAATAAAAATCGTAGAAAATTGTTTAAATTTACAAAATTCGTTTTTAATTAGTATAATTGGAAAAATTGATTAAATTAAGTTATTTTTTTGCAGTTATGGCTGCACCGCTGGAGTACGTACGACCAGAGTTGTTCACCGAGGCGGTGGACCCGCACCACCGGTCGTACGTGTCGGCTGTTCTCGGACGTTCGCCCGGCACCATACGTTGCCGGACGACCCGCACGTTGATGCCGATACACCAACGGTGGATTCCGAAGTACGTAATTCATATTTATTATTTATTTCTATTTCTTTACAATAGTAATTGCGTTAAGTAAATTAATATTTTTTTCAGGCTACGCGCTGCAGGACTTCTCCCTGTTGCGCGGTTGGTCGAGGGGGATAGGCTACGAGCTGAGGTTCCCCGGGCGGAGCGGTTGATGCGGTTCAGCTACGACGCCCCGCTCATCGCTGCGTTCATGGACCGGTGGCGACCAGAGACACACACGTTCCACTTCCCCGTCGGCGAGATGACTCTCAGTCTGGAGGATGCCGCGATGTTGGGAGGACTGCCGTGTGCTGGCCAGGCGATGGGGCCGATCGACATCCCCGCGACGTGGCACGCTGACTTCCTTGCTCGGTTCGCGAATGTTCCTCGGAACGATCGCGCGCCGGCGCCGTACGTGCCCTTCGCCGACACCCACGGCCCACCTGGACTTGGATCCAGCAGTTCAGCGTACGTGATTCTAACTCTTATTTTCAACGTTTGTATGCATTTTAAACGAATGTGATGACGGACCTTTGAGTGTGTGCAGGCTGACTACATGGCGGACGATGCCGACGACCCGACGTCAGACAGGTTTTTGGAGGTCTACCTGCTCTGGCTGTTCGGGTGGGTGCTGTTCTGTGAGTCAGCGGGAGACTCCGTGTCGCGGTACATGATCCCCTGAGCAGATGCCCCAGATCATCTAGGGTAGCGCTGTTCTGGCAGCTACCTACAGGGGGCTGTGTTCGGCAGTGACGAGGCCGGCGAGTAGGGAGGCGATCCTCCTGGGGTGCCCTCTCCTGCTGCAGATGTGGATCCACGAGCGGTTCGACATCGGTCGGCCCAGGGCCGACCTCTCGGAGTACGAGCCGCTACCCGACGGCACCGACCCAGCGGACCTCCCCACCATGGGTTCTCTGTGGTGCCTCCGGAAGGTAATGACCTCCCTTATCGTTTTCTTCGCGTTATGAGTTCTTTAGTTCGATTCACTTAACTTTTCTTGTTCTTTGCAGCACGTTTGGGCTGGGGAGCAGGCAAAGAAGGCGTACAAGGACTTCGTTGGTCAGATCGACCGGATGGTCGATGCCCAGGTCCGGTGGACGCCGTACGCTTCTGCCATGGTCGCTGCCCGCGCACCACAGGGGCTCTCGTCCCTGTGCTCCCGAGACTAGGCGTACTGGATGACGCGGCGACGACTGGTCTTCGACGTCTACGTCGAGGAGTACGCCGTCCACCGTGTGATGAGGCAGTTCGGCCTCTTCCAGCAGGCGCCAGTACCCGCTGCGCCACGCCTGCCGCCTACCGCGCACAGGTGAGCTACCATTTGCCAGTTCTAATTAATTTCCGTTACAAATATTCAGTTGCCAATAATTTTATGTTTCATTTATGCTAGGTGGACGCGTAAGGGCGTGCCTGCGGCGACGTCGTTCGTCGACAAGCTGCAGCCGTACGTGGCCGAGTGGGCGTCCGTGGTGCACGAGCAGAACGTCGTCACCGAGCACCACCTTCACGACGGCGCCGCCTGGGTAGCGTACCTTCAGTGGTACCTCCCGAGGACGCGGACGCGGGTGACGTACGTGCCTGCTACCCCGCCACCGCCACCTGTCCCGGACCACGACAGGATCCTGTCGGACGCGACGTACCCGGTGCGCCGAGACCAGACCGCCGACACAGCGGTAAGCTACGATACTGCAAACATATTACATTCATATGACTTTTCATTATAACATGTGTTTCTAATTTTGTGCGCAGCACGACGTGATGGCTGATATCGTGCGGCTCGCATCGGCCGCGAGGGAGCAGTGCTTTACCTGGGGGCCTCAGGAGCACCGGAGCACGTACGACAGGATCATCGCTGCTGCCATGAGGTACTCCGCCGTCGTGAACTACGCCGGGGCCGTAGAGATTCCTCTCCTTCCGCGCCACCCAGCGTCGTCCTCGAGCTCCGCCTCGACAGCGGCTTCGCAGCCGACGCCTGTCACCTTTGCCGGCGGCTTCTCGGCTCCGAGGGCACAGCAGCAGCCACAGGCGCAGGGCCCGCACACCTACGTGCAGCGGCCATTTGTTTCCCCCGGCGCAGGTACTTTCAGTAGACCTTATTTTCAACTAATGCACGCAATTATTGTGTGTTTGTGATTATACTATATTCTAATCGTACAGGGTGACCGCCGCCTTTTCCGACAGCCGGGCCTCGACAGCAGGAGCCGACACCGATCTATGCGCTAGGAGGTTCCAGACCGCCGGCCTTTCAGTTTCCGGCGGCAGATATTCCTTCCTCGTCCACTCCGCCTCTGTTCCAGCCTACTTTCGACACGACCACCGAGGAGCACCTGGGCTGGAATCAGATGGAGTTCGGCGACGTTCTCGCGACCCTAGATGCCCCGCAGCAGGCCGAGGAGGTTGGCCCGTCACAGTTGACATAGGCACCGGTTTGGACTCAGCCGACACAGCCACAGGGCGGAGCGACCCCGGCGGCCGGCGGAGCGACACCGGCCGGCAGAGCGACACCGGCGGGCGGAGGGACACCGGATGCTGCAGGCTCGTCGCAGGTGGCCATGGCGACACCGTCTCCCGACCAGCTAGGACCGCGGGTGGTCAGGGCACCTGACCCCTGGACGTACGACCGGGACCAGACCTGGGCTGGCGCTAGAGCTGTTAGGCCGAAGAGGGACCGGCACATTTAGATGTAGTACTACTTTTACCATGATTTTGTATAAACTATTTGCATCTGCTCGTTGATTAGGATAATTCCTTGTGATTATGCTTACACTTATCAGTTTGTTGTTTTTAAAAAGTTAAAAGTGTTTTAAAAATGAAAAACTAAAAAAAAATTAAAAAAGGACCTAATGCCGCGTGGCACGGCGGTAGGGTCTTGCCGCCGTGGCGCTTGGCGGCAGGGTCCTGGCGCCGCGCCGCGCCGTCCTGCCGCCAGAAGTGCTACCCTGCCGCCGTGCCCCACGGCGGCAGGGACTTAACGCCGTGGGGCGCGGCGGTAGGGACCTGCCGCCGTGGGGTATGGCGTCAGATGTATATTTCTCAAAATTTTTGATTCGACCATTTATTTTTTGAAAATCAAAGCAAAATAAATATAAAAAAAATTCCACAAATGTGGTCACCAAGACCCGAGTTCGAAGCACCCTCTTGACACTTCTTTTGGGCCAATTTATAGGCGGCTGGTGAGTTTGGATTGGCGGCTGAGTGACCTGCAGCTGCGTGGCGTGGCCGTCGTTGGCCTGTGGCAACCGACTAAAAAAATGTTGAATGCAAAGGAGAAATACAAAATTATATGTAGTGTAGTGGTCAGGGTTGTTTAATTGAGGTAGGAGTTCCACGGTTCAATTCTTGACCTCTTCAATTTTTTCTATTTTTCTCTGTTTTTTCATCCATCACTCTATTTTTTTTTAAGTTTTTTAATTTATTGATGGTGATGATCTATATTTCTTTTCACACATTACATGAAAGTTTTTATAATTTATTGATCGTGATGAAATGCTGAAAAGCATAGTGGATCGAATTATGACGAAATTGGTACAACGTCATAGTGTTTGGGCTTCATATCCAACACTGCGAGTCTATGACGAAAACTGATTGTTTGTCATAGATACAGTGTGATATGTGATGAAATCTGAGAACGTCATAAGGATTTTGTCATAGACCACATGAATTTTTGTAGTGTCTCCCCGCGTCCCTTGCTCTCTGGCGGGTGCATACGATCTCCGGCGGCAGGCGCAAGGTGGCTCGGGCTCGATCACGGCCAGGAAGAGCAACGGCTGTCGCCTCCTTCTCCACCCCTGCATGCGGCCCCTCCACCTCCTTCTCCACCCGCGGCCACCACCGCCCACACCACCCGGGCGCAGATCTGGCCGGGGGAGACCTCCCTCTCCCTTCCCCAAGTCCGAATCCGACGGTGGCGCGGTTCGATCTAACAAGGGAACGCGGTGGCGGCGGACCCCTCTGCAATGACGGAAACGGCGCCCCCCTCGACGACCTCTCACTAGAGCAGTAAGGCCTGGACAGCATGGTCATGGTCGAGTATGTGCCCCTCCACGTCGTCGCTTCGGGTCGTGTTGAGGCCGCCGCCGCCGTGCTCCTTCCCTCCCTCCCGTTCCTCCCACGAGCCGCCCAGCGCCGCCTGCGGCCCGGGCAGCTCCTGCTCTGCCTCGGCTCTGCGGACCGCGCCGCCGACCTCGGCCTCCGCCTCGTCCACGTCGACGCCAACCGCGCGGGAGAAACGAAGAAGCCAACTGCCCCACGATGTTCGAGGGATGTGCATCCTCCTCTAGAAGTGACTTGAGGTAGTTTTTTCTCTCTCCTGTGCGGATAAGGCATGTTTTGAGGGTGGAGATCCGCGTTGTTGCTGAATATAGTCATATACTCCGTAGTCCTCGAGTAGAAGCTATAAGCGACAGGGCCCAGCTACATATTGGCAGGCAGACAATCTGCTAACAGGTTTCCTCAGCACTTTCACACAAGGATACCTGCTAAGATGAGATAAAAAAAGGCATGTATCTGTCCTTTTGAATAAAAGACAACTTCATTGTTTATGCCAGGCTTAGCAGATCCAATATATAGGGGTATGTAAAAATGTTTTCAACATATTAACAATGCGCCATTTAACTACAAGATGAGTAGTATTGCTAAATATATCACATTTTGTGTGCTCATTGTTGCATTACATGCTACCTGAGCAACTCCAACGGTTCCCCATCCCAAGTTGTCATTGTTATTTTCTGGCAAAAACAGAAAAATCTTCTCCAACAGTTCCCCATCTCAAGTTGCCATTTATCCCTTGTTGAGAAAAACAGATTCTGCGCGCATATATGCGTGCAGCTATCTGCGGCGCATCCTTCCATAAGAAGAGGTGGAAGGGTATGAAAATAATTTTGTTTTTTTCAATTTTCCTGATTTAAGTTTTTAAAGAGGTGAAAGGGTAGAAACATAATTTTGCTTCTCTATCAAGGTTCCTGATGTAAGTTAGATCTGGATTTGGTAAGTGAATTATGCTAAACTATTGAAGATGAGTTCTTTTTTTACTTGTCGTATCTTTTTATAAGTTGGCAAAACATAAGATTTGCCAAGTAAAATTTGGCAAACTGTTGGAGACCTGGTTGACGGGTCTTTTTAATTATAGATCTATGAAGATCAATTTAATAGATTAAAAAACAATTGGGCTTCATTGGCCCAAACAATTGTTTTCTGTGCACGGTCCATTTGACACTAAATTATGTCTCTCTCTACACTACGAAATGCAAACCACTCACTTATGGTCTGATGATGGCTCAACAACTACTTTTGTTTGCAGATTTCAGTACAGTAATAAAATTAAATAATCATTCAATATATCATATACGATCATTACCCTAGCTTTGATCCATGAAAGGTTCTAAAGTTTATATGATAGAAAAATGGAATTAGGTCAAACATGTGCTTTGATTCGGAAATGTTTTGATGCACTTAGAGAGCTTCATACATTTTATTCATTTAGAACTACGGCATATGGAAACTTCCCATGATATATGTACTTACTCTCCACCTTGAATATAATGTGTTTTGATTTGTGTGAAGTCAATTTGATCTAAGTTTAACTAAGAACACATCAAATAAGTTATTTATGAAAATATGTTTTCCATAACGGATCTAACTAAGCTCACTTAGCATTCTTAATATTATTGCCGTTTTATATTAACTCATTTAGCTTAGGATTAAAAACAAAATGCTTGGTATTTCAGGAAGGACGGAGTGAGTATTGCAGCAAATTAATCTAAACAACGTGGTTTGACTATAATGACGTGCAATAATTAGTCTTGATCGTCATATGTACGTGGAAGTCTCTTCCTTTTGCTTCAGTGAACCTGGTCAGCTGGCTCTGATCTAATCTTCAGGATCTAACAACCAACACGATGACCCAACTTGTCTATTAAAAAAAATACAGTGGCCGCCGGATCTAGTGGATATATAAATATATATATTTATGTTCTCCTAAAGAGGAAAAGGCCAAGCTCCCTTCTTCTGGAATCCAATCAGTCGGATGCTCGGAGTCAACTGGTACTGTACGTCGCCATGCAAAGGCAGTACTATAGTACCATGCATAGTGATATTTTGTATACTTCCTCTTTTTTAAATTATAGCGAGGATACAAATTAAATTAAAAAAATCAAAACGACTTATAAAAAATATAAAAGAAAGGAAAACCCTTATTGTAAATAAAGTCTCACCACTACATGGCTCAAATATTACTCGGCGCTCGCGCGAAGGAGAAGGAATCGGCCGCCGGTGCTCGCGTGGAAGAGAAGGGAGGCGCGGCCGCCGGTGACAGATGACGACGAGGATGCCCTCCACCAACCTGTGCCGCCGGCCAGAGATCCCCGCCCGCAGGAGCTCCAAGATCCACGCCTGCCGGCTTGCCGCCCTCCTCGCAGCACCGTCCTGCCTCCCTCCACTGTTGGTGTTGCCTCGCCTCCCCTACTCGCCTCAGTGCGCACGCCCGTGCTCGACATCGATGGCGGCGGGGCACGATTCAGTGGCGGCAAGGTGCGATTTGGTGCTGCAGCTGGGACGGGAGCGCGCGGCGCCGGGAGGAGAAGGAGGCCAACATGGCTGCAGGCATGCGACTGGGAGGAGCGGCGAAGCAACATACGGAGGAAGGAGACAAGGGGTATTGACGTCATTTCCACTCAGTTGTTTTTTGCATTTGAACACTTCAGGTCCCTATATTATGGGACGGAGGGAGTACCTCCAGTGAGAAAGGTAAGATGACTAATAATGGTCCCTTCCCTTGCTTTGGAGGGAGGATGATGAGTGGACTCTACAGTAATAATCGAAATTACATCACATGGCTCTTTGTGGATCATATTTGGTATTCCATCTGTCCAGAAATGAATGGCGTTTTAGAGTTGTAGTCAAACATTTTTTTAATTTTGACTAAGATTATACAAAAATTATGTATATTTATGGATGAAATATATATCATTAGATTCATGATTTGATGTTATAAATATTGATACTTTTCTCTACCATTTTGGTTAAAGTTGAGAAAAATTAATAAAGGATAATCCTAAAACATCAAAAAAATTTTAGACGGAGGGAGTAGTAATTTTCTAAAAAAATAGTACTATTTTGTAGTAATACGATCGCAAGTACGCCCGTCCTCGGATGACGTACGGCCGGCCACAGCCAGATTCCTCAACGTCGGCCTCCGGGTGAGGTCGCTGTACGGAATGTTGCCGGTCGGCTGGCTCACGCGCGGAGCTTCCGTGATGGGAACAGGATCTTGCGTGGAATCTTCTCTTGCAGCTGACGATTTTGCACTTCGACCCCTGGTATAAGTAGCGTCTTGCGAATGAGGGCCTCATCCATCCCCTTTCGCAAATACGGAGTATATTCCTCCGTGTCACCATTCCGGAAAAAGAAACAGGTCCGGATCCGGGCATCCCGCTCCCTCGAAATCCACAACGCCCCGGTCCCACACGTCAGTCTCCTCCACTGACGTTTCCGTCAACCGGCCACCATTAAACAACTCCTCCTCAGCAGCAGAGCCAGAGCTTCCTCCTCCGTCCTCTCCCATTCTCCCTCCACCCACACCCACACCCACCTTCTCCTCCCCGCCGCCGTCGACCAACGCACGCTTCCGGCTTCTCGTCGTCGCCCCCAGGCAGCCAGCCAGCAATACTCGCTAGCTACGTACGCTAATCGGCGCCCCACGCCTCGAGCTTCCATCCCGGGCGGCGGCGCGCGCTGCTAGCTCCCCACAACCTGTGTGCTCAACGGACCGGCGGGATCGGATCTCGACCGCCGCCGCCGCCCCCGGCCGCGAGATGAGCCACGACGACCCCGCCAGCTCCTCCTCCTCCGCCGCCGGCGCCGGCGTGGACGCGCTGTCGCCGGACCTGCTAGCGCACGCGATGGCGTGCGTGGGCGACCCGCGGGACCGCAAGTCCTGCCGCCTCGCCAGCCGCGCCTTCGCGCGCGCCGAGGCCGCGTCGCGGCGGTCGGCGCGGCCCCTCCGCCGCGAGGCGGTGCCGCGGGTCCTCCGCGCCTTCCCGGCGCTCGCCGAGCTCGACCTCTCGGCCTGCACGGGGCTCGACGACGCCTCCCTCGCCGCCGCGCTGGGCGCCGGCGCCAGCGAGCTGGGCGTGCGGCGGGTGCGGCTGGCGCGGGCGAGCGGGGTCGGGTGGCGCGGGCTGGAGGCGATGGTGGCGGCGTGCCCGAGGCTCGAGGCCGTCGACCTGTGCCACTGCGTCGCCGCCGGGGACAGGGAGATGGCCGCCCTCGCCGCGGCGTCGGGGCTCAGGGAGCTCGTGATGGACAAGTGCCTCGGCGTCACCGACGTCGGGCTCGCCAAGGTCGCCGTTGGGTGCCCCGGGCTGGAGAAGCTCAGCGTGAAATGGTGCCGCGAGATCTCCGACATTGGCGTCGAGCTTCTCGCCAAGAAGTGCCCAGAGCTACGCAGCGTGGACATCTCCTACCTCAAGGTAGCATCCCAGTCTCTTTGGTCAGTATTACGATTGGTATGGTATGAAGCCAATGATGGATTCAATTGAAAATGTGGCAATGTTAGTAGGATGCTGTTTCCTTAAAAAAATGATGGTTCTTCTTAGTGTTTATGATGCTATTTCGCGTGTGCAAATGAAGTGAGCTGAAAAGATTCAATATTTATGCATTTACTTGCTGGTACAGTGTTTGATTAAAAATTGGATGCTTGTTCAAATGGCAAATGATGTTCCAAAAGAATGGTAGCTTGAGGCAATGTGATTAGAAGTTCTGTAATCTGGAATGTTCATCATCATGATATTACTCGGTCAATGTTTACCATGCATTTTGACTTCAGATAGAACTTAAATTCAGTTGAAGTTAATGGGGCACCATTGGCATGCATATTCCTGCTATCTAGTTTACAATGGATACTTAATAAGGCTCAATGAATTCTCATGTTTCTTACTATGAAAATCCATGAATGCTCCAATTTCTTTTCTGTTGTTCTGCAGGTGACCAATGAATCCCTTAGATCACTCTCCACTCTTGAGAAGTTAGAGGAGATAACAATGGTCTGCTGCTTGTTTATAGACGATGATGGTCTACAGATGCTAAGCGCAGGCAACTCGCTGAAGGTAATCACCTTGCACGTATGCCGATCTCATATGGATTCACTTTGTATACTATGATGTCAACTTTCTTTGGTACCTTTGTGCTTATTGCATTTTCAACCTCATCTGTTCCAGAGTGTTGATGTATCAAGGTGTCCCCATGTGACATCTCAAGGCTTAGCTTCACTAATAGTCGGCCAAAGATTTATCCAAAAAATCAATGCTGGACACAGTTTGCATGTGAGTAGAGTTCCTTCGCTGTTTTTGACCTTCAGAGAACTAACAATGCAAAGGCCAGTGGTTGTTCACCTTCTGCTTTACACTTGCAGGAGATAGAAGCTTGCTTTCTATCCAAGTTATCAACAATAGGCGAGACGTTAACTGTTTTAAGACTCGATGGTCTTGAAATTTTTGCCTCGAATCTTCAGGCCATTGGTGACAGCTGCAAGAACCTGGTTGAAATTGGGCTCAGCAAATGCAATGGTATTACAGATGATGGTATTTCTTCACTTGTAGTCAACTGTGGCTACCTAAGGATTATTGATGTCACTTGCTGCCATTTGCTTACCAATGATGCCCTTACTGCAATTGCCGAGAACTGTAGAATGGTTGAATGCCTCCGGTTGGAGTCCTGCCCTTTTATAAATGAGAAAGGGCTAGAGCGAATTGGAACCATCTGCTCCCATCTTAAGGACATCGACCTCACTGATTGTCGTATCAATGATGAAGGTAATTTAAATTTAGCTGTATTTAATTGTTTTCCTACCCCAACTTGCTTGGGACAAAGGGCTAAGTTGTTGTTGTTGTATTTAATTGTTTTCCTCCTATAGTTTATCATTATATTTAAGCTTCATTATTTATTTTCCTTCGTTTTCAGCTCTGCAGCACTTATCAAGATGCTCAGAACTGCAAATCTTGAAGCTTGGTCTCTGCTCAAGCATTTCTGATAAAGGCCTTGTTTATATCGGTTCAAACTGCGGAAAGCTTGTGGAACTTGATCTATACCGGTAATTGACGTGTATATATGGTTTAGTAATTAAGTATCAGTTAACCATTGATCACTGAAAACAAAAGGCACTCGTTTCCTTCCTCACAGTTGCAGCAGTATTACTGACGAAGGGTTGGCAGCTCTAGCGCATGGTTGCAAGAAGATTAGGATGCTAAATGTACGCTACTGCACCCAAATCACCGATGCTGGTCTGAAGCACCTAAGCGCTCTGGAAGAGCTCACACACCTTGAAATGAGGTGCCTGGTGCGCATCACTGGCATCGGGATCACCTACATCGCCATGGGTTGCACTAGCCTGATAGAACTGGACCTGAAGCGCTGTTACTCCGTGGATGATTCTGGCCTCTGGGCACTTTCAAGATACTCCCAAAATCTCAGACAAGTAAACAACACATAAACCTTCTTTTGGATGTCTTCTGTTTGCCTTTCTGGAGCAATCAACACAACTGAACATCTATCGGTTTGTTTGCAGCTTACCATATCATACTGCCAAGTCACTGGCCTGGGCCTGTGCCATCTGCTGGGCTCCCTGAGGAGCCTCCAGGATGTGAAGATGGTCCACCTCTCCTGGGTCTCCATCGAAGGGTTCGAGATGGCACTGCGAGCCTCCTACGGGAGACTGAAGAAGCTGAAGCTGCTGGGCGGGCTGCGGTCCGTGCTCTCTCCCGAGCTGCTCCAGATGCTGCAGGCCTGTGGATGCCGCATCCGGTGGGTCGACAAGCGGCTCGTCTACAAGGGCTGAGCTTGGACCGGCCTGGCGGATCAGGTGGACAGTCATCCTTCATATCAGAGGAAGAAGATGATCATCAGCAGTGGCCTAGGTTTCTCTTTTTACGCCAAGAGAAGGCCATGTAGCTTGAAGCCTGGAACTAGAAATGCTGAAGGCTGTAGGCCTGTCATAGCGAACACTACTCCTGCAATGCAATGCTCAAACTTTCACAATGTCGACATTGTGATGACTGTCCATGTTGAAACTTGTCTCTGTAAGTGGCATTTTCTGGCCCAAACTTGTCCATCTGCATCTGAATTCCTTGCAAAGAAAGGTGAAAGCGTGATCTTTTCAGTCGATTCTGAAATCTGAACAGATTGAGATGTCACTGTTTATCTCTACACTGCACCATCGATTGCTGTGGAAAGCCGTCAACGTTTGAAGCCATGGACGCCGGTGGTGACTCTGAGCGAGCAGAGTAGGGCGGCAGGACCTCTGTGACCTGACGAAGGATCGCGTGTGGCATCCGGCTGTTACGGGGAGATGCGGTGGTGCTCATGCATGAAGCCGGGCGCAGCAGGAGGAAGATGACGCCCAGGCCAGGGGTCGACGCGTCCCACGAGGTCGTCACTCGATCGGCGTCGACGCACCGAACCATGTGCGCCGGAGTGAACTAGTGAAGTCTGCGTTATCGACGTCTCGTTCTCGAGGCGGGCGGTGATGTCGCGCAGGGGCACCGGGCGCTCGCGGCGCAAGGAACGCCGGCGGCAGTGTCGTCCGCGAACGCCTGCCAAACATGAACTCAACAGGGACGGCGTTGTGAACGCGCGGCAAGCTCCGGCATGCAGGCATGGCGACGGGCGAGGCACGGGCGCACGGAGCAGAGGCGGCGCGCTTGGAGGTCGGGGTGGACGATACACCGTCGGATGGACCACGTGCGGCGTAGATTCGATCACATAACAACCTTAACTTGGTCTTTTTCCCGTCCTCGACGCCACGATGGCGCTGATGCAAGGCGCCCACGGGCTCGCCGGCGGCGGCGGCAGGCGCTTCCCTGTTGCGTTGTTGCTCGATCGAAGCTAAAGAGTGAAGACCTCCCGGTCGCGTTTTGGAGCTCCGGCCAGCGTGCGTGGTTGGCGCTGTGTTGGTGGAAATCGGGCCCGAAGGTGGACTCCGACACAACAGCTCCCTGATATACTAAGCTCTCCTCCGAAGGGGTTACGGCCGGAGGCCCCTTCGGAGGCGAACAGAACTACTCTACTGGGAACTCCTCCTCAAACTAGACTACCACTACTGTCGTCTCTAACTCTACTTCTACTGGACTAGTATACGAGGAATGAAACACTTAGACCGAAAGACCGGAAGATAGACTGAGCCCTTCGGAGCTCTCTTCTATTTAATGCCCCCGTTCAGTTACAAGGAACCCTCTATTTATAGGAGGCCCTGGGGGTGTTCATCCACCTCAATTACACCTTTTCCTTCCCTGACAAATGGCTTTACACACTTTTCAAGGGTAGCACAGTAACTTCTAGCTTCGTACGGGTCTCCAGCGTGTCTCTGCACGGCCGAGCCCCTTTACACGCCACGCCTTTTGTCTCCCCTTCGTACGGCGCCCTTTACACGTCCGACGTGCCTACGTGTGGCGCGTCCTTCTGTCGAACGGGGGCCACCGATCATGTCGCACCTTCGGCGCCGAAGCCCCGTGAGGCCATGTCAGCCACGAGGAGGTCCCGGAATTCCCATGCCGGCTTCGTCGCCCGACACATGCGCCCTTCTGACAAACAGGGGCTACCGATCGAGTCGCACCTTCGGCGCCGAAGGCCCGTGAGGCCATGTCAGCCACGGAAAGGTTCCAGAACCCCCGTGCTGGCCTCGTCGTCCGATACCTGTAGCCACCACACAGGCAAAACGAGCACAGTTAACGATCCTGTTAGCCCCTTTACATAAACACCGAAGCCCCTTCGGACTGACATTCCGAGGGTGGTTCTGGTCGGCCGTGGGAAAACATCTCCGAAGGCCATGTTCCCCAATAGTAGCCCCTCGTCAGTGAGGGTCGTCCCACTCCTTAGATGGGCCGAACTTACGTGCACACTTCAAAAGGCGAATATGGGCTTCGGAACTCCCACGGATGGCCCGCACTGTGCTGTAGCCGAAAGAAAGACGCCATTTACCCTTGATGAAATGACCGTTGAGAGATTGGCGGAGCGGGGTAAAAATGTAAAATTGCCTATCACCCGCGCGATTATCGGGGGGTGCCGCACTATAAAAGGGGGGGGGGGCGACCACTAGCTCGCACTATTTTGCCGCCGCGATATCCGACGAGAGACCCTTGCCTTCGTACCGGAATTGTAAGGCCTCCTTCGTCTGTTAGCTTTTCATTGTTCCTTAGCCGTCCTTAGGCATGGCTCCGAAACGTAGGCGCGACGCCACCACCAAAGATCTCCCGAAGACATACACATTTGGCCGAAGCCTGATAGATGAGAAGGATGTAGCCCTTCCAAGGAAAAACCGAATGGTGGGTTCGGCGAAGGCTCCGGGAAAAGAGACCGTGCCGAAGCCGCAGGATAATCAGGTTGTCATTTTTCGGGATCTGTTATACGGCGGGCTTCGGTTTCCCCTTCACCCTGCCGTTGTGGATATCCTCCGGTACTTTGACATCCACCTTCATCAACTCACGCCCAATGCCATCCTGCGCCTCTCGGTGTACATGTGGATATGCCGAACTACGAAGATTAAACCATCCGCCGAGGGGTTTGCCTCGGCGCACCAGGTCCACCATCAGCGGCGTACCGTCTTCGAAGAGGAGGGCGAGGATACCGTGGAGCGGGACTGCCAATTCGGTTGCTTGAACTTTTCGTACAAGTCTGGAGTTGTCAGCCCCGTTACGGCGTACCGCAACAAGTGGCCTTCGGATTGGCAACAGCACTGGTTGTACCATGACGTGACTCCCCTTGTTGCGGGAGAGCCGCACCCGCTGGCTACGAAGGTGCTGCCCCCTCTTCATGAATCGTACACCAAGAACCCAGCTTGTCCCGAAGGGGACGAATTTGTGATGATGCTTCGTCGGTTTGCCCGCAAGTACAGCACCCGCGACATCGTGGAGGAGTATCGTGCCATCCCGGTGTGCCCCTTGCTCGACGGATGGGAGGTGGCGGACGATGCCTGGGCGGCAGACATCGGTGGCATTCCCTGTCTTGATTGGACGAAGGTCTTCGGCTTCACTTCGGCCCGTAAGTTTTCGCGTCCTTCATTCGCTTTATGGACTTGTGTATGCTGTTGATGACACCTTGTTTGACGCTAGTAACCTCTGTTCCCGTTCGGCTGTTCGCAGTGCTGAAGAAGAGAAAGGTGGAGGAGCACGGCGATTTCATCCTCGGCCCCGTTTCGCCGAAGGAGTACAAAGACACGATGACTGAGCTGAACGGGTCTCGGATGAACCGTGTGTTCGAGTTCTTCAAGGTTACCACCCCCGAACGCGTGGGCTTCGTTAAGCATCGCGAGGCGGCAGAGAGGAAAGCTGCCGCACTTGCCGCCGCCGGCGCCGATACGACCGAGACCGCGACGTCTCCACGCGCCGGCGGCGCACCTCCGAAGAGGACTTTGAAGAAATCCCCTTCTGCCGCCGTAGCCACGGCTGCTGCTGAAGGGAAAGCCCGAAAGAAACGCGGTGCCCGCCCGACAAGCTCGCCCCCTGCGGCCAAGAAAACACGGTTCGTCGATCTGGATACTGGCGCTGTGACAACGGTCATCTCCGCTGTGCCCCTGCGCGCCTCTGCACCCTCGGGAGGTGGAGGCGCGGCAACTGGCGGCCCGCTGCTTGTGCCCTTGAGCCCGAAAGAAAAAGATAGCGACGATGACAGTGATGTACGGGTGGTATCCTCGGTCGAAGACGCCCCTCGTGACCGAAGCCCTCCTGACTTTGGACACGAAGCCCCTTGCGATGAAGGCAAGTCCAGCTCAGCATCCAGCGGCTCGTCAAGTTCATCGCCAGAAAATACCGGCCAATCTGCCTCACCTTCGGCCACGGGTGCCGAAAAAGACGACTCCGGCCCCGAAGCCGAGGAAGAAGAAGAACCCGAAAGCAGCAGCTACCGCGTGACGCCGGAGGAGCCCCAAGAAGCCGCTGCTCGGCTTCAGATCCCACCGAAGGCGAGGTTGATCGGTGGGAAACAGATCCGCTTCCTGAGCCTGATGAGCGGCGGCCACGAGCGCAAATTCTTGGAGGAAGCTGGGTCCAGCTTCGCGATCCCGCACGAGGAGGAGTATTTCAGCAGCTTCAGCTCCGAAGACCTGGCAACCGCGTGTGGGGATTTGGCATTGAAAGGCTTCGTTGCCTCGCGGTGCCTTGCTCGGAAGTTGGAGCAGGAGCAGCAGGAAACCAAGGATTCATCAGCCGCGGCAACCGCGTCTCTACAGACTCGGGTGGCCGAACTTGAGAAGCTGTTGGCCTCTGAACAAGACCGAAGCAAGCGCCTTGAACAGGAGAAGGAGGAAAGTGCGAAGACGTCGCAGGCCGCTATAGAGTCACTCCGTACTGACGTGGAGAGATTAACCAGTGCGAAGGAGGACTTGAGCGGCCAGCTTCTTGACAAGGACACCGAACTGGCCAGCGCGAAGGGCGAAACAGACCGTCTGGCCAACACCCTGGAGAGATATTGGACTCGGCACATTCGTAGTGCTGAAATGCTACGCGACGAGGTGTTGGAACTTCTGGCGCAGTGTAACCTTGCAGCCCCACCGACTTCGTTCCCCCGATGTACCGTCGGGGCCTTTTACGAGTGGGTGAGTGCTTGCTTCGACCTGGTCGCTATGAACACGAAGATCTTTGGCGAACTTGGGGCTGCGGTAGGGGTTCGTACGTTGGCGTACTCGGTGTGCTCATTGGTTCCTTCGGATCGTCCTTCGTCTGAGAAGACTGTAAGTAAGAATGACATCCGGCGGCTGACCAAGGATGATTACGGATGGCCAAGCGATGCGGAGCTGGACGTGTCGAAGCTTCTTGTGCTCGCCAAGAATCTAGCCAAGAACTTCATGAATACCTTTTTCGCGGAGCGCGGGTCCCGCCTCACTCGTTTCCTTCCTCACAGTTGCAGCAGTATTACTGACGAAGGGTTGGCAGCTCTAGCGCATGGTTGCAAGAAGATTAGGATGCTAAATGTGCGCTACTGCACCCAAATCACCGATGCTGGTCTGAAGCACCTAACACTACAGGATTCGGGGTCTTCGCCGAGAGCAGAGATCCTCTCGGCGAATGGCCTTTTCCTCTCGGTGAAGCTTTCGCCGAGAGGAAGCTCTCGACGAAGGCCTCACGTTGAAGCTCCACCGGCGAAGCTCCCTTCGCCGAGAGCTTTCCTCGACCCTCTCGGTGCATATGCGCCGAGAGGCGTCCTTGGCTCTCGTCGAAGGCCCTCCTACCGTCACGGCGCCCCCCGCCGTGAGGAGTGGGGGCCACTCCTTCGCCGAGAGCCAAATGTTATGCACTCGTTGAAGAAGGGCCCTTCGCCGAGAGCGAAATATTTGGCTCTCGTTGAAGAAGGGCTCTTCGCCGAGTGCATAATTTTCACACTCGTTGAAGGGTTGCTCTTCGCCGAGAGCAAAATAATTTTGCACTCGTTGAAGGGGTGCTCTTCGCCGAGAGCTGTGGATTTTGCTCTCGGCGAAGAAGTGCAACCGCACAGTGCTGGGCGCCCCCTTCGCCGAGAGCAGTGGATTCTGCTCTCGGCGAAGAATTTTTTCTTTTTTTTTCTTTTTTTCCTTTTTTCCAGCAGCCTCAAATAGTCACATAAATCATCGCAGGCATATATAATATTCATCACAGACATATATATTCATCACATAGTCCACAAATGATCACATAATCGACAAATTCATCACATAGTCACGAACTGCAAGTCACAATAGTCCAATGCAAGTCACAAATGTCCAAATGCAAATAAAAGTAGCTAAGTCCACGAACTCACTCGTCCGGCTACTGATCATGCGGCGACTGGGACCTCGACCCCCCCGTCGGCGGCTGCTATGGCCACGGCACCCACCTAGACGCCTGTGGCATCCCCAGCGAACTGTGAAGCGGCTGCTGAAGGCCAGGTGGCACCCACTGAATCCCACCCCAAGGAGTCTGCTGAGCTGGCGGGGATCCGTCGTATGCTGCAGGCCCATCATTTGATGCCGCCGATAGATCCTGCGTAGAATTTAAAGTGTCGATTAGAAATTTCGACAGCACCTCCCCTGCACTGTGAGGTTTTCAGAACCTGCAAGAAAAGCCACAACACGAAGGTCGGGCCACACAAAAAATATCTTCTCACGGCTCGATGGCCGGACACATGCCATGTGGTGCCGTACGACACGTGGTCAAATTGACAGAAATGAATGTACAAGGTTTTCAGCATTTGTATGAAGTCATTCTAGGTCACTACTAGAAAAAAAAGCAGGGTTCAAAGTAACTCACCGGAGAAATAGCGGCCGGTCGAGCAAGTGGAGGAAAGAACGGCTGTGGTAGTGGAGGGAGTTGCACCTGCGGTAGTGGAGGGAGTTGCACCTGTGGCGCCACCGCGTGACCAAGGTTTTCCAAGTACTGAAGCACGGAGGCAAACTGCTGATTGTGGGCCGACTGTAACGCCTCCATCTGCCTCTGGTGGACCTCGGCCATCTGTCGCAGCTGCTCCTGGGATTGCCTCTGCGTCTCTTCTACCTGCCTCTCCCGCTCGGCCTTCTCTGCTGCAAGTTGAGCCTACAATATTTGATCCAAAAATTAGAATACAAAGCAATCATATGTAAATATCAATGGACGACAAAGACAACAGAAATAACCTGGAACTGCTCGTTCAACATCTGCGTAGCAGTGGGCCGCCGTTGTATGGGCGGGGCTGAGCTCGTGCCCCTATCTCGAGATCGAACTGCCGCGAGCGTCGGAACAGCGGACGGAACCAGGAGACTGTCACCAACATAGTACCGTCCATGCATCCTGCCTTCTCCGCTCCTCACGACACTTTCTCCATCAAGAGGCTCTGTCACTGGATCGAAGTCTGGCCCACGAACCTCCCTTGCCGTCGTGACGTACCTTGTGATGCGGGACTGGATTGTCGGGTTGCTGTACGCCTCGGGCGGGTCGTCCACGCTGAAGGTGACGTCGGCCTTGGCCTTGCCCTTGTGTGCTATGCCATATGCCTGGAGCTCGCTGCAAGGCTGATTCTCATGTGCCTGAGACTGCAAGAAAACAACAAAGTGGGTGTTAGAATAATTGAGAGTTAGACAACAACAAATCGAAATAAAGAAATAAATAAACGTACCCATCTACGACCAAACTCGCGAAGGTTAATGGGGCCTTGGTGGTGTGCCGGACCTGCCATCTTCAAACGCCGCTCCCGGCGCTCGAGGTGCTTTGCCTCCCAATCCGGCTCAAACCACTTGTTCACAATTGCCCTCCAAACGTGAGGCCGGTCGGCACACCACCACGGAGGCACCTGCACGTCATCAAGTGCATACCGTACAAGAACATCAAATTGAGCAAATGTAATCTAAGAAAAATGAATTGAGCATATTTACCTCCATGTATTGTTCTGGAGTGAGCCGGAGGTTTCGCATGTCCGACTTTCGGACTTTCTCATGTCGCTGAGCCTTCCAGACCATGTTTTGCGAGACGCGGGACTCGTAAATCATATCCGACACAAGTTTCCGACAAATGAACATGGCGTTGTCATTCGCCGCCGCCTCGTATCCCGGAAAAACTCTGTAGAAATCCTGCATATAAAAGTGTTGTCAATACATGAGCCAAATCCAATTAAGTCAGTTTATTCAGAAACATAATTTATTAATAGGAAGACACACCCAAAACTCGGAAACCACCCGGACGGCCTTGTTCGGGAACACCCGCCCAGTCGGATCCTGGACATCAGGCATGAGGGCGTAGTGGTCAAACGACGTCACCAGCACCTCTCGGCGAGCATCTCCCTCGCCAACCCACACGAACCCGGGGTAGTGAAGCCTGGTCAAAACACCCAAGATGCCATTGGGAAGACGGTTATGACCACCTGGACTCTCGATCTTCCACCCCCTGCCAAAATGATTCACAAAATGTATTAGTTTGAATGTGAGTTTGAAGAGAACCAATGAAAAGGTTAAGATAAGTTACCGTGTTCCCTCGGGTCTAATAATCGGGCGGTTCGCGGGTAGTATGGGTCGCTCCGGAAGTGTCGAATGGCCTCGCATATAGACCTTCGGCCTCGCCTCCGCCCCCGCCTCCTCCTCCTCCTCCTCCTCCTCCTCCTCCTCCTCCTCGTCCCCCCCTGCACCTCATCATCCTGCTGCTGCACCTCCTGCTCCTCCTCCTCCTCCTCCGACGACTCCTCCTCCTCCTCCTCCGCAACTGGAGAGGGTGCACTCTTGCGACCCGTGGCTCCAGACGAATCGGAGGGTACCACGGAGGGGGACCTCGACACCCTCCTCATCCTCCCGGAGCCCTGAGCCTCGTCCTGGTACAAGTCATTGAGGTTCCTCACCAAACGGGCGCGCTGCTTCGACACCTTCTTCTTTGGCGGCATCTTGATCAAACACCTGAAATAAACAAGAGTAAATCAATTAGTACATAATTACATTTAAATATCAATTAGTAATAAATAAGAAACAAATTATACTAGTACATGAAACAAAATATCCTAGTAAATTATAAACATATTTACAATTAGTACGGATCTTACATGTTTTAGAAATAATCATCATAATCCGGAATATTCGGATCATAGTCATCATCACTATCTCGCATGTCCATAGACTCAACGCTGTGCTCCAAAGGCGGAACGGTGTCATCATCATCATTGTCATTGCCTAAACGTAATCGCTCAAGTAATCTTAGGTCGTCATCATTTTGAACCTCTTCTGCATCATCGTCGTCGACACCCATTTCATTGTCTACTTCCATTTCGATCGCTTGGGTTAAGTCTATCTCAAAGCTCCCTTCTAGCCCATCCTCTTGGAAGAACTCTCCGTCATATGTGTTTGGGTCTAGTACGTGGTAATCTTCATTGTCTGGGGCAGGTAGTTTACCGTGTGGCGATACCTTGTACACAACACTCCAACCCTGGAGACGCTTGTCAGTTTTACAAGGGTATGAGAGGTAATATACTTGTGTGGTCTGTTGGGCCACAATATAGACATCGTGCCCTGGGTACACAGATGACTGCTTAATTTCGACGAGCCCAAGATTCTTATTCTGTCTCATACCGCGAGCGCTTGGATCAAACCAATGACACTTGAATATGACAGGTTTAAGAGGTTTGCAACCATGATACTCGAGTTCGTATATTTCTTGGAGTCTTCCAAAGTAATCTACCCCATCGGATGAGCTACGCGTACAAACTCCATTATTTGTGGTTCTTCGATTGGGCCTTTGCTCCTCGTATTTTGTCGTGTGAAAGCGATACCCATTCACATCATAAACATTATATGAGTTCACCCTGAAGGCGAAACCTCCCGAAACCTGCCTCACCTCAGGATTCATCAACGGATCGGTTAGACCCTGCAAGTTCAGGGAGGATAGTGGTTAATGCGATACTGAGTATGAGCTAAAATACTTTTAATGTACTGAGTACGAGCTAAATTACTTTCTGTTTGAACCAGGCAATGAAATCGGTATTTCTGGTTCCCGCTGGTATGTCCGACGAAATCCTATCAACCGCACCATGACGAAGAAGGGTTTCCTCCTCGTGGTCGTTAGGTGGCCTTGAATGACCCCAGAATTGCCCAATAAATTCACTGCACCAAATCAAATGAGGTTGGATGCAGATGAGGCAACATACAAGAAAGGAAATGATGAGATTTAACGACAACTTACTTTATGTATGGCCGTACTTCCTCAAGGTTGCGCAAAATATATATCGTGATAGTGCGCCACTCTTCAAGAGATAAGGTCTTTCGCGTCCGAACACTTGCACTTCCAAGTTGTCCTCGGAAAAGGCTGAGGTTCGATTCATTTTCTCCAGCATTGTATCGAGGAGGGCGATTATGCACGCTGGGAAGGTGCTCCGCATAGTATTTAGTTGTGAAGTTTGACACCTCCTGCAGAATTTGTGCCTCTGCAATGCAAGCTTCAATTTTATTTTTATTTTTACATGTGCTTCGAAGAACCTTGCAAACCCTCTCAATTGGATAGCACCAACGGTTCTGCACAGGCCCCCCCAATCGTGTCTCGCGCGGGAGGTGCAAAATCATATGTTCCATCGGGTTGAAGAAGCCAGGTGGAAAGATCTTCTCTAGCTTACAGAGAAACACAGGTGCAATTTGTTCTAGTTTGTCAATCACAGCACGAGATAACTCCTTAGCGCAAAGCTGACGGAAGAAATAGCTCAACTCTGCCAGCACTTGCCACACATGCTCAGGCACATAGCCTCGAACCATCACCGGAAGAAGCCGCTCGATCCAAATGTGGTAGTCATGACTTTTCAGCCCTTTTAATTTTAGAGAAGTTAAATTGACTCCCCTCCTCAGATTCGCAGCATACCCATCAGGGAACATTAAATTTTAGATCCATTCTAGTACTTCCTTTCTTTGTTCCCTACTAAGGACGAAATCAGCCTTAGGCCTTTTCCATTTCTTGCCCGGTATAGGCTTTGGGATGACTTGTTTTGGCCTATCGCATAACATTTCTATATCGACTCTAGCCTTAACATTGTCCTTACTCTTCTCCGGTATGTCCATGATTGTACCCCACAGTGCCTCGGCAACATTCTTTTCGGTATGCATCACATCAATGTTATGTGGAAGATGAAGATCTTTCATGTAGGGTAGCCTCCACAAGCCCGACTTCTGAGTCCAGGCATGTTGCACACCATATCCCACAAAATGATGTTCTCCTTCTTTGAGCACGAGAGCATCTACCTGAGCTTGAACCTCAGCACCAGTCATCATGTGCGGGGGTGGATCTTTAACTACGACACCTTTTATAAAATTCTTTGTGTCTCGTCTGAATTGATGGTCAAGAGGGAGGAATTGTCGATGTTTGTCGAATGAAGAATACTTCCCACCGTTCTTCAACCAAATGAACATCAGAGCTGCCTTGCATACTGGGCAAGGGAACTTCCCATGGACACACCAGCCGCAAAATAACCCATAAGCCGGCATGTCATGCAAGGAGTACATGTACCACACGTGCATTTTGAAGTTTGTCTTCGTTGCTCGGTCGTATGTCACCACCCCTTCATTCCAAGCCTTGAGCAAATCATCAATAAGAGGCTCCATGTACACACACATATTATCTCCCGGGTATCCAGGAATTATCAACGACACGAATACGTACTGCCGTTGAAAGACGATGCCGGGGGGTAGATTGAGGGGGATTACAAACACGGGCCAACAAGTGTATGGGGCAGCTAACATTCCATAAGGATTGAACCCATCTGTCGCCAGCGCAACACGTACATTGCGAGCCTCCCCCGCTTTGTCAGCATGCTTCTCATCAAACTTTGTCCATGCTTCAGCATCAGATGGATGTGTAAGGTTATCACTGTATCGGCGACCCGTTTTGTGCCAAGTCATTTGCTTCGCAGATTCCTCGGTCATGTACATCCGTTGGATCCGCGGTATGGGCGGGAGGTACCGCAGGACACTCACTGGGGTCGTGAGCTGCGTCTTTGGACGACCCTCACCAGAGTCTACCTCAATGTACCGAGATGCTTTACATTTCGGACAGTGCGTGGCTTTCTCATGATCTTTCCTGAATAAGACACATCCATTCGGACAGGCATGTATCTTCTCGTATGGCATCTTAAGTGCACGAAGGACTTTTTGGGCTTCATACATGTTCTTTGGCAAAATGTGATCTTTGGGAAGCATGTCGCTAATCACGGTCACCAAAGCATCGAAGCATTCTCGACTCAGGTTATGCTGGGACTTTACGGCCATTAGGCGGCCGATGGAGTCTAGTTGAGATTGGTTGGTGTGCTTGTGAAGGGGTTTTTGTGCTGCAGCCAACATGTCATAATACGCCTTCGCGCTTGGCTCTGGCTCCTCCTCTGGACGTTCTCCTTGAAAATGTGCTTCATGAAAGTCATCTATCATGTCTGCTACTCCAGCATCACCATCAAGTTCTCCGATGCGTTGTCTCACGGCCTCGGATCTCATACGACAGGTTTCACTATGAAAGGTCCACTTGGAGTAGTCTCTCGTAAAACCAAAGTTGTGGAGATGAGCTGCCATGACCTCCTTTGTCCTTTTGCGCGAGTTTCCGCACTTGCGGCAGGGACACCATATCGTTTTACTGTCTTTAGGCCCTTTAACCTTTCTAAATGCTTCATCCATGAAAGCTTGAGCATTGTCAATCCATTCTTGTGTCACACGACCATTTGGTGCCCATCCTTTGTACATCCACTCACGGTCACCCATTCTCTATCATATCAGCGAGTCATATGAAATACATTGCATCATCTACACGATGTCTACACATTCTAATAGGTAAAGATAGGTCCTAATCCCACCCGTGAATGCGTAGATGGGGTTATTTCCTATGGTCTACTCCGATCCGAGACAGAATTTCGGCAGCACCTCCCCGCTGTTCTCCAAATACACGTCCCGTTAGCGAGATTGTGTATCCGGAGAACAACGGGGAGGCGCTGCTGAAACTCTATCTCGGATCGGAGTAGACCATAGAAACTAACTCCATCTACGCATCCACGGGCTGTCCAAAAAACGTGGACAATTCGAAACAGATACAGCCATAAATATGCAAAGTTTTGCATATTCCAAACTGTATCTCTTTCGAACGGGAGACGCCTAACTAGGTTTCGCGATCTACGACGTCATATGTAAAGAGAATGAAATTTGCCTCACCTTGCTGGGCTGAACACGAGGGCGGCTGTAGCTACGGACCCCTGGCGGAGGAAGGCACCGGGAACCTGAAATAAATGATGATAATAGTGTCAAATAAAAATTTCGACAGCACCTCCCTTGTAAGGTGAGGTTTCCAAAACCTGCAACAAAAGCCACAGCACGAAGGCCGGGCTACAGACGCGTTTTCTTCCAACGGCTCGATGGCCGGACAAATCACATGTGCCTTGTAGACAATGTCTCACCTTGCTGGCTTGAAGAAGGAGGAAGGCAGCGGGAAGCCGATGGCGGAGGCCGGTGGCTCGGTGCTCAACTCCTGAAAAAAATGAACATAATAGTGTCAATTAGAAATTTCGACAGCACCTCCCTTCTCTGTGAGGTTTTCAAAACCTGCAAGAAAAGCCACAACACGAAGGTCGGGCCACACAAAAAATTTCTTCTCACGGCTCGATGGCCGGACACATGACAAGTTAAAGTTCTATATCTTAAATTCTAAATCCAAATTAAGTTTATATACCTATCTATAATTCTATATCAAAAATTCTAACCATACATTTCTATACATACATGTCTAGATGTATCTATAATTATATATCCAACATCACTAATTCATCACTAATTTGTAACTAAATTACTGAAATCGAGAGGAAGTCGAGAGTGCACTCACAAGGGGTGAAGCACCGACACCGATGCAGCTGTGGCAATGGATCCTCCCCGTCGGCCTTCTCCTTCTCCTCCTCCTTCTCCCCCCTCCTGCTTCTCCTTGGCAGCCGGCGAGGCCCAACCGGGGCTAGGGGTGACGGGTCCCTTCTCCCCCTCCTGAATTTCCTCCTCCCGCCTTCTTCTCCTCCAGGGGCAGCGACGCCGGAGGCAAGCCGGGGAAGGAGGGCAGTGGCACGGGAGGCGACGGGGGAGGGGCGGCAGGGGAGGGGGCGGCCGCGGCCACGGGACGGCCGGGGAGGGAGGCGGCCGGGGACGGGGCGGGCCGGGGCGCGGCAGAGGGGGGCGGCCACAGCCGGCCGCGGCGAGACGGTGCGGGGCGCGGCAGGGCGAGGCGGGGCCGGCCGGGATGCGGTGGGGCGAGGCAGGGCGAGGCGGGGCCGGCAGGGCGAGGCGGGGCGCGGCCGGGGACGAGGCGGGGCGGGGCAGCGGCGCGAGCCGGGCGGAGCGGGGCGGGCGGAGCGGTGGCGCGAGCCGGGCGGAGCGGGGCGGGCGGAGCGGTGGCGCGGTGCGGCGGCGGAGCGGTGCGGCGGCGGAGCGGGGCGGGCGGAGCGGTGGCGCGGCGGAGCGGTGCGGCGGCGGAGCGGTGGCCCGGCGGCGGAGTGGTGCGGCGGCGGAGCGGTGGCGGGCGCGGCGTGTGAGTCCTGTGTGTGTTGTGTTGTGCGTGTGTGCGTGGCGGTGTGTGTGTTGTGCATGTGTGGCTGCAGGTGGGCCAGGCGACGGCCTTCGCCGAGAGCCCAGATCTAGGACTCTCGGCGCAGAGCGGGACCAGGCGGGCCCACGTGCTGCCCCGGCGGGGACCGAATTTTTAAAAAAAACCTGACCTTCGCCGAGAGCCCCGGCTCTCGGCGAATAACTGACCAGGCGGGCCCACGTGCTGCCCCGGCGGAGACCGAATTTTAAAAAAAAAACCTGACCTTCGCCGAGAGCCACATGGCCCAGCTCTCGGCGAAGAACTGACGCGGGCCCACACGCAGCCGTGCCCCGGCCGCGACCGAATTTTAAAAAGAAAAACCTAACCTTCGCCGAGAGCCAAATGGCCCGACTCTCGGCGCAGAGCCCCTATTCGCCGAGAGCCAAGCACTCACCGAAGATTATTTTCATCAAATTTTATTTAAAAATAGCAAACAAATTCAAAATTTCGCCAAAACTTAACATGTCACTAGATATGTTGTGTATTGCTTATAAAAAAGTGGTTGTACTCAAATTCAAAATGAAATTTCACCAAGAGACCAAACCAAGTGATGTTAGTTCAAATTCTCTAAAACTTC
The DNA here is from genome assembly GCA_036936925.1 of Cenchrus fungigraminus. Lineage (NCBI taxonomy): Eukaryota > Viridiplantae > Streptophyta > Magnoliopsida > Poales > Poaceae > Cenchrus > Cenchrus fungigraminus. Next base: position 25,439,794 of record CM072768.1, read on the forward strand.
TCGTGAGATGTTCCGGTTTCTAAAGAGCGTACATGTCAACTTGTTCAAAACGCTCTCTACTATTTATCACAATCTCTATGTATGATATCACGACCACTCGACAAAATTCGTGATTTTTCAACTTCATTTGAATTTTATATAATTTTTTTACCTTTCTACCACACGATCTTCATCATGATACGAGAACCAAATGCAAGAAAATTGAGCTTCATTTCATGTACATGGTCTTAGAGATGTCTCATGAACATGAATACCATTTTTCGAACAAATTTACTCTATGATTTTATGCACTTGCAGTTCATATCGGACGTATAAGAAAAAATTACGTATAAAGAAGTGAAATTGTTAAATATAGCAAACAAAGATAAAATGGCACCAATTTTGAACATGTACACTGTATGAGTGTATGTGGAGCAAGAAGAAAGTTTGGGCTCGAAAATGTGAAGTTTTTTTGAAAACTTCACCGTGAGTAGTATACACGCACTCACCGAAGAGGTTTTGCTCTCGGCGAAGGTGTTCCTTGCGCCGTGGGTATTTCTTCGCCGAGAGCCCTGGACGCCTGACACTCGGCGAATTTGACGGACGGGGACGGCCGTTACCGGTGTCGAGGTGGTGCCGTCAGCTGAGCCCTTCGCCGAGAGCGGAAGCCAGAATGCTCTCGGCGAAGGGGATCTGCACCGTGAGCAAGGCCTTCGCCGAGAGCTGGGCCTGGTACTCTCGGCGAAGAGGGTCTACGCCGAGAGCTGGATCTTTGGCTCTCGGCGAACCTTCGGGCTCACGGTGAAGACTCTGTTTCCGGTAGTGTAAGCGCTCTGGAAGAGCTCACACACCTTGAAATGAGGTGCCTGGTGCGCATCACTGGTATCGGGATCACCTCCATCGCCATGGGTTGCACTAGCCTGATAGAACTGGACCTGAAGCGCTGTTACTCCGTGGATGATTCTGGCCTCTGGGCACTTTCAAGATACTCCCAAAATCTCAGACAAGTAAACAAAGACAAGTAAACAACACATAAACCTTCCTTTGGCTGTCTTTTGTTTGCCTTTCTGGAGCAATCAACACAACTGAACATCTATCGGTTTGTTTGCAGCTTACCATATCATACTGCCAAGTCACTGGCCTGGGCCTGTGCCATCTGTTGGGCTCCCTGAGGAGCCTCCAGGACGTGAAGATGGTCCACCTCTCCTGGGTCTCCATCGAAGGGTTCGAGATGGCACTGCGAGCCTCCTGCGGGAGATTGAAGAAGCTGAAGCTGCTGGGCGGGCTGCGGTCCGTGCTCTCTCCCGAACTGCTCCAGATGCTGCAGGCCTGCGGATGCCGGATCCGGTGGGTCGACAAGCGGCTCGTCTATAAGGGCTGATCTTGGACCGGCCTGGCGGATCGAGTGGACAATCCTCCGTATCAGAGGAAGAAGATGATCATCAGCAGTGGCCTAGCTTTCTCCTTTTACGCCAAGAGAGAAGGCCATGTAGCTGGAACTAGAAATGCTAAAGGTTACAGTCCTGTCATAACGAACACTACTTCTGCAATGCAATGCTCAAACTTTCACAATGTCAACATTGTGATGACTGTCGATGTTGAAACTTGTCTCTGTAACTGGCATTCTCTGGCCCAAACTTGTTCATGTGCAACTGAATTTCTTGCAAAGAAAGGTGAAAGCGTGATCTTTTGAGTCGATTCTGAAATCTGAACAGATTGAGATGTCACTGTTTATCTCTACACTGCACCATCGATTGCTGTGTCAGGCCGGATTCGGCAGGAGATCCTTCAGCTTCGATCGTTTCTTCGTTCTCAGGAGCCGAACGACGGAGAGCTCCTAGGCCAGTAGGCCTGCCTCGGCCGAGTGAACCGCGTGGCGGTGGAGCTCCACTGCGGCCACGTGCGTTGCTCGGGGACGTCGGCCGTCTCGCCGCTGCTTCCTTCAAGGGCATTTTAATCCTTGGGGAGACCGGCCTGCCGGACTTGGAGCGCATTCCCCAGGACGTGAGAGGCGGCGTCGCGGACGACCGGCCGGGGCATCGGCGGTGACAAACGCAGTCGCCGCGTCCCACGAGGTCGTCACTCCATCGGCGTCGACGAACCGAACCATGCGCGCCGGAGTGAAGTCTCGGTTATCGACGTCTCGTTCTCGAGGCGGGCGGTGATGTCGCGCAGCAGCGCCGGGAGCTCGCGGCGGAAGGAACGCCGGCGGCAGTGTCGTCCGCGAACGCCTGCCACAGATGAACTCGACAGGGACGGCGCCGCGAACGCGCGGCAATCTCCGGCGAGGTCCTGGTCCATCCAAAGGCGCACAGGCATGGCGACGGGCGAGGCACGGGCGCACGGAGCAGGGGCGGCGCGCTTGGAGGTCGGGTGGGGGCCTCGGGGGTCGATCGAAGCTGAAGACCTCCCGACCGTCTCGTTATCGCCGCAGCAGAACAGGGTGCTCGGGGACGAACGCGGATGGAGCTGTCATCGTCCAGGTGCTCCGGCCAGCGTGCGTCGTTGGCGCCGGGCTCACCGTCGTCCGGTGGTTGAGCCATCCTGTCAGTGCCGGGCGAGAAGGGGAAGGCCGGAAGGGGATGAATGATGATGCAGGCTGTTGAGCCTCGCCGGTAGCCGCTCTCTCTTCGGTCTTCGGCGACGTCGATGCGCTCTGGCTCTGGCCTCTGGCTCGGCACCCGCTGCCATTGTCATTGCCTTCGCGCTCAGCATCGACGCTGACATGGCCACTGCCGTCGCCGCCAACGCTGCCGCCGCTGCATAAGTCCTTGTTGTCGTCGTCGGCCGGCAGGCGGCAGCTGAAACCGGAAGACAGGGCAGGAGCTGTGACATCTGGAGCCACGGCACGATGCAGTGCAGGGCACATCTCCCGGGCGCCCGGTCCTCCAGACAGACCGGGCAGCTGGCCGCGTCGTCTCCGTTGCCGCCGTCGATCTCCACGTTCAGCATCGCCTCGATGGGGGCTCCTTCTTGGACGCCGGCGTGCATTGGACATGGCGGCGGCGAGCTCGATCCGACATCCGCAACGCGGGCTGGGGCGAGGCGGCCGTCTGCGTGAGGGGATCCGGAGAAAGTCGACGGAGGCGAATGCGGAAAGTACGGCGGCGGCAGCACTATCGACGCCGGCGCTCTGGCCATGTCCGCCGGCACAGATTATTTGCCAAAGAGCCCCCTGATTTCGATCGTGGTTAATAATCGCGATCCAAGTTCTTTACATATAACCCTTGTATTTTTACAAACATAGCCCTAATTTGGATCGAGGTTAATAGTCGCGATCCGAATATATACATTTAGCCCCCTTCATATTGCAAAGTGCCCCTGGATTGGGATCTGATTTTTTTATATAAATACCCCTGGTTCGGATAGGCTTCTCCCCCCCTCCCCCGGCCGTCCGCCGCCGCCATGCTCCCCGTCCTCCACCCCGACGGAAGCGCAACGCCGCATCTTCTCCAGCAGCTGCGCCGTTCTCCGCAGCTTGGCCTTGGTCTCCCCTCGGACCGGCGGGCTGCAACAGCTCAGGCGATGGCACTGGCACCGGCGTCGGTCGCAGCGACGGGTTTCGTCGCCGTCTTGCGCGGTCGGCGCGGCACCCCGTTCCTTTTCCGGCGGCTGACCCCGCGCAAAGGAATTTTTGGCGTGAGCATACTGTACGTCTGTACCTGTTGCAAAAGGGGAAACCGAATTGATCTTGTAACAGATCCGCAGCTGAACGAATACGTTTATTTTTCAAGTGACTCATATCGTCATCGTCAAGTATACCCGTTCCAATCAAATGATCTGTAGCGGCCAATACATCTCGTGGTAACAAGAATGTATTGTTCTGAGGGATATCAAGATTCAATCTCCGATTCATATTTCGTCGACCAACTCTTCCTAATTCGCATTTTTGTTGAAAAATTTTCTTTTGTAATTCCTCGCATAAGGACTCCGAAAATACCAGGTCCCACCTACACAAGCAAATTGTTGATAAAACTCCAAAATAGCTTTTTCTTTTGACTCAATCCTCTTATTCTCCTTAGCATTCGGGAAAGACAAGAAAATTTCGAGGTAGGAAACATTATCTAAAATTTCTCTTAGATTTGAACCATAGCTGATGATAGAACTAAAATTTCATTTGCAGTTCCATAGACCAGGGAGGGAACAAAAACTGGTCAGGAGGAAGTTTTGAAATTTCTTGGAAGCCTTTGATGGATTAATTCCATCGAAATTGCTCGTGGCTGGACCTCTCAAGAATGTGCACCGAATTTGCAATGTTAGTAGGATGCTGTTTCTTTCAGAGATTATGACTCTTGTTGGAGTTTTTGCTGTTTTTGAAGCGCCTAATTAAGTGCTTTGGAAGAGCTCACACACCTTGAGATGAGGTGCCCGATTGAAGTGGACCTGAAGTGCTGATGTTCCTGTACCATCCCGATGAATCAAACGCCTTCAGGCTTCGGATCAGACTATCAGAGGAAGAAGGTGGTCATTTCTGGCTCAGACTGAATTCAGAGTTTAGCTCTTTTGGGGCCAACGTGTTTGGCTGGCGCCTGGCTCACCGTTGTCCTGGCTGGGCCTGTCGGCGTCGTGCGTGGAGTGCCGAAGATGCATATCGACGCTGTACGGGATGAGGACGACGAGGCGCCGGTCATGGACACTGGGCCGCTCGGGCGGCGACAGCGACAGCGAGGCACAGGGCGGCGGCGAGCCCGGTCCGGAATCCGTAATGGGGCTTAGGCAGAGGCGGCGTCGTCGCGAGGGGATCCAGAGAAAATTAACGGAGGGGAGCGCGAGAGGCACCATGGCGGGGCTCCCGGAGGTCGCCGGCAAGCGGCGGCCGCACGATCCACGCCGGCGGCGGCCATGTCCGCCGGCACAGATCGTTTTCAAAGAGCCCCCTGGATTGGATCGCGGTTAATAATCGCGATCCAAATATTTGCAAATAGCTCCCGGTTATTTTACAAATGAACCCCTGATTTGGATCGCGTTTAATAGTCGCGATCCGAATATTTATATTTAGGCCCCTTAATATTACAAAATACCCCCTTGGATTGGATCGCGATCTGATTATTTTGAAATAAGCCCCGGTATTTTACAAAGTGACCCCTGATTTGGATCGCGATTAATAGTCGCGATCCGATTATTTGCATAAATACCCCTGGTTCGGATAGACTACTCTTCCCGGCCTTCCGCCGTCCGCCGCCGCCGCCGTGCTCCCCGCCGGAAGGGTCGAAGGGATAGGGAAGCGCCGCATCCTACCCACCAATCTTCCGATGCATTTAGCACACATCCGCTCCCGCAGCTGCGTTCCGTTCGCCGCGTCCGCCGGGGTTGGGCATTGCAGCTTCGCCTTGGTCTCCTCCCGGACTGCGCCGGCGTCGGCGGCGGCGGCGGTCGCTGGGTCCGTAGTAGATGGGTACGTTCTACTCACCCCTCCGGTTTCCGGGATGCATTGCGTCGCCGGCGTGTGTGGTCGGCGCTCCGTTCACCGTCCGGTGGCTGATCCTGTGCGGAGGATCAGAAGATGCTCTTCAGCTCCCTGCAACTAGCAGGTGAGTCACTAGCCTTCGACGGATCCACATGCTAGTTTGGTAGTTCAGGAATCATTTTTATACTGACTAATTTCCAAAAAGTTCCACAAGCATTTAGACAATTCTGCATTTCGTTCTCAAGTTTCGTTCACTGGAACTGGGATCATGGATTTGGGTCAACTATTCCCCAAATCCATATCCCTATGAAGGGTATGCTCAATTCTCCAGATCAAGTTATCCTGTTCAAATTCTCACTCCCAATTGGAACGTCTAGGTCGTAATGCTGCTGTTGGTGTTCATCAGAACCGTGCTACTAGTCCTGCTTATTCTTCTGGGAGTTGTAAACATGCCTAAACTGATCCCTCAATTTTATGGTGAAAAACCTAATTTGTGCATCAGTAGGTCAGAAACTCAGATGACTACTTTGCAGAGGACGATAACACTGATGACCATTAGCTTTGATGCTCTTTTCTGCTATAACTGCCTTTGATGCTCTTTTCTACTATAACTGCCTGTTTGTTGCAGTTGGTGGAAAAGCACATTAAAACTTTTCCTTTTCTGATTTTTGCAGGTTTGGCCAGGATGAACATGAATTACTAACTCAGCAATTGTTTCGTGAAACGTATGGCCGTAATGTCTGAATATCTGGACAACAAGTTTGTTCAACTGGCAGTTTGCCAAACTTGTTCATCAGTTGGCAGCTTATGAAAGCAAAAACTGAACTTGTCATTTTTGTAATCCAAAAGTGCCGTAGGGCTAAATCTCCAGATCTGCAGCTCGCAGGTGATTCCCTACCTTTCAAAGGATTCAGGTGTTGGTTTGATTGTCAAGAGACATAAGTTTAGTATGATCATACTGCCTGTTGCAAAAGAGGCATCATTTGCAGTTTCACATATCAAAGACATGGCTAAGTTCAGTAATCCTTTACTGAATCATTCCTAAAATATTACCCAAGCATTCATGCAAATCTGTATCATTCCAATGGTTAACCTACCTCAATATAAATCCTGCAGTATGTATACAGCCAGAAATAACATAAGGTCTTTCCGTTCATGCTACCCCTACACTATACCACTAACTTGGGTTCTACTCTAAACCCATAGTCATAAACCATTTCTCTTGACCTACACTAACAATGTCGCCTATCAATCTTGGTTTTTGGGTCAAGTTAGCCCAACTGGTCATCAGTGCCATCATCATCGCCCTCTGCAAGCTTGTCAATCAACATCTCCATTGTCTCAATGTACCTCGGCATATAATGGTCTCTGATCATGGACCTGGCCAGACGGATCTTGCCATACATGGTGCGAGGCGTCTGATAGATGGCAACCACCTCGTCCTGGTGACGCTGCTTGCCGGTGTCTTGTTCTTCTGGACATGGCAACACAACCATGTGCATGATTCTTCCAGGAGGGTACAGCTGGCGACAACGAGAGGGGATTGGTGATGGTCGCAGTGATTTTAGAAGCTGCTTCATGTGTTCTTGATGTGCTGCTTTCTCCTCCTGGTCAGTCTGCTCAGCATCTGATCGCTGACAGCTGAGATCTTCAGGAGAGCATGACACTGATTCTCTTGTGTTTCGGTCAGTTCCTGAATAGATGGACATCAAGGCTGGAATGTGCATGGCCTGAGTGGGGTTCATCAAAGACTCCAGAGGCCTATTTGTAACAACAGATGACCAGCCGGATAGTGCAGAGTGCTTCTGCACAGCGGCACGTGCATCTGCTGAAAGGTTCAACTCATCCTGGGATGTCATTAGGAATTGAATCAGCACATTATTACAAATTAAAGCAAAGGAGGATGTCCTATGGAGACTAACTGCATCAGTGTGAAATGATTTCTTTCAAAGAGTGCGGTGTTTACCACAAGAGTGCCAGATAAGAGCACATTGACATCAGCAACCTTGGAACCTGGATTGTGTAAGAAGGGAATGTGGGATCGCATGAAATTCACAGAGCTATCTACAAATCCCAAGATTCTTGTTTGCTGAATTTTTTCTTGAAGGTCTGGATCCCATGATGATGCCATAACCTGCAGAAGATTTTATGATATTGCAAAAACTACGAGTTTACTTAGCAGAAAACATGTGTTTTGTAATTTAAGACAATACTATTGAAAATTAGTAGCCGTGAGATACCTCTGTGCGAAGGATGGCGGCTGAAGCTCTACCAAAAGATGGCACCAGGTCATTTTTGTTGACAACAGTGGTAATGAAGTCATTACCCGACTCAGCCAAATCCCAGGTCATGCAAGCAGCTGGACAGCAGCCCTTCAAACTGTCAGTATATTAGACATCTCACAAAAGGTATTTATATGGCACGTCAGAGAAATGGGAATATGATAGCTTTCATGGTATTTATGGTTTTTCCTACTGAATAAAAAAAATACACTATTGGGTTCTAGTAGTTCTATTCAGGCTACTTTTTGCTTTTTTTATATTAGGAAATTATATCGTCTGAAGTGTTAACAACAATACACTGCAGTGAAGTTTTACAATACTGTGATCTTTTTCCTTGCTTTTCATTTGCTTAACAGTCAAATTTTAGTTTCTGCTTGAATGCCTTACCTGGTCCAAAGGCAATACATGAGGATGATGAAAACTTCGTGTCCTCACGTAGCATGAATGTTAAGATTGCCGCAATACCAGCTCCCATAGAATGCCCAATGATCTAATATGAAATTAAAATGGGATAATTCTGTTAGTAGTGAAGATTTACTATAACTTCATATATCTTTTACTTTTTCTACTACAATTATGTCGTATTGATTGCTTAAGAGGACAAGCTGACAATTATCACTCGTCCTAGGTTTACCAAGTGTGGGATTATTTTTTAACAAAAATACATCAAGCTGTTAGCTAGTATTATCATACATATGTGCATTCATGTTGACAAGTTACCTTAACTCTGTAGTCTGGGAATTGCTCCACAGCTTTGCTGAGGCATGGGATGGCTTGATCTGCGATCCAACGAGCCGCTGCAACCATTCCACAATGTGCATGTCCAGCCACCAAATTGGGTTTACATCCGTCATGTGACACTGAATGCTGGAATGGAACCTCTGCAGCAGTTGCTGCTGTCAGCCGTTCCTTCGTGGTGGTCGCACCCTGAATGAAAAGGAGGAAGCATTTGGTACTTTCATCCCGGACAACCGTGAATGCAGGTTTCATAAGCTGAATAGAATCATAATGTTCTTTTAAGGTATCTCCACTTGCAATCTATGCCAGAACAGAGAGCACATAAATCGACTCAGGGTAATGCAAACCTTTGACTTTGTCTTCCTTATGAGAATATCACTCTGCCCATAACCACCAAACTCTAGAAACACTTCATATGGCCTCTTTGTGAAGAACAAGCAGAGCCTGAGGTATCTGAGAAGTCCAATCAGCTCTTGCCTTACTCCAGGGCCTTCCAGGGGAATGCAATTGGTGCCAGTGTACTCATGCTGCAGATTGCCCTGAAAATAAGCATCCTCCGGATTAGCATAATTTTTAGGGCAATGTTACACCCTCATACTGTAACTTTTTCTCTCAGAATGTTAACCAAAGCAGGTGACTCAACGAGTTTTCACCAACCAATAGCATTGAATCATTATACATTTATACTGCACCCAATATATATCTAAATGGTTAGTCATTTTCCTATATAGTGGCTGATGGACAATCAGATAACAAAATTGAATAAAAAGAGAGAGAAAATGGGAATATTTGTATTAGATTTGAGAAATTCATAGAAAAGCACCATAACCAGAAATAGGAGAAATTGAGGTGAGAAGCAAAGCTAGAGAGGATGCTTTTGCCAGAAATTTCAGAGCTGTCAATGCAATACGTTTTTTCCTTGCCGGAGTTCAAATAAGCTGCCATAATTAACTTGCACCATGGCATCGATCAACCTCAGAGATAAGGAGCACAACCCCTGACCGATGTACCTTTCACCTTTTCAGAAATCTGAAAGCCAACTCCATAGTTTGAATGTAAAAAATACGAGTATAACTATTTTCCTGATAAAGCACAATGATATTTCAAGGCTGGAAACGATGGAATCCCAAAGAAAGTCTCACAAATTTATCAAACTTAATAGCCTCAGCACTAAATCCAGAAAAAAAAGAGAGAAAGAATTTGCAGCAGGATAAACAAAGATAAAACAAAATGCGTACTTGTAACAAAAAAAAATCTTGTTCATGATCAATGAGCAGAAAGCACACCTGGATGCGCATGTAGCGGTTGATCCCGAAGGCGATGTCACCGAGCGTCCACTTGCCGAGCGTCTCCGCGTACGCGAGGCCCGCCGTCCTCGCCGTCACCACCGCCGCCTCCCTCCAGCTCTCCGGCGCCCGCTCCAGCCACCTCTTCTCCTCTTTCTTGGCCTCCTCTTCCTCCTCCTCCGGCCTCCGGCGCCGCCTCAGCGCCTCGGCCGCGTCGCCGGACGCCGACGAGAGACGCCCCGAGAGCGCGACGTACACCAGCGCCGCCGTCCCCGCTGCCGACGCCACCCGCTTCGCCCCCATTCTGCGATCGACGGGGGGTGCGCGCGCGCGCTGAGAGGCGGGAGGTGGTGGTGGTGGTTGCCGTTGGCGCCTAAAATTGGGAAGACGGATTAAGGACGGTTGGACAGAATTGCCCCCGTTCTCATTGTCTCTTCTTTTAGCATTGTTTCAGGAACTTCTATTTGTGTTAGTATCATATTTGATTTTCTTATTATTGCTGAGGCCAGATACATTTCTTTAATCCAATAATTATATTTGATTTTGTGTATGTGTTATATAGTGAACTCATGCCCAAGTGACATTTTTGCCGCAAAGAAACCGAGCCCTGTTTGGACTGGCTATTGAAAATGAAAATTTAGAATACACTCCATTCGTTTCGTTTTGACTTTTCTATTCTCATAGTTTTTGCTATGTATCTACAAATAACATCTGTATAGATGGATAGCAAAAGCTATTAATCTACTGAAGCTAAAACAATCTATAATTTGAAATGAATGTAGTATGTTATAAATGGTTTGGTTGTTTGGATCCCTTAATTTTAAGATGATTGGAGGGTTAGTTTGTGTCTATAGTTTTAAAAATAGCTAGGTGGAGGGAGATAATGGGACTATAAAAATCTTCTCTTTCTCAGATATAGTTGTAGTGATCTTTTATTAGAAAGATCATAAATCCATTTTAAGATTATACTGAAATATAATTAATATGTTCACATACTATTGCTGTGAAGAAAGTAGACCCGTAATCCGTTTTTTTATATCCTCATCAAGGAGAAAAATAAATGTCAAATTTAACTAGCTACCCTTTGAGGAATACGCCATTATCTAAAACCTAAATACCTGTGTGCACAAGGAGTTGAAAGAAATTCCCCTAGAAAACAAAATCTCGCAGGAAAAAAAAATTAAAATTGGATATTCTAGTGGCGCACTGAACATGACTGTCATTGACTTTCATTTCGAGCAAAGGGCATTTTGGGGAACCTGAGGGCAGACCATGCATAATCGCAGGGATGCCAAAGGTTATGCCTTGCATTGTGAATTGGATATTCCACCGGAAGATCCCCTGCGGCCGCCTATCGCAACATTCGCGACTCCATCGACCAGACGATCACTGAATGGCATATCCTCTGTTCCACAGAGTATCTAAACTGGGATGCCTGATTTTTTTCTTTTTTTCTTTTTTGAAAATGGAAGAGGATTGATAGATTATTACTAGAGAGCATGTGTATTGTGCAATATAGAGAGAATTTGCAGCAGGGTAAAACAAAGATTTTTTTTTCAAAATGTGTACTTCTAAATTTTGGTCTGTGACTGTATTTTCTAATAATGAGGGTTACCATTAATGGTTAAACGTTGTCCATGGTGGTGATCTTGATCTTCCGGATACATACACCCAGCCACTCAGGGGATGGTAATGGATTATGACCCTTGTACATTCTTCACAATCCAACTCGGGAATTGTTTGTTTGAGATGTAGCTTTTGAGCTTTTTCGAAATGCTATAGCTGGCTTTTCAGTTCTGAAAACATTATAGACACACTCCCTCCGTCCATGTAGTACATTTATCCTTTTCCAGACATATTACAGAGTGTTTCCGGCTTTCCGCGTAAAAAAGACATATTACAAAGTGGCAAAATGATTAATTCTATGCCATATGCCTTTGCGTCCACACATGATCTGTGTATGGCAGTTATGCCTGCCTTTACACGTCTGATGTCTCCGTGCTAAATGGAAGGAGAATGTTGCTATTTATTGACAATACAAGACAATTGATTCAGTATTACATGCATGTTCACCCATTCAATCACGTTTGGCAGCAAAAAGGTATTTGTATTTTGAGATAAATTCTGAACTTGAAACATATATAGGCACATAGCAATAGTTTACTAGTTCAGGATGGGCTGAGTAATAAATAATACCAAAATATATCATATAAAGGATTGCAAAGAAATGCATAGGTGAAATCTGAAACACTCGTGTGGTTAATTTCAAGCCATCTTCGATCAAAAAAGGTCAAGAAGTGGATAAAATACACCTTTAATTTGACTATGTATGTGTGATAAAAATTTTTAGTACCTTGTTGAAGCATAATTCTATATTGAAATCCTTGCTCACCATAATTTTCGTATTGTACTAAAACATCCACCACTTTATGATTAGAACGAATACATTGCAGGTGGCATAATCTGTTTCGTCATTGTACTAATTACTGCAATATGATTTTTCAATAAATACAATGGGGCATTAACAGAAGACGACTCAGTTTTGTAAAAATACATGTGAATGATCAACTGTTCTCAATACATACAATTGGTCTGGATAGATAAGTTATTACTTCAGTCACAAACAAAAAGCAAAAAAGTGATTATTGGTTAATACATATTGAAGCCTTGAAGTAAAGATAAGACATTGTTTACAAAACACAAATTAAAAATACTCTGGAAGGTCGTGTTTCTACAAAAATTACAGTGAAGATGCCAATCGCTGGGAAGCGCTGAAGTCAAGTCGTAGTGGTGTAAATCAAATTACCTGAAGTCAAAGGTCGTGATAAGAAAAAGGGTAACATACTAGAGCTTAGTTTCAATTTTTTTCCTGAAAATATTAAAAAGAATAATGCGAAGAGTGCTAGATGAAAAGTGAGGACATGTTTTTAGATTGAAAGATCAGCAGCACCATATCCTCTTTTTTTTTTTTTTTTGAACGATCAGCAGCATCACATCCTCATCCGAGTTCGAAAATAGTATGTTCTATGGATGCTGCCTCCAGCACATTTTGGGCCACGCCTCAGAGTATGCAGCTTCAAGACAATCAATGTAATTCCTGAAATACAATTACTTGATAAAGATTATTTTGATCAAAGGAATCGGTATATATTCCAAGAGAAAGAAATTAATAAAACAAGTTTATCGTATCAAAAGGGAGGGTCGGAATAAGGATAAAAAATCAGACTCATCTGCAAGTGTTGAAAAAACGATTCATGTGTTGGAAAATTCATCTGTTAATGGAGAAGTGATCAAGCTGTCGGATATTGATAATTTGGATCCTGCAGCACCTTCTCAGCCTTGCTGCTGGCAACATATAGTAGTAATAATATTGAAGAAATTGGTGATTAGATTTCGAATTTCTGCATCTTTTATTTTTCCAATGAAATGGAGTAGAAGTTTTATGCATGGCCGCTGTGGTCCAATTGCTTTCATCATGCATCCATGCCCCCAAGGATTAGATGTACAACCTCAACAGGGAAAGGAATAAATAAAGGTAAAGAGAGTGATCATCAAAGCCTGCCACTGCAGTGCCTTGTTTGTAAGACAGACATATTCTGATTACAATTTAGCATAGCTCCTTTTGATTTGTCTGTCGATTTGATGGCAAAAAGTTGATTGATTGAGCTCTATCTATCCAATTCCTTGATGGTAAATATGTCCTCATTAATTGATCAGAGGGATATAGATGCTAATTTTTGCAGTGCATCTAATTGTTTGTTTCAGGTGTGCTGGTTATGTTCTTTAATTTAAAATGAGAATTGGATGATTTATTTATCCTTTTTTTTATTCAGTGCCAGTGTGACTTAGCTTGCTTCGGCGTGCTGTTGTCAGACAATGTGTAGAAGACTGCTGGAACAAATCGGCAAGAAAATCAAGTAAAGGATAAAGGGATTCATTGGGCCCTGCTACTGAACTAAAGAACGACTCAAAGGATACATCCTCAATGAAAGAACACCATGCATGCTTTGCCTCACCTGGAAGAAAAGGGTCCAAGAGAAACAAGCTTGGTAGGGATCCAAGATAGGCTAAACCATTTCTGCAGGAAATGGAGCTGCATGCCTACTTTGCACCGCAGCACCAGTGAAGAAACCTACCAAACCCAACCATACACCTACACAAATGCATGCATATTATCCAATGCACCATTATTGGCCTGCCTCCTAGCTCCAAGCTCGTTCGTCATCATCAGTCCAAGTTCAATTACAGACAAGCTAATAAACTGAGCTAAGAGGTAGCTGCTACTGGCCAGCACGGCGAGCCCAAGGCAGCAACCGCGCAACAGCCGCTGGTGCCATGGCCGAACTTGCTGCTGGCGCTGTGAGCTCGCTGTTGGGCGTCCTCCGGAACGAGGCTCTGCTGTTAGGGCGCGTCGGGCATGATGTGGACTTCATCAGGGAGGAGATGGAGAGCATGAACAGCTTCCTGGAGCATCTGGCCAGGACGACTCCGCCCGGCGGCGAGCACGACGAGCAGGTGCGCACGTGGATGAAGCAGGTCCGGGACCTCGCCCACGACTGCAGCAACTGCATCGACCGCTACCTGCAGCGCGGCGACCCGGCAATCCACCGCGCCCAGAGCGGCCTGCGACGCTACGCGTCGTGGGCTTACTGGCTGGTGCAGGAGATGCTCGCCCAGCACGCCACCGCCGTCCGGCTGCGCGAGCTCAAGGAGCGGGCTCGCGATGTCGGCAAACGCCGGATGCGGTACGGCGTCGAGCTCCCGGCGAGGTCCGGCACACTTGCCGGCAGAAAATTCAAGGAAGGTGGTGGCGGCGACGACGATGACGACCATAGCCGATCGACGGTGATAGTGGCAGCTGACAGCTCCGACGCCCGTCGAGGAGCCCTAGAACCTTGCACTCTGGAGGACTACTGCACCAGGAAGCTGGGCGAGTGGCTCGACCAGCAAGCCAAGACAACTAAAACAGAGGGGGTGGCACCGTCCATCTCCATCGTCGTGCCGGACGCAGAGTGCAGCAGCACCATTGCTGACGAAGCTCAGGGCTTGGCGACGGCTCATTATTTCAAAAGATGGATTCGGATCAACCTGCCCCAAGTGCACTTTGATCTCCCACTGCTGACAAACGAGCTCCTCTCCTACATCCTGCACGAATGCGAGGGAGATGACCGGTCCCACCGTGCTCACAGGCGTGCTGTGCTCAAAGACATGTGGACGAAGGCAGATGGATACAACATCTACAGCAAAGTCTCCATGATAGTGGCCAAGGTTGGAGACGTCGAGAAGATTGAAGTCGAGAAGAGCACCAAGCAGGCTGGAGATGAGATCAAGAGCGTTGTCTCCTCCAAGGAACCCATGGGCATTCTCCTCCAGGCTCTATGGCTCATCAACAAAGAGGGGAAGCTTCCCTCGAAGCAAGACGTAGAAAAACTGTCATCGTTCGACCTGGTTCTAAAGAAGACAGCCAAGATGCTCAAGGAATATATAGAAAAGGAGTATAAACAAGGAGAGGTATCTACCTCTGCCCCGATTCGTCTCAAAGATTCTCAATATGAAGACATTCTACGGAATGCGTGCCCAAAACTTGCCAGAGCCAGCAAGCCAGAAGAGGAAGGCAATTCTGCAGCTTCTGCTACTATGACAGCTACATCAAAAGAAGTCACTCACAACCACAAGATTACACTAGAAATCATACGAGACCTGCCTCTCGAGCCGCAGCTGCAGTCTCTGCCACCTCCCGAGCAGCCGTCGGAGAACGTAGAGCAACAAGCAGCAAAAGGTGATGGCAAAGATCAAACCAAGGAGGGTGAACCTATGCAGAAGACCTCACCGGATAACAAAAGGACGCGGCTGGTGATCAAAGGGACAGTCGACATGGTGACACTAGACAATATCATAGGGGTAGGGAATGAGGAGGGTAGCAATGACCCTTCTGCCAAGAAACAAGCAAGCACAGGTACCCTGGGAGCTGAGGTTGCCTCTGCCATCAAAGAAGCAAAGGAGATTCTCTCGAGGATTGGATGGCCGATCAGGGTGCAGCTGGTGACCAAAGGGATAGTGGACAAAATCAAGGATAAACTGAAGAAAGCAAAGATCCTGGTCATCCTCCAAGACGAGAAAGACTATGTGTCACGGCAATGGGAGGAGACCAGGAAAGCTTTTGAGCTGTTGGGCAGTTCAATGGCAGTGATAATCTTCACAACCAAGAACCAGACGGCCAAAGAGTATTGCCATCCACCGGTTGAGCCGATAACCTACTCTCTTGTTGGTCTCTACCATGACATTGTGCTCCAGCTCACAAACCTGCAGCAGGCCCATGCCGAAAATGAAGAAGATGGAAGAAACAATTCCAAGATTCTTCGTGACATCCTAGACAAGTGCGATCCACACGTATTCTGCATGAAGATGTTTGCTCATGCTCTGTATGCTAATCCTAACAGGAGCAGAGAGGAGCTGCAAAGGTTGCATGACACCCTCCAGCATCCCCAGAAATCGTTGGCCACCAATGCCAAGAAGATATTCAAGTTCTCTTATAGAGATCTACCCAGAGAACACAAGACCTGTCTTTTATACCTGGCCATCTTCCCTCAAGGCCACGAAATCAACAGATCGGAGTTGATAGGTCGATGGCTTACAGAAGGGTTGATAACCAAGGAAGATTGGCCAACTGCAGTTCATCATGCTGAGCAATGCTTTGACGGTCTCGTTGACCGGTGGCTTCTTTGTCCTATCAATATTGGTGCTTCAGGGAAGGTCAAGAGTTGTATGCAAGGTGATCTAGTCCATGTATTTATAACCAAGGCTGCCAAGAAACAACACATTCTGGATGCTCGCCTGTCACATGTTTGAGCTCACCACTTCTCCATCTTTAGTGGTCTTCGACTGCGCTCCTCTGATAGCATCGACGAGTTTGTGAAGAAGCTACCAACCTACTCACCTCAATTGCCATCGCTGAAGCTGCTAGATTTACAAGGTTGCTATTGCTTGAAGAAGAACCAACGCTACCTCAGGGACATTTGCAGCAAGATATTTCTTGTCAAATATCTGAGTCTGAGGGGAACAAACATTACCCATCTGCCCAGTGAAATCAACAACCTCCATGAGCTGGAAGTGTTGGATATTCGGAAAACCAGGGTACCTGAGCGTGATACAAGAAATATTGTGCTCCTGAAGCTAAGGCGCCTGCTTGCTGGTTATGTTGATCCAAACACTTGCAGTCGTGACAAGCTTGTTAGGGATGATGAATTGTTCTCCTATGTCCGGATCCCTCACAAAATTGAGAAAATGGAAAACATGGAGGTGCTATCAAAAGTGAAGGCCTCAAGTAAAGGAAGTGAGTTAAAAGACATCAGAAAGCTATGGCAGCTGAGGAAGCTTGGTGTGGTTATCGATGACAACGAAGATCACCTCAAGAATTTTCTTTGAGCGATCAGTGACCTCAAAGATTGCCTCCAGTCTCTTTCAATCATTATACCTGAAACTACGAGTCAAGGTGTCAACCCCAACGAGAAGATCTTGCGGCAAGATATTTACAATCGCTTGGTACAACCTCCCAAACTTCTTGAGAGCCTAAGAATCAACGGATCCACGCAAAGGGTAAAGCTTCTGTCAGTGTTGGCCAAAGGAAGCAATGAACTTGCCAAGGTAACTCTGAGTCGCACCTTGTTGAAAGAAACGAATCTGCCAATCCTTGCAGAGCTTCCCAAATTATGTTGTGTCAGGCTCCAGCACAATGCATACAGTGGGGAAGAGCTTACCTTCAAACAGAATGATTTCATGCATCTCAAGTACTTTCTTGTTGAAGGAACAAACATACCCAACATTGCAGAAAGCATGACGGAGACTGATATCAAGTTTGAAGATGAAGCAGCTCCGGAGCTTGAGAAGATAGTCTTGTCCTTTAGCAACATAAGATCTGTCCGTGGGATCAGCAGACTTAAAAAATTGAAGGAGCTTGAGTTAACATGCAACAAATTCCTCCTCTCATTTTCTCATGATGATGCAGCTCATAAGGGAAGCTCTGATAGTGGATCTCCCAATCAAAACACTCAGGAAGGAGCTCCCCAGCAAAACACGCAGAACAGGGATGTGGAGCAAAACACTCAGAACACAGCTGCTGTGCAAAACACTCGGGACAGAGCTCCTGTGCATGACTCTCAGAACAGAGCCATGGCACAAAGCACAAACGGAGCTGTGGTGGAAAGCACTCAAAGCAAAACCACCACTGGAAACATTGAGAGCAAAGCTCCTGAGCAAGATACGAAGAGCAGCTTCATCTTCAAGGTGAAAGAGTTCGAACAACTCAAGTACTTTCTGCTTGCTGAGGACTCCAAGGTTACCAACATCAGCTTTCAAGAAGGAGCAGCCCCGAAGCTCGAGAAGATGGTCTTGTCCTTGACAAATGATAAGTCTGAGATTACTGGGGTAGCAAACCTTTCAAAACTGAGGGAGATCGAGTTGAAGGGTGGCAAATTACTCCTTCCGTCGCTTCTCCAAGGTGACCAAATTTCCAAGGTGACTCTTTGTGACACCCAACTAAAGAAGAATGATCTAAAAGATTTGGCCACAAAACCAAGCCTGCGCTGCCTTGTGCTCTCGAAAAACTCTTTTGACGAAGGCCAAATTTCCTTCGACAAATCTGAGTTTCCAAAGCTTGAGCTTCTTATTGTTGATTGCTCCACCATCAACAGTGTTAGCTTCGCTGATGGCTCTGCTCTTAATCTGGAGAAGATCGTTTGGTCCTTCACCGACAAGATCGAGTCTCTCTCTGGCATCAACCACCTTCCCAAATTGCAGGAGCTTGAGTTCAATGGCGAAACTGTTCCTCGTCAGGTGAGAAGAGAGATTATAGCACATAAAGGCCGGCCATCCCCTCGTTACACACAAGAAGCGACCGAAGCAAGACAACGAAGAAGACGATGAGGAAAGGCCTCTGCTGTTCTCCTGGTTCTCCAAGACCAAGAATCAGCAGTAGCTGTCTGGGAAAGGTTTGAAGGCTTCCATTCTCCATCCTTGTTGACTCCATCAACTCATTTCATCACCAATTCTAGCATATGCATATGGTGCTTGTGTTTGTTCTATCTGTTGTGTGTGCATCTGGGAGGGGTGTGATCCTGCAAAAATGGCTATGTGCTTGTGAGTTTGTTTAACCTACCTGCATCCATGTGTGCCATCTGAGTGCACGCATGCATGCTTGAGCATAGCAGTTGTGACTATATGCTCATGTATCGGTTTGGATTTCCCTTACTTGTGTGTGTGTGGCTTTCCGATCTCTGGATATGAACAGCATGTCTGGATGCAAGCTAGTCGTATCTTGAGTATATGTAAGTGTGTGTGTGTGTGTGCGTGCTTTCGAGCATGTGAGGCATATGGCTGCTCCAATGCTCATGGGATTTGAATGTGTATGTGTGGCTTTCCTAGGGACCATCATCAGCTATGGTTCCATACATCCATGTAATAAAAGGGGCGACATTTCGCTAAATGATTTCAATGCAGTATGTGTGCTCTCTATATATACATTTGTGCTCTGATTGTTTGCTATTGCTAGAATTGTAGATGAGTCGTCCATGATGTAATAACATGAGCCATTAATTATGAAACTCAGGAATCTCTACCATGGGTCGTAGCAAAGAGGGTGACACATTTCAGAATCCCCCAGACAATCCTCAGCTGATATGTCGTTGAAGGATGAGGAATAATAAAATTATGGGGAACAAACCCCCACCCCCACGAGCTTGAAGATCCTAATTAAGTAAGCCCGTTAATCTGAACAGCAACTGTACTCGAGTAGAGCTGATGTAGTACTCGAGTCGATTCTAGAGGTGAGAAAGAATGAATGGATGAATACAGACGAGATTTGGTTCTTGCCTACCTCTGCAGATTCCGGTGCCCAGATCGATGGAATGGACCCGCGCGCATCCTCCTCCGGGAGGGGACGGCCTCTCCTCCCTCCGTGCCTCGGCGACCCGCAGGCAATATAGCAGCCACCCATCTCCATCCGCTGATGGGGTTCGAGAATCGAGACACACGGTGGGCGGCACCGGCGGCGATGAGCCGACGGGGCAGGCGAGAGAAGCCGAACAGAGGATGAGCGAGCGAGCAGCTGCTGCTGGGCTACTTTCAGGATCTTTCATCTGGGCCTCACACCAGCTAGTTTGCTGGGCTGGGCCGAGGTCTTCTGGAAGATAGATAAGTATGCGAACTTCCAGCCCACCAAAGCTGATGTTTTTTAGTTTCCCACCAGCCCATTTAATAATTATTAAATTGTTCTAAAAAATTAATGGTTATTAAATTAAAAATGTTACAACATTTTTTCTTCAATATTTCTAGTAATTTTTCGTCAATATTTTAGAAAATGTTCCAACATTTTTTAATCAACATTTTTCAGAAATGTTCCAACATTTTTAAGAAATGTTGGTTTCGTCAACTATTTTTTTCAATATTTTTTAAATGTTGCAACAATTTTTAAAATGTTGGACAACATTTTTCTCCATTTTTAGGCTTCTTCCAACATTTTTCAGAAATGTTGGTTTCGTCAACTATTTTTGTCAATATTTTGCGAAATGTTGCAACATTTTTCAGAAATGTTGAAAAAAAATCAACATTTGACCGCCGTCGGTGCCCCGCAGTGGGTGCGGGCACCGACGCAGCGGTGGCCGGTGAGCTCCCGGCGTCGGCGGCCCCGGACGGGAGCGGCGGCGGAGCGGGCCGCCTCGGGGGGCGCGCAGGCCGGCGGCGCGGAGCTCGACGCGCGCGCCATGGCCGGCGGCGGCCGAGCTCGGCCGCGGGGGAGGCCGGCGCTAGAGCAGGCGCGGGGGAGCCCCACGGGGCGGCGCGGGTTCACGGGGAGGAGGGGTGGGGGAGAGAGAGAGAGTTAGGGTTTGGGTGGGATCT
Source organism: Cenchrus fungigraminus (assembly GCA_036936925.1). Classification (NCBI taxonomy): domain Eukaryota; kingdom Viridiplantae; phylum Streptophyta; class Magnoliopsida; order Poales; family Poaceae; genus Cenchrus; species Cenchrus fungigraminus. The sequence goes on from CM072768.1 coordinate 25,460,379, forward strand.
AATGGCTATAATTAGTTGCACGAATCTTGAAGAAGTGGAAGACGGGTAAGGAAAAATCTTCCGGAAGATATATAGGATTGTTAGAAATCAATTTCTTTGGGCACTTAGAACACACACTAGAACATATAGTAGCTAAACAAGAACAGGCACACAGGGGTGGGAGAAGGAGAGGAGCTCTTTCTTATTTCTCTTATCACTTGATGATCATGTAAAGGGGGTAAACCTCCTCTATTTATAGAGGAGTAAAGATGGAGGAGTAAATACACATTTATTCATCTCTATCTCTCCCATCTCTCCATCCCCTACTTCTCCCCTCTCAAACTCTCTATTAATTGCAACTCTCCATTAATTGGCCACATTAAATTTGATTCACAACACTCCCCCTTGGCCAATTATATGTCATGTGTATGCCTCGTTAAAAACTCCCCCCAAAAACCCAGTGGGAAAAAAGGTAGGAGAAAAGAGTACATCACAGGCCTCACTTATGTTGCACCTGTTGCCTCGTTAAAAATCTTGCATGAGAAAACCTAGTGGGAAAAAACTCATCAAGGAAAAAAGAGTACAACAGTTGATACTCGAGTCAGGTCTTCAGGACCGACTTGTGATCTTCAGGATCACAATCATGGGTTATCGCTTTCAGGGTAGGTCTCCCCTGAACCCTGCAAATCTCTAAGCCACCTCATTCCAATTCCATAAATGCATTTATAGAAGCCGGAGGCCGCCAGAGATTTTGTGAATAAATCTGCAAGATTGTCACATGATCTTGCTTGCAAGATCTTAATTTCCCCGCTCTTCTGGAGCTCGTGGGGATAAAAGAATTTTGGAGCAATATGCTTCGTGAGATTGCTCTTGACATAGCCCATATGCATCTATGCAACACAAGCAGCATTATCTTCATAGATAATGGTGGGGGTGTTGACAACACCCTTACCACATGACTTCTGGATGTGGTTAATCATTCGTCGTAGCCAAACACACTCTCGTGTGGCTTCGTACAGGGCGATTATCTCTGAGTGGTTGGTTGATGTGGCAACCAAGGTCTGCTTCACAGACCGCCATGAGATGGCTGCACCACCACAGAGAAACACAAAACCAGTCTGTGATCTGGCATTATGGGGGGTCGGACATATAGCCAGCATCCACATAACCCACCATAGTCAGATCCCCCTTTTTGGGAAACCACAACCCAAGGTCATGAGTGCCTTTCAAATACCTGAGGATGGTTTTCACGCCAACCCAATGTCTTCTGGTGGGTGTGGCGTTGTACCTGGCCAACAGATTTACTGCAAAAGCAATATCTGGCCGTGTGCAATTTGCACGGTACATTAGTGCCCCAATGGTACTAAGGTATGGAACTTCAAGTTCCAAACCTTGTTCATCCTCTTCCTTGGGTCGGAACGGGTCCTTATCTGCTTCCAATGATTGGACGATCATAAGGGTTTTCAGAGGGTGGCACTCATTCATATTGAACTTTTCAAGTACCCTCTTTGTATAAGTAGACTGGTGAACAAACACTCCTTCAGGGAGGTGTTCGAGCTGCAGGCCCAAACAAAACTTGGTTTTACCCAAGTCTTTCATCTCAAACTCCGTCTTGAGGTAAGTCATCGCTTCCTCAATGTCCCTGGTCGTACCGATGATGTTCAAATCATCGACATAGACGAAGATGATGCAAAATCCATCGCTGGATTTCTTGATGAAGACACATGGACAATCATCATTGTTGATGTAACCTCTCTGCAGAAGAAAGTTACTCAACCGGTTGAACCACATCCTTCCGGATTGTTTCAACCCATACAATGACCGCTGCAAGCGGACGCTGAACATGTTGCGGTTTTGATTCGGTCCAGGGATCTTGAGTCCTTCAGGGACTCTCATATGGATCTCCGAATCAAGTGACCCATACAAGTATGCGGTCACAACATCCATCAACTGCATTTTTAAATTCAAGTTTGCTGCCATAGAGATAAGATATCAGAACGTTATGCTACTCATAACAGGAGTATGTCTCATCATAATAGATGCCGGGTCTCTGCGTGAACCTTTGTGCCACTAGCCTCGCTTTGTATCTTATCACCTAGCCATGTTCATTCCTCTTCCAGAGGAAGACCCATTTGCATCCTACAGGGATGACATTAGGAGGTGTTGGGACTGCAGGCCCAAAAACCTCTCTTTTACAAACCGAGCGCAATTCTGCCTCAATTGCTGCTTTCCACTTGTCCCAATCTGAGCGCTTCCGGCACTCAATCATGGACTTTGGTTCTGGATCCGGATCCAATGAGTCAGCAATTTTTGAGGTAAAATATATGTCGACAACAGTGGTCTTTCTATGATATGACTCTCCTAATTCCACATAATTGGTGGCAATCTCCTCATGATTGTCCACCCACTCATTGTGATTTCCCATAACGACTAAGTGGGGGTGTTCCGATCTCCCCATGCAATATTCTTCACGCGACGCATTGGGGTTTCCATCTTCAGGATGGAGTCCTTCAGGGACTTCCTCAACTTCAGGTTGAGTTGCCACTTCTGGGGCATTTTCAACTTCAGGTTGAACTTCTTCAACTGATTCCTTAAGTGAGGCAAGGGGCTCAGGTCCTTTCCGCTGCGGACGTCTTCGCGGGACCTTGTCTTGAGCACCCGGAGGTCTCCCCCTCTTCCTAGGATTAGGGGAGATAATAGAGTTGGTAGCCTTCTGGGGTATCTGAACTCTCTCCGGCGCATTTACTGCAGGTATATGCGACCTTGTCACTCTTTTGTGATCAGTGAAGGCATCTGGCAACTCATTTGCAAGACTTTGCAAATGTATTATCCTCCGAACTTCCAGTTCGGATTCACTAGTGTGTGGGTCTAAGGATTGCATCCCAGTTGCATTCCATTCAATTTCCCGGCATTCTTCAGGATGCCTCTCTCCCCCTAATGCTGGGAAATGGTCTTCATCGAAGACACAATCAGCGTACCGAGCCGTATGAAGATCCCTAGTCATAGGCTCTAAGTACTTGATTGTGGACGGAGTCTCATAACCAACATAGATCCCCAATTTCCGGTGGGGGCCCATTGATGCACGCTGAGGCGGTGGTATTGGCACGTACACAGTGCTGCCAAATATATGCAGATGGGAAATACTTGGTTCTTTCCCACGCACCAACTGTAAGGGGGAGGATTCATGATATGCAGTTGTCCTGAGTTGAGTCAGTGCTGCAGCATGCAACACTGCATGGCCCCAACAACTGGTTGGCAGCCTACAATTCTGCAACAACGGCCGGGAAATCCACTTGATCCTTTTGATCAAGGATTCAGCTAGACCATTTTGTGTGTGGACATGAGGCACTGAATGCTCTACCTTAATGCCCATGGCTAAACAATAATCATCAAAAGCTTTTGACTTGAACTCACCAGCATTATCCATCCGAATGGACTGGATGCGGTTAACAGGGAAACTTGATTTTAGCTTGATTATTTGGGTGATGAGCTTGGAGAAAGCATGGTTTCTCGTGGACAACAGGTCCACATAGCTCCATCTGGTAGATGCATCAATCAATACCATGAAGAACCTAAACGGGCCCGACAGGGGCTGTATAGGTCCACAAATGTCACCTTGTATCCTTTGCAGGAACACAGGTGACTCATCCCTAATCTTCAGGATGGATGGTCTAGTGATTATCTTTCCCTTTGCACATGCAGTGCAAATAAAATCTTCAGGATTTGGGAAGCTTCTAACATCATGGGCAGCAGAATTGTTGATGATTCTTCTCATCATGCTCAACCCAGGATGACCCAAACGGTCATGCCATATTCGAAATGATTCCGTGTTTCGAAATATGGTCTTCATCGCAACATACTCTTCTGTGGGTTTAATGTACGTATAGTACAAACCCGATGGCGATGAAGGGAGTCTTTCCACCACTTTCTTTTGGTACCCGTCGAATTTAGTAATGAGCAGGTATTCAGTACCATGCTCAATCTCGGTTTCAACATGGAAACCATTCGCACGGATATCTTTGAAACTCAAAAGCGTGCGCTTTGAGTCAGGATACAATAATGCATCCTTCACAAAGATTTGGGTACCCATGGGGAGAACCAATGTGGCACTTCCGGTGCCCACAATATGAGCATTGCTTCCGGTAATGGTCATAATATTTCCACTTTTCTTTGTTAATGTTGGGAAATATCTAGTTTCTCTCAGAATTGTATTGGTGGTCCCACTGTCAACAAGACAGATCTCCGCTTCGGCCATTCAGTTCCCACAAGCTCTGTTAAATACCATAACAATAAAAAGAAGTATTTAATATAAAGTATGTAACATAAATGAAACAACATTATATTATTCCTGGGTAATATATTACATAAGTTTGGACCTTGTTACGAATGCTCTTCAGGAGCATGGCCAAACTCTACATCGCATTGACATGATATTTTGGAGATTACTGCAGGTCCCCGAAAATATCCATGTCATCGAGAAGGTTTTCCTCACTTCCGTCCATATGGACGTTTTCATCATTTGCGTTGACGACTATGTCATCACGCTTCTGAGCTTCAGGCTCAGTGATGAAGTGGGACTCATGTTGACCTTTCCCCTTATTCTTGCTTTGTTGGTAAAGGTCAACGAGGTGTTTGGGGGTGCGGCATCTGCGGGACCAATGTCCCTTTGCTCCGCATCTATAGCATTCGCCCTGCTCCTCCCCACTATGATCACCTCTTTCCTTCTCGGGTTCGGATCTACCCTTGGGCTTCCTTTTTCCCTTGCCTTTAAACAAGGCACCTCTTTTCCCCTTCCATTTCCCCTTTCCTCGGCCCCATTTCCGGTTGCGAGACCTCTCAGCAACGGTAGCATGTGCTTTAGGCACAGCTATAGAACCAGTGGGCCGGGCAGAATGGTTGCTCATGAGCACCTCATTCTGTTGTTCAGCAACAGATAGTACTTCACTCAGCTCAGAGTACTTCTGGTACTTTGAGTTTCTATATTGTTGTTGTAGTACTATGTTGCCGGGGTGAAAGGTGGATAGGGTCTTCTCGATCATGTCAGCGTCAGTGATCTTCTGGCCACATAGATGCATTTTGGTCACAATCCTGTGTAAAGCAGAGTTGTACGCTGCCACAGACTTGTAGTCTTGGAAGCGTAGGGTGATCCAAGCTTGTTGTGCTCTGGGCAGCACAATCGTCAGCTGCTGGCTGAAGCGGTCCTTCAGGGACTGCCATAGAACAAGTGGATCCCTCTCCGTCATATACTCAGACTTCAGGTCTGGGTGGAGATGGTGTCGCAGAAAATGCAACGCTCTTGCTTTATCAGGCTTTGTGCGGTCATCCTTGCCAGCTTCAGGCTGGACAATGGTATGATCGAGGCTCATGCCGTCGAGTTTGATCTCGACGTCGATAGCCCAAGTGAGGTAGTTGCTGCCGTCCACGGCAAGCACCTCGAACTCCCTCTTTGCGATGTCCGACATGCCTGCACAATGAATGTACAGGGGAGTCAATGTCGGTGCGTAATCTTCAGGATTACGACTTTGTATAGTCTTCGGGACTATACAATAATTTTCCCAGGTGTAATCTTCTGGATTACTTCAATATTAAATAAATTATTGCGATAAAGTAAATACGCAAGAATTTAAATAGAACGGTAAGTAAATAAATAAATTACAAGAAATAAAATAAATGCAATATATATAAAATAATATAGTGGGCTTCAGGCCACTAACATTTTGCGGACTTCGGGTCGCACATTTGGGTATTATAGTGGGCTTCGGGCCACTATATTCGCATAAAACAACAGGTTTCATGCAATCCCAACTTGAAACGAGCCTTCAGGGTCCATTCCGGTGTTAATTTGGGCCGGTCTGTTAGGCCTATCAAGCCCGAACCGTCATGGCCGTTCATCTCGATGAACGACTCAGATTCACCCTAGGCCAAAGATAAAAGGGAGGGCAACAAACCCTAAACCTAGCCCCCCATCCTTATCCTCCTTTTCACTGTACCCCGAAACAGAGAGAGAGGGGCGACGGCCTTGGCTCGGGGCGCACGCTCGCAGTGTGCGAGGGCCGCGGCCGGCGGGGCGCACCCGGCGGCGGAGGAGGCCGCGCGCCCTCGGCGAGGGTCGGCGCGCCCGCGCGTGGCAGGGCCGCACGCTTGGCGGCGAGCCGCGCGCCCGCAGCGGGGCCGGTGCGCCCGTGGCGGCGGGGCTGGCGCGTCCGCGGCGGCGGGGTGTTGATAGGTGAAACTCGTATGAAGTTTCGATCCGCAAGCGTACGGATCTCCTATGCCCTTCTTCACCTACGGGAGATCCCATGGTTCTTGTCAACCCAAGGAGCAAGGGGATTACTAGCATTTAACCTAACACTAATCTAGTTGATTGAACACTTATGATAGAAAGATTAATCTATAAAGTAAAGACAAACTAACCCTAGATTACGTTAAAGAGAGATTAAAGGTGCACAAGTATGAAGAACGTATGCCCATGGAGTCTAGGCGCTTGAAGATGCAATCACCCAAAACATTATAAACCCCCGATCCAATCTATCTAGGTGTGTGATCAAGGATTAGACTTTTCTCTTCCCTCGTACATGTCACTACGCGAAGGTAATCAGTACTAACCCTAATGAACACGGTATGTTGACGTGATCTACGGGAGCAACCCCGAAAGCATGGTAGCTAGCCTTAAAACATTAAGCATCATCAACAAATGGAATGATAGACATATGATCCAAACAAGATATATAGGTGACTACACTTCAAGTTCCGTTACAACTCCATGGACAAACGAAAGACTTTACCCCATCATGACGCTAGGCCTGGCACCGTTGAGATGGTGGATGCCTCCGATGAAGATGGATCTTCGTTGTCCTTCAACTCCGGTGGCGTTGTGGCAAGCTCTCGGCGTCCTCCTTCCTCGTGGCGTCCTCCCTTGGGCTTGGCAATGATCTCTCCCGAGTATCCTCCCCCAAGGGTCTCTCTCGTAGTCGATCTCCTCTTCCTTGGCGGCTTTGAGGAACTAGATGGCGTCTCTGACGAATGGCGGCTTTCCCACGCGATTAGGGTGGCATCTACTTAACACCGAAGAAAGGGGGGCGCGAACCGACACCAGAATGGGCTGGGCCGGTCGGCCTGGGCCTTTTTGGGCTCGGTTTCGGCCTAGTTTGCTCCACGATCCATCTCCTGCATTTTGGATCATTGGGCCCTTCAATTGTGGACTTTGGACGTTGTTATCTCCGCGACCAAGTTGAGGGATCTTTATGCATGAACTTCCGGTCTTTTCATCTCGGTCCTCGGGAGTTCTCCATTCAAGCACATTGGTCCTTGCCACCTTTGGAAGCAAGTTCGCACATGGTTGGAGCTCCTTGATTGACTTGCAAAACGTTCTCCGAACTAGTTGCATCTTCCCTCATTTAATACGTGAATTCCTGCAAAAACACTATACTCCAAAATGCACATCCAACGGTGAACTTGTTATATCATTAGTATGCCTAGTGGCGGGTTAGTTCCAAAATGAAGTTCAAACCATAACATATCAAGTGTTCTTGGTTGACGGAAATCGACCGCCAACATCCCCCCACGCTTAGATCTTGCTCGTCCTCGAGCAAGTTGCTCACAAGTTGTTCATCCAAGGAGTTGAAACATGCTTCGTCAAATCCTTCCTTACAAGTTAGTCAATCATTCATCTTTAATATGAGAGACATGAAACAAAGATCATAATGTAAATATGGGCGTTTAGAAATTTACCAACTCAAGACTTACCCCACAACTCATACCTTTCACTAGAGATCCTCATCTCCAACCACACTTTCTTTCTTACTTCCATTGGAGGGTTTTCACAAGCTTTTTTTAGAAATAAAATTCCTGCATAAAGTATTAGGCAAAGTCCTCCTCCAAGTTCTCACATGTCACTCATTTAGAATGGCTATCCTAGATAATTTCATAAACTCTCACCTCCCATAAGTCTCTCATTTATAATGTAAGGTGGAGCTTTAGGTATGGCTAGTGAAGTTTGCACAAGTATTATCAAGTTAAGAAAATCCTCTAGTGGTTGTTCACCTTCCAAGCCAATGATCATGAGAGTTAAACCATAATGTAAGGGTATCAAGGATGAGAAGATTTAGAATGGTGGACATGTGCAAAGGGAAAAAGAATAATGACTTCAAGGCACTAATGATGTCCTCGATGTCGGATTGCACATGGTATGGAATATCGAAGATTCGTTCTCAACATCATCGCATCCTTCCTCGCACTTCTCTTGATCTTCACTTGACTTATCATCCCTCATTATATCCTTCTTGCATTGCCTTGGATTTTTCTCTCTTTTTCTTTTTTTTCTTGTGTGTGCGCACACACATATACATTTTTTCTTACTTTCCTCCACATCTTTATCTTCTATTCCGAAGCCTTTTGCCCATCTATTGATGCTTTTCTAGTCAACACACACGAGCGCTAGATCGCGCAGAACGTCGAAACGCTGAACTCGCCGAGCTCTTGCCCGGACCGGTCTGACCGGTCAGGGGCACCGGTCTGACCGGTGGCTGCAGACGCACGGTGAAAACCTAAGATCGCCGCCTCGGGAGGGACCCCGTCGGAGGTGGTGCGCCTAGGGTTGCTCTGAGGTCAGCAAGGCCACTCAGAACGTCCTTGATCGTCATCGAGACAAACAAGGAAAGCACAAGGTTGGAAAAGCTAGGGTTTGAGGGATAAAAGTTGTAGAAAGTAATGTACGATTGGGTGATTCCCCCTCAAACGGCCGTGGCCCTTTATATTTATAGGGTGGGGAGGTCTTGCCCCGCAAGGAATCCTTTTACAAGTCGAAATTCGCTAGGACTCCTCAATTCTGCTCGGACTCGGGGTCCACCGGTCAGACCGGTCAGGACCACCGGTCAGACCGGTGTGGCCGTTGCCGGATCGGCTACAGGACGCCCCACCGGTCAAACCGTTGAGGGACACCGGTCTGACCGGTGGCGTCAGCCTGATCGGCCTTGTGCCAATTTTGGGTGCGAACATATGCCCCCCTGTTTTTTAGTAAAGCTTGCTGTCTAAAAAATAATTCTAAGGTCGATGTGACACTTCACCGGCCATTTTTTGGTCTAAGGGCGATTTTTTTTGCTTTAAATCGGCGAAATCCTATCAAGCGTCTTGCCAGACACTTGGATGAAATGTCTTCAAGTACCTCCCGTTGAGAGCCCTTGGAAGTCACTGTCCTTGCAAAGTCTCCACCATGTAAGAATTCCCAGAACAAACCTTGACAACTTTGTATGGACCTTCCCAACTTGGAGACCACTTGCCGAACTTGTTACTTTTAGATCCAATAGGTAAAATCGTCTTCCAAACCAAGCACCTACCTGAAAAGATTTGGCTTTTACCTTCTTGTTATATGCTCTAGCAACTCTCCTCTTGCCTTCTCAATTTCTTCCAAAGCCTCCATACGCTTGTCGGTCACTTCATCAATATTGTCCATCATCAAAGCATAATATGACTCAACATCAAGATTATTTTGCTTCGCAAGTCTATATGCGCCTAGATTCACCTCAACGGGCAAAACAGCCTCTTGACCATACACAAGCTCAAAAGGAGTAACTTTAGTAGCACCATGTCTAGAAATACGATGAGCCCACAAAGCTTCAGATAATACCTCATGCCATCTTCTAGGATTGTCTTCTATCTTCTTCTTGATGAGCTTTACCAAAGTTTTGTTGCTAGACTCGGCTTGACCATTGGCTTGAGCATAATATGGAGATGAATTGAGTAATTTAATACCATAGGAATCAACAAATTCACGCACCTCTTTGGATATGAACGAAGTCCCTTGATCCGTAGTCAAAGTTTGCGGAATACCAAACCTATGTATGATATGTCCAGTAATAAACTCAATCACCTTTCTATGTGTCATATTCTTCAAAGGAATAGCTTCAGTCCACTTGGTGAAGTAATCAGTAGCCACGATCACAAAACAATGACCCTTTGACGACGAAGGATGAATCTTGCCAATAAAATCCAGACCCCATCCTCTGAAAGGCCAAGGCTTGATGATTGGATGCATCAATGCAGCAGACACCAACTGAACATCTCCATGTTTTTGACATTCTTCACAACCTTTGTAGTATCTAAAACAATCAGCTATCATGGTAGGCCAATAAAAGCAAGCTCGCCTGAGGAGCCACTTCATTTTGGGAGCCGATTGATGAGTACCACAAATACCTTCATGAACCTCTGCCATAGCCAACCTAGCTTGATCAGGACCCAAGCACTTTAAGAGCAAATCATCTGCGGTCCGACGATACAATTCACCATCATCAAGAACAACTTAAGAGCCCATCGTCGGACTTTTCTATCAACTGAACTGCTAGGATTATGCAAATAATCAACCAGAGGCTTTCTCCAATCCTCTATCTCATCTTTATCACGAAAAACCGAGGAGGAATTTTTACCAGGAGACCGGTCAGGCCGGTCATGGGCATCGGTCAGACTGGTGCCATTAGCTGACCCAAATCCAGGGGACCGGTTGGACCGGTCGGTGACATCGGTTAGACCGGTGTCACCGGTTAGGCCGGTCGGCTGCATCGGCCTGACCGGTGCTTCCAAAGCAAAACACTCGGCTGTAAGCAACGGTTTGTGTTCTTGAAAATTTCTTTTTCGAACATTATAACCAGATGCTTGCTGAGCCAGAGCATTAGCTCTAGGATTTTCCTCTCGTGGCACATGATAGATAACAAATTCATCCATACAAGATATGATATCTAAACACTTATCAAGATAAGCATTTAAAAAGCCATTTAGACATTGACATACCTTGGAAATTTGCTGCACCACCAATAAAGAATCTCCATATGCTTCCACATGTTTTACTCCCATGTCATGCAAAATCTCCAATCCAAATAGAAGAGCCTCATATTCGGTTTGGTTGTTAGTACAATCATGATCCAATCGGTTAAGAGCTTCAAAAACAGCCCCACTTGGTGAAATAATGACAATTCCAACACCACAACCATCTTTGCAAACCGATCCATCAAAATGCAACTTCCATGAAGTAAAAGTAACATAACCGACATTCAAATCAAGTTGCTTATCTACTCTATGCCCAACAATAAAGTCGGCAACAATTTGACCTTTCATTGAACTTAATGGCTCACAATGCAAATCATACTAAACTAAAGCATAAGCCCATTTGCCGACTCTACCACTTAAAATTGGTTTATGCAACATGTATTTGATTATGTCGGTTTGACATGCTACTATGCAAGTACTAGGTAAAAGATAATGCCTCAACTTGGTACAAGTATGATATAGTGATAAACACAACTTTTCAATAAAAGTGTACCTTGTTTCGGCGTCCAATAATCTTCTACTCTCATATGCAACAATGTACTCCTTGCCTTCGGTCTCTTGAGTCAAAACACCTCCAATGACATCCTTTTCAGCCACTACATACAACTTGAAAGGAATACCACTCTTGGGTGCTTGAAGAACAGGTGGCGAAGTCAAATAGCTCTTAATCTCATCAAATGCTTCTTGTTGCTTTGCCCCCCAAGTGAAGTCAACATCATTTTTCAACCGAAGTAAAGGAGTAAAAGCATTCACCTTCCCAGACAAGTTACAAATGAACCTCCTCAAGTAATTTACCTTGCCCAAGAACTTTTGCAAATCCTTCTTACAAGTAGGCGCTTTAACACTCCGAATTGCCTCAATCTTTTTAGGATCTATCTCTATGCCTTTTTCATGCACAATGAAGCCCAAAAACTTCCCAGCCGACACACCAAAAGCACATTTGAGTGGGTTCATCTTTAATTTATACCGACGCATTTTTTCAAATGCAAGTCTTAAATCAGCTAAATGAGAATCATCTCCAGCCGATTTGACAACAATATCATCGATATAAACCTCTACTATGATGCCAAGCAAATCATGAAAGATTAAATTCATAGCTCTTTGATAAGTAGCACCCGCATTTTTCAACCCAAAAGTCATAACAACCCACTCAAATAAGCCAACAAAACCCGGACATGTGAAAGCCGTTTTGGATATATCCTCATCGGCCATAAAGATTTGATTGTAACCAGCATTACCATCAAGAAAGCTAAGAATTCTATGTCCGGATGCAGCATTAACAAGAAAATTAGCTATAGGCATAGGATATTCATCTTTAGGAGTAGCTCTATTAGGATCTCTAAAATCAATGCAAACACGAAGCTTTTTTGTTCCTTTTTTCTCAACAGGCACAATATTAGAGATCCAATCAGCATAACGACAAGGCCTAATAAACCTTGCATCAAGCAACCGATTGACTTCCTCTTTCACTCGGTCATAGATATCAGGATTAAAGTTTCTACGAGGTTGTTTATAAGGCCTAAAATCAGATTTAATGGGTAAACGATGCTCAACTAAATCACGACTTAAACCAGGCATTTCATTGTAGTTCCATGCAAAGCAATCAATATACTCCTTTAATAACTTTATTAAATCAGATTTAAACAAAGGATCAAGATTCTGGTTTACAAATGTCGGCCTAGGTATAGTGCCATCACCAATATCAACCTCCTCTAAAGGATCAGCCGACGTAAACCCTTGTCCTAACTTGCTCAAATCATCAAAGTCTTCGATGGCCTCACACATATCGTTCTTATGCGCCCGATAGTGCTCTCGCCTTTGTTGCAACCACTCCAGATTTGCATCCATCAAATCGACAGAGAGGTTCTAGCCTGATCAACGATTGGCTTCATGACAACAGTAGCAAAGCTATCTTTGGTAGAATCAATAAACCTTAAATTAGATAAATCTAAACCAGTTAAGCACTTAAGATTCTCATGATTATCCATAGCAAGACTATCGGCCACTGCAACACAAGCTGATGCATCACCATGAACAATTTCTACCTCGTCGCCTACCCATTGGATTAAAAATTGATGCAAGGTAGAAGGCACACACTGATTTGCATGAATCCAATCACGACCAAGGATAAGACTGAAGTTACCTTGTGTCTCAGCGACGAAGAATGCCGTAGCCAACGTCTTGCTCCCAACGGTGAGCTCCATGGAGATGATGCCTTTAGCTCCCATCGGCTCGCCTCCTCCCACACCGCTGATGGTCATGTTGGTCTTAATCAGCTCATCATCTGAACCTCCCAGCTTCTTGAACAAAGAATATGGCATCAAGTTGACAATCGCTCCTCCGTCCACCAGCATGCGAGAGATAGGCTTCCCATTGATGTGTCCCTTCATGTACAAAGCCTTCAAATGATTTTCAACATCTTTAGGCTTCTGGAAAATAGCTTCCTTTGGCCCAAAGTCAAGATGTGCGATGTCCTCCTCCGAGAGCACATAACCATCCATAGACATATGGATCACGTTGATGTCCAAATTCATACGCTCAGGCGAAGAATTGTAGTCAACAAGCTCCTCATCGTCTTCTGGTGCAGGATCCGATGCGGACTTGTCATCACAAACCATGGGAACCGAAGAAGAGAAACCGAGCGGCGTCTCTGGGTCATCGGTCTGACCGTCGACTTCCACCGGTCTGACTGGTGTGACCGGTCTGACCGACCCCTCCACCGGTCTGACCGGTGTCGACTGGGAGCTGGTCTTGACTCTCCACTCTTTCCCTTGAGGTACCATAGGCCTGTACTGGTTGAAAGTTTCGTCCCTTTGCTTCTCTAGCTCCTTCTCCCTCTTCTCTTGAAACCTCAGGCGTTGAAGCTTCCTCCTTTGTGTGCGAGTCAATCCGGGAGGACACCATCTTGGCAAGAAGTATTTGGAATTGGAACCACTCCCACTGGCCTCATGGTCATTAGCAGCAACAAACACCCCTGGAGTTGATGTCACAACCTTATTGTTAGGAACAATCGGTCTTTTGCCATCTTCTCCAATAGGAACATCCATTGATCCATTCTGAATAATGTCTTGACTCGTAGTCCTCTCTGGATCAACTTCCATCTTCTGCACCTCCTCTTTCTGCTTCGGATTGTAAACTTGCTTCACAGGAGGTGGCACGGCTTTTCTGGCCGCACCGGTCTGACCGGTGATAGCGACCGGTCTGACCGGTCAGGTCTGGCGACCCTGACCAGAACGGCGAGGAGCCAATCGGTCTTGGACAGGCCTGGAGATTCTATCAAAAGCTAATTTCTGTCCACCCCATCCAGGATGAAAGGCTTGTTGGTATGGCACCCACATCACTCCATTGTCATCATATACCGGGCATGGTGCATTTGAACTTGATGACGCCCATGGTGGAGTAAGGCGTTGCCCTTGCTGTGATGATTCACCCTTGAGTCTTGTAGCAGCCCTTGGAGGTGAAGATGACTCTCCTTGGTGTGTAGGTGACCTCATCCTTTTTTTAATGGCCGATCACTTGTAATGGCCTTTTGCTGGGAATACTTATCAAATAGCATGTCGAAAGTGACCTTTGGCTTAGGACCACTCCCCTGATTTTTTGCTACATTAAGTTTCCAGTTTCCAATCTCCGGACGGCTTGGCTTGATCATCCTCGGACGGCCTGGGAGCGCACCGGTCTGACCGGTCACCTCCACCGGTCTGACCGGTCTGGCCAGAGACGGCTCAGACGGTCGCTGATCGGCGGGTGTGGACGACCCTTGCCCCCCATGTCCAGAGGCACTCACTGTAACCTTGAAGGGCTCTTTGCCATCAGGAGTCTTCTCATACTCAACTTTGCGAACTAACTCTTTTCCTCTCAAATCGGGCTTAGCCTCCCCGATTACCACATTCTTGCCTTTAGTTGCTTCAGCTTGATGTGGCCGAACCAGTACCTTAGGCTGTTGTAAATCCATGGTGTTGATTGGAAAAGGAGCTTTATCCACTTGCATCTCATGGAAAGTCAAATGACCTTCGTTTATGGCCGATTGAACCTGTCGACGAAACACATTGCAATCATTAATAGCATGAGAAAATGAATTATGAAACTTGCAATATGCACATCTTTTCAATTCTTCAAGTGGAGGAATAGTATGAGTTAACTTGATATTTCCAGATTTAAGTAATTCATCAAATATGCGATCACACTTGGAAACATCAAAAGTAAATTTAATTTCTTCTTGCCGACCTTTACTAGCCGGCTTAAGAGATGAGCAAGAATAAGATTTTTCTTTAGAGGGCCAATTAAATTCAGCAGCATAAATTTCTTTATCACTATCGTCCGAGCTATCAGAATCATAATCAATAACATGAACATTAGAATGACGTGATTTAAAATTATCTTTCTCTTTATTCATTCGGTTTTCAACAACTAAAGCTCTAATTTGAACTTGTGCCACCGAAAGAAAGTCAGTGCTCTCTATCTTATCTCTAATAGATGATCTTAAACCTTTCAGACAAATGTCTGCAAGGTCCATATCAGTAATTGACAAATTAAAGCACCGGTTTTTAGTTTCTTTAAACCTTTTAATGTAGGCAGAGTCAGTCTCATCTCTTCCTTGCCTAACCGATGTTAAGTCTGTCAATTTTAATTGTATGCTCCCACTATAAAAGTGATCATGAAACTTACATTCTAACATATCCCAAGATATAATAGAACCGGGAGCAAGCGAGGAAAACCAAGCAAAAGCGGTGCCAGTCAAAGATAAAGAGAACAAGCGCACTTTTAAAGCATTATAGACACCAGCTTCACCTAGTTGTGCAGTGTATTGACTAACATGCTCCCATGTGGTCCGGTCATCATCACCACTAAATTTAATCAAGTCAGGCATACGCCAACCACGTGGGAGAGGAAATCTATCAAACTCGGGATTGTATGGTTTTTGATACAAATTAGTGTTACCAATATCAACACCTAGTTTGGTTTTTACCACATTAGCCAAATCTTCCTTAAATCTATTAAATTCCGCCCAATTAGGATTATTTGGCTGTTGTGGTTGAGGATTCTCCAAATTCATCTTATTTAAATAGGGAGCTATCTTAGCTTGAGCTAGCCTATAACTTTCAAATACATCGTCCGGAATAATATTTTTGGAGGCTGATGCATTTATTGTCGTACTATAATGAGGTCCAACATTACTGATTGTATTAGAAAAAGTAGGGACCATCTGATTTGGCACGACAGAAATTGGCAAAGGCTGATCGGGCACCAACTCCATAGCACCGGTCTGACCGGTACCCTGCATCGGTTCGGCCGGTGCGGCCATGTTTGGCCTGTGCGGTTGGAATTGAGGGTACTAACCAGATGCTGGATTTGATGTCAAACCATATGCATGATTACCATTTTTTACAGGCAAAGGCGCTAAGCTAGGATGAGACCCTTAAGGATTAGCTTTAGGAGTACTACTATTAGTTTCATTATTATTAAAACCTAAACTCCTATCTTTTTCAAGATCCTCTAATCGTTCTAAACGAGCAATGTAAGAAGCAAGCAATTCATCACTTTCCACTGTAGATTTCATAGGAGAAGTTTCAGACGGGGGTTTCTTACTTACAGTGGAAATTACCTCAATATTGCTGTCGTTTAGCCTGATCGCCGGCAGCTCGAACTCTTTCAATCTTGCCACCTTGCCGGATCGATCCTTCTTGACGCCTTGAACTCTTGTAACGCCTTGAACTTCTGCTGCTCCTCTGGAGAGAGATCTTCTAGCGACGCGGTGACAATATTGTTCATGTCAAGTTCATACCGAGCACCCATCTGGCTGAGGTTAGATTGAACGGTTTCAGAAACCTGATCTTTCTTCCCCAGCGGAGTCGCCAAAAGTGTGTTGACCCTTTTCTGGTCAACACACACGAGCGCTAGATCGCGCGGAACGTCGAAATGCTGAACTCGCCGAGCTCCTGCCCGGACTGGTCTGACCGGTCAGGGGCACCGGTCTGACCGGTGGCTGCAGACGCACGGTGAAAACCTAAGATCGCTGCCTCGGGAGGGACCCCGTCAGAGGTGGTGCGCCTAGGGTTGCTCTGAGGTCGACAAGGCCACTCAGAACGTCCTTGATCATCGTCGAGACAAACAAGGAAAGCACAAGGTTGGAAAAGCTAGGGTTTGAGGGATAAAAGTTGTAGAAAGTAATGTACGATTGGGTGATTCACCCTCAAACGGCCGTGGCCCTTTATATTTATAGGGTGGGGAGGTCTTGCCCCGCAAGGAATCCTTTTACAAGTCGAAATTCGCTAGGACTCCTCAATTCTGCTCAGACTCGGGGTCCACTGGTCAGACCGGTCAGGCCCACTGGTCAGACCGGTGTGGCCGTTGCCGGATCGGCTACAGGACGCCCCACCGGTCAGACCGTTGAGGGACACCGGTCTGACCGGTGGCGTCAGCCTGATCGGCCTTGTGCCAATTTTGGGTGCGAACACCATCTTTTTGCTATGAATACCAATCTGAATTTTAAATAAAACCTTACCTAAAAATTGAACAAATCTTCGGACATGGGTTGTGTTCAAGGAATAAGATGATAAAAAGATGTTTATGGTTTCGGGTATGGAATCTGGCGATGTATGGGGTATTCAATGTGAAGTTCCCATTACCGAATATATGACGAGGCTAGCAATAAAAGATGTAACATCAAGGACATGATCATTGCTTGAAATTAGACCTCCTAAGAGAGTAAAGTCCTAACCCAATTCATCATGCTAAACAACACTTATGGTGGAGTACATATATAGTTTAGGCCTTGTATAGGATAGACTTGCCTCTCAACTTGGAGAAAGAAATCGCTAACCTTCATTGCAAGGGGTTTTTCATAATTTTCAGAAATAAACACCTCCAATATTAGTATTACTCAAAGCATAGCCAAAGTAAGGTAAACTTCCACTAAGCACCACGGTAAACAATTATTCACAATGCTCATGCTCAAATAATAAGGATAAAAGAAAGACATAACAAGTAAAAGAAACAAAAGACTTGCACGACACAAAAGTATAAGACTCTCTTTATTTCTTTTTTTTGACTCAACGCTAATTTAAGACACATCATGAGCTAAAAATTTAAAAACAAGACTCAAACTTGACTCGACTTTAAGACTCGACCTTTCACCACTAGCAAAAATTTTAAAAGAGCTAGCTCCCCTCACGCTTAGATCTTATGACATCCTCGTCGTAATTTTTCAAGAAGAACAAGAGGGATAAAAGCTAGCTACTACACCTAATGAAACTTCCCACAAGAAGAGAACCACTCCTTCTTCGGGAAAACTTGGCCTAAACCCTATCCTCCCTATTTTTGAAGTTGCTAAAAAGGTCAGCAAAGATAGGAAATAAACCGAGCCGTGTCCCAGAGAAAAACGGACATGGACCGATGCAGAGAGGTGCTGGGCCGGTCGGCCGGCCTACCCTCTGGTTTTGGGCCCCCGTGGCCCATCTTCTGCGGGCCTCTGTGTTTCGTGCATACTAGCCTATGTGGTGAAAAGCTCCAGCTAAAAATCGCAAAAAGGACTCGATAAAAATAAGAAAAGAAAACGAAAATTTATTTACAGAAAAGTTACCTTGTTTTACGTCTTAGGCTTGATGCTCGAGCTCGTCCTCCATGGTGTATATGTCAATGTAGTCGATGGGCATGACATCGGGCTCAAGAAAAACCTTCAATCGCTGTCCATTAACCACATATTGATCTCCCTTTATATCCATAATCGTTACCACTCCGCTTGGTGAGACCGAGTGGACGACATACGGTCCATCCCATTTGCTTTTCAATTTGCCTTTCCCGAATATCTTGAACTTTGAGTTAAAGAGGAGGACCTTGTCGCCTTCTTTGAATTCCTTCGCTTGAAGTCTTTTATCATACCATCGCTTCATTCTTTCCTTGTAGATGGTTGCGCTCTCATAAGCTTTAAGCCTCATCTCTTCTAATTTACTTATTTGAATTCTTCGTTTGATTCTCGCGGCATCCACATCAAGATTCATCTCCTTGACCGCCCAATACGCTTTGTGCTCTAGTTCCAAAGGCAAATGACAAGATTTACCATAAACGAATTGATATGGTGTCATACCTATTGGTGTCTTATGTGCCGTCCGATATGCCTATAATGCTCCGTCCAACTTTTTCGACCAATCTTTACCTCCCTTCTCAACGGTCTTGTTAAGAATACTCTTGAATTGCCTATTTGAAGTTTCCGCTTGCCATTGGTTTGTGAGTGGTAAGCCGTGGCCACTCTATGCTCGATCCCCAACTTGGACAAGCACTTTCTAAAACTATTTCCCGTGAAGTGTGTTCCTCCATCACTTATCAAAACTCGCGGGACTCCATAGCGTGGGAATATAACATTCTTGATCATTGATATAGATTCCTCCATTGAGGCTCTTCGACAAGGGATGGCCTCTACCCACTTGGATACATAATCAACCATTACTAATATATGCTCATATCCATTTGAATTAGTGAAAGGCCCCATGAAGTCAATTCCCTATACGTCGAATATATCAATTTGCAAGTTATAATTTAAAGGCATAGCATTCCTTTGAGATATATTCCCCGTTCTTTGACATTCTGAACAAGAAGCAACGTACCTTTTCGAATCTTGATGCATCTCCGGCCAATAGAACCCACTAGCCCATACCTTTGCTTGATTCCTAAAATGTCCATAGTGTCCTCCATACTCGCCCGCGTGACACTTCCTTAATATTTCGACTCTTTCTTCCCTTGGTACACACCTTCGCAAGACTCCATCCGCTCCAAGTCTAAAGAGGTAAGGTGCATTCCAATAATATTTTTGACTCTCAGCCATCACCCTTCTTTGAGCATTCTTATCTAAGTGATCAAGTGGCATCTTTCGTATGGCTCGAATAATGTTGATCATCCAAGTGTCTTTGTCAAGGTTGCGATATAGATGATCATCTCTCATCTTGTCTTCGATGGGCTCTTTATCATCCTCACGATTCATTCTTGATAGATGGTCGGCCACAACATTTTCTGACCCCTTTTTATCCCGAATCTCCACATCGAACTCTTGCAAGAGAAGGATCCACCTAATCAACCTTGGCTTGGCATCCTTTTTAGACAAGAGATACTTGATTACCGCATGATCGGTGTAGACGATTACTTTAGAATTCACAATATAAGATCTGAATTTTTCAAAGGCAAATACTACCGCAAGCAATTCCTTCTCCGTTGTTGCATAATTCAATTGAGCTCCATTAAGGGTTTTGCTAGCATAATATATAGCATGTACCTTGCCTTCTTTTCGTTGTCCCAACACGGCTCCAACGGCATAGTCGCTAGCGTCGCACATGATCTCAAATGGTTGACTCCAATCGGGCGGTTGAATGATAGGTGCGGTTATGAGAGCTCTCCTTAGTGTCTAGAATGCTACCAAGCACTTCTCATTAAAATCGAATGGCACATCTTTTTGGAGAAGATTAGTCAACGGCTTTGTAATCTTTGAGAAATCCTTGATGAATCTCCTATAGAATCCCGCATGGCCTAAGAAACTCCTCAAAGATTTGATATCCGTCGGTGGTGGAAGCTTTTCAACCGCTTCAACCTTAGCCTTGTCCACCTCAATCCCCCTCTCGGATATCACGTGTCCCAACACTATTCCTTGTTTCACCATGAAGTGACATTTCTCCCAATTTAGCACCAAGTCAACCTCCCCACACCTTGTAAGAACTTTATCCAAATTTGCCAAACAATCCACAAAAGTTTTACCATAGACGGAGAAGTCATCCATAAATACTTCGACTATTTCCTCGATGAACTCCAAAAATACCGCCATCATGCATCGTTGAAAAGAGGCTGGAGCATTACATAAACCGAAGGGCATCCTTCTATATGCAAATGTTCCATAAGGGCAAGTGAATGTTGTCTTGTGTTGATCATCCGGGTGAATGGGAATTTGCATGAACCCCGAGTACCCATCAAGAAAGCAAAAATATGCATGGTTTGCTAACCTCTTAAGCATATCGTCGATGAACGGTAGGGGGAAGTGATCCTTCTTCGTTGCTTTGTTCAACTTACGATAATCAATACACATCCTCCAACCGGTCACGGTTCTTTGCGGTATTAGTTCATTCTTCTCATTCTTCACCACGGTCAATCCTCCTTTCTTCGGCACACAATGTACGGGGCTCACCCATTCGCTATGCGGTACCGGGTAGATGATTCCGGCGTCCAACAACTTGATGACCTCCTTCTTCACCACCTCTCGCATGGCATGGGTTAACCTCCTTTGATGGTCCACAACGGGTTTGCATTGATCCTCTATAGGTTTGCGGTGAGTGCAAAATGCTGGGCTAAGTCCTTTGAGGTCATTTATCGAATATCCGATCACTTTCTTGTGCTTTTTCAATAAATTCAGCAACATGTCATTCTCCTTGGGACTCAATTCATCGCTCACGATCATGGGATAAGTCGTCCGGCCCCAAAAATTCATATTTTAATCCTTTGGGTGATGGCTTAAGATCCACCTCTGGTACTTGTGGTTCTTCATGTTTTATGTCCCCAATGTCTTCAAATTTATCTTCCTCTAAGCTTCCGTCTTGTGGTTCTAGTCCTTTAGTTGCTTCCGCTAATTCTCCATCTAGCTCATTATTAGATTCATTCTCCATTGCCCTTTGCAATGGATCCCTAAAGGTTTCAACAAAACGAAGGCTCTCTACCTCTTCGTCATCAAGAGGTAGGGGTGAGGCAATTCTAGAAGCGGGAAGAAAATTATATGTGTGATTATCCCTATCAAGATTAATAGTTACTTTTCCTTTTCTGGCATCTAAAACAGCATTAACCAACTTGAGAAAAGGTCTACCAAGAATTACATGATCATTTTTATCATAGTAGACATCAACAATGAAGAAATCGCTTGGTATATGTTTTCCGGAAATTAAAACCTCTAGATTTCGGGCAATTCCAATGGGTTTAACAATTCTACCATCTCCCATGATTAATTTAGTAGTGGTTGGAACTAGGTCAATGGTATGATCATGAATTTCATCAAAAATTTTAGAAGACAAGACACTTACTTGTGCTCCAATGTCGCATAACGCCTTGCAATCAATATTGTTGACCTTGCAATCTATACGCGGTGATATCTTCTCTTCTTCATCGGATCCTATGGCATAAATTTCAGCGAGGCGAGCGAATGGTGATGTCTCGGGCTTGATTCCCATAATCCTTTTTGCTTCAGCCACATGGTCCGGATCCACTTCTTCTTCACTAAAGAGTTTTTGAAGGACCTCCCTGGTTGTCTCTAGGTTGTATGGTTGTTCCACATGTTTCTCCGGTGGAAAGTCCATCTCCACGGCCATCCCCTTTTGATTAGGGAATGGTCTTCTCTTGTCAAAGATTTCTCCGAAATCAATTGGGACCCAATCCATTTGCTCGAACTCCCTTAGTGGCTTCGCGCTTGACATAGTCCTTTTACTTGCTTTGCTTGTCTCGGCGTTATCACTCTCCAGGATAGTCCTAGCTTCCGCATGTTTAATTTCTTCAACCTTTTTGGGGATTGGCTCCTCTTTCTTCTCTTCCGGGACCGTAAATCTGAAAATTCCAGCAAGTGGTCTCACACTTGTATCACATTCCGGCTTCCCCGAAAGTCGTGTTTCCCAATCTCTTCGCATGGCCGCCGCTTTGCTTATTTTTTGTAGAAGTTGGGCAGCTTCCGTGAGTGTATTCTCCATGGGATCCCCTCCTGCACACATTTGAATGTATTCCATGCAACTAGGGGTTAGGGAAAAGAAAAAAGTATGCAAAAGTACATCACCGGGAAATCCGAGTCTTGGTCCTTGTTCAACTAGCTTGTTGAATCGATTCCACGCTTGATCAATCCCCTCTTCTTCTCCTTGCTTAAAGTTAATCACTTGCATCCTTATGTGTTGAATCTTGCTTATAGGGAAAAACTTAGCACAAAATTTCTTTATCAATTGATTCCAATTTCCCTCGACTTCGAAGGACGCGAATGAATACCACTTTATTGCTTCATCGACAAGTGAGTAGGGGAAAAGATTCCATTTAAACCAATCATCGGGGACTCCCTCTTGATGTACCATATTGCATAGTGTCGTGAAGCGCTGGATATGTCTATATGGGTTGTCCATCTCCACCCCTCGGAACGGATTAGTTGCTGCCATCTCAATGATTCGAGGCTTGATTTCGTACCTTGTCGCTTGGAGAACCAAGTCCGACTCTTGTACCTTGATGTCCTCACATCGAGGGCTAGCATAGTCTCTTAGTGATTTTTCCAGTTCCTCTAAGGGATTTCGAACGAATGCCATCTAGACAATCAAAAGAAAACAAAAACAAAAAGGGTGTTTTTCTAGAACACAAGGGTTAAATGTCAATAATCAACAAAATCAATGAAAGATTAAACGAAGTAAACTAGCTTGCTCCCCGGCAACGGCGCCAGAAAAAGGGGCTTGTTGATAGGTGAAACTCGTATGAAGTTTCGATCCGCAAGCGTACGGATCTCCTATGCCCTTCTTCACCTACGAGAGATCCCAAGGTTCTTGTCAACCCAAGGAGCAAGGGGATTACTAGCGTTTAACCTAACACTAATCTAGTTGATTGAAGACTCATGATAGAAAGATTAATCTATAAAGTAAAGACAAACTAACCCTAGATTACGTTAAAGAGAGATTAAAGGTGCACAAGTATGAAGAACGTATTCTGATGGAGTCTAGGCACTTGAAGATGCAATCACCCAAAACATTATAAACCCCCGATCCAATCTATCTAGGTGTGTGATCAAGGATTAGACTTTTCCCTTCCCTCGTACATGTCACTACGTGAAGGTAATCAGTACTAACCCTAATGAACATGGTATGTTGACGCGATCTACGGGAGCAACCCCGAAAGCATGGTAGCTAGCCTTAAAACATTAAGCATCATCAACAAATGGAATGATAGACATATGATCCAAACAAGATATATAGGTGACTACACTTCAAGTTCCGTTACAACTCCATGGACAAACGAAAGACTTTACCCCATCATGACGCTAGGCATGGCACCGTTGAGATGGTGGATGCCTCCGATGAAGATGGATCTTCGTTGTCCTTCAACTCCGGTGGCGCCGTGGCAAGCTCTCAGCGTCCTCCTTCCTCGTGACGACCTCCCTTGGGCTTGGCAATGATCTCTCACGAGTATCCTCCCCCAAGGGTCTCTCTCGTAGTCGATCTCCTCTTCCTTGGTGGCTTTGAGGAACTAGATGGCGTCTATGACGAATGGCGGCTTTCCCACGCGATTAGGGTTGCATATACTTAACACCGAAGAAAGGGGGGCGCGAACTGACACCAGAACGGGCTGGGCCGGCCTGAAAGTGCATCTAGGCCCCTAAGTGGATTTTGGTGAATTGAATGACAAAGCGATTAAAGGACTAATGTATTTGTCTAAGATTGTGAGCAGGTTTTATTTAGATATTCATGAGCAATTATTGGAGTATTTATTTATGGATGAATATTATATGGCTCACATTGGAGAAGGCAAATATATGGAGGATCCTAATACATAAGTGACAAATATCAAGCAATAAAGGAAGAAAAATATTAGGATAAATTGAGAAGGTCAATTCATGGTCTCCCATACTAGACATGGCTTGATTAAAATCACAAGGATCATAAAAAGAGAAGATGGTAATTCTCTAGACCAAGTGCAAGACTTCATGTGTTGATTGAAAGAGGACACAAGGATGAGTGTACACGCTATGGTTCTTAAATGGAAGCTTGCATATTCGTTGTCAATCAAGATCAAGCATTTGAAGCGAGATTTCAAATGAAGTTTAATTTTGGATGAAGCAAAGTGGAACTCAAAGTGGATTGGGTAAGTGATGAAGAGATCAATCGAAATGTTTAGGGTGAGGGACTAAGCAATCTTTGGGGCCGTAGCTAAGCCACCATTAGTGTTTTGCTAAGGTGAAGTTCTAGCATCCGTGGGGTCTTCAAGTATCATATCCAAGCCTTAATCGAGGGAAGCAATGCAACTCATCAACATGTCATGATTGGAAATATGGAGTGACTTTTGGATCCAAGTGTGCATTCTTATGCTATATGGAAAGATCCTAAGTCACTAGCTCAAGTATGGACGTGCTCAAGTCAAAGGCTAAGTTGAAAGCCCTCAAGTGGATATTGCTCAAGTATGGCAAGACTGAAGACATTCAAAGCTCAAGGGATCAACAAGGTGTTTTATTTATTCTTGAGTATAGGTATGCCGTACTATCAAGAGGGATGCAACATTAGCGAGTTGACCAAGTCAAAGTGCTCATTAGTTGACCTAAGTGAGATCTAGCCATGAGAGCCTTAGAGTGTGCTAACAAACCTTCCTAACCTAACCTGAGCCACTTCATCTCTTTGGTGAAGTGTTAGAATCTTAGAAAGGGTTTTGGGGGTGACTCAGGCCTGACCGGTCAGGGGCACCGGTCTGACCGGTGCCGCTAGCCCCAATGGCTAGTTTTTCAAACATCGGTCTGACCGGTGTGGGGCACCGGTCTGACCGGTGCTGCCCGAGGGCTAACGGCTAGTTTTCTCCTTTGAGGGGTATAAATACCCCAAGCCTTCTTCAGTTGAAGGCTGCTGTTTCTAGTGGTGTTGCTGAGGTCCTAAGCCATTTCTTGCAAGCCCTAGCCTTAGTGGCTCTCCCCAACCCTGTCTTTGTGAGATTTGTGGATTCAAGCCATATTCCTTGTGTTGGGTTGAGAGAGTGATCTCAAGAGCGACTTTGTGAGCTAACAAGAGCATTCCCATAGCTTAAGCACTTCAGTTTCGTGTTTACAAGCTTTGAAGCATTTGTTACTCTTGGAGGTTTACCTCCTAGACGGCTAGGCGTCGCCGGCTAGCTCCCAAGGTTGTGGTGAGCAGCGGGAAGTTTATGAGGGCTGTGATCTTGCCTCTTCGTGAAAAAGATCGCCTTGGTGGAAAGGAGGAAAGCGGTTGAAAGAGACCCGGCTTGTTGTGAGAATTGTCCCCTACAATCTCCTCAACGGAGACGTAGCCGTTCCATAGTGGGCGGTGAACTTCGGGAAACAAATCCTTGCTTCTTTGTGTGGTTTGCCTCTCTAAGTTGTTTTTCTAACATATTTGATTTGCTTCCGCTTCGATCTACTTGGGTGTGCTACTTGTGTGTGCAGGGCTCATTACCCTGCTTGTGATCATCTACAAAGGCCACTCACCAAGTTTGGTTCATGCTAGAAGTCAAGAGGAGCTTGAAGTTGTTTTTGCAGGTGCTCTGTGCTACACCGGTCTGACCGGTGCTAGGCAACGGTCTGATCGGTGCCTCCTGTGAAGTGAAGTGCGACACCGATCTGACCGGTGAAGCCCACCGGTCTGACCGGTGGACACTGACAGCTCAAGTTTTTGGGGAAGAAAAGTTTAAGTTGGTCGTCTCACCTATTCACCCCCCCTCTAGGTGACATCAAGGTCCTTTCAATTGGTATCAGAGCTTGGTGCTCCGGTTCGAGCTTAACCGCTCGGAGTTTTTCGATGTCGACTACTTGTGAGGTACCGTTTGAGCCTCTAGCTCTAGATGGCTCAAACTACTCTTCTTAGCGTTCCAATGTTCTCATTGCACTTAAGGTTTTGGGTCCCACCGCTGAGAGTATTATGGTTGTGAGTATCCTTCCGGAGGATGAGACATGTGTCTCTCCAAAGGAATTGGAGAATAAGCAACTCAATGCCGTTATTACTAACCTTTTGTGTAGCTGTGTATGTAGAGAACTAAAGCATCTCATCCTAAAGAGCAAGGAAATTAGTGAAGATGCTCATCTCATTTGGAAATTGCTATTTGAGGTAGTTCACACCAAATGGGATGAAGTTGAGAGTGATGAAGAAGATGAACCAGTGGAGATGTGCCCCACAACCTCAACAACATCCACTGATCATCAAGCATCAACTCTCAAGCAAGGAGAAGGCCAAAGAAGCGAAGACACTGTCCCTCTGTAGGGACCGATCAGACCGGTGGCACCCACCGGTCAGACCAGTGCCGGCAGAGGCACCACAACTTGCTTGATGGCCAACAAGGAAAAGAAGAGCAAGAAGAAGAGGCAGGCCAAGGGAGCGAAGAGCCAGAAGATTGAAGCCTCAAGCTCTCCAACAAGAGAACTTGAACTTCTCAAATCCGAGCTCGCATCCTTGGTTTGTAAGTATGAATCATTGGCTAACAAATATGATCATGATATCAAATCCTTTTCATATAGAGCTAAGGTAGAAGAAGAAGCCAATGATGTGTTAGAAGCTCAACTAGCGAAGCTCACTAGTGAGCATATGGCTCTACAAGCCGATCACAAGGGACTTAAGTGTTCCTATGAGAAGCTTGTAGATTCTTATGCAACACTAGAGGTAGCCCATGAGGTTGTGCTTTCATCGGTAAAATTTATGCAACCTCTATCTCACACATGCACATGCTCACAAGTTCAAATTGATTTATCTTGCGCTAATGATTGTTTGTCTCAAGCAAGCCAATCTAGCATTGAGCATGTACTTGTAGAATCTTGTGATGACCTCATTGCTAAAGAAAATGATGAACTCAAGCAAGAGGTTGAAAAGCTTCAAAAAGACTTGTATGTATTGAAGGAGAAGAGCAAAGAACAACCTTCTCAAGATAACCGTGAAAACATGGTGAAGAAGCTTGAGAAGGGATCAACCGTCGCTAGCTCAACTTCTCAGTAACATACAAAGATCCACAAGCACAAGATTCAAGAAAAGTGCAAGGTTGGGCACAACAAGTCACAACATCGCCCAACCGAGCACAAGGCACAAGAATCACTCTCCAAGAAGCCTAGAGCTCAAACAAGTGGAGAGTGTGCTACAAGTGCAGAGAGAAGGGTCACTTTGCCGACGCTTGCCCAAGTGCGACGACGGGCGGTGGCACTGACCATGACCGGTCAGACCGGTGCATGCCACCGGTCAGACCGGTGCCGGCCAGGGCAGCCCCACCTCAAGCAAACAAGGCAAAGAAGACTCCTTCACCAAGAACAAGGCTCAGAAGCAAGCATGGACAAGAATTTACAAGTAATGGTGTGACCAACAAGAACAAAAGCCGCATTTGCTATGAATGCCGTCAAAAGGGTCACATGGGCAAAGATTGCCCAAGTGGTAACATTACTATATCAAACCTAGTCCATTATGATTTCCGTAAGCTTAGTAACGATAAGAGTGGGACTTGTGCTATGAGGGAGATTAGTTCATCTCAAACTAGCATGAGAGCTATTTGGGTTCCTAAGCACCTTGTGGCTAACCTTGTAGGACCCAACAAGTGTTGGGTACCAAGAAATGCTTGTTGAGCTTGCAGGTTGAAAGAGATGCATTGAACACATGGTTAGAAGGCATGGAAATCACTTTTGATCAATTGGCCATGTGAAGGGCAAATTCATATAAATCTTGAAATCAATGACATCTCGGTAACTAGTGCTCTTGCTTGAGTCTTAGTCACTCTTGGTTCTTAGTGAACACTCATGTTACACTTATCTTGTACTAGTGAAACATGAGGTAGTGACTTTGACATTTTTATGAAAATTTACTCTCTCATGCCATTCGATGCTTTTAATGGCTCTCTAGTAGAGCATTGCCTTGTCTATGTTGCAGAACTTAAATTAGTGATATGTTCACACAATCAAGGGACAAGGAGGATAAAATCACCAAAGGAGTGACCACTGGCGGTCACCGGTCTGACCGGTGATTGGCACCGGTCTGACCGGTGCCGGCCCAGTGAATTAGGAGGGCGGTTGACCCAGCCCTTCTACCCGGGTGACCTGGTACGCCTCTGTCTGCTGTCGGGTGACCCGACCCCTATAGCCGGGTGACCCGGGAGTGAACTGTTTTTCATGAAAAATGGTGTTTTGGCATCGTAGGTATTGAGATACTCGACACATTTCAATTGACAAATCATTTATGTGTCTTGACCAAGTTTGGAATGAGCCTCACCATATTCTTAATTGAACAAAGTGCTTTGTTCGAGAAATTCAAATATCTCTAGCACTATTTAAGGGGGAGCTCATTGCAACACATGTGTCACTTGTAGTCTTATTCTTTTGTGCATCACTAAGCAAGCTCTTGATAAGTAGTACTCTCGAAAGAACAAGTAAGAGCTAGAAATTTTCAAAATTTAATATATGCACAAATAAAATGGTCCTAAGGCAAAGGTATGTTCCCTTGAACCTCATTGAATACCGTAATGCATCTAGGCCATAATACCATGCTAGTGTGCCATCCTTGGCATATAATTGCTTCAAATGAATTTTTGTGTGCTTCTCTAGATATTTGGTTGATACCTTTGTGTTCACTCGACTTTGTGTCTTGTGGTTGAAGGTATGAGCTAAATATACTTGAAAAGCTATTTGTTTGAAGTGGATGCATGCACTTTGTGACATAGGATAGACTTTTCAAAAAAAATTCAACTAGCATGTGTAGGAAGTGTGCTCATTTTGAAAAATATTTGATTCTTGGTCTTTGTGACCCAATCAACTTAGTTGTGACTATAGTTACCTTTGTTCGATTGTTGGCTAGTCACAATTAAGAAGATTTTCTCAAGTCCATAAAATCTATCTTTATCTATCTCTCTCTCTTGGAAGAATCAAGAATTATCATTTAAATTGGAATATCCTCAATTCTTTCGAGATATGGCAAAATATGGATCAATATCACCTCTACATCTTTTATCCAATCTTTAAGAAGGAGTAAGGAGCAAAATTTTGTTCAAAGTGTGTCTCAGGGGCGCACCGGTCTGACCGGTGTGGCCCACCGGTCTGACCGGTGGCAACCCTAAGTCACATTTTCTTTTTCCTGAGGTCTAAGTGGAAGGAAAATGCTTTATAAAATATCTAGTGAAGATTTAAGGAGCAAAATCTCAAAATGGAAGAGAAGGACCGGAACTTCCGAGGCTAGGTCGGTTCTACCGATATGGATTCTCTGTTGGAATTATCAAAATCTTCGGTTTTACCGATCCCAGGCCGGAACTACCGCCAAAGTTGCACTAGCTGGACCTGGGGGGGCCACCGATCGGACCAGTGCCCCTCACCGGTCTGACCGGTGTCGCCCGGGAGCAACCCGTGGGGCCACAGTAAAAGAATCTATCTTTTTACCCCTCCATCTTCTCTCTCCTCCATTATTCACCAGCTCTCTTCCTCCTCTAGCCCGTGGTGAAGACCCCCTCCAAATATCGCCTCCCTCTCTCTCCATGGATTCCTAAGGTTTCAACCAAGGAGAAGGCTCATGATTGGATGGAAAACACTCTCCCAAGGCCCCTCTACTAATTCCCCATCGAGTTCTTGGAGTTCCTCTCAAGTTCCTCTCTCAAAAGGTATCCAAATCTTCGCTTTGCCCGATCTCTTTACTCCGTGCAAAGAATTGAATTTCCTTTGGTAGAACAACATCTGAGAACCCCTAGAAGACATACCTATAGATTCATAGCTTTTTGTTGGACACATTGTGAGAACTCAAGATTTGGGGGCGGACGGCTTGCATCGGTCTGACCGGTGCTCCCCACCGGTCTGACCGGTGGAGGCTGTCCAACCCTAAGTCCTGTTTTCTTCGTGTTTTCGACACATATCTGTGTAGGAATGCTTCTAGATCATCTATATTCACATCTTGTCGTTCCAGTTGCTGAGATTAGCATTTGAGGCCATTGGCTCGGTTCTGGACGGCACCGGTCTGACCGGTGCCCCTCACCGGTCTGACCGGTGATGCACAGAACCGACCCAATTGTCTCAAATTGTGAGTTTCAATTTCTATTCAAATCAAATCTCATTCCTGGTGTCTTACACATTCTTATTACATCATTTGTGACTCAGGACAGTGGCTATGCCAAGGATGAAGCAGTCCGGGAGCAAGAAAACAAGATTAACTCCTAGAGAGCTCCCGCATGATCGTGAGGTAGGTGGCAGTGGCAGTGCAGGTGGTAGAAACCTGAGAGAGCGTGCACCTAAGAGGAGAAATGAAGAACAAGAAGAAGACTTGGGTGGTGACACGGGGACGAGCAGTGATGATGATGTGGAGGATGAAAATTATGTCGATCCCGGTGCTTTTCACGTGAGGCATCATGGGAAGGGGCCAGCCACAGATGAGGGTGATGATGAGGATGATGAGGATGAGGAAGAGGACCTAGGTGGTCAGGAAGGGGATGAGGATGAAGATCCTATGGATGAGGATGAGGATGATGGTGCATGCAGGCTGAAAGTTGTCAAACCTATTTACATGTTTCCACACAAGGCAGTGAACTATCATGGCACAGCGATGACAAAGAAGCTGCAGAAGTTTAGGGAAAAAATCCCTATGCCAGTGAGAGGACAGCCACAGACAGGAGGTTTTGGGCTACATTCTAGCAGGACTTCTACGCCACCGTGATCATAAAGAAGCCCAAGATCACCCACCTGGCATAGTACGTGGATTGGACCTACATGGAGAGCAAGAATGACCCTATCTTTACTGAGCTCAGCACTGTGTGGACACCAGCAGGTGAAGGAGCTCATGGGTTTTAGGCAGGATTGGAACAGGGAAATTATTGCTCAGTTCTACGCCACGGTTCACTTTGGCCACGTGAAGGAAGAGAGAGCTATGCAGTGGATGACCAATGGGAACAAGTATGCTATTCGCTTTTTCCGGTTTTTGACTCTCTTTGGATTAGGGTAGGAGGATAAGACTTATCCCAAGTTGCATGATGGTGGTCTACTTGAGCCAGAGGCATTGTATTTCATGTACCCTAGTGATCAGAGGGCTAATGTTGGACACGTGAAGGGGCTCTACACCTACTACTCAGTACTTAACAGGCTTCTTCGGGCGTCCATTGCTCCTAAGGATGGAAATCCCTCTGATATTTCTAGGTTCATGAAGAACTTGATGATTGCTTTGAGACTGGGGGCACCTCCATTTAGTGTGGGGGGACTACATTTGGCAGGAGATCAAGTACTTATCAGAGGATCCTAAGAAGATCTGCAGCTACAACCCATACATCATGTTTATGATCGAGAAGGTGACTAGAGTGGAATTTCCAAAGGACGTCACTCACAAGCCTCTGAAGCCCAATCCAGTGAAGAATCCCAGTGTTTCGTCTCCTGAGTGTGAGCCGGAAATTAGAGTTGAAGAAGGAGAAGAAGCGGGACTTGATTGGCAGCAGTACCAGCAGCAGCCTACTGCCCAGGCCAACACCGGTCTGACCGGTGGGGCCTAAACAGTATGGCCGACAGAAAAAGTCCACCTCTCCGCTCCGCCGATTTCTGAATTTGATCTTTTGTATGTGTAAAAGCCAGTATGACATAGAGGTGGAGCAGCAGCGGACGAGGATAGAAAGGAAGAAGGAACAGGACACCATGAAGCAGCTCCATAATCACTTTGGATTTCAGCCGCCCCGTTCACCCATCTCTCCCACTCCTCCTGAGGTTGAGATCCCGTCGTTTGATCAGAGGGTGAGGACCATGATAAACTCAAACATGATCAACGAGTATGGCACTATGTTCTTCGAGTCTGGCGAGGGTAGCTCCTCCTCAGCTGCACCTCCTCCTCCACCTGGTTCAGAGGAGGCCCCTCAGCCTTTCGGTGCTCCACAGGGACCAGCAGTGTACCCTCCTCCTTTCGGCGCCCCAGTTGCCCCACCTCCGGATGATGCGGAGGGGTCAGAGGCTCCTCCGGATTGGGCGGGTCGCTTTTCTACAGAGATCTTCGGTTGGTCGGGTTATCCTCCTCCATATCAGGGTATGGATGATGATCTTCATGTTCTTATCTCTAAATTCACCATATCTAGCGTATCTCTCCTATGCATTGTCTCATTTTCACATTCTTACATAGGAGGGAGCTCGTACCCTGGCGGTGGTCCGGGGTGGGACTCGTGGCAGGGCTAGTGATCGGCAACAACATCTTCTACATCTTGTTTAGCCCTGTCTGTCTGTGTTGCACCGGTCTGACCGGTGTCAGTTGGCTGAAGAGAGCAGCACTGTAATAATCCTAGAACTTTATCTCTGTGGACTTGAGAACATTTGTGTGAGTGCTACTGTGTGTTTGAATCTTTATTGTAATAATTAAGCTACTTTATTGCTAGATTGTGATGCATGTATTGTATAATGTATTGTCTGTGTTGGCTAAATAGAGCAAAGTGATCTAAGCCGGCTTGCAACCCCGGCCTGATCACTCTGGACCAAATAGCACACACACCTTTTTGTTTTGTGCCCTGGTTGGACTTGACCGGTCGGACCGGTCAGGGGCACCGGTCTGACCGGTGCCGCCCAATTGGGTGTGCTGGCTGGACCTGACCGGTCTGACCGGTTAGGGGCACCGGTCTGACCTGTGCTGCCTAGTCAGTACACATGTTCTTTGCTTTGTGCATAACCTGTCATACGCATCACGGATTTTTATTTTGTCACCCACACATGTTGCACTCCACTGATTCTAAGATATAGGGGGAGCTGTCACGCGCTTTCTCCCAAATTTGTGCAATTGGCATTTGAGGCCAAAATTTTGAAATTCAACTCAAAGCACAAATTGAGGGGGAGCTCTAGCTATATCTAAGTAGGGATGAAAACGGATCGGATACGGACGGATACTACGGATACAGATACAGATAATTTTTCTTTCTCGGACTGAATTCTCGGATCGAATACGGATACGGATAGTATATTTTTTGTCGAATAGTGATATTCATCATATTTGGATCATAGAAATTCAATTTTGAATTTTCGGATACTAATACGGTACGGATAGTTACGGATATTAAATGTCCGAATTCGAATACGGTCTTACCATTTGAGTGTCTAATCCTTTCGGTCGGTCGGTCGGACGGATAATATCCGTACCACTTTCATCCCTATATCTAAGAATCTATATACGCTTTAACATTTTCACTACAAGAAAATCGTTGACTAGTGACGCAACCACATTTTAGCGTCATTGATTTATGACGTTCCTGGCTGATCTCGTCATAATATTTCACTTCCGAGCAAATTTAGTGACAAAAAAAATTTCGTCATTACGGTTGACACTATAGCCGGGCGTTCCCTGTTCCATGCTGTTTTGTGACGCCATAAGCTCTGAAAAAACGTCATAAACCAACATCGGTCCCACATGTAAGCATTATTTTAAAAACAGATTGTTCTAAGTCGTCATAAAATTCAGCAGGGTCCCACATGTAAGCATTTTTTCGAAAATAGAGTGTTCCAAGTCGTCATAAAATTTTCTAGGGTCCCACATGTAAGCATTTTCGCCATGTCAGCAGCGTCATAAACCAACTTTGGCCCCACATGTAAGCATTATTTTAAAATAGAGTGTTCCAAGTCATCATAAATAGTTCCAGGGTCCCACGTGTAAGCATAGGTCACGAAATGTTGCAAAAATAATTTGCCATGGCATGGGTTTGAACCAGGGACCTGAAGGAACAAGGTTGTGATGTTTACCACTGCACTAGTCGTTGGTTGTGATAAAAACATGGGAAACTCTACTAATAGTTCATGCGAATTCTTTACTGTGACCAGGTCCCACATGTAAGTTTCAGTTGAGTCTATAATTACTTATCGAATGGCTGGCGAGACACTTCACTTAGACTTCGCAAAGACTTTTGACTTCCGCTACGCAGATCTGTGACAGTTCGTGGTAGGAATGGCGGATCCTAGCGGTGAGGGGAAGATGGTTGCGCCGCCACATCCCAGCAACAAGAGGATGAGATAGCAAGACGAGGTTGGTCCTCTGGTTTGAGCCGCTATATTTTCCCCTATCTTACTAGGGTTGGGGATATCTAGATTTGGGGATCTGGAGGATTGATGAGCATATTTGGTAGATTTAGATTGCATTATCGTACCTTTAGATTTGCACTTCGATAGGTGTTAGAAGTTGATAGGCTATAGATAATTCATGTTAGATTCAGTTATTTTTCAATTTGCATCGTCTTATAGTAGGTTTTGTATTTTAGTAGCTTCTAGATGTGCTTCAAGCCACTCGTTTTATGGATTTTTGTGGAGGTGCACAACTGAGTTTATGTAGGTAGCAAACAACCAGGTTTTGTGGCATGTGGTGGTTGTTTTACTGTACTCATACAAACGGGTTCAAGGAATTCAGGTTTTTTTATAGACTGAGATGAGTTTATTTTTCAGATCGAGATGAGATTTCTCCAAGGATTAGTTTAGTTCTACAAGAACATCTTAATGTTATCTTAGAAGATCTGGATGCCTCATCTCGGGGGAGAACTCTTTTAGTATCTCCAAAGAGATCCAAAACATGATAGAACAACTAGCTGAAAGAGAGAAACAGCTTCAGTACACACCTAAGAACAAGAAAACTAAGGGCAGAGATTATTCTTCTTACCATAGACATTGGAATAAAAGCGTCAATAAATGGGTCGGACATTGAGTTTGTTTGGTCCGTCTTTTCTTTTAGATGTTCAAGAGGTTCGTTGTCAGTTGGACTGAAACGGGTACCCTTGCCTATTAGTACCCATTTCAGTCCAACAGACAACAAACTTCTTGAAAATTTAAAAGAAAAGACTGACAAAAAAAACTCAATATCCTACCCATTCATTGACGCTTTTATTCCAATGTATATGGTAAGAAGAATGATCTCCGCCCTCAGTTGTCTTGTCCTTAGGTGTGTACTGAATCTCTTTCTCTTTTTCTGCTAATTGTTCTATGATGTTTTCGATCTCTTTCGAGATCCTATAGAGTCCTCGCCCTGAGATGAGACATCCAGATCTTCTGAAAGAACATTAAGAAATGCAAGAGAGTCCCACAAGTCCACAAAATTCACGGTAGGAGGTGCAGAAGGAACAGCTGCAGGAGGCCAAACATGAGATGGAGTTATGATTATGAATGAGTAGTGATGATTATTGTGAAACTTGTATCATGATTGTGTTTTGGTGTTGGCTATCGGATCATCGTATGATGTTTGATACTTGTTGGTGGACTGGTGGTGTGAACTTTGTGGTGATGAGTTGCTATGAGATGTCATCTTATTATGCCGATTTGGTTTAATCTATTCCAAATAGATTTGAGCATACTCACCATTCGGAATTCATACGCATTGCAATGAAGGTCATTGAGAATTGCAGTTAACGACTGGCACCGGGCGTTAACCGACGAACTTGTGTGCACACCCCCTCTGAATGGACGTGTCTATCATTGTGAATCGCAATGCCTGGCCTTATTTACTCTCGGTCGCCGACATGTACCAAGTCGAAAGGTTGAAGCTGCACTGTGCGTCAAAGATGTGGTACATGGCAAGCGAGGAAACTGTGACTTCATTTCTACGATGGGCAATTCAGGCTAACTGCACACAATTGCAGGACAAGTGCATGTCTCTCTTAGAGCGAATCTTTCCTCATGGAATACTCACATATGATTGGGCGGTTGTATGCACTGATCATCCCGAATTTATGCACAATCTCCGTAGAAGATCCAAACTCATTCGTTTCGAGCATACTCACCATTCAGAATTCATACGCGTTGTAATGGAGGTAGAGGAAGAACAATGGAGGTATAGTGGTAATAGATAGAGAAGGGGGAAGTTTTGATTGAGGAAACTCCGGCCTGTTGATGTTTCGCAAGGAGGACCTTCCTAGTGGTAAAAAGGGAGGAAAAGCTAAGATGTTGTTTGTTTGGATTGATCCAGAATCGGATCGTCCGTCCTTTTGACGGTTTGCAGGAAGGACCTTCCTGAGAAATAATTGTGTAACTACCCCAACAATAGCACGGAGCGGCTCTGGTAAGTTGGCGGGAGAAAAGCGCGCGCGACAGCCAAAAAAAAGTTTTCCCGCAGACAAGTGTATATATCTCATTTCTCTCGACGACGCGGCGTACACTTCTTTTCCTTGTGGTAAAGACTAGAGCTAGCGTCGGTGCTTAGATCTGTTGTTGCCCGTGGCGGGAATGGCGAATCGTAGCAACTCTAGCAGCGAACAGAGAAGCAGGACTCGCTCCGGTCAGGTCAGTCCTCTGTTTAGCCATGCTACTTTGATCTGTCATACTAGTTAAGGGGAATTCTGGATTTGGGGATCTGGGTTAAAAGACTATATTCATGTATTTTAAAGGTGTTTGGAGCAGACTTCGAAAGCTCCAGATCACCAGTGCCTGGTCCTCGTGAAGTCATCGTTATAGATCCTAATGAAAACGAGTGCAAGGACGGGTTGCCTGTCCATCTGAAGTATGACTGGACAGGCGCCAACCCTGGGCATCGATATGTATGCTGCTGTGAGGTAAATGATAACCTGTATCACTTCTAATAAATGTTGCTTCTGCGTTTGTTGTTAGTGTGGTCAATCGCTAATTATATGAACAAAATCGGTGACTGCAGACTGATGGCATGAAGTGCGCATCATTTAGGTGGATAGATCCTGAATGGGATATTAGGACTCTAAAAGTTCTAGAGAAACTGATGGAAATGAAGGGAAAAGCAGATGAGGAAGCAAGGTCATGGAAAGAAGCATGTATAGCTGCTAAGGAGGAGGCCAATGTCAAAGCAGCTGAGCTGCAGACGATAACGCGATACTACGGGGAGGTAACTCATAACCTGTTTGAGACAAGAAAGAAAATGAGAAATGATGCTCTGTTGTCTCCTACAGAAAAGGGTGAAGCCAACAGGTACCTAAAAGCTGAAAGGGAGGCAAGGATGTGGAAGGAAGAATGTGCAAAGGCTAAGAGGGAGATTCAAGAGACTGCCGCTGAGCTGCAGACGGTCAAGTAGCTCCTGGATTCTGCAACACTTGTGGTGAAGAAGGTGAGGGAATTGCTGAGACAGGCCTCATATAAGAGGTCACTCAGCAAGGACAACAATGAGGAATAATGTGATTCGTGGTGTTATTGCTAGGTAGACGGTTTAGAGGTGCTAATCATGCTTGTATTTTGGTATTTGCTACTTGTTGGTGGTGTGAACTTTGTGGTGATGAGTAGCTGTGAGATGCCATCTTATGATGTTTGATACTTGTCTGCTCTGTTGATGTTTTGCGGGAAGGACCTTCCTGATTACCGAATGCGTAACTGCTTGTTCCCTACGGTGATTGTGGTAGAAACTCATACATATGCACGGAATAATTGACAAAGGGTGATAATATAGATATTTGTACATTGAATTGCATTACAGGTGGTACATAATCGAAGTTCCTCATTACGGATAGCTAGGCAACAGCCATGTTCCTCGCGACCAAATCCAGTCCCCACAAACCTGCTTAATGCGGATCGTCGGAGTAGTGTTGACGACTGGATCAATACCTATTTCCTACTGGTAGATCCAGTACTCATTCTTTTCATCATGATGAAAAGTTCGTAGGAAGTACATGTGATTTGCCCTCAGGTCAGCCAAACCAGAACTGGCCTGCTCTTTCGTAACAATGCACTTGCCAGGACCAAACAAGATGATCTTATTCCAGAACTCAGGAGCTCTCTCCTAGGGAATAGGCTGCCAAATGTCCCCGACGAATGAATGCAAAGTTAATTCTACCACCTCAGCTTCTTTCTCCTCCAGAACAACAAAGAACAATCGGTCTTCACCTTCGAGTAGAGAAGAGTTGCCCATGCCAATGACCCATGACAACCGAAGTCCAACAGGATGGGGAGGTGCTGAAAGATCTTGCCCCAAGTAGATCCGCATGTGTTCAGAAGAACTGCACCAGAAATCTTCCGAAGGTAGTGTAGTCCAGTCGGATTGGCTTCCCAAATGCCAAACGGAAACGGGCAATGATCCAAGCACTGCAAAAGATTTCTCTGGCCAAAAGAAAGTAATCACGACAAATGACTCTGCACTAGCTGTTGTTTCAAGGCACAAGATACAAGCTTGGAGAGTAGCCATTTGGCTCAATTTTGGAAGTTGAGGAAGGCGAATGTGCTTCCGAGGAGACCAAGGATTCAGCATGAGCGCGTTGCACCAATCTCTGCAATCTAAGGCGACTAGGCTTCTAGATCCGCCGCAACCAATCAATCTAGTCCTCTTCCCAGCCAATGCAGGAAAGGAGACCTCAAAAAGCCGCATATCAGTGACGGGTGCGAATGTCACTGCTCCAGATTCACTGATAAATTTAGATTTCAGAATCCATGGGTCAAACGGGCATGCCTCACCTGAACGAGCGCAGTTCCAACCCTTGTAGACAGCTTTGAACATGATGAAATCTCTTGCATCACTGATCTTATTCGCGATGCTCACAACAATGTCAGGAATAAGATTTGCCCAGGGACGAGGCATCATTGACAGGATAGCCAAAGAACAAGGTTGTGGGAGAACAATGGAGGAGTTACAGCTCTAAGAAAGACAAATGAGTGGAAAAGGTAGTCCAGAAGGTCCGGTATACTGATGTATTACTAAACGGACCTTCTGGACTACAATTATTTCTTCCGGTCCGTTAACATTCCGCTGAACGGTCTTTCCCCCTTCCTCAGAACGTCCTCCCTCCATCCACAAAACAATGTAAATCTCACTTCCTGATAAGTAGATATAAGTGTAAATTTGGTCAAAATTGAATTAGTTTGAACTGAACGGATCCCACAACTACTCTAATCTTTTCGGGAGTAGTTTTTTCAATAATGGCTGAATGGGTTCCTCTGGCCATAAATATCCCCCTTCCTCCTAGCGCCCTCTTCCGCTCCCCACTCTTGCAACCAACAAAAAAACCCCATACTCGCACAGCGCCCTCTTCCTCACCCAACTCTTGCAACTAACAAAAAAACCCTATCCTCGCACAGCGCTCTCTTCCTCTCCCCATGGAGCCATTGTATCCTAGAGGTGCGGCGCAAGCCACATCCTCCTCCTCTTCTGATGAAAGGGAGGATCTCCAGTGGTCTGATGAAGAGGAGGCAGAGCGGAGGCCCATTCGGGTGGTGGTTGACACATCCTCTGATGATTCAGAGTTTGTGGAAGAAAATGAAATCCAAGATCATTTGCCTCTGAAACATCACACCCCTCACAAGTCAGCAAGAGGTGCCAGGGTTCAGGGGCGCGGAAGCACCACCACTCGCCGGGGAACTATCGTCTCCAAGCGCCGTCATCCTCTCTCATCCTCATCGGTCGGCGGCAGTCGATCTCTGTCATCCTCGCCGAGCAAAGGCCATCATTGACCGGCCATCATCATCCGCCATGGAGCGGCGCCAAGACCGTGCTCGACCGGCCGCCATGGAGCGGCGACATCATCCTCTGGCAGCAGCATTGGAGGGACGGCCTCATCCGC
Source organism: Cenchrus fungigraminus (assembly GCA_036936925.1). Taxonomy (NCBI): domain Eukaryota; kingdom Viridiplantae; phylum Streptophyta; class Magnoliopsida; order Poales; family Poaceae; genus Cenchrus; species Cenchrus fungigraminus. The sequence goes on from CM072768.1 coordinate 25,500,306, forward strand.
GGGTGGTGCCCTGGGAGGTCCGCCACCGTCTTCCACGAGCGGCGGCAACAGAGCGACATCCTCATCCGTGAGCAGCTGCAACAAGGCGTCGGGTGCACCATCGACAAAGAAGCGGCGCCTTGATTAGTGAATTAGTGGTAACTGCTACTAGTAGAAGTAGGAGTAGAAGAAGCAGAATGAAGATTCGCCTTCTGTTCATCTGGTCTGATTGAATATTACTACTACTGTTTTTTCCTTGTAAGATGTTGGTTTTCTTATTGCATAGCAGTGACAGTTTAATCCGGTCCGACTGAAAACTACAAACCGGACTTTCGTCTGTGTTCTTCCGGTATTTAAGAAATCAATGGAACGGAGTTTCCGTATACAACGAATTTATACCGAGGGAGTACACACACAATACCATTTTTATTAGAAACAACACAATCCAAATACAAATGACACAAATGCATGCATACGCATTGATTACACATGAGGATGGATGGATCCACCATAGTTCGAACTACAGCGACATACTTTGAACGACATACTACTAGCATCTACCATCACGGCTCATACTACTACCATCACCACATACTACTAGCATCTACCATCACGGCTCATATACTACTACCATCACCACTTACTACTAGCATCTACCATCACTGCTCATACTACTACCATCACCACATACTACTAGCATCTACCATCACGGCTCATACTACTACCATCACGGGCTCATGGACATCCAGCCGCTGCACGGAATGCGGCAAAACGTGTCTCCTGGATCAGATACTCCTCCAAAGCGCGATGCCTCGCCCTTGCATCCCAAATCCAGGCAGGCGAAACGATGATGTTATGCGCGTGTAATAGTAGGTCACGAATGGTCCATTGCCTGTGACCCCTGTGGCAAAAAGGGCACACCCACATTTCTTCGTGATAAACACGGGTGGGCCCGCCCTGCTGTAGCCAAAGCAACACAGACCATTTCAGGTCATGTGATTCATCTTGTTCAATGAGCACTGGCCGCGGGGGTGGCATTTCAACAGGCAACAGCAGAGCTGGCGGCCTGGGCCGTGGGTGAAAAGGTGGTGCCATGAGGTTCAGCTGATCCTGAGCTGCCATTGCCAGCGGCTGAACTGGAGGTGGCATCACCCCCGGGTGTTGCTGAGGTGCCGATGCCAGCGGAAGTGGAGGTGCCATTGGGGCCGGGTGATGCTGAGGTGCCGATACCAGTGGAAGTGGAGGTGCCATTGGGGCCAGGTGCTGCTGCGGTACCGATGGTAGCGGCTGAACCGGGTGGTGGTGAGGTGCTATTACGCCTGACAGCTCCCCCTTCCCCAACTCCTCCAAGTTCCATGCTCCGTCCCTTCCTTTCCCGGCCATTCTCCACGTACTGCATACACAAACGAAGAACAAACCCTACATAAGCTAACAATGTGACCGTCTCGATACCATGCATACATAAAGTAAACAAGATTAGCTAACAAAATGATCTCACCCTTGTATCCCACTGAAGTAGAGAAATGCAAGACGGGGAACCGATAAGTGTTGGCCTTTCCTTTCAAGAACGCTCTGCTGCACTCGCCTATTTATCGAGGACTACAACGGTCATGTGAGCTCGGTGTAGCATTGCTAAAGTTACTAAGGAAAACATGAGATGCTCGGAATATTGTCAGGCCTACGCGTGATAGGAATCTATCTAGGTCAGAATCTTCAGTGGCGTGCATCAATTACATGTGTGGACGATGGGTATCACGGGATGAGCCCGACGTGTCTAGGTATGTGTTTACTTCCGGACTTTCCTCTCTGTAGAGCACAAGAAAGTCCTGCGGACAAGTCACGCCGCATCAGCTGCATCTAATGGCTGTCTCACTGCGTCAGCTCATGCCGCATCAACAACGAGACAACTCTCTACCGTTTATTTATGTAATGGTTTAGGTGTCAATTGCATCTGGAGAACAAGATTGGGTGCTATAATCAGAGGGACCAGATGTTCCTTGCGTTGAAACACGCAGTGTGTGGGATGACGTGACAAGTCCTCCTCGATCAGGTACGCTGCGTGAGTCGTGACTGTAAAGGTCTACGAATGGTCAGGATTCGCACTTGATGATTCCCGCTGGCCTTGGAGACTAAGAAACATGATGAACTTGTTGACGCGACAAGACCAAAATGGAATAAGCTGCAGTTGGAATAGCAATATATCTTTTTGTGTGTGTGTGTCTAATATTAACATGCATATAAGCATAGAAGGGCATCTCGAATGGGCGTTTGGGAACGACACGCTCTCACAAGTTGATCCACGTGTCGATCATTGAGAATTGCAGTTAAGCACTGGCACCGGGCATTAACCGACGAACTTGTGTGCACACGTAGCACACCCCCTCTGAACAGATGTGTCGATCATTGTGAATCGCACTTAAGGACTAGAACTTGGAAGTTCATGACCCGAACGTGGCCACACCCGCTCTGAAGGGACGCGTCCATTCCGAGTGGTAACTGATGTCCATGAACAGACGTTTCAAAACGACACATTCACTCCCGACCCACTATAATAAGAGACACTTTAGGCACGAGACGATCAATGTAGGCCATTTGTGTTAATGGCTTTAGACGCTAAAATGATTCCTTCCATGCAAGTTGACTTCTCAGTCTCAAGCCAGGAAGCGAAAGCCGAAGGAACCGCGGGCAACTTCAAGGAATCCGGTACGTTCATGGTGGGAGGCCGTCAATGGAAACTACGTTGCTATCCTACAGGTATAAATGATCATCAGTGGATGGATGTTCCAGACGGCATTGCCGTCGTCCTCGTTCCTCTGCACAAATCCCAAATGGTACGTGTCTCGTTGCTGCTATGAAGACACACACTCACACATGGCAATACGGTCGCATTATGTTATTGTTTGTCAAACCTGTGACTGCTTCCACGTAGGTGCGAGTATTGTTGCGTGCGATGGCTGGAGACCCAAACGATGAAGATGATATGTTTCGAGTTCAAGCTACAAAAGAAGTTTGGTTCATGAATCGGGATCTAGAAGCAAGAGGATTTGAATGTCTGGTGGTGCATCATGACATTGAGCGTGTGACATCCAGTGAAGATCGCATACACATATCATGTGTTGTTTCAGTACTGGAGGACGACTGCATTGAAGTTCCTCCTCCATCAGTGCAAAGAAGCATATGCCACACCGTTGCAGCCCAAGCCCCTGTTGAAGTTGTGTTCCACGTAGGTGCGGAATGCCGGGTGATACGAGCGATACGTGCCGATGTGGCGAAAGTATCTTGTGTGATGAAGGCAATGCTCTACGGCCCAGGAGTGGAGTCTAGCTCTGAAACTGTTACAATTATTGACACACACGCTGATGGCTTCTCGGTCCTGATCAAATATGCTAGTGAAGGATCACTCTCGGAGGAGGCTGATTTATGGGACGCTCCTGCCAATGCCTGGCCTTATTTACTCTCGGTCGCCGACATGTACCAAGTTGAAAGGTTGAAGCTGCACTGTGCGTCAAAGATGTGGGACATGGCAAGCGAGGAAACTGCGACTTCATTTCTACGATGGGTAATTCAGGCTAACTGCACACAATTGCAGGACAAGTGCATGTCTCTCTAAGAGCGAATCTTTCCTCACGGAATACTCACATATGATTGGGCGGTTGTATGCACTGATCATCCCGAATTTATGCACAATCTCCGTAGAAGATTACCTAAAGGGTTGTACCAGGGTCCCCTGTAGTTTTAATGTTTTATTTAAGTGTTTGTAGTCATGTAATAAACAGTTGAAACGGTACGTTATTTTGTTGCAGTGAGTACATTTGTAATGCGAATATCGGATCATCCGTCTTACGTGAATATGAAGTAGAGTATAGTCCTGTGTGTGTTTGTCCATTCCATGATCCATGGTGGCACGGACAACCCAGTCAACAACTTGCCTCTCTGCGTAAGGTCACTGACGTTTGGGTCTAACACCCAAGCGGTCTTTCGTTTGGGTCACTGACGTTTGGGTCCATGATCCAAAGTCTTTCGTTTCCCGCTCTGGACCACAAAGGCGGGACTTGAAAATTTGAATTCCCCGCTCCTCCTTCTGGTCCTCCTCGTTTATATATAAAACAAAGAGGGAAACAAGATCTCCCAATTCCCTCCTGGTAATTTTCCAAAATTAGGGGATCTTCTCCTCGACCGCCGAAGAGACCTAGATCTGCGGCGGAAGCAGCAACGGAGGCCTAGCTACCAACGACGGCTTCCTCTGCTACGAGCGACGGCCTTCCTCTTCTACGAGTGGCGGCCTTCCTCTTCTACGAGCGGCGACCTTCCTCGGCAACGTCCTTGAAGCTGCAAGATGGTTCAAACTCGTTGCTCCGTCGGCTCCCCCGAGGCTCACCCTGGCGGCCGCAGATCTGCAACAGTTGCGCAGAACATCATGCTGAAGGTGCAAGGTCGGGCTGTTAAATTGAGACGGCATTCGGCACCTTCTTCCCGTCGTATTCGTCAGGTCTGCGGTCTCCTCCCTGTATTGATCGATTGAATTAGATTGCTTCCCCATGCTCTTTGGCTTTCTATAATATTCTTTCATGTTTGGGTGATTGTGGATCTACTGTACCCTATCGCAAGAGTTTGTTAGAAGTCATTTTATTTGAGGTTTGTAGAAATTTGTAGATGAAATTATTGGACTGCTTCCCCATGCTCTTTGCCTTTGAATATTGTTGTTGCATGCTTGGGTGATTGTGGATCTTCTGTACCCTATTGCAAGAGATTGTTCCAAGTCAACTTACTTGAGGTCTGTAGAAATTAAAGGATGAAATTATTATATTGCTTACCCATGTTCTTTGGCTTTCCATATTTTTGTTGCATGCTTGGGTGATGATGGATTGGGTGTGATCGTTCATGTACCGCATTGAACTTAATAAATGAAATTGCTTCTGATTGCTAATGATCTCAACCCTTATCTCTTGTTCTTGTACTTGTTTCAGCGGGCCAAAGGGTCAACATCTGTAGTCGCTCCTGTTCAGACCTGCTCCTAGGTAACAAACTCAACACCTTCTTTGTTTCCGATTGCGAATGATCTCAACCCTAACCTCTTGTTCATGTACTTGTTTCAGTGGGCAAAAGGGTCAATGTCTGAAGTCGCTCCTGTTCAGACCTGCTCCAAGGTAACAAACTTAACACCTTTGTTTCCGATTGCGAATGATCTCAACCCTTATCTCTTGTTCTTGTACTTGTTTCAGCAGGCCAAAGGGTCAACATCTGAAGTCGCTCATGTTCAGATCTGCTCCAAGGTAACAAACTTAACACCTTTGTTTCCTTAGTTCGAATCAATTACAAGGTCCTAATCTGACTTGGGATCCACTGTTGCTAGATGGAAGCTACCAAGTCAATGATGCTTCTTCCCGAACAAATTAAAACAGAGGCAGCCGAGTACTCAAGAATGGCTCCCAAATCCTTATGTAGTAGTGTTGATGAAGAGCGAGTTGACGCTCCCAATCAGGATGGGGTACAACTTCGACAACGGTTTGTTGCTCACCAGAAAGAGTTATGTTGCTTGAAGAAGAAGACCGAAGAATCGGAATCAACTCTGAAAATGCAGTCTGCTGAGATTAAGAGGTTGCAGAAGCTAACCAAAGATAGTGAGGACCTCCTTCGTCTACTGCTTAGCAGTAAACGATGAAGAGATTAAGATCATCAGATCAAATCTCCACTTTCTCTTGTGATTATGAACTGGATTTAGCTTTGTTAATCAATGTTCCTTGTGATACTGTTATTTTGTAATAGTTTGTGATATGTGATGAACAATATGGTCGTGCTTGATAATAAACAATAGTTTGCTTTATTGTATAAAGAAATATGTGCTGATTACTATTTTGCCAACCAGATCGGAATTATTAAAAAAAGGATCAGAATTGAAATTAAATCCATTAATACTGATGCATGATTAGTTAATTTTATATTGTCCTTCAGTGGGCTTAGCCCACTTTTAATTGGGCCAAAAGTCATTTTTTGTCAAATTAACATGACACAGAAGGCCGCAACAATGTGCGCACTTGTTGGACTCGACCCAACCAAAACGGGCCCACCCTAATCAAATTTCATCTGAAAAAGCTACAATTGGGCCCAACAAAATCTTTTTTGGGCTATATGAACAACGCCAGCCTATAGGAACAGTTTTGGGCTCAACCCAGCTACAAACGGGCCAAATTCGTTTTATGACGCATACGATTTGTCACAATTGGCCTGCCACATCAGATTCTGTCCAGCGTGGCAAAGCTGCAAGAACGAAGTTATGACGCATTGTATAGACAAATTTCCACGCGTCATTAAACTCATGACGCCGGGAAATAAGGTCTCGTCATTAATCACGGTTTGTGACGCTTGATTAATGACGGCGCATTTTCGTAACAACCGGCGTCATTAATCGCAGTTTATGACGAGAAACGGCCTTTTTTTGCGTCACTAGTCGGCGTTTTTCTTGTAGTGTTTATTTAAGCTTTAATCGAGTTGTCATCAATCACCAAAAAGGGGGAGATTGAAAGTGCATCTAGGCCCCTAAGTGGATTTTGCTGAATTGAATGACAAAGCGATTAAAGGACAAATGTATTTGTCTAAGATTGTGAGCAGGTTTTATTTAGATATTCATGAGCAATTATTGGAGTATTTATTTATGGATGAATATTATATGGCTCACATTGGAGAAGGCAAATATATGGAGGATCCTAATACATAAGTGACAAATATCAAGCAATAAAGGAAGATAAATATTGGGATAAATTGAGAAGATCAATTCATGGTCTCCCATACTAGACATGGCTTGATTAAAATCACAAGGATGATAAAAAGAGAAGATGGTAATTCTCTAGACCAAGTGCAAGACTTCATGTGTTGAATGAAAGAGGACACAAGGATGAGTGTACACGCTATGGTTCTTAATTGGAAGCTTGCATATTCGTTGTCAATCAAGATCAAGCATTTGAAGGGAGATTTCAAATGAAGTTTAATTTTGGATGAAGCAAAGTGGAACTCAAAGTGGATTGGGTAAGTGATGAAGAGATCAACCGAGATGTTTAGGGCGAGGGACTAAGCAATTTTTGGGGCCGTAGCTAAGCCGCCATTAGTGTTTTGCTAAGGTGAAGTTCTAGCATCCGTGGGGTCTTCAAGTATCATATCCAAGCCTTAATCGAGGGAAGCAATGCAACTCATCAACATGCCATGATTGGAAATATGGAGTAACTTTTGGATCCAAGTGTGCATTCTTATGCTATATGGAAAGATCCTAAGTCACTAGCTCAAGTATGGACGTGCTCAAGTCAAAGGCTAAGTTGAAAGCCCTCAAGTGGATATTACTCAAGTATGGCAAGACTGAAGACATTCAAAGCTCAAGGGATCAACAAGGTGTTTTATTTATTCTTGAGTATAGGCATGCCGTACTATCAAGAGGGATGCAACATTAGCGAGTTGACCAAGTCAAAGTGCTTATTAGTTGACCTAAGTGAGATCTAGCCTTGAGAGCCTTAGAGTGTGCTAACAAACCTTCCTAACCTAACCTGAGCCACTTCATCTCTTTGGTGAAGTGTTAGAATCTTAGAAAGGGTTTTGGGGGTGACTCGGGCTTGACCGGCCTGACCGGTCAGGGGCACCGGTCTGACCGGTGCCGCTAGCCCCAACAGCTAGTTTTTCAAACACCGGTCTGACCGGTGTGGGGCACCAGTCTGACCGGTGCCGCCCGAGGGCTAACGGCTAGTTTTCTCCTTTGAGGGGTATAAATACCCCAAGCCTTCTTCAGTTGAAGGCTACTGTTTCTAGTGGTGTTGCTGAGGTCCTAAGCCATTTCTTGCAAGCCCTAGCCTTAGTGACTCTCCCCAACCCTCTCTTTGTGAGATTTGTGGATTCAAGCCATATTCCTTGTGTTGAGTTGAGAGAGTGATCTCAAGAGCGACTTTGTGAGCTAACAAGAGCATTCCCATAGCTTGAGCACTTCGGTTTCGCGTCTACAAGCTTTGAAGCATTTGTTACTCTTGGAGGTTTACCTCCTACATGGCTAGGCATCGCCGGCTAGCTCCCAAGGTTGTGGTGAGCAGCGGGAAGTTTGTGAGGGCTGTGATCTTGCCTCTTCGTGAACAAGATCGCCTTAGTGGAAAGGAGGAAAGTGGTTGAAAGAGACCCGGCTTGTTGTGGGAATTGTCCCCTACAAGCTCCTCAACTGAGACATAGCCATTCCTTAGTGGGCAGTGAACTTCGGGAAACAAATCCTTGCTTCTTTGTGTGGTTTGCCTCTCTAAGTTGTTTTTCTAGCATATTTGATTTGCTTCCGCTTCGATCTACTTGGGTGTGCTACTTGTGTGTGCAGGGCTCATTACCCTGCTTGTGATCATCTACAGAGGTCACTCACCAAGTTTGGTTCGTGCTAGAAGTTAAGAGGAGCTTGAAGCTATTTTTGCAGGTGCTCTGTGCTACACCGGTCTGACCGGTGCTAGGCAACGGTCTGACCGGTGCCTCCTGTGAAGTGAAGTGCGACACCGGTCTGACCGGTGAAGCCCACCGGTCTGACCGGTGGACACTGACAGCTCAAGCTTTCGGGGAAGAAAAGTTTAAGTTGGTCGTCTCGCCTATTTACCCCCCCCCCTCTAGGCGACATCAAGATCCTTTCACGGCCGGCCTGGGCCTTTCTGGGCTCGGTTTCGGCCCAGTTTGCTCCACGCTCCATCTCCTGCATTTTGGATCATTGGGCCCTTCAATTGTGGACTTTGGACGTTGTTATCTCCGCGACCAAGTTGAGGGATCTTTATGCATGAACTTCCGGTCTTTTCATCTCGGTCCTCGGGAGTTCTCCATTCAAGCACATTGGTCCTTGCCACCTTTGGAAGCAAGTTCGCACATGGTCGGAGCTCCTTGATTGACTTGCAAAACGTTCTCCGAACTAGTTGCATCTTCCCTCATTTAATACGTGAATTCCTGCAAAAATACTATACTCCAAAATGCACATCCAACAGTGAACTTGTTATATCATTAGTATGCCTAGTGGCGGGTTAGTTCCAAAATGAAGTTCAAACTATAACATAACAAGTGTTCTTGGTTGACAGAAATCGACCACCAACATGGGGCCGCCCGCTCGGCAGCGGGGCGGCCAGATGCTCCACGGCGCTCCCGGCGGCAGCCAGCGGGGTATGTGCCTGCGCAGCGGTTGCCGACGGCCTGCGTCCGCGGGGAGGCCGCACCCGCGCACAGAGGCCTGTGGGGCCGCGCCTAGGCGGCGGTGGGGCAGCGCCCTCACACGCCCGCGCCTGGGCGGTGGCCTGCAGGGCCTCGCCCGTGGGGCTGGTGCCCGCGCGGCGGCGGGGCTACGCCCGCGGCCGGCAGGTTCGGGACTACTGACCCGATCCGTTCGTGGGTCGGCGTCTGCTCGTCTTCAGGACGACAACGACTCGGTCGATCTGCACACTCGTCTTCAGGACGGCGGCGACATCAGCTCTTCAGGGTCGTTCCATGGCGAGCGGAGGCAGGGCCTTCCTTGCATCGCACAAGTCGTCTCCGACGGTGGACAGTGATGACGGCTGAGCTGCCTACATGTCACTAGGCGCTGTCGAGGCGCCAACGACTCCAGTCAAGATCATGCAGTGATGTGTTTTGTGTATGTGCTCGGAAGAGACTTGATTTCTTTCTTCTCACCTTCTTAGCTCGGTAGAACTCGTGCTGATAACATGTTAGAAATCAATTTCTTTGGGCACTTAGAACACACACTAGAACATACAGTAGCTAAACAAGAACAGGCACACAGGGGTAGGAGAAGGAGAGGAGCTCTTTCTTATTTCTCTTATCACTTGATGATCATGTACAAAGGGGTAAACCTTCTCTATTTATAGAGGGGTAAAAAGGAAGAGTAAATACACATTTATTCATCTCTATCTCTCCCATCTCTCCATCCTCTACTTCTCCCCTCTCAAACTCTCCATTAATTGCAACTTTCTATTAATTGCAACTCTCCATTAATTGGCCACATTAAATTTGATTCACAACAGGATTTCCGTCATTGTTGGCTGTCGTTTGGCCTGTTGCCCCCGTTGGTTGAGTCGCCAGCGGTGCCGCTTCGGGTTGGCTCGGTCGTTGTTTTCCCTGCAGGGGCGGCGATGGTCGACGCGCTGATGGGTGATGACGGTGGTGGCCCCTGGGAGAAGGTGGTGTCTCGCAAGAGCCGTGCCTCTCGTTCTCCGCCCCGCCACCGCTGCCACTGCCGCCAGGTTCCAGGGTCCCGGCGGATCTCAACAACCTGTGCTTCAACTGCTTCTGCGACTCGCACTTCACCGATTGGTGCCCGCATCCTGCACACTGCTTCCGGTGCCATCGTCTTGGTCACTGCGAGGAGGATTGCACTCTGCCGCGGGTCCTTCGCCGGCGCCTGTTGGGCTACATGCCCGTGCCGGCGCACCGGGCTTCTCCACCGCCGCCACCGCCGTGTCGGGCTCCCGTCTCGGTGCGCAGGACCTCTCCGCCGCCACCACCACCGCGTCGAGCCCCTGCACACCGGGACCCTCCGTCGTCGTCGCCGCGTCGGGTCCCTGCATGTCGGGCATCTTCTCCACCGCCCTCTCCGCCGCCGCCGCGTCGGGCGTCCCCGCCGCCTCCACCACCGCGTCGGGCCCCTCCCCCCGCCGCCACCGCGCCGTGCCTCCCTGCCACCTCCACCGCTGCGTTGTGCACCTCCCCCGCCACCGCCACCCCGTCGCGCCTCCCCGCTGCCGCCACGTCGGGCCTCTCCCCTGCTGCCGCGTCGGGGCCTTCTGCGTGCTACGCGGGGTGGGGTCGGGAGGGGCGCCACGGACGCACGCTCCCCCATTCGCCTGGGCCGCGAGGGTCGTGGGGTGGATGGTCGTCGCGAGACCGATGGGGCATCTTCTTCGAGTACTCCACGTGAGGGGGCGTCTGATGCCCAGCCAGGTGCTCCCGTGGAGCCAGATGGTCGTGATGGTCATTGCTCTTTCTCTACGGAGGCCGGGGGCGCTCCTCCGCTTGGTCACCCCTCCAGGCGGCCTCGCTCAGAGGTGTGCATCATCCCACGTTCGGTGGAGGTCGCCGCCAACGAGATTACTCTTGAGCGCGCTCTGGTCGTTATGGTCGCTAGCACTCGACCGGAGTTGGTGCCCTCTGATGTTCAGGCCTACATTATGGGTCACTTTGGCTTGCCGCTTGGGTCGTTTACTGTGCACCCCCACCACCCGGAGGACTTCCTGGTGCTCTTTCGGGATTTTGATGTGATTCAGCGGATCCTGGATGCCCCTCTTCCTTCCTCCTCGGTCCGACTGGTCTTCAACCGATGGTGGAAGGAGAGCAGGGCGGTTTGGTCGCCCATGAGCTACAGGCTGCGGATTGCTATCTGAAGCGTCCCCTCATCAGAGGTGACTAAATGTGACATAAATACCAGTCCCAGGAGGCTGGCAACACATTTATTACAACAGGTGGTTCAGTCCCTTACATCACGGCGGCATAGTGGGCACGGGAGCGCCACTGCCACGAGAAACAACACAAAAGCTAAAGACCAAACTACAACGGCGAAGGCTTCTAAGGCCTCATCAGAGTACCACGCCATGGAAGCTCTCTGTGGCGACCCTGAGTCCACAGGCATGGTTGGGTGCAGGACAGCGACCTACTCGACGTCCTCGGGAACGAAGTCGGGATCCTCCTCTGAAAAAAAACAGTTAATTAAGCAAGGGTGAGTACATACGTACTCAACAAGTTCAACCCCACCCACGGAGGGGCTTATAAGCAGGTCATGCACGGGATATATCACGGATCAGGATAAGGTTTATTTTACAAACACATTTACTCATGCAGGGGTTTGCTTTCGAAAAGGTTTTCGCAAACAATTTTTATAACTCAGTTGTTTTGTGAAAACCAAACGAAGACTACCGGACTCCCCGTCCGCCGTAGCCCAGGCACACAGCCACACACTTTGCCAGAAGACAACCCACGCCATGAAAACATCCCAAACCCAAACACTAGTTTTGTGACCCCACCGTGACTCGTCCAATACCGTGGACACGGCTATTCGAATAGGTTTTACACTCTGCAGAGGTTGTACATCTTTACCCACAAGTAGGGTACCGCCACACGAACACCTTAGTGCCGGCGCGGATCCTATCAAAGCCATTACCCACCTTAGCTAACCCTACGAGCCACCACGGGAGCAACCAAGGGGTTATCTCACGTAACCAGGGCGTACCTCACACAGATCGTACCCCTACTCCTTGATCTCCCGCTGCTCACCCGCACTCCTGATGGCAAGTAGATTAACTAGTGGGATTTATGCTAAGCCGTTGCCACATACAACGGTCGAGTGGTAGTACGATAATTGGGTCAGGTGAGATGTCACGCAATCCGGTCCTTAACGACAAGATGGACATCTCCAACACGCTCAACCACAAAGGTACGAGCTCACCCATACTCCTGACACACGCGTCCATCCCGTCTACCCAGTTCTTTACTCATTTTCCAAAATATCCCACTCCCATTTTTAAAGCACTCACACATTTTAAAGAAATCATTTAGGGCAATCAAAGATCAATCATAGCAATCAAGGGTGGCTATCCTACCGGGTTTTAACAGTAAAACAATATGCAATTTATAAAACGGGTCATAGGGTTGTATTTATAAAACTGGGATTAAAGCATGCATCAAAGGATGAGATTGAACTTGCCGTCTTCGAAGTCTTCGGGAAGTGCCGGCTCGGCGCTCGGGATCTCGGGCTCTTGCTCGCAGTAGTCGGCTCCGATCTCCGGCTCGAAGTACCTTCCTTCGTCTACTCCGTCGGCTATAGAGCACACATAGGCAAGCAGGCAATATTAGCACACATAATTCCGGCCGAGCTCGAGGAGGGAAAATGAGCGGAGGGGGGTATATATAAGTCCTAGGAAGGGTTTGGTTCGGCGGGGGGGTACTACTGGGAAGGTGTGGTGAAATCGGGAAATGAATCGAGAGGTTAAAGGGCTAAGGACCTATTAGTAATTTATATTAATGGAAACAGGGGTGTTTATGGTAATATAAATTTGGTTAGGGCCTGATTGTAAGTTGTTTAGGGCTTGACAGAATTTATTTTACAAATAAACCTTAACCTAGGGGCTGTTTCGGAAAGAAAAAGAGAGAGAAAGAATAGTAAAGGGGCTCGGTGGGGGAAAGGAGGAAGGGCAGGGGGTTTTTGGCAAAACCGCCCTTTCCTTCCCCTTCCTCGGTCCAGGTCAGAGAAGGGGGAAGGGGCAGCTCGGGGGCGGCCGGCCGGCGACGGGCGGCGACCTCCAGGGGCCTGACGGCGGCCGGGGGCAGGGGGAAAAGGAGGCGGAGGGCGAGGGCTTCTCATCCCCGTGCTCACCTTTGGCTAGGACGGTGCGAGGGACCGGATCGGCGGGCGGCGGCGGACCGGTGGTGCTGGCCTACGGTGGTGGCTCGGTGTGGTCGTGCAGCGAGGCAATGGAGGGATTGCGGTGGCTTGGTGGTGCGGCGAGAACGGGGCAGGGCTATTTATAGCCGGAGCGAGGTCGGTTCGGGGAAGATTTTTGTGCACACCGGTGCTCCGGCGAGGTCGACTCCGGCGAGCTCGAGCAGCTTCGCGAGGCGCCCGGTGACACGACGTCTCGGCGGCGGCGGCAGGTCAACACATGCAGGGGGGTTAGGCCGGCCGTGGTGGCAGCGGCGTCAACCCGTCGACGCGACGGCTCGGAGTAATGGCGGCCGGCCGCGTTCTGGTAGTCGGCTGGTACCGGCGACCCGGCCAGGCGCGGGCCCGCGGTGGCGTGAGGAGGAGGGTGTTCTTGCCGGCTTGGAGGCGTGCTGGGGGGGCGGCGTGCAGGCGTGCGGGCCCTGGGTCAACGGCGCCAGGGGCGCCGGTCGGGGGCACGCGCAGTCCTGTCCGCGGGAGGAAGAAGAAGGAAGGGAGGGAGAGAGAAGAAAGAAAGGGGAAAGGGAAAAAAGAAAAGAGGAAAAGGAAAAAGGAAAGGAGAAAAGAAAAAGGAAGAGAAGAAAGAAAAGGAAGGAAGAAAAGGGAAAAGAAAAATAGAAAAAGGGAGAAAAAGAAATTGGGAAAGATTTAGAAAATTAGGGAAAATTGTTAGGGAAAAATAGAGGAAGGGTTTTGCGGGATTTTTCCGATTTCCGGGCGTCGGCGCGTTTTCCGGGACGGCGGTGATGGCGAGGCGGGCCGGCCGGCGGGACCGCGGCGTTGGGAAGGCGCGCGTGGGTGCTGGTCCGGGTGCGGGCGGTGCCGGCGGGATTCGTGGCACGCGCGCCGGGGGTAAGAGGGGGAGGCGGTGACTAGGGTTTGAGAGGGGGTAATTGAGCTCAGCTGGACAGTTTTGAAAACACGCACGATTTATTAGGTGATTTATTTGGAGCTAAAAACGCGGGCGTTACAAACCTACCCCACTTAAAATGAATCTCGTCCTCGAGATTCGGCTAGTTCCCGAACAGGTGAGGAAACTCTTTCCTCAACGAGTCCTCTCGTTCCCAAGTAGCTTCTTCTACTCCGTGTCTGCTCCATTGGACTCTGCATACCCGTACTTCTGATGTCCTTGTCCTTTTGACCACTGTGTCCAAAATCTTGACGGGCACCTCCTGATACCTAAGATCTGGCTGTAAGTCAATTGTTTCCACCGGCACTCGTTTTTCTTCGATCACTCTCAAACACCTCCGCAGCTGGGAAACGTGGAACACGGGATGTATATCCGCCATTTCCTCTGGTAGCTTCAACCGGTATGCTACTGCTCCAACTCTCTTCAGTACTTTGTACGGTCCAATGTACCGAGGGGCTAACTTCCCGTGCACCTGAAATCTCCGAGTTCCTCGGATAGGTGAGACCTTGAGATAAGCAAAGTCTCCTGGACTGAAGCTTACTTCTCGCCTCTTCCTATCTGCATAGCTCTTTTGTCGAGACTGGGCGGCCTTCAATTTTTCTCGGATCTCAGCTACTCGTTCCTCGGCTTCCTTTATAAGTGTGGGTCCCACCAAGGCACGTTCTCCTACTTCTGACCACATTAAAGGCGTTCTGCATTTTCTCCCATATAGGGCTTCAAATGGTGACATGCCTAGGCTGGCTTGATAACTGTTGTTGTACGAAAACTCTGCATATGGTAGGCTCTGTTCCCAATCTTTGCCATAGGTAAGGACACATGCTCTCAACATGTCTTCCATAATCTGATTCACCCTCTCAGTCTGTCCGTCCGTCTGCGGGTGATAAGCTGAACTAAAATCCAACTTGGTTCCCATAGATTTATGCAAACTTTCCCAGAACCTAGAGGTGAACTGAGTCCCTCTATCTGAAACTATCCTGCTAGGTACTCCATGCAGCTTCACTATGTTTGCGATATATAGCTTGGCCAGCTTCTCTCCGTCATAATTATTTCGTACGGGTATGAAGTGAGCGACTTTAGTGAGTCGGTCTACTATTACCCATATGGAATCATGTCCCTTCTGAGTCCTTGGCAAGCCTACTACAAAGTCCATGCCTATCTCATCCCACTTCCATACTGGGATGGGTAAGGGTTGCAACAGTCCAGCGGGCTTCTGGTGTTCCGCCTTAATCCTCTGACAAGTGTCACAGTGGGCGACGAACTGTGCAATGTCTGCTTTCATCCCATTCCACCAATACTTCTGTTTTACGTCCATGTACATCTTGGTGGATCCCGGGTGAATGGAGTATGCTGAGTTGTGTGCCTCATCCATGATGGTCTGTCGAAAATCTCCACCTTCGGGCACGCATATCCTGTTTTTGTACCACAGGGTGCCTTGGTCATCTACCCTGAAGTCAGGGGCCTTGTTCTCTCCGGTATGCTTGCGGATCTTCATCAGATTTTCATCGGTCTCTTGGGCTTTCCGGATCTTTTCCTCTATGGTAGGCTGAACACTTAGCTGGCGGACGTAGCCTTGGGGGACGATGTGTACGTTGAGCCGTGCCATCTCCTCTTGCAATTGGGCACTCTTGGGTGCTGCCTTCTCGTAGGTTTTCCGGCTTAGGGCATCTGCTACTACATTGGCCTTCCCCGGGTGGTAGTGAATCTCTAGGTTATAGTCCTTGACTAGCTCTAGCCACCTTCTTTGCCTTAGGTTCAGGTCGGGCTGGGTGAAGATGTACTTTAGACTCTTGTGGTCTGTGTAGATTTCACACTTGTTCCCGATCAGGTAGTGTCTCCAGATCTTCAGGGCATGCACTACGGCTGCAAACTCCAGATCATGGGTGGGGTAATTCTGCTCATGGGGTTTGAGCTGACGGGAGGCATATGCCACCACCTTCCCATCTTGCATGAGAACACATCCCAACCCTTGTCGGGAGGCGTCGCAATACACGACAAAGTCCCGTTGAATGTCTGGCAGGGTCAGCACTGGGGCTGTGGTCAACCTCTTCTTCAACTCTTGGAAACTTCTCTCGCAGGCCTCGGTCCAGTTGAACTTCTTCTCCTTCTTGAGCAGCTCTGTCATGGGCCGGGCGATCTTGGAGAATCCCTCGATAAATCTCCGGTAGTACCCTGCTAAACCTAGGAAACTCCTGATCTCGCTCACGTTGGTCGGTTGCTGCCAGTTGGAGACTGTCTCAACTTTCCCGGGGTCTACAGCTACTCCTTCTGCAGTCAGAATATGCCCAAGGAAGGATATTTTCTCTAGCCAAAATTCACACTTGCTGAACTTGGCGTATAGCTTGTGTGCCCTCAACTTTCCCAGCACTACTCGAAGGTGTTGTTCATGCTCCTCCATGCTCTTGGAGTAAACAAGTATGTCGTCAATGAAGACTACGACAAACTTGTCCAACTCTTCCATGAATACCTTATTCATGAGGTTCATGAAGTATGCTGGTGCATTGGTTAGTCCAAAGGACATCACCGTGAACTCATACTGCCCGTAGCGAGTGACAAAGGCGGTCTTGGGGATGTCACTTTCCCTAATCTTGAGCTGGTGGTACCCTGATCTTAGATCCACCTTCGAGAAATACTTGGCTCCCTTCAGTTGGTCAAACAGGTCATCTATTCTGGGAAGAGGGTACTTGTTTTTAATAGTGACCTCGTTTAGCGAGCGATAGTCCACGCACATCCTCATGCTCTTATCCTTCTTCTCCACGAAAAGCACTGGGGCTCCCCATGGTGATGAGCTTGGTCGGATGAACCCATTTCGCTGAAGTTCTCTTAGCTGCTTCTTTAACTCTGCCAATTCAGGGGCTGCCATCCTATAGGGCCTCTTGGCTATGGGAGAGGTTCCGGGAATAAGGTCGATAACAAACTCTATATCCCTATCTGGTGGCATTCCGGGGAGTTCTTCGGGAAATACATCTGGGTACTCCCGTACTACTGGGATTTCTTCTAGGGACTTGGCCTCCATGCTAAAGACCATTATGTCTGGTCTGCTTCCTCGGGTACGGCAGGTTACTTGCACTCCATCTGGGTTGGTTAGGTGTACCACCTTATCGGCACAACTTATAAGGCCGTGGTGAAGGCTTAACCAGTCCATCCCAAGAATCACATCTATCCCTCTGGACTTCAGTACTACCAGGTCCGCTAGGAACTCTACCCCACTTAAAATTATTCTCACCCGGGAGCAGCCCAGTTGACACTTAATGTCACCTCCGGGTGTTCGAGTTAATAGGGGTGTTTTTAGTAGTACTGTAGGTATGTTGTGTTTTTCCACAAAACTTGAGGATATGAATGAATGTGATGCTCCGGAATCAAATAATATGGTTGCCAAGACTGAGTTGACCAGGAACTCACCGAGCACTACGCCTTGTGCTTCTTGAGCCTCCTGTGCGTTGATGTGGTTGACGCGGGCTCGTCCATAAGACTGCTGGGGCTGCCTCATCTGCTGGTTGTTATTGCCGAAGTTGTTGTTGTTGCTGCGAACTGGCACGTGGTTGGCTCCAGATACAACCGATCTCGGCCCATTCACTGAGTTGGAGAAGGCTGAAGCTGTTGGCTTTTTGGCATATGGGCAATTGGCGATGAAGTGTCCGGTCTCACGGCAGTTGAAACACACCCTGGAGTTGTTGTTGTTGTTGTTGTTGTTGGCAGTGACCTGGCTAGTGTTGCTCTGTGAAGGCTTCATGGTGTTCTGGTTGTTGTACGGTTTGAACTGGGTTCTGGGGCCTTGAGAGCCCGTGGCTTGGGACTGGGTTCTGTACTGCATGGGGGCTTGGAATCTGGACATGGGGTGTCCGAAGCTTCTCTGCCTCTGGGAACGTTCCTGCTGTTGAGCCTTGTGCTCCATAAACTTGCGCTTGTTTTCTTTCTTCTCCTCTGCTTTGGCTCTTTCTGTGAGGATGGCCATGTTCATAAGTGTGTTGAAATCAGGGTAGATCTGAGGGGTAAGCAGAGTCCTTAGCTCCGGAGTCAAGCCCTTCTTGAACATCTCCTGCTTCTTGGAGTCCTTGTCCACTTCTTCTGGGGCATAACGAGCCAGCTCTATGAACTGGTAGGTGTATTCCTCCACGGACTTGTTGCCTTGGCGAAGTTCACGGAACTCGTCTGCCTTGCGCTTTAGTGTGGCTTCTGGGATGTGGTAGCGACGAAACTCTTCCACGAACTCATCCCAAGTGATGGCGGAGGGATCTTTGGCCGCTGCACAGTAGTTTTCCCACCAGGCTAAGGCTGTTCCGGTGAGCTGGTGGGTGGCCAAAAGAACTTTGTCTCGATCCTCACAGTTGAATGGCTCTAGTTCCCTCAGGATGGCCCTTAACCAGTCATCTGCATCCAAGGGATTCACGGATCCGCCGAACGTGGGTGGCTTTGTCCGGAGGAATTCTATCAGCTTCTCATTCATGCCCAGAACACGGGGCTTTGGGCGGGTGATGGCATTGGCTATGGCTTCCAGCAACAGGGTCTGGTTAGCCAATACTTGCGCCAGGTCTACGGCAGGTGGTGGTGGAGGCGGAACCATGTTTTCTCCTCCATTCTCGTCCTGATACACTTCTTGGTCGTTAGGGCGCTCCCTTCGTCCTGCATGCGATCCCTCCGCATTTGGGTCCATACGACCGGAGCCTTGGAAACTCCCAGCGGGACGCCTTGAAACCATCTGTAGGGGCGCGGGTTTCTATAAGATTTTAGGTGATGTTTAAGTTGATTAAGACGGGCTTTTGAAAAGACAGGATCTGACTCCTGCCGTCAAGCACACAACAAGCACACATGACACACAAGCACAACCAACTTCATTTCAACCATGAGAGGAGGATACATCCCGAACTACTCGACCGGTACAACGCTGGTACACTACACGACAAGGCACTACGACAAAAACTAAGGGTGCGGCTCTAAGCTCGGACCAGCACGGCTTCAATCCTTGGCAAGGGCCTCTGGGGCATGCTACTCGCGGGGCGAGCCATCTTCTGGGGCGGAGTGTGCTTCCAGCGGAATGAGCAGCTCATCGCCGTCATCATCCTGGGGGTTCCCGTCTTCTTGGGGCTGGGCGGAAGTTCCTCCTTCGACGGTTGATGTTGGTTGCTCGGCAGCTACAGACGGCGTTGGGGTCTCAGGAACTCCTCCCCATCCTATGAGGGGTGTCCCAATTAGGACTTGTGCTTCTCCCACAGCCGGGACGGGTGTTCCACTGTTGGTCCATTCCTGTATGCGCTGATCCTGGATTCGCCTGAGGCTTTCATGGGCAACGGCTTCACTGCTTATGGCGGCTGCGGTCCTTGCTTCTGCTTGGGCCACTCGGACTTGGTGCATCCTCACTGTGACTTCAGCTTGCTCGGCCCGACTGATTTGCTCCCTCAAGTGCTTGGCTTGGTCATCGAAGAGCTTATCCAGGGAGACAAGGTAGGCAACTACGTGGTACAGCAGGTCTTCTTGGTGGCGGCGTCGTTCCAGGTTTCTCATGCGGGCCTGCCAAACTGGGGTTCTGATGGCGGGAGGAAAATACCTCATCGGTGTGGGGACGAGGTGTTCCTCGTAGATCCTGCACAGGTAACGGAGAGTTTTCCGGAGGGCCAAGGGATAGGTATCCCGATGTCGAAAACCTGTGGCGGTCACGCGCCACGGCTCGACGTTGGGGTAGCGGGTGCTTCTGGCGATGGAGAGGACCACCCTACAGCGAAGAGTGCCGAGTTGTTCGTACTCTCTACTGTAGTACCTTGGGCGCTCAGTGATACCGAGGCGCTCCAGGGAGTTGATAAGAAGGCGAGCAAAACCAGGCTCCTCCTGGCACACGCCTTGGGTCCATCCATCTTCGGCCATCTGAAAACAAGGGTAGAGTTGAACAAGTTGTGCAAAGGGTACAAAAGATAGATAGTTTTATTTATTCACAAAGGTTGGGTACACTCCTCAGGGGTACACTTATTATTATGACGATAGTTCTAGCCTAGGCGTTCCATACTCTTCTTATGGGGATTCTTCCTCAGGCTGAAAGCGACGCTTCTTCGGTGGAAGATCTTGTTCCAACATCACATCCTCGGTCTGGGTTCCCTTATCCCAGTGGGTTTCTTCGGGTTCATCCTCCATCAACCCAGCTTCTTCTCTTCTCCTACGTTCCTTGTGGAGCTCATCCCATAGGTTCTTGTGGAATACTTCAGAGCGTTCCCTTTCTCTGGCGTAGTCCCGCTCCATGTTGCGTAGCTCAACTTCCGCCATGGTTGTCTTAATCCTTTCCAGCTCTATCCTTTGCTCCGCTCTTTCCGCTCTGTCAATCTGTTGCTTCAGTTGCTGGGCTTGCTCCTGGTAGAGGTGGTCTAGGCCTCTGAGGTAGATGGTCAGGTGAGAAATCGTATCTTCTAGGTCTTCTTCTTCTCTTCCGAGTCCTCTCATCCGGGCGATCCATGAGCGTCCTCTTCCTCCAGAGGGTGGGAAAAATCCCATCGGGGTCCGTCGAAGGTGTTGCCTATAGACCACTCGTAGGCGTCGCAGGGCTTTCCGAGCAGCCTTTGGGTAGGTGTCAGCGAAGCGAAACCCAGTGGCGGAGACGAACCAAGGTTCTATGTCGGGGTAGAGCGTGCTTCTTCCCACGAAGATCAGCAGCTTACACCGAAGGGTGCCGTAGCGTTCGTACTCCCGATAGACGAACTCCGGCGGACCCCTTACTCCGACGCGTTCTAAGCTGAGTAGCAACAGGTTAGGGAGGCCAGGCTGGACAGGGCAGACTCCTCCGTTCCATTCGGGGTTAGCCATCTGGAATCAGGCAAGGATCAAGGTAAAGATTTTGGAAAAGATGAGCTTAGCAAAGGAAAAAATTAGAGAGGGCCAGAGGAGGTCTCGCATCCTAGGGGTCGTATCCTACGGCCAACCTACGGCTCTGATACCACCTGAAGCGTCCCCTCATCAGAGGTGACTAAATGTGACATAAATACCAGTCCCAGGAGGCTGGCAACACATTTATTACAACAGGTGGTTCAGTCCCTTACATCACGGCGGCATAGTGGGCACGGGAGCGCCACTGCCACGAGAAACAACACAAAAGCTAAAGACCAAACTACAACGGCGAAGGCTTCTAAGGCCTCATCAGAGTACCACGCCATGGAAGCTCTCTGTGGCGACCCTGAGTCCACAGGCATGGTTGGGTGCAGGACAGCGACCTACTCGACGTCCTCGGGAACGAAGTCGGGATCCTCCTCTGAAAAAAACAGTTAATTAAGCAAGGGTGAGTACATACGTACTCAACAAGTTCAACCCCACCCACGGAGGGGCTTATAAGCAGGTCATGCACGGGATATATCAAGGATCAGGATAAGGTTTATTTTACAAACACATTTACTCATGCAGGGGTTTGCTTTCGAAAAGGTTTTCGCAAACAATTTTTATAACTCAGTTGTTTTGTGAAAACCAAACGAAGACTACCGGACTCCCCGTCCGCCGTAGCCCAGGCACACAGCCACACACTTTGCCAGAAGACAACCCACGCCATGAAAACATCCCAAACCCAAACACTAGTTTTGTGACCCCACCGTGACTCGTCCAATACCGTGGACACGGCTATTCGAATAGGTTTTACACTCTGCAGAGGTTGTACATCTTTACCCACAAGTAGGGTACCGCCACACGAACACCTTAGTGCCGGCGCGGATCCTATCAAAGCCATTACCCACCTTAGCTAACCCTACGAGCCACCACGGGAGCAACCAAGGGGTTATCTCACGTAACCAGGGCGTACCTCACACAGATCGTACCCCTACTCCTTGATCTCCCGCTGCTCACCCGCACTCCTGATGGCAAGTAGATTAACTAGTGGGATTTATGCTAAGCCGTTGCCACATACAACGGTCGAGTGGTAGTACGATAATTGGGTCAGGTGAGATGTCACGCAATCCGGTCCTTAACGACAAGATGGACATCTCCAACACGCTCAACCACAAAGGTACGAGCTCACCCATACTCCTGACACACGCGTCCATCCCGTCTACCCAGTTCTTTACTCATTTTCCAAAATATCCCACTCCCATTTTTAAAGCACTCACACATTTTAAAGAAATCATTTAGGGCAATCAAAGATCAATCATAGCAATCAAGGGTGGCTATCCTACCGGGTTTTAACAGTAAAACAATATGCAATTTATAAAACGGGTCATAGGGTTGTATTTATAAAACTGGGATTAAAGCATGCATCAAAGGATGAGATTGAACTTGCCGTCTTCGAAGTCTTCGGGAAGTGCCGGCTCGGCGCTCGGGATCTTGGGCTCTTGCTCGCAGTAGTCGGCTCCGATCTCCGGCTCGAAGTACCTTCCTTCGTCTACTCCGTCGGCTATAGAGCACACATAGGCAAGCAGGCAATATTAGCACACATAATTCCGGCCGAGCTCGAGGAGGGAAAATGAGCGGAGGGGGGTATATATAAGTCCTAGGAAGGGTTTGGTTCGGCGGGGGGGTACTACTGGGAAGGTGTGGTGAAATCGGGAAATGAATCGAGAGGTTAAAGGGCTAAGGACCTATTAGTAATTTATATTAATGGAAACAGGGGTGTTTATGGTAATATAAATTTGGTTAGGGCCTGATTGTAAGTTGTTTAGGGCTTGACAGAATTTATTTTACAAATAAACCTTAACCTAGGGGCTGTTTCGGAAAGAAAAAGAGAGAGAAAGAATAGTAAAGGGGCTCGGTGGGGGAAAGGAGGAAGGGCAGGGGGTTTTTGGCAAAACCGCCCTTTCCTTCCCCTTCCTCGGTCCAGGTCAGAGAAGGGGGAAGGGGCAGCTCGGGGGCGGCCGGCCGGCGACGGGCGGCGACCTCCAGGGGCCTGACGGCGGCCGGGGGCAGGGGGAAAAGGAGGCGGAGGGCGAGGGCTTCTCATCCCCGTGCTCACCTTTGGCTAGGACGGTGCGAGGGACCGGATCGGCGGGCGGCGGCGGACCGGTGGTGCTGGCCTACGGTGGTGGCTCGGTGTGGTCGTGCAGCGAGGCAATGGAGGGATTGCGGTGGCTTGGTGGTGCGGCGAGAACGGGGCAGGGCTATTTATAGCCGGAGCGAGGTCGGTTCGGGGAAGATTTTTGTGCACACCGGTGCTCCGGCGAGGTCGACTCCGGCGAGCTCGAGCAGCTTCGCGAGGCGCCCGGTGACACGACGTCTCGGCGGCGGCGGCAGGTCAACACATGCAGGGGGGTTAGGCCGGCCGTGGTGGCAGCGGCGTCAACCCGTCGACGCGACGGCTCGGAGTAATGGCGGCCGGCCGCGTTCTGGTAGTCGGCTGGTACCGGCGACCCGGCCAGGCGCGGGCCCGCGGTGGCGTGAGGAGGAGGGTGTTCTTGCCGGCTTGGAGGCGTGCTGGGGGGCGGCGTGCAGGCGTGCGGGCCCTGGGTCAACGGCGCCAGGGGCGCCGGTCGGGGGCACGCGCAGTCCTGTCCGCGGGAGGAAGAAGAAGGAAGGGAGGGAGAGAGAAGAAAGAAAGGGGAAAGGGAAAAAAGAAAAGAGGAAAAGGAAAAAGGAAAGGAGAAAAGAAAAAGGAAGAGAAGAAAGAAAAGGAAGGAAGAAAAGGGAAAAGAAAAATAGAAAAAGGGAGAAAAAGAAATTGGGAAAGATTTAGAAAATTAGGGAAAATTGTTAGGGAAAAATAGAGGAAGGGTTTTGCGGGATTTTTCCGATTTCCGGGCGTCGGCGCGTTTTCCGGGACGGCGGTGATGGCGAGGCGGGCCGGCCGGCGGGACCGCGGCGTTGGGAAGGCGCGCGTGGGTGCTGGTCCGGGTGCGGGCGGTGCCGGCGGGATTCGCGGCACGCGCGCCGGGGGTAAGAGGGGGAGGCGGTGACTAGGGTTTGAGAGGGGGTAATTGAGCTCAGCTGGACAGTTTTGAAAACACGCACGATTTATTAGGTGATTTATTTGGAGCTAAAAACGCGGGCGTTACACTATCCAAGGCGTGCCCGCTCATCTCTGGCTGCGCAGCACGGCTCAGGAGATCTTGGGCTCCTCTTGTGTTCTACTTGCTTTGGCGCCGGAGACGGAGTCCAAGGCCACCCTGAAGAAGTTTTTCGTCACAGTCGGTTGTCTGCATCCTGATCTCGTTCCAAACGAGAAGGTTATGTGGGCCCCCCTTCCGGTCTATTCCAGGCACCCGCAGCCAGGTTACTACTACAGGGCAGTTATTGATATTCTCGAGGTCGCGGTCGTCGGTTCTGAGATCCACCCACCACCACCACCACTACAAGAAAATCGTTGACTAGTGACGCAACCACATTTTAGCATCATTGATTTATGACGTTCCTGGCTGATCTCGTCATAATATTTCACTTCCGAGCAAATTTAGTGACAAAAAAACTTTCATCATTACGGTTGGTACTGTAGCCGGGCTTTCACTGTTTCATGTTGTTTTGTGACGCCATAAGCTCTGCAAAAACGTCATAAACCAACATCGGTCCCACATGTAAGCATTATTTTAAAAATAGAGTGTTCCAAGTCGTCATAAAATTTAGTTGGGTCCCACATGTAAGCATTTTTTTCGAAAATAGAGTGTTCCAAGTCGTCATAAATTTTTCCAGGGTCCCACATGTAAGCATTTTCGCCATGTCAGCGGCGTCATAAACCAACTGTGGTCCCACATGTAAGCATTATTTTAAAAATAGAGTGTTCCAAGTCGTCATAAAATTCAGTTGGGTCCCACATGTAAGCATTTTTTTCAAATCTTTAATATAAATTAGTAATTCGCAGGCGAAACGCTTCACTGCCTTCTCAAAGACTCTTGACTTTTGCTACGCGCAGATCTGCAACGGCTCGTGGTAGGAATGGCGGATTCTGGCGGTGATGAGAGGGTGGTTTATGCGCCACCTCCCGGCTACGAGTTCATGAAACAGGACGACAAGGTCAGTCCTCTGGTTTGAGCCACTATATTTTCCCCTATCGACCTAGGGATGGGGATTTCTAGATTTGGGGATCTAGAGGATGAATGACCATATACAATAGATTCATATTTCATCATACACTCAGATTTGAATTGCAATTGGTGTTAGAAGTTGATTCAGTTAGTTTTCAGTTTGCATCGTTTGATGATTGATAGGTTCTTGTATTTTTCTAGCTTCTGGAGGTGCTTGAATCCACTGAATAGCTGAGTTGATTTCATCGTACACTCAGATTTGAATTGCAATTGGTGTTAGAAGTTGATTCAGTTAGTTTTCATTTTGCATAGTTTGATGGATTGATAGGTTCTTGTATATTTTTCTAGCTTCTGGAGGTGCTTGAATCCACTAAAGCTGAGCTGCAGAAGGTGAAGAGAGACCTGCAAGAACAACAAGTCAGCGAGCTCAAGTCACTGCAATAGGGTCTAAATTACAAGCACCTGTATGAGCAATCGTTACAGCAGCAGAATGAACAACTGAAAGAGATTAATCAATTGCTGCAACAGGAGAAAGACCAGCTGAATCAAATGGCATTGTTACAGCAGGAGAACATTGCCCTGATGGAAGAGCTGATGAAGGACCGATTAGGCGAACCAGAGAGGGGGGGAGTGAATGGGAGCCGATAAAAATTCTTCTCGAAGGAGATGAGAACTCCAACAAGACGAACACGGCTTCCAATTAACGTCTCCGACTCAACTACCCAAGCTGGCCAAGACCACGCAGCCACTGGAGTGCTACTGGTCCTAGGAACCAACAACCACCTTCAAGGACTCGAGAACGCAGCGGAACACCAACTCGAGCACCACTGACCTACACCGGTCAGCCCGGTGAGCAGCACCGGTCAGACCGGTCCCTGCTGGGAAAAACTGGGAACTTCCACAGAAGGCCCCTACACCGGTCAGGCCGATGTAGCTCACCGATCAGACCGGTTCAAGCCAGGAAACCCCAAATCCACCAAACAGGCCTACCAAGCTCCAAACTGACCCAAACTCGAAACAGCAGCAACACGGGACTACAACGAACTCACCAGAACGTTCACCCGAGGCAAAACCCACAGAGCCTCTGCACCGGTCAGACCGGTGAGCAGCACCGGTCAGACCGGTCAGGCTGGGCCGCTCGGGGATGAACAGCACCCGCGGGTCAACTCCCCCAAACCAACTCCCGATCTCCCGAATCGCTCCACGGATTTGTGCAAGACTTTGAGGATAGTAGGAACACCTCATGGGCACACCATAGCCAAGATTTGGTCCATCAAAACTTGCTAAATCAAGAGGAATCGAAGAAATCCTACCAAGAACGCCTCTAACCCTAGAGTCACGAAAACCCCAAAATCGAGCCCCTTTGCTCACGGATTTGGGAGGGGGATCAAAGGGAAAAGAACCACGAAGGGTTCATGCATACATCCCCCACCAAATCCCAAAGAGAAAGGCCTCGAAATCGCTCCAAGAAAATCGCCAAGAAAGGGCTCCGAAAATCACCAAAAAGGAGAAACGGGAAAGACACATCCAAGCCTTGAGGAACCACGCCGAATCATCTATACATACCAAAGAGGTTCATACAAGGTCTAGCTTGCCGCCCAATCATCCTTCCCTCTCACAAGATCTCACCATGAAGCTCTCAAGCTAGTCCTAAGAAAATCCTAAGGAAAATAGGAAAACCAAATGAGCTAGGGTTCCAAGAGATGGCTGCCATCCTCTCACCACTTGGGTTATATGGAGGCAACTGAAAGACGAAAATACCCTTACTAGATAACTCGGGATACATGCCCCTCAAGGGCGAATTCAAAAATCTTTGTCTTCGCTCCATCGGACGGATGCCCAGCGACCGCAAACTTGCTTAGCCTCGACGCAAGCCTTGCGATCCCGACGCGTGTCCTCCGCTTTGAAGATTTCGGACTGCGTCGTCGCACACCGGTCAGACCGGTCAGACCCACCGGTCAGACCGGTCTGGAGCTGCTGCACCTCTGTCTTCGGTTCTTCAGTCTTGGCTTTGTGGATCAACCAAGGAACCAGTGGTTTTCTGGTGAACCACCGAAAACCCCGCGAACTCGGTGTAGCCTCCGCCAATCACCACTCATGACTCGGCTCCCACGTAGTCCCGGCTCGACCTTGGTTTTGAGGCTCAACCAAGAAACCGTCCATGACTTCATCTTGCCGTTCTGGCCACCATGCGGCCCGCACTTGACCCTGTTGGCCACCGGGTCCCTCGAACCAAGCCTACTTGTCTTCTCCACACCTGGAGGCCTCACCGGCAACGACCTTTCGCACTTGTTCTTCACCTGCACCTGCACCAGTCAAGCCGCAACCTGCACCTGCAATACTTAGCCAAGAATCAGTCCACACCACGTTGTCAATCACTCATCACACCAGGAAGCGACCATCCACCGGTCCTCGAACCACACCTGGCTCTCAATCTCCCCCTTGATGAGTGCATTGACAACACACACGTTTTGGTAACCAAGAGAAAAGGAAAAGAAAAGAAACGACTAAAAGAAACTCCAACAAGCGATCGAAAGCCAAAGAAAGGCAAAGAGCAAGATCACTTGAAGAAGACAAGTCTCGGACCCCTTAGGCAAGGGCAACGGCTCGACACATCCGAGACAAAACCATGCTCAAGCAAAGAGCACAAGCCAACAATCCAAAGCTCGAAAACCACAAAGAGCTCCACCTGCACACATGCAAGCTCCCCCTGAACCAATGCAACTCCCCCTGGATAAATGCATGCAAACCTCCTCGCAAAACAGAGCAGCTGCTTCAGCTTTGCTCTGACCAGTCAGACCGGTCAACCACACCGGTCTGACCGGTGTGCTAGATCGCCCAGCACCTAAACCTCACACCGGTCAGACCGGTGTGCCTCACCGGTCAGGCCGATGACCACCTGGGAACTGCCCAAGCTCAAAACTAGCTCGAAACCACTTGGAAACCTTCTAAATGCATGCAGCAAGCCAAAACATGCTCAAACTTCTCCCCCTTGTTGACAATGCATGAATCAAGCCAAAAATGCAAAAAATGCAACCTAGAGCTTCTCAAATAGACAAATATCAACAAAGGATGCTACACATGTCCAAATGAGAAAGTTAGATACTCTATAGCTTCGTAATGACATCAACTTCATGATCACCAAGTTTCACAACTATTGGGCGAAGCTAAGATAGAATTGAGCAATTTTGCGAAAAATCACCCTCTCATGAGCAAAGTCCTAAACATGAGCAAAACATGTCAAAATGGCAAAGCCACACAAACTTCATGCTAGGACAACCATTCTAAGCATAAGACCATCATAAACTCCCACAAGCACCTCATGTCATGTCAAAGCATACCGAGCCATG
Organism: Cenchrus fungigraminus; assembly: GCA_036936925.1. Classification (NCBI taxonomy): domain Eukaryota; kingdom Viridiplantae; phylum Streptophyta; class Magnoliopsida; order Poales; family Poaceae; genus Cenchrus; species Cenchrus fungigraminus. Next base: position 25,528,860 of record CM072768.1, read on the forward strand.
TGCTTACTTCTATGTATGAGACCTCTCATTGGTAAGCAACATGCAATGGTTTAGCACCCAAAAGCAAGTAAATTAAGCACATATGACATGGGAGCACATTTTTCAAGCAATTTACATTTCATTTTCAGATTTATAATTGGTACATGAAATGTCTTTGCGACAAAAAGGAACTTATGCCCCTCCACAAGATGAAGCATGGGGGCTAAACATTCATGATAGCAAATGAGCCTTTGGCCCCATATGATCAAAATAAACTATCCAACCACAAATTAAGCATAGCCAAGGCACAAAAACATGTCAAGATCATATAAAGGCATTTACTCACAAAAGAGCATACAAGTGACATTTTTCAAAAGCATAGCCATCAACCATGGATATAAATCAAGATCATCAAGAGCTAAGCCAAACTAACCATAGCTTACCACACTAGCTCACAAAGACATACATATCGTTCCATGGTGAACAATGTATATAGGAGAAGCCTTTCCTAAACAATGCATATGGTACAAAATGCATGCAACCTAAGATACAAAGATGCCTATACATCATGTTACATATGCCATGCCAAATGCAAGAAGTGCACAAAGGAAAGCTATACATATGCTACAAAGGAGCTCCCACACACCAACTCAAGAAATCAAACACACACCAAGCTCCCCCCGCAAACGAGTGAAAGTTGCTTGATCTAGGGGTTTGGTGAAAATATCGGCTAGTTGGTCATGTGTGGGTACATGGATCAAAGCGATTTTTTCCTTTCTCTACGTTGTCTCTCAGAAAATGATACCTCACTTCTATGTGCTTGGTTTTGGAATGTAGCACTGGGTTCTTTGCAACGCTTATGGCACTGGTGCTATCATATTGAAGTGGGACATGGGTATACTCCTCACCAAAGTCACTCATGGTGTATGTGATCCAAAGGAGCTGAAAGCAACAACTAGCTGCGGCCACATACTCTGCCTCGGTAGTGGATTGAGCAACACTTGACTGTTTGCGGGAAGACCAAGACACCAAAGAAGAACCCAAGAACTGGCAAGTCCCAGAAGTGGACTTCCTATCCAACCGACACCCGGCAAAATCCGCATCTGAAAATCCATGAAGCGCCAAAGAAGAAGATGCAGAGTACCAAAGGCCGAAGTCGGGAGTGTGTCGCAAATACCTGAAAATGCGCTTGACTGCTTGCCGATGCGAAGTCCTCGGAGACGCTTGAAAACGAGCGCACAGACATACCGAGAATTGGATGTCCGGCCTCATCGCCGTCAAGTAGAGGAGTGACCCGATCATGCTCCGGTACTCCTTCTGGTCCACGTGTTCACCTTCCTCGTCCGCATCAAGAGCTGTAGTCGTACTCATAGGCGTCGCCATGGCCTTGGAGTCCTCCATCTTGAACTTCCTCACAATGTCCTTGGTGTACTTAGCTTGGTGCACAAATGTTCCTTCCTTTGATTGCTTGATTTGTAGCCCGAGGAAGAACTGCAACTCCCCATCATGCTCATCTCAAATTCCCTGCTCATGTCTTCTGCAAACCTTGCAACAAAAGAGTTAGACAAGCCACCAAAGACAATATCATCCACGTATACCTGCACAATCAGGATATCTCTGCCCTGCCTGAGGAGAAACAAGGTCTGATCAACCTTTCCCATCTCAAACCCTCTCTCAAACAGGAACCCCCTCAACCTACCATACCAAGCTCTAGGCGCCTGCTTCAACCCATACAGCGCCTTTCTCAATTTGTACACCCGGTGAGGGTACTTCTCACTCTCAAACCCCGATGGTTGCCTCACAAACACCTCTTCCTCCAACACACCGTTCAGGAAAGCACTCTTCACATCCATCTGGTACAACTTGAACCCTTTAGCCACGGAAAAGGCTAGAAGGATCCTGATCGCCTCCAAACGAGCTACAGGAGCGAAAGTCTCCTCGTAGTCGATCCCCTCTTTCTGACTGTACCCTTGAGCAACAAGTCTCGACTTGTTCCTCACCACTTCTCCTTTCTCTCCCTCTTTATTTTTCCACACCCATTTTGTCCCAATCGGCTTACACCCTGGAGGAGGGTCAACCAACACCCAAACTTGGTTCCTCTCAAAATTCTCCAACTCCTCATGCATCGAGTTAACCCAATTATGATCAGATAACGCGTGTCCAATGTCTTTGGGCTCAAAGGTGGCAACAAAAGCAGCATGAGCGAAATGAGAATTGTTCTGAACCCTCGACCGTGTAGTACGTTCATTCATGTCGCCGATGATTCTCGAAGCTGGGTGATCCACTTGCACTCGCCGGGGAGGTTCTCGCCTTGATGCTACCTCCCCCTCAACAGCAGCTTCACCTTGATCTGGGTTTGTCGTTGTAGGTGTGGGAGAGGGCCCGTTCACGATCGTCGTCGAAGTAGTAGGTACATGTTCAGCTGCGGGCACCACACCGCCATCTTCATCATCTCCATATTCATGCTCCTCCTCCTGAAAGATCTCCTCACCAAGTTTGTCGTCACCTGCACACTCAAAAACAAGCTGACTACGTGGCTGTGTGTCGTCGAAGGTTACCTCGCAAGTCTCCACGATTTGGTTAGTTTCAAGATTGAGCACACGAAATGCTCTAGAATGAGTTGCATAACCAAAGAAAATGCCATCGACAGACCTAGCCTCGAACTTGTCCAACTTCTTCCCTTTCTTCAGAATGAAGCATTTACAACCAAAGACATGGAAGTGACTCACTTTGGGTGTGCGACCGTGCATCAACTCGTAACAGGTTTTCTTCTTATGAACCCTGAGATAGATCTTGTTCGACACATAGCACGCGGTATTGACCGCCTCAGCCCAGTACCTTCCCGGAGTCCTATGCTCGTCGAGCATCGTCCGAGCCATCTCGCACAAGGTCCTATTTTTTCCTTTACACAACACCATTCTGGGGAGGCGTATACGGACTCGAAAACTGGTGTTCAAGACCCAAGTCATGGCAAAAGGTTTCAAAGCAAGAGTTTTTGAATCCCGAGCCATTGTCACTGCGGATCGCTCGTATGGCATCTCCGTGCCTCTCGTTTCTTAACCTCAAGACAAGATCTCGAACAAAACCAAACGTCTCCCCTTTCTCCTCAAGAAAGAACACCCACGCATACCGAGAGTAGTCGTCCACCACAACAAGGACATACCACTTCCCACCCGCAGATCGCACACGAGCTGGGCCAACAAGGTCCATATGGAGCAGCTCGCATGGACGCTCAGTCATCACATCGGTGAGAGGCGGGTGAGAAGAGGCTACCATCTTGGCATGCCTACACGGCGCACAAACCAACTCTTTCTCAAACCTCAAGCGTGGCAATCCTCGGACCAAATTGAGTTTACTCAAGCGAGACAAAAGGTCAAAGCTCAAGTGACCCAACTTCCTATGACACTTCCACAACTCACTTGAAGAACCAGCCAAAAAGCAATGCTCCACACCAGAAGACTGAGAGAAATCAGCTCGGAACACTTGACCCTCGGGAACGACCATGCAAACAAGGTCCCCTCGAGAATCTAAAATCCGAGAACCACCAGGCCGAAACAACACCTCAAAGCCCTCATCCAACAACTGGGACACAGAAAGCAAATTGAACCCCAGCGATTGAACAAGAGCAACACGCCTGAGAGTGACCTTGTAACTTACCTTGATCTCACCTTCTAATAGCACACGCCCTCGCCCATTGTCCCCAAAGGTGATGTATGTCTTGGACACCACCGGGATGAGACTTGAGAACCACCCCTTGTCTCCGGTCATATGCCTCGAGCAACCGGAGTCAATCAACCAAACGTTCCTCAAGTCTCCCACCTGAAATTCAAAAGCGAGCACGTGAGTGAACAAACGACTCAGCACTGGGGTTAGTACCAAAAGAGTAAAACTAGTGCCGAGCCATTTGCTCCAAAGTGGGGTTAGCACAAACCAAATCATCACGCCTACCAAAGCTACCACCACGAACACCACCACGGTAACCACTACAAGGGAACCAACCCTCTCTAGCTGGAGGAGGACGAAAGCCACGAAAGGAAAACCGTGGATCGTTCCTCCTCTCCATCTCAAAGCTACGACTCCTCCCACCCCCGTATTGAGCACGAGGTGGAGAACGCCTAGCAAACTGACCACCTGCAAATTTTTCAGACCAACCACCAGAACCACGACCACTAGAACCAAACCGAGCATCCTCACGAGCACAAAACCCAACTCGCTGTCTGTCCAGACCTGCACCGGTCTGACCGGTGTAGTGCATCGGTCTGACCGGTGTAGCTCGGCCAGCAGCACCACCTGCTGCCTTCCGGTCACCCCAAGCCGGAACCGTCCTCACAATCGCCTTGGCCCTGGGAATCTGCATACGAGGCTCAGGTACACCATTAGAGGGGTGGTACCTGTCCTTGTTAGCCCACTCTCTAGCCGTTCTCTCCTCACGCTTCCTCTTGAAGCAAAACTCATCCTTGTGACCATCTCTCCCACAATACCCACAATGGAACTTCATGGGCTGTGGCTTAGGCTTTGGCTTGGGTTGGGGTTGCACACTCGGTTTCTCACCCTTCTTCTCTCCTTCCTCACCTTCCTTAGGGCTCACAAACTTCACCGGTTTCTGAAAATCATTTGTTGGGTGAGGGAATATGGGTGGATCTGGAGTAGTGTCAAGTTTGTTTCTGAGATGGTTAGGCTTGGGCTCAAACTTGTTCTTGTATCTGTTTGGTGGTGGGATAGGAATCTCTCCAATTCTCTCAACTCCCTCACCACTGTTCTCTCCAAGCTTGTCAGCCCCAAGTGCCTGACCATCATAGCGTTTGAAAGCTGCTATCATGATACCAAGCTTTGGCTCCTGACCCGACAACCAGCTCATACATTTCCTCAGCTCATCATTCTCATCCTGCAAGCGATCAACATAATGTGCAAGCTCCAAATTCTTAACCGCATGCAATTCACAAGTAGAGCAAGAAGTGGGAATAGGCTCTTTCAACTTAGCCTCAAGCGAAACAGTGTAAGCATGCATCTCATCAATCTTTCCATGCAAAACAGGGCAAGAAGTGCAAGCACCTAGCAAAGCAGGTCTAGACTTAAGCTCAGCCACCTCAACCCTAAGCATATCTAGTTCATCACAAGTAGAAGCATGCTTATCCTTAAGAGCAATAAGATCAGCTAGGTACACAGAGCAATCACAGCAATCAATCTCATCAGAAACCACAGGAGAAGCCTTAAGCGAATCAATCTCAAGCTTAGCATCTAGGTTCTGGGTTTCTAGCTCAGCCACACGGTTCCTAGCATCTTCTAGTGAGGCCCTAAGCTCTTTCCTCATCTTCTTGGCCTCTCTAAGCATGTGATCACGATTATCAAGCAAGTCAACCAACTCATCATTCTCCTTGCGCAAAGAGGAGAGCTCATCACATACCTCGTCCTCGGAGTCGGAGTCCGAGTCACTCTGATGACTCTTCTTGCTGCCGGAGCTACGAGCCATACCGCAGAAGCCATCTCCCGCGAAGTAGCTCAACCCTCTCAAGTTCCTGGATGACTTCTTGTTCTTGCGCCGATCACCTTCATCTTCACTGCTACTCGAGCTCGAGGAAGAGTAGGCAGAGCTGGAGTCGACGTCGCTCGCTCCGACCATCGCTCGGGCCTTCCTGCTGCGGCCGTCCTTCTTCCTCGATCGTCGCTCGTCCTTGTGCTTGTTCTTGTGCTTGTGATCGCGCCTCGATCGGTACTTGTCGTCCTTGTTCGACCGGTGCCTGTAGCCGTCCTTGTAGCTGTCCTTGTTCTCCGTCTTCTCCGGGTAGTCGGCGACGAAGTGTCCGGGCTTGCCACACTGAAAGCACGTCCGTGCTGTCCTCCTCGTGTTCACTCGGTTCTCGTGCAGCCTCTCAAACCGCCTGGTCAGCAACGCCAGCTCGTCCTCTCCAAGCACGTCGAACTCCTCGTCTGGTAAAGACATCAAAGAAGACAGAGAGTACATCCTGGAGGATGCGTTAGCGTTAGACTTAGCTCCTTTGCCACCAACGAGAGCGAGACTATGAGAATCAGTCGGGCTCTCGATCTTGGCTGTCATACCACGGTCCAACTCAGCCGACTTGAGCTTCGAGAATAGCTCGTTCACCGTTAAGGTGTCATACTTCTCGGACTCAACAATAGCCTCAAACTTCCCGTCCCATACGGTACGATCCAACGAGTGCAAAAGCTTCACGGCTCTATCATGATCATCGTATGGGAGCACGGCCACATTGGCTCTCATGTTGTTCACAACGACCGTAAACCGCTGGAAAAGGGCATCGACGGACTTGCCGGGGAGATGAGTGAAGTTCTCATACTCTCTCCGGTAAGTCGCGTACATCCGAGCCTGAACCTAAGCATTCCCAGCATGAGCATCCTTCAACTGCTCCCAAATCCTACAAGCTAAGTCCTCTGTCTGAACCCAATCGAATTCAGGCTGACACAGAGCACGAAACAAGTAGTCGACAGCCTTGTTGTTGGCTTCGAACATATCCCTCGATCCTGGAGCAAGGAAGTTCATCGGATGAACATAAGCTGTGTTCACCGTGACGTCCCAAAGGATCTGACCCTTTCCGCGGAGGAACGCTGCCATCCGCCTCTGCCACATCTGGTAGTTCTTCCCATCGAAGTGCGGAGGACCCGAACCCCGTTCCTGGTATGCCATCTTTGGATCTTAGACTGGTAAGAGTCAATGAAGACACGAACCGGCTTTGATACAAATTGAAGGACCGATTAGGCGAACCAGAGAGGGGGGGAGCGAATGGGAGCCGATAAAAATTCTTCTCGAAGGAGATGAGAACTCCAACAAGACGAACACGGCTTCCAATTCACGTCTTCGACTCAACTACCCAAGCTGGCCAAGACCACGCAGCCACTGGAGTGCTACTGATCCTAGGAACCAACAACCAGCTTCAAGGACTCGAGAACGCAGTGGAACACCAACTCGAGCACCACTGACCTACACCGGTCAGGCCGGTGAGCAGCACCAGTCAGACCGGTCCCTGCTGGGAAAAACTAGGAACTTCCACAGAAGGCCCCTACACCGGTCAGGCCGATGTAGCTCACCGGTCAGACCGGTTCAAGCCAGGAAACCCCAAATCCACCAAACAGGCCTACCGAGCTCCAAACTGACCCAAACTCGAAACAACAGCAACACGGGACTACAACGAACTCACCAGAACGTTCACCTGAGGCAAAACCCACAGAGCCTCTGCACCGGTCAGACCGGTGAGCAGCACCGGTCAGACCGGTCAGGCTGGGCCGCTCGGGGATGAACAGCACCCGCGGGTCAACTCCCCCAAATCCAACTCCCGATCTCCTTAATCGCTCCACGGATTTGTGCAAGACTTTGGGGATAGTAGGAACACCTCATGGGCACTCCATAGCCAAGATTTGGTCCATCAAAACTTGCTAAATCAAGAGGAATCGAAGAAATCCCACCAAGAACGCCTTTAACCCTAGAGCCACGAAAACCCCAAAATCGAGCCTCTTTGCTCATGGATTTGGGAGGGGAATCAAAGGGAAAAGAACCACGAAGGGTTCATGCATACATCCCCCACCAAATCCCAAAGAGAAAGGCCTCGAAATCGCTCCAAGAAAATCGCCAAGAAAGGGCTCCGAAAATCACCAAAAAGGAGAAACGGGAAAGACACATCCAAGCCTTGAGGAACCACACCGAATCATCTATACATACCAAAGAGGTTCATACAAGGTCTAGCTTGCCGCCCGATCATCCTTCCCTCTCACAAGATCTCACCATGAAGCTCTCAAGCTAGTCCTAAGAAAATCCTCAGGAAAATAGGAAGGAAAATAGGAAAACCAAATGAGCTAGGGTTCCAAGAGATGGCTGCCATCCTCTCACCACTAGGGTTATATGGAGGCAACCAAAAGACGAAAATACCCTTACTAGCTAACTAGGGATACATGCCCCTCAAGGGCGAATTTGGAAATCTTTGTCTTCGCTCCATCGGACGGATGCCCACCGACCGCAAACTTGCATAGCCTCGACGCAAGCCTTGCGATCCTGACGCGTGTCCTCCGCTTCGAAGATTCCGGACTACGTCGTCGCACACCGGTCAGACCAGTGCTCCTCACCGGTCAGATCGGTACCCACCGGTCAGACCGGTCAGACCCACCGGTCAGAATGGTCTGGAGCTGCTGCACCTCCGTCTTCGGTTCTTCGGTCTTGGCTTTGTGGATCAACCAAGGAACCCAGTGGTTTTCTGGTGAACCACCGGAAACCCCGCGAACTCGGTGTAGCCTCCGCCAATCACCACTCATGACTCGGCTCCCACGTAGTCCCGGCTCGACCTTGATTTTGAGGCTCAACCAAGAAACCGTCCATGACTTCATCTTGCCGTTCTTGCCACCATGCAGCCCGCACTTGACCCCTCTAGCCACCGGGACCCTCGAACCAAGCCTACTTGTCTTCTCCACACCTGGAGGCCTCACCGGCAACGACCTTTCACGCTTGTTCTGCACCTGCACCTGCACCAGTCAAGCCGCAACCTGCACCTGCAATACTTAGCCAAGAATCAGTCCACACCACGTTGTCAATCACTCATCACACCAGGAAGCGACCATCCACCGGTCCTCCAACCACACCTGGCTCTCAGCTGACCAAAGAGAGGGACCATGTTAATCAATTGTTAAGGCAGCAGAATGACCAGCTGAAAGAGAATCAGCAATTGTTAGCGGAGAATGCCCTGTTGAAAGAAAGAGCAAATATACTCTGACTGAACTGCAGACAATCGATAAAATAATGTCTAGTGTTACTGCTAGCTAGACGGTTCATAGGTGGTGTGTACTTTGTGGTGGTGAATTTGTTTGTATTTTTGTGTATGCTACTTGCTGGTGGTGTGAACTTTGTGGTGATGAGTGCTATGAGATTCCATCTTATTATGCCGATTTGGTTTAATCTGTTTCAAATTGAGTCGAGCATACTCACCATTCTGAATTAATTTTGCTGATGTTTTGCTGGTCCGTTTTGTTTATATTTTGCTGGAAGGACCTTCCTGAGTAATGATCGTGAAACTATTTGTTTCCTACTGTTGGTCACGAAATGTTGCAAAAACAACTTGCCATAGCAAGGGTTCGAACTAGAGACCTATAGGAACGAGACAACACTATCTACCACTGCACCACCTCTTGGTTGTGTCAATTTAATGAGAAACACTTTCCACCCCAACCACAGCACGGAGCGGTTGTTCTGATAAGTTGGTGAGAGAAAAGCCCACGCTGTAGCAAAAAATAGTTTTCCTGCAGCCCGCTGCCCTGAAACGGGAAAATGAAGAACGGAGAGGCGAATAGGCTACCAAAACGGATCATTCCGACGGTGATTTGCAACTTCCAACGGCTGCTCACTCCTACGGGCGCAACCTGGGTGATACTTGTTGCAGCGACGTGTCAATCTGGTAAGTAATTTTGTGTTCAATCTAGAAAATTTCATTTCGCAGAATATTCTCCTTTTCGATTCGTTCTGTGGTCAGTAATTTTGAGTTTGATTCGCCAAAAACTTTCCAGATGGATAGACACTGGATAACCGGTTGTACTGGTTTTACCACCGATCATGAGAAAGGGGTCCAGGATTTCTTGGCATTTCTTCGGACAAGATACGCTGAGGACGAAGAAATACTATACCCGTGTCGTCGATGCCTCAATAACTCTACAGGGACTATAGAGCGAATTGGAGTTCACTTACTTGTGAGTGGGATGGCAACCACTTACACTAGGTGGATCCATCATGGAGAAGCTTTGGAGGATATGGTTGACGATGATGAAAATGTACAGGATAACGCAATTCTGCCGGATGCAGGGGGGTGTGGATAATGCAGCTCCACGGGATGGTGGTGATCAGGAAACGGTCCAGGAAAACCAATACATATCGGGTATAGAGGAGGATGAAGGCCCTGGAGATGATGGGATATCTGAATTGATTGCTAACTTGGGCAAGGGTCAGGTGCTCTATGAGAAAATGTATGAATTTGTAAAGGAACATCTGAACCGTAAGGTGTCACTAACATCTTCATATGCACAATTTACATTTGTTGTGAAGTTACTTCATATAAAGTCTTTCAGTCGGATGAGTAACGTCGCATTCAATGCAATGATGAATTTGTTACAAAAAGGATTCCCAGAAGCGTGTCTTCCAGACTCTTTCGATGCGGCAATGAAGTACATACGTTCCATGGGACTCGGCTATGAAAAAATCCATGTTTGCAAAAATAATTGTATATTGTTTTGCAAGGAGAAGTATGTCAAACTTGATGTGTGCCCAGTATGTTGTGAAGCGGATTCAAGATGGAAGGATGCAGATACCAACAAGCGCGTTCCTCAAAAGGTATTGAGGCATTTTCCGCTGATTTCCAAGTTGAAGAGGATGTTTCTTTCATCAAAAACAGCAAAGGATGCACGATGGCACGAGTCAAAGCGAAAACCGGTGAACAATGAGCTTAGCCATCCAGCTGATGGTGAGGCATGGAAAGAATTCAATAAAAGATGGAAAAAATTTGCAAAAGATGCTAGGAACCTTAGACTTGGTCTTGCTACCAATGGTTTCAATCCATTTGGCAACATGAACAACTCATATAGTATGTGGCCAGTATTTGTTGTGCCGTATAACATGCCACCATGGGTATGCATGGAAGAATCAAACTTCATGATGGCCTTATTGATCCCTGGGCCGAGTTCTCCAACAAAGGATTTTGATATCTTCATGTAACCTCTCGTCGAAGAGCTGCAGCAACTTTGGAATGGTGTATGGGCAATCGATGCTGTTGAGGGTAAAGGATTTAAACTGCGTGCTGCGGTTCTTTGGTGCATACATGATTATCCAGCATTGAGCACATTGTCTGGGCGAGTCACGAAAGGCTATTTTGCCTGTGTGCATTGCGACAAGGATCCTTGCTCAAGGAGATTGAAGAACAAGATATGTTACATTGGGCATCGTCGTTTCCTTCCAACTAACCATCCATGGAGAAGAAAGAGAGCAGATTTTGATGGTACTGTTGAAAACTGAGAAAAGCCAGAGTAGTTTACCCATGAGGAGCTGAAGCAGCAACTGGAGAAGGTTAAAGACGTTAGACCAGAAAAGCATCCTCTACCTCAAGGAAAGAAAAGGAAGCGGGAATCCGGACAGTGCTGGAGCCGAAGGGTTTGTTTGTGGGACTTGCCGTACTGGTCATCTCTGAAGTTGGCACATAACCTTGATGTGATGCACATTGAGAAAAATATATGCGAAAACCTTATTGGAACGTTGCTTAAAATTCATGGGAAGACAAAGGACACCATCCATGCTAGGATTGATTTGGAAGAGATGGGCGTAAGATCAAATCTACACATGGTGGCAACTAAGGATGGTGAGTCATGCAAAATGTCAGAAGCTCCGTATGTACTTTCAAAAACGAAACATAAGTTGTTTTGCGATTTTATAAGTTTGGTGAAGTTCCCAGATGGATATGCTTCAAACTTAGCTAGGTGTATTGCTGCAGATGGATGCAAACTACAAAGACTGAAAACTCATGATTGTCATATCCTACTCCAAAGGGTTTACCGGCTTGTCTTCGCGGTTTAGTGGACAAAGAGATATACACAGCTATTGCAGAATTAGGAAACTTCTTTCGGCAACTATGTTGCAAAACTCTGAAGTTGGATGTCTTGCAAAAACTGAAAACAGATATCCCAATAATTCTGTGCAAGCTTGAGAAAATTTTCCCTCCTACCTTCTTTGATGTTATGGTCCACTTGGCTGTCCATTTGCCTGAGGAAGCAATCCTGAGAGGTCCAGTACAATATGGATGGATGTATCCCGTCGAAAGAAGGCTATGCACATTGAAGCGTTCAGTGAGAAACCAAGCTAGGCCTGAAGGATCCATTGCAGAAGCATATGTTGCTAATGAGGCCTTGACATTTTGCTCTAGGTACTTCGCGGCTGATGATGTGGCCACACGATTCAATCAGGTTGGAAGGAACAGAGAGAATGCTGATTTGTCTGTAGATGGAACATCCTGTTTCGATCACAATGTTCAAGTACTTGGAGCAGGGACCACTTGTTGGCTTGGGTCAAAGTACGACAAGGTGGTTTGGTATGTGCTAAACAATTGCGAAGAGGTGAAGCCATATATCAAGTAAGTAAATCACCATTGCAATGATAGAACTACAATTATTTCGTTCTAACTTTGAGATGGTACTGCTTTGCAGAGTGTTCAAGAAAGAATTAAAAGCGAAAGGTGTGTCAGACGAGGATATTGATCGTCGAATTGCTACAGAATTTCGGCACTGGTTTAGATCGCATGTTAGTATTCATTTTTTTTGTTTGGTAGCTAGCTTATATTACCTTGCGAGGACCTTTACATAAGACTATATTAAAAAAAACTATGGCTCTTCTGTATAGATTACAAACAATCCAGTGAGCGACGACAACCTATATGCATTATCAGCTGAACCAGATCGGCGAGCAAAAACTTATACAGCATGTATTGTAGGCGGTGTCTGGTACCACACCAAGGCCCGAGAGGCAAATAGGAAGACACAGAATAGTGGAATCATGACTACAGGATCACATAAAGACATTGTAGAAATTGAGTTTTATGGTTCACTAAGAGACATTATTGAGCTGCGTTACAACTCGGGGCTTGACAGAGATCGAACTGTTGTTTTATTCCAGGTTGACTGGTATGATCTGGAAGGGACCAAGAAGGAACCAAAGATTAGAAATGATGGTTACTTCACAAGCGTCAATACTGGAGATTACTGGTACCAAGATGATCCCTACATTCTTGCTGAACAAGCAACGAAGGTCTTTTACTTGCCAGACACCCTACTACAACACCCATGGAGAGTGGTGCAAAAATTTGAGCACAGGCATTTGTGGAGCTATAATGAAAATGAGGAGGACATAGCTCCCACTGGCATGGTACTTGCATATCAAGATGATGAAATTGACCAAACCTTGCATGATGTTATACTTGATGATGGTCTCGGTGATGGTTCGGAGGTTCCGGTGCCTATTACTGGCGAGGAGACTGTGGTTGCAGCCGCTGAAGTTGACGCAATTCACCAGCAGGAGCTGTCTGATGTGGATGGATTCAATTCTGAAGATGAGGACGATGACACTCTATGGCAATACGTCGATGAAAATGAAAATGCTGCCGATGAAAGTGACGATGACTAGGATATCAAATCAGTAAATGTTTAAGTCGATCCGAACTGAAATCATGTGGAGCTTATGATTTATATGTAATTTATATGTAGTTGAAGTGCACTTTCCTGAATATTAAACCTACCGTAGGTGCCTACTATCCGGTTCACTGAATTATGTAGCATCGGAACTTCCTGTTGCGTCTTTACAAAATATACGATCGTGCATGGGGATGATGATTATCCGGTACGTTGTATTATAAAACAACAGAACGTCCTGTTGGGCTACGTGAATGTGTTAATCTCCAATGTGGGCATGATCGAGGAGTATGCAACGTGACATGCTCATGATCATGTAGTACTAGGCGAATCGAATGGACGAAGGAAGGGATGTGTTGATCTCTAATGTGGGTATGATCGAGGAGTATGCAACGTGATGTGCTCATGATCATGTAGTACTAGGTGAACGAATCGACGAAGGAAGGGCTGTGTTGATCTCCAATGTGGGCATGATCGAGTAGTATGCAACGTGACGTGCTCATGATCATGTAGTACTAGGCGAATCGAATCGACGAAGGAAGGGATGTGTTGATCTCCAATGTGGGCATGATCGAGTAGTATGCAACGTGACGTGCTCATGATCATGTAGTACTAGGCGAACGAATCGACAAAGGAAGGGATGTGTTGATCTCCAATGTGGGCATGATCGAGGAGTATGCAACGTGACATGCTCATGATCATGTAGTACTAGGCGAATCGAATCGACGAAGGAAGGGATGTGTTGATCTCCAATGTGGCCATGATCGAGTAGTATGCAACGTGACGTGCTCATGATCATGTAGTACTAGGCGAATCGAATCGACGAAGGAAGAGATATGTTGATCTCCAATGTGGGCATGATCGACTAAGTATGCGAATGGATTGTCCGGTTCTTTGTATTATGTACGACAGGACCATCCTGTTATGACTTTCATACTCATCGACATACGTCCGGAAGATGGTCCAGTCTGGTATACATCGGAACAGAGGAACTTCCTTGTAAACTACAGGTACGAAAGGCGCTTCCCATTTCCTGGTCACAGGGTGCCAACAGCGCACTACACACACATTTATGGCTTTATCCAACAGCGTGTCACTCGTGCTGACCCGCCATCCCCCCATTTACTGTCTCCTCACTTGAGGCGCAACCCCTTGGTAGGGTTCTGCCGCTGCCACCGCCTACAGTAGCCTCCAGCAGATACCTCAATCCGTCGCCGAAATCAGAGGTATGCGTCCGCTTCCAGGCTCCAGCGGATACCGCAATCCGCCGCCGAATTCTTGGAATGGCACTAATTCAAGAAATTCATTGCAGATGGGACGAGATGGTGGCAAGAGAGATGGAAAGGCGCTTGATCCTCCTCCAGCGAAGTGACAATGAAAGTCACAGCTGACTTCTGAAGGCACGTCTGGTCCTCAGACGAGACTAAGGTGCAGGCCTGCGGCACGGGATTCTTCCTCTACCCCTACACGCCGCACACGAGGTGGGTCAACCTCGGTGCCTTCCTGCCACACACGGGGTGGGTCAAGCTCGGCGCCTTCCTGCCGCACACAGGGTGGGTCAACCGTGGTGCCTTCCTACCGCACACGGGGTGGGTCAACTGCGGGCCGTCGCCCGCCCCGCCCCGCCCTTTAGAGTTTCCTGCACCAGATCCCAGGAAGGAGAAACAGGTACAACTTCACCCTCCACCGGAAGAGTCGCTTAAGATGATGGACCTGTGCAACCACACCTACCAAATGATTAAAGGTCTTAGATGGGTGCCTGAGAAGCATTGGTGCGACAAAACCAAGGACAAACAGGTGAACCAAGATTTAGGAATGTCCTTCAGCAAACTTTCTATTACAACTACAAATACCTGCCCATGAAACTGTACCAGCACAGGGTTATAAATTGGGATCATCTGACGTTGGCTGCGGGAGGGGATGTTAAGGTATACTTCGATGATCATCCCGGATTGGCTGATTTGGTCTCAATGCATCATAAGTATGTTGAGGATTGGGTGAGAGTTTTTTATGCTACTGTGTACATTGCCGATACTAGGGCGTACATCATGTTCATGTTTCAGGGATGCCAGGTTACTCTTTTCCAACACCATATTGCTGACAAACTTGGATTGAGGGATTTTGAAATAGGAAAGTACGACCATAAGACATCCCTACATAATATTGTCTACGGGGATCGTGAACCACCTCGGCGTAGTTTGCTCGGTGGGTCGTTCCCGTCCGACGAGGAGATGGCCGGACTTTTTGTTGAGTCGTTCACAGGTAGGAGAGCATATCGCACGCCTGATATGCTTACCCCTGAGGCAAATGTGGTTCACCAGGCACTACGGAAGACATTGTTACCACGGATTGGCAATGCAGAGTCGATCACTAGTCTTCAGCAGTGGCTTCTCCTTCACATCATGACTGGCCGGCCCTTCGACATCGTGGACTTCATTTTAGCCGAGATTGAAGATGTTATCTTTGATGGGTTGACCGTGGCCCGAAATACGCCGTATGCTCACTGGATCTCCTTCATGCTGAGTAGTCTTACCAGAGTAGATGAAGATGGGGAAAGGGTGCGAACCGGACCCAAAGATTGGCGTCCCGAGTACATGATGTCCGAGACACATTTCAAGGAATACAGGCCTGCAAGACCAGGAGACAGACGTCGTGGCCTAAGGGCTACAATTGAGCCATCTTCTGATGACATTTGTTCCTCAGACAGTGAAGGCAATGAGGCATCTCTAGTGAGACATCTCCGAGTACATGATAGTGCATCACTACCCACTGAAAAAACAGAAACAGTTCCAGTCACTCCAGCAACAACCAGTGAGCCAATGGACTCTTCCTTCTTTGTGAAACTGATCCTTGAAAATCAGCGCGACCGGAGAAAGTTCCAGTCAATGATGGAGATGAGGATGGCACAGCAGGAAGAGTTAAACCGCGCACACTCGGAGCAGATAGCACAAATGGTAACACAGCACCAGCGCACTATGGAGAATTTTGTGAATGCTTCACTCAGTCACCTTCACCAAATTAACGGCTTACCACCACCGCCCGCTGTACTCGCACCTATTGGTCAGACTCCCTTGCAACTCATGCCTCCTACTAACTTGGGTATTATCTGAAGTCTATGAGCTGCCTCACAGTTCAGCAATTGGTTCACAATGGATGACAGAAAAGGATTCCAAAGAAGAAAAGGAAGCAGATGCAATAATACTCAAGGCTCTATCTGATATTGCAGCAGAGGAAACGAATAAGGAAGATCCTTTGGCGGCAATAGCAAATGGTCCGGAAGATCCTGCTCCAGCTACCTCAGAAGGCTCTCGTGCAGCTGATCCTGCTCCAGCTCCTGCTACGTCGGAAGGCTTTCCTGCTCCTGCTCCTGCTACCTCAGAAGGCTCTCCTGCTCCTGCTACCTCAGAAGGCTCTCCTGCTCCTGCTCCTACTACCTCAAAAGGCTCTCCTGCTCCAGCTCCTGCTACCTCAGAAGGCTCTCCTGCTCCAGCTCCTGCTACCGAAGAAGGCTCTCCTGCTCCTGCTCCTGCTCCTGATGACCCTCTTCACAATCCTGTTACATCGGCTCCTTCGAACACCGACAAAAAAGAGGTAGAATGTTAAACATTCCTTTTATTGTCATTGATTCCATTTGATTGTTGTATTCGAGTTGAACAATACATTTTTCTTCACGTGTGCGAACCAGCTATAAATAATCATTTTGCCTGGGCTTTGTGCTCAGGTCTTCACAATTGCTGACCAAGATGAAATTGTACCGGAGTCAGAAGACTACCAATACTCTTGTATTGGGTTGCAGAATGAGATACAGGTACCAGCACTTCATTTCCAGAATAGAACATCGTACTTGTGTCGTGACGTTGAAGACTGCGACTTCCATACGATTGAATCCTCCGATTGGATTAATGGCTTGGATCAATGTGGGATTCCTACAACCAAAACGGAGAGTTCTACGGCCTCGACATCATGCAATGCATGAGTCGTGCTATGCATAAGACGAACCCAACACTCCCTACGCATGCTTTTGTTTGTAATTTTCAATGTAATCCTTGAATCATGTCACAATACCGATGTTTGATGAGAGGAAGGGATGTGTTGATCTCCAATGTGGGCATGATCGAGGAGTTTGCAACGTGACGTGCTCATAATCTTGTAGTACTAGGCAAACGAATCGACGAAGGAAGGGATGTGTTGATCTCCAATGTGGGCATGATCGAGGAGTATGCAACGTGATGTGCTCATGATCATGTAGTACTAGGCGAATGAATCGACGAAGGAAGGGCTGTGTTGATCTCCAATGTGGCCATGATCGAGTAGTATGCAACGTGACGTGCTCATGATCATATAGTACTAGGCGAACGAATCGACGAAGGAAGGGATGTGTTGATCTCCAATGTGGGCATGATCGAGGAGTATGCAACGTGACGTGCTCATGATCATGTAGTACTAGGCGAACGAATCGACGAAGGAAGGGATGTGTTGATCTCCAATGTGGGCATGATCGAGTAGTATGCAACGTGACGTGCTCATGATCATGTAGTACTAGGCGAATCGAATCGACGAAGGAAGGGATGTGTTGATCTCTTATGTGGGCATGATCGAGGAGTTTGCAACGTGACGTGCTCATAATCTTGTAGTACTAAGAATCGAATCGACGAAGGAAGGGATGTGTTGATCTCCAATGTGGGCATGATCGAGGAGTTTGTAACGTGACGTTTTCATAATCTTGTAGTACTAAGTCAATCGAATCGATGAAGGAAGGGTTGTGTTGATCTCCAATGTGGGCATGATCGAGGAGTATGCAATGTGACGTGCTCATAATCTTGTAGTACTAAGCCAATCGAATCGACGAAGGAAGGGTTGTGTTGATCTCCAATGTGGGCATGATCGAGGAGTATGCAACGTTACGTGCTCATAATCTTGTAGTACTAAGACAATCGAATCGACGAAGGAAGGGATGTGTTGATCTCCAATATGGGCATGATCGAGGAGTATGCAACGTGACATGCTCATAATCTTGTAGTACTAAGAATCGAATCGACGAAGGAAGGGATGTGTTGATCTCTAATGTGGGCATGATCGAGGAGTATGCAACGTGACGTGCTCATGATCATGTAGTACTAGGAGAATCGAATCAACGAAGGAAGGGATGTGTTGATCAATATAAGGGGAGCAGTACATAAATGAAATGAGTAGTTCCTAGCTAAGGAATATCCTATCTAGTAGTATCTTGATTAGAGGAACATCCTTTGCCGCAGTATATAGCGCTGACCAGCCCTCAGAACAAACCGGCGCGTGATTCAAATATTCGGAATTTCGGACGCCCGGGCAAAGCAGATGTTAAATGTCCTTTTTGCTTCCCCCTTCCCAATGCACCCTGTTTCAGTCACCACCATAATGAAAGGGTATATTGGTAATCTGACAAGGCCCTCCACTGAAATGGATAAATTACCCCCGTACCTTCCCTCCCTTCTACTCCTCTCCTTGCCATCTCAAATCTTTCCGCCCCCATTTCACCTTCCCTCCTTGCCGGCAGTCCAAATCTTCACCTCCTCTCCTCCATCGTCTCAAATCTACCGCTCATAGCTTCAGCCCCTTTCCCATATGCCTCTGTAGTAGCAGCGGTGACGACACAATGGCACCAGGAGGGAAGGTCGTACGAAGGAAATATCCAGAACAAGGTACAATGTTTTCCTCCTCGGTTCAGCTTCCCCGGTGGATTCATACTTGCGTATTTTCCCATGTGGCAGATCCCATGTGTGCACTAGTTTTTTTGATCAGGTAGATCCCATGTCTACACTAGTTCTTTTTAGGATCTTGTTTTGACTAGGAACATCCTTTCAGGATCTTGTTCGGCTAGGAACATCCTACTGGTTCTTATAGAAGTTTTTAGATCTGACAGATCCCATGTCTACACTACTTCTTCTCAGGATCTTGTTTTGACTAGGAACATCTTTTTCAGGATCTTGTTTCAGCTAGGAACATCCTACTGGTTCTTATAGAAGTGTTTAGATCTAGTTTTATTTACAGTAGTAGGCCAACCTTACAAAAGTTTCTCTGCTTTCCTAACAGAAGTAGACGAGCGCGGCGATTACGAGTGGCATAGGGACATGAATGTTTTGAAGAATCACAATTTCTTCTCTAGTCTTGGCATCGAGAAAATGAAAGCACTTTTAGCAGTTGACCGACCAAGCAGAAAGGGTACCAACGATACAATGATACACGATTCGGATCCGGAGTACAACCCTTCTGATGAACATGAATCTGACCCAAAGGCATGTCAACAAGAGGTAGTCTTATCATGAACTCATTTCATGTACTAGTTATGCAGGATTGCTTCTGATCTTCTCTTTCTTTGTTGAATTTTGTGTAATCAGGTCACTCATAGCCTACCTGTCAGTGGAGGAAGAGGGACC
Source organism: Cenchrus fungigraminus (assembly GCA_036936925.1). Classification (NCBI taxonomy): domain Eukaryota; kingdom Viridiplantae; phylum Streptophyta; class Magnoliopsida; order Poales; family Poaceae; genus Cenchrus; species Cenchrus fungigraminus. Next base: position 25,548,425 of record CM072768.1, read on the forward strand.
AAGAGAATTCGGGCACCGGATGACCCTACCAGAATGCCTCCTAGACTGACTAGGACCAAGGCAAGGGAATTGGCTTTAGCTGATGGGAGTGGGACAACTCTTGATACACAAGAATTGCCCACTGAAGGCCAAGCAACAGCAACCCACGATGAGAACATCATTGACATGACGACTGCAGAAGGCAAGTCATTTGATCTCATATTCGAATGTCCTAATTTCCAACTGAATAATTATTAACTTGTATGGCTGTAACAAACTTGTTAGGTGATGCACGCCCTTCCAGAGCACAACGGGGGCCGCGGGATTCAAGAAGATTGGGCAGAGATCTAAACCGAATTAGCCGAGGCTTAAATGGCAAGATCCCTATACACATTCAAGAAGGGCTCAAACGCCCAGAGGCACCAATGCAAGCTGCAAAGTTTGCATCAGAAGGTGGGATCATAGTGCGTGGGTACATACCGATCCTTCCTAGCTGGAAGGACTACAAGCCAAAGAAGAACCAGCAAGATGGTGAAAAGACTGAAGACCATCTCAAGAACTACATGGGCAAACTAGCGATGTGCATATGTCCACTCATCTACTACCATAGTTCTTTGCATCCATTCTTGTCATCCATTTTTTGATAATTGTCTTGTGCTAGGGGCAATTCGACATTGACACCACTAGTGAGCCTGTAAGGGTGGCATGCACAGACATGCTGAAGTCGATACAGAGACAGGCGAGGTATCACCTAAAGCAAAAGTACTTCAATGATGTTCCAGCAAATGCAGTCCCAACTAAATCTCCTGTGCCCAATCTGACCGATGCCCAATGGAAGGCACTGGTTAACATGTGGTCTTCCCCTGAGCACAGGGTATGATAGAACTTCAACTTGCCACTACCACATTTTTATGTACTTATATATTGTTCTTAATCTTATTTCTTACACGAGTTCTTATTATTGTAAAGGCGACGTGTAGTACAAACACCGGTAATCAAGGAAAGGTCAAGTACCATCAGCGCACGGGATCTCGAAGCTACATTGTACAAGCTAATCTTGTGGTAAGCAGATGAACAAGTTATGTTTTTGCTCTGTAGTTCATTTCATGAACCATTTTACAATGCTAGCACTTTGATAATTATGCCTGTTTTCGAAACATATTTAGCGGCAGAAGTATACTGCTGAAGGAGAAAGGCTAAGTCCACTTGATTATTTCAAGTCCTTCCACTGCAGCAAGAATGGCTTCACCGCTCCAGTACAGGCAGCCATTGTAAGTACTTGTCTGCTTTTGCATTTTTCTATGCAACAATACTAGAAACATGTGTGACTATTTTATTTTAAACCATTCATTTTATTTCCTTTTTTAGGCTCGCATGGAACAAATTGTCGCTGAACCTCAAGGTGACCAACCAAGAAAGACTGCTGCTGAAGCAGTGGCGGAAGTTGTCCAATCTAGGACTTTTCGGGAGGTTGCTGGCATTCGCCCGCCCTCCATGAAAAAGACTAGGGTTACTACTGCACTTCAGGTTTAGGAAATACGAGCTGGACTTAACAATGAGAAGCAAGGGGGGTACAACTGCGGCAGAAGATTGTTGAACAGGAGGCCGAGATGAGCGAACTGAGATTGAAGGCTCAAGAATAGGAGACAACATTGAAGTCTCAAATAGAAGAGCTTGAAGCTTTGAAGAAGAGCACAACTAACATGCATAATCTGATCCAAGGCTTGATAAATTTCAGTCAGGTTTATCCTCCTCTCAACTGAAGTGTGGTCCTGGTGAACTTGTGTTGCTGATGACTTCTTGTATGTTGATTCGATTCGATGCTAACTTGATGTATATTGCACAATTGTACTGGTTGAACTATTCCCTGAATGTGGTGTGAATTATATGGAAGTGGGAAATGTTTTGTTTTGTTGTCTGATTATGTGCTGGCGATCAGCAGCAGCCAGAACAGTATACAGTGCCCTGCGAAATGCAATATGGGCTGATCTAAAAAAAAGCAATATGGGCCGAGGCCTAGGAAAGGCCCTGTGGATAATGCCCAAAATCAAATGTCCAAGCATAATGCAATATGGGCCAAGTTCGTTAGATTGCTAGGGCCCAAAATAAAATAGCCCAATATACTGTGCAACAAACATTTCCGGAATGGCCAAAAAAATAACACAAAAACCTGAAACGGGCTAAAATTGGCCCAACAATATTAGGCGCACAAAGGCTCTTACATGGACCGGGCCTCAATTTGTGACGAACCGAAATCGTCATAACCCCCCTGCCACATTGGAGCCACGATGGATCTCGGTCTGACGTGGCATGTACCATATGACGCCTTTGTGTTACGAATTTATACGCGTCAATAAACTCATGACGCCGGGAAATAAGGTCTCGTCATTAATCGCGGTTTGTGATGCTCGATTAATGACGGAGCGTATTCGTAACAACCAGCATTATTAATCGCGGTTTATGACGAGAAACGACCTTTTTTGCGTCACTAGTCGGCATTTTTCTTGTAGTGCACCCGGCGACGAGTCCCTTCCACTTGGTGGAACAGCGGCTCGGCCGCGACGACAGCCGCCTGGCTCGGGTGGGGCTTCCTCACCTTGGTCGTCTGGTGGCGGCGCCTCGGCGTCCTCTGTGGGTGGCTCTGCTACCCCGTCAGTAGGTCGTCAGGTGGCACAGGTGTCGCCGCCCTCCGCTGCTTTCGGCACCCCTGTGGACCCCCCTGCTCCTCCGCCACGCCCCCGTTCCTACCCGGAATGGGGACTGCAGGGTATTCACTCCCCTGCAGGCTTCTCCGCCTGTCCAGCCACTGGCTTCGCCTCTTCTGCCTCGGGGCGGAGCATCGGTGGGGTTGCGCCCCCCGCCGAGGCTCCGTGGTTTCTCTCGGCGTCTTCCCCGGTGGCGCGTGCTGCGGAGCCCTCTGGCAGGCCTCCTGACCTCGTCGCTGTGTGCTCATTGGCCCGGGAGGAACCTCCCCCCCGTCTCACTGACTCTGTGCTTTCCGGGCCCTCCCTGTCGCGTCGTCTCCCATGGCCGACGGTGGAGGACCCGCTGGTCGTCTTGCCCGCTCCCGTCTCTGACGCTGGCTGAGGCGGTTGGGACCCCATGCTCCTGGAGGCGGCGGTCGCAGTTGGGGGGCGTTCCTCATCGTCTTTACCACCGCCGCTGCCAGCAGTGCTTGCCCACCCGCAGCCGGTTGTTCGGAGGCTGTCTGCCTCTCGGCAGCCTCCGTCTATCCGCCTCTCGACAGTGTTCGCTTGGTTGGGGACCTTCTTGTTCCGTGCGCTGCGATCGTCAGATCTGCTGGCTCTCGAGGTCGTTTTCCCTACGGCTGATGTCCCGATCAGGACGTTAGCCTTGCCAGGGGAGGTGGTCGCGACAGTTCTGCCTCCGCAGCTTGCTGCCGAGGCATCGGTCGTTGTTCAGAGCTCGGTCGCCGGGCCTGGCGTCACCCTCTCTGCGCCAAGGCCCCAGGTCGTCTCAGCTAACCCCTTGCCCGAGGAGCCCTTGGGGGGTAGTCTGCCTGCTACGGACGATGCCCTCGTGGACACACCGGCGAAGGTCGTCGTGACTGACTTCTGCGCCTCCATCTCGAGGCATCCTGCTCCACCGGTCGTCCAGGCCCGGCCTAGGGCGCGTCGTGCTCGGCCTCCTCCTCCGGACCCGTCCACCCTGCGCCACAGCGGTCGTATTGCGGCTCAGGTCAAGAGGGGGGCGCTTCTTCCGTCACTCGTGGTCAGAACGTGGTTATGCGCCAGCTTGGGGTGATCGGCAGGGATGTGGCCCCTGACCCTGCTACTTTTCAGGAGTACCTTCGTTTGTTTGCTGCAGGGCTCTCCGACAGCCACTGCCAGGCGATCCACGCTTTGTTTGGTGGGGCTCTAGATGATGCCATCCACGCTTGTATTCTAGAGGATGAGGAGATGACGGCGGCAGCACAGGAGCTATTCACCGATGAGACAGGGGTCGAGGTGGCTAGGTTGTCCTAGCTTGGTCGCTTAGGTCGTTGGTCGTTTTTATGTTTCAATGGATGAACGTCTTGTAATCTGGAATGCTTGGGGTCTCAACTGTCGTGCCCGTCGGTCGGCTGTTCAGGAGCTAGTTCGGTTGGAAAGAGCTTCGCTTGTGTGTTTGCTAGAAACTAAGTTGGATGTACTCGATGACTCTATGGTTAAATATATGCTAGGCTTGGATTTTGACTATTTTTCTCTCCCTGCTGTTCACACCTGTGGTGGAATTTTGGTCGCTTGGGACTCCAATTGTTGGTTGGTTTCTTCCCCGATCTAGGGCTCTCATTCGCTTTCGGTCAAGGTGGCTCTCCGCTCGCAGCCTGAGGCTACTTGGTGGCTCACTAATGTCTATGGTCCGCAAGAGGATGCAGAAAAAATTGTTTTTCTGCAAGAATTGCAGGATATCCGATCGTCTTTGTCGGGCCCTTGGGCCCTGTGTGGCGACTTCAATCTTATCTATCAGGCGGCAGATAAGAACAATGGTCGTCTCTCTAGGAGGTTGATGGGTCGTTTCAGGAGATTCCTTAACGATCTGGAGCTAGCGGAGCTGCATCTCAGTGGTCGTCTCTTTACTTGGAGTAACGAGCGGGCTCACCCGACACTAGAGCGCATCGACAGGATGTTTGTCTCTGATGAGTGGGAGTCCCTCTACCCCCGGTCGTACCTCCAGGCCTTGTGTTCAAGATGTTCGGATCATGCCCCTTTGCTTCTGCAGTTCGACGACGGGTTTAACCCCAAGTGACGCTTTCGTTTCCAGGCGTTTTGGCCCCAATTCGATGGCTATCTTGAGGCTGTGGCTGCATCCTGGTCGACCCCGGTGGCCCTTGCTGATCCTTTACGTACTATTGATCAGAAGCTTCGTGAGACAGCAAAGGGACTGAAAGCTTGGAGTGCTAAAGCCATTTGTAGTGTTCGCACTAAGGTGCAGGTCGCAAAGGAGGTTATTTTTCGCCTCGATGCAGCTCAGATCTTCAGGTGCTGTCTCCAGCGGAATTCGCCCTCCTCAAGTTTCTTAAGATACGGTACTTAGGTTTAACTTCTCTCCAGCGCACCATCACGCGAGAGCGGTCGAGTATGCGTTGGTTGAAGGAGGGGGATGCGTGCACTAAGTTCTTCCATCTTCATGCTAACCAGCGTAGGAGGAAGAACCATATTGCTTCCCTCCAGGTCGATGGGGTCACCCTTATCTCCGAAGCAGACAAGGCAGACGCCGCCTTTGATTATTATGATTCCATCCTCAAATCTGAGCTGCCACGGAGCGCCACGCTCAATTTTCATGAGCTAGGGCTCCCGCGTCTTGACCTCTCTGACCTCGGTCGTCCGATTTCTGAGGAGGAGGTGTAGGAGGCCATCAGGGACCTCCCCTTAGATAAGGTGCTGGCCCAGATGGGTTCACTGGTCGGTTCTATCGGTCGTCTTGGTCGGTCATCAAGGATGACATGGTTCGGGCTTTTCAGGCTATCTCTGCTATGGACTGTCGAAGCTTCCATCATCTAAATGAAGCTCTGCTTACGCTGCTCCCCAAGGTCCACAACCCCGAGTGTCTGGGGGACTATCGACCTATTAGCCTGATCCATAGCTTTGGAAAGATTTTTTCCAAAATCATGGCCAACTGTTTCGCTCCTAACCTCCCGCTCTTGATCTCGCCTAACCAGAGCGCTTTTATAAAAGGTCGTCAGATACAGGATAATTTCAGATACGTCCTGGGCACTGCTAGAACCCTCACCATTCGGAAGACTCCAAGCATTCTGTTTAAGATCGACCTAGCTAAGGTGTTCGACTCGGTCAATTGGGTCTTCTTTATCGAGCTCCTCTCGGCAGTCGGTTGTCCCCTTCGTTGGACTAACTAGATTTCGGTAATACTCTCCACAGCCAGCACTAAGGTTCTCCTTAATGGAGTCCTGGGTCGTCGTATTTGTCATGGTCGTGGACTCAGGCAGGGTGATCCTCTATCACCAATGCTTTTTGTTCTGGTTATGGAGTTCTTCAGCACCATGGTTAAGCTTGCCGATTCCAGGGGTCTGCTCACTCCCCTACGACCGCGTTCTATTAAGCAGCGAGTCTCGCTGTATGCGGATGATGTGGTCGTCTTCCTTTCACCGGTCGTGCTGGATCTTGTTATGATTAAAGAGATCTTGGAGCTCTTTCGTCGGGCTACTGGTCTTGCTACCAATCTTAACAAGAGTAAGGCTTTCCCGATTCGTTGTGCAGAGGTTCAGCTAGATCTAATCACACCCTCTCTGGGCTGTGGGTGCACTGATTTCCCTTGCACTTATTTAGGGGTGCCGCTCTCTCCTTGGTGTTAGCCCAAATCTGCTATGCAGCCGGTCGTTGACAAGGTCGCCAAACGGTTGCCTCCTTGGAAAGGGAGGATGCTTAACCGAAGTGGCCGCCTCATTCTTGCCCGGTCCACGCTTTGCGCTATCCCGGTCCATATTTCCATGGCAACAAGGATCGCACCCTGGGCTATTCAAGCCATTGAGAAGCTGGTCCGTGGCTTCTTATGGTGTGGATCGGAGGTAGCCGTGGGGGGTGGGAATGTGCAATTGCTTGGATCAATGCGGCTTGCCCTAGGGAGTATGGTGGCCTTGGCATCCCAAACCTTCAGCTCATGGGCTTCGCTTTACGTCTTCGTTGGTTGTGGTTGGCTCGGGTCGACTCTGACAAAACTTGGTCGGAGTATGCTTTTCGGGTCGATAGATCGTCTAAGGAGTTCTTCGATGTCTCTGTAACCGTTCAAGTGGGATACGGTTCCCGAGCTCTGTTCTGGATGGATCACTGGCTACATGGATGCTCCATTCGCCAGCTGGCTCCTGAGCTTTGGAACGTTGTTCCGACTAAAACCAAGAACTCCCGCACGGTGCGGGAGGCCCTCCTGGGTAACCGTTGGGTGAGGGATATCGCTTTTGCCCGCACCGTGTCTGTGGTCGTACAGTACCTACACCTTTGGGACACGCTTAGGGGCTACCACCTTTCCGACCAGCCGGACAGGTTCATTTGGAAGTGGTAGTCTTCGGGAGAATTTTCTTCCAGCTCAGCGTACAAGGCTTTGTTTCTGGGGAGGACCTGTATTGCCGGCGCTGAGCGCATCTGGAAAGTTCAGGCACCGGGTCGATGCCGCTTCTTTGGGTGGCTTGTGTTGCATGGTCGTTGCTGGACCTCGAACCGTTTGCGTCGTCATGGGCTTCGGGACTCAGACGATTGCGCTCTTTGCGCACAAGAGGTCGAAACTTTAGATCACCTGCTTCTCGGATGTGTCCACAGTCGGGAAACTTGGTTTAGGATCCTGCGTTACTATGGAATGCAACATCTGACACCGCAGGAGGAGCTGCCATTCTTCGAGTGGTGGCTGGCCACTCGGAAACAGGTTCACAAACTTCAGCGTAAAGGGCTCGACTCTTTGGCCCTTCTGGTCGTCTGGTCATTGTGGAACGAAAGGAATCGGCGTGTGCACGACAGAGTAGCGCTTCAACCGGTGGCTTTGGCGCCATTGATCCTGGAGGAAGCTCGGAGATGGGCTAGGGACGGGTTCGCTGGCATTGCCTCTCTTGGTCGTCTTAGGCTTAGGCTGTAATCCTTCGCTCCTTTCAGGATTTGTCCTGTTGTTGTTTTAATTTTCGTCGTCTTGTATCAAACTCTCTCTTCTTCTTAATGAAAAACGTGCTATGCACGTCCTAAATAAAACATAGTCATTATGGGCCAGAAGCCTTTTAGTTACACCGTGGGCCACAAGTTTTGGCCCGAGACGACGTACCTACGCAATCGTGTATTTGTGTTGCGCCCTAACCATCTCCACGGCCCATCATCATTATTCTCAGATTCTTAATCAAGTAAAATTATGTTTCATATAGTTTATTTAAAAGACTTGATCTAAAAAAAATTAAACGGCTACCTCCATCCGACGAGCTGAAGTAGTAGTATTTGCTTTTTTTTTGAAAAAAAATTGCTTTTGGACGACCCAACAAGCAAGCAAAGACCTGTAGACTAGAGATGGGCCCGGTGGTGAGTGACGTGGCAGCCCAACCCCACACGATGCATGCATGTGCGCTCGAGTGTCTCCACGCGGTCGCTATAGCTGGCGCTAGCTAGCTACTCCTAGTGCTAGCTAGCTGCATGCATGCACACGCACGCGCCTGATTGATTCCATTCCATCTACGTTCTGGACGTATATGGATTGTACGCGCTGCATGTATGCTTGCACATTTATGACGGTCACGCGTAGTATGCTCGGTTCCGCGCATGCATCGGACTCCAGCTTGCTTGGCCGTGTCGTGTCTTCGTTTTACATAAGACACGTTCACATCATCGGATGGGCTGGGCATGCAGCTAAGCCCATCCGATCGAGCGACACGACAGACGGCGGTGGCTCGTCGCTGCCTGCATGCCAACTTGGGTTCGTTGGAAAGAGGGTCTCGCATCTGAAAACGAACAAAAAAAAAATTAAAAGACACCAATATATATACTCCCTCCATTAGAGGAGTTACAAGGCTTAGTGACATGACATCTATACCATTAGCTAGGTTCATTGTAATTAACATAAGACCGAGAAGCTGTATGCTCAACAAACGGATACGTACTAGCTACAATATACTAAACGGGTACTATATATATATATATATATATATATATATATATATATATATATATATATATATATATATATATATATATATATATATATATGCACTCTCCATCCGTCTTAAATAATCAGTACTATCATCAGCCAATCTAAAACGGAAATATAAAACAAAAAATAGCTTTCTGGAGCAAAAAAATAATCATTACTATCATCAGCTATTCTAAAACGTATATATGCATGCATGGAGCCGAAAACGACGGCTAAATTCCACACTAGCTTGACAAAGCAGCAGCCGTCTAAATTCTGAGGCTGATTGGTGGAAAACAAACGTGCCAATTTATATACGCCGTGAAGAGCGGTCGTCTCGTCTCAAGAGTCAGAGCGAGAGAGAGAGAGAGAGATGCGGAAAGCTACATACGCGACGTAGCAGCACCAAAAACAAAAAGATCCCCATCCTGCACCGATCGAGAAGAAAACGTGCGCGGTGCGCGCGCCGCGCGGAGCCCAGACGCATGCAGGTCACCCCGCCACCGGCCGGGCGCGACTTCCGGTGCCGCCGCCCGCCAGCCGGCCACGCGCGCCGTCGCCGTCGATCTGAGGTGGCACATCAGCATGCGCGGGGTGCGTGTGTGAAGCGGAGACGAGCCACGTAGGCCGGGATCCGGGGGCGCGGGGGCCCGCGAGCCACGTGTCACCAAGGGGCGCTCCAGCTCTAGCTGTCCGCTCCGTCCGGCGGGCGGCGGCGGGGCCACCGGCGGCCCCTGGTGGGAAACGGCGACGTACTACGCGACCCGTCCGGTGGGGGTCCCGGTGAGGTGACCCCCGTGGCTCACGGATAACCACACCCGCAGGCCGACACGTGGGGGCCGTGGAGGGTGGGTACGGGGTGTCAGGGACAGCGGAGAGGCCGGGACGGGACAGTGGTGTGCTGTGGTTGGCCCACACCGCATGTGGGATGCCAGCCGCGCCGCGGGCCAATCATGTGCCACGCCGGCCGGCCGGCCAGTTTTTGCTTGCTGCTGCTCTGCTACTGCTAGCCTGGAGAATGGAGACGGACGGACCTTGACTCGCAGCTTGTTTTGTTTGTTCCCAATTTTACCTCAGCTCAGCTGCTGTTTTCGCGCCGCTCTCCAATCTCCACAAGTTACTACATGCCTACATGGATTACTGTAGATGACAGCACGCTAAATCCCGGAACTTGAGAGAAAATTGACAGGGGTTAAGGCAAATATTCGTCAGTTCAATAATATGAACAAATTTACCCCAATTTTTGAAGCAAAGGATAGTTAGGCATATGCCTATACTAGTTAATTATGCAAACTACAATACACAAAAGAAAATAGTTTCTAAAAATTGGCAATATATTTTGTAAGAAGTGTATTTTTTTTACCCTTCAAGTATCGTAAAAGTGTTATATTCATCTCTCATATTTGATTTGGTGCAAATGACCATTGCGATGGAAACTAACAAACATATATGAGTATTAGATTTTTTTTTTTGTGGGGATTGAGGGGGGCCATAGCCCCCGCCAGCCCCCCTCCCCCTCAGTTCCGCCATTGACTTCATCCCGTAGAATGAAAAAGTGTGTTTAGATTAGCCTACTCCTTTGCCTTTTTATCTTACGAGCTTGTGCGCTCGCATACACATCCCTACGAATGCACGTGTTATGCAGCCTTTTTCTTTCTAACCAGTCCGTCAAAGGTGTATCGATGCACCGTTATCCTTTCTTATAGAGATATGCAGATATTTAGCAGAGTATTCTCTTCTAATAAGTGTTAATTCATACCCCCAACCTTTCACATACCCGCACCCAGCTAAGAACGAAGAGCCGGAAGTGTATAGGTGCACCAGACGCAGCTTGATCACACCTCATCCCACCCCGCACTTAATCCGGTCAAGGCTCAGTGCAACTTATGCAACTTGGCTTACCTTACCCATAATCAACATGTGGTTTGTACGGAAAGTGCTCAAGTATCAAAGCGATAACATCCGGACCTTAATCAACTTTAATCAAGTCTATGTCAAATGAGCTCCAAATCTCAAATGACCCTAGCACACTTGCTCAAGTCTCAAATCATTATTCATACTTGCTCAAGCTTTTAAATCATTCAAAGCTATCCAAGATAATTAATAAAGCATAACCTATAACTCGCGAGTGGTGGAGATCTTGCCACCTCTCGACTTCTACCGAAGCTAAGCACAAGTAAGCATTTCTAAATGTAACACCTAAACAAGCATACTCATCTAGGAGGTTATTCTAGATCAAGGAAGGATAATACATAAAGATAGGAGCTAAACAAGCAATATATTTTGAAAAAATGTATTTTTTTACCCTTAAAGTATAGTAAAAGTGTTATATTCATCTCTCATATTTGATTTGGTGCAAATGACCATTTGCGATGGAAACTAACAAACATATATGAGTGTTTTTTTTGTGGGGATTGCCCCCCCCCAGTTCCGCCACTGACTTCGTCCCGTAGAATGAAAAAGTGTGTTTAGATTAGCCTCCTCCTTTGCCTTTTATCTTACGAGCTCGTGCGCTCGCATACACATCCCTACGAATGCACGTGTTATGTAGCCTTTTTCTTTCTAACCAGTCCGTCAAAGGTGTATCGATGCACCGTTATCCTTTCTTATAGAGATATGCAGATATTTAGCAGAGTATTCTCTTCTAATAAGTGTTAATTCATACCCCCAACCTTTCACATACCCGCACCCAGCTAAGAACGAAGAGCCGGAAGTGTATAGGTGCACCAGACGCAGCCTGATCACACCTCATCCCACCCCGCACTTAATCCGGTCAAGGCTCAGTGCAACTTATGCAACTTGGCTTACCTTACCCATAATCAACATGTGGTTTGTACGGAAAGTGCTCAAGTATCAAAGCGATAACATCCGGACCTTAATCAACTTTAATCAAGTCTATGTCAAATGAGCTCCAAATCTCAAATGACCCTAGCACACTTGCTCAAGTCTCGAATCATTATTCATACTTGCTCAAGCTTTTAAATCATTCAAAGCTATCCAACATAATTAATTAAGCATAACCTCTAACTCGCGAGTGGTGGAGATCTTGCCACCTCTTGACTTCTACCGAAGCTAAGCACAAGTAAGCATTTCTAAATGTAACACCTAAACAAGCATACTCATCTAGGAGGTTATTCTAGATCAAGGAAGGATAATACATAAAGATAGGAGCTAAACAAGCAATATATTTTGAAAAAATGTATTTTTTTTACCCTTCAAGTATAGTAAAAGTGTTATATTCATCTCTCATATTTGATTTGGTGCAAATGACCATTTGCGATGGAAACTAACAAACACATATGAGTGTATTTTTTTGTGGGGATTGCCCCCCCCCCAGTTCCGCCACTGATTTCATCCCGTAGAATGAAAAAGTGTGTTTAGATTAGCCTCCTCCTTTGCCTTTTTATCTTACGAGCTCGTGCGCTCGCATACACATCCCTACGAATGCACGTGTTATGCAGCCTTTTTCTTTCTAACCAGTCCGTCAAAGGTGTATCGATGGACCGTTATCCTTTCTTATAGAGATATGCAGATATTTAGCAGAGTATTCTCTTCTAATAAGTGTTAATTCATACCCCCAACCTTTCACATACCCGCACCCAACTAAGAACAAAGAGCTGGAAGTGTATAGGTGCATCAGACGCAGCCTGATCACACCTCATCCCACCCCGCACTTAATCCGGTCAAGGCTCAGTGCTACTTATGCAACTTGGCTTACCTTACCCATAATCAACATGTGGTTTGTACGGAAAGTGCTCAAGTATCAAAGCGATAACATCCGGACCTTAATCAACTTTAATCAAGTCTATGTCAAATGAGCTCCAAATCTCAAATGACCCTAGCACACTTGCTCAAGTCTCGAATCATTATTCATACTTGCTCAAGCTTTTAAATCATTCAAAGCTATCCAAGATAATTAATTAAGCATAACCTCTAACTCGCGAGTGGTGGAGATCTTGCCACCTCTCGACTTCTACCGAAGCTAAGCACAAGTAAGCATTTCTAAATGTAACACGTAAACAAGCATACTCATCTAGGAGGTTATTCTAGATCAAGGAAGGATAATACATAAAGATAGGAGCTAAACAAGCAATATATTTTGAAAAAATGTATTTTTTTTACCCTTCAAGTATAGTAAAAGTGTTATATTCATCTCTCATATTTGATTTGGTGCAAATGACCATTTGCGATGGAAACTAACAAACACATATGAGTGTATTTTTTTGTGGGGATTGCCCCCTCCCCCAAGTTCCGCCACTGATTTCATCCCGTAGAATGAAAAAGTGTGTTTAGATTAGCCTCCTCCTTTGCCTTTTTATCTTACGAGCTCGTGCGCTCGCATACACATCCCTACGAATGCACGTGTTATGCAGCCTTTTTCTTTCTAACCAGTCCGTCAAAGGTGTATCGATGCACCGTTATCCTTTCTTATAGAGATATGCAGATATTTAGCAGAGTATTCTCTTCTAATAAGTGTTAATTCATACCCCCAACCTTTCACATACCCGCACCCAGCTAAGAACGAAGAGCCGGAAGTGTATAGGTGCACCAGACGCAGCCTGATCACACCTAATCTCACCTCGCGCTTAATCCGGTCAAGGCTCAATGCAACTTATGCTACTTGGCTTACCTTACCCATAATCAACATGTGGTTTGTACGAAAAGTGCTCAAGTATCAAAGCGATAACATCCAGACCTTAATCAACTTTAAGCAAGTCTATGTCAAATAAGCTCCAAATCTCAAATGACCCTAGCACACTTGCTCAAGTCTCACATCATTATTCATACTTGCTCAAGCTTTTAAATCATTCAAAGCTATCCCAGATAATTAATTAAGCATAACCTATAACTCGCGAGTGGTGGAGATCTTGCCACCTCTCAACTTCTACCGAAGCTAAGCACAAGTAAGCATTTCTAAACGTGACACCTAAACAAGCATACTCATCTAGGAGAGGTTATTCTTGATCAAGGAAGGATAATGCATAAAGATAGGAGCTAAGCAAATATATACACAAATATTAACTTATGCACAGACAATACACATATATACTTTGTTGATCCAAAATATATAAGGTTCAAAAGATTCTTAGGTGCCTGCCTTGGGTGTCAACGGGGACGTCGTCGATGATGGGGTCTTGCTGGGACTCGCCGATCTCTTGCTCTAGTGTTTCGGTCTCTACACATATGCAATGATACATAATAAATAAATATGATATGCAAAATTCAATGCTATGAAAATGACATGCTCTAACATGAAATAACCGTGCTAAAACATCATGGGAGTGTTTGATGGAAGCATGGATAGATGGGTGAAACAATTGGATAAGATTAGCCGCCACTAGATAGCGAAGAATAGAAAAGCTGCATGAATGTTGTAGGATCATCTGAAAGCATGTGCATGATCATCCGTCCCAGACTGCCCAGATCATCCGGAAACACTCAGAGTCGTACCGAGACTTCCAGCAGATCACCTGGTCCAGTTCGGGTCCTCCGACCCATAAAGCCGGGTATCTGGAGTGGCCACGAGTTTGCCGCTGGCGACTCCGATGACGGTTCTGGTGGGGTCTTGTGGGAGGTTTGTGGGAGTGTCTCAAGATGATTTCAAGTGATATAGATTTGGTAGAAAACAAGATTTGAAAGCTCAAACAAAACCATGGTGTTTGGAACCCTAGGTTTGCTTGACCCAAAATCAAAACAGATTTGAGAGCGATTCGAGGGAGGAGATAGCTCACGGGTGATGGGTTGAACTTCGGTGAGGTGCTGGAAATTGATAGAGAGCGGCATTGGAGTAGATTGAATGTGATTCCTTGACTTGAGCTTTTGAGAAAGAAAGAGAACACCATGAGAGAGGCTCCAAAACTCAAACTCAAGGAATGAGATGAGGTAGCTCATCGAGGTTGAACTTTGACGATCCTCCTGCGAAGCTCCAGCGAGAAGGAAGTGCTCCAATGGAGGAATCACCTTGGAGGCTCCTCCATGGTGAGAGAGAGAGAGAGAGAGAGAGAGAGAGAGAGAGAGCAGCCAGGGGTCTGGCCAGGTTGGGACACGCGATCTGACATGTGGGGGGCGCGGGGCAATGTGGTGACAGAGTTTCTGCACTGGCAACACGCGCCACCGTATCATCCGGGAACTTCAACCGTATCATCCGAAAGGGGCAAAAATGGGTTCGTTACATCAAGAATACTGATTTGTCTATCCTTTCCTTAGAAAAAAAATTGAATTGTCCACCTTAAAATTAATGTTGATATTTCTAGTTGCTTTTGAATAAACCATTTTCAAATTTTGGTTACGACTTAATTTTCACATTAAATTTGGATGGTTTTTTGTAGATATTATCATGCATCTAGAAAATAATGTATGTCTAAGTGCAATGCATAGTAAAAGTAACCTATAGCCAAATATGCTTTTTTTCCTACTAAAACATACCATCTCTGACAAAATAAACTGTGCATGAATAGAAGAACAGCATTGCTCTGCAAAGACAGAAGAGATCGATGGCAAGCCTTGTATTCAAGGCTGTTTCTCTGCTGCTGGGGTCGCTACTACGTGTACAGCAACCACGTCCTGCCCTAATCAAGGAACATTCTTGGCAACAATTATGGCTCACCAACTATGCTCGATCAATTGCTCATGCATCTCCCTCCCACCGTAGGATGATCTGTGCTTTGCTGCACTTGTCATTGATGCCTAGCTGGATCAACCTCTCCTCTCCTCTTCTTTCCTGCATGCGGCCCCACCTCTCCAAACCAATAAATACTCGGGTTTTACTCTGGCCTGGTTTAGATGGCTAAAGTTTCTAACTTTTCTTCACTCTCTCCATCACATCACATTAAATACGTTAAAAGACATATGTTCGGAGTATTAAATATAGGTTAAAAAAATAACTAATTACACAGTTTGGATGTCCTTTGCGACACGAATCTTTTGAGCCTAGTTAGGCCATGGTAGGATAATATTTACCACAAACAAACGAAACGTACTACAATGTGCTACAGGAGTTCCAGCAGTTAAATTTACAAATATTTCAACCAACTAAACAAGGCCTCTCTTTTCTTTTCTTGCTAAAAATTCAGCACCAAGTTGATGCCGATTGGTGCTCGCCAACATGGCATTAACCAATTATCAGCATTTAAGCGGCCTGCAATAAGGTTCATTCATCAATCTCATCACGCTCTAATCAGGAATATTAGGTCAGCCTCAGTGCACAATTTCATTGCACGATTACTTAGTCTGTGAATAACTGTGCCACAGGATGATGAAGCTCCCTCTCACATAGTATGATGAAACTTATCATTATCTCTCCTCGTTAACACGTTGCCATATAAGCAAAATTGATGGTGTGACATGAAAATTAATGCTTGTGACACTGTTCAAGAGACTCGCACTGATGGCCTTAGTGGTTTTTCAGACACCATATTGTTGGGAGCATGATGATTGTGTCTCCCTTGATACTCGCTCACGTACCGGAAACTAAACAAAAAGGTTAGGAGCGTCGTTGGTTTCTTCTCCTTAATCCTTTTCCCTGGGAATATTATATAATAATAAAATAAAACTAAGCAAGCACTAGAAGCTTGAAAGTCTATATGGATGTACTGAACCCTTTTCTCAACATGATGTTTAGCAAAAAAAAAATGTTGGTTAAATACTTAAGTGGCACTCCAAACTCCAAAGCATCCAAGGAAGGACGGACTTGGAGGGCCCATCCTCAGATGCAGCACGTGGGCCCACGCAAAGACCCCAGCCCCACCTGTCATCATGATTGGGCCAGCTGCCCTGTGGGTCCCGTCCAAGTTTACAGACCTGTACTGGGGCCTGCATTATATTGGGGGGCTTCCATCTCCGGATTGTTTACTGTTCATGAAATTTGAGGGACAGCAGCTTAAGAGCAACTCCAACAATTTGGCAAACCAACTTGTCATCCATCTAATTTTGGCACAACAAGAAAAATTGGCCTCCAACAGTTTGGCAAACCAACTTGGCAAAAATAGAAACTTGGCAAAACTCACCTCCCCGCGCGTATATATGCGCTCGCGGATCGTGGTTGCCATCGGCGTTTCCCTCTAGGTGGGAGGGTGAAAAAAAAAATAAAGAATAGAGAAGGATTCCTGATATAAGTTTTCAAGAGGTGGAAGGGCATAAACAAAATTTTATTTCTCTCAGGATTCTTGATGTAAGTTAGATCTGGGTTTGGCAAGTGAATTATGCCAAACTGTTGAAGATGAACTCTTTTTTTACTTGGCATATCTTTTTAGAAGTTGGCAAAACACAAAATTTGCCAAGTAAAATTTGACAAACTCTTGGAGATGCTCTCGCCCAAGTCGACCCTACTTCAATCTGACGCATGGCGCAGTTCTACCATCCGGCTGTCCTCGCCTCTGGCGAAACATCACCTTACCGCCGGCGAGTTCGTCTCCGTCACCGCCGTTCTCTCTGTTGTAATCCAGTCGGTGGACCTAGATGTAATACAACCTTCTTTGAAGAACTGTTTTGTAAAATAGCTGCTTAATATATAAAGTTGTTTGTTGTAAAAAAAAGCCGGGACGACAAATCATGTTTTGAAACCTTATTTACATGCCCCACGGATGCATGATGCAAAAACCATAAAACGAGGCTCCTATTTTCAAAAAAAACTTTATGTGTGTGCTGTTACACATGTATGCAAATAAATATGCAATTCATGATAATTCATATGAAAAATTTCCAAAGTTGATTTTATTCATTCATTTTTTTGTTCTCATTTTTTTGTTTCACAAACCTAGCACGGGCAATGTCCAAATCACACCTTGAAAAATTTCTACCCAAGTTTTAAAAGCCCCATGCTTCATCTCATTTACATCTCTCTCTCTCTCTCTCTCTCTCTCTCATGCCCAAGACCAACACAGCTCTCACCAAAAAAAAAAAAAAAGACTCCACCAAAAAAATAAAAGAAAATAAAGAAACCCCCATCAGTTACCCCTTTCCATCCCTAAACCCCGTTTTGAATTCTCCTCCTTCCTTTGAATCCCTACTATAATCCTATTGGGGAATCAATCAATCAAAGCCATCCTTCAAAATCCAACTCATTTTCTTCAAACAAAAAAAACAAAAATTAAAAATGCCAACTCATACTAATACAATCTTTTCTCCCTTCACCTCCTTCCAATTCTAATTCCCATTTTAAATCATTTCTCCTTATGTAATCAAATCACACACATTATAGAGAGAATAAGAGAAGGCAGGGAAGGGAAGAGAGACTTGACCCAAAGCAGAGTATTGTTACTGCTAGTACTCCTACTAGTAGCAGCAGTAGAGCTCCCCTGTAAACACATCCCCTCCCCCTCTTCTTCCCCTGCCACCGCAGGCGCTCGCTGCAGCATCTCCTCCCCTCGCTGCTGCAGCGGCGGCGGCAGCCAGCGGCTCTTCCTCCCCCCGCGCCGCCCGCCGCCTTTTGCGCCGTAGTCCCGACAACAGATTCTGAGGAGATAAAGGGCCATTTTTTTCGGCTTCTGTTTGGCCGGCATCCTCCGGCGGCTGTTCGGGTCGCCGTTGCTTCGCCTCCCTCTCCCTCTTCATCTCCGGCCGCGGCGAAGAGGGGAGGGAGACGGAATTATGAAGGGCCTAGTAGTAAGTACGTTGTCCTCTAAAATTGGATTGGATTGGATTGTGAATCGCTTGCTCGATGGTTTCGTTCTCTCTGGATTTTTTTTTTGTTCTTCTTCTCCTTCTTCCTTCCGCCATCAAAGGCGGCGCTTTCTTGCTCTGCTGACGAATGGGCGGCTCTTGGGTTCTCGTTGGCTGCTTTATGAGCGTGGGGCGCGTAGTTTTGTGATTTCTCTGCGGCTTTCGACTGGCCGGCCGCCCTCCCTGTGTGATCCGTGCTCGATTTCGGGATCTTGGTCAGGGAATGGCGGGCCCTTTCCTCGCTCCCCTGATCGCCCCCGCCGGGGATCTCGTGAGGGCGGAGATGCGATCCCTCGCCGTGGTCTTTGGTCCAGCGAAGTTCCGGAGATTTGATTCGAAAGATTTCAGTGGGTTTGGATTGCTAATTCGTTCCGCGGCCATGGCATTGGCGGTGCTCTGCAGGTTGTCCTGGCATTGATGCTGGCCGCCGCGCTCAGCTCGGCCCGGGGCGAATTGCGGCGGCTGGGGGACCAGGCGCCGCCGGGGTCACGGCCGCACAGCGTAACCATCACCGAGTTCGGCGCCGTCGGGGATGGCAAGACACTGAACACGGTGGCGTTCCAGAACGCCGTGTTCTATGTCCGCTCCTTCGCTGACAAGGGCGGCGCGCAGCTCTACGTGCCCAAGGGCCGCTGGCTCACCGGCAGCTTCAACCTCACCAGCCACCTTACCCTCTACTTGGAGAAAGGGGCGGTCATCGTCGGCTCAAAGGTAATGGCAATGGGGGCGATTGGGGATTGGCTTGCTTGCAATTCTTTTCCTTGTCACGGGTTGTTATGGCACTAGTAGTTACAGATATTCTGCTTGCGTTGGCATTAGGAGTGCTAAGGTGCACGCACTATTGCTTTTGGTTGTGGTTGCATGTATGTGATGATGCCTATCCTTTTCAAGCTACATTGGCTGAATTGTTAGTGGTTAGGATTGGTAATGCCGATCTGATCATCTCAGTTTGTTTGGATATGGTTGTTGGATGTACCTGATGAGGTAGTGATTTTGACATGTGTAAGCTGAAGTCACATGTTGTGGATTTGGACGCTATCTCTCTTGCGCTTATGCTCTTTGTTATTGTTTAGATTGTTAAGGAGAAATCCTCTGAGGATATCTCAATTAGTAAGATTCAAGTTTTGTTCAAGCTTGTAGTTGGTTCTCTCTGTTTTTGCTCTAGAAAGGGAGTGTTTGGAAGGTGAAACATAGCTGTTGCTGTGAGGGAGGAAGCCAACAGGAGACCGTTACCCTTTGCATAGTTTTGAAGTCAAGCTTATCTCTTTAATCATGTGCCAAAAAAAGAATAGGCGTGTTGCTTTTGGTACCGCCATGCAAATTGTGATAACTTCTCTGTCGTTATTCACAAGTTTCTTGCATATGTTCTTTTTTCTTATTTTTTTGTCGTGCATAATTCTTTAGAGGTCTAATATTTCGCATTGTTTTCAGATGTGAAAAGGAATAAATTTTTCACATATGAGGTTTCTGTATTTGTTAATGATTAAGGATACTGATAGGAGTATCTTTTTTTGATTTCTTACTCATTGTAGGACTCATCACAGTGGCCGATTGTGGAACCTTTGCCATCTTATGGCCAAGGGCTAGATCTTCCTGGTCCTAGACATCGAAGCTTAATAAATGGATACAACTTGACTGATGTTGTCATAACCGGTAGCTACTTTTTTCTGTCATGTATTCTGATTGCAGAGTGTTGTTCTGTTTCTTAGTGAAAATTTTATAACCCCTGCATGTCTCATCCACTAATTCCAGGGAACAATGGAGTTATTGACGGCCAGGGATCAGTATGGTGGCAGTGGTTGCGCTCCCATAAGCTGAACCATAGTCGCCCTCATCTTCTGGAGTTTCTGCATTCTGAAGGAATTGTGATTTCAAACTTGACATTCTTAAATTCACCAGCCTGGAGCATACATCCAGTGTACTGCAGGTGTAATGCTATTAACTTAGCTTCGTGTGTAAGTTGTGGGTTGGTGAATGTTAGTTGCATCTGTACTAATGCATACTGTTTCTGTTTTTGTAGCAATGTGAAGATTCACAATGTGACGATTAAGACTGCTCTGGATGCTCCATTGACTGATGGCATAGTTCCAGGTATGAACTTCCCCTTATTCTTGACGCATTGTTTTTGTCTTTTTTTCTCTTCAGATATTGTAGATATTTCAAGTCATTTTTGCTGGTAGCATTTAATGCCCTAATTCTAAAGAAATCTGATTTTTCCTTTTTTTTCCCTTTGTACTTGCTAGCATGCAGGCTTGGATGATTATGTGTTTAAAAGGTAGATAAATAATTTAAGAATCCACCAGTCTTGAAACTCGAGTGGTCTTAAATCCCTCAAACACACAACTCTCTTAGCTTTGATATGCAATTATGATTTTAAGCATTTCAGTTTTTCTTGTCTTTTTGTCCCAAAACATCACTCCATGTCTAACTAGCTTTTCGTACTGCATCACTCTCTTGCACTTGACTGCCACGGCATGCCGTATTCACTCCTCTGCATTACAGCCATGGCATGAAAAATTCACTTATTTCACCGTTTGTTCATTCTTACTCCAGATTCATGTTCAAATGTATGCATTGAAGACAGCACAGTTAGTGTTAGTCATGAAGCCATCTCATTGAAAAGTGGATGGGACAAGTATGGCATTTCCTTTGGAAGGCCAACTTCTGACATTCATATCAACAGGGTGGATCTGCAATCATCTTCTGGAGCTGCTCTTGCATTTGGCAGTGAGATGTCAGGTGGAATCTCAGATATTCATGTTCACCAACTACGGATCCATGATTCCTACAAAGGCATTTCTATCAAGACCTCACCAGGTCGTGGGGGTTACATAAAGGAAGCGGTCATCTCTGATGTTAAAATGGAAGATGTCCATATTGGCATTGAGTTCACTGGTAACTGTTCAAGCCACCCTGATGGCAGTTTCGACCCGTCTGAGCTACCAGCGATCAATCAAATCACCATGAAGAACTTGGTCGGCACAAACATCTCAATTGCTGGAGTTTTGTCAGGAATTGATGGCGCCCCATTTACAGCCATTTGCTTGTCAAATCTCAATTTCTCGATGGTTGCTGATTCTACTTCAACTTCCTGGTTATGTTCAAATGTTTCTGGGTACTCGCAATCTGTCTTCCCTCAACCTTGCAGAGAGCTTAGTGATCCATCCTCTAGCTCTTCCATCTGTTTCTCCCTTTCTAGGTACAGTGCCATTGCAATAGCATAATCACATATAGTACCCTGTTCATCCTTCCATTTCTTGTCCCAGTCCTTGTACAATCCAGTGACGTTGAGCCTCCATAGCGATGGTTTCGCAATTCTTTCCCAATAAATGCATCAGAAAAGAGAATTCATATCAGTCCCCTTCTCATGGCCGCGAGGCTCGGATTATAAGCTGCATGATGATCTCTGAGGCAGAAGAATCAAGTGGGGTTGTGGACAGCTAGGTGCTTGCTTGTACAGCTACATTTCTTTATTCAATCTGTAAGAAAGAAAATTTTTTTGGTAGGTGTTGAGTGCAGAACAGTTGCTTCATACTATTGTCATTTGGTTATAAATTATCAAACATCATGATTAAATTATCTGTGTATATTCCACCTTGAGCATCAGTCTGATTGAGAGCCATCACATGCTATCTTGTAATTTGACAGGCTGGCTCTGAATGTATAGCCAGGGTGCTTCTTGATATAAATAATTTGGTGTCAATTGGGTTGTTAGACTGATGTTGATTGCTGCCTTTGTCCTCTCTGGGGGACATTATTAGCTTGGCCCTGGTGGCATGTTTTGCTCCAAGGAGGGCATGTTAGGTTTGCCAATTGTGCAAGCTTCTTCAACTGCCACCTGCTGCTGAACAACTGATAAATATGTTTAAAGAGAGCTGGTGCCTGGTGATGATGTTCTGAGCTGTTGGTCATGGCCTTATTCTTGTACTCTTTGGAGGAATCTCTTGATGTCATAAAGGTCGTTGAAGCTCTATTATATTTTCTTTTAGGCTGCAGGGAGTGTTTAACCAACTGAACTTGTACACTGCCCTCGTCAGAAAGCGCCAGCGAACGGTCTATAAAGGTAGCAGGAGTTTTTATAGGAAAAACGGTCTATAAAGGTACCATGGATTTCTTTTTAAGGAAAAGCAGGCTTAGGTTTTAGATTGAATAAATTTTTTACTCCGTTTCTGATTGTTGCGGCAAATGAATATGGTATCCTGCGGCACATTTATCTATTGAGGGTGCGCCATTTTAGTAATGTTGACACTTTGTTAAACAAATTAAATGCTATATCCAACTCCTACCTAATCATAAGGTGACATGTTCCTTTTTCACACCTGTTTTACAGGTGTGAAACAGGCCTTATTATACTCACATCTATAATAGGCTAATAAAGTAGTTAAAACTGAAAAAAAAATCCAGGAGTTACAAAAGTCATTTTTTCTTTTGCAAATGCGCGCTCTCTTACATACTCAGATTTTGGCATGAACCCTCAATGCGCATAGGAATTACTAGAATGGAGAAAAGGGACTGCTTAACTGAATCAACTGATGTAGAGCCATCACAAATTGAGCTAAGCCAAGTCAAACTCATTGATAACATTTAAGCTCTAATCAACCACTTTATTTGTAGAATCTCCAAAACAGTTGAGGCTTTACACCTCAAATTAGAAGTATCTAGGTAAGGATCACATTGCTAGTTCGTAATTTATTAAAGGAAGAAGTCCATTTTTGGCTATCGAACTATAGCCGAAGTTTGGTTTTGGCCATTGAATCCGAAAACCAGGAATCTTCGACCATTGAATTCTTAAAACCGTTCACAATTAGCCCTCAGCGGTTTTGGTAGCCGGTTTTGCTGATGTGGCATCCACGTGGTGGTGGGACCCACCTGTCAGTTTATTTTATCTATTCTCTCCCCCCATCTCTCTCCCGGCCTCTTTTCTTCTCTCCCGGCGCCGCCCTCTCCCCGGCCAAGAGCGCGACCGGCGGCGGCCCCTGCGGCAGAGCCCGGCGCGGTGGAGCTGGCGCGCGAGACCGACGGAGGCCCGCGTGGCGGAGCTGGCACGTGAGACCGGCGGAGGCCCGCGCAACAGAGCTCCCCAAAAATCTTCAGAGCCGCATCCATGGCCGCCCGCGGCTGACCTCCTTCCGCCCCCTCACCACGGCCAAGAGCTCCCAGAACCGAATCCTCCCCTACCGCTCTCCTTCCCCATGCCCTCGGATTCGAAAATGGTGGTCGGAATCCCTCCGCAGCGAAGTTCCAGTGAGCTTCGGCCACCTCCCATGGCGGCGGAGCTCGAGCTCGCCCGACCGGCCGCGGCCGAGGCGGAGCTCCAGCTTGCCCCGCTGGCGGCGCTGGCATGGCGCGGAGCTCGAGCTCGCCCGGCCGACGGTGCTGTCCCGAGGCGGAACTCCAGCTCGCCCGGCCGACGGTACTTGCTCGGCGCGGAGCTCCAGCTCGCCGACTCCGCCGCGAGCTCACTCGGCCGGCCGGCGGCGCTGACCCGGCGTGGAGTTCCAGCTCGCCTGGCGGCTCCGCCGCAAGCTCGCCGGGGCGGCCGGCCACTGGATTGCTCGAGAAAGAGAGAGGAGGAGAGGGGGGAGAGAGAATAAATAAAATAAACTGACAGGTGGGTCCCACCGTCACGTGGACTTCATGTCAGCAAAACCGCCGGAGGGCCAATTGTGAACGGTTTTAAGAGTTCGATGGTCGAAGATTCCTGATTTTCGGGTTCAATAGCCAAAATCAAACTTCAGCTATAGTTCGATGATCAAAAATGAACTTCTTCTTTTATTAAAACATGCTAATCTCCTGAACACACAAAATGACTGGGGGGTGGGGGTGGGGGTGGTGTGCAATGTCAAACTGCAAATAAATGACTTCAGGACTTTACTTTTTTCTGAAACCAAACTATGGGCAGTTTGTCACTTTTTGCTCCCTCCCATAGTAAATGAGCGATGTTTTTGTACGCACTGCATAATATACGACTTGGTGTGAAACTTTCTATGTTAAAACGGGACTGAAAATTTTAAAATTGATGCATCAAGAAAGTATCAGAACTAGCGAACTTTGATGCACATTTGTGTCCAAAAAAGTAACATTACTTGGATTCATTTTCTAGTATGCTCTAGATAGTAGATACACGTCCTTTAATATAGCTTAATTTTGTTAAAGATTTCAGATTCACGTACATCAAGAATTAGATGAAATGAAAATAAATACAAAAATAGGCAAATATTCTAATGGGTGTGCAGGTGTCTTACAACAAATGATTATCAATATGCAATATCCAACCAATAAAACAAAAAAACTACAGATTGACTTAGGACCAACTAAATGGCTTAAAACTAAGAATAATTGTGTATCCAAATTTGCCTCGAGCAGAACTTGTACATCCAGAAACAGATCATTGTTATACAGTGCCACCAAAAAATACTCTTTTTCATGTGTCCTATTCTTTTTTAGCCCATTATTTTTTTTGGTTTACAAAGAATGAATGCATGGAAACTAAGTGCACAATTCTTTTATGGCAGGCTATACCGTAGATTACATGATAGATGATCTCATCATACTTACAAGAAAGAATTGGCTACAAGCAATGCATATTTTACATCGACAATTTCCCTATACAACAATATTTCCAGCTCATTTCGCACTGCTGATTAATTTAATGATATGAGTATGATAGCGCCTTTCATGGAGCAAAACTGGCTCCGGTGACGCCATATGATTATCAGATCACGACTTGCTGGTGCTGAGAGGGATCTTGCTTAACAATGGCCTGATCAAACAAGGTAGGTCCTAGAGTTGCTGCTGCAGGAATATGATTGTCAGAGATTCAGTCATGGTCCTAAACAAGTGGTTAAAATTGATAGATCAAATAGAGAAGAAAATGAATTTACTCAACAGTTTGATAAGACATTACGTCAATCTAATTTTAACTATGTTGTTGTTACTTATAAAAAAAGAAATCACTTAAAAGTTTGACAGAGGTAAGATGGTAAGCAAAGATTCAGTCATGGTCCAATGCAGAAGAAAAGGTTCAGTTTCAGCTTATAATTCCATTGCATGATTCTTGGAAAAGAGCAAGAGGCTTATAATTCCACTGGTGTTGTTTCTTGAAAAATAATTTACAGCAAGAGGCTTGATAAGCCATTGAGTAAATCTAACCATTGTGTTGTTAGTTAAAAAGGAAAGCGAAGTTACCTAACAGTATGACAGAGTTGGCATGGTAAATAGAAAAATTCCCACGAAATCAGTGAAATCAATAACTTGTTATTAGTTGTAATGAAAGTAAGAATAATTTGAAAAAAGAGGTGTTTGTTCTTATGTACGGCCGCTTGCATGACCTCGGACATGGAACTCACTTGTGCAGATGATGGCTGTTGCTGCTGGTGATGCTGCTGCTGCTGATGGTGGTCGAACATGGTTGCGCCGCATGCTGCTGATGCCCAATTTTGGAAGTTTGCCTCGTCACTGGACCTGGACATGTCGAAGTGGCCGCCGCTGAAATCGATGCCTGCACTGCCGTCGTGCAGCTCCATGGCATCTGGCCTGAACGGGAAGAGGCTTGTGTCAAAGGGCGTGTACGGGAACTGTGCGCCCAGCGGCATGGACGTCAGGCACTCTGCCTGGCCGAAGTCCGGTGGCTGCTGGTGCACTGCCGGCTGTCCATGCTCGCTGCCGCCACCGGTGGTGTCTGTGGATTGCTTGCTCATGCTGAAGTAGCCCGGGTAGCTCTGCAGTGACGTGCTCGTAGAGCAACCAATGTCCCTGTGTCAAGAACGGTTTGCTCGTCAGTTAACAGAAGATAAAGTTTGTTCAGTTAGAACAGTTCAGTTCATGAGAGAATTTCAGGGTTCAGACTAATGCACATTTTTGGGACTGAGCTCACCTCTGATGAAGCAGGCTGGAGTCGTCTGGTAGCATCATCGTTTGCTGCCCATCAGCACCGGCGTTTTGGAACCACGATGAAGGGCCCGGATCGCCGGTCAGTCCTAGAGGCAACTGCATGTCGGTCTGGAACTGAAAAAATTGTAGGCAGAAACGTCGTTATCAGATATCCGAACCTGAAAAAGCTCTGATATATATGTGCCTGAAGAACTTTTTGTATTCCAGCAGACACTGTAGGTCTGAAGCTGAATCTTTTACCTGAGCAGAAGCACACTGCAGGCCGATCAGGTGTTGCTTCGCAAAGTTCTCCTGAGAGGCCCAAATTAATGCAGAAGTTAGAATTATTGAGTGGCAACATTGACAGCACTGAAATTTGTACATTCAATGGCAACACCTCACTTGACATTTATACTTCAGATATCATACATTGAAAGCAAAATTAAGAAGTTAACTAGGAGGTTAGGGATGTCTACCTTATGGATCCGGATGCGATTAAGAGAGTCTTTAAGAGATTGCTCCATTCCTCTTATATGATCGATATTCTCAACCTTCTCAGGATCACACCAATAACTGAAGAACAAATCGCCCTGCTGTTAAACTTCTTTCATTTTTTGCCCATTATTTTTATGATGGCTACAATAATTCTATCATAAATGCAGTAAACGTAAGAAGAGGTCTCCTTCACAGGATCATGTGTCATGAAAGCAAAATTACAGCGAGCACTGAATGGGAAGATTTCAGGAGATACATAACATTTATCGAATAGTGAACAGAACTTATGATGCTGCTTAAGTGGGTTAATGCTATTCACCTGACACGCTTTTGAACGTCTGCCATTTGACATTGCAGTGAACCGAGATGGCTTGATAACTCCTGTCAAATTGTTGAGTCCAACAAAATTAGAATCAGGAAGAAAGAAGAAATTACAGAACTGTTGCTCATCCTATCAGTTTATGATTAGTTATACTGTACCTCGACTGTCTGACCCCTGCAATGAATTAAGAAATAGAGCGTCAGTGACAGCCTTAGCAATTAGACATCTCTGCTGCCATGAGATTTATATATTTAGAAATGGCATAATTACCCAGAGCCTAAGAAGTCCTGAATATTAACATCGTGGTCTAGCTTCTTGAAAGTCTTCTTTAGGGCCTTTTGAACAACAAAGCATATCATTGAGGTCATTCTGAAAAAGTGTTATGGTAAAATAACTATGTCCACAAATCTATTCATTGAGACAGCTTACTTCTAAGCTCTCCAATTTCCTGTTCAGAGTAAGGAAATGATTGCTAATTAATATATTTTCATAAACCAAATATGTTTAAAAAACCAGTAGGGGACACAAACTACCTTTTAGCTCTTTCCTGAGGGGTTAGCTGTGCATATTTTGCTATCACTTCCTCAATGCTGCTGCAAATAGAGCAAGGTATCAAAACTAAACATGCAAGCATGACTAGTAATTCAAATTCTATTAATTTTTCCATTTCCCTACCAAAATCGTAAAATGGAAACGACGGTATAAAAAACCTCAATAAAATGAAAACAGAAGACAAATCAATTCTTATTATAGGTTTTGGTCAGAAAAGTTACCCAACCCAAACATTAAATTCAGTATGCAAAAAAGTAAAGCCAACCATGTTCATAGGACTTTTGCAGCAAAGAATGGACATTACAATCCTTATAATTTTTTTAAACAAAACTTTTGCAGCAAAATCTATTATGTATACATACATACGTGCATGATGTTCAATATGAGCAATAATAATGCCTTCTAACTAAAACCAAAAACAAAATCAGTACATAACGAATAAACTACTCAGCAAATTGGGTTAATTACCTCTTCTCGCCGATGCATATGGTCGGCTTCCCCGAGGGCGAGAACATGAGTAGGATGAGATGGATGTCGCACAGAATGGAGAGCTCCTTGGCCTTCTTGAGGATGCCCGACCGCCGTTTCGAATACGTGACCTGCCTCCCGCTGCTGTTCTCCAGTTTCTTGATTTTCAGTTTGACCCTCCCCATAGTCGCGGCGGCCCCCCGAGATCACCTCCTCGTCAAAGACGACTATATCAATCACGCCCACCCAATTTCACCAATTTCGACGACGCCGACGACTGCCCTCCTCTCCAACGATCGAATTTCTGAATGAATAATCCAGCTGCACCAGGCGATAATCGAACCGCAGGAGGAGCTCAGCAGAATTGATCCGTGGGACATATAACCTACTAGCTGTTCGTTGTTCTTCTCGTTCCGCCGCGAGGCTCGATCGCGTGGGAGGATCGGTGAAGTTCGGCGAGGAGGAGGAGGAATGAGGTGGAGCGCTGATCGATCGAGCCCGAGGAGCCTTGTGAATGCGGAGAGGAGGAGGAGGAGGAGGAGGAGGGATCGATCGGGCCGGGGCGGGAGAGAAGGGGATGAGGAGAGAGAAGAGGGGGGGACGACGCGGGCCGGGGGGCCAGAGAGAGCGGCTGTGCGTGGAGGTGAGAGGAGGGCAGAGAGAGAAACGCGCGGGAGGGAGGTTCAGCAACTCAGCAAACGCGGGGCAAACTAACCAACCCCCACCAGAAGGGTTCACAGTGTACATTTCCTTTGATTATTTCCTATTTTTTCCACGTGCTTTTTTTTTTGTATAGGAAGCAAAAGGTTGCCGTACTGGTGTTTGATACAGTACTGACAAAAAATTGAAAGACTCTATACTTTTGCAAGTATGTATAGTTGGATCAACAGGTGTTGACGTGACCAGATATGACTTTTTTTTAAGACATGCAAAGCACGTTTTTCATTAAGAGAAGAGAGAATGAAGTCATACAAGGTCCAACAGGTTACCCAAGCCGGGGGAGGGGACAAAGAAATCAAAGGAAAAAAGGCTAAAAAAGATTACAGAGCCGAGACCAAGAAAACGAGCTACAGAGGCCTCAAAGGCCGGACGCCAAGGAGGCGAGCAATCGGGAGGAAGCCCGCGCGCGCCCATGTCTTGGCTTCATCGAGGATAGCCGGCGCGAGAGCCACCGGCATTAGGGCCTCCCTGTCGTGAACGCGCCGATTGCGCTCCCTCCAAATCGACCAAGCGACCAACCAGACAAATGCATCAAAACCTTTTCGCCGGGCTTTAGCGACCAACTTTTTGGCGGAGCACCACCAAGTAGCAAGAGACATGGGGCGATCCGGGGCGAGATGAGAGAGAAGAATATGCCTGAGGGTTCGGAACCACATCTCTCGACTGAAGACAGAATCGACAAGCAGGTGATCCAAAGTTTCGACCTCCTGCGCACAGAGTGCACAGGTAGCAGAGTTGTTCAGGCCATGCCGATGGAGTCTGTCGGAGGTCCAACATCGACAATGCAACACTAACCAGGCAAAGAACTTGTATTTGCCTGGCATCTGAGTCTTGCAAATTATACGGGCACCCAGAATGTCAACGCGACCAAGGAAGAGTGCGACATAGGCGGAAGAGGAGGAGTACAGACCGTTTGGTGACCACTTCCAAATAAACTTGTCGGGCTCCGGCGACAGCCTCACGGCCCATACCAGGTCCCAAATGGAAAGGAACTGGACGATGACCTGCACGGTCCGCGCGTGCATAATATCAGCGACCCAACGGATCCCACGAAGTCCCGTACTGAGGCCCTCCTGGACAGTATGTGAGCGCCTGACCCGTGGCGAAACAGCCGCCCACAAGTTAGGTGCTAAGAGCTTGATGGAACAACCAGTGAGCCAGTTGTCCTCCCAAAACAAGGCCCTAGTGCCATCCCCGACCTCAACCGAGACTGAAGCGTCGAAGAATGCCTACGCGGCACGATCGACAGGGAACCGGAACGTCACCCACGTCTTGTCCGGATCTGTACGCGCCAGCCAGAGCCACCGTAGACGAAGGGCTATCCCAAATGTGCGGAGGTCAGGTAGGCCTAGTCCGCCGAAACGAGTAGGGCAGACGAATTTTACCCAGACCACCAGACAGCGACCACCGTTAGCCACCTCTGTGCCGCACCAGAGGAAGCCTTGGATGAGCGTCTCGACCGCTTTGAGAGCCCAAGGTGCAATGGAAATCACCATAAAGATATGCACCGGGATAGCCGAAAGGGTAGATTTGGCTAGGACCAAGCGACCACCTCGATTGAGTAGTCTCCCTTACCAGGGGGAGACGCCTCGCGACCTTATTGACCAGCGGCTGCAAAGCCGCCTTACGGATTCTGTTGATGGAGAGAGGGACCCCGATGTAGGTACAGGGGAAATCGGCGATAGAGTAAGAAAGAATGGAGCGGACCAAGGAGATCTGCTCATCCGAGCAGTTGATGGGATAGACATGACTCTTGGAGAGGTTTGCTGCAAGGCCAGATGCTCCTTCGAAAAGGGTCAGCACCCCTTTGACGACCCGAAGGTCAAGTTCGACCGGAGAGAAGAAAGCGACCACATCATCCGCATAAAGCAAAGCACAGAAATGGAAATCGTTCCATCCCAGCTGTTGCAGAAGCCCCTGAGAGTCAGCCTTGCGGATCAAGTCATGGAAGCACTCCATCACGAGCACTAAGAGCATGGGAGAGAGAGGGCCCCCTGCCAAAGACCGCGTCCATGGCAAATCCATTCCCCAAGGGTACCATTGAGAAGGATTCTGGTACTAGCAGTGGAAAGAATGGTGGAGATCCAATTGGTCCAATTGCGTGGACACCCAACCGCCACCAGAAGGTCAAGAAGGAAAACCCACCCAATGGAGTCAAAGGCCTTAGCGAGATCAATCTTGAACATGATCCGAGGTAGCTTCTGACTCGAAAGCAACCTCGCCGTACCAAGGACGTATCTGAAATTATCGTGGATGAGATGACCTTTGATGAAGGCACTTTGGTTAGCAGAGATGAGGTTGGGGAGGTGAGGGGCGAAGCGGTTGGCCGCAGCCTTGGAAAAAAGCTTCCCAAAGCTATGAATGAGGCTAATGGGGCGGTAGTCAGAAAGGGAGACTGGGTTGGGTTTTTTGGGGACCAAGGTAAGGACTCCATTTAGATGATGGAAGCTACGACAATCCATGTCGGAGAGAGCATTAAAAGCTTGAAGAATGTCTCCCCGGATGATTGAACAGCACGACCGGTAAAGCCATCGGGACCAGGTGCTTTGTCCAAGGGTAACTCTTTGATGACCTACCAAATTTCGGCCTCGGAGAACGGCTGTCCCAGGTCCTGCAGATCCAATCTCGGGAGGCCGAGCTCCTCAAAGTCAAGAGCGCAAGAGCGCTTGTGACTAGCTCCCAGAATCCCGTCGAAGGATGTGAAGGTGGCGGCAGCCTTCTCATCTTCACGAGTGAGGGTGCGACCGTCAACAAGCAGAGAGGGGATGTAGTTTTTCCTTCGGCGATGGTTAGCATGGAGGTAGAAGAGCTTGGTAAAGGCGTCCCCCTCACGAAGCCATTGGAGGCTGGACTTCTGTCTAGCGATCGTACGCTGGAGAGAAGTGAGGCCAAGATACTGGAGCTTGATGAAACGCCTCAAAGACAATTCTTCAGGGGAAAGCGACCAAGACTCCTGCGCGACCTCCAAGCGGAAAATTACCTCTTTAGCGACCTAAATTTGCATCCGGATGCTACCCACTGCTTTCGCACTCCATTTGACCAGCGCTTTCGCCGTCTCGCAAAGCAGGTGGTCGATAAGATGTAAGGGGTCAGCATCCGGACGTGGCGCCGACCAGACTGCCTTAACAGTGTCAAGAAAACCCGCCACCTTCGGCCAAAATGCTTGAAAGGTGAACCGACGCTTGGACTGGGTGCAGTTTTCAAGAGACAGGAGGAGGGGGGAGTGATCAGAGCATCGGGAAGAAATAGCCTGCAACGAATAGGAAGGGAAGAGCAGTTCCCAATCCGGAGAGACAAACACCCTGTCAATCCACTCGAGCGTGGGGTGCGTACGCTCATTGCTCCAAGTAAAGAGGCGACCATGAAGGTGGAGCTCAAGCAACTCTAAGTCATTTAGGAAACGGCGGAAGCGACCCATCATTCGCCGAGAGTGGCGACCATTGTTCTTGTCGGCCGCCTGATAGATGAGGTTGAAGTCTCCGCAAAGCATCCAGGGACCAGAAAGGGAGGGGCGTAAAGAGCGGAGGTTGTCGAGGAAGGCGACCTTCTCGGCGTCAGACTATGGTCCATAGACCGAGGTGAGCCACCAAGAAATGGAGGGAGCAGAGGTGAGGGCGACCTTAACGGTTACATGGCTGAGTCCAAACGACGGAGAGGAAACAAGCCACAAATCTTTGCGCCAAGCGACCAAAATACCACCACAACTAGAAACCACAGGCAAAGCAACATAATCGAAATCAAGCCCTAACATATCAAGGATTAAGGCATCATTTACAACATTCAGTTTCGTCTCCTGAAGACAAAGGAGAGAAACTTTTTCCGACCTCACTAGTTCATGGACTGCCAAGCGCCTAGCACGTCGGTTAAGCCCACGAACGTTCCAAACCACTAGGTTGTGATCCATAGAAACAAATGGAAAGGCAACTAGTGACCAACACAGACTCAAGTCTACACGTCCTCGACCAACTACTCCTCCGGAAAGAGCTCACGCACTGCCACCTGAAACTCGTCATCCTCAAGGATGGAGCACTCGAAGGACCCATCGACCTGGGCTCCGAAGAGCTCCCGGATGGCCCGACAGTGCTCCTCCAACAAGCCGACCGCGAAGAGCCAGATGTACTGCTGAAATGACGACGTGTCAGGTGCCTCGGAGGGCCTGACGATCCCCAACTTCCGCATGAGCAGGTTCTCCCCTGCGGTCACTGGGTTCGGTTCCCTGCCCTTGGAGGCAACGGCAAGACGACTGCTGCGCCGCAGAGAGGTGACCGGGGGCCTCCTCTAGCACGACGACGATGCGAGGCGACCAGCACCGGCGGGGGAGCGGGCTTCTACAGAGAGGCGCAGAAGGCCGCCACCAAGGACGGCAGGTCAACCTGTGACACGTCGGTAGGCACCGCCCGGGTGAGGCACTAGCAGCCTTGCAATGGGCAGCGCGGCTTCTTTAAGTTCCTTGAGTTGGCCTCGCAGCTTCTCACAATCTTCATTGAGCTTCTGCAGAGATTTATAGCAATTGACAAGGTCACGGTCTGAGGCTTCACGAAGCTCCATGTGATAGATGCACTCATGACTCAGCTTTTTGTACTCGTACTCAAGTACCTCTCTGGCATCGGTCTCTCGGTACACGATGTTCTTCAAGTCCGTCTCCGACGCCTTCAGCTGGTCGACCCTTGCCTCAAGCTCTGCAGACAACTCAACACAACATCAAATTACAGTAAGGTACCCCAATAAGTACTCAATGGCTTTGGCGGGAAACATACCTTTATTCTTTTGGCGCAGCAACTTGTTCTTCTGGATCAACTCGTCCCTCTTCGCCTCCATCTCTTGTACCTCGTTGTGGTACTGGGCGAAGGCACCATCGAGGTTGGATTGGAGCAGGGCGGAATGTTTCTTCGACTTGGCTAGCTCCTTCTCCAAAGCCTCGGCACGAAGGACTGTGTCGCCGTACCCCTTCAGCAGCTCGGACTTCTCGCGGGATCTTTCAATAACATCCTGCACAAAGATAACAGTCAAAAGGGTACTTCGTATTCCACAATACAAGACTACTCCAGGTACTCGCAACGTACCTTGACCCACTGCTGGGTACGCCGCCATGACTCCATATTCAGAGCAACAACGGCCGGGTCAATAAGATTGTCTTCTAGCAGCTCCAGACCCCCACGGCTTGATGATGCCGGCTCTGACATGGCTGCCGAACGGATCGGCGCGGCCTCCTCTATGATAGGCGAGCGGACAACTACGTCCGTGCTCGTCTCGGGGAGCGGATCGTCTTGCACTTCTGCACCCGACCCAGGGGCTATCGTAGTCCCCACCTCAGGGGTTGTCTCTTCTGTCACCCCTGCCACCGGTCCTGTGGGCTCCGCCTCCACAGTGGCGGTCTCCATGGCCACGGCTTCTGTGACAACCCGCCCAGGAAAATACCGTACTATCACCTAAACCAATCCACTTTGGTCCTTAAGCAATAATAAAGTATCATCCTGTCGTTAGTTGCCGGGTTAACACCCGATAAAATCATTTACATAGCAACAAGGATTGACATATATGCATTAAAACTCACGCGAAGGCGAGTCCAGAGTACAACACATAATTAACATCCGAATCTACCCCGAAGGGTTTAATTATTACAAACCGAAGTTTTTGACATGATAACGAAGTTCAGAGTTTTGAAAACAGCGGAATTAAACTAAACGGCGCGAGGAGCATCACAGGAGGCCTGCCATGATGCCTTCATTCATCGTCTTCCACCCACTCCAGCTCCCAGCCAGGCGGGATCTCTCCAGGCCACACATCACCGAAAGCATTACCTGGAGCTACAGATTAAAGCAAGGCTGAGTATACTAATACTCAGCAAGACTTACCCGTCGGTGACAACTACATCACCAACTCTAGACATGAAAGGCTTTTTGGCCACTGGGGTTTCTTTTGCTGAAAAGCAACAAAGAGTATGTCCTTACTTTCAAGATTTTAGCACAAGTTCTAGTTGATTACTCTTTTCTAAGTTAGCAAGCTATTGCAAGCATAAGTTGTACAATACAATTAATCAAGCATAAATATTCACAAAGTTCCATCATTAGGGATCTCATGGCCAGTAGGATAAGTAGTCTCAGATAACGGTGAGAGGCCGACAACCAGTTGATTTAAACCTTGCAAGGTAGACCTAAACACACGGTAGGGTGCCCCCGCGAGGACAACCACCAGGCGGTTCCCAAAACTCTTCGGCTCAGGATCGAATCTTACAGTCTTTGGTACAGGCTATCTGGCATACCCCGCGAGGCACCCAGAATCACCATGTACCACCGGTAGCTAGCCGTGAGACGCATCCCAAGATGAGTAATAGTAAGATCCCTCACCGCGTCATTAAGGTACTAGGCTTACCGGTCCTATTCCCGACAAGTGCTTAGTACGTTCAAACACTTAACCCACGAAAGCCATTGGACCGGAGCCCACATCCCATGCTCTTACCACATGAGCAATCCATTTAGAGAGATCTTATGATTCCAACATAAGAACCTATTCTCGCGAGTGTCAAGCATCACTCGACTTGTAACGGTCCTATAGCATAGCAGCTAACGACCTACATACTAGTAAAGACATAGGTACCTAGGGATCGTGCATCTAGGGTTTCATTCAACGCCTGAACGTAAATGCACAAACATCCATAGATAGTTATGTAACTTTTCGAAAACAAATCGAACAATGCACCGGGGCTTGCCTTCGTCAGCACAGTTAGCCTGAGGGTCCTCGGTGTCCTCGCTCACTTCCACGTACTGCAGCTCCGCGTCAGCTCCTCCTTCCTCGGCTTCCGGCACGAGCGTGTAGTTACCGTCAGGGAGTTCTACACGGTATGCAATGCAGGGTTCAGGTGGAGTGATAGATTAATTATTTCATCCAACTCTTGTTGGCCATATTCACCTTGACAAACATTTAATTAAATAATTCTTTTCATTAAAGTTATTATATGTGAGGTTTATTATTTGAATCTTTTTAATAGTGACTGTGTACGCATTTAAGCAATTAAAGCTATTTAAGTACACAAACCAGCAAGGGTGGTGACACTTAGCTTTTTAACAAGATTTACATCACATTTATAAAGCCATTAGGTGTGGATGTGGTGATTTTCCAATTTACTTTAATATTAAGCCTTAATTGGTCTCTATTGCTTTTATTCATAAAATAAATTAATAAACTTCAGTGGGGTGGGTTATGAAGTACTTCAAACTGAACTAAACCTACTGCACAAGATTCCACATTTACCAAGGCCATAAAATTAATTATATCAAAACTAACAAAATCTAGCTATCCAATCATGAGAAATGCATATAAAAATAAATAAACACCAAATGGATCCCAACTTTCTCACACATGGCCTCTGGTCCAAAACTAAGCTAGGCATGCAACAAATACACCTAGAGCTACTATAGATCTTGGGTTATGCAATTACATTGAAAATTAAGCATTTTTCAAGAATAAATATTTCTGACAAATATAAAATTGTGATTAATTCACCAGAGGTGCATTTAGGCATAAAAAGATCACATGCAGAAGTTGAGCACAAAAATCTATTTATTTTTGGCTTAAAAAATCATTTGGATAGATTTATCATAAATACAAAATAAATCATATAAAAAGATTTACTCAGTAACTTTGTGTAATTTTTGGTACAGAAGCTAGACATCGCATAACACACAACATATCAAAAATTAAGCTACAGAGCACTTGTAGATTTGGAGATACAATAGATCTAGGTTTAACAGTTTTGTATTTTTCATGCAAAAACTATCAGGAAAAACTATGGTCATGCTTTACAAAAGTTGTAGTGTTTCTCACAGGGAATTCAACAAAATTTAGTTTACATTTTTCTGATTTTTCTTTGATTTTCTACAGATTTTACAAGAATCAGTCAACCACATACACTATTTAAGAAACTGATTTGCGGACAGGCCCCTTGAAGTTTTGATTTCCTTATAGATAAGTCCTTTCTTTGCATAGAAGCCCCTGGGAAGAAAACATCTCTTGCAATGTGGTCCACGGGGAGGCGGGCGGCGTGGTCGGCCGGATTCCGGCGAGCTTGCCGGTGCTCGCGGCCAGGTGCAGGCGGGGAAGTGATCCCGGCTCCCCTAGGGCTCTATTCCGTGGCTTGGCTGGGTCGGGGAAGGGGCCGGTGAGGGAGCTCGGCGGCGCTCGGCGTCGGCGGCGGCTGGAGCTCCGCTCCGGCGAAGGGGGCGGCGCCGACAGTGCAACAGATGGCACCGGGAGGTCGCGGGGAGCCGTGTGGATCAGTTGGGGAGCTCGGTTGGTGGTGGCACGATCTGGAGGTGGGGGCTTGCCGTGGAGCGCCAATGGCGGGCGGCGGTGGAGCAAGGCGAGGGCGCGGCGGCGTGCGCACGCGCGAGTGAAGGAGTGGCACCCTTTTATAGGTGCGAACGGATGGTGGAGTGGAACCCGGCCTCGTCGCGAAGGCACACGCGTCGAAGAGAAGGGGGAAGGGGGGTCCGGCACGGCCGGCGTCGGCGGCGGGCGCGGGGTAGGGGACCGGCGCGGGCATGCGTGGCGAGCGCGCGAGCCCCAAGGCCAGCGGCTCGGGCAGCGTGTGGTCTCGGGAGGCGCGTGCTTGGTGGCGCGGGCCGGCGTGGGGCCCGGACGCCGAGGCAGCAGCCGCGCGCGCTCGGCGCGGCCGACCGGTGCGACGTCGCCAATTTCCTCCCACTTAACCCTGTTTGACTAGCTTTAGCTCCAAAAATTTGAATAAAACCCCACCAAACTTTGAATACGAAAGTTGTAGCTGAGACATTGGTCTTCAACTTTTGTAAAGGGCCACAAGGGTTTCGATGGATAGATCAGCTGGGAATGCGTGCCAAAGTTCAGGATTTTCATGGCTAAAAACACTATTCAAATGGCCTTTGACTGAGTTTTTGAGCTTCAAAACTTCAAAATTTGAAATACCGCCAATTAGGGAAGTTGTGTCCCTCGAAAAGACGAACAACTTTTATATTGACCGATTTTGAAGTTTTTAGGTGAAATCCAGAGAATGCGGCAAAAGTCCTCAGAGGGTTCAAAAGCATTAGGGGTTTGACCTGGATTTGACCATGCCTTTGACTGAGATTTGACCACAAGTGAGTGTTGGCTCGGTTAACAAGGTCATTCGGGTTGCTGGATAGGTTTTCGAGGTGATGACCCAGGTTGACCAAGGTTTGACCTAATGTCAACATGCTTGACTCGGTCATTAGCATTAATGATGCTAATTAAAAACCTGGGGCGTCACAGCTTCAGGGATCGAGGCTCCCTCAGCTTGTGCTCCTGATACAATGAGACACGCAGTCAATTTCAGCGGCTACGACTACTATGCATGATGACTACGAGTAGCGACAAGACACATACCTTCAACCAAGGTGGCTTCCTCTAATGTCGCTTCCACCGCGACTTCGGTTTGTGGCGGCGGTGTGGGCTCGCGCTCCTCCGCCGAGCGGTCCTCTCTGTCGGCTGGAGTGCTGGTCTCTTCACCGTCCCATGACAAGTCCGTGGATTTCCTGCATCACGAAGCATTCGAGTTAGTAATGCATGACTGCCGTCTACACGACTACTCAAGAGTTCAGAGCACTTACAGTGTCGACCGCACTACGGTTACGGTCGGAGCACCCAGGATACTGGCGATATCAACTATGCCAGCCTCAGCGGCAGCTCCGGCCTCGACAGCAGCTTCCTCCGGCTGCCCCACAGATGCAGCCGGCGGAAAGTTCCGTCCTACTTCAATTGGCGGCTGCGGCTCTCCGGCACCGGTCTCCTGTTGTGCCGGAGCTGGCACGACTTCTTCAGTGGATAGAGGGGGGTTGATACTCCTCTCAACTGCCGCCCCCACGGTGTCCAGGACCCCCTCGTCGTCCTGGTTTACGGGGTCCGAGGAGGGAATATCCTGCAACATCAGAAGACAATCCATCGGCTTTCGACTACTTCTCAGCTGTACTCGACTACTCTAGTCGCGGTGTTTACCTCTTGGCTGGTCGCCTCGGAAATCTTCAGCTTCTTGGCGGCACACTTCTGCGCCACATTGCGCGGCCTCCTCGGCGGCACCAGCAGGTTAGCCTCGAGACTCGACGGTCTCTCAATGATGACTGGGACGTCTGGCATCCCAGCTCGGCTAAACCTGGAGCGCAGCTGGAATCTTTGCTGCAGCGTTTCTGCATCTTCATCGTCATCAGAGCTGGACTCGATGACAACGGCGTCACTGCCTTCACCGACTTCGCGACGTTCCTTCTTCTTGCCCTTCTCCTCCGGTTGCTCCACAAGTCGCGGAGGGGAAGGTGGGACTGAGACGTATTTCGCCACGTCGTCCTACAACATAAAGCATATATGAGTACGACTACTTCAAGTTGATCAGTACTCGGGGGCTTATGTCACGACTACTGACCTGGCTTGGCGGCCGAGCCGCGGAGTACTCGGGGACGGGGCACGGTGTG
This sequence comes from Cenchrus fungigraminus, assembly GCA_036936925.1. Lineage (NCBI taxonomy): Eukaryota > Viridiplantae > Streptophyta > Magnoliopsida > Poales > Poaceae > Cenchrus > Cenchrus fungigraminus. Next base: position 25,587,557 of record CM072768.1, read on the forward strand.
TACGGCGGCATGTCCTTGAAGACCTTGCCCAGCCGCTCGACGATCACATCGTCCTCGATCTCCTCGTCGGGCATCCGCGAAGTGTCCTCGTCGCCTGTATACTGGTACCTGAGGGTGTCGCGCGCCATCAACGGCTGCACCCTCCTCTTCATGAAGCTGAAGGCCACGTGTTCGGCCCTCCGTCCGGCTTCTCGTAAAGCCTTGATCTTCTTCAGCAACTCAGGTAGCTGAATTCCCTCTTGCATGGTGGGCTCAGTGTTCCACCACGGCTTGTGCTTCGGTTGACACCCGCTCGGTTTCGGCAGCTCCGGATGGTGGTTGCTGATGTAGAACCACTTAGCCTTCCAGTCCTGGTTCGACTCTGTCAACTTGTAGGATAGGTACTGGTCGGCGGCGTCTTCACACATCTGGATACCAGCACCTCCGACTACTCGTGGATCGTTGGTGCTTGGTTGCGGCTTCAACCGGAAGAACTTCCGAAAAAGCACCCAGTGGGGCTTGATACCCACAAACGCCTCGCAGAAATGGATGAAGACGGAGATGTGGAAGATGCCATTGGGATTAAGATTGAGGTACTCGATGCCATAGTACCTGAGCAGACCCTTGAAGAAATTGCTGGCAGGGAGTGCCAATCCACGCTCTACGAACCGGGCGAACATTGAGATTTCGTCCGGATTCTTCTCCACCGGGTACGGATCTCCGGTGGCGGTGCGCCATAGATCCATCTCCTTCTCATGGAGGAATCCGCTATTGACAAGGGCAAGCAGATCCTCAGTCTTCAGCTTCGCTTTCTTCCATTCCTTGGCCGGATTGGGGCGCGGAGTGGAGGGCGGCGACGACGACTGGCCGGCATCGTCGGCCTCACTGCAGCTCCTCTTCTTTGATGCGCCGGTCTTCGAGCTCTTCGCCGGGGATGTCTTCATCCTCCAAGTGACGGGTGTCTTCACTCGCATTCGCTCGGGGGCTATCGCTGTGGCGGACTACGGCGGCGCACGTGTGTAGATCTAATCTACTTTGCGGTGGTGGCAGAGGAGCAGGGGCGCAGATCTATTTGGAGAATGCAAACTGCTAGGAGTGGAAAACCCTAAGATCCTCACCGGTTATTTATAACCAGCCCCGGTGGCTCAGTTCTTCAATGGACAGATAGGGCGCCAGACGGGTGACCTAGCGGCAGCAGCGCGACCCTTCGTCTTCTGGTACTCGATGCTCTCCATCTCGGGGGCTCGACTACGGCTACCGGATTCAGTGGACTGTTTCAGATCACGACTTCACTTCGGACACATTCTACAGTCAAGATGACCCTTTAATTCGAGAGACAGTACTCGACTCAAGGCTCGGGGGCTCCGTGCCACGTGTCCTTCGGTTTTTTCCCCGGATTTTTCGGGATAAGATTGGCAGAACTTCAGATTGACCCTCAGCTTGAATCTATGATTCGACCTAAGGCTCGGGGGCTACATTCCATATGGAATGCGATTCTCCGAATCGCATTTTCCATATGGTTTCTTCATCAAGGCATCATGAGTACTATTGAAGACCTTCGAGAGAAGCACTCGGGGACGCTTGGGGGCTACTCGAGAAGACTTCAAGACTACTCAAAAATCAGCTGGAGTACCTTCCAGCATCGGGACGACTCAAGCATTCTTGAGGACTTTCGGCTTGTGGAACTCGAGGATGCTCAAGGACTACTCGCCAAGGCCATCAAGACTACTCGAAGACATCCTGCTCGACTACAAAGTACTCAGGGGTTTGTCATATGGACATCCCTAGGCCCACTACTCAGGTGGGTACCAGGACCGACTACTCGGTGGGCCCCTGGGACTACTCGACTTGGGCAACACGGCACCTGCTGACGTGGAGCACGAGGACTATAGAGGGATAATACTCGGTTAGGAAGCTACACATGTCCGGATCCATGTAAAGTACTCCTAGCCGTACACGACTAGTACTCTCCCCTCAAACCGACTTGTAACCCTGCCTCCCAGACTATATAAGGCGAGGCAGGGACCCCTATCTCTTCATCTGCATCATCTTGTAAACACACCCAATCAATCCAGAGCTACGCAGCATACAGGACGTAGGGTATTACGCACCACGCGGCCCGAACCTGTCTAAATTGTGTGCCACGTGTCTCTCCTTCGAGTTCCCGATCTCGGCGAGGCCACATTCATCTACCTCGGGTACTCCCCTTGGTAGGTTGCCGGTCTAAAACACCGACAACTGGTGACTTGGGGGCGACCGGCAACCCTCCGTCCAGCACAGACCACGTCAAGGACCGGGAAGGTGACCCAGGGCAGGTGAGAGGAGCAAGCGCACAAGGTCCAGAAGCAGACCGTGGGGGCATGGAGGGAGGCGACCTAGAGGGTGAAGAGTGGGGCGACCTGACGAGGGAGAGTGGTGACGGAAGCAGTGTGAGGACCCTCTCCTATCTCGTCCGCTTCGGGCGGGGAGCGGAAAGAGGAGAGAGGATCCTGGCGAAGGCGACCGCCAGGGGCACCGCATGCGCAGAGGTGGAGGGGGTCCGCGTGCCAGGCTGAACACCCGGCACCCCGGCCTCAAGGAGCATGGGGTCCTCGACCAGGACCAAATACGACCTGAAAATTCTTCACAAGTGATTCTCAAAATGCAAAGTGCACGGTGGTCAGCTGCCAAATAAGACTAGCTGCCGTCAAAGTCGAGGTCTGTAGATGTGTTAGATGCGTCGAATTTGTGTATAATTTGATTACAATTAAACTTGAGTTGTAATTTGGTAGGTTTGGATAAAGTTTTGGTTGCACTTTGTATCCTTAGACAAGTTATCTATACTATAAGGAGTGGAAACAATTGAAACTTTTCTCAGCCAATTCGGACCCGCCTTACCCCTCACGTTGGACCCACCCGTCAGGTTGCATGATGATCAAAAAGGTGGAACAACCATAAAAATCGCAATTTGGGGAGCGTTTCTGCCAAAAACGTAATGTTTTTCTCACCCACCCCGTGCGTACCCGGCCCCTGTACCCACCTTGGGCCCACTTTTCCCTTCCCGTCGCTGCCCACCTCGTACACAAGAAGAAAAACAATCCTCCTCGTACCGCCGGCTGCCAGCATGCCCTCCTCCCTCCTTGGCTCGGCCGCCGGCACGCTCCTCCCTTCTCTCCCTTGCCTGCATGCCCCTCCTTCACCCCTCCCTCGTCGGAGCAGGAGCGCGACGGCCCTGCAGGCAGGCCACCCTCTACGGCAGCCGCTCCCTCGCCGGAGCACGAGAGCGGCGCCCTACAGGAAGGCCACCCTCTTCGGTGGGTAGCAGGGGCACGACAGCGGGCGAACTTCGTCTCCGTGCTCGCCACCCGCGGTCGGACCACCCAGCGCCGCCTCCTCCGCGTCACCCAAGAACTCCTCCTTCGTGTCATCCAGGAAGCGCAGGAACAATGGTAGCGGCGACATCGCTTGCTTCAACGCAGCCGCCGTCCCCAAGGGTGCATGCTAGCCACAACTGGCGGGGCTGCTGCAGTCATGTGAGCTGGACCTCTGCCTGATGCCGGTGTCACCGGTCAACGCGTACCTCCTCCTTCCCCTTGCCTCCATGCCGCCGCCGGATGCGCCCGCCATGTACATGCTCTCCAGCTGCTAGGCGACATCCTCCATGGCGGCGGCGAATGCCTCTAGCGGCCGTGGATGGAGCTCGGCTGTAGAGGGGTCCACTAGCCTGCTCGATGGTACCGCCGGAAGCAGGCGTTTCCGGTTTTTCGTGTCAGCGCCGCAGAGCAGCCAAAGGAAGGGCCAGCGCCAGACGCGGCGAGTTGCGGCGCTCGAGAGAGTGCGCGACGTGTGACGAGCAGATGGTGTGAGGGATGCTCGGGGGCGGGGCGGTGACGCTGGGTGCGCTAAGAGGAGAGGTCGGCGGCAGCACGGTCGCGCCGGTAGCCGTCGTGCGGGAAGGAAGAGGCAGGGGAGTCCGAAATGGGCTTGACCAACTAGGTAGGATTGATGGGGTCGTGAGTAACTACATTAGGAAGATCATTGGGCCAATCATCTGGTCCGGTCCACATAACTTCTCCTAGCTCCGGTCTTTCAGCCCAAAGCATGGCGTGCCACGAGCTGCTCTGGTGGTCTGATCGGATACGAACAATTGTGATCTGACCATGCCGACTCCGTCTGGGGATGCAGCCGTGCCGAATACAAACATATCACCTCACCGAAAATCTATTTGCACCGCCCAAAGCTATATATTACGAGGCCCTCATGGGTTCCTCTCATTGATCGCAATCGCCATCTAATCTCGCTGAGGAAAGAACCCTTCAGCTACTAATCTGCTCGTCAAGATAACTTGTCCCTATTTGTCAAAAAACGGTAACTTGTCCCCGTCGGACTCTTGCTTTTAAGGTTCCGCTTCTAAGGTTTCTCGCGATTTAGTATTCAATCCTACATTTGAGTTATATAGTCGGTTGTGTAGATATTATTGTGAAGACTTACTGCGAAATTTGTGAAATAATATTGAAGTAGATTAAGATTTGTTTTAACTCGTCGATAATCAATTTTTATGCCTTTGATTCATATGAGATTGAGATGGATGCTTCATTGCTAATTTTGACCTACAATCTTTTCTTTGTTAGTCTTAGCCTTCACCTGATTGATTCACGACAAACCGGCGAGAAGTTGCGTACTGAGTTGCAAAGCTGAACGACGTTGGAGTCAAAAAGATAGACGTCTCTGAAATGATGGACAACTGCGCCACAGTCCACAACATCGCATACAACAGTATAGAAGAGGACGGATCACGTCAAGAAGAAGACAAAGAATATAGCTCCAAACAAGAAAAGGCGGTCGAGAAAGAAGAGGACAAAGAATATGATGATGAAGACTTAAGGGATGAAGAGTTGCAGACATTATTCAATACAACATACGCAGAGTCCAAAATGAAGTCTTCGTATTCTTCCATAATGTACATGTTTGATTACATATACCATGGGTCACATCTTTCACGACCAAGATGAAATGTTGAAGTTTTTGACGTGACCTTATATGAATCGGCTAATTAATTGTCACATATTGTTAAAATTTGAATAAATTGTGTCCTTATAGCGGTATTTGTGAACTTTATTAAAGTTAAAATCTAATAACAATAGTGTCTATACTATAAAGACAACTTTTTATTCTACATATATTTTTTAAAAAAATCGTGTGTGTCGCACATGTCTATGGCTCAGCTTCGCTTGCTTCCCGACGTTAATATCTTCAGTTGCTTAAACATGATAAAATAGCGATGCCCAACGGCGCTCTGCTCGTTCGACGGACGACACAAGTTGTTATATACACGTGCCACAGGCACATGCATTTTACTATATATAAAAATATTGTAAACACGCGCGTGTCATACGTGCATCTTACTAGTTCTATATAAGTGTTTCGGGAACCTAAATCTTGCATGACCAAATATTAGAACCTAAATAATATAAGTTATTTATGCTTAGTTAAGCCATTTGGGTTCTTTTCAAACCTGCAAATACCCTATTCCATGGACTGAGCCATCCAAAACTCTATGGTACACTAGACTCGAGTTTCATTTTAGGTCCAACTCGCGGACCCAATTGAGCCCACTAGGTATTGGCCTGTTACCTGGCGTGATAGCAAAAATGAAAAACCAAATACAACATAAAATTGTAAAACTAGCCCAACCAAAGCACATTTAGTTTTCTATAAAAAGGAACAGTAAAAAATACTAACAATACTTCCATTTATTGGCATCCTCCGCAGATCAATGCGCCGCAATGGCCAAGGCTATACTCCGGTGGGGTACAATCTAAGCTGCCAACTAGGCACCGGTGGTGCAGATGGCACATATTGAAAATGCAAAGAAAAGGCTTGGTGCTTTTTATTCAAGCTCAAATATTCAAGAAGGAATTCAATGACTTATAACTGACGAAGTGAACAAACAGAAATTCGAGGCAAAGTGGGGTTAATGCTAATAAAGAAGTATGGACTCATCAGGAACAATTTCGTGCCTTGTGCTAAATAGGAAAAAGCCTTACTTCATCGATATTTTTTTTGTGCTGGAATGATGAGCACACAACGTAGTGAAATCGCAAACCACGTGCTGAAGCAATACATACAACAAACGATACACTATCACCTCTTTGTTAGTAGATTCAACGAGTTCCAGACTAAAAAAGTATGACCAAGAAGCCAAAGAGCGCTACATCGCTAAAATGGTAAGCCCACTAGGTATTGGCCTGCTAACACTATCTGTAGGACCAGGCATGGTTAGCGCAAACTAAGTCCAATAGGAAATTGGTCGGGCCTAAGCTCATCAAACAATTAATTTCATTTATTTTTATAGAAAAAAGAACGGCAAGTCCGAGTTCAACTTGAAAACTCAGCTTGATAACACCCATGGGATATTATACTCCTTGATTGATACATTTTTTCGACATGAGATGAACCTGTTGACGCAAAAAATCGGGCGACGACCTTCATGTAGAGATACTATTTTGGTCTTTTAAAGATATTTTTTGTTACTTCTACACAACATAAGTTATTTTTCAATATGTTATAAAGGTGCTACTACATCCAATATCTCTTTGAAAAAACATTTTTTCTATGTGTCCTTATGTTTTCTTAAGACAACTTGTAATGACATTATATTATATCTCTATCCTCTACTTATTTTTCCTCTACTAATAAATAAATAAATAAATACTAATACTAATCAGTATATTTTCATGAAGCATGTATTCTTACAATATCATTAGGGGTCACAAATTAAGGTTTAGCCCTTTCCTAAAGGATTAACTGTGCATATTTCACTATCACTTTCTCAATTCTGCTGCAAATAGAGCAAGATATCAAAGCTAAACATGCAAGCATAATTAATAATTCAAACTTCTATTTACCAAAAAAAATTAGCTACTTATGTAAGGATTATCTGAATAGGATTATGCAAAAAATGGAAAAATTGAAACAGTGGTTCAAACAAAAAAGAACTTCAACAAAACGAAAAGAATTGAAAATAGAAGACAAATTAATTGTTATTACAGGTATCATGGTTTGATCACAAAAGTTATCCAACCCAAACATTAAATTAAGTGTGAAAAAAGTAAGCCATGTTTATAAGACATTTGTATAAGAGACTAGATGTTTTACTCCTTAATCTAAAAACAATCGACGTTTGGAGGAAAAATCTGTTATGCACGCATACATGCATGCTGTTTAATATGAGAAATAATGCCAGCTGAAACTAAGAACAAAATTAGCATTGATGAACAAGGTATTCAAGAATCGAGTTACATCCTCTCGCCAATGCATATGGTCGGATTCCCAAAGGACGGGAATATGAGCATGATGAGATCGACGTCACAGAAAATGGAACTCTTTGGCCTTCTTGAGGATAGTCTACCACCGTTTCGAATACGTGACATGCCTCTTGTTGTTTTCCAGTTTTTTAATTTTCAGCTTGAACTTGAGCAGTATTTTTTTAAAGACGTGCAAAGCACGTTTACAAGACGCGACACTTAGGAGAAAACCTAAAACGCGAGAGATATAAGAAAGAAAGACACACAAACAACAACTCGAAACAACAACAGAAGTTAAGGGAAAAGCACCTCATCGGCACCACAAAAGAAATAACCCAGGGAATGACCTAAGACGACGACGAAGGACTGCGGAGAGGAAACATCATGGAAACCCGCACATCACCGCCTGACAACATCCCGGAAGAGGCGGATGCTGAGTGAAGAGCTCCTGTAGGACGACACCTTCAAGAAGGAAGCGACGACAACGCCGCCATCATCCGCCCGCTCTCGAAGGAGCAGGCCAAGTCTTCACCTGGCAAACCCAAGAGATTTGGAGGCCGCGACAATGCCCCAACAGGGTAAGTTACGGAAGAGCTCAACCATTGTCGAATAGACCGGCTTTTGCCAAAGGCCTCCAAAACTCAATCCACATAGCCGACCGTCGCAGCCGAGGTGAGAGGCAGAGCAGTAATTTAGTAGGTTAAGATGAAGTCTTAGTTGTACTCTGTATCCTTAGACAAGTTGTTCTATATCGGGAACCCAAAATCTTCCATAACCAAAATTTAGAACCTATATTATATAAGTTATCTATGCTTAATTAAACCATTTAGGTTCTTTTCAAACCTGTAAAGACCATATTCCATGACTGAGCCATTTAAAACTCTATCATATCCTTAGTCAGTATCAAGATCCAAGTTTCATTTTAGATCTAACTCGCGGACCCAACCTGAGCCCACTAGGTATTGGTCCGTTAACACTAGTTGTAGGACCCGACATGGTTAGCAAAAAGGAAAACCTATATATCTTCCGAAAGATAGAATGGGGTTGAAACTATAACACAATAGCAGTCCAATAACAACCCACAATGACCCAAAACTCCAAACGCTAGCTCATCCCACCCACCTCTGCCCGTCGCCGCCGTCCCGTGCGGGGACTCACGCCTTTATCCCTGGCATCCAACACAGGGCCAAATTAAAGAAAAATGTTTCTAAAATAATTGCAAAATTATTATAAAAATTTACTCCCTTCGTAAAAAAAATGTCGTTTTAGGATTGTCCTAAGTCAAACTTTTCAACTTTGACCAAATTTATAGAGAAAAATATCAATGTTTATAAAATCAAATATATATTATAAAAATAGATCTCATAATGAATCTAATGATATTTATTTTATACGATAAATATATATATATTTTTTATAATCTCAGTCAAAGTTAAGAAAGTTTGACTTAATCCTAAAATGACAATTTTTTTTAGAACAATCAAGAAATGGGCCAACTCTTTGCCACAAGCCCACAATGCAAGGCCTGATAATAGGCTTCCTCGAGATAGGCCCGTACTGGGCTGCTCGAATCGGGTAGGGCCTTTCCTGTAATCCGCCCATAGAGCCGCCGGCCGCGCCGTCAGGATCGAGATGGTGACTCCGAACTCCGACGACGGCGTCCCCGTTAATCTCGAGAACGGCGGCGGCGGCGGCGGCGGCAGCCGCTGCAGCGAAGTACCCGGCTGCCAGAACGCCGACAAGGTCACGGTCAAAGCCAAGAAGAAGTCGAGGGAGCAGGGCTGTTCTTCGAACTCGCACGCTGTGAGCACCTCCGATCCGATCTCATCGCTCTTCTTCTAGTGTTCCGATCCTCCTCTGATATTGCTCTTTTGTTCATCGTCCAAAGTATCCCCTAGCTATTCGTCACTGATTTTCATGAATTTTAATTGCTCACTCAAAAGACTCCAACACAACATTTATAATTTTGTACTTGATGCAGTAACATCTTCAATTCCTTTCTGTTTCTACAGAATTCGTGAGTTTTAAATAATTATTAATTTTAGGTGATGGATCACGGAAAATCTGATCTTTACGACTGGATCAAAAGTTAGATATGGATTTTTTTTAACAAACCAGGCAGGAGAGTTGTCAATTATATATTTAAAAAGAAAAATATTTTCGGTTATCTAGTGGGAAGCACATGACACCTGATAAAATTTCTTAACTCAGTGTTGCAACTAACATATCATCTGAAAACTAACTACAAGAAGTGCATTGTTTCGGTTAATATTATTGTACCAAAAAAATAAAAAAAACTATGTCTAAACCCAACAATTTTACCCTTGTCTTAAATATCTCATGACTGAATTTATCTAGTCTAATCCACTGTGATGATTATCATTTGCTTTGTTTTTTGTGACGTGAAGGTCTTAGGCTTGGTGATTCTTGCGATGTACTACGTTTTCTTCGTGTACAACATGGCCAGCTTCTCTGAAAAATGGTGGCATGCGGCACTGAGTATTGCGTTGGCGTCGGCCTCCCTTGTGCTGTCCTGCTACCTGGTAGCTAGGCAGAATGTTAGCTACAGCACCGGGAGAACAAAATGCTGTCAAACCTCAGGATAGTGATGGCGATCTTAGCAGAATACTACTACTAGCATCGATCTGAAACTGAAAACATGGAAGATAGTGCGTCGGTAAGGGGCACCGTTTTGTTCAACTTCACTTTAATCTTGGAGTGACAATATTTGGGTGAATCCATCGCTACTTAATGTCTGGTTGTTCTCATCATGAAAAGGATTGCAAGTGCCCAAGACGGCGCATCATATGAACCACAACAAGCTTTCTCCTCAGACATGGAGGGTATGCAAATGACAATTTCACTCACACACATCCATATTTGTTCTGAAATAATGGATTGGCATGCAAACTGCATGCTTGTCAGTTTTCAACAACATACTCTGAATACATTCTACAAGTTAAGAGTGAAGATCAATATAAATAACTGTGCAAAAATTAAATAGCCAGAATTTCCAAAAAGGTCCACAAAGCTGTATCATTCATAGTATTCAATTGTTGCATTTTCAGTGCTATTATATGCAAAACCAAAAAATATTCTAAATTTCAGGATTCATATAGCTAGCAAAATGACAAGGACCGTGCCTGTCCCAACTTTCAATACCGTATCTCACAATTCAGACTTTATTGATATTCTAACATGTATGGTATGGCGGACTTCCAATGTGTACGCCACTGTACCCATCATTCACTACGGGAAAATCGATGTTTGCCGTGCGCATTTCTTCGGGCGCACGGCAAAAAAAAAAAAAAACGCCCGGTAAAAAAATAGCTTGCCGTGCGTTTTTATATTGGCGCACGGCAAACAAATAGTTTGCTTGCCGTGCGTTTTTTCCTTAGCACCCGGCAAACATTTTTTCCCCACCGGCCGTTACCCCGTCAACTTGTTCGTTGCCTTTGCCGTGCGCTAGGACAAGGCGCACGGCAAAGACATTCTCTTTGCCGTGCGCCGTAAGAAAACGCACGGCAAACATATATGATATGTTTGCCGTGCGTTTTCCTACAGCGCACGGCAAAGTATTTAAAAAAATTGATTTTTGCACTTCTTTTAATTTCTCCACTTCTAGAACATTATTTTGTAGTCTATATTTCAAATGTATACATGTCTCGATAAATTTACTATTTTTAAAAATTTTGTGTCACTTAAAGAATTTTTGTCGTATACGTCAAATTTGAACTGCAACTGCATAAAGTAATGGAGTAAAATTTGTGGAAAAATGATATTCATGTAATTTAATCATTTTTAAGACCTTATCCATGAAATTGGATGAAATTTTGAACATTTTGTTCGTGAATCATGAAAATCCACATGCGGTTGCAATGTTTTTAAATTGTATAAAATGCAAACAAAGTTTAAAAATCATGAGATTTGTCAAGAGCTCATGATTCTCTATGTGAATCTTGTGATAAATCATATAGAGTGTTTTGAGCAAGTCGTCATTGATGGTGTTTGGAAACCGAAGTATCTCACTAGAAGTTTCGGAGTGTTGAGAGCCACTTCATTAGGTTTGTAGTCGTAGTAAAGTTTAAATTTGAATAATATGAATTCAAAGTTTTTTATATAGATAATATACAACTTATATTGTCCTATCCTAATTTATGGTAATTTTTCGGATCCATTTGATATTTTTAGTACATTAACTTTATTTATGAGGCATAAAAAGACACAAATGAAAAAGGGCTTTGCCGTGCGTTTTTGGTGTAGCGCACGGCAAAGATAGTCTTTGCCGTGCGTTTTTGGTGTGGCGCACGGCAAACTATTTTTCCATATATATGTCCTTCTAAACCCCAAATCCAATTACCCCTAAAAATTGCAAGTGAAGTTTAAAAATTACGAGATTTGTCTATATCTAAAAAATTCAAATGACTCCATGTTAAAATTTGGTACAATTTGGTGTTTGTTTGCTATATTTAACTAATGAAATCCATTTACTGCAATTTTGAAAAAAAATTTGCCGTGGGCCTAAACTTTGGCGCACGGCAAACAAATTCCGGCCCACTTGCGCCGCACCGGCCCACGTTCCCTCCCCAGCCCACAAAACCCTAGCTGCTGGTGGCCGTTGATCTTACGATCCGACGGTCAAAAATAGACGCAAAAAACATATATAGACCATCCCAAACCCTACCCCTATCTCCCTCCCCTCTCCCCTCGCACCTCCTCCCTTCCCGGTCTGCCCCACCGCTGCCGCCTCGCACATCCCCTCCCGGTCCGCCCCACCGCCGCCACCTCGCACCTCCCCTCCCGACCTCTCCCCTGCGCGCCACCGCCGCCGCCTCGCCTCTCCCCTGCGCCCCACCGCCGCAGGCGCGTCCGGGGAGGGCGCGACCTCCTCCTCCATGGCGCGTTGTGGCCGGATCCGGCCGGCAATCTCTCCCCCGACGGCGCGGCGGCCCCTCCACCGACGGCACGGCCCAGATCTGGCTAGTGCGAGGTGCGCGGATGGCGGGCTCCACCTCCACTCCGACCGGCCGGCGGGCGACGAGGCCAGTGCGAGCTAGGTCTCCAGCACCGCCTCCCTCCTCTCCGGTGCAGAGCTGGCTCCCTCTGCTCCCGTGGTGGAGTCAAGGTGGCGGCGGCCTTCCTCGGCACGCGCACGGCCTCCCTCTCCCTCTCCAAGATCCTGTGGCCCGGGATGGACACGAGGCGGCAGCGGGCGCAAGATCCGGTGGACGCTGTGGAGGCTCCAGCGTGGTGGTGGCCCGCAGGCGGCGGGCCATGCCTGTGATTTTTTTTCTTTTTTTGTTCTGTTTGCCGTGCGTGCCATAGCGAGGCGCAAGGCAAAAACATCACTGTTTGCCGTGCGTCTTCAGACCAGGCGCACGGCAAAGCCGGCGGCCGCCGTCTCAAATGGGCGCGCCGTCAGGTGCTTTTTTTCGCCGTGCGCCGGCCCTGACGCACGGCAAAGTTTGATTACCGTGCGTGTGATGGAGAAGCGCACGGCAAAGTTTGATTACCGTGCAAAAATCTGCCATACGGGCTTTGCCGTGTGCCCGACCGCGGCTTTCCCGTATTGATTAGTCAAAGAGGTCTGAGCGAGGGCACAGGCCCTCACTCCCTCACTAGATTTCTAATTTTCAGTTATATGAACCAAATTTTTACCATTGGTACCCTCAGTAAATTTAAATTAGTGTCCTCACTCGTCCAATTCAATCCCTCTCTTTGTAAGTATGCCCCTCCTCATTTTTTTTCTGAGTCCGCCACTACGACAAGGTCCACGTACCAACATTGTGCTCATGATGATCATCACCTCGTACTCACACACCCGAGCTCCATGTAGAAGAGGCCCACCACCACTAGCACCAACTGCCGTCACTGAGCATGAGCTTGTACTCACCGGTGGACATGCCCGAGCTTGTCAGGTACTCCATGATGGGGTGGCTAGAGAGGATAGGTGAGCAGTCGCCGTGGCTGATCCCGAGGATGCATGGCTTGAGGTTATCATCATAACCATCGGGACCTTCGTGGTGGCCAGCGAGGGCGCTCGGGGCGGTGTTGCGGCGGTACTCTTACTCCATCACCCATGCTCACCATCTGTAGACAGAGGTGGACCTCATGTGCAAGTTATCGCCTGCACAACATTGAGCAGTAGAGCTTCAACTATGGACGAGTTAAGGTATCACAAATAGGAACTGAAAATGGAAAAGTACTGCGACTCTTTGAGCATCAACAACATCTTTTTGAATGTCAATTTTTTATGATGTGTTGATTATGTAGTTATTGGAGGAATAGCTCCAGCAACAGATCGTTACAACTAAAAGAAGAATTTGTTAACCAATGGCTAAATAAAAGGGGACAAAAACTAAACATTAGCAGGGAGCCCCTGAAATGCAGCCCCCACAAGATTTGATATATATTTTTTTTGACAACAAGCTTTGATATGGTTGACCGTACAACTGAGCGCCTTCGCTTCTTTTGCCAGGTCCTCGTTGACAGCCTTGTCCTCATCGATCCAGCAGCAGTAATATCACCATGCTCTCCGTTTTGCTGTTCCTAAAAAGTGGTTCCTGGTGCCTCTCGTACCCAGTGCCAGGTGCTTGTGTTCCTATCTCTCTCAGCTCCTGCATCTGTTCTCACTAGCTCTGAATCTCTGATCAATACGGGGACATTAAGATATACTTATATAGTTATATATATAGGCTACATGCAGCGGACAGTAGGTGTCTGCTTTAAACATTGAGCAGTGCTACCTGGCATCTGAACTCCTAGTGCTTCCCAATAACCAAATATAAAGCAGCACAAAATCATGTGTGTGTATAGAACAAGGAACGAAACTTGTTGCTAGGTTTGTAACACACAATTATTGTCTGACATAACTATGATTTTTTTTGCACCAGGAACAAATTAAGCATTGCCCGCACAAGTCTCGATCTTCTCACATCGGTGAACTCTAACTTTGTGCAGAAGAACAGTGCAACGAAGTTCCACAAGTCACTTGGTGCGTCCATGGCGATTGGTGGCTCAAAAACCATATGTTGGAGCTGAAGATTAATAAAAAAGTTACCCAGTCGTATTGACTTCATTAGATCTGACTCTGAGTTCTTGCTGTGTACTGTTCCTAGAATGATTAACAGTTTCTGTTCCAATATATATCTTTGGACGGGTAGACGTACATCATCAAGCTAATTAAAACAAATTGCAGCTGAAGATGAATTAATGGAATAATCACCCATAAAGTTTTGGGATGTGAAAATGAATAGTAATAACAAATATTGTCAATTTAATAAAAAATCAAATAAAAAATCATTAAGATATTTTGTGCAGTGCAACAACTATCTTTGAAAACTAAATTAAATTTGCTGCAGGCTATATTTTTATTGTCGCATTCACGCCAACTGCCACTTGATTTTGTATTTATTAGAATTATAGGCCTGAGCTCAAATTTATTTGAATTCAGTTTTTCTAAGACCTTTATAAGAAGATAAAAAAATGTTTTTTCTTCTTTTCTCTCCTCTCCCTTAGTTCTTTGCCCACTAGCTCGCTTTGGTCCATTAGAGACTATTGAACTCAGGGCTAAGTTGCTAAAAAAAGGGTTGCTCAACTATTGAACCAGTTGTGGCAGCACAGGAAGGCGGATCCTCCTGGTCTCATCACAATGCGGTCATGGCTAAGTAGATCAATGACATGAGGCATGCCAATGCATAGCATGGAGGCAGGGTGATTGGTGCTATCAACGAGACTAAGCACGGACACAACGGATGTGCAGCGCCTACCATGCTTGCAAGCTACTTGTAACGCCGCATTCTACAGCATCGCGCTGCAACTGATTCCTAATCCCTTCCATGCTTATATGCTAGAGTGCCTGTATGATCCATATCAATGTTAGCATAGCATGGATCGACCAGTGCTGGCATGGCTTTGCCAATCTTTGGCCACCGGTATTGCTTATACAAGCGTTTTTATTTGCGGAGGTGATGAAATGCACTCAATAAATTATTTTGCTTCTTGCGGATGTCATGTGCTGTACAGTAATCAATTGTAGTAAGATGGCATGCTGGTGTTGCGTCAACGTACGGTGAAGGAGTAGACCCATCATATATAACAGCATATAGCTGATGGCCAATGCTCTAGTCCATGCATAGCCTTCTACAAGCACTGTTGGGACTCACACAAAGTCACGAAGGCATACTTGGGCTACTGCACAGTACTACTCCGATGCACATGAACAACACTGACTGAAGAACATATAATATAATGAACCAAATTAAACAAAGTGAATTTAACAGCCACCGATTAATGCAGAATGTCTCAAATGGTGTGGACTGTGGAGATTTCGAGAGACGACCTCACAGGCATTGGACCTCACATACAAAGGGGAAGCCACCTGGGAGAGAAGGCTAAAGCTGCAGTCTGGACTGTTGAAGACAGTTGGCTTCTGCTGCGCCAAGCACGCGCGCTCGAGTCTGTTGCGCGCACGACGCGCTCTGGCCGTTCGTGGGCGACGCGGTCACGGCGCGCTCGCCACGGCTCGCTCTCGCTCGCCCGCGCCTCACGCGCGCGCGCCCACGACTCCGCACACTTCGGAACGCCGCCGCATCCTAGATTCTAGGAGAGTTTTGATCGAGTCCTCGAGTTGTATGTGTATAAAGGCTTCATGCCGGTGATCAACGAATTCACGGTTGATCCAATCCCTTCCTTCATGGTATCAGTTACCCTCAGTTCCTGAGATCTTGCTTCCGCGACCTCTTCCGCCTCCTCTGAGCCATGGCGCAATCCCTAGGCCATTCTTCCTCCTCCTTTGACTCCGGCGCTACCGACGCTTTCCTCGACGCGCCGCAGCCCGCTTCTCTTGCCGTCGTTCAGACGGTGAACATCAGAAACCACATCCCTGTTCTCCTCGACCTCTCCGAGTCCAATTACAGTCAGTGGAGGTGTCTCATCGACTACGTCCTTGGCAAATTTGGCCTCGTTAGCCATGTCCGAGCTCCACCCCTCATCATCGACCGTGATGCCGAATGGCGTAGTCGATTGTTGCATTGTCAACCGGATGTACAACACCGTCACCAAGAGCGTCTTCGACCTCATCTACAAGCCCGACGCCACTGCCTTCACCGTCTGGGTTGACATCGAAGGTCTTTTCTGTGACAACAAGCTCCAGCGTGCCGTTCTTCTCTTGAAGCAGAGTTCCGCAGTGTCGTTCAAGGGGATCTCAACATCTCCGACTACTGCAACAAGTTGAAGAAGCTCGGTGATAACCTTCGCTACGTCGGGCACCCCATCTCCGAGCCAAGTCAAGTGCTGAATCTCCTTCGCGGCCTGAACTCCAGATTCCGCCATTTCAAGCCGGTGTTGACATCAAAGACCCACACATTCATGAGCACGCGATCCTACCTTCTCCTCGAAGAGCTTCAACTCGAGCCAGATGACAAGACCGAGGCTGACCAGGCCATGCTTGCCAGCCACAGCGGCTCCGCCGGTTCCGGCGGATCCGGTGCTCACGGCGGCTCCCACTCTCAAGGCGGATCTGCATCCGGCGCCAACGGCCACACCAACGATGCCACCTCCGGGAACCGTGGCTTCAAGCAGAAGAACAAGCGCCGGGGTCGCACCCCCCGGCAACGGCTCAACCTCCTTTCCCGGAGGCGGCGGTGTGCCGCAGCATCCTCAGCTCATGTGGACGGCGAACTACAACCCCTGGACCGGGCTGGTCCAGGCTTGGCAGATGCCTGTCTGTGCACCTGCATTTGGCCTTCTAGGCCCGCGCCCTTTGGCCCAACAGGCCATGACGGCCCACCATCAGCCTTCTCCGTCGAACGCATCTCAGTTTGGCGTGCCTTCCTGGGATAATTCCACGCTCTACGCTGCTCTGCATCAAGCCGACGTCACCAATCATCCTCCGAGCTCTGCGGATTGGTACTTCGACCCCAGCGCTTCTTCCCACATGTCCAGCGGCTCCGATATCCACTCCTCCTCTCTACATCCATTTCATTCATTTGTCACTGTCGGAAACGGCGCACGGCTGCCTGTCACTCATACAGCCGCCGCCAATCTTCCCACATCCTCTGCTCCTCTTCATCTAAACAATGTTCTTGTTACTCCCTCGCTGGTTAAAAATCTTGTTTCTGTTCATTAGTTAACCCGTGATAACAACATATCCATTGAATTTGACCCTCACGGTTTTTCTATCAAGGATCATCCAACCCAAACGGTGATGCTCCGATGTGATAGCCCGGGCGACCTCTACCCTCTACGGCTTCCTCCACATCAAGCTCTCTCAGCGTCTTCACCGGCGTCGATCGAGCTTTGGCACAACCGTTTAGGGCATCTGGGGTCTCCAGCTCTCAAACAACTTCTTCATAATTTGAATTTCCACTGTAATAAAACAGCTGCACACTCTTGTCACCATTGCAGTGTTGGCAAGCACACTCGCCTTCCCTTTCAGCATTCCGACACCCCTGCTTATTTTCCTTTCCAACTTGTGCATTCTGATGTGTGGACTTCGCCTGTTTACAGTCTTTCCAGTTATAAGTACTATATTGTGTTCATTGATGCTTTTACACATTACATTTGGACTTACCCGGTTAGACATGATGTTCCTCATGTCATCCTCACATTCTTTGCTTATGTCAGTTTTCAATTCTGGCTCCCTATTGTTGCCTTCCAATCTGACAACGACACTGAATATGACAATGCCACCATGCGCTTCTTCTTCTCTGCTCAAGGCACGACATTTTGGCTTTCATGCCCATATACTTCCCAACAGAATGGAAAGGCCAAACGGATTTTGCGTACCATTAACGATTGTGCTCGAATATTGCTTCTTCATAGTGCAGCTCCCCTCTTGTTCTGGGCAGAGGCCTTGAACACGACGACATACATCATCAACCGGTGACCTTGCCGTGCCACCGGGCCTGTCTCGCCTCATCAGCTGCTCCTCGGCGTTCCTCCTCGATACGACGAATTACGCGTCTTCGGCTGTCTTTGCTACCCCAACACGACAGCCACGACGCAACACAAGCTCAGTCCCCGCTCGGTGGCATGTGTCTTCCTTGGCTACCCGAGCGATCATCGGGGGTACCGCTGCTACGACATCACCACCGGCTGGGTCTACACATCACGCCATGTCACATTCGTGGAGCATGTATTCCCATTTCATGACCGGCACACGCCGGCGGCATCCGCTTCAGCACCTATGTCTCACAGCGACGACGACGACACACCTGTGGCGCCACCCGACAACGCCTGGCGCAGGCAGCCCTGAATCGCCACACCAACGAACGTGCCTCAGGTACCGTCGCCGCTGCCCACGAGGCCACCGCCCAGTGCGATCTCCACGACGTCGTCGCCTGGCACTCTCCCTGTGACGCCTACTTCGAGCCCGTCACCGTGTACACTACCTTCATCGCCACCAGTGCTGCCCACACCGCCACCGCCCAGCACCTCGTCGACACAGGCACACATGACATCGCTGCTCAGTGCCATCCCTATGACACCAACTCCGAGCTCGTCACAGCCATCCACCGCGCCATCACCCCTTGCCACAGTTCCCCTGCCGCTCGCCAAGCTCCACAGCCCCTCGCGAACACACAACATGATCACCCCCGCACGCGCTAGAATCTTCAAGCCGCATCCAAAGTATGCGCTCATGGCAACATCCCCGGCAGTACCACAGTCTGTCCGGGTGGTGCTCCCCGATCCCCAGTGGCGTGACGCAATGCAGCAGGAGTTCGACGCGCTTCAGCGGAACAAGACGTGGACTCTCGTTCCACGCCCGCCAGATGCTCGTGTTCTCTCCGGCAAGTGGGTCCGGAAGATCAAAACTAGCTCCGACGGCTCTTTTGAACGTTGCAAAGCACGCTGGGTTGTGCGCGGCGATCGCCAACAACCTGGGATCGACTTCAACGAAACATTCTCTCTGGTTGTCAAGCCTGCAACCATTCGAATCGTGCTCACCCTCATCGCTTCCAAGCAATGGCCGGCGCATCAACTCGACGTGTCGAATGCGTTCCTGCACGGCAACCTCTAGGAAGGTGTGTACTATCAACAGCTGCCAGGATTCGAGGACCCTGATCACCCACACGACGTCTTCCTCCTCTCCCGTTCGCTATACGGTCTCCGTCAGGCTCCGTGCATGTGGTTCAACCTCTTCGTCGAGCACGCGGTCTCCATCGGGTTCAAGCAATCACGCACCGACAGCTCGTTGTTCGTCTACAAGCGTGGGAATGCCATGGCGTACCTTCTTCTGTACGTGGACGACATCATCTTGGCGACCTCCTCTTTAGACCTACTGCCCCACTTCAGCAACAACCTGAAGACCGCCTTTGCCATCAAGGATCTCGGGCCGGTGAGCTACTTCCTCGGGATCGAGGTGAAGCGCAATCGCGAGGGGTTCATGCTCTCCCAGAGCTCCTACGCCCTCGACGTTCTAGAGTGTGCCGGCATGGCGAACTACAAACCAGTGGCGACGCCAGCCGAGACGGCATCCAAGGCTTCAAGCTCTGATGGTGCTCTATTGAACTTTGCTGACGCATCCTGGTATCACAGCATGGCTGGCGCTCTTCAATACCTCACGTTGACACCGCCGAACATCGCCTATGCCGTTCAACAAGCGTGCTTACACATGCATGCCCCGATGGTGACGCACTGCGCGCTCTTGAAGCGAATTCTTCGCTACCTCAAGGGAACGACGTCGCTCGACCTGCAGCTCCTCGCCTCGTCATCGTCAACCATCACTGCCTACATTGACGCGGATTGTGCCGGGTGTCCGGATACGCGTTGGTCGATGTCTGGGTTCGCCATCTTCTTTGGCGACTTTCGGGTGTTGTGGTCGTCAAAACGACAGATCATGGTATCGCGTTCCAGCGTCGAGGCGGAATATCACGGCATGGCGAACACGGTGTCTGAGTGTACGTGGCTGCGACAACTACTATGGGAGCTCCACTGCGACGCGACGAAGGCCACCATTGCCTACTGCGACAACATCTCAAGTGTGTACATGGCGCGCAATCCAGTACATTGTCATCGCACCAAGCACATCGAGATCGATATCCATTTCATTCGGGAGAAGGTAGCCCTCGGCGAGCTGCGGGTCCTGCAGATCCCAAGCGCTCGACAGTTCGCGGAATCACCAAAGGCTTGTGTGACAACCCGCCCAGGAAAATACCGTACTGTCGCCTAAACCAATCCACTTTGGCCGTTAAGCGACAGTAAAGTATCATCCTGTCGTTAGTTGCCGGGTTAACGCCCGATGAAATCACTTTACATAGCAACAAGGATCGACATATATGCATTAAAACTCACGCGAAGGCGAGTCCAGAGAACCACACATGATTAACAACCGAAACTACCCCGAAGGGTTTAATTATTACAAACCGGAGTTTTTGACATGATAACGAAGTTCAGAGTTTTGAAAACAGCGGAATTAAACTAAACGGCGCAAGGAACATCACAGGAGGCCTGCCATGATGCCTTCATTCATCGTCTTCCACCCACTCCAGCTCCCAGCCAGGCGGGATCTCTCCAGGCCACACACCAGCGAAGGCATTACCTGGAGCAACAGATTATAGCAAGGCTGAGTATACTAATACTCAGCAAGACTTACCCGTCGGTGACAACTACATCACCAACTCTAGACATGAAAGGCTTTTTGGCCCCTGTGGTTTCTTTTGCTGAAAAGCAACAAAGAGTATGTCCTTACTTTCAAGATTTTAGCCCAAGTTCTAGTTGATTATCCCTTTCTAAATTAGCAAGCTATTGCAAGCATAAGTTGTGTAAACAATTAATCAAGCATACATATTCATCAACTTCCATCATTAGGGATCTCATGGCCAGCAGGATAAGTAGTCTCAGATAACGGTGAGAGACCGACAATCGATTGATTTAAACCTTGCAAGGTAAACCTAAACACACGGTAGGGTGCCCCCGAGAGGACAACCACCAGGCGGTTCCCAAAAATCCTCGGTTCGGGATAAAAGGCAACAGTCTTTGGTACCGGCTATCTGGCATACCCCGCGAGGCACCCAGAATCACACGAGCACCACCGGTAGCTAGCCGGGAGACGCATCCCAAGATTAGTAACGGTAAAATCCCTTACCGCCTCATTAAGGTACTAGGCTTACCGTACCCATTTCCGATAAGTGTTTAGTACGTTCAAACACTTAACCCACGAAAGCCATTGGACCGGAGCCCACATCCCATGCTCTTACCACATGAGCAATCCATTTATAAAGATCTTATGATTCCAACATAAGAACCTATTCTCGCGAGTGACAAGTATCACTCGACTTGTAACGGTCCTATAGCATAGCAGCTATCGACCTATCATACTAGTAAAGGACATAGGTACCTAGGGGTCATGCATCTAGGGTTTCATTCCAACTCCTAAACGTAAATGCACAAACATCCATAGATAGTTGCATAAATTTCCAAAATACTTAGGTTAATGCACCGGGGCTTGCCT
Organism: Cenchrus fungigraminus; assembly: GCA_036936925.1. NCBI lineage: Eukaryota > Viridiplantae > Streptophyta > Magnoliopsida > Poales > Poaceae > Cenchrus > Cenchrus fungigraminus. The sequence goes on from CM072768.1 coordinate 25,609,277, forward strand.
TCGTTAGCACAGTTAGTCTGCTGGTCCTCGGTGTCCTCGCTCACTTCCACGCACTGCAGCTCCACGTCAGCTCCTCCTTCCTCGGCTTCCGGCACGAGAGCGTAGTTACCGTCAGGGAGTTCTACACGGAATGCAATGCAGGGTTCAGGTGGAGTGAGGAATCATTTTATCCAACTCTTGTTGGCCATATTCACCTAGATAAACATTTAATTACTAATTCTTTTTCATTAAGGTTATTATATATATACAAAAGCTTATTATTCTTTTAATCTTTTTAATAGCGATTGTGTGCACATCTATGCAATTAATTTAATTTAAACTCACAAAATAGCAAGGGTGAATTCATAAACCCTAAATAAGCTAGGCAACCATTTAAAGGGATTACAAGATTACAAAGATTAATTTTTCCTAATTAAATTCTAATAGGAAGCTTATGTGTAACCGAACTTTTAATTGCACAATCAATCATAAAAACAAGGACATGGGTCCTTGCTGGCCCTAAAGATTATAAACATGCCACTGAGCCAACTTCAAGTTTAAAAGAGCTACAATTTAAATATACCTAACAATAGCATTTCCTAGTTATAACTATTATGAGAAAAGCATAATTAAATAAGTAAAGATCTCCTGCACCCTAACTCTTTGCTACAACTGCTCTAGCCTAAAACAAGTCTAGGAAACCAGCATGTTCATCACAAACACATTTGAAACTTGAACTATGCATTTAAATGTAAATCTAAGCATAAATCAAGATCACATATTTCTAACAGAGATAAATTCATGGTAATTTCATAAAAGTTGTATCTAGGTATAACATGAACATAACCACAAGTTCAGCACAAAAATCATTTTACATTTTGCTACAAAAATCAATAAGACAGATATGGCATAAATACAAAGCAATTTATATAAAAAGATATACACAGTAACTTTATGCAAATTTTTGCCCAGACCCTACAAGTGATATAACTAGCAACATATCTATAGTTCAGCTCCATAGCTCTTCTAGATTTTGAACTACAACAAAATGAGGTCAAACTGAATTGGAATTTTAATTCAAAATCCTTAAGCCAAAACTATGGTCATGCTTTGCAAAAGTTGTAGTTCTAGTCTCACTGAACCCAACAAAATTGGTTTTGCAATTTTATGATTTTTCTATGATTTTCTAGGATTTTCCTAAGTCACTGGACTGAACTGCTAGGAAACTAAGATTCAAACTATTACAACTAAGTCCCTGGGTTCACAACTATGCCCTCGCGAATTACATCCGTGCCCTTGCCGGCGGAGGGGAGCTCGCCGGCGGCGAACGGCGGCCGGAGAAGGGCAACATGTGGCACGCGGGCTCGATTGAGCTTACCAGAGAGCGATTGGCGGTGGTGGCTCGGCTTGAGACGGCTCCGGCGAGCGGCGGCGGCGAGGCCGGGGCGGCGCGGCCGCCTCGGCTCGGTTTCCGGCGAGCGCAGGCGCAATGCCGAGCAACAAGCGGCGGGGGAAGCTTGGCCGGGTCCTAGGGGAGCGGCTCGAGGCGTTGGCTTGCGGCGGGAGTCGGCGGAGGGGGGTGCTCACCGGGGCGGCGGTAATGGCGGGCCGGCGGACGTGCGTGTGCGCGCGGCGGTCGGGGCTTTGCTTTTATAGGCGGGCGAGTGAGGCCGTGGGGCGCTGGACTCGGCCTTGAATCCGCGCGTGCGGGAGGAAGGACCCGGGGACGGCGGAGCCGTGTTGGCTGCCGGCCGGCCGACCGAGGCGCGGCGGGGCTCGGCGGCGACGTGTTGGGCATGTCCTCCGCGTGCGAGACGGTCGGGGGTGGGGGCGCGTGATGATGGTGTCCCCGTCCTCGCCGGACTGTGACCGGTGGGGACCCGGCCGTCGAGGCTCGACGGCGAAGCGCCGGCTGCCGCGTGGCAGCGCGGGCACGACGCGCTCGGCGCGGGAGCGCGGTCCAGGCGCTAGTTCAAACAACTTGGCCCTGTTTGGCTGCTCCAAACTTTAAATTTCAAACACAAACTCAAGGACCTATAGATAGGACTTCTGTAGATGATTCAAAGCTCTACACAATAGACCCTAACCGAGCTCCAATTGATCTCTAATTGATGGAGAAAATTCGATGCCAATCTGAAGAAAATCTCGGCCCTAGTGAACAGTAGCCTACAGGGTTGACTTGAGTTTTTGAGCTATTTCTCCTCCAAATCTCAAATGCCAACCTGAAGATGAAATGTGTCCCTCCCAATTCTACACAACTTTCATATTGGTAGAATTTTGAGTGTTTAGACAAAACTTGGAGAACGCGTACAAAGTTCTAGAATGACATAATGGCATCAAGGGTTTTGTCCCCCTTAACTAGGGTTTTGACCCAAGGAACTGGTATTGGCTTGCCTAAGGTGCTCAAGGGGGTGTGTTGGGGAGGTTTTCAAAGTGATGGCCCAGGTTGACCCTGATTTGACCACAGTCAACTGTGTTGACCAGCACTTAAGGTTAATTAAAAACCTGGGATGTCACAGCTTGCCCACGGCTCTCTTCGAGGACTTCCGTGCCAGTCTGGGGGGGGGGGGGGTTGTTGAAGACCATTGGCTTCTGCTGCGCTAAGCACGCGTGCCCGAGTCTGTTGCGCGCAGGACGCGCTCTGGCCGTTCGTGGGCGACGCGGTCACGGCGCGCTCGCCCGCGCCTCACGCGCACGCGCCCACGACTCCGCACACTCGGGAACGCCGCCGCATCCAAGATTCTAGAAGAGTTTTGATCGAGTCCTCGAGTTGTATGTGTATAAAGGCTTTATGCCGGTGATCAATGAATTCACGGTTGATCTAATCCCTTCCTTCAGTGTGCCAGCACCAGTTGAGAATGAGACATTATGAATTTTGACATTAAATTCGCAAGTCTTTTAAGATTTAACACTGCTATCACAATGACAATGCAGAGCACTCTTGTTGTTTTATTGCAATTTTTTTGATGAAACAGCAGGGGAGTCCCCTACTGTTCTCTGTATTTTTGTGTTCTCTGTATTTTGTCCACGGTTTCAATTCCAACTTCATCAACCCAGCAGCGGTAATCTCAGTTATATCTAAGCACTCCGATGTAGATTTGTTCAGCAAAAGTGGTTCCTGGTGCCTCTCGTACCCATTACCAGTGGTGGTGGTCTTGGGATCATACCTATCTCCCGTATGTGTTCCTACTAGCCAACATATATGTGGACAGGAAGATATACTTACAGGGTACATGCAGAGACCATCAGCGGAATCAGCACTGCTACTCGAGAAAAATAATAGACATTTTTCATCCTTGAATATTAGAGCTATTTCCCTTTCTGCTACTAAAAAAATAACAACAAAATAAACATCTCAACTCCCAGTGCTTCCCAATAATCAAAACTGAGGTTCTATAAATTCGTTGGAGCGAACTTGTATCTAGACTCCTAGACTCTAGGTTTGTAACACACATTTATTGGACGACACGACTGTTTTAGCACCAGGAACAAAGTTTTCATGTACAAGGCTTGACCATCTCACATTGGTATCCTTGCTGTTTTTTTTTTTTTTTTTGCAAATCAAACTCACACGGTGAACTTCAACTTTGTGCAGAAGAATATAGTTCAAGAAATCCCAAATGATACAGTGAGTATGATTGTATCAGTAGAGCTGTATATGCATTTCATTAAGATCAAGGACTATTATTACCGATACTGAACAAATATACTTCTATTGAAGAAGAGTATTAGCTCCCAAGCTACAGCGAGTGGACTGTTCTGAATTATTGATTTAGTCAAGGAGCAGTAGAATTAAGCACCATCTCTGAGTTCCTGAATTATTGAACAAGTCGTGGCTGTATATGCATTTCATTAAGATCAACGACATAATTGATTTGAGGCATGCCAATGCATAGTATGGGGGCCGGGTGATTTGTGCTACCAACGAGGCTCAGTATGGGAGCAACTGATGTGCAGCACATACCATGCTTGAAAGCTACTTGTAACGCCACAGTCTTCATGAGGATGAGAGTGCTGGAACTGATTCATGATGTCTTTCCATGCTTATGCTAATGCCTACTATTGATCTATCGATGTCAGTTAGCAGGGATCAACTAGTGATGACATGGCTTTGCCAATCTTTGGCAATATCGTATCATACTGTGGGTGTATATATATAGGCGGAGGTGATAACATGTGTATGCTTGGATTGGGCGAACTGGCTTGATAAATTCTTTGGCCTTCTTATAGTGTCGACAGCCTTTTTTTTTCAAGTTTCACCAGAAAGCTCGGAGATGCCTTTAACTGGGCTAGCTGTGGAGGCAGTTGATGAAATTATTCCTTGTTCTTCCCAGACCCAATTGATAGGACGATTCTATTACTTCCATCGGTGGCCGATATCAACCATGTAACTACAAAATAATAACAATTAGACACTCAAGAGAAGGCAAAATGAGAATATTCATTTCGCCTTTTCTTGAGTGTCTAATTGTTATTTGAAGAAACATATGTTGGCTAATTTGAGAAGTTGTCATCCTCACCATTCTATTTTGAGCCATGGCTTTTATTTTTACAATGTTCCCTAGGCTTGGAACACACGATTACAGAACGTGCAACTTGGTTTCAGGCATTCCCGTCTGGCCTTTATGACTTGGCATGGAATGCACACGGTTACACGTACATGAGCTGCCCCACCCTATCGATATGGCACCGCGGCAAAGTTTGGGCGTCCTCGATTTCCATTCCGATCACCTCATCGACGCAGCAGCGGCAATCCCTGTTATGTCCAAGCACTTTCAGCCACAAAAGTGGTTCCTGATGTTTCTCGTTCGTACCCATTGCCAGTAGTGGACTAGTGGTGGTCTTCGGATCCTATCTCCTGCATCTGTTTCTACTAGCCCTGATCAACATATGGGGGCAGGAAGATATACTTATAGGGTACATGCAGAGACCATCAGTGGAATCAGCAGTCAGTGCTAATCGAGAAAAATAATAGACATTTTTTCATCCTTGAATGTTAGAGCTATTTCCACTTTTGCTACTGAAAAATAACAACAAAATAAATATATCTTACCAGCCACAGTTGGTGTCTGCTTTAAACATCTCAAGTCCTGGTGCTTCCCAATAATCAGAACTGAAGTTCTATGCATTCCCTGGAACGAACTTGTCTCTAGACTCTAGGTTTGTAACACACATTTATTGTACGACACGACTGTTTCTTTGCACGAAGCACAAAGTTTACATGTACAAGGCTTGATCTTCTCTCTAGGATCAATGGCCCGTAGGGGGAGTTGAATATGTACCTTCTTCTCAATTTCTAAGACATAATGAAAACATTAGCCTATCAACTACTGTTGCCCATCTAAAAAGATTTTTCTCTACTACTAAGCACACTAACAAGAGTTTCCTTAGCAAATATCACACTAAGAGATATGGATCACCCTAGTCAAGATAAGATGCAAGCAAGCAACTTAAAGAGAACAAAGGCAAGGAAACTTAAGTGCAGAAATTAGGTGCTGAAAATAAATGCAAGAAAGTAGAGAGAAAGGCACAAGAGACGACCAAATTTTTTCCCGTGGTATCGAGAAGTTGACGCTTCTCCCTAATCCACGTTGGAGTACTCACTAAGAGTATTGCTCCCCCTCAAGTCACCAAGACTCAAGTGCTCACTAAGAGTACCCGTTCTCCATCTCCGGAACGGTGGGTCTCGAACCGTGTACACCAAGCTTTCTTGAGGCTCCCACAATCTCCAAGAGCTCACCAAGAACCCCCAAAGCACCAAGACCGTCTAGGAGCCGTCAAACCCCAAGAGTAACAAGCCCACACACTTTCACTTGACCTGAGCACTCAGCTAAGCCATGTATGCACCTTGAAACCCTTGATCACTAAGAAAGAGCTCCTCAATCAAGAGGAAGAGAATCCCAATGAGCAAGAACACAATCTCCTTCTTTCCTTGGCTGCTGTAGATCTTCAGAGTAGCAAAGGCATCTCAAGAGACGCAGGGGGGGTCATATTTATAGGCCTAGCAAGGGAGGCTAGCCGTTGGAAAAGTTTCCCTGAAAAGTAGTACCGTCGGATTAACCGATGGTGTTCCCCTGCGAAGGCGTCGGATCATCCGGTCACTCACAGGTGCTGAAATAGCCGTTGAACCCAGTGACCCAGTCAATGCACCGACGCTATGCACCGACGCACCGTCGGACTATCCGGTGCTGAAGAGCATCCCTCAGGTGCGGTACTGTATGATTCAAACATAGGCGTCGGATGAACCGCTGATGAGTCCCTTAAGCGTCGGCTCATCCGGTGCTGAAGCAAATCTTTTGGCGCGTCTCTGTATGATTTGAATGTAAGCGTCGGATAGACCGCTGGTCAGAGCATCGGATCATCCGGTGCTGAAGAGGCTGAGCTCTGAACCTTACTGTTACCAAACCCTAGGTCACCGGATGAACCGATGCTAGGGCCGTCGGTTCATCCGACGGTCTCTTTTGAAATTTCCAGTCGCAGAACTCATCCGACGAATGTAGAAATAGGGGCGTCGGTTCATCCGACGCTGTGACTTGATTTTCAACTCATCCAATTCAATCGCCTTTGAGTTTTTCGTCGATTCTTTTGCTTCCAATGTGTTTCCAAGAGTACTCTGAGCTAATTGACATCCAAGGACCTTGATTGTGCATATTTTCATGGCTTTTGGTGCATGGTCAAGTTACTAGTGCATGAACCCCTCTTAATAGTACGGTCAAACACTACGAACTAGCAATCCAAGTGTCCTTCATCACCTTGTGACACTTGGAACTAACAAAGTCCTTAGCCTTGTAGTATTTGTCCATTGAGCTTCCATTGATTCAAATTTAGGGGTCTCTTTTCATTCAATACTCATGACAATAACCCAAGATAAAATCCGCTACAAAACAAAGGTTAGTCACAAGCATATGGTTGTCATTTATCACCGAAACACACCCTTACCAAAGGTGCGAAAGGGCCTAGATGGTTACAATCTCCCCCTTTTTGGTGATAGATGACAACACGAGTAGAGATATACGAAAATTTGAATTTAAAGCATATAAACTCTACTACTAATGCATGAAACAAGATATAAGCAACAATGCACATGCATTAAAGTAAACGAGCACCACAAGCATGAATAGACATGTAAACCAACGACATACACAAGATCCAAATACATGTCTCATCATGAAACTCCACAAAAGCGAGAGAGGCAACAAAAACGAGCTCCTAGCACTCTCCCCTAACTCCCCCTATCTCTACTCCCCCTATCTATCTCCCCCTTTGGCAACGAGCACCAAAAAGAGACCTAATCCTGCTGAGGTGGAGAGGTGGGATCCGGCGGCGAGGTAGAGATAGCCTTCGAAGGCTCGACGGTGAAACCAGAAGCATCCTCCTCGTCAGACTCGAAGCTAGACCACACCGGAGAAGCAGAGGTTGTCAGAGGTGGAGGAGGTGGAGAAGTACTCGTCCCTGTGCCTGAAGTAGGAGCCTGAGTGGCCTCGGGACCCTGAACAGCTGGATCGAAGGCAACTGCTGTAACGCCCTGGGTTTTCAAAAACAGAAAACCCAGTATTCTGTCTCGTGATAGTCCCAGGATCAGACGCTATCACGCACAGGCATTCATCACAGATAAATATCACAGTCGTACAACGAAATCAGAGTTCAAAACATAGTAGTTACAACCGAATACAGCTCGGTATACGATTTAAGTACAAGCCCCTTGGGCTAAACGACAAGAAGAAACTCCGCAGCGGTAGCTAGGGCTTCAGGGCTCCATCCTCGATCTTCACCACAGGCATCCTTGAGCGTAGCGACGAACCCTTCCTCCATGGACTCTTCTTCGAAAGTGGACTTTCGCTCCTAGTCCAGTCCTGCACACTCACAATCTATCCCCAAGGAATGGGATAGGTCCACGTCACCAACCGTATGCAAGCCTTAAGTGGCCTACCTCTAATGGTATAAAAAGGTATGAGGTAAGAGCTGGGGTTTCCTAAGCAGCAGCAGCATCTCATAAAGAATAGAATCTCCAATTCCCACCAAATCCCATATCTCTCATCCGCAAACGGTTACACCTGGTCACCCAGATCACCGACACCATCACCTATCTCCATCTAGGGTCGGTGCGAGAACTCCCACTCCTCGCACCTCAATGATTGCACTCGGATCCGCGAGGTAGAGGGAGCAACTCTCCTCTCCCCGAATACAACCACGGCTCACCAATCACACTCATCCTATAAGGGGGGAGGTAGAAATCCCAAAACGTAAGAGTCGGAGAAACAACGGGCATGTCCATAACCGAGGACGCGGCTATACGTATAGATCTAAACTCTGCAGAGCGTGTACACCAGTACCCATCTCGGAATGGCACCCGACGGTAGCAAGTCGACCGAGCCCATCCTACCGAACGAACACCTAGGAGTTACGGTTCCATCCTGCATCCGGGTCTCGATGCGGTCCCCCGCAGAAGACCACCCCAGAACTGTGAAAATGCCCCTGTGTGGCCACACGGGAGTCGCACTGAGAGGGTGGACTCACTCCCACCTCTCCCCCACTGATACCCCGCTATCCTGCTGGCAGGTATGGTACCGCACTTGCTAGGGTCGAACGGCCCTATCCCCACTCTCGGCGAGGTGGTGCGTACGAAAGTCCTGTGTAACAGGCGACCCACTCGGTTTCAGACCGGGGCGAGCTCATATCCTCCAAGTCATCACAAAATCCCCAACACCTGTGCTCCTAAAACAGTGTACCCGCCATAGGTACCAACTCGGGCAACGTCCGAGAAGACGATCCCTGGCCCCCGATCCCAGATCAGGTTGTCTCGAGCTCACCCCCGCCAAAGTATCCCAAAACACCTTCTCCTGCCGGTTTTCCCCACACACGCCAAGAAACTACCACAATAATCCCACACATGCATAGCAAGCTCAGCGTATCATCACGTATATGTAAAGTAGTAGTAGTAGGTCAATCAAGGACAAGTATGTAAAAGAGGCTATGCACGGGTTCATCAAATCCATCACTATGCAGTAAGTAAAGCATTAGCAGTTCTAATAGCCATGCCTAATGGGCATTCAAAGAATGGTCGGGCGTGAACACCTGCGTGTAAGTAGTTGTCGTAGTTTCCGTAGCCGTACTTGATCTTCTGGCTTGTCTCCTCGGCTCCGGGAAATCCTAGATTCGGAAATATAAATAAACAACGAGGATCTATTTGCAAATAAACTCCAAAGAGAAGCATTAAAGAACCAAATAAATCCAAACTAGCTACAAGCAGCACTAGTTTAATTTAAGGAAATCGAAGTAATTAGTTTTATATTAAAATAGTTTTAAGCTACTAGCTTTGCATACTAGAAAACAAATTAGAGAGCAGGGTTAGTTCAAGGTTGGGTGGCCGATCAAAGGCTAAGGATCTTGGTGGTTGCGCCTGCAAGGTATTAGCGCAATAGATAGGTGCAACTAAACGGAAACTCAGAGGTTGAAGAGAGAGGAGTAAGGCGAAACGAGTTAGGCAAGGCTTTATCAGAACAAGGCGTGCGGTGGCAGCACCGAGAGAAGGAAAGGATCGACTCGTGGTCGATAAAAGGATGGTGATGCAGTAAGGCGTGCTCGGGAGCACGGTGGAGCAAGTGCTAACAATACGACGATATCCAGGTTGTAGTAACTAGGTTGCAACACGGGGTTGCCGTGCTTTGAAGCAGTGGCCTCTGCTCAAGGCACGACCGTCCATCACATGCGGCCTTCCGGGTTACTAACGCTGGGTACGTCGCGTGCTACACAGCTCGATGCAAGGCAAAGAGAGAGCGGGTATGCGGGTTGCGGCACAGGGCGGTGCAAGCAGTGCAAGCAAGGATGGCAATGCGAACGCTTCTTGGGGAAGTTATCCCTGTCCGTGGCAAGCCAGTGGCTAGTTGCGGGGATCCGGCGTCCCAGACCCACAATAGCGCAGTGGCAGGCATCGGCCACAAATTCTTCTCCAAGCACATGGGCTAAAGAGGTTCGGTTCAAGGGCAAGAGCGGATAAGGATAGGGTAGCAGCGAGCGTCTCGAAATTATGAAACCAACGCAAGTGGTTTCATAATTTTCGGAGCTCCGGATAATTAGTTATGAATTTTTAAAGTTAAAAAGTAATTTTGAAGGATATATAAAGGTTTAAAAGTATGTTTGAAATTAAATCCTGCATTTACAACAGGGTTAACTATATGTTAACTATAGGTTAGCTCAAGGCGGCTTTAGGTTAGCTCAAGGCCGGCTGTAGGCTGTCTTTAGCGATCCAAGTGGCTGCCACGTAGCTAGCTATAAGCCAGCCATAGGGCGAGGTGGCAGCTTAGGTGGCCATGCCACACGGGATCCTGGGGGGATCCTCTGCGGCACAAGAGACGTGGGCAAGCGTGTGGTTGAGAGGGGATTGGTTGGCCGCACGGGATCCGGGCGGCGGCGGGTGCGGCTGGCGTCTTTGCAGGCGCCGGTGTGGCTCCAGCCAAGGGACACGAAAAAGAGGGCGCCCGCCAGACGTTCGGCAGAATGCCCGAAAGGGGGCGTCGGCGCGGCAAGGGGTTTGGCCGGTGGCGAGGTTCGGCCACGGTGGCGCGTTTCCCTGCAGAGAAAAAGTCCACGGCTCGATGGCCGGTCCACAGCATAAAGGCACACGCGAGTTCGTCGCCGGCGGCCATGGTCACGGTGTCCTCAAGGCGACAAGGCGGCGCGTCGCGAAACGGAGTCGGGGTTCGGGGCTTGGTCCCGGGCGCGCAGGCGTCCACGGCGACGTGGCGACGACTTCCGGCGTGCGACGGGGTCGAGCGAACGACTGCGGTTCAGCAGGGCGAGGCGCGCGTCACGGCGAGAGGCAGACGCGGCGGCGAGGTTGCGGCGGCCGAGCGAGGCAGAGCTGCGGCGTGAGCGGCGCGGCGGTGAAAGGGAAGGCCTGACGCGGCTCAACGGCGGTGCGCTCGCGACGAAGGTGTGCGCGGCGGCGAGGAACGCGGGTGCGCGTGGCAGAGCGACGGGAAACCGAGGCGGCGGTGCGCAGTACCTGTAGAAGGCCGCGACGCGAGCCAAGCGGTAAGGCGGCGCGACACCTGCATGACGGCCAAGGCTCGAAGGCCCGAGCCCAGATAACTTGCAGCACCGTGTGTGGCGTCGGAGGTAGTGCGTCGCAGGGATACACACGGCGGGAGAAACGGGAGCAAACGCGGCGCGAAGGCCGGCGAACGCAGGCATGAACACGAGACCGAGCAGGGGAAAAGAAGAAGGCTTGGGGGTGTTCCGCTCACCGGCGGGCTCGTCGGAGGTGCGGCGGTGCAGGGAGTGCTTGACGCCGTGGCGAGGTGAAGCAGGCCGGCGTGAGACAACGGCGGCGAGGCAGGACGGCGACGCGGTGAGGATCGGAGCAGAGCAGGGGAAGCAGGGGTTGCGGTGCGTCGTGGTCCTCTGCACGGCTGCTCCGACTCCTCTGCGTCGGTGATGCGTTCCCCTCCGGTCCTCCGGGCTTCCTCGGCGGTGACGGCCTCGCAGCAGCGTCGGCGTCGCAGCTCCCGCGGCGTGAGCGGCGTCGACGTCCCCGGCGTGTGCAGCGCCGGCTTCACGGGTCGGCGCGACGGCGGCTCCGGGACGGCTTCAGCCTCCGCGGCGGACGCTCCTCTCCCTCTTCCCTTCTTCTCCTTCCTCTTGAGGTGGGCAGGGGCAAAATCCCCAAGGGCGGCAGCGGAACAGGGAGATGCCGGTGCGTGGGGATTTATAGGGTGGCGCCCTAGGGTTCGGTGGTGCGAGAGCGGGCGGCAGGGATCCTTGGCTTCCGCACCCAGGGGCACGCGGCGTGCATCCGGCGGCGAGGGCGAGCGCAGTGCGGGGGCGCGCCGGTCGCCATCGCCTCGCGTCAGCAGGAGGAAGAAAAGGGGACAGGGGTGGCGCTTACAGGCGGGGCCCACATGGCAGTGTCACGGCGGTGGTGGTAGGTGGTAAGCGGGCTGCGGTTTAAGACGGGCCGAAAGGCAAGGCGGGCCGGCGGTTGGTGCAGGCCGGCAGGGAAAGAAGGAGGTGGTCCGGTAGACTTTGACGGTTGGCTGGGCTGGAGGTGTGAGCGGGCCGGCGGAGTTGAGGGGTGACGAGTAGACCTCGTCTTTGGGTTTGGTGGGCTGGCTTGGCTGCAGGGTTGAGGGGCCCCTAGTGGACTTTGTCCGCTGGGTTGCGGCCCAAGATAGTTGTTAGAGCTACAAATAGGTTTTTGCAATATAGTTTGAAGTATAAGTTTGAATTTGAATCACTTTCAAATTCAAACACCACACAATTTGAACTCCAAATAAAATCCAAGAAAATCCAAATCACAATTACACCTTAATTTGAAAATAATTTTATATGGTTTTATTTTATTTGGAATTTGAGTTGAGAGCTAGCAAATTGGGATAAAATTTGGGGGACACACATGTTAAATCAAAAAGTTTTAAAATTTTGCGAAAATTCACTCATGTAAAACATCCAAATTTCAGGGATGTTACAGACTCCCCCCCTCAAAAGAATCTCGTCCTCGAGATTAAGCTTGTTCCGGGGGTGGTGAGGGTCTTCCCTCCGGTAGGTCTTCAAGTTGCTGATGTCCTTGACGTCGTGACTTTTAGGTCGACAAGATTCCTTAGGTTCCGCTTCTCTTGTTCCTTTGAGGGCTTTCGAAGCCGAGTGCTACTGCAGGTTCTCGTGCGCTAGCTCCCATAAGCACTTGCGATGTACGATCCGGGTATCTCGGGAGCTATGCTCTTGTCCCAGCTCGTGACAAGTTCCAAGTATCGGCTAGAGCTTCCTTTACCTCAATCTATCTCTTCTAGCAGTGTCACACAAGTCTGGTAACCTTAGAACAAGTCAGAGCATGACTGTCTCATATTATTCCGGTCTTCCCACTCAAGGTTACATTCTTCTTATCAACCAAGCTTATTCCAATATGATTCCATATGAACAAGGTCATATTCTCATGGCGTCCATTAAGTACTTTTATTCCCCTTAGGCACGAGTCTCCCACTTCTTTCCATAAGAGGAAGTCGTATACTTTATGCCTAGCGGAGGTCTGTATCTCCGGCGGTATCTCTGAGCCTAACTTGCAGCAGGTAAATAGCTGGTTTGCCTATACCAAGCTTTTATCCAAAGTCGTCAAATACCGAAGCCTGTACTCTTAACGTACCCATAGGTATATTACTATCTTGATCCAAATTTGACGGCTTATCCATAAGAGGTACGCTAAGCAGAAGTGGAGTCTCAGAAGTAACCTTTCTTCATCCATGGTCTCATATATTCTCTAGGTTTCCCTAGTTTATCCAAGATATCTTCTATATCCATCTCAGATATGTAGAAGGTATACAATATTATCTCTTGTTCCGAAGGTAGATATACTGATCTTCTCAAATCATTAGTGCAGTCGCACCTCTTACAGCGTGCACTTTCGAGGATTGGCTGCACTGGGGTGAGCACATCTTCCTTTACGTAGTCAGTCATCCCGTGACTTAGGAAATATCTCAACTTATTTATTTAAGCATATCCAAATAGTTGGCCCTATTGCAGTACTTGAATTTCCGTCATAGGGTCTTGTGTTAATCAAAGTTCCTCATATTCCAGGGCGATTTTTCATCATCCAGAACTTCTCTGAGTGCCCAGTAATCTTTATCACTCTTTGGGTGCCATTCTCATAGTAATCCATCTGTTGGTTTAACTCGTCTCCGACGATTCTTGCCAGAGGGCTAGCAACATCCGACATGTCCATTTAGCTCTTGGTCGTAAACACTATGAATGGTTACTTCCCATTCATGATATTCCATGTTACGAGGGTTATCAGCAACTCCCTTGACTGTGCGAGTAATTCTTCCCTCCCGAAATCTCACACTAGTCAATTTGGTTCCAACTTCTTGGGACTAATCTTCACGTGGAAATTACATCTACCTTACTCTTGTATGCTTAACCAACTCTTCTGACTTATTTTCCAATAGGTAGGCTCCAACTGTGAGGTTGAGCAGATAACTCGAGTCCAGTAGTTGCCGATGTAGGTCTTTCCACTAGTTCATTTTACGGTGTCCAGTAGAGCTCCCTTATAGATGGCTTATTCCAAAAGTGGGATCGACCAATCTTATCCAAAATGCATTGCTGACATTATAGGGTACTCAACTGCTTCTTAACCAATATATGCTTCCATGGAGGTACATACTCTTCTGAGCTCCCGAGGTTTTCAAATTCTCGGGTACTCATTTTCTGGTTTGCGAACTCGATTCCAATGATCATCGGGTAACTCATCTGAAACCTTGGTTTGATTTGTCGAAGTTACTAGAAGTTCCTCTCTTCTTTTGAAGATTGGTCTTGCTGTATGCTCGACACGTCGGTCTTCATTCTTCAAGCTCTTGATCTTGTAGGATGGGAAACTAAGGCTTCTAAAGGAGTCATCTAAAGATCTAGCAAGCATAAGCACTCAATACAATTTCACACAATCATGAAGAGGCATAACAACCATAAGACCATAAAGATTCAATCACTCAAGCAACGCACCAAACAAACGTGTATCCCGAGGCTGACTCCTATGACCTCCGAGATTACACCAGGTAGAAGCTTACTAGTATATCGTGGGTATTTGGGGGATTTCTCTATTGTTAGAGTTACATCACTTGAAAAGGATACATCCATCTGATGTCTCGGTGCTGAACTTTCCGAAACAAGCTAGTGAAATTCTTCTCCATGCTGGCTTGATTGAGGACCCGTAAGTTGTGTTCCCTAATCCTCTCTGGGTCACACGACTTTTTGTCGTCCACCTGACTCGTACAGTTCTGATGTTACATCCTGTAGCTAATGCTTCCTTCACAAACCTCCAGGTTAGGGTCCAATCACCGAAATTATCTGTCTGACTGAGGAGGTTCCATTCGTAGCCTAGGAGGCACATGGAGTCCTGTGGGAGGGAGATAAAATCCTCTTCATCTTAGTCCAATGCTCCCTTTTCCAATCCTCCCAATTCAGATACTCCATCTTAGTTGGACTACTCTTCTTCATCCATGGTCCTCATGGCTTTGCCCTTCCAAAAGGGGTGCTCTATGTTCATCGTTACATCCGTGCCCCGTGTTTCTCATTTGTTCAACTTAATCTATCGTCAACCCTGATCGGTTGGGGAGATCTAGATTCAAGCATCCAATCTTCGCACTTCTCGTCAATAGGGAATTCCACATAAACTTACAAATCTGTATTCCAAGTAATTGATGCTTGCTTCCAGGGTGGTCGTAGCTGTTCAATCCAATATTTGCCTCTGGTAGCTGCAGCTGATCTTAATATCTTAGTCCTTTGTGACTCGGCTATTCATGTAGCTTCAAGTCGACGGGTCTTTATCCAAATGCTGAGCTACGAGCATCTCAGGGGTTCCGACTCCTGCGACCATGCTTACGTGTGCCAAATCCAAGTAGTAGATCACCAGTTCCTTATGTTGGCGCACTTGGAATCTTATCTCATCATTAGCTTCAAAGTGGTGTTATCCAAGCTTCGTCCTGAGCGGAGACGGGGAATGGAAGGGTGCTTATTGTTCTTGTGGCTTCTCTTGTACGCTGACTTCACGTGGCATCATGGTGACAGTCTATTCCATCTTCGGTAGTCCGAACTCTTTTGTAGGGCAACTGTGATGTGTGAACTTGTATTGAGGGTTTAACAGGGGTTAGTCCGGTTAAGTCCTGTAAAGTCATCTTCATCTTTTCCCTGTACCCAATCTTCATAGCTGTCATTGTAGTAGTTGCCTTAGCCTTGTACGAGACATCCTTCTGTAGCATTGCTTGGTCTTGATCAGGCGACGTCTGTTGTTCTTCATAGGTCAGCAACCGTAGAGGGGTTGTTAGTAAGTCAGTTAGTTAGTGAAAAGTCAAGGATGTATTAGTAGAATTCAAGGGGTTTATATAAAAATCAAGGAGTATATACTCAATCAAGGATGTTTAGGCTGTCCTGAACTATCGACCATTGCTAGGGCTCGTCCTACAGTCAAGTACGGCTCTGATACCACCTGTAACGCCCTGGGTTTTCAAAAACAGAAAACCCAGTATTCTGTCTCGTGATAGTCCCTGGATCAGACGCTATCACGCACAGGCATTCATCACAGATAAATATCACAGTCATACAACGAAATCAGAGTTCAAAACATAGTAGTTACAACCGAATACAGCTCGGTATACGATTTAAGTACAAGCCCCTTGGGCTAAACGACAAGAAGAAACTCCGCAGCGGTAGCTAGGGCTTCAGGGCTCCATCCTCGATCTTCACCACAGGCATCCTTGAGCGTAGCGACGAACCCTTCCTCCATGGACTCTTCTTCGAAAGTGGACTTTCGCTCCTAGTCCAGTCCTGCACACTCACAATCTATCCCCAAGGAATGGGATAGGTCCACGTCACCAACCGTATGCAAGCTTTAAGTGGCCTACCTCTAATGGTATAAAAAGGTATGAGGTAAGAGCTGGGGTTTCCTAAGCAGCAGCAGCATCTCATAAAGAATAGAATCTCCAATTCTCACCAAATCCCATATCTCTCATCCGCAAACGGTTACACCTGGTCACCCAGATCACCGACACCATCACCTATCTCCATCTAGGGTCGGTGCGAGAACTCCCACTCCTCGCACCTCAATGATTGCACTCGGATCCGCGAGGTAGAGGGAGCAACTCTCCTCTCCCCGAATACAACCACGGCTCACCAATCACACTCATCCTATAAGGGGGGAGGTAGAAATCCCAAAACGTAAGAGTCGGAGAAACAACGGGCATGTCCATAACAGAGGACGCGGCTATACGTATAGATCTAAACTCTGCAGAGCGTGTACACCAGTACCCATCTCGGAATGGCACCCGACGGTAGCAAGTCGACCGAGCCCATCCTACCGAACGAACACCTAGGAGTTACGGTTCCATCCTGCATCCGGGTCTCGATGCGGTCCCCCGCAGAAGACCACCCCAGAACTGTGAAAATGCCCCCGTGTGGCCACATGGGAGTCACACTGAGAGGGTGGACTCACTCCCACCTCTCCCCCACTGATACCCCGCTATCCTGCTGGCAGGTATGGTACCGCACTTGCTAGGGTCGAACGGCCCTATCCCCACTCTCGGCGAGGTGGTGCGTACGAAAGTCCCGTGTAACAGGCGACCCACTCGGTTTCAGACCGGGGCGAGCTCATATCCTCCAAGTCATCACAAAATCCCCAACACCTGTGCTCCTAAAACAGTGTACCCGCCATAGGTACCAACTCGGGCAACGTCCGAGAAGACGATCCCTGGCCCCCGATCCCAGATCAGGTTGTCTCGAGCTCACCCCCGCCAAAGTATCCCAAAACACTTTCTCCTGCCGGTTTTCCCCACACACGCCAAGAAACTACCACAATAATCCCACACATGCATAGCAAGCTCAGCGTATCATCACGTATATGTAAAGTAGTAGTAGTAGGTCAATCAAGGACAAGTATGTAAAAGAGGCTATGCACGGGTTCATCAAATCCATCACTATGCAGTAAGTAAAGCACTAGCAGTTCTAATAGCCATGCCTAATGGGCATTCAAAGAATGGTCGGGCGTGAACACCTGCGTGTAAGTAGTTGTCGTAGTTTCCGTAGCCGTACTTGATCTTCTGGCTTGTCTCCTCGGCTCCGGGAAATCCTAGATTCGGAAATATAAATAAACAACGAGGATCTATTTGCAAATAAACTCCAAAGAGAAGCATTAAAGAACCAAATAAATCCAAACTAGCTACAAGCAGCACTAGTTTAATTTAAGGAAATCGAAGTAATTAGTTTTATATTAAAATAGTTTTAAGCTACTAGCTTTGTATACTAGAAAACAAATTAGAGAGAAGGGTTAGTTCAAGGTTGGGTGGCCGATCAAAGGCTAAGGATCTTGGTGGTTGCGCCTGCAAGGTATTAGCGCAACAGATAGGTGCAACTAAACGGAAACTCAGAGGTTGAAGAGAGAGGAGTAAGGCGAAACGAGTTAGGCAAGGCTTTATCAGAACAAGGCGTGCGGTGGCAGCACCGAGAGAAGGAAAGGATCGACTCGTGGTCGATAAAAGGATGGTGATGCAGTAAGGCGTGCTCGGGAGCACGGTGGAGCAAGTGCTAACAATACGATGATATCCAGGTTGTAGTAACTAGGTTGCAACACGGGGTTGCCGTGCTTTGAAGCAGTGGCCTCTGCTCAAGGCACGACCGTCCATCACATGCGGCCTTCCGGGTTACTAACGCTGGGTACGTCGCGTGCTACACAGCTCGATGCAAGGCAAAGAGAGAGCGGGTATGCGGGTTGCGGCACAGGGCAGTGCAAGCGGTGCAAGCAAGGATGGCAATGCGAACGCTTCTTGGGGAAGTTATCCCTGTCCGTGGCAAGCCAGTGGCTAGTTGCGGGGATCCGGCGTCCCAGACCCACAATAGCGCAGTGGCAGGCATCGGCCACAAATTCTTCTCCAAGCACATGGGCTAAAGAGGTTCGGTTCAAGGGCAAGAGCGGATAAGGATAGGGTAGCAGCGAGCGTCTCGAAATTATGAAACCAACGCAAGTGGTTTCATAATTTTCGGAGCTCCGGATAATTAGTTATGAATTTTTAAAGTTAAAAAGTAATTTTGAAGGATATATAAAGGTTTAAAAGTATGTTTGAAATTAAATCCTGCATTTACAACAGGGTTAACTATATGTTAACTATAGGTTAGCTCAAGGCGGCTTTAGGTTAGCTCAAGGCCGGCTGTAGGCTGTCTTTAGCGATCCAAGTGGCTGCCACGTAGCTAGCTATAAGCCAGCCATAGGGCGAGGTGGCAGCTTAGGTGGCCATGCCACACGGGATCCTGGGGGGATCCTCTGCGGCACAAGAGACGTGGGCAAGCGTGTGGCTGAGAGGGGATTGGTTGGCCGCACGGGATCCGGGCGGCGGCGGGTGCGGCTGGCGTCTTTGCAGGCGCCGGTGTGGCTCCAGCCAAGGGGCACGAAAAAGAGGGCGCCCGCCAGACGTTCGGCAGAATGCCCGAAAAGGGGCGTCGGCGCGGCAAGGGGTTTGGCCGGCGGCGAGGTTCGGCCACGGTGGCGCGTTTCCCTGCAGAAAAAAAGTCCACGGCTCGATGGCCGGTCCACAGCATAAAGGCACGTGCGAGTTCGTCGCCGGCGGCCATGGTCACGGTGTCCTCAAGGCGACAAGGCGGCGCGGCGCGAAACGGAGTCGGGGTTCGGGGCCTGGTCCCGGGCGCGCAGGCGTCCACGGCGACGTGGCGACAACTTCCGGCGTGCGACGGAGTCGAGCGAACGGCTGTGGTTCAGTAGGGTGAGGCGTGCGTCACGGCGAGAGGCAGACGCGGCGGCGAGGTTGCGGCGGCCGAGCGAGGCAGAGCTGCGGTGTGAGCGGCGCGACGGTGAAAGGGAAGGCCTGACGCGGCTCAACGGCGGTGCGCTCACGACGAAGGCGTGCGCGGCGGCGAGGAATGCGGGTACGCGTGGCAGAGCGACGAGAAACCGAGGCGGCGGTGCGGCAGTACCTGTAGAAGGCCGCGACGCGAGCCAAGCGGTAAGGCGGCGCGACACCTGCATGACGGCCAAGGCTCGAAGGCCCGAGCCCAGACAACTTGCAGCACCGTGTGTGGCATCGGAGGCAGTGCGTCGCAGGGATACACACGGCGGGAGAAACGGGAGCAAACGCGGCGCGAAGGCCGGCGAACGCAGGCATGAACACGAGACCGAGCAGGGGAAAAGAAGAAGGCTTGGGGGTGTTCCGCTCACCGGCGGGCTCGTCGGAGGTGCGGCGGTGCAGGGAGTGCTTGACGCCGTGGCGAGGTGAAGCAGGCCGGCGTGAGACAACGGCGGCGAGGCAGGACGGTGACGCGGTGAGGATCGGAGCAGAGCAGGGGAAGCAGGGGTTGCGGTGCGTCGTGGTCCTCTGCACGGCTGCTCCGGCTCCTCGGCGTCGGCGATGCGTTCCCCTCCGGTCCTCCGGGCTTCCTCGGCGGTGACGGCCTCGCAGCAGCGTCGGCGTCGCAGCTCCCGCGGCGTGAGCGGCGTCGACGTCCCCGGCGTGTGCAGCGCCGGCTTCACGGGTCGGCGCGACGGCGGCTCCGGGACGGCTTCAGCCTCCGCGGCGGACGCTCCTCTCCCTCTTCCCTTCTTCTCCTTCCTCTTGAGGTGGGCAGGGGCAAAATCCCCAAGGGCGGCGGCGGAACAGGGAGATGCCGGTGCGTGGGGATTTATAGGGTGGCGCCCTAGGGTTCGGTGGTGCGAGAGCGGGCGGCGGGGATCCTTGGCTTCCGCACCCAGGGGCACGCGGTGTGCATCCGGCGGCGAGGGCGAGCGCAGTGCGGGGGCGCGCCGGTCGCCATCGCCTCGCGTCAGCAGGAGGAAGAAAAGGGGACAGGGGTGGCGCTTACAGGCGGGGCCCACATGGCAGCGTCACGGCGGTGGTGGTAGGTGGTAAGCGGGCTGCGGTTTAAGACGGGCCTAAAGGCAAGGCGGGCCGGCGGTTGGTGCAGGCCGGCAGGGAAAGAAGGAGGTGGTCCGGTAGACTTTGACGGTTGGCTGGGCTGGAGGTGTGAGCGGGCCGGCGGAGTTGAGGGGTGACGAGTAGACCTCGTCTTTGGGTTTGGTGGGCTGGCTTGGCTGCAGGGTTGAGGGGCCCCTAGTGGACTTTGTCCGCTGGGTTGCGGCCCAAGATAGTTGTTAGAGCTACAAATAGGTTTTTGCAATATAGTTTGAAGTATAAGTTTGAATTTGAATCACTTTCAAATTCAAACACCACACAATTTGAACTCCAAATAAAATCCAAGAAAATCCAAATCACAATTACACCTTAATTTGAAAATAATTTTATATGGTTTTATTTTATTTGGAATTTGAGTTGAGAGCTAGCAAATTGGGATAAAATTTGGGGGACACACATGTTAAATCAAAAAGTTTTAAAATTTTGCGAAAATTCACTCATGGAAAACATCCAAATTTCAGGGATGTTACAACTGCAGTGGAGATCTGCTCGGTGATGGCGTGAAGGTACTGATCCTCCTGATCCAAACCCTGAGTCCTCGGTGTAGTAAAGCTCGGAAGAGGTGAGGACACCCGCAGACTCGGTAGTGTGGCACGAGCTGGCGTCTCAAAGACAAGCGGTCCTGTGGTGATCGGAGACGGTAGCTGTGTTGACGACGGAGTGGTCATCGGAAGCTGCTCAAGAAAGGTGGTAGCTGCCACCGTCTGAGGTGTCGTCGTCTAAGGTACCGCGAACATCCCCGTCTGAAGAAGAGGTGACTGTGGAAAAGAAGCTATCGGGACGTTCACGAACCCACCGGCAGCTGGGAGAGGAGCACTCGGGTCGGCCTGGAGCTGCTGAGGTGTAGGAGGCTGAGGAAGCTGCAGCCCTGACTGCTGGAAGAGCTGACCGAGGCAACCAGACATAAAAGTGAACATCTGTGTGGTCATCATCTTGTGCTGAAGCAGCAGCTACCTCTGTGCCTCCTGCTGCTGTCGGATCCCCTCGAGGATCACCTACTGGGCCTCCTGGTGCTACTGAAACTGAGCCTGCATCTGCTGCTGGACCTGGAGAGTGGCTTGTGTCTGAGCTGCCAGAGTCTGAATAAGTGAGGTGAGCTGGTCTGGCTAGGTCACCTGAGCAGAGGTGATCTGAGGAGGGATCGGTGACTCAGCCTCTCTCTGACCTGGCAAGGAAGAACCCCTGGCCTCGTCGTTGTGTGTGCAACGAACTCTGAACACGGGCTCAGGGGTAGGCACAAAGTCGTCGTCGTCACTGGAGGACTCGTCATCGGTAGCAAAGTACTGTGGGAGAGGTGCCTCTGCTGCTGCTAGTGTAGCGTCCTATCTGGCTGCCTCATCCATCACTGCCTCTGCTGCTGCACGAGCCTATAGAGTCTCCTCGGCCCGTCTCAAACCCCTCGGACCTCGCCTCCTGTCACCGGGCATCGGAGGCCGGTAGGTCGGGAAGATGTACTTGGACTGCTCCAAAGTACTCACATAGCGCTGGGCCTCGAGACGTGACAGCATCCAACTGATCCAGTGAGCAAACGGCTGCTGTCGAGTCATCCCCATACCATCCATAATAGCGTCCTCGATCTCGCTAATCAGGATATCAACTAAGTCAAACGGGCGCTTGGCCATAACATACATGAGGAGCCACTGCTGCACGCCTGTGATCGACTCGGCGTTCCCCATCCTGAAAAGTACGGACCTCCGGAGCGCGTAGTGTACTACGTACGCCTCGCGAGTCAAGCGGTCCGGAGTCCTAGGTGTACCGGGGAGGAACGGCTGCTGGAACAAGAAGCGGATCTCGTCGTCAAAAGGTAACACCGGTGAGTGAGCACGACGAGGAGCCTCGACGTCTGGGTAAGCCAAGTAGTGAATCGAGTCGTCGTGAAGCCGTACCCCGAGTAACTCTGCTATCCCCTCTCTGGTGAGCCTCTGCTGCTGACCCATGAACATGAAGTGAATCGATAGCCGGTCAGCCTCAACATAAATGGTCATGTAGAACACCCAGACCCAGTCAGGGACGTACCGGGACCTCCTGCTCACCAAATCTGCCAGGCCCTGGAGGTAGTCAAAGAAAGGGAGGATCGGCTCCCCGGCGGCTGCTGCTCTGAGGGCTGTGAACTGGAGCATCCTGTGCTGACTCAGCTGAGAACCCCTATGGACGTAGGAGGCGTAGAAGCTCTCTTGGAGGATCATCCAGAAACGAGGGCACAGTCCTCACGCCCACGAGGAAACCACTCGTCCTCGGGCACACTCCTCAAACGCCGAATCTTTGGCCCGGGCAAGTTCCGCAGGTCGCAGAGGTAAACACCGAAAGCCTCTGCCCGTGGATCTCTCGGAATCTGTGGCTCGTGAACTTGCTGCTCACACTCTACTATCTCCTCAACGGCTGCTCTTCTCTGCCTCGAAGTAGGCTGTGTGTGTCCACCACGTGTCCGAGGACCGGAACGTGAAGCAGAAGGAGGTGTCCCTGTCTGCTGACTCCGGCCTGAGCGCCGTAACTGCTGCTGTGACTGCTGCTACTCACCCTGGGGCTGCTCCCCCTGTTTCTGTGCACTGTCACCAATCCGAATGCCCCGCTGGGGCTGACCCTGAGTGTCGGGAACCGAAAGGACACGATCCCTCTCCTTCTCCTGTCGGGTCTTCTTCTTCTTCGGCTCGGCGGCCGCCTTACCCTTCCTTTTGTCGCCCGCCATCTGTCAAAGAAAATGATGGAAGATTATAGAATGGCGAGATACGAAGGTAAACATGATATGTAACTAGGGTTAAGGGATCCTTAAGCATAGCAAATGAGATAGATATGAGCCTAATGATCAACATCTAGGAGAAGAGATCTGCCACAAGATAATGAAAGGAATTCTATGCAGTCCTTAGGTGTATAGAGATGTGTGTGTGGATATTCTAAGAGCATGGCACTGTGTTGCAACAAAGGAAACAAGAAAGCCTAAACAGTAGCCATAACACTCAATTTCATGAGAATATAGCAAAAACTATAGGAAATTGAGCATATAAAGCTGTGGCCATGAGCAAAAGGATAGTTCAATATGATTACTCAGGTCAACAGATGAGAGTCACAGCAACAATTGACTAATTTCACCCGAAATGTTGCAAGAACAGTGTTAAAAAGGGGGGAAAAGGATCAATTGCTCACCACAGCTCGGGATCGAACACAACAAGTGGCTGTGGAGGTGAAGAAGCTCCTTGCGCACCCCTAGGTGAACGCCGGCGACCAGACGCGGCGGCGCAGGGCGATACGAGCCGTGGCGGCTCAAACCCTAGGTCATGGGGCGGTGGCGCGCGTGCGCAGTTCCCGCGTGGTCGGGCGGCGGAGAGGGCCGGTGGCGAGCACGGAGGAGCGGCGGAGGAGCCTGGGCGCGCGCTCGTGCACAGGATTGGCCGGAGGCGGCGACAGTGGCGGCGCACGGGCGCAGACGGCAGCGGCGAAGAGGTAGGGTTCGAAACAGAGGAAGAGACGACCGCCAACCGTTATGACAGACGGGACCCACGCGTCAGTGTAGCGTCGGATGAACCGACGGCTGAAAAAAGTGAGCGTCGGTCGAACCGTCGGAACAACTATGCTCCGTAGTGAAAGAGCGCATCGGATGAACCGATGGCCTCCTTTTTAGATGCGTCGGAGCAGTTGCTCAAGGGTCTGTGTAAAAGCTGAATTTCCTTCAGCACCGGATGAACCGCTGGTTAGAAACGCGAAAGTGTCGGTTCATCCGACGGTAGGAAAATTTCTACCAGAGACGAACTGAGTGCACAGACCCCTTCACTGGATGAACCGACGCCGGAACCTACATGGCAGCGGTTCATCCGACGGTGACAATTTTTGAACACTGATCTATATCTCATTTTTGATCCAAAAGATGTCACACACAAACCAACACAAGCACATTTTTGGATCAATTCTAAGTGACAACCTTACCCCTCAAACACTCCTTTGTAAAATACATATAGATACACAAGTAGCTCCCTAAAAAGGGATAAACCATAGATAAAATAGGCAAATTAAGAACCAAAGGAGAGGAGGGAACTCCAAAATGGAAATGTATGAGTTAATTGCCTTTGAACTTAGAGATAGACACCTTAAGCTCGTTAGGACTTAACTCAATAGGCATTAAGCACAATCATTTGTCTCATCACACTTTAAGAGTTGTTGATTTGCATTGAACGCTAAGCAACTTTCTCATAGTGTGAGTTTTCTTTGTGACTTCTCTCACGCAATGCTATGCAAGAACAAGTGCATGAAATTAAACATGAATGCAACCTACATGACAAGCATAAATGCAAAGCGGAAAGATGAACTAACTTGCCAAGTTTGAACCCTTGATAAGCTTATTCATGCTGAGCCTTCCAACATGCCTTGAGCGAAACAAGAGAGCCACCGGCTCAAGCAAGACCCATACTCACCACTATCTCATCAAGGTTAGACAAGCCCCTAATCATGTACATATGCAAATGCAAACTATATGACAAGCATTACATGATGTTGGACGCATCAAGCACATTTAATTCACTCCGAAGCCTACAAAAGGTGTTTTCATCAAGAGGCTTGGTGAATATATCCGCCAATTACTCCTCGGAGCGAACACCACAAAGGACAATGTCCCCTTTTGCAACATGGTCTCGCAAGAAGTGATGACGGATATCAATTTGCTTGGTGTGTGAGTGTTGAACCGGGTTGTTAGCAATTTTTACAGCACTTTCATTGTCACAAAGGAGAGGAACCCTATCTAGAACCACACCAAAATCCAAGAGGCTTTGCTTCATATAGAGGATTTGAGCACAACAAGCCCCCGCGGAAATGTATTCCGCCTCCGCGGTGGATAAGGCCACGGAGTTTTGCTTCTTAGAGGACCAAGCAACCAAAGAACGTTCTAGCAAATGGCACCCACCCGAAGTGCTCTTACGGTCTACTCGACATCCGGCAAAGTCCGAATCCGAATAACCCAAGAGCTCAAAACAAGCGCCATGGGGGTACCACAAGCCAATGCTAGGTGTGTATTTTAAGTATCTAAGGATCCTTTTCAAAGCACTTAGGTGAGATTCTTTAGGGTTGGCTTGAAACCGAGCACACATACAAACACTAAACATGATATCGGGCCTAGATGCGGTAAGGTAAAGGAGAGAGCCAATCATAGAACGATAAAGCTTTTGGTCAACCGATTTACCTCCCTCATCTAGGTTGAGATGTCCATTGGTAGGCATTGGAGTCTTGATTGGCTTACAATCATCCATCTTGAACATCTTGAGAATATCATTAGTGTACTTCTCTTGATGAATGAAAGTCCCTTCCTTCAATTGCTTGATTTGAAACCCAGGGAAGAAGTTGAGCTCTCCGATCATTGACATCTCGAATTCCCTAGTCATGAGATCACTAAAATCCTTGCACACTTTGAGGTTAGTAGAGCCAAAAATAATATCATCAAAATAAATTTGACAAATGAAAAGCTCTTTGTTGATTATCTTTGTGAATAGCGTGTTGTCCACTCTACCAACCTTGAATCCCGCTTCAATGAGAAAATCCCGGAGCCTCTCATACCATGCCCTAGGAGCTTGCTTGAGTCCATACAAAGCCTTGTGCAACCTATAGACATGGTTAGGATATGTAGCATCCTCAAAACCGGGAGGTTGCTCCACATAGACTTCTTCATTGATGAAGCCATTCAAGAAAGCACTTTTAACATCCATTTGAAATAATTTCATTTTATGACAAGATGCATATGTAAGGAGGATACGGATAGCTTCAAGACGTGCCACCGGAGCGAAGGTCTCTCCGTAGTCCAAGCCTTCAACTTGAGAGTAGCCTTTGGCGACAAGTCTTGCCTTGTTCTTCACCACAATACCATGTTCATCTTGCTTGTTCCGGTAGACCCACTTAGTGCCAATCACGTTCTTGTTCTTGGGGTGCTCTACCAACTCCCACACTTGATGTCTTGTGAAGTTGTTGAGCTCATCTTGCACAGCCAAGATCCAATCCGGTTCCCCAAGAGCTTCATCTATAGTTGTGGGTTCTACAAAAGAGACAAACGCATGATGTTTACAAAATGAGGCATATTGCTTGCGGCGAGTCCTTGTACCCCCCTTGGGATCACCCAAGACAAGATCAATTGG
The DNA here is from genome assembly GCA_036936925.1 of Cenchrus fungigraminus. Lineage (NCBI taxonomy): Eukaryota > Viridiplantae > Streptophyta > Magnoliopsida > Poales > Poaceae > Cenchrus > Cenchrus fungigraminus. Next base: position 25,635,816 of record CM072768.1, read on the forward strand.
ATGGTTTGTTGAAGTCCTTGTACGCCTTCCAAATGTTGTAGAGGTGGGATCATCTTGAGATTGAACTTCCTCCGGTTCCTTTACTTGATCTTGAGTGTCTTGTGATATAGGAGGTGGTTCTTGTGAGGAGGATGGACTATCTTGTCTTGTGGGGGATGATGGTGCACGCCTTGGTTGACCACCATTGTCATCATCATCAGAGGAGGAATCTTCATGAATAGAGTGGGAATCATCATCCTCCTTTGGCTTGATATCCCCAATAGCCATCTTCTTCATTACTTCTCGGAGAGGTTCTTTTCCTACATCATCACAACAAAAGCCATCTCCTTGGGAGCCATTAGATTCATCAAACTCCACGTCACATGTTTCTTCAATCACTCGTGTAGAGTTATTGAATACTCTATATGCCTTGGAGTTAGATGCATAGCCAACAAACATGCCCTCATCTACCCTACTCTCAAACTTCCCTAGATGCTTCCTCTTCTTGAATATGAAACACTTACAACCAAACACTCGGAAGTAGGAGATGTTGGGCTTTCTCCCAATGAGTAGCTCATATGGTGTCTTCATCAATAGTCGGTGGAGATACACTCTATTTGAAGCATGACATGCTGTGTTGATAGCTTCCGCCCAAAACCTTTGAGAAACCCCATAGTCATCCTACATGGCTCTAGCAAGAGTGATGAGTGTCTTGTTCTTTCTCTCTACCACACCATTTTGTTGCGGTGTATAGGTTGAAGAGAATTCATGCTTTATGCCTTCACCATCACAATACTCTTCCACTCTTGTGTTGCGGAATTCCGACCCATTGTCACTTCTAATCTTCACCATGGATGACCCAAACTCATTTTGGACTCTTGTAGCAAATTTCTTGAAGATATCAAACGTCTTGCCCTTGTCCTCCAAAAAGAATGTCCAAGTGTAGCGTGAGTAATCATCAACAATGACAAGACAATAGAGATTACCACCAAGACTCTTGTATGTAGTTGGTCCGAAGAGGTCCATGTGCATGAGCTCTAATGGTCTTGTAGTAGATACATAAGCCTTCATAGGATGATGACTTGCAACTTGCTTGCCGGCTTGACATGCACTACACAACTTGTCCTTCTCAAATGTAACATCCTTCACACCAAGAACCATTCCCTTCTTGAAAGCCTTCTTAAGTTGACTCATGCCTATATGTGCAATCCGGCGATGCCATAGCCAACCCTTGGATGTCTTGGAGATGAGGCAAGTAGTCAAGTTTGCTTCATGAGATGCAAAGTCTACAAGATAAAGATTGCCATAGCGGAATCCCTTGAAAACAACTTCATTAGTTTTCTTGTTAGTAATTGTGACCCCTTCATCATCAAATGTGCATGAAAGGCCAAGGTCACAAAATTGTGCAATGGAAAGCAAGTTATAACTACAAGAATCCACAAAGGGAACATTGGAAAGGCATAGATCATTTGTTAGAGAGATTTCACCCAATCCGGAGATCCTTCCTTTAGAATTATCACCAAATGATACTTGTTCATGATCTCCCGCATCATCCACTAGTAAGGTGAACATTTTTACTTGGCCGGTCATGTGTTGAGTGCAACCACTATCAAGTATCCAATGACTCCCTCCGGCCTTGTAGTTCACCTACACACAAGAAATTAGGATTGAGATTTAGGAACCCAAGCTAGTTTGGGCCCCTTGATGTGAGTGACAAGAGCTTTAGGAATCCATAAACTTCTAGGTGGCTTGACTTTGGGTTTGGCACCAATAAACTTGACCGCAACCTTGCCATTGTTTTTCTTCATCAACAAGAAATGATTATCATTGTACACAGACTTGTAATTGTTAGGCAAGGTGGGCAAAGGGCGAGTAGGTATTGGGCACTCCCTTGTGTGATGGCCGGTGACCTTGCAATGTTGACAATAAGACCCAACCTCCTTGTTGAAACACCCATATAGCTCCTTAGACTTAGGAGTTTCCTTGATAGGATTAGGGAAAGAACCAAGCCCCTTTGTCCCATAATCTCTTGCATTGTAGTAGAGGATCTCCTTGTGTAACTCCTCACCCTTGGCTAAAGTCTTCACACAAGACCTTAGACTTCTCACTTCTTCTTCAAGAGCTTTCACCCTAGCATGGTTAGTCTTGGAGGAAGATGCAACATTTTCATCATTAAGCAAGACCTTAGGTTTTTCAACTAGATCATCACATGAGGTAGAAGCATTGGTTTTAGTGACTTCTCTAGCATTTTCATGCCCACTAGAGCCAATGGCCTCATATGCAAGCTCAAGCTCTTGATATTTCATCTCTAATACCACATGTTCTTTCTTAAGCATCTTATGATTTGACTCAAGAGACTTGTTAAGTACGGTTATGTCGTCATGCTTGACGATTAGCTCATTGTGCTTATCAAGTAACTTGTTGTGGTCATCTCTAAGTGACTTGTTGGACACTACCAAAGCATCGTGTTCTTTGCTAAGGTCATTGTGCTTCACAAGTAACTCATCATTTGATAGCTTAAGTTTCTCATGAGTCTCTTCAAGTGCCTTGAGCTTACTCTTTTGTTTCTTAATCATGGAAGTGTATTCATCAAGAAGACCCTTAAGAGGAAGCGGTGAGAGATCATCATCACTACTAGAAGAGTCACTACTATCACTATCGCTCACCTTGGAGTGCTTTGCCATGAAACACATATGTGGAGGTGGAAGTGGAGGCTCTTCATCATCCTTGATAGCGATACCGGCGATCTTCTTGTTCTTTTCCTCTTCACTTTCACTTGACTCACTTGAAGTCTCACCACTGGTTACCCACTCATTGACCAAGAGAGAACGATGTTCACCCCTCTTCTTGTGGTAGGGCTTGTTTGATGATTTCTTCTTGGATGAATTCTTCTTGTAGTACTTGGCATCTTTTTCATCCTCATCGTTCTTCTTGCTTGAGCTTCATACACGCTTGTCGGGCTTGGGGCAATCATAGGATAGGTGATCATAGCTTCCACAATTGTAGCACTACCTATTGCTTCCTTCACCATTTCTTCTTGATGCCCGAAACTTTTGCTTCTTGGGATCATAGTTGTAGCCCTTCTTGCCAATCTTGGAAAGCATCTTGGTAGTTCTCTTCATGAGAAGAGCAAGCTTTGCATCATCGCTTTCCACTTCACTTGAATCACTTTTGCCTTCACTCTCACTTGAGGAAGGAGGAGGCTTCGCATTGGTCTTCTTGGGCTTGATCTTCTCACTTGCCTTGAGTGCAAGATCTTTCTTTGAGCTTGAGTTGGAAGTAGATGATTCCATTTCTTCCATCATGAACATCTCATGGGAGCGGATCTTGTTCACAACCTCGGTGATGGTGAGGGTAGAGAAGTCCTTCTCAAAGAGAAGTGCCTTGACGATGTTGTACTTAGGCTTGGGAAGCGTTTGAAGGATTTTCCGGATGATTTCCTGCTCGGTAAGGTTAGCAACATCGAGTGCATTGATATTTTGAATAAGCACTCCCATCCTAGAATACATTTGCTCTACACCCTCATCATCATTCATTTTGAACTCATTGAGTTCCACCTTGAGCAACTCATATTTTTCCTCACGGATCTTTTTGTTGCCCACATGGATTTCTTTGAGTTGCATCCACACCTCATGGGCGGTTTCCAAAGAAAAAACCCGATCAAACAATTCCTCATCTAGTGCCTCAAAGATATGGTTTCTAGCGCGCGAGTTCCACTTCGCCTCACTCTCGGTGGGAACACTAGGCAAATGATACATGGTGGTGCGCCACGCATCGTGGTGTTGTGCTTGAAGGTAGCTAGCCATTCTATGTGCCCAAAAGGTGAACTGTTTCCCCGCCAACTTAGGAGGGCCATTGCCACTACCTTTCCCCATCTCCCTAGGCAGTTAAGCCAAGCAAATAGGAAGCCTAGCTCTGATGCCACTTCTAGGATCAATGGCCCGTAGAAGGGGGGGTTGAATATGGGCCTTCTTTTCAATTTCTAAGACATAATGAAAACCTTAGCCTATCAACTAGTGTTGCCCATCTAAAAAGGTTTTTCTCTACTACTAAGCACACTAACAAGAGTTTCCTTAGCAAATATCACACTAAGAGATATGGATCACCCTAATCAAGATAAGATGCAAGCAAGCAACTTAAAGAGAACAAAGGCAAGGAAACTTAAGTGCGGAAATTAGGTGCTGAAAATAAATGGAAGAAAGTAGAGAGAAAGGCACAAGAGACGACCGAATTTTTTCCTGTGGTATCGAGAAGTTGACGCTTCCCCCTAATCCACGTTGGAGCACTCACTAAGAGTATTGCTCCCCCTCAAGTCACCAAGACTCAAGTGCTCACTAAGAGTACCCGTTCTCCATCTCCGGAACGATGGGTCTCGAACCGTGTACACCAAGCTTTCTTGAGGCTCCCACAATCTCCAAGAGCTCACCAAGAACCCCCAAAGCACCAAGACCGTCTAGGAGCCGTCAAACCCCAAGAGTAACAAGCCCACACACTTTCACTTGACCTGAGCACTCAGCAAAGCCATGTATGCACCTTGAAACCCTTGATCACTAAGAAAGAGCTCCTCAATCAAGAGGAAGAGAATCCCAATGAGCAAGAACACAATCTCCTTCTCTCCTTGGCTGCTGTAGATCTTCAGAGTAGCAAAGGCATCTCAAGAGACGCAGGGGGGTCATATTTATAGGCCTAGCAAGGGAGGCTAGCCGTTGGAAAAGTTTCCCTGAAAAGTAGTACCGTCGGATGAACCAATGGTGTTCCCCTGCGAAGGCGTCGGATCATCCGGTCACTCACAGGTGCTGAAATAGCCGTTGAACCTAGTGACCCAGTCAATGCACCGACGCTATGCACCAACGCACCGTCGGACTATCCGGTGCTGAAGAGCATCCCTCAGGTGCGGTACTATATGATTCAAACATAGGCGTCGGATGAACCGCTGATGAGTCCCTTAAGCGTCGGTTCATCCGGTGCTGAAGCAAATCTTTTGGCGCGTCTCTGTATGATTTGAATGTAAGCGTCGGATCGACCGCTTGTCAGAGCATTGGATCATCCGGTGCTGAAGAGGCTGAGCTCTGAACCTTACTGTTACCAAACCCTAGGTCACCGGATGAACCGATGCTAGGGCCGTCGGTTCATCCGACGGTCTCTTTTGAAATTTCCAGTCACAGAACTCATCTGACGAATGTAGAAATAGGGGCGTCGGTTCATCCGACGCTGTGACTTGATTTTAAACTCATCCAATTCAATCGCCTTTGAGTTTTTCGTCGATTCTTTTGCTTCCAATGTGTTTCCAAGAGTACTCTGAGCTGATTGACATCCAAGGACCTTGATTGCGCATATTTTCATGGCTTTTGGTGCATGGTCAAGTTACTAGTGCATGAACCCCTCTTAATAGTATGGTCAAACACTACAAACTAGCAATCCAAGTGTCCTTCATCACCTTGTGACACTTGGAACTAACAAAGTCCTTAGCCTTGTAGTATTTGTCCATTGAGCTTCCATTAATTCAAATTTAGGGGTCTCTTTTCATTCAATACTCATGACAATAACCCAAGATAAAATCCGCTACAAAACAAAGGTTAGTCACAAGCATATGGTTGTCATTTATCACCGAAACACACCCTTACCAAAGGTGCGAAAGGGCCTAGATGGTTACACTTCTCACATTGATATCTTCGCTTATTCTTTTTGCAAATCAAACACACATGGTGAACTCCAACTTTGCGTAGAAGAATAGTTCAAGAAATCTCAAATGGTACAGTGCGTGTGGTTGTATCAATTGAGCTGTATGCAATCTGATCAATGTCGTGATAATATCACATTAACTTCATTAAGAAAAGTAGCTCCCAAGCTACATCAAGTAAAAATAGAGATGATAGAAAATCCACGTTTGGTTATATAGTCACTCTCGCGGGGGGAGCTATTTCGTGGAGAAGCTCCAAACAAAAGTTAGTTGCATCATCCATGATGCATGCAGAGTTTATAGCATGTCATGATACTATTGGACAGGTGATATGGTTAAACAAATTTGCACCCGACTTGAGAGTGGTAGATTGTATTAATAAACCACTAAAGATGTACTGCGACAATCAACCAGCAGTATACTATGCTCACAACAAGTCGAGTAATGCTTCCAAACTGATTGAGGTAAAGTTTTATGTTGTGAAGGATAGAATCCAGGATAAAACCATAAGTCTCGAGCATATAGGGACAAAGGACATGGTTGGGGATCCGCTCAGGAAAGGCTTACCACCCAATGTGTTCAAGCAACACTTAGCCGGCATGGGTTTAATGGAAAGCCTATAACTCCTGGATTATGAAGTGGCCCAAAGGAAACATAATTTATTCCAAAACAGAGAAGTATGTTGTGGCTGTTTGAGTCTATCGGCAATTGAGCCGTGATGATGTAGCATGCTCTATGTACTAATCTGTGATGGAACGAATAAAGTGAAAATGATAAAGTTAAGGACCTGTTTGGTAGGGATTCGGATTCACCGAATTTGGATTTATTAGTCTGGATTCACCAAAAAATTTCCCAAACACTTTTTCTTCCACCAGATTCGGATCCACCAAATTGGTGAATCTAGAGGCCAGATTCACCAATTTTGTGAAGCTCCTCAAGTGGTGCTCCACGGAATTCAGATTCACGGTGGATCTGATTCATGGTGAATCCCAGATCTAGATTCACTTTTTATAGTGGTGAATCCCTACCAAACAGGCCCTAAAAGTATGTGATGAGATCAAGGGAGAGAATGTTAGATTGATCTCCTCACCAGTGGGCCCAACGGTCCATTGGGCCCTTAATCTCGCACCCTGATCGAGGGCGCCCAACCTTAACTGGTTGGCGGGCCCCTGTCACGCTGCGCTATATAAAGAGGGTGGGGGCCGCAGGCTTGCATCACGAGGTTCGTCGCCAGTCAGCACACCCCACTGACAACCCTAATCCGATCTAGAGAGTGACGGTAAGCTCCACCACTACCTACACCCCGACGACCCCGGCACTGCCCGTCGCTGCCACAGAGCAGTCCCTGCACCTCGCGTTGCTACCTTAGCGCAGATCTCCTACATGGCAAGCAGTTCTAGCACTCCTGCTGGTGAAGGTATACATTTCCCTCTCCCATTTCTCAGTCTCTCTCTCGGTTCACACTTGTATCATGAACACAGACACAATTGCACAGAGTATACCTGACTAGATGTGCACCTAGTGGATCCGTGTAAATCTATCATGTACATCTGAGTTGTTGTTGACGGTCGATTTTGGTACACCTAGCTATGAGTTTACCGTCAACATCTGCACGTATTTGATATTCTAACTAATGGTACTAACCCCCCGGAGGTATCAAGTTCACTCTCGCATGTCGATTTTGGAGTTTGTTGTTTACGCAGGAAATTAGCGCTTAAAGGGAGACTTTCGGGATAAGTTCATCAAGCACTTCAAGAGAAGATCATGAAGCCCGGCACAAGTCAAGACACATCATGAACATGACTCCAAATGGCCCAGGGACCGAAGCATGAAGCCGTAAAACTCCAGGGATCTGAACAGAAGATGCTGAAGCTTGCGCGACAAGGAGCTCTATCTAAACCGTGGAGAAGACGACGTCATGGGCCCACATGCATAAGGGAGCAAGTCAACAATTGACCAAGAAGCGTCGGGGAGCGAGACAGGGCCGAACCGAGCCAAAACGGGTCTGGGCCGGTCGGCCCAGGCCAGCCGGCCTGGCCTGTTCCGGGCCCGGTTTGCGCCCCCCTTTGACCTAGGTGCTCATCTATTTATTGCCTCTGCCTCCGCCGGCCGCCACATCCATCCATTCATCAGAGAGCCGCCAACACGAAGGAGAAGCACCGGGAGGAAGCCGACGGCCACCGCAAGTCCTCGAGTTGCCTAGGAGATGGCTTAGGCTAGACCCTAGCCGCCATGGTTGGCCCTGCGTGGTGAAGCCATGGTGGAGTTCCGGAGCCGTGCCTTGGATTCATCAAGGCACATGTACTTTTGACGGTGATATCAATCTAATCTTGTCTTTACTTTTGATCTACTTCGATGCATGCCTTCTCTCATTCATGTGTGTAGCTAGCATATGACCTTAGTAGGAATAGATCTAATCTATGTCTTGCGGATACATTGAAGTAGTGCACGGACCGAGGTTTATCGCTCGGTGATGAATATCCTTGCGTAGTGACAGTACGGTGGAGGAGAAAGCGGCAAGTGAACGTGTATCGGACCACTCCATATCGGGTTACTCCATATCGAGTGTAATCCTTATCATAGTATAGGTTTAGATTGGTTTGTCACCTTGGCCGGAACAGCAACGAGAAGACGATAGGCTAGGCTTACCTTTTGGATGCTCACCTTTATGGCTAGGTGGATGTGATCCATACATCCTTTCATGTATGTTTAACTTTTATGCAATCAACGCTTAATGATAGGTTAGATCATTAGATTAGATGGATAGCCTTAGGAGCTTGCTTCTAATCCTTGGATTGACAAATCTAGGAAGGACCCTCCTTGGTGAAAAAGGCACCAAATCACCCGTAAGCTTGCGGTGAACTTGAGCACGGTTTTGCACCGTCAACAAGCCCCTTTTTCTGGTGCCGTTGCCGGGGATCGGCAACTCGAACCCTAGGGCAATCTATCTTTCTTTTGAACTAACCCTAATTTTATCATTGCATATACGCTTGCTTTCTTGTTTGTGTCCTTGAAAGTAGGTTGAAAACTAGAGACAAAGCGATCGAGAAAAGTTTTCAACATTCGGACTTCAACATTCTAAACCGCGGAGAAACTGACGTCAAGGGCCCACATGCAGAAGGGAGAATACTCTAGAAGGCTCGGGAAGCATCACCAGCGAAGGAGGCCACGAACTGGGCCGAAGTAGGCCTAGGCCGGCCGGCCCAGGCCGGTCGGCCCAGCCCATTTCGGGGCCCAGTCGTGCCCCCCTTTGACCTAGCCGCCATTCGGACTATTTATAGCCCCGAGGCCAAGAGCCACGCATCAACTCATTCGTCATTCGCCACCGAGGAGCAGAGAAGAGAGGGACACCATTCCGGAGAGGAGAGGGTCGAGCTAGTTGTCTAGGGTCTCCCTAGCCGGCGTGGGAACCTTTCAAGGGAGACCACGTCGTAGTTCCAGGAGTTAGAAGCAAGATCAAGGTAGGATCCCGGTGGTGATCTTGTTCATGTATCATGTATTATGTTGAATTATCAAGTTGCAATCCGATTTCTAGCGATCGAGTGTTTCTCCTACTATTTTAATTTCAATCGGCTTTTTGTATCTTAAGATCTATTCTCGAGATAGATCATAGAGGGTGTTCTTGTAGCCATGGTGGCTAGAGGTGCATGCCTGACCTTCCGGGAGATTTCAACTTGTCCATTGGACTCGCCCTAGACTAACCCGCACGAATAGGGGTGCGTTGTGACAGAACGGTGGCTCCAAAAGGCGGGCGTTTTCGGAGTCGGACGGGAAACCGTGATTTAAGGATGCTTTTTATGAGATTCAACTTGGCTACTTCTTCTTTGCTCGGAACTTCAACAAAAGCTTGATCCAATCTCTCTAGATTGGTTTACCAATCCCTCTCTACCTCTTGCTACCTCTGGTTTTCATAGATTAGATTCGTTTTTACGATGTTCTTTAGATTAGATGCATAGGATTCTCTTTTGAAGATCTAAGTGTTCTCGGCTTTAATAGATAGGATTTTGCATCACACATTTGTTCCACGGATTCGATACCTTGGGTTCACACTTGAGGGAAGAAGGGTCCCTTGACTACGACGGAGGACTTGTCCGCTTGCAAGTCCAATCGAAGTTTGATACACATATACACCGTCAACAGTGTGCTAAAATTTTTTCCCTCAAAACTACTTATTGGGGTTCTGCTAAAAAAATTTTCCCCCAAAATCATATCACTCTACGATAGATCCCCAATAATAAACTCCCCAATAATTCAAAACTGGCCACATCAGTAATTATGGGCCCTCACCTGATACGGAGTATGAACCACACATACTTGCACTCTTCTCTCTCACACACATTTTCATGTCACACTTGCACACATGAGCACTCGTGCCTCCCTTTCTAGGGCGGTGGCATCATGCTGCGGCGAGCTACCTGGAGCGGCGGCGCACACGGGCCCCTTCGGCGAGCTCCAGCGGCGGCACCAGGCCGGGGGAGAGCTTCCCTACCGGGTTTGTGTACGGGACGGCTTCTCTACGGTCCTCGCCGCCAGCGTCGGTGCCGACACCGCTGGTCTCCCGCTTCGGAGCCTCGGAATGGTGAATCACGCGCGGGAAAGCAGGCTCCGGAGCGGATTGGGGCGGAGGAGAGTCCTGCATATTTGCGCGGCGTGAGGGGGAATTTTGCCGTCGCGAAAAGATTGGGAAAGTTTTGGGAAACTGTTGGAGTTCTTTTTTTCTCAATTTTCCCCTAAACAAGATTTTGGTAGGGAGATTAGCGGTCTTTTGGAGTTGCTCTTAGAACATCTGAATAGTTTTAACTTCCTACGAGTAGATGCAACAAAGTCAAGAAACTCGATGCCTCAACTAGCGAAGCTCGCTGCAACAAAGTTCTAGAAGTGACTTGGTGCGTCCATGGCAAATAGAACCTCATAGGTTTGTATGGAATGTAGGGGATGGTGCAATCCTTGCAGTTGAGGCAGTGCCAATACATATTAGTTACATATACATGAAGATGGACTGCTTGCTGCTGAAGAAAGGTTCTTCCTGATGCCTAACCTAAAAGGAACCACATGCAGAAACGGGATACTCCCTCCGGTTCCCTGTTAGAAGTCGTTTTGGACAAGGTTTGAGTTAAATATTTGGAATATAAATCATGAATAACTTTTAAGTAGTTGAGTTTGAAAATGTGAAAATCATATAAATAGATTCGTCTTGAAAATTACTTTCATAAGAATATACATATATAACTTTCCAATAAAGATTTTTATAGAAAAAAGAAGTCAAAGTTGTGCTTTGGTGACCGTGTCGCTGTCCTAAACGACTTCTAATATGGAATCGGAGGGAGTATGTAGCGAAATAAATGTAGCCAATGAAGCTCAAGGAGAAGGAGGGACCATCCTATTCCTCGATCTCCTTGAGTTACCTCATTCTTTGTAGGTAACAAAATACAAGAAGGAGCAGATCCACCAGCAGTTAGGTAGTCCGATGGAGTTGTACACCTTGCAAATTGCAACGCCTGCCTGAGCACCGACGTGCCTGCTGGTGTTTGATGTGATGTAGTGTGACTTATCGATCCCGTGGGTTCTCAATTCCTAGTTTCTCCCAATCCGAACCGGCTGATCGATCAGAAGTTCTATATTCGATCTGCTGGGTGGAATCATGTGAAGAGTTTTTGGTCATTGGAGGACTTTAAAAGAGTGAACACTCTCGATCAAGATATCTCGACAGGACAACAGAAAATAAATTTCTCAACTCCCGGACAAACTCTGGAAGATGGACAAACATAAAAGCGTGTCACGCATGTGTCCTTGCCCTTGGATCGATGGACAAACTCTCGAAGATGCTACTCCAGCTCAATCCCGGCTAACACTACCGGAAAACCCAAATACGCCGAGTGCTAAAAAAGACGCCGAGTGTTTTCATCGGACCTCGGCGAATAGGCTCTTCGCCAAGTACGAACACAAAACACTTGGCGAACTATTGACACTCGGCGAATAGGCTATTCGCCGAGTGTCAACAACTGACACTCGGCATCTATAATGTATTCGCCGAGTGTATTTGTCCAACACTCAACGTCTACCTATTTGCCGAGTGTCTGCTAGGTACACAAGGCAAAATTTTGAATTATTTCATCCCCTTGCTTCAAACTTTTTCTTTAGTTCTCACTCAACATGTGGTATTCCATGTCAAAATTTGGTACATTTTTATAATTGTTTGCTATATTTAGTTAATTAATTATATTTCAAGCAATTTTTTTAATTGAAGTCAAATTGGAACTACAAGTGATTTAAATAAAAGAAAAAATGAGTAGAAAAATAATATTCATATTGTTTAGCTTAGTTTGAGGCCTTATCCGGGAAATGAAAAGAAAATTTGAACATTGTAACACCCTAAAATTCCATCACCAAAATAATGTAAGCAACATGGTGTTTAGAATTTATTTTCTAAGGATTTAATTAAATTATCAAATAAATTTGGCCTTTAAATATTTAAATATCATTTCAATAATTTTAGAAGCAATAAGTGCTTGTGCATCATACTTTTGGTTGCATGGCTTTTTGTTTGTTTGTGTGAAGTTTTGATATCATAAAGGTTTAAAAGTTCAAAACCCTTCCCTCTCTCTCTCTTTCTCCTTTTCGAGCCCAACCCACCTCCTCTTCCTTCCCTTCGGCCCTTTTTGCGCAGCGTCAGCCCAGCCGGCCCGCTCAGCCAACAGCAGGCCGCCGGCCTCGTCCCGGCCCAGCTGCTCTCCCCGGCCCGCTCGCCCAAACCGCAGGCCGCCGACCTCTTTTCTCCCCGCGGCCCAAATAGCCCATGCGGCCCGACAGTTTCCCCAGCCCGGCCTGCTCTCCCTTCCCCCCCTCTCCTTCAGTCACCGATAGCCCGGCCCCACCTGTCAGCGCCATCCCCTACCTCCGGCTCCTCCCCTATTCCACAACCGCCGCGCCGCCGGCCGTTTCCCTCACATCTCCCGCGCCTCCCCCTCCTTCAATCGCCGCCATCAAGATGCAATGAAGCACCGGCTTCACTCTCCCTCCTTTACTCCCTTCCGTTTCACCTCAATCAAGCACCCCCCCTTGAATGCCTTGAAGCCGCCGGCGCCCACCATGGCATTGATGGCCAATGCTCCGGCCGTCGCCCCCTCTTCCCCTCCTCGATCTAGAAAAGCCGACCCAAGGGCTCCTGCAACTGCCCCTCCCCACAAATCGAGCTTCCGCACTCCTCTGCGCTCGCACACGTGCCGTCGCCTGTAGATCCCGCCGCCGCGCCATTGCCGGCCGCTCGGAGCTCCTCGTCGCCGGTGAACATCTTCTCGACCTCCTCGCGTCTTCTCTCGTCGCCCGCTCCGTCCGCACGAGGATCCCGCGCCCGGAGCCTTCTCCTTCCCCCGCCGAACCGAGCCACACCCGCACCGCCACCGAAGCTCGGCCGCCGGCGTCGATCTCCCTCTTCACTGCCTCTCCATCGTCGTCTTCATCTCTTGCAGCTTCGCAGCAAGGTGAGGAGTCTGCCCGTGCTTTTCCCGTATGCCCTCGTGCACGGTTTCAATCTCAGCGCGGTCGCTGGAGTTCGCCGCCGCCTCACCGGCCTTTGCGCCATGGTCGCCGCCCTAACCCCGTCCTTGAACCCTTGGTTAAGTCCGCCATCTTCTCAGCCTCGTATAGAGCCCAACCGCGTTGCGTTTGGTGACCAGGAGCTCGAATTCGAGCAACTCCGGCGAGCTTCACCGCTGCCCGCCGCCGCGCGCCGCCGGTCCCCGGCGAGACCGCCGCCACCCGCAGCCCGTCGCCATCCACGCCCAGATGTGCGGCTCAGATCTGGCCCCCCATCTCCAGTCAAACAGCTCCATACCGGTCAACCCTAGGTCTCCACCACCATCTTGCAAAAAGAACCTTGCAGTTTTAAATATTACAATAATACCCTTCCACCTTATAAGATCCTTTCAGCCAGGTCCTTGGTTTTATGTTTAGGACCCTGAGTTTCTTAGTTTTTCCATCCCGCAGTCCACCCTTGCCCTTTTACGTTATAAACCTCAGGTTTATATACGTAATTATGTTCTAGGTCCCTGGTTCTTGTAGTTAAACCCCTAGAAGCCTAGTTTTCTTGCCAAAAAGTCCCTGAACCTTGTTTTTAGCGTATCTTTGTCGTTTTAGCTCCGTGTTTAGCGTTTTAGGTGTCTACGCGATCGTCTCAGCGAGCCCGTTGCTTTAGTAGTGTGTTTTTAGCCTTTAGATCTGTTTGATGAATTGTTTTATTTATTGTATGCTTTATTTGTGTGCTCGTAGATCTCGTGCTAGTTTCAAGTGATCAGCCAGTTGGAGTTGATCAAGGGCAACTTTTTGAGGAAGAAGAACAGTTTTTAGGCAAGTGGTCTTCTCCCCCTGCATGATTCTATTTTATCCTATGTAATTGCATGACAATTAAGTTTATATTTATTCTAATATTGCATTAATTTGCTGGGAACACCTTTTTAAGGATTTACCTAGACTTTTATCCACCATCCTTGGACAAACCCGGTTTAATAAATGTTTTTGGGTAGAATATGCTAGTTGCTCAACTTGGGTTGGATAAAATGGTTTTTCATGACAAAGGCTTGTATGTTTAATGATGACGTTGCTTTTGGTAATACAAGATCATATGATTTAATCGGAACATGGAGAACCACCCAAGAAAACATGTGCAACCACAGTGTCATATGGCTCTGACCTTAGCCAATTAATTAGGTATGCGATTGATCTGATGGCCCTTTTCCGAAAGGAGCAGAGGGGGATCCGGGTTGCAGGGGTATAGCCCGGTCCTTTTGGGGTAGCAGCCTTTGCTAAGGTGCTGACCACTAGGGAGGGTTATGGTCCGCCCTGATCCGTAACTATGCAGGTCGTTAGTCTTTTGCATGCCTTTGTAAAGGCTTCGTAGCATCCCTATGCAATCACACCTCGGAAGTGTGGTATGATGCCTAGCTAGCATCGCATGGTTGGGTCCAAAGTTCTTCGGAACTTTTACGCGAGCTGTGGGTAAAGTGTGCAAACCTCTGCAGAGTGTAAAACTGATCGATCAGTCGTGCTCACAGTTATGAGCGGCTTAGACCCTCACATGATTAATAAACTTAAAGATGAAATTAAATCGTGGTTCGATGAGTTTTGAGATGAGTTTTTTATAATTTCTTAAGTGGGATGGTATAAACTTACATCTAGTAACTAGGCATTCTTTAATTAAAACTTGACCAACATTAAAATGCTTACCGCTGCAAAACCTTAGCCTATCCTTGGTAGCCTTGCATCTTCTCCCACTTGCTGAGTACCAACCATAAGTGTACTCATCCTTGCTTACCGCTGTTCAGAAGAGAACAATGGTGAGGAGTTCTACAGCGACTTTGAGGAGTTCTGAGGCATGCGATTCCCCCAGTCAAGTGCCTGTGGAAGCGGAAGACGAAGACTCTTCATGTAGTTATCATTTTCCGATGTTAAAGACCTTCGTGTCTCCCGTATGAGTGTAATAAGATGTTAAACCCCATGTTACGTTTTGAATACTGTCTATGATATTACACTCGTTTTGTCTATCATATGTGTGTAACTTGATCCTGGCGCACATATGAGATGCATTTGGTTTCTCTTCGGAAATCAGGTGTGACAAAGTGGTATCAGAGTAGTGTTGACTGTAGGAACGCAGCCTTAGCTAGAAATGGTCGAAAATTAAGGATTCGTGTTCTAGAAAGCCATGTCATCCTTCAAAATTATCTTATTTACGCATAAAAATCTAATTTATTCTTTGTTCTTTGACAAAACCCATCATTTGTTTTTTGATCTATACTGAGTTTTGGTTCTTGTCCTGTCAACTGGATCCACCACCGGTGTTTTCTAATATAAGTTCTTAGATTGCCTACCCTCTTATCAACTTCGATAGAATCGTTCCTGTGAGGACGTGCGATGTAAATGTTTGTTGTTTGAACACATGTTTGATTTGGAGTTTTGATTGTGTGAGTTGTGTTGTGGAGTGATGGCCACAAATGCAACAAGAAATAAATTGTTAGGTTAATAAAGATAGTATGGTTTCAAATCTGGGTATCCTTATCTACCATACAAATTGGTTGGAGCTATCAGAATCTGTCTTGTTTGGAAGTTCATGTTGCTTCATCTTTTGAGTTTATCTCTTCATGCATTCAATATTCCTATCTGAAATACCTTTCTCTAACAATCAGATGGTAAACACCAGGTCAGGAGGAGGTCAAGATATTCCACCTGTTGTCCGTGCTCATATTGCTAATCAACAGAATCAAGCACCACCCCAACCCTTCAACCCAGCAATGGATCCAGCAACGTAGCAGTTCCTTGCCGCTCAGATGCAGCTAATCCAAAACCTGACTGCCACTATTCAAAACATGCAAGCTCAGCAAAATCAGCCACCACCAGCAGCACCACCAGCACCCGTGGACAAGCATAAGGAATTCATGAGTCACCGTCCACCCACATACTCCCACTCAACCGATCCATTGGATGCTGATGATTGGTTAAAGACTATCACCAAGAAGTTGGAGAAGACACAGTGCACTGATCGAGAAATGGTCTTGTATGCGGCAGGCTGTTTGGAGGGATTAGCAGCTGATTGGTGGGATGCGTACACTGTCGTACATGCTGCACCTAACACCATCACTTGGCAGGAGTTCAGGGATAGTTTTCGCGTGCACCACATTCCCTCTGGTGTGATCAAGCTTAAACAAAGGGAGTTCCTCGCTCTAAAGCAAGGAAATATGTCAGTTAATGAGTATCTGGACAAATGTACTCAGTTGTCTCGCTATGCACCGGATGAAGTTAATACTGACCCAAAGAGGCAAGAACGCTTTCTGGATGGTCTGATAGGGCCACTCAATTATCAGCTACAAAGTCACAGCTTCCCGAACTTCGCTACATTGCTAAACAAAGCTATAGGTCTGGAGAACAAACATGTGGAACTTGGTGAACAGAAGCGCAAGTTCCAATCTCATGGAAAATCTAGCAACACACGCCCCTGCTTCAACTCATCGCAGGGTTCTCAGTTTAGTTCTGGTGGATCAGGTGGAAATTATCCGCAAAATTTGCAGTTGCAGCGTTCAACCCAGCAGTCCCAGCATTCCAGCCAACAGACACCACATGTTCCAAGTTATCATCAAGATCGCTTAGGTGCACCAGTGAGAAACAACTCTCCAGTTCACCCTAATGGTTGTTTCAATTGTGGAGAATTGGGACATTATGCCAACATCTGCCCAAAGCGTAACATCCAGACTCCCCAGAAAGACAATGGTCAGAGGTTCGGACAACCATCATCTCAGATACGCCACAGAAGTGCAAATTCTCAGATCAACAAGGGTCAACGGAATTACGTGCGTGGCAGAGTGAACCACGTGACAGCTGAACAAGCTCAAGACGCTCCTGGTGTTGTGTTAGGTACGTTTCCTGTCAACTCTGTGCCTGCAACGGTTTTATTTGATTCTGGAGCATCACATTCATTCATTACTGAACAATTTGTGGTAAAGCATAATATACCTATGAGTTCTATGAAGACACATTTGCTGATTGGTTCCCCGAATGGTGAAATGAAGTCCACCCATGTATGCCCACGGGTCAATCTTAAAATCAGGGGAATAGATTTTCAAGCAGACTTGGTAGTTCTAACATCTAGTGGAATAGATGTAATACTTGGAATGGATTGGTTAGGCGAATGTGACGGAATAATTCTGTGTGCCAAGAAGTCAGTGCTCTTAACCAGCCCGCGAGGAGATAGGATTGAGGTTGTCGCTACTGCCCCATCCAAAGAGGAAGGAAAAGCGGATCAAGATAAAGGAAAGTAGGTGAAGGAGCTATGATTGTCGGAAGAACTCCGCGTACAAGATGGACTTAGAAAAATATCTTTAGTTTTTCAATCTCTCCGAATCTCGGGACGATATTCTTTTAAGGGGGTAGATTTGTAACACCCTAAAATTCCATCACCAAAATAATGTAAGCAACATGGTGTTTAGAATTTATTTTCTAAGGATTTAATTAAATTATCAAATAAATTTGGCCTTTAAATATTTAAATATCATTTCAATAATTTTAGAAGCAATAAGTGCTTGTGCATCATACTTTTGGTTGCATGGCTTTTTGTTTGTTTGTGTGAAGTTTTGAAATCATAAAGGTTTAAAAGTTCAAAACCCTTCCCTCTCTTTCTCTCTTTCTCCTTTTCTAGCCCAACCCACCTCCTCTTCCTTCCCTTCGGCCCTTTTTGCGCAGCGTCAGCCCAGCCGGCCCACTCGGCCAACAGCAGGCCGCCGGCCTCGTCCCGGCCCAGCTGCTCTCCCCGGCCCGCTCACCCAAACCGCAGGCCGCCGGCCTCTTTTCTCCCCGCGGCCCGACAGTTTCCCCAGCCCGGCCTGCTCTCCCTTCTCCCCCTCTCCTTCAGTCACCGATAGCCCGGCCCCACCTATCAGCGCCACCCCCTACCTCCGGCTCCTCCCCTGTTCCACAACTGTCGTGCCGCCGGCCGTTTCGCCCGCATCTCCCGCACCTCCCCCTCCTTCAATCGCCGCCATCAAGATGCAATGAAGCACCGGCTTCACTCTGCCTCCTTTACTCCCTTCCGTTTCACCTCAATCAAGCGCCCCCCTTGAATGGCTTGAAGCCGCCGGCGCCCGCCATGGCATTGATGGCCAATGCCCCGGCCGTCGCCCCCTCTTCCCCTCCTCGCTCTATAAAAGCCGACCCGAGGGCTCCTGCAGCTGCCCCTCCCCACCAATCGAGCTTCCGCACTCCTCTGCGCTCGCACAAGTGCCGTCGCCTGTAGATCCCGCCGCCGTGCCATTACCGGCCGCCCGGAGCTCCTCGTCGCCAGTGAACATCTCCTCGACCTCCTCGCGTCTTCTCTCGTCGCCCGCTCCGCCCGCACGAGGATCCCGCGCCCGGAGCCTTCTCCTTCCCCCGCCGGACCGAGCCACACCCGCACCGCCACCGAAGCTCGGCCGCCGGCGTCGATCTCCCTCTTCATCGCCTCTCCATCGTCGTCTTTGTCTCTTGCAGCTTCGCAGCAAGGTGAGGAGTCTGCCCGTGCTTTTCCCGTATGCCCTCGTGCTCGGTTTCAATCTCAGCGCGGTCGCCGGAGTTCGCTGCCGCCTCACTGGCCTTTGCGCCATGGTCGCCGCCCTAACCCCGTCCTTGAACCCTTGGTTAAGTCTGCCATCTTCTCAGGCTCGTATAGAGCCCAACCGCGTCACGTTTGGTGACCAGGAGCTCGAATTCGAGCAACTCCGGCGAGCTTCATCGCCGCCCGCCGCCCGCCGCCGCGCGCCGCCGGTCTCCGGCGAGACCGCCACCAACCGCAGCCCGTCGCCGTCCACGCCCAGATGTACGGCTCAGATCAGCCCCCCATCTCCAGTCAAACAGCTCCATACCGGTCAACCCTAGGTCTCCACCGCCATCTTGCAAAAAGAACCTTGCAGTTTTAAATATTACAATAATACCCTTCCACCTTATAAGATCCTTTCAGCCAGGTCCTTGGTTTTATGTTTAGGACCCTGAGTTTCTTAGTTTTTCCATCCCTCGGTCCACCCTTGCCCTTTTACGTTATAAACCTCGGGTTTATATACGTAATTATGTTATAGGTCCCTGGTTCTTGCAGTTAAACCCCTAGAAGCCTAGTTTTCTTGCCAAAAAGTCCCTGAACCTTGTTTTTAGCGTATCTTTGTCGTTTTAGCTCTGTTTTTAGCGTTTTAGGTGTCTACGCGATCGTCTCAGCGAGCCCGTTGCTTTAGTAGTGTGTTTTTAGCCTTTAGAGCTGTTTGATGAATTGTTTTATTTATTGTATGCTTTATTTGTGTGCTCGTAGATCTCGTGCCAGTTTCAAGTGATCAGCCAGTTGGAGTTGATCAAGGGCAACTTTTTGAGGAAGAAGAACAGTTTTTAGGCAAGGAAGGCAAGTGGTCTTCTCCCCCTGCATGATTCTATTTTATCCTATGTAATTGCATGACAATTAAGTTTATATTTATTCTGATATTGCATTAATTTGATGGGAACACCTTTTTAAGGATTTACCTAGACTTTTATCCACCATCCTTGGAACAACCCGGTTTAATAAATGTTTTTGGGTAGAATATGCTAGTTGCTCAACTTGGGTTGGATAAAATGGTTTTTCATGACAAAGGCTTGTATGTTTAATGATGACGTTGCTTTTGGTAATACAAGATCATATGATTTAATCGGAACATGGAGAACCACCCAAGAAAACATGTGCAACCACAGTGTCATATGGCTCTGACCTTAGCCAATTAATTAGGTGTGCGATTGATCTGATGGCCCTTTTCCGAAAGGAGCAGAGGGGGATCCGGGTTGCAGGGGTATAGCCCGGTCCTTTTGGGGTAGCAGCCTTTGCTAAGGTGCTGACCACTAGGGAGGGTTATGGTCCGCGCTGATCCGTAACTATGCGGGTCGTTAGTCTTTTGCATGCCTTTGTAAAGGCTTCGTAGCGTCCCTATGCAATCACACCTCGGAAGTGTGGTATGATGCCTAGCTAGCATCGCGTGGTTGGGTCCAAAGTTCTTCGGAACTTTACGCTAGCTGTGGGTAAAGTGTGCAAACCTCTGTAGAGTGTAAAACTGATCGATCAGCCGTGCTCACGGTTATGAGCGGCTTGGACCCTCACATGATTAATAAACTTAAAGATGAAATTAAATCGTGGTTCGATGAGTTTTGAGATGAGTTGTTTATAATTTCTTAAGTGGGATGGTATAAACTTACATCTAGTAACTAGGTGTTCTTTAATTAAAACTTGACCAACATTAAAATGCTTACCGCTGCAAAACCTTAGCCTATCCTTGGTAGCCTTGCATCTTCTCCCACTTGCTGAGTACCAACCATAAGTGTACTCATCCTTGCTTACCGCTATTCAGAAGAGAACAATGGTGAGGAGTTCTACAGCGACATTGAGGAGTTCTGAGTCATGCGATTCCCCCAGTCAAGTGCCTGTGGAAGCGGAAGACGAAGACTCTTCGTGTAGTTATCGTTTTCCGATGTTAGAGACCTTCGTGTCTCCCGGATGAGTGTAATAAGATGTTAAACCCCATGTTACGTTTTGAATACTGTCTATAATATTACACTCGTTTTGTCTATCATATGTGTGTAACTTGATCCTGGCGCACATATGAGATGCATTTGGTTTCTCTTCGGAAATCAGGTGTGACAAACATCTTGTTAAGGAAATACGATCAGGCCGAGTGGTTTTCAAATTACAAAAAAAAATCAAATGAAGTCTAAAAATCATGATATTTTCCATGGTGTGATGTTATCATACATGAAGGTTGTGGTAAAAAATTGGGAAGGTTTCGCACATTTGTCACAAACGTTGTTTACAAACCGAAGCATATGAGGAGAAGATCCTAAGCATTGGGAAGGATTCGATAAGATTTAAAGTTGAAGTGATGGTTGAATTGTGATTGACTATAAAACTTTTTGTATATACAATAAACAACATAGATTGCTTAATGTTAAATTTTACTAGTTTTTAGAACCACTTGATAATTTTAAAAAGCAATTATAGATTTCTAATTGATATACATTAAATTTTAACTATAAGTATATCAAAAAATGGAATTGTATGAGTAGAAAAATCAAATACATATTATTGAGTAAATTTGACAAGGTAATTCAAAAATGAATTTGAATAAATTTAGAAGAGTAGGTGACGAAAAAGGAGAAGGAAAAAAAGAGTTACAAAAGGTTTGCCGAGTGTTTTTCTGTGGCACTCGACGAACAAGCTATTTGCCTAGTGTTTTATATGGACATTTGGCAAAAGTGACATGTCATGAAGCCTACCCATTCAAATGGTGCAATCTCATTGGTCAAAATCTCTCCACCAGATACCACTGCCTCTCTCTCTCCCTCGCGCGCCGCTCCTTCCCTCACCTCGCGCCGGGCACAACGCGCTGCCACCGGTTCCGTCCTCCGCCGCGCGCCTCCCTCTCCTCCCACGCGCCTGTACTGGTCCCCGTCCCCGCCGCCTCCCTATCCTCCCTCTCCTCCCACGCGCTACCGCCGGGTCCCATCCTCCACCGTGTGCCTCCCTCTTCCCACCACGCGCCAGCGCCGGTCCCCGTCCCCCACCGCCTACCTCTCCCCCCATTCGCCGCCGCCGGTCCCCATGCCACGTCGCCTCCCTCTCTCCCACACGTCGGCGCCGGTCCCCTGGAGAAGCTCCATGGTGATTCGGCAGCGGACGACGAGATCCAACCGGCGAGCAGCGGCCGGCGAGGTAAGGCATGCTCCTCATCTATCTCCTTCCTTCTTACTCTCTCTGCGGGCTCTGGGTGGTGGCATCGGGCTGGTGGCGAGCTGCAGCAAGAGTAGGAGCGGGCTAGCGGGCGTGGTGCTCGGCCCCGGCAGGCGACGCGGGCAGCTTGCCTCGCCACACACGGAGGCCCCAGCTCGACGGCGGCGGCCGGCCGGTGGGGCCGGCGGATTTCTTTTTCCAAAAATCCTTTGTCGAGTATCAAACATCCCAGACGTCACCTCTTCGCCGAGTGCTCGACAAACAACACTCGGTGAAGATCTCTTCGCTGAGTATCTGTACGCTGAGTGTACGTCGCCGAGTAGTGTTACACTTAGTGAAGCCTTCGCCGAGTGTTTTCTTGCCTGCGCCGAGTGTTTTCGACACTCGGCAACTTCAACTTTCCCGTAGTGTAAGAAGTATATAAACATAAAAATATTTTCTCTTCTTTTATCTCCCCTCCCTTTGTTCTTAGTCTGCTAGCTCCCATTGGTCCGTTAGAGGCCCAGCTCGCATACATACTCTTTCTGTCTGGGCCCTCCGATCCATTACAATCCTATTATCTAAATTTGATTCTTTTTTTGGTTAATTGTTTGATCATGTGACTTAGTAGCATTCAACCAAAGACTTATTTGGGCTATTCTAAAAAAAAGACTTATTTGGGCTGAGGGCTAGGCTGAAAAAAACTTGTCATGATTTAGTCAAGGAGCAGTAGAATTAAGCAACCATCCGCGAGTTCCTGAATTATGGAACAAGTCGTGGCGGTACAGGAAGGAGGATTCTCCTGGTCTAGGCAGGGTGCACACCATCTACAAGCCAGTTGCAATTGTATGGACCCATCACAATGTCTTAGCTAAGTACACCAATGACTTATGGCATGCTAATGCATAGCATTGAGGCAGGGTGATTAGTGCTATCAACGAGACTAAGCACGGACACAACTGATGTGCAAAACCTACCATGCTTGCAATCTACTTGTAACGCCGCATTCTACAGCATCGCACTGCAAATGATTCCTAATGCCTTCCATGCTTATATGCTAGCTAGAGTGCGTGTATGATACATATCGATGTTGGCATAGCATGGATCGACCAGTGCTGGCATGGCTTTGCCAATCTTTGGTCACATGTATTTCTTATATAAGCGGTTTTATTTTGCGGAGGTGATGAAATGCTCTCAATAAATTCTTCTGCTTCTTGCCGATCTCATATGCTGTACAGTAATCAGTTGTAGTAACATGCGTGCTGGTGTTGCGTTAATGTTCCGTGAAGGAGCAGACTCATCATATATGACAGCATAGCTGATGGCCAATGCTCTAGTCCATGCATAGCCTTCTACAGGCACAGTCGGAACTCACACAAAGGCAGACTTGGGCTACTGCACAGTACTATACCGATGCACATGAACAACACTGACTGAAGAACATATAATATAATGAACCAAATTAAACAAAGTTAATCTAACAGCCACCGATTAATGCAGAATGTCTCAAATGGTGTGGAGATTTCGAGAGATGACCTCACAGCCATTGGACTTCACATACAAAGGGGAAGCCACCTAGGAGAGAAGGCTGAAGCTGGAGTCTGGCGTTGGGTGCAGTCTGCACAGTGTGCCAGCACCAGTTGAGAATGAGACATTTTGAAATTTGACATTAAATTCGCAAGCCTTTCAAGATTTGACCCTGCTATCACAATGACAATGCAGAGCGCTCTTGTCCTTTTATTGCAATTTTTTTTGATGAAACAGCAGGGGAGTCTGTTCTTTGTATTTGTGTGTTCTCTGTATTTTGTCCACGATTTCAATTCCAACTTCAACGACCCAGCAGCGGTAATCTCAGTTATATCTGAGCACTCCGATGTAGATTTCTTCAGCAAAAGTGGTTCCTGGTGCCTCGTACCCATTGCCAGTGGTGGTGGTCTTGGGATCCTATCTATCTCCTGCATCTGTTCCTACAAGTGTGGACAGGAAGATAGACTTACAGGGTACATGCAGAGACCATCAGTGGAATCAGCACTGCTACTCGAGAAAAATAATAGACATTTTTCCATCCTTGAATATTAGAGCTATTTCCCTTTTTGCTACTGAAAAATAACAACAAAATAAACATCTCAACTCCCAGTGCTTCCCAATAATTGAAACTGAAGTTCTATACATTCGCTGGAGCGAACTTGTCTCTAGACTCTAGGTTTGTAACACACATTTATTGGACGACACGACTGTTTTAGCACCAGGAACAAAGTTTTCATGTACAAGGCTTGATCATCTTGTTCGCACCCAAAATTGGCACAAAGCCGATCAGGCTGACGCCACCGGTCAGACCGGTGTCCCTGGACGGTCTGACCGGTCGGGAGTCCTGTAGCCGATCCGGCAACGG
The DNA here is from genome assembly GCA_036936925.1 of Cenchrus fungigraminus. Taxonomy (NCBI): domain Eukaryota; kingdom Viridiplantae; phylum Streptophyta; class Magnoliopsida; order Poales; family Poaceae; genus Cenchrus; species Cenchrus fungigraminus. Next base: position 25,660,095 of record CM072768.1, read on the forward strand.
CCACACCGGTCTGACCGGTGGGCCTGACCGGTGGACCCCGAGTCCGAGTAGAATTGAGAAATCCTAGCGAATTTCGACTTGTAAAGGGTTTCCTTGCGGGGCAAGACCTCCCCACCCTATAAATATAAAGGGCCACGGCCGGTTGAGGAGGAATCACCCAATCGATCATTACTTTCTATAACTTTTATCTCTCAAACCCTAGCTTTTCCAACCTTGTGCTTTCCTTGTTTGTCTCGACGACGATCAGGGACGTTCTAAGTGGCCTTGCCGACCTCAGAGCAACCCTAGGCGCGCCACCTCCGACGGGGTCCCTCCCGAGGCGGCGATCTTAGGTTTTCACCGCGCCTCTGCAGCCACCGGTCAGACCGGTCCGGGCGGGAGCTCGGCGCGTTCAGCGTTTCGACGTTTTCCGCGCGATCTAGCGCTCGTGTGTGTTGACCAGAAAAGCATCAACACATCTCACATTGGTATCCTTGCTGATTTTTTTTGGCAAATCAAACTCACACGGTGAACTGCAACTTTGTGCAGAAGAATATCAAGACATCTCAAATGGTACAGTGGGTATGATTGTATCAATAGAACAAGTCGTGGGAGGATTCTTTTGGTCTAGGGGTGGACACCATCTACATAAATGATTTGAGGCATGCCAATGCATAGTATGGGGGCCGGGTGATTTGTGCTACCAACGAGGCTCAGTATGGGAACAACTGATGTGCAGCACATACCATGCTTGAAAGCTACTTGTAACGCCACGTTCTTCATGAGAGCGCTGCGACTGATTCCTGATGTCTTCCATGCTTATGCTAATGCCTACTATTGATCTATCAATGTCAGTTAGCATGGATCAACTAGTGGTGACATGGCTTCGCCAATCTTTGGCAATATCGTATCATGCTGTGGGTGCATATATATAGGCGGAGGTGATGACATGTGTATGCTTGGATTGGGCTAACTGGCTTAATAAATTCTTTGGCCTTCTTATAGTGTCGACAACCTTTTTTTTCAAGTTTCACCAGAAAGCTCGGAGATGCCTTTACCTGGGCTAGCTGTGGAGGCAGTTAATGAAATTATTCCTTGTTCTTCCCAGACCCAATTTACAGGGCGATTCTATTACTTAATCGGTGGCCGATATCAACCATGTAACTACAAAATAATAACAATTAGACACTTAAGAAAAGGCAAAAATGAGAAAATTCATTTCGCCTTCTCTTGATTGTCTAATTGTTATTTGAAGAAACATATGTTGGCTAATCTGAGAAGTTGTCATCCTAACCACCATCCTATTTTGAGCCATAGCTTTTATTTTTACAATGATCCCTAGGCTTGGAACACACGATTACAAAACGTGCAACTTAATTTTAGTCATTCCCTGCAGACCCAATTGACTTGGCATGGAATACACACGGTTACACATACATGAGCTGCCCCCTATCGATATGGCACCATGGCAAAGTTTGGGTGTCCTCGATTTCCATTCCGATCACCTCATCGACCCTCCACCTCAATTGCAGCTGCAAAAGTGGTTCCTGATGCTTCTCGTTCGTACCCATTGCCAGTACTGGACTAGTGGTGGTCTTCGGATCCTATCCCCGGATCTGTTTCTACTAGTCCTGATCAACATATGGGGACATGAAGATATACTTATAGGGTACATGTAGAGACCATCAGCGGAATCAGCAGTGCTACTCCAGAAAAATAATAGTCATTTTTTCACCCTTGAAGCTATTTCCCTTTTTGCTACTGAAAAATAACAACAAAATAAATATATCTCACCAGCCACAGTTGGTGTCTGCTTTAAACATGTCAAGTCCCAGTGTTTCCCAATAATCAGAACTGAAGTTCTATACATTCCCTGGAACGAACTTGTCTCTAGACTCTAGGTTTGTAACACACATTTATTGTACGACACGACTGTGTTTCTTTGCACGAAGAACAAAGTTTACATGTACAAGGCTTGATCTTCTCACATTGATATCTTCGCTTATTCTTTTTGCAAATCAAACTCACATGGTGAACTCCAACTTTGCGTAGAAGAATAGTTCAAGAAATCTCAAATGGTACAGTGCGTGTGGTTGTATCAATTGAGCTGTATGCAGACTGATCAATGTCGTGATAATATCACATTAACTTCATTAAGAAAAGTAGCTCCCAAGCTACAGCAAGTAAAAATAGAGATGATAGAAAATCCACGTCTGGTTATATATTCACTCTCGCGGGGGGAGCTATTTCGTGGAGAAGCTCCGAACAAAAGTTAGTTGCATCATCCATGATGCATGCAGAGTTTATAGCATGTCATGATACTATTGGACAGGTGATATGGTTAAAGAAATTTGCACCCGACTTGAGAGTGGTAGATTGTATTAATAAACCACTAAAGATGTACTGTGACAATCAGCTAGCAGTATACTATGCTCACAACAAGTCGAGTAATGCTTCCAAACCGATTGAGGTAAAGTTTTATGTTGTGAAGGATAGAATCCGGGATAAAACCATAAGTCTCGAGCATATAGAGACAAAGGACATGGTTGCGGATCCGCTCACGAAAGGCTTACCACCCAACGTGTTCAAGCAACACTTAGCCGGCATGGGTTTAATGGAAAGCCTATAACTCCTGGATTATGAAGTGGCCCAAAGGAAACATAATTTATTCCAAAACAGAGAAGTATGTTGTGGCTGTTTGAGTCTATCGGTAATTGAGCCGTGCCGCTGAAGCATGCTCTATGTATTGATCTGTGATGGAACGAATAAAGTGAAAATGATAAAGTTAAAAGTATGTGATGAGATCAAGGGGGAGAATGTTAGATTGATCTCCTCACCAGTGGGCCCAACGGCCCATTGGGCCCTTAATCTCGCGCCCTGATCGAGGGCGCCCAACCTTAACTGGTTGGCGGGCCCCTGTCACACTGCGCTATATAAAGAGGGTGGGGGCCGCAGGCTTGCATCACGAGGTTCGCCGCCAGTCAGCACACCCCACCGACAACCCTAATCCGATCTAGAGAGTGTCGCAGTAGTGACGGGAAGCTCCAACGCCACCTACACCCCGACGACCCCTGCACTGCCCGTCGCTGCCACAGAGCAGTCCCTGCACCTCGCGTCGCTACCTTAGCGCAGATCTCCTACATGGCAAGCAGTTCTAGCACTCCTGCTGGTGAAGGTATACATTTCCCTCTCCCATTTCTCAGTCTCTCTCTCGGTTCACACTTGTATCATGAAGACAGACACAGTTGCACAGAGTATACCCGACTAGATGTGCACCTAGTGGATCCGTGTAAATCTATCATGTACATCTGAGTTGTACCCAATGGTAGTAAGCAAGATCATCCAGTCTTTGATTGATCGATCGATATGGGAACAAGAAGCTATATGTACATATCAACACACGAGATATTAAGCAAACATAAATAAGGTCGGTGCCATTTCAGCAAATTAAACCAGAATGGAGTGCAAAGTATCCCGGCACTTGAGCGGTTGAACCAGAGAATGGACTGGGCTGCCGCCTCCATCAGTCTGCAAATGAAGAAGGCGTATGAATCGAGGGGAACCACACACTTGAGCACTATGACCCAAATGAAGAATCAACTTTTTGTCATCATCTTGGGTCAATCCAAAACTCATCCATGTGGAAATATGATACGAAGAAGGGACATAAACCAGGGAGTGGCCTAGAACTACCTACCCACTTGCATATGTTTGGCACCGGAATGAACTTAGGCTGTGTTTGTTTCAGCTTCTAGGAAGCTTTTCACTACTAGCTTTCCATATATCCAAAAGTCAGATACCTCTGAAAAGTGGAAAGCTCGTAAAAAGTTGATTCTGACTTTAATTTCCACTTTTAGAGCTTTCCAGCTTTCGAATATATGGAAAGCTACATATACACCGAAAGCTCGCCAGAAGCTAAAACAAACAGGGCCTTAGAACATCTGAATAGTTTTAACTTCCTACGAGTAGATGCAACAAAGTCAAGAAACTCGATGCCTCAACTATCGAAGCTCGCTGCAACAAAGTTCTAGAAGTCACTTGGTGCGTCCATGGCAAATAGAACCTCATAGGTTTGTATGGAATGTAGGGGATGGTGCAATCCTTAGAGTTGAGGGCTTGAGGCAGTGCCAATACAGATTAGTTACATATACCTGAAGATGGACTGCTTGCTGCTGATGAAAGGTTCTTCCTGATGCCTAACCTAAAAGGAACCATATGCAGAAACGGGATATGTAGCGAACTAAATGTAGCCAATGCAGCTCAAGGAGAAGGAGGGACCATCCTGTTCCTCGATCTCCTTAGAGCTACCTCATTCCATTTTGTAGGTAACAAAATACAAGAAGGAGCAGATCCACCAGCAGTTAGGTAGTCCGATGTAGCTGTACACCTTGCAAATTGCAACGCCTACCTGAGCACCGACGTGCTTGCTTGTGTTTGATGTGATGTAGTGTGGCTTATCAATCCCGTGGGTTCTCAATTCCTAGTTTCTCCCAATCCGAACCGGCTGATCGATCAGAAGTTCTATATTCGATCTGCTGGGTAGAATCATGTGAAGAGTTTTTGGTCATTGGAGGACTTTAAAAGAGTGAACACTCTCGATCAAGATATCTCGGGAAATAAATTTCTCAACTCCCGGACAAACTTTGGAAGATGGCAAACATAAAAGCGTGTCACGCATGTGTCCTTGCCCTTGGATCGATGGACAAACTCTCGAGGATGGACTGCTCCAGCTCAAAACTCCCGGGCTCCCGGCTAACACTACGGGAAAACCCAAATCCGCCATTGCTAAAAAAGACATTGAGTGTTTCCATCGGGCACTTGGCGAATAGGCTCTTCGCCGAGTACGAACACAAAAACACTTGGCGAACTATTGACACTCAGTGAATAGGCTATTCGCCGAGTGTCAACAACTGACACTCGGCACCTACAATATATTCGTTAAGTGTATTTGTCCAACACTAGATAAGGCACCACTGCCTCTCTCTCCCTCACGTGCTGCTCCTTCCCTCACCTCGCGCCGGGCACCACGCGCCGCCGCCGGTTCCGTCCTCTGCCGCGCGCCTCCCTCCCTTCCTGCGTGCCGGCACCAGTCCCGGTCCCGTCCCCATCGCCTCCCTATCCTCCCTCTCCAACGTGCTCCGCCTCCCTCTCCCACGCGCCGGCGACACCGCCGCTGGGTCCTGTCCTCTATCGTGCGCCTCCCTCTCCCTCCACGCGCCAGCGCTGGTCCCCATCCCCCTCTGCCTCCCTCTCCTCCGCCGCCTCGCTCTCCCCCCCACACGTCGGCGCCGGTCCCCATCCCCCGCCGCCTCGCTCTCCCCCCCACACGTCGGCGCCGGTCCCCTGCAGAAGCTCCATGGAGATTCGACAGCGGACGACGAGATCCAACCGGCGAGCAGCGACGACGGGAGCAGGCCGCCGGCGAGGTAAGGCATGCTCCTCCTCTCTCTCCTTCCTTCTTCCTCTCTCTGCGGGCTCTGGGTGGTGGCATCAGGCTGGTGGCGAGCCACGGCGAGAGTAGGAGTGGGGTGGCGGGCGTGGTGCTCGGCCCCGGCAGGCGACACGGGCAGTCTGCCTCGCCGCACTTGGAGGCCCTGGCTCGACGGTGGCAGCCGGCCGGTGGGGCCGACGGATTTTTTTTCCAAAAATCCTTTGTCGAGTGTCAAACATCCCACACGGCACCTCTTGGCTGAGTGCTCGACAAACAACACTCGGTGAAGATCTCTTCGCTGAGTATCTGTACGCCGAGTAGTGTTACACTAAGCGAAGCCTTCGCCGAGTGTTTTCTTGCATGCGCCGAGTGTCGAAAACACTCGGCAACTTCGAACTTTCCCGTAGTGTAAGAAGTATATAAACATAAAAATGTTCTCTCTTCTTTTATCTCCTCTCCCTTTGTTCTTGGTCTGCTAGCTCCCGTTGGTCCGTTAGAGGCCCAGCTCGCATACATACTCTTTCTGTCCGGGCCCTCCGATCCATTACAATCCTATTATCTAAATTTGATTCTTTTTTTGGTTAACTGTTTGATCATGTGACTTAGTAGCATTCAACCAAAGACTTATTTGGGCTGAGCTAGGCTGAAAAAAACTTGTCATGATTTAGTCAAGGAGCAGTAGAATTAAGCAACCATCCGCGAGTTCCTGAATTATCAAACAAGTCGTGGCGGTACAGGAAGGAGGATTCTCCTGGTCTAGGCAGGGTGCACACAATCTACAAGCCAGTTGCAATTGTATGGACCCATCACAATGCGGTCTTAGCTAAGTACAACAATAACATGAGGCATGCTAATGCATAGCATTGAGGCAGGGTGCGTGATTAGTGCTATCAACGAGACTAAGCACGGACACAACTGATGGGCAAAACCTACCATGCTTGCAAGCTACTTGTAACGCCGCTTTCTACAGCATCGCACTGCAACTGATTCCTAATGCCTTCCATGCTTATATGCTAGCTAGGGTGCGTGTATGATCCATATCGATGTTGGCATAGCATGGATCGACCAGTGCTGGCATGGCTTTGCCAATCTTTGGTCACATGTATTGCTTATATAAGCGGTTTTATTTGCGGAGGTGATGAAATGCACTCAATAAATTCTTTTGCTTCTTGCCGATCTCATATGTTGCACAGTAATCAATTGTAGTAACATTGCATTCACTACTAGAGAATCGCACATATATCCCAGGTCCGTTTTTTGATTTGTACTGGGTATTAGCATAGCATATGGATCGACCAGTGCTGGCATGGCTTTGCCAATCTTTGGCCACCGGTATTGCTTATATAAGCGGTTTTATTTGCGGAGGCGATGAAATATTAATGCACTCAATAAATTCTTTTGCTTCTTGCCGATCTCATATGCTGCACAGTAATCAATTGTAGTAACATGCATGCTGGTGTTGCGTTAATGTTCGGTGAAGAAGGAGCAGATTCATCATATATAACAGCATAGCTGATGGCCAATGCTCTAGTCCATGCATAGCCTTCTACAGGCACAGTCGGAACTCACACAAAGGCAGACTTGGGCTACTGCACAGTACTACGCCGATGCACATGAACAACACTGACTGAAGAACATATAATATAATGAACCAAATTAATCAAAGTTAATCTAACAGCCACTGATTAATGCAGAATGTCTCAAATGGTGTGGAGATTTCGAGAGACGACCTCACATCCATTGGACCTCACATACAAAGGGGAAGCCACCTAGGAGAGAAGGCTGAAGCTGGAGTCTGGCGTTGGGTGCAGTCTGCTTAGTGTGCCAGCACCAGTTGAGAATGAGACATTTGGAAATTTGACATTAAATTCACAAGCCTTTCAATATTTGACGTTGCTATCGCAATGACAATGCAGAGCCCTCTTCTCCTTTGTTGCTATCGCAATGACAATGCAGAGCGCTCTTCTCCTTTTATTGCAAATTTTTTTTGATGAAACAGAAGGGGAGTCCCCTACTGTTCTCTGTATTTGTGTGTTCTCTATATTTTGTCCACGATTTCAATTCCAACTTCATCGACCCAGCAGCGGTAATCTCAGTTATATCTAAGCACTCCGATGTAGATTTCTTCAGCAAAAGTGGTTCCTGGTGCCTCTCGTACCCATTGCCAGTGGTGGTGGTCTTGGGATCATATCTATCTCCCGTATCTGTTCCTACTTGCCAACATATATGTGGACAGGGAAGATATACTTACAGGGTACATGCAGAGACCATCAGTGGAATCAGCACTGCTACTCCAGAAAAATAATAGACATTTTTTCATCTTTGAATATTAGAGCTATTTCCCTTTTTGCTACTGAAAAATAACAACAAAATAAACATCTCAACTCCCAGTGCTTCTGTCAGGTGTCAGGGACTAATGGGCCGGGTCCAATGGGCCGGCTCAGTAGGCCCATTAGGGTTTGGTTTAGGGATAAGATGAAGTCCTTACTTAGGGGTCAAGTAATCCTCTCTATTTAAAGAGAGGAGATGTATCAATCAAATCAAGCAAGAGATTAGAAGGAAAACCCTTCTCTCTTGCCGGCCGTGGGCGAAGCCCCGCGGCCGGTGTTCCCTGCGCCCCTCCAACCCTAGCCGCCGCCACAACCCTGGGCATAAACAGTACCCGCGAGTACTGTAGCACCGCGGTACTGTAGCTCGCAGCCCTAATTCTTCACAAATCAACTCCCAATCCTCGCAATTCCCTTCCTCGCATCGCAGTTCATACCAATCTGGTATCAGAGACCATGGCTGGATTCTACGTTGCCGTGCCCATCTCCATGCCGCTCGGCGGACATCCCTGGGCTGCGCCGGTGCCCAACTTCTCGGTGCCGCCGCCGGCTATCTCTGCGCCGCCACCGACTTCCTCGGCGCCGCTGCCGGTCATGACGGCGTCGCTGCCTGCTACTTCGGCGCCGTCCCCCTTCACCACGTCGGCCCTCATGATGGTCGCCTCCGCCTGGACCGCCGCACTGCCGGGCGCCCACATCTTCTCGCCGGAGGAGGTGACGGGGTTGCTGGTCCATCAGGCAAACTACATGGACGCGACGAACACTCGCCTCGATGCGATGCAGGCGGACATCGTGATGATTCGCAACTTCATCCTCAGCGGTCAGCGTGCATACCAGCCGGCGACCACTCGGCCGGTGCTCCCGGCGTCTACGCAGCCAGCGCTACCGGCCCCGTCTGTGGGTTTCTCCACGGCCGCCACCATCAACACCGAGCAGATCCACCACGGAGGCGGGGAGATGCAGCATATCGAGTAGCCAGTGGACGCCACAACGGAGATGGCGGCGAAGATGCGTACACTTCCAAGGTCCGCGGTTGTGCGTCTGCAGGCGGCAGTACGCGGCCTCCTCACGCGGCGGTATCTTCAGGAGGTGCGTCAGCAGTTGAGGGGTCGGGAGGTGGTCGTGGCGGCAGGCCAACTGCCCGCAGCCGCTACCCCAGCCGTCCGTGTCAGACACAACATGTGGGCACGACGGCGACCGCGGCCGCCAGCACCATTTTCCCCTACCTCGGCTGCTTGCGGTGGCGACGGCGCTCTCGCCCGACCCTGGGGGCTTGGCCAAGGTTTTGGGACTCTGTGGGCCGGGGTGGTTTGTGCACCGGCGGATTCTTCAGTGGGCTGCCTATGGTGGCCTATTTTCAACAGCTGACGTGGGATCCAGGTGGCCGCACAAGTGCACGATCGGCATTCGAAAGGCATCGACCTTCAGAGTCCAAAATAATGAAATTGAGTCCATTTCAGGTTACGAATAATCAAATAAGCCGAGATGTAAAAGGCTTATTTTTAGGGCATAGGTTTGTGTGGAGTCGAGTCATTGTCAAGGTGCCCATGCTGCAGCTCGAGGACGAGCTGCTCGAAAAAGGGCGGGGTAATGTCAGGTGTCACGGGACTAATGGGCCGGGTCCAATGGGCCGGCTCAGTAGGCCCATTAGGGTTAGGTTTAGGGATAAGATGAAGTCCTTACTTAGAGGTCAAGTACTCCTCTCTATTTAAAGAGAGGAGATGTATCAATCAAATCAAGCAAGAGATTAGAAGGAAAACCCTTCTCTCTTGCCGGCCGTGGGCGAAGCCCCGCGGCCGGCGTTCCCTACGCTCCTCCAACCCTAGCCGCCGCCACAACCCTAAGCGTAAACAGTACCCGCGGGTACTGTAGCACCGCGGGTACTGTAGCTCACAGTCCTAATTCTCTACAAATCAACTCCCATTCCTCGCAATTCCATTCCTCGCATCGCAGTTCATACCAGCTTCCCAATAATCGAAACTGAAGTTCTATACATTCGTTGGAGCGAACTTGTCTCTAGACTCTATGTTTGTAACACACATTTATTGGACGACACGACTGTTTTAACACCAGGAACACAGTTTTCATGTACAAGGCTAGCTTGACCATCTCTATACATTCCCGGTGCTGATTTTTTATTATTTTATTATTTTATTATTATTATTTTGCAAATCAAACTCACACGGTGAACTGCAACTTTGTGCAGAAGAGTATAGTTCAAGAAATCTCAAATGATACAGTGGGTATGATTGTATCAGTGGAGCTGTAAATGCATTTCATTAAGATAAAGGACTATTATTACCGACACTGAACAAATATACTTCTATTGAAGAAGAGTAGTAGCTCCCAAGCTACAGCGAGTGGACTGTTCTAAATTATTGATTTAGTCAAGGAGCAGTAGAATTAAGCACCATCTCTGAGTTCCTGAATTATTGAACAAGTCGTGGCTGTATATGCATTTCATTAAGATCAAGGACATAGTTGATTTGACGCATGCCAATGCATAGTATGGGGGCCGGGTGATTTGTGCTACCAACGAGGCTCAGTATGGGAACAACTGATGTGCAGCACATACCATGCTTTTAAGCTACTTGTAACGCCAGAGTCTTCATGAGAGCGCTGCAACTGATTCCTGATGTCTTCCATGCTTATGCTAATGCCTACTATTGATCTATCGATGTCAGTTAACATGGATCAACTAGTGATGACATGGCTTCGCCAATCTTTGGCAATATCGTATCATGCTGTGGGTGCATATATATAGGCGGAGGTGATGACATGTGTATGCTTGGATTGGGCTAACTGGCTTAATAAATTCTTTGGCCTTCTTATAGTGTCGACAGCCTTTTTTTTTTCAAGTTTCACCAGAAAGCTCGGAGATGCCTTTACTGGGCTAGCTGTGGAGGCAGTTAATGAAATTATTCCTTGTTCTTCCCAGACCCAATTTACAGGGCGATTCTATTACTTAATCGGTGGCCGATATCAACCATGTAACTACAAAATAATAACAATTAGACTCTTAAGAAAAGGCAAAATGAGAAAATTCATTTCGCCTTTTCTTGATTGTCTAATTGTTATTTGAAGAAACATATGTTGGCTAATCTGAGAAGTTGTCATCCTCACCACCATCCTATTTTGAGCCATAGCTTTTATTTTTACAATGATCCCTAGGCTTGGAACACACGATTACAAAACGTGCAACTTAGATTCAGGCATTCCCTGCAGACCCAATTGACTTGGCATGGAATACACACGGTTACACATACATGAGCTGCGCCTTATCGATATGGCACCATGGCAAAGTTTGGGTGTCCTCGGTTTCCATTCCGATCACCTCATCGACCCTCCACCTCAATTTCAGCTGCAAAAGTGGTTCCTGATGCTTCTCGTTAGTACCCATTGCCAGTAGTGGACTAGTGGTGGTCTTCGGATCCTATCCCCTGATCTGTTTCTACTAGCCCTGATCAACATATGGGGACATGAAGAATATATACTTATAGGGTACATACAGAGACCATCAGCGGAATCAGCAGTGCTACTTGCGAAAAATAATAGTCATTTTTTCATCCTTGAAGCTATTTCCCTTTTTGCTACTGAAAAATAACAACAAAATAAATATATCTTACCAGCCACAGTTGATGTCTGCTTTAAACATCTCAAGTCCCAGTGCTTCCCAATAATCAGAACTGAAGTTCTATGCATTCCCTGGAAGAACTTGTCTCTAGACTCTAGCACTACGGGAAACACGCCCTTTGCCGTGTGCCTCGGGCGCACGACAGCATTTTGCCTGGCAAAGGGCCTTTGTCGTGCGCTTTTTATCGACACGCACGACGAACCCTTTGCCTTGCGCTAATGTTGCCGCACGGCAAAAGTTTTTGAAATGAAGTAAAAAATCGCCGTGCGCCTAAGGTGACGCACGGCAAACATTTTTGAAACGAATAAAAAAAAGGTTGCACGGCCGCCGCCACCACATCCACCGCCATACGGCCCCTGCCTCCACATCCACCACCACCGTCCGGCCCCTGCAACCACATCCACCACCGCCGTCCGGCCCCTGCCTCCACATCCACCACCACACCGCCACCACGTCACCGCCCTAACCACCTGTGGAAGAGAGAGAGAGAGAGAGAGAGAGAGGGAGGGAGGGAGGGAGGGAGAGAGAGAACCTACCATGTACAGGTGAGGAGGAAGGAGAGAGGCGGCGCACCGCCAGATCTGGTGCCTCCGCCGACGATGACCGGAAGACAACGCCGAGCTCCATCGCCATCACCGCCACTGCCGCACTCTTCCTCTGGTGGAGTTCCGACGCGTCGACCCTCGGGTCCGCGCGGATCTGGTCAGCGGCCAGGTCGGCGGCGGCCGTCTCTCCTTGTCCCCCTTCCTCCCACGGATCTCGATGGCGCGGAAGGGATCTCCACCTGTGCACTGAAATAGTGAGTGAGAGAGAGAGAGAGAGAGCGCTTGCCGTACTAGATACGGCGGCGGTGAGTCAGTCCGGCGGTGGGGAAGCAGGAGAGGAGCTAGCTGGAGAGGCGGTGGCCGACGAGCATGGTGGCCGGATCCACCGCCATGCCTCTGCGCGCCGGCGCAAGGGAGAGGGACCGAGGTGCATGCCCCTTCTCCACGCCATCGGATCTGCAGCCGGGGGAGCGCCGCGGCCTCCGAGGGCGGATCCGGCCGCCATGCCCCTGTGCGCTGGCACGAGGGAGGGAGCCGGCACGGAGAAGAGAGGGGAACGAGCCAGTGCGGAGGTCCGGGGCGCCGCCGAGGCTCCCCCGGCTCCATGGCGGAGAAGGGAGGGAGGGGTGGGGGACGGCCGCCCGGGGAGGAGAGAGGGAGGGAGAAGGTTCTGACGAGGGAGGATAAGGTGGGGGGGGGGTAGAGCCGTGGGTAGTGGCGGGGCCGGGATGGTGGTGGGGCCAGGGTGGGGGGGCGCGTACAGAGAGGGGGGGTGGCAGGGTCGGGCGGCTTTGCCGTGCGCTTCCGTTTGAACGCACAACAAAGTTGATTTATTTGTCGTGCGCTTTAAAGAAGGCGCACAACAAAGCCTTTTTGCCGTGCGCCGGTGCACAACAAACTCTTTTTCTACAATTTTATAAAATTCATAAAATTATCAAATAAATTTAAAAAAGTTTAGAAAACTAACACAAATTAAGTTATGTTGTCTATTACTTATAGTAACAAGATTTGAAGTCAAAACTCAATTTGAATGTCGTGTCACCTGCAAATCTAACCATACCTTTCGTAACTCTATGAAACTTCATCGTAGATATTTCGAGAAACAAGGATCGTGCATGAAAAAATGTTCAAAACTCATTCAAAATTTTACTATATCCTTCACATATGATATCACGAGATATTGAGAAATCTCATAAATTTCAAACTTTATTTGAATTTTTTAGAATTTTTAAATCATTTGGACACACGATCATGGTCGTGTTTCCTAGTCAAGATGTTCAAAATTTCTTTTGATCTCATGGAAATAGTCTTAAATTGAGCTAAATAACATGAATATCATTTTTCCACTCATTTTATTCTATTATTTGAATCACTTGTAGTTCGAATTTGACTTCTTTCAAAAAATTACTTGAAATGCAATTAATTAAATATAGCAAATGACCACAAGAATCTACTAAATTTTAACATGATATATCACATGTTGTATGTATAGAGTAGAAAAATATTTCAAGGTTAGGAGAATTTTTTTTGAGGAGCAATGAATTTGGGACTTAGGGAAAAATACTTAAAGGTAAAAAAAATACTTTGTCATGCGCATAAAAGAAAGTGCATGACAAACTCATAAGTTTGTCGTACGTCGAGGAAAAGCGCACGGCAAACACATGTGTTTGCCGTGCGCCGGAAATAAAACTCACAACAAAATACTTTAAAAAATAATGAAATTTGGTTTATTAGGAGTGTGGAAGGGGGAGAAAAATATTTTACCATGCGCGATGGAGAAAACACACGGCAAACCAGACCTTTGCCGTGCGTTTTTTCTAGCGCACGGCAAACAAGACCTTTGCCGTGCGTTTTTCTTTGCCGTGCGCCCTATAAAAAAACGCACAGCAAACAAGACCTTTGCCGTGCGCCCAAAATGAAGCGCACCACAAAGATTTCGACGCACAACAAATGTGGGTTTTCCCGTAGGGTAGGTTTGTAACACACATCTATTGTACGACACGACTGTGTTTCTTTGCACGGAGAACAAAGTTTGCATGTACAAGGCTTGATCTTCTCACATTGATAACTTGGCTGATTCTTTTTGCAAATCAAACTCACATGGTGAACTCCAACTTTGTGCAGCAGAATAGTTCAAGAAATCTCAAATGGTGGGTACAGTGCGTGTGGTTGTATCAATTGAAATGTATGCAGACTGATCAATGTCGTGATAATATCACATTAATTTCATTAAGAAAAGTAGCTCCCAAGCTACAGCAAGTAGACTGTTCTAAAAAGAAAGCTACAGCAACAAAGTCAAAGAAACTCAATGCCTCAATGATTGAAGCTTGCTGCAACAAATTAAGCTCCAGAAGTCACTTGGTGTGTCCATGGCTAATAGAGCCTCATAGCTAGGTTTGTGCGGAATGTAGCTAGGGGGGTGATGCAATCCTTACAGTTAACTAGTTTGAGGCACTGCCACACAGATCAGTTACCAATTGATATGCCTCTTTGAGTGTATTAGCTAGGCCTGATGCATGGATCTGGAAGCTTTATCTACACACGAGATAGCAAGCAAATGTAAACGAAGCCAGTGCCGCTCAAGGACGAGAGCCCATCTTTGTGCACGGCGTGCTTGCGTGTTCTGGCAAAGAAGCAGTGTGTGGAGAACTTTAGATCATTCCGTGGCTTCTGAATTGCCTGGTGTCTCCCAATCCGAACCGGCCGGATCCATCACAAATTCTATTCTCTGCATGGTAAAACCATGTATGTGCATGTGTGTGTTCTGGTCTCTGAATATGTAGCGAGCACTCTAAGCGTGTAGGAATAGGATTGTTGGGGGACTTTAAGGGAGCGAACACTCTCTCAAGATATCTCGAGCATAACACCAAAATCTCTCACTTCATGATTTTGAGAAAGTATGCCCCACATAGGCAGTCTCACACATGTCCTTTGTCATTCCATGGACAAAGGTTGGCAGATCACACATGGACTGCTCCAGCTCCACGTACAAATGACTTCCCTGACTCCAAACCTACAAAACAAAAATAGGTCAAGACCTTTTTTTTTGCGAAACAGAGTACAAACACAAACCGTCACAAACATCACGCACGCCCTGTGGTATTGACGTCGTTAGATCAGAGTTGCTCCTGTCTCCAATTCCCGGAATAATTATCAATGAGCTTTCCAATATATTTGGATGGGTAAACAGCATCAAGCTAAAACAAATTGGAGGTGAAGATGAGTTGTGAATAAATTTTAGGATGTGAATAAATAGTAGTTATAAATTCAACTTCATCAGATTGCTAAAAAATTTCCAACATTCATATAATTATGAAGATAGTTGGTGCAGTACTGCAGTGAATAATTATTTCTAGAGAAATTTTAGAGTGCTTTTTTTTATGAGCCGTCCATCTGACGAAATCTAACGGTGCAAGTACCAGAAAGTTTCTATAAGGGAGTACCAGGCAGTACCACTTTAGTTGGGCCCTTAACAAATTTTAATTGTTATTATTTTAATTCAGATAGGGTATATCAGTAAGTTTGCTTTCTCTCTCTCTTCTCTCCCTCCCACTTGCTCCCTCTGCTCAACCCACCCCCACCCCCACTGGCGACGGCCACCCCGAGCCCGCCAACGACGCCAGGTAAGGAGCAACGCTCTCCTTCCTCCTGACGCCAGGAGGAGGGAAGCAGCGCGACCCGTCCCTGTGCCAGCGGCCGCGTAAGAGAAGGGGTTCTGGTCACTCACTTCCCCATAGACTGCCCCTCCGGCCACGACCCCAGCTGGCCGTCTGGCGCCCCTCCTCCCCATGTTGGATCTGACAACGGGAAGCAAGGAGGGGGGGTCAAGGGTAGGGTGCGGCAGCTCTTCCCTCCCTGCGGGCCAAGCCGGCCACGCGCCACCGGCGGCGCCAGTTGAGGAGAGGGTCTCACGACACTAGCGTGGGGAGGGAGTGAGTGAGAAGAAGGGTGGAACAGCGGTGGAGGGAAGGGGAGCGGCGGCCGGCGAGGAGCAGCAGCACCGGATCTCTGATGGCAGAAGCTGCCCCCCCCACCGGCGAGCCGCGAGGCCTCTTCTGCCTTGAGGACTGGCAGAGGAGCAGGGGCGCGGGGATCCTCCTCCTCCTCGTCACAGCCCTTCCTTGGCACCGGCACCCCTCACTGTCCCCTCCGACACCGACGAGCCCGAGGTCCGACCATCTCCCCGCGACGAAGCTTGAACTCTCGCGCGCCGACCTCCTGGTTCGCCTCTCCGACTACCGCTCCTCCTCTCCCGCCGTGGCCAATCTCGTATGCAGGCCGGAACCTTCCGTGGTACCCGGTGCGGACCGCCTGAATGGGCTGTAGCTCGTAGGAGTAAAATACATGGCCAGTCCTTAAACTTGTCTCACCATGTCACTTAGGTCCCTATACTCTCAAAATGCATATTTGGCTCCTTAAACTTGAGCTCGGGTGCCATTTAGGTCCATATATTCTCAAAATGCATATCTAACCTCTTAAACTTGGCTTCGGGTGTTATATAGGTCCCTAAACTCTCTAAAATAATTTTCATGTCAATGAAATAGATAAAAACTTCATTTTACATAGATACAATTTAGTTATAGTAAAATAAAGTGAATTTCGGGTCAAAGAATATTAATGTGGTGAACCCAAAAATTTAATATCAACGAACTTTTACTTTGAATTTAATATCTTAACTTGCTAGGTGCTTATCACATGCATATTACACCATTATTCTTGGAAGATGATCAAATTTAATCCACGTGCTGCACTTACTAAACTAAATTAGGGGTTATAAGATAAATTACATATCAAATTTGGAAGAAGCTGACGGGCAAACAAATTAAGTCTGGATGTACCAATAAAAATAATAGCTTGCTTGAAGGCTTGAAATATAACATGTTCTGTTAGTGGAAGGACACGACATTTCAAGAGTTTAGGGACCTATATAACACCCGAAGCCAAGTTTAGGGAGCAAATCTGCATTTTGAGAGTATAGGGACATAAATGACACCCGAGCCTAAGTTTAAGGAGCCAAATATGTATTTCGAGAGTATAGGGACCTAAGTGACACAGGGAGACAAGTTTAAGGACCGGCCATGTATTTTACTCTATTTAATTTTTATTGTTCCAATCATGCTGCTGCACTTTATTTTTGTTGTGATTAGAATTATGGGCCTATGTTCAAATTTATTAATTTGAATCCTTTTTCTGTTGAGACCTTCCGCAGATCAAAATGAAACTCTTCTCTTCTCTCAGCTCCCTCTGTTTTTGGCTTTGCCCGTGTTCGAGGTACAGCCCGGAGCTGCAGCACAGCAGCCCAGCACCCGCCTGCCTAGTGCCGCTGATGCCCAAGCATATATAAGCCGCCTTCTCAATCTCCGTCACCCACTTGTAAATTATTAGTTATTACAATAGTTTTTTTTGACAACAGGCATAACTTTATAAATTAACAGCAAGAGGCTGTTTGTACCATTACATCGTTAATGGTTACAAAGTGGAGTGCCTCAGAGAGAGGGCACCCAAGGATGTGACTAACATTAGTACACAAAGGTGGATCAGATACATGGTGTAAATGATGATTATGTAAAGCTCTCGAGCCAGAGAATGCGCCATGTGATTCTGTGATCTTGGGATGTGAAGAATTTTTTATGAATCCTGCAAAGAAATCTGAATTGCTTGTGTAAAAGGTTTTATCCTCCAGTCTGGTGGATCATTTGGATGTGGACCATTGATGCAGTTAACAAGTAACTGACTATCACTGAAGAAACTGATATTTTGCAAATTCATCCTCCTGCATAAAGTGATGGCTAGAGCTAGAGCTGCTGATTCAGCCATGAGCACCGAAGTGGAGACCTGCATAGAAGCTTTGATGAAAAGGGAGAAAGGAGGATTTTCATCAGTGTTTACAATAAAAATCCCTAATCCAGCAGCTCTGGGAGGAGAACCATTGGAGTCAGGAGAAGTAGCAGCATCCGTATAGCATCTATATCCTTGTAGAGTTGAAGGAGTAAGACTGGGTGAGGGTTGTGAAAGAGGTGAAGTGGTGCGATCCCCCAGGCTGATATATTACTGTGAAAGTGGGCTGTTGCTGCATGATGAACCTGCAAAGAAGTCCAAACTTTTCTTTGGAAGCGTTGATCATTTCTTGCTTTCCAAATGTACCAAAGAAGAAGAAGGGTTAATTTTTGTCATAGAATGTTCAGTTGAATTGGGTGGAAAAATATTGGGTAAAATGTTTTGAACACCATCAGCAGCCGGATCAATGAAGTGAGTGAAGGGAGTTACCTCTGAGTTGTCCCAAACCTGTTGAGGCAAGTTGCAAAGGAAAAATAAATGAGAATCATTTTCAACAGCTCCACAAACCGTGCAATGTTTATCAATTTGGGTGGCAAATCTCCCAGCTCTTTCAGCCGTGGCTAAAGCCTGCCTAAAGAGGCACCAGGCAAAGGTTTTGAGAAGGGGAGGAATGGTTTTGCCCTTCCAGATTTTTTGGAGAATAATATTGGTTTGTGGAGAAATAGCTCTGGAGCCTATGGAGGGGAGAGAGTGGTGTTGTTGTTGCTGCAGGTATTTGTAAGTGGATTTGGAGGTGCATTGGCCATTTGTGGCTGGTTTCCATCTAAGGATGTCATCATTAGTGGACTGAACAATTGGGGTAGTGGTGATAGTGTGGACTGCCTGGGGTGTGAAAGTGGTTGATAGAAGGTCTTGATCCCATTGATTTGTGCCCTGCATCCATAAATCAGAGATAGAGGAAGGCAAGGGGTTATTAGTTACTGGTAAAAGGATATCATCATGTATTGTGTCCCAAGAGTTCATCCAAGGTGAGGACCAGATTGAAGAATTGCCTGCATGAATCTGTATAATGGAATTTTCATTTAAGTGATGCTTAACCTGCAAGACAGAAGACCAAAACACAGATCTAGGGCACGCAGTGGAAACATTCCAAAAGGAAGAGTTAGGGTAATATTTAGCCTTCAGAACATTAGAAAGGAAAGGATTTTTTGAGTGATAACATTCCAGGCAGTGTGTATGAGTAAACTCTTATTAATAAGCTTCATATCTCTGATGCCGAGACCTCCTTGAGCTTTGGGTTTACAAATGTCATCCCAAGATCGAAAGGCAATTGGGTTGGAGGGGTTTTCAGCCTGAACACCGGCCCACCAAAACTTCCTGATAATGGCATTAATCTTTGCAATAAAACTTTTAGAAAACAGGACAGTAGACATATAGTAAACAGGAATGGAAGAAAGAACAGAGGTAATGTACTGTAAACGACCTGCATGATTGAGTTTATTAGCTTTGATAGTACCAAATTTAGCATGGAATTTGGAGTAAATAAAGTTATAAGCTTTATTCCTATCTTTATGGGAAAAGATCATGGGATGACCTAGATGCATAGTGTTTGGAAGAAGATTGGGAACAGGAAAAATGGCTCGGATTTGATCTTTGATGTGAGCAGGAACATTGTAACTGAAAAAGATAGAAGATTTATGCAAGTTTGGTGTCTGACCTGATTGGTGGCAGAAATCATAGAGAATGGTCTTAATAGCTATAGCTTCATCTGTTGTAGCCTTTCCACAAATTATGAGGTCATCTGCAAAAAGAAGGGAGTGTATAGGAGGGGCACCAGTTCCAAGAGTGACACCCTGAAGGTTGAAATTGTGTAGTTCTTCCTGCAATCTCAAAGAAAGTTCATTAATTGCAATAACAAAAAGATAAGGGGAGATGGGGCAACCCTGTCTAAGGCCTCTCTGGGGATAAAAATAAGTAGTGGGTTCATGATTAACTAAGATAGATAAAGAGGAAGTGGAGATACAAGTGAAAATGAGATTAATAAAATGATCATTGAACCCTATTCTTGTGAGAGCAGCAGTAATGAAATTCCATTCTAGTCTATCAAAGGTTTTGGCAAGATCAATTTTGAGAAGAAAAGCTTGAGAGGTCCAACTTTTGAGAGTGAAAGAGTGGATGATCTCCTGGGTGAGAATAACATTAGAAGAGATGCGTGTCACACCCGGTTTCCAAAACAAACCAAGTGCTACCTATATGTATGCCAGGATCTAGTTCCATACATATAGTGACATCATTAGTGAATAACAGAAACAATATCACGTAAAGAAAAGAGATTATCAGAGATTACAGCAGAATCCTGGGAAGCAAAGGGTCCAGACTTCACAGGCAATCGACTGGGGTCACGTACGCCTAGCACCATCTTCTGGACAACACACTTCTTCTTCTTCTTCTTCTTCTGAACAACGGTTTAGCAAGGGTGAGCACACTTATGGTTGGAGCTCAGCAAGTGGGGGAAAAGTATGCAAGGCTGTCAAGGATAGGCTAAGGGTTTACAGCGGTTAGCATTTTAATGTTGGTCAAATTTTATTAGCAAGCGCCTATTTACTAAGTGTAAGTTTATACCATCCCCAAAATTAAGCATTTGAAACATTATCTCAAAACCATATAAAACCATGATTTAATTCCATCTTCAAGTTCACTTATCATGTGAGGGTCCAAGCCGCTCTTGACCGTGAGCACGGCTGATCGATCAGTTTTAACTCTGCAGAGGTTGTACACTTTACCAACAGTTCGTGTTCCCCATGTCGCCCGGGTTTGCAAGGCCCTTAAACACTTCCGAGGTGAGTGGCTAGGGGTCCACTACGAAGCCTTTACAAAGGTATGCAAAAGACCAACAACCCGCATAGTTACAGATCAGGGCGGACCATAACCCTCCCTAGTGGTCAGCACCTTAGCAAAGGCTGCTACCCCAAAAGAACCGGGCTATACCCCTGCAACCCCGACCCCTCTCTGCTCCTTTCGGATAAGGTCATCAGTTCATTCGCACACCTAATTAATTGGCTAAGCCAGAGCCATATGGACTGTGGTTGTACTGTTTTCTTGGGTGGTTCTCCATGTTCCGATTAAATCATATGATCTTGTGTTACCAAAAATTATCATTATTAAACATACAAGCCTTTGTCATGAAAAACCACTTTATCCAACCCGAGTTAAGCAACTAAGCATTTGTCTACCCAAAAACATTTATTAAACTGGGTTGTTCCAAGGATCATGGGTAAAAATCTAGGTAAGTTCTTAAAAAGGTGTTCCCATCAAATTTATGCAATACAACAATAAAATAAACTTAATTATCATGCAATTATATAGGACCAAAAAGAATATGCAGGGGGAGAAGACCACTTGCCTTTCTCCAACGAAAAGCTACTCTTGCTCTTCAGATCAGCAGCTCGATCTTCTACTCGAAACAAGCATGAGGCACAAACATGCAAAAGCAAACGAGCACAACTAAGAACAATACACCAATCAAGAAAGGCTTTAAAAAGAGAACAGGGTTTGGTTCTAGGATCGCGAACGCAAGAAACGCTAATAACGGAACTATCGTGGAAAAAGGCACATCTATCGAGAGATTTAGATTATAACACACAAGACTATATGCTTGATATATTTTAATTTAATAAAATCATGTACATAGGTTATTTCAGAGAAATACCCTATTTATAATTAAGCAAATTATATTTGTATACAAAAGAACGATGTAGAACTTAGTCCAGTTTTATGTGTAATTATTTAAGTATAATTTATTCAATTTAAACATTTGATTTCAAAAGATGCATGTAAAAACATCTAAGCGTACATCTTTATATTTCGAGTTGGACTAAACAAATTATAATTCAAAAACACATTTATATTCATATTAACCAAATTAACATTTAATTAAGAAAACTCGAGATAGCCTATGTTACTTTTATTTAGGAAGCAAATTGCATAAGCATTAATCAGGTTAAATTTGATTATAAAACCCGAGGTATAACTCTACTTAGCTTTTAATTGAAAGAATTATTTAAATAAGTATTAATCAAATTAGCTTTAGTATGGAAAACACGATGTTCAACTCTAATTAGATTTTATTTAGAAAATGAGTTTAATAGGCATTAACCAAGTTAATATAGAATAAATTATCAAAACTCATTTTAGAGTAAGCATCATGTCTAGCCCATTGTTTACGATGAGACGAAACTAACAACAAGAATGAGCTTAAACGGGCTAAACGTGAGATCTATAGATTAAAGATTGAAAGGAACTAGATGTGGTTAAATATAGATCAGAAGTGCTAGAAAAGAAGATTCTTGAGATACAAGATAAAAGAAAAGGCATAGGCTATGTTGCTGAAAAACACATGTTGAAATTTATTGGAATTGTATTTTGAAGAAATAACAAGTATATGACATAAGCATCATGCAATGCTGACATCATGAAGGTGTATTTGTACGGAAGGCTTGCTTTCTTGCGTGTACTTGAATATGGCAAACACATGCATATGCATGCAAGCATAGATTGAATAGGGTGCTAGCATGTGTGGAATGCTGCGGTGCTGTGCGTGATGGTGCTGATAAACAGAGATATATATGTACTGACAAGAATGCTTTATCTCGGTGGCATGTTGCAACGTGAAGATACAAGAAGAAAAAGACATCAGCAGACCACACTATAACCATTATTATGAGGTCGATCAACAAGAATAACTCAAGTTTGCATGCAGCAGCTACTGCATGTGCATGTGGTGGCTGGCGTGCAGTGAGATTGAGAGACAACATGCTAGCAGCTAGTGAGTACGAACGCTAGGATGTAAAACAGAATTATACCAGCGGTTCTCACCTTTCATGTGTTGATTGATGGTGAACAACGTGGAGCTGATGACGAGGGAGCGTCAGCACCAGCTTGGTACAGAAACGATGAGACTCCAACTTTGGCATGGATACGATGAGACTCCAACTTTGGCATGGATGATCAGCAACAGCAGCAAAAGCTTTAGCGGCGATCTGCCCAGGTAGTGGTCGATGACAGTGAAGCATGATGGCCGGCAAGAGTCAGCAGCAAAGGATGGCAAGGCAGCGAAGGCGTTCTGACCCTGCTAATTGATCTTGAGTTATTGACAGAAGTACCAACGTCTCCTTGTTGCAGTGAATAGCATAAGATGCCGGCAAAAAGATAAAAGGGAAACAATCAGATAGGTTTAGGGAACAAGATCTGTATAGACTTTGGTAGAAATCTCACCGGACCGACGGCAGCTGACGGATTTTGGAGGAGGGCCACGACCTTGCAGAGCTTCTCGCTGTTTCTGCTCCCTCCAATCAGCGACGGACGTCGCGAACGGAACAACGGCTGCCGTAGAAGACCACGCCGGAATTGATGTGGATGGCGACCTCCAGCGGCAAGGCGGCATCGACGACAGCCGGAGGGGATGCGGCCTGGAGTTGAGATGCTCCTAGAAGCATCGACTTGGTCCGTCGAGGAAGATACTCGATGCAGAAAGGAAACTCCGGCGGACGGCGGCGACTCGATCTCCAGGCCGTGGTGGCGCGCTCCGGCGACGGGATGCTGACAGAGACACGGGTGGAGATCGTACTCTACTGCTCTGCATCGTAGTCCTCTTGGCGGCGTCGGTTTGCTGGCGTCGACCGAGGTGGGTGAAACAGCCTCGCGACGCTCGTCAACGGCGGTGGTTCGGGTCTTCATGCGGCCGGCGCGAGCTTCGCGACGAGGCAGCGACGCAGCGTTCCGGTGTTCGATTCGCGACGGAAAGAGGCGATGGATGTGTGGTTCGGCGCAGACGTCGTCACGGTGGTGCTCCAGGATGGCTCCTGGCCGACGAATCGAACGGGGCGGCCGGAGCTCTGTTTGGATCGGGCAGCGGCGGTGGCACAAGGTGAGGCAGCAGGGAGACACGGAGGGGCTTGGACTCCTCTTTATATATAGGGCGTAGGAGAAGGGAACGGAAGGGACGTCAGCACGCCGTGAAAGGGAAACGGCAGTGGCCATTGATGGCCATGGTGGCGTGGCTGTTACTGATGGATGAGCGAAAGGTCGACGGTTACCAGAGGGAGAGAGAGATGAAGCGAAGGCTACGGGCGGCTCACACGTGGGAGGCGAGCAAGCGCAGGTGGCGTACGGGAGCCGAGCGGATCGCACGGTGTAAGCATGCGGCGGCGTGCGAGCGGCGGCGGTCGCCACGCGAGCGGCGGTGGTTGGGCGTGCATGCCGAGATGGCGATGGCACACGGATCGGCTCGGGCACGGTCGGGTGCGGCCGGAGGTTGGGAATGGCCTGACGCATGGGCCCAGGCTGTCGCGGCACACGAGTAGGATGCGAGCCGGTATGGGGGGAGCTGAGCATGTGCAGTGGCAGCGCAGGACGGGCCGCCGATAGGCTGAGCAGCACGAGAGGTGAGCGGATGCGGAGCAGCGAGCCAGCACAAGCGGCGTGTGAGGGCGGCCGAGCGACGTGGACGCAGTGCACACGTGCGTGTCGTCGTGGGCACGGGAAAAGAGAACGAAAGGGACAACAACACACTGTAGAAGGGAAACGACCGGCGTCGCGGCCCGCGGGGTAGCCAGCAGCTCGGGCGCAAGCGTGGGCGCTGACGCACGGGTGTGCAGAGCCGAACGAGGCATGCGGCGTGAGGTAGATGGCCAGGGACGTGCGGACACAAGGGCCAGGCAGGTGGATGAGCACACGAGACTGGTGCGGCGGGCACGGCAGGAGGCCCTGAGGCGCGTGGGCGGGCATGTGCGTGCGGCGGTACTGGCCAGAGGTGGGAGGAGAGATATCGGCCGCGATGACGGCAAGCTGTTCTAGCACGGGTAGCCGAGTGGTGCGACCACGGCGCAGGAGTGTGCAGGATAGCGGCGACGGACCGGGACGAGTGATGCGGCGCGACACATGTAGGAGAGGCAAGCGGCCACGGGAGTCGGAGGAACGCAAGGAGGTGAGCGAGCGCAAGGCAGCCAGATGGATGCGGCAGCGCACGAAGGGGCCTAGCAGCGCGGGAGTGCGCCGGTCCGTGGTGGAAGACGCACCTGACGGTGGAGCCACGCCGTCAGTGATAGAAAAGAGGGAGGAGAGGGTGAGCTGGGCCAAAAGCCGAGAGGCAAGCTGGGCCGGCTGATGGGCCGAGCTGGGCCAGGCGGAGGGAAAGATGGGCCACGGGATAGCGAACTGGGCCGACGGGATTGGGCTGAAACAAAGCCGGCAGCCTGGCTTGCGATTTGGGTCGGAAAAGAAAAAGAAAGTTGGTCGGGTTGGCTTGGAAAGAAAAGAGAAAGATAGAGGATGAGAAGATTTTGGAGTTTGATTTTGATGGATTTTTGAAAACACCAACTCAAACAAAAACAAATGCAACCGATATGAATGCAAACAATCATGGAACCATTTTATTTAATTTAGAAAACCAATCAATAGTTTTCCTTGACTAAATTTCTTGTAAAGAAAATAAATGTTTAGCAAATTTTAAAATTATATCAAAATCGTTGCTTAATTATTCTTCCTAATAACATCCTGAAATCGAAAAATTTCAGGGTGTTACAATGTGTCTGCCAGATATGAAAGCTGATTGAGCCTGGGAAATGTGAGTAGGTAAGTGAGGTTGAACTCTATCTGCTAGCGATTTGGCAATGATTTTATAGATGACATTACAGAGATCTATGGGTCTGTAGTCTTGGGGGATGGAAGGATTTGGTTTTTATGGAATGAGGGTAATGAAAGTTTGATTGAGATCTGCAGGTAAAGAAGCAGAGGAGTAGAACTCAGAAACTAGACGGTGAACATCATCTTTAGCCCAATTCCAAGAGGCTTTGTAGAAGGCCGCATTAAGTCCATCAGGACCAGGGGTGGCATTGTTCCTCATTTTCTTGATGATGGAGTGCAGCTCGTTGAGGTCTGGGGTAGAGTAAGCGAAGGTGGTGAGATCTGGGTTAGGAAGAGGAGGTTGAGAAGAGGAGGGGGATGGGTCTGAATGTATAGAATGAATGTGGATACCAGATTGTTGGTTATGAGTGTCTGAGGGAGACATGGTTGAGGGAGTGCGAGGTGGGGAGTGGTAGTAGGAGGTAGGAGGGTTGGTAGAGTGACCAGGGGGGATGGAGGAGGTAAAGATAGATTGAAAATAGGTAGTGAGGGTGTAGGCAAGTTGATCGGGAGTTGTTGAGTGGGAGCCATCCGGATTGGTAAGATGGGAGATTTTGTTTTTCCTACTTCTTTTGATAATGACGAGATGGAAGTAGTCTGTGTTCCTATCACCTTTGACTGCCCATTGCTTTTTTACCCTCTGAATGTGATAAGCTTCTTCTCTGTTTTGCAGGATTTGAAGTTGCTGATGAAGGTGATGTTGGAGGGAGTGGTTTTGCAGGGAAGGGTGGAGGTTTTGGTCAGCTAGAATCTGAGCTTCAATGGAATGGAGTTGATCTCTTGTTTTTGGTTTCTGTTGGCGCCACTTCTTTAGATCTGCAGCCAGAAAACGTTTGGAGCAGGATCCTCCGATCCATGATTGTATTGTTGTATTCTATAAATTTGAATATTTTAACATTAATTGTTTAATCATGTAAGTTAGTACCATTAAAACCAGCCACTTTTTGGGCTTAGGTCTAGGAGCCTAAAAGAAAAAAGCTTGTCATCACTCTGCGACACTTACTTTACTCAAGAAGCAGTAGGAATTAAGCAGTCATTCATGAGTTGGGTTGTGACATTACAGGAAGAAGGATATCGCGATCAAGGGGTGATGAAGCAGCCATTCATTATTTGATCATGTAATTTGAGAGAGCCGATTGATTTCTATATATATTGAGTTATATAGATCAAGGGAGATCGTGGATATCATATGGAACTCAGAAAGAACTCCCAGATGGAAGTTATCTTACCAATGTTGTATCCATGCTTGCTCAAAAATGTGAATTATAGTTTTTTTTTCTTGTGGTGGAAATGAAACACACGAGATACATTTTCTAGAAATATGGACGAATGGAAATTTAGCTCCTAAAGAAGCTCTTTATAAAGCTTCTAGTAATTTTGTTGATTTATGTCTTCCTTTTCTACACGCATAGGAAAAGGGTACTAGCTTTGAAGGTAATAAAAACAGATATACTCCACCCCTTTTAGCTTTTTTTTGTGAGTGCACCGTACCCCTTTTAACTTTGAAAAAAGGTTTGCTAATCTAAAGAAAAACAAAAAAGGAATTCCATTGAATTATATTTTTGTCGACCAAATTGAATAGCCTTATATAGAACATAAGCAGCTAGTCATTCATGAGTTTCGTTGTGACAATACAATAAAGTGATCCTGATCTGGAGGCGCACACCATCTTGAAGCCACTTGTAATTGTGTCTCCATCAAAATGTGGTCTTAGGTTCTTAGCTAAGTACATGAAAGAACTGATGCAGGCCCACGCATAGCATGTAGGCACGATGTAACTAGCTTGGAAGCTACTTGTAAATCAGTACTCATCATGGGAAGGCCGCATCTAATTCCTGATGCCTTCCATGCTTATGCTAGTGCCTATATGGTCCACATCGTTGATATATGTTTGGCCACCGGTATTGCTTATATATAGGTGGTTTTATTTGCGGAGGTGATGATCAAATGTACTCAATAAATTTTCTTTTGCTTCTTGCCGATCTCATGCAGTAATCAATTGCAGTAACATACAAGCTGGTGTTGCATCAATAATGTTCAGAAACAGCTGCGTCAATGTGCGATGAAGGCTATCTGTAGACTCATCATATATAACAGCTAGCATATAGCATATTTGACGGCGAATGCTCTAAGCTAGTCCATGTATGCATCGCCTTCTACAGGCGCTGTTAGAACTCACACAACCACACACTGGGAAGAGGAACACACATAGCCTGCTTGCGGCTAAGACACAAACAGATCACTTGTGCACACTACACCGACGCACATGAACAACACTGACAAACATCTCACCACAAAGCTCAGAGTCGGATGTCGTGAGAGGCTGTAACCTGGTTACATGTGTGAATTCCTTGTGCTTTGATCACTGGCAAATATCAACTACAAAATACATGTAGCTTATACACGTCTGGAGAGATTGTTTATTAATTAGGAAGCTTCATATAAATAATACGTTGGCGCTGCAGGATGGTGCTGTAAGCCAGCGATCTTGGAGAAAAATTTCAGTTCCATTGGAATTATGTTGATTATCAAGTCCGGCCTAAGATCAGCCCTCAGGTCCATTGTCGACGAGGCTATATATAGAAGCTGGAGATCGGCTCCCTGAGTGGAAGGTTGTTCATCACAAGAGAAGAAGAAGCAATAGAGTAGCGTATGAGCTCGCGCAATTGGCGAAGTAGTGTAGGCGTCATAGTGCATAGTGCAGTGTGGCGCTTCGCAGCCCCGGTGTGTGTCGAGCAGATCATTACTCTCAGGAATGTAATTGTGTTTCTTTTTGAGCAAGAACGTAACTGTGTTTCTGAGTAATAGAAGTCCCTCTCCTCCTCAGCAAAAAATATATAAATAATATGTACATTATTCCTTGTAGTACCAAGCAGCATAGGGCCTGATTATTGCTTAACGAAGCTGGAAGTTTTAGTCCTAACAAATTCCCTCCATAGGTACCAGTTGGAGAGAGGTAAGGGGTGACATTGTGTGAAGACAAGAAGAGCATTCATACAGCTAGTGTGTGGTGTTAGAAACCAGGGGCCTGTTTAGATGGCGGAAATTTAGCAAAAGTGAGTTCTGGAACTCCTGTAGCACTTTCGTTTGTTTGTGGTAAATATTGTCCAATCATAAACTAACTAGGCTCAAAAGATTCGTCTCGTGATGTACAACAAAACTGTGTGATTAGTTAATCTTTTTACCTACATTTACTGTTCCGAATATATATCTTTTGTGTATTTAATGTGATGTGATGGAGAGAGAGTTGAAAAATTTGCAAAATTTTTGCAAATTTTCAGCCAACTAAACAGGCCTCAGATGCCAAAATTATTGAAGCGGTTATACCTAACGCTATCTCAAAACATATATATAGTACTAGTCATCTTGGCTGTTCCACATCCACCCACCCGGTCAACTTGTCATACTAATATAATTAAACATCCACCCTACTCGAAGCTATGTCTCGTAATCATCTGAATTTGGCTGACTTGACATCTTCACCGCTTCACCGAACATGGCCTTATCGATGCCAAATCATGCCTCCATTTTTTATTGAAAGTACAACATGGCCGCTTTTTTATTTTACTTTATGACCACACCTAACCTAAATGGCATATAGTTAACTTGGGTTATTCTCTTTGGTTTAGCCTGTAACCATCTAGGCCCTTTCGCACCTTTGGTAAGGGTGTGTTTCGGTGATAAATGACAACCATATGCTTGTGACTAACCTTTGTTTTGTAGCGGATTATATCTTGGATTATTGTCATGAGTATTGAATGAAAAGAGACCCCTCAATTTGAATTTATGGATGACCAATGGACAAATACTACAAGGCTAAGGACTTTGTTAGTTCCAAGTGTCACAAGGAGATGAAGGACACTTGGATTGCTAGTTTGTAGTGTTTGACCGTACTATTAAGAGGGGTTCATGCACTAGCAGCTTGACCATGCACCAAAAGCCATGAAAATATGCACACTCAAGTTCCTTGGACGTTAATCAGCTCAAAGTAATCATTGAAGCAAAGTAGAAGCAAAAGAATCGACGAAAAACTCAAAGGCGATTGAATTGGATGAGTTGAAAAACAAGTCACAGCGTCGGATGAACCGACGCCCCATTTTCTACATTCGTCGGATGAGTTCTGCGACTGGGGATTTCAAAAGAGACCGTCGGATGAACCGACGGCCCTAGCATCGGTTCATCCGGTGACATAGGGTTTGGTAACAGTAAGGTTTAGAGCTCAGCCTCTTCAGCACCGGATGATCCGATGCTCTGACCAGCGGTCTACCCGACGATTACATTCAAATCATACAGTGACGCGCCAAAAGAATTGCTTCAGCACCGGATGAACCGACGCTTCAAAGTCAACTCAGCGGTTCATCCGACGCCTTTGGTTGGACTACACAGTACTGCACCGAGTGGGTGCTCTTCAGCACCGGATAGTCCGACGGGGCGTCGGTGCATTGACTGGTTCACTGGGTTCAACGACTATATCAGCGTTTGTGAGGGACCGGATGATCCGACGCCTGCGCAGGGGGATACCATCGGTTCATCCGACGGTACTACTTTTCAGGGAAACTTTTCCAACGGCTAGCCTCCCTTGCTAGGCCTATAAATATGACCCCCCTGCATCTCTTGAGCTGCCTTTGCCACTCTGAAGATCTATAGCAGCCAAGGAGAGAAGGAGATTGTGTTCTTGCTCATTGGGATTCTCTTCCTCTTGATTGAGGAGCTCTTTCTTAGTGATCAAGGGTTTCAAGGGTTTCAGGTCAAGTGAAGGTGTGTGGGCTTGTTACTCTTGGAGTTTGACGGCTCCTAGATGGTCTTGGTGCTTTGGGGGTTCTTGGTGAGCTCTTGGAGATTGTGGGAGCCTCAAGAAAGCTTGGTGTACACGGTTTGAGACCCACCGTTCCGGAGATGGAGAACGGGTACTCTTAGTGAGCACTTGAGTCTTGGTGACTTGAGGGGGAGCAATACTCTTAGTGAGTGCTCCAACGTGGATTAGGGGGAAGCGTCAACTTCTCGATACCACGGGAAAAATTCGGTCGTCTCTTGTGCCTCTCTCTCTACTTTCTTGCATTTATTTTCAGCACCTAATATCCGCACTTAAGTTTCCTTGCCTTTGTTCTCTTTAAGTTGCTTGTTTGCATCTTATCTTGACTAGGGTGATCCATATCTCTTAGTGTGATATTTGCTAAGGAAACTCTTGTTAGAGTGCTTAGTAGTAGAGAAAAACCTTTTTAGATGGGCAACACTAGTTGATAGGCTAAGGTTTTCTTCATGTCTTAGAAATTGAAAAAAAGGCCCATATTCAACCTCCCCTTCTACGGGCCATTGATCCTACAAGTGGTATCAGAGCTAGGCTCCCTTTTTGCTTGGCTTAACCGCCTAGGGAGATGGGGAAAGGTTGTGGCAATGGCCCTCCTAAGTTGGCGGGGAAACGGTTCACCTTTTGGGCACATAGAATGGCTAGCTACCTTCAAGCACAACACCACGATGCGTGGCGCACCACCATGTATCCTTTGCCTAGTGTTCCCACCGAGAGTGAGGCGAAGTGGAACTCGCGCGCTAGAAACCATATCTTTGAGGCACTAGATGAGGAATTGTTTGATCGGGTCTTTTCTTTGGCAACCGCCTATGAGGTGTGGATGCAACTCAAAGAAATCCATGTGGGCAACAAAAAGATCCGTGAGGAAAAATATGAGTTGCTCAAGGTGGAGCTCAATGAGTTCAAAATGAATGATGATGAGGGTGTAGAGCAAATGTATTCTAGGATGGGTGTGCTTATTCAAAATATCAATGCTCTCGATGTTGCTAACCTTACCGAGCAGGAAATCATCCGGAAAATCCTTCAAACGCTCCCCAAGCCAAAGTACAACATCGTCAAGGCACTTCTCTTTGAGAAGGACTTCTCTACCCTCACCATCACCGAGGTTGTGAACAAGATCCGCTCCCATGAGATGTTCATGATGGAAGAAATGGAATCATCTACTTCCAACTCAAGCTCAAAGAAAGATCTTGCACTCAAGGCAAGTGAGAAGATCAAGCCCAAGAAGACCAATGCAAAGCCTCCTTCTTCCTCAAGTGAGAGCGAAGACAAAAGTGATTCAAGTGATGTGGAAAGCGATGATGCAAAGCTTGCTCTTCTCATGAAGAGAACTACCAAGATGCTCTCCAAGATTGGCAAGAAGGGCTACAACTATGATCCCAAGAAGCAAAAGTTTCGGGCATCAAGAAGAAATGGTGAAGGAAGCAATAGGAAGTGCTACAATTGTGGAAGCTATGATCATCTATCATATGATTGCCCCAAGCCCGACAAGCGTGTATCAAGCTCAAGCAAGAAGAATGATGAGGATGAGAAGGATGCCAAGTACTACAAGAAGAGCTCATCCAAGAAGAAGTCTTCAAACAAGCCCTACCACAAGAAGAAGGGCGAACATCGTTCTCTCTTGGTCAATGAATGAGTAACCGGTGGTGAGACTTCAAGTGAGTCAAGTGAAAGTGAAGAAGAAAAGAACAAGAAGATCGCCGGTATCGCTATCAAGGATGGAGAAGAGCCTCCACTTCCACCTCCACCTATGTGCTTCATGGCAAAGCACTCCAAGGTGAGCGATAGCGATAGTAGTGATTCTTCTAGTAGTGATGATGATCTCTCACCGCTTGCTCTTAAGGGTCTTCTTGATGAATACACTTCCATGATTAAGAAACAAAAGAGTAAGCTCAAGGCACTTGAAGAGACTCATGAGAAACTTAAGCTATCAAATGATGAGTTACTTGTGAAGCACAATGACCTTAGCAAAGAACATGATGCTTTGGTAGTGTCAAACAAGTCACTTAGAGATGACCACAACAAGTTGCTTGATAAGCACAATGAGCTAATCGTCAAGCATGACGACATAACCGTGCTTAACAAGTCTCTTGAGTCAAATCATAAGATGCTTAAGAAAGAACATGTGATCTTAGAGATGAAATATCAAGAGCTTGAGCTTGCATATGAGGCCATTGGTTCTAGTGGGCATGAAGATGCTAGAGAAGTCACTAAAACCAATGCATCCACCTCGTGTGATGATCTAGTTGAAGAACCTAAGGTCTTGCTTAATGATGAAAATATTGCATCCTCTTCCAAGACTAACCATGCTAGGGTGAAAGCTCTTGAAGAAGAAGTGAGAAGCCTAAGGTCTTGTGTAAAGACTCTAGCCAAGGGTGAGGAGTTACACAAGGAGATCCTCTACTACAATGCAAGAGGTTATGGGACAAAGGGACTTGGTTCTTTCCCAAATCCTATCAAGGAAACTCCTAAGTCTAAGGAGCTATATGAGTGTTTCATCAATGAGGTTGGGTCTTATTGTCAACATTGCAAGGTCACCGGCCATCACACAAGGGAGTGCCCAATACCTACTCACCCTTTGCCCACCTTGCCTAACAATTACAAGTCTATGTACAATGATAACCATTTCTTGTTGATGAAGAAAAACAATGGCAAGGTTGCGGTCAAGTTTATTGGTGCCAAACCCAAAGTCAAGCCACCTAGAAGCTTATGGATTCCGAAAGCTCTTGTCACTCACATCAAGGGGCCCAAACTAGCTTGGGTTCCTAAATCTCAATCCTAATTTCTTGTGTGTAGGTGAACTACAAGGCCGGAGGGAGTCATTGGATACTTGATAGTGGTTGCACTCAACACATGACCGGCCAAGTAAAAATGTTCACCTCACTAGTGGATGATGCGGGAGATCATGAACAAGTATAATTTGGTGATAATTCTAAAGGAAGGATCTCCGGATTGGGTGAAATCTCTCTAACAAATGATCTATCCCTTTCAAATGTTCTCTTTGTGGATTCTTGTAGTTATAACTTGCTTTCCATTACACAATTTTGTGACCTTGGTCTTTCATGCACATTTGATGATGAAGGGGTCACAATTACTAACAAGAAAACTAATGAAGTTGTTTTCAAGGGATTCCGCTATGGCAATCTTTATCTTGTAGACTTTGCATCTCATGAAGCAAACTTGACTACTTGCCTCATCTCCAAGACATCCAAGGGTTGGCTATGGCATCACCGGATTGCACATATAGGCATGAGTCAACTCAAGAAGGCTTTCAAGAAGGGAATGGTTCTTGGTGTGAAGGATGTCACATTTGAGAAGGACAAGTTATGTAGTGCATGTCAAGCCGGCAAGCAAGTTGCAAGTCATCATCCTATGAAGGCTTATGTATCTACCACAAGACCATTGGAGCTCATGCACATGGACCTCTTCGGACCAACTACATACAAGAGTCTTGGTGGTAATCTCTATTGTCTTGTCATTGTTGATGATTACTCACGCTATACTTAGACATTCTTTTTGGAGGACAAGGGCAAGACGTTTGATATCTTCAAGAGATTTGCTACAAGAGCCCAAAATGAGTTTGGGTCATCTATGGTGAAGATTAGAAGTGATAATGGGTCGGAATTCCGGAACACAAGAGTGGAAGAGTATTGTGATGGTGAAGGCATAAAGCATGAATTCTCTTCAACATACACACCGCAACAAAATGGTGTGGTAGAGAGAAAGAACAAGACACTCATTACTCTTGCTAGAGCCATGTTGGATGACTATGGGGTTTCTCAAAGGTTTTGGGCGGAAGCTATCAACACGGCATGTCATGCTTCAAATAGAGTGTATCTCCACCGACTATTGATGAAGACACCATATGAGCTACTCATTGGGAGAAAGCCCAACATCTCCTACTTCCGGGTGTTTGATTGTAAGTGTTTCATATTCTAGAAGAGGAAGCATCTAGGGAAGTTTGAGAGTAGGGTAGATGAGGGCATGCTTGTTGGTTATGCATCTAACTCCAAGGCATATAGAGTATTCAATAACTCTACACGAGTGATTGAAGAAACATGTGACATGGAGTTTGATGAATCTAATGGCTCCCAAGGAGATGGCTTTTGTTGTGATGACATAGGAAAAGAACCTCTCCGAGAAGCAATGAAGAAGATGGCTATTGGGGATATCAAGCTAAAGGAGGATGATGATTCTCACTCCATTCATGAAGATTCCTCCTCTGATAATGATGACAATGGTGATCAACCAAGGAGTGCAACATCATCCCCCACAAGACAAGATAGTCCATCTTCCTCACAAGAACCACCTCCTATATCACAAGACACTCAAGATCAAGTAGAGGAATCAGAGGAAGTTCAATCTCAAGATGATCTCACCTCTACAATATTTGGAAGGCGTACAAGGACTTCAACAAACCATCCAATTGATCTTGTCTTGGGTGATCCCAAGGGTGGTACAAGGACTCGCCGCAAGCAATATGCCTCATTTTGCAAACATCATGCTTTTGTCTCTTTTGTAGAACCCACAACTATAGATGAAGCTCTTGGGGACCCGGATTGGATCTTGGCTATGCAAGATGAGCTCAACAACTTCACAAGAAATCAAGTGTGGGAGTTGGTAGAGCGCCCCAAGAACAAGAACGTGATTGGCACTAAGTGGGTCTACCAGAACAAGCAAGATGAACATGGCATTGTGGTGAAGAACAAGGCAAGACTTGTCGCCAAAGGTTACTCTCAAGTTGAAGGCTTGGACTATGGAGAGACGTTCGCTCCGGTGGCACGTCTTGAAGCTATCCGTATCCTCCTTGCATATGCATCTAGTCATAAAATGAAACTATTTCAAATGGATGTTAAAAGTGCTTTCTTGAATGGCTTCATCAATGAAGAAGTCTATGTGGAGCAACCTCCCGGTTTTGAGGATGCTACATATCCTAACCATGTCTATAGGTTGCACAAGGCTTTGTATGGACTCAAGCAAGCTCCTAGGGCATGGTATGAGAGGCTCCGGGATTTTCTCATTGAAGCGGGATTCAAGATTGGTAGAGTGGACAACACGCTATTCACAAAGATAATCAACAAAGAGCTTTTCATTTGTCAAATTTATGTTGATGATATTATCTTTGGCTCTACTAACCTCAAAGTGTGTAAGGATTTTAGTGATCTCATGACTAGGGAATTCGAGATGTCAATGATCGGAGAGCTCAACTTCTTCCTTGGGTTTCAAATCAAGCAATTGAAGGAAGGGACTTTCATTCATCAAGAAAAGTACACTAATGATATTCTCAAGAAGTTCAAGATGGATGATTGTAAGCCGATCAAGACTCCAATGCCTACCAATGGACATCTCGACCTAGATGAGGGAGGTAAATCAGTTGACCAAAAGCTTCATCGTTCTATGATCGGTTCTCTCCTTTACCTTACCGCATCTAGGCCCGATATCATGTTTAGTGTTTGTATGTGTACTCGGTTTCAAGCCAACCCTAAAGAATCTCACCTAAGTGCTTTGAAAAGGATCCTTAGATACTTAAAATACACACCTAGCATTGGCTTGTGGTACCCCCATGGTGCTTGTTTTGAGCTCTTGGGTTATTCGGATTCGGACTTTGCCGGATGTCAAGTAGACCGTAAGAGCACTTCGGGTGGGTGCCATTTGCTAGGTCGCTCTTTGGTTGCTTGGTCCTCTAAGAAGCAAAACTCCGTGGCCTTATCCACCGCAGAGGCGGAATATATTTCCGCGGGGGCTTGTTGTGCTCAAATCCTCTATATGAAGCAAAGCCTCTTGGATTATGGTGTGGTTCTAGATAGGGTTCCCCTCCTTTGTGACAATGAAAGTGTCGTAAAAATTGCTAACAACCCGGTTCAACATTCGCGCACCAAGCACATTGATATCCGTCATCACTTCTTGCGAGACCATGTTGCAAAAGGGGACATTGTGCTTTGTGGTGTTCGCTTCGAGGAGCAATTGGCGGATATTTTCACCAAGCCTCTTGATGAAAACACCTTTTGTAGGCTTCGGAGTGAATTAAATGTGCTTGATGCGTCCAACATCATGTAATGCTTGTCATATAGTTTGCATTTGCATATGTACATGATTAGGGGCTTGTCTAACCTTGATGAGATAGTGGTGAGTATGGGTCTTGCTTGAGCCAGTGGTTCTCTTGTTTCGCTCAAGGCATGTTGGAAGGCTCACCATGAATAAGCTTATCAAGGGTTCAAACTTGGCAAGATAGTTTATCCTTCCGCTTTGCATCTATGCTTGTCACGTAGGTTGCACTCATGTTTAATTTCATGCATTTGTTCTTGCACTGCATTGCGTGAGAGAAGTCACAAAGGAAACTCACACTATGAGAAAGTTGCTTAGCATTCAATGCAAATCAATAACTCTTAAGGTGTGATGAGACAAATGTTTGTGCTTAATGCCTATTGAGTTAAGTCCTAACGAGCTTAAGGTGTCTATCTCTAAGTTCAAAGGCAATTAACTCATACATTTCCTTTTTGGAGTTCCCTCCTCTCCTTTGGTTCTTAAATTGCCTATTTTATCTATGGTTTATCCCTTTTTAGGGAGCTAATTGTGTATCTATAAGTATTTTACAAAGGAGTGTTTGAGGGGTAAGGTTGTCACTCAGAATTGATCCAAAAATGTGCTTGTGTTGGTTTGTGTGTGACATTTTTTGGATAAAAAATGAGATGTAGATCAGCGCTCAAAAATTGTCACCGTCGGATGAACCGCTGCCATGTAGGTTCCGGCGTCGGTTCATCCGGTGAAGGGGTCTGGGCACTCAGTTCGTCTCTGGTAGAAATTTTCCTACCGTCGGATGAACCGACGCAGTCGCGTTTCTAACCAGCGGTTCATCCGGTGCTGAAGGAAAATCAGCTCTTTCACAGTCCCTTGCCCAACTGCTCCAATGCATCTAAAAACTCCGCCATCGGTTCATCCGATGCGCCCTTTGACCGCGGAGCAGAACTATTCCGACGGTTCGACCGACGCTCACTTTTTCCTGCCGTCGGTTCATCCGATGCCTCTTTGGAGCGTAGGTCCCACCTGTCATATCCGTTCGGCGCGGCCTCTTCCTCATCCGAACCCTAATCTACCCGCTGCCGCCGTCCGCACCGTGCGCCGCCTTCACGCCATCACCGGCCACCTCTCGCGCACGAGCGCATCCCCGCGCCCCTCCGCCGCATCTCTGAGCTCGCCGCCGGACATCACCGCTGCTCCTCCGCGCGGATTTCGCGTGCGCCGCCGCCCAGCCCTTGGCTAGGGTTTGGCCCGCCGGCCGATTCCGGCCAGGCGCCGCCGCGTCTGCTCGCCGGCGTCCTTCTGACGGTGCGCAAGAAGCATCTCCACCTCCACAGCCACTTCTCGTGCTCCATCGTGCGCTGTGGTGAGCCTCTCCTCAAATCCCTCTTTCATAAATCACTGTTTCAGTTGATTTGAGGGCAAACTTGAACTGGCTTTGTGGAATTGGTCCTTGATTATGAGTATGCTATCTTTGTGTCATTCCTTTTGCTCATAATCATTGACTTGAGTGCTCAATTTCATATAGTTGTTGCTATATCTTCATGAAATTGACAGTTTTTCCTCTGTACTGTGCTTAATCTTTGAACAGTGCCATCATTGTCACACTCCCATGTCTCTCTACACCTAAGGACTGCATAGAATTCCTTTCTTTTTTCTTGTGGCAGATCTCTTCTACTAGATGTTGACAATTAGGCTCATATCTATTCATTTGCTCTGCTTAAGGACTACTTACCCATAGATACATATCATGTTTATTCTCATCTCGCCATTCTATAATCTTCTATCGTTTCTTTGACAGATGGCAGGCGACAAGAGGAAGGGTAAGGCGGCCGTTGAGCCGAAGAAGAAGAAGACCCAGCAGGAGAAGGAGTGGGACCGTGTTCTTTCGGTTCCCGATACTAAGGGTCAGCCACAGCAGGGTATTCGGATTGGAGAGACTGCACAGAGACAGGGGGAGCAGCCCCAGGATGAGCAGCAGCAGCCACAGCAGCAGTTACGGCGATCAGGCCGGAGTCAGCAGACTGAGATACCTCCTTCTCTTTCACGGTCTGGTCCTCGGACTCGTGGAGGACACACACAGCCGGCTTCGAGGCAAAGGAGAGCAGCAGTTGAGGAGTTAGTCGAGCGTGAGCAGCAGGCACAACCACCAGAGGGGCCAGCACTTCCCAGGGGTCCGCGGGCAGAGGCGTTCAGTGTTTACATCTGCGACCTGCGGAACTTGCCCGGGCCGAAGATCCGACGGTTGAGGAGTGTGCCCGAGGACGAGTGGTTTCCTCGTGGGTGAGAGGACTGTGACCCTCGGTTCTGGACGATCCTCCAGGAGAGCTTCTATGCCTCCTACGTCCGCAGGGGTTCACAGCTGAGTCAGCACAGGATGCTCCAGTTCACAGCCCACAGAGCAGCAGCCGCCGGGGAGCCTATCCTCCCTTTCTTTGACTACCTCCAGGGTCTGGCAAATTTGGTGAGCAGGAGGTCCCGGTATGTCCCTGACTGGGTTCGGGTGTTCTACGCGACCGTTTACGTTGAGGCTGACCGGCTATCTATTCACTTCATGTTCATGGGTCAGCAGCAGAGGCTCACCAGAGAAGGGATAGCAAAGTTACTCGGGGTACGGCTTCACGACAACTCGATTCACTACTTGGCTTGCCCAGACGTCGAGGCTCCTCGTCGTGCTCACTCACCGGTGTTACCTTCTGACGACGAGGTCAGCTTCTTGTTCCAGCAGCTGTTTCTCCCCGGTACACCCAGGACTCTGGACCGCTTGACTCGCGAGGCGTACGTGGTACACTACGCGCTCCGAAGGTCTGTACTCTTCAGGATGGGGAACGCCGAGTCGATCACAGGGGTGCAGCAGTGGCTCCTCATGTATGTTATGGCCAAGCGCCCGTTTGACTTAGTTGATATCCTGATCAGCGAGGTCGAGGACGCTATTATGGATAGCATGGGGATGACTCGTCAGCAGCCGTTTGCTCACTGGATCAGTTGGATGCTGTCACGCCTCGAGGCCCAGCGCTACGTGAGTACTTTGGAGCAGTCCAAGTACACCTTCCTGACTTACCGGCCTTCGATGCCTGGTGACAGGAGGCGAGGTCCGAGGGGTTTGAGACGGGCCGAGGAGACTCTACAGGCTCGTGCAGCAGCAGAGGCAGTGATGGATGAGGCAGCCAGACAGGACGCTACCCTAGCAGCAGCAGAGGCACCTCTCCCACAGTACTTTGCTACCGACGACGAGTCCTCCAGTGATGACGACGACTTTGTGCCTGCCCCTGAGCCTGTGTTCCGCGTTCGTTGCACACACGACGACGAGGCCGGGGGGTCTGCTTTGCCAGGACAGCGAGAGCCCGAGTCACCGATTCCATCGATCACCACTGTTCAGGTGACACAGCCGGATCAGCTCACGTCCTTGATCCAGACTCTTCCAGCTCAGACACAGGCTGCCCTCCAGGTCCAGCAGCAGATGCAGGCTCAGTTTCAGCAGCACCAGGAGGCTCAGCAGGTGATTCTTGAGGGGTCCGACAGCAGCAGGAGGCACAGAGGCAGCAGCTGCTACAGCACCAGATGATGACCACTCAGATGTTCACGTTTATGTCTGGTTGCCTCGGTCAGCTCTTTCAGCAGTCAGGGCTGCAGCTTCCTCAGATTCCTACACCTCAGCAGCTCCAGGCTGACCCAACTGCTCCACTACCAGCTGCCGGTGGGTTCGTGAACGTCCCTATAGCGTCTTTCCCACAGTCGCCACTCCTTCAGACAGGGATGTTCACGGTACCACAGACGACGACACCTCAGTCCGTGGCAGCTACTACTTTCCTTGAGCAGCTTCAGCTGGCCACTCCATCGTCGACACAACTGCCGTCTCCGCTCACTACATGACCTCTTGTTTTTGAGATGCCAGCTCGTGCTACGCTACCTAGTCCGCGGGTGTCCTCACCTCTTCTGAGCTTTGCTACACTGCGTACTCAGGGTTTGGGTCAGGAGGATCAGTACCTTCGCGCCATCTCAGAGCAGATCTCCACTGCGATCACCTCCGATACAGCACTTCAGGATCCCGAGGCCACTCAGGCTCCTACTTCAGGCATAGGGACGAGTACTGCTCCACCTCCTCCACCTCAGACAGCCTCTGCTTCTCCGGCGTGGTCCGGTCTCGAGTCTGACGAGGAGGACGCTTCTGGTTTCACCGTCGAGCCTTTGAAGGCTATCTCTACCTCGCCGCCGGATCCCTCCTTTCCACCTCAGAAGGATTAGTTCTCTTTTTGGTGCTCGTTGCCAAAGGGGGAGATAGATAGGGGGAGTAGAGATAGGGGGAGTTAGGGGAGAGTGCTAGGAGTTTGAGTTTTTGTTGCCTCTCTCGCTTTTGTGGAGTTTCGTGATGAGACATGTATTTGGTTCTTGTGTATGTCGTTGGTTTACATGTCTAATCATGTTTGTGGTGCTCGTTTACCTTAATGCATGTGTGTAGTTGTTTGTTACTTGGTTCATGCATTAGTAGTAGAGTTTATATGCTTTAAATTCAAATTTTCGTATATCTCTACTCGTGTTGTCATCTATCACCAAAAAGAGGGAGATTGTAACCATCTAGGCCCTTTCGCACCTTTGGTAAGGGTGTGTTTCGGTGATAAATGACAATCATATACTTATGACTAACCTTTGTTTTGTAGTGGATTATATCTTGGGTTATTGTCATGAGTATTGAATGAAAAGAGACCCCTCAATTTGAATTTATGGATGACCAATGGACAAATACTACAAGGCTAAGGACTTTGTTAGTTCCAAGTGTCACAAGGAGATGAATGACACTTGGATTGCTAGTTTGTAATGTTTGACCGTACTATTAAGAGGGGTTCATGCACTAGTAGTTTGACCATACACCAAAAGCCATGAAAATATGCACACTCAAGTTCCTTGGACGTTAATCAGCTCAAAGTAATCATTGAAGCAAAGTAGAAGCAAAAGAATCGATGAAAAACTCAAAGGCGATTGAATTAGATGAGTTGAAAAACAAGTCACAGCATTGGATGAACCGACGCCCCATTTTCTACATTCGTCGGATGAGTTCTGCGATTGGGGATTTCAAAAGAGACCGTCGGATGAACCGACGGCCCTAGCATCGGTTCATCCGGTGACCAAGGGTTTGGTAACAGTAAGGTTCAAAGCTCAACCTCTTCAGCACGATGATCCGATGCTCTGACCAGCGGTCTATCGGACGATTACATTCAAATCATACAGAGACGCACCAAAAGAATTGCTTCAGCACCGGATGAACCGACGCTTCAAAGTCAACTCAGCGGTTCATCCGACGCCTTTGGTTGGACTACACAGTACTGCACCGAGTGGGTGCTCTTCAGCACCGGATAGTCCGACGGGGCGTCGGTGCAATGCGTCGGTGCATTGACTGGTTCACTGGGTTCAACGGCTATATTAGCGTTTGTGAGAGACCGGATGACCCGACGCCTGCGCAGGGGGATACCATCGGTTCATCCGACGGTACTAGTTTTCAGGGAAACTTTTCCAACGGCTAGCCTCCCTTGCTAGGCCTATAAATATGACCCCCTGCGTCTCTTGAGCTGCCTTTGCCACTCTGAAGATCTATAGCAGCCAAGGAGAGAAGGATATTGTGTTCTTGCTCATTGGGATTCTCTTCCTCTTGATTGAGAAGCTCTTTCTTAGTGATCAAGGGTTTCAAGGTGCATACATGGCTTAGCTGAGTGCTCAGGTCAAGTAAAGGTGTGTGGGCTTGTTACTCTTGGAGTTTGACGGCTCCTAGACGGTCTTGGTGCTTTGGGGGTTCTTGGTGAGCTCTTGGAGATTGTGGGAGCCTCAAGAAAGCTTGGTGTACACGGTTCGAGACCCACCGTTCCGGAGATGGAGAACGGGTATTCTTAGTGAGCACTTGAGTCTTGGTGACTTGAGGGAGAGCAATACTCTTAGTGAGTGCTCCAACGTGGATTAGGGGGAAGCGTCAACTTCTCGATACCACGGGAAAAATTCGGTCGTCTCTTGTGCCTCTTTCTCTACTTTCTTGCATTTATTTTCAGCACCTAATATCCGCACTTAAGTTTCCTTGCCTTTGTTCTCTTTAAGTTGCTTGTTTGCATCTTATCTTGACTAGGGTGATCCATATCTCTTAGTGTGATATTTGCTAAGGAACTCTTGTTAGAGTGCTTAGTAGTAGAGAAAAACCTTTTTAGAT
This sequence comes from Cenchrus fungigraminus, assembly GCA_036936925.1. Classification (NCBI taxonomy): domain Eukaryota; kingdom Viridiplantae; phylum Streptophyta; class Magnoliopsida; order Poales; family Poaceae; genus Cenchrus; species Cenchrus fungigraminus. The sequence goes on from CM072768.1 coordinate 25,702,487, forward strand.
GGGCAACACTAGTTGATGGGCTAAGGTTTTCTTCATGTCTTAGAAATTGAAAAAAAAGCCCATATTCAACCCCCCTTCTACGGGCCATTGATCCTACATAGCCCACGCTTCGCGTGATTAGAGGATGATTACTGTAACATTGCAAAGTTGTACTCATATGTGAAAACATCTTGTGCAAATAAAATTTATTTATAGTACTCTAAAATAGCAAGATTTCTATAGGCTAAATTAAATTTAGCCCCAAGGAATCAAAGACAACCCTCGTATGCATGCCAGCTAAGTTGATGCTCTCTCTGGCAGACACCACTATTGAGTTGATTCACTCACTGAATATGGTTACCATCAATAATGACAAAATCATGTCTGCATTAGATTCCTTAAAATTAAGCATCTATGCTCCAACGAACGTAACGTGCATCACCCGGCCTGCTGCCACTAGTGTAAACAAGTGATTAGTCTGACAAATCCCGTTGCTAACTGTCAAGGAAAGAAGACTTGCATTGGGCTCGCTCGAGCTCGAGGCACAGCCCCGCGCGATGGGCTTCGCGGAGGCGCGGCAGTGGTGGGAGCAGTGGCAGCTGCACGTCCTCGTCCTCGGCAGCCTCTCCCTCCAGTTCTTCCTCCTCGTCGCCGCCGCGCTGCGAAAGCGCCGCACCCCGCCATGGTTCAGGCTCCTCACCTGGGCGGCCTACCTCGGCAGCGAAGCCGTGGCCATCTACGCGCTGGCCATGCTCTTCAGCCGCCACAGGAAGAAGCCGGCGGCGGAACGCGGCGGCGGGCTGGAGGTCCTGCTGGCCCCCGTCCTCCTGCTTCACCTCGGCGGGCAGGACGGCATCACCGCCTACAGCATCCAGGACACCGAGCTCTGGAGGCGGCGATTCCTCACAGCGGCGTCGCAGGTTAGTTAGTCTGACCGACGACGCCATGGCTATTATTGGCTTGGCTAGTAATCTGCTGTTATTTCTTCTTGACCTCCGACTCCGGCCGGTCGCCGGCCGTGCTGACGTCCATGGCGTCTCGATCAGGTCCCCGTCGCTGTCTACGTGTTCCGTAAGTCGTGGCCGGGCGGCGGGGACAAGCGTCTGCTGCTGGCAGGAATCTTGCTCTTCTTCCCCGGGGTCTTCAAGTGCCTCGAGAAGCCATGGGCTCTGAAGAAGTCCGCCATCAACAACATCATGGCCGTCACCATCGGTGGCAAGATCTCCAATGCGAACGGCACCATCAATTCGCTCGAGGAGTTCGTGCAAGAAGCGTCATCGGTGTATGCTGATGCTGCTGAGCAGCAGGCCGCCGGCGCCGGCGAGGTCGTCGCCGTCGATGAACCGGACGGCCGCGTAGCGGAACTGGTCCACAATCCATACCAGCTCTTGCTCGACTCCTTCCCGTACCCGTATTCGGTCCGCCTCGACACCCTGAAGCACATCTGCCGCAGGAGTGCCATGGAAGCTCATCTTCTGGTGAGGTCCGGGCTTTCCAGGACGTTCGACCGTCTCTATACCAGCAACAATGGCTACGCCGGCGCTCTGGCACGGGCCGTGCTCGTGACGCCGATGTTCGTGGCCATCTGGCTCTTCACCACCGTGAGTCGTCGAGTCGCCTAGGACGGCACCGACATCACCATCATGTACGTCGTGCTGTGCTGCACCGCCGGCCTCGAGGTCGTCTCCGCCGTCGCCATGGCCGGGTTCCGGAGGTTGATGACCGAGCCGCCATGGCCCGACCAGGTCGCCCAGTGCAGCCTCATCGGCTACCTCATCCACCACGAGGAGCACCGGTGGTTCAGGAGGCTCGCGTCCTTGCTGGGCTGCGAGGTCTACGCCGACTGGCTCTGGTGCACGGCGCCGAGCCGGACTCCGGCGTCCGCCGCCGCCATCACCGGGCTGATCCACACCCACATCAGTCAGCAATGGACTCCACCACCACCACCACCACCACAACCACCACCACCATCACCGGCGGCGGACACCACCGCCACCACCATCGCCGGCGGTGACATGTCCAAGAAATACGTGCAGGACGTGGACACCTACCGCAGATTCAGCGATAGCCGTGGCGAGTGGACACTCAACAATGAGGGTGCGCTCCGCAAGGAGGATGAGTTCCAAAAAGAGGGTGCGCTCCGCAAGGAGGTTGAGCAACACAAGAAGGAGGGCTTCTTCACCAACACCGGCCTCGTGTCAAGCCTGCGGCGGCCGTTCGACGAGAGCGTCATCGTCTGGCACCTCGCCACGGACCTGTGCTTCTTCCACCACGCCGACAACGGCAGCGAAGACAACCGCCGGTGCAGGGAGATTTCCAACTACATGGCTTACCTGCTCTTCGTCAACCCTGAGATGCTGGTGCCCGGAGCTCGGCGTCGAGTCTTCAACGTCGCCTACCAACAGGTCAGGCAGACGCTCGTCGAGGACGAGCCGCCGGAGGATGAAGATAACCTAACGATGAAGAAGGTGCCAGTTGGAGCCATGGAAGACATGGCACGGAAGATCATCTTTAAGATGGAGAAGTCGGCGGACGACACCGGCCCGGGTCTCGTTCGAGACGCTTGGGAGCTCGCCAAGGAGCTCATTGATCTTGGCGGTGACACAGATGAGGGCAAGGAGAAGATGTGGAGGGTGATCCGGGGCGTCTGGGTGGAGATGCTCTGCTTCTCGGCCGGAAGGTGCCGAGGGTTCCTGCACGCCAAGAACTTGGGCACCGGTGGGGAGTACCTCACCTACGTTTGGCTTCTTCGCGCGTACATGGGCATGGAAACTTTGGCGCAGAGGATCCAGATCACGGATGAAGGAGACTTGGGTTCTACAGAAACTCAAGCAGTTGACACCAGGGAGCACATTGTTTGAAGAACAAAATAACGATGTGCAATACATATTACTCCGTTAGTCCATAATTACTATTCGATGGTAGATCCTCTTTCAAGAGAGTTGCCATATTTCTTTCTAATAAAAACCAAATTTGACAAGTCAAACCCAAAATATTGCTCCCACACAGTCTATCCCATCCAACTTGCTATCCCGTGTGCATCCCACTCTCCAAATCTTCCCTCTCACTCTAAAACCGACTTGCCAATGGGCAATGGCTCTAAAAAACCGACTTGCCAATTGGTGGCTTCTTGCCAACTGGTAGGGATGAAAATGGTGTGGATAATTTCCGCATCCGATCCGATCCGAATCCGAATTATGCGAATATGGAGAAGAGTTTTTGATATCCATGCGGATGTGGACAATCCGAATCCGATTGTGTGCGGATGCGGATTAGGATATGGTGTTAGTGATATCCGACTTATGACAGCCCAATACGGCTCATACACTATGATCTTTTACCTATACATAATTTTTTAGCTCACAAATTTTTAGTCATATATATATATAGTGTGTGCACGTGCATTGAAAACCTTAACCGTAGTCATGCGTAGAGAATCATTTGTCACTATTTGAAACTGAATATAAGCATGTATCATCCGACTATATTAATCCGCATCCGCTCCGACACCGATCCGACTCCGCACCATATCCGACATCCGAAAAAATCCGCATCCGTAACCGCATCCGTGTAATATCCGCACCGCTCCACATCCGACAAAAAATATATGGATGCGGATGTGGTAAAGGTATTATCCGATCCGATCCGATCCGATCCGCTTTCATCCCTACCAACTGGCTTGCGAAACTGACTTGTCAAATAGTAAGCCCTATGCACAGGAGGTAGGGATGCTGGTTAGAAGGAGCATGCCGCCAGCCCCCTTTCGCCGCTATGCTGTGCCCTCGTGCCACTGTCCCCTCACGCCACTGCCCCCCTCGTGCCACCACCGGCAAAGAATAAAAACTCGACCCGTGGAGGGTGAGACCACCCCCACGGCATTGTATTAAGAAGAAGACCTTCTCACACAGGTTGAGCCCCTGCCCCACCCATACATAGGAGCCCGTTGCCCGTGAGATAGGCCGGACCTTACCATATGCTTTGGCGTGGGACAGACGAGGGAATTTTTTAACCCTAGCCTGAAATTCGCTCCCACAGGGAGTCGAACCCAGGACCTAGGGAGTGCTACCCACTCCATCAGCTAGAGGAGGGATGGCCCACCGGCAAAGAAAGGGAAGAGGAGGGAGAGAAAGGGTGAGGCCGGGGCCACCAGGGCGGGAGGATGAGGCTGGAGGGGGCATAGGAGAGGCACCATGCATCGGGGATCGGGAGGGCTGCCTACCTATGTCGAGGGCACCTTCCTGCGCCTAGAGTAGCCTACACCTTTCCTACGTTGGCCCTGATGTGGAGATAGAGCCTGATCCGGGTGGCTAGCTCCCCCGCGGCACGCTGCCGTCCGCTCCAGTTCTCCGGTCCACACCGGCATGGGCAGGCATGTGGGGGCTAGGTGCAGGAGGGGAGGAGGAGGGGTGTCGTGGCAGAGGTAGGATGCGGAGGGACACCATGAGACCATGGTGTCCGTGCATCCCTAACTTGCTTATGCTTGCCACGTGGCACAACGATATGATTTTAAATGTTGTCTCAAACTACAGTAAGATCGATAACTCTGCCGCGTGGCAACAACCATCAAGCTGGGGGTGCACGGATGCCATGGTGCACTAAGGGTGTACCCAATTTTCTTCCTAACGGAAGGAGAAAGGGAGGAGGATAGAAAGGAAGGAGAAAAGGATGAGGATAGAAAGGAAGGATAAAAGGGAGGGATGATTACTTAGAGACATTACATGGGATATTAACCAAATACAACGGAGCAGGGGCGTAGCCAGGATTTGGATATAGGGGGACCAATATAACACGACACTCAGCGGCGAAACTAGGTCCAACATGATCGTGGTGCAATCCTCATTGGACTTGTATAATTTCTCTCAAGTATATGATGATTTTGAGTTTTGTGGACACAAATTTCTTACCCTAGTGCACTGGCACTAGGAAAGCTCAACGTGGCTTCACCTTTGGAGGCGCTTAACGCGACTACTCTTTGCGGGACAGAAGGAATAGTTGTTAGGTGATACATACGTTGTCATAACTACAATTCGAGTTCTTTTTTCTAATCTTGTCTCATCAATAAGTCCACTTAACTTCATTAAATTTATCTCATGAGTCTGATTTACCATATGAGAATTGATTAAGAAAAGATTAAACACATGAGAATAACAGAGTCCTGGTTCAATGGGCTGATGGGCCGAGCTTCCTATGTTCCAGTTAGCTGCTGGATTGCTGATACGGTGAGCAATAGGCTTCCTAGTGTGTAGCTAAGTTAATCCTTGGTGATTAGTACAAGATCTAAAATGAAAGTTACCGTGGCATTAGGGGGGCTAGGCCCCTTCCCCCCCATATGGCTACGCCCCTGCAACGGAGTGAGCCAACATATTCGTTTACATGATATTGGAGGAAGGCGGCTGTTGAGGACGAGGATGCGAAGTAGCCACACCTCCCACCACCGCTCTTCCTCCGTGAAACCCATTGTTGCTGCTTCCACTCGCATTACCAAAAAAGAAAGATGTAATAGGCTTATTTGTTAGGCTAATCACTCGAGTTCACATGCCTCGTTTTTGTTTATAATATACAACAAAGAAAGACGTATTCTTGCAGGTCTTCACCCAGAACTACCTATTCTAAGCTTCGGTTTCAACTAATGCTAGTTGGATCCATGCATGTTGCGTTCACAAGCTTGTTGCACTACAAAATGTCCTGGTTTGTTGTATGGACCTGATTTTTTAAAAACTTATGCTCTTTTAAGTATGGTCCTAAACTAAATAAGAACTGCCAATTTGCAGTATCGTTCGGCAGGATAAGCTGAAGTCAAGGAGGAATAATCTAATGCAGACATGATCTGGCACCGATAGGATTGATCTAAATCTCGTTGTCTGACAGCGCAATAACTAATTAACTAGCATGCATTATGGACTACAATAGTACCGTTGAACTAGCTGTCGTTTAGTTGTGATCATAAAACAATACGGGTGAGTGTACGTGCGTGTTATGAGCATCTGCGTTGTACTGTGTAATTCAAAAAATAAGTCACGCACGACAAACTACCAAAGGCAACTATCCTCAGCAGCCAGCAGCCATCAAGAAAGCTAATTGAATTTCCTTGGCTCCACTATTGGTGGATTTTCCTTGGAAGCCGGCTAGCAAGGTTAATTTTTCTTGGCGGTTTTCGGCCGTCCAAGGCAATTTCGGTTTGGTGTAGTGTCATATCCTCTAGAGCATTCTTTATCTGCTGCACACTCAACCACTGCGCTTTGCGTAATCTGAATGTGGTCTATAGCCTTGCACAACTACTAGTACACGTAAGGATAAAATTTTCCCCTAATTGACGATGTTAAAAATGGTGTTACAGATTAAAATCTTCCTCTGGTATCTTAAAAACGGTGTAATTTGAACCAAACATAATCTAGTTAAGAGACAGTGGAAGGGGTGCACTCGATGTTGCTTTTGTCGTGAGCAAGAAACCATTCAACACCTCTTTTTATTATCCTGTGACTAGACTAATGTGGAGTATCATAAGTTTTACATTTGGTATTACAAAACCTGCAAATGTGGATAATCTTTTTCGCCCTTGGCTTAGAAGTTTCTAAAATAAGCAAAGGAATCTAGTGCGGATCGGTTTGGCAGCCTTTTGTTGGGCCCTGTGGATTAGTAGGAATGAATTGGGAGCGTTCTGGATCAGGAGTTGGTCCATCCTTTCTAAGGAGGAAGGAAGGATCACTTTGAAGGAAGGTTGTCGTTTGCTAGAGATAATGGCTTTGGAGATTATAAACAAGTCTGGATGGAATGCTTTGAAACGTATCAAAAGCTAGTGTCGTGCTGTTAAGCAGCAGTTTTCTTTCTTTGTAGCTGGTTTAGAGTGTTACTTAAGGGTGTTGCTTTGTACTTGGATGTTTGCAGCCTAGATGCTGCCATTTTCGTTGTACATTGGTTGCAGACAGTCCCTCATGACTGTTGAGACCAGAACTATTCTTCCTCAATCTAAAAAAAGTGACGATGTTATGAATCCACGAAATCAACACCAGCGGCAAGCCTTATCTCTTTGTTTCATTTACATTTAACATGCATAGATAACCTGGATAGCCGCTTCATTATCTTTTAGGCACTATTATAGGTAATGAGCAACCTTTTCATTGAATAATGATCAATTGATTCACATCATGACATCATGTCGTCCTCGTGTTCACTTTCGATCGCAATTTCTCACGTGTACCAATAACGTGAGCAAGGTTATTGCGATCGAAATTGTCACCGTGCTCCCGTCGTCACTGTGGTTGAAGACGCAGAGGACTGTGGCGAGGTGCCAGATGATGATGCTCTCGTTGAAAGGCTGCCACAGGCTCAACGTGAGGTGTTTGTTCCAGTTGCAGAGCTCCCTGTCGAGTGTGCAATGGCCACGACTATCACTAAACCTGCGATAAGCAAATGCGTCACCCTTTATGTGATCCCTCCACTTGGAGCTGATGTGGTCGTGGATGAGCTTGGTGATGCCGTTGGGGCATGGTGGAGGAGGCCGACTGTGTGGCGGCGACGCGCACCAGAGCCGGTCCAAGCAGCCCGTGGCCCCTTGCACCAAAACCTGTGGATGTAGCCCGTGCACCAAACTTAGTCGAGGTAGCCCTCGCAACACAGCAAGGACGCCAATCATCTGAGCTTGTTGTGCTTCTTGTCGTGGGCGACGTATCGGAGGAGGTTGCACTGTGCAACCTGGTCCGGCCATGGTGGCTCTGACATCATCTGGCACCTGGCCATGGTGATGGCCGAGATGCACTCCAGTGTGGAGGTGCAGGACAAGAGGACATAGGTAACCTCGAGGTCAGCATTGTCGTAGGCTCGGCGGCGCATGTTGAATAGCTTGATGGCCACAATGGTGAGCATCACCAGGAGGGCCCGAAGCACCACTGCGGGGTAACCTTTGTAGTTGGTGTAAAGGCGGTTGAACGCCTTGATCATACTCGCCAATGTGCCTTGTCTCTCTTCTTAGACATGTGCTTGAGGTTGGTGAGACGGATGCTGGTAGGGTAGGGGATGTTGATGAAGAAGCTGTAGGGGGTGACTTTAACAATCACAATCACAAGAAAAAATTAACTCCTCACAACACAATCTCAAAGGGATTGTTGACGGTGAATTTTTGTCAACCTAGCCATGAGTTTACCTTCGGTGTTGCCATGAATTTTATATCTTATCTATTGGTACTAAACCCCTTGGTATAACAAGTTTGTTCGTGCATGTCGGTTTTGGAGTGTAATGTTTATGCAGGAAATTAGCATTGAAAGCAAGACTTCCGGGTTAAGTTCATCAAGCACCTCGTGACAAGACCTCGAAGCCTGGTACAAGTTAAGCAATGAAGTGAACATGACTCCAAGAAGCCCAAGGACCAACTCGCGAAGACGGAAAACTCCGAGGACCCGGACGGAAAATGCTGAATCTTGCGGGACAAGGAGCTTCATCTAAACCGCGGAGAAACTGACATCAAGGGCCCACATGCAGAAGGGAGAATACTCTAGAAGGCTCGGGAAGCATCACCAGCGAAGGAGGCCACGGACTGGGCCGAAGTGGGCCCAGGCCGGCCGGCCCAGGCCGGTCGGCCCAGCCCATTTCGGGGCCCAGTCGTGCCCCCCTTTGACCTAGCCGCCATTCGGACTATTTATAGCCCCGAGGCCAAGAGCCATGCATCAACTCATTCGTCATTCGCCGCCGAGGAGCAGAGAAGAGAGGGACACCATTCCGGAGAGGAGAGGGTCGAGCTAGTTGTCTAGGGTCTCCCTAGCCGGGGTGGGAACCTTGCAAGGAAGACCACGTCGGAGTTCCAGGAGTTAGAAGCAAGATCAAGGTAGGATCCCGGTGGTGATCTTGTTCATGTATCATGTTGAATTATCAAGTTGCAATCCGATTTCTAGCGATCGAGTGTTTCTCCTACGATTTTGATTTCAATCGGCTTTTCGTATCTTAAGATCTATTCTCGAGATAGATCATAGAGGGTGTTCATGTAGCCGTGGTGGGTAGAGGTGCATGCCTGACCTTCCGGGAGATTTCAACTTGTCCATTGGACTCGCCCTAGGCTAACCCACACGAATAGGGGTGCGTTGTGACAGAACGGTGGCTCCAAAAGGCGGGAGTTTTCGGAGTCGGACGGGAAACCGTAATTTAAAGATGCTTTTTATGAGATTCAACTTGGTTACTTCTTCTTTGCTCGGAACTTCAACAAAAGCTTGATCCAATCTCTCTAGATTGGTTTTATCTATCCCTCTCTACCTCTTGCTACCTCCGGTTTTCATAGATTAGATTCGTTTCTTTTGATGTTCTTTAGATTAGATGCATAAATTTCCCCTTTGAAGATCTAAGTGTTCTCAGCTTTAATAGATAGGATCTTGCGTCACACTTTTGTTCCACGGATTCGATACCTTGGGTTCACACTTGAGGGAAGAAGGGTCCCTTGACTACGACAGAGGACTTGTCCGCTTGCAAGTCCAAACGAAGTTGGATACGCATATACACCGTCAACAAGCCCCTTTTTCTGGTGCTGTTGCCGGGGAACAAGTGATCAAGATTTGATCTTTTATTGCTTTTTGTGAATATTTTCAGTTTTCTTTTGGTTTTTCTTTTTGCATCTACTAACTTTTGATCATCCTCAAAATCAATCTAATCTAGTTTGACTAACCCTAGTTTTCTTAGATTTGTTTTTACTTTCGTTTTGTATATATTTTGTTTATTGCTAACCCTAACAGGAGATGGACGGCTACCTCTCCAACAAACCCGATAATTTTGTGGATGATCCAGAAAAACTTTACAGGCTAAGGAGATGTGAAGCACAAACTAAAAAGCTGGAATCTGCAGATCCAAAAGCAGAGGCCGAGAGATCGTCGGAGTCTCCAAAGGAATCACCACCTCAAAGCCCTAGGGAGAATCGACTTCCACCGATGGGAGAACAACCGCAGCCGGAGCGCAAGATCGGAGAGCTATGCACCCCGAACATCGTCGACCTACCAATCTTGAACCTCGCGGAGATCGAAAGGCTGTTCGAGATCAAGACCTCAATGATTCGCATGGTGCAACATTCACCCTTCACTGGTAAAGAGGATCCGAACCTTCACCTCCAAGCGTTTGTTCAACTTTGTCAAATGTTCAACATGGACGGGGTGACTCAAGATCAAATGAGGGCAAGGCTCTTTCCGTTCTCGTTAATCAGGAAGGCTTTGCAATTGTCTACTCTCAACCGACGGAGACGGTGCAAAATTGGGACACCTTGATGAGGGCCTTCATGAAGGAATACTACTCGCCGGGTAAGACTCAAAGCTTGCGCAATAAGATTGCTACTTTTGCTCAATATCCTACGGAGACTATATCGGAAGCATTCGAGTGCTTCAATGAGTACACTCGGGCGGTTCCACATCACAAGTTCCCGAAGGAGGATCTCATTCAAAAGTTCTATCAAGGACTTACCATGGCGTCAAGGACAATCATCGATGCATCAGCAGGAGGATCCATCATTGAGCTTATGCCGACCCAAGCTTTCACTCTATTCAAGAAGGCCGCGGACAATGACACGTGGGCGTCATCCGGACGCTTACTTCCGGTTCAACCCACGGGGAACATCAAAGGAGTCTTGCAAGTGGAGAAGGAAGACATACTCGAAGGCAAGATTGATTCGCTTATGCGGAGGTTGGAGAAGATGGAGATAGAGAAGAAAGAAGCTCAAGATTTAAAGGCTGCCGAAGCAAGATCCACATGTGAAGAGTGCGGAGAATACGGCCATGTCCACAAGGATTGCCCGGAGGAAGCCAAGGTTCTCGACTATATGAGGAAGGGAGATTTGCCGAACTTCCGCTACGGGCAAGGTAGACCTCAATTTAATGCAAGCTCATCCATTTCGAATTCGGTTCCGCTTCGTATACAATTGAAGGACTTCATGGATGAGCAAGCTAAGATCAACAAGGACACCGTCACCAAGTTTAAAGCCATAGACAAGGTGTTGGAGAACATCGATAGCAAGGTGACGGAGGTCGGAAGTTCCAACCATCAAGTGCTCAACATGATGAAGATACTCGAGACGCAAGTGGGACAACTTGTCGGGCGCCTATCCGCTAATGAAGGGAAGCTTCCGGGACAACCTCAAGGTCCCGAGACGGCGAAGGCCATTCAAACTCGTTCGGGGAAGGAGACCGAAGATCCGGAGCGTTCCGCGGGAGCAAGAAAGCCTAAACCATCCACCGAGGCGGAGGAATTTGCTAAGGAGGAGGTTACCGAGATCGTCACCGAAGAGCCCGAGTTTGAGATGCTGGGAGATGACACGAAGATACCACAACTCAAGCCACGCTACTTCCGAGGTAAACTTGATAATCATTTTGAGAAGTTTGTGGAGGTTGTGCGTAGGTTAAGCATCAACATGCTGCTATTGGATGCCCTTCAAGTTCCTACATATTCTCGCTACTTCAAAGATATTCTTGCAAACAAGTATGAGATAGCAACACTCGGGGTAGATCATGTCAAGATGTCCGAGCGAGCAATGTAGCGCCGCTATTGCAAATGGACTAGAGAAGCAAGGAGACCCCAGATGCCCGACGATTCCGTGTTCCGTTGGTTCGTTTAAGTTTGAGAAAGCATTATGCGACCTTGGAGCAAGTGTGACCGTCATGTCAAGAGATGTGTTCGAGAAGCTACGCCTACCGTTAGAGCCTACGGCCATGTGCTTGGAGTTGGGTGACAACTCCATTCGCTACCCTTTGGGCATCGCCGAGGATGTGCCCGTGAAGGTCGGACACCACTTCATCCCCGTCGACTTTGTGGTGCTCGAGATGGGAGAGAGGGAGAAGCCACCACTCATCCTTGGGAGGCCCTTCCTCAAGACCGTGGGAGCTACCATTGACGTCGGCAAGGGGGAGATCAAGTTCGACATCAACGGCGAGAGGAGTTCTTTCAAGTTTCGACCACGCCTCGAGGTATGCAATATGATCAAGGTTAAATATATTCCACCTCATCATCGCGTTAGTAAGGAAGAGCCAAGGAAGAAGGAAGAGCCAGAGAAGAAGGAAGCGAAGGAAATCAAAGAGGTTGTTGCATCCGTCAAGATAAAGGAACAAAAGCCGCCTGTGAAGACCAAAAAGATGACTAAGCCGGAGAATAAGCCCGCGCCTAAGATGGTGCAGAAGTGGGTACCCAAGATTGCAACGCCCGCAAAGAGCGTTGATCCGAAGTAATCAAGTGAAGAAGTCTAGCCATGGACTATAAACGAAGCGCTAGGCGGGAGGCAACCCGTTTCGTCGAGTCAAGAATAAGCTACCGGGAGGACAACCCGATTCAAGATTTTTCGAGTCTTTACAAGTAAGTTAGTTTTGAAATTTGCTACGCAAGACATTAGACTTAGAGTGGTTGAACAATATTAGAGACATAATTCTTGGTTGGATATTTTATTTGGATCATAAAGCCTTTACATGAGCCATCCTATGTGTTATTTGCTTCTTTTCGAGAAACCAAAACCAAAAAAATTCAGAACCTATCTCAACCTTTCATCCTCTTCATGATGTTATGGTTGGCTTGTTTTACATACTAAAAACACACGAGTAGAGCCACGCCTTGTACCTAGATGTTATTTAAATTTCAGTGCATGGTAGGACTCGCATGAACCTAGAGACTTGACTTTTGGTTAGTTTAAAAATCCATACCCTTGGTTTCTCTAAGAATAGAATTTTTCTAAGCCTCATTTAATTTTATTTCATTCAAAATCTAACCAAAATTAGAACCTAAACTTATGCCCCCATGATCGAGCCGGGAAAAGCTTGCTCTCAACTAATGAAAGCAAACAATACCGGTGAGACCAAAATAAAAGTAGTCGGAAAACCTTTTCGACTTACATTTGTTTTTAATACTTTAAAAACTCCTCTAAATTTATATTTGAACTCATTGCAAGCTCTGAGTTTATTTTTATTTTTCGAAATTAGAGGAGTACTTAGCATTAAGACATGCTTAGAGGGAGGCAATTTGATTAACTTAACCATGCATGCACCATGATGCATCACGGGATGCCCTTCCAACATCTTTCATCAAAACCACATGCAAAGGACAAGCATGGGGGGCAGCCAAGCTTTGTTTTGCAGGAATATCATGGAGGCATGTGAGGCAAAGGAGCATGGAAGTGACTCAAAGCAAAATCATCAAGTGGAAGGACCAATAATGCAAGCAAAGGAGTGGACGAGAGCGTTTGGGCGGTGCAACCCCATGGAGCACGCGGTCACAAAGCAACAAAGGAAGCATGAGTGTGCTGGAGAAAACCGGAGCTGGGAGGAGCAGCAGGCCACCCAGGCCAGTCGGCCCAGGCCGGCCGGCCTCCCCCCTATTTAAAGCCCCTGGTGCTCCCCTTCGGCAGGTAAGTCTCCCATCCAATTCCTTGTTCGTGTGCTTGAGCTTGCAGTCCAGAACCACCTTAGACTTAGCCATCCATCCCGAGTTTGTTTTGTCCAACAAAACACATCCTAAATCCACTCAAAGTCCATACTCCGAATAATATTTGTGTGCCTTGTTACCGGTTGAAAACCCCGGGTTTATATTAGTGAGGAGAGTGCAGCAACCATGTGGAAGAAAACTACAAGCCTTTTTACCAAGAAGAAGGGATCATCGTCATCCAAGCCATCATCGACAACCTCTTCAAGGAGGCACTCGGTTTCCAAGTCTCCTCGGAGTATGGAGGAGGACACGGCAGCGCCGAGGAGGAACGACACTCTTCTCCTCGGTGGCATGAGGGCCACACGAAGCTCGTCTATGAGGTTCACTGAACCTCAAGGACGTACGGAGCAGCCGCCCGTCCCACCTCATCGCTCGACATGATCATCCGCTCCACCTCCATACACTCCGCGGTATTCTGAGTATGGGTTTATCATCATGACGGAGGAGGAGGAGAAGAAGCTTGCTCGCCTTGAGAAGAGGCTTGTGGCAAACGTCGACTTCGACGACCAAGCTCTCCAAGTGTTGGGTTTTCATACGGATATTTACTATATGTTGGGACACCTAGGTTGGGTGCAATTCTCCAATGGAGTGTCAGCAAACACCCACAAGGAATTTGCCTTGGAAATCCTTATGACCATGGCGCCTATCCTTGATGAAGGAGTGTCGAGTCTCACATTCCGTTTAGAGGGAGTTGAACAAGTGGTTCCCTATGAGTATATTAGGGAATTACTTGGTTTTCAAAAGGGAGCCCCGGAACAAGTGGATGTGCATGAAGGTACATTGGACGGTTTTTGGAGTATGATCGCGGGAGGAGCTCACCAACAAAGAAATAGTATCCGGAACCCCATCATCCAAGTGTTTCACTCATGGATGTGCAAGAGGATTTTGGGGAGAATGAGAGAGACTAAGGTAACCGGCACGGAGGTGAATTGGCTTTACTCGGCTTTGATTGCCAGGCAGCTAATCGACCCCACGCACCTTATGATCAACCGGTGGTGTTGTGAAGCAACATCGGGTTCGGGAGATATTGGTTCGGGGTGTTACCTCTCCATGTTGGCTATCTCTTTGAGACCGGGAATTACAAGGAACCCGGAACATCTCCTACCTGGGACTTCCCTTGGATTTGAGTATATGAAGCAAGGCAAATACATTAGTGGAGATGAGAGAGGAGGCTTCAAAGTGGCCAAAGTAAATTTGCCCCTTCCGGATGCAAGATTAAGACTTTTTATTGAAGGGAAAGAAAATTGGTTAGAGGAAGGACTTCTTGAGCCGGCAAAGAAAAATAAAAGAGGGAGGATTATAGAAGAAGGTTCTTCCGCGGCCCAAGAAGGAGGTGTGCAACAAAATTATGAGCCACCATTTGGAGGAATTCCGGCGCCGCCAAGTTACTACGGTGGTGTACCAATGCAAGCATGGGGGAGTGGTGCAGCCATGCCCCCACCAAATTTTGCGGTACCCAACGTGGTCTTTGCGGAGCCTTATGCACATCTTCCTCAACCACAACAAAGTGTGGCCATCATTGGAGGATACGCTGCGAGAAACATGCAAAACATCGCAGCCATCCAAACCAATGCAACCCAAATGGGTGAAGGAAATGCAAACATCGCTTATGAGCTTGGGCGCCTTCACCTAGCACTGCCAGGACAATTCATAGGAGGAGCGGTTCAATCCTATTATGAGCAAGGGTACAACAATCAAGACTATCAATATCAACCACCGGCGGAAGATTGGAAAGAGGAGGAGCTTTAGTTTAATCTTTCCTTTTCCCTTTTTCTTTAATTTTCAGCTTCTATGCGCCTATGTATGCGTAGTGTTTTCAGTTTTTATTTTTAATTTTCAGCATGTATGTTAGTGTTTATTTCCATCATGAATAAAGTCACCACCTTGTTTTTACCTTTGGTAAAGTTACAAAGTTTATGCCATGTTGATATATGATGATAATTGCCGCTTTGTTTATCTTTGTACTTATTTTATGCATGATTAAGCTAATGCTCTCTTAAAATACAAATCTGAAATTATCTAAATGCTAGCTTAATCTTTAGAGGAGGTTATGATAAAACTAAAGACCTATAGTGTTTTATGTGCTCTCAAGTTTTAGATGGATTAAAGATGATTTATTTTTGTTCTTAAAAGTAATGCTAACCTTGTCATAAATACTACTTGCGTGTTGCTCTACCTATCCAGAGCCATATATATATTCGAGTGCAAAAACTTAGTACACAAGGTTTATTTTTGGGTGAGTTATTTCAGGCCATGATTTCTCTGGCCCGAGACTAAGAAGCTAGTCATTCCGTTTTTGCGTATCTATCTTATTGCTAGCCTTTTTATCCGTGCATTGTGTATCCCCACATCGGAGATCTCGCAAACCTCGCCGGATGTCCACCCTTAAAACCAAAAATATCATCTTTTGTGTTTACCTCCTTGACCACAACCTATCATTGAGTATGGATCATCAATTCAAGGAAGATCGCAAGATGGTGCCAAGATTGAAGATTTTAAGTATCTCTCCAAAGGAAAAATATTTCTAGTACCTACCTTATCTATATCACCTCTTTGCCCAAGGACGAGCAAACGTCTAAGCATGGGGGAGGAGGTAGGTATAATGCAATTTAGAGTTCAAGGGGAGTAAATAAAAAAAATGATGAGTATAAATAAATAAATATATACTGTATGTATATAATACACCTGGGTGCATTTGATTCATAGGATGCACCCAGGCCAACAACAGCGTCCGGTCCGGCCAATCGACCATACCATCTAATTAATCAGCCCTGCAACGGGCACAGGCACAACAGCCATCACCACCGAGCACTGGGCCCCACATTCTTAATTAATTCATTTCTCTTTTTCACCTCATCCCCCGGCCCCCTTCCTCCTCGCATTCTCTCTCTCTCTCGAGTCGAATCGTCTGCCGCTGCTCTACGACGAGCGCCCTCTCCTCCCCGGCGGGCGGTGGCCTGCGGCCGGCGACTGGGCTCCTCCCCCACGGCCTCCCTCTGCTCCTCCCCTTCCCCCGCCCTACTGAGGTGAGGCGCGTCCCTCTTCCCGAGCTCGGCGGGCCCAGCAGCTCCCTGCGGCAATGAGTGGATCCCTGCGCGACGAGCGGATCGAATCGCCCGCTGCTGCTCTGCGCCGAGCGCCCTCCTCCCCGGCGGGCGGTGGCCGGCAGGCGGCAGGCGGCAGCCGGCGGCTGGGCTCCTCCCCTACGGCCTCCCTCTGCTCCTCCCCTCCCCCGCCCCTGCTGAGGTGAGGCGCGTCCTCTTCCCGAGCTCGGCGGGCCCAGCAGCTCCCTGCGGCGACGAGCGAATCCCTGCGGCGAGGAGCTCCCTGTGGTGAGGAGCTCAGGCGGCGAGGTCGCTCCCGCTTCCACAACGCGCTCGACCTCTCCCTCCCCGGCCGCTTCTAGCTCCGATCCGGTGGCGGTGACCGTGCTCGAGGCTCCTGGCGTGTGGATCTGCGACGACGACTCACCATGGAGGTCCCGGCGGCTCGAGCCTCGGGTGGAGGCGGCGATTCGAGTGGAGGCGGTTTGAGCTTGGTGGACGCGGCGGCCATGGTGGTGTACCAGGGAGCTCTCAGCGCCCTCCAGGCTCCTCGACGGCGGAGGCTGCGAGCAGGGGCACCGGCCCCGCCCTCCTCCTCCCCCTTTCCTGCTGCCGGCGGGGAGCAGTGACCCGTACGCGGGCCCCGCGCCACAGCGGCGTCCCGGACGACCGCTACCTCCGCCACAATGGCTTCATCCACTGCGAGGTAAGCGATATTCAACCTCTCCTCCATTTCCCTTCACCCATTCCCCTATCCCGCGGTATTCCTAGTCTTTGATTTTTCGGATCGAACGCTGTTGTGCATTATGGTTCCATGTTGCTGTTAGGTTCATGGTCAGTATTTTTTTTCAGTATTTTTCTGTATGCCTGGCAATTGCTCTGCCTTCATGTTTGAAGTTCGGTGATCACATGGTTTGCAATTGGCCTTATGTTTATTTCAATTTCAGTACTGGCAATTTGATGTTAGAAATTGGCTCACCACTAGACTAGCAATTGCAGTGCAGGCATTGTTGCAATTTGTTTCAGCTGCATGTTTATTTTTTTCATGTTGTGTGGACCCACATGTTATTTATATCCAGCTTTTTTCCTCATTTTTGTTGTTAGTGTGTGGGTTTTAATCTCTCTCTTTTTTAATGCAAATTAGTGCAGATACCCACCTGCTGCCAAAGATCCCACCCAATAATCAACGGAGATACACCAATAAGCATATTTGACCTTTGCTCCTATTTTTGTTATCAGTAGAATGAAACTGTAGACTAAGAGTGAATCGTCTCTCTTGATCTGAACTCTGAAATTGTATTACCACATATTTAGTTCAATTTAATCACCAGCTTTATTTTTGTGGCAACTTAATTACAATTTGTTTATGCTAGCACATCTCAGTTTTAATTACTTGAATATGTGAGGTTTTTCCCCTCATCTTCTCTATCTGTCATGCTCTAGTGATGCATGAAAGGAAATTCTATACCGGATGAAGCAACTTTTACTAGGTGCAAGTAACATTTTACCCCTGAATAAATGTCCCAAACCTAAGAGATTAAAATCGACAGTCTACGCTCGAGAGCACATCATGTTTTGAATCTAGTCTTCTTTTCTGCTGGAGAATCTATGTTTTCATAGCTGTGGAATCTTCATAATAGTTAGCCTCTTCCAGCATAACCCGTGCTGATTTTATCTAGACACCTTTTTTATATCATTGCAATTGTGCACATAGTAGTAATTGGTTTAGTTTTTCTATTGCAAGTGGCCAATGGCACCAGTAGTAATTTGGTTTAATTTGACTTTTTTATTGGAACTCAACCCACACATTCCTGAGTTGCAACTGTGCAATATACATAATAGTAATTATTTTAGTAGTTTTGTTGCAATTGGCCCATGGCACTCTCTCCTGTACACTGATTGTCACGTTTAGCAATTTTGTTCCTGCATGAACTGTATTTAATCGATGATTGTACTATTCTCACAAGTTTGTGATTCAACTCTATTACTATTTTCGTTCAGAGCTGGAGGAGGGCGTCAAGGTGAGCACCACAAATGGCACCAGCTCTGAGCCACAACCAGCTGTAAGTTACTACAACGAGTACCTGCTACTGACTCCAGTTTCCAAATTCATTGTTGTTCTTGACCAAGTCAGACCATAAATCTCATCGCTTGATTAACAGAGCCTTGATTAAATTTACGCCTCTATATGTGTTAATATAATTTAAATTTTACACTAGATTCTCTGATTTTATTAGGCTCAATCCCTATAAATTGCTAGTTTTAATGTCAGATTTATTGAATCCCATCCTCATGGTTGCAAGAAAAGTGCTATGCAAGTTTAGGATTTGAATTGTTGCCAGCAATTTAGTATTTATTGGGCTCATTCCCTCTGCGCTGTAGTCATCTGATCCATTCCCAGGTCAGTGCTATTCAATCTGGCCAGCACCGCTTCCCCCGGCCTACCCCCTTTTCGTGTCTTAGGTGTTCCCCTCTATGATTAGCAGGGGGTTAATTTATTTTTTTTGACCACAATCTAGATGTGTCCAGAGTTGCAAATGCATGGTATTATTGGTTGCAATCCGGTGTACGCGGTGTTACTGTGGTAATTTAGTAATTGGGTTATTTTTTTATTAGAATGCTAATCCAGATGCCTATTAGTGTTGCAAATGCTCTGCACCTCGGGTTGTTATTTGCGCCGTGGTGTTACTGTCATGATTAACTATTGGGGGTTATTTTTATTTTTCTGGTGGCAACCTAGTTGCATGCAGTGTTGCAAATGCACGGCAGCATAGGTTGCAATTCGATGGGCGCCTGTGATGATTTAGCAATTGGGTTACTTTGTGTCTGCAAAATGCACGTGTAGATTGGTTATTTTATTTTATTTTTCTTTATATGTTGACTGCAATCCATATCTGTTTACTGTTGCAAACTAGAAAATATGGGGCGCGGCCGCGCCAGCTTGGGGTGGTTAGTGAACTTGTGAGTAGTTTTTGGCTGTAAGTTATATTCTCCATCAAACCCGGTCAAGAGCTCATTCCATGTGTTGTAGAAATTTCCATTAGCATCTCCTTGATCCTTCGTTCACCTTGTCGATCGATCCTCGCCGGTTGGGCACTATGCCTGCAACCACACCAGCCTGCTGCTGCTGCCTGGTGTGGCGCTCCCCTCCCTCTTGCAGCTGACGTGCGAGCGAGGGAGGCCGGGCGTGGCGTGCCGACGTCAGTAGTGCATGCAGGTACCTGACAGTGACACTAGGCAAGTACTGCTTGCTTTGCTTGACGTGCCAATGGGAAGCCTAGCTAGCTACCATTGCATATGCATAACGCACTGCACATTTGCAGTCCTAGATGAGCTGCGAGAGTTCGATCCATCTGCACATACTAGCTCAGGCCATTTGCCTCGGCAAATGTGCAGTGCAAATCGGTAAATCTCAGCAGGGTACGTACGTTTTGCAACTATGCACATACACATACACATAGTAGCAATTGGATTATGTTTTTAGTTGCAACTGACTTAAGGCTTCGGTTGCAATTTGGTTTAATTTGACTTATTTTTTAATCAGAGCTCAACCTACACATTCACATGCGTTGCAACTACTCCCACATACCAAGCAGTAATTATTTTATTAGTTTTGTTGAAACTAGCCAATGATACCAGTGATAATTCGGAGCTCAACCCACACATCCGGAGTTCGATCCATCTGCACACACTCATATGTGTTGCAAATCTGCCCATATATGCAGTAGTAAATGGTTTAGACTTATTGTTGCAACTAGACCATTGTATGAGTGGCAATTCGTTTCATTTTAATCAAATTTTTAGCAAAACCACACTCTCTTTCTTGCTGTTATCCGCACCATTATTTCTAGCAATTAGTAGTAATTTGTTTTAATGTTCTGTTGCAACTGGCTCACTGCAAAGGTTGCATTTTGTTCTAGTTTTCCATCTCATGCACTTCTTTTTCCACTTACCACTAATGAACATTTCATGCACTTTTAATTGAAGTAGATAGAGTAGAGAGATTACCGTTTTAGCATACTTAAATAGATTTTGGCCGTATCCCATAGATAAGCTGCCATAGGTTATTTATCCTAGTTGCAACCCGAGGAGTTGTAATCACTCCAATTGTAACTAAGGTTATGGTCCTACCTTGCATTTATGATGTTATGTCCTAGTTGCAACCAGTTTTCTAGTGTAGTTGTAACTAGGTTATTGACCTAGTTGCAATTGGAGGCGACCAGTTGCATTTTTGTGATGGTGTGTGCATAGTTTTTTAGTGTATTTTGTAACTATGTACCCACTGGAGCATTTTGCATTAATAATTCAACAAGATTAATAATTCAGATAAAATTCATGCACCAACAAGATGGCATACGTAACACCTCGTGGCAATAAAATGTTACCATGAATGTTGAAAGGAACACTTGATACTACAGTTTAAAATGAAATCATCACCACTCAAATTTAGACATTCCATTTCTCTGCTGATGCACAGAGCTCAATTTTCTTCTTTTCATGACTGAAAAGTGAATGAATTTAAAATAAGAATTTGTCCAGTAAGGTCGGTACTTCGTCATTGCGATCTCCAGCCAGGGCTTCATGTTCCCATTGTACTGGATGACCGCGGCATTGTCTATTTCTGAGCGTTCAATGGTTGGGTTGTACCCTAGGCCAAGAACATGCCAAGATTTGTCCAGAGGGTGTGTCAGCTTGTAGAAAGTTAGAAGACCTGGTGGCAGTGTCCCCAATTTCCAGAGCAGCCTGTTTTCGTTCTGTAAAAAGAGAAAGGGAAGTAGTGTGAAATACAGCTGTCGAATTTAATGAATGTACGCAATGATCTGCACATCTCAGGCAGTATATTTATGTTTCCATTATTTTTAGAATTCCTGCAGCTGTTGGGGGTTGTTTGGTTGAGGACTGGGGTGGTCCTTCATCACCTCACTTCTCAAATTCTTGTTTGGTTTGAGGAAAGAAATGAATTGATCCATCACCACCTCATTCCTCATATGCACATAATTAGTACAAACATGATGAATGGGGTCATCCCACCAAAACTATGGGATCCTATTGATGCCTGCAATCAGATCTTTTTTAGTGTTGCAAATGTTTTCCCATTTGTGTTGTTATTTGCTTATATATCAGGGGGGGTCCCTGCATGATTAGCAATGGTGCTTTATTTTTTTTTAATTTTGGACTGCAATTTAGATGCGCCCAGTGTTGCAAATGCATGGCAGCACTAGTTGCAATCTGTTGATGAGCAGGAGCAGTACCCTCGAGAGGCCATTGGGGCTAGGTCCCAGATTAGGTGAAGGCCAGCTGATTCCCATTCAGATTTTCTGATGGTTAGTCCCTTGCCCCCGTTATTGGTGCTAATCTTATTTTAAGCACCTTTTTTAAATAACATTGCAACTACCATATACATAGTAGCAATTAGTTTAGTTTTTCTATTGCAACCAGCCTATGGCACGCGTTGCAATTTGAGTTAATTCCACTGACCAGGCCAACACAATGATGAAGATTTACTTATTTCGAACACATGATTTGGCCCATATTTTTCTGTGTTATTCGGTCCTTGACGTTTGGAGATGTGGAGCCAATAAATAAGCATAAAACACCACATTGTTGTGAATAATCAGTTATTCAGTATATGTCTATTTTTATGGACACTTTCCGTGTTGAACTTGTTCTACAATTGCAGATCTTCCTTTTGTTCTTTTTTCTAAACATAACCCTTCAACAATTATTCTGATAATGTTTGTTTATTTCTACATCACATGTGCATCTGCATTTCCAAAATCTGCTTCAGACCATGGGTTGGTTGTAGCGAATGGGACCTATGCACTTACTATTGCTGGCAACTGTGTGCAGCGCAGCTGTGGACCAGGCAGTCTCAAGTAAGTGGAATTAATACTATTTCGTTCTTTTTTCAGATGATCGTAGTTGTACTGCTGGATTTAACTTTTGTATCACTATCCCTGTTTTCTGTTCTATCAGTTTATATTGCACACCTGCTTCATTATCAGGATCATGCCCAAGCATGCAGTGTCCTAACAGCAATGTGATGCTTGGCAATGTGAGCACCCATCCAACCAGTGCAGGATGCAATGTCTCTTCTTGCAGCTACGAGGGTTTCGTTAATGGGACCATTACTACTTCGTAAGCAGCGTTTTGCCTAAAGTTTTCCATGTTATTCTATCTGCTAGTATCAAATTTACAGCTTCCTTTTTCTTCACAGGTTAACTGTGGGTCTCCAACCCAGATGCCCGGGTAATTATTGTTATTGTCTCTGCATTTTCGCAATCCATTTCCTGTAAATACCAATCACTACTAGCTACCTTGTGTGATGGCAACAACAATGACACTTGGATTGTAGGAGAGATGTCCTTATGTGAAAGAATTGAGTGCAGAAGTGGAGGTCAAGGGGTGACGAAGACAACCGCTTTTGCATATTCTATTTAGCCTACCATCATTAATTTTTGTTCCCTCGACTATATTTGATGGAACATTAGCTATATACATGTTGCAATTCTGTTGTACTTGTGATGGCAACTCATACTACAATCAAGTTGCAATTAGATAGTTAATTTTCCCCCACCAAATATACTCTTCATGGATCTCATTTTGTTAAGTACATTTTTTGTAACAATCTGACGCAAACCGATTTGGATTTGGTGCAACGGTTCACAAGATATTGCATTTTTCATTCTGAATCAAAAAAAGATTCCCTAGTAGTGGGTGCGGGAGGCGCGCAGCCTGCTACTGAGGTTGCAAAATCTAAGTTGCATGGGCACAATACCATGTTGCAACCAACCAGCATCCTGTGTTGCAATTAGCGCCTGTAACGATCAGGTGGAGGTGCACGGCCCACGGCAGGACCAATCAATCATTACCTGGAGGCGCATGGCCCATGTGCGGGAGACAAGTGGGCTGAACCGGTGGGGTGGGTGGGAGGCGTGGGATGCTTCAGGTAGGGTCTGTGCATTTCGTATATAAATTGCACGTTGTTGCATTTTAGCCTCACCGTATATATATGTATGTATATATATATATGAGAAAAAGAAAAAAATATGAGTATGTATGATATAAAAATAAGTGAACTCCCCGGTTCTCTAAAGTGCATTAGGAATTTCAAAAGTTTCAAGATCTAAAAGATCCAAACTCATTTTCCCAACCATGTGCAATCTGATAACGAGAACTTCCTTTGTGCCTCGGGATCACTCTTTGCCATTTGCACATGTCCACCTATCTCAAGTGTGTGTATTTTTCTCTCCCCCTCCTTGATATAACATTATTTTCCAATGACCTTTTTGACGAGTCTCGGTAAGACCATGAGAAGCTTGTCTTGTTTTGACAACATCTCATTTATAATATCTTGGTAGGATTAAACTTTCCCAAAAAGCTCCATATAAAGCCTACCACATATATGAGAGGGAAAGGAGTAGAATAAATAGGCTTGAGAGACGAGACGAGATGAGAGTTCATGAGCAAGATGCAAGGTGGTCTAAATTTTTGAACTTGGTTTAGCTCTTTTTCATCTCATTCTTTATTTCAAAATTTCTGAGATCTATTTGAATTTTGGGAGGATGTTAGTACTTATGGGATAAGCTTAATTAATAATCTACCCTCCGTAGGGATGAAGGCTAGTACATTATGAAACTTTAACTAAAACTTTTGAGAGCATTATGTTTTCTCGTGTATGATCAAGTGCAGGGTTTAAGCAATGAAGGGCAACGATGATATCCATCGAAGGCTTACTCGAGGACGAGCAAGGTTTAAGCATGGGGGAGATGTTGACGGTGAATTTCCGTCAACCTAGCCATGAGTTTACCTTCAGTGTTGGCATGAATTTTATATCTTATCCATTGGTACTAACCCCCTTGGTATAACAAGTTCGTTCGTGCATGTCGGTTTTGGAGTGTAATGTTTATGCAGGAAATTAGCATTGAAAGCAAGACTTCCGGGTTAAGTTCATCAAGCACCTCGTGACAAGACCTCGAAGCCCGGTACAAGTCAAGCAATGAAGTGAACATGACTCCAAGAAGCCCAAGGACCAACCCGCGAAGACGGAAAACTCTGAGGACCCGGACGGAAAATGCTGAATCTTGCGGGACAAGGAGCTTCATCTAAACCGCGGAGAAACTGACATCAAGGGCCCACATGCAAAAGGGAGAATACTCAAGAAGGCTCGGGAAGCATCACCAGCGAGGGAGGCCACGGACTGGGCCAAAGTGGGCCCAGGCCGGCCGGCCCAGGCCGGTCGGCCCAACCCATTTCGGGGCCCAGTCGTGCCCCCCTTTGACCTAGCCGCCATTCGGACTAGTTATAGCCCCGAGGCCAAGAGCCACGCATCAACTCATTCGTCATTCGCCGCCGAGGAGCAGAGAAGAGAGGGACACCATTCCGGAGAGGAGAGGGTCGAGCTAGTTGTCTAGGGTCTCCCTAGCCGGCGTGGGAACCTTGCAAGGAAGTCCACGTCGGAGTTCCAGGAGTTAGAAGCAAGATCAAGGTAGGATCCCGGTGGTGATCTTGTTCATGTATCATGTATCATGTTGAATTATCAAGTTGCAATCCGATTTCTAGCGATCGAGTGTTCCTCCTACGATTTTGATTTCAATCGGCTTTTCGTATCTTAAGATCTATTCTCGAGATAGATCATAGAGCGTGTTCTTGTAGCCGTGGTGGCTAGAGGTGCATGCCTGACCTTCCGGGAGATTCACTAGTAGAAATGTTCACATCCATGACAAAACACTTTCGTCACGGAACAAGCTAAATTCGTCATAGAAAACCTTCTATGACGAATTTACGACGATTTTGAGATCGTCATATAGAAAGCGCGTCACATTTGTCGCACCGTGACGAATCGGCCATTTTCATCACAGAACTGCTCCTTTTCAGTGACGGACACATTTTCGTCATGTAACCGCTTGTCTTCTATGTCTAAGGACTTTCGTCACTGATTTCGTCATGGAAGTGACTTCCATGTGGCGCCGTGCATGCTGGCAGCTGACGTGGCTCGGTGCCACGCTGGCTGCTGACGTGGCTCGGTGCCACGCTGTCTGCGGACGTGGCTGCGTTCCACGCTGGACGATGACGTGGCGACGTCCACCCGGACAATGACGTGGCGTTATCTGGTTGGTCCACGTGGTGTGATTTGATTGGTCCACGTGTCGATATCTGGTTGGTCCAAGCGGCGTGATCTGGTTGGTCCACGTGGCTTTATCTGGTTGGTCCACGTGGTGTGAGTTGATTGGTCCACATGTCGTTATCTGGTTGGTCCACGCGGCGTGATCTGGTTGGTCCACGTGGCGTGATCTAGTTGGTCCACGTGGCGTTATCTGATTGGTCCACGTATCGTTATCTGGTTGGCCCACGTGTCGCCTTCTTATTGGTCCACGTGTCACCTTCTTATTGGTCCACGTGGGTTTCTAGGAATACGACATGTTACCGTTTATGGTGACTACACGTGGGTGCTTCTTGTGGTGCCACGTGTCCATTTTTTATTGGGACACGTTTCCACTTGTGATTGCACCACGTGGCTACTTCTGGATGCACAACACATGTTCATAGGTACATTCCCACCATTGTGGACGCATTCAGACACAGTTACATTCCCACATCTGGATGCACAACACATGTTCAGACACAGTTACCACCATATTCTGGACACATAACTTTTCTTACATCACAAGTTCATAAGCTGTTCATCATCACACAGCACAAGTTCATCATGACATCATAACACAAGTTCATCATGACATCACA
Organism: Cenchrus fungigraminus; assembly: GCA_036936925.1. NCBI lineage: Eukaryota > Viridiplantae > Streptophyta > Magnoliopsida > Poales > Poaceae > Cenchrus > Cenchrus fungigraminus. The sequence continues at coordinate 25,728,679 of CM072768.1, forward strand.
AACGGCAAAAGACAACAGCAACTTGACTAAGTTCCAACAACTTTCAAGATGATCAAGATGAGGGACCGGGTAAGTTACCACCACAGCTGAACTGCAGAAGACGCTTAAGCAATAGATTGTTCTCCTCCACCGCCTTCTTGTTCTCCTCCATCGCCTTCTTGTACTCTTGCAGCTCCATTTGGGTCCTCTGAAGGGCTTCCTCTGTGTTCTGAAAATTCTCCTTCAGCACATTCACTTCATCTTGGAGAAGTGTGGACGCTTGTTTTTCAGCCGTGAGTTGTTCCTGCAGTGCCCTTTCTTTCATTGTAGGTGGTTTTGTTGGGCTTGTCGGCTGCAGACCAATATTCTTCAAGAAGATGTTGCAGCTATTCTTAGGGAGGACTTTGGAGACAACCTGTGCACTTGATAGTGCAATACCTTCAGCAGGAGGCTGATCCTTCAAAGCTTCCATGTTAGCCTGCCATAATCCAAAGAGTTGTCAAGAACCTAGTTAAACTTGGTAAATTTCAGAATGTTGACTTAAGAGACATTTTTATTAATCTTATTTGGTTAATTCAATGTATGTAGCAGTAGAGACACAGTGCAAACAATTAAATTCAATGTATGTATGTAGCAGTACAGAAGTTAACCAACTTCAATGTATTTCAGAATGTACGTAGCAGTTTAACCTAGTTAAAGCATGTATCATGTAACCTACCACACTCCCTGTTAAGCAAACAATTATTGCAATTGATAAATTGTAACACCAATACAACTAGGATCTAGAGAGCAAATTTATGCACACAATAACATACAGCTAGAGAACTAATAAGCAACCATGGTTGCCCCACTCGATCAATGATCCAGAGAGCTCAAACAGAGAGCTGAGAGACAGGCTGACAACACTACTAGCAGACCACAGTTCACTTTCAAGTTGCAAACTATTTAGAAAACACTCTAGCCACCTCAGCATAATGAAAACTATGGACATTTCAACTTTTCAAGCCATCTCAGTTTCCACACTAAGACAGTTTCAATAAGAGATACATAGGAAGATGCTGGGAAAGTATATAGTGATATTAAACTTACAATTGCTTCTTTTGTAGTGTCAGTCACTCCTTTCTTGCGGCTGGTATGACATACTTTGAAGATCTCCACCGCATCAAGCTCTCCATCAACAACAGCTTCTTGTTCTCCATCAGCGGCAGCTTCTTGTACTCCATCAGCGGCAGCTTCTTGTACTCCAGTAGCATTTTCTTGATTTGCCCGTACTGTAGCCATTTTCATTTGCCTCTGTTTGGCATGAGAAGCACATAGTCAAAATTAGTTGACTTCCGCACATAGCAGTGGAGTAAAAAAGTAACAATACAAACAGTGCCCTATTACATATGCATGGAGCTGTGCAACATAGCATCGAGCTCCCATCGCTTGGTGAAACACAACTTTGCCATGGTTTATCTTGTTCTTTTCAGTTGTTCGCTGCAACAAGTGATACAAATTATAATTAGATCAAAATTATTGGACCTACTGGACTGAAGCGTGAGAAATTTATGTAGCATCACTTGTGGGGCCAACCAGATAAATGACATAGCTCAAGAATTATAAATGATGTCTGAACAGCAGCTAGAAGAAACATGCCTTTTATTTAAATAGGGTAAAATATGAAAGCAATCAACTAACCATTAAGTCCATAAGAGAATAGACTAGTTCAAATAAATCAGAGAATTTTCACAGATCACAGCCTTACACATTTACTTCAATAAAATCATGCATTCATGCTTCATGTGTACTCAAGTCAAATAAATGGTTTGTTCTCAACTTTTCATGATCACTACTGTCAGAAGCTGAAGCAAATAAATTGAGGGTACTACAGCTTGTTAAATCAAACCAGAAGCTAAGCAAATAACGTTTAACTGCTACCATCACAAATGATGTCCACCAGTAACAATAATACAAGTAAATTTTATTCCCATCTAACTTACAATGATGTCAAACAGCAAGCAAAGATCTCACCAACTAAGCTATGCAGAATAAACTAAGACTTCACTCAGGTTCCTAATACTAGAAAATTCCAAATATTCAGAAATTTCAGATTCACATACATGATGTAATTCCATATTCACATAAACTAGACAACAGCAGTCAATGATTAATTTACATGGCAACAATAGGTAGCTGTGGAGTTCAGCAGATAGGACATACCATGTTTTTTGGATCTGACCATTTCTGAACTAGTTCATTCCACTGTGCATCAGTCATATACGATACAGGAGAGGTGGTTCTGATCTGGTCAATTGGAATGCCCGTGAAGTAGGTTTTCTTCAACATGTAGCGCCTCTGCTTTACAGTGGACTGGAGAACATTATAGCAAGCATCCTTAGTTGGCTGTTGGTTGAAGTCAATGGCCAGCCTTCCCTGAAAATTATTGATATAGATCATTCTCACAGTTAGCTAGAATTCTCTTATACACCTGAAAATAGCGAATAAATTTTGAAAAAGGGAGAGGTGCAGACATAGTATAGAGGAACTTACACTTAACCGTCCAACAAAGCCATCTAGAAGGTTTTGATCTTTTTTGTACTGTTTCCAATGGGTTAGGACAGGAACAGAATCCCTAACAATGACACCAGCCTCAGAAGTGAATTTCGCAGCTTGCACAGGGTCAAGTGGCCTTTTGCACCCATCAGCAACTGAAATGGGCAGCTTCTTCTTCATTGCCCTTGTCATCCTATCAAGTAAGATACCCCTTGTTGGTGGCCTAGGCCTTCTTGGAGATGTTTGGGCAGGCACTACAAAATAACAAGAAGTTCAGAATGTTAGTACTCAAATATTGGTAGTGGATATAAATTGCAGAATTTAAATGCAAAAGACATTTACCTTCCAGACCCATTTGCGTCTGTTCTGAATGGTGTTCATCTTCTTGAACCTCATGGTGCTCCTCATTTTCTCCACCAAGACCATCATTGTCATAATGTTGATTGTAGGACCAGTCATTCACGTACTCTCTTTGACTGTACTGATCATTGTCATCTTCTTCTACTCCAGTAGGCAAATCTTGCTGAACTTGATCAGATTCAGTTTGCTGCTGCCTTGTGGAGGAGGATCGTGTGTTGACACCACGAGGTCTCTCATTAGAAGTAGCTTGCCTGGCTCTCTTAGCTTGTGTTGCTCCATCAAGTACATCTTCTGCAGGTCTCTCATTTGGAGCAGTAGGCCTCACTCGCTTACTTGATCTTGCACCTCCCGGCGGCATTTCTTCTGTACGTCTTAGCTGCCTTAAGATGGTCTTTCGCAGTTGTTTTCTATGAGGAGCCTACAGTAGGAGAAAAACATGTGAATGAATTGGTAAACCATGTAAAATAAGCAAGTGCTACTATAGTACACCATGCAATTGTGCATTCCATCCCTAGGTACCTCAATCACCATAAGGGGAACAGGCTCCTCGTCTAATGCTGCATCATCATCAGTTTCTCCCTGAACCTGCTCCTCAGCTTCAGGGAGATACTCCGAATCATCTGTACCTTCAGCACGTCTACCCCGTACCCCTTTCCTATAGCCCCTTGAAGGGGCTGATTCATTTTGAAATGCATTTGCAGCTGATGGGATGCCAAGTTCTTCAAATCTCCTTTTAATATCTGCTATATTGTTATTCCGCTGCCTCTCATACTCACATGTTGAAGTTTCTTAAACATGAAATCACATAGGGCAGGTTAGGATGTTGAAATGATGGAAATTCTAATTGCTAACACCTCCTAACAACAAAGTGATAGATCTCTCATGCAATTAAAGTGATAGATCACAGCAAATCAGACCTCTCATGCAATTAAAGTGATAGATCACAACAAATCAGACCTCTCATGCAATTAAACTGATACATGTGCCTAAATATAGAAAAGTTGGATACAGATATCAAATGAAACCGTAGCTGCTAATCATATCTATCAACCATAGCTGGCAAGTTTGGCACCTAACCAAAACATAAAATCTGATGCTGGACAATAAAATAAGGGAACAATGTGGAAATTGCAAAGAAGAGTCATGCCTTAATCACTATTTCATTATATCTTATAACTTCAAGATCTGAAAGTACTGTTGGGTTGATAAGATATTACTGCAGGCCTATGTTACTTTGGAACCAGCATGACATTGTCAAATAGACTTTAATTTTAAAATCTATAATGATTTAAATAAGTGTAAGTTATAGAAGCCAAATCTAGGTAGTTTACAACTGTGCTCAAATGTTAGAAACACAAACTTAGCTCCAGTCATAAGTTAAGTCAATCGCACTCACAAATAGTTCCAGAGAAGCACAAATAACTCCCTTCATTCTTAAATATATCCTAGAAGCATGCTACTTCTTGATGTATGTTTTAACAAGCCACACCCAGAAGGCAATAACACCAGCCATGAGGAAAACGTCATGTACAACGTCATGTACATGTACACCACCGAAACCAGTGAGATGTACACTCCCCAAAACATGATGACAAACCCAAACAGAGTGTGGTACACCTAAATCCACCTCGAGCTCGAAACCCTAATCCACCTCGAGCTCGAAACCCTAATCCACGCATCTCAATCCTAAACATTTATCACGGATGTACTAGAGCAGAGAAATTCTAGTGACCTCGAGCTCAAACCCTAATCCACGCGTCGATGTTGTAGGGATTTGGCTTACCTGATACAACACTGCGTCTAGTTGTTACCATACTTTGTCGATGTGGTAGCGGGATCAAGGCGGCGTCGACGTCGAGGAAGCAGATCTGGGTCCTGACGGCGAGGAAGCAGAGTCGTCGAGGAAGCAAAGTCACCGAGGAAGCAGATCTGGGTCCCAGTGTTGCCGGCGAGGAAGCAGAGTCGTCGAGGAAGCAGAGTCGCCGGGGCGTCGTGCGTCGTCGAGATGCGGAGTCGGCCGGGGCGTCGTGCGCCGTCGAGGTGCGGACCCGGCCGGGGCGTCGTGCGTCATCGGGGTGCGGACCTGGCCGGGGTGTCGTGCGCCGTCGAGGGGTGGACCCGACCGGGGGGTCGTCGAAGAGGCACCCATGGCGGCGGCTAGGATTTCAGATGGAGATGAGGAGAGGGAGAGGCCGAGAGGAGAGGGGGAGAATGAGTGGGTAGGTGGGATTTTGGGGATTTCACATCCCGCACCCGCGCTGTGCGCCCGCGGTGGGTCAATGACGTTCACGAACTTGCCACTGGGTCAATGGGTGTGGGTCCCAACTTCCTTGGGCCCACACGTCAGCCATTGAAGGGTAGAGACTAAATGTTTCACGTCGCACGGTGGTGGGTGGGTGTTCACGTCTCACTGACAGGTGGGCGGGCTGAGCGGGGGTGGGTGGGCTGTCGAGAGGGACAGACAGGTGGGCCTAGTTTTGAGATGAGATTGGAATTGTATGATGTTTGACTTTCAACAAATCCATATTTAAAATGTACTTGAATGAAGAACAGACTAAAACGAAACTTGTAGAAATTGATTTTAGAAAAAGTTAGAAAAAAGAATCAACTAATTTGGAGTTCGTATGAGGAAGAAAAATGGTTTACAAGTTTTATCCGAAGATTAAAAACAGAAATTTACACTTGCTATGAACTAGGATGAACAATTGTGGTTTCTCTTTTTAATCTTTGACTAAAACTTGTAACTAGTTTTTATGCCTCATACTAACTCCAAATTGGTTGATTCTTTTTTCCAAAATTTTCTAAAATCGAACTCTATCTAGATAATGTGTTTGTTTTTGTCACTTGTGCTGTGATGAAGTCTTAACAATTCAAGATTTGAAATGTTTTTCAAAGTGGCGATTGTAGACCACATTTTGAAACCCGGAATGATTTAAGGTGAAGAAGTGATGAATACCAAAGTTTTAAGACTCATCAATATCTACAAACTTATGGCTAATTCAAATGTAAATAATGATTTTGGTAACAGTTTATTAGGGATAATTCAAACTTACATCTCGAATTTACAGTATAATAATTCAAATTATATCATAAAATGCTCCGATGGTTCTACGAATTGACGTGGTAACATAATTTGGGTCCATAAACTTGTCATAAAAATTTCAAATGATTTCAATAATAGCGGAACGCACGTTGTTTGTAAACGGATACATGTCTTACATAGTTTCATGAAATGTTACTTGAACATTCAAGTGCATCATACCTTTCTAAAATTTCGAATTCACATGCACTTCAAACTTGACCGTAAGGTTGTGTTTAGTTCTCACGGTCCACGGTGTTATACCGGACTCCATTGACAATGCAAGCTGCAGCAAACCTCACTCGGAGATCAGGACCACAAGAAAGAGCAAATAATCCTTCAGTAACCTCTTCTGGATGATCATTGCGCTTCTTCGCAATCTGGGGTTCAAACAAAAAATACAAGGTTACCAATACAACATACATGGAGCCAATTGGTGACTACTAGTGCAGGACACTTACATGGCTCCTAAACCATCTAGGAAATGCCTTTTCAAGCCTCTTCTCAATATCATGTGACCCTTCTGTCAATAACTCTTCCCTGCATATGCTGTCACAAAAAAAACAAGAAAAAATAAGGGAATCTTGACTTGAAATTCAGGAGATCATAATCTTGCAAATAAAAAAGATACTTACTCCAAATATGGTGCAACTTCTTCACAATTGTTTAGAACATACCAAACCAGCTTATCCATCATCTCATCATCAATGTATTGTCTCCTGTCCACTCCTGTGATTTTGACACCATGCATAAAGACTGAGGTGTCACTAACTAATGACCAATCACCTACATCCTGGTTGAACTTGGTGTCAACATCCCGCATATACCTCGAACAAAATGTCAAGTTGTCACTTGCAACATAGGCCTCCGCAATTGATCCTTCCGGCCTAGCCATGTTCCTCACAAAATTCTTGAAAGTACCCAATCGCCTCTCTATTGGGTACATCCATCCATACTGAACAGGCCCTCTAAGCAATGCCTGATCAGGTAGATGCACAGCCAGGTGCACCATGACATCAAAAAAGGCCGGGGGGAATATTTTCTCAAGTTTGCAAAGGATGACTGGGATTTTGAGCTTTAATCTTTTCACCACATCTATCCTTAGATTTCTACTGCACAATTCTCTGAAGAAGTTTCCGAGTTCTGTAATTACTTCATACACATCTTTCCTTACCAATCCTCTTAAGGCAGCAGGTATGACCCTTTGCAGTAGTACATGGCAACAATGTGTTTTCAGCCGGCCCTGCAACTTGGTACCATCTACACTTATGAATCTGCCTAGGTTGGCGGCAAACCCATCCGGAAACTTCACACCTTTGAGGCATTTCCAAAATTTAACTTTATTTTCCTTGCTCAAGACATAGGGGGCATCTGGCTTCACAACTGAGTTGCCATCCTGGTGCAAGTGCAGATCATGTCTAATGCCCATATCTTGCAAATCCAACCTTGCATTATCGGTGTCTTTGGTCTTGCCCTGAATTTCTAGTAATGTGCCGAGGATGTTTTCACAGATGTTCTTTTCTATGTGCATAACATCAAGATTGTATGGCAGCAGCAAATCTTTCCAATATGGTAGCATCCACAACAAAGCTTTGCGACTAAAAATTTTGGGCCCGCTATCCTCCCCACGCTTCCTTTTCCTGGGTGGAGGTGCTGGATGCTTTCCTGGCCTCACATCTTTCACTTTCTCCAGCTGCTCAAGGAGCTCTTTAGTACTAAACTTACCCGGCGCATCCCTCATTTCAGGGCGGCCATCAAAAGCCAAGCTTCTCCACCAAGCATGATCCTTTGGAAGAAAATGGCGATGGCCAAGGTACCCAATTTTGCCCCTCAGTGCACGTGATAGAGGATTTTTGTCACAGTGGCTACAAGCATAATAGCCTTTAGTGGTTCGCCCCGACAAGGTGCTCAACGCCGGATAATCGTGTATGCACCACAACATAGCGGCATGGAGATCAAACTTCTTACCACTCAGGGCATCATAAGTGCTTACTCCACCCCAGAGTTCAAGCAGTTCTTCTACTAGAGGCTCCAAATACAAATCAAAATCTTTTCCAGGACATGATGGACCAGGGATGAGCAAAGACATAAAGCAGTTTGCTGCATTGACACATTCCCATGGTGGCAGGTTCAGAGGTGTCACAAGCACGGGCCACATACTATATTGAGTGCTCATGTTGCCAAATGGGTTGAAACCATTTGTAGCTAAGGCAAGCCTCAAGTTCCTCGGATCCTTTGCAAAATCTTTGAACTTCTTATCAAACTCCTTCCAAGCCCTCCCATCAGCTGGATGGCTCATTACATTCTTGACTGGCCTCCTAACCTTCTTGTGCCATTGGGTCTCCTCAGCTGTTTGTTTCATTGCAAACATCCTCTTCAGCCTTTTTATAAGTGGAAAGTGCCTCAAGACCTTATGAGGAACCCGTCTTTTTCCATCATCGTCTTCCCATCTAGATTCATCACAAATTGGGCACGCTTCAAGCTTGGAATAATCCCTGTCAAACAATGTGGACTTTCGAAATAGCACACAGTTGTTCTTGCACACATGGATTGAGTCATATGCAAGGCCCAGTTCACCAAGATACTTCTTTGCCTCATCATAAGAACTTGGAAATTCACACTGAGGGAATCCCTCGGACAATAACTTCATGAAGGCACTAAATGCTGTACCGCCAACTCGATAGCGAGACTTGATATAAAGAAGTCTCACTAGAAAGGAGAATCTGGAGTGCTCTGATCCTGGGCACAGTTGCCGCTTGGCATCAGCAAGAACTTTGATAAATCTTGGATTCCCTCCATCTGCCTCTAATGATGTGTACAAATCTGCCAGCATCTCTGTGACTCTGTGATCATCATCTCGGTCATCATCTTGGCCATCACTCTGGTCATCCTCACCCAAATTTATCCCTTCATCATAATCATATCTATCATGGTGCACCTCCTCCTCTCTGGACTCAATAATTTCAGCACCTAGAGACTCCCCATGATGAATCCAGCGAGTGTAAGCAGGTGACATTCCAAATATGTGTATATGGTCATTCACTTCTTGCTGATGCCGTGAAACTTGATTAACACATCTGCGGCATGAACATTTTATCTTGCTGTCTTCAGGGTATTTTCCTCTAACAAATTCCATATGAATGCTTCCACTCCGTCCATGTAGGCAGGTGTGAATGGTTTCAAATGAACCCAACTTCGATCCATCTATTTTAGCATACATGTGGAAATTCAGAAAACAGCAACACAAGTAGACTTTGAGAAAAACAGTAATATAACTAGTTCCTGGCTTCCTGCTAACTAGTTCTGCTAACAAAATGTGCTGAATCTCTACAATTTCTTCCTGCTAACTAGTTCATTTGAAACCATGAGAAGCATTCCAGTACCCAGAAACACAAATCAGCAAGCAATGAAACCTAACTAGATCTGAACTAACCTGAACTCGATGCTGCAGGGACGCCATTGTGGGACCGAGGGGACGCCGTCACCTTGCTACCGTCGGGACGCCGTGCACCGGGGACACCGCCACGCAGCAACCGTAGTCCGCCCGCCGGGGACGCCGCCGTCTGCTCGCAGCGGATGCCGCCACACAGCAGCCTCCATCCGCCCGCCGGGGACGCCCACCATGCAGCGGCCGCAGCCATCCGCCGGGGACGCCGCAGCCGTCGCGGACGCCGGGGACGCTGCAGCCGCCGGGGACGCCGCAGCCGTCGCGGACAAGTGTTTCTTTGTCGGGGTTGTTTCTGTGTGGCATTCATGTTTGTTCGACATGGGAATTCATGTTTTCTTGTTAAATAAATAAGTATGTACTCCTTCAACAGATGTCGTTGAGTGGTGCAGTGGTAAGAGTTCAACTCAGGTTGCGTCCGGTCTCCGGTTCGAAACCTGACAGGGGCACTATTTTTTGTTGATTTAAAACCTGGGCCGTGTGCGAAATAAAAACTTGGGCCGTGCGCAGCTGGGTCGTGTGCAGTGGTAAGAAAGGCCGGCCTGTGTCCTCTCCGAGTGCAGTGCTAAAAGGCCGGCCCACGTAGCGCCGTTGACGTGGACAGCCACGTGGGCGTGCGACTGGGCCCACGTTGCCACCTGGCAGCGGGGTACAATGCGCGGTGGGACCGCAGTGGTGGGGTCCAGGGTAGTGGGCCCACGTTGCCACGTGGCAGTGGGGTACACTGCGCTGTGGGACCGCTGTGGTGGGGTCCACGTTGACGTGGACAGCCACGTGGTCGTGCGGTGCCCACCGAATCTGACCAGTGGGACCAGGGGCGGTGGGCCCACGTTGCCACGTGGTAGTGGTACCACTGCCCGGTGGGACCGCTGTGGTGGGGTCCACATTGACGTGGACAGCCACGTGGGCCTGCGACTGGGGCCACTCCGTGTTATTCTTTTTCAAGTTGTTTTGTGACGATAACGTTGTTGTTCCGTGACGTCCATTTGAATTCGTCATTGGTTCCTCACAGGTACAACAGGAATGATTCATCTGTGACAAAACATGTTCGTTGTTCAGTGACCATCCTCTGAGTTTCGTCATTATTTTGAGTGGCTTGGCACCGTCACTCGTTATCTGTGATGAAGTTACAAAATTCGTCACGGTAGATATCACTTCCATGACGAATAAATGAAACGTCACTACCAAATCATCATAGATATTAACATTTCTACTAGTGATTTCAACTTGTAAATTGGACTCACCCTAGGCTAACCCGCACGAATAGGGGTGCGTTGTGACAGAACGGTGGCTCCAAAAGGCGGGCGTTTTCAGAGTCGGACGGGAAATCGTGATTTAAAGATGCTTTTTATGAGATTCAACTTGGTTACTTCTTCTTTGCTCGGAACTTCAACAAAAGCTTGATCCAATCTCTCTAGATTGGTTTTATCTATCCCTCTCTACCTCTTGCTACCTCCGGTTTTCATAGATTAGATTCGTTTCTTTTGATGTTCTTTAGATTAGATGCATAAGTTTCCCCTTTGAAGATCTAAGTGTTCTCGGCTTTAATAGATAGGATCTTGCGTCACACTTTTGTTCCACGGATTCGATACCTTGGGTTCACACTTGAGGGAAGAAGGGTCCCTTGACTACAACGGAGGACTTGTCCGCTTGCAAGTCCAAACGAAGTTGGATACGCATATACACCGTCAACAGGGATCACAAACATCACCATCACAGTATAAAAAGCCCAAAAAATGAGAAAAAAGATTCATAAAGATACACATCAATCGTCATCTTTAATCTTTATCTTCGGGATGGTGAGAGGAACTTGCCGTCGACAGCCTCACGCACTCGGCCCCGCACTTGCCGACCTCACGGCCATGCAAACCAGGCCCGCCTCCTGCGCGACTGCGCCCGGCGGCAGGCCTCGTGTCGGGAGGCTGTAAGCCCTACACCGGTGGGAGCCTTTCCGCCCCTGGAGAAGCAAAACGAGAGAGAGAGAGGGAGAGAGAGAGAGAGACGGTGAGAGAGAGGAAAAGATTAGACATGCAATGTGTGAAGAGGAAGAGAAGAGATTGGGTGGGGAAGAATTTCTATGTGTTGGACGATGGATGGCGGTGGGGTGGAGAGATACATTAGTACCGGGAAAAAACACCCCGTATTAATGTGGAACATTTTGTACTGGGATGTGACTAGCCCCAGTACTAATGTCCTCAAGCCACATTAATACCGGGGCTAGCCTCCACCTGGTACTAATGTGCCCTCACGGGGAGCATGTCGGGGGCCTCCCGTCCCACCCGATACTAATACGTCCATTAGTACTGGGTGCAAAAATACCCGATACTAATGTGTTTTTTTGGTCTAGGACAAATGCTCAATTCTCTAGTAGTGTGTAGGTCCCTGGAATAAAGAGCAAGATCATGTTTTTTTCCGAAGAGAGAACATATTTAAATATTCTAGCCTCTCCATAAGACTATGCGTACAGTTATTTTTTTACAAACATGTATGTCCCACAAAGAACAAAAAGGTAGGTCTCTGGAACAATCTCAAATATCACGTAAGAGCAAGATTACTGCCTGTAGTAAACGCTTGTCCCCTCTCGGCCAAGGTTTGCGGGAAATGTCGTCAGGAACGCCGATCTGAGACAACAGCGATAAATATGATCAAATTCATGTTGGTAGATCAAAGCGTGTGACGAGACCGTCCCTGGCAACGAAGAGGATCGGGAACTTCCTATTCGGAAGAACTGGAGGCGGAGTAGGCTGCTGAGGACGAAGATGCGCAGCAGCCACACCTCCCACCACCGCTCTGCCTCGCGAAACCCATCGTGTGGTGGCTGCCTCCCCTCGCATTACCCCTCCAGTCAGGTCCATCACCACATACGACCTTTTCCTAATAATTCGTATTAGGCTGTTTGTTAGGCTAATCACTCGTGTTCACATGCCCTGTTTTTGTTTAATATACAAGTGGCTGTGACAAAAAAGAAAGACGTACTCTTGCAGGTCTTCACCCAGAACTACCTATTCTAAGCTTCGGTTTCAACTTATGGCAGTTGGATCCATGCATGTTGCGTTCACAAGCCTGTTGCATTACAAAATTTCCTCTGTTTGTTGTATGGACCTGGTTTTGTATAACTTATGCTCTTTTAAGTATGGTCCTAAACTAAATAAGAACTGCCAATTTGCACTATCGTTCGGCAGGAGATAAGCTGAAGTCAAGGAGGATTAATCTAACGCAGACATCACTACCGGAAAACTCAACGTTGCCGTGATCCCAGTGTTTTGCCGTGAGTTTTTTGTCGGACTCACGGCAAAATAGCTTTTTGCTGTCAACGCTCACGGCAAAAAGAAGTTTGCCGAGAGCGGCTCACGGAAAACTGCATGTTTGCCGAGAGCGGCTCACGGCAAACTGCATGTTTGCCGTGAGCCTTTTGTGGCCGACGGCAAAATGCTATTTTACCGAGAGTGGCTCACGGCAAAGAATTCTTTAGGCCTTCTTTCTAGCTGACGGGAAAATGTTCTTTGCCGTAAATTAAAATCAAATTTTGAAGTAGTGAATTAATTCAAATAAAAAAAATCAATTACAAAGTTCCATTACTTCTCAAGATGTATAACTTTTATTAGAAAAATTTCTTCATTTGACAAAGTTGTAATAATTTTGTTCACAAAACCCATATCTCTTGTATAGTTTCATGAAACTATAAGAGAGATGTATAAGATTTGTGAAGAATGTTAGTACCGCAATACCGGATGATCAAATGACAAAAATAAAAGTTGTAGGTCTTGAGAATTTATAAAACTTTGTAGTTGAACCATTTCTGATTTGAATTACTTTGGGTAACGAAAAGTACGTTTGAATTTCTCACATTTGAAAATATGAATGCCTTAAATTTGAAATTTAAATTTTGTAAACAACCTCAAATGGAGAAACTCGCAATATGAAAGTGGTGTATCTCAAAAAAATATGAAACTTTGTATTTGTCAACTTTTTCATTTGAAACCATTTGCTATATTTAACTAAATAAATGTATTAGATGTATTTATTTTTAAAAAAGGAGTTTCCGGGCCCCTCCCCCACCACAACCCTAGCGTATAAAAAGCCCCCACCCCCACTCCTCCCTCCTCCCCCAGTCCTCCACCACGCCGCCGCCTGGCTCTCCTCTCCTCTTTCTCTCCCTCCTCGGCTCCACGCCGGCGCTCGTCCTCAGCCGCCCGTCCTCCGCCGGTCCTCCGCCGCCCGTCCTCCGCCGCATCCTCGCCGTCCCCCTCCTCCCCCCTCCGCTCGCCCCTCACCTTGTGGCGAGGAGCAGTGGCAGGGCGAGGAGCGGTGGCGGCCTCTTCCTCCAACTCCAACCGCGGCTGCCCGGCCTCCTCCTCCACGTCTTCCTCACTCCCTCCCTCGGATCCGACGGTCGCGCTGCCTCTCCTCCTCTTCCCTGGCCAGGGATCTACGACGTCGGCAGCAGGATCGACGACGTCGGCGGCGGGATCGACAACGGCGGTGCGGCCTCCTCCTCCAACCGCGGCGCGACCTCCTCCTCCAACCGCGGCGGCGCGGCCTCCTCCTCCAACCGCGGCTGCCCAGCCTCCTCCAAGCTCGGCGGCGCGGCCTCCTCCTCCAACCGCGGCCGCCCGGCCTCCTCCTCCATGCTCGGCGTCCCGTCCTACTCCTCCAAGCGACGCTAGATCCGACGACGACTGCTCCAAGCGACGTGAGATTCGGCGACGACTGCTCCCTCCCCCACGCCGTCGACAACCTTCTTCCCCGGCGCATCCGACCTTCCTCCCTGACGTGGTGGTGGTGGTGGCGCATCTTGAGGATGGCGGCTCCCCGGATCTGGCGCTGTCGGGTGGTGATGCTGGTGGTGGTGGGACGGCGGCGGTGGTGGCCAGCAGTGGGCCCGGCCTTTGGGGATTTTTGATTTTTTTTATTGCTTTCAAAAACTCTTTGCCAAGAGTCTAAAAGCACTCACAACACACCATTGCCGTGAGCCCGAGCTTCGACTCACGGCAAAGGACCAGTTGGCGGCAGAACTTTGCCGTGAGCTCTATGCCGGCAGCTACTCACGGCAACCTCTTTGCCATGAGTAGACCGCTCTTTGCCGTGAGGAACCGGCTCACGGCAACCAGGCTGAATCCGGTAGTGCATGATCTGGCACCGATATGATCGATCTAAATCACGTTGTCTGACAGCGCAATAACTAATTAACAATCATGCATTATCGACTACAATAGTACAGGTGAACTAGCTGTCGTTTAGTTGTGATCATAAAATAATAGGGGTGAGTGTGTGTTGTGAGCGTTTGTACTGTGTAATTTTGAAAATAAGTCACTCACGCACGGCAAACTGCCAAAGGCAACTATCCTCAGCAGCCAACAGCCAGCAGCCAGCAAGAAAGCTAATTGAATTTCCTTGGCTTTACTATTGGTGGATTTTGCTTGGAAGCCGGCTAGCAAGGATAATTTTTCTTGGCGGTTTTCGACCGTCCAAGGCGATTTCGGTTTGGTGTAGTGTCATATCCTCTGGAGCATTCTTTATCTGCTGCACACTCAACCACTGCACTTTGCGTCATCTGAATGTGGCCTAAAGCCTTGCAAAACTACTGGTACACATATGGGTAAAATTTGAAAAGAATCGGCCATACCACTGGAGGAGAAATGAAAAACATTGAAATATATTTCTTTTGTGCCGTCAAGAAATTTGAAATGAAAAAATTTGGAAAAAATAAATTTTGAAATTTGAAATAAAATTTTTCATTTTTGAAATTTGAAAAAAATTGGCCTTAACACAAGAGGGAAATGAAAAAAAATTGATATAAAGAAATCATATATTTCGTTTATGCCACCAAGAAAAAAACTACCAATAATACCCCTATACCACGTATACCACCAATGCATACCACCTTATACCAAATGTCAAACCATGGTGGTATACAATAAATCTCAACCGTCAGATCCTTCCATACTAGTCCTTTCCAACAGTAGTATATGGTCATATGGTCCACCCTATAA
The DNA here is from genome assembly GCA_036936925.1 of Cenchrus fungigraminus. Classification (NCBI taxonomy): domain Eukaryota; kingdom Viridiplantae; phylum Streptophyta; class Magnoliopsida; order Poales; family Poaceae; genus Cenchrus; species Cenchrus fungigraminus. The sequence goes on from CM072768.1 coordinate 25,744,070, forward strand.
GAGCCTAAAATTTTCCTCTAAGTGACGATGTCATGAATCCACGAAATCAACACAAGCGGCAAGCCTCACCGAACTAGGTAGCATGCAGATCTCATATCTTGTCATTTATCTCTTTGTTTCATTTACATTTAACATGATGCATGGATAACCCTGACAGCCGCTTCATTATCCTTTTGTTGAATGATCAATAATTGATTCACATCATGTCGTCCTCGTGTTCGCTTTCGATCGCAATTTCCCCCGTGTACCAATAACCTTCCGCTCGCTCCGGTAAGGCCAGATCCGTTAGTAAATGCGGTGGTCTCTGGACCGTGTGTGCCAAATTCTCCATCCCCATGAACTCCCGGAGGACCCAAACATAGGAAAGGAACTCGCCGCCTGTGCCCAGGGCCTTGGCGTGCAGGTGCCCGCTGCACCTGCCGGCCGAGAAGCAGAGCATCTCCACCCAAACACCACGGATCACTCTCCACATCTTCTCCTTGTCCTCTTTGCCAATCACCTCTATGAGCTCTTGTGCTAGTGACCAAGCTTCTCGAAGGAGACCAGAGCCGGTGAAGCCTTCATTCTTCTTCTCTTCCTGGATTATCTTCCGTACCAATTCGTCTGCATCCTCTGGAGGTTTGTCGTCCTTGAAGATCTTCCTCACCTGGTCATAGGCAATCCAGAAGATCTGGCGCCTAGCGCCGGGCATCAGCATCTCCGGGTTCACCAGCAGCAGGTACACCATGTAATTGGATATCTCCCTGCAGCGACGGTTCTCCTTGCTCCCATCGTCAACGTGGTTGAAGACGCAGAAGTCCGTGGCGAGGTGCCAGACGACGACGCTCTCATCGAAAGGCCGCCACAGGCTCGACGTGAGGTGTTTGTTCCAGTTGCAGAGCTCCCTGTCGAGTGTGCACTGGCCACGACTGTCACTGAACCTGCGATAGGAAACTGCGTCACCCTTTATGTGATCCCTCCACTGTGAGCTGATGTGGTCGTGGATGAGCTCGGTGATGCCGTCAGGGCACGGCGGAGGAGGCCGGCTGCGTGGCGGCGACGCGCACCAGAGCCGGTCCAAGCAGCCCGTGCACCAAAACCTGTCGATGTAGCCCGTGCACCAGAGCCGGTTGAGGTAGCCGTCGCAACCCAGCAAGGACGCCAACCATCTGAGCTTCCTGTGCTTCTTGCCGTGGGCGACGTATCGGAGGAGGTTGCACTGTGCGACCTGGTCCGGCCATGGTGGCTCCGACATCATCCGGCACCGGGCCATGGTGATGGCCGAGATGCACTCCAGTGCGGCGGTGCAGGACAGCAGGACATAGGTGACCTTGAGGTCAGCGTTGTCGTAGGCTCGGCGGCGCATGTTGAAGAGCCTGATGGCGACGATGGTGAGCAGCACCAGGAGTGCCCGGAGCACCGCCCCGGGGTAACCTTTGTAGTTGGTGTAGAGGCGGTTGAACGCCTTGGAGAGACTGGACCGTACTCGCCAATGTGCCTTGTCCCTCTTCTTGGACATGTACTTGAGGTTGGCGAGACGGATGCTGGTCGGGTAGGGGATGTCGACGAAGAAGCGGTAGGGGGTGACTTTGACTCTATGGTCCCGGGCACGCACGAGCCGATCGTTTTGGACGACGCTGCGGTACACCGATGACGCCTCTCGCACGAATTCGTCGAGCGACATGTCCTCCTCCATCTTCGCCTTGTCGTCGTCGTCGTAGTCGTCGTCGATCTTGCAGGTCTTTGAGCCCACGGAAATCGCCATGTTGCTGATGCTGGCCCTCCATAGAGCGAATGGCTTCTCTAGGCATTTGAGGGTCCCTGGAATGAAGAGCAAGATTGCTGCCTCCAGCAAACGCTTGTCCCCTCTCGGCCATGATTTGCGAAAAACGTAGACGGCAACGACGATCTGAGACAACGGTGACAAATATGATCAAATCCATGTTGCTAGATAAAAGCGAGTGACGAGACCTGAGATAAAATTAGCAGTAGTACTAGTACCTGAGATGTTGCAATTAGGAAGTTCCGCTGCCATAGCTCGCTGTCCTGGATGCTGTAGGCGGTCATGCCATCCCGCCCTCCCAGGTGAAGCAGGAGGATGGGCACCCACAATGCCTCTAGACCGGCGGCGCTGCCCGGCGCCATGGACGACGACGCCGAACCCTGCCTCTCGCCGCGGCGGTTGAAGAGGGTGGCGAGGGAGTAGATGGCCAGGGCGTCGCTGCCCTGGTACGCCACCCATGTCAGGAACCAGAACCATGGCGGAGTACGCCGCCTGCGCAGCGCCCCAGCGATGAAGAGGAAGAACTGGAGGAGGAGGCTGCCGAGGACGAGGATGCGCAGCTGCCACGCCTCCCACCACTGCTCTGCCTCAGCGAAACCCATCTTTGGCTGCCTCACCTCACCGGCCTTACCCCATCCACAGTCAGGTCGATCACCACGGCTTCTACTTAATAATTCGTATTAAGGTTTGTCATCAGGCTAATCACTCGTGTTCACATGCCTCGTTTTTGTTTAGTATACAAGTGGCTGTGACAAAAAACAAAGACGTATTCTTGTTGCAGGTCTTCGCCCAGATCTACCTATTAATTCTAAGCTTCGGTGTCAACTAATGCAAGTTGGATCCATGCATGTTGCAAGCTTGTTGCATTACATAATTTCCTGGTTTGTTGTGCATGCTTAGGCTCTTTTAAGTATATGGTGGTCCTAAACTAAACAAGGAACTGCCAATTTGCACTATCGTTCGGGAGGATTAGCTGAAGCCAAAGAGGAACAATATAATCTAATGCAGACATGATCTGGCACCGATAGGATCGAGCTAAATCATGTTTGTCTGACAGCGCAGCAACTAGTTAACTAGCATGCATTATGGACTACAATAGTACCACAAGTGAACTAGCTTTTCTGTCATTTAGGTGTGATCATAAAACAAATAAGTCAGTCACGGCAAACTACCAAGGCAACGAGCCTTGGCAACGACCTTCTTGGCACTCTACTATTGGTGGATTTTGTTTGGCACAGCCGGCTAGCAAGCTTCATTTTTTTCTTGACGGTTTTGTTGCTATCCTTGGTGTTTTTCAGCCGCGCAAGACAATTCCGGTTTGATGTAGTGACAGATCCTCTGGAGCATCCTTTGTCAGCTGCACACTCAACTACTACACGCTTTTTTTTTCTCGAATACGCAGGAACTACTACACGCTTAATCTACGTTATCTGAATGTGTCCTAATTAATTAAAGCCTTGAACATATATCATGTATTCATGTTCATGAGCTCATCAGGAGTAGTTGGACTATGACTAATGAGGCGCCGGTTTTTCTTTTCAGTTTAGCACCTTTCTTTCAGTACGTCATTCCTTCCCTTCCCTTCCCTTCCCGTCTCTCTTTCATTCTTTTTATAAATATATATATCATGTTCATGCATCAGACAGGCACCATTAATTCCAACGCTGTAGATCGACGACGACCAAAGGATTATCGTCGGTCGATCGACGATGTCTGTAACGGCGGCAAACAACGGCGCCGCCGCCGGCACAACGCCGCCACCACCACCCGATCCCACCACCAAAATCTCCAACAAGAACCTGCTGCAGCAGCTTCCGTCGGGCGCGGTGCTGGCGTTCCAGGCGCTGGCGGCGAGCTTCACCAACCAGGGCAACTGCCTCAAGTCCAACTATTGGCTCACCGTCGGGCTGGTCACCATCCTCAGCGCCAGCTGCATCTTCTCCTCCTTCACCGACAGCCTCATCTACGACGGCAAGGTCTACTACGGCGTGGCCTCAAGCCCGTCGACTGGGTCCACGCGTCCCTCTCCCTGATCGTCTTCCTCACCATCGCCGGCAGCGACGTCGGGCTCCAGAAGTGCTTCTTCCCCAAAGCCGACGACGACGCCAGGCAGCTCATGCGGAACCTGCCGCTGGGGATGGCCGTCATGACCAGCTTCGTGTTCATGATCTTCCCAACCACGAGGAAGGGGATCACATTGGACACGGCCGAGCCGCCGGCGCCGGCCGAGGAGGAAGATGACTCCGGCAAAGGGGGTCACAAGCCTGCTGCCGACAGGGTGTTCACGTCCTCAGCGAACCTGCTGCAGCTGCTGCCGACGGGCCCGGTCCTGGCGTTCCAGACGCTAGCCGCGAGCTTCACGAACCAGGGCAACTGCTACAAGTCCAACCTGTCGCTCACCGTGGGGCTCGTCACCTTCCTCACCGCCACCTGCATCTTCTCCGCCTTCACCGACTGCGTGCCGGACCGGGGCGGCAAGGTCCGGAAAGGCGTGGCGCTGCCGGGACGCCTGCACATCATCGGCTTGTCCAGGAAGGAGCAGTCGGTGCTGTTCGAGAGCCGTGTGCTCAGGCAGCGGCGCCTCAACCGGTTGGACTGGATCCACGCCTTCTTCTCCGCCGTGGTGTTCCTCACCATCGCCGGAAGCGACGTCGGGCTGCAGAACTGCTTCTTCCCGAAAGCCGACGACAACGACAGGCAGCTGCTCAAGAATTTGCCGCTGGGGGTGGCAGTCTTGTCCAGCTTCGTCTTCATCATCTTCCCCACCACCAGAAAGAGCGTCTGCTTCGATGACAGTGAATACAGTGTGATTGAAGCTAGTGACCCGGAGAAGCAACAGACTGCAACACCTTCGCCAGTTGAACGTGCAAGAAACTAAACGCTAATACTGTAATACTATATTGAATTTGTTTGTGCCACACCGTAGATTCAATTATATGTGCATTCCTAGACATTTTTTGGGAAAATCTATCTATTATCTTTATACTTGAGTGTTAAAAGAAGTCACCACGTTCGCCGAGAAGGCCTAGAAATTCCCACGTTAATCCAAAAAAGAGAAGAATATACACCGTTGGATTTTATGAAGATCTGAAAGCCTAGATTAATCCAAAGAATACATAAATTTGGAATTAAAACAAGGAAATCCAAATAGTCCATATTGAATACAAATACAATTAATAAAAACATAAATTCGGAATTAAAAATAAGAAAAATAGTAGTTAATGTTTACACAGATTGGGAAAGCAAAAAAATAACTAATTGAAGAGTAAATAACAATTACAATTATAATTTAGAAAGTTTCGCACGATAGGTATTAAATTAGTTCTTTGTCTCTGCTGAAGTACTAATTAGGAAGCTCATGAAATATTTATCTGCATAGACATGTAGCCTTGCAAGGCTCTAAATGCCAACATTGATAAGACATGACACATGATGAAAATAAATTTCTGTTAGGAAATAAAAATCAATCTCTTTGTTTAGCCTCACATGACTCTAATATATATATATATATATATATATATATTCTATACCCGGGGTATGGAATAAGTATTTCGTACCCGAGCCACCTTCGCACTCACGCGCCAACCACGCTACCGTCTATCTGTCCGTTATTTCTCAACCGTTTTTTTTTTCCACCGGTCCACCCACGTCCTGCCCATCGTGCATCCCAGAAATCCGGTGTAAGTTTTGCCGATCCGAATCCGTCCCTCGGCCCGCCGCCGCCCACGGCCTCCGTCTTCCTGCGCCTCGTTTTGCCACCGCCGCCGCCCACGCCCGGCTCACCACTCCGTTCCTCCAACGTCGGCGTGCACGCCTCCCGTCCTCCTCCGCCACCGTTCCTCATCCGCCACCGCCCACGCCCCGCTCTCCTGCTGCCCCGTCTCCTCGCCGCCGGCCCGAACCCCGCCCGCTCGCGATCCCGTTGCGTCGCCGCTGCCCCGGTCCTCCGCTCGCCTAGGCCCCGTTCCGTGGCCGCCGCTCCCGACCCCACGACGCCACGGCGTCCGCCTCCGCCAGCTCGGACTGCGCCTCCTACGGTGCACGAACCCGCATCCAGTTCATCGCCGTCGACCTCCGGCTCCTTCAACTTGACTCCATCGGCCTAGTCAACCCTCGGAGCTCGACTCCAACCTCACCTGCAGCAGTTTTGTTTTCAGCCGACTCCGTTCCGCCGCCGCCCGCGCCTCCCTTCTTCAGTCGCCTCCGTCCCGCTACCGCCCCGCCCGCCTGCGACCCCGTCCCGCTACCGCCCCGCCCGCCTGCGACCCCGTCCCGTCCACGGCTGGCTCCAAATTGTGGGATCCATATAGCAGTTCTGCGCCTCTCTGTTGGACTCCGCCGCCGCCGCCGCGGCGCCGCCCCTACCAGTCCAGGCCCCAGCCGCGCGATTGATCTGCTGGTGAGGCAGTCTACAGCTCCGCCACCGCCCCATATAGCGGGGCCCGCAGGAATCGAGATCGAGGATCGACCTTGCCGACGCGAAGCGGTTGTGGAAGTGGTCGGCACCAGCAAGCCGCCGGGGCTTGCAGAAGCGCGGCGGCATCCTGGAGAGATTTGCTTCGATTGGTGGGGTATGTTACCACCTCCCGTTTCTTCTTGAGGTCATCTCAGATACCGCATCTTCCTCCACGCGGGGTCGCCGTCCTAGACCCTACCTCTTATTCCAATTCTGATTCCGCAAATGTTGAAGGTTGGTGATCCAAGCGCAATTGATTCGCATGTTTCCGCTGCCGGCATCAGCGAAATGGTGCAGCCCCAACTCGGTGGGCAAGCTGATGGCCCCGCAGCGATACTGGCGACCCAGATCAAGCACCTGCCAGCGTGTGAATCGAATTAGATGCCTGCAGTGGCCGTTTTGTGCAAGTCCATAAACAGCATAGTTGAACCCATGGACAAAGCATGAGAGGTTAGTATTTTTCGTATCCCTAATCCATGTTCTTACTTTTCATATACCATAATTTGATTGTTACGTGGAATTAGTTAGTACTTGTACCAGGCTGTAATTTTCCTACTTTCTGAAGATTAGTGGATATAATAATGTGCCTCTCATACATATTTAGTATTAATTACTAATCATTCTATATATTCCGAGGTAGCAGTGCCAGCACATACAGAAAATAAGCTGCCGGAGGCAGACCAACGTGTAACCAAATTTTGTATGGTGCATGGCTGCATTCTTCTTTTATGTAGGCAGTATGTGCATAATTATGAATAAAAACGTACTCTTAGTTTCCTGAACCAGCTGTAGAAACACTGGAATTATTCTTTTTCTGATGACATGGTTATGTGCGGTTTGAGCTCTTTAGGCTTGTTGGCAATTGTTCTTTTTGTGATAATTTCTGGCAACGCGAACTACGACCAGGATCTTCAACACAACTATTTTCTGTCATCTTTGTAATAAATAGGATATGATGATTTGTGTCTGGGGTATGTTGGGCTTAACATGCAATCAATTTTGAATAGGATTTATATATTTTTAACTGAACCTATTATTTCTCTATAGCATGTCGATAGGAGCCACTAGCCACAATGATTAATTGATTTCATATTCTGATTTTGCTATCCTAGTTTCCCTTCCCTGAACATCCGAGTTGATTCCTACTCTTAAGCTACAATCTGAGCACAGATATCTTTTGCAAACTGCTGCCAATTCACTTTTTTTGGCTCTTGCATGAAATGTGTTCTTGGAACTGCTGCCTTCTTGGGGTAGTCCTTTTTTGTTGATTACTAGGTCAAGTTTGCAGTAAGTAGTGTATCTTGGGTTGGCCTTTGGTTAGTTTTCCAATTCAGTTTTTTATTGATTCAATTGTTTGCTAATTGAACTAGCCTTTTGTTAGTTTTCTGAAATCCTGATAATATATCCTCTTGCTAAATTGCGTATATTGAACTTTAGGCTATATTCTATTTTTTTGTTGGATCTTTACAACTAATAATGCACTATTAGCTATATGTTTTGGTATATTAATCTGGTGCACAATTTATCTAATAGCTTCAGCTTTCATCAGTTATATAACCCAGATATAACAATTCCTTTCCATGGCCATTTTAGGCTCTTCAGTTCACAGGCTACAAAAGAATATTAAAACCTATGGCAGGTTTCATTGTGAATTTGGCCAGATTTTACCCTACGGTAGCAGAGGTGCTCACGACCATTCGGCATCAGCTCAAGGACAGCTCCACCGGCTGTGAATTGGTCGGATCGCAGAAGAAGACTCTGTCTGAGCTTGGGTGCTCTGTCAGGGTCACTCGCAACTTTCCTCTGCACATTGAGCATCATGATTTTAGTTGATGTAGAAGCATACAGGTGTGTAGTTTCAGTTATGAAACTGTCAGTTCGTCACTAACAGGCCAATGGGGCTAGAAACAAGCCTGCAATAGCAACTAATCCCCGTTTTTTGTGCACGCGGTGACTTGATCATCATTTTTAATTATGCCTGATTCGTGCAGATTGATGTACATGTTGGCAGCGAATCCTGACTTCTGCATAAGCCTCAGCCATGGAAAAGAATCCCTGCATTATGAAGTTTCAATGGCAAGGTGATCTTGACCTTCACTGAATTATACATTTAACCACTGCATATAGATGGCTATCCACATTCTGGACACCTGAACTATGATTGTTATGGATCATGTTTTTCTTCTATTACGTACGTATGTTTTACACTTGGTACAAATGAGACATCAACTATTGTTCTCAGTCTGCTCTTTATATGCCACTAATTTTTTTTGGCTCTTGCTTATATGTTTTCTGAACACTGTTGTATTCTTGGATTAATATTTTTATTTGTTAATATCTTATTAAGGTTTAAAGTAAAGGATGGATGAGAGTGTCAGTTCCGTTATTTGCTAACTGAACTCCTTTGGTTAGTTTCTGACATTCTGTCTGTACCATCTCTTCTTCTTAACTTTATGTATATTGATTACTGAATTTTAGGCTTAGGTCATATTTTCAGTTGGATCTGTGGAACTTTTAGTTCACGATTACCTATATTAACTGATGGCTTACATTGGTGCACAATTGATCTAATAGCTTTAGTTTCAGTAATACAGTGATATAATAATTACATTTCTTTGGCTGTTATAGTTCAGACTTACTGATTATAGACTAGGCTCTTCAATTTATACTCTATAAAGAAGATTAAAGCTTCTATTTTGGTTGATTCACAATCACACTTGTAAAGAAGATGGAGTACTACACGTTTGCAGGATTAAAATGAATGATTTCTTCACATTCATGTATCTCATTGTTCGTGATTAGCAACTCAACTCAGTGCTAAACCGATCGCATATGATTTAAGTTGTGCTTGGAGATGATATTGTTCACGATGAGGTATTCACATGTTATTGTTTGATCAAATTATTAGGCAAATGCCCAAGTATAATTGCCTTTGCAAACTGGGACACAAGATTGTTCAGCATGAAGGGACTGACCAAAGTAAGTTGTGCTTGGAGATGATATTATTCACGATGAGGTACTTTCGCTGCAAATGAAGCTGTTTTTTTGGTTCACTTGATTCACATGTTATTGTTTGATCAAATTATTAGGCAAATGCCCAAGTATAATTGCCTCTGCAAACTGGGACACAAGATTGTTCAGCATGAAGGGACTGACCAAAGTAATTCTAATATGATGCTAGAACATCTGATCTATTTTTATCTGAGTCTTATGGCATCGTTGATTCTCTCGGTCATGTTCTTTTTATAAAGATCTAATTGTTTAATATTTGTTCTCGCAGACAAAGATAAAGAGGAAGTGAATGCTGAATGATAAAAAAGGTAAACTTTATAAATGAATCATGGAACCAGGCTCACTGCATCTACCTGGATCGAGGAATCAACAAGCAAATTGGAAGAATGAAAGCTATGGAGCGAAAGGACCATATAGTATATTGACTAGTTTAGTTGCCTAATCGATCCATTTAGATTCACCAAATACTAGTACGAATTTTTAGATCTAATGTAACCTTTTATGTTTACCTTTATTTAAAGCTCAAATCGTGTATTATTTCCAAAGAACACAGCAAATATGGTTGGCCTATTAACTGGCACTGTATCAAAGATATCCATCACCGACATACGAATCTTCGTGAAAAATCTTTTCCATGGAATGTTTCCCATTTCGTAGGGTAGAGCATGTCAAAAAAATAATGTGCATCCCATGCCACATCTTACTTTACTTTAAATGTAAATTTCTAAGATGGTTGTCGGTCTGCCGCTGCTGGTACCCATCAGCATGTGATTTTTATTTATATTTTAAAAAACTGGACCAATATCCACCGTCACACGATCGTGAATGCGTAGAAAAATCAGGAACGGGGAAGTCAGGTCACGTGGCAGCAGTTTGGTGCCTGGCAGCGGTTTGGTGCGCTAAAAAAGATCGGGGCACAGAACGCTTGGTGGGCCGTGGGGAGGGACTGCAGGGGCGCACTTGGTCGGACGGACCTTGAGGCTAGCTCGGGTATGGAATAAGTATTCCATACCCTGGGTATTGAATAGCGCTATATATATATATATATATATATATATATAAATATATATATATGAGATGGAAATAAAATTGTTTCTCAAATAAAGAAGAGAGGAATTGTGACCCCAAGTTTGGCCTCATGATGACTTTAGTGATAACCAAAAACCTCTTCCCTAAACTATACTTTGTATAAAACCACTCATATATGTAAAAAACCGCCAGATGAAAATACATACGGGAGTTAGATATAGTCTGTTGTTCGCTCCCAAAGTAAGGGATTATAGTGTGGTGCCCTCGAGCAGGCAATCAAATAATATAATCAGCAACATCTTCATGCGAAAAAAGGGTGCAAGGAGGACAGAGCGTAATTGATGTACTGCTTTATTTATTTATTTTCATCCAGTAGTTTAATTCACTCCATGCCGAAAGTTGGAGAAGAAGACACGAACAGAGAATAAAGCACGACAAGAGATGTTTAAAGCATGAACTAGGTAGACTATTTAGAGAAAGCAACCATGGGTATGGAGAGATAGCGACAAGAGACTGTGTAATCGCTCATGAAGACGAAGATATGGGATTTTGTTTGTATATCAGTCATTTGACATTAGCCATAGTTTAACTGGGCCGTCGCTTTGGGACATGAAGATGGGGAAATTTTGTTCAAAGGGTTGAAGTTAAGTCTTGATGGTGGGCCCGTCCATCCTGGCAAGCGAGTCCGAGATGATGGGAGTTTTGGTGTGCAACAGTCAAGACACCAGACACAACGCCAATCATTCCTGATATCTCGGGATACTGTTTGTAATCCGATCTAGATACTGACCGTCGAATTAACACCGCATCTGCCGAAACAAGCTCTGTCGTCGTAAAATTCAGGTGCACGAGAACCAAATCAAGCTCTTTAGCTACTGAATCAAACTCTTCGCCCACTGAATCGTCCTCCACTACTGTCAATTTGACATCTAATGTCGATTCGACCTCCACCATTGTTGGATTAACATCCACCATGGTCGGATGGACCTTTGCTGCTATCGATTGAGCATCTATGACACTGCTGAATCGAGCTACAAGGCGAGCAACAGCAAGGAAAGCAAGCACTCCCATGGGAGCTCACCTTGATTTGCCTAGCAACACGAGGCAAGCAGACAAGGCGTACAAGCAGCAACAAGTGTACCAAGCATGCTCTAAGTCTCTTCAATTTTTTTTTTGAAATAAGCACTGAAAAATACAACATGGGTAGAAGGCTACGGAGAGGAAATACTTGATTCTGGCACATACAAACCTACAACCGTGACGGAGAAAAAAATCAGATGCCACAAGAGATGATAAGATAAAATAGATTTGATGAGGAATTCATGTAGGTTTGCATAACAGTAATTTGACAAAGAAGATGTTAAGTATGGTTTGGCATCAACCATATGGGGTTTGGAGACCAAAAGAGAGACAATGACTACCTAGATAGGGACCAACGTGATACGACTGCTTTGGTCAGAGAAAAACTGAGGTAGTATACAACAATGGTTGACAAAGCAGGTGGCTATAAATGGCTACAACAAATTGGCAAAATGCTCAAAAAAACAAAAAGGTGTAAGGTAGACAAAAGAGGGAAGACAACAAGAGAAAACATAAGCATTTTGATATGAACAAATATTGTGATACATCTAGCACGATGTGCGGAGAAATTTAAGCTACCCAATGCAGATATCTATCTTGCACAATAGACATGAGGGAGATAAATTGAATTATCAGTATGATGTCACGATTTAGGATAAGCATGCTCTGCAGTAGAGGGACTTTGTGTCCCTAGAACATGGGTTTGCTTGTGAATAAGCCACCGTTAGTGACATGAGATCCTCTATAATAAATAAAGAGGAATAAATTTTCGACTACACATATCTATAAGCATAGTAAGCTTCCAAACAAAAATAAAAGTGATGATATCAAGTTGGTTTGTCGTATATCTTCTAATCTTTTGGAAACTTTTGGAATTAGATTGGTATGTGATGCGTGAAGAACCAAACAACACAATGAACACGTTGATGAACACAAGTACGCCCACAATGAATAATGTTACCTACTATTGATCATCAGTAGTTATCTTGGAAGTTATAAAAGTATTGTCAAACATAATGGTTACATTTTAAAAAACATAAGGTATATTCAACAACGACTAAGGACATAGGATTTCAAGCAATAAATATATATCCTAGGAGACATGATACTATATATATATATATATATATATATATATATATATATATATATATATATATATATATATATATAAGAAGAAACATCCTATGTATTTGTCGGGGTCGCAAGTTAGAAGAGAGAGAACCGGCTGCCATGCACCATCAACTAAGGAGGGGCCATCAACGAGGAGGAAGAAGAAAAAAGAAAGGGGCATCGACTATCGATCGTAAGGAAGAGAGACTTTCGGACGAGAGGAAGAAGGTACCATTGGATGAGATGAATAAGGGGGTGTACCCATATGCAAAGAGAGGAGGACCTATGCTACCGTTGCTTGAGCCCACCCCAGATCAAGCTTCAAGGTCACCTACGTCGACAACCAACGGTGCCACGAGGTACGATGAGCTCGCTGTAGGAGTTGGATCCGCGCATCAGAAAGTGGAGAACCCAGACTCTACGTGATGTCAACAACCGAGCCAAACTCAGGAGCCATAGAATCAACATGGCAGAGTTCGACCATCGAGAGTGGGGAGTAAGAGGCTCAGTTGGTTGAGGCGGGGACTAAGTTATGAGAGGGTGAACAACAATTTCTGTCCAATACAGAGCTCAGAGGTTGACACTTTATGCAGGGGTGCAACAGAGCGTCGAATGAAATTCGATATTAGGTCAGGTTCCATCCACCAATTAAAACACCATCAAATAACAAAATTCGAGTGCATCAATATCAGTTTTGAATTTTGAGCTCCAATATTTACACCGGTATTAGTGATCAAAATAATGGATAATAATGAATTAAGATGGATAAAGAAAATACATAGCATTTTAAAAAATATGGTTTATTAAATCTAGCGCGCTATTAGCGCGGGCCAACTTGCTAGTTTTGTCTTACCCAAGTGAAATAGAGTCCATAGTCACCCAATTTTTTCTTCACCCCATCCCCTTCGTCTCCAACTCCGGTGAGATTCCCCGAGATTCCCCATCCCCTTCGTCTCCAACTCCGGTGAGATTATGGCCACACGCTAGTGGTTTAGGGTTGCTGGAGGTGGCTGGTCAATGCCAGTCATAGAGAGAGGATCGTCGGTGGCGGCAGGCCAGTGTTGGCGCTCCTTACTGACATGTTTTTAGTACCATTTATGTGGAGTTTTTGAACTACTCGCTCCGTCCCGTGAAGATTGCAATCCTAGCATTTGAAACAAATTCCACAAAAAGTGCAACAGTAAAAAATAGATATATTTATCTTCCTAATTAAATAATTAGATCTGATTTGCATGCAAAACTTACTACATGTAGCTAAAAAATTAAATAGGGGTATTAGAGTCTTTTCGGGTCACCACTAATCTGTCCTAGAAAAATTAGAATTATTACACTTTTCATGAGTAATTCATATACTAACCTGTTGTTGGGACTTCAACATCAGTGGCACGTTGCATGAGCTGCACATGCCCACTTGCTGCGCAAGTCCCTTCAGCTGCGTGCTAGTGCTCAAAATGAAGGTGTTGAAGTTCCTGCTGCTGCAAGGATTGTTGGAAAGCTGACGGCCTTACACTACCGGAAACGGGCTCTTTGCCATGAGCTGGTTCCTCACGGCAAAGGAGTTGTCGTGAGTTGCTGCCGGCATACCGCTCATGGCAAAGTTTTGTCGGTAAAGAGCTCTTTGCTATGAGTTTAAAACAGTACTCACGACAAAGGAGTGCCGTGAGTACTATCTCGCTCTCGACAAAGACTTGTGAAAAGGAATAAAAAAGTCAAACCCAACACCACGGGCCCACCGGTCGGCCGCCATGGCCCTCTGCCGCCGGACCTCCAAGCTCATCACTGCCGCCACAACTAGACCTCCAACTCCAGCCGCACGCCACCACCACCACCCGGCCGCCGCATGTCACCACCACCACTCGGGCGCCGCATGCCACCAGCAGGACGCCACCGCTGCAACCTGTGGGCAAAAACAGGGAGGACTGAGATGAGAGAGAGAGAGAGAGAGAGAGAGAGAGAGAGAGAGAGAGAACCTGGAGGTCTTAGATCCGCCGCCGTCCGACCTCTAGGTCGCACCGAGGAAGGAGAAGAAGGCCTCCGCACCGCGAGGAGGATGCCGGGGAGGAGGCCGCGCCGCGGAGGAGGTCGCGCCGCACCTGGGAGGAGGTCGCGTCGCACCGAGGAAGCAGGGGCGCCGGGCAGTCGAGGAGGAGGCCAGGCTGCCGTCGCAGATCTCAAGGGCGCGCCAAGAAGGGAGATCAAGGACGCGCCAGCGAAGGAGCTCGAGGGCGCACCGACGATGGAGATCGAGGGCGCACCGGCGAGGGAGCTCGAGGCGGCTACTTCCACCGCCACGCCGGCCGGGGAGGGAGTATGAGGCCGCCGTCCATGCGCCGCCGCCGCACCTCGCCCCGCCGCGGCTCCTCACTGTCGTTGAGGGGCGCGCAAAGGGGGAGGCAGAGGAGGGACCAGATCTGAGGGTGTCGGCGGTGGATCTGGGGGAGGCGGGGTGGTAGAGATCGAGGAGGAGGTGAGGAGTAGGAGATGGGTTATATAGGCTAGGGTTAGGGTGGGGGAGAGGTCGGCCGGTTAATTGGGCCAGCCGGCCCAGTAACCTCTTTGCCGTGATCTCCTTTTTTTCGTCGCACGGGAAATGGATTTTTAAAAGTAAATCATCTAATACATTTAAGTAGTTAAATAGCAAATGGTTCCAAATGAAAAAGTTGTCAAATACAAAGTTTCATATTTTTTTTGAAATACACAAGTTTCATATTGCGAGTTTCTCCATTCAAGGTAGTTTACAAAATTTAATTTCAAATTTGAAACAATCGATTTAGTTTTTCGTTGACATTCAAAAGTTGTGAACAACAAAATTACATAAGTTCTAAAGACTGACAACTGTTATTTTGGTGATTTGATCATCCGGTATTGTGGTAGTAACACTCTTCACAAATCCTATACATCTCTCATATAGTTTCATGAAACTATATAAGACATATAGGTTTTGTGAACAAAATTATTACAATTTTGTCAAATGAAGAAATTACCCTAATAAAAGTTATACATCTTGAGAAGTAATGAAACTTTGTAATTGAAAAGTTTTTTATTTGAAATAATTTACTGCTTTTGATTTCAATACGGCAAAAATTATTTTCCCGTCGGCCAGAAAAAGGCGCACGGCAAAAAAGCTCTTTGCTGTGAGCCTCTCTCGGCAAATTCCTTTTTGCCGCTAGCCACTCTATTTGTCGTGAGTCTTCTTGTTGGCCGTCGGGGAAAAGGTATTTTGCTGTGAGCCCGACTTTTGGCTCACGGTAAAATGCTTGCTCACGGCAACATTGCCGTTTCCAGTAGTGTTACATACTCTTGGTGTTATCAATGTCAATGGTGCAGGTGGTAAGGCCATCCTGAAGAAGCAGGAGCTCAAGAAACTTGCACAGTTAGGCAAGCTTGGGGTGTCCGGTATCAATAGTGGAAACATCAAGGACTTCTTTTCTGCCATTTCAGGACACCGCCATCTGGAACCGTTGTCACTGCAACTTGATGAAGATAATTTCCCGGATGGCATCTCCCTGCCAAAGCCAGTACCAGAGACTCTGAAGAGCCTTAAGCTATATGGGAACATGAAGAAATTGCCTGTCACCTGGATCGAGCAACTTGGCGGTCTCAAGAAGCTGAAGCTTGAGTTTACAGTATCAGGGCAAGAAGACTTCAATGCTATATTTTTAGGTTCACTGGGCGTTATGTCTGAAGCCCTAACCCATCTTTGTGTCAAGCTGGGTCAAGGTGGCAAGCATCTGAATAAGCTGGGTCAAAGACGCGCCCCTCACCTTCTTCGGGCTAGACGATCTCTTGTATCTTAAGGAAGTCTGGCTTATGGTTTCATTTGATGACAAACTCAAGCAAAAAATGCAGCAGGCGGTTGGCAAGCATCTGAATAAGCCTGTCTTGAAGCTGGTGCAGCCACGTTCCTCCTGATCGATCGATGTGTATTGAGCACGAGACAGCTGCTGTCCCCCACATTAATTACATGAGTGCTCCAAATCCGAAGGCCTGCGTGCCATTCAACCCTGGGGAATAGATGATTGCTTGCTTTCTTGTTCTCTATTATCAAAAGGAAAAAGTGAGTTTTGGATGCTCCTTTTCTGAAGGCGAGCTCACTTCGAGTGATATATGATTTGTCCTGAAACTTGAGGCAGTGCAGGGCAGGAAGCACGCCAAGGGTACGCAGTGCATCTTCCTCCAAGTAAGTCTCGGTCAGTGTTAACTCGACAAGTTGATGGAAGCCCCCACTAGTGAGGCCACTGATATTTATGCTTTTGATAAAATGTGGACGACGATCTGGATTGACGAGGAACAGAGGGTGTTTATACAATTTTCCAATTTGCTTGAACAGGTCTACCATTAAAAGCTACACCAAGTTTCCTCAGCTTCAGCAGTTGAGCAAATAATGCCGGCTAGCTCACTGTCACCGTTGGAAACTTTGGCATGGGACAGTAAGTTCTCAATTCTCTGAATGCAGAATAATGCAAGGACACAAGCAAGCAAGCAATCTTTGCGCTGCCCAAACTGCGGCAGCCTTTTCTGTTTTTTTTTTCCATATAGCAATTAATCTCACAATATAATGTAAATACAATCGACAATAACTCGCGCAGCGCGAGGTGCAGTGGCCGTGCGCCATCCCACACGTTCACCTCGCGCCCGCGCAAACACACTTTACATTGCCCTATCTAAGACTAGACGTGAACACGCACGCCTCAGGGCTTGACCAGCAGCGCACATCCCATCACTTATTTGCTGACACATGGATCGATCCAGCTAATTAACACACCCGAAAACCACTACAAATACATACCAATAATACAATATTTGTGTTGTCGTCCTCTGATCTTGTTGGTTTCTTCACGAACCAAGGATGTCAATAACAACCTCCATGGAGGGCCGGTGTTCCGGCTTAGTCATACAGCACAGCAGCCCGACAATTAGGCACCATTCTGCCTCCGTCCGCTGTGCCTCGCCAGTTAGCAAGCCGTTTTTGTCAAATTGCCCATTCAAATTCATTTTACTTTCCTTGATCATCCGGGCCTGAGAGTGAGGGATAAGTATAATGAAACGCTTGCATCATATTCATATCTTGGGATGTAATACATATATAATACTATGAGAGATAATCCTAGATATGGTTTCCCGGATCAGGAATAGCATGTACTGTGCTACTTACCCAGACCTTAGGATGGGGAAACTGGTCACTTTCCGATGTATTAGCGCACCCTTCTTTTTTTTTTTGGGAAACTGTGGTAGCGCACCTGAGGCCAATGGTCTGAAGGAGGATGACACCAAATGAGTACACATCGGATTTGGTTGACGCCTTGTACGTCAAATTTTCACCGGCGAGTCCCATGGTAGCCTTTTTGACAAGTGGCGCAAATGTAGTACTCGTGAACCCCTTGGATATCGTGTCGGTCAATCCCTCCAATAGTTCCGGACCCACATATTTCCTGAGGAATTTGAAAATGCAGTGGGTGTTAAAAAAAGATCTTTTACGGTTCACAATACTACCCTATATTACCAGTTGAAAAAGATTTATATATATAAAGTAAAAAGAACTTATATGGAAGTTGAGATTCGTATTTACATTATGGAAGGATTCGTATACTACGGGAACCTTAACCTGTAGTATGGATAGTATGGTTTGGTAGTATGGGTAGTAATAGCATTGTTGTAATATGGAGTATATCGAATCTTTTATATGTCACCTTATCTAATTAATATATATATGGTGCCCGTTGTACATGGGTTAGTTTTCAAATAATATGTCAGATGCTAATTACAATTTTACCCATAGCAAAACACCGGTTATACTTCATACTGCCACTTGGTAGTATTGTGCAAAAGAGAGGAAATAAACGATGTATTGATTCATTCATAATCCCTCTATAAATTAAAGTTGCCCAACACATGATACGTTTGTTATTATATGCAAGCACAAATTAATTGCTTTGGACTAGCATCTTAATTACCCTTTGGCAGGCAAGCTTTCTGCGGTAAGAGCGATCTCTTGGGCACCATCCTCCAATTCTCTAGCTTTTCTAATCTTGTTGATCTGTGGTTGTGCATTCTTAGCACTACCCTTCATGAGGATGTTTTTTGGCTTCAGGTTCAGATGGACAACACCTTTCTCATGCATGTGATGTACGCCCTTGGCTATTCCTTGAATTATCCCGAAAAGATGCGACCAATCGAGATTTCCGGCATTCCCTGCAGAGTACAAATCATATGTGTGGAAGCACGTGGTTAATTAGAAGCTCGACAAAAGAAAATGTTAATTTGTAGACAGATGAAGAGTGATATATAAAGCTAGATTCTAGCTAGTGAAAGTGTGTGCCTTTGTTAACGTCGACCATGGTTTTCTTCGATGCATATCTGCTGATAATACCAAATGCACCGCCCTCTCCTGCAAATTTAACATTATTGCTTCCTTCCGGCACTACCAGCTGCCTCCCACTGTATTCGTAGCAAAACCCCACAAGTTCAACTATGTTGGGATGCTTGAGCTTTTGGAGGAGTTGGAGTTCACGATTAAACTGCTCCATTTCCTCTTGTTCTTCATAAGGAACAAGAATTTTCTTGATGACAATTTCGTCCTTGTCTAATTTAGTCTGATAATTAAGTATAAGAATTAGAATAAAAGTACAAATACAAAGGTAAATGGTGCAATCATATCCAACCAAAAAGAAGATGATAGCACCGATGTCTCACTGATATATGGTCATATACAAGGTTGTATTTGCCTCCTACTGGTTGAATAGTGAACTACTCCCTCCATTTAATATTACTTGTCATTCTGATTTTCTAGATATATTCTTTTTGTTATGCATCTAGATATATATTATGTCTAGATACATAACAAAAGTGATGTCTAGAAAAGTCATAATGACAAGTAATGTGAAACGGAGGTAGTAGTAATCAATGACCAAGTGCTAGTTTCTTCTATAGAAAGTTTCGTATAATTCTTTTTGTGTCTAGACACCATTGCAGCAGGCAGGTGATCTACTTTTATTAATTAAATAGAGCAGTAAAGTTCGCAAACTACATAGAGATTTAAAATATAGGTTCATGAAGTTCTTCAGCAAAACTGCATATTATAGTATTATAAAACTGCACTCATCAAGGTATTTATAAGTACAATTAGTTAGTTATGGAAACTATATATAATGATGAAAATTAGGTAAGCGAGTTTATTAGGATCCTATAAATGTGCAATTAAAAAGCCTCTACATCTTATATTTCCGACGGGATGAATGCATGTTGTGTCTCCTGGAATATTGGATAAGTCTCACGTCAGCTTTGACTTTCACTTGTATAGCCCTTCTTCGTTCTCCATCCATCCTGATCCTGTTGCGGCCCCTCACCTCCTGATCTCATCGCCACCCCACGCTCCCACCCCATCCTGCTCCTCCTCCCTCCAGCCTCTGCGACCACTCGTCCGGGCCTCCCTCTAGTGTCGCCTCTATCGCGTCGGTCTGCGTTGTCTCTGTTGCAGGGGGCGGAGCTCCGGTCGCACCAGCCCCCACCTCCACCGTAGGGGCGCTGCGGGAGGTCCCAGGTTAGTACTGGGCCGTGTCGTGACCCATCAGGCCGTCTTTGGTGCCATGCTGGCCCGGCCTGAAGTTCCATGCCTGGGCTGCCAGTCCAGCACAAAGATGTTATCGGGCTGCATAGTCCTTTGCCGTATCAGGCTGAGCCAAATCGGGCTAGGGCTTGGCTAGGGCCGGGCTGCCTGTTTGGAATTCTATAGGAGAGAATCCGACCAGCTTCATCCGGGGCGTGGCATGGACTACAGTGCCACTATGCCAGCGGAAGCAAAGTTCACGCGAGGAACAAATGAGCTTCAATCCGTATGCATCAACGGCGGGGGTATTAAAGAATGGGATGGCACCAGGGAAGGAGATTGGTTTTAAAAAGGAACAGAAAAATAGAATCGTGGGTGTGACGCCTATCGGATCTGCATGCATCATGCCGGATAGCAACCACAATATGGATTCTTAAGAGAGAAACAAGCTAGAGAACAGTAGGAGTAACACGTGTGTAGAATGGATTTGTGCTAGTATATAATATAATACTAGGTGATACTTCGCATGTTGCTACGGGGATTTTTAAACAAAGTTGTAAGGTGAAAATTTAAAAGTATAAACTAAGGTGATTGCATTACAACATTATTTTACAAATGACACTATATATGGAAATATGTTCATTTGTTTAGATAAATGGGTTATTAAATGATTGATCTTTCAAGTATTTTTATTATTGGAATTTTGAAGCATGATGCTCGCAAATATGTATGGATGATATAGTCACAGCAAATCGGTAAAGACATAAATTGATGATCTAGTGGATGGTGGCTTGACATCTGAGGTGGATGGCTTGCATGTTGATAGAAATATAGTTAATGACTTTTAGTGGGTTCCAGCTGTATAGGTTGTATAGATAGATATGACACACGTGAATATAATATAATATAGTATAATATAATATAGTATATTACAATATAATGCAATACAATATAATGCAATACAATATAATATAATATAATGTTTGTTTTCTGTTGTAGTATATCCAAAAAGGTGTTCTTACGCACTAGCCACTGCTTTGTTTAAATCTAGAATGAAATGAATGTTTTGGAAAAGGAAATTAAAAGAAGTGTTCTCACTTTCTTGTCAGAATAGTGTGTCTATGCTGCAAATGAAACCGTAAGTAAACCAAACAATATAGATGGAAGTACCTTGTAGATACAATTGGAGTTATCCTTGTTAGGAATATCCTCCCATCCTGTAGTTTTATCGTACAAATCAGATCACTTGTCGAAGATTCTTGGCTCTGTCGTACAAACAATTAATGCATAATAGCATAGGTTAATTCATAGCCTGTTTTGTATTATACTAAGGACTCACAATACAAACTCTACCATAGAGTCTAATCTTATTTATTACCTTCATATTTATTGTGTTTTGTCGATGTGATGTGATCCTTATGTTGCAGTATATTTATGGAAGAGAGATAGAAAATCAAGACTCTAAGTCTTATGTAGACTCCAAGTCTATGATACATTCGAGGTAATAAATAGTCTTAGACTCTATGTAGTGTCTGGACTGGCTGTTTTTGAGGGTCTTTTCGATCCACTAGCTAGTTGTCTATTCTACCATTGCATTAATTGCAGTTACAGATCCAATGCAAAAGCAACGGTGGGTTAAATTTGTTCAAGCCCATTAGATTGGATTATTGGGTACAGCAGCTAGCTGGATACTTACAACCTGTGGTTAGTTTGGGTATTAGCTGGCCAATTTGGATTAGTTAGTGCTAAAATTTGCTACTCCCTTTACATTTCAAATTGTACGTCGTTTTGATTTTTTTCCTAGCTAGATAGTAAAATCTATCTAGAATTGGCCAAAATGACATATAAATTTTTTACGGAGGGACTAGCTACTAGCTAGCATCAGCGCTGTAATAATTTTTACGGTAGCCTGTTGCACGTAGCTCCCGCTTGTGCGTAGGGTCCGGGGAACCAGAGCTTAGGGTCTTTTTGTACCCAGGATTTCCCTTCATTTCTGCAAGAGGCCCTACCAAGACTCAATTCCGTGACATCATGGTCACAAGGCTATAGGCTCCCCTTCTTAATAAATTTTACTGTATTATATAAATATTTCTAAATATAAAATGTGCCACTACTTTGTTTTATTTCATAATTATATGTTCATATGAAATATAAAATAACTTCGTTGTACTTTATAAATATATTAGATAGAAAATAGTGCATGAACCGTATATTTTGGAGCGAGCCAACAATCCAAGCTTGTGTGTGTGTGTGTCACACACACCCTAGATTGCTATTCAAATGAACTGCGTAAATTAGAACAATCATGAACAGAGGATATACGCACTGGGTTTATCTCCATCTGTTTTATGTTTCCTCTTTTCATTGTTGCTGCTAGAACCATCAGTTGAGGGCTGTGAGATCAATCGTTCCAACTGAAACAGGAAAATATACAGAACAAAAAATCATATACAGTATATATGACGACTAATAAGTTTTCTTCAAACATAACTTGATTTTGAGCTATGTACCATCCAGCAAAATCACTGAGGCACTACTACACAGTATTGCTATTATTACTCATTGGCAAATTTGTGGGAGCCTCCACATTAAAAGTCCCGAGAGGCATTAGAAAAAAAAATGAAACATCCTATAGAAATTGTCGTAAAAATATGAAACATATCCGACGACCATCCATTTGATAGTTTCAATTATATATCATAATCAATGGATTTGTTGCAAAACCTTGGTTTGAGCTCTGTGTTTAATTAATATGCAAATCAGAATTCTTATGGGTAAGTGAATAAAGCAACTACCTCGCGTAGAGGGCCATGAAGAGCATAAACGGCTGCTATGTTTTCTTTCGTTGCGTCCTTGTTGTTTGACCAGGTACCCAGAATGATGCTATCAAGCACAGCCGAAAGCATGCTCTTCGCTATAACTTTTCTCAACTGGTCCAGTTCGGTTGTTATGCCATGACCCTTGAAGGCATCTAGGATGTCTTTAGTACTCTTGCATTCCGTCGACACAACTGACTTTTTAGTTTCCTGTAGGGCATTGTTCAGATTCTTCATCGCTTCGTGTATCGTCGACTCCGAGCGCTGCATTATCGGCAATGTTTTAAATAGGGGGCCAAGGAGTGTAGCTACAAAGACTCTGTAAAACAGCTAATAGCGGAGCTAAGCAGGATAAATTGTACATGAGAACAAATAGCAGCATATACTATCTCAAATAGATATAGCGGATCACAGCGGCAGCAGGTATAGAGGGAGATTTAGAACCTTGATTATCTGAGCCTCTTTGAGCTTCTCCAGGTCCTTTTTCAGTGTCACCACGAAGCCATGCGTTTTGTCCCGACCAAAACTCTCCACCTTTTCCTTGATCCCATCCACGGCTTTGATTGCCAGCTTCACTGGACGGTCTTCCATTCCTACACTGTCACCCTTTTTCATTCCTGCACTGTCGCCCATCCCTGCAAGATCATGCATGGGAAGACAAACACGCATGGATCAAGTTAAAATGCTTAAAATTAAGAGTAAATTATACAGACGGTCCCTAAACTATTGGATAGTTCTCATCTAGGTCCCCATATTATGAAACTGCATTTTAGGGTCCCTAAACTATTGAAGTGGGCCATCTAGGTCCAAAATCAACCACGTCACACTCGTAAGCTGAGCACTGACTTCGTAGCGACGTGGAACCTGACACGTGGGACCCATATGTCCGGCCCTCACCTGCCGTTTTTTTCTTATTTTTCTTTTCCCCCCTCATCTTCTCCTCCCCACCCGCCACCTTCCCCAGTCGGGCCTCCTCCATGGAACTCCACCCACCCCTCAGATACACACGCTGCCACCTCCTCCTCCCCGACTAGGCGTCCTCCACTCCCGCCACCTCCTCCGTGGCCGGGCCTCTTCCACTCCCGACGCCGTCTCCACGAGCTCGAGCTCGCAAGCCAGACGCGACGGAGCTAGCCCGTGCCGACCACAGAGCTCCAACCCAGCCCCCTTTTGCAGAAGGCTGCAGAGCTAGCTGCCAGCCGATGCTGCCCTACCTTCGCTCCCTCCGCCACCTGCATCTACATCTCCTGCACGGCAGATGAGGGTGCGCGAGCTCAAGCCCCCAAGTGGCGGTGGATGGCACGGGCCATGAGGTAGCAGCAGACGCGCGCGAGCTCGAGCCTAGCGGCGGCAGAAAATGGGAGCACACGAGCTCAGGCCCTTGGTAATGGCCTTCTCGTCGATGCCCACAGCAGGCTCCGCCACGCGGCGCCGGAGGAAGAGGGACGCAGTGAGGAAGAAAGAGAAGAAAAGGAGAGGATTTGTGAGCCTGACATGTAGCATGTCATGTTCCACGTCGCTGCAAAGTCAGCATGCCATGTCAGCTTATGGGTGTGATGTGGATGGTTTTGGACCTAGATGACCCACTTCAATAGTTTACAAATCCTAAAAAGCAATTTCATAGTATGAGGACCTGGATGAGAACCGCCTAATAGTTTAGGGACCACTCGTGTAAGTTACCGACCTCCTCTTACAAATTAAACCAGCAACTCCTTTGTAGCTGAACCTGATGAGTTGTGTGGATGGAGAACTAGCAACCTGGGATTATATAGAGGGAGGGGTACGGTGGGTGGGGGATAAAGCAGGAGCAAGTTGCAGGTGAAAGCAGAATCAAGGATGACGGAAGCATCAAGGATCAGCAGGCACAGATAGTCCGCGTCAACAAAAGAGATGTCCAACCTTAATGTTTTTATATGACCCTAAGACACAACTCATCGCGACTTGGGTAAAGCAGTGTGAAAAGTTGTTGTTTTTGAACTTTTTTTGTTGAATGAACAGGAGGGCCAAGCGCCCAAGCAAGCCCCGTCTTAATTAAATATGTTAAAAGCAAGTGTGGGTTGGATGTTGGGATAAAAGCAAGGAGCATGTAGCATTGAAATAAAATAGAAGCAACAAGTAATATAATGCAATAGCACGGATACTTGTGCAACAAAATCGGTCCAACATTTATAGTTTTATATGTCTATAAGCAGGCACAGCACAACCCGCCGTGCATTTGTTTGTAGTGTGAAAAATTGTTGGATTGGATTTCTGATATTTGATAGTAGGCTTCATGAACCAAGTTCCAAATTGTTGCTGAATTTCTAGAAGGAATTAACTGGATTAGATTTTAAGAATTGTTGAACGGAGCGAGGACAGGGTGTGTTAGTAATCTGGATTTAGTGGGGTGGGTGGGGTGATGATGAAAGGGACATGTGGTGTGTGAAGCATGCCCCATGCCTAGGAGCAACAAAAATGGAAAAAACTAATATACTCGATGTCAACATGACTTGACCAACCTTAAAGTTTTTTTCTAAGACTACCACAACCAGCTGGCCTTATTAAGCATAAAATTGTTGTATTGAATTTCTGGTTGTTGACATGCTTTTTAGATGTAGCGAGGAATTATTAGTTGATTTTCGAAAGGTACTGAATTATCTTTAAATAGTCACTGAAAACTGTGATGGTTTTTAGATAATGGAGGCAATCTCCGGCCTCTGCAAAAACAAATGATGAGCATATATAGTGTTTTTTTAGACAAGCATATATAGTCAATTTATTTTTAAAATATGTGCACTAGTTTTTCACTCGCGAGTGACGTGATATACTCACAGCTGCACCACCATGGCGAAAGGTACTTTTACACCTATATCTGATAATTTTTTATGTGATGTCCTTACATTCACTTGGTAGTGCCCCCCCCCCCCCCTTTTTTTCTTTTCATTCTTAATGACCGGACAAAAAGTCTACCATCTACTTTATAAAACTAAAGACGTGTTGATTTAAGAACCATATCAACATCCAAGTGGATTCGTGTTTTCTTGCTCCACGAATTTTGTGGAAAAGTGAATTAATGAGGTCATGCAAGAATTCAATTAGTGAAAATGTGCATTGGATGATTCTGGTGAAGCTTTGGTTGGACATGTGTGTCACCTTGAATCACCTAGCTACCTAGGTGTCATCTAGGCCCTTTCGTATCTTTGGTAAGGTTGTTTCTCAGTGATAAATAACAATCATATGTTTGTGAATAACCCATTTGTTTTGAAATTTGAAGCGAAATTCTATTGGTTATCATGTCACAAGTTTATATTGGAATGTGACCCATCAATTTGAATGTGAAAGCAGACATGGAGCTTATGCGACAAGGCTAAGAACTCTTATAGTACTAAGTGTCACAAGGAGATGAATGACACTTAGTGTAGTACAGGGTTTTCAAGTTTATAACTCATGGATCGTACTACTAAGGGGGGTTTCAAAATTAGTAGCTTGACCAAGCAAACATAGGCATGAAAATGATGCACACTCAGTATACTCTGGCACTTGGCAGCTCAAGGAACTCATAAAAGGCTTTCAGCAGCATCTTTATTCAGCAGTATATGAATTGAGAAGTATCAAAATCAATGTTCCAGTTGATTGATAGAAGTAGAGTACCATGGTGGTGATGGTTCTGATGACAATAAGCTTGTCACCGAAGCTCTGTCTTCGTATTCAAGGTGTAAGTTCTGCTGCATGAAGTTCTATATTATTGTTAGGATGCTCCTCAATGCAGACGGTATCGTCCTTGAGCTCCAGCTTCTTCATTGTTGCCTTGTGCTCTTTGCCATGTGTGACACACAGAAAACTCTTTGCCGTGTGCATTTAGAGCTCGGCACACGGCAAATTAGCAGAATCCGGTGATGAATTTATGGAGGTGGTTCAATAAATGTCATGCATGACAACAAAAGATGAGACAATCCTCTCGAGCTGCATCCAAGTGCTTTTCGGTTACCACCATGGTACGTGGCCTTTAGCAAAAAAAAAAAAAAGATGTGCATTGTTTCTGTTTCATCAACGCAGGGAACTATGTAAACATTACAAAATTGTGATACAAGAATCTCACCTCAAGTAACTCTGCTTCTATGATCAGACAATGATGAACTAGTAACATTGAAGACTACTCCCAAATAAAAACACAACCATACATGCATGGATACATTCCAGATACATGGCACGTGTTGCGGTTTGCTCCGAAATGAAAATCCAGCTCAGGATACAAGCCATGGAAGAGCTTGTAGGGAACAGAGGACATCAGGATGTGATGCTTTTTTTTTCAAACAATTCGGGGGGGGGGGGGGGAAGATCCCCACCTACTAAATTCATTGATCGAAGAACTTTTTACACATATCGTCCTGGCATGCCATGGAGTATTACAATCAAAGGGGAGGGATTTATCTAGGCTAGCCTAACAGTAAGGGGGGAGGTTGACAACGGGAAGTCAGGTAGTCTCGCCAAGCCAGGATGTAGGGCACTGTGGACTTGTATCTGTAGCTCCATGCGTCAGGTTGCTGGCTGCGCGGTGGACCACCTCTCGTCCATACATGAGAGAGTGCATAGAGCCAGGGTATCAGTGCAGTGGGAATATAGAGCAGTGAAGGTGTCTGCCAAGGAGGTGCTAAAGAGCCACTTATCGTGCCAGAAAGAGGTGAGCCTGCCGTTGCCGACCTGGACCTTCGTGAGCGAGCGGTATCGTGGCAACAAAGCACGGGCAAGATGTCACACCTGATTTCCGGAGAGAAACCAAGTACATCTCATATGTGCGCCAGAATCAAGTTACACACATACGATAGACAAATAAGTGTAATATCATAAACAATATTTAAAAACGTATCATAGAGTTTAACAACTTATTACACTCAGACGTGAGACACGAAGGTCTTTAACAACGGAAAACGATAACTACACGAAGAGTCTTCGTCTTCCGCTCCCACATGCACTTGACTGGGGGACCGCATGCCTCAAAACTCCTCAAAGTCGTCGAAGTACTCGTCACCATTGTTCTCTTCTGAACAGTGGTAAGCAAGGATGAGTACACTTATGGTTGGTACTCAACAAGTGGGGGAAGATGCAAGGCTATCAAGGATAGGCTAAGGTTTTGCAGCGGTTAGCATTTTAATGTTGGTCAAGTTTTAATTAAAGAACGCCTAGTTACTAGGTGTAAGTTTATACCAACCCACTTAAGAAACTTGTAAGCAACTCATCTCAAAACTTCAACGAACCACAATTTAATCTCATCTTTAAGTTTATTAATCATGTGAGGGTCCAAGCCGCTCGTAACCGTGAGCACGGCTGATCGATCAGTTTTACTCTCTGCAGAGGTTTGCACACTTTACCCACAGCTCGCGTAAAAGCTCCGAAGAACTTTAAACCCAACCATGTGATGCTGGCCAAGCACCATACCACACTTCCGAGGTGTGATCGCATAGGGACGCTACGAAACCTTTACAAAGGCATGCAAAAGACTAACGACCCGCATTGTTACGGATCAGGGCGGACCATAACCCTCCCTAGTGGTCAGCACCTTAGCAAAGGCTGCTACCCCAAGAGGACCGGGCTATACCCCTGCAACCCGGATCCCCCTCTGCTCCTTTCGGAAAAGGGCCACTAGTTCGATCGCACACCTAATTAATTGGCTAAGGTCAGAGCCATGTGACACTGTGGTTGCGCATGTTTTCTTGGGTGGTTCTCCATGTTCCGATTGAATCAAGTATTCTTGCATTAATCCAAACCGTTGATCATTAAACATTAAGCCTTTCCATGAAAACCATTTTATCCGACCCAAGTTGTGACACTAGCATAATCTACCCAAAAACATTTATTTAAAACGGGTTGTGCCAAGGGTCAAGGGTAAAAAGCTAGGTATGTCCTTAAAAAGGTGTTCCCATCAATTTAATGCAATAACATAATAAAAGTAAACTTAGTAAACATGCAGTTATATAGCATAAATAGAATTATGCAGAGGGAGAAGACCACTTGCCTTCCTCAACTACAAGAAAATCCTCTTCTTCCTCAAACAGCTGCTTCTGATTGACTCCAAGGGGTTGCTCAGTCGAAATAGGCACGATATCTACGATCACACACATAAAGCATACAACAAATAAAACAATTCACCAATCAAGTCTAAAGGCTACAAACACACTACTAAAGCGACGGGCTCGCTGAGATGATCACATAAACATCTAAAATGCTAAAAACGGAGCTATAACGACAAAGATATGCTAAAAACAGGGTTCAGGGACTAATCTGTGAAGAAACTAAACTTCCAGGGACCTATCAGCAAGAAATCGAGGACCTAAAACTAATTACATAAAAAATAGAAGGTTTAAAACTTAAAAGGGCTTAACTGGACCTCGGGCGCTAATTCTAATAGAAACAGGGGCTAAAACATAAAAGGAAGGATCTGTTTGTAAAGGTTTTTGAAGGTGGAAGGACCGGCTTGCAATTATAAAGAAACCAAGGGCCTATTTTGCAAAAGGACCTCATGTTGACCGGTATGGGTCTTTTGACTCAATCGGCTGGGGAGATCTGGGCCGCCCACACCCGATCCAACGGTAGGCCACGCGCGCAAGCGGCTGGGCGGCGGCGAACACGCCGGAGCCGGCGGAGCGCGGCGGGGCGCGGCGGCGGGGTCGCCGGCGTTGGCCGAAAATAGGCTCCCGGCCACGAAAACACGTGCGGATTGCGCCTACACGGAGCTAAGGCGATGGCGAAGCTAATCAAGAGCTCGGAACGGTGGTTTGAGCGACGGCCGGAGCGTCTCGTCCAAGGGGGCGGACGGCGGTCGGCCGGCGTGAGGCGGGGTGAGCTACGGCTCGGGATAAAAGAAAAGGAGGCGGGGGAGAGCTTGCTCACCACACGAATGCGGGTTGGTGAAGGTTTGGGCGGTGGGGGGGGTAGTGACGGAAGAGATCGACGCCGGCGGCCGGAAGTGGAAGGCGACGGCGGCGGCGCTCGAACGGCATGGAAGAGGACCCTGCGATTCGAATTGAAGTTCGATTGAGCGACGGATGCGAAGAAGAAACAAGATAGGAGAGGTAGGGACACTTCACCGTCGACGGGGAGCTCGGGCGACCGTCAATGGCGCGGCGGCCGGGAAGTCTCACCGTGGACAGAGCGTGCGCGAGTGCGAGAGAGTGCGAGAGCTCGATGGAAAGCAAAGTGGAGTGTGGCCGTGCTCTGGCCGGGCTTAAATAGGGCCGAGAGGGGAGGGGGAGCGGCTCCCGGCGGCAATGGCCATCAATGGCCATTGGCCTTGATTAACAATCAAAAGGGGGGGAATTAAGGAGGGCGAAACAGTCGGGATTGATGGAGGGGATGAAGGCCGGGCTTCACTGCGGATTGATTGAAGGTTTGAAGGAGGGGGAGGGCGGTTGACGCGGGTAACGGCCGGCGGCCAATCAAGGGGGCGCGGGTGACCCGCGGCGGGAGGTAGGGGGAGGGCCCGACGGCCGGGCCCCACTTGTCAGCGGCCGGAAGGAAAAAGAAAAGGGGAAAGGGGGCTGTTGGGCTGGCGGGCTGCTACGTGGGCCGCGCGGGTGTGCTGGGCCGCAAGCGCGCGATAGAGAGAGAGAGAGAGAGAGAGGGAAGGGAGGCCGGCGGCCTGCTCGGCCAGCGGGCTGGGGAGAAAGGAAAAACGGGCCGGGGGAGAAGGGGCCGGCTGGGCTGAAATGAGAGAAGGGGAGGGAGAGGGGTTTGGAGTTTTCTCTCTTTTTTTTAAAAATTCTTTTTCAAACTTTGCAAACTTCACTCAAACATAAAACCATGCATTCGAATCATGATGCACAAGCACTTTTTGTTTCTAACATTATTGAAATGATATTTAAATATTTGAAAGACCAAATTTATTTGATAATTTAATTAAGTCCTTAGAAAATTAAATCTAATTGCCCTGTTGCTTATATTAATTTAGTGATAGAATTTTTTTTAGGGTGTTACACAAGACGAACGAGAAAGGAGCCGTCGTCACCGAGGCCAAAATTGTTGCTGAATTCTAGTAGGAACTGGATTAGATTTTAATAATTTTTGAACGGAGGAGAGGGTGTGTTAGTAATCTGGATTTAGTGGGGTGGGTGGGATGATGATGCAAGGGGCATGTGGTGTGTGAAGCATGCACCAGGCCTATGTGCAACAAAAATGGAAAACCTAT
The DNA here is from genome assembly GCA_036936925.1 of Cenchrus fungigraminus. Classification (NCBI taxonomy): domain Eukaryota; kingdom Viridiplantae; phylum Streptophyta; class Magnoliopsida; order Poales; family Poaceae; genus Cenchrus; species Cenchrus fungigraminus. Next base: position 25,775,045 of record CM072768.1, read on the forward strand.
ATACTCGCTGTCAACATAACTAGACCAGCCTTAAAGTTTTTTTATGACTATACCACAACCAGCTGGCCTTATTAAGCATAAATTTGTTGTATTGAATTTCTGGTTGTTGACAGGCTTTATGTAGCGAGGAATTATTAGTTGATTTTCGAAAGGTACTGAATTATGTTTTTAGTAGTCACAAAAAACTGTGATGAGGAATTTTCTTATTAGCAGTTTGCAAAGCGTGATGGTTTTTAGGTAATGGAGGCAATCTCCGGCCTCTGCAAAAACAAAAGATGAGCATATATAGTCATTTTGTTTTTTGATTATGTGCACTAATTTTTCAGTCGCGAGTGGTGTGATATACTCACAACTGCTCCACCATGGCGAAAGGTACTTTTACACCTGTTTCTGATAATTTTTGACGTGATGCTCCTTGCACTCACTTGGTAGTGCCTCCCTTTTTTTATTTTCGTTCTTACTGACCGGGCAAAAAGTCTACAACCTACTTTATAAAACTAAAGATGTGTTGATTTTAGGAACCATATCAACATCCAAGTGGATGCATCTTTTCTTGCTCCACGAATTTTGAGGAAAAATGAAGTAATGAGCTCATGCAAGACTTTAGTTAGTGAAAATTTGCCTCTGATAATTCTGGCAAATTGTTGGTTGGACATATGTGTCACCTAATGAAGCACCTAGGCGCCATCACCTTGGCCCTTCGCATCTTTGGTATGGCTATTTTTCGGTGATAAATACCAACCATATGCTTGTGACTAACACATTTGTTTTGAAGCGAAATTCTGCTGGTTATCATCTCACAAGTTTATTGGAATGTGACCCCCTGAATTTGAATGTGAAAGCGGACATGGAGCATATGCGACAAGGATAAGAACTCTTTTAGTACTAAGTGTCACAATAAGATGAAGGACACTTAATTTAGTATAGGGTTATCAAGTTTAATAACAGAGACAAGGATATCTTCGGTCATGATATAGTGTGCTTTGTTATTGTTGATGCCTTTTCTAGTCAACACACGAGTGCGCTAGGTCGTGTGGTGGTTGAAACTCTCCTTGCCGGTCAGACCGGACGGGTAGGCCAATCAGACCGGTCTATACAAGGATGCTGCAAAAATCTATGAACACTGCCCCGGGAGGGACTCCATCAGAGACAATGCGACTGTTTAGGGGTCTCCTCAATAGACGCACAACTTGTAATAGATATATGCCCTAAAAAAGTTGCAATAGAGATAGCTACTGTTTAGGGTCTCCTCAATATCTCAAGATTACTTTGCAGACTGCCTGTGTATTTCATTCTCTTTTTTCTAAGAATGAATCAATCAACAACGATGCAAACTGAAACGAGGTGGTGGTGCGTGACAGAGGGGGACAAGGAACTGAGAAGAGATGAGTGTGAGACAGCAATCAGATGGAAGTTGCTGACCACGTTGGAAAGGCTGCGAAAAGCTTGGTCCTGATGACTCTCATGCCTACTTGGCCAAACCCATATGTGCGCGTGTTGAAATTTTCAATGGTCTTTGGTGTCTCTATCTCAGGTTCTTTGTTTTGAGACATCCGAAAGCAAGCACAAGACTACAGGAACAATGCCTCAGTATAGAGTTGTGTGTCGAGCAAGCTTCAATTCTTGATAAAAAAAAAGTGATCTTCATGAGGGCATAACGTCAGGGATAGAGAGCACGGTTAAGATTTTTCAGTGTCATTGATGAAGGAGATGATTAAGAAAAAGGGCATTTTCCCTAAATTCTCTCTTTTTTGTTAAATTCTCACTTTTGCCAAATAAAAACTAGAGATTCCTACTTCATTTTTTTCTACCCCCATGTGACACCTTGACCTCATTGGCGACTCTAGTGGCCAAAAGTTGCCAGAAATTCATAATAAATCCTCCCTTTTCTGTTGTCTCTCTATCACTATATCTCTTTGTTTTTGATATCCACATTAAGAGGACTGTTAGAGGATGGTAGTTTCAGTTTTTAATGGTTTAAGAGTTGAGAAAAGAGAGAGGATACAATCAATTTAAGATTAGACCAGAAATGAACTGATGAAATTGAAAGTTTCACGGTGATGACATGGTCAAATTAACTGATATGTATGCCTTAGAGACAGAAGTGCACGAGACTGGGCATGATTGGCCTAAAAAGTAGTTGGTTAATTTAATTATGGTGGATGAGGGGAATCAAATCGGGCATCCAGTGGCTGCACCTAAGTGCTTTAGGAGTTACCACCATGGTACCATGGCCTTTCTCAAACGGAGAGCTAGAAAAGATGTGCAGTGTTGAGGTTTCTCTTTCACCAATTATTTTCTGTGTTTCACCAACGCAAGCAACTAAGTAAACATTACAAAATTGTGATTCAAGGATCTCACCTCATGAAGTAGCTCTGCTTCTATCTGACAGTGAGGAACTATTAACATTGCAGACAAATCAACTCCAATAAACGTGATCATATTTACGTTCCAGATACATGGCAGTGATGCTGTCTTGCTCCGAATGATGAAAGAGGTCTTGCAATTTGGCTTTGCGTTCTTGAGGTTATCGCTTTCGCGCTTTGATTCTAACATGGCCTGGTCGCACAGAGATTAGAATAAGTTCGTGATGACAAGCTAGCTTCGACTAAATCATATGCTAGCTGCTTATTTCTTGTAGTCCCACCTAAGGCTCCTGATCGTTACCAAACGATCGGTTAAACGCCATCTATCAACGCATACACACGCTAGATAGAGAGCTCCGTTGTTGCATCAACAATGGCGGACTTCGCACTTGGGCTGGCCAAGACCGCGGTGCAGGGGACCCTGAGCAGGGTCCAGTCGGCCATAGACGATGAGGGGGTTCTGAAGGTGACGGTGCAGCACCACCTGGTGTTCATCACAGGGGAAGAGATTCACCATGGATGACCTCCTGGATTTGATCACTGACGACGGATATGATGATGACCGTCAAAGTTATCTCTGTGTGGGAGAACACTGGAGGTGCTAAATTGGGGCGGCTTACATTTTGAAGAAGCTGTACAGTGAGTCAGTGACCAGATAGCCTGGGTTAAACTGGTCCATCCCTTCAACCCAGATGAGTTCCTCCAGAGCGCGAGTTAGCGACTTTTGCAATTTATCAACAGTAGATATGTGCACGATTTTGGATTACCATTAGTAGTCCATCACCCTCAGCTTGTATCCAGGCCATAAATGTGTCAATAGACATTAGTGTCACAACATCATAGATAAAATATATGTCCAATTAACTAAACAAAATTGCTGATATTACCTTTCTCAAATGTTTCATACACATAATACTCATATAGAAACTTTTATATATCATTATCCAGTTGTAATAGGTTTGATTTAGTTAGAATCACTTTGCATCACACCTCCATGTGCATTTAATATGTATTTAATTGAACCTTTGTACAATCTGAAACTTGGTAATCATATTGGTGTACTTTGGAATTTTATTGTAATTATATTTTAGATTTAGATTTAGGGATTACATTAATTTTTAGTAATGACATATGTGGGTAATTTTTATGTAAATTTAGGGTGGTGGCCTCTGCGCTGTTGATTCGGAGGTGTGGTGGCGGCGGCACTGTCGAGTCGCACCGCCTCAGCCCCTCCGCCGGCTCTCCTCGGCCCCTCTCTCCTCCCCGGCGCCGGTGAGCCTCCCTCCCTCTCCCCTGAAGCCAAGGTGGTCCGTGCGCGTCCTCTCGTACTCGTGGCCCAACCTCTCTGCTTGCGGCGATCCACGGTGGGGAGCAGAGATATCCACGAGGAAGGGACGAGGCGTGAAGGAGCTTGATCTCCGCCGGGCATGGCCTTCAGTGGCACGGCGGCGTCAATTCAGGCCAGTCGGAGGTCGAATCGGCGGTGGGTGACGGCGGCATGGCAGCATGACGGTGTCACACCCATGCCGTAGAAGGAAGACGTCAAGAGAAGAAGGCGTATTCCAAACAGAGACTGAACCATTCTATTTTACGTTTTCATTTATGTATGACATGTGGGCCAAGTGCCAGACTGAACCTCTGCTGTAACGAGAACAATGAACTTGATTATCCAGTAAACGTGAACTCGAGAGAGGAATCCTTCCTCGTCTCTGAATTCCTCCCGTCTGTATCTTGCGTCTAGCTCACGTCTCCGGTAGATCGCCGGTGGCCAAGGGTGGTGACAATTGGTATCAGATTCGGGCTTATCCTCGGCGCGCTTCCTCTTCGGTGGTGGCGGCGGCGAACATACAGAGCAGCGAATTTGCGGCGGCGAGGGTTGTCCAGCTTTATCTGGGCGTAAAATTCCGTGAGCCAAGGCAAATTTGACTGCGGTGGTGACAGCGGGGGATCGGAATCGGCTCGGGTTGCGCAGCATCGTCTGCGTGTAAAATTCCTTGGTCGTCGACCGATCTCAGGCGGCGGTGGGGTTCATGGTGAGCGAACTGGCGAGGGATTCGTCCTGAGTTGTCTCGCCTGAACAGGAGGCGTTAGGGAGGTCTGTGGATTTTCAGAAGTCTCAAGGGAATCGGTGTACGGAATCTCTTTGTCTATGCTTCTTCAACGCACCACCTCCAACAGGCTTCAGGTATGAGTTGTGAGGACTGCTGAATCCCGTCGATCTGGATCTGAGAAACGGGTGCGGTAGGGTGTACTAGATCTTTCGAGCACGTCGCAGTTGGATCGTCCCCTTAATTCCACCCCATCTCGGATCGATTTGCGGTGCAGTCACCACGGCTCCACCTAAGCCTTCGGTGCAGACTCGATTCGTGTTGGATGCCATGAGTAGTGCGGTCGAGCAGGAAGGTGCTAAGCTTGATCAGATTATGGAGAGTTTATATTTGCTTTTTGAAAGAGTAAATGATGTGGGACTCCAACAACAACAAATGAAAAAGCAAATTGAGAGCACTGCGCGTGTAGTGGATCAGCAGGCTGCTGACCAACAACTGATGGCTAAACAGTTGGCTGAAACAGGAAGAGCAGTGGCAGGATTAACACTCAAACACATGCGTGATGCAGATAGTACAGAATCTGATACTGATTCTGCTTCAGATGTTTCATCAGTGCTCAAGAATTTTCACAAAGAGGAGAAGCCTACTGGTAAAAGCAAGACCCAACATCCAGAACCTACATCTCTACCCAAACATCATGTACCAAAGGTATTCTGTCCCAAATTTAATGGAGAAAATCCTGTGATATGGAAGGACAAATGCATTGATTACTTTATGCTGGTGGACCTGGAACCTAAGCATTGGGTCAGAATGGCAGCAATACATTTTGATGGGCCAGCTGCTCAATGGCTAAGGGTTTACAGGAAGAAAGTTCCAAATCCTACATGGGTTCAATTTGTGTTGGCTGTGGAGAACAAGTTTGGGAAGGATGATTACAGAAAGGCCTTGACAGCTTTGTTGGAGCTCAAACAATCTGGTTCAGTGGAGGAATATTTCAATGAGTTTCAGGAGCTGCAGTTTCAAGTGTGTATGCACAACAGTGGATATGATGATCTTTTCTTTGCTTCTCAGTTTGTCAATGGACTGAAGGATGAAATCAGAGATACTGTGCAATCACAGGTGCCTGAGGATGTTGACAGGGCTGTATTGTTGGCCAAGATTCAACAGAGAATAGTTGAGAGGGGAAAACAAAGAACAATAGAAATGGAGGACTGAGTAAACAGATAATGTCTCACAACAAACAAGAAGGCAAAGTAATCCAGTCAAGCAACAGTAATCTATGGAGAGAAAGGCAGCTTAGGGATTACAGAAATGCCAATGGCTTATGCTTTTATTGTGGGGAGAAATTTGACCCAGCTCATGTGGAGGTGTGTCAGAAGAGAAACAAGCCACAGATACATGCACTGGCTATCAATGACCTGGATGAAACATTATCTGAAGAAGTTCTAAATCAGTTAGCTGTAAAAGATGCCCTATCCGAAGAGTTATGTCATTTATCCTTAAATGCCATTACTGGGGCAGAGGCTACTGATTGTATCAAGATAATATCCTTGGTCAAGAACAAAGTGATGTTGATTCTTATAGACAGTGGCAGCTCACATTCCTTTGTCAGTTCCAGTTTTGTGGCACAGGCTGGATTGCCAACAGTGGCAGCCACACCAAGAAAAGTCAAGCTACCAAATGGGAACTTCCTCATCTCAGACAAAATAGTAAATCAATTGGAATGGTGGTGTCAAGGGCAAACTTTATCAGGCAACATGAGAGTTCTTGACATGGGAACTTATGATGCAATCTTAGGGTATGATTGGCTCAAACCCCATAGCCCCATGACCTGTCATTGGGAAAATATGACCATTGAGTTCCAGGACAAGGCTAGAAAAATCAAGATCCAAGGAGTGAAGCCTGGAGAGCTTACACTCCAGCCTATGGAAGCAGAACAGCTGTGGAAATGTGCTAAGGGAAATGATATATGGGCTTTTGCTGTGGTTGAATGTGTGGCTACACCTACAAAAGAAGACATTCCTGAGTCTCTGAATTCCTCCCGTTTGTATCTTGCATCTAGCTCACGTCTCCGGTAGATCGCCGGTGGCCAAGGGTGGTGACAGACGGAGATCTCATAGCCAGGGCTGGAGGAGGTGGACGGCGGTCCTCATCAGCTCCTCGTGTTGTCCCTCCCCTGCTCCCTCCTCCCCATGCCAGCGGCGCACCCAGGCAGCAGGTAGGGATGGAGGGATGAGAAGAAGCTATTCCTGATGTCTCCTAGTCCTATGTCTAATTGCTCATTAATCTATACAAGGAGAGAGAACATCTGCGACAAAGCACACAATGTCCATATCCATGTGCACCTCAATTTGTTCAGATGTGGTCTCTCTATCTCGAGTTCTTTCTGTTAGAATAAATGGGCCTAGGGCCATTTATTGTAATAATGAAAGAATTAAAAGCCCATGTGTTTAATGCTAAGGAAAAGAGAGAAATACCGTATGGGTATTGGAGGAGTCTCCCATCCAACTTATTAGGTAACCTTTCGGTACACCTCTTGTGAAGTTGAATAAAGGAGATAGGCGTGCCACACGCACATGCGCGCGCTCGCTCGCCTCGCCGAGCCGGGCCGAGGGCGTGGGCGTGGACGTGGACGTGTCGAGTCGAGATGAGACGAGCGGTGCGGTGCGGTTCGGTCGGACGGACGGACGGACGTGATGTGTTGCGGGGCGGGAGCATCTTTTCGCGGTTGATGGCTGTTGATGACTCCTTAATTGTGAATGTTACTGTTGGCTGTTGATGGCTCCTTAATCGTGACAGTTACTAGGAGCCCTTAACCGCGACAGTTACAATACAATTAACCGTGACCGTTACTACTCAGCACGTCCAGGTTCATCCCCCTTTCCGCACATGTTCGCCTATATAAGGAGGCCTTCCTCCTCTCCCTCAGATTGCCATTTTCTAAAACCAGGTACTCCTGCTTAGGAGACCTCTCTCTTCTCCCTCTGTTTGCTGCTTTCTTTTGCATCTCCATCGCTTGCACCGCGCGCACGGTACCGGTGAGAGCAGAGCCTCCGGAACCTCGTCCTGCTGCTGAGATCCTGCTCGGGATAGGCGGGCGATAAGGTTTTTGGGGAGCGTCTTCACGCGACTGCTCGCTCCCGTACGACTACTTCCTCTACGTCGACTACGAGTGAACGACTACTTCACCTACAACGGGTCTGCACTGCGATCCTCTGCCTGCATCGACTGTGTATGGCTACACCGATTGAGGTCACTCACAATGGGTGATAACGGAAATTCGGGTGACGCCGTCACCCAAACTTCCATAGGGTACTCTCTCAAACCAATGTTCATGTTTATTAGTTGTATAATCATGAAGATTGTTATGTTTAATTGTGGTTTAAACATACACACATGCACATGGATTGTTTCACTCACTATAATATTGAAATATCTACTAAATTATGGAATTAAAATATGCCAAAATGTTGCCTATCATCTAACAATCCAAAAACCTTATTATGTTGATAGGACTATGTTTGGTGCAACTAGCTTTGCAAATGCAATTAAACCGAACCCTTTCGATGGTTCCAACTTTAAGAGGTGGCGTGAGTTGGCCACCTTGTGGCTCACCGCCATGAACGTAATGTATGTCACCACCGGAAAAGCCCCCGAGAGTGTCTCGGAGGAGAAATTCAATGCAGATGATAATCTGTTCCGGGGTGCCATCATTAGCGTCCTAGTTGATAACTTGGTGGATACCTATCTTCAGAGGAAGACAGGGAAGGATATTTGGGAGGCTCTTGAGGCTCAGTACGGGGCTTCTGACGCCGGCGGTGAGCTGTATGTAATGGAACAGTTCCTAGACTACAGGATGGTTGAAGACCGTTCTGTGGTGGAACAGGCCCATGAAGTACAGGCGCTGGCTAAAGAGCTTGAGAACTATAGCAAAGAGGTCCCATGTGTGTTACCCAACAAGTTTGTGGCAGGAGCAATTATCACAAAGCTGCCACATTCTTGGAGGGATTTTGCTACCTCTCTAAAACATAAGAGAAAGGAATTCACTTTTGATGACCTTATTGCGAATCTTGATGTTGAAGAGAAGGCGAGAGCAAAAGACACACGTGGAAAGACAATAGCCGGCCCCTCAAGCGCAAACTTTGTGCAGAGGGGCAATCCCAAGTTCCACAATAATCAGAACAAGAGGAAGAAGCCTTCACAAAACCCGCCCAAGGCTAAGGAAGCCGACGGGCCTAATAGAAGAAGAGAAAGCCGGGGGGTGCTTGCTATACTTGTGGCAGTCCGGATCACTTTGCTGCGAAGTGCCCGGATCGTAAAGATCGCAAGGCTCCAAAGACAGCGAACATGGTTGTTAGCGAGGGTGGAGGAACAGCGGGGTATGGTAATTTCTTACCTATAGTTCTTTCAGTGTGTTCTTCACCAGAGTGGTGGATAGACACCGGTGCTAATATTCATGTATGTGCTGATATTTCTATGTTTTCTTCTTACCAGGTCGGGGGGACTACCTCCTTGTTGATGGGGAACGGTGCCCATGCGCGTGTTCTTGGTGCTGGTACGGTCACTCTGAAGTTTACTTCGGGGAAGACCATACAATTGAAGAATGTGCAGCATGTACCTACCATCAAGAAGAATCTAGTCAGCGGGTCTCTACTGTGTAGAGATGGTTTTAAATTAATCTTTGAGTCGAATAAATGTATCATTTCTAAGTTTGGTACTTTTGTTCGAAAAGGCTATGATAGCGGAGGCTTGTTCCGCTTTTCTTTATTGTTCGATAATAATGTTGTGAACCATGTGATGAATGATGAATCAAATGTTTGGCATTCGAGGCTTTGTCATGTTAATTTTGGTTGTATGATGCGCTTAGCTAGTTTGAGTTTAATTCCAAAGTTTACCTCTGTCAAAAATTCTAAGTGTCATGTATGCGTTGAATCGAAACAAACTCGCAAGCCACATAAGACTGCTGAGGCGAGAAACTTGGCACCTCTAGAATTAGTTCATTCCGATCTGAGCGAAATGAACGGTGTGTTGACAAAGGGTGGTAAAAGATATTTCATGACTTTGATAGATGATAGCACTAGATTTTGTTACATCTACTTGTTAAAATCAAAAGATGAAGCGTTACATTACTTTAAGATCTATAAAGCTGAAGTAGAAAATCAACTTGAGAGAAAGATTAAACACCTAAGGTCGGATCGAGGTGGCGAATACTTCTCTAATACTTTTGATACATTCTGTGAGGAACACGGTATTGTTCATGAGAGGACACCGCCTTATTCACCCCAATCCAATGGAATTGCCGAAAGAAAGAACCGCACGCTGACTGACTTGGTGAATGCCATGTTAGAAACCGCGGGACTATCTAAGGAATGGTGGGGTGAGGTGATACTGACAGCCTGTCATGTCCTGAACCGTGTGCCTATGGAGAATAAGGAAGTAACACCATTCGAGGAATGGGAGAAGAAGAGGCTAACTCTTTCTTACTTACGCACTTGGGGTTGCTTGGCCAAAGTCAGTGTGCCAATCACCAAGAAACGTAAACTTGGACCAAAGACGGTGGACTGTGTCTTTCTGGGGTATGCTTTTCACAGTGTCGGATATAGATTCTTGGTAGTAAGATCTGGAGTGCCTGACTTGCTTGTCGGCACAATTATGGAGTCCAGAGACGCTACATTCTTTGAGAATATTTTTCCAATGAGAGATGAAACAAGTTCATCCAGGTAAGAGTCTGTCGAGAAGGACGACTCCACCAAGTCGATGGAACTCAATGAGCCTACATTTATTGAGCATCCTGAGGAGGACAATGATGAGGCTCCTAGGAGGAGCAATAGACAAAGGACAGAGAAATCCTTTGGAGATGATTTCATCATATACCTCGTGGATGACACTCCTAAGACCATTGCAGAGGCATACTCTTCACCTGATGCTGACTATTGGAAGGAAGCAGTGAGGAGTGAGATGGACTCTATTATGTCAAATGGCACTTGGGAGGTTGTTGAACGTCCTTACGGGTGCAAACCCGTGGGATGTAAATGGGTGCTCAAAAAGAAGCTTAGGCCTGATGGTACTATTGATAAGTACAAGGCTAGACTTGTGGCCAAGGGTTACACCCAAAAGGAAGGAGAAGACTTCTTCGACACTTACTCACCAGTCGCTCGATTGACCACCATAAGAGTACTACTTTCCCTAGCAGCCTCTCATGGTCTTCTCGTTCATCAGATGGACGTTAAGACAGCTTTCCTAAATGGAGAGTTGGAAGAGGAGATCTATATGGATCAGCCGGAAGGATTTGTAGTAAAGGGTCAAGAAGGAATGGTGTGTAAGTTAGTGAAGTCTCTCTATGGCCTCAAGCAAGCACCTAAGCAATGGCATGATAAGTTCGATAGAACTTTGACATCTGTTGGCTTTGTTACAAACGAAGCTGAGAAATGTGTGTACTATCGCTATGGTGGGGGCGAAGGAGTGATTCTGTGTCTGTATGTAGATGACATACTTATCTTTGGCACGAGCCTTGAATTGATCAAGGAGGTCAAAGACTTTCTTTCTCAAAAGTTTGAGATGAAAGATTTGGGAGAGGCTGATGTTATCCTTAACATAAAGCTGATAAAGGGAGAAAATGGTGGGGTGACTCTGTCACAGACTCACTATGTTGAGAAGATGCTAAGTCGGTTTGGCTACAGCAATTCTAAACCCGCACCAACTCCTTATGATACCAGCTTGGTTCTGAGGAAGAACCTGAGGATAATGGTGGATCAGCTGAGGTACTCCCAGATCATTGGTTCATTAATGTATCTGGCTAGCGCCACGAGACCTGACATTGCATATGCAGTTAGTAAACTGAGCCGGTTTGTTTCAAACCCGGGTAGTGAACACTGGCGTGCTCTCGAGCGGGTAATGCGCTATCTAGTGGGCACTATGAACTATGGCATTCACTATTCCGGAGACCCCAAGGTCTTGGAGGGATATAGTGATGCAAACTGGATTTCTGATGCAGATGAGTTAAAAGCCACAAGTGGATATGTGTTCACACTTGGAGGTGGCGCTGTTTCCTGGAAGTCTTGCAAGCAGACCATTTTAACCAGGTCAACAATGGAAGCAGAACTCGCAGCATTGGATACTGCCACTGTAGAGGCTGAGTGGCTTCATGAACTCCTAATGGACTTGCCGATAGTTGAAAAACCAATACCGGCAATTCTAATGAACTGTGATAATCAAACGGTGATTGTCAAGGTGAACAGTTCAAAGGACAACATGAAGTCATCCAGGCATGTTAAGAGGCGGTTGAAATCTATCAGGAAATTGAGAAACACCGGTGTCATAGCTTTGGATTACATCCATACGTCTAAGAACCTGGTAGATCAATTTACAAAGGGTTTATCACGTATTGTGATAGATCATGCATCTATGGAACTGGGCTTGAGACCCACGTGAGTTTCTCCATAGTGGTAACCTGTCTTATGTGATCGGAGATCCCGTGAATTAAGATGGTGAAACAAGCTATGGTTTGACTGAGAGAAGAGAACCTTTGAGAAGGCTCAGTTCATGGAAAAGATGCATTTCTCTTCAAACCTGTATGGCAGGCTGGTATCTATACCTTAATGTGGTCCAAGTGGCTTATATGAAACAAGGAAGTTGTTTCTTTGAAGCAAAGACATAGTCCTACAGTATGTCTTGAAGGAACACACCTATATGAGTATCGACTACTGGTCATAGTCTATGAGAGTTGGGTGATCTCTAGAAAGCTCATGAAGAGGCACGGAGTGTGACCCATAAGCTCCAACCCGCGGGGATGCTATGTGCAGCCAAGTATCAGTAAAGGGCTCTAGCCAAGCTTAGATGCACAAAACTGTCAATTCAAGGTATAGTCCATTGTTCAGTTGCAAATAAGTGTAACTAGAGTTCCTGGTGGATGTTCAACTTAACAGTCTCCATCGTAGTACTGGTATATCAAAAACAAAAGGGAAGATGAGAGCATTTCCAATGCGGCTTGAAATTCTTGGTGGGGATTGTTAGAATAAATGGGCCTAGGGCCATTTATTGTAATAATGAAAGAATTAAAAGCCCATGTGTTTAATGCTAAGGAAAAGAGAGAAATACCATATGGGTATTGGAGGAGTCTCCCATCCAACTTATTATGTAACCTTTCGGTACACCTCTTGTGAAGTTGAATAAAGGAGATAGGCGTGCCACACGCACGTGCGCGCGCTCGCTCGCCTCGCCGAGCCGGGCCGAGGGCGTGGGCGTGGACGTGTCGAGTCGAGACGAGACGAGCGGTGCGGTGCGGTTCGGTCGGACGGACGACGGACGTGATGTGTTGCGGGGCGGGAGCATCTTTTCGCGGTTGATGGCTGTTGATGACTCCTTAATTGTGAACGTTACTGTTGGCTGTTGATGGCTCCTTAATCGTGACAGTTACTAGGAGCCCTTAACCGCGACAGTTACAATACAATTAACCGTGACCGTTACTACTCAGCACGTCCAGGTTCATCCCCCTTTCCGCACATGTTCGCCTATATAAGGAGGCCTTCCTCCTCTCCCTCAGATTGCCATTTTCTAAAACCAGGTACTCCTGCTTAGGAGACCTCTCTCTTCTCCCTCTGTTTGCTGCTTTCTTTTGCATCTCCATCGCTTGCACCGCGCGCACGGTACCGGCGAGAGCAGAGCCTCCGGAACCTCGTCCTGCTGCTGAGATCCTGCTCGGGATAGGCGGGCGATAAGGTTTTTGGGGAGCGTCTTCACGCGACTGCTCGCTCCCGTACGACTACTTCCTCTACGTCGACTACGAGTGAACGACTACTTCACCTACAACGGGTCTGCACTGCGATCCTCTGCCTGCATCGACTGTGTATGGCTACACCGATTGAGGTCACTCACAATGGGTGATAACGGAAATTCGGGTGACGCCGTCACCCAAACTTCCACAGGGTACTCTCTCAAACCAATGTTCATGTTTATTAGTTGTATAATCATGAATATTGTTATGTTTAATTGTGGTTTAAACATACACACATGCACATGGATTGTTTCACTCACTATAATATTGAAATGTCTACTAAATTATGGAATTAAAATATGCCAAAATGTTGCCTATCATCTAACACTTTCATTTGCATATCCAAAAGCACTAGTGTGTGCGCGCTGGCTGTCCTGGTTATCGCACTTGTTGGAGATATATCACTTGTCAATTTTCATGAACCATATATATTCCGTCACATTTACAGGTACAGAGTGGTGGTTCTGAATTTTCAATGGAATTTATGATAGATGACAGGAGGCATAATCATGCACAAACCTATTTAGGAAAAATAGTGAATGTAATTCGAAATTTATATAACACTAGGCAGGGGCCCAATAGCCCTTGCAATTGCACGGGGGCTTAAGTATATGTGCACTGTGGTTACTCACACATTAGATCTGAGAGATGGCCACAATATTGTGCTCTCTGCCAACGTTCTTGTTCTTGTCATGCAATGTGGCACCATGCAAGGATTCAACTTGGAAATAAAGTACCCAATTGGAAATATTTCACTATTGACATTTTAGGCCACTAAAGCTCAGACGATCTTTTTTTTGTGTGTATTTCTGATGATAGATCGAAGCAGAGAATACTGAAAGGTATACTGTCCCTATGAAAATATCATTTCATTTAACTTTTGGACAAATTTGAAATAGCCATGCATGTCTTTTTTTCAGATCACTAAAACTGTTTAAAACTGAAACTACCATTGTGTACCAGGCATAGTATCCAGTCAGAATTATGTTCATCCCACAGTATATATACTCTCAGATCTTCAAGCAGTGTCTTTGGATACATCACAAAACAAAGCAGAGAGAGTGATAGTGGTGCACACATATGTGAACATAAGCTGCTCTTTCTTGTGAGCGTTCTTGAAATTTTGTGCAATCAGAGATCATGAGAGAATCAGCACAGATCCATTGAATTCATGAGCAATTAGGCACGAGAGGCATCAGGGACGAACTTTTCCAGGCGTTTGGCAGTCATGGTCCCTACTGAGAAGAAATATGTCCCCAGGATCAAGATCAAGGCCAATCTCCTCAACAAACAGGGATCAGATTGTCCACATGTTACCCCTTGACAATCCGTGTCATATGTATTTTTGTTGAACCAACCAAGGGTACAACTATAAGATATGATTCTTTCATCCATGAACAAACGAAAGTTTAAATTTAGTTACGAGTTATGTAAACCAATTTCACCAACTAGACATCACATCAATCTTCCGGATACTAATTAGGAATATTAAATGTAGATTAATGACAAAACTCATTCCACGACCCCTACCTTAATTTTCGAGATGAATCTAACGAGCCTAAATATGTCATCATTAGACAACATCGTGCTAAAGTAACCAATCTCTAACGACGAATTAATTAGACTTAATGGATTCGTCTCGCAATTTCCAGTCTATTCGTGTAATTATTTTTGTAAATAGTCTATGTTCGATGCTCCTAATAGACTTTGAAAGAGGACCCAAAAGTTTCACCTCACGAACTAAATGGAGCCAATGAACCTTATTAACCATATTTAACCCTGGTACTCAATTTACATGGTCACCAAGCAGGATGAAGTCGTCGCCGCCACCACGAGCGAAGGGGAGAGCCGTTGCCGGTGACCAGGATTTGGCGGGCAAATTTCCCGCGCGCGCTCTCCACACGGGATCCGACCGCACCGTCTTCTCACTAGGACGAGCCTGTACAACGCTGCTCCCCTCACCTGCTCAGGCTCGGAGAACGGGACGTCCGCGTCGCCTCACGAGACGACACTGCACCCGTCGGTAGGCTCAAGCGGGAATGTTTTTTAAAAAGGGCATCACATATACGAGGCCAAACGACGGGCTGTACATGCCCTTAGCAAACCGTTGCAAATATAAATATAAAAAAGAAGTAAAGAAAATAAGGAAAAACTAAGCCGGTGGGTTTAGACCGCCCACGGTTCTCATTAAGAGAAGGGAACCGAATCCCGGCTTAGAAAACCCCCGAACCCCAGCTTCACCAGCGAGGGGATTTTCTTTAAACTAGTCCCGTAAATTCGCTCCAACGAGGAATCGAACCCAGGTCTCCTGGTTGTGACCATACCTTAGCCCCCTCTAACTAAGTAGGCTAGAGGACCTTTGGCTAAAGAAAATAAGGAAAATATAACCCTATTCTATGCCAGATTAACTAACTTGATCTGTTGAGTACTAATACCAAGTTTTCCTAAGCCATTTTAAGTTGTTCAATCATGTTATGCTTGACTTGGAAGGCCATGTACTGCACTGTAATACTCAGTCCTCGTATCTTGATCATGTGTTTATCGAAAATATCCTAATAGTTTCATGGCCACAAATGAGGCAAGATACATGTGCATGCAGTAAAATCTTAAACAAGCATGTTTCTAATATATGATATACTACACCGATCAATTGTAAAAAACATGGTTATAGAAATGGACGGGAAAATATCTAGGAGGTGTAAATTTCAAGTGCACTAGTCATTATTTTGCCTCAATTGAGTTTGATGTGCAGGGTTAATTATGTGGTCCTTTTTATCTCATCGTCAATGCCGTTTTCAAACATAGAACCACCACTCTGTACTTGTGATATGAACACTGTATGTGCACCATATCAAACACACTCACCTGTCAATACACACCATGCATATATATGGACTCAGACAATTCACCCGAGTAGTAGTGCTTAAGGATACACTCAGACATTCTCGCAAATGCTCTTGTGTTTTAATTTAGTGTGCATAGGGACGAAATTGATGGGCATTTGGGCGTGGGAGTCATCATGAATGGAATTTTCTCGACAATTGGCTAGGGCACATACATTTTTTCTCAACGTGCATGAGTTCAAGCAAGTGTCTTTACTGGTCCTGTTCCTGGTATTCGAGGGTGTGGTTTGCAACTTGTATCTGTTCAACAACTATCACAACCAGAAGATCCATCACGTGTCAGTTTTTTTTTTCTACCTGCTCGTCTGCTTGAGTTCATTGGAGTTACTTTGGCTTCAGACTTCAGTATTGGCAGCTAATTATCGTGCCTGATTGTCCAATACCAAATCACCAGTTCGACCTGTCCGTCTCTTTTTTCTCCAATACGCAGGAGATCTGCGCATCATTGTATTAAGAAGGAAATGTGGAGAAAAATGTTTTACATCACAATGAGTCGAGCTCATGCACACCAGTAGTCGGCAAGACCAACTAAGGAAACACCCCAGAATCACACCCAACTACTCTCCCCTAAGTTGTGCCAACCTCGTCGCTCCGGCCTTGATCCACATGTCAGCGTCCTCCTTGATGCTAGCTAGCAGCTGCATGATGGTCGCCGAGTTGGAGCGGAATAGCCGTGCATTTCTTTCCTTCCAAAGTCGCCAGATGATGAGCATAAGTAGCGTGTCCACACCTCGTCTCAATGGTCGTGGCTGTTGTCTTCTGATGTGCGACCACCACTCCTGTAGTGAACTAGGCTGGGTCATGAAGACACAGGATCTTCCGAGCCACGAGAGCGCCCCCCACCAGATTTGCTTGGCATATGAGCAGTTAACCAGTATGTGATCACCGGTTTCATTTTCCTGGTCGCACAGCCAACACAAGTCATGTGCCTCCAAGTCGTGCCGTCGCCGTCTGTCAGCCGTCCACAACCGGCCTTTATAAGCTAGCCATGCGAAGAGTTTCACTCTCGGTGGTGCCCAATTCTTCCACAACCGGCCTTTATAAGCTAGCCATGTCCGTCTCTGAAAATATGAAAGCATTGTCAATCTGCATATCGCCATTGGGCAATCTGATTATTGCACTAAAAACATGCAGTTTTACAGCTAAGATATTTCTTATGCTCTTTTGTGCAAGCTTCAAGTTCATCACTGTCAAATGCGCTGCCATAGCATGTTGTTGCTATTCATCAGCCGAACTACAAATAAAAAGGTGACAATAGAACTGGTGAAAAACTTTCTGACGTGCACAAATTACTTTTGCTTAAATTTAGTTTGTGCTGGTTATGCTGTCAATTTAGTCCCACCATAATGACGACATTCAAACTTAGAATCACCATGCACTGCAAATGTGACAATATAATTGTGCATAGTCGATCAATCAGGTGCCATACCACACATAACATATATGCTAACACATTGCACCTTAGACTACTGTTTTGGATATCCCAATAGGGAAAAAAAGACACAGAGATGACGTACACATATTACAGAATATTGGCACAAGCAGGTAGAGGGAATGAACATGCGCCGTAGATTGATGAGAACAATTTGTGGGCATGGAAGTCATCACGAATGAACTTTTCTCACATTGACTGTGTAGGCTAGCAGGGTCATGGATAGTGCCAATCTTAGAGCATGACTTGCTACTTGTTGTAACGAAACATACTTGTTGCTACAATGGTACCATCAGTTTTCAGAGCTAGCCTGCGACAAAATATGCACATTATCTGTTGAGATTTCCGTGCGACTCTTTTCAAAGTTCAAGTTCTGTCAATTTTTTGGTCAGGTCCTATATCAAAAGGATCATGGTTATGGTTGAGGTGAGATTTCTGCACCCTGTTCTTTAATCAATGTCGAGCTCTGTTACTTGCTGAAAATATATGTATCTGGGTATTGACGAACGTGTAAAAGGTGACAATACAACTGGAGAATACAATGCAATTGCTAGTCACATATCCTGTAAGGAAATCCCATGTCAACTTGATACTAGATAGATCAGACCATCCATTTAGTGGGATCAAATAATAATGGCCGGGGTTTGATGTTCTGAAGTTGAACTTCTACAGTTCCGGAACAAAAGTATCAATAGTTGATTCGGGCGTGCATGCAAAAGAGTTGACATAAGTATCAATATATCATGTAAAATCAAATGCAAAAGTTCACTTTGGACTAGCGTTGACATAAGCATGCACATTGAGGATTAATTTATCATCCATTTGCAAAATAAAATGATTAATTTATTGAAGAATTGAACTTTTTGTTAAGGATTATAAATAAAAACAAAGAATCATATATACTTACTAGTTGTGCAATTGCAAGGGCTATTCGGCTAATTTATGATTCTCTCACTACGGGAGAACCGAAATTCCCCGAGTGCCAAACTCTTCCCCGAGTGCCAAAAATCGGGCACTCGGGGAAGCCAATCTTCCCCGAGTGTTGCACTCGGGGAAGACATGCACTCGGGGAAGAGGGGCTTTCCCGAGTGTCGTGAAACCCATGGCACTCGGGGAAGGGTGGCACTCGGGGAAAGCCATCTTCCCCGAGTGCAACACTCGGGGAAGAGGGGCACTCGCAAAAGGAAATTTGGATTTGACGGCAACATTGGACGGAGCCGTTTGCCAAAAAATTGAAAAAAGTCTTCCCCGAGTGCCATGCTCTAGCACTCGGGGAAGGTGACCTCTTCCCCGAGAGCCGGCTACTAGCACTCGGGGAAGGGACCTCTTCCCCGAGTGCCCCTTCTCTGGCACATGGTGAAGGACCTCTTCCCCGAGTGCCAACAAAGGCACATGTGGAGATATTGATCACATGTGGAGATGTCTGGGTTTTAGGCACCTGACGTCCCAACTTTCTCGAAATCTTCTCTATTCTTGCACATAGCCTATACATGTGATAACACGACGCCCTGACAAGTTTCGTGATTTTCGGACTTCGTCCGGATTTTCTGTAATTTAGAACCACTTTTCCCGTAAGTTGTTCGTCATGTCACGGCAACAAGATGCTCGACATTTCATGTGAGTTACTGGATACGGCCTCAATATACACCAAATATCATGAATATCATTTTTTGAATCGCCAAATTATATGATTTCATGTACCTGTAGTTCAAATTTGAAGTGTGCCCAAAAATTCGAGAAAAAGAAAAAAAACTAACGAAATATAACAAAAAAATTCAAAACTAAGCCAAATTTGGGCAAGGAGTTTTAAATAATGTGGGAAGGCCTCACAAAAAAAATGGGGCAAAAAAAAATAAAAAATAGTTCCCCGAGTGCCTTTGTTGGCACTCGGGGAAGAGGTCCTTCACCGTGTGCCAGAGAAGGGGCACTCGGGGAAGAGGTCCCTTCCCCGAGTGCTAGTAGCCGGCTCTCGGGGAAGATATTGCGGAAAAAAAAGAAAAAGTCTTCCCCGAGTGCAAGAGGAAGACACTCGGGGAAGAATTTCGGAAATAAACAAAAGCGACTCACGGCCCAACAGCCCAACACCGCCGGTGCCCTAAACTCACACACACCCCGCCGCCACTAAAAAAAACCAAACACCCCGCCGCCCCTGCCCCGTGCCCCGGCGGCGTGACCCTCCCCCCGCGCCTCGCCCCTGCCCTGCCGGCGTCAAGCAGCCCCCACGCCCCGCCGCCGCGCCCCAGCCCCGCCGCTGCGCCGTTCAGGTTCGTTCCTCTTCGTCCTGGGTCCGATCTTTGATAAAAGAGTTACTGAACTGCACTAAGTGACCATTCTTTTGCTATGTCTTTGAACTTTGATGAAGGAATACATTGGTCATATGACTGTGCAACAAACCCAAATGTTACATACCATAGTACCATACTAAACATTCTTAGGATTGTCTTCAGGGTTTATAGTTTGAACTTTGCTATCTCATGGTTATGTTAGGATCTGATTTTTATGGAGGATCTGATTTTCTCCAGTAATTTCAATAATAAATGCTATGATCCAGTAATTTCAATAAAACACAGATGAGGATCTGATTTTTCCCATTAAAAGATAGCCTGAACATGCATGTACAATCCACATTACTGAGCTCTATTCCTTTTATAAATGCAGCAAGTATATATGATGTGATGTTCTCCTTCTCCATGCGCTATTATACCAACAATACCATATAAAAGGCCTGCCATGCTTGTGAAATGTAAAATAGCAATAGGGCCATGTCAACTTACTAAAGGAATTTGTGGATGTGTGGCCTTCGTGCCGGAATTGTGGATGTGTGGCCTTCGTGCCGGAATTGTGTTGTCGGCCATTGAGCCGACTTCTTTCTTGCAGGTTTTGGAAATTTTGTACTTATAGTGTTGTTTTTCTTGTTTTGCAGAGCAGGACCAGTCGGAGGGTACCCGGAGCACCTCGACTACCCCGATCGTCTTCGTCGGCATTGCGGTCCTGCCTGCACAGCCTCTAGCTTGTCTCCACCGCCACCCTAGGTATAATTGAGCTCTTTTCCTTACCGTTGTCGTACGTAGATCGGTGTAGCCCAGTTAGGCGTCTCCCGTCCGAAACAGATACGGTTGGAGATATGCGAATCTTTGTATATCTTTATGACTGTATCTGTTTCGGATTGTCCACGTTTTTTGGACAGCCTGCGGATGCGTAGATGTGTTAGTTTCCATGTTCTGCTCGGATCTGAGATGGAGTTTCGGCACCACCTCCCCGTTGTTCTCCGGATACACACTCTCCCTTCCAGGACGTGTATTGGGAGAGCAGCGGGGAGGTGCTGCCGAAATTTCGTCTCGGATCAGAGTAGAGCATGGAAACTAACCTCATCTACGCATCCGCAGGTGGGATTAGGACCTATCCTTACCTATTAGACAGTAGGCACGCCGTGCAGATGCGATTGATGGTTATGTTACTGCATTATGTGTATATGCTAGAGAATGGATAACCGTGAGTGGATGTACACGGGACGCCCAAGTCAGGCTCAAGTCACTCGTGAATGGATGGATAAGACCTTCCAAGCGTGCATAATCCATCCACTCGTTACAACGAGGAAGAAAATGAATCGACCCTCAGCCTATTCAAAGGGCAACGTGGGAGATCAAGTGGAGCAGCCACAAAGTTCTTGACCAATCCAGAGTGGCGCAAGATCATGCTGTACTTGTTGACGAACCTTGACGAAGTCGACAAGTATCAGAGGTAAATTCTCAATGAACTTGTTACATACTTCATAAATTTTCTGCATCCAACAACCTTGTTGCTTGTCGGTGCAGGGAATTTTTTTATCAATACTGGCCACCTAATGAACATGAACGAGAGAACCTTCTTCATGAACATGATTTCATTACATGGTTTCAAAAAAAGGTACCTTCTGGCCAACTTAGGTCGTTCCAAGTTTGGTGTTGATAGTTGCCTAATTTCATTTCTCTCCTTGAGCTTGCAGTGCAAAAGCGATTTGTCTATAAATGTCGAATTACGACAACTGGCTAGAGGCTTTGACTACAAGGTCTTGTCATTTAACGCTTATGACGTGAATGGATATCGCTTTCACACAACAAGCTATGAGAAGAGTCGGCCCAATCCAAGGACCACCAATACCGGAGTATTTACACCTAGAGTAGTTAAGCCTGACGAGGAGCATGAGGAGCCTGAGGACTATTATGGCATAGTTGAAGAAATATACGAGCTCGAATTCCATGGTGAAAATGCACCTAAGCCAGTCATATTCAAATGCAAGTGGTTTGATCCTGGAGTATCGAAAAAGTCCCCTAAATTTGGGATAGTCGAAATTAGACAGGATTCCTTCTATCTAGGAGAGGATGTCTATATTGTGGCTCAACAAGCCAGGCAAGTTTATTATTGTCCATATGCTTGCAAAACCGACCCACGTCTTCAGGGTTGGTATATTGTGCACAAGGTGTCACCACATGGTAAATGTGCTCGCCCAAACGATGATGATTACAACTTGAACCCACCCACGGATGACGAGGAGTTCTATCAACAAGACGAGGGGCTACCAGGGATGCTTGAGATAGACTTAACTGAAGATATTGAAATGGAAGTAGACGAGGAATGGGTTGTTGACGAGGAAGCTGCAAATGAGGTGCATGATCCGAGAGACTTGAAAATGCTTGACGGACTACAACTAGACAATGACAGCGATGAGGATGAGGCTGTTGACGATTTGGAGGCTCTTGATAGTGATGACGAGACCTATCGTCCATATAATCCCGATCATGAAGAATATTAGAAATACATGTAATACTTCTCGTTTTAATACTTGTAAATATTAGAAAAACATGTAATACTTCTCGTTTTAATACTTGTAAATACATTTTCTTTGTTTTGCTTCCTTGCTAAGTACTTCTCATTTATCTAGACTAATACTGGTTTATTTGTTTTAATTGCAGGTGATGGGGCCCACTAGGAGGTGTCGCTCGACTTACTCGAGACAGAGGGAGATGGAGCTGCTAGCAGTTGGGGAGCCGGAGCCGGAGCGGTCAGAGAGGAGGGGGAGGGGCAGGCCCAGGCTGGAGGCATCGATTGACCACGACCTCGGCTCCTCTTGCTCTTCTAGGGACGACGTCCCTCCGCAGATGTACGACGAGGAGGTTCCGCATGCGTCCGAGGAGGCGGTTCCGCACGCGTCCGAGGAGGGGGCAGGGGGTTCGACTTCCTCTGCAGCCTCGATTCCATATAAGCGAGGTCCCAGCCAGCTCCCGAAGCGACCGATTCCTGTTGACCGCCGCCCACTGATTGCACCCGAGGGGGATAGGTAAGTAACTTCATATGTTCTTCATTTGAAACATCAGAATAAGAACTAATAATAACGATTGTTAACCACTTGTGCAGGAACTGGATACTTGTTGAGGAGGGGGTGGAGGCTCGCAATGTCAATGGGATCTTGGGACTTCTGTGTAGGGAACACTTCCCTGGCCTGGTGTACATGTCAGAGGAGGATGTGGAGGGAGAGTTACCCTCGTTTGACCAGTATGCTCTCTTCCCCGCAGATGAACCGTACAGAAACTTAGCGGATCGGGTGATTTCAGAGTTGTGGGTAAGACTTTATCGCTTTACGGCCCTCATTTCATTGCTTTCATTGGACATTCTTGAAATAAAATAATACATACCTCGTGTCTTTATGCAGGACTTCTTCAGATGCCAGCCAGGACAGGAGGAAAGGGCGTATCAGGTGGCTTACGCTTCCTGTAAAAGGCGTGTCTCGGACTTGTATTATGAGGCCCGCCTGCAGGCACACATTGACTACAACGCCACCTACTGTAATAGAAGAATCAACAGAAAGCAGGCAAGAAGTGAGACAGAGATTCTGACAAGGGAGCAGTACCTCCAGGTAAATAGAAAACATCTCCTATTGATCTCTTTTCAGATTATTACCTATGCCTAATTTGATCTTCTGATGGCTTGTAGGTGATTCCGAGTTGGTGCGCCACCTTTTGCGATTGCTGGGCTGCTATGGTGGAGAAATGGTTGGACGCGGACTGGCAGAAGGTGCACCAAGAGAAAAAAGACCACCGTCTGCTGATGCCAGGTGTACCTCACCATCAGGGCAGCGCCAGCCTCAGCAAATACAAAAAGACATATGTAAGTCGCCACCACTTGTCTAATCTAGCCGCGTTCAATTCTGCATGATTCCTAACCACATGTTGCCTTTTTTGTAGGAGGCGGCGCACGGTGGCCGGCCAATTGGCCAACTCGCGGCGTATGCTCTGGCCCACATGGGCCCGGCAAAGTCCAACATCGAGTACAACCCGGATGCGGGCCCAGAGGCGTACACCAACTCCAGTGTCCACACCCGCCTTAGTTCGTACACGGAGGCGTCAAGGTTAGTCCACGGGCCAAACTACGATCCGAGGTCCGAGGAACATCTTGATCCTGAGCTAGTGATGAGGATTGGGCAAGGCAATAAGCATGGGCAGTTCTACATTGGCGACGGCATCCTCGACACAGCCTCTACTCCTCCTCTAGACTGCCTACGAGCAGCGAGCACGAGCTCTAGTGTGCCCATAAGCCAGCGGCCGACAGCGATAGCGTCACTCCAGGTAAGTATTCTCACTTTCATTAGTCGTTCTTTGACTTTTACGTTCCTTAACTCTGCATTATTGGAACATTGGTGTCAAATGTTGCAGGCTGAGATGCAGCAGCTACGGGAGCGGCAGGAGGCTCTGCTGGCCGAGCGGGAGGCCGAGAAGGAGGCCGAGCGGGAGAGGATGCAAGCTTTGGAGACCCAGACAGAAGGTTTGCTCGCATTCGTGCAACAACTTGGGGAGCAGCAAGGTTGGCAGATTCCAGCACAACTGCTTGCACCACCACGACCACCTCCATCACCTCGTCGAGAGTCCACTCCGGTGAGTATGAGCACGATTGTTTTACTTTCTGTGCTAATGCTTAGTGTCAAACCTATTGATGGCCGTCGTGCCGGATTTGTTGATGTGTCGGCCTTCGTGCCGGAGTTGTTGATTTGTCGGCCTTCGTGCCGGAAATGTGGTTGTCGGCCTTCATGTCGACCTTCTTCTTGCAGGTTTTGGAAACCTCCCCATGCAGAGGAGGTGCTGCCGAAATTTTCAACTTTTCTTTACAACTTCGATTTTTTATCTTGTTACTCACGTGCAATTTCTTTTTTTTTTCAGCGACACTCGGGGGCGTCGTCGAACCATGTCGGAGGGTCGCCGGTGTCGCACGCCGGGGCATCCCCAGCTGGAGCATCGCCGGGATCGCACGTCGGGCCATCCCCAGCTAGAGCACCGTCGGGATCCCAGTTGCCGTGAGCCGCCCACAGACTCGTTTTTATGTGTTGCACTTGTGAACTTGGAATAATGTGTACTTTTGGATATGTGGTTTGTATGTAATATATTGTGGATTCCGGAGATATTTGGTCACACTTTTGGATGTGTCGTTTGTCATTTATAAATGTGGTTTGTGAGATATTGAAGTCAATTTGTGGTTTGTATAAATATATGCTTTGTTTGTCACACGGTAAAGCAAAACAAAAAAAGAAAAAAAGAAGGGGCCTTCCCCGAGTGCCTGGCAAGTGGCACTCGGGGAAGAAAATATAAAAAGAAAAACCGAAGGGGGCTTCCCCGAGTGCCTGGGCATCCGGCACTCGGGGAAGGCTATATTAAAAAAAAGGGCAGGGGGCTTCCCCGAGTGCCTGGGCATTTGGCACTCGGGGAAGGCTATTTAAAAAAACAAAGGGGTCTTCCCCGAGTGCCTGAGCATGGGCACTCGGGAAAGAGGTTTTCTAAAAAAAATGAATTTCTTCCCCGAGTGTTGCACTCGGGGAAGAGGTTTCAAAAAAAAAGGAAATTTCTTCCCCGAGTGTTGCACTCGGGGAAGAGTAAAAAAAAACGGGGGACGGCGCCGACGGCGTTAAATCGTTCCCGAGTGGGAGCATGGCACTCGGGAAAGGCTTCCCCGAGTGCACGATATTTGGCACTCAGGGAAGGCCTCTTCCCGGTGAACCGCTTCCCCGGTAGGCCTTCCCCGAGTGTTGCACTCGGGGAAGCCTTCCCCGAGTGTTTTGGGGTCTTCCCCGAGTGCATTTGACACTCGGGGAAGGGGGCGGCTCCCGTAGTGTCTGTATCATCTCATCCTAAATTATATTAAAAAAATCAGAACCACCACTCTGTACCTGTAAAGGTGACGGTATATATGGTTCATGAAAATTTACAAGTGATACATGTCCAAGCAAGTGCGCTAACCAGCCGCCGCGCACATACTAGTGCTTTTAGATATCAGCGATGGGGTCTTTTACGGTGCACAATACTACCATATACTACCGTTTGAAAATGACTCATATGTAATAAAAAAGGACCTATTTTGAAGGATTCGACAGTTGAAATTAATTCTACACTACCGGTTTTTTAGCGGTAGTAACCGTAGTATGGGTAGTATTCATAGTTAGTATGAGTAGTAAGGGTATGATTGGAACTATGAAAAATATTATTGTTGTAATATATGAAACCAAACATATGAAATCTTTTATGCAACCTTATCTCACTCTGGTTAATATATTTTGAGCAAATTACCATTTTATATTTCGAGCAAATTACCATTTTACTCATAGCAAAAAACCGGTTATATTACCATACTACTGCTAGGTAGTATTGTGCACCGTAAAAGACCTCATGAGCCATACAAGTAACTCCAGACAGAGAGAACACATATGAACAGAGGGGCACTGCGAGGGTGGAGGTCGCGGGTTCGAAAACTTGCCCGACTTTCCGGTGGGGTCCCTCCCCAAAAAAGAATTTTTTTTGCTAATTATTTTGGGCTTTTTGAGTGCTGGCCTGAAAACCCACCAGCACTAGGTCTCTGTGTTGTTGGGCGGACACCCGCCAGCACTGAAACGATTTGTGCTGGCACAAGGTCGCTGGCGGGCGCTCCACCCGTGTTGACGGATAAAACTCGTATCCACCTACGATCCGCAAGTGTACGGACCTACACCTTTTTCACCACAGGGATAGCCTAGGTTCTTATCAATCCGTGGAGCAAGGGGATTGCTAGCGCTTAACCAAGCACTAATATAGTTGATGGAAAAACCTTTGAAAGGGGTATTAATCTAAAGGTAAAGACAATCTAACCTATGTTAATCAAAGAAATCTAAGGTTAAAATAGATGGCAAAGGGTGGACACATGAGAGAGATTAAGATAGATAAGCGTTCCCTCTCTAGGGTTTAGGATCTCATGAACATTCATCTACTAAATGAAAAGGGTGTTGCCTATACTAGCTTCATGGCGGTTATGCGGCCGCTAAGCCTTTTCCCTCCACCGTACTGTCACTACGCAAGGTAATCAAACACTTTCACGTAGAACCGCATCTATACCTAAGCATCCATAGGGTTAAGCTAATCACCACGATTACCACAGACCCTACTAAGACCACATGTTGCGCAAACATATGTAAACAAAGCATACGCGAAGACATAGACCATAAAGCATCGATTGGCATAAGATTCATGTATAGATTACATATCATGCATCCATCTAACCCTAGGGACGAACGGAGACATTACCCCATCATCTTACACGGATTGAAGCACATAGGGGTGATGGAGACTCCGGAGAACGTCGTCGATGAAGATGGCGGCGATGAAGCTTGGGAACACCCCTAGGCCAACGGCTTGGAGTCCTCCTCTTGCTTCCTTCCCTCCGCCGGTGTTGATCCTTGCGACGAGCTCATCCAACTCTCTCCCTCATCTTGCGGCGGCGGTTTTCTGGTGAATGGCGTCAGTAGAATGATTGGATCGATGTGGCGGCCGACGGAGGCGGAGGCAATTTATAGAGAAACACCTGGGTCAAAGGGCGTCGCGAACCGGGCCAGAAAGCACCTGGGCCGATCCGACTGGGCCGGCCGGCCTAGGCCCTTTCTGGGCCGGTTCGGACCCGTCTTCCTCCCCGCGGCTCATCTTGGCATTTTGGACTTGGCCCCTTGATTTGTGTCATTTTGAGGTC
Organism: Cenchrus fungigraminus; assembly: GCA_036936925.1. Classification (NCBI taxonomy): domain Eukaryota; kingdom Viridiplantae; phylum Streptophyta; class Magnoliopsida; order Poales; family Poaceae; genus Cenchrus; species Cenchrus fungigraminus. Next base: position 25,802,581 of record CM072768.1, read on the forward strand.
GTCATCCCTGCGATCAAGATAGGGGGTCTTCTCGCATGAAGTCCGAACTTTACGTCTTAGTTCTCGGGGATGATCCGTCATAGCACCTTGGTCCTTGCCACCTTTGAAAGTGATTTCGCCTTGCACTCGAACACGAACGGAACTCCTAATTTGCTCCTTTGAACTTGTTGTGACTCCGTCCCTTTTGTCCATGTTTTCCTGCAAAAACACAACACTTCCAAATGCACATACGAAGTTGAACTTGTTATATCATTAGTGTGCCTAGTGGCGGGTTAGTTGCAAATCATAATCGAAACCAATGCATAACAAGTACTCTAGGTTGACGGAAATTCACCGTCAACATCTCCCCCATGCTTAACCCTTGCTCGTCCTCGAGTAAGTAATCCTTGCTTAAAAGGGAAATCAGCGTTGCCTTCCAATGTTGTCCCTGCACTTAGTCATTCATGACGAGGCAAATTGCTCTCTCTTAAGAATTTATTTTTAAAGTTCAAGTTGTGACCGGCTTCTTTTTCATTATGGAAGATGGACTAACAATAAAGAACATGCCACATTTAATAAACACGATGCTCTCAAACTTAAGCAAACTTCAAACCATTACCTTGTTACATGGAAGAATTTTCAAAAAGATGCATATCCAACATAAGTGAAAATATCTTGAAAAAGCTCATGGAAACACTCATCTCATCAAGTCACTCAAGCCTATACTAGATTATTTTCAACCTATTCTACTCATATGTGATAGTGGAAGGCTTATGTGGAGCTTGGAAGGTTAAAAACAATCCTAGCAAAACATATATCCGAAATATTGTCAAATTAAGAGAGAGATCTATTGGAATTACCGAGACTCGTCAAAAAGGCCTTGGAAAATAAATGTTGGAAAGAGAGAGGGATGAAACACACACATTTAGATAGGTGGACATGTGCAAGTGGCAAATGGATGATCCCGAGGCACGAGTGAAGTCCTCGTTATCGGATTGCACATGGTTGGAAGATTTGAGTATGGATTTGTCATCAAGGCACTTGAGAACTTATGAAGCAAAAAGAACCGAGGAGCATCTTTATTTTATTTTTTTACTTTTATTTTATTTCCTTCTCATTTTTCTCTCTCTCTTTCTTTCTTTTCTTTATTCTTCCTTTTTTTCCTTACTTTTCTTTTCTTCTCATCATATTTTTTTCATTTTTCATTTTTTTTTCTTTTGCTCCTCAGAACTTTTTGCAACATAATACTTACATAGCATTTGTCAGAGATGATGTAATGACTCCTCCCCCATGCTTGAACGATGCTCGTCCTCGAGCATAAAAGAGGGGGAAAATGACTACTAAAGTAAGTATAAATTCCATAATCTTGCGGAATATTTGAATCCTCATCGAGAATTTTACTCCATACTCAAATTGGGTTGTGGACAAGGAGGTGATCACAAAAAGATGTTTTTGGTTTAGGGTGGATGCCCAGCGAAGTTTGTGAAATCTTCGATGTGAAAACCCATGATGCATGGACAAAAAGGCTAGCATGAAAAAGTTACACAAAGGAATGACCAGCTTCTTAGTCTCAAACCATAGAAATCAATCCTAATCCAACTCATCAAAACATATGTTTGCAATCTACGGGTTTTGTTATCATAGAACATATATGTATATGGCTTTGGTAGGTAGAACTTTGCAAGAGCATCACAAATATATAGATAGCATAAAAGTTAAGTTTTCATAAAAACAACAAGTTATCCGGCTATCCATAAACTTAAATCAAAGAGCAAAGATATGTATGTGGGTCTAGAGCATAGTCATTTCACCTCCACAAATAAAAGAGCTGGTATTTAAATTAAATTTTAGATCATGTTATAGAGAGCAATTAGCCAAGACATGTATAACTTCATGTAGGTAAAACAAAGCGGCAACTTTCATCATTTTTCCGTAAGCATAGGCAATATAAACATCGAGGTGAACACATGGTCATGCCTATCTATTGAAAATAAAAAGAAACCTAGGTTGTCCTCCTAGTAGCCATGTTATTGTTGGAAGAGAAAAACAAAATGTTGCACCTAATAAGGTTGAAGGCATACTTACAAGCATTTATATTCGGAAAATTGAAGGTCCATGGAGGTGTTACCATCTTTTGTAGTTCTTCGTTGCCTTCTTCCGACATCTCCATGTATCGATGTGGCTTTGCTTTTGTCTTGATTTATCAATGCTCCTAAACTTCTGAATTTGATCTTGTATGCTTAATGGAGTCATTGGTCGCCCTTCTCTTCAATGTTGTCATCACCATCTCCTCTTTCTTGTTCTCATCATCTCCTTGCTGTCTCTTTTTCATGGATTTCCCATCTGTCCAGAATAGAACATATATCGAAATATAGCTCTATTGAAAAGTTTATGAAATTACCTTTCCAACGTGTGGTCATTCATCGAAAACGGAGTTCAAACAAGGGAGCTATGTCTGTTTTACTCCAGCGCTGTGTGCTGTCCAAAACTGATTTCAGGACGTGTTGCACTCGGTGATTCGGGCATAACCGCTTGTAGGAACCTCCGATCGTCTTGATTCTTGATTGGTTGGAATCATAACTTCATGGTGCTTCTAAATATCCAAAAATATTTAGTGTTTTCCCTTCGAGACCACACAGAATTTTGATGAGATCGGTGGCTTCTTGCGCATTGATCCGGAGACGTTGATGATCTTGGTCATTTTTATCTTCTAGGGCGTCATGTTGCACTTCCGTGTTGAAGATTCAGGGTCTCCCCCATGCTTAGCATTTTGCTAGGCATGGAAGAAGACAAAGCATTTTTATTTTAGCCATCCTTCAATTTCCTTGTAGTGAGAGTCTTTATCTTGCCTGCAAAACGTTTTAAGCGCACATTCTACCCCCAAGGTGACGGTTTGGAGTAGATAGAATTGCCAACAATCTAACAATGTTTCCTAGGACTCTCAACTTGTGGCATAATTAATCTAATGAGAAATAAAAACCTAATGGGTGTACGTGGTGCAAGGTGTGTATGCACATGATAGGAAAGCATATAAACAAAGACAATGTTTTCACCTAGTTCTAAACACCATGTTTACAACTAGGTTGCCGAATTTCTCCATAGCCATAAAGGTTGATAAATCTAGGGTTAAAACACCATGTCTATCCCTAGATCAATAACTCTTATAGCACAAGAAAAATTAAGCGCATTGCAAAGCTTATAAACTAACTAATGCAACATGAAAACATATGAAAAACTTGCAAGGTTTATCGAACTTAATGATGATGGTCCGCAATCATGTTTAAACACCATGTTTACACAAGATCACAAAAGGAAAATACTCATAAGGCCTTATGAAGCATTAACATGGAAAATGAATCATACATCATTAAGTATATAAAACAACCAAGCCAACTATGTGCAAAACATGTATATGCAAAGAAACATCATGTTGATAACAAAATGCAATGCATGCAAATAAATAAATATGAGCATGAACATGATGGTGGTTCTAAAAAGAAAACTAAACTTAGATTAATAACCACAAGTTGATCATCATAAGATGGTGCCATTCTTTATTCTCTCTAAGAAAGGAATAAAAACATAAAGAAATGGGTTGCCTCCCGAAAAGCGCTTCATTTAAAGTCATAGAGCTCGACTTTCTCACATACCTTCTTTTCGTCGCATAGCCATGGCCCTACATGCAAGAAGAAAAGGTACCAATGCAGCTTTAATTTACTTCCCATGTTGTGCTTGATCACTTATAGAAGACTTGCCCAAGGTATCCTTTTGCTTCATTGCTATCTCCTTCTTTATCACCCTTCCGTGCTGCCTTCACTCCATGAATTTTTTCTTTAATGTACAGAACAGAAAGTATACCCAAGCTCTACTCCATTGCATAGTCCACAAAATTTCCTTTCCAATGAGTCTTTATTTGCCCAAATCGGACTCCGGACAAGAGAGTTACGTCCGTTTTACTTCGGCGATGAAATCCAACGCTCAATGTTTTCTTCATAACTCCTTGCACGGGTCTTCAAATTCGTTGATTCTTGATGCGTTGGAATGGAAACTTGATGGAGCATCTGAATATCTCATTTTCTTCATTTTTACACCTCTGAACAAGCTCTCAAATTGATGAAGACAGCCGCATCCATCGCGGGATTTGGAGAGGTTGATGATTTATCTTGCAACTCTTTAGGCATGACTTCTCTTTTCATTATTTGAGCCTTGTCTACATGGTTAGTGAAAATTGGGCCTTTCCCGTCATGTGCTTCTTTAAGGTCATTAGCTTGACCACGCGCAAAGCATGATCGAGATTTACAAAACTTATTGTAAACATACGCGTCCATAATTAACACCACATGTGAATTGTAGCAACAAGTCAAGGTGTAAACAAAAGAAGCATATGTTTCATGCATAGCACTTAGCTCATCATTAGGCAAAGGTTCTTTAGGTGTGAGATTAATTGGTTCAAACATAAATGTTTCCTCTTTTTTATTCTCAAGAAAATCTAGCCTATCAACATGATCATTATTGGAACAAGGCATAGAATTTAAACTATTATTCATACTATTGGTCCAACATGAATATTTGAACATATCATCATTAATACCAATAATATCTTGAGGTTTTAGTGTGTACCTTTTCCTCAGAGTTCCCTCAACAAGAGTGATCTTTGGTTCGTCTTGTAGCATTGAAATCAAGTCAATCTCAACAAGTGGAGTTGTCTCTTCATCACCATCTTGCAATCTCTTCAACTCATCATGTGGAACATGTAATCCTTCAACTATGTACACATTCATCTCTTCTTTGAAGTCTTCTTTATCAACCAAATCTTCATCTTCAAAGTCTAGTATGTTGCTTTCTTCATCTCCCGTGTACCACATGTCGTCAAGATCGCTCATCGTTGATTCACTCTTTTCTTCATCCTTGAGTGCTTCCATGTCTTGATTTGCTAGTGTGTAGGCTTCAATAGCACACAAGCTATAACCTTGTGGGGAGGGGCCTTCTTGGAGTACTTGCTCTATGTCAACTCCTTCCCATTCATCTTCTAGCTTGAGTCCTATCTTCTCCCATTTATCCTTCGAGTCACTAGGCTCATCACGGTTGTACTCCTCTCTTCCTTCATTGCAAATCTTCGAGTTGTCAAATTGATCGATCCATCCTTCATCATCTTCTTCTCTTTCTTCTTCAAATATCTTTTGGATCGATTCCCCACTCATTTCTTGATCAAATATATCCTCAACTAGTTTGGCAACATGTCAGCGTTCCTCCTTCCTTCGGTAGTTGATTAGTGGGGCAAAATCAACTTGAATCCAACCGGATTGATTGAACTTCACCAATGGTCTAGCATTCCCCATACTTCGGCCTACATTCATGTTAGTTTCAATATTTTTAATATCCGAAATGACTTCTCTTACCTTGGGAAGTGGATCTTCAATTTCTTGTATGGTCGGTTCATCTTTCTAGACCTCCGGTTCATCTTTTTCAGAAATTTCAGCAAGCACCTCGGGCTTGCTTTTGTCGTTTTGCTCCTCCCGACAACGCCTTTGCCAATCTCGTTGCGTTCTTTTTCCATTGCTTATCCTTTGTAAGATTTGTGCGGCTTCACTAACAGTTTTATCCATTAAATCACCGCCTGCACACACACTTACAAAACTAGCAGAGTTAGGGGTTTGTGAAAAATAAAAGGTATGCAACATCAAGTCACCGGAAAATCCCAAGTTCGGGCCTTGCTCGAGTAGTTCATTGAAACAGTCCCAAGTTTCATCAATTCCTTCATCTTCTCCTTGCTTGAAAGTGAGCACTTGCCTCCTTAAGTCTTGGACCTTGCTTATGGGAAAGAACTTCAAAAGAAACTTCTTCACTAGCTCATCCCAATTTCCTTTTGCTTCAACGGATGCAAGTGTGTACCATCTTCGCGCTTCATCTTCGAGAGGGAACGGAAAAAGATTCCACTTGAACCAAGCGGCCGGAACTCCTTCTTGTCGCACCGTGTTGCATATCATCTTGAATTCCTTAATGTGTCTATATGGGTTGTCATCCTCCAATCCTCTAAAGGGGTTTATTGCCACTAAGTTGATGATTCTAGGCTTCACTTCGTAGTGGGTTGTAGCAAGCGCCAAATCTGATTTTTGCATCTCAATGTCCTCCATTGACGGCATTGCTAGCTCCCTTAGCGACATCTCTTCGTCTTCCAATGGTGAGGTGAACAAATCCATCTAGGCACAAGAAAAGTAGAAAGAAAAACACAAAAGGGTTTTTTCTAGAAAACGAGGGTTAGATGTTAGTAAACAACAAAACTAATACAAGATTAAACGTAGCAAACTGGCTTGCTCCCCGGCAACGGCGCCAGAAAAAGGGGCTTGTTGACGGATAAAACTCGTATCCACCTACGATCCGCAAGCGTACAGACCTACACCTTTTTCACCACGGGGATTCCCTAGGTTCTTATCAATCTGTGGAGCAAGGGGATTGCTAGCGCTTAACCAAGCACTAATCTAGTTGATGGAAAAACCTTTGAAAGGGGTATTAATCTAAAGGTAAAGACAATCTAACCTATGTTAATCAAAGAAATCTAAGGTTAAACTAGATGGCAAAGGGTGGACACAAGAGAGAGATTAAGATAGATAAGCGTTCCCTCCCTAGGGTTTAGAATCTCATGAACATTCATCTACTACATGAAAAGGGTGTTGCCTATACTAGCTTCATGGCGGTTATGCGGCCGCTAAGCCTTTTCCCTCCACCGTACTGTCACTACGCAAGGTAATCAAACACTTTCATGTATAACCGCATCTATACCTAAGCATCCATAGGGTTAAGCTAATCACCACGATTACCACAAACCCTACTAAGACCACATGTTGCGCAAACATATGTAAACAAAGCATACGCGAAGACATAGACCATAAAGCATCGATTGGCATAAGATTCATGTATAGATTACATATCATGCATCCATCTAACCCTAGGGACGAATGGAGACATTACCCCATCATCTTACACGGATTGAAGCACATTGGGGTGATGGAGACTCTGGAGAACGTCGTCGATGAAGATGGCGGCGATGAAGCTTGGGAACACCCCTAGGCCAGCGGCTTGGATTCCTCCACTTGCTTCCTTCCCTCCGCCGGCGTTGATCCTTGCGACGAGCTCATCCAACTCTCTCCCTCATCTTGCGGCGGCGGTTTTCTGGTGAATGGCGTCGGTAGAATGATTGGATCGATGTGCCGGCCGACGGAGGCGGAGGCAATTTATAGAGAAACACCTAGGTCAAAGGGCGTCGCGAACCGGGCTAGAAAGCCCCTGGGCCGATCCGACTGGGCCGGCCGGCCCAGGCCCTTTCTGGGCTGGTTCGGGCCCGTCTTCCTCCCCGCGGCTCATCTTGGCATTTTGGACTTAGTCCCCTTGATTTGTGTCATTTTGAGGTCGTCATCCCCGCGATCAAGATAGGGGGTCTTCTCGCATGAAGTCCGAACTTTACGTCTTAGTCCTCGGGGATGATCCGTCATAGCACCTTGGTCCTTGCCACCTTTGGAAGTGATTTCACCTTGCACTCGAACATGAACGGAACTTCCCATTTGCTCCTTTGAACTTGTTGTGACTCCGTCCTTTTTGTCCATGTTTTCCTGCAAAAACACAACACTTCCAAATGCACATACGAAGTTGAACTTGTTATATCATTAGTGTGCCTAGTGGCGGGTTAGTTGCAAATCATAATCGAAACCAATGCATAACAAGTACTCTAGGTTGACGGAAATTCACCGTCAACAACCCGCCAGCACGGTGATGACAAGGTCAAATGAACTTATATGTATGCCTTAGACTTAGAGATAGAAATGCATGTAACAGATCATCTGGGCATGATCAACCTAAAAACTACTAGTTGGTTAATTCTTAAAATTTTAACTAGGTGTTTACTTAATTATGGTGGAGTAAAAATGTGAATAGAGAGAAAAATTAAACAACGATTTTCTCGTAAGTTTAAAATTTTCCAACATTTATTTTTCTTTACAGGAAATATAGTATAGGAAAACGTCTTTGTTTGTTTTTTTAAAAATAAAATAAATGCTTCAGTGTGTTGCATTCATGCCGATGCATCTATGTGTTCATGAGTGCAAAAATGTTTCAAAAATGCGTTTTGGTGCTGACCAAAACCTTCTGAGAATATTGTAGATTTTTCTGGAATTTACTCACTTTCCTGGAGCTAATTCTATTTATTAGAATTCTCTAAAATCCATTTCATGAGCTCCATGTACTTTAATTGTTCGTGTTCCATTATTCCTATGGGAATTTTCCCAGAATTTTGGGTATTTTCTGAGTATTTTCGTGCATTGTAAACATTTACTACACCTTTCTGGAATTGTTTTTGCACTGTAAAGTGTTTGGGGAAAAGATAAATCCTCCTTTCCTTCTGGCCGAGCGCACGAGCCCGACCCAGCCGCAGTCCCATCGGCCAGTCAGAGCCGCCGCCAGGTGCAGCAGGCCTGCACGGCCAAGGGCTCTACACTGCCTATAAAGGGCGAGCGCCCACCTTGGAGTGCACGCGACACACAGCCTAGGGCTTCGCACCGCCTATAAAGGGCGAGCGCACGAGCCCCTTGCGCGCCACTGCTGTTTCTCCCACCGCCTTGCCTGTGCAGCGCACGAGTGCCGAGCTCACCGCCGACTACTGCTCGATTCGCAGCGATGGACCGCCAACGAACGAAGCCGCGACCTTTAGGAGCTGCGTGACGACGAGCCGAGTCCGACGAGCTCCCGCCCGCCACCAGAGATGCACCAGGGCGCCGCCATCCCGTGAAGACCCGTAGGCCGCCGTTGACCTCCTCTTTCCGTTCCATGCCTCACCCAAGCTCCTAGGTCACCAAAACGCTGGCGACAGGATCACCCGAGCCTCCCCTGTCCGCCTGAACTAGAGGTAGAACTGTAGAAGAAAGCCTCTCCCTTTTGTATATAGGCCCCTGTAGTTTTCTTTTGTCTTTAGATTGTTTTCCTGTGTCTATCAAATCAATAGATAACCCCCTAGATCTGTTAGATCCTCACAATCAGATCCAATCTTTGTCCTTTTGTAGATCTGACCCTGATCTTAGGTTTATTTGCAAGCACTGTTTTATGTGTCTTGCAAATCCTCTCTGCTAGTCCCTGAAATCTTTAGTTAATCGCAGATAGGTCCCTGCAGTCATGTTTTATCCATATCTTCTATGTTTTAGCTTTGTTTTAATCGGTTCAAAATGCGTTAGATCCACAATGACACAAAGTACACGTTAGTAGTGAGTTATCATCATGTTTGTTTTCTGAAATATGATATAATATTAATTTTGTTTAATGCCGAATAAACATGTCTTTTCTAAATAAAAGCTATATAGAGTTATATACCGTTTTCATGAACAATGTTAATTTGATTAACGATTACTACATATGTTTTCATGAATAAAAGCTAATTAGATCTTTATCTCATTTTTTCCTAACCAAATGTTTATTTGCTTGATATTTAAATGAACTTTTCTAAATAAAAGTTGATTAGGCTTTTACACCAGTTTGCCTAGTCTTTATTATCATTCCTTGACAACCTCTGTTTATCTTTTTGTTGGGTAGCTTTACTTAGCTGCTAAACTTGGGTTACAGTGGTTTTAATGAACAATAATGATGAACTTGCTTTACTTTTATGCTATGTATCTCTAGTTAATACAAGACCACATGCTTAATTGGAACATGAAGAACCACCCAGGAAAACAGTGCAACCACAAGGACTAAACGGACACTGATCTTGGGCAATTAATTAGGGACTTTAGCTTGGGGTGACCTTACCTGATAAGGACAAAGATCTGCGGTCATGTGGGGTATGGACCCGCCCTAGCGGGGAGTTGGGTTTGTTATCTATGGCGGGGTTTTGACCTGCTAGGGGGCTTTATACCTTGCTAACTGATTCGGACCTTGTGGGTTGCAACTAGTTAGTCGTGCTCACGGTCAAGAGCGGCCTGGACGCTCACATGATAATTGTACTTGAAGATGGACTTAAATTGTGATATATGATATGTTATGCTTATCTTACCTTTATGCTTAATGTAGGTTGGTATATATTTATATGTTAGTAATCAAGTGCTAATAAAATTTGACCAACTAAAATTGCTTAATGCAGTCAACTTGTCAGCATTTCCTTGTTTAAGCCTTTGCATTCATACTTTCCCCACACTTGCTGAGTACGACATGTGCTCACCCTTGCTATAAACAATGTTGCTCAGAAAGAGGAAACTACTATGAAGTTGATGTGAAGATGTTGCTGAGTTCTAGGCGTACGGAACCCCAAGTTGACTGTCTGTCTTTCACCAATTGGTTTCTGTTTCACCAACACAAGCAACTAAATAAACATTACAAAATTGTGATGCAAGAATCTCACCTCATCACCAAAACAAAACGGATATTTCGAATTTGGATTCGCATTCGAATACTTATTCGATTTATAGCATAGAGTCATAATGAGTATAATTTCATTTGTCAATGATTTTATAATTGATCAAATCATGTTACAAGTAGAGAATAAATTATGATCATTATACATAATAGATATCTTATTGCAAATAACATATTAATTAATTAATTAATATAACACAATAAATATAAAAAAGTAATTTTGTAAATATAAACATCTTTTAATAGTAAAAATAAGTACATAAATACATTTAAGTAAATTTTATTTATTTGCTAAATAATATAATGTGTTTAAAATTACTATGACTAGACACATTAAATTAACTAAAAATATCATTATATAATTTAGTAATATTTGGTTAACATAATTAGTTAGTTGTCATATATATAATTTTAATAGTTAAAATGGTGTAAATAATTATTTTACTAGCAATATTAAAATTAACATCATTTGTAATGAGTATTCAGTAACATAAAAAAATTTAGATGGTTGCTATGAGTACTTTTGCAGATATGAATAATGTCGGATTTTTGTCGGATAATTCGGATAATGTTGAAAACCAGATTCGAATACATCCATCTGACATCCATATTAAAAACGAATACAGATTCCATATTAACCTTTTTAGCGGATACGAATACGGATAATTCGGATTTCCAGACATCAGAATCCATCCTTATGTGAGACACAGGGATCGGACAAGGAATTGAGGAGACGAATGCGAGATGACGTGGTGATGTGAAGGGTGTTGTACACAGGCATTGCTGACAAAGTGAGAGAGGCTAGGGAAGCTTTTCCTTTTCGGAAAAAGTGTATTTTACATCCCTCAACTATTGTGAAAGTGTGACATTCACCCCTCATATTTCGTTTGGCGCAAATCAATCTCTTAACTATCTGAAATGGTGCATTTATCCTCCTCACATTTGTTTTACTATGAGTTAGTATCATATAAAAGCAGTTTAGACTACATAATCGTCTTGTTAATTACTCCCTGCGGTTTCAATTATAAGGCGTACGCCAGTTTTTGCCTTTTACCAGATTTATAGGGCGTGTGGTCTCGTGAAGCAGCGACGCCTTGGTAACCTGCGCATTAGTAACTGACGCAGCGCATCATTAACTGACACATCGGTGCATGCGGCCACTAAGAGCATTGCATGTAGCATGCAGAACTGTTTGCATGCTGCCATGCAGGCTTTTGCGAATGCATCGAGGTAGCATTTAAAGCTTGTGCGTGCTATTGTGTTGTACCTTGGTCTTTGTACCGCATGCATGTACGTCTTATATTCAAAAACGGAGGTAGTACTCCTTAGTCACATTTTATGTTGAGTCAATCTTTATAATAATTAAGTGTAAATCAGTTTTGTGAAATTTTTCAGAAAAAATAAAGTATCCAATTTAGAGTATTTATTAAAACCTCTTGCAAACTTTATAGTTTCGACTTGGCATATTGCATCTCTAGGTAGTGATTACTACTAAATCACATATTATTGATTATGTGGCATAAGTTAGTAGATTTAACGAAACCATTGTTAAACTATGAGGTGAGATGATAAATGCACCAAATTAATTAGTTAAGGGACTGATTTATTCCAAATGAAACATGCGGGGTGAATGCTACACTATTGCAATACTTGAGGGATGGAAAATACACTTTTTCCTTTTCTTGATGACTCTCATGCTTAATTGCCCAAACCCGCATGTATCCTTCCATGGTCTTTGATTGTGCAATGAGTAAGAACATATGTGCGAGAAGCCCACAATATATCAATATATATTTGCTGGTGTAGGATATCATGTCTCTATATCAGGTTCTTTGTTTTGAGATATCCGAAAACATGGCCAGATATATATATATGTTGTGCGTCGAGCAATCTTCGATGCTTGATAAAAAAAAAATTTGCACTTTCATGAGGCATAAAGTCGGGGATACAGACCAGGGTTGAGATTTCCAGTGACATTGATGATGGAGAGTATCAAGAAAAGAGGATATTCCCCCATGCCTTACTTCAATTCCCCTTCCCCCGTGAACCATCAATCTTTTTTAAAAAATCTCAATTTTGCCATTAAAAATTAAGCTACAGATCTCTACTCGCTTCATAAGTTTCCATAAAATTGTAAGAAATCCTCCATTTTATGTTGTCTCTCTATCTCTGGGATCTTTGTTTTTGTTTTTTGCATAGGGTTTACAGGTTGGTAGTTTCAGATTTTAATAGTAGGAGTTTAAAAAGAAAGGGTACGATCAATTTAAGTTAGGCCAGAAAAACATTGAAAGTTGCATGGTGGTGTGACATGGTCAAATGAACCATAAATATGTACGTATGCCATAGAGATAGAAATGCTGAGACAGATCATCTGGGCATTATTAACCTAAGAAGTAATTAGTTTTTTAGACAACTAAGAAATTAGTTAATTCTTACAATTTGAAGTAAAATTTAATTATGGTGGAGTGAAAATTGTGAGGGGAGTCAAATTGGCCATCCAGCTCATGCCCAGTTGCACCTAAGTGCTTTAGAGCAACTCCAGCAATAACCCATATTCCGAGCCCCTACTATATTGAGTAGGGGTTGCCCCAACTTGTTGGGGACTTGAATTTAAAGCGCAACTCTAGCAACAGCCCCAATTTCGAAGCCCCTACTGGTATATGACATGTGGAGCCCATCTATCAGCTACACATTTCTTCCCTCCACCGCAATCTTACCCTCTCACATGGTCTTCCCTTCCACCCATGGTGCGCTCCTCTGCCCCCCCCCCCAAGCAGATCTGCTCGTACTTGAGCTCCCCTTCTCCGAGCTCACGGTGCCCATGGCGTGCTCGATTCTGGCAGCCGCGGCAAAAAAGGGCGGCGACAAAGACCTAGCAGCGAAGGAGATCTGGGTGGCGGTGCAGTAGAGCTTCGGGTCGGGGCGGCTGCGACAAAGCTTTGGGCGGCGGTGCAGCAGAGCTTTCGACTCGAGGGGCGGCGTTGGGAGCTCGCATGTTGCCGCCGGCGAGGGCTTCGGTTCGGGGCGGCGGAGCTCGAGGGATGGTGGCAAGAGCTTGGGTCGTCAGTGGCTCCAGCTCGAGCTCCAGCAGGGGAGTGCGAGCTCCGGCTGGGTGCGGCGGCAACGGCGCGGCGAGGGACCTCACGGTCGGGCCGCGTGACGACGCCGGAAGGGTTCCGCGCGGCCGGGGTCTGCGCGGCGGTGCTGCGAGTGGACCGCGCGGCAAGTCTGCGTGGCGCCGTGGTGAGGGGCCCGGGCGGTCGGGCTGCACAGTGGCACGGGGAGGAGCCCGGGCGGCCGGGCTGTGCGACGGCGAGGTGAGTCCTCCGCCGAGCGGATCCGTGCGCCGCGGGGGTAAACCGCAGTACCGGTCGTGTAGGGGCTCCTCTCTCGACCCGCAGGAGAAGGGGACGGAGGGGAGCATTTGGGTGCCCAGCTAAAATAGGTGCCCGAGTTGGGGGCTGCATGAGTGCATTTTTTGGCTCTCAGCCCTACTTCTTGAGTTGGGGCTCAAGTAAGGGGTCTGCTGGAGTTGCTCTTAGCATGCAGTTACCACCATGGTGTACATGGCCTTTCTCGGATAAGGCAGAGGCGCAGAAAATGGTCAAACAGACGTAAGAGTGGGACAAAAAGATGCACAGTTTTGAGGTTTCTCTTCCACCAAGTAGTTTTTTCTGTTTCATCAATGCAATGAACTAAGTAAACATTACAGAATCGTGATGCAAGAATCCCACCTCATCAGTAGCACAGCTTCTAAGTAAGCATAATTTCATGGTACATTATTCCAGAAACACATGATAAGTGATGTAGTGTTGATGACAAAATCCCTGCACATTATGCTCTCTTTGAAGAGCTTGTAGATGAAGGGAAAACGAAGAATACTAGCCTGTGATTGGCTTGATTGCAGGATCAGGTGCATAGAAAAGATAATTGAGGAGTCCCACTGACGATAAATGGGAAAAAATTATTCCTGATGCCTCATATGTCAAATTGTTCATTAATCTGATAGGTGTTTATGCTGAAACATCCTTGCTTGCATGGTCCCTGATTGTCCATATATGCGGTTCAAAAGGAACATCATGGAGAAAGCACAGGATGTCCATATACATGTGCCCCTCTGTGGATTTTTTTTTTTGTTTCGGGATATCCAAAAGCACTAATCTGCATGGTGTGTGCACGGAGGCTGGTTAGCGCACTTGTTGGAGATATGAACCATATATACTGTCACATTTATAGGTACAGGCACCTGGTGGTGGTTCTTGTTTTTTTAATGGAATTTATGACGAGAAGAAAGAGGGAAGCATAACCATGCACACAAACCTAGATTAATTAGGCCAAATAGGGAATGGAAGTCAAAATGTATTACATATTGTTATCCCAATAGTCCTTGGAATTGGACGGCTAGGCTCAACTATATGCGATTCTTCGTTTTTTATAAGCCTTATCAAAAGTTAAATACTTTAGCAAATTATTCATTTCTTTTTTAAATGACAAATTAATCCTTGATACGCATGCTTATGTCAATGCTAGTCTTGAAAGAGAACTTTTCTGTTTGAGCTTACATGATATGTTGTTTAATTTAAATCTGTAAATATGCGCAAGTTTGTAACTAGTGATTTATCTCCGTTTGCATGCGCTGTACTCTTAGTTTAATTTGCATGCAAGCCTAATCCAACTATTATTTTTTTTCGGAATCTTAAAATTAAAGTTAAACTTCAGAACATCAAATCCTACCGATTATATATATATGATTTGATCGGATCCTACTAAACTGATGGTCTGATCTATCTAATATCTAGTTCACATGGGATTTCCTTACAGGAACTGTGGTTAGTTTTTTTTTTTTTGAGAATAACTGTGATCAGTATTTGTATATAGAATAGATATAGATAAAAAGAATCCTTCTCCAGTTCTATTGTCACCTTTGACATGTTCGTCAGTGCAGCATGCAAGTTCTCGAATTTAGAGCTTCTCCAGTTCTACTTTTAGCAAGTAACAATATATAAAGATCGAATAATTTGAAAACCTTTTTCTCACCCAATTCGGGTCCACCTTACCCCTCACGCTGGACCCACCCGTCAATTAATTAGGAGGGTGGATAAGGTGGTAGATCCATAAAATCGCATTTTGGAGAGTGTTTCTACCAAATCGCTAATTCTTTCTTCACCCACCCTGCGCGTGCGTACCCGCACTCATACCCGCTGGGCCCACCAAAGTCTCCCTCCCCCCGCATCGCATCGGGAAAAAAAGGACTGGCCGGGGCCCTTCCCTGCCTTGAATACTATATGTTGCTTAAGTGACAAAAAAAAACAGCCCATCGCGCCGTGGGGCCCACCTGTCAGGTGGTTCTTCTACCTCCAGCCTGCCGGTTGCGCTTCGGCCCCAAGCTCCTCGGCGGAGCCGGGTTAGTGTGGCGGTGGGCGGTGCGGGGGCTCACCGCCGACGAGGTTAGGGATAGGGTTAGGGTTCGGGGTTTGGGGCTTCGAGGTTCGGGGTTTCGGGGTTCGGGGTTGCTGGGGTCCATCTCCACTGCCGGCGACCTTAGAAAGGGGTGGGGGGCCGGAGGGAAGCCCGGCGGTGTAGGGGGTTGCGGGGCGGGGCGGCCGGCGGCGAGTACGCCGCCGGCCGGGGTCGGCGGCTGGACAAGCGGTGGGCCAGGGACCAGGGCAGGGGCGACGACGACCTTCCTCCGGTGACGGCTCGCCGGATTAGCGCGCGGGGGGTACTGGCGGCCGCCGGACACGCGGGAGGAGGGCGGTGAGGGGGAGTCGTGGCGAGTTCCCCGACGGAGCCGTGTTAGGGCGGTGGCGGGTGGATGGCGGACGATGCGGCGGTGTGGTCGCCGCTGGCCGAGGTGGTGGTGGGTGGCTGGGAGCGGCGACCGGGAGAAAGAAATAGCGAGTTGGGAGGCGGGGAGCGGAGTCCGGGAGATAGAAGAAAGACGACGCGTTGCGATGGGCCACTACACGCAGAAGGACCCCCTCCCTGCTCGCACCGCCTCGGAGCTCCGGCGGCCGACGGAGATCGCTGTAGGGAAAAAAAGGGTTGGCCGGGGCCCCTCCCTGCTCGCGCCACCTCGGACCTCCGGTGACCGGAGATGCAGCCCGTACGGGACCCTGCTCTGCACGCCCCCTTCCCGCAGGCCAGTTCGATCCGCCGCCCCACCCCTCCCTCTCCTCTCACACGCCTGCCGCCGCCCCTCCTCTCCTTTCCCTGTCTCGGGCTCCGCGAGGAGCACCCTGAGGATGGCGACTTTGGCGTTGGCTGCTGCACAGGCGCCTGGCGGGGATCGAGCGAGGCGGCGGTGGCCGTGCCATACCTACCTCTGTCGTCGTCCACACGATGGTTGCTGCGCCGGGCGTCGGGCTTCGTCGGCCTAGTGGCGGCGGCGCAGCACGCACGTGCTGCTGTACCCGCTTTCCATTTGACTTGGCGGCGACGGCCTTCTGCTCCCCAGCCGCGCCGCCGCATCGCACCCACTTCTCCGAGGGCTGTCTAGGTGCCGCCGTCTGTAGTCTTTCTCGCTAGGTATTATGTGTGTGAACTGCGATTGCTCTTCATTTGAATCGGATGCCATTGTTTCCTAACCAAAACCCTAGGTATGCCTGGCCACCTCTGATCGTCTCCATGCTACACATTAGTGGCTTGTACAGAGGTTGTGCCATCCATGGAAACACCTACGACAGGGAAGATGCCGCCCGCCACGGAGGGTAACGAGTGCTGGCGACACCATCAGGTACCGAATAAAGCAGCAGCCGCACCTCATCAGGTACTAATTCGAACTCTAGCATTAACAACCTTTGATCTGCATGACGACAAATTACTGCAAGAGCTCGTTTAAAAATTACTGCAACCTGCTTCCCTTTGGCACACAAATATGTTAGTAGGCATCACCACTATCTAAAACTTTTACCAAATTGTTTTATTACTTGCAAAAAATGTCAAATTAAAATGCCACATGAACTGAACAATGAGTTGCAGGCGCAATTCCAATTTCACATACAAAGCTTGACTATTTTTGCATCCTATTTCTGCATGAATTTGATGATTGCTGGGACAGCAACCATGGCATATGCAAGGTGTTCGATCTATTGCCTCGTTGACTCGACTGTGCATATATGTATAGTATTAGTGTGCTCTTTCATGGCAATATTTGCTTGTACGCACTTGACGTGCCCTGTTTTTCAAGTTCTTGAGAATTTCTTCTCAGGGTCTTGAAGTATATATGTTGTGTGCATGCCTTTGCCAATTCGTAGGAAAAAAATCACACTTTGGTACCTAATGGATCTATGCAAGCTTTCTCTATTGTTTCAATACAAATAAAGTTGAAAAAGCAGATTGTTTTCTGCATAGTTGCTCAAATAACTATCAAGGTCTTCTTCAACTTCAGGAAAACTGGCTAATTTACAAAAAACTATCTAGGTTGGACAACTGATGAGAGTATGCAGATGATTTCAGAAATGGATTCTCAATTTATTCTCATGTCCCATGTTCTTTAGCAGATCAAATTGCCAGGACATGGGCTCTGAGAGGTAATGTTACATTTCCATAATTACTGTTGCCTGAAGTCATGCTTTAGCTTTTTGTTGTTTAGCCATTTTTAGCACATTACATCAAGAAAAAAATGTCCGGGGGATATTTCATACTTCTTCTACACAGTAACAGTGACGACTGATTATTCTATCTACGTACTGTGCTAATTTGGGCGGGTTTTAAGCTGTGTTGCAGTTTCTCTTGTGATACAGTACAGATTTCAGCATCACATCTCCATGGTTGGTTCCATCATCGTGATCCCTCTGGCTATGATTCACAGTGGGTGGCTCGGCAGTGAGTGTGGCATTAATCCTGTAGTATTTCTTGTTGTATGACTGATTTAATTTGTGGGTATGTTATTAAAGGGCTGCTTTTTGGATGCATATCGTTTAGGATGATACGGCAACAGTGGTGTTAACGGTGTTGTTCGTCACAGGGATGACTACATTGATGCACATGTTTGTTGGGACGACACTGCCACTTGTGCAGGTCTCATCCTTTGTATACCTTGCTTGCTCCTGCACTCGCCATCATAAACTCCCCAGAGTTCTTTGGACTCAATGATAATGTATGTACTATATGTATTTTGAATTGTGTTATGACGTTGCAGTGCCTATATCATGGCAAATGTTGCAGTCACGCACAGTTTGCTTGGTTTTTGTCTTCTAGCAGTCTTGACTGAGCTTAACAACATGCATTTCATTGCAGAATTTTAAACACATAATGAAGCACCTGCAAGGAGCTAAAATAATTGGAGGTGCATTCCAAGTGATCTTGGGGTATACAAGCCTCATGTCACTATTTCTGACGTGTGCCTCCCTCTTTGTTAATAAAACACAAATCCATTTTTTTGTCCATCCAATTTGATGCGAACAAATGATTGACCTTAGCAGTGAATGAATTGACGATTAGTTTAGATGCCATGCACTCATCTTACGGGAAATAAAATTTATCTGAAATTTCATTCTTGCTTGCCAGATATTTCAAGTATAGAACTCCTTTTGCATGGGCTTGGAATCATCTTTCACATGGCCATACAGTATAATGCACATGCACAAGGGTCATTGTAATTATGAGCTGGCCACTAGGTGACAGTGTAAACTATTTCTTTCCAGCCATAAACATACTTTCACTTTTGTTGTA
This sequence comes from Cenchrus fungigraminus, assembly GCA_036936925.1. Taxonomy (NCBI): domain Eukaryota; kingdom Viridiplantae; phylum Streptophyta; class Magnoliopsida; order Poales; family Poaceae; genus Cenchrus; species Cenchrus fungigraminus. The sequence continues at coordinate 25,821,625 of CM072768.1, forward strand.
ACTGACTAATGCATTTACTGACTAATTCTCAGGTGATGTCTATCTTATTTGTGTTTTCTTATCTTTATCTGTTGATTTCAGGGTGATAAATCCAGTTGTCGTCTCACCAACTATTGCAGCTGTTGGACTTTCATTTTTCAGTTATGGTTTCGCTAAATTAGGCACATGTATAGATATGGGCATTTTGCAATTGTTGATGGTGGTAATTTTTGCACTTGTGAGTATGTAGGGAATCACTTTTTAGACAATGTGAATTAAGAAAAATTATCCCTTTCTAATCATTTAACTATTTCACATGTGGTAGTACCTCCGCAAAATAAAATAATTTGGCTACAGAGTGTTTATAATTTATGCAGTAAGATTCTATCTTATAATTTTGATTGAATTTGTAAATTTGTGCCACATGGTGGTTAGTATGAGAAGCTATTTTCTGATCTACACTATTTGGATAAGATCTAACCATTTGCCATTATCTTACCAACATTTTTATACTCTGTGATCAACTTGATAATGTCTTTTTTTTTCTGTCACTTGTTTTTTCTCAACTGATGGTGCATAGAAAATTAGTTGACTTAGGAACGAGGAACTTCTTATTAGTATTTTGAATTTAGAAGCAGCGATGGACTTCAATTCTGTGTGCTCGTGATTCTGATTTGACTGCCTATTAACATGTTTGTGCCTTTTCAAATTAATGTTGGTTCCTACCATGCATCATCTTTGTTTGGCCACTAACTTCTGGAGTCGTTAGCAGGGGTATAGGTGTTGAAGGTGTCTCTACAATCTTGGCTGGCCTTTGGGGTTTAAGTATTGTTTTTCATTTTTTTTCTGAATGTTGTTGTAGAGGAGATCCATTCATCACGCCTGGCTATGTTCAAATAGTCATGGCAATACAGGTCTTGAATTTTACAACACTAAAATTAACAGCATCATAATATTTCATTCCCACCTGACACCGTCATAATACTTTTTGCAGCACGTGACACGCACGTGCATTATTACTAGTAACAATAAAGCTCGACATTGTTGAAATAATAGGATGCAAAAATCTCACCTCAACCATAACCACGAGAACCTTTTGGCACATATAGAGATATATGACCTGACAAAAAAAAAAGATGACAGAACTTGAAGTTTGAAAAGAGTTGCACCCAAATCTCAACAGATAATCTGCATATTTTGGATTAACAACAGCCATATGTTGTCGCAGGCTCTGAAAACTGATGGCACTGTTGTCACACTCGATTTTCCGAAGAAAACCAAGTGATAACTATATGTATGCCAGGATCTAGTTCCATACATATAGTGACATCATTAGTGAATAACAAAAACAATATCACGTAAAAAAAAGAGATTATCAGAGATTTACAGCAGAATCCTGGGAAGCAAAGGCTCCAAACTTCACAGGCAATCGACTGGGGGTTGCGTACACCTAGCACCATCTTCTGGACTTCATACACCTTCTTCTTTTTCTGAGCAGCGGTTTAGCAAGGATGAGTACACTTATGGTTGGTACTCAGCAAGTGGGGGAAGATGCAAGGCCACAAGGATAGGCTAAGGTTTACAGCGGTTAGCATTTTATTGTTCGTCAAGTTTTAATTAACAAGCACATAATTACTATATATAAGTTCATACCAACCCACTTAAACATTTAGAAAACATCTCATCTCAAAATCATAAGGAAACCACGATTTAATTCAATCTTTAAGTTTGATTATCATGTGAGGGTCCAAGCCGCTCATAACCGTGAGCACGGCTGATCGATCAGTTTTCACTCTGCAGAGGTTGTACACTTTACCCACAGCTCGCGTAAAAGTTCCGAAGAACTTTGAACCCAACCATGCTGTGTTGATCAGGCACAATACCACACTTCCGAGGTGTGATTGCATAGGGACGCTACGAAGCCTTTACAAAGGCATGCAAAAGACTAACAACCCGCATAGTTACGGATCAGGGTGGACCATAACCCTCCCTAGTGGTCAGCATCTTAGCAAAGGCTGCTATCCCAAGAGGACCGGGCTATACCCCTGCAACCCGGATCCCCCTCTGCTCCTTTCGGAAAAGGGCCATTAGATCAATCGCACACCTAATTAATTGGCTAAGGTCAGAGCCATATGACACTGTGGTTGCACATGTTTTCTTGGGTGGTTCTCCATGTTCCGATTAAATCGAGTGATCTTGTATTAACTAAAGCCATGATCATTAAGCATAAAAGCCTTTACCAGGAAAACCATTTTTATCCACCCCAAATTAAGCAACTAGCATAATCTACCCAAAAGCATTTATTAAACCGGGCTGTTCCAAGGATTATGGATAAAAGTCTAGGTAAGTCCTTAAAAAGGTGTTCCCGTCAATTTAATGCAATATCAGAACAAATGTAAACTTAATTATTATGCAATTATATGGGACAGTAGAATCATGCAGGGGGAGAAGACCACTTGCCTTCCTCCAACATAAAGCTACTCTTACTCTTCTGCTCTTGCTCTTTGACACTCTTGATCTTTAAGACTTCCGAATAGCAGTTCTTCTACTCGAAGCAAACATCAGCACAACACATGCAAAGCAGACAAACAAGAACAATTAAGAACAATGCACCAATCAAGAAATGCTTAAAAGAAGACAGGGTTTGGTTCTAGGAACGCAAACGCAAGAAATGCTGAAAACGGAACTACGGTTTGAAAAGACAAACTAACGAGAGATTCGGATTATAACACACAAAGACTATGTGCTTGTTATATTTTAATTAAATAAAATTATGTACATAGGATATTTCAGAGAAATACCCTATTTAGAATTAAGCAAATTATATTTATATATAAAAGGCGATGTAAACTTAGTCCAAATTTATTATAAATATTCAAGTAGGATTTATGCAAATTAAACATATAATTTAGAAGAAGCATGTAAAGCATCTAAGCGTGTACTTTATATTTGGAGTTCAACTAAGCAAATTATACTTCAAAACACATTTATATTCATATTAGTCAAATTAATATTTAATTAGGAAAACTCGAGATTGCCTATGTAGCTTTTATTTAGAAAGCAAATTAAATATACATTAATCAATTTAAAATTTATATTATGAAAAGCCGGAGCATAGCTCTAATTACATTTTATTTAGAAAGCACCATTAAATAGAATTAGTCAATTTAACATTATATATAAAACCTGTTATGTAGGCCTAATCAAATGTTATTAAGAAACGACATTCTAATAGACATTAATCAAATTAATTTAGGATACATTCTCAAAACACATTTTATGTTGAACATCATGTCTAGCGCGTATTTTAACGTGAGACGGATCTAATGTAACAAGGACGAGGCTAAACCGAGGTAAAACGCAAGATTTATGGGTTAAACAGAGATTAGAGATATAATCATGATTGACGGTAGATTGGAAGGGAGATTTACAAAGCAAAGAGTAAATAGAGACATGACTTAGATCATTAGCTAGATAGATATTTATACAACATATGGTTCTTGAAGGAAAAGATTATATATGACATAATCATGATGTCATGCTCACATCATGCAAGGAGTGAACAGCTACGTAAAAGCAAGGAGTGAACAGCTACGTAAAATACACTAGCTTGTTGATTCTGTTTAGCGTACATGAACATTAAGCACATGCACGCCATCAACTGCATGCTACTGCTCGACTTGTACGCAGCTACTATGTTGTGCAGCTTATACTCAGATGCATGGCCTGACAAGGAGTAGTAGTGATGCCCAAGAGGAAGCGCCGAATAGACAGAAGAAGTAAGAACATGCAAAGATTGTTTCTGACCTGCCCAGGTAGTGGTCGATGACAGTGAAGCATGATGGCCGGCAAGAGTGAGCGGCAAATGATGGCAAGGCAGCGAAGGCGTTCTGACGCTGCTAATTGATCTTGAGTTATTGACAGAAGTACCAACGTCTCCGGAACGACGGCAGCTGACGGATTTTGGAGGAGGGCCACGGCCTTGCAGAGCTTCCCGCGGTTTCTGCTCCCTCCAATCAGCGACGGACGTCGCGAACGGGACTACGGCTGCCGTAGATGACCACGCCGGGATTGATGCGGATGGCGACCTCCGGCGGCAAGGTGGCATCGACGAGAGAAGGAAGGGCTGCAGCCTGGTGTGGAGATGCTCTTGGAAGCGTCGGCTTGCCCCGGTGATGAAGGTACTAGCTAGTCGATGCAGAAAGGAACTCCCGCGGATGGCGGCGAACAGCGGCGGACGTTCGGCCTTCATACCGTGGTACCTGGATGCAGCGACTCGGGCTGCCAAGCCTGGCGGCGAGCACGAGGTTTGGCGAGAGGATACTCCTGGTGGTGCGGGGTCGCAAGGACATGGCCGGGCATACGGCTGGCGGAAAGATTGTTGGCGGCTTGGCGCTCTTGCGGTGGCAGCGTTGTGCAGAGCAAGGCGAAGCGACGGGGAGCAGCAGGAGAATACGGAGGCTCGGCCTCGAGCTTTATAGGGCCGACTGGCCGAGGGGGAAACAGAGGAGGCGCGAGAGGAAAGGAAACGGCAGGCAACCGGCCATTGAAAGCCTTAGTGCACTACCGGAAACGGGCCCTTCATCGTGAGCCAGAACCTTCGCCGAGAGCCAAAATACCCGGTCTCGGCACAGGAGCTCTTCGCCGAGAGCACTAAGAACCGCTCTCGGCGAAGGTACGGCACACGGTGCAGGTATCCTTCGCCGAGAGTCTTTAGGCTCCAGCTCTCGGTGAAGGTCTGGCCTACGGTGCAGGTTTCCTTCGCTGAGAGCTCTGGGACCATGACTCTCGACGAAGAACACATGTGACGGCGTGCGTGACGGCTGCCCCAAGTCCCCCCAAGTCCGTCAAATTCGCCGAGAGCTCTGGGACCATGGCTCTCGGCGAAGAAAAACTCACGGTGCAGGTGTCACCTTCGCCGAGAGCCTTCTCTCTTCGGTGAGTGTATTCTACATGCTCACGGCGAAGTTTTCAAGAAAAATTAACATTTTTGAGTTCAAACTTTTTACTTGCTCAACATACACTCATACAATGTACATGTTCAAAATTGGCGCCATTTTTTCTTTGTTTGCTATATTTAACAATTTCACTTCTTTCTATGTATTTTTTTCTTATACGTCTGATATGAACTGCAGGTGCATAAAATCATAGAGTACATTTGTTCGAAAAATGATATTCATGTTCATGAGACATCTCTAAGACTATGTACATGAAATGAAGCTAAATTTTCTTGCATTTGGTTCTCGTATCATGATGAAGATCGTGTGGTAGAAAGGTAAAAAAATTATATAAAATTAAAATGAAGTTTAAAAATCACGAATATTTGGCTCTCGGCGAAGGAGTGGCCCCCACTCCTAACGGCGGGGCGGGCCGTGACGGTAAGAGGGCCTTCGACGAGAGCCAAGGACGCCTCTCGGCGCATATCCGCCGAGAGGGTCCAGGAAAGCTCTCGGCGAAGGGAGCTTCGCCGGTGGAGCTTCAACGTGAGGCCTTCGCTGAGAGCTTCCTCTCGGCGAAGCCTTCGCCGAGAGGATCCCTGCTCTCGGCGAAGACCCAGAATCCTGTAGTGGTGGCTATAGCCGTTTCTGGTGGAGTGAAGAAGACGACGGTTTCCGGTGCTGGCGCATGCATGCGTGGGAGGTGAGCAGGCTCGAGTATTAACTGGCCGATGCAAGTGGAGTGTTTACTGTTGAGAGAGAGAGAGGGGGGAAATAGATGGCGGCGCTGGTGAAAAGAGAAAGAAACGGCGACGGCGGCTATGATGGCCAGCGGCGGGCCATTGAGGAGTTGAAGACCATTGATGGTGATTATGGTGGTGGCTAATACGACTGGAAAAGAGTAAAGAGGGCAGCGGTTCTGGGGAGAGAAAGCGGAGAGGACGCGGCGTGCATGCGAGAGGTGCGCGATGCCTAGAGGCCAAGGACCATGGTCGGACGGGGGTGGCGCGGTAGCGCCCTGGTGACACGACACGGGTGGACGTGCGGCAGCCGACTCGAGTACGCGTGGCCGGCGGTGTTCCGGCGATGAGCGGTAGGCGCTGCGCGAGGCTAGCTGGTGCCGTGTACAGGAGTGGGGCGCCCGGGTGGTTTGGGAGCAGCGCACGAGCGCAAGCGGCGCGACGGTTTCGGGTGAGGAGTGCGTCGCGTGCGCAAGAGGTGAGCAAGAAGCTTCCAGGGAGGATTAAAGAGGAGGTCAACCATTAATGGTGGCTTCGAAGGGGGAGTGATAGTGGCCGTTGTTACCAGAGGAACGAAGGGAATTGGAGGGGGGCTGTTGAATGCCCCATCGAGAATTGATGGGCGGACGGCTCAGGAGAGCTAGCAGCGCGGGCAGGCGGGTTGCTGGGCGCGCACGACGAGATGGCGACGACACGAGGATTGGCTCGGGCGACACGGTCAGATGCGGCCGAAGGTTGGAAATGGTCGGGCGTATGGGTCCATGTCGTTACGGCACGCGGGTAGGTTGCGAGCGGGCACGGGGGAGCTGAGCATGTGCGGTGGTACCGCAGGACGGGCTGCAAACAGGCTGAGCGGCACGAGAGCTGAGGGGCTCGGGCACGGATGAGCGCCGGTGCAGTGCACGGGTGCGTATAGCCGAGCCAGGCATGAGGCGCGAGGTACACGACCAGAGACGCACGGACACGACGGCCAAGCGGACGGTATGTTGTGGAGGCGCACGAGGGTGCACGGCTCAGGTGCGAAGCATAGCGCACAGGAGCTGGGTGGGTGTAGGAGCACGAGTGTGACACAGTGCCGACTTGAGGTGGAGGATGGAACTGATGGGTGGGCCCGACTATCAGCGACTATGGAAGAGAGGGAGAGGAAGCTGGGCCGCGAAATGGATTAAGCCGACTGCTGGGCCAGCTGAGAGAAACGTGACAGCGAGAATTAAAGGTGGGTTGCGCGTGACTACTGGTCTAACAGAGAAGAGAGGCCAGATTGGGATAGGAAAAAAAAAGATATAGAGAGAGGATGAGTTGGACTATAAAAAGATACAGAGAAAGATTGAGAGAAATTTGGGTCTGATCTTTTTATGATTTTTGAAAACCGCATGCAACAATCAAAAACCATGCAAACGAAATGAATGCAACTCTCAAAGAACTATTTTATTTAATTCCAAAAGACAATCAATTATTTTGCTACAATAAATTTCCTATAAACAAAATAAATGTTGGTAAAATTTTAAAATTATGAGAAATCGTTGTTTTATTATTCTTCCTATTAACATCCTGAAATCCAAGAATTTCAGGGTGTTACAACTGTCCATGAGCCTACACACTGAAGGTGAGAAAAGTTCATTCATGATGACTCTCATGCCCACAAATTGATGAATCCCCTCAATCTTTTTGAAAGAAAACTGTGGGGGAGATCCCCACAGTGTAAAAACTTTCATTTAAGCCCCTCAATCTTTACATAACTACCATTTATTTAAGCCACCAATAAGACAATTTGACAACATCTCTCTTGATCGAGCCACCACTCAAGTAATTTTATGATAATCAACCCGCATCTCCCACAAACTTGAACTTTATAAAAATTAACATACGGTCCACAGATTTTTATGGAAAACACCCTAAACTTACTACATCTACCCACAATCCAAAATTTTGCAGAAATGTCCGCCAACTTTGTCACGATCAATCGACGGTCCCTGCATTTTAACTAAAAAATACCGTAAAGTTTTAAGAAAATAACCCACAACCTAAAATCTTGCAAAAATATCCCCAACCTTCCTACCAATCACTAGGCTACAGGTCATGGCGTGGTAATGACGCGCCAGTCTTTCTAGTGATAAGACTAAAACTGACAGCATAACCATAAGCACAATTTAAGCAAAAAGGAATTGAATTGAAATAATTTGAACGTCAGAAAGTTTTCACTAGTTCTATTGTCCCCTTTTATTTGTAATTCTACTGGTGAACAGCAACAGCAGGCTAGGATCTGTTTGACTGAACATTTCACAGTGATGACCTTGAAGCTTGCACAACGGAGCCGAAAACTATCTTAGCTGTAATCATGCATGTTTTAAGTGTAAGAATTCAGATGGCCTAATGGCAATGCAGATTGACAATGCTTTCATAAGCTCAGAGATGCACAGATGAACTGATTATTTGCATGGTATCGGGCAATCAGGCACGATAATTAACTACCAATACTGAAGCCAAAGTAACACCAATGAACTCAAAAAGACGAGGCCGTCTGAACCCGTCTTGAGCAGCTAGAAAAAACCTGACACGTGATGGGTCATCTGTTTGTGATACATGTTGAAGACATACAAGTTGCAAACCACACCCTCGAATACGAGCTTGTATCTATGGAGTAGGAGAAGCAGCGGAGACCGGTGCTTGAATTAACGCACATGGAGAGAAAAGGTTTGTGCCCTAGCAGGTCAGTTGAAAATGTTGAGGAAATTCCATTCATGATGACTCTCATGCCCAAATGCCCATCAATTTCGTAGAGGTTGTTGTATCCGACTACGCGTGCTAAAACACAAGAGCATTTGCGAGAGTGTCTGAGTATATCCTAAAGCACTACTTTATTTGGTGAATTGTCTGAGCACGTATGGTGTGTATTGATAGGGTGAGTGTGTTTGATATGGTGTACATATAGTGTTCATCACGCACTACGGGAAAATCGATCTTTGCCGTGCGTTACAATCTTTGCCGTGTGTTTCTATCGGGCGCACGGCAAAGATCTCCCTTTGCCGTGCGTCTTCAAAAAACGCATGGCAAAGACTCTTTGCCGTGCGCTGGGAATAAAACGCACGGCAAAGAATCTTTGCCGTGCGTTTTGTTTCGTGGCGCACGACAAAGACATTCCCTTTGCCGTGCGTTTCCCTCCGGCGCACGGCAAATATTTTTTTCCCACCGGCCGTTACCCACCGTTAGCAAGGGGAGGGGAACAATTTTTTTATTGTCCTCTTTGCCGTGCGTTTTTTAGTCCGGCGCACGGCAAAGATACCTCTTTGCCGTGCGTCTCTGAAAAAACGCACGGCAAAGTTTTTTATTCTCATATATATGTCCTCCTAAGCTCCAAATCTAATAGCCCCTCAAAACAAACTCTTCTCACTTTGAAGTTTTTTCTACTCTATACATACAACATGTGAGACTTCATGGTAAATTTTGGTAGATTTTTGGATTAATTTGCTATATTTAACTAATTAGTTGCATTTCAAACAATTTTTTCAAAGAGATCAAATTTGAACTACAAGTGATTCAAATAATAGAGTAAAGTCAGTGAAAAAATAATATTCATTTTACTTAGTCTAATTTAATACCTCTTCCATAAAATCAAAAGAAATTTCGACCATGATCGTGTGTCCAAATGATTTAAAAATTCTAAAAATTGCAAATGAAGTCTGAAAATTATAAGATTCGTCAAGAGCTCATGATATCATATGTGGAGGCTGTAGTAAAAGTTTGAATAAGTTTTGAATATTTTGTCATGTACAGTGCTTAGAAATCGAAACATCTTTGAAGAAGTTTCAGAGAGTTGAGAAGTAGATGGTTAGGTTTGAAAGAAAATAGACGATCAAATTTGAATTCAAAATTTTTTCTGTAAGCACTAGACAATATAAGTTGTTCTATTTGGTGTTTTTTCGAAGTCATTTGATAATTTTAGGAGTTTTCTAAGTAAAATTTAGATTTTATGAAAAAAGCCTTTGCCGTGCGTTTTTTGAAAAACGCACGGCAAAGAGGTATCTTTGTCGTGTGTTTTTGGGTTGGCGCACGTCAAAGGTCTTTTTTCCGTGCGTACTCGCTGCAGCGCACGGCAACACACGCGGCGGCCCACCCATCAACACAGCGGCCCACGCAAACGCAGCGGCCCAGCCCAGTTAGCGCCCCCTTCCTCGTTGTACGCCGTTGATCCAGAGATCGGACGGCTGAAAATGGACGAAGCGGCTATATAAAAGGGACAAACCCTACCCCTCCCTTCTCCCCCTCCCCCGCAAGCACCCAGCGCCCCATCTCACTCCCTCTCTTCCTCCTCAGCGCCGCCACCCGTGCGCCTCCCTCCCTTCCATAGCGCCGTCGCCGCCTCCTCTCCCTGCGCCCCACCGCCGCCCTGCGCCCCACCGGATCCGGCTGGAGGAGGAGGCCCCGGCCCACAGATCCAGCCGGAGGAGGCCGCCGCCGACAGATCCAGCCGGAGGAGGCCCCGGCCGCGCCAACGGAGGCCCCACGCGCCGGCGGCGGAGGCCCGACCTCCCGTCCGCAATGGCGTAGGAGGAGCCCCCGGCCCGACCTCCTGGCCTCGCGAAGGTGGAGGAGGCCTCGTCGGTGGAGGACCTCCCGGCCGCACCGACGCGCCGGCGGAGGACTCCCGGGCCACACCGACGCGCCGGCGGAGGAGGCCCCGGCCGCACCGTCGCGCCGGCGTGCAAGGGCTCGGCGTCGATCCATGCGCCGGGCGCCCCCTCCCTCTCTCCCCGACGATGGCGCGGTGGTCGTCCGGGGCTGCGGCCCCGTCCCCTTCCCTCCGGCGCAGTGGTCCTCCGGGGCCGCGGCCCCGTCCCCTTCCCTCCGGCGCGGTGGAGGACCGGCGACGGCGTCGGCCCCAGGCGCGGCGACGGCGAGGATGGAGAGCCGCCGTCCCCAAGCGCGGCGACGGCGAGGATGGAGAGGCCACTTCGGCAGCGGGCCCTGTTTTTTTTTCTTCTGTTTGCCGTGCGTGTCAGGCCCTAGACGCACGGCAATTACATTTTTTTTGCTGTCCGTTTCCAGACCAGGCGCACAAGCCTGGCGCGTTTACTTATACTTTCCGCTCGAAACAAACAAAAATTTATCTGATTTATGCAATGTATCTTGCCTTATTTGTGGCCATGAAACTATTAGGATATTTTCCACTAAAACATAATCGAGTACGAGGACCGAGCATTACAGTACAGTACATGGCCTTCCATAAGTCAGGCATAACATGATTGAAGTAATTAAAGTGGCTTAGGAAAATTTGGTATTAGTTAGTACTCAACAGATCAAGTTAGTTAATCTGGCAGACCCTTTTTTTGTTAGGATAGGGTTATATTTTCCTTATTTTCTGTACTTATTTTTATATATACAAAGGTATGCTAATCAGGGGAAGAAGGGGAAGAAAGTTGGCACATAAGGGATCGGAGCTCTGTTCACTGCAACAAATCTTTGAAAACCATGATGAAGGAGGATGGGTAGAGGAGACGAGTGATGCTTCTTAGAAGCAAACCCCGGTGTCTTGTCGGTGCAGATGTGGCTGATTTTGACCTGAAAGGGCAGAAATTTTTTGTTCCTGGTGACTCTCATGCTCAATTGCTCATAAATCCATAATGCGTCAACTCCTCGCGTTGTTTCCACTGCTCAATAATGAACAAAAACGTTTGCAAGAAAAGCATCATATGTACAGATGTGTCTTTATGTCGCTCTTTGTATATGTCTTTTCATTTCGTCATATCATGAGACACTGCATGTGTGTGTTGTGCGGTGCATATATATGGAACAACATGTCGCTCTTGATTAACAACCCCTCTTAAATACGTGCTTTCATTAAGCAGAAGAGAATTACAACTAAGCAACCTTGGGAGAACCCCCAAGGCACGGAGATACAAGGAACAACAACTAAAAAACAGAACTACAACAACCAACATGAGCATGTATATGGCTTTTCGTTTCGTCATATCATGAGACACTGCATGCGTGTGTTGTGTGGTGCATATATATGGATCAACATGTTGCTCTTGCTTAACAAGCCCTCTTAAAAAATGTGCTATAGCACATATTTCATTAAGCAGAAGAGAATTACAACCAAGCAACCTTGGGAGAACCCCCAAGGCGCGGAGAAAAAAACAGAACTACAGCGACCAACATGAGCAACCAAAGTACCATCAACACCAACGACCAAAGACACGACTGACGACACCTAAAACTTGCAGGGTAAAAGGACACCACGGGTGCAAGCACATCACCGACAGAAACATAACCAGCTAAAGCAGAAGAGGAGCAAGAGTGCCACACAAGATGATGCCTCCAAGGAGGGAAAACGATGCCAACACCGCCGCCATCATCCGTCTGCTCATGAAGGAGCAGACCAAAGCTTTCACTTGGTAAGACCAAATGGAAGGAGGCCGAACAACACCTCCAGCGAGGTAAGTGATGTTAAGGAAACGCCACTGTTGTTGGTCTGACGAACGTCGGGCCACGCTTTCGTAGGCCTCCAGAACCAACTTCACACGGTCGACCGCCAAAGTCGGAGGGAAGCCAATCAATGGAGAAAACGGCAAGGAATCCGTGAAGACAACGAAGTCAAGCTTCTGTAGGCCGGCAGGGCGACCAAGGGTGACCAAAATGACCAAGGGGGAAGGAGGGAGCCAAAGCTCTGCTACCACCCTACACGACACCCCTTCCTCTTCCCGCAACTCGACAACATGGGGATGACACAAAGCGCCATGGGGAAGACAAAGACCCGTCTGCCCAACCCTACCAGCGAAGAAGACAACCGGAGGGGCATGACCCTAGAGGTGAAACCACCAGCCGAAGAGTGAGCATCTGAAGAGGCAGCAGAGAGGAGCGAAGCTGGGCACCCTCCAACAGCCTCCAAGAAAGCCGAGCAGCGTGGCACAATGAAAACCCAAAGAAAACAACGGGGAAGGTACGACCTTGTGACCAAATATTGGTGGGGCAAGGGCTCCTGTAGCGCCATTCGCTTGGAAGCCACACCGCTGGCAAACTGAAACTACCACAGCTCCACCACTGATAGACGCATCATGGACATAACTGCACCGTGGAGGGTCGGAACCTCCGCCGGTGGGGACCTCGTTGCCGATGGCAACGTACCGGATGAGGTCATACTGGTAGTGGACCCGGACATTGGAGTCGACTTAGGTGGCCGCCGCGAAGATGCCGCTGGTGATTAGCCGTGCTCACGGTCAAGAGCGGCCTGGACTCTCACATGATAATTGAACTTGAAGATGGACTTAAATCGTGCTCTCTGGTTATGCTTGCCATATTCTTATGGTGCATCTTACCTTTATGCTTAATGTGGGTTGGTATAAAGTTATACTTTATTAGTAATCTGGTGCTAATAAATTTGACCAACTAAAATGCTAAATGCTTAGAGCCCAGTCCACTATAAAGCCTTTGCATTCATTCTTTCCCCACACTTGCTGAGTATGACAAGTGCTCACCCTTGCTATAAACAATGTTGCTCAGAAGGAGGAAGCTGCTATGAAGATGTTGCTGGTGCTAGGCGTACGCAACCCCCAGTCGACTGCCTGTGATGTTTGGATCCTTCATTTCCAGGATTAAGCGTAATACTCTGATAATCTTTCTCTTTCTTTACATGATACTGTTTCTGTATTCACTTATATGTCACTATATATATGTAAATAGATCCTGGCATACATATAGTTATGCACTTGGTTTTCTTTGGAAAAACAGGTGTGACAGAGTGGTATCAGAGCTGTATCGACTGTTGGACGTAAGCCTAGATAGCAATGGTCGTTCTTTAAGGTTTCCTATGATCTAAAATTCATCACTACCTTCCCTTTGAGCTCTGTGATGAATATTCTCACTCCTTGACCAATCTCTTCTTTCCCGTTCTTGAAAACTAAAAAAACTTTTCCACTTCTTTTCGTTTGCACATCTTGCTGTGCAAATGTTAAATCGCTAATCCTTGTTTATATACTCCTCTTGATCTTATCTTGATCTTGCTTTCCATTCCCTGTTGTTCCATGCAATGCATACCCTTGATATCTTGCCATTTCCTATCCACATATCTTCTTTGTTGAACTCCTCCTTCTTTATGTAATGCTATTTTGGATTCTTCCCTTGACTTTTGATTCCAAAGTGTCCTTTCTGATTCAACATCCTTAGATGATCAATGATCGGTAAAGCTATGCCCATGCTTAGGAGAATACCCTATGACTATTGACAACGTTTAGCATCGTTCCTTTGACTGTCTTGATTGGTGGAATTCAGTGCTTGCATGATGATGCTTGGTTTTATGACATTGCTTGTGTTGGTTCTTTGTATTGAGTGTTGGTGTATTGTGGGTCTTATATCTGCAATGACATCAATTGCCTAGTTGGGTTCTTCTATTGTACCTCCCATCTCCTTGTCACCTTCCTTCCTATATACATCATCAAGTCAAGGACATCAGAAGAAGGAATTAAAGCCTACACCAATGTCAACAAGTAAATGCTACTACCACCTTCGCCATTTAGAAGTGAGCTAGTCCAAGAAAAGAAGACCTTACTCTGCTTTCTTTCCCACCTCGTGCTTGCTATTATCCTATCTCTCTCACTTCGATGAAGACCCCGATGATCAAGACAAGATGAGGAATAAAGATTTCACACCGATCGACAAAAGAGGATGACCGCCTACCTACCTCAAATAGCAGTGTTCTTGTTTATCTCCCTTCTCCTTGTCTCTTCTTCCTTCGAATCTCGGGGCGAGATTCCGTTTAAGGGGGGTAGATTTGTCACACCCTGAAATTTCCCAATTTCAGGATGTGAATAGAAAGAATAAATAAACAAGAGTTTTCTCATAATTTTAAAAATTTTCCAACATTTATTTTCTTTACAGGAAATATAGTATAGGAAAAATCCTTTATTCATTTTTGTAAATTAAATAAATGGTTGTGTGTGTTGCATTAATGCCGATGCATTCTATTGTTTCTTGAGTGCAAAATGTTTAAAAACGGGTTTAGATGACCTTTAGGTTCCTCCAAAAAAATCTTGTTTTCGATGCCCGTCGGATGAAGTGGTGCTCTAGCATCAGAGCAAGCATATTTTCAATGAATCCTCATAGATACGATTTGTGGCCAGGAAGGTAGGAACCCCTTAAGCACCTGATGATCCATCGTGTTCTCCATGACCACCGGATGAAAATTTCACGATTACTTTTCCAATGGTATGAAACTTCGTCTATGTGCAGACCGAGCCTAGCTTGGCCGGTGAGGACTCCAAGAGGGGAGCTCGCCCGCCTGGGTTCGAACCCGGTGTGTGCTAGCCTTCTGAGGACGGGGGAGATAATAAGCACCCCTATTTAAAAAAAAATCGTCTATGAGAGACCGGTTGTTCCCATGACTCAGGGATGTGGACTTCGATGGTGTGCTTTTCTGCACAACTTTTTCGAAAAGCTAGCTAGTGATCTCTAGCCTATTTATACATCTTCCTCGGGTCATTTGAGCTGCTCTTGACATCCTGAATACCTCAAGCAGCTATTGAGCAACTGAGATTGTGCTAGACCCAAAGATCAATTGAGAATTGCAAGAAATCAAGATTAAGTACCATTTCCTTGGAGCTTTGAGAGATACTTGTGTGCATCTTGTCATGGCTTAGCTTAGTGCTGGTCAACTAAAGCTTTGTGTCTGTTACTCTTGCTGGTTGGCGTCACTTGGCCGGTCTTGGTGTTCTGGATGTTCTTGAGAGTTCATGGAGATTGTGGGAGCCGCAAGGTGAAGATCTTGTGTACACGGTTCGATGCTTGTCGTTCCAGAGATGGTGGTGGTAATCTTAGTGAAGCACTCAGGTCCTAGTGGCTTGAGGGAGCAAAATCCTTAGTGGATGCTCCAACGTGGACTGGGGGGAGTGTTAACTCCTCTTCATATACCATGGGAAAAATCTTGTTGCTCGTGTTCCTGCAATTTACTTGTGTTTTGATCTTTGTTCCCTTTGTGTTTGCCTTGATCATATATTGTTTAGGATATCTTCGCTCATGATATAGTGTGCTTAGTATTGACGCTTTTTCTGGACAACACACGAGTGCGCTAGGTCGTGCAGTGGTTGAAACTCTCCTCGCCAGTCAGACCGGACGGGTAGGCCAATCGGACTGGTCTATACAAGGATGCCACAAAAACCTACGAGCACTGCACCGGGATGGACTCCATCAGGGACAATACGGCTGTTTATGGGTCTCCTCAATATATGCACAACTTGCAATAGATATATGCCCTCAAAAAAGTGGCAATAGAGATAGCTACTGTTTAGGGGTCTCCTCAATATCTCAAGATTACTTTGCAGACTGCCTGTGTATTTCACTCTCTTTTTTTCTAAGAATGAATCAATCAACAACGATGCAAAAAAAATGAAGTAGGAATCTCTAGTTTATAATTGGCAAAATTGAGAATTTAACAAAAAAAAGAGAGAATTTAGGGACAAATGCCCTTTTTCTTAATCATCTCCTTCATCAATGACACTGAAAAATCTTAACCGTCCTCTCTATCCCTGACGTTATGCCCTCATGAAGATCACTTTTTTTTAATCGAGAATTGAAGCTTGCTCGACACACAACTTATATACGGAGGCATTGTTCCTGTAGTCTTGTGCTTGCTTTCGGATATCTCAAAACAAAGAACCTGAGATAGAGACATCAAATACCATTGAAAAATTCAACATGCGCTATATATGGATTTGGGCCAGTAGGCATGAGAGTCATCAGGACTAAGCTTTTCGCAGCCTTTCCAACATCGTCAGCAACATCCATCTAGTATACAAGGTCCCATGTGGCACCTTGACCTCATTGGCGACTCTAGTGGCCAAAAGTTGCCAGAAATTCATAATAAATCCTCCCTTTTCTGTTGTCTCTCTATCTCTATATCTCTTTGTTTTTGATATCCAAATTAAGAGGACTGTTACAGGATGGTAGTTTCAGTTTTTAATGGTTTAGGAGTTGAGAAAAGAGAGAGGATACAATCAATTTAAGATTAGACCAGAAATAAACTGATGAAATTGAAAGTTGCACGGTGATGACATGGTCAAATTAACTGATACGTATGGCTTAGAGACAGAAGTGCACTAGACTGGGCATGATTGGCCTAAAAAGTAGTTGGTTGATTTAATTATGGTGGAGTGAAATCTGACTATGTGATGAGGGGAATCAAATTGGGCATCCAGTGGCTGCACCTAAGTGCTTTAGCAGTTACCACCATGGTACCATGGCCTTTCTCAAACGGAGAGCACAAAAAGATGTGCAGTGTTGAGGTTTCTCTTTCACCAATTATTTTCTGTGTTTCACCAATGCAAGGAACTAAGTAAACATTACAAAATTGAACTGTTATGCAAGGATCTCACCTCATGAAGTAGCTCTGCTTCTATTTGACAGTGATGAACTATTAACATTATTGCAGACAAATCAACTCCCACAAACACAATCACATTTACGTTCCAGATACATGGCAGTGATGCGGTCTTGCTCCGAATATGAAAACCATGCACACCATGCATGAAAGAGAGCTTGTAGGGGAGCAGAGGACATCAGCATGTGACGCCCGAGTGCAGGATGAACCAACGAGGTGCATGGAAAAGTTAATTGTGGAGTTAGTACGTGACTACGTGGAGGGATGAGAAGTTACTCCTGATGTCTCTGTCAGGCAGTGGCAATTAGTGTAGCTCTGCCCCTGCTGTAAGGAATTGGATGCTCGTAGCCTAAGAGGGGAAGGGGGTGAATTAGACAACGTAAAACCTTAACCTACGGCTTCCACAACTTTGCATAAAAGTAAACTAGATCATTTCTATCTAGATGTGCAATCTATGGTTGATCTAATGTGGAACCCTCATCCCAATATAGGTTTTGCAACCTATAGCCAATCCTAGCAAGATACTACTCGAAGAAAGTAAAGACAAGCAAGGATTCCAAGAATGTAAAACGGAAACGTAAAGAGGGATGAGAAGAAGTTACTCCTGATGTCTCCTAGTCCTATGTCTAATTGCTCATTAATATGTACAAGGAGAAAGAACATCTGCGACAAAGCACACAATGTCCACATTCATGTGCACCTCAATCTGTTCATGTGTGGTCTCTCTATCTGGAGTTCTTTCTTTTGCATATCCAAAAGCACTAGTGTGTGGGCGCTGGCTGGTTAGCGCACTTGTTAGAGATATATCACTTGTCAATTTTCATGAACCATATATATACCGTCACATTTACTGGTACAGAGTGGTGGTTCTGAATTTTCAATGGAATTTATGATAGATGACAGGAGGCATAATCATGCACAAACCTATTTAGGCAAAATAGTGAATGTAATTCGAAATTCACATATCACTAGGGGCCCAATAGCCCTTGCAATTGCACGGGGGCTTAATAAGTATTTGTGCACTGTGGTTACTCACACACATTAGATCTGAGAGATGCCCACAATATTGTGCTCTCCCAACGTTCCTGTTCTTGTCATGCAATGTGGCACCATGCAAGGATTCAACTTGGAAATAAAGTACCCAATTGGAAATATTTCACTATTGACATTAATTTTAGGCCACTAAAGCTCAGACGATCTTTTTTTTTGTGTGTATTTCTGACAATAGATCGAAGCAGAGAATACTGCAAGGTATACTGTCCCTATGAAAATATCTATTCATTTAACTTTTGGACAAAATTGAAATAGCCATGCATGTCTTTTTTCAGATCACTAAAACTGTTTAAAACTGAAACTACCATTGTGTACCAGGGATAGTATCCAGTCAAGAGAATTATGTTCATCCCACAGCATATATACTCTCAGATCCTCAAGCAGTGTCTTTGGATACATCACAATACAAAGCAGAGAGAGTGATAGTGGTGCACACATATGTGAACATAAGCTGCTCTTTCTTGTGAGCGTTCTTGAAATTTTATGCAATCAGAAATCATGAGAGAATCAGCACAGATCCATTGAATTCATGTGCAATTAGGCACGAGAGGCATCAGTGACGAACTTTTCCAGGCGTTTGGCAGTCATGCTCCCTACTCAGAAGAAGTTCGCATATGTCCCTAGGATCAAGATCAAGGCCAATCTCCTCAACAGACAGGGATCAGATGACAGATGGTCCACATGTTACCCCTTGACAATCCGTGTCATGTATTTTTGTTGAACGAACCAAGGGTACAACTATAAGATAAGATATGATTCTTTCATCCATGAATAAACGAAAGTTTAGATTTAGTTACGAGTTATGCAAATTAGTTCGTGAGTTAAAATTTTTGGTCCTTTTTCATGCTTTATTAGGAGTATTGAATGTAGACTAATTACAAAAATAATTACACGAATGGACTGGAAATTGCGAGACGAATCTATTAAGTCTAATTAATCCGTCATTAGAGATTGGTTACTGTAGCATGACGTTGTCTAATCATGACATAATTATGCTCGTTAGATTCTTCTCAAAAATTAAAGTAGGGGTTGTGGATTGGGTTTTGCCATTAATCCACATTTAATACTCCTAATTAGTGTCCAGAGATTGATGTGACAGGTAGTTGGTGAAATTTCTGGGAACTAAACAGAAATTTCACCAACTACCCATCACATCAATATTCCGGATACTAATTAGGAGTATTAAATGTAGATTAATGACAAAACTCATTCCACAACCCCTACCTTAATTTTCGAGATGAATCTAACGAGCCTAATTATTTCATAATTAGACAACATCATGCTACAGTAACCAATCTCTAATGATGGATTAATTAGACCTAATGGATTCGTCTCGCAATTTCCGGTATATTCGTGTAATTATTTTTGTAAATAGTCTACGTTCGATGCTCCTAATAGATCTTGAAAGAGGACCCAAAAGTTTCACCTCACGAACTAAACGGGGCCAACGAACCTTATTAACCATATTTAACCTTGGTACTCAATTTACATGGTCACCAAGCAGGATGAAGTTGTCGCCGCCACCACGAGTGAAGGGGAGAGCCGTCGCCTCTGACTAGGATTTGGCAGGCAAATTTCCGCGCACGCTCTCCACATGGGATCCGACCGGACCGTCTTCTCGCCAGGACGAGCATGTACAACGCTGCTCCCCTCGCCTGCTCAGGCTCGGAGAACGGGACGTCTGGGTCGCCTCGCGAGACGACGCTGCTCCCGTCGATAGGCTCAATCGGGGGTGTTGTTTTAAAAAAAATGCATCACATAGACGAGGCCAAACGACAGGCTGTACATGCCCTTAGCAAACCGTTGGAGATATAAAAAAGTAAAGAAAATAAGGAAAAACTAAGCCGGTGGAGTTTAGATTGCTCACGGTTTTCATTAAGAGAAGGGAACCGAATCCCGGCTTAGAAACCCCCCGAACCCCGGCTTCACTAGGGAGGGGATTTTCTTTAAACCAGCCCCGTAAATTCGCTCCAACGAGAAATCGAATCCGGGTCTCCTGGTTGCGACCATAGCCCCTTCTAACCAAGTAGGCTAGAGGACCTTTGGTTAAAGAAAATAAGGAGAATATAACCCTATTCTAACGTATAGAAAGGTCCGCCAGATTAGCTAACTTGATCTGTTTTTTAAAAAGGGCATCACATATACGAGGCCAAACGACGGGCTGTACATGACCTTAGCAAACCGTTGCAAATATAAATATAAAAAATAAGTAAAGAAAATAAGGAAAAACTAAGCCGGTGGGTTTAGACCGCCCACGGTTCTCATTAAGAGAAGGTAACCGAATCCCGACTTAGAAAACCCCCGAACCCCAGCTTCACCAGCGAGGGGATTTTCTTTAAACTAGTCCCGTAAATTCGCTCCAACGAGGAATCGAACCCAGGTCTCCTGGTTGTGACCATACCTTAGCCCCCTCTAACTAAGTAGGCTAGAGGACCTTTGGCTAAAGAAAATAAGGAAAATATAACCCTATTCTATGCCAGATTAACTAACTTGATCTGTTGAGTACTAATACCAAGTTTTCCTAAGCCATTTTAAGTTGTTCAATCACGTTATGCTTGACTTGGAAGGCCATGTACTGCACTGTAATACTCGGTCCTCGTATCTTGATCATGTGTTTATCGAAAATATCCTAATAGTTTCATGGCCACAAATGAGGCAAGATACATTGCATAAATCAGATATTTTCTTTTGTTTCTCTGGCCGAAAGTACATGTAACTGCTCCAGGCCCATGCGTGCAGTAAAATCTTAAACAAGCATGTCTTTTAATATATGATATACTACATCGATCAATTGTAAAAAACATGGTTATAGAAATGGACGGGAAAATATCTAGGAGGTGTAAATTTCAAGTGCACTAGTCATTATTTTGCCTCAATTGAGTTTGATGTGCATGGTTAATTATGTGGTCCTTTTTATCTCATCGTCAATGCCATTTTCAAACATAGAACCACCACTCTGTACTTGTGACAAACACTGTATGTGCACCATATCAAACACACTCACCTGTCAATACACACCATGCATATATATGGACTCAGACAATTCACCCCAGTAGTAGTGCTTAAGGATACACTCAGACATTTCGCGTAAATGCTCTCGTGTTTTAATTT
This sequence comes from Cenchrus fungigraminus, assembly GCA_036936925.1. Lineage (NCBI taxonomy): Eukaryota > Viridiplantae > Streptophyta > Magnoliopsida > Poales > Poaceae > Cenchrus > Cenchrus fungigraminus. The sequence goes on from CM072768.1 coordinate 25,842,813, forward strand.
AGTGTGCATAGGGACGAAATTGATGGGCATTTGGGCGTGGGAGTCATCATGAATGGAATTTTCTCCACAATTTCACCTTATTGGCTAGGGCACATACATTTTTTCTCAACGTGCATGAGTTAAAGCACTGGTCCTGTTCCTGGTATTCGAGGGTGTGGTTTGCAACTTGTATCTGTTCAACATCTACAACAGAAGATCCATCACGTGTCATTTTTTTTTTTGTGTGTCTAGCTGCTCAAGACAGGTTCAGACGGCCTCGTCTGCTTCAGTATTGGCAGCTAATTATCGTGCCTGATTGTCCAATACCAAATCATCAGTTCGACCTGTCCGTCTCTGAGCTGATGAAAGCATTGTCAATCTGCATATCGCCATTGGGCAATCTGATTATTGCACTAAAAACATGCACGTTTACAGCTAAGATATTTCTTATGCTCTTTTGTGCAAGCTTCAACTTCATCACTGTCAAATGCGCTGCCATAGCATGTTGTTGCTATTCATCAGCCGAACTACAAATAAAAAGGTGACAATAGAACTGGTGAAAACTTTCTGACGTTACTACGGGAAAACGGGCTTTGCCGCGCGCCTCGGGCACACGCAAAGGTTAGAAAACACATGGTGAAGGCTTTGTCGTGCGTTTTCTATCGAGACGCACAACAAAGGGCGCACAGTAGCTTTTTGCACGGTAAAGTCCCATTGTCGTGCGCCTTCCCCCAGTACGCACGGTTAAGAACCTTTGCCGTGCGTTTCTTATGGCGCACGACAAAGAAAAGGTGACAGGCGGAGACGGCTCATGACGGCAGGGAGGTCCAGCTTTGTCGTGTGCCTCGCTCTGGCACGCACGGCAAAAGAAACGAAAAAAATAAACAGTCCGCCGGCAGAGCCGGCAGGCGGGCCACCAGCCCACCACTGCGCCGGGGACGCCGCCCGCCGGTCCACCACCGCGCCCCAAATCCGGCCTCGTCGCCGTTGGTGAGGGGAGGAGAGGAGGCACGCCACGCCACGCCCGTCCGCTGTCGCAGTCCGTCGTCGCCGTCGCGTCGTCCGCCGTTGTAGTCTGTCGTCGCCGTCCGCCGTCGCCGTCGCGCCGGATCCGGCCTCCACGCCATGGAGGAGGCGGAGCCGACCCCGCCGCTCATCGACGTCGGGGAGGAAGGTGGTCGCCACGTCAGATCCCCCGCGCGCGCCTATGGGGAGGAGCCCGCCAGCACCGCTTCCTCTCCCCTGGATCAGCGCGACGGCGGTCGAGAGGAGGGGGACCGGGGGAGAGGAGCCGGCGGGGCTCGGGGGAGAGAAGCCGCCGTGGATCTTGAAGGCCGGGAGCTCGGGTCGCCGGTCGCCGCCTCCCGCGGCCGGGAGCTCGGGCCTCCGGTGGGGCGCAGCCGCGTGGGGGGAGGGGAGGGGGACGTGGTGCCATCTGGGAGAGAGGGGAGGAGGGAGTGGATGGGCTGCAGCCAGATTTGGGGAGGGAGAGGAGGGAGAGGCGTGGCGGCCGTAAGGAGGGGAGAGAGGGAGACGACGTTAGGGTTTCGGGAGGGGGGTGGTGCTTAAATAGGTTGGGCGTGGAGTTGGGCTGAAAAAAGGGGCCGGCGGTGGGGTTGGGTTGGAAATAATTCGTCTTTGCCATGCGCCAGCTCTCCGCGGCGCACGACAAGGGGTCCACAGCGCACGACAAGGGGTCCACGGCGCACGACAAAGATTTTTTCCATTTATGTCAATTTCAACCTCATAATTAGAGTTAATGTACTAAAATATCAAATGGATCCGAAAAATTACCATAAATTAGGATGAGACAATATAAGTTGCATATTGCCTAAATAAAAAAACTTTGAATTCAAATTAAAATTTGAACTTTACTACGGCTACAAACCTAATCAAGTGGCTCTCAACACTATGAAACTTTTAGCGAGATACTTAGGTTTCTAAACACCATCCATGACGACTTGCTCAAAACACTCTATATGATTTATCACAAGCTTCACGTAGGATATCATGAGCCCTTGACGAATCTCATGATTTTCAGACTTTGTTTGCATCTTATACAATTAAAAAACATTGCAACTGCATGTGAATTTTCATGATTCGCGAACAAAATGTTCAAAATTTTATCCAATTTCATGGATAAGGTCTTAAAAATGATTAAGTTACATGAATTTCATTTTTTCCACAAATTTTACTCTATTACTTTATGCACTTGCAGTACAAATTTGATGTATACGATAAAAATTCTTTAAGTGACACATAATTTTTAAAAATAGTAAATTTATTGAGACATGTATACAATTGAAATATAAAATACAAAATAATATTTTTGTAGTGGATAAATAAAAAGAAGTACAAAAATCAATTTTTTTTAAAAATACTTTGCCTTGCGTCGTAGGAAAACGCACGGCAAAGGTATATGTCTTTGCCATGCACCTTGTCCTAACGCACGGCAAAGAGAACGAACAACTAACGGTTGTCAAAGGGAGTACCATCCGGTGGTGGGGGAAATGTTTGTCGTGCGCCAAGGGAAAAACGCACGACAAACTATTTGTTTGACATGCTTTTGTTTTCGCCGTGCGCCGTGGAAAAGCCGCACGGCAAAGATGAAGTGTCCCGTAGTGCGTGCACAAATTATTTTTGCTTAAATTTAGTTTGTGCTGGTTATGCTGTCAAATTAGTCCGGATGCCGTTGCGATCTTCGCAGCGGCCACCGGAGAGGTCGTGGCCGCCGGAATGGTTGAGGTCGCCGTGAAGGAACCAAAGCAGATCTCCACGGGGCTGGCGAGGATGTCCGCCATGCTCACCAGAAAAACGACACCAGATCGGGCCACCATGCTGCACAGTGAGTTCCCGATCACCCCTACCTGGCGCGCCAACTGCCAGGGGGTGAGACCTGGACAGATCTGCACGGGGGTGACCCAAGCGGTTGTAGGTTAATTGGAGGGGATTGAGAACTAAGAGCGTAGGTGGTAGTTCGCGGGTGGAACTCGGAACACGGCGAGAATGGCGATGAACACAAGGGTTTAGACTGGTTCGGGCCTCCGGGGAGTGAAACCCTACGTCCAGTATGAGGTGGAATTATGTGTGGTCGGGCCGTCCCCTCGAATGGAGCTCTAGGCCGCCTTATATGGTCAACGGGCTAGGGCTTTCATTCGAGGTCGGTGGACCCTCATCGGGGTCAGTTACAATTTAGGAAGGCCATCTGCCTTGATTACAGGAGAGATCCCGAGATCTCCGGAACTACAGGGCGGCGCCGAGCCGCGACCTAACAGCGTGCCTTACGCCCCAAGCCCGACGGATCCTCCGGGATCTGGATAAGGTCTTCTGGAGTCTTCCAAGGTCGCCGGGGTTGTGGATAAGGTCTCCGGGCCCACATGCAGGTCGGTGGGGCTTCTGGCAGGTCGGGTCCACTTGACAGGTACCTCTGGACCCTGGCCGGTGGGGACCCATGGGTACCCATGTCTCTCAATAATGACGACATTCAAACTTAGAATCACCATGCCCTGCAAATATGACAATATAAATGTGCATATGTCGATCAATCAGGTGCCATACCACACATAACATATATGCTAACACATTGCACCTTAGACTACTGTTTTGGATATCCCAATAGGGAAAAAAACACACAGATGACTTACACATATTACAGAATATTGGCACATGCATGGTAGAGGAAATCAACATGCGCCGTAGATGAGAATAATTTGTGGGCATGGGAGTCATCATGAATGAACTTTTCACACAATGACTGTGTAGTCTAGCTGGGTCATGGATAGTGCCAATCTTAGAGCATGACTTGCTACTTGTTGTAACGAAACATACTTGTTGCTACAATGGTACCATCAGTTTTCAGAGCTAGCCTGCGACAAAATATGCACATTTATCTGTTGAGATTTCCATAAAGTTCAAGTTCTGTCAATTTTTTGGTCAGGTCCTATATCAAAAGGATCATGGTTATGGTTGAGGTGAGATTTCTGCACCCTATTCTTTAATCAATGTCGAGCTCTGTTACTTGCTGAAAATATATGTATCTGGGTATTGACGAACATGTAAAAGGTGACAATACATCTGGAGAATACAATGCAAATGCTAATCACATATCCTGTAAGGAAATCCCATGTCAACTTGATACTAGATAGATCAGACCATCCATTTAGTGGGATCAAATAATAATGGCCGGGGTTTGATGTTCTGAAGTTGAACTTCTACAGTTCCAGTACAAAAGTATCAATAGTTGATTCGGGCGTGCATGCAAAAGAGTCGACATAAGTATCAATATATCATGTAAAATCAAATGCAAAAGTTCACTTTGGACTAGCGTTGACATAAGCATTCACATTGAGGATTAATTTATCATCCATTTGCAAAATAGAATGATTAATTTATTGAAGAATTGAACTTTTTGTTAAGGATTATAAATAAAAACAAAGAATCACATATACTTACTAGTTGTGCAATTGCAAGGCTATTCGGCTAATTTATGATTCTCTGTATCATCTCATCGTAAATTCCATTAAAAAAATCAGAACCACCACTTTGTACCTGTAAAGGTGACGGTATACATGGTCCATGAAAATTTACAAGTGATACATGTCCAAGCATGTGTGCTAACCAGCCGCCGCGCACATACTAGTGCTTTTGGATATCAGCCATGGGGTCTTTTATGGTGCACAATACTACCATATACTACCGTTTGAAAAGGACTCATATGTAATAAAAAGGACATATTTTGAAGAATTCGACAGTTGAAATTAATTCTACACTACCGGTTTTTTTAGCGGTATTAACCGTAGTATGGGTAGTATTCATAGTTAGTATGAGTAGTAAGGGTAATTGGAACTATGAAATATATTATTGTTGAAATATATGAAACCAAACATATGAAATCTTTTATGCAACCTTATCTCACGTTGGTTAATATATTTCGAGCAATTTACCATTTTACTCATAGCGAAAAAACCGGTTATACTAGCATACTATTGGTAGGTAGTATTGTGCACCGTAAAAGACCTCATGAGCCATACAAGTAACTCCAGACAGAGAGAACACATGTGAACAGAGGGCCACATGTGTATGGACATATTGTGCTTTCTCACAGAAGTTATTTTTCCTTGTCACGCAATCGGAAAACAGTCAAGCAAGGATGTTTCAACATAAACAACTAACAGATTAATGAGCAATTAGGCATAGGAGGCATCAGGAATGTTCTTTTCTCAGTTATCATCAGTGGAAGTCCACAATTATATTTTCTATGCATCTGATCCTGCTTTCAAGCCTCTCTCAAACTCATATTCTGCGTTTTCCCTTCCTCTACAAGCTCTTCAAAGAGATCATAGTGTGCAGGGATTCCATCATTGGGAGCAATGCTGCATCACTTGTCATGTTTCTGGAATGTACCATGCAATTATTGCAATGTTTACAAAGTTCATTGTATTGGTGAAAGAGAAACCTCAACACTGTGCATCTTTTTCCCTCTTACCTCTGTTTGACCATTTTCTGCGCCTCTGGCTGATCTGAGAAAGGCCGTCATGTACCATGGTGGTAACTCCTAAAGCGATTACTGTAGGTGCAGCCATGCATTGGGCACGAGCTGGATGGCTAATTTGATTCCCCTCACATTACCTAGTTCAAATGGTGAAAATAAATTAACTGTGCTTTCTAGCCAATTATGCCCAGATGGTCTGCCTCATGCATTTCTGTCGTCTTTAAGGCATGCATATTAGTTCATTTGACCCTGTCAATGCTGTGGAACTTTCCATTTCCTTATTTCTGCCCGAAACGTAAATCGATTGTATCCTTCTTTTTTTTCAACTCAAACCATTAAAAACAAAGAGCCAGACATAGAGAAACAACATAAAATGGAGGATTCCTGAATTTCTGGCAAATTTTGCATGGCTAGTCGATCAGGATTAAACTTTTCTTGGTGGCTAGCAATACATCTCCGTTAATAAATTTTCTTTGCACTATTAGTGTCTTTTTTTTCTTTGTGTGAATCCTCTGCGTCAGTATCAAGGGTGCGCTTCTTGTGGCTATCAATACAGCTTCTGACCATAGGAGGACAGTACTTGTCATCTCCATTCCTCATCTACAAGGTCCTCATATCCCAGGGTGCGTCTCTGTTAACTTCACTCTTAGGTATCTCAAAACAAAGAACCTGATATAGAGATATAACATGCGACACCGGCAAATATATATTGACATATTGCGCTTCTGGTACACACGTTCTTACTCGTTGCGCAATCAAAGACAATGCAAGGATTCAACATGCGCTACTTGCAGGTTTGGGAAATTAGGTATGAGAGTCATCAAGAACAAGCTTGTCCCATCCTGTCGCACTTTCTCAGCAATGCATCTCTGTACAGGATCGTTCACATCACCACGTCGTCTCGCATTCGTCTCAGTTCCTTGTCCCTGTGTCTCACATGGTCGGGGCGTTTCAGCCTGCATTGTTGTTGATTGATCCATGCTAAAAAAGAGTGAGTGAAATACACTAGCTATCTCTATTGTCACTTGTGCTTATAACACATCCAGGATTAATTTATCATCCACTTGCAAAAGAAATTGATCAAATTATCGTTTCATATACTCCCTCCGTCCCATAAAAGTGTGTAATTTTAGTTTTTTAGGATAGATTAGTGGAGGAATGAAAAGACTCTAACACCCTCATTTGTTTGCCAAATGCAGTAAGTCTTCCCTTGCAAAACAAATCTGACCACTTAATTAGGAAGATAATTAGATCTATTTTCTAGGATTGCATTCTTTGTGGGATTTTTTTTCAAAAGCTAGGATTGCACTTTTTTATGGGACGGAGGGAGTATATACTTAAGCCCCCCTGCAATTAATAGAGGTCTTTTACAGTGCACAATACGACCTTGCGGTAGTATGGTAGTATTACTGGTTTTTACTATGGGTAAAATTGTAATTTCCTCAAAATATATTATTTGAAAAAATTTCCCCCGCTGCACATTCAACCGAGACACACCCAATTCATATATTTCATTCTCTATATTACAACAATACCATTTTACATTTCCAATAATACCCTTATACTACCATACTACAGCTAAAAACCCGCTAGTATAGAATTAATCTTAGCCTCAGATCCTTACATATAGATCATTTAATATTACATATGAGTCCTTTTTCAATCAGTAGTACACGTCGTATTGTGCGCCATAAAACACCTCAAATTTCAATTCCCCGTTAACCATTTTTTTTAAATTATCAATTTTGCCATTAAAACCTAAAGATCCCTGCCTATAGTACTGCTGCTTCATTTTTTTTTTACTTTCGCCATGCGACACAACATCATGGAGCCATAAAATGGATCACCGGCCTAGATCTCATTGCCGGCCATAAAATGCATAAGTTGACAGAAGTTTATAACAATTCCTCCATTTCGTTGTCTGTCTATCTCTAGCACTTTGTTTTTGTTGTCCAAATTAAGAAGACCGTTACAGGATGGTAGTTTTAGTTTGTACAATAATGGTATAGGAGTTGAAAAAAGAGAAAGGATACAACGAATTTCAGTTTAGGTCAGAAATGAACTGAAATTGAAAGTACCACGTCACTACGCCAGAAACGATTTGAACTGGCACATAAGAAATTAACGTGCTGGCACCCGCCAGTACAGTGGTGCAAAGGGGCATCGGCTCTGCACCTGCCAGTAGTGAAGGCATGGTGCTGGCGGGCAACATAAGTCACCCGCCAGCACAAATGGGACCATTTGTGCTGGCGGGTGACCAGCATTTAGGGCATAGTGCTGACGGGTGACTTATGTCGCCCGCCAGTAGAGATGGACACAGTCACTTGAAAATTTGATTTTTTTTTTCAAACAGTCTCAAATGGAGAAACTCTCAACATGAAAGTTGTAGATCCCAAGAAGTTATGAAACTTTGTAGTTTACAACTTTTTAATTTGAAATCATATTGTGAATGAAATTCAATTTGAATCTCTCAAATTTGAAATTCAAATTCGTAAATAACCTCGAATGGAGAAACTACCAAAATGAAAGTTGCAGATCGTGAGAAGTTATGAAACTTTGTACCTGACAAGTTTTTAATTTGAATATGTCTAAAGTCTAGAAAACAATTTACACTCAGTAGAATGAAAACTAGATATGGACGCATATGAGTGTGTGGTGTAGTGGTAGACGAGGCTTCGCACAAGGGTGGATGTCGCGGGTTTGAAAACTTGCCCGACTTTCCGGTGGGGTCCCTCCCCTAAAAAAGATTTTTTTGCTATTTATTTTGGGCTTTTTAAGTGCTGGCCCGAAAACCTCAGTGCTAGCGAGCGACTTAAGCGCCCGAGGTCTCTGTGCTGTTGGGCGGACACCTGCCAACACTGAAACGATTTGTGCTGGCACAATGTCGCTGGCTAGCGCTCCACCCGCCAGCACGGTGATGACGAGGTCAAATGAACTTATATGTATGCCTTAGACTTAGAGACAGAAATGAATGAGACAGATCATCTGGGCATGATCGGCCTAAAAATACTAGTTGGTTAATTTTTTAAATTTTAACTAAGTGTTTACTTTAATTATGGTGGAGTAAAAATGTGTCACACCCTGAAATTTCTAAATTTTAAAATGTGAATAGAGAGAAAAATTAAACAATGATTTTCTCATGATTTTAAAATTTTCCAATATTTATTTTTCTTTACAGGAAATATAGTATAGGAAAAAGACTTTATTTGTTTTTTTGTAGAAATAAAATAAATGCTTCAGTGTGTTGCATTCATGCCGATGCATCTAGGTGTTCATGAGTGCAAAAAGGATTAAAAAATGCATTTAGGTGCTGACCAAAACCTTCTGAGAATGTTCTAAACTTTTCTGGAATTTATTCTCACTTTCCCCGAGCTAATTCTATTTATTAGAATGTTCTAAAATCCTTTTCATGAGCTCCAAATATTTTATTTGGATTGTTCGTGTTCCATTATTCCTCTGGTAATTTTCCTAGAATTTTGGGTATTTTCTGAGTATTTTTCATACATTGTAAACATTTACTAGACTTTTCTAGAATTGTTTTTGCATTGTAAAGTATTTCGGGAAAAGGTAAATCCTCCTTTCCTTCTGGGCCGAACCCACGAGCCCGACCCAGCTGCAGTCCCATCGGCCAGCCAGAGCCGCTACTAGGTGCAGTAGGCCTGCACAGCCAAGTGCTCTGCACCGCCTATGAAGGGCGAGCGCCCACCTTGGCATGCGCGCCACGCACAGCCTAGGGCTCCGCACCGCCTATAAAGGGCCGGCGAGCGCCCAAGCCCCTTGCGCGCCACTGCTGTTTCTCCCGCTGCCTTGCCTGTGCAGTGCTGCCATACACCGCCCAAGCCAGAGTGCGGAGCTCACCGCCGGTTGCTTCTCGATTCGCAGCGATGGAGCGTCGACGAACGGAGCCGCGACCTCTAGGACCTGCGCGCGATGACGAGCCGAGTCCGAGGAGCTCCCGCCCGCCGCCAGAGATGCACCAGAGCGCCGCCATCCCTTGAAGGCTCGCAGGCCAAAAATCCGGCCGCCTCCGCGTCTCCCTGCTGCTGGTGACCCCACCTACTAGTTTCCCTCGACCTCCTCTTTCGGTTCCGCACCTCACCCGAGTTCCTAGGTCACCAGAACGCCGGCGATAGGATCACCCGAGCCTCCCCTGTCCGCCTGAACCAGAGGTAGAACGGTAGAAGAAAGCCTCTCCCTTTTGTATATAGGCCCCTGTAGTTTTCTTTTATCTTTAGATTGTTTTCCTGTGTCTATCAAATAAATAGATAACCCCCTAGATCTATTAGATCCTCACAATCAGATCCAATCTGTGTCCTTTTGTAGATCTGACCCTGATCTTAGGTTTATTTGCAAGCACTGTTTAATGTGTCTTGTGAATCCTCTCTGCTAGTCCCTCAAATCTTTAGTTAATCGCAGATAGGTCCCTGTAGCAATGTTTTATCCATATCTTCTATGTTTTAGCTCTGTTTTAATCGGTTCAAGATGCATTAGATCTATAATGACATGAAGTACAGGTTAGTAGTGAGTTATCATCATGTTTGTTTTCTAAAATATTATTTAATATTAAATTTGTTTAATGCCTAATAAACATGTCTTTTCTAAATAAAAGCTATATAGAGTTATATACCATTTTCATGAACAATGTTAATTTGATTTACATATGTTTTTATGAATAAAAGCTAATTAGATCTTTATCTCATTTTTTCCTAAGCCAAATGTTATTTTGCTTGATATTTAAATGAACTTTTCTAAATAAAAGTTGATTAGGCTTTTACACCAGCTTTTATAATAAATATTAACTTGATTAATGCCAACACAAATGTGTTTCTAATATAACTTGGTTAGCTCTATACGAATCATAAGGTTGTACGCTTAGATCTTTTCACCTAAGTTGTTTATCAAATTAATGTTTAATTGGTATACTTTTATACATAAACATTTATGAATAAAACTTGACTATAATCTTTCTACGGTTTTGCAAATAAGTTTAATTTGAACTAATACCGACTTAGGGTACTTTTCTTTATGAAATATCCTATACATATATTTTGTTAGTTAAAACGAACCTAAGCTTATAGTCTTTTATGTTCATATATGCAAATAGTTTGATAGATGTTCTCTGTCAGCTCTATCTCAGTACCTCTTTGTGCATCTAGTCTTATATAGAACTTTAGATCTTTTCGGTTCTAGTTAAAGCTCAGATCAAGCAGTTACTTTAATCCAATCAGACGTTTCCCTTCTAAGCACGGTTTGTGTGCTTTAGTGACCCATAGAATCGAGCCTATCTTTTAGTACGATCTTTTAAAGCTTTTCTTGATTGGTGTATTTTTTTTAGTTTGCTTATTTGTCTGCTTTGTATGCTTATGCTTATGCTTGTTGCGAGTAGTATGAACGTGGTTCGAGAAGCTTTGAAGAGCAAGAAGCGAAGGCATTCTGAGCAACATCATTACTCTGGTTAAAGGCAAGTGTGTCATTGTTATTTTGTCCCAATAATTATTTAATCACTCGTTGCATTCCTTTACAACATGGGTTTATCTTTTTGTTGGGTAGCTTTGCTTAGCTGCTATACTTGGGTTACGGTGGTTTTAATGAACAATAATGATGAACTTGCTTTACTTTTATGCTATATATCTCTGGTTAATACAAGACCACATCCTTAATTGGAACATTGAGAACCACCCAGGAAAACAGTGCAACCACAAGGACTAAACGGACACTGGTCTTGGCCAATTATTTAGGGACTTTAGCTTGGAGTGACCTTACCTGATAAGGACAAGGGATCTACAGTCATGTGGGGTGTGGACCCGCCCTAGCGGGGAGTTGGGTTTGTTATCTATGGCGGGGTTTTGACCTGCTAGGGGGCTTTATACCTTGCTAACTGATCCGGACCTTGTGGGTTGCAACTTGCTCGGGAACCTTTGTAATGGCCTCATAGCGTCCCTATGCAACCACGCCTCGGTAATGTGGTATGGTGCTTGGCCGGCATCGCATGGTTGGGTTCAAAGTTCCTAGAACTCTTACGCGACTTGTGGTGAAAGCGTACAACCTCTGCAGAGTGTAAAACTAACCGGTTAGCCGTGCTCACGGTCAAGAGCGGCCTGGACCCTCACATGATAATTGAACTTGAAGATAGACTTAAATTGTGATATATGATATGGTTATGCTTGACATATTCTTATGGTATATCTTACGTTTATGCTTAATGTAGCTTGGTATATATTTATATCTTAGTAATCAGGTGCTAATAAAATTTGACCAACTAAAATTGCTTAATGTTGTCAACGTGTCAGCCTTTCCTTGTTTAAGCCTTTGCATTCATACTTTCCCCACACTTGCTGAATATGACATGTCCTCACCCTTGCTATAAACAATGTTGCTCAGAAAGAGGAAGCTACTATGAAGTTGATGTGAAAATGTTGTTGAGTTCTAGACGTACGCAACCCCAAGTTGATTGTCTGTGATGTTTGGTGCCTTCGTTTCCAGGATTTAGCGTAATACTCTGATAATCTCCCTTTTTCTTACGTGATACTGTTTATGTTATTCACTTATGTCAACAATATGTATAAAATTTGATCCTGTCATACATATAGGTATGCACTTGGTTTACTTTTGAAAACTAGGTGTAACAAAATGCGACTGTGAGGTGAATCAAATTGGGTATCCAGCTCATGCACAGTGGCTGCACCTAAGTTCTTTTTGTCTGACCGTACGATGCCAGACAAAGCTCTTCATAATGCTTCATGTGAGCCTCGAGCTCAGCTTTGTCTGAATCTTTCAGCTGATCCTTGGTGATTGGTTGAACGTTTTCTGGATCAACTTCAGAAGGACCAGTCTTCGTAGGCTTCGTCATTGTTGACTTTTTCGGGTCCCACCAGGCGTGCCAAAAGTGTGTTAACGCGAAAATAGGACGTCACCTCCGCGCGCAGCACACGTGACTCCCCGGTCTGTAGCGAGGCGTGCCAGCCAATCTGACCTGTTGATTGAAAATGGAAAATATTAGGGATCGGCTAGAGAACCGATGGCCTTTCAGCGACACGTGTACCAGCCAATCGGCCGATACAAGGTAAAGCGGGATCGGCCGGCTCGAGAGCGACCGAAGCGCGGGTGCGATCGGCTGGATCGGCCGATCGTGACGTCAGCGCTCGAGTAGGTAGGAATCGGCTGCGGTATTAGAAGCCGATAGGATCTAGATCGAGCGGGTGATAATGATAATAGCTAAAACTACAAGAATTTGGTACGAAAACTTGTAGATCTAGCTAATATCGGTAAGGGGTGAATAAAGAACTAGACGAAACCTCAGCGATGCGCCCGGAGGTTAAAGCCTAGGATTATTCGGTAAAACGGTACTCACAAGCTTGCCGGAGATCAGCTGATGCAGCCCGACGAACTAGAAGCCCGGCGTTGTAGAAAAGAGAAAAACGCAATGGCGAAGTCGCCGAAAAGTAGATGCTGTAAAGGTAGATGCCATAAAGTAGATGCAGTAAAAGTAAAGGGTTTGCCTGGAGGCGGTTTGTTTGATATTGGTGTGTACAGATTTTCCGACCACGCAGGGTCGCTATTTATGTCCTGAGGACAAACCCGATTCCTAGCCGATCACGGCATTGTTTACTTGCATCTAAAGACAAAAACTACTAAAAATAGAAAAGGACTCTCGCAGGAGTCTAAGACCTTCTAAAAACCGACTCTTGACCCGTTGCCAATCGTGGATCGACCCACCTCCACCATGCTTTCCTTTTGGCGTATCCCTTTGAATACCGCCTTCTTCACGCCTATCGGCCGATCTTCTGGTTAGTCATCGGGCAATCGTTCTGAATTGCTGGCCCACTGTCAGGGTCGAACCTCCTTGGCCATCAGCAAATCCCGTTGACCATCTCTTTCTCTCTTCAATCGGCCGATTGTACTATGCTTTTCATCGGCTGCTTCTCCTTATCCCTTTTGACCTGTTTTTCCAAAAAAACGGTGTCAACAGTGGGGTCCCTCCCTTAAAAAAGTTTTTTTTTCTATTTATTTTGGGTTTCTTAAGTGCTGGCCCGAAAACCTCAGTGCTGGCGGGCGACTTAAGCGCCCGCCAGCACTAGGTCTCTGTACTATTGGGCGGAAACATGACAGTATTGAAACGATTTGTGTTGGCACAAGATCGCTGGCGGGTGCTCCACCCGCCAGCACAGCGATGACAAGGTCAAATGAACTTATATGTATGCCTCAGACTTAGAGATAGAAATGCATGTGACAGATCATCTGGGCATGATCGGCCTAAAAACTACTAGTTGGTTAATTCTTAAAATCTTAACTAGGTGTTTACTTTAATTATGGTGGAGTAAAAATGTGTCGCACCCTAAAATTTCTGAATTTCAGAATGTGAATAGAGAGAAAAATTAAACAATGATTTTCTCGTAATTATAAAATTTTCCAACATTTATTTTTCTTTATAGGAAACATAGTATAGGAAAAAGCCTTTGTTTGTTTTTTTGTAAAAATAAAATAAATGCTTCAGTGTGTTGCATTCATGCCGATGCATCTAGGTGTTCATGAGTGCAAAAAGGTTTTTAAAATGTGTTTAGATGCTGACCAAAACCTTCTGAGAATGTTCTAGACTTTCTGAAATTTATTCTCACTTTCCTCGAGCTAATTCTATTTATTAGAATGCTCTAAAATCCTTTTCATGAGCTCCAAATACTTGATTTGGATTGTTCGCATTCCATTATTCCTCTGGGAATTCTCCTAGAATTTTGGGTATTTTTTGAGTATTTTTCGTGCATTGTAAACATTTACTAGACTTTTCTGGAATTGTTTTTGCACTGTAAAGTATTTCGCGAAAAGATAAATCATCCTTTTTACTAGACTTTTCTGGAATTGTTTCTGCACTGTAAAGTATTTCGCGAAAAGATATCCTCCTTTCCTTCTGGGCCGAGCCCACAAGCTCAACCCAGCCGCAGTCCCATCGGCCAGCCAGAGCTGCCGCCAGGTGCAGCAGGCATGCACGGCCAAGGGCTCTGCACAGCCTATAAAGGCGAGCGCCCACCTTGGCTTGCGCGCCACGCACAGCCTAGGGCTCCGCACCGCCTATAAAGGGCGAGCGCCTGAGCCCCTTGCGCGCCACTGCTGTTTCTGTTGCCGCCTTGCCTGTGCAGCGTTGCCATGCCCATACGCCGCCCAAGCTAGTGCTGAGCTCACCACCAGCTACTGCTCGATTCGCAGCGATGGAGTTCCGACGAATGGAGCCGCGACCTATAGGAGCTGCGCGACGACGAACCGCTCCAAGGAGCTCCCGCCCGACGCCAGAGATGCACCGGAGCGCCGCCATCCCCTGAAGACCTGGAGGCCGCCGTTCTCCACCGCAGGCCAAAAATCCGGCCGCATCCGCATCTCCCTGCCGCTGGTGAGCCCACCTACGAGTTTCCCTCAACTTCCTCTTCCCGTTCCGTGCCTCACGCGAGCTCCTAGGTCACCATAACGTCGGCGATAGGATCACCCGAGCCTCACCTGTCCGCCTGAACCAGAAGTAGAATGGTAGAAGAAAGCCTCTCCCTTTTGTATATAGTCCCTTTTGTACATAGGCCCCTGTAGTTTTCTTTTATCTTTAGATTGTTTTCCTGTGTCTATCAAATCAATAGATAACCCCCTAGATCTATTAGATCCTCACAATCAGATCCAATCTATGTCCTTTTGTAGATCTGACCATGATCTTAGGTTTATTTACAAGCACTGTTTAATGTGTCTTTTGAATCCTATCTGCTAGTCCCTGAAATCTTTAGTTAATCGCAGATAGGCACCTGCAGCCATGTTTTATCCATATTTTCTATGTTTTAGCTCTGTTTTAATCGGTTCAAGATGCGTTAGATCCACAATAACATGAAGTACACGTTAGTAGTGAGTTATCATCATGTTGGTTTTCTGAAATATTATTTAATATTAATTTTGTTTAATGCCTAATAAACATGTCTTTTCTAAATAAAAGCTATACATAGTTATGTACCGTTTTCATGAACAATGTTAATTTGATTAATGATTACTACACATGTTTTTATGAATAAAAGCTAATTAGATCTTTATCTCGGTTTTTCCTAAACCAAATGTTAATTTGCTTGATATTTAAATGAACTTTTCTAAATAAAAGTTAATTAGGCTTTTACACCAGCTTTTATAATAAATATTAACTTGATTAATGCCGACACAAACGTGTTTCTAATATAACTTGGTTAGCTGAATCATAAGGTGGTACGCTTAGATATTTTCACCTAAGTTGTTTATCAAATTAATGTTTAATTGGTATAATTTTATACATAAACATTTATTTCTACGGTTTTACAAATAAAGTTTAATTTGAATTAATTCCAACTTAGGGTACTTTTCTTTATGAAATATTCTATACATATGTTTTGCTAATTAAAACGAACCTAAGTTTATAGTCTTTTATGTTCATATATTCAAATAGTTCGATGGACGTTCTCTATCAACTCTATCTCAGTACCTCTTTTGTGCATCTAGTCTTATATAGAGCTTTAGATCTTTTCGGTTCAAGTTAAAGCTCAGATCAAGCAGTTACTTAAATCCAATCAGACCTTTCCCTTCTAAGCACGGTTTGTGTGCTTTAGTGATCCTAGAATTAAGCCTATCTTTTAGTATGATCTTTTAAAGCTTTTCATGATTGGTGTATTTTTCTTAGTTTGCTTGTTTGTTTGCTTTGTATGCTTGTGCTTATGCTTGTTGTGAGTAGTATGAACGTGGTTCGAGAAGCTTTGAAGAGCAAGAAGTGATGAAGACATTCTGAGCAACATCATTACTCTGATTAAAGGCAAGTGTGTCCTTGTTATTTTGTCCCAATAATTATTTAATCACTCATTGCATTCTTTGCATTAATATTGATGGGTCCTATTATGGTTTGTCTAGTCTTTATTATCATTCCTTGACAACCTGGGTTTCTCTTATTGTTGGGTAGCTTTGCTTAGCTGCTATACTTGGGTTACGGTGGTTTTAATGAACAATAATGATGAACTTGCTTTACTTTTATGCTATATATCTCTGGTTAATACAAGACCACATGCTTAATTGGAACATGGAGAACCACCCAGGAAAGCAGTGCAACCACAAGGACTCAAGGACTAAACGGACACTGGTCTTGGCCAATGAATTAGGGACTTTAGCTTGGGGTGCCCTTACCTGATAAGGACAAGGGATTTGCGGTCATGTGGGGTATGGACCCGCCCTAGCGGGGAGTTGGGTTTGTTATCTATGGCGGGGTTTTGACCTGCCTGGGGGCTTTATACCTTGCTAAATGATCTGGACCTTGTGGGTTGCAACTTGTTGGGGAACCTTTGTAAAGGCCTCGTAGCATCCCTATGCAACCACACCTCAGTAATGTGGTATGGTGCTTGGCCGGTATCGCATGGTTAGGTTCAAAGTTCCTAGAACTCTTACGTGACTTGTGGTGAAAGCGTACAACCTCTACAGAGTGTAAAACTAACCGGTTAGTCGTGCTCACGGTCAAGAGTGGCCTGGACCCTCACATGATAATTGAACTTGAAGATGGACTTAAATTGTGATATATGATATGGTTATGCTTGCCATAATATTATGGTGTATCTTACCTTTATGCTTAATGTAGGTTGGTATATATTTATATCTTCGTAATCAGGTGCTTATAAAATTTGACCAACTAAAATTGTTAAATGCAGTCAACCTGTCAGCCTTTCTTTGTTTAAGCCTTTGCATTGATACTTTCCCCACACTTGCTGAGTAGTACATGCGCTCACCCTTGCTATAAACAATATTGCTCAGAAAGAGGAAGCTACTATGAAGTTGATGTGAATATGTTGCTGAGTTCTAGGCGTACGCAACCCCAAGTCGACTGTCTGTGATGTTTGGTGTCTTCGTTTCCAGGATTTAGCGTAATACTCTGATAATCTCCCTTTTTCTTACGTGATATTATTGTTTTTGTTATTCACTTATGTCAACTATATGTATGAAATTTGATCATGGCATACATATAGGTATGCACTTGGTTTACTTTTGAAAACCAGGTGTGACAAAATGCGACTGTTAGGTGAATCAAATTGGGTATCCAGCTCATGCACAGTGGCTGCACCTACGTTCTTTAGCCGTCACCATGGTACATGGCCTTTCTTAAATGGAGTTTTCAGTAAAAAGGTTGAGCATTATTGAGGTTTCTCTTTCACCAATTAGTTTCTGTTTCACCAACACAAGGAACTAAGTAAACATTACAAAATTGTGATGCAAGAATCTCACCTCATCACCAATACAAAACAGATATTTCGAATTTGGATTCGCATTTGAATACTTACTCGATTTATAGCATAGAGTCATAACGAGTACCAATTTCATTTGTCAATGATTTTATAATTGATCAAATCATGTTACAAGTAGAGAATAAATTATGATCATTATACATAATAGATATCTTATTGCAAATAACATATTAATTAATTAATTAATTAATATATCACAGTAAATATAAAATAAGTAATTTTGTAAATATAAACATCTTTTAATAATAAAAATAAGTACATAAATACATTTAAGTAAAATATATTTATTTGCTAAATAATATAATGTATTTAAAATTACTATGATTAGACACATTTAATTAACTAAAAACATCATTATATAATTTAGTAATATTAGGTTAACATAATTAGTTAGCTGTCATATATATAATTTTTAATAGTTAAAATGGTGTAAATAATTATTTTACTAGCAATATTAAAATTAACATCATTTGTAATTAGTATTCAGTAATATAAAAAAATTAGATGGTTTCTATGAGTACTTTATTTGTGCAGATACGAATAATCGGATTTTTGTCGGATAATTCAGATAATGTTGAAAACCGGATTCGAATACATCCATCTGACATCCATATTAAAAACGAATATAGATTCCATATTAACATTTTTAGTGGATACGAATACGGATAATTCGGATTTCCAGACATCCGAATCCATCCTTATGTGAGATAGAGGGATCGGACAAGGGACTAAGGAGAGGAATGCGAGATGACGTGGTGATGTGAAGGGTGTTGTACATAGGCATTGGTGACAAAGTGAGAGAGGCTAGGGAAGCCTTTTTCTTGATGACTCTCATGCCTAATTGCCCAAACCCACATGTATCCTTCCATGGTCTTTGATTGTGCAACGAGTAAGAACATATGTGCGAGAAGCCCGCAATATATCAATATATATATGCTGATGTTGGATATCATGTCTCTATATCAGGTTCTTTGTTTTGAGATATCCGAAAACATGGGCAGATATATATATTGTGTGCGTCGAGCAATCTTCGATGCTTTATAAAAAAAGAAATTTGCACTTTCATGAGGCATAAAGTCGGGGATACAGACAAGGGTTGAGATTTCCAGTGACATTGATGATGGAGAGTATCAAGAAAAAAAAGGATATTCCCCCATGCCTTACTTCAATTCCCCTTCCCCCGTGAACCATTAATGTTTTTTAAAAACTCTCAATTTTGCCATTAAAAATTGAGCTAGAGATCTCTACTCGCTTCATTTTTTTCTTTCCCCAGGTGTCACTGCCATCAAGCAGCCATTGCATAAAATGGATCACCTTGATCTCATTGGCCACTTTAGTGTCCATACAATGCATAATTTTCCATAAAATTGTAAGAAATCCTCCATTTTCTGTTGTCTTTTTATCCCTGGGTCAGATCCGTGGACGCCTACGCATGATTCCACTGGAAGCAAGCCAGAAGAACCCGCCTCCACCGGGGATTCGATTCCGAGCACCTTCTACCGCCGGCGACGAGAAGCTTCTACATCTGTCGGTCGCTTGGTGCAGGCTTCCTCAGCAACTCGGTCGGCCCCTCTTCAACCGACGCAAGGCGCAGTCTTTCTACCCAGCTGTTCTCGCCGCCGTCGATATCTCAGCTCACCACTGGCGTGTTCTTCACTGGCTCAATCTCGGTAGTTTCCATGTGGTTCAGGTCCAAGGACCTTTTTGTAATACGAACTTCTTTAAAGGTTCATTTTGTAATATGGCTGCTTAATATATAAAGTGGTTTTAGTCAAAAAAAACTTTTACAGGTTGGTAGTTTCAGTTTTTAATAGTAGGAGTTTAAAACGAAAGGATACGATCAATTTACAGTTTAGGCAAGAAAAAAGTTGAAAGTTGCATGGTGATGTGACATGGTCAAGTGAACCTATATATATGTATGCCATAGAGATAGAAAATGCATGAGACAGATCATCTGGGCATTATTAGGGCACGTACAACGGTCGTCCCCTTGCCGTCTATGTACAGTTAGTTTTGCAGAAAACCCCCCGCGCTCGCACGCAGACGACCGTGTCGTCTGTTCGCGAGACGACGACGGGGGCATGTGCTCCAATGCAAAAAAGACGCCGCCAGCACCGTTGTGCGACGCTGGTCGTCGATCCGCGACGGAGGCGGGATTCACCACGGCCAGGCATCCGCGCGGGAAGGTGCCCCCGAAATCTTCCTATTCGCGTCATTTTCTTGCTCTCATATAGCTGAATCTCCATCCCAGCAGGCAGCAACCACGATGCGCAGAGAGCAAATGGAGGCGGTGGCGGCGAGAGTTGGTAGCGTCCGATGCGGCGTGGTAGCGAAAGGCCTCGGCGGCGGCAGGGGCGAAGGGGATGGCGGCGGCCTTGACCAGGGCCCCCACGTTCAGTTCGCAGCTTCCTTCAGCGGCTGGCGGGCACACGTTGCTGAATGGAGCTTTCTGGACCCAAGGCTAGTAGTCCGATTGGTCATCCATGGAATGGATGCGTCCTCAAGCTTTCTATCCATCACATGGTAAGAATTTAGTTTTGATGTATAAGATTTTGCTCTGATGAATTATGGATTGGATTAGAGTGATTTTGATTAGTACCATTGACTACATGTGATATTCATCTGATTATTAATTAGAGATTGGATTAGAGCATTGATTTCACAATTTCGTTTGCTTGAATGAGATATAATTAGTTCAGGAAGCTTTGCATTAGAGCACTGATTTCTCAATTTCAATTGCTTGAATGAGATATAATTAGTTCAGGGAGCTTTGCATTAGAGCACTGATTTCTCAGTTTCAATTGCTTGAATGAGATATAAATAATTCAGGGAGATATAATTACAGATTGGATTAGAGCACTGATTTTTGCATATGACTATACATGTACACTAGTTTGTATTTCAGTAGCAATTCATCTATGGACAGTGTACTGTATATTTGTCATATTGTTTTCTTTCAAAGCAGTGCTCCATGTGAAATTCATCTCTGGACATATAACATCGCAAATTTATTGGTTACTCAAATGTTTCAATATGTGTTAGCATCTAACTGTCGCCTTGCCAATATGATTTCTGTTAGCATCTAACTATCGCCTTCCAATATGATTTCTGTTAATATATAAGTGTCAGTTTGCCAATATTAATTATTTTAGTATCTAACTGTTAGCAAGGCAATATGGTTCCTGTTAGTATCTTCACAGTCTTATGTTACATGGCACAGGGATGGTTTGATCAAAGCCGGCTATTGGTTGTTTGGATCAAAGAAGGTTTCATTATGTCGATTAGGTCCTTGCTATCAGTTTCTACTATCAGTTTCTCAGGTGCATTTGTTTGAATAGATGGTGTATCTTTAGAGTTGGAGGCTGACTACTATCAGTTTCAGGTGCATTTTTTTGAACAGGTGATGCATCTTAAGAGTTGGAGGCTGACAAGTGATAGCAGTGAACTATCATATGTCATTTTTATTCAGTCCATTGTGAACTGTCAAGTGTCATTTTTTATTCAGTCAATTGTGAACTGTCAAGTGTCTTTTTCAATGTATTGTGCATTCTCTCATGTATGCAACAAAATGACTACAAAGATCAAGTATGCACTAGATTATCATGATTTGTGTGTCAAAGTATGAATTAAACATCTTGCAGACAATCAAACAGACAGCTTATTGTACAAGTTGTCTGTTAAGCTGTCTGTTTCGGTCAAATAGACAGCAGTTGTCTACACTGTTGTACTTGCCCTTAACCTAAGAAGTAATTAGTTTTTTAGACAACTAAGGGCAGTCCCAATAGTCAACTTCAAACACAGGATCCAAGGAAGATAAATTTAATTTAGACTTCATATCTCCAACGCATAGTTTCTTTATAGTAGTTTCTATGAGTAATAACATTTAATAAGAATCAACATATATTAAAAACTGAGCCAGATCAGCTGCGGCAAACAATACACTCTCCTGTGTCATATGCTCTCTCTCCTCGTGTAGAAGTACAGAACCACGCCGCACCCTCCTGTAGTCCTGTGGCTGTGTTCCTGTCTCTCACTCACACGTTGTGTTTCTCTCTCCTCACGGTTCGAAAAGAGAAACAAATCCTCTTCTTCCTCTCTCTCAAATCCGATCTTCAAATCCATGAATCAGCCTATGCATGTCACACCACCGCGTTCTCCATCTCGAGAGCTTTCCATTCTCCTATGCAAGTGCACAACTACAAACACTTGTAAGACAAGGAAACTTAGAGCATATCATGCAAGGAGGTAGCTTAAAAGACAAGAGATAAGACAAGAGAGCTCTTGTGACATTACCACTTGTAGATTTTGAGCATTGCATACATCCGGGAGATAATTCTTCTCTACCTTGTTGGCACCACGTTGAGATGAGTCACTTCGAAGTGATATCACTAGAAGGTGACACCACTTGAAAGAAGCTTGCAAGGAAGACACTAGGGGTACCACAAGCAACCTACCATATGTAAACACCTAGGAATAGCAACAAATGCAACCTAGACAAGGCAATGGAGCTACAATGATACATGAGGTGGGTTCTAGTTTTCATTACCTTAACCGGGGAACTTAGGTAACATATGTCCAACTTGTAAGCTTGGCTTCTAGACTTCAATCTTCGCATCTTCTTTGCGCCAAGCCTCCCAAGTCCCCAATGTCATGCCCTTCACGTGACCTTTGGAACCCAAACCATTTGAGGCCCCTTCATGTTAGTGACGACTTCCTTGGGCACCCAAATGGGTTGGTTCCAACCTCGCTCCGTCTTCATCTCCCCAACCTTGTGTGCAACCACCTTGCCATTAGCCTTCTTCTTGATGATGTAGGTGTTGATCTTGTGGTTGGGCTTGGTGTAGATGAGGGAGCTCTTGATGGTAGGGTTCATCTTCTTCTCACCTTTGTCCATCTTCTTGACAAATTGAGGGCATTTGTAGAACTTGTGCCCTTCTCCATGACACTTGTAGCAAGTCACGGTTGCACCCTGGGATCACAGTTATCTTGAGAAGGTTGGACGTTGCTCTTCATGTCTTGAGAGACGTCCACTTGTTTCTTATTGTTCTTTCCCTCGCCCATCAAGCTAGTCAACTTCTCTCGGAGCCATTTTACTTCTTGCTTGAGCTTATCATTCTTATTGCCTATGAGATATTCTTGAAGACCTCAAGTAGCTATTGAGCACTTGAGATTGTGCTAGACCCAAAGGTCAATTGAAAATTGCAAGAAATCAAGATTAAGTACCGTTTGCTTAAAGCTTTGAGAGATACTTGTGTGCATCTTGTCATGGCTTAGCTTAGTGATAGTCAGTTAAGGCTTGGGGTATGTTACTCTTGATGATTGACATCACCTGACCTATCTTAGTGTTCCGGATGTTCTTGAGAGCTCTTGGAGATTGTGGGAGCCGCAAGATGAAGATCTTGTGTACATGGTTCGATGCTTGTCGTTCCAGAGATTGAGGTGGTAATCATAGTGAAGCACTCATGGTCTTAGTGGCTTGAGGGACGGAGCAAAATCCTTAGTGGATGCTCCAACGTGGACTAGGGGGAGTGTTAACTCTTCTTGATATACCATGGGAAAAATCTTGTTGCTCGTGTTCCTTCTATTTTCATTTTAGCATTTCCTTGAGCATTTACTTCCTGCAATTTACTTGTGTTTTGCTCTTGGTTCCCTTTGTGTTTGCCTTGATCATATATTGTTTAGAATATCTTCAGTCATAATATAGTGTGCTTTGTTACTGTTGACGCTTTTTCTGGTCAACACACGAGTGCGCTAGGTCATGTGGTGGTTGAAACTCTCCTCGTCGGTCAGACCGAACGGGTAGGCCAATCAGACCGGTCTATACAAGGATGCTGCAAAAATCTACAAACACTACCCCGGGAGGGACTCCATCAGAGACAATGCGGCTGTTTAGGGGTCTCCTCAATAGATGCACAACTTCCAATACATATATGCCCTAAAAAAGTTGCAATAGAGATAGCTACTGTTTTGGGGGTCTCCTCAATATCTCAAGATTACGAGGGTGTTTGGATCCCTTTAGTCACCTGACTAGTGTTTAGTCAGACTAAAACTTTTTAGTCAGCCCCTGTTTGGATGGTGACTAAAATTAGTCAGCATTAATTGGTCTTAACATTAAATTGTTCTTTCTCCCTCCTTTCTCTCTCCTCTCCTATCTCTTGTTGGGTCCACAGAATTAATGGGAGGAGCAATTAATTAGGTGAGAGAGGGGATTTTAGTCACTAGAAGTTGGGTGAGGGGTGACTAGAGACTAAACTAGTTTTAATCACCCTTTAGTCAGAGGTGTTTGGAGGTTTAGTCACTTTGGTGACTAAAATTAGTCTCTAGTCACCCATGGATCCAAACACCCTCTACTTTGCAGACTTCCTGTGTATTTCATTCTCTTTTTTCTAAGAATGAATCAATCAACAATGATGCAAACTGAAACGAGGTGGTGGTGCGTGACAGAGGGGGACAAGGAACTGAGAAGGGATGAGTGTGAGACAGCAATCAGATGTTCAAGGCCTTGTATATACTAGATGGAAGTTGCTGACGATGTTGGAAAGGCTGTGAAAAGCTTGGTCCTGATGACTCTCATGCCTACTTGGCCAAACCCATTTGTAGCGCATGTTGAAATTTTCAATGGTCTTTGATGTCTCTATCTCAGGTTCTTTGTTTTGAGATATCCGAAAGCAAGCACAAAACCACAGGAACAATGCCTCAGTATATAAGTTGTGTGTCAAGCAAGCTTCAATTCTCGATAAAAAAAGTGATCTTCATGAGGGCATAACGTCAGGGATAGAGAGCACGGTTAAGATTTTTCAGTGTCATTGATGAAGGAGATGATTAAGAAAAAGGGCATTTATCCCTAAATTCTCTCTTTTTTGTTAATTCTAAATTTTGCCAATTAAAAACTAGAGATTCCTACTTCATTTCATATAGTATACAATTAAAAACTAGAGATTCCTACTTCATTTCCAAAGACCATTGAAAAATTCAACATGCGCTACAATTGGGTTTGGGCAAGTAGGCATGAGAGTCGTCAGGACTAAGCTTTTCGCAGCCTTTCCAACGTCGTCAGCAACTTCCATATAGTATACAAGGCCCCATGTGGCACCTTGACCTCATTGGCGACTCTAGTGGCCAAAAGTTGCCAGAAATTCATAATAAATCCTCCCTTTTCGGTTGTCTCTCTATCTCTATCTCTTTGTTTTTGATGTCCAAATTAAGAAGACTGCTACAGGATGGTAGTTTTAGTTTTTAATGGTTTAGGAGTTGAGAAAAGAGAGAGGATACAATCAATTTAAGATTAGACGAGAAATAAACTGATGAAATTGAAAGTTGCACGGTGATGACATGGTCAAATTAACTGATATGTATGCCTTAGAGACAGAAGTGCACGAGACTGGGCATGATTGGCCTTAAAAGTAGTTGGTTAATTTAATTATGGCGGAGTAAAATGTGACTATGTGATGAGGGGAATCAAATTGGGCATCCAGTGGCTGCACCTAAGTGCTTTAGCAGTTACCACCATGGTACCATGGCCTTTCTCAAACGGAGAGCTAAAAAAGATGTGCAGTGTTGAGGTTTCTCTTTCACCAATTATTGTCTTTGTTTCACCAACGCAAGCAATTAAGTAAACATTACAAAATTGTGATTCAAGGATCTCACCTCATGAAGTAGCTCTGCTTCTATCTGACAGTGAGGAACTATTAACATTGCAGACAAATCAACTCCAATAAACGTGATCATATTTACGTTCCAGATACATGGCAGTGATGCGGTCTTGCTCCGAATGATGAAAGAGGTCTTGCAATTTGGCTTTGCGTTCTTGAGGTTATCACTTTCACAATTTGATTCTAACATGGCCTGGTCGCACAGAGATTAGAATAAGTTCATGATGACAAGCTAGCTTCGACTAAATCATATGCTAGCTGCTTATTTCTTGTAGTCTCACCTAAGGCTCCTGATCGTTACCAAACGATCGGTTACACGCCATCTATCAACGCATACACACGCTAGCTAGAGAGCTCCGTTGTTGCATCAACAATGGCGGACTTCGCACTTGGGCTGGCCAAGACCGCGGCGCAGCATCGTCTGCGTGTAAAATTCCTTGGTCATCGACCGATCTCAGGCGGCGGTGGGGTTCATGGTGAGCGAACTGGCGAGGGATTCGTCCTGAGCTGTCTCGCCTGAACAGGAGGCGTTAGGGAGGTCTGTGGATTTTCAGGAGAAGTCTCAAGGGAATCGGCGTACGGAATCTCTTTGTCTACGCTTCTTCAACGCACCACCTCCACCGTCGATCTGGATCTGAGAAACGGGTGCGGTAGGGTGTACTAGATCTTTCGAGCACATCACAGTTGGATCGTCCCCTTAATTCCACCCCATCTCGGATCGATTTGCGGTGCAATCACCACGGCTCCACCTAAGCCTTCGGTGCAGACTCGATTCGTGTTGGATGCCATGAGTAGTGCGGTCGAGCAGGAAGGTGCTAAGCTCGATCAGATTATGGAGAGTTCAGATTTGCTTTTTGAAAGAGTAAATGATGTGGGACTCCAACAACAACAAATGAAAAAGCAAATTGAGAGCACTGCGCGTGTAGTGGATCAGCAGGCTGCTGACCAACAACTGATGGCTAAACAGTTGGCTGAAACAAGAAGAGCAGTGGCAGGATTAACACTCAAACACATGCGTGATGCAGATAGTACAGAATCTGATACTGATTCTGCTTCAGATGTTTCATCAGTGCTGAAGAATTTTCACAAAGAGGAGAAGCCTACTGGTAAAAGCAAGACCCAACATCCAGAACCTACATCTCTACCCAAACATCATGTACCAAAGGTATTCTGTCCCAAATTTAATAGAGAAAATCCTGTGATATGGAAGGACAAATGCATTGATTACTTTATGCTGGTGGACCTGGAACCTAAGCATTGGGTCAGAATGGCAGCAGTACATTTTGATGGGCCAGCTGCTCAATGGCTAAGGGTTTACAGGAAGAAAGTTCCAAATCCTACATGGGTTCAATTTGTGTTGGCTGTGGAGAACAAGTTTGGGAAGGATGATTACAGAAAGGCCTTGACAGCTTTGTTGGAGCTCAAACAATCTGGTTCAGTGGTGGAATATTTCAATGAGTTCCAGGAGCTGCAGTTTCAAGTGTGTATGCACAACAGTGGATATGATGATCTTTTCTTTGCTTCTCAGTTTGTCAATGGACTGAAGGATGAAATCAGAGATACTGTGCAATCACAGGTGCCTGAGGATGTTGACAGGGCTGTATTGTTGGCCAAGATTCAACAGAGAATAGTTGAGAGGGGAAAAACAAAGAACAATAGAAATGGAGGACTGAGTAAACAGATAATGTCTCGCAACAAACAAGAAGGCAAAGTAATCCAGTCAAGCAACAGTAATATATGGAGAGAAAGGCAGCTTAGGGATTACAGAAAGGCCAATGGCTTATGCTTTTATTGTGGGGAGAAATTTGACCCAGCTCATGTGGAGGTGTGTCAGAAGAGAAACAAGCCACAGATACATGCACTGGCTATCAATGACCTGGATCAAACATTATCTGAAGAAGTTCTAAATCAGTTAGCTGTAGAAGATGCCCTATCTGAAGAGTTATGTCATTTATCCTTAAATGCCATTACTGGGGCAGAGGCTACAGATTGTATCAAGATAATATCCTTGGTCAAGAACAAAGTGATGTTGATTCTTATAGACAGTGGCAGCTCACATTCCTTTGTCAGTTCCAGTTTTGTGGCACAGGCTGGATTGCCAACAGTGGCAGCCACACCAAGAAAAGTCAAACTACCAAATGGGAACTTCCTCATCTCAGACAAAATAGTAAATCAATTGGAATGGTGGTGTCAAGGGCAAACTTTATCAGGCAACATGAGAGTTCTTGACATGGGAACTTATGATGCAATCTTAGGGTATGATTGGCTCAAACCCCATAGCCCCACGACCTGTCATTGGGAAAATATGACCATTGAGTTCCAGGACAAGGCTAGAAAAATCACGATCCAAGGAGTGAAGCCTGGAGAGCTTACACTCCAGCCTATGGAAGCAGAACAGCTGTGGAAATGTGCTAAGGGAAATGATATATGGGCTTTTGCTGTGGTTGAATGTGTGGCTACACCTACAAAAGAAGACATTCCTGAGTCAATCCAGTCAGTCATAGATCAGTATTCTGAGTTGTTTCAGGAACCTAAAACTCTACCACCATGTCACACCCGATTTTCCGAAGAAAACCAAGTGATAGCTATATGTATGCCAGGATCTAGTTTCATACATATAGTGACATCATAGTGAATAACAGAAATAATATCACGTAAAGAAAGAGAGATTATCAGAGATTTACAGCAGAATCCTGGGAAGCAAAGGCTCCAAACTTCACAGGCAATCGACTGGGGGTTGCGTACGCCTAGCACCATCTTCTGGACTTCGTACACCTTCTTCTTCTTTCTCTGAGCAGCGGTTAGCAAGGATGAGTACACTTATGGTTGGTACTCAGCAAGGCCACGAAAATTAACCAGAAAGCAATTTAAAGTCCATCTTTAAGTTTATTAATCATGTGAGGGTCCAAGCCGCTCTTGACCGTGAGCACGGCTGTTATAACAGTTTTACACTCTACAAAGGTTGTACACTTTCACCACAAGCCACGTAAAAGTTCCGAAGAACTTTGAACCCAACCATGCTATGCAAAAGTAGGCACAATACCACACTTCCGAGGTGTGGTTGCATAGGGATGCTACGAGACCTTTACAAAGAGTCCTCCTATGTGTATTAGTCCATAGTAGCACGTCCTAGAGGCTATCTTTCGTACCCTCCTTCTACCCTCAGACCAGGTAAGCCTAGAAGAGCACTTCCGTTCCAATACTTGTCCAAAGTAGAAGAGTCATAAAAGCATTCCTCCGCACCCCAAGCTACTAAGGCTAATAGCCACACAAGACTTCCCTAATTAATTGGCCAAGATAGAGCCATATGTCTTGTGGTTGTACTGTCTTCCTGGGTGGTTCTCCATGTTCCGATTAATTTATAGTATTCTTGTATTAAAGCATAGGTAGAAGGATGGTTAGGGTCACTTGCCTTTCTCAACAAAAAGCTACTCTTGCTCTTCTGCTCTTGCTCACTGGATCTTCAGGACTTTCGATCAGCAGCTCGATCTTCTACTCGAAGCAAACATCGAGCACAACATGCAGAGCAGACAAACAAGAACAACTAAGAACAATACACCAAGCATGAAAAGCTTTAAAAGAGGACAAGGTTTGGTTCTAGGACCGCGAACGCAAAAACACTCGGAACTATCGGAAGATTTGGATTATATCACACAAGGCTATGTGCTTGGTAAATTTTAATTCAAAAAGATGTGCATAGGTTATTTCAGAGAAATACCCTATTTAATAATTAAGCAAGTTATATCTATATAAAAGGAACGGTGTATAACTTATTCCAATTTTATTTATAAATATTCAAGTATTATTTATGCAAATTAAACATTTTAATTTAAAAGAAGCATGTAAAGCATCTAAATGTATATCTTTACATTTTGAATTGTACTAAGCAAATTATAATTCAAAAACACATTTATGTTCATATTAATCAAATTAACATTTAATTAAGAAAACTCGGGATAGAACCTATGTTGCTTTAGTTAGAAAGCAAATTGCATAATCATTAATCAACTTAAGTTTGATTATAAAAACCGAGGTATATCTCTAATTAACTTTTAATTGAAGAAATATTTAATAAGTATTAATCATATTAAGTTTCTTATGAAAACACGTGTTGAACTCTAATTAGATTTTAATTAGAAAAGCATGTATATAAGTATTTAATCATATTTAAATATTAAAAAAGAATTATAAAATAGAGAACATTCAATATTGCTCCTAACGCGTACTTTGAGATTATATGAGCCTAACGCAACTTGAAACGATCGAAAAGGAGCTAAAACGCGAGATCTATGCGCTAAACAAGGCTGGAAGGGCTAAACCGCGAGAGAAACTATCCACCAGGGGTTTAACTGCAAGAAACCAGGGGCTAAAACCTAAACCTACAAAAGAACCGAGGCCTTTGGTGCAAAAGAGGTGGCTAAGGACGGCGGGTGAGAAAACTAGAAAGCTTAGGGGTTTAAACGGAAGAAAAAGGGCTTAACTGCTAGGATTCTTAAAGGTGGAAGGGTATTATTGTGAAAACCGGAAACTAGAGGGACTCTTTAGCAAAAACGCCAGCGGAGGCCTGGGTTGACCGTTACGGCTGTCTGACCGGGGAAACTGACTCGATCCGGGCCGTTGGTTGATGGATGGACGGCGTGCGGCGGCTGCGAGTTCTGGACGGCGGCGAGCAGCAGCGCGCGACGGCGCCGGGCGGTGAACTCACCGGAATCCGCTCGGATTCGAGCTCCCGACCTCAGATCAGGACATGGTTTGCACCTACGGCAAGATAAGGAGACGGCTAACACAACTATGGGGTTAGAGAGGGGGTTTGGGTGTTTGCCGGAGTGCTACGGCCGGTGGGGCGGACGGCCAAGAGGAGCCAGCGCTGGCGAGCTCCTAAGGCGAGCACAGAGGCGGCTAAGAGCAAAGAAAGATAGGGGAAAAACTTCCTCACCTCGTTGCGGAGCTCCGGGTGAAGAGAACGATGTCGGAGAGGCAGTGGAGGAGGAGATCGAGGCCGGTGGGGATCCGGTGGAGCTCCGGGCTTCGGCGGTGCTCCGAGGAGCGCGCGGATCCAGAGCGAGGGAGAGAGAGCGGAGAGCAGGTGCGAGGGGAGCCTGGGCGCAGGGCGCCTTTTATAGTGCGGAGGGGGAAGAGAAGGCGCGCGGTGAGGCGGTGGGGTGGCGAAACTCGGTGGAGGTCGCCATTAAGGCTCGGTGGAGCTTCGTGGATGGCGGTTGCGGGAGAGGAGGCGAGGAGGCGCGGGAGTGCGCGGCGGTGCATTGATGGCGAGCTTGGTGGAGGGAGGGGAAGAGCGGGGAAGGCCGGGGAGAGGCGGCGCGGCCATGGGAAGAGGCGGCCGGCTCTGGCGGGAGGTAGAGGACGAGCCTGATGAGTGGGCCCCAGCTGTCAGCAGTGGAAGGAGAGAGAGAGGGGTGGACCGGCGGAAAGGTAAACGGGCCGGCAGAAAAAAGGTGGGCCGGTGGCCTGTGTGCGCTTCAGGCTGAAAGAAGAAAAAAAAAGAAAGAGAGGAGAGGTGGACTGGGCCAAAAGAGAGATAGGTGGGTTGGGCTTAGAAGAGAGAAAGAGAGGAGGGAATGTTTTTTTTTCTTTGAGGAGTGTTTTGAGACTTCAACTTTTGATCTTTTTGTTTGAAAACTTCAACACACATCAACCAAAAACCATGCAACGAATATGAATGCAACATACACATATTCATTTTATTTTATTTAGAAAAACAATCAATTAATTTTCCTATATTAAATTTCCTGTAAAGAAAATAAATGTTGGACAAATTTTTAAATTATGAGAAAATTGTTGTTTAATTATTCTCTCTATTAACATCCTGAAATTTGAAAATTTCAGGGTGTTACACACCATCCAGAGTTTATGATCATGCTATACCCATACATCCAGAAGCTGTGCCTGTCAACAGCAGACCTTATAGATATTCTCCCCAACATAAGACAGAAATTGAAAGACAGGTGAAGGAACTGTTACAAGCTGGATTAATTGAACACAGTACCAGTCCCTTTGCATCACCAGTATTACTGGTTCAGAAGAAAGATGGCACATGGAGGTTTTGTGTAGATTACAGACGACTCAATGCTATCACCATCAAGAACAAGTCCCCAATGCCTATTATTGAGGAGATTCTAGATGAGTTAGCTGGGGCCAAATATTTCACAAAATTGGATATGAGATCAGGGTATCACCAAGTAAGAATGAAGTTAGGTGATGAGTACAAGACATCATTCAAAACTCATCATGGACACTACCAGTTCAAGGTGATGCCATTTGGGCTCAACAATGCACCTTCTACCTTCCAATGCCTCATGAATGAGTTACTACAGCCCTTTCTCAGAAAATTTGTTATGGTTTTCTTGGATGATATTCTCATTTATAGTCCATCTCTACACCAACATGAGTGGCATCTGCATCAAGTCCTGGGGGTGTTGAAGGACAATCACTTATACTTAAAACTCAGTAAGTGCTCTTTTGCTCAGCATAGTCTGGAGTATTTGGGCCATATTATATCTGTCAATGGAGTGGCTACTGATCCTGCTAAAACTACTGCTATGCTTAATTGGACACAACCAAGTTCTGTCACTGAACTTAGAGGCTTTTTGGGTCTTACCGGATATTATAGAAAGTTTGTGAGAAATTATGGGATTATTACTAAACCATTAACTCAATTTCTTAAGAAAAAAAGCTTTGAGTGGATTGATGCAGCTTAGAAAGCATTTTCAGCACTAAAATCAGCAATGATGTGCACCCCAGTACTGGCCCTACCTGATTTCACAATCCAATTTGTCATTGAGACTAATGCTTGTGCTGAAGGGGTGGGAGCTGTGTTAATGCAAAAAGGACAACCAGTGGCATTTCTTAGCAAAGCCTTTGGGGAGAAGCACAAACACCTATCTATTTATGACAAAGAATTTTTAGCTTTGCTCATGGCACTAGAGTAATGGCGACAGTATATTCAACATCAAGAGTATGTGATTAAAACAGACCATAAATCCTTGTCTTACCTCAATGAGTAGAACCTTCATTCTGGTATCCAGAAGAAGGCAATGGCTAGACTGATGGGCTTGAAGTTCAAAATACTATATAACAAGGGCAAGGACAATGTAGCAGCTGATGCTCTATCTAGAGTAGCTACTATAATGGCTATGCAAGGCATTTCAGCAGTACAGCCAATGTGGGTCAAAGAGGTTCTAAACTCTTATACATCTGATGTTGGAGCTCAACAGCTTCTCACACAGCTGGCTGTACACAGTTCAAATGAGGATGGTTTTTCTCTAGACAGAGGCATTATCAGATATTAGGGTCGAATTTGGTTCGGGGGTAATTCAGCAATCCAGACCAAATTAATTGCAGCATTGCATGAGAGTGCTATTGGTGGACACTCTGGAGTGGAGGCTACATACCATAGATTGAAGAACTTATTCTTCTGGAAGGGCATGAAACTGGATGTGGATAATTTTGTCAAACATTGCATCATCTGCCAAAAGGCCAAGCACAACCATCAGCACCCACATGGTTTGTTACAACCTTTACCCATACCTGAGCAAGCCTGGACAGGAGTGTCTATGGACTTCATTGAAGGATTACCATTAGCTGACAAGTGCAATGTCATTGTAGTAGTGGTGGACAGGTTGACTAAATATGCTCATTTTTTCCATGTGAAGCATCCCTATACTGCTCAGAGTATTGCACAGCTATTCCTAGATGGGGTGGTTAAGTTACATGGGTTGCCACAAACCATTGTTTCTGATAGGCATCCTGTGTTTCTGAGCAAATTTTGGCAAGAGTTATTTAAGGTCTATGAGGTGAAGCTAACAATGAGCACAGCCTACCATCCACAAACAGATGGGCAGATTGAAAGGGTGAACCAATGTTTGGAAATGTATCTCAGATGTGCCATCCATGATTCACCCAAACAGTGGAAGAAATGGCTTCCTCTGGCAGAGCTGTGGTATAATTCTTCATTTCACACTGCATTGGGTTGTTCTCCTTTTAAAGCCCTGTATGGTGTGAAACCAAATTTGGTACTGGCCCCAACCATTAGCCCTCAGACACAACCTACAGTGGTGGAATTGATACAAGACATGGAATCACACCTCCAGTCTCTGAAACAACATCTAGCAGCAGCTCAGAATAAAATGAAGATACAAGCTAACAAGAAGAGAACAGCTATGGTAGTGTTTCAAGTGGGTGACAAGGTTTTACTGAAGTTACAGCCATATGTGCAAACTTCAGTGGCCAACAGACCATATCCTAAACTGGCTTCCAAATACTATGGCCCTTATGAAGTGCTGCAGAAAATTGGTAGTGTGGCTTATAGACTTCAACTCCTAGACGACAGTCAAATTCATCTAGTGTTTCACGTGTCCCAGCTCAAACCATATACTCCTGATTACAAACTAGTGTTTTCGGAGCTCCCAACAATCACTGATCTGACTGCTGTTGACACTGAACCTGAAAAGATTTTGGATCGTCGTCTCGTGAAGAAAGGTAATGAAGCTATACCTCAAGTACAAGTGAAGTGGACTCATTTTCCTGAAGCATCTGCAACGTGGGAGGATTACAACGTGCTCAAGGCAAGATTTCCCACAAGTATGGCTTGGGGACAAGCCAGTTCTTCAGCGGGGGGAGATGTCACACCCATGCCGTAGAAGGAAGACGTCAAGAGAAGAAGGCGTATTCCAAACAGAGACTCAACCATTCTATTTTACGTTTTCATTTATGTATGACATGTGGGCCAAGTGCCAGTAGCGTTTTCTGGCTTATAAGCCACCTCTGCTATAACGAGAACAATGAACTTGATTATCCAGTAAACGTGAACTCGAGAGAGGAATCCTTCCTCGTCTCTGAATTCCTCCCGTTTGTATCTTGCATCTAGCTCACGTCTCCGGTAGATCGCCGGTGGCCAAGGGTGGTGACAGACGGAGATCTCATAGCCAGGGCTGGAGGAGGTGGACGGCGGTCCTCATCAGCTCCTCGCGTCGTCCCTCCCCTGCTCCCTCCTCCCCATGCCAGCGGCGCACCCAGGCAGCAGGTAGGGATGGAGGGATGAGAAGAAGCTACTCCTGATGTCTCCTAGTCCTATGTCTAATTGCTCATTAATCTATACAAGGAGAGAGAACATCTGCGACAAAGCACACAATGTCCATATCCATGTGCACCTCAATTTGTTCAGATGTGGTCTCTCTATCTCGAGTTCTTTCATTTGCATATCCAAAAGCACTAGTGTGTGCGCGCTGGCTGGCCTGGTTATCACACTTGTTGGAGATATATCACTTGTCAATTTTCATGAACCATATATATACCGTCACATTTACAGGTACAGAGTGGTGGTTCTGAATTTTCAATGGAATTTATGATAGATGACAGGAGGCATAATCATGCACAAACCTATTTAGGAAAAATAGTGAATGTAATTCGAAATAATTTATATATCACTAGGCAGGGGCCCAATAGCCCTTGCAATTGCACGAGGGCTTAATTATATGTGCACTGTGGTTACTCACACATTAGATCTGAGAGATGGCCACAATATTGTGCTCTCTGCCAACGTTGTTGTTCTTGTCATGCAATGTGGCACCATGCAAGGATTCAACTTGGAAATAAAGTACCCAATTGGAAATATTGCACTATTGACATTTTAGGCCACTAAAGCTCAGACGACCTTTTTTTTTGTGTATTTCTGACAATAGATCGAAGCAGAGAATACTGCAAGGTATACTGTCCCTATGAAAATATCATTTCATTTAACTTTTGGACAAATTTGAAATAGCCATGCATGTCTTTTTTCAGATCACTAAAACTGTTTAAAACTGAAACTACCATTGTGTACCAGGGATAGTATCCAGTCAAGAGAATTATGTTCATCCCACAGTATATATACTCTCAGATCTTCAAGCAGTGTCTTTGGATACATCACAAAACAAAGAAGAGAGAGTGATAGTGGTGCACACATATGTGAACATAGGCTGCTCTTTCTTGTGAGCGTTCTTGAAATTTTGTGCAATCAGATCATGAGAGAATCAGCATTAAACGGGAACTAGTTCCCTGAAATTTTGTGAGCATTCTTGAAATTTTTGGGAACTGAACGGGATCTAGTTCTCTGAAATTTCACCAACTACCCATCACATCAATTTTCCGGATACTAATTAGGAGTATTAAATGTAGATTAATGAAAAAACTCATTCCACAACCCCTACCTTAATTTTCGAGATGAATCTAACGAGCCTAATTATGTCATGATTAGACAATATTGTGCTACAGTAACCAATCTTAATGGTTTCGTCTCGCAACTTCCGGTCTATTCGTGTAATTATTTTTATAAATAGTCTATGCTCGATGCTCCTAATAAACCTTGAAAGAGGACCCAAAAGTTTCACCTCACGAAATAAACGGGGCCAACGAACCTTATTAATCATATTTAACCCTGGTACTCAATTTACATGGTCACCAAGCTGGATGAAGTCGTTGCCGCCACCACGAGCGAAGGGGAGAGCCATCGCCTCTGACCAGGATTTGGCGGGCAAATTTCCCGCGCGCGCTCTCCACACGGGATCCGACCGCACCGTCTTCTCGCCAGGACGAGCATGTACAATGCTGCTCCCCTTGTGTGCTCAGGCTCGGAGAACGGGACGTCTGCGTCGCCTGGCGAGGCGACCCTGCTCCTGTCAGTAGGCTCAAGCGGGGGTGTTTTTTTAAAAAAGGCATCACATAGACGAGGCCAAACGACAGGCTTTACATGCCCTTAGCAAACCGTTGGAGATATAAAAAATAAGTAAAGAAAATAAGGAAAAACTAAGCCGGTGGGGTTTAGACCGTACCGCTCACGGTTTTCATTAAGAGAAGGGAACCGAATCCCGGCTTAGAAAACCTCCGAACCCCGGCTTCACCGGCGAGAGGATTCTCTTTAAACCAGTCCCGTAAATTCGTTCCAACCAGGAATCGAACCCGGGTCTCTTGGTTGCGACCATACCATAGCCCCCTCTAACCAAGTAGGCTAGAGGATCTTTGGTTAAAGAAAATAAGGAAAATATAACCCTATTCTAACGTAGAAAGGTATGCCAGATTAGCTAACTTGATCTGTTGAGTACTAATACCAATTTTTCCTAAGCCATTTTAAGTTGTTCAATCAAGATATGCTTGAATTGGAAGGCCATGTACTGCACTGTAATACTCAGTCCTCGTATCTTGATCATGTGTTTAACGAAAATATCCTAATAGTTTCATGGCCACAAATGAGGCAAGATACATTGCATAAATCAGATATTTTCTTTTGTTTCTCTGGCCGAAAGTACATGTAACTGCGCCAGGCCTTTTGTTTCTTAATATATGATATACTACACCGATCAATTGTAAAAAAACATGGTTATAGAAATGGACGGGAAAATATCTAGTAGGTGTAAATTTCAAGTGCACTAGTCATTATTTTGCCTCAATTGAGTTTGGTGTGCATGGTTAATTATGTGGTCCTTTTTATGTCTTCGTCAATGTCGTTTTCAAACATAGAACCACCACTTTGTACTTGTGATGAACACTGTATGTGCACCATATCAAACACACTCATCTGTCAATACACACCATGCATATATATGGACTCAGACAATTCACCCGAGTAGTAGTGCTTAAGGATACACTCAGACATTCTCGCAAATGCTCTTGTGTTTTAATTTAGTGTGCATAGGGACGAAATTGATGGGCATTTGGGCGTGGGAGTCATCATGAATGGAATTTTCTCGACAATTGGCTAGGGCACATACATTTTTTCTCAACGTGCATGAGTTCAAGCAAGTGTCTTTACTGGTCCTGTTCCTGGTATTCGAGGGTGTGGTTTGCAACTTGTATCTGTTCAACATCTATCACAAACAGAAGATCCATCACATGTCAGTTTTTTTTTCTACCTGCTCAAGATAGGTTCGGTTGAGTTCATTGGAGTTACTTTGGCTTCAGTATTGGCAGCTAATTATCGTGCCTGATTGTCCGATACCAAATCACCAGTTCGACCTGTCCGTCTCTGAGCTGATGAAAGCATTGTCAATCTGCATATCGCGATTGGGCAATCTGATTATTGCACTAAAAACATGCACGTTTACAGCTAAGATATTTCTTATGCTCTTTTGTGCAAGCTTCAAGTTCATCATTGTCAAATGCGCTGCCATAGCATGTTGTTGCTATTCATCAGCCGAACTACAAATAAAAAGGTGACAATAGAACTGGTGAAAAACTTTCTGACGTGCACAAATTATTTTTGCTTAAATTTAGTTTGTGCTGGTTATGCTGTCAATTTAGTCCCACCATAATGACGCCATTCAAACTTAGAATCACCATGCCCTGCAAATGTGACAATATAAATGTGCATATGTCGATCAATCAGGTGCCATACCACACATAACATATATGCTAACACATTGCACCTTAGACTACTGTTTTGGATATCCCAATAGGGAAAAAAGACACAGAGATGACGTACACATATTACAGAATATTGGCACAAGCATGGTAGAGGGAATCAACATGCGCCGTAGATTGATGAGAACAATTTGTGGGCATGGGAGTCATCATGAATGAACTTTTCTCACATTGACTGTGTAGGCTAGCAGGGTCATGGATAGTGCCAATCTTAGAGCATGACTTGCTACTTGTTGTAACGAAACATACTTGTTGCTACAATGGTACCATCAGTTTTCAGAGCTAGCCTGCGACAAAATATGCACATTATCTGTTGAGATTTCCGTGCGACTCTTTTCAAAGTTCAAGTTCTGTCAATTGTTATGGTTGAGGTGAGATTTCTGCGCCCTATTCTTTAATCAATGTCGAGCTCTGTTACTTGCTGAAAATATATGTATCTGGGTATTGACGAACATGTAAAAGGTGACAATACAACTGGAGAATACAATGCAAATGCTAATCACATATCCTGTAAGGAAATCCCATGTCAACTCGATACTAGATAGATCAGACCATCCATTATTTAGTGGGATCAAATAATAATGGCCGGGGTTTGATGTTCTGAAGTTGAACTTCTACAGTTCCGGAACAAAAGTATCAATAGTTGATTTGGGCGTGCATGCAAAAGAGAGTCCAGCGCATGCAAAACATCATTACAGATTTCAATATATCATGTAAAATCAAATGCAAAAGTTCACTTTGGACTAGCGTTGACATAAGCATGCACATTGAGGATTAATTTATCATCCATGTGCAAAATAAAATGATTAATTTATTGAAGAATTGAACTTTTTATAAACAAAGAATCACATACTAGCTGTGCAATTGCAAGGGCTATTCGGCTAATTTAATTTATGATTGTCTGTTTCATCTCACCATAAATTTTATTAAAAAAATCAGAACCACCACTCTGTACCTGTAAAGGTGACGGTATATATGGTTCTTGAAAATTTACAAGTGATACATGTCCGAGCAAGTGCGCTAACCAGCCGCCGCGCACATACTAGTGGATATCAGCGATGGGGTCTTTTACAGTGCACAATACTACCCTATACTACAGTTTGAAAAGGACTCATATGTAATAAAAAAGGACCTATTTTGAAAGATTCGACGGTTGAAATTAATTCTACACTACCGGTTTTTTTAGCGGTAGTAACCGCAGTATGGGTAGTATTCATAGTTAGTATGAGTAGTAAGGGTATGATTGGAACTATGAAAAATATTATTGTTGTAATATATGAAACCAAACATATGAAATCTTTTATCCAACCTTGTCTCACGCTGGTTAATATATTTCGAGCAAATTACCATTTTATATTTCGAGTAATTTACCATTTTACTCATAGCAAAAAACCAGTTATACTACTATACTACTGCTAGGTACCTTTTATATTACATACGAGTACTTTTTCAATCGGTAGTATACGTCGTATTGTGCGCCATAAAAGTCATCAAATTTCAATTCCCCGTTAACCATTTCTTTTGTTAAATTATCAATTTTGCCATTAAAACCTAAAGATCCCTGCCTATAGTACTGCTGCTTTTTTTTTTACTTTCGCCATGCGCCACAGCCGTCATGGAGCCATAAAATGGATCACCGGCCTAGATCTCATTGCCGGCCATAAAATGCATAAGTTGACAGAAGTTTATAACAAATCCTCCATTTTTGTTGTCTTTCTATCTCTGGCTCTTTGTTTCTGTAAGAAGGCTGTTACAGGTTGGTAGTTTTAGTTTGTACACTAATGGTATAGGAATTGAAAAAAGAGAAAGGATACAACGAATTTCAGTTTAGGCCAAAAATGAACTGAAATTGAAAGTACCATGTCACTACGCCATAAACGATTTGTACTGGCACATAGAAATTAACATGCTGGCGGGTGCAATTGGCACCCGACAGCACAGTGGTGCACAGGGGCGTCGGCTTTGCACCCTCCAATAGTGAAGGCATAGTACTGGCGGGCAACATAAGAAACCCGCCAGCACAAATGGGACCATTTGTGCTGGCGGGTGACTTATGTCACCCGCTAGCATTTAGGGCATAGTGCTGGCGGGTGGCTTATGTCGCCCGCCAGCAGAGATGGACACAGTCACTTGAAAATTTGTTTTTTTTCAAACAACCTCAAATGGAGAAACTCTCAACATGAAAGTTGTAGATCCCAAGAAGTTATGAAACTTTGTAGATTACAACTTTTTAATTTGAAATCATATTGTCAATGAAATTCAAATTAGAATCTCTCAAATTTGAAATTCAAATTTCGTAAACAACCTCGAATGGAGAAACTCCCAAAATGAAAGTTGCATGTCGTGAGAAGTTATGAAACTTTCTAGCTGACAAGTTTTAATTTGAATATGTTTAAAGCCTAAAAACAATTTACACTCGGTGTAGTATAATATGAGCAGAATGAAAACCGGATATGGACGCATATGAGTGTGTGGTGCAGTGGTAGACGAGGCTTCCCGCGAGGGTGGAGGTCGCGGGTTCGAAAACTTGCCCGACTTTCCTGTGGGGTCCCTCCCCTAAATTTTTTTTTCTTTTCCTATTTATTTTGGGCTTTTTAAGTGCTGGCCCGAAAACCTCAATGCTGCCAGGCAACTTAAGCGCCCGCCAGCACTAGGTCTCTGTGTTGTTGGGCGGACACCCACCAGCACTGAAACGATTTGTGCTGGCTCAAGGTCGCTGGCAGGCGCTCCACCCGCCAGCACGGTCATGACAAGGTCAAATGAACTTATATGTATGCCTTAGACTTAGAGACAGAAAAGCATGTGACAGATCATTTGGGCATGATCAGCCTAAAAACTATTAGTTGGTTAATTCTAAAAATTTTAACTAGGTGTTCACTTTAATTATGGTGGAGTAAAAATGTGTCACACCTGAAATTTCTGAATTTCTGAATGTGAATAGAGAGAAAAATTAAACAATGATTTTTGTAACACCCTAATTTTTCCATCACTAAATTAATGTAGCAACATGGTGCTATAGATTTTGTTTTTAAGGTTTTAAATAAATTATCAAATAAATTTGGTCTTTTAAATATTTAAATATCATTCTATATAATTTTAGAGGCAATAAGTGCTTGTGCATCATATTTTGAAGTGCATGGTTTAAGTGTGTTTGTGTGAGGTTTTAAAAGTTTATAAAATTTTGTGAAAAAGTTTGGAAAATTTTGAATGAGTTTGAGTTGAAAAAGTTTTGAATAAAGGTGTTTGAAAAAGAAAAAAAACAAACCAATCCTTTTCCTCTCCCCTCTCCCTTTCAGCCCAACAGCACAGCTCCCCTCCCCGCCGGCCCATCCTTCTTGCTCGGCCCGTTCAGCCCTGCCGGCCCAGCTCCCTCTCCCCTCTCTTCTCTCTCTCTTTTCTCGCTGACAGCTCGGCCCCGCACGTCAGCCGCGTCCCCAACCTCCAGCCTCCTCTGCTCGCACAGCCGCAGCGCCCGGTCGCCTCCCCGCGCCTTTCCCGCCCCTCCCCGCCTTCAATTCCCTCATCAAGACATGGTGGAGCACTGAATTGCTCCCTCCCTTCAATTCCTCTCCGTTTCATCCCCTAAACGAGCGCCTCCCCTCTTTGAAAACCATCAAGACCGGGCCGGCCGCATGGCCATCAATGGCCTCTCCGCCCCGGCCGCCGGTTCTTCTTCCCCCTCCTCGTCCTATAAAGGTCGTGCTCGAGCCCCTGTGCGCACCTTTCCGCACCCGTGCACGCCCTAGCACCCCCCATCCTCGCGCGCGCACCGTCGCCCCTCGAAGATCTGCCGCCGGGCCATTGCCGGCCGCCCGGGAGCCTCATCGCCGGTGAAGCACTCTCTCGGGGCCTCCTCGTCCTCTTTCGTCGCGTGCGCCGCCCGCACGAGGACCCGGCGCCCCGGAGCTTCTCCTTCCTCGCCGAACCGAGCCGCCGCCGGAGTTTCCCCTGTTTTCCTTCCCGGATCGCCGCCTCTGTTTCCGCTGCCGCTGGAAGAGCTCGCTGTCGGTGAAGTACCCTCGGCCTTTTTCCTTTCTCCGTCACAATCAGTCGTTCACACGTGCCACTCTTTGTTCAGGAAAGCCGACGCCGAATCGTGTAGCGCCCGGAGCTCCTGTCCCCGTCCGCCGGAGCGCCGCCCGAGCTCACTGCTGTGAGCAATCTCCGCCGTCGCTTCGTCCCCGCCGTTCATCTCCTCGACCGAAGCTTCACTGCAGGGTGAGGAAGCCATCGTCCCCTCCTTTTCCTTGAACTCGAGCACCAGGATGCGCAGCCGCGGTGAGCTGTCGCCGCCGGCCGCCTCGCCGGCCATGGCCGCCTCCTCACCGGCCAGATCACGCCCCTGTGATCGCGCTCGCGTTTGTTATCACCCGTGCATCATGTCAAGCTGCTCAGCGTGCCAAACTGTGGCCCGTAGCACTTGTTGGCATCTCGCCGCCGCACGCCGGCGAGTTCCATCCGCTGCCGGCCACGGCATCTCGCCGTCGACGCCGGAAACACCCCCCTGATCCCTCGATCTCATGCGCGTGCTCCCCCGCATCGTGTAGCACCCGCTCATATGCGTTCTGGTGGCCGGGAGCTCACTCCAGAGCTCGCTCCGGCGAAGCGCCGCCGCGCAGCCCTCTTCTCCGGCGAGTCCCTCCGCCACCCGTCGCATGCACGCCACCTCAGCCGTCGGATCGACGATCCACGGTCCAGATCCACCATAGACCCC
This sequence comes from Cenchrus fungigraminus, assembly GCA_036936925.1. Lineage (NCBI taxonomy): Eukaryota > Viridiplantae > Streptophyta > Magnoliopsida > Poales > Poaceae > Cenchrus > Cenchrus fungigraminus. The sequence goes on from CM072768.1 coordinate 25,885,329, forward strand.
GGTCAAACAATCCCATACCGGTCAACAGTGGCCATTTTGTTAAAAAGCCCCCGTGTTTTCTATAATCACAACCATACCCTCGCACCAGTAGAAATCCTTGTGTTCAGGTCCTTCTCTTTTCGTATAGGCCCCTGAGCTTTTGCTTTTCCTCCAGCCGATCGATCTGTGATCAACGGTCCTGGTTAAATTAGGGTGTAACCCCTTAGCCCGGTCCACCATGGACCCGTGGACCAGGTTCACGGCGCGGTCCACGGGATATGTCAGCACCGCGTCAGCGCCACGTCACCCTCCCTGCGAATCAGAGTTCGCCACGTGGCGCCGTGTCAGCCAAGCCGCCCCTGTCAGCCGCTGTTTTGCACAAAACCCCCAGCAGTTTTGAATATCATAAAAGAGCCCTTCCACCTGTATAAACCCTTTTGAACAGGTCCCTGTTTCTTCTGTTTAAGCCCCTAGACTTCTTAGTTTTTTTCCACCAGAGGTCCAATCTTGTCTTTTTGCGCTATAGACCTTCGGTTTATACGCATAATCATGTTTTAGTCCCTGGTTTCTTGCAGTTAAGCCCCTAGAAGCCCTGTTTCTTCACAGAAAAGTCCCTGAACCTTGTTTTAGCCATATCTTTTCCGTCTTTTATCCGTTTTAAGCGTTCTTGGTGTCCACGCGACCGTCTTTTCAAGCCCGTCAGTTTTAGAATCTTGTTTTGGCTGTATCTTTTGCGTTTTAGCTCCGTTTCCACCGTTTCAAGTTGCGTTAGGTTCATATCAACTCAAACTACGTGTTAGGACCAATGTTGAACATGTTCTTTGTGTTTATAATTTATTTAAATATTAAATATGATTAAATCCTTATATACATATGCTTTTCTAATTAAAATCTAATTAGAAGTTCAACACGTGTTTTCATACTAAAGTTAATATGATAATACTATTTGAATAATTCTTTCAATTAAAAGCTAATTAGATGTGTACCTCGGTTTTCATAATCAAACTTAAATTGATTAATGATTATGCAATTTGCTTCCTAAATAAAAGCAACATAGGTTTTATCCTGAGTTTTCTTAATTAATTGTTAATTTGATTAATATGAATATAAATGTGTTTCTAAGTTATAATTTGATTAGTTCAACTCGAAATATAAAGATGAACGCCTAGATGCTTTTACATGCTTCTTTTGAATTAAATGTTTAATTTGCATAAATAATACTTGAATATTTATAAATAAAATTGGACTAAGTTTACATCATCTTTTAAGTATAAAATAACTTGCTTAATTGTAAATAGGGTATTTCTCTGAAATAACCTATACACATGATTTTACTTAATTAAAAGATACCAAGCACATAGCTAGCTCTTGTATGTGATCATCCAAAGCTCCCGATAGTTCCAAGTGTTTTTGAGTTCGTGTTCCTAGAGCCAAACCTTGTTCTTTCTTTAATGCTTTTCATGCTTGGTGTATTGTTTTGTTTATTGTATGCTTTCTTGTGTGCTCGTAGACATCGTGCCAGTTTCAAGTGAGCAACTAGTTGAAGTGGATCAAGAGCAAGTTTTTGAAGAAGAAGAACCTCAGTGTTTAAGCAAGGAAGGCAAGTGGACTTCTCCCCCTGCATATTCTATTTTGTCCCACACAACTTGCATGATAACTAAGTTTACTTTTAAATGTTGTATTGCATAAATTTGATGGGAAATTACCTTTTTAAGGACATGACTAGAATTTTATCCTCATTACCTTGAATAACCCTTTTAAAGTAAATGTTTTGGGTAGAAATGCTTAGTTGCTATAACTTGGGATGGTTCAAATGAATCTTTTACAATATGATGAATGTTGATCATGATAACTTTGGTGATATATATGTGTGTGCTTATGGTTAATAACAAGATCATATGGTTTAATCGGAACATGGAGAACCACCCAGGAAAACAGTGCAACCACAGTCCACATGGCTCTGGCTTAGCTAATTAATTAGGTGTGTGATTGTACTGGTGACCTTATCCGAAAGGAACACAGGGGGCTCGGGGTTGAAGGGGTATAGCTCGGTCCTCTTGGCCGCAGCCTTTGCTAAGGTGCTGTCCACTAGGGAGGGTTATGGTCCGCCCTGAGCTGTAACTGTCATGGGTTGTTGGTCTTTTGCATATCTTTGTAAAGGCTTCGTAGCGTCCCTTTGCAATCACACCTCGGAAGTGTGGTATTGTGCCTGATCAGCACATGCGTGGTTGGGTTCAAAGTTCTTCGAAACTTTTACGCGAGCTGTGGTGAAAGTGTACAACCTCTACAGAGTGTAAAACTGATCGATCAGCCGTGCTCACGGTCAAGAGCGGCCTGGACCCTCACATGATAATCAAACTTAAAGATGGAATTAAATCATGGTTTTCATATTGTTCTGAGATGAGATGCTTTTCCTAAATGCTTAAGTGGGTTGGTATAAACTTACACCTAGTAAATAGGTGCTTGCAAATAAAATTTGACAAACATTAAAATGCTAACCGCTGTAAACCTTAGCCTATCCTTGATAGCCTTGCATCTTCCCTCACTTGCTGAGCTCCAACCATAAGTGTGCTCACCCTTGCTTACTGCTGTTCAGAGGAGAACACTGGAGAAGAGTACTTCAGCGACTACGACGAGTTCTGAGGCTTGCGTGCCCCTAGTCATGTGCCTGTGGAAGATGAAGATGGAGTCGCGTCTTCATAGTTATCGTTGTTCGTGTAAAGACCTTCGAGTCTAACGTCTGAGTGTAATAAAGAGATAATGTAATGGTTTAACTCTTATACGTTTTTATTGCTGTTTAATGATATTTCACTCATGACGTCTATCATATGTGTGTAAACTTGATCCTGGCGCACATATGAGATGCATTTGGTTTTCTTGGGAAAATCAGGTGTGACAATTTTCTCATAATTTTAAAATTTTCCAACATTTATTTTTCTTTACAAGAAATGTAGTATAGGAAAACGCCTTTGATTGTTTTTTTAAAAAATAAAATAAATGCTTTAGTGTGTTGCATTCATGCCGATCCATCTAGGTGTTCATGAGTGCAAAAAGGTTTCAAAAAAGGGTTTAGGTGCTGACCAAAACCTTTTAAGAAAGTTGTAGGCTTTTCTGGAATTTATTCTCACTTTCCTCGAGCTAATTCTATTTATTAGAATGCTCTAAAATCCATTTCATGAGCTCCAAATACTTTATTTGGATTGTCGTGTTCCATTATTCCTCAAAGAATTTTCCTAGAATTTTGGGTATTTTCTGAGTATTTTTCGTGCATTGGAAACATTTACTAGACTTTTCTGGAATTGTTTTTGCACTGTAAAGTATTTGGAGAAAAGATAAATCCTCCTTTCCTTCTGGGCCGAGCCCACGAGCCCGACATACCCGCAGTCCCATCGGCCAGTCAGAGCCGCTGCCAGGTGCAGCAGGCCTGCACGTCCAAGGGCTCTGCACCGCCTATAAAGGGCGAGCGTCCACCTTGGTGTGCACGCCACGCACAGCCTAGGGCTTCGCACCGCCTATAAAGGGCGAGCGCACGAGCCCCTTGCGCGCCACTGCTATTTCTCCCGCCGCCTTGCCCATGCAGTGCTGCCATACACCGCCCAAGCTAGAGTGCCGAGCTCATCGCCTACTGCTACTCGATTCGCAGTGATGGAGCGCCGACGAACGGAGCCGCGACCTCTAGGAGTTGTGTGACGACGAGCCGAGTCCTAGGAGCTCCCGCGCGCTGTCAGAGATGCACCGGAGTGCCGCCATCCCTTGAAGACCCGCAGGTCGCCGTTCTCCGCCACAGGCCAAAAATCCGACCGCCTTCGCGTCTCCCTACCGCTGGTGAGCCCACCTACAAGTTTCCCTCGACCTCCTCTTTCCGTTCCATGCCTCACCCGAGCTCCTAGGTCACCAGAACGTCGGCGATAGGATCACCAGAGCCTCCCCTGTCCCATTTGTATATAGGCCCCTGTAGTTTTCTTTTATTTTTAGATTGTTTTCCTGTGTCTATCAAATCAATAGATAACCCCCTAGATCTATTAGATCCTCACAATCAGATCCAATCTGTGTCCTTTTGTAGATCTGATCCTGATCTTAGGTTTATTTGTAAGTACTGTTTAATGTGTCTTGCGAATCCTCTTTGCTAGTCCCTGAAATCTTTAGTTAATCGCATATAGGTCCCTGCAGCCATGTTTTATCCATATCTTCTATGTTTTAGCTCTGTTTTAATCGGTTCAAGATGTGTTAGATCCATAATGACATGAAGTACACGTTAGTAATGAGTTATCATCATGTTTGCTTTCTGAAATATGATTTAATATAAATATGTCTTTTCTAAATAAAAGCTATATAGAGTTATATAACATTTTCATGAATAATGTTAATTTGATTAATGATTACTACATATGTTTTTATGAATAAAAGCTAAGTAGATCTTTATCTCGGTTTTTCCTAACCAAATGTTGATTTGCTTGATATTTAAATGAACTTTTCTAAATAAAAGTTGATTAGGCTTTTACACCAGCTTTTATAATAAATGTTAACTTGTTTAATGCCAACACAAATGTGTTTCTAATATAACTTGGTTAGCTCTATATGAATCATAAGGTGGTACGTTAAGATCTTTTCACCTAAGTTGTTTATCAAATTAATGTTTAATTGGTAAAATTTTATACATAAACATTTATGAATAAAACTTGACTAGAATCTTTCTACGGTTTTGCAAATAGTTTAATCTGAATTAATTCCATCTTAGGGTACTTTTCTTTATGAAATATCCTATACATATGTTTTGCTAATTAAAACAAACCTAAGCTTATAGTCTTTTATGTTCATATATGCAAATAGTTCGATAGACGTTCTCTGTCAGCTCTATCTCAGTACCTCTTTTGTGCATCTAGTCTTATGTAGAGCTTTAGATCTTTTCGGTTCTAGTTCAAGCTCAGATCAAGTAGTTACTTAAATCCAATCAGACCTTTCCCTTCTAAGCATGATTTGTGTGCTTTAGTGATCTATAGAATTGAGCCTATCTTTTAGTATGATCTTTTAAAGCTTTTCTTGATTAGTGTATTTTTCTTAGTTTGCTTGTTTGTTTGCTTTGTATGCTTGTGTCGATGATTGTTGCGAGTAGTATGGACGTGGTTCGAGAAGCTTTGAAGAGCAAGAAGTGAAGACATTCTGAGCAACATCATTACTCTAGTTAAAGGCAAGTGTGTCCTTGTTATTTTGTCCTAATAATTATTTAATCACTCATTGCATTGCTTTGCATTAATATTGATGGATCCTATTATGGTTTGCCTAGTCTTTATTATCATTCCTTGACAACCTGGGTTTATCTTTTTGTTGGGTAGCTTTGCTTAGTGGCTACACTTGGGTTACGGTGGTTTTAATGAACAATAATGATGAACTTGCTTTACTTTTATGCTATGTATCCCAAGTTAATACAAGACCACATGCTTAATTGGAACATGGAGAACCACCCAGGAAAATAGTGCAACCACAAGGACTAAACAGACACTGGTCTTGGCCAATTAATTAGGGACTTTAGCTTGGGGTGACCTTACCTGATAAGGACAACGGATCTGCGGTCATGTGGGGTATGGACATGCCCTAACTTTTGACTTGCTAGGGGGCTTTATACCTTGCTAACTGATCCGGACCTTGTGCGTTGCAACTTGCTGGGGAACCTTTGTAAAGGCCTCGTAGCGTCCCTATGCAACCACACCTTGGTAGTGTGGTATGGTGCTTGGCCGGCATCGCATGGTTGGATTCAAAGTTCCTAGAACTCTTACGCGACTTGTGGTGAAAGCGTACAACCTTTGCAGAGTGTAAAACTAACCGGTTAGACGTGTTCACGGTCAAGAGTGGCCTGGACCCTCACATGATAATTGAACTTGAAGATGGACTTAAATTGTGATATATGATATGGTTATGCTTACCATATTCTCATAGTGTATCTTACCTTTATGCTTAATATAGGTTGGTATATATTTATATCTTAGTAATCAAGTGCTAATAAAATTCGACCAACTAAAATTGCTTAATGCAGTCAACCTATCAGCCTTTCCTTGTTTAAGCCTTTGCATTCATATTTTCCCCACACTTTCCTTAATGTTGCCTTACTATAAACAACGTTGCTCAGAAAGAGGAAGCTACTATGAAGTTGATGTGAAGATGTTGCTGAGTTCTAGGCGTACGGAACCCTAAGTCGACTGTCTATGATGTTTGGTGCCTTCGTTTCCAAGATTTAGTGTAATACTATGATAATCCCCCTTTTCTTATGTGATATTGTTTTTGTTATTCACTTATGTCAACTAAATGTATGAAATTTGATCATGTCATACATATAGGTATGCACTTGGTTTACTTTTGAAAACCAGGTGTGACATGCGACTGCGAGGTGAATCGAATTGGGTATCCAGCACATGCATAGTGGCTGCACCTAAGTTCTTTAGCAGTCACCATGGTACATGGTCCTTCTCAAACGGAGTTTTCAGTAAAAAGGTTGCGCATTGTTGAGGTTTCTCTTTCACCAATTAGTTTCTGTTTCACCAACACAAGGAACTAAGTAAACATTACAAAATTGTGATGCAAGAATCTCACCTCATCACGAATACAAAACGGATATTTCGAATTCGGATTCGCATTCGAATACTTACTCGATTTATAGCATAGAGTCATAATGAGTATAACTTCATTTGTCAATGATTTTATAATTGATCAAATCATGTAACAAGTAGAGAATAAATTATGATCATTATACATAATAGATATCTTATTGCAAATAACATATTAATTAATTAATTAATATATCACAATAAATATAAAATAAGTAATTTTGTAAATATAAACATCTTTTATTAGTAAAAATAAGTACATAAATACATTTAAGTAAAATTTATTTATTTGCTAAATAATATAATGTGTTTAAAATTACTATGACTAGACACATTAAATTAACTAAAAAGGTTCATTATATGATTTAGTAATATTAGTTAACATAATTAGTTAGCTGTCATATATATAATTTTAATAGTTAAAATGTTGTAAATAATTATTTTACTAGCAATATTAAAATTAACATCATTTGTAATGAGTATTCAGTAACATAAAAAAATTTAGATGGTTGCTATGAGTACTTTTGCAGATATGAATAATGTCGGATTTTTGTCGGATAATTCGGATAATGTTGAAAACCAGATTCGAATACATCCATCTGACATCCATATTAAAAACGAATACAGATTCCATATTAACCTTTTTAGCGGATACGAATACGGATAATTCGGATTTCCAGACATCAGAATCCATCCTTATGTGGGACACAGGGATCGGACAAGGAATTGAGGAGACGAATGCGAGATGACGTGGTGATGTGAAGGGTGTTGTACACAGGCATAGCTGACAAAGTGAGAGAGGCTAGGGAAGCTTTTTCTTGAGGAAAAAGTGTATTTTACATCCCTCAACTATTGTGAAAGTGTGACATTCATCCCTCATATTTCATTTGGTGCAAATCAACCCCTTAACTATCTGAAATGATGCACTTATCATCCTCACATTAGTTTTACTATGAGTTAGTATCATATAAAAGCAGTTTAGACGACATAATCGTCTTGTTAATTACTGCCTAGTCACATTTTATGTTGAGTCAATCTTTATAATAATTGAGTGTAAATCAGTTTTGTGAAATTTTTCAGAAAAAATAAAGTATCCAATTTAGAGAATTTATTAAAACCTCTTGCAAACTTTATATATAGTTTCGACTTGGCATATTGCATCTCTAGGTAGTGACTACTACTTAATCATTATTATTGATTGTGTGGCATAAGTTAGTAGATTTAACGAAACCATTGTTAAACTATGAGGTGAGATGATAAATGCACCAAATTAATTAGTTAAGGGACTGATTTACTCCAAATGAAACATGCGGGGTGAATGCCACACTATTGCAATACTTGAGGGATGGAAAATACACTTTTTCCTTTTCTTGATGACTCTCATGCCTAATTGCCCAAACCCGCATGTATCCTTCCATGGTCTTTGATTGTGCAACGAGTAAGAACATATGTGCGAGAAGCCCGCAATATATCAATATATATTTGCTGGTGTCGGATATCATGTCTCTATATCATGTTCTTTGTTTTGAGATATCCGAAAACATGGGCAGATATATATATGTTGTGCGTGGAGCAATCTTCGATGCTTGATAAAAAAAATGTGCACTTTCATGAGGCATAAAGTCGGGGATACAGACCAGGGTTGAGATTTCCAGTGACATTGATGATGGAGAGTATCATGAAAAAAGGATATTCCCCCATGCCTTACTTCAATTCCCCTCCCCCCGTGAACCATTAATCTTTTTTTAAAATCTCAATTTTGCAATTAAAAATTAAGCTAGAGATCTCTACTCGCTTCATTTTTTTCTTTCCCCAGGTGTCACTGCCATCAAGCAGCCATTGCATAAAATGGATCACCTTGACCTCATTGGCCATAGAATGCATAAGTTGCCATAAAATTGTAACAAATCCTCCATTTTATGTTGTCTCTCTATCTCTGGGATCTTTGTTTTTGTTATCCAAAGAAACTGTTACAGGTTGGTAGTTTCAGTTTTTAATAGTAGGAATTTAAAAAGAAAGGGTACGATCAATTTAAGTTTAGGCCAAAAAAAATTGAAAGTTGCATGGTGATGTGGCATGGTCAAATGAACCTATAAATATGTGTACAATAGAGATACAAATGCATGAGACAGATCATCTGGGCATTATTAACCTAACAAGGAATTAGTTTTTCAGACAACTAAGAAGTAATTAGTTAACTCTTACAATTTGAAGTAAAATTTAATTATGGTGGAGTGAAAATTGTGAGGGGAGTCAACTTGGCCATCCAGCTCATGCCCAGTTGCACCTAAGTGCTTTAGAGCAACTTCAGCAATAACCCATATTCTGAACCCCTGCTTTATTGAGTATGGGCTGTCCCAACTTGTTGGGAGCTTGAATTTAAACCTGAACTCCAGCAATAGCCCCAATTTCGAAGCCCCTACTCATATATAACACGCGGAGCCCAGCTGTCAGCTACACATTTTTCCCTCCACTGCTATCTTATCCTCTCCCATGGTCTTCCCTTCCACCCATGGTGCCCTCCTCTGTCCCCCCCCCCCCCCGAGCAGATCTGCTCGTACTCGAACTCCCCTTCTCCAAGCTCGCGGTGCCCATGGCGTGCTCGATTCTGGCGCCGCGACAAAAAGGGGCGGCGGCAGGGACCTAGCAGCGGAGGAGATCCGGGCGGCGGTGTAGCGGAGCTTTGGGTGGGGGCGGCTGCGAGAAAGCTTTGGGAGGCGGCACAGCAGAGCTTTCGACTCGAGGGGCGGCGTTGGGAGCTCGCATGTTGCCGCCGACAAGAGCTTCGGGTGGGGCGGCGGAGCTCGAGGAACGGCGGCAAGAGCTTGGGTCGTCAGTGGCTCTAGCTCGAGCTCCAGTAGGGGAGTGCGAGCTACGGCTGGGTGCAGCGGCAACGGCGCGGAGAGGGACCTCATGGCCGGGCTGCGCGACGACGCCAAAAGGGGCCCGCGCGGCCGGTCTGCGCGGCGGTGCTGCGAGTGGACCGCGTGGCCAGTCTGCTCGTCAGCGTGGCGAGGGGCCCGGGTGGTCGGGCTGCACGGTGGCGCGGCGAGGGGCCCGGGCGGTCAGGCTGCGCGACGGCGAGGTGAGTCCTCCGCCTAGCGGATCCGTGCGCCCGCGGGGGGAAACCGCAGTATCGGTCGTGTAGGGGCTCCTCTCTCGACCCGCAGGAGAAGGGGACGAAGGGGAGCATTTGGGTGCATAGCTAAAGTAGGTGCCAGAGTTGGGGGCCTGCTGGAGTGCGTTTTTTGGCTCTCGGGCATACTTCTTGAGTTAAGGCTCAAGTAGGAGGTCTGCTGGAGTTGCTCTTAGCATGCAGTTACCACCATGGTGTACATGGCCTTTCTCGGATAAGGCAGAGGTGCAGAAAATGGTCAAACAGGTGTAAGAGTGGGACAAAAGATGCGCAGTTTTGAGGTTTCTCTTTCACCTAGTAGTTTTTTCTGTTTCACCAATGCAATGAACTAAGTGAACATTACAAAATCGTGATGCAACAATCCCACCTCATCAGTATCACTGCATCTAAGTAAGCATAAATTCATGGTACATTCCAGAAACACATGATAAGTGATGCAGTGTTCATGACGAAATCCCAGCACACTATGCTCTCTTTGAAGAGCTTGTAGATGAAGGGAAAACGCATAATATCATCCTGTGATAGGCTTGATTGCAGGATCAGGTGCATAGAAAAGATAATTGAGGAGTCCCACTGACGATAAATGGGAAAAAATTATTCCTGATGCCTCATATGTCAAATTGTTCATTAATCTGATAGGTGTTTATGTTGAAACAACCTTGCTTGCATGGTCCCTGATTGTCCATATATGCGGTTCAAAAGGAACATCATGGAGAAAGCACAGGATGTCCATATACATGTGCCCCTCTGTGAACACAAAAGCACTAAGCTTGCACAGGATGATTTTTTTTTTCGGGATATCCAAAAGCACTAATCTGCATGGTGTGTGCATGGAGGCTGGTTAGCGCACTTGTTGGAGATATGAACCATATATACTGTCACATTTATAGGTACAGGCACATGGTGGTGGTTCTTGTTTTTGAATGGAATTTATGACGAGAAGAAAGAGGGAAGCATAACCGTGCACACAAACCTAGATTAATTAGGCCAAATAGGGAATGGAAGTCGAAATTTCTTACATATCGTTAGCCCAATAGTCCTTGGAATTGGACGGCTAGGCTCAACTATATGCGATTCTTCGTTTTTTATAAGCCTTATCAAAAGTTAAATATTTAGCAAATTAATCATTTCTTTTGCAAATGACAAATTAATCCTTGATATGCATGCTTATGTCAATGCTAGTCTTGAAAGAGAACTTTTCTGTTTGAGCTTACATGATATGTTTTGTAATTTAAATATGTAAATATGTGCAAGTTAATTTGTACTAACTAGTGATTTATCTCCGTTTGCATGCGCTGTACTCTTAGTTTAATTTGCATGCAAGCCTAATGCAACTATTAATTTTTTTCGGAATCCTAAAATTAAAGTTAAACTTCAGAACATCAAATCCTACCAATTATATATGATTTGATCGGATCGTACTAAACTGATGGTCTGATCTATCTAATATCTAGTTCACATGGGATTTCCTTACAGGATCAGTGGTTAGTTTTTTTTTTTTTTTTTTTGTTGAGAATAACTGTGTTCAGTATTTGTATATAGAATAGATATAGATAAAAAGAATCCTTCTTCAGTTCTATTGTCACCTTTGACATGTTCGTCAGTGCAGCATGCGAGTTCTCGAATTTAGAGCGTGCTACTCAGTTACATATACTTTTAGCAGGTAACAATAAAGCTCGACATTGATGTAGGATGCGAAAATCTCTCCTCAACCATAACCACGAGAATCTTTTGGACTTTGAACTTGACAAAAAAGAAGAAGATGACAGAACTTGAACTTCGAAAAGAGTTGCACCGAAATCTCAACAGATAATCTGCATATTTTGGATTAACAACAGCCATATGTTGTCGCAGGCTCTGAAAACTGATGGCACTGTCCATGAGCCAGCTAGCCTACACACTAAAGGTCAGAAAAGTTCCTTCATGATGACTCCCATGCCCACAAATTGTTCTCATCAATCTACGGTGCATGTTGAATCCCCTCAATCTTTTTGAAAGTAAACTGTGGGGGAGATCCCCACAGTGTAAAAACATTCATTTAAGCCCCTCAATCTTTACATAACTACTATTTATTTAAGCCACCAAGCAGACAATTTGACAACATCTCTCTTGATCGAGCCACCACTCAGGTAATTTTATGATAATCAACCTGCATCTCCCACAAATTATACACCCTCGAATACGAGCTTGTATCTATGGAGTTGGAGCAGGAGCAGTGAAGCAGTGGAGACCGGTGCTTGAATTAACGCACATGGAGAGAAAAGGTTTGTGCCCTGGCAGGTCAGTTCAAAATGTGGAGAAAATTCCGTTCATGATGACTCTCACGCCCAAATGCCCATCAATTTCGTAGAGCTTGTTGTATCCGACTACACGTGCTAAAACACAAGAGCATTTGCGAGAGTGTCTGAGTATATCCTAAAGCACTAGCTACTTTGGTGAATTGTCTGAGTACGTATGGTGTGTATTGACACTTTGGCAGGGTGAATGTGTTTGATAAGGTGTGCATATAGTGTTCATCACGGGTACAGAGTGGTGGTTCTATGTTTGAATGGCATTGACGATGGGATAAAGAAGGACCACAGAACCATGCACATCAAACTCAATTTTGAGGCAAAAGAATGACTAGTGCAGTTGAAATTTACACCTCCTATATATTTTCCTCTCCATTTCTATAACCACGTTTTTACAATTAATCAGTGTAATACATCATATAAAAATGCTTGTTTAAGATTTTACTGCACGCACAAGCCTGGCCCGTTTACTTATACTTTCCGCCGGAAACAAACAAAAATTCATCTGATTTATGCAATGTATCTTGCCTCATTTGTGGCCATGAAACTATTAGGATATTTTCCACTAAAACATGATCGAGATATGAGGACCGAGCATTACAGTACAGTACATGGCCTTCCATAAGTCAGGCATAACATGATTAAAGTAATTAAAGTGGCTTAGGAAAAATTGGTATTAGTTAGTACTCAACAGGTCAAGTTAGTTAATCTGGCAGACCTTTTTTTGTTAGGATAGAGTTATATTTTCCTTATCTTCTGTACTTATATATATATATATATATATATATATATATATATATATATATATATATATATATATATATATATATATATATATATATATATATATATATATATATATATGCTAATCAGGGGAAGAAGGGGAAGAAAGTTGGCAGATAAGGGATCAGAGCTCTGTTCACTGCGACAAATCTTTGAAAACCATGACGAAGGAGGATGGGTAGAGGAGACGAGTGATGCTTCTTAGAAGCAAACCCCGGTGTCTTGTCGGTGCAGATGTGGCTGATTTTGAGCTGAACGGGCAGAAATTTTTTTGTTCCTGGTGACTCTCATGCTCAATTGCTCATAAATCCATAATGCGTCAACTCCTCGTGTTGTTTCCACTGCTCAATAATGAACAAGAACGTTTGCAAGAAAAGCATCATATGTACATATGTGTCTTTGTGTCGCTCTTTGTATATGGCTTTTCGTTTCGTCATATCATGAGACACTGCATGTGTGTGTTGTGCGGTGCATATATATGGATCAACATGTTGCTCTTGATTAACAAGCCCTCCTAGAAAACGTGCTATAGCACGTATTTCATTAAGCAGAAGAGAATTACAACTAAGCAACCTTGGGAGAACCCCCAAGGCACAGAGATAAAAGGAACTACAACTAAAAAAACAGAACTACAAAGACCAACATGAGCATGTATATGGCTTTTCGTTTCGTCATATCATGGGACACTGCATGTGTGTGTTGTGTGGTGCATATATATGGATCAACATGTTGCTCTTGATTAACAAGCCCTCTTAAAAACGTGCTATAGCACGTATTTTATTAAGCAGAAGAGAATTACAACTAAGCAACCTTGGGAACCCCCCAAGGCGCGGAGATACAAGGAAGAACAACTAAAAAACAGAACTACAATGACCAACATGAGCAACCGAACTACCATCAACACCAACGACCAAAGACACGACCGACGAAGCCTAAAAATTGCAGGGTAAAAGGACACCACGGGTGCAAGCACATCACCGACAGACACATAACCAGCTAAAGTGGAAGAGGAGCAAGAATGGAACACAAGACGATGCCTCTCCAAGGAGGGAAAACGATGCCAACACCGCCACCATCATCCGTCTGCTCATGAAGGAGCAGACCAAAGCTTTCACTTGGTAAAACCAAATGGAAGGAGGCCGAACAACACCTCTAGCGAGGTAAGTGATGTTAAGGAAACGCCACCGTTGTTGGTCTGACGGACATCGGGCCACGCTTTCGCAGGCATCTGGAACCAACTTCACACAGTCGACCGCCAAAGTTGGAGGGAAGCCAATCAATGGAGAAAACAGCGAGGAATCCGTGAAGACAACAAAGTCAAGCTTCTGTAGGCCGGCAGGGCGACCAAGGGTGACCAAAATGACCAAGGGGGAAGGAGGGAGCCAAAGCTCCACTACCACCCTACATGACACCCTTCCTCTTCTCGCAACTCGACGACACGGGGATGACACAAAGCGCCATGGGGAAGACGAAGACCCGTCTGCCCAACCCTACCAGCGAAGAAGACAACTGGAGGGGGCATGACCCTAGAGGTGAAACCACTGGCCGAAGAGCGAGCATCTGAAGAGGCAGCAGAGCGGAACGAAGCTGGGCACCCTCAAACAGCCTCCAAGAAAGCCGAGCAGCGTGGCACAACGAAGACCCAGAGCAAACAACAGGGAAGGTACGACCTTGTGACCAAACACTAGTGGGGCGAGGGCTCCCGTAGCGCCACTCGTCGGGAAGCCACACCGCTGGCGAACTGAAACAACCACAGCTCCACCACCGATAGATGCGTTATGGACAGAACTGCACCGTGGAGGGTCGAAACCTCCGCAGTGGGGACCTCGTTGCCGACGGCAACGTACTGAATGAGGACATACTGGTAGTGGACCCCGGACGTTGGCGTTGACTTAGGCGGCCCTCGCGACAACACCGCTGGTGAGGGCGCGGACCGCATCCACTCCACCCACGTCGAGGATGAGGGTGATGCCGCTACCGCGTAGCGTGGTGAGGCCCACCGAGTCCGGGTGGTAGATGCGCATGGCCCTGATCCTCTGGGTTCACGACTCCACGGAGGCCACCAGACCCCTGCCGCGGGAGAATGACGTCACAGGCCCATGCCAGCCACCACTGAAGGAGTCGAGGACGCCGGCCCGCCGCTGCTGCGTCCCCGACACGCCGAGGCAGCAGGGGGCAGATCCAGCGGTTGAGGCAGCAGATCCGGCCGAGCCCATAACGGATTCGGTCACGAACGGCTGGCACCTACCTGTGACCAAGGCCGTCACTGCCATGGCTACAACAAGAGGAGAGCGCGGGGGTGGTGGGAAAGGAGAGGGACAGGAGGGTGGAG
Organism: Cenchrus fungigraminus; assembly: GCA_036936925.1. Classification (NCBI taxonomy): domain Eukaryota; kingdom Viridiplantae; phylum Streptophyta; class Magnoliopsida; order Poales; family Poaceae; genus Cenchrus; species Cenchrus fungigraminus. The sequence continues at coordinate 25,900,449 of CM072768.1, forward strand.
CCCCGCCGCCGCCTTCCTTGCGGCCGTGCGGGCATCCAGCAGCCACTCCGGTGGTGGCGAGGTAGAAGGGCGGTGCCGGAAGGGGTGGCGGCGCGGCGGGATTTGGTTTCCGCCCGTGCCACTCCAAGGGGGAGCAACGCGCGGGACATGGGAAAAGAAGGGCTGAGCAAGCGGAGGTGCGCGTGACTGTCGACATCTTGATTAACAAGAAAATAACATCATAGTACAGGGTGGTATAGTTCCAGCTTTGCCTTGGTGGATGTTGGCATCAATGCATGAGCTAGTAAAGGAGGATACACAACATCTCATTTTCCAGACAAAAATGAGTTGAACTTGTGGTACCACATATTTAAACTACATGTCCTTTTAATTATGCAACAATTTGGGGGCAATAACGATTAACGGCCTTCCCCACCGTGATACGCGACGTTTCTGAAATCAAGCAACACAATCAAACAAAGAGAAGGAGCATTAGCTAGGCAACTTCACATAATCGATCAGAATCGGTAGTACATGCTGATGGTTTAATGTCAAAGATTGGAAATTGAAGATGGCCATGTTATGCAGGTGTGTTAGGTGTTGTGTTTATTTGTAGTGCTTTCCTCCACAAGTTGTTGTGATGATGATTGAGAAATCACCTCTGCCTAAAGTCTGTTAGTTTTGAATTTTGAGTAATTGTTTGATTTTCTCTTAAAATGCACTTCCTTTTTTCCACTCCAAATAAAACTTCTGGCAAAGTTTGCTATCCTTTTAAAAATTAATTGTTAGTAGAACATGAAAATCCATATTTTTTGTCAAAAACATGTTGAAGTACTAAGGAGTTTAATAATCAGCCCCAATCTTGTGTTTTCATCAAAAACTCCCAGATTCTGTTGGTCAAAAATGCAAAATTACGATCAATTTTCTTGTGCAAAAGAATGCAAGAAATCTTTGGGAATGCTGAAAAACAGGGAACTGCTCTACTGGGGCTTTTTTTTTTGAGACAGATAGAGCACTTCTTCCTGCTTGGTGACCATTTAAATTCAGTGTCCCTGGGTTAAATATTGTTAATAAGGTCAGGTCGTTTTACATTCAACTCATAAAAAAATATAAACTGCCATTTATTCATGATCATGGATGACAGAGTCATATCTTATCAGAATTGTCGTGGATTAACATGTGGATGAACATGAATAAATGGCCATGACACGGATTGTTGAGGAGTAACATGTGGATCAACTCATCCCTGTCTGTGTTTGTTGAGGCGATTGGCCTTAATCTTGATCCTAGGTACAGATGCTAGCTTCCTTGCAGTAGGGACCATGACTGCCAAACGCCTAGAAAAGTTCACTCCTGATGACTCTCGTGCCTAATTGCTCATGAATTCAATGGATATGTGATTGCACAAAAAAAAATCAAGAACACTCACAAGAAAGCAGCTTATGTTCAAATATGTGTGCGCCACTATCACTCTTTCTGCTTTGTTTTGTGATATCCAAAGACACTGCTTGAACGTCTGAAAGTATATAGTCTCTGGGCAGAACATATTTCAGTTTTAAACAGTTTTAGTGATCTGAAAAAGGACAGGCATGGCTATTTCAATTTAGTCCAAAAAGTTAAATGAAATGATATTTTCATAGGGACATTATCCCTATTCAGTTTTCTCTGCTTCAATGTATTGTCAGAAATACATGAAACAGATCATTTGAGCTTGAGTGGCCTAAAATGTTAATAGTGAAATATTTCCAATTGGGTATTTTTCAAGTTGAATGATGGAATTCCTGAGCAAGAATGCGACAAACTGGAAGATGAAGGCGATCCCAGCTGAGATGGGTACCTGGATTTCCCAAGAGAACAAACCTGGAGAGTGCGCACAAGAACCTGAAGTGATTCGTGAAAAGGTTGTAGTAGCTGATGTGTTCTGAGCTTTGTTAGAATGTGGTTCTGCTAGTATGAGCACATGATTTCTGTGATCATAGTGGGCGTTAGCCAGTGTGGCTATGAGTTGTAATGCCGTGGTGGCAACTTGATGTGTTCTAAACCGTTCTTCGGTGTTTCTTTAATAGTTAGACGGGGGTAAAAGCCCTAGAACTGTAAAACAAAAATTCGAGTTGAATCCTTGCACAGTGCCACATTGCATAACAAGAACAAGAACATTTGGCAGAGATCACAATATTGTGGTCATCTCTTAGATCTAGTGCGTGAGTTCATATATGTTAATTTTGTAATGACTGCTCCAGAGTGTTGGTTTTAATTTTCAATGACATTGCCCTTTGCCATGCATAAAGTCAGTTTCGACCAAAATATGGATTGAATTTTCAAAAATTGTTTGATTACGCATGCAGCATCATACAGTAACAGCATGTGTGCATTCCATGCCTTTTGAAATTTGGATCGATGGTGACTACGCAAATTTACCCATGCTGTCACTAGCTCTGAAATAAACAGAATCAATGACATCTGCACACATTTCACTAAGATGAAGCACAATGGTTAGACGAGCTAAAGTTGAGGACAGAGTGACAGACTAACTACCTAGCACACAACAAGCAGAGTGCATGACGACACCATCCTGTCTGGTACATGCATCCTACAAATGTGATGGCGTATAGTTCCTACAATGAAGCTGTTGGCGGAGGAAGCAGGAGGAGACACGGATGTTATGCGCTATGAGCCTAGCCAATGTGATTCTTCGGAGAAATGTTCCTTCATGATGGCTCTCATGCCTGATTGCTCTCCTCAATCACTAGTGCGTGTGCGAACTCTTGCACGGTGTCTGATCCCATAACGAAAAAGAATAGCGTGCATACCAATACATGTTACTTTGTTATATAGGATGTGTGGTGATATATAGCAGCAGGGCTTGATCAACATATGTGTAGCTGTGCATTTACAGAGTGGTGGTTCAAAGTTTGAACTTATTCATTGATGACATTTGCTGACAAGCTCAATTTACGACCAAAAATTGAAATTAAACTTACGAATCATAAAGTTTTGCTCTTTTATCTGATTTTCTCTAAAAACTGGGCCATCACTTATTTTTTCTCACCTAATAAAACTTGCGGTAAGGATTTCACCATCCTTTCAAAACCAATCATTAGTAGATCATGAAAATGTTTTTGATGAAGTACTAAGGGGTTCGACAATCAGTATCCCAGATTCCATTGATTATTGAGCAATCTTAATTTCGATCTACTGCTATATGTTTTCTTGTGCAAAAGAATGCAATAAATCTTGTGAATGCTGCAAAACAGGGGACTGGTTTGCTGGGGCATGGTTTCTTGAACCAGGTAGAGCACTTCATCCTGCTTGGTGACCAAGTCAGCGTCCAATTGTTAATAAGGTTTTTAATTATGGGCTGAAAGAAATAGTACACATCAGGCCGGTTTACATTTAACTAGTAGTTAAATCTAAACTGCCATTTTTTCATGGATGAAAATTATCAATTGTGCCCTGGTTCTGTTAACAAAAATGTATATGACAGGGATCAGACAGAGTGACTGTAATCCATTGCAATCAGACTGAAATGTAGGAAACTTACACTAGCTCTTTCCCGACTTCTTTTCTTTTTTTTTTATTTTGATAGGAACCGAGCATTTGCATGTACAAGAATCTCATCTGATCAGTAGCCATGCTGGTTCTATCTGCTAGGCAACTTACTCATGATCTACTGTGTGCGTGATTTATATCAATTGACTAGCCATAGAGTGCACCGAGAAGATTTACCTATGGGGCCCAGCTGAATTGTGGTGAGAAGAGAAAAGTTTGTTCATGATGACTCTCATGCCTAATAATTCCTCATCGGCTGGTAACTCAATATGTGTGTTGTCCATATGTTAATTTTTTTGTAATGGATCGAGTATGCTTGACCAACATATATTGCTCAGCATATGACGATGAGATGCATATATGTGCCGTCACTGCTAGAGAGGACAGAGTGTTGGCCTTCTAATTTTCAGGGGCATTTATGATGGCATTCGAAAGGACATTGCTGTGCGAAAACTCAGTTTCGGCCAAAAATGGACTGAAAGTTCATATTTTGATTAGTAATTAGGCATGCAGTCATACAGTAATAACAACATGTAGGTCTGCTCATGAGCACAATTACCTAGACTGAAAACTAGGTAACTATGCCAGTGGAGTTTTATGATGATGAAACTCTCACATTCTCTCTCTTCACCACGTCAGCGTATTTAATGCAATGAAACTCTCCATGAAACTCCACTGAGACTTAGCTACTGACAGTGATAGAATTTACGCAACAATTTGGGACGATAACTCACGGCCTTTCCCACCATACCAAAGTGTTTTTTTTGGCGGGTAACACCATGTCAAAGTGTTATGCAACCATGGTATCGTGATGTTTCTGAAATCGAGCAACACAATCAAACAAAGAGAAGAAGAATTAGCTAGGGAACTTCACATAATCGATCATGATCGTTATAGGAAAAGTCAGCTGATCTGCTTCAGATAATCAGTAGTACATGCTGCTGGTTTAATGTGATAATGTCAGATTGGAAATTAAAGATAACCAGGTGTGCAGGTGTGTCAGTTGTTGTGCTTATTTGTTAGTATGCTTTCCTCAACTAGTTGTTGTGATGATGATTGATGAGTCGCCTCTGCCCCAAGTCTGGTGGTTTTGACTTTTGAGTAATTGCTTGATTTTTTATCCGATTTTCCCTTAAAACGGGGCCAACACTTCTTTTCGAGGTTTTTTACGGTGCACAATACTACCCAGTGGTAGTATAGTAATATAACTGGTTTTTGCTACGGGTAAAATAATAATTTGCTCGAAATATAAAATGATAATATGCTTGAAATATATTAACCAGCGTGAGATAAGGTTACATAAAAATTTTCATATGTTTGATTTCATATATTACAACAATACTATTTTTCATAATTCCAATCATACCCCTATACTACCCATACTATCTATGAACACTACTCATACTACCACTAAAATACCGATAGTATATAATTAATTTCAATCGTGGGATCCTTTAAAATAGGTCTTTTTTTATTACATCCTCTTTTTCACTCCTAATAAACTTCCGGTAAAGTTTTTGCTATCCTTTCAAAAATCCATATTTTTTTGACAAAAACATAGTTGAAATACTAAGGGGTTCAATAATCAGGCCCAATTATTACTGTGCAAAAGAATGCAATCAATCTTGTGAATGCTGAAAAACAGGGGACTGCTCTGCTGGGGCTTTTTTTTAGACAGATAGAGCACTTCTTCCTGCTTGGTCACCATGTAAATTGAGTGTTCCAGGGTTAAATATTGTTAATAAGGTTTGTTATAGGCCGAAAGAAGTAATACAGGTCAGGTCGTTTTATATTCAACTCGTAAATAAATATAAACTGCCATTTATTCATGATCATGGATGCAAGAGTCATATCTTATCAGGATTGTCGTGGATTAACATCTGGATGAACATGAATAAATGGCCATGACACTGATTGTTGAGGAGTAGGGAGCATGACTGCCAAACGCCTAGAAAAGTTCACTCCTGATGACTCTCGTGCCTAATTGCTCATGAATTCAATGGATCTGTGCTGATTCTCTCATGATCTCTGATTGCACAAAAAAAATCAAGAACGCTCACAAGAAAGCAGCTTATGTTCAAATATGTGTGCGCCTCTCTCTCTCTCCCTCTCTCTCTCTCTCCGCTTTGTTTTGTGATATCCAAAGACACTGCTTGAAGGTCTGAAATTATATATTCTCTGGGCAGAACATATTTTCTTTCGAAGGGAATCAGCAGGGGAGACCCCTACCCCTATTTTTTATATATATGAAACAATACTTACAAGTTACAAGGCCACATGCCCAAGGGAAAAAAGAATGGGCAGAACATATTGCTCTTGACAAGCCGTACTATCCCTGGTGCAGAATGGTAGTTTTAGTTTTAAACAGTTTTAGTGATCTAAAAAAGGACATGCTGCATGGCTTTTTCAATTTAGTCCAAAAAGTTAAATGAAATGATTATTTTCATAGGGACAGTATCCCTTTTCAGTTTTCTCTGCTTCGGTGTATTGTCAGAAATACATGAAACAGATCGTCTGAGCTTGTCACACCTGGTTTTAGAAAAACAAATCAAGTGCATACCTATATGTATGCCAGGATCAAGTTTCATATATATAGTAGACATAAGTGAATAACAGTAACAGTATCACGTAAAGAACATAAACAAAACTTACTATTCTATCAGAGTTATACAGCTCAATCCTGGAAACTGAGGCGCTAACTACACAAGCAATCGACTGGGGGCTGCGTACGTCTAGCATCATCATCTTCAACAGCTTCACACATTTTTGCTTCTGAGCAGCAGTAAGCAAGGATGAGTACACTTATGGTTGGTACTCAGCAAGGCCACAAGAAATAACCGGAAAGCGATTTAAGTCCATCTTTAAGTTTAATTAATCATGTGAGGGTCCAGGCCGCTCTTGACCGTGAGCACGGCTAATCGATTAGTTTTACACTCTGCAGAGGTTGTACACTTTCACCACAAGTCGCGTAAAACTCCCGAAGAACTTTAGACCCAACCATGCGATGCTTGCAAGGCACCATACCACACTACCGAGGTGTGATTGCATAGGGACGCTACAAGGCCTTTACAAAGATTCCCTAATGTAGGCTGCTCGCTAGGTTACATGACAGTGCAATACATAAACCTCTCTCGAGACTGCGAAGCTACCATAGAGCAGATCAGTCTGAGAGCCGGGCTATACACCAACTACCGGCACCCCCTAACCCCTTTCAGGTAAAGCATACCAAACACTAAGGTTTCTAATTAATTGGCCAAGACAGAGCCATATGTCTTGTGGTTGCACTGTTTTCCTGAGTGGTCGCTCCATGTTCCGATTAATGCATAGTAATCTTGTAAATAAAGCATAGGTAGAAGGATGGTTAGGGACACTTGCCTTTCTCCAATGAAAAGCTACTCTTACTGCTCTCTCTTCATCTCTTGCTTCCATGGAACTCTTCATCTTCAAAGCAACGAACAACGATCCTTCTTCTACTCGAAGCAATCATCGGGCACAACATACAAAGCAACAAGTACAACTAAGAACAATGCACCAATCAAAAGAAAAGCTTTAAAAGAGCACACTAAAGGATAGGTTGATTCTATGGTTGCGCGTGAACGAAAGAAACGCTGAAAACGAAACTAAGATCGAAGCTATCGAAAGATTATTATCAAACAACAAGAGACTACGTGCTTAATATGTTTTAATTAGAAAATCATGTGGCAAGAATATTTCAAAGCAAGTTATATTTAATTATAGGAAACACGATAAACGTACCTAATCATATTTTATTAGCAGATATTTAAGTACAAGTTATATCCAATTAACAATTAACTTTTAGAAACACAAAGCATGTTTTATTTAGAAAAACTAACTATAAATAGGAATTAACCAAATTAAATTATAGCTTATGAAAACCGGGATATAATCTAATCACTTTTATTTAGAAAACCAATTAAATAAGAATTAGTCAAGATTAACATGCAACTTTAATATTAAAACAAGTAACAGGTGATGAAACGAACCAGATTTCCAAAACTGGAAACCTGATCCTCTGCACCTCTGTGATAGTCCCAGGAAGTGGCTATCACGTGCAAACCCTGTCTCAAGTGGTACAAATCCATACAACACATGAATAAAGGGGATATTACATAATTTCATTAATACATCAGAGTACAACATTTCGGCATAAGCCGGGTACAAGTCCAACTGGACTAAACAAGAAAGGTAAAACATCTACGCAGCGGATCTATCGAAGCGAAGTGTCTCCAGCTCCACAGGCAAACTTGAGTGTAGGACCAGCTCTAGTCTTCCCATCCTTTGTCGTCGAGGTCGTAGTCAGTCGCTGAGTCTGAAAGTCCACCATCTACCCAATAAGCGGGTAGGTCATGTCAGCTTCCCAACAAAGAGCAAAAGCGGTGGATGAATTCTAGTATGCATGGATAAGCCTATATATGGCTGTAGAAGGTTTATGCATGCAGCGGTAGCAACATCAAGGTAAGCGGTTATGCAAAGAGGTCACCATCTCCGAGGAGATCCACACCTCCGAGGCCAACGCCTCCGGAGTCAACACCCCAACCGAGAAAAGAACACCAACACACTGGATCTCAACCGAGACACAGCATCCCACTCTCATCTGCGATGTAAGGTCACCAACTCCTACCTCACATCTCAACGGCACGAAGCCGGGCTCACACACTCGGGGGAGAGAAGCAGCACAAGAAAAGTCTAGCCAGAGTAACAGACCCAGGGGCTGTCCATACCAGTGGACACGGACTATAGCTATAGGTTTAACACTCTGCAGAGGTTGTACAACTGGACCCGCCGGATAGGGCAGAAACGGTGGCCACCGTTCCACATCCCTACCTAACGACCGGAGACCTAGCAGAGGGTGGCACTCTCCTGCCTCTCCGAGCCTGACTCGTCCTGAACTGGGGCGCGAAACTTGCCAGCAGGGCCTCGGAGCTATGAAACCATCCCCGGAGGAGCCGGGGCGACGTCTACTCGGGGGGTATAACCCGTCCCCCTCACACGACCACACCGGTCCGCCTACAGGCTGGATGCCATCCACCAACTAGTTCTCGGACCGAACCCCGCCCATAACAAGGCGAGCGGTTTGTACGAAAATAACCCAAAGATCATGGTTAAACTGTCGATCGGTCCTTAATTGCAGGAGCAAGCACTCACCAACACCATCCGTCCGACACGCCGCTAGAGCGGGAGGCCAGGTCGCATCTCCCCTAGACAGGCGTTCACAAGTAACCAAAGTGGCTCGCTCCCGCGGTAACACGTCAAGGATACACACTCACCCAAAACACACGCTAGAACACCGAGATATCCCAATCTCAGTCCAAACCAGAGATCCATCCATACCACGAAACAGGTAAAATGTATGGATAGTAAATATCGGGGACTAGCTAGGGGTCTGTAGCTAGTCCCAAGGGTAGGAAGTTCAAGGAACAGGGTATATCAAATCCAAGGCATGGCTAAAAGATTGTCTATACATTTCAATCATCCAAAGCATCATAAATAAAGCACTAGCAACTAAATAGCATGCATAGGATCTACGTGGTCGGGAGTGACATGACACCTGCGCGGTAGTCGTCGTAGAGTAGTAGAGGTTGGGCCCTTCCTTCGGATCAAAGGCCTTCCCAATCGTCACAGCTCGGGTCGTCGTCGCAGCTCGGGTCTTCAAACATGATCACAAGCCTACACGAGATGCGACACGAAAATAAATAACGACAATCATCTAAGCATTAACTCCAAATAACATCAATTAGAAGAACCAAATAAATCCGAACTAGCTACAAGCAGCACTAGTTTAATTTTAAGAAAATCAAAGTAATTAGTTTTATATTAAAATAGTTTTAAGCTACTAGCTTTATATACTAGAAAACAAGTCAGAGAGAAGGATTAGTTCAAGGTTGGGTTTACCGATCAAGGCTAGAGGTTTGGTGATTGCGCCTGCAAGGTATTAGCGCATCCGATAGGTGCAACGAAGCAGATGATCAGAGGATGAGGAGAGATGAGAAAGGAGAAATGAGCTAGGCACGGCATTATCAGAACAAGGTGTGCGGTAGCAGAGCAGAGAGGAGGAAAGGGGTTGACTTACGGTCGGCCAAAAAGGGTGATGATACGGTAAGGTGTGCTCGAGAGCACGATGGAACAAGCGTTAGCGAGGCGACGATAACCCTGGTGTAGTAGCCAGGTTGCAACGCGGGGTTGTCGTGCTTTGAAGCAGAGGCCTATGCTCAAGGCACGACCGTCCATCACGCGCGGCCTTCCGGGTTACTAACGCTGGGTACGTCGCGTGCTACACGGCTCTATGCAAGGCAGAGAGAGAGAGCGGGTATGCAGGTTGCGGCACAAGGCGGTGGAAGTAAGGAAAACCATGAGAACACGACTCGGGGACGTAATTCGTGTCCGCAACACGTCAGTGGCTAGTTGCGGGGCTCCGGCGTCCCAGACCCACAATAGCGCAGTGGCGGTAGCGACCACGAATCCTACTCCAAGTACATGGGGCAAAACGGGGTTTGGTTCAAGGGCAAGAGAGGATAAGGATAGGGTAGCAGCGAGCGTCCCGGAATTATGAAACCAACGCAAGTGGTTTCATAATTTTCAGAGCTCCGGATAATTAGTTATGAAATTTTGAAGGAAAAGGGATTTATAAAACATTTATTAAAACCTTTTATAAATCAGAAAATAATTTTATTAAAATATTGCTGACGTCAGCATGACGTCAGCGGTCAGCAGGTTTAGTGGGCCGAAGTTGGGCCCAAAGTGTTGGTGGAATTCAACAAGTCCGGCAGGCCTCCCTTAACTCTTATCAGCTCGGCCTGGTTAGGCTTGGGTTCAGCGGGCTTTCGTGGGCTGAATCCCATATAAGAGCTTCATGAGAAAGTCCAGGGGATCACCCTGAACTCCTCTGGGATTCATCCGTTTCCCTGGATCTGGGATCCTTTGTGGCCCTGTGTGGCTGTGTTCTTGTGACCCGTCGTGTGGCACCACACGGCCCTAAGAGAAAAGGGAACGCGCGCATAGTGTTCGGCCGATTGCCAGAAAGGAAGCGGCGGCGCGGCAAGGGTTGACTGGCGGCGAGGTTTGGCTACGGCGGCGGTGGCGCGCATTCATCTGCAAGGACAGCTCCACGGCACGAAGGCCGGCGACACGAGTCGGCGGAACAGGGCAAGGTGGCGCGACGGCCAAGCAGAGCACCAGGGCAGCGACGGCGCGGCACGTGACGAGGCTGAGCGGCGTGCTTGCGGCGAGGCAGTGCGTCGAGCAAGGCAGTGCGCGGCGAGCGGTGGCGCAACGGAGGCGCAAGGCGACGCAACAGGATAGCAGGGCTCGAGGGCCAGCACGCGTAGCGAAGATGCGCGTCCCGGCGGCAACGACGGTGCGGCACGGTGCTCCAGAGCAGAGCGGCAGAGCAGCGAGATGCGCGGAGGTGGAGCGGCGAGGCGCGGCAGAGCGAAGGCGTGCGCGGCGTGGCGAAGGCGCGGCGGCAAGGTACGGCGGCGGCGAGCAAGAGGGCGGCGGCGGCTCCTGCAGATGGCCGCGACACGACGGTCGGGCGGAGACAAAGCAAAAAGGGAAGAACGAGCGGCTGCGCTCGTCTCGCACAATACATCGAACACTTGGTGGGCGTTCCAAGAAGTAGCTGCAGAGCAGCGGCCATGGTCACTAAAGCTTGGCTCCGGGAGCAAGCAGCACGGCACGATGGCCGGCTCATCACAGGCATGCGAGCAGGGATTGGTAGGAGGGGAGAATCGATCGGGTGCCTCACCAGGGGCTTGTGGAAGATCACGGCGACGCAGGGAGAACTCGACGCCGTGGCGAGTCGGCGTGAGCAGGTCGGGCATGTCGAGGTTCAGGGCGTTGGCGTCGATCTCCGGCTCGGCTTCCTCGTGCTTGCGGCTGTCGATGTCGTCATCGCACCCGGCGGCAGCTTGGTGGCGTGGGCGTCCTGCTGCACGCGGTGTTCCTCTGTCTTGCGGTTGTCGACGTCGTTGTATGCTGCTGCAGCTCTGGTCCGGCGTGGCGCATAGAGGAGCTTGGCGGCAGCAGCTGCTCCAGTTTGGGGCTCTGATCGTTTGAGGATTCGGTGGAGAGAGGAAGAAGGGATCAAGCGGCTGCTGGGTGCGTGGCTGAGAGATTTGAGGGACACGAGATGCGGCTTGCTGATTTGATTCGGTGGGAGGAAAGGCTTGAACTGCTGCTGCCTGTGCTTGCTCGCAGGAACAAAGAAGGGGGATCAGCAGCAGAGAAAAGAGAGGGGAGAGCACTAGAATTAGCAGCTCTGCTTGTTGCTTTGGTGGAGATGAACAAAGAGAGGAGAAAGAGTGCCAGCGCTAGCTTCGTGAAGAAGAAAGAAAGGAGAAAGGGGAGAGGCCAGCGGCGGCAGCCTGGGAAAAGAAACAGGAGAGAAGTGGAGAGGGGAGAGAGAGGGTGAGGTATTTAAGGAAAGAGGTTAGGGTTAGGATTAGATGGGTTCTAGATGGGCCTAAGGTTTTGGACCAAAACATATTATCCCGCGAAATAAATTGGTAATAATTTATTTTGTAGAATTAGAACAAATGAATTTAGACTAATTTTTTCGGGAACGAATTAAGCAGCGAACTATTAATTCGAGAAGCCGGAAAACCTTGTCACAATTCAAAAGAACTCTAGGGAATTAACTCCACATGAATTACAGTCTATTCTCCGAAATCGAATTAATTGCAAAGGATTAATCCGAAGAGTCGGAAAATAATTCTATAATTCTTTAAGAATTCCCAGAGCACTTGGGAAGAATCAGAAAAGGTTGTGGGCTTAGAGATTAGCAGATCGAGATAAGGAAGATGTTAGCAGATCAAGCCGAGCTAATTGGCTAGTGTTAGCTCGGGTGCAAAGTTAGAGTTAGTCAAACAAGGTTTACCTTTCAAATAAAATAATTTTATATTTAGTTTGAATTTGGATATAGTTCAAATTCAAACTCCACACAACTTCAAGATCCAAATAAGAACCATTTTAAAAATCTAACTCACATCTAAACCATAATTTGAAAATAATTTTTATATAGTTTTATTTTATAGAGAGTTTGAGATGAGAGGCTAGCAAATTGGGATCAAATTTGGTAGCACACAAGTTCAAACAAAAAGTTTTAAATTTTAGCAAAAATTCACACATGGCAAAACATTCAAAATTCTGGGATGTTACATTCCTCCCCCCTCACAAGAATCTCGTCCCCGAGATTAAGCTCGTACCGGGTGTGGTGAGGGTCTTCTCTTCGGTGGGACTTCAAGATGTTGATGTACATTGTCGTTGTAGAGCTTTGTCGTCAAGGCTTCTTATCTTCCACATCTTTTATTCCCATGATCTATACTCTTGTTCCCTCTCGCGAAAAATTCCTAGTATAGGCTAGATATCTCTTTTCCTTAATCCATATCAACTAGCTGTGCTTCATAAGCTGGGTAAGCTTAGAGCAGTTTGAAGCTTGATAGTCCCATATTATTCCAATTCTCGAGCTCGAGGTTACATCATTCTTACCAATTAATCTTATTCCAACATTATTCCGTATGAACTTGGCCATACTCTCATGGCGTCCATTAAGTACTTTTATCCCAATTAGGCACGAGTCTCCCACTTCTTTCCATATGAGGGAGTCGTATACTTTATGCCTAGCAGAGGTCTGTAATTCCGGTAATATCTCTGAGCCTAACATGTAGTAGGTAGGTAGCTGGTTTGCATATGGCAAGCTCTTATCCAATTGGTTGCCATATACCGAAGCTTGTATTCTTAGCATACCCATAAGTGTATTATTATTTTCTTCCCAAATTTGACGGCTTATTCCAAAAGGGGTATGCTAAGCAGAAGTTGAGTCTCATAAATATCTTTTCTTCATCCATGTTTTCATGTATTCTCTAGGTGTCCCTAGTTTATCCAAGAAATCCTCTTGAAGCCATACCCATCTGGGATATGTTGAAGATATAAAATATTATCTCTTGATCCATAATTAGATTTACCAGTTTTTCCAAAACAATAGTGCAGTCGCACCTCTTATGGCGTGCACTCTCAGTAACTAGCGGCTCTTGGTGATCATAACTTCCTTTTGCTTACTCGGCCATCTCGTGACTTAGGAGATATCTCAGCTTCTTGTATAAGCACATCCAAATAGTTCACCCTAGTGTAATACTTGTATTCCATAATAGGGTCTTGTGCGTTTAATCAAAGTTCCTTAAATTCCAAGGCGATTTCTCAACGTCTAGAACTTCTCTGAGTGTCCAGTAATCTTTACGAATCTTCAGGTGCCGTTCTTATAGTAATCCATTGGTTGGTTTAGCTCGTCTCCGACGATTCTTGCCAGAGGGCTAGCAACATCCGATGTATCCAATTAGCTCATGGTCGTACGCACTATGATTGGTTACTTCCCATTCCTGGTAGTCCATGTTATGAGGGGTCATCTGCAGCACCCTCGACTGTGTGAGTGACTCTTCTCATCCGAAATCTCACACTAGTCAATCTGTTTCCAATTTCTTGGGATGGATCTTCACGTGGAAGTCACATCTACCTTACTCTTGTATGCTTAGCAAACTCTTCTGACTTATTTTCCAATAGGTAGGTCCCAACTGCGAGGTTGAACAGGTAATCTATGCCCAGTAGTTTACATATAGTACCTTGCTGTTCAGTTTTGTTTACAGAAATTATACATGGCTGCATTCAATTATTTTTCCATTAGGTCCAAAACAAATACTAGGAATTATGATCCAATCAGTTTAGATGAAATTCGAAAGGGAAATGAAGATTGGACTGTAGAAGATAATCCACCTCGTCTTAATTCAGAAGAGGTGAATGAATTCCGTGGTGAATTTGCTGAATTGAATATACAATGTAGTGAAGGTAATGTGAAAGTTTTTTTTGAAATCGAGAGCATCAGCATACATGTCTACCATGCTAGAATCTAACTTAATAATGGTTTTCAGATTTAGTGCTCAATTTGGATGAGGCTGAGGCTGATGCCATGGAAGAAGGTGAATCTGGGGCTGCTGACCATGAAAACATGTTTGTGGATCTTGATATGGCATTTGATGGAGATCGAGCATATCCTGACGCTGCAGCAGAAGCTGAAGATTGGGCGCCATTTTACTAGTTATTAACTATTATGTCGTCCAATTGTACTCTTGGTTGTGATTTGTGAAGTACTGAAGTGTGAAACTGTGAACCTGTTTGCTTGTTTGGAACCGGAAGTCTGGAACTATGGTTGTGAACTTATATGCTTGCTATTTGAACTTATGGTTCGATGTTGAACACTTACTTGGAATTTCAGTATTTAAGTATTTAACTGTTATATATTTGTATTATGGTATATATGACCGGTTCAATTGTATATGTGACCGGTTCGCTTCAACGGTTCAATGTTATTGAACCGGCGGTTCAACCGGTTCACAACGGTTGAACCATTGAACCATTGAACCGAGAGCCCCACCGGTTCGATTACCAGTCCGGTCCTAATAACTATGCATGTGAGCAAGGATTTTATGGACGCATAAAGGATTATTTTATAGATCAAAGATAACCAAAGACAAAAGATTAATGGGTTTTAATATGCTGGAAAGGAAATGCTTTTAGCAAGCGTTCCAAATATTTCTCTATAAGAAAAGCTTCTACTTAGTGCGTAGGCATGACATCACCATGGCATTTAACAATAAAAGAGAATGGCAAGAGAGAACTGATGGTGACCTTGATTGTATACGTGCATGTATGCATGACGTTGTTGACTTGCACTGGTTGATTAGAGAAGGACGGAACAGAGTGCATGCGGAGGCTCTCATCAGCGGCGTCTCGGCAAACGCAAGACGGATGGCGAGCATGATCATGAGGGCAGCTGCAGGCAAACGGTCCTTGGAGAGTCGAGAGACATGGCTGAGCAGGGATTTATTATGTTCGCTGAAACAAAATATAATTCTCAGGATCGAAGATGGTCGAGAAAGGATTTATGAAGCTCGAATACACTGGAGAGGAAACACATAAATATGATCTCACCATGCTGTCATCCTTGCACGGGTAAATAGTTTCTTCTCTTCTGTATGTATGTACGTTGCTTTGCTTGGAACTGATGGCCGGCGAAGCTTCAATACGGCACGGCCACATGCAGCACGAGATGCAGGTAGCATGGATTAGAGACAAAAGTTGGACATGCATGCATAAAAGCTAGCAAACATGTTGCTGTTGGTACATACGTGCATGAAGGCTTGTACTGATTAGTTGAGAGAGGTATTGAAGAAGGTGCATGCAGGGGTTCTTACCAGCGGCGTGGACGGTGAGCTCGGCAAGACGGCGACGGTGATGGTCCTGCGTGCTCGCCACAGACAGCAAAGGACGGAAATTTGTGGCCGGCCGGAATGGCGGCACAGCCAGCGATCTTCTCGCTCTTGCGCTGGACGGAGGCGACGAAATCGACCCACACGGCGATGCAGAGGTGCCGGCCGCCGGGTTCTTCCTGGTGCTTGCTGCCCACGCCGGCGGTCTACGCACGAAGCACGTGCCACATGCACATGGACATGGACGTACGTGGTAATACACATGCATCCCGGAGGAAGAAGAGATCATGCATGAGGAATTCGGATGAGCAGCAAAACAAAACGTAGGCTGAATTAGGAACAAGATAAGATGGATTATATATGTATCTTCACCTACGTCAAAAGCTGAAGGACAGAACCAACGATGGCGGCGGAGATCGAACTCGACAAGAGGATGACGGTGGTTTGATCTTTCATGTGGGCATTCTCCTCCGGTAGCAGATCGAGGGAGGCAGACTACCTCGTCTATGAAGGTCTTGGAGACGACATCACGACATACTCGCCTGCGGTGATGGCGGCGACGATGATAGATTGAACTCGGCGATCACATCTATGTTTCGCTTGCAGCAGCTCCGTCGCAGAGGCGGCGACCATGGAACGTGCTTCGGTGAAGTTCTCCCCTGGTGGCCGGCATACAAGGATGGCGGACGGCTGGTTGCAGAGGTGGATATATCCATGGTGACGTCGAACTTCCTGGCACGGTGATGCTTCTGGTGGTGGCGAAGCTCTCACGACCAACTCGTACGCGGCGGACGGACGTAAACGGCAGCAGTGCAGGACTAGGTCTTGGACGACGTCGACGGCGGCGGCTCACAAAGGACCTAGGGCACACGGTGAAACAAAGATAGATGGAAAAGATAGACCCAGAAGATGGCTTGTTGTTTATAGGCCTCACGTGCGGCTCGATCGATTCCTCGGCGTGCCCCGGAACTTTGTTCTAGGTGGAAACAAACTCAAGTCAAGTTTCAACTCGCATTTGTGTGCAGCTTAGGAGAAACGAGACGTGACCAGGGGAGCAGCTTCTTACGGAGGCAAGGATGAAACATGAAACAGAACATGATCCATGTATCTTCCGTTAAGATGCTGGGCAACCACCCTAGCTTGACAGGATAAAGAGAACTAATTAAAAAGAATGGCAAAGGAAAACGAAAGATAATCCAAGTACATTTGGATTACGATAGATATTGTGTAGGATGTTGTAGAGCCAAAAGAAATACTTGGAGCTCGAGGAAAGAAATTTAGAGCTTTCTAGTAGATAAATTTAGCTATGAGAAAAAAAATGAGAATATATTCCAGTGGTAAAATATGGAAAATTCTCAGAAGAACCTAATTGCGATCAAAAACGTATTTTTAAAACATTTGCACTCAAGAAACACTAGGATGCATTGGCATGAATGCAACACTCACATCAAACTAATTTATTTAATTCATAAAATCAAACAATGACTTTTCCTATACTAGATTTCCTGTAAACAAAATAAATGTTGGGAAAATTTTTAAATTATGAGAAAATTATTGTTTAATTATTCTTTCTATTCACATCCTGAAATTGGGAAATTTCAGGGTGTGACAGAGCTTGAGTGGTCCAAAATGTCAGTAGTGAAATATTTCCAATCGGGTATTTTCAAGTTGAATCCTTGCACAGTGCCACATTGCTTACCAAGAACAAGAACGTTTGGCAGAAATCACAGTACTGTGGTCATCTCCCAGATCTAATGTGTGAGTTCACATATTTTATTTTGTAATGACTGCTACAGAGTGTTGGTTCTAATCATTGCCATTTGCCATGCACAAACTCAGTTCCGTCCAAAAATGGACTGAAGTTTCAAAATTTGCTTGATTGTGTCCGGTACAAACATCCTACAAATGTGATGGCGTATAGTTCCTATGATTAAGCTGATGACGGCCGAAGCAGGAGGAGACAAAGATGTCATGCGCTATGAGCCTAGACAACGTGACCTTCCCGAGAAATGTTCCTTCATGATGGCTCTCATGCCCGATTGCCATAACGAAAGAACGCAGAGCACAGAATTTTTTTTTTGAGAAAATCAGAAAAAGGACAGTGTGCATACCAATACATGTTACTTTGTTATATGATGTGTGGTGATATAATGCAGCAAGGCTTGATCGACATATGTGTAGCTGTGCATTTACAGAGTGGTGGTTCAAAGTTTGAACTTATTCATTGATAACATTTGCTGACAACCTCAATTTACGCTCAAAAAATTGAATTAAGCCTACAAATCATAAAGTTTTCCCTCAGTTTCAATCATCACTTAATTAGTCTCATAATCAATATTACTCCCTCGATTCCAAATGTAGGTTGTTTGATTTTTTTATCTTAAGTTTGACCCCTGGTCCTATTCAAAAGATTGTACAAAATATCATAATTTTGTTGTGGCTTGCTTTATTAATTAATGTTTTTCAAAAATGATTTAAATTTGACTATGTTTACACAAAATTTTTGAATAAGACGAGCAGTCAAATTGGGGTAAAAAAAGTCAAACAAACTATAATTGGAATGGAAGGAGTACAATTTATACTTAATTAGCAAAAAAAGATGCTAATTCAGGCTTTTCCTACCTTAATGGACCACGTTCATTTTTTTTCTTTAAGAAAAAAACAAGCGAGCAAAGCAATGGAAGGATTTGTTGTGATGATGATTGATTACTCAGCTCTGGCCTAAGTCTGTGGTTTTGAGTAGTTTAGCGGTGTCAGTTCTTGGCGTAGATGCAGATTATACTGGCTGGCTTTCTACTAATTAACCGTGTAGTTCTATGATCTTTTATCTGATTTTCTCTAAAAACTGGGCAATCACTTCTTTTTCCTCTCCTAATAAAACTTGCGGCAAGGATTTCCCAATCCTTTCAAAACTAATCATTAGTAGATCATGAAAATATTTTTGATGAAGTACTAAGGGGTTCACCAATCAGTATCCCAGACTCCATTAGTTGAGCATGCTTAATTTCGATCTACTGCTATATGTTTTCTTGTGCAAAAGAATGCAATAAATCTTGTGAATACTGCAAAACAGGGGACTGGTCTGCTGGGGCATGGTTTCTTGAACCAGATAGAGCACTTCATCCTGCTTGGTGACCATGTAAGGGTCCAGTAGTTAATAAGATTTTTAATTATGGGCTGAAAGAAATAGTACACATCAGGCCGGTTTACATTTAACTAGTAATTAAATCTAAACTGCCAGTTCTTCATGGATGAAAATTATCAGTTGTTCCCTGGTTCTTTTAACAAAAAATGTATATATGACAAGGATAGGACAGAGTGACTTATTTCGACTGACATGTAGGAAACTTACACTAGCTCTTTCCTGACTACATTTTTTTTTGTGTGTGTGTGTGTGATGTAGAGGAACAGAGCATTTCATGTACTACAAGAGTCTCTTCTGATCAGTAGCCATGCTGGTTCTATCTGCTAGGCAACTAACAGAGCTGAACATTGACTTTGTGCAAAATAGCAGATAATCCCATGAGCTACTGTGCGTGATTTATATCAATAGACCTGTGCAGATTAGCGTAGGCCCATAGAATTACAGAAAGGCCGCCGTTGTCTATCCCGCCGGTTGCTCGCTCTTGTGGTTCGCTCTTCTGTGGTTGGTTGTCGCTCGTAGAGCCACGCATCCTCTGGTCGTCTTCTTCGCTGGTAGCATTGGGGGGACGGGTCTTCGCCTTCCCCTTGGTCCTTTGATCGCCTCCTCCTCGTCAGGTGGTGCTGGAAAGTGAGAAGGCCTCGACATGGGTTTCGGTCACCTGGTCGATTGGTTGTTGTGGTCGTTGTGGTTGTCGACCTTTCTCCTGTGCTGGATCGTTCTCGTCGGGTTCCGGCGGGGGAGGGGTCACCAGCTGCCGACGGGGCCGCCTCGCGTGCCTCCAGTTGGCTGGCTCTGGCGGTGGGCTGCGGTGTTGTGGTGGTGCGGGCCCAAGATGTGCGTTTCCAGGGTCGCCGGCGTCCTCTGAGGGGTTGGGGCTTGGCGAAAGCCAGTGCCTGCTTGCAGGCAAATGACGGCGACGCCTGCGGGCGTCGTTCACCTCTTGAGGTGTCATTGTTGTCCCTGCTCCTCAGTCCTCTCCGGTTGATCTTCTTGGCCATCATGGTCTACTTGGACGTCTTGTTCCCGCGGTCGTTCCAGTCTCACGTCACTACGTGAAAAACTCACTTTGGTAACGGGCATAGATTGCCTTTAGTAACGGGCAAAGCGCCCGTTACTGATCAAGTGTTACAAATGAGCCAAGAAAGGTAACGGGCAGATGCCCGTTACTGATAACACATATTCATAACGGGCATCAAACAACGACCGTTACCACAACTAGCCAGCGGTCACGTGTCGTCGCTTCGTCGTTGTCGGGCTTGGTGGTGGCGTAGCTGGTCGCTTTTTGGTGCTATGTCGGTAGCATGTGGAACCATGCTTTCACCGGTCGTCTGCTTTGCTAGTGGGATGGGAGGATGGGTCTCATTCTCTTCTTGGTGCCTCAAGCCGTCGGCACTTCACATCAGCTTCTGTTGCTTCGGTGCCCACCTTTTGTCATCTTCGAATGTTGTTGGATGTGCAGGTCGTGGGGAGTGGGGATGCAGGTGAGCTCCTTCCCCCTCCTGGTAGCTATGGTCGCTCTTGGCCGCCTTTCCTGCAGAAGCTTTTCATCGTCGCCTTCAAGAGTTGCTTGTTGTCTTTCCATCGGTTGACTCCTTCTAGGCTTTGGCGGTGGGCTGCGTGAAGTTGGTTCTGGAGGCCTGCGAAAGCTTGGTTCGGTTACTTTGGGCCGACAACGGGTGCATTTTTTCGGAACGTACCTCCCATCGCTGGAGGTGTTGTTTCGGCCTCCGTCCATTGGTCTTGCCAGGCGAAAGCTTGGTCTGCTCCTACGTGGGCAGACGGATGATGGCGGCGTTGGCGTCGTTTCCCTCCTTGGAGGCATCATTTTGCATGTCCTTCTAGCTCGTCTTCTGTTGGCACGTAGGTGTGAGTCTGTCGGTGATGTGCTTGCGCTCTTGATGTACTCTTTCGTGCAGGTTTAGACGTTGCCGGTAGTACTGTGTTTTCTTCGGTTGGTGTTCCACTAACCATGTTGGTCGTTGTGTTGTAGTTTACCTTTTTCGAGTTGTTCCGCGCCTTAGGGGTTCTCTTAAGATTGCTTACCTGTAATTCTCTTCTTCTTAATGAAAAAACGTGCTATGCACGTCTTTAAAAAAATAGAGTAAAATGCACCGGACGTTCATCAACTTGTAAGAAGGTGTCACTTAGGTCCATCAACTTTGAAAATGCATTTTTAGGTCCATAAACTTGTTGAGTTGTTCATCGCAGGTCCATAACTGCCCACATACGCTTCTACTGGTGACATGACATTATGACTTGGCTAAAAGAAGCATATCCTAATTGAGGCATTTCATCAAGCAGCTTATGAGGGTCACATACTTGATATTTTCAGAGCTAAACGACAGCAGTCTACTCCTGTCGTACACACGAGGAGGCTACCATTATTCAACCCAAGGAATGTCTAAGTATACGTGTCACCCATTTGTAACCTACTAATTGAAATGTCTCATCTAGAAGATGCTTTTTGAGCCAAGTCATCATGTCGTGTCACCAGTACAAGCATATCTAGACAGTTATGGACCTGCGGTGAATGACTCAACAAGTTCATGGACCCAGAAATGCATTTTGAGAGTTGATGGACCTAAGTAACACCTCCTTACAAGTTGATGAACCTCGGGTGTATTTTACTCAAAAAAATATTTACATTAGTTTTACTAAGATCAATCAGCCGCAAAAAGTATTAACTAGTAGTTACCACGATGGAAGCAAATTAAAATTAGCATGAGAAAGTAGGCATCCATGTGGATCAGCTAGCTTGTCAGTGTTTGTTAAGGAGATTGTCGTTTGCAGTATGGATGCCAAACGCCTAGAAAAGTTCATTCCTGATGAGTCGCATGCCTAGTTGATCAACAAATCATGGTTCTATGATGATTCACCTATGATCTCTGATTGCAGGACAATTCAAGAGCAAGAACGCTCACAAGAAAGCAACTTATGTTCACATATATGTGTGCACCATATATCACTCTCTTTGGTTTGTTTTGTGATATATCCAAAGAGACACTGCTTCAAGCTAAGGTCCACCTCAGGTCCTGGGTTCGACTCCCCGTGGGGGCGAATTTCTCAGGAATTAACGGTGTTTGTGCTTTCAGTGGTAGGCGACGTTCCCGTCGACAGCGAGGCGCCTGTGGTGACTTCGTCAATCTTGAGGATTTGCCGGCACAGTCTTCGAAGATGCTCCTAGGGGTAGGGTTTGCGTGCGTGTATTCATAGGGATGAGTGTGCGTGCGTTGTGAGTGTCTCCGATGTATTGTGTAATTCGCAAAAAAAAAAGCTAAGGTCTGAGTATATGCTGTGTGGTGAACATATTGCTCTTGACTAGTCATCTTGTATCCCTAGTACAGAATGGTGGTTTACAAGTTTCAGTTTTAAATAATTTTAGTGATCTGAAAAAGGACATGCAGGGATATTTCAGTTTATTCCAAAATTTTGAAGTAAATGAAATTTTCGTATGAACAGTATCCCTTGTGAGTTTTCTCTGCTTATATTGTCAGAAATACACCAAACACATCATCTGAGCATGAGTAACCTAAAATGCCAATAGTGAATATATTTCCAAACAGGTGTTTTACAAATTTTGTTCTCAGAATATGTAATCCTAAGAATAGGGAGCTAAGTGGAAACATGATGTTATTGTTCACTCATGTAATTTCAATTGTTCGGACTTTTAGAATCAACACAGGCAGTACAGCAAAGAATGCTGCTTACTCCCTCCGTCCCATAAAAAATGCAATCCTGGCTTTTGAAAAAAAATCTCACAAAGAATGCAATCCTAGAAAATAGATCTAATTACCTTCCTAATTAAGTGGTCATATATGATTTGCATGGCAAAACTTATTGCATTTGGCAAGCAAATGAGGGCATTAGAGTCTTTTCATTCCTCCACTAATTTGTCTTTAAAAAACTAAAATTGCACTCTTTTATGGGACTGAGGGAGTACTTCACTTGTTATTTATGCTATTTATGAACAGGTATGAAGGCTTTCACTATGATCTACATGTCATATGCCCAATTAGATACTTTTTCTTTCAATTCGCATAGTAATATTATAGTTAACACTTACAAAACGGAGATCATCGATCTCATTACTTTTAGGGCTACTTTTAACATGATGATGATCTCAGAGATGATGAAGGAGCTTATGAAGGAAGGGACGAGGAATGTAGAAGGTTTTTTTTCCATCAAGGGCTAGGCCCGAATTTCATTACCAGATAGCAATGAAATTACAAGGTTCCGAACATCAAAGCAAGAAACTGTTCTAACGCAAGTAACTGTTCTACTTATTACAGATTCAGTCGAGAGCAGACTCAAAGGGTCTGTGAACACGAATGTAAACTAGAGACAAAGCGCTGCCAACAACAAAGCATTCAAAAGTCTAACACCGCCCAGCTTAGTTGGAGCAGCCGGCGCTTCTGACAGCATGTCCAAACTGACGGCAGAGGGAGAAGAAGAAGTCACTGAAAGATCAAAGCTCCGTCATCCACCGCTCCAGGGTCTTGGTGAGGATGAAAATGGAGGGCAGTCTCCCTCATTGCTTCAGCTCCCGCCTCCATGTCTTGCTTGTCGCCCCCTTTGTGTAGACCTGCCCAGTACATAATGAGGGAGGAAGCCAGACAAATAATCTCAGTAGGAGACTTAATTGATTTTTTCTCAAAATATATCGCATTTCTACTCTTCCAGATAGCCCAGCAGATTGCTGACAGGCCAGCCATATGTATTTTCTTGTTACACGGCATATATCTCGCTACCCATTCCCAGAACTGGGAAAAGGAAGCCGGTCTGCAAGGTGCTTGAATGGTAAAAGAAATCAAACTCCATATGTATCTAGCTGTTGAGCAACCGAAAAAGAGGTGCTCTATGTTTTCATTTTCATTACAGAAATAACACCTTTTGTCACCAACCCATTTCCTTGCATTTAGATTGTCTTTAGTTAAGATTGCATTCTGTTGAATTAACCATAGGAAGATTTTAACTTTCAAGGGGACTTTAGTTTTCCAAATCCCCCTGTTTGGATTATTTGTCTCACCACTAAACAGGTGCTCATACATAGATTTCACAGAGAAGAGCCCAGATTTTTCCCAGGCCCATCTTACTGTATCTTTCCCATTTGAGATAGGACAGGCTGAGAGCATATCTCTCAGTTGTCTTAGTTGGTTTTGGGCTCTTTCATCTAGCCATCTACGGAAGTTCATCCTCCACCCTCTTGCTGCCATATATGCAACATTTTTATCTTGTTCTGTGCATATGTCAAACAGCTCTTTGAATTTATCTTTTAGTGTTACCACCCCACACCAGGGATCTTCCCAAAAACTTGTACTTTGTCCATCTCCAACTGAAATTGTTCTCCCTTTCAAATATAGATTTTTCACTTTTAACAGATCATTCCAGATGGGGGAGTTTTTGACATTTCTTCTCAGCATAGCAATCCCTTGCAGAATTCTATACTTCTTCCTGACTATTTTCTGCCACAAACCGTCCTCCCTTTCCAATTTCCACCACCATTTGCATAAAAGGCTGAGGTTCATTCTCCTCAAGTCTTTTATACCTAAGCCTCCTTTTTGTCTGGGACAGGTCACTTTTGACCATTTGACTAGATGATATTTCTTTTTTCCCCTCCCCCTTGCCAGAAAATTTTTTTCCTGGTCCTATCCATTCTTTTCAAGATAGTTTTGGGCAGGAGATACATTGACATATAGTAGGTGGGGATACTGCTCAGGCTTGAGTTTATCAAAATCAGTTTCCCCCCATAAGAGAGGGTGCTTCCCTTCCATCCATCTAATCTCTTCATCAGTTTTTCATCTACTGGTAACCAATCAACCACATGCAATTTGGCACTTGATATTGGGACTCCTAGATATTTAATTGGCCATACCCCAGTGGCACAGTTCATAATCTGAGCAAAGTCAATGGCCTTTTCACAGTCCTAAGAGATCATAAGGGCCTCACTTTTGTTGAAGTTTATTTTTAACCCTGACATTTTTTCATACACACATAGAAGTAATTTCATGTTTTCCACAGACTCCCAGTCATCTTCCATACAAAGAATGGTGTCATCTGCATACTGCAGTATGGCAATCCCATGCTCCACATAATCAGGGACAAGTCCTTTGACCAGTCCATTTTCCTGAGCTTTATGTACCATCTTAGCTAGACTGTCTGCTGCCAAATTGAAAAGAAGGGGGACAAGGGATCCCCTTGCCTAACCCCCTTCCCACTCTTGAAATAGCTGCCTATCTTACCATTGACCTGGACACTAAGGGTCCCACTTGTGACCACTTCCTTAACCCATCTGCACCCATCAAATCCTCTTTGTTTAAGCATCTCAAGCAAGAATTCCCAACTAATTTTGTCATAGGCCTTTTCAAAATCAAGTTTTACAATGAGACCATCTTTCTTTTTCTGTTTTACATCATGCAAGATCTCATGCAGAGTCAAAACCCCATCCATGATGTTTCTCCCTTTAATGAAGGCTGATTGGCAGCAATGTATGATTCTACTCATGCAGTTTTCAAACCTAATCATCAAGATTTTAGTGATGATCTTAAAGCTCACATTAAGCAAGCAGATTGGCCTATATTGTTGAATCTTGGCAGCTTCTTTGGATTTTGGAATCAGAGTTATGATCCCGTAGTTGAGTCTCCCCACATCCAATTTATGCTCCCAGAACTCCTTTAGCATATCAAATAAGTCTTGTTTGATAACTTCCCAACCTGATTGGTAGAATTCCACAGGTATGTGATCAGGCCCAGGGGCAGTGTTAGTTTCCATAGAGAACACAGCCGACTTCAGTTCCTCTATGGTAAACTGCTTGGTTAGCATTTCATTTTCTTCTTCTGTCACTTTTTCTTCCTGAGACCAACACTCAGCATCAAGACCAAAAAGTGGCTTGTCTGAGGGTCCAAATAATTCTTTGTAATAGTTTGTTGCATGGCTCAGGATTTCCTCCTCATTCTGTAGTACTGAGTTTTCACTTTCAAGGTGAAAAATCATGTTCTTTCTTTTTTTTCCATTGGCAAACCTATGAAAGAATTATGTATTGCTATCTCCCTGCAGAAGCCAGTTTTGGTTGGATCTCTTATGCAAATATAACTCTTCTTCTTCCAATAACTTCAACAGCTCTGTTTGAATAAAAGTTTTCCTTTCCAAGAGGGAGGTAGGAAGACTGCCTTCTTCTTCCATTTTTTCTAAGATTGCAAGTTCCTCTCTTAGGGTAGCTCTACATCTCCTAGATTGCCCCTTGATATTTTGACCCCAGCCTTTTAGGAATTTCTTCATTCTGTTTATCTTAATATTCCATTTTGCAACTGCATTTTGTGCTGTAACCTCTCTCTCCCAGACTTCCACTAACTTAGGGTGAAATTTTGGGTGTTTAATCCAGGCTGTCTCAAAGCAAAACTGTTTAGTTTTTCTTTTTTCTTCCAAGTCTGATCTTAATATCAGAGGATTATGATCAGACATCTCCCTGGGATTTTTTTTACATTTGTCAAAGGGAAGATTCTTTCCCATTCAGTACTTATGAGCACTCTATCCAGTTTTTCTAATATTGGATCCCTTTGGTTATTACTCCATGTGAACATCCCTCCATTTAGAGGGAGGTCTCTAAACTCATAAGTATTAATAATCTAGTTGAACATATCAGTATATCTGTTACTAGAAAAATTCTTGTTCTTCTCATTGCTAAATCTTAAAATGTTAAAATCCCCTCCAAGTAGGGTGGGGATGTTGATTTTTGCGCAAGAATCAGCTAGTTCAGCTAAGAACAGGTCTCTCCTGTCCTCATGAGCAGGACCATAGACCATAATTAGCATCAGGTTTCTATTTAACTTCTTATCCAGAACCTCTACAGCAATTGAGAACTCTTTTTCCTCCACTTTAATGATGTCAAAGCTGTCTTTTTTAACTCCACATAAAATCCCACCAGATTTGCCAGAAGAGGGCAGCCAGTGCCAGGCAAACTGTTGATACGGATCAATTAGCCTAAAAAATTTGTCAGTGTATTTTTTCCTCATGGTCTCTTGTAGACCAATGAAATCAGCTTTGTATTCAGTGTACAAATCCTTCACTTTGGTTGCTAAACCTTTTTTTGCTAGTGTATTTTTTCCTCATGGTCTCTTGTAGACCAATGAAATCAGCTTTGTATTCAGTGTACAAATCCTTCACTTTGGTTGCTAAACCTTTTTTTGCTACCCCTCTACAGTTCCAAATTAAACCTATCATTTTGAATATTTGTAATTTGAGTCCCTTCCTTTTCTGAGATAATATCTTGGACTGCGTCTTGATATATCTCCTTCAAGGGGATCACACCCATCATTAGGTTGGGCTAATTTACCCTTGGTTTTATTTTCTCTTAATGGAGTCTTCTTTTTTCTGCCTTTCTTTTTTTTCCTCCTAGAAACTATTTGGAACCCTTCATTATCAGAAGGGTCAGAGGAGTCTGACCTCCATTCAATGTATTTTATCTCCTCCAAGGG
This sequence comes from Cenchrus fungigraminus, assembly GCA_036936925.1. Classification (NCBI taxonomy): domain Eukaryota; kingdom Viridiplantae; phylum Streptophyta; class Magnoliopsida; order Poales; family Poaceae; genus Cenchrus; species Cenchrus fungigraminus. Next base: position 25,927,871 of record CM072768.1, read on the forward strand.
GAGATTTTCAGGTTGACCATCTTCCTTCTCTTCACTCAGGCTTTGTACTCTCATTTTTAGATTGTTTCTAGCTAACTCTAAGTCCTTTATAAGATTAAAGTGCTCTAGATTAACACTAGAGGTACCCCCTCCCATTTTACCAAATTTTGTAACTAGAGTTAAATTGTCTAGAACTGCAAAGGAGTTCTTGAATTTGAAGTTGTTACCTTCCAGATTCTTCTTCTTGGCCATCATGTCTGCCTTGTCTGCAATTTTAACTCCCCCTAGTTCTTGATTCTTGATTCTTTCACTCTGTCTTACTTCTAGTTCATCTTTGTTTGAGGTTGCTTTCCCTCCCTCCTTTTCTTCACCTTTTGTTGCTTCATCTTTGTTTTCCATGGGGAGGGACTGACTTTCTGGTTCTATCGCTTCATCTTCCATTAGGTTGTTCCAGTTGGGAGATGCATTTGGTGAAGCAGCTTCCACCTATCCTCTTTCTCCTCCCCTCTGTCCATCAGGGCCAGTCATTTTTTCTTGCTCACCTCTACCCAAAAAAATATCCTCCTCATTCACATTGTAGCACTGAATCTGCACTAAGATGTTGTTGTTCCCTCCTCCTACTTCTGTCACACTCACAATATGTTCACCACCTGTCTGAGTGTTTTTTGGTAACCCATCTTCTTGGCTTGACATATCAGCTAGTGGGGCTTCTTGAGTTCCAGTCTCAGGGCTGGGGAATTGTTCCTGAGTGTTAGTAAATTCCTTAGTTTTTTCCCTTCTTCCCCCACTTCATCCAGACTTTCTGTTACTTTGTTTTTTGTTCCCTCCTTTTCACTAGAGCCTGCTGCCATAGCAAATTTTGCTTCAATAACAGCAAGGGGGTCATATTTGTATTTACACAAATTTGTCCCATATTGGTTAACAGCCACTGAGGTTGACTCATTCAACTGCATTCTATATATATCTCTAATTTCCATTTCTTTGAAAGTACCAAAGGTAAAGTGCTCTCCCCCAGGAGATATCAGATCATCAAAGCAGCTTGGACTACTGCTCTGTTCACTGCCAACCACTTCCTTTCCCTGACTTCCATCTAGCTACATGTCATCCTCTTTGTTGATTTGTTCAGTGTTACTTTTCTCTTTCCTTGCTTCCTCTCCTATCTCTTCCTCTTGTACATTGCCCTCTGGTATGTCATTATGTTTCCTGCCTTGATACTGTGAGGATGTACCAGCCTCAGAATTGTTTCCTCCACCACTGTTCTCCTGGAAGGCCTTACCATCTCCTTTCTTGTGTTTTTTTGGTGATGGATTGTCTTCATCATCTCTTTCAGTAGTTCTTGTCCAAGTGTTCCAGGGTGTTTTGTTCTGAGATTCAGTGGGCACTTCTCTCTGGAACACAAAGTCATAAAAGTGCATGTCCAGTAAACCTTCCACCACAGCAGGATCTTTTGTTATATCCTTGCATCCAATTCTAACCCTGACATATTCCCATCTCTTGATATTGGTTTTGTCCACCTCCAAGGGTATTCCGACCAGAGAAGCAACATAGCAAATTCTCATTTCAGTTCTCTTCTCCATAGGAATGCCAGATATCCTGAACCATGCTGATTGGATTTTGGCCTTAGCTCCCACATGTGGATTCCAGGGTTCAACCTTGAAGGTCACCCCTGGAACAGTACCCATTTGCATTCCAGAGAAGAAAGCAAGCTCTTCAACTTTCTTTGCTGTTGGAAACTTCATTTGATATTTGTTTTCAGCTACTTTTTTAGCAAACCATCTCCAAGTAGAACTTGGGCCAGCCTGGGCCTTGAATTCAGCTTCCACCTGTCTTGCAGTGGCCATTCCTTGTTTGATAGATATGAGAGCATAGTTAGAGTTGTCCTTGGAAGTATCTCCAGGATCCTCATCATGTATAATGTGGAAGCCTAGCTCAGGGGCTGCCAACCCACAGTAAGGTGCAATACATTCCCATGGCATGATCTCACTGCAAGATCTAGGAACATGACCCTCTTTTTTACACCTGGAGCAAACCACTAGTTTGAAGCAGTCCTCAGACTTGTGCCCAACTCTTCCACATCTCTTGCAAAAACCTGGGATAGCTTTGGGATCCTCCACACCTTTTCCTTCTTCATTCTTCTTGTGACTATCTTTATCAGAGCTTCCAGGCATCTCTTCTTGGGGTTCCTTTCCAGTTGGTGCTTTGCCATCTCTTTGTTGTTGTTGTTGAATTCTGTCCTCTTCAGACATCCTGTCCTCTCTTCCTTGATTTATATTCTGTCTCAGGTCAAATTGCGGGATCCTGGGGTCCTGTTGAGGTTGGTTTCTGTCCTGATCCCTCTGCCTCCAATGCTGAAACGGCTGTCTTCCACCTCTGAAATTCCCCCTTCTGTCATCCCAGTTCCTGTAGTTGGGACGTTGCTCAAAGTTTTGACTAGGCCCACCAAATCCTCTGCCAGTTCTCCCTCCCCTCTGCGGGGGTCTCTGCATCCCTTGCTCCCTTCCTTCCATCGTTGACGGCTTCAATGGATCGCTGCGCAAAACTTGTGCGAAGGATCTGGAATCTCCGCCCAGGGTCGACCACTGATGATTTGCTCCACCAAGGGGAGCCGAATCCCGAGCACGACCAGAGGAGGGTGATTCCAACGTCTCAACAACAATCTCACTGCATGATCCTGCAGACGCGCTTCTCTTCCATAGATGTGATAGGTCAAATCCCCCTAACTTTTCTTCCACGCTCGGCTTTTGGATCTCCGCTTCCTTCCCCTTCAAACACTGAGGGTTCGTCGGGTTAGGGTTTGTGGTAGTTTGCGGCGGTGGATTTTGTGGCGGCGGCAGCGGATCTGGTGGCGGCGGGTTGCGGCGTGGGGATGAGTCTCGCGCGGACGGTGGGTGCGGTGGAGTCGAATGCGTGCGGGGGATGGGGGTGAAGATGGGGATGGGTGTGAGCTCTCTGCGCACTGGTCCCTCCATGGTAGTCTCGGCCATGTCTCTGCCCTCCATGGCCCATCCACCAGACGGTCAAGGTGGTTGGGGGACACGTACCTCGTCCGCTTGTTCCAATTCCACCGTGCGCCGCATCTTCGTGGGGGGCTCCTGTCGGAGACGACGACTGGTGCGCTCCCGAAGGCTCGTTCGCCGAGGTCGCCGCCGAGGTCGCCGTCGTTCATGTCGGCGGAGACTCGTACGGAGAGAGGATCGCCATCCCTCCTGTCGCGTGCAGGTGTTTCATCTCCCTTCAATTTCGTCCCGTGCGAGGAATGTAGAAGGTGAGCAAGAGATGCAAGCGTGGAGACAAACGAGAGAGGATGAATGGAGAAGATAAGCAAGGAGAGGCAAGTACAGAAATAGCAGAACACCCAGAAGAGTTACCTATGGCGCCCAGCTGAAATGTGATGAGAAGAGAAAAGTTCATTCATGATGACTATCATGCCTAATAATTCCTCATCAGCTGGTAACTCAATATGGGTGTCCATATGTGTTAAGTTTTGTAATGGATCGAGCACGCTTGATCAAGATATATTGCTCAGCATATGAGGAGCATGCATACAGTATATATGTGCCGTCACTGATAGAGAGTAGAGTACATAGTATTGGTTCTAATTGTCAATGCCATTTATGAATTATGATGGGATGCGAAAGGGTCTTGCACAAACTCAGTTTCGGTCAAAAATTAAATGAATTGAAGTTGAAAATTTGACTATGCAGTCATACAGTAACAACATGCAGGTCCGCTAATATCTACTGAGAGTGACCTTGTGGAATTTGGATCCCGATCGATGATGGCCATGCAAATTGACCCATGCATGCATGCTGCCATTATCTCTCAAATAAACAGGATTAATGATGACATTGGAACATTTCATATAGTTCAAGCACTAATGCACACAACAATTGAAAGTGCTACCAACGCTGAAGGCCTGAGGCCAAATGACATTCCGAGCACGCAAAGCAGACCTGCATGGCGATCGGCTGTCCATTCAGGTAGTAACCTTCTTGAGGAGTGATGCCCATTTATTCCTACGATTAAGCTGCTGACAGAGGAAGAAGGAGAAGACACAGATGTTAAGCTCTATGAGGCTATTAAACCTGAACCTGAAGCGAAAAGTTCGTTCGTGATGACTCTCATGCCGGATTGGCGATTGCTCTCCTCAATCCGTAGTAGAGCATGTCGAACTCTTTGCATAATGTCTGATCCCATATGCACATCATAAATTCATAACAAATGAACGATGTGCCGAGCGTTTTCAAGAAAAATCACAACGTAGCAAGCTAGCAATAATATATGTTAATGTTGCTGTATGTGATATTGGTAATACATAGCACGCTGGATCGACATGTATATATATTGGTGTACCACAGCATGACATTTACAGGCGTGGTGATTCAAAGATTGAATTTGTTCATTGATGACATTTGCTGACAAATTCAATTTGCGCTCCATAGAAAATTGAAGTTAACTTTTGAAATGTACACATTAAATTTATTTTTTTAATGAACCAACATGATAGTGCGTGTTCGTTTCAAAAAACAATTTAAACTTACAAATCATAAAGTTTGTTCTTCCCTCAGTTCAATTGTCACTTAATTAGTTCCATCGCCAATATTACAATACACTATTTAATTAACAAAACGATGGTAATTCAGGCTTTTCCAGCTCTGCCAAATCTTGTGAATGCTGAAAAACTGTCACACCCGGATTTAAAGGCAAATCCGAATGCATTAAATACATGTGCGTCAGGATCAAGTTTCACACACGCATCGACATAGTGATAACCAAAAGACAGTGTATCTCGAAAGTAGAGTATTAACTTTATTACATGACCGAAAGTCTTAAACTAACACACAAACGAGTAGCTAACAGCGGAAAAATAAACGCAGACGTCCACCACAGGCAGCTGACAGAAGGAGCGAACGCCTAGAACTCATCGAAATCACCAGAGAAGTCCTCAAAACGTCCGTCTGAGCAGCAGCCGGGTTGTGTAGATGCAATATAAAACAGCAAGCATGAGCACATGTCGTACTCAACAAGGGAAAACACTATAACAACATGTAAGGCTTTATGGTGGAAAGGCTTGTGGTTGCAAAGCAGATCAGCATTTTAGTTGGTCAAGTTTTATTAAGCAACTATTACTAGCAAGTGTAAGTGTATACCAAAACCCACTTAATGAATGCATAAGAACCATAAGATGCAATGCACAAGTTTATAAGTTCCATCTTCCATAGAATTAATCATGTGAGGGTCCAGGCCGCTCTTGACCGTGAGCACGGTTAACTAGTTAGTTTTACACTCTGCAGAGGTTGTACACTTTCACCACAAGTCGCGTAAAAACTCAAAAGAGTTTTGGACCCAACCACGCTGTGCAAAAGTAGGCACATTACCACACTACCGAGGTGTGGCTGCATAGGGACGCTACGAGGCCTTTACGAAGATTCCCCAATGTGCAACAACCCACTAGGTTTCAGGACGAAGCAAGGCATAAAGCTCCCTAGCGGGTCAATACCCCACCATAAATAAACAAACCCAACTCCCCGCTAGAGCAGGTCTATACCCCGTCAACGCCTCCCCATTGGCCCCTTTCAGGTAAGGATGCTACAACATCAAAGTTCCTGGTTATTCAGCCAAGACAGAGCCATATGTCTTGTGGTTGTACGGTTTTCCTGGGTGGTCGCTCCATGTTCCGATTAACAAGCATAGTATTCTTGCATTACATGAATGAATAGCAGAAAATAAATCAAGATTAAAGATTGTTCCATAAACCACCCAAAGTATGCTCTAGCAAAACTACCCAACATAAAGTAAAACTCGGTTGATCAAGGCACAGGGTAAACAACACTAGTCACACCTTAAGCATGGGTCCCATCATATTAATGCAAGCAATAAGTAAATAACTGTGTAATTAAAATGCATGTTGTAATAGGACAAAAGGGAATGCAGTAAGGACTTGCCTTCTACCCAAGCGTGCTGCTGCTCAAAGCCTTCTTGATCTTCAATGGCAGCGTACTCCACGAACTGATCGTTCGCTACGCTCCACACAATAACATACAAGCATACAATACAATTAATTAAGAAACAGTACACAAATCATAGCAAACAGAAACAAAAACAACAGAAAACTAATCTGCTCGTCGAGACGATCGCATGGATATAAAGAACGCTAAAACGGAGCTAAAACAACGAAGTTACGCACTAACGAAGATAGAAGGACCTATCTGCAAAGAAACTAAAGCTTCAGGGTTAAAACGAAGAAAATAGGACCTAAATGAAAGAAAACTTGAACGGTGGAAGGACCGGCTTGTAAAACTTAAAAGCGCAGGGGCTTAACTGCAAAACTGCCAGGGGCGGCTCGGTTGACCGGTGCTTGACCGAGTTGACCCGCGGTCAGATCTGATCTGATCCATCGGATCGAGATCCAACGGTCACGGATGCACGCGAGCGCAGGCGGCGGGGACCGGCGACGGCGAGTGGCGGCGCAAGGCGGCGAGCGGCGGCGGAAACGCGAATTCGAGCTAGGGTGCTCGGTTTGACTCGCGGATTTCACCGGAACGTAGCACGCGGCGCAACGATTACATCTAGGGTATCAAGGACGGCTCACCGACGAAGACGACGGCGCGCGGCTCAAGGGGGCGGACGGCGGCGACGGTGAAGCTCCGGCGACGATGTGAAGGCGATGTAGAGGTCGACGACGCAAACAAGTGGCACCGGTGACTTCCTCTCGTCCAGGCGAAGCTCCAGAGGCGATTCTTGATGGCGGAGAGGCGACGGCGAGGCGGATTGAAGGCGGCGGCGGCGCTAGGGTTTCGGCGGCGGCGCGCAAGGCTCGAGGCGGCTAGGGCTGCTGGGGTTTCGACCCGGGGTGGCGGCAGCGCCTTATAAAGGGGCTGGGCCACGCCTAGGGAGGCGTGCGTGGGGCGGACTCGGCGGCGCGCTCGTGTCCGGCTCAGAGACGACGGAAGAAGGGGGATGACAGGTAGACCCCGCCTATCGGCGGCTGCGGGCGAAGCGGAGCGGAGCGGGCTGCAGCTGGGCCGGATGCTGCGCTGGGCTGCGGGGCTGCGGGGCGAAGGCGGACAAGGCCGGGGAGTAGAGGGGGCGGCAGCGGACTCTGGCTCCACGGGCTACGCGCGCGAAGCTGGGCCAGCTGAAGGATGGCGAACGGCTGGGCGAAGGAGATGAGGGGGCACCACCGGACTTCAGCCTACGGGCCGAGCTGGTGACGAAGCAGGCCGGCCGAGGCAGTTGGAGCGGCTGCGGAAAAGGAGTTAAGGGGCGTCCGCCAGACTTCTGAGGTTTGGGATCAAAGCAAAAACAGGTCAGAAAGGAGGGAAGGGAAAAGGGTAAAAGAAAAAGGTTTAAACATTTTGAAAACACTTCAAACAAATGAATTCAAATACAAATTTGAATTCAAACACTCAAAAGCAATGCATGAGCATGTATGCAACATTAAACTCCTATAGTTAATTTATTTAATTTTGAAAATAATTAAATGCCTAAAAGAAATTAAGGAAAATCCTATAGTCCTTAAGAGCAAAATTAAAGGTTGCTAACAAATTTTATTAAAATTCAAATTTTTTAAAATTAGGGTGTTACAAATCTACCCCCTTAAAAGGAATCTCGTCCCGGGATTCGGAAAGAGAAAGAGAAAGATCGGGAAAGTCTGCCTCTGATGTCCCTCTTGAACCCGGTGGCATACCTGGTAACTCCTCAGGAAAAACATTAGGGTACTCGCACACCACTCTTATATCCTCCAAAGCTTTCCCATCGAGTTGATTCACTGTACTGGTTGCTGGTGGTGGTGGATCTGCTGCAAACTCGATCCTTTCCTCAGCTGGACTAGTGAGAAGGATCGACCCCTTAGCACACTGAATCACCGCATCACACGCGGTCAACCATCCCATCCCAAGTATCACATCGATTCCTCTCGACTCTAGTATTATAAGATTAGCCCGGAAATCTCTACCCAAAATCTTGAGACTGACATTGTCACACTTATATGATGCTTTCAGTTCCCCCTGGTGAACTAACTAGAATATGATGAGGCATAGGGCTAATGGGTATGTTATGCTGAGCTACGAACTGAGAGGTAATGAAAGAATGGGATGCTCCTGAATCAAATAGAATTGAGGCGGGTATGGAGTTGACTAGGAACATACCGAGCACAACTTTAGGATTCTCCCGAGCGGCTTCAGCATCGACGTGGTTCACCTTGCCACATGAATAGCTCTGTTGTCCCTTGTTGGTTTGTGGGGTCTGATTGCCATTCCTTCCCTGCTGCATCTGCTGGTTCTGCACTGGGGTACTTGGGGTTGCCTCTGGGGACACACATTGGCATAGTGACCAAGCTCACCACACTTTCAAGTGGTGTTTGCAGGGTTGGGAGGTGTAGCGGTCCTCACTGGTGTACCAACTGGAGTTCTCTGCTGATTCTGCTGGAAAGTGGGTCGTGGTGTCTGAGGAGCGGAGTGCTGAAACTGCTGTCCTGTCTGCTGGAATGGCTGAGCAGGACGCGGGGACTACTGCTGCCCAAAGTTCCCACCCGATCGTCCATAGTGGAAGGGCGTACTCTGCTGTGGGGTGAAGCGAGGGCAAGAGACACTCCCGGACTGTCCATAGCTGGTGGCTTTCCTCTTCTGCTCTCCCAGCTCTCTACGCTTGTACTCCAGACGGATGGCATTGTCTACCAGGTGCTGGAACGTGGGGAAGGTGTGAGACATCAGCTGATACTGTAGTGGTCCACTTAGCCCATCCAGGAATAGCTCCTGCTTCTTTCTATCCTCAGCAACTTCCTCAGGTGCGTAGTGTGACAGCTCAATGAACTTGTCTCTGAACTCAGCCACTGACATTCCCGCCTGCTTGAGGGAAAGGAACTCCTTCTTCTTCATCTTCATGAGACCGGCTGGTATGTGATGGCTCCTGAAGTTGGTGGTGAATTCATCCCAGGTGATAACATCTGGGGTAGCGTGAGCAGCGACATATGCATCCCACCAAGCAGAAGCTGACCCCTGAAGTCGTCCTGCAGCATACAGGACCTTCTCCCTGTCATTGCACTGCGTGATAGTAAGCATCTTCAGCACTGTCTTCAGCCAATCCTCAGCCTCAAGTGGATCAGCTGCATGGGTGAACACTGGGGGGTGGTGGCTCATGAACTCCTGGTGCTTGTTGAGTGGTGCCTGCTGCTGCACAGGTGGATTATTGACTTGGGCTTGCAGGTTCACCACAGTGTTGGACAGGTTCTGGAGGAGCTGGGTCTGCGCCTCGAGGAATTGCTGCATGGCTGGATCCATCTGTGGTTGCTGAGGTGCTGGGCCTGAACGGTTGCTTCTCCCTTGGTGGTTCACTGCTGGTTGATCGACTCTAGATCCTGACCTAGTGTTCACCATCTGAGTGTTAGGGACATTACTTTAGATGTTTGAGTCAGGAGTGAAACTCAGAAGGTAAAACAATGAAGATATTCAGCTTTAGACAGATTCTGTTTACTCCAGATATTCAGGTGTAACTCTCAACGTGGGTAGCCAAAATTATGAGCTTTTGACCAGAGAAAGGTAATGAAATTACTGAACCAATCCAACTGGAATCACCTCAATCAGAGCTCTATAACTCCAGTTATAAAATAAACAAGTCAGGTGTATCAGCAGTGTTAACAGGTTCAAGTGGCTCCAAAGTTTCGGGCATAACTCTCTGTCTATGTAACCTAAATTTCTGAATTTTGGAAAGAAAAACACTCGTGAAATTTTTGAACTACTCCAACTAGATTTACCTCAAACGGAGGTCTATAGCCTGAGATATAAAATAATGAAGTTAACTAGGTCACCAGAGTTTTACAGTTTCTGGTAGCTCCAATGTTTCGGGCATAGCTCCCAGAATAAGTTCTGGATGGGGCTGAATTTTTTATAGAAATTCACTTATGAAATTTGTGAATTAACCCAACTGGTTTTGCATCAGTCGGAGCTCTGTAGCTCGAGATAATATCAAAACATTACTGTTGTGTCAAAGGGTGACCAGATCAGATTTGCAGCAAGATAAATTCCAAGATAGATAAGTAAAGACTTGATAAGGATTAAGTAGATGCAGAGATGGTAGAAACAGAACTTAAACCCACTAAACAAGCTTTACTGCTAAACCAATGTCATTGTTGTCATCACTCCACAATACATTGCACTCACACAAAAATCCAGCTCAATCATCTAACACAAAACCAAGCATTCAACCACACACCTAAACTAAGCACACTTTAACCGTTCGTTCTATCGATTACAAAAGACCCTAACTTGAACTTAAACTTAAACCTAAGGACTATCTTCCCATGGCATGGCTTCCGTGCGGGCGTCAGGGGAGTCGTAGCGTGGCCTCTTGGGTGACGGGGATGTGCATGCTTCTGCAGCGTCATGGACCACTGGTTGTTCCTTGTTCAACAATGCAGCCTCCAAGGCACGCTTTTGCAACTCCAGAGTGAAGATCTGCTGTTGTGCCGCATAGAGGGTGTTGTTGGTGTCATCCAGGGCGGTGTTGACAGCAGCTAGCAAACCCCGGACGTTGTTCAGCGTTCCCTCATAAGCTGGAGCTGGAGTGATGTAGGTCTTGGCCTCTCCACTTGCTCTATAAGGTGTGTATCTGCAGTGGGTGTCCTCCAACCTATCACGCTCTTTGTGGGAGAGTACATAGAGTGCCCTCCGTGCTGCTTCTGCGATGCCTGTGTCCATGGTGGTCCTGTGAGCCACATCTTCATGCCTGGTTATCTGCTTCACTCCGTGAAATGACGCATACTCCTGCAGGATAGCTGCAACTCTCCAGTGGGGCTCAAACCATGGGTGAGTCCGGAGCTCACAGCAGTAAACTGGGGCCTTGTCATAGCCCAAGCGAAGTACCATTGCTCTCAAGTTGTCAGCCATGGGGAAGCCTACCCCATCGACCCAGTAGTAGTACACCTTCCAGATCACTTCTTCGGCTGGTGCACCTCCTGCGGGACCTTGCTGTTCAGCTTGCTCTTGCCCTCCATCCTCCTCCACTTGCTCATGGTGATCACCTTGACCACCTCCTGGCGCCTGCTCTTCCTGGCCTTGCTGGTCAGCTTGCTCTTCCCCTTCTGGAATCACCTCCTCTGGATCTTCCTCATCATCTGACACAAGGATGGGCTCTGGGGCAGCTACAGGGAGTGCATCCATCACTATCTCCTCGTCGGTGTCACCCTCATGGTAGTCATTGTACTCCTCCTGGGGGCATACTGGTGAACAGCACCTGCGTGCGAGGTCTTCAAGCGACGAACCATCTGTAGGTGCAGTGAACACGTGCAGAGTGAGATAGATAGCAAGACCAAGTGTTAAGGAATAAAAGATAGCAAGCACAAGGTAAAGGAGCAAGAAGAAATCAAGGATGAGGTAAAGGCAAGAGTAGGATTATTAAGTCAGAATTAAAGCAAGCAGGTGATAAGAAAGGCTTCTAAGTTTTATAATCCTTAAATTCGACCATTCTAACTAGGCTAACGTCCTACAGTCAACCTGGCTCTGATACCATTTGTAACACCCCGCCCACCAAAGCCGCACCGCCCAGCCCTTCCGTGTCACACCCTGAAATTCCCCAATTTCAGGATGTGAATAAGAAGGAAAATTAAACAATATTTTTCCAACATTTTTTTTCAGGAAATATAGTATAAGAAAAGCCTTTGTTTGATTTTCTGAATTAAATAAATTGGTTCGATGTGAGTGTTGCATTCATGCTGATCCATCTTAGTGTTTGTTGAGTGTAAAAGGTTTTAAAAATACGTTTAGATGCTGATCAAAATCTTCTGAGAATTTTCCGGCTTTTTCTGGAATTTATTCTCACTTTTCCCGAGCTATTTCTATTTATTAGAAGGCTCTAAAATCATTTTCATGAGCTCTAAACATTTTATTTGGGTTCCTCGTGTCCCAAATCATCTCTAGTAATTTTCCTGATTTTTTCTGAGCTTTCAGAGTATTTTTCGTGGTTTAATTACGATTTCAGGATTTTCTGAAATTGTTTTCTAATCCGAAATTAATTACCAAAATTAGAAAAAAGAAGGGAAAATAAACTGGACTCAATCTCAGCCAATAAATAGTTCCCGATGATCTCCTTGGCATCCTCTTTCCAACGCCGCCAACCTCATCCCGTTTCGATAACCCTAGCTCCCACAAACCGTCACCGAACTTTTGCATCTACTAAATTCCGGCGAACTTTCCGGCGAGCTTTTCTGGTGAAACCGTGCACTTCCGGTGCAAATGGACACCACCCTGGAGTTTCCCTCGTCGAGATGTACGCCGTGATGGGGTCGGTTACGCGAATCCGACGTCGACTCCGTCGTCTTCCCCGACTCCGGCGACTCCTCTCCAACTCCGGCGAGCTCTTCCGTCGCCATCGTTCATCTTTGGCCGAAGGTGAGCACACCATCGCGTTCGTCTCGTCGTTTCCTTTCCATTTTGCCATACAATCTACAGTTTCGTGGTCGTTCCCATCTAATCCCTGTTTCCCTCGTTTTCTCTGTTCCCTTCCGGTCAACCTCCATGGCAGGGCTCTTCCCGAGCTCTCTGTTCGTCGGTGCGCGTGGCCCGCGCCTGGCCTCCACACCCATATGCCTACGCGCGCACCCGCGTGCCAGCCCCGCACGCCGCCCTAGCCATCTCCCCGTCGCCTGGCGCCCTCGGAGCGTCCCGCGGCAGGAGCCCGAGCTGCAGGACGTCGCCGCTGTCCTCCCGCCGCCGGCCGGAATCCGGCCACCTCCGCCCGTCCCTACCGCTGGTGAGCACACATCCAAGATCCCCTCGCTCTCCTCTACCCGTTCCGTATCTCACCCAAGCTCCTAGCCGCCCAAAGCCCCGACGATTTGATGCGCTTGGAGTCTGTGCGTCCAGGACCTCCTGTCCGTCTCAGTACCGAGGTAGGAGAAGACCCCCCTGTTTTGTGTTTAGGACCCTAGGCTTTTCTGTAATCTTTAGATATGTTTTTGTGTCTACAAAAATCCCACTTTCACACATAAAGCCCACCCGAGACCTTTTATAGATTTAACCCTGATCTTAGATCTATTCGCAAGCACTGTTTTATGTGTCTTGTGCATCTTTTCAGTTAGCCCTCCATTTCTTTAGTTAATCACATCTAGGTCCTTATCATCTTGTTTTCTTCATAGAATCTATGTTTTAGCTCCGTTTTTATCCGTTCAAGTTGCGGTAGTTTCATAATAAAATAAAGTACACGTTAGTAGTGAGTTTCCATCATGTTTGATTTCTGAAAATTAATTTGATAATTAATTTATTTAATGCTTAGTAAACATGTCTTTTCTAAATAAAATCTATATAGTGTTGTACACTGTTTTTCATTATCAATATTAATTTGGGTAATGTTTATTTCACATGCTTTTCTGAATAAAATCTAATTAGATCTTTATCTCGGGTTTTTCATATACAAAATGTTAATTTGCTTAATATTAAATTAATTTTTCTAATTAAAAGTTGATTAGGCCTTTACATCAGCTTTTCTAAATAAATGTTAACTTGTTTAATATCAACAAAAATGTGTTTCTAATTGTAACTTGGTTAGTTCTATATGAATCATAAAGTTGTATGCTTAGACCTTTTCACCTAGTTGTTTATTTATTAAGCTAATGTTTAATTGGTGTAATTTATACGTGAACATTTATAAGTAAAATTTGACTAGGTTCTTTACGCTGATTTCTTCAAATAAAGTTTAATCTGAATTAATGCCAACATAAGGTATTTTATTTCTAAAATATCCTTTGTATTTGTTTTGTTAATTAAAATGAACCTAGCTCGTAATCTTGTTCTCTCATAAATGCAAATAATCGTTAGACGTTGTCTGTCAGCTATATCTCAGTTTTCTTTGTTTCCTAGCTAGTAAATCCTTTTCCTAGTTGTCTCTCGGTGAGTCAGCTACGTTCTTTCAATTCTTTGTGATCCAATCTTTAACATCTAGCTAGTTCATGAATCAGCTATGTTCTTGTGTCTAGTCTTCTGCAGCTATCTTTCTTTAGAGCCAATCTTGTTATCTCTTCTCTACCAGCATCAGTTCAGCTTACCTTTGTTTAGTGTTGTCCTTTCATCCTAGTTCTCTTTGAAGACTAGTTGTCCTAAACCTTAGCTTAAGCTCGTCTCGTGCGCTCTAGAGTTCGTTTGTGCCGTTGTATAGTTCGTTTCACCTTAACCTTGTGCGTTAGCATGTGTATCACCTGTTACTTGTTTTAATATTAAAGTTGCATGTTAATCTTGACTAATTCTTATTTAATTGGTTTTCTAAATAAAAGTGATTAGATTATACCCCGGATTTCTTGAGTTAAGATTTAATTGGTTAATTCTCATTTATAACTAGCTTTTATAAATAAAATATGCTTAGTGTTACATATCGGTTTTCATAATAAAGTTAATGTTCTAAATGATAATATAAATGCCTTTTAAATGTTAATATGTTTAGTTGAACACGCAATATAAAGTTATTCGATTAGATTCTTTCACATGCTTTATCTTTTAATGTTAATTGTTAATCTGATATAACTTGTACTTAAATATCTGCTAATAAAATATGGTTAAGTTTATCATGTTTTCTTAATTAAACATAACCTGCTTTGAAATATTCTTGCCACATGATTTTCTAATTAAAACATATGAAGCACATAGTCTCTTGTTGTTTGATACTAATCTCACGATAGCTTTGTCTTTTCGACCTTAGTTTTGTTTTCAACGTTCTTTCGTCGTTGCGCAACCATAGAATCGAGCCTATCCTTTAGTGCGCTCTTTTAAAGCTTTTCTTTTGATTGGTGCATTGTTCTTAGTTGTACTTGTTGCTTTGTATGTTGTGCCCGATGTTTGCTTGGAGTAGAAGAAGGATCGTAGTTTGTTTGCTTTGAAGATGAAGAGTTTCAAGAGAGCAAGTGTTGAAGAGCAGTAAGAGTAGCTTTTCGTTCGAGAAAGGCAAGTGTCCCTAACCACCCTTCTATCTATGCTTTATTTACAAGATTACTATGCATTAATCAGAACATGGAGAACCACCCAGGAAAACAGTGCAACCACAAGACATATGGCTCTGTCTTGACCAATTAATTAGAAACCTTAGTGTTTGGTATGCTTTACCTGAAAGGGGTTAGGGGGTGTCGGTAGTTGGTGTATAGCCCGGCCCTCAGACTGATCTGCTCTATGGTAGCTTCGCAGTCTTGAGAGAGGTTTATGCATTGCGCTGTCATGTAACCTAGCGAGCAGCCTACATTGGGGAATCTTTGTAAAGGCCTCGTAGCGTCCCTATGCAATCACACCTCGGTAGTGTGGTATGATGCCTAGCTATCATCACATGGTTGGGTTTAAAGCTCTTCGGAGTTTTTACGCGACTTGTGGTGAAAGTGTACAACCTCTGCAGAGTGTAAAACTAATCGATTAGCCGTGCTCACGGTCAAGAGCGGCCTGGACCCTCACATGATTAATAAATTTAAAGATGGACTTAAATCGCTTTCTGGTTAGTTCTTGTGGCCTTGCTAAGTACCAACCGTAAGTGTACTCATCCTTGCTTACGGCTGCTCAGAAGCAAAAGGTGTGAAGCTGTTGAAGATGATGATGCTAGGCGTACGCAGCCCCCAGTCGATTGCTTGTGGAGTTGGCGCCTCCGTTTGCAGGATTGAGTTGTATAACTCTGATAGAATAGTAAGTTTGTTTATGTTTTTATACGTGATATTGCTATTGTTATTCACTTATGTCTACTATATGCATGAAACTTGATCCTGGCATGCATATAGGTATGCACTTGGTTTGCTTTTCTAAAACCAGGTGTGACATTCCGTAGGGGTGAGCACGCGTACACATAGCACCCTGCTTACACTTTCGTCCTCGCTTCGTGTAAAAGGGTTAACCCGAGGGTGTTATGGCTCGTGGACAAAGGCTTATAATGGCTCCACACTTGCTCAATTAGCAATGTGGCACTAAACACGCGCAACTGCGCTCATGGGCCACTCGTGGGCCATCCAAATTGGGTCGGGTGTGACATTCACCCCCCCCCCTCAAAGAACCCGACGTCCAGTGCCGACCCATACGCCATGCCGTGTGCCCCATCCCAGGCCCACACGCGCATGCATATGTCTGCACACTGACCCGAGCAAATGTCCAGGAACCTTCCCTCTTAGCGCACGATCGTACATCCAGTGCCGACCCATATGCCATGACATGTGTCCCATCTCAGGCCCACATGCGCCATGCGCCCTATGTTCGCACACTGACCCGTACGCGCAACCGTGAGGGTCGGCTCTGATACCACTTTGTCACACCCGGATTTAAAGGCAAATCTGAATGCATTAAATACATGTGCGCCAGGATCAAGTTTACACACACGCATCGACATAGTGATAACCAAAAGACAGTACATCTCGAAAGTAGGGTATTAACTTTATTACATGACCGAAAGTCTTTAAACTAACACACGAATGAGTAGCTAACAGCGGAAAAATAAACGCAGACGTCCACCACAGGCAGCTGACTGAAGGAGCGAACGCCTAGAACTCGTCGAAATCACCAGAGAAGTCCTCAAAACGTCCGTCTGAGCAGCAGTCAGGTTGTGTAGATGCAATATAAAACAGCAAGCATGAGCACATGTCGTACTCAATAAGGGAAAACACTATAACAACATGTAAGGCTTTATGATGGAAAGGCTTGTGGTTGCAAAGCAGATCAGCATTTTAGTTGGTCAAGTTTTATTAAGCAACTATTACTAGCAAGTGTAAGTGTATACCAAAACCCACTTAATAAATGCATAAGAACCATAAGATGTAATGCACAAGTTTATAAGTTCCCCCACTTAATAAATGCATAAGAACCATAAGATGTAATGCACAAGTTTATAAGTTCCATCTTCCATAGAATTAATCATGTGAGGGTCCAGGCCGCTCTTGACCGTGAGCACGGCTAACTAGTTAGTTTTACACTCTGCAGAGGTTGTACACTTTCACCACAAGTCGCGTAAAAACTCAAAAGAGTTTTGGACCCAACCACACTGTGCAAAAGTAGGCACATTACCACACTACCGAGGTGTGGCTGCATAGAGACGCTACGAGGCCATTACGAAGATTCCCCAACATGCAACAACTCACTATGTTTCAGGACGAAGCAGGGCATAAAGCTCCCTAGCGGGTCAATACCCCACCATAAATAAACAAACCCAACTCCCCGCTAGAGCAGGTCTATATCCCGTCAACGCCTCCCCATTGGCCCGTTTCAGGTAAGGTTGCTACAACATCAAAGTTTCTAGTTATTCAGCCAAGGCAGAGCCATATGTCTTGTGGTTGTACAGTTTTCCTGGGTGGTCGCTCCATGTTCCGATTAACAAGCATAGTATTCTTGCATTACATGAATTAATAGCAGAAAATAAATCAAGATTAAAGATTGTTCCATTAAACCACCCAAAGTATGCTCTAGCAAAACTACTCAACATAAAGTAAAACCCAGTTGATCAAGGCACAGGGTAAACAACACTAGTCACACCTTAAGCATGGGTCCCATCATATTAATGCAAGCAATAAGTAAATAACTGTGTAATTAAAATGCATGTTGTAATAGGACAAAAGGGAATGCAGCAAGGACTTGCCTTCTACCCAAGCGTACTGCTGCTCAAAGCCTTCTTGATCTTCAACGGCATCGTACTCCACGAACTGATCGTTCACTACGCTCCACACAATAACATACAAGCATATAATACAATTAATTAAGAAACAGTACACCAATCTTAGCAAACAGAAACAAAAACAATAGAAAACTAATCTACTCGTCGAGACGATCGCATGGATATAAAGAACGCTAAAAGCGGAGCTAAAACGACGAAGTTACGCACTAACGAAGATAGAAGGACCTATCTGCAAAGAAACTAAAGCTTCAGGGTTAAAACAAAGAAAATAGGATCTAACTGAAAGAAAACTTGAACGGTGGAAAGACCGGCTTGTAAAACTTAAAAGCGCAGGGGCTTAACTGCAAAACTGCCAGGGCGGCTGGGTTGACCGGTGCTTGACCGAGTTGACCCGCGGTCAGATTTGATCCGATCCATCGGATCGAGATCCAACGGTCACGGATGCACGTGAGCGCAGGCGGCGGCGACCGGCGACGGCGAGCAGCGGCGCAAGGCGGCGAGCGGCGGCGGAAACGCGAAATTGAGCTAGGGTGCTCGGTTTGACTCGCGGATTTCACCGGAACATAGCACGCGGCGCAACGATTACATCTAGGGTATCAAGGATGGTTCACCGACGAAGACGACGGCGCGCGGCTCAAGGGGGCAGACGGCGGCGACGGTGAAGCTCCGGCGACGACATGAAGGCGATGTAGAGGTCGACGACGCAAACAAGTGGCACCGGCGACTTCCTCTCGTCCAGGCGAAGCTCCAGAGGCGCTTCTTGACGGCGGAGAGGCGACGCGAGGCGGATTGAAGGCGGCGGCGGTGCTAGGGTTTTGGTGGCGGCGCGGAAGGCTCGAGACGGCTAGGGCTGCTGGGGTTTCGACCCGGGGTGGCGGCGGCGCCTTATAAAGGGGCAGGGGCACGCCTAGGGAGGCGTGCGTGGGGCGGACTCGACAGCGCGCTCGTGTTCGGCTCGGAGACGGCGGAAGGAGGGGGATGACAGGTGGACCCCGCCTGTCGGTGGCGTCGGGCGAAGCGGAGCGGAGCGGGCTGCAGCTGGGCCGGATGCTGGGCTGCGATGCGAAGGCGGACAAGGCCGGGGAGTACAGGGGGCGGCAGCGGACTCTAGCTCCACGGGCTGCGCGCGCGAAGCTGGTCCAGCTGAAGGATGGCGAACGGCTGGGCGAAGGAGATGAGGGGGCACCACCGGACTTCAGCCTACGGGCCGAGCTGGTGACGAAGCAGGCCGGCCGAGGGAGTTGGAGCGGCTGCGGAAAAGGAGTTAAGGGGCGTCCGCCAGACTTCTGAGGTTTGGGATCAAAGCAAAAACGGGTCAGAAAGGAGGGGAGGGAAAAGGGTAAAAGAAAAAGGTTTAAACATTTTGAAAACACTTCAAACAAATGAATTCAAACACTCAAAAGCAATGCATCAGCATGTATGCAACATTAAACTCCTATGGTTAATTTATTTAATTTTGAAAATAATTAAATGCCTAAAAGAAATTAAGGAAAATCCTATAGTCCTTAAGAGCAAAATTAAAGGTTGCTAACAAATTTTATTAAAATTCAAATTTTTGAAAATTAGGGTGTTACAAAAACAGGGGACTGGTCTGCTGGGGCATGGTTTTTTTTTTTTTTTTGCAACAGATAGAGCACTTCATCCTGCTTGGTCACCATGTAAATTGAGTTTCCCAGGGTTAAGTATAGTTAATAAGGTTTGTTATAGGCTCAAAGAAATAATACAAGTCAGGCCGGTTTACATTCAACTCGTAATTAAATCTAAACTGCCATTTATTCATGATGATGGATGAAAGAGTCATATCTTATGACATCTTATCACTTGTACCCTGGTTCTATCAACAAAAATGCATATGACACGGACTATCGAGGAGTAACATGTGGATCATCTGATATATGTTTGTGTCTGTTGAGGAAATTGGCCTTGATCTTGATCCTAGGGACAGATGCTACCTCCTTTGCAGTAGGGACGATGATTACCAAAATCCTAGAAAAGTTCATCCCTGATGACTCTCGTGCCTAATTTCTCATGAATTCAATGGATCTTTGCTGATTCTCTCATGATCTCTGATTGCACAAAAGTTCAAGAACGCTCACAAGAAAGCAGCTTATGTTCACATATATGTGTGCACCACATATCACTCTCTCTGCTTTGTTTTGTGAATATCAGTATATCACTCTCTCTACTTTGTTTTGAGAGACACTGACTGCTTGAAGGTCTGAGAGCGTATATATTGTGGGCTGAACATATTGCTCTTGACTAGCCATACTGTCCCTGGTACAGAATGGTAGTTTCAGTTTTAAACAGTTTTAGTGATCTGAAATGCGTGGCTATTTAAATTTAGTCTAAAAGTTAAATGAAATGATTATTTCCATAGGGACATTTAGGGACAATATCCCTTTTCAGTTTCCTCTGCTTCGATCTATTGTCAGAAATACATGAAACAGATCATTGGAGCTTGAGTGGCTTCAAATGTCAGTAGTGAAATATTTCCAATTGGGTATTTTTTTAAGTTGAATCGTTGCACGGTGCCACATTGCATAACAAGAACAAGAACGTTGAATTGTCAGAGAGCACAATATTGTGGCCATCTCTCAGATCTAATGTGTGAGTTCATATATGTTAATTTTGTACTGACTGCTACAGAGTGTTGGTTTTAATTTCAAACTCAGTTTTGGCCGAAAATGGATTGAAGTTTCAATATTTGCTTGATTAGCCATGCAGAGAAATCATACAGTAGCAACAAGTGTGCATTCCATGCCTTTTGGAATTTGGATCGATGGTGACTACGCAAATTTACCCATGCTGTCACTAGCTCTGAAATAAACAGAATCAATGACATCTCCACACAAGGGTTAGAAGAGCAAAAGTTGAGGACAGAGTGACAGACTAACTGCCGAGCACGCAACAAGCAGATGTGCATGGCGAGGCCGTCCTTTCTGGTAGAGGCATCCTACAAATGTGCTGGTGTATGGTTTCTACGATTAAGCTGTTGATGGAGGAAGCAGGAGGAGACACGGATGTTATGCGCTATGAGCCCAGCCAATGCGATCCTTCAGAGACATGTTTTTTCATGATGGCTCCCATGCCCAATTGCCCTAATCGATCGCTATAGGCGAACTCTTGCATAGTGTCTGATCCCATGACAAAAGAACGCAGAGCAGAGCGTTTTTTTTTTTGTTTTTGGTTGAGAAAATCAGAAAAAACACAGCTCGCATGCCAGTACATGTTGCTTTGTTATATTACTGATGTGTGGTGATATATAGCAGCAGGGCTTGATCGACATATGTGTGGCTGTGCATTTACAGAGTGGTGGTTCAAAGTTTGAACTTATTCATTGATGACATTTGCTGACAAGCTCAATCGGTGGTTTACTAGTTTCAGTTTTAAATAGTTTTAGTGATCTGAAAAAGGACGTGCATGGTTATTTCAGTTTATTCCAAAAACTTAAAGTAAATGAAACTTTTATGGGGACAGTATCCCTTGTGAGTTTTCTCTGCTTCTATTGTCAGAAATACACCAAACAAATCATCTGAGCATGAGTAACCTAAAATGCCAATAGTGAATATATTTCCAAACAGGTACGGTGTGTTTTACAAATTCTGTGATTGGAATATGTGAATCCTAAGAATAGGAAGCTAACTGGAAACAAGATGTTATTTTTCACTCGAGTAATTTCACTTGTTCGGGCTTATAGAATCGACACAGGCAGTAGAGCAGAGTAATGCTACTTACTTCGCTTGTTCTTTATGCTATTTATGTACAGGTCTGCGAGCTTTCACTTTGATCTTCATGTCATGCGCATGCTTTCACTTTGATTCGCATTGGAATATTGTAGTTAACACTTACAAATTGGCGATCATCTCATTATTTTTAACATGATGCATGATCTCAGATATGATCGAGGTCGAGGAGCTTATGGAGGAAGGAGCGAGGAATGTAGAAGGTGAGCAAGAGATGCAAGCGTGGAGACAGCGGCGTGCAGAGAGAAAGTTGTCTCTGGAGCTTCTGTTTGCGGCCATTGTGTACTAGGACTCTAGAGGGAGGGAGGATGAATGGAGAAGATAGGCGCGAAAGGTAAGTGAAGAAATCGCAGAGCACCGAGAAGAGTTACCTATGGCCCTATGGGCTATTGCGCCCAGCTGAAATGTGGTGAGATGAGAAAAGTTGGTTCATGATGACTCTCATGCCTAATTTCTCATCAACTGGTAATTCAATATGAGTGTCCATATGTTAAGTTTTGTGATGATCGAGCACGCTTGTTGATCAACAAATGTTGCTCAGCATATGATGAACCATGTGCATATATATGCCGTGTCGCCACTGCTAAACAGTACAGAGTGTTGGTTCTAATTTTCAGTGGCATTTATGATGGCATTCGAAAGGACATATCACCGTGCAAGAACTCTCAGTTTCGACCAAAAATAATGGATTGTTCAAATTTTGCTTATTAATTATTAGGCATGCAGTCATACAGTGACAACATGTAGGTCTGCAAATATAGTTGCTGACAGCATGCAGTTCAAACAAAGCAAGAACTTGAATGTGGCGCATGAAGGGGTGCAGTGGAAGAAATATCATATCGGAAGTTTTTTTTAAAAAAATCATATCACATCATTCTCGACAACAACGGGTGTGCTTGCTTTTTGGAATTTGGATCTCGATGGCAATGCAAATTAAATTGACCCATGCTGCCATTAGCTCTCAAGTAAACAGGACTAATGACATCGAAAGTAACATTTCAATAAGTTCAAGCACAACAAAATATTGAAGACCCTGAGGCCAAATGAAATTCCGAGCACACGCAAAGCAGACCTGCATGGCGATCGATCGGCTGTTCAGTCAGGTAGTAACCTTCTTGACGAGCGATGCACATTCGTTCCTACGATTAAGCTGCTAGCAGAGGAAGCAGATGTTCAACTCAGTGTGGCTGCCAAACCAGAAAACGAAGCGAAAAGTTTGTTCGTGATGACTCTCATGCCCGATTGGCGATTGCTCTCCTCAATCCGTAGTGCAAGCATGTGTCGAACTCTTTACATAACAAAGGAACGCTGTGCAAAGCGTTTTCGAGAAAAAAAACACAATGTAGCAAAACTTAGCAATAATATATGTTAATTTTTTTTGTACGTGATGTTGGTGATGCATAGCATGCATGATCTACAACATGTATATATATTGGTCTACCACAGTGTGACATTTACAGGAGTGGTGGTTCAAAGTTTGAATTTGTTCATTGATGACACTTGCTGAAAAATTCAGTTTACGCCCCACAGAAAATGAAATTTAACTATTGAAGTTTACATTTTAAAGTTATTTTTTAATGAACCGCACAAGATGATGTGTGTTCGTTCAAAAAAAACACTTTAAACTTACAAATCATAAAGTTTGTTTTTTCCTCGGTTCAATCGTCACTTAATTAGTTCCATCATCAATATTACAATATACTACTTAATTAGCAAGAAGATGCTTATTCAGGATTTTCCTACCTGAACAGGAAAGCAAGTTACAGTTACCCTGTTCATTTTTTTTTTGTTTAAGAAAAAAATTAAAAAAAACAAGCGAGCAAAGCAATGGCGTGCATGGCGCCCCATGCCAATGGCAGGAGAAACACATGCATGGCCGCTCGCACGACCGCATGCAAGAAACAGACCAAACCAAGCATGGCCGGAGACGAGAGAGAAACACCCGGCCGGCCGCTCCCACGACCGCGCATGCAGCTAGCGGCCACGAAACGCTCTTCGCTCCCGTCGATGCCGCGCGGCCATCCACCGCCCCCCACCGCTCCTCCATAAAAGCCACCACCGGGACGGTGTCCCATCATCGCTCAAACCACCACCTTCTCTCCTCCCCTCCTCCCATGGGCCCTCCTCTCCGGCTCCTCGCCAGCAATGGCCGCCTCACGGCGGCGTTGCTCCTCCTGGGCGCATGCCTCTCCGCCTGCAGCGTGCAGGCGGTGACCAGCGCGGAGGCCTCCTACATCGCGCACCGCCAGCTCGTGGCCATGAAGGAGGCCGGCGTCGGCGAGTCGGGCGACCTCCCGGCGGACTTCGAGTTCGACGACCGCGTCGGCGCCGCCAACTTCCCCAACCCGCGCCTCCGCCGCGCGTACATCGCGCTCCAGGCCTGGCGCCGCGCCTTCTACTCCGACCCCAAGGGCTACACCACCAACTGGGTCGGCAACGACGTGTGCTCCTACAACGGCGTCATCTGTACCGAGGCCCTCGACGACCCCAAGATCACCGTCGTCGCCGGCATCGACCTCAACGGCGCCGACATCGCCGGATACCTCCCGCCCGAGCTCGGACTCCTCACCGACCTCGCCTTCTTCCACATCAACACCAACCGCTTCTGCGGCATCATCCCCAAGAGCATGTCCCGGCTCTCCATCCTCCACGAGTTCGACGCCAGCAACAACCGCTTCGTCGGGCCCTTCCCCTTCGTCTGCCTCGAGATGGCCTCGCTCAAGTACCTCGACATCAGGTTCAACGACTTCGAGGGCGAGCTCCCGCCGGGGCTCTTCGACAAGGACCTCGACGCCATCTTCGTCAACACCAACCGCTTCGTCGGACACATCCCGGAGAACCTCGGCAACTCGACGGCGTCGGTGGTCGTCGTCGCCAACAACGGGCTCACCGGGTGCATTCCCAAGAGCATCGGGAGGATGGCGAAGACGCTGGACGAGATCAACTTCCTCAACAACAGGCTCGACGGGTGCATGCCGCTGGAGATGGGGATGCTGCAGAACACCACCGTCATCGACGTCAGCGGCAACGTCCTCGTCGGGACCCTGCCGACGCAGCTCTCCAACATCACCAAGCTCGAGCAGTTCGACTGCTCCAGGAACGTCTTAACCGGCATCGTGCACGAGTCCATCTGCGAGCTCCCGGCGCTCCAGAACTTCAGCTTCGCCTCCAACTTCTTCAACTCGGAGGCGGCGCCGTGCATGCCGTCGGAGAAGGCCAAGGTCAGCCTCGACGACAGGGACAACTGCCTCGGCTCGCTCCGCCCGGCGCAGAAGACCACGCTGCAGTGCGCGCCCGTGCTTGCCAGGCCCGTCGACTGCAGCAAGAACATCTGCGCCGGATACCCGGGGAAGCCGGTGGGTCCGCCGTCGCTGCCGGGGAAGCCGCCCATGACGCCCACGCCGACGACGCCGACGCCTCACCAACCTGGTCCGCCCGGGATATCACCGAAACCACCAACATCACAGGGTCCGTCGCCAAGCCCGGCCCCGGCCGCGCCTGCTGTTCCTGTCAAGTCGCCGCCGGCGCCACAGCAAGCTGGTGCTCCGCCGCCGCCCAACTCTGCCTGGCTCCCGGTGACACCCGAGCGCCCCAAGGCATCGCCACCACAGGCACAGCCTCCTGCGCCAGCCAAGTCTACTCCACCGTCGACTCCAGGAAGCTCGCCCCCGACGAAATCCACCCCACCTCCTGCTCCAGTGAGCTCGCCCCCGGCAACGCCGGCGAAATCCACCCCACCACCTGCTACAGTGAGCTCGCCTCCGGCAACGCCAGCGAAATCCACCCCGCCTCCTGCACCAGCAAACTATCCCCCGGCGACACCAGTAAAATCCTCCCCTCCTCCTGCCCCAGTAAGCTCTCCCCCGGCAACACCGGCAAAATCCACCCCGCCTCCTTCACCAGTAAGCACTCCCCCGGCGACACCAGCGAAATCCACTCCGCCTCCGGCGACGCCGGCACCGCCTACGGCAAGCTCACCTCCAGCAACACCATCGAAATCCATTCCACCTCCTGCACCAGTAAGCTCGCCCCCAGCGACTCCGGCAAAATCCACTCCGCCACCGGCACCTGTGGCGTCACAACCACCACCTGCCAAGTCACCTCCGGCTGCACCAGTTGCATCACCACCCCCGCTCGTGAAGTCTCCCCCACCAGCAGCGCCCGTGGCCTCACCACCACCTCCGGAGAAATCACCTCCTCCACCGGCGCCCGTGGCCTCAACACCACCGCCGGTCAAATCGCCTCCTCCGCCCGCTCCAGTGGCTTCTCCACCGCCGTCGGTAAAATCACCTCCTCCACCGGCACCAGTAGCCTCTCCACCTCCACCAGTCAAATTGCCTCCTCCGCCCGCTCCAGTGGCTTCACCACCGCCGCCGGTAAAATCACCTCCTCCATCGGCACCAGTAGCCTCTCCACCTCCACCGGTGAAGTCTCCGCCACCACCCGCTCCGGTGAGCTCACCTCCAGCTCCAGTGAAATCCCCACCAACTCCAGCTTCGACTCCAGCTCCAGCTCCAGCTCCAGAAAAATCTCGACCAGGGCCTCCAGGGAAGTCTCCGGTGTCGCCTTCTGAAGAGTCTATGCCACCCGAATTGGCTCCAAGCGAACCACCATCAACTCCAGAGAAACCAACTTCTCCATCAACTCCGACCAAACCACCTTCAACTCCGGAGAAGCCACAACCGCCATCTTTGGTAGAGGCAAAAACTCCACCATCTGATTCTTACCTACCAGAAGAACCAGCTAGCTCACCACCTCAGCCACCGAAGTCGTCGACACCACCGACACCGGTGATCTCATCGCCACCTCCAGTGGTGAAGTCTTCACCACCACCAGCTCCAGAGGTAGTGAAGTCTTCACCGCCACCCGCACCTGTCAGCTCACCGCCGACTACGCCTAAGGCATCTGCTCCACCAGCTCCAGTGAGCTCTCCACCTGCGGTGCCAACACACCCTGAAACTAAAACATCACCTCCGCATCCTTCTGCGAGCTCCCCACCTTCTGAGGTCAAGTCCTCACCACCATCTGAACCAATCACCTCACCACCATCGGCGCCAAAGGCATCAGCTCCACCTACACCTGTGAGCTCACCACCGCCTGTAGTGAAGTCTTCGCCACCACCTGTGCCAGTTAGCTCACCGCCGCCTGCACCTAAGGCGTCACCTCCACCTGCTCCTGTGAGCTCACCACCTCATGTAGTGAAATCTTCGCCGCCACCTGCACCAGTCAGCTCACCGCCACCACCTGCGCCTAAGGCATCGCCTCCACCGGCTCCTGTGAGCTCTCCACCTCCTGTGGTGAAGTCCTCACCACCACCAGCACCAGTCAGCTCACCACCACCTGCACCTAAGGCATCACCTCCACCTACTCCTGTGAGCACACCACCTATTGTGGAGAAATCTTCGCCACCACCTGCATCGATCATCTCACCACCACCTGTGCCTAAGGCATCGCCTCCACCTGCTCCTGTGAGCTCACCGCCTCCTGTGGTGAAGTCCTTCCCACCGCCTGCGCCAGTCAGCTCACCACCACCTGCGCCTAAGGCATCACCTCCACCTACTCCAGTAAGCACACCACCTCCTGTTGAGAAATCTTCGCCGCCACCTGCGCCGGTCAGCTCACCACCACCTGCACCTAAGGCATCACCTCCACCACCTGCTCCTGTGAGCTCACCGCCACCTCCAGTCAAGTCACCACCTCCACCTGCCCCAGTGATCTCACCTCCTCCCCCTGTGATGTCTCCACCGCCACCAGCACCAGTGAGCTCACCACCACCACCAGTAATGTCGCCGTCACCTCCAGCACCAGTGAGCTCACCACCACCACCAGTAATGTCGCCGCCACCTCCAGCACCAGTGAGCTCACCCCCACCTCCAGTGAAGTCTCCTCCTCCACCGGCACCGGTTAGCTCTCCACCACCCCCGGAAAAATCTCCTCCTCCACCAGCACCGGTTAGCTCTCCTCCACCACCAGTGAAGCCATCATCTCCGCCACCAGCTCCAGTAAGCTCACCGCCTCCAGTGGTCGC
Source organism: Cenchrus fungigraminus (assembly GCA_036936925.1). NCBI lineage: Eukaryota > Viridiplantae > Streptophyta > Magnoliopsida > Poales > Poaceae > Cenchrus > Cenchrus fungigraminus. Next base: position 25,955,234 of record CM072768.1, read on the forward strand.
CTCACCACGACCGAAGCAAGAAGAGGTGACGTCATCACCACCGGCGGATTCCCTGCCTCCGCCATCGTTCAATGACGTCATCCTCCCGCCCATCATGGGCAACAAGTACGCCTCACCACCACCCCCTCAGTTCCAAGGGTATTAAGCTCCATGAAGAGATTGACGACATGGAGGGATTGGAACAACATATAAGCAGATCGCAAGCACATACAAGCTACATGTAACAAAGCTTCAGGCACCAATGTGCTAGCGTACTTGTAAGAACCTGCTCATTTTTTTGTTCCTGTGTTGCACAAGTGCATGTACACAAGTGTGTATGTGCCCATGTGTGACCTAACTACATGAGGCGACAAGGTGTAAGAGAAATGCCTTGTACTATCCTTTTAATTTTATTTCAGAAAAAAGAGGAATGTTTTCCTGAAAAGAAAAAGAGTACGAGATGAAGGAACAAAGTTACAAGTTTCTTTTTATTTTCTTTAGTTTGTAATGGTTCATATAATGGTGAAATTATGTATATCATCCATGTATGATGGATATTTCTCGTCATTTTAAATTATATATATGGTCCTTTTATTGAGCTTTTGGAGAATGAATGCAATTTGATTCTTATCATTTGTGTTGGAATTGACCATCATATTTTCAAATCAACTCTCGGTTTTCCTTTATTTGTGTTTAGTTAGCTCAAGATATATGAATTGTCATTGTTATGCAAACTGAAAATATGTGTCAATTAGTCATGGAAACTATGAAAAGTTTCACTTCTACATGGCAAGCTTGAGATTCCCTGAAATAGAAATCAGATGCGAGCAAAGAAAAACAAATTGTTTCCTTTGGGTCCAGTAGTAGATTATCGGGGAGATTTCTTGTTTGGCACTAAAAGATGTCTTAATTGCTTGCTTGACACTGAAAAATTTATAATCCCTTATATGACACCGAGTTCTAACTTTCATTCCTTATTTGTCATTTTTATCACTTTTGTTAGTTAAGTTGGACAAAATATCCATCAAATCACCTCCAAAATGCATGAAACTTTTTGTAGTGATAAAATATATGAAGATGACCCTATGTTCTTAAAAACACACATGTACCCTGTGATTTTAAAATTAAAATTCACCAAATTAGGCCACTCTTATAAATTATCTGAATTTTAAAGGCACCAAAATAATTCTAAAAATTATAGAAACATAACTAGTACATTTCACATCAAGTGCAATAACTTATTAAATTATTTTGTAGTATAAGTTACACAGGTAATTATGAAGAATGAGAAGTTTTGGAAATATTAGAAGAACCTCATCAATTTATATGCAAGTATTATGAAAATAACTTTGTAAGTGACTAAATCTCATCTATCTAACAATCGACTGTATTTGGATGGCCCATGAGTGTCGCATGAGTGCAGATACACGTGTTTAGTACCACATTGCTAGTTGAGCAAGGGTGAAGTCAACTTATAAGTCTTTTTCCACCGGCTATAGCACCTTCGAATTCGGGTTAACCCTTTTACACGAAACGAGAATGACAGTGTAAGCAGAGTGCTATGTGTACGCGTGCTCGCCCTCGAAAGAGCTGGGTTGTGCGGCTTTGGTGGCGGGGGTGTTACAATCTGTTGTTTTTCCCATAAATTTTAGAAAGTATTTTCATGGCATAAGAATTCACATATGCTTCAAAAGTAGTATAATTTGATGGATTTAGTTTTGAAAACTGCAAAGGTACACATGGTGTTTAGGCAACATGATTTATCTTCATTTGTTAAATTACCATACAAAGTTTCGTGAATTTTGGAGGTGATTTGATGGATATTTTGTCCAACTTAACTAACAAAAGTGATGAAAATATCAAATAAGCAATTAAAACTCGATGTCATATAAGGGATATGAAATTTTTTAGGTCAAATAGGAAATTAAGTCACCTTTCAGTGTCAAATAAGAAATTTTCTCTAGATTATAGGAACGGTAATGCTATGAAGAAGACGTCTGGACGCGCGTAGCTGCTCCGGACGCTTCACGTGGTGCAAGCGAGCCCACATCTGAACAAATAACGTGAGCCACACAATACTCTTTCCTTCCACTCGCGACTCTTTCTTACCCTTTTCTCTCCATCCTCATTCTGACTTGCTTGCTTCCTGTGCTTCACGACTCCGCCGTCGTCATCGTCTAGCATGTCATGCTCAAGCCATGGCTCCGTGTTGCCCCCATCCTCCCCAGTTGTCGCTCCACCTCCTCTCGGCCACGCTTCCGCGCGCGTCCCCCTCGTCGGGATGCCACGCCATCACCCCCTCCCCCAACCATGCCTTAGTGACACTATCCTGCCAGGCCGCCTGGGCTACTTGTTGGGGAAAAGCTGCATGAGGCCGCCAATGAGCTACGCCACATGCCGAAGCAGCTGCTCGCGCGAGGGTAAGGTGCCGCCCCTACTTCACAATCACAACATAGCCATGTAGCTCTATAGGAGCGGCACAACCAAATCCAGCGGAATCCTCCCCCGATGTGGCACAGGTAGGGGCTGGCAGTGGAGCAGAATGGCGGGAGGGGGGAGGGGAGGGGCGTCGGGAGGATAAGGAGGAGAAGGGGGAGGGGTGGTGGTGGAGGAGGACCACATCTCGGGCCTCCCCGGCGTGCTGCGTCTACAGATTTTGAGCCCATCGTGAGGCAGCCCACCGTGCTCAGAGCTCGCCGTCCACATCCTCCCCCGCGCGGCCCCAACCTCGACATCATCCCCATCCCGCGCTCGGTGTTTCATCTGTTCATTTTCCATATTGCAACTTATGTACTCCTATGTTTCACCGTGCTATAGATGTTGCAACAATTTTTTAACCTAATACTCCTCATGTTGCAACATTTTTGTTTTAGTGTTTCATCATCTTTGTTTAAGTGTTTCATCTAGGTTGTTGAATGTTGCATGGAACACACGTCGATGTTGCGGTGGGATTTTTGTGTTCGTTGATATTTCTGACATTGCGGCTGGAATTTTTCATTTTTCATAGATCCAACAGTTGTTGATGTTGCATGCAACATTAGCTGATGTTGCGGTGAAATTTTTTTCTTTCCATAGATCCGACGGCTGCAGTGTTCCGATCCAACGGTTGTAGATGCGTCCGATGGTTGCCCGGACGGACGGACGGACGTCCGGCCAGTAGCGATTCCCTTGGAAAAGGTTTTTCGTCGAAGGCGGGTTGTTGTTTATTACGTAAACCTTCGGGGAAGACGGCATTTACATTCGTCGTGCTAATACTGCAGCCAGTGAAGATCCACATGGCCGGCGGCGGCGATGGCGACTGCGGCGACGATTCCATCTGCCGGGCTGCGCTCCGGGAGGCCTTCGGAGACTCGTCGGACAGCGAGTCCGACGCGCCGGCCGGGGCCGGGCGCTGGCGGTGGAGGTGGGAGGCGGTGGCGGGGGTGAGGGGGCTGTGGCTCTGCGCCGCCTTCCTCTCCGCCGACGAGCAGGCGCGCCTCCTCGACGCGATCCAGCGCGGTGAGTCCTTGATCGCCGGGTCCTCCTTCTTGTGGGTACAAGTAAAAGATTGGATCTTTAGCTTTGTGTTTGGGTCTAGCTTTGATTTCAGTCAACAAATTTACAGGGAGATTATTAATTTGTTTAGTAGTGCTCGATCTGTATTCTCGGTGCCTTTAAAATTCGCGGGTTGCTTAGACCAACTGCTTAGCATTTAGCAAATGGCACTGATTGCATTGTATGAATGTGATGAACCTTACAAGACCACCAATGGAGAACTTGTAAATCCAAGCACAAATCCTTCTCGAACTGAATCTGTCAATCTTGTACGGTGAACTGAATTATCTTTGAATAGTAAAAACAAATCTGTGAATTTGTTAGCCGGGGTGGGCAACATTCTTTGATTATGGCACATGGGTACAGCTATCTTCATAAATAGATATTTGCATTCATCTTGCATATTTAAACCAGAGGAGGAACTGGAAAATATGTGATATAGAAATATGTACACATTCAGAATGCAAGAATTTCACAGAAACAGCATATTTAAAGCATATTGAATTGTGGAAAAATGGAGCAGTTGAATCGTACAAAGCCTATTTTCTACTACTAAAAAATCTGCCACCAGCAAGACCACGAGTCCATGACCATGAACTACAGAAAAATGTGCCTATTTGTTAGTGCTTGATCTGTATTATTGGTGCTCATTGAATTCAGCTGGCAATGATTGCATTGTACAAGTGTGATGAACCTTAACTAGCTGTAATCCTGTAGGCCTATACAAGAATCTTTTGCATCTCCCAATTGAATAGTAGAAAACTACCGATGGAGATGAGACTCAACTATAGTTTTGTTGCTCAACAACTGAATAACTAGTAGCCATTGCCCATTTGTTTTTGCAGAAGGATGGTTCATTGATGCAAGCAACCAAGTAAGTTTTTCCTCATCTTGTCAGGATGTGCCTACTGTGCATTAAACAGCATGGTGATGATGCAACCATGAAGACAGTTAGATTTGTAACTACCAGACCTCCTAAAGTAGATCAAACGTTTTTTTAAAAGATTAACTAGATGCTATGTTCTTTTTCAACAAATGTGAAGAATTTGCATGCTCATCTATTGTTTTTTATGTTGAAATCCTCATTGCTCCTTTCTTTTTGCTTTTTAGGCAATGAGATTTGGTGATCTCCCTTCATGGGCTGTCGAACTTTCCACCCTCATTCGTGAAGCTATTTGTGTTGGTCATGTCGATGTTGATGTTGGTGCAGAGATAACAAATGAGGATGAAGATGCATGTCCTCTGCCATCAGATTTGTTGTGGAGGGAGCCATTTTTTGATCAAATGATTGCAAACAGATATAACCCAGGTGAGGTGCGAAACTTTTTATTCTTCTGAACAATTCTGACTGCCATTGCTCTCCTTCATGTTCCCAAACAAAAGTTGGCATTAAGGAACTAGATACATTCTTTTGTCAATCAATTCAAACATGGACGCTTCTGTTGTTGAATCTAGGGTATCTGCGCCCATGTCGATCTGATGCGCTTTGATGATGGAATCGCAATAGTTTCCCTCGAATCAGCTTGCATCATGCACTTCAGCCAAGCAGAATCAACAAGCACAGCCTTGGACACCGTGAAGCAAGGTGATGGTGCGCCTAGAAAGGTCCCCATTTACCTAAACCCAGGATCCCTTGTTGTGATGTCAGGAGATGCAAGATACCTCTGGAAGCATGAGATCAACCGCAAACCAGGTGCACAGCTGTGGGATGGCAGGGAACTGGAGCAGCATAGAAGAACTTCTGTTACACTGAGAAAACTCTTGGCTTCTCCAAGCTGAAGTGCACATTGACACTTGAAGACAGTGAACAATAGATTTCTCCCAATTTTTGCAGCCTGATGAGGCAGATGTTACTGTTACAGAGTCATCATTGCTGAACCTAAATGACTCACAATGTTGTGTGATATTAGAATTTAGGACCCAGGTGACATTACAATCATTTCTCGGGAGATATCATCGAATATTGTAATGTAATGCCATTTGTAAAGACAACCAGCATGGAATCAGAGGACTATTGTTGAATGCTTCGAGTTCAGCTCAGTATTTATTGGAAGAATGCAGTAAGCATTGTCCAAGCATCATGTAAATTGCATTCTCTTTTTTACAACTAAGCATGCTAGTAGTTGGTTTGTTTACAGTTGCAGTGCAAGCCATCATGGTAGATAAATGCACCTCGTGACTACATAATATATTTCAGACACGCATTGTAAGCTGATGATACTTTACATTCCCAAACAAACATTCCACATGACATGGAGTTTTGAATGGTTATGGCTCATGTCTTACAATCGACGTGGCTGATTCTAAATGATAAGTACCATGCCCCATGAGGCAACTCTGGACAATATTTGGCAGCAACAATCAAAGGCAGATATTGAGTTCCATCCCAAGCTCCAATGCGCCTATCTTAAAAATGGCATCACAATCCTGAACTACTGTAGCTTGGTAGAAACAGCATCACAGGCAGTTCCATGTTCAGCAAGAACCAGTGCTGTTGATAACTGATGCAGCAGCTTAATGTCATATTAAATGAAAAGTAAACAATTGTTTCCATAGATCAGATAGAAAAATAAGTCCTCAAAAATTACTGAAACTATTTCCCATACAAGTACCCTTACAAAATCAGTAGCACTGTCCAGGAAGAACATGATCACCTGAAATACACAGGAGTGCAGCAGGAGCAAATCTCTTTGATCCCAATTCAAGAACATTAGGAAGGGAACAACATCACCAGAATTGCAGCTAATTGGGAGAACGTTAAGAAGAATAACAGTATCATTCAAGGCCGCACAGAATCAATTTATTTTGTCACATCAACCACCATAATCGAAGCCGGAACGTACGGCACAGCGATCCGCCATGTGTTGTCCGGTGGACAGCCTGAGGTAAAAAGCAAGCAAGCTCGCGGCAGTCAGATGAGCGCGGAGCTGCTTGCTGCTGCCAGGGGTGGGTGGGAATGGCGGTCGCAGGCAGTCGGGCACCGCGGAGACGGCGCCGGCGGCGGACGGGCCGGAGGAGGAGCCGAGGAGACGACGGACCCTGCCGTCCGAACCGGAGGCTGATTTGCAAACTAGGGGCTATTTAAAATAACCGGGGGTATTTTGCAAAAATTCGGATCGCGACTATTGATCGCGATCCAAATTAAGGGGCCATATGAAAATAACCGAGGGCCGTTCTGCAAAAATTCGGATCGCGATTATTAATCGCGATCCAAACTAGGGGGTGCTTTGCAAATATTCTGCGCCGGCGAGGTCGCGCCGCCGGCGTCGTCCGCCGCTGCCCCGCCCGCGCTCCCCTCCGTCGAGAGCAAGCGGGCCGCCGCCTCCATCCCCGTGGGATCCAGCGACGACGAACAACCACGTCTCTTCCGGCTCCGCGAGGTGGCGGACGGCGGCAGGGCTCGGCGTGGCCGGCCAGGCACTCGCCCACGGAGCCGTGGTGGCGGCGGCGGCGGCGGGATCGTCGGGTGGGGGCGTCAACGGGAGGTGGCTGCTCCCCACCAGAGAATGCTGAGGCGGAAGCGGCGGCGAGCACAGCAGGGACTTGACACTTGGCACAGCAACCATGGCTGCTGGTTCATGCTGTTCCACGAAATGCCGGTGGCGAAACAGGCGCAGCAGTTATTCGTGCATATGAACCGGGTGCAGCAAGGACATAATTTTTTTTTTAAAATAATAACTATGTTGTCAACCTGTAATCCAAGCTCAAATCCTTCCCAAACTGAATTTGTCCATCTTCTACAGTGAACTGAATTTCTCTTTGAACCTAAGTGTCATATATTAGGAGTTAAAACTCAGGAGATACATTCGTATATTGTAGTGTAACAATGCAGTTTGTAAATAGGACTATTGTTTGGGAGCTTCGTGTTCAGCTCAATATTTTTTGGCAGAATGCAGTAGCATTGTCCAAGCATGATGTAAACCGTATGCAGGCTTCAATGTGGCTAACTGAGGCAGCTTTATGTTATATTAAATAAAAAGTCCAAAATTATTTCCACAGATTTGATGAACACATACCTTACAAGTCTTCAAAAACTTACCAAACTATTTCACATACAAGTTATCTTACAAAACCAGTAGCCTTTAGGAAGAACATGGTGACCTGAAATTACAGCAGCACAGGCAAATCTCCTTGGCATTGCGGAGCCGCAACGGTTTGTCATATACGGTGGCAGCTGCAATATTTCTAAACTCTGATATGCTCATGTAGGTGTAGTCGGTTCTTAACTGACTCAGAGATCACATCTAACAAAAATTAGTAGTCTTCTAAAAAGATATACCCTAAGGAGGGACCAGAAAGATATTTGCATTGGTTTTACGTATTTAAACCAGAGCAATGTAGAAAGATGTGCCCACTCAGAACACAAGAAGTTTTCACACAAACAGCATATTTGAAGTATACTGAATTGTGAAAACCAGAGCAGTCGAATTGAACATCAGTACATAGCATGTCTATTTTCTACTACTCAAAAATCTGCCACCAGCAGGGAAGCTGGGATGCATTGCTATGTTCTGTGACATTAGTCATGACCATGACCATGAACTACTGAAAAAAATGTGCCTATGTGGAGTTCTGTCGTATTTCTTCATCTACAGCTTATCCATCAACCTTCACCGTATTTTTCAGGGGCCAATTCCCCAGATCAAACCTTCGCCACGCCCACAGAATTGGCCATTTCCTCCAAGAGCTCCTGCTGCTCCAGTGTAGCACAAGACTGTAGATGTTTTGACAACAAATGAAACCAATAATCATTAGCGCTATAATAGTTGCATGTTGCCAAGTTTACCGAGTTTAGTCTCATGTACTGCACCTGAACAGCCGATTCGATGTCTCCTAAAAGGAAGCTAGTCAGTTCAAAATTCATCTTCAACCGATGGTCTGTCACTCTGTTATCCTGTGAGCAAAAGACCTCAAATTTAATTCAAGGAAAGAATAGAAAGAGCTCCTTCCAGGAAAAGAAAACAGAAAGAGAGATGAAGATACAACATTAACATACTTAAGTGGCATTGCATCAACAAAAAACAACATAAATATGCTCTGCTACCTTGTAATTGTATGTCCTTATCTTCTCAGATCGAGCACCAGTACCAACCTTCAATTGAACAGGTAAAGTAATGTCAAACAGAGGGCTTACAAAATTTGACAAAAAGGTTGACTCTATTTCCTACACAAATTAACAAAAAAACAACTTATCATAGTTGAATTAGTCATATAAATATTTTTAGTGAATTTCAACTGTATATTACATTGCTCCGTAAATGCATACTGCACTGCTACTCTATTCAGTTCGAGCATTAATCATCCACAAGACTGATTTTTGTTGCCATCACTTGGATGTTACAGTTATGATCCTTGAAAGATAGTTCTAAAATGAATTGACAACTTACCTGCAATTTTCTCTGGTTTCTTAAAGACTCTTGTTGCTCCCTTAATTTTATCTCGTATCTGTAATGTTTATGATAAATATATACAAGGATCAGAAAAAGATTACAAAAGGATGAGCTCATGAGCATATGCCATAGCACAATACATCATTTGGCAATAACAAATTCACTCTATTTTAAGTTAAGAGAATTTCTTCTACCAAAAATTAGAATTTAAACCGCAATTATGACCCTATTGTCAAAGAACATTCAGAGAAGCAAAACAGCTGAGATAATAGGGAAAATATTGAAAACAGTAACTCAGTTTTAATATCTACAAAATAGGTAGAGAAATTTACAGTTTTGCTCGCAACAATTGAAATGCCCGCTCCCTGTTTTGAAGTTGTGATCTCTCTTCTGTACAGAATATACGTATTCCCGTAGGTTTGTGAATAAGATCAACAGCTGTTTCCACCTTGTTAACATTCTGCCCTGCATTGGTTGAAATATTAGAGGATGCTCAGTTTTAAGGGCGGACTACAAAAATTCTAGTACTCTGTTAGTGATATTACCTCCAGCTCCACCAGATCTTGCTGTTTTAAGCTCAATATCTTTTGGATCAATAACCACATCAACTTCATCAGCCTACTATGCCATTGAACCAAGGGAATTAAGCATCTCAAAATATGAGGGAATTTGTGTCATAAAACCTCATGCAAAAAGCCAATAGTTCACCTCTGGCATAATAGCTACAGTTGCTGTTGATGTATGAACACGTCCCATAGTCTCTGTCTGAGGAACACGCTGAACACGGTGCACGCCTGACTCAAACTTCAATTTACTATAGACTTGTTTTCCCTTGACCTCCATCACATATGTCTTGTATCCACCCATTTCTGCCTGAAAGGTTCAGTATGTGAGCAGCATATTGTAATTCAATAATGAGGTTAAAGTTGCAAGTACATACTTCCGAGGAAGAAACCGGCTTGAACTTCCAATTATTCCGCTCACAATATCTCTGATACATGCGTACCTACAGAAAGCAGTTAACACATTTAATTATGGAAAATGTGAGAACAATTGTAGATATGATACATAACTGCTATAACGATACTAAAATGAACTAAGATAAGCTTATATGTTCCAAAAAACCAAAAATGCTTGCACATTCTTATCCTTTAGATTATTGTCTACAAAAAGCATCATCGTGTGCTTGACAAGCTCCAGTACTATATTATTTGAACAAAATGAAAAAAAAAACAGCTGTAGCTCATTTGCTAAACTGTAATCAATTTGCACAAATTGTCATCTACCTACAAGGTCACCGGCCCAAATTCCAGCTTCATCACCACCAGCGCCTGCTCTTACTGCAAAAATGAAGGAAACACGGTTCTTAGTTCCAAAATGTGAAAAGAAAAAAAAACAAAAACAAAAACAAAAAGATGTTGAAAACTCATGATGTACTGGATAGACAGTTCTATGCACAACTGAGCACTGGAGAGGTACCTTCAAGTAAGATGTTGCGTGAATCTAGAGGATCGCTGGGAATCAGTAGTAGCTAACAAGAACAAGATGAGAGCAATTAGAGGCACTTCAACATGTTTAATGTATGCTCCACCAAAAACAGAAGCTGACACTCCATAATGAATGAAATTAGACATTGCCTAGAATTTATGTAACTATGGAGCAGGGTATCATATTGTATTCACCTTCAATTTTCCCTCAAGCTCTGCAAGCTGGTAAGATAGAGCCTCTACCTCTGAAGCTATCATCTCAGCCATATCAGGGTCCCCTTCGTTCTCTTTTTCCAAAGCTACAATGTTGGCAGGTAAAAAGAGCATGTGAGAGCATAGTACTTTGTCAAGGTCTAGAAACACAGTGGCATACCGACCTTTTGTCTCTTCGAGGTTCCTCTCACAATCCTTAAACTGCCTGTATGTAGTCACAACCTAAATGTTTTGGCCAAAAGAAAAAGAAATGTAAAATCTAACAATTGATAAACTCACATCCCACTGTAAATGGGTAGACACCAAAAGCAAAATAAATTCCATCATGAGTAAGCTGAATACCTGATCCAGTTCAGCGACAGACTGCGCAAGTTTTTGGTACTCGCTAGGATCTGAGACAATGTCAGGATCTGCTAACCTAACCTGAAGTAGATACTCGGACATCAGATTTGAGTATTTGCTAAATAAATATCAAATGACATCAAAATTAGTTTAAAATTTTGCCATATCATTATCACAGCAATGTAGTTTACATCGCCTACAGTGTGTATTGCTCTTCTCCAATGACAAGATCAGATCATCAGAAGCTCATAACTTGTTTGGTAAAGTATTTTAAAGCACAGTTTTACTTAGAACCATAAGAAGATGGAATGGACACAAAATCCCTTAGGTAGTTTGCTATTTGAAAAGGCTGAAAAAAAAATGTTAACTCTGAACAGCAGAACCATACCGACATTTCTTTCCAGGCCTTCTCCGCAGAATCCAGCTTCGCTATGAGATATGGCTCCTGCACGAAGCATGTGAAAAGGAATTCTCATAACGCTGTGACATAAACAACCGATTCAGCTCGGATGCGAATTAAAGGTAGGATTTTTAGCGTCCGAAGTCCGAACCACTCGATATTCAGAGTGAACAAAATTCAGAGTAACTGACAAACAATTCGTCCCCCCAGATAGTTCGGATACTGCTAAACTAATACTAGTTTAGAGTTCCTCTCTGTTTCCAAGAATTGGCCGGAGAAGGAAGGTTTGTTACCGCCGTGCAGACCACGGAGGAGGAGGGCCGCCTGCGCCGCCTGCCGTGGCAGAGAGGAAGGCCGGGGCATGGCGGAGCAGCGCGAGCGGCGGGGCCGCAGCAGGGAGGCGCCCTGAGGAAGCCGGCGAGGAAGGCCTCCATGGTGGTGGTGAGGCGGGGGAGGAGCACGAGAGGTGGGGATGCAAAGCAGGCAGCAGCAGCTGAGGATAGAAAAGGAGAAGAGAAGCTGCAGAGCGGCGTCAAGATTCGTGCAAGCAGAGGCCATCGGACGGACAATGGCTGCTAGTAGTTTGCACAAAGGGGGAAAAAATCTGTTTTTTTAAGAAATGGCTAAGCGCGTAGTGAAATTCATTTGTGTTCCTTCCGTGAACTTTTGGTAAACTACAATTTTTTTCTATCTTAAATATCAAGACAAATAGACATGAGTTTCAGAACTTGCACGTTCAAAAACTGCTTACAACTTACAGCAAGATTTCACATGATTTCAGTTTTTTTTAATAAAAAACGTGTAAGCACACAAAGAGCTGCCCTTTTTTTCTTTTATTTTTCATTAGAAAAAACGGAAACAAAAGAAAGTGCTAACACAACAAGATTTAGTGGCCTTGAAACAAAAACAATTGGACCAAAAGATTCGATCAACAGGTATTCCATAGAATCCTCTGCTGCGGGACAGTCAGAATCCGCGCATAAACATCATGGATGGACCAAGATACACAACTGTGTCCCGGTGGCGAAATTGGTTTTAGTACATCGAACATTACATATCAAAATGGCTCCAATACCTCTCACAACACAACATTGAATTTACAGAGTGCTAGAAATACTGTACACTCCTACATAATCTAACAGGTTCTAAGGTTTTCGTGGTGCAGGTGACCTTCCTTCCAGCGTTTGCACACGTTGCTTCAGATGGAACACTTCAACCTAGCAAATTAAGGAATGTCAACATGCCTAGTCAGTTCAGTTCAGTGGATGCAACTGTAAAAAGGAACCCCGTGACAAAGACCTGAAAAAACAGTCAATGAATATACTATTGCATTTGTTGGTGTTTCTACCTGGAGCTGGAACGCCCTTGCACGCTCTCCTGCTAGAACTCCGCGAGTTGAGTGCAGCTCCTGAGGATGGATGAAAATTGAAATCAAGTCATCTTCAGCATTACGTAAACACATTCAGTAGCGATTGAATTCAGAGCATGAAAAAGCAAAGCTCATCATTCTCTTGCCTTCTGGGTCTCATCCATGACAGCCTTCAGGAACGCCACCTCGCGCTCGAGCCGCACATTATCAGTGTGCACGGTGTTGGAGAGGTTGTTCGACTCTTCTTGCGCCAGTTCCAGCCCGGTCACCTTCTCCTTCAGTGCCTCGACCTCTCTGTCCCTCTCGGCCAGCCTCTTCTCCAGCTCATCCTTGCTGTCGATGACCAGGGACAGGTTCTTCTCCGCTTCGTCCTTGGTCGTCAGTGCGGCTGAGAGCTGCTCTTCCAAAGCCATGTTCCTCCTGATCAGGGTGGTTATCCTTGTATCGTGATGGTGGTTGACGTCTGACGAACTTCTGCCCAGCTTTCTCGCTTTAGCTTCAGCATCTGGGGACTGATGCGTGTTGTCACTACGTTGTTTTTGGTTTGTGATGGTAGGTAGCTCAGAACAATCGTCGACATCCTTGTATTTGTCGTCATCGATTGGTTTCTGCAGTTTTTGGGCCAGGCTGCAGTCCTGTTCTTGACGGAACTGCCTTCGGAGCGATGAGCTCCCGAGATTTGAGTTCTGCAGCAGCGAATCGGGGAGGGATCTCCTCCCAGATGAGTTATCTGCTGTGGTGGCAATGCTGCTCCTCGCTACTGAGCCACTAGAGCACAAAGGAGCACCATTGTTGAGGTGATCAGCAAGTTCCCTTGAGCTTGGAGGAGAGTCATCATACAGTAAGGGTTCCACCTCAGGTGCAGACCGCCAACTGAAACAGTGCTCGTTTTGCAGCACCACTAGTACTTCAACCTTCAAAACCAAAAAAATTATTTCGATTAAGGAATACTGAGTTGCATAAATGTTTCTAGTGCACCTCAATTACACGAAGATGAAGCATGTGTTTCAAATGCAGTTCTTTTCTTTCACCTTGTCAGATGGCTCCTTTTTGTTTCCTCCAAAAGCAACAAGCACAATCTTGTCCCTGTAGTACAATGGTACCATGCTGAAACCCTGCAAAGAGTTTGTCATCAGTTGCTCAGCAGATAGGTATGCGATGCACACATGAATAGGCAGAAATAACTACCTTATTTTTTTTATAATGAATGCAAGATAAAAGATATAGGAATTCTAAATTTCACTGTTTTAGTATGAATGCCAATTCCATAAAAAAAATATTACAGAAACAAATATTTAAAACTTACTTTCTTCGTTGTAATTGAGGAACTAGGAGGCACTACACAAACAGACCATTTGGATTCTAGAACATCGAAGACCCATGTTTCAGGATGCCCTGTGGTAACATTTTGCGTTAGATATTGCCCATGGTTATGGTAGACAAAATACTAATTATTCAAAGGAAAGATACATAATATCAATAAATGAAACTGAAAGGATGGAACTTACGTTTTTTCTTGCTTCCACCTCCTGCGATATACCATTTAGTACCACAAAGTGCTCCACAACAACCTGCTCGAGGAGATGGATGATGACCATGGGTTTTGACCCTTGACCATACCATCTAATAAGGAGGCCAATTTTCAGTAAGCTGTTAACAAGGAAAGCCTAAAAAGAAAGCTGATAGAAGTTACTGTTTCAAAGTCCAGAGCATGAATATCATTCAGGGTCTTCGACTTCGACTGGCCTCCAAAAATCAATAGAATTCTATCGTCATAAAGTGCAGATACATGATTTGATCTTGGAGAAGGTCCAGCACCTCTAAAACAATAAACTCAGAATGAATAAAGGAAAAATGCATAGTAAGGTAAGATATCGAGGTGCTTCTCCCACGGAATTAGGGATGTCTAAAAATGTATTCCATCTAAGATATTGGCAATTCAAAGCACAGCAAACAACTGAAATGGTTGACTAAATTAACCTCCAAACATTATTTTCTTTGCTTTTGAAATGACGCCATTTGGGGTTCCAGACAGGAATAACTCACTTATAGTTCAAAGGAAGCCATGTTAATGACTTCAGATCAAACATATGAAGATCATGCAGCTTCTTCCCTTTGGAATCCTCGCCTCCAAAGAGAATTAGAACAGGACCTGCTCTAATCACTGTATGGCCACTTCGCGACACCTGAAATTCAACAGGGTACAGTCTTCATCATTCTTCATCAGCACAAGAATATTTTAGAAGTGTTGAAACATAAGTTGAGATTTTTACCGGAATATCACCCTTGGTTTCCATATGTGACCAGAGCTCAGTTTCTGTATTGAAGGTCCATACTGCAGTAAAACAAATGATGAATTCCTAATTGTCTCTGTTGGAAGTTTGGCAGAGAATCAGATAAATAAAACAAATAGATGTGGTTTAGAAAATTAAATAGCACAGGCAACCTGATATCTTGTCATAAGGTGGGTCACTTTTCCCTCCCACAAGAATGACATTCTTCCCCCATGGAACCTAAACATCAAAGGATCCAGATTTGATCAATGCCAGCTGGTAAGACACCAACATGTTGTAAAATGACAGACAAAGCAAAAAAAAAGCAAAGAAAGTTGTATCGTTGTTTTGCAGACTTATATTTCTTTGGCAACGAAGCAATCAAGAGTGCAGAAGGATAGTTTTTATCCCTCAGAATATGAATTCCAGTTAAATCAGATTTCAAGGGACAGTTTTTTAAAAGGTTAAAGGTAAGTGACTTCTAAACCAAGCATACATGAATTGGCAATCCTAAACATTTCTTTAACTATTTACACAGTAATACGCAATACTGAAACTGATACAAAGATCTTAGTGAGAGAACATACCAGACAATGACCTTTGCACGGTCGCAACTTTGGACAACGTCCATTTGATGATGGTCGAACTTTAGGAGACACAGAATCCCAGCTAAGTTTGTCTAAGCTCAATATCTACAAGGTACAATTTTTAGGTAATGATCTGAAAGATACATAGAAGATGAGATCATGAAGTCATCTCATTACAAGATTAGTGTTCATCCATTACCTTTGTATCATCTAGCAAACAATGTCCAGAATCACCACCAAAGACTACCATTTTGCTCCCTACCATGGCTGCTGCATGCTGTTTACACCCAAAGAAATGTGATACAATGATTAGGAATATTGATGAGGAGGACAGCGCTCAAATTGAATTTTTGTTACAAACAGATAAATTTACATCAAAACGAGGAGTTGGTTTATCGCCCTCTGTTGACAGCACTGCCCAATTCTCTGAGCTCTCAAAAGCACGCCCATTCAAATCAAATGTATCAGATGAGCAGCGCCAAGCAAGGTCATCGGCACGGCCACTCACTGAGGTAGTCACTGGATCTTCTCCCTAGACAAAGCCCATGATCTAATAAACTTAAAATTCATTGATACGACAGGATCAGGGGGCAAATGCAAAGTTGAACCAGAAGATCTCACATTGGGGTGACTTAAACGCTTGGTTTGACGTGAAGGGCTCCGTGAGCCATGAAAAGGGTCGTGCAGATGACCTTTTAACCTGCAGAAATCGTATGAACAATGAAAAGTTGAAGGCAAGCAGAGTGAATGCACAATGAGAGACCTTTTCTTATGGAACTCAACTAGTCAAGCTTATGACTGTCACTTGAAGGAAATAATGAATCTAAAAGATTCGAGCTCATCACAGTAACCAAATAATCTTGTGAGCACAGAAAAAAGGCACAGAAAAGTCATCTAAATAAATATATCTACTTAATCTAAAAATAAACATATCTAGGTACATAGAAGGGGAATCGAAAATAAGTTCAAACATCTTCCAGAAATTTACAAATAAGTTCAACATTTTAAACAGAACCTCTTTTCTCCATAATATATTTGGGGCACAAGCTTTTTTCTAGCATTGAACCGCTAGATCTTCTAAACAAGCAAACAACCACAGCCAAATCAGAAAATCAAACTACAACATCTCCCATGATAACAGATAAAAGTAAAATCTTTTCCCATGAGTACCAACAAAAAGATAAAGAAAAAGCAACATCTACCAATATTTAGTAGAAAAAAAATTGGATACAATAAAACAACGAAAAGCAGAGAAATTTATGGGCGAAGAACTGAAATCTCACCTCCCCAGCTTCATCCGACGCCGAGAGAACCCAAACATCTTCGGCATTTCGACCTCTCTTCACTGTTCTGCCCCAGATTTTTCCCAAGACGACCTCGAACGATTTAAACCAAACCCCGACCGCCGCAATCTCTTGTCACCTGCAAACACAGCGACGAGAAGAAACGGGAAAAGGAAGCCCGGTTAGTGGAGCGGTTGGGATTTGTCCCGAGAAATCATGTCGAAAACAATGGGGAGAAAAGGACAAATCTTTGCTTTTAAAAAAAAACGGATGCTGCCTTTGGAACTTGGGCAAGAACAGGAAGACATCAAACAGTTGCAAATAGAAATCTTTTTGGGCACAGGAATCCACTAGATAGACAGGGCACCAATAACAAAAACAAATCACGAACACCAGCTCTAGAAATTTAAGCTTCTGTTTATTTTAAGTTTCTCAAGAAGTTCCATTGGCATTGCCAAGAATCAGACAAGCACATCAAAGTAAGCGCAATGGAAAAAATTCATCAAATGTAATGAGCACGGAGCCCTACCCCCTCTTCTTGGATCGGAGCAAGAACGAAAGATTCTTAAAAGCTCCGGCGAGCAAGAAGAGCTCCAAGCTCCGGCGAGCACGAAATTTGCACTCTAGTGGCAAGTGTAGGAGCTCGAGGAGTGTGGCTTGGGAGCAGGCGACATTGACTTCTCTCACTCTCAGCTTGAAGGGGTCTGTGTGGGGAAGAAAGCCTGTGGTGTCTGGTGAGACCGCTGGGCCGCCTGCCTGCAGCTTGTCAAAAGTTTTTGCAGGCGTGTGATAGGGATACTGTTTTACTTTTACAGGCAGCCGCTGCAACAGCCAACAGCCATGGAGAAAAGGTAATTCACTTTACTGTTAGCATCATGCCATGTTTAACATCAAAGATGGTTTTTTGTTGCTTGTGGATCCTAAA
Organism: Cenchrus fungigraminus; assembly: GCA_036936925.1. Taxonomy (NCBI): domain Eukaryota; kingdom Viridiplantae; phylum Streptophyta; class Magnoliopsida; order Poales; family Poaceae; genus Cenchrus; species Cenchrus fungigraminus. The sequence continues at coordinate 25,973,016 of CM072768.1, forward strand.
GTTTTCATCATGTAGTAAAATAATTGATAAAATGGTGCCTTGCAAAAAAACAATAAAAGCATTCGAACTATAAATAAAAGTGCACACCACATGATACTACTTTTGAACAATGCACATGCATTTTATATAAGTTTGGTACTCGAGGAGATTATGACAAAAAAATATATGGAGCAAATCTGTGTCCAGACACAGACAGAGTCGGCATCTCTCTCTGGGCCTCTGCCGGTCCAAGGTGCAATTATGATTTCCCTTGAAACAAGCGCATGTGGTACCTTGCCCTGCCATGGCTGATGGCTGTGTGCCTGTGTGGCTTCATTACCACAGTCGTTACACAGTTACTCCCTCCGGTTCTATATTAGAAGTCGTTTAGGACAGCAACACGGTCACCAAAGCACAATTTTGACTTCTCTTTTCTATAAAAATATTTATTGAAAAGTTACATATGTATATTCTTATGAAAATAATTTTCAAGACAAATCTAAACTCAACAACTTAAAAATTATTCATGATTTATATTCTTAATGTTTAACTCAAGCCTTATTCAAAACGACTTCGGGAACCGGAGGGAGTACGTCAGTCTGGAGTCATGGGAAAGCCTGCATCGGTCACAACCCAGCACAGGTTTCAGCCTGACATTGTGGGCCCGGCAAGCGCAGTGTACTAGTCAAAGGGGCCTCTAGCATTTCCATTGTGCAATCTTTTCTTTTGTGGAAATACACTTTTTTTGGAAATACACAAAAAATTGCACCTTTCTTTAGTGATATTCAAACAATACAGTATTGATCTTATTTAAAAGGGGCAGTAAAAAAATTGAATCTCTCATTTCCAAAAAATCTGTGAATCTTTGCTATTCATGTCTGTAATTTTTTTCTCTCTTTTGAGAGTTTTATGCCAGGTATTTTGTACCTCTAGTAGAGGAGTGCGTATTTCACAGCTGGTTTTCACGTACGTATGGTATGAAAAAGGATAGATCTTGGAGCGTAGCATGTCACACGATGGAGGCAAGTAGCCGACAGCCGCATTAAATCCCGTTGGGCCGTTCACTATGTCAGGGGCTGTACGCCTGTACCATAATCATAACTCACACCCATGATCTTCTGTGCCAACCCATCCCCATGACCGTTGTGCTTGGCTATGAGTAAGACCATCTGCACTGTTGTTCTATACATCTGCTCTAAAAGAAATATTTCAACCATGTGTGCGAGAATCTTTACTCTACTTTATCATCTTCCGCACTCCTGTTGCTCTATACATTTACTCTATATCTAACAACTATATATTTTATTCATCCACCTCCAACTACCATCTCAATTAAAAAATTCATTTGCTAATGCCATAGGGACTAAAATGTGAGCAAATAAATATCTAATGATTAAATGTGAAGAAATAGAAGCTCTAGGGACTAAAAAATAATAATCGAAAACGAGCCAAACCTTATCTCCTCCTCGGCCTCTCTTTCTCGCCTCGCCTCGCCTGTCTCTCACCTCTCTTCTCCCCGGTTCCCCAGCGTTCGGCGCCGGTCGCGCTCCTCCCCGCGTCGCGCCTCCCAGGCGGGCAAGCTCGGCGCAGCAACGAGCTCCAACGGCCGCGGCCCCTCCCTCTCCGGCCGGCGCGGCGCGACCCTCGTCCTCCCCAGCTGTTCCGTGCGCCGGCGCTCGTCTCTCCGACGGCTCCTCGTCGCGGACGCCGCTCCTCTCCTCAAGCTCCGGCGGCGGCTCAGCGGCGCCTCCTCAGTTCCCCGGCGGGGCCTCCCTGCGCGTCGCCTCCCTCCCCGGCGGGGCCTCGCGGCGGCGGCGGCCGGTCGCGCTCCTCCCCACACCTTGCCTCCCCCGGCGGCGGCGCCCTTCCTCCCCTCTCTGCCTGCAGCCTGCCCCTCCTTCCGTGCCCGCGAGGAGAGGGGTGGTTGTCCTTCTGTCCTTGCCGTAACGCTCTGCGTTACGCCAGATTGACCGTGAATCTGGCCTTACGCTCTCGTAGGGTAAGGTGTGTCGTAGAGCGGTGCGGATGGTCTAAGTGGCTCTCCTTGATGCTTATGATTAGTACTCCTTCCGTCCCAAAATAAACGCACTTGGGAGACTGCGCACGCAAACCAATACAAATGTGAAATTACGAAAATGTCCCTGTAGTCGTACTAGTGTGGCTTCTTCTCCTGTCCTCTCGAGCCTTCCATGCCCACTCTTTCGCCGCCTCCTCCCTGCCCGTCGGGGGCTCGGACTGGCACCCCAGCATCTTCCTCCCCCACCGGCACCTTCCGCATGCCGCCACCAGAGGAGCTCGCCGCATCAGTGGGTCGATCTGGCCGACGTAGCTTGCTCGACCCCACCACAGCTCGCAAATCTGGCCGCCGGCAGAGCATAGCTCGCCGGACCCCGCTGCCTCGCCGCAACGCCCCTTGTCATGCCCCCCCTCGAGGTCGTTCGTAGTACACCTGGCCTGGCGCCGCCTGCCGCTACCTCCTTCCTCTTCACCGCCGCTGTCGCTGCCTCCTCCCTCTTTCCCGAGCTTGCGGTAGGGAGCTTCCTATTGGGTGCCGCCTCTCTCCTCGCCCACTGGCCCGCACCCGTACCCCTTATGAGCACTTGCTCTCCCTAAGCAGTGGGCACCAGCCGCACCCCCGCCCGCGACGCGCGGATCCACCTCCATGGCAGATACTTCATCTTTAGAAGGCTAGGATGCGAGATGCGAGATGTAGCCGGTGGGAAGAAAGCTAGAATGAGCGGTGGAGGACGGACCCATAACTTAAGATTTTTTTTTTCTCCAAACGAGCCCACATGCACAGGGGGTCGAGTACGCGCTTGGACTGATGCGATAAGGTGCGGTCAATGTGGGAAAATTTAAACCCCTCTAGTGCAAATAAAATGGGACAGAGGGAGTAAGCTCTATTCGGCTTACTTATTGTGCAATATTTTCTCTTAGAAAAAATTTGCCATACAAATCAGTCAGCAGTACTTTCATTTAGAACAAATTAGCACAAGATCCGTCGAACGGAGCCATGAGTCTCCTCTTAAAGATTTCAACGGAACACTTTTTTTCCAACCCAGTGAAATTTATCAGGCATAAATAAGGTCCTTACAAATAAGAGTATTAACAAACTCTCGAAAAAGAGAGAGAAGAAAACACGACTATCACTGGGCCTGATAGCTAAATGCGACAACTTGTGGGGGACTTTGTTCCGCCCCCTTGTGATCTATAGGAGAACGCTAGATGATGAGGCCATTGACATTCACATAATGTCTCTCTTACCACTGACCATACCAATATTCGGATACCCTCCAAACAAGCAGCAAACTCCACCTCTTCAACCGAACATCTTTTTATATACACATATCGACCTTTCTTCGGCTGACCGGAGGGGCGGCAACGGCGGCTTTGACGTCGTTTATATTACTTCTTGAAGGCGTCACCTTGGAAATCAAGTGATCGGCTTCAATTGTGGAGGAACGGTTTGGTGGGCGGTTATAGGTTTTTTTGAGCATGGATGTCACACCTGAAATTTCCAATTTCAGGATGTGAATAGAGAGAATAATAAAATAACAATTTTCTCATAATTTTAAAAATTTTCCAATATTTATTTTCTTTACAGGAAATATAGAATAGGAAAAGCCTTTGTTTGTTTTTCAGAAATTAAATAAATGTTTATGTGAGTGTTGCATTCATGCCGATGCATCTGGTGTTTCATGAGTGCAAAAGCTTTTAAAACACGTTTAGGTGCTGACCAAACCCTTCCGAGAATTTTCCAGAATTTTCTGGAAAACTATTCTCATTTTCTCTGAGTATTTTCTATTTATTAGAAGGCTCTAAACTCTTTTTCATGAGCTCCAAATATTTTATTTGGGTTGTTCGTGTCTCAATCTTTCACTGGGAATTTTCCTGGAATTTTTGGAATTTTTAGAGTATTTTTCGTGGTTTAAATGGATTATCTGGCTATTTCTAGATTAATCTTTTCACGGAAAATATATTCTGAAAATGAAAAAGGAATTCTTTTCCCTTCTTCACATCCGGCCCACAGCTGCTTTCAGCCCAATCTTTAGAAGTCCAGTGATGCCCCCTCAACTTCTCCGCGTGCTCGCACGTCACCCTCGCCCTAGCCCACCCCGGACCATGTTCGACCCAAACCTACCCTACCCGCTTCAGTCCAGCCCGCAGGCCCAGCGGAGCCCATCAGGTCACCTTGGCCTGCACGGTCGGGCATGGCGTGGCCGCCGCCACCGGCCTTGGCGTGCGCTCCACGGCCAACCTAGGGCTACGTGCCTATAAAGGCCGAGTGCCTGGCCGCCCACGCCCTAGACGCCGCCTCTCGCGCAAGCCCGCCGCCTTCCCTCGGTGCTGTGCAGCGCCGCTGCCTTCGCAGTTCGCCGGAGCGACGAGCTTGCCGCCGCCGTCGGATTCGCCGGCCAGGGGCTTTTCCGGAGCGAGCCGGCACTTCCACGAGGTTCACGACGTCGAGCTGCACGTCCGCTGCCTTCTCCCGTCGCAAGCCGACTGCCGGAACGCCGCCGTCGCTGGAGCCGTCCGCCGGCCGCCGCTGCCTCCCGCCGCCGAGTCGCCCCCGTCTGTCTCCGTCGTGGGTAAGCAGCTCCATGTGATTCCCATCCTCCCCTCTTCCTCCTGCGCAGCTCGCCCTTAGCCCTAGGTCACCGGAGCACCGGCGCCGCCGGCCACCAGGACCGCCGGAGGTCCCCTGTTCCCTGACCGGTTTGTACAGAGGAAGAAGAAAGGTGTTTTTGCAAAAAGCTCCCTGCAAGATCCAGTAATGAATAGATCCAAATCTTGTGTCTTGTGAATCTTGTAGAAAACCCCCTAGATAGATTCCACCTCTGCACATAAATCAACCCTGGAGCCTTTGCAAGTAAGCCCCTGAGTTTATAAACATAATTATGTATATGCCCCTGTCTTTTCACAGTTAAACCCCTGGAAGTTCCTGATCTTCACAACTAGGTCTCTACACATTTAAAAGTTCATATCTTCCATGTTTTAAATCCGTTTTCATCGGTTCAAGTTGCGTTAGGTTCATAATAATGTAAAGTACACGTTAGTGGTGAGTTTTCATCATGTTTTGTTTTCTGAAAATAAATTTAATATTAATTTTGATTAATGCCTAGTTATCCATGCCTTTCATAAATAAAAGCAATATAGATCTATACCCATTTTTCATAATCAATATTAATTTGATTAATGCTTATCTCATATGTTTTATAAATAAAATCTAATTAGATCTTTTACCTGATTTTTCGTAAACCAAATATTAATTTGCTTAATATTTAATTAACTTTTATAATTAAAAGTTGATAGGCTTTTACACCGGTTTTTATGGATAAATGTTAATTTGATTAATGCTAATGCCATGATGTTTTTCAATAATAATATGATCTACTCAAATCATAAAGTTACGTTTAGAGGATTCATATAGTTTAGCTTTTCTAAATTAAATGTTTAATTGATATAATTTATATATGAATCTTTATAAATAAAATTTGACTAGATTTTTACTTCGGTCTTTGCAAATAAAAATATAATGCTGCATTAATTCTAATTTAGGGTATTTTCTTATGAAATATCATTTACATACTTTTACTAATTAAAATAAACCTAGCTCATAATTTGATCTCTCACATATGCAAATCGAACGTTAGTCGTTCTTTATCAAAGCTCTGTCTCAGTGTGTCTCTGTTATAGAGCTAATCTTCTTTCAAGCTCCAAATCTTTTGATCCTAGTTCTTGCTCAAGCCTAGTGTTCTTCATAAAACTAACCAAGCCTTTCCTTTCTCATCACGGTCTGTGTGCTTCAGTGATCCTCAGCATCGAGTCTACCTTTTAGTGCGTTCTTTTAAAGCTTTTCTTTTGATTAGTGCATTGTTCTTAGTTTGCTTGTTTGTCTGCTTTGTATGCTTGTGCTTGATGATTGATGCGAGTAGAAGGAACGTGGTTCGAGAGCAGTGAAGAGCTTGAAGGTGAAGACATTCTGAGCAACATCACTACTCTGGTTAAAGGCAGGTGTGTCCTTGTTCTTTTGTCCTAATAACTTTATTAATCACTAGTGCATTGCTTGCATTAATTTTGATGGGTTCCTATTAAGGATGACTGCCTCTTTTGACCATTATCTCTTGAACCTGGTTTTAATTAATTTTTATGGTAGATATTGCTTAGTTTGCTCAACTGGGTTGGTAATAATCAACATGGTTAACCATTTATGCTCTATGTTCCTTTATGTTAACTTTAATTGCAAGACCACCTTTGTTATGTTAATTAGAACATGGAGAACCACCCAGGAAAACAGTACAACCACAAGAACTAAACGGGCACTGGTCTTGGCTAATTAATTAGGAACTTTAGTTTGGGGTGATCTTACCTGATAAGGACAAGGGATCGGCGGTACTGCGGGGTATGGACTCGCTCTAGCAGGGGGTTGGGTGAGTTATTTTTCTATGGTGGGGTATTGACCTGCTAGGAGACTTTATACCTTGCTAACTGATCCAGACCTTGTGGGTCATAACTTGCTGGGGAACCTTTGTAAAGGCCTTGTAGCGTCCCTATGCAACCACACCTCGGTAGTGTGGTATGGTGCCTAGCTAGCATCGCATGGTTGGGTTCAAAGTTCTTCGGAGCTTTTACGCTGCTTGTGGTGAAAGTGCACAACCTCTGCAGAGTGTAAAACTAACTAGTTAGCCGTGCTCACGGTCAAGAGCGGCCTGGACCCTCACATGATAACTGAACTTGAAGATTGACTTAAATCGTGCTCTCTGGTTATGCTTGCCATATTATTATGGTGCATCTTACCTTATGCTTAATGTGGGTTGGTATAAATTTATACTTTATTAGTAATCAGGTGCTAATAAAATTTGACCAACTAAAATGCTAAATGCTTAGAGCCAGTCCACTATAAAGCCTTTGCATTCATCCTTTCCCCACACTTGCTGAGTACGACAAGTACTCACCCTTGCTATATACGTTGCTCAGAAAGAGGAAGTTGCTGCATGAAGATGACGTGAAGGTGTTGTGGAGTTCTAGGCGTACGCAACCCCTAGTCGACTGCCTGTGAAGTTGGTGCCTTCGTTTCCAGGATTAAGCGTAAACTCTGATAATCTTCCTTTTTCTTACGTGATACTGTTTCTGTATTCACTTATATGTCACTATATGCATGAAACTTGATCCTGACATGCACATAGTTATGCACTTGGTTTTTTTGGAAAAACAGGTGTGACAATGGATGAAGAAGAAGATTGAAGCTTAGTCTTCCTTTTTCTTTTTATTAGTGCATTTTTATTCTTGTTTCTTAGTTTACCTCGGTGTGAGATTTAGAGTCTAAGTACTATGTCGTGTAACCTTTGGCCATATATATCCACTTGTGGATATAGAGGCTGGGATTTTATTCCTTAATCTAAAAAAATATATCAACAACACAACATGGATCATTTCCCATCATATCCATATTGGCAAACATCACACAAATTGGACGATTGGTATAGATAAGCCACTCAATGAAGGTTTAGCATTAAGCACAGTGATTTGGCAGTAGGTACATCAACAGTAGATATGGATTGGCTATCAACAAAAGATGCTGATCGATGCTGCGAGAGAGGGGGCTAGCTGGGGGTCTGGGGAGGACGTTCAAGGACAGATGCTGTGTTGGTGCTGCATGCTGACTGGACTGCAAAGCATGGGTAATCGTAGCAACGCAACGGACAAAAGCACAAAAGGCCGGTGACAGTCAGCACTACTGCATAGTTGGTCATTCGTGTGTCGTGTCGCCACCAAGGACCCACCCATGCATGCAACAGCAGCACGGTAGTCGATCATCGTCATTATTGGAGAGACATCGATGATCGATCAATCAGATCAGACGGTAGCCATCGTGTGATTAGTCCTCTATAAATCTGTTGTTACGTGAGGGTAGAATGCATGCGTCGTCCAAAACAGGAGCAATGATTACATTTCTCTATCTGGGATAGTCGTTCCATATTTAGGCCGTTAACACGTTAGTTTGAAGCACAGACTGCAGGCACGAGTCAAGTTTTAAGTAACAAGTGAAGTCGACGGTTCGTTGTGAAATTTTGATGCATTGAAAACCTTTAAAATCCCGACTGAATAAAGTGATGAGAGAGCTTAAAGTTTGTTATGACAGGAGAGATTGTCTTAGTACTTACTACTTAAAACTGATAAAGAAGGGGGAAAAAAACAAAAGGCAAATGTTGGGCATCGAACAGCCAAGTATAATTGGCCCAAGATGGCCCATAAATGGGAGGCAACCTGTCCCACGGGTGGACAGGTTTGGTTTTTCTTTTATACTTTTCTCTTATTTTGTTGCAGATTCCAGTTCTTATTATTCTTCTTCAATTCTTAATTTCTACCCTTGTGGTTGATGCATTGCCTTGTTATATAAATTAAAAGATTAAATTATTTTGTGCACCAAGATGCATATCATTTTAACATATTTGGTGTTTCATTTTAATTAGCAAATAATTTTTTTTAATTTGTGAAATTCGAGGTGCGTAATCTACAGAGGACATGCAATCCATTTTAACTATTTACACTCCAAATCATGGTGTGAAAAATGAGAAAAAACAATTTTTAAATAGGCTAAGGATTATTTATTCAACACGTCAAACCATGGTATGCACTTTATAGATTATACACCTCGAGTTTCAAAATTTTAAAAATTTATTTGCTAATTAAAATGAAGAGTGAAACATAGCTAAATGAGATGCACTTTCGTGGACTTAGACCCAGCACAACTCCTTTAACAACTAATAATAGTAGCCTAATTACAATTTCGATTTCCCATTTTTCACACCATGGTTCGGAGTGCAAACGGTTAAAATGGATTGCATGTAGTCTACAAATTACACATCTCGAGTTTCACAAGTTTAACAATTTATTTTCTAATAAAAATTAAGCACAAAATATGTTTAAATGATATACATCTTGCCACCCGATCCTACCCGCCCGAAAAAACCGACCCGACCGTGCGACGGGTCGGGTGCGGACTGAAATTGTCACCTGAACCAAGAAACAAAACCTGACCCAACCCGAAAATTATAACTAGAAAACCCCGAATCCGACCCGACTCGACCGTGTGATGGGTCAGGCGCAGACCATGAATTTTGACCCGGCAACCCGACATGACCAGGCCCGAACCCGACACGACCCGACCCGTGTCAGGTCTACGCCACGAAGCTCGACATGACCAAAATGGCTAGTTTTTGAAAATATTGATCGGAATGAATTATTTATAAAATTTTATATTTAAAAGGGTTAAAATAAAAAAATGTCCCAATCATCATGTCCTACTGGAATCAGTGTTTGCTTATAATCAGAATCTGTCGATTCCTCAGGCTTGCTACTGGCTGTCAACCGGACATTTTTCGATGAGTAAGCAATTAAGGGATGAGATGCGATGCCGCGGCCCGCCGGCGCAGCAAAAGATCGATCGGTGAATCTGCATCCAAGTCACTTGATTCTTATATAGTAATTTCTAATGCATGGCCGACTGACGGACTGAGCAATGAAAGGACGGATAGATATAGCTTCGGATAGAGATCACCAGATGCTTATTGAGATTTGAGATACACGTGTCGCAGCTCAGCCACACTGTGTTGATCTCAATCAACGATTCAAGGGCAATGTATCGTCTCACTAGGGGCATTGCCTTTGCATCTTATCGCTGTTGTCCTTTTGTCTTGAAAAAGGAGCAACAAATCTTTTGATTCCTGGCCTTTGCTGTGGGATTTTTGTTGAAAAAGGAGCAACAAATCTTTTGATTCCTAGCCTTTGCTGTGGGATTTTTGAGGTACACAGTTTTGACTCCTCACGTCCTCATAGGGCACCATGTTGCAATATGGGATTTAGAGTGCATTTGGCAGAGCTATAGTTGAAACAGCTCCAGTTGTGCTGGTGGAGTGAATTATGTGATAAAGTTGAAACCGTTTTTTTAAAAAAAATCGTTTGACAAAATAACTTCTTCTTGCTGTGGGACATGGATACGAGGATGAAATGTCCATAATGCTCTTCCTCTTTCTTTCTTTTTTTCTTTTTTATTTTATTTTCTTACTTTCCCCTTTCTATTATTTTTCCCTATCCTTCCTATTATTTTTCTTTTTTCCCTTCCCTTCTTATTCTTTTCTCCTTCTCTTTCCTTTCCTTCTTATCAATTCACGGCCGCCTCCTCCACCTCCGGTTCCTAGCGATGGCTGCCTCCATCTCTAGCTCCCCCGTCAGCAGCCTATCTCCCCCACGCCCACGCCGCCAACCCCTGTCTCTCCCGCACCCGCACGTGCGGCCTGCGCCGACCGGATGACCACCTCTCCTTGCCGCATCTCCTCCGCCCCAACCTGCGTTGGCCGGCCACCTCTCCTCCGCCGGTCGACCACCCCAACTTCCGACTCCCCGTGCCCATGCACCCGCTGCTAGCCCCGCGTCGACTGCCGACCATTGCCCCCATATCCTTGTGTCAACCACACCCAATGACAAGGGTGACAATCGATGGGAAGAAGCTACGGGGAGCTACTTTTTTTTGGCTGCCCCTGAGGCGAAATGCTCAAGAGAGCACGTTTTATGGCTGGTTCGCGATGGGAGCTGTTTTGAAATTGTGTTTGGTAGCTCTTCCCACTTCTCTCGCATGGAGTGGAGCGGTACCAAAGGCACCCTTATAGTATGACGGTGCACTTGCAGCTAGCTCAACTGTATGCATACATATTCTCTCGGCTCGCACATATGTTGAGTGTATTCTCTCGATTCATTTTATAGATGCCCAGATGAGCTAGGCTCGCTCGGCGGCACGAGGCATGGCCCTAATTAAAAACCCTGGACCTAACATGGCCTGCATGAAGGCAAAAGTGTGTGGGACGACCCGATGCTGTGCCACAACCTCAGCACTCTTGCCGTGCCAGCCCGAGGTCTGCATTAAAAATGGGTTGGCCCGGCAATGGTCCGTAAAATCCCAACCCACCAGCCAACCCCTAGGTATATAATGTCATCATCTTTACCTCCTCCCTTGGCCTCCCCAGTCCTCATGCCCTAATGAACGTCCCCCTCTTCCCGCTCCCTCCCTCAGCTATCCAGTCTTCCCACCGGCATCCCCACTTCACCTGCAGCTCCTCCCTCCCTTCTTCTCCTTCAACGGGGTCACGCCCGGGAGTTGTGCGCTCGCACCACCCACCGTAAGCCGCAACATGTACCACTGCCTTGGGCTCCGGTCGACAGCTCCTGCCCCCTTCTTCAATGGGGGCCACAACCGGGAATTGCGCGCCTACGCCGCCCTGCGACCATCATCTTGGGCTCCGATCAGGAAGCCACCCTGAACGATGTCACCCCATCGCCGCTACTCGATCTTCGGCAGCCGCTAGCTGCCCAACTATCCCCTCCCCGCAAGCGGTACACCCGCCTCGGTGGTGGACCTACTTCTTGAAGCTTGTCGCCATCAGGGCACAAGATGTATGTGCTTGACTGGCAGCAACGGGTGTTGTAGGCGGTCCACGAGGTGGGGTGGCGGGGGAAGGTCCCTTGTGGTCAAGTTGGACAAGCATGTTGGACCGGATGTGGTGTTGGCCAGGCCGACACTACAAAAAGTTCATAGTGCCGAGCTTAGGTTGGGAGTTCGATACGATGATTCCAACCCGACACGAAAAATCCATTGGGCTTGATAGTGCCGGGTCTAGCCGAGCCGGGCTAAATCGGGCTTAGTGCCGGGCGGCCCATCTCACCATCTATAATTCGTTCCGATCTTGGTGCAATCCAAGTAGGTTAATTTTTGTTCTATTTTTCACTTATCGACATTTTGAACTACACGATGCTGGTTTGTACTCTCTCCTCGTTGCATGAAGAGGGTGGTAGTGTTGGAACCGCCCAGCAACACGTGTTCCCGCTGCTCTCCCCTCCCCTCACTCGCTCTAGCTCGCTCACACGCCGGGAACCCGAGGAGGAGGATGAACAGTGTTTTAGCGACGAACGCCGGCCTGTATCTTGACCTCTCTATTGATTACATTGGACTCGGCAGCGAGCACAAGAGTACACGGGCATACATATAGACATGGCGACACCGGAGCTAACCTCCACGCCACGCACGTCTCCGCCCGATCCGCGAGACGCGCTCGTCATCGTCGTCCCTAGCTCATGTAGTCATACGAAATCACAGCCAGAGCGCACCGGCGCTCCTGAGCATGGGCACGAGCTCGCCGGCGAGGTGCAGCGCCATGACCCTGGCTGTCCCGCCGACGAGGTTGCCGCCCACGAACACCGCTGGCACGGTGGGGTTGCTGCCGCCGGCGGCGGCGATCCTCCTGGCGAGCTCCTGCTCCATCTCGCGGCCCCGGGGGTCGCTGTCCAGCTCGTGCATGGCCGCGTTCACGCCCAGGCTGCTCAGCAGCGAGACCACGACGCCGCCCATGGTGCAGTCGCTCGCCGTGAACACCACCACCGCCCGCTCCGATGCCAGCGCCGCCACCCGCTCCATCGCCGCGGCCAGCTTTCTCTCGGAACTCGGAAGGTTCTAGAGGCTTCTTAATTCGATCTTGCCTCTCTTTCGATCGTCTTGTTGCTGCCTATCGAGAGTAGTGCACGCGCGGTTTGTCTTTTATAGGCTGGAAAAAAGATGTTGGCAGTTGGCATGTGCCTACGTTGTAGTGGTGGATTAACGTCCTTTGATTGACACTTGACAGTGCGAGAAACTGACAGCGTTTGCTAAACATGTACTAGTTGTGTGTCATCACAGTCACTACGGGAGAAGCATGCTTCCCCAAGTGCCCCCCAAAACACTCGGGGAAGCCTTCCCCGAGTGCAACACTCGGGGAAGAGCTACCGGGGATGCCTTTCACGGTGAAGAGGGCTTCCCCGAGTGCCGAAAATCGCGCACTCGAGGAAGGCTTCTCCGAGTGCCGTCCTACTCTCGGAGAACATTTGACACCGTCGGTGTCGTCCGCCGTTTTTTTTTTTGAAAAATCCTCTTCCCCGAGTGCAACACTCGGGGAAGAAATTTGAATTTTTTTTTAATCCTCTTCCCCGAGTGCAACACTCGGGGAATAAATTTATTTTTTTTAAAAAATCCTCTTCCCCGAGTGCCTGGGCCGTGGCACTCGGGGAAGCCACTTTTTTGTTTTTTTTTTGTTTTTTCCCTTTTCCGTGTGAACAACAAGTTATATATATATATATATATATATATATATATATCACAAATCACAAATCACAAATCAATATATCACAAACCACATTTATAAATCACAAACGACCAAATATGTCCGGAATCCACAATATATTACGAACCACACATTCAAAAGTACACGCTGTTCCAAGTTCACAAGTGCAATACATAAAAACGACTCCGCGGGCGGCTCACAACGATGTGGTGGTGGTGGTGGTGCAAGCAGTTGTGCTGGGATCTCCCAACCTTGCTGCTCCCCAAGTTGACAAAGTGTTCTTCACAGTTCCGTAACTAAAAATAAGTTCATGGAAAGCAATTCTTGTCAATTTATTATCAATGTAAAGCAGCAAAAGTTACCAAATAAATCTTAGATGCAAGAGTGAGCTGAACATCCATCTGCATTTGCAGAAGATTGAGATACCTTGCTCCATAGTGTAGCATGTTGTATCTATCGCCATTTTAAACAAATGCCTCAATAATAGGTTTCAACAAGTTCAACTTGTTACAGATGCATTACTTTATTTTGTCAGAAAACAGTGTGCATGGCTCGCTCCTGACCAGCTCAAGGAGCATTTTTGTGTATCTCCTGAAGTTTGAGTATGCAGCCAGTTTTCGAGCTGCCTAACAATTCTTACGAGTGTGATGTGTTTTCATATGCAAAACTAGTTAATCAGTTTTAACAGTGTGCTAGTGGAATCTAAACTTAGACCAGTGGGATATAGCTAGTTACACCATCACCTTAAATTATGAATGGACTAGGCATGCCAAAGAATCAAACATTCCAGTAAACAAGTTATCGTCTTACGCTATGCATTGAGGCATGTCAAAGAAACACAGACCTGCCAATGGAGAAGGGGGCATGTGATGGCCAGGCTACTTATGTCCTGAATTGTAAATGGCATGTGCAGGAGATCTTCTGCATACTGTATACCCATGTGTCTATCTTAAAGGACCAACCACAAGCAGTATTAAGCACTACACTTAGAATGGGGGCAAATGGTTGAATAAACTTGCAATAAAAAATAAGAGCGCTGAGGAGAAAGAGAGGAGGTAATATACCTTATGTAATTAAGTTTAGTAGTAGGCAGGGTTCAAACATCAGTGATAACACATGCTGTTATCCCCAAAACCATAAAACAGTGATAATTGTCATTATTGGAACCAGAAAGCAGGAGAGCTGTAATCAATGACTATGTAATGCAACGCTGAGAATTGTTCAGCTTTGTAACAAAAGTTCAAATTCTGTACAAGAAAACTTAGATATTGATTTGACTTTTCTCCACTTATTAGAGGTCATAGTGTATGATAATGCATCTTACACTTTTCGAAATGGTCTCCTGAGATGAACTATAGAATTTGAAACGAACAAGCCAGAATCGAGGAATTTTCCTCCTCCCGTAGTGGCTGCAGGAACACAGATCAAAGGAACTACAATTTGCTGGCATTTGGGAAGAGTTCAAGCACAAGGATTTTGTCAAGAGGTATAATAATACTAAGTATTGGCAGTTCTTACCCTAATAAGTTAGTTAGTCAACCAAAATAAGCAAATCGAGCAGTGGCGTCAGACTTACTTGATTGGGCGCCCATCCCTGCTCCCCTCCCTTGATGTGCTCGGGGAAGGCGTAGTTGACGGTGAGAATACGTCTGAACAGCTCGGCGCCGTCCATGTTGTCCATGGCGGCGGCGGCATCCTCGCGCTCGAGGAAGGTGACGAACCGGGAGCGCCAGTAGAAGGCGGGACCGGAGACACGCGGAGGGGCCATGACCGACCGGGAGCGCTTCCCGCGCCGCCCCTGCCCGTCGCTCCGGGGTCCCCTCGGCCGGATATGCACCTCGCGTGGCCGGATCCGCACGGGCGGCGGGGGCGGGGGCGGGGGAGGGGCGCCGGGGGCGGGACGGCGTCGGGCCGAGCCGGCGGGGACAGGGCGGGACGGCGGGGGCGAGGGCGGTGGGGGAGAGGGCGGGATGGCGCGGTGGGGGCGGACGGGCGGCGGGAGCGGGGGCGGGGCGGCGGGGACAGGGGGCGCGGGAGTGGTAGGGTTGCGGTGTTGGCTGATGGGCCGGCACAGGGCCCTTTAGTTAGGTTTGTTTTTTTTATCTCTTCCCCGAGAGCCACGGTATAGACACTCGGGGAAATGATCTCTTCCCTGAGAGGCGCGTCGCAGACACTCGGGGAAGGACTTCTTCCCCGAGTGCCAGAAAAGGCACTTGGGGAATTTATTTTTTATTTTTTTTGCTTTTTTGCCTCAATTTTTTTGTGAGGCCTTCCCACATTATTTGAAGCTCCTTGCTCAAATTTGGGCTAAGTTTGAATTTTTTTGTTATATTTTGTTAGTTTTTTCATTTTGTTGATTTTTTTGCATACTTCAAAATTGAACTGCAGGTGCATTAAATAATATAAATTGGTGATTCAAAAAATGATATTCATGATATTTGGTGTATATTGAGGCCTTATGCAGGAACTCATATGAAATGTCGAGCATCTTGTTGTTGTAACATGACGAACAACTTACGGGAAAAGTGTTTCTAAATTACAGAAAATCCGAACGAAGTCCGAATATCACGAAACTTGTCGGAGCGTCGTGTTATCACATTTATAGGTTGTGTGCAAGAATTGAGAAGATTTCGAGCAAGTTGGGACATCGGATGCCTAAAATCCGGACATCTCCGTGTGTGTTATCACATTGATCACACGTGGAGATGTCTAGATTTTAGGCATCCGACGTCACAACTTGCTTGAAATCTTCTCAATTGTTGCACACAACCTCTAAATGTTATAACATGACTCCACGACAAGTTTCATGATTTACGAACTTCGTTCGGATTTTATGTAATTTACAAATACCTTTTCCACAAGTTGTTAGTCATGTCACGGCAATAAGATGCTCGACATTTCATGTGAGTTCCTGTATATGGCCTCAATATACATCAAATATCATGAATATCATTTTTTGAATCACCAAATTATATGATTTCATGCACCTGTAGTTCAAATTTGAAGTATGCAAAAAAATTCAACAAAAGAAAAAAAACTAACAAAATATACCTAAAAAATTCGAAATTACCCCAATTTTGAGGAAGGAGTTTTAAATAATGTGGGAAGACCTCACAAAAAAAAATAGGGCAAAAAAACTAAAAAAAAAGAAAATTAGTTCCCCGAGTGCCTTTCCCTAGCACTCGGGGAAGAGACCCTTCCCCGAGTGCTAGGTGGAGGCACTCGGGGAAGAGGCTAGCTTCCCCGAGTGCTAGGGGGGAAGGCACTCGGGGAAGATTTTCCCCATACGGTTCCGTTCACCTCCGCCGTCAAATGCAAATTTTCTTTTTTGGGTGTCTCTCTTCCCCGAGTGTTGCACTTGGGGAAGACCCTCTTCCTCGAGTGCCTCTTTTCCCCGAGTGCCATGGACTCTACGGCACTCGGGGAAGCCTCTCTTTCCCGAGTGCAATTCTTCCCCGAGTGCAACACTCGGGAAAGATTTTCTTCCCCGAGTGCCCGATTTTTGACACTCGGGGAAGCAAGGGACACTCGGGGAATTTTGTTTCTCCCGTAGTGAGTGTGTGTGCGTGGCGCGTGCGTGCGCGTGCACGTGGAACGTATCATATGTATATGTATATATATCTAATGTGATTCGATTCTTTAATAATGGGGAAAAATTATTCTTCCAAAAGAATTACAGATTATGTAGGTGAAAGGTTGGATAGTTTGGAATAAGAATATGAGGGAGTAGAACATGTTGGAGTCGGTGTCCTCATGACTTGCGAATTGCGATCAATCGAGTGGACCTCATGCCAAAAATTTCGTACGCTAAATCTGAAACAAAAAACGAAAGGATTCGGCGAAGAAAATTTCTTATTATCCATGCACATTTTTAAAACAAGAATCATGAAAAAGAAGATATATTGACACGCATATGTACTTCAAGATTAAAGAACTACAGACCAAGTAGCATACTACTGTTAGTAATTTCTTGCTTGGTAACAATCTCAAAAGCAGATAGCACAGTGAAGTTTTGCTCTGCTGTTGTTTTTGGCAGTCTGCAGTATACCATTTTCCTCGAACTAGCATTTGCTGTTGAAAGTGTCAGTGTGTGTTGCCTGCAGCAAATTAGAAGCCAACGTGCCGACAACAGATCGAGCGGCGACGCTTCGTCACATGACATATTATGATGGCAGGACCTGATTCCCTTCGGCTAAGAGCAGCCACTTTCTATCAATAATCTTCAGGTTCAGAATATATGAATGTTCAGGGGGTACACATATAGGTTCCACTCGCATTCGTTCCCTCACTCAGTAGTCACGCTTAGCTTTCCGGTATGCAAAGTGGGCTCTCCGTCCAATTTACAAAATCTTCTTGTTTAATTTTGTATACTTTCATCTTACATTCTTGCAGATCAAATCAAACAATTCGATCGTACTAGATAAAATCTTTAGTGAATTCCCTCATTTCCACAAAATTTTTCATAGTTCCTGAGTGCGACAAAAAATTTTAGAATGCCTTCAGTGCCATAGAAATTTTCACTTATGCCTTCTATGCCACTTTCAACCAGTGACGGATCTAGAAATAAATTTAGGAGGAGCTTTCTTCTTCTTTTTCCTCTAGCCTCTCATTCCCTCATTCTTCTTCCTCAAATTTGTAGGAGGGGCTTAGGGGGGCTCCATTGGATTTCCAGCGGTAGGGGGGCTCGAGCCCCGCCCGCCCCACCGCTGGATCCGTCCCTGCTTCCAACCATGTGCAGTTATGTTGCAGTTAAGTAGGTGTGGAAAAGACTCATTTGCCCCTCCAAATGAATGAAGTGTAATTTCACCCTTTCTCTTGTATGCCATTTCAGATCATAGACAACTATGTTTTTGGTACCCACTACAAAGCACTACCACAATTCTCTCAAACCTCAAGCATCCACGTCAGCATCCACTTCAAGAGTCTCCCGTCCTCTTCATGTCCTCTTAATTACTAAGCAGCATGCCATGGCACTAATGTCATTATTAATTTATCCTCCTTTAATCATAAGCATGACAGCTCAAGAGGATCACTAGCTATTACTGGCGGTAGATGAAGAGCCTTCAAGCTAACGAAGAGACACATGCTGGCCTGATCGTTTCCTTCACAAATTGAAACCTGCGCACCAAGCAAATGAACAACCTCATCACAAATGAGAATTTATATATATAACCTCATATGCCTCCTACAACACCAGCAATGTCAAACGCGGCCAGCGACGACGACATTTTGCGATGGGAATGAAGAGGGAGCGGCAGCAGGGATGGCCAGCGGGGGTCGGTGTGCATGGATGAGGCATCGTCCGCGCCTAATTTTCGCACGAGCTTGACGACACCTTCCTGCAGGTGAGCGCACCAATCTTTTTATCCAAGAGATTACTCACATGGTTTTCAACGTAATCTTTAGAAGTGTACAAATTATACGAGCAATTAAACAACCACTTTGATTCATAGTTTATCAAAAAACTATTTCAAATCCCGCAGCAACGTGCGGGGGAGCACCTAGTTTATTTTGTTCATAGAGACAGCACATATCAAGTCACCATATGACTATATGAGCCATTAAAGTGCCGTGACCATACAACCCTTTTGGCTTTGTTTTCTTTGCCTTTGGAGGGGACGAGGGGTGGACGCCCGAGTGCGCTGCGCCAACAGGGAGCGTCGAGACGAGGATGAGGAGGACAAAGACGTGGAGGAGGCTGGGGACGCGGCGGTGCCGGTGGACTGGTACCTGGAGGAGACAGGCTTATTGGAGCGCGAGTTCCTCCTCGTGGCGGCGGAGTTGGGCTTGTCGAGCGCCAGTGTGAGCAGCAATGTGGCCCGGAGATGAGGGAGTGGTGGTCTTTTTGCAAAAAAATAAACATGGGAGGTGGAGGGGGCTGGCGGGCGCTTTTTTGCTAATAGTTCCTACCTCTCTCACCAGCCTTTGGATCTAGATCTAGCGGTTCTGATCAGAGTTTGCATAGTTTGCACAGGTAGATTGGTTTCCACCTGATACGCTCCCGCAAACTACTTCATGATAAGACGAGGGAGGGATCTAGTAATCGCGAAATTTAATTCCAAACTAATAAGGAAAAGAAAAGAAAGGTAACAAGAGCTGCAGAGATCTCTTAGAGAAGGGAATACTTGTGGCTGTACAAAATGAAAAATCAGAAGAAAGAGAAGTTGATGAAAGTGCACAAGAGCTGCAGGGAGCAACTTATTTTCACCTATTATTTTCGAGCAATAGTCACGGTTGATTTCACTGTTGTAGCAACTTTTTTTGTGAATCTAGCATCTATTTCTAGCCATGACTGACAACAACTTTCAGAATGCTTAATTCATAAGTGATTTTCTGAATTTGCTGTCACATCTATGTCACTTATCACTTATGCATTTGTAATAAGTATCAAAATAAGACTATACAGATATTTCCCCTAAAACGAAAAAATACATAGATCAAAGTTTGAATAATAAAGTTAAAAACTAACATTACCAACAATTTTGACGAAAACAGAGGCGATATGTATTTAATTTATTTATATTCAAGCCCAGGACACAAAAAAAACCCGGCATTCACGCACGCTCCATGTATACATGCACATCACTGTTATGATCACAGATAGGATAGCAGAGGAAGAGGGATAATTTTAGAAGAGAATCGCAGCAACAAGAGGAAGAGGAGGAAGAACTCGAGTTGGGGAATGAGTTTCAGAGTTCTGTTACAGCTTGAATGTTTACAGGGAGATGGCGTGAGATATATCTCTGCCGCCAGAGCTCCAGCTCATTCACACATATGAGCCTAAGTATGCCATCAACCCAGCCCACTTATCCACTCGCAAGCCCATTCGCCTGACGCCTTTCGGCTCACTCCTGGAGTTGGCCCATGCGCTTGATAGCTCTCTTGGTCATGACATTCCTCCCCTCTTCAGAATCAGCTTGACCCCAAGCTGATGGTTGCCGATAACGCTGCTTCATTTCATCTTCATTTTCCCAAGTACTTAGCTTGGATGGAGTATCCCACTGGATGAGTGCCTTCATAGATGAAGCTCCAGCTTGACCTTTAAATGCCCTTTGTAGCGCAGCAACCGGCAAGGCAGAGGCTTCTGGGTCAGTACATACTGAGGAAAGATCAGTAGTCACTCCTTGAGCAGCAACATGTTTATTAAGTTGTGAGACATGGATAACTGGATGAATCTTGGCACTTTCTGGTAGTTCTAGCCTGTAGGCCACAACTCCCACTCGTTGCAGAACTTTAAATGTCCCATAATACTTGAAGGATAGCTTATGATTGCTTCTGGACTCCACAAATGATTGAATGTGTGGTTGGAGTTTAAGATAGACAAACTCACCCACTTGGAACTCCCTTTCAGATCTCTTGGCATCCTCCTGATGCTTCATGCGCTGTTGAGCTCTCCCCAATTGTTGTTGCAGCAAAGTTGTCAGAAAATTCCTCTGTTTAAGCCATTCAACTAAGTCTGGAACACAACATTCTGTTGGATTGGTGATGCCCAAATGCCTTGGAGGATGCCCATATAAAGCTTCAAAGGGAGACATGCCCAGCACTGAATGATATGTGGTATTATACCAGTACTCAGCCAAGGATATCCACTTACTCCAGACTTTAGGACAAGTGTGCACAGCACATCTCAGAAATGCCTCCAGACACTGATTAAGCCTTTCTGTTTGTCCATCAGTCTGTGGGTGATAAGCCGAGCTCATTTGAAGTTCCACATCAGCTAATTTGAACAATTCTTTCCACATAGTACTTGTAAAAACCCTGTCTTTGTCAGAAACAATAGACAATGGAAGGCCATGCAGCTTGTATATGTTGTGGAAATAGAGTTGGGCTACTGTCAAAGCAGTGAATGGATGGGCTAGAGGTAGAAAATGAGCATATTTGGTCAATTTATCCACAACCACTAAGATGGCATTGAAGCTCTGGGATTTGGGTAAGCCTTCAATGAAGTCCATACATACCACTGACCAAGCTTTATCAGGTACAGGAAGAGGTTGTAATAAGCCAGGCAACTTCACATGTTCACTCTTAGCCTGTTGACATATCTGACATCCCTGAATGTAAGCAGTGACAGATGCCTTGAGTTTTGGCCAAGCAAACAAGGCTTTAACTCTGTTGTAAGTAGCTTGAATGCCAGAGTGACCACCTACACCACTTGCATGTAAGGCTTGCAGGATGTGCTCTTGAGCTAATTGATTGTTGCCCACCCAAATTCTGCCTTTGTATCTAATGATACCTCCTTCCAAGCTATACCCCAAATCATTGGTTGTTGATAAGCTTAATTCAGCCAATAGTTGTTTGGTTACAGGATCATCAGCATAACCTTCCTGCAGTCGTTCAAGCCAAGCAGGGACACACAAGGACACAGAGAACACCTATTCCTCTGCCACTTGACATCTAGATAATGCATCAGCTGCATTGTTGGTGCTTCCTTTTTTGTATTGGATTTTGAAATTGAGATCCATCAATTTTAACATGGCCTTCTGATGCAGTCTACTGGTAGCCTTCTGTTCAGTTAAAAACAGCAGACTTCTATGATCAGTAAGAATTGTGAATTGTTAGTTTTGCAGATAAGGTCTCCACTTTTCTATGGCTACCAAAACAGCCATGCACTCCTTCTCATATGTTGATAAGGCTCTATTTCTGCCATGTAGAGGTTTGCTCAAATATGCAATTGGATGGCCATCCTGCATCAGAACTGCTCCAAATCCAATGTCACAGGCATCAGTTTCTACCACAAATGGTTTGTGAAAATCAGGGACTGCCAATACAGGAGCCTGCACCAAGGCTTGTTTGAGTACTTCAAAAGCTGTTTGCTCAGTACTAGACCAATGGAAGGGAATGCCTTTCTTGAGTAATTGAGTTAAGGGTGAACTGATCATCCCATAGAGTTTGATGAACCTCCTGTAGTACCCAGTTAATCCCAGAAATCCCCTTAACTGTTTGGCATTAGCAGGAACTGGCCATTGTTGGACTGTAGCAATTTTGGATGGCTCTGTGGCAACTCCCTTGCTAGTGATTAAATGCCCCAAATACTCCAATTGTTGTTGAGCAAATGCACACTTGGAAAGCTTGACAAAGAACTCCAGAGTCTGAAGCCACGCTTCTGCAGGACCCGTAAAGTTCAGAGCAGCAAACCGGGGTTTCAGAGCATCACTCACACCAAAAATCTCAAAGTAAGACTCACATTTGTCCTTCCACAGCCTAGGGTTTGTGCCATCGAAGGTGGGGAAATTTATCTTAGGTTTGTGGCTATGGGATGACGAGCTAGACTGGGAACTCAGGTGCAAATTGAATGCTCTTGGGGTTGGTGACTGAGACATACCCGTGACCAGGAGTGGCGGATGAGATCCAAGGATCCCACCGTCGACATCCCGGTGATCCTGTTGAGTACGGTGCCCGCTGGGCCGCTCCGAAGCCGACACAGATGGGTGCATCGCTTCACTTGGAGCAGAGTTGAGGTCGAAGGGGTTGAGCCACACCGGGGGTAGTCGTGGAGGTTGCTGCTACGGTTGCTGAGGTAGAGATGGCGGCTGTTCTAGCCGCTGGAGACGCACCGCCGCATCATTCACCATGTTCAGAATCACCGCCACGGACTCATCAGCTTTCGCTTGCCTCGACTCCATGACCGCAAGCTTGTCCAGGATTTTCAGCATCACCGGCTCCCCGCCGACGACCTTGTTGCTGAGGTCGCTGAACTCTGTACGGAAGGAATCGAACTTGCTTGCGAGAGATTCAATCGACTCTGCCATTTTCTCTTCGAACTTCGTCGGTTTCCTTGGCGCCAGGGCGAGATTCACTCGATTCGGGAAAAATTTTTGTGGGGATCTTATGGGGATAGGCTATGGATACCAATTGTTATGATCACAGATAGGATAGTAGAGGAAGAGGGATAAATTCAGAAGAGAATCGCAGCAACGAGAGGAAGAGGATGAAGAACTCGAGTTGGGGAATGAGTTTCAGAGTTCTGTTATAGCTTGAATGTTTACAGGGATATGGCGTGAGATATATCTCTGCCGCCAGAGCTCCAGGTCACTCACACATATGGGCCTAAGTATGCCATCGACCCAGCCCACTTAGCCACTCGCAAGCCCATTCGCCAGACGCCTTTCGGCTCACTCCTGGAGTCGGCCCGTGCGCTTGATAGCTCTCTTGGTCATGACATTCCTCCCCTCTTCAGAATCAGCTTGACCCCAAGCTGATGCTTGCAGATAACGCCGCTTCATTTCATCTTCATTTTCCCAAGTACTTAGCTTGGATGGAGTATCCCACTGGATGAGCGCCTTCATAGATGAAGCTCCAGCTTGACCTCTAAACGTTCTTTGTAGCACAGCAACTGGCAAGGCAGACGCTTCTAGGTCAGTACATACTGAGGAAAGATCAGTAGTCACTCCTTGAGTAGCAACATGTTTCTTTAGTTGTGAGACATGGATAACTGGATGAATCTTGGCACTTTCTGGTAGTTCTAGCCTGTAGGCCACAGCTCCCACTCGTTGTAGAACTTTAAATGGTCCATAATACTTGAAGGATAGCTTATGATTGCTTCTGGACTCCACAGATGATTGGTTGGAGTTTAAGATAGACTCACCCACTTGGAACTCCCTTTCAGATCTCTTGGCATCCTCCTGATGCTTCATGCGCTGTTGAGCTCTCCCCAATTGTTGTTGCAGCAAAGTTGTCAGAAAATTCCTCTGTTTAAGCCATTCAGCTAAGTCTGGAACACAACATTCTGTTGGATTGGTGATGTCCGAATGCCTTGAAGGATGCCCATATAAAGCTTCAAAGGGAGACATGCCCAGCAATGAATGATATGTGGTATTATACCAGTACTCTGCCAAGGATATCCACTTACTCCAGTCTTTAGGACAAGTGTGCACAGCACATCTCAGAAATGCCTCCAGACACTGATTAAGCCTTTCTGTTTGTCCATCAGTCTGTGGGTGATAAGCCGAGCTCATTTGAAGTTGCACATCAGCTAATTTGAACAATTCTTTCCACAGAGTACTTGTAAAAACTCTGTCTCTGTCAGAAACAATAGACAATGGAAGGCCATGCAGCTTGTATATGTTGTGGAAATAGAGTTGGGCTACTGTCAAAGCAGTGAATGGATGGGCTAGAGGTAGAAAATGAGCATATTTAGTCAGTTTATCCACTACTACCAAAATGGCATTGAAGCTTTGGGACTTTGGTAACCCCTCAATGAAATCCATACATACCGCTGACCAAGCTTTATCAGGTACTGGAAGAGGCTGTAATAGTCCAGGCAGCTTCACATGTTCACTCTTAGCCTGTTGGCATATCTGACAGCTCTGAATATAAGTAGTTACTGATGCCTTGAGCTTTGGCCAAGCAAACAAGGCTTTGACTCTGTTATAAGTAGCTTGAATACCAGAGTGACCACCTATACCACTGGCATGTAAGGCTTGAAGGATATGCTCTTGAGCTAATTGATTGTTGCCCACCCAAATTCTGCCTTTGTATCTAATGAAACCTCCTTCCAAGCTATACCCCAAATCATTGGTTGTTGATAAGCTTAATTCAGCCAATAGTTGTTTGGTTGCAGGATCATCAGCATAACCTTCCTGCAGTTGTTCAAGCCAAGCAGGGACACACAAGGACACAGAGAACAACTGTTCCTCTGCCACTTGACATCTAGATAATGCATCAGCTGCATTGTTGGTGCTTCCTTTTTTGTATTAGATTTTGAAATTGAGATCCATCAATTTTAACATGGCCCTCTGCTGTAGTCTAGTGGTAGCCTTCTGTTCAGTTAAAAACAGCAGACTTCTATGATCAGTAAGAATTGTGAATTGTTGGTTTTGCAGATAAGGTCTCCACTTTTCTATGGCTACCAAAACAGCCATGCACTCCTTCTCATATGTTGATAAGGCACTGTTTCTGCCATGTAGAGGTTTGCTCAGATATGCAATTGGATGGGCATCCTGCATCAGAACTACTCCAAATCCAATGTCACTGGCATCAGTTTCTACCACAAATGGCTTTTGATAATCTGGAATTGCCAGTACAGGAGCCTGCACCAAGGCTTGTTTGAGAACATCAAAGGCTGTTTGCTCAATACTAGACCAGTGGAAGGGAATGCCTTTCTTGAGTAATTGAGTTAGGGGTGAGCTGATCATACCATAGTGTTTGATAAACCTCCTGTAATAACCGGTTAAGCCCAGAAATCCCCTCAACTGTTTAGCATTAACAGGAACTGGCCATTGTTGAACTGCAGTTATTTTGGATGGCTCTGTGGCCACTCCCTTGCTTGTGATTAAATGTCCCAAATGCTCCAATTGTTGTTGAGCAAATGCACACTTGGAAAGCTTGACAAAGAACTCCAGAGTCTGAAGCCACGCTTCTGCAGGACCCGTAAAGTTCAGAGCAGCAAACCGGGGTTTCAGAGCATCACTCACACCAAAAATCTCAAAGTAAGACTCACATTTGTCCTTCCACAGCCTAGGGTTTGTGCCATCGAAGGTGGGGAAATTTTTCTTAGGTTTGTGGCTATGGGATGACGAGCTAGACTGGGAACTCAGGTGCAAAAAGAATGCTCTTGGGGTTGGTGACTGAGACATACCCGTGACCGGGAGTGGCGGATGAGATCCAAGGATCCCACCGCCGACATCCCGGTGATCCTGTTGAGTACGGTGCCCGCTGGGCCGCTCCGAAGCCGACACAGATGGGCGCGTCGCTTCACTTGGAGCAGAGTTGAGGTCGAAGGGGTTGAGCCACGCCGGGGGTAGTCGTGGAGGTTGAGAGCCAGGTGTGGTTTGAGTACCGGTGGATGGTCGCTTCCTGGTGTGATGAGTGATTGACAACGTGGTGTGGACTGATTCTTGGCTAAGTATTGCAGGTGCAGGTTGCGGCTTGACTGGTGCAGGTGCAGGTGAAGAACAAGCGTGAAAGGTCGTTGCCGGTGAGGCCTCCAGGTGTGGAGAAGACAAGTAGGCTTGGTTCGAGGGACCCGATGGCTAGCGGGGTCAAGTGCGGGCCGCATGGTGGCAAGAACGGCAAGATGAAGTCATGGACGGTTTCTTGGTTGAGCCTCAAAACCAAGGTCGAGCCGGGACTACGTGGGAGCCGAGTCATGAGTGGTGATTGGCGGAGGCTACACCGAGTTCGCGGGGTTTCCGGTGGTTCACCAGAAAACCACTGGGTTCCTTGGTTGATCCACAAAGCCAAGGCCGAAGAACCGAAGACGGAGGTGCAGCAGCTCCAGACCGGTCTGACCGGTGGGTCTGACCGGTCTGACCAGTGGGTACCGGTCTGACCGGTGTGCGACGACGCAGTCCGGAATCTTCGAAGCGGAGGACACGCGTCGGGATCGCAAGGCTTGCGTCGAGGCTAAGCAAGTTTGCGGTCGCTGGGCATCCGTCCGATGGTGCGAAGACAAAGACTTCCAATTTCGCCCTCGAGGGGCATGTATCCCTAGTTAGCTAGTAAGGGTATTTTAGTCTTTCGGTTGCCTCCATATAACCCAAGGGGTGAGAGGATGGCAGCCATCTTTTGGAACCCTAGCTCATTTGGTTTTCCTTTTTCCTTCCTATTTTCTTAGGATTTTCGTAGGACTAGCTTGAGAGCTTCATGGTGAGATCTTGTGAGAGGGAAGGATGATCAGGCGGCAAGCTAGACCTTGTATGAACCTCTTTGGTATGTATAGATGATTCGGCGTGGTTCCTCAAGGCTTGGATGTGTCTTTCCCGTTTCTCCATTTTGGTGATTTTCGGAGCCCTTTCTTGGCGATTTTTCTTAGAGCGATTTCGAGGCTTTTCTCTTTGGGATTTGGTGGGGGATGTATGCATGAACCCTTCGTGGTTCTTTTCCCTTTGATTCCCCTTCCAAATCCGTGAGCAAAGGGGCTCGATTTTGGGGTTTTCGTGGCTCTAGGGTTAGAGGCGTTCTTGGTGGGATTTCTTCGATTCCTCTTGATTTGACAAGTTTTGGTGGACCAAATCTTGGCTATGGAGTACCCATGAGGTGTTCCTACTATCCCCAAAGTCTTGTGCAAAACTGTGGAGCGAATCGGGAGATCGGGAGTTGGATTTGGAAGAGTTGACTCGCGGGCGCTGTTCATCCCGAGCTGCCCAGGCACGACCGGTCTGACCGGTGCTCTTGACCGGTCTGACCGGTGCTAGCCCTTGGTTGGTTTTTGTCTCGGGGCATAGCCTTGTCCGTGTGGTTTTGCCCCGTGGTCCTGCTGATCAGTTCTTGGCGTGTTTGGAGTTGTTTTGCTAGGCTTTGTGAGGGGTTCTTCTTCCTCACAGGTTGTGTTTCGTGGTGGTTTTTGTTCCTGGACCTAGAGGAGTCACTGAGGCTTCCTGGAACGTTTGCTGTGCGGCTGCTGTAGCCACCGGCCTGACCGGCTCTGTCCACCGGTCTGACCGGTGTCACCGGTCTGACCGGCGCAGGCCATCGGTCTGACCGGTGTAGCACAGGCAGCAAGCCGTGCAAGTTTCCGCTGTGTGGTTTGGTGAGTTTTGGCTCGGAAGGTTGAGTGTTGGTTCCTAGGACCAGTAGCACTCCAGTGGCTGTGTGGTCTTGACCAACTTGGGTAGTTGAGTCGGAGACGTGAGTTGGAAGCCGTGTTCGTCTTGTTGGAGTTCTCATCTCCTTCGAGAAGAATTTTTATCGGCTCCCATTCACTCCCCCCCTCTTTGGTTCGCCTAATCGGTCCTTCAATTGGTATCAGAGCCGGTTCGGGTCTTTATTGACTCTTACCAGTCTAAGATCCAAAGATGGCGTACCAGGAACGGGGTTCGGGTCCTCCGCACTTCGATGGGAAGAACTACCAGATGTGGCAAAGGCGGATGGCGGCGTTCCTCCGCGGAAAGGGTCAGATCCTTTGGGATGTCACGGTGAACACAACTTATGTTCATCCGATGAACTTCCTTGCTCCAGGATCGAGGGATATGTTCGAAGCCAACAACAAGGCTGTCGACTACTTGTTTCGTGCTCTGTGTCAGCCTGAATTCGATCGGGTTCAGACAGAGGACTTAGCTTGTAGGATTTGGGAGCAGTTGAAGGATGCTCATGCTGGGAATGCTCAGGTTCAGGCTCGGATGTACGCGACTTACCGGAGAGAGTACGAGAACTTCACTCATCTCCCCGGCGAGTCCGTCGATGCCCTTTTCCAGCGATTTACGGTCGTTGTGAACAACATGAGAGCCAATGTGGACGTCCTCCCATACAATGATCATGATAGAGCCGTGAAGCTCTTGCACTCGTTGGATCGTACTGTATGGGACGGGAAGTTTGAGGCTATTGTTGAGTCCGAGAAGTATGACACCTTGACGGTGAATGAGTTGTTCTCGAAGCTCAAGTCGGTTGAGTTGGACCGTGGTATGACAGCCAAGATCGAGAGCTCGACTGATTCTCATAGTCTCGCTCTCGTTAGTGGCAAAGGAGCTAAGTCTAACGCTAACGCATCCTCCAGGATGTACTCTCTGTCTTCTTTGATGTCTTTGCCAGACGAGGAGTTCGACGTGCTTGGAGAGGACGAGCTGGCGTTGCTGACCAGGCGGTTCGAGAGGCTGCACGAGAACCGGGTGAACACGAGGAGGATAGCACGTACGTGCTTTCAGTGCGGCAAGCCAGGACACTTCGTCGCCGACTGCCCGGAGAAGACGGAGAACAAGGATGGCTACAAGGACGGCTACAGGCACCGATCAGGCAAGGATGGCAAGTACCGATCGAGGCGCGATCACAAGCACAAGAACAAGCACAAGGACGAGCGACGGTCGAGGAAGAAGGATGGCCGCGGCAGGAAGGCCCGAGCAATGGTCGGAGCGAGCGATGTCGACTCCAGCTCCGCCTACTCTTCCTCGAGCTTGAGTAGCAGTGAAGATGAAGGTGATCGGCGCAAGAACAAGAAGTCATCCAGGAACTTGAGCGGGTTGAGCTGCTTCGCGGGAGATGGCTTCTGCGGCATGGCCCGTAGCTCCGGCAGCAAGAAGAGCCACCAGAGTGACTCGGACTCTGACTCCGAGGATGAGGTATGTGATGAGCTCTCTTCTTTGCGCAAGGAGAATGATGAGTTGGTTGACTTGCTTGATAACCGCGATCACATGCTTAGAGAGGCCAAGAAGATGAGGAAAGAACTTAGGACCTCACTAGAAGATGCTAGGAACCGTGTGGCTGAGCTAGAAACCCAGAACCTAGATGCTAAGCTTGAGATTGATTCGCTTAAGGCTTCTCCTGTGGTTTCTGATGAGATTGATTGCTGTGATTGCTCTGTGTACCTAGCTGATCTTACTGCTCTTAAGGATAAGCATGCTTCTACTTGTGATGAACTAGATATGCTTAGGGTTGAAGTGGCTGAGCTTAAGTCTAGACCTGCTTTGCTAGGAGCTTGCACTTCTTGCCCTGTTTTGCATGGAAAGATTGATGAGTTGCATGCTTACACTGTTTCGCTTGAGGCTAAGTTGAAAGAGCCTATTCCCACTTCTTGCTCTACTTGTGAATTGCATGCGGTTAAGAATTTGGAGCTTGCACATTATGTTGATCGCTTGCAGGATGAGAATGATGAGCTGAGAAAATGTATGAGCTGGTTGTCGGGTCAGGAGCCTCAGCTTGATATCATGATAGCGGCTTTCAAACGCTATGATGGTCAGGCACTTGGGGTTGACAAGCTTGGAGAGAACAGTGGTGAGGGAGTTGAGAGAGTTGGAGAGATTCCTATCCCACCACCAAACAGACACAAGAACAAGTTTGAGCCCAAGCCTAACCATCTCAGAAACAAATTTGACACTACTCCAGATCCACCCATATTCCCTCACCCAACAAATGATTTCCAGAAACCGGTGAAGTTTGTGAGCCCAAAGGGAGGTGAGGAAGGAGAGAAGAAGGGTGAGAAGCCGAGTGGGCAGCCCCAACCCAAGCCTAAGCCCAAGCCACAGCCCATAAAGTTCCATTGTGGGTATTGTGGGAGAGATGGTCACAAGGATGAGTTTTGCTTCAAGAGGAAGCGTGAGGAGAGAATGGCTAGAGAGTGGGCTAACAAGGACAGGTACCACCCCTCTAATGGTGTACCCGAGCCTCGTATGCAGATGCCCAGGGCCAAGGCGATTGTGAGGACGGTTCCGGCTTGGGGAGACCGGAAGGCTGCAGGTGCTGCTGCTGGCCGAGCTACACCGGTCAGACCGGTGCAGGTCTGGGCAGACAGCGAGTCGGGTTTCATGCTCGTGAGGATGCTCGGTTTGGTTCTAGAGGTCGTGGTTCTGGTGGTTGGTCTGGAAAGTTTGCAGGTGGTCAGTTTGTGTAACACCCTAATTTTACAAATTTGAGCTTTGAATAAAATTTGTTAGAAACCTTTATTTATGCTCCTAAGGATCATAGGGTTGCATTTAATTTCTTTTAGGCATTTAAGATTTTCTAAAATAAAATAAATGAACTATAGGAATTTATTGTTGCATTCATGCTGGTGCATTGTCTTTGATTGTTTGAATTCAAATTCTAATTTGAATTCATTTGTTTTGTGCCTTTTCTAAATAGATAAACCTCTACCCTAACCCTCCCTTCCTTTCAGCACAGTTCGGCTTCGAGCCCAGCCAGCCAAAGTCTGCCGGCGCCCCTCCTTCTCTTCGGCTTGGTTCGTTTGCGCCGCAGCCCGCTCCACCTTTCCCCGCTACAGCCCAACACCGCAGCGCGGCCCAGCCGGCCCAGCGAGCGCCGCCAGCCCACCGCTCCCTCACCCGCGCCCGCAGCCGCTGACAGGGTGACCCCACCTGTCATCCCCCTCCCCGCGCTCGTCCCCGAGCCGGACTCGAGCTCGAGTCCCGGCCGCACCCGACCGCGTCCCGCGCCGCCTCCACGTCTTGGCCCGCACGCCAAGGCCGAGTCCCTGGCCTATTTAAGGCAGCCGCCGCCCCTGGCCGGGCTAGCCAAAACCCTAGCCGCCCCTGAGCACCCCCGCCCGAGCCCGCCGGAACCCTAGAACGCCGCCGCCGCTGTTCTCTGCCGCCGTTGTCGCTCCGCCGTCGAGAAGCCGTCCCGGAGCTGCGCAAGGAGGTGAGAAGCTCCCCGGTGCCGCTTGTTGTCGTCCCCGTGCATCGAGTCGCCGAGGAGGGCTCGCCGGAGTTGCGCCGCCGCACCGCTCCACCTCGTCGTGCCGCGCGCCGTCTCCGCCACGTCCTAGCCGACCGCGCCGCCCTAGATGAGTTCGCCGCCTCACGCGCTTCATCCCGGTGTGACCCGCGCGCGAAACCGAGCCCCCTAGCTCGATCCCGTGCCGCACCGACGAGTTCGCCGCCGTCTGCCGCCGCTCGCCGCCTGCCGGGCGCTCGCATGCGTCCGCAGCCGTCAGATCAAGATCTGACGGTCCTGATCAATCTGACCGCCACCGCTTGCGCAGCAGCCGCCGCCGGCCGTTGGATCAAGATCCAACGGGCTGGATTAGATCCAACCCGAGTCAATACCGGTCAAACCGGCATGACCCCGTCTCTTTGCAGAAAACCCCCTGAGCTTTTCCTTTTTACAAATAGGTCCTCCCGCAGTAGTGAGTTTCTTTACAGTTAGGTCCTTTCATTACGTTTAAGCCCAGAATCTTTAGTTTTCTTTACAGATTAGTCCCTGTACCTTCGTTAGTGCATATCTTGGTCGTTTTAGCTCTGTTTTTAGCGTTCTTTATGTCCACGTGATCGTCTCGAAGCGTAGATTAGTTTTATGCCTCTGTTTTATTCTGTTAGTACTGTTTGATGATTGTTTCTCATTTATTCTTGTTGTATGCTTGTATGTGAATGTTGTGGAGCATAGAGAGTGAAGCGTTCGAAGGCTTTGAAGATCAAGACGCGCCAGAGTTTGAGCAGCAGAGTCTTGTTGAAGGCAAGTCTCCCTTGATGCATACCCACTTGTCCTATATAACATGCATTCAATTCATTGTATTTACTTTTGCTTGCATTAACTTTGACGGGAACCTACTAAGGATCTTGCCTAGTCTTTATGACCTTTGCCTTGTAACCGGGTTATTGAATTAAACTTGATGGTAGCTATGGCTTAGCATGCTTAACTGGGATGGTATTAATCAACTTGGATACTTGTATGTTCTATGTTCCGCTTTATGCTATTTTATTTACAAGATCACTTTTGCTATGTTAACCGGAACATGGAGAACCACCCAGGAAAACAGTACAACCACAAGAACTAAACGGGCAATGGTCTTGGCTGAATAATTAGGAACTTTAGCTTGAGGTGATCTTACCTAATAAGGACAAGGGATCGGCGGTACTGCGGGGTATAGACTCGCTCTAGCAGGGGGCTGGGTGAGTTATTCTTTTTATGGTGGGGTATCGACCTGCTAGGGGACTTTATACCTTGCTAACTGATCCGGACCTTGTGGGTCATAACTTGTTAGGGAACCTTTGTAAAGGCCATGTAGCGTCCCTATGCAACCACACCTCGGTAGTGTGGTATGGTGCCTTGCAAACACCGCATGGTTGGGTTCAAAGTTCTTCAGAGCTTTTACGCTGCTTGTGGTGAAAGTGTACAACCTCTGCAGAGTGTAAAACTAACTAGTTAGCCGTGCTCACGGTCAAGAGCGGCCTGGATCCTCACATGACTAAGTTATGGAACTTAAATGTTAAATCGTTGTTCTATCTTTATTTATGATGCTTATGTTTTATTAATTGTGGGTTGGTATAAACTTACACTCTTTAGTAAATATGCTTCTAATAAAACTTGACCAACTAAAATGCTAAACTGCTTGAACCCTAGCCAAACACCATATGGCCATGCATGTTATGTTGTTTTCCCCTTGCTGAGTACGGCACGTGCTCACGCTTGTCTATTTTCTTGTATCTACAATACTCGGATTGCCGCTCAGACTGGGAGAGATTTGAAGACTATCCCGGTGACTTCCAGGAGTTCTAGGTGTGCGTGTCTTCAGTTAGCTGCCTGTGGAGACATCTTTATCCGCTGCGAGAACTCGTTATTTATGTTTCGTTTAAGACTTTGGTCATGTAATAACTCTTTATTCGTGTGGCACTGATTTTGGTATTCACAATGTCATTGCGTGTGTGTAACTTGATCCTGGCGCACACGTGATCTATGCATTCGGTTTTGCCTTTAAAACTGGGTGCGACAAAGTGGTACCAGAGCCGTGTTGACTGTAGGACGTTAGCCTAGATAGAAATGGTCGAATTTAAGGATTTTATAATCATAGAAGCCTTTCTCATCACATGCTTGCTTTGTTTCTAATAATCTTATACTCTTGCTTTTGTCTCATCCTTGAGTTAATCTTGATTCTTTACCTTGTGCTTGCTTTTAGCTCTCACCCCTCTTGTCTTACCATCTATTCCACTCTACACTGCACTTACAGATGGTTCGCCGTTTGAAGACTTCACACGCTGGTGCTACCCACCAGTATGCTCCGCAGGAAGAGTACAACGACTTCCATGACGGAGACACGGATGAAGAGATCGAGATGGAAGCTGCACCAGTAGCCGCCCCTGTCCTCATCATTGTGTCAGATGATGAGGAGGATCCAGAGGAGGTGAACTCAGAAGGAGTGCAAGAGCAAGCTGAACAACAAGGCCCAGCAGAAGATGAAGCAGCTGAGGAAGAGATCTGGGAGGTGTACCACTACAGGGTTGATGGAGTGGGCATTCCCATGGTTGACCACCTGCGAGCTATGGTACTTCGCTTGGGCTATGATAAGGCCCCTGCTTACCACTGTGAGCTGTGGACTCACCCATGGTTCGAGCCCCACTGGGAGGTTGCTGCTATCCTGGAGGAGTATGCTCCATTCCAGTGAGTGAAGGAGATCTCCAAGCATCATGATGTGGCTCACAGGACCACTATGGACGCTGGCATCGCGGAAGCAGCTCGGAGGGCACTCTATGTGCTCTCCCACAAAGAGCGTGACAGGTTGGAGGATACCCACTGCAGGTACACACCTTTCAGAGCAAGTGGGGAAGCCAAAACCTACATCGCTCCAGCTCCAGCATATGAAGGAACACTGAACAACATCCGGGGACTGCTAGCTGCTGTTAATACTGCGTTGGATGACACCAACAACACTCTGTACGCAGCACAACAGCAGATCTTCACTCTGGAGTTGCAGAAGCGTGCCTTGGAAGCTGCACTGCAGAACAGAGAGCAGCCAGTGGTTCATGACGCTGCAGAAGCATGTACCTCTCCGTCACCCAAGAGGCCACGCTACGACTCTCCCGACGCCCGCACGGATGCCATGCCAGAAGAAGATAGTCCTTAGGCTTAAGTTAAGAATAGGGTCTTTTGTAATCGCTTGTAGACGATCGGTTAAAGTGTGCTTAGTTTAGGAGTGTGGTTGAATGCTTGGTTTTGTGTTAAATGTTTGAGCTGGATTTTGTTTGAGTGCAATGTGTTGTGGAGTGATGACCACAACGACATTTGCTTAGTAGTAAGTTTGTGGGGGTCAACCTTCTATCTCAATCAATTTATCTATCATAATCTTTGTGTTCCTTTAAAGCTTACTCTTAATACAAAAGCTTCAAATCTGTTCGCGCAGCTCTCTGAGTCAGCTGCACTGTTTTAATTTTATCTCGGGCTACAGAACCCCGATTGCAGTAAATCCAATTGAAGAAGTTCAGAAATTTCGTGACTGATTTTCTGTACAAAATTCAGAATTTTAGGATGTATAGTCAGAGAGATATGCCTGAAACATTGGAGCCCCTCGAATCTGTTAAACGCTGCTGACCTATCTGACTTGTTTAATTGATAACCAGAGTTACAGAACTCCGATTGAGGTGATTCCAGTTGGAGAAGTTCCGTAATTTCAGTACCTAGTACTGGTTAAAGGTTCATAATTTTTGGTTATCCACGCTGAGAGTTATACCTGATTGTTTGGAACCAACAGAATCTGTCTAAAGCTGAATATCTTTGTTATCTTATCTTTCTGGGTTTAACTCTTGGCACAATCACCTAAAGTGAAGTCCCTAACACTCAGATGGTGAAAACCAGGTCAGGATCCGGAGTCGATCAACCAGCAGTAAATCGACAAGGCAGGGCACCCCGGCAAGCGCAGATGGATCCCGCCATGCAGCAATTCATCGAGACGCAGACTCAACTCCTCCAGAACCTGACCAACACTGTGGCGAATCTGCAAGCTCAAGCCAACAACCCACCGGTGCAGCAGCCGGCGCCTCGCAACAAGCACCGGGAGTTCATGAGTCACCACCCCCCAGTGTTCACTCATGCTGCTGATCCACTTGAAGCTGAGGATTGGCTGAAGACAGTGCTGAAGATGCTCACTACCTGCCAGTGCGATGACAGAGAGAAGGTCCTGTATGCTGCAGGACGACTTCAGGGGTCCGCATCCGCTTGGTGGGATGCGTATGTCGCTGCTCACGCCGCCCCAGACACTATCACCTGGGACGAGTTCACCACCAACTTCCGGAGCCACCACATACCTTCAGGGGTCATGAAGATCAAGAAGAAGGAGTTCCTTTCCCTCAAGCAGGAGGGAATGTCAGTGGCTGAGTACAGAGACAAGTTCATTGAGTTGTCTCGCTACGCGACTGAGGAAGTTGCTGAAGACAGGAAGAAGCAGGAGCTGTTCCTGGATGGGTTGGCCGGATCGCTTCAGTACCAGCTGATGTCTCACACTTTCCCCACGTTCCAGCATATGGTGGACAATGCTATCCGCTTGGAGCACAAGCGGAAGGAGCTTGGAGAGCTGAAGAGGAAGGCCACCAGCTCGGGACAGTCTGGGAGTGTTTCTCGGCCACGCTTTAACCCACAGCAAAACACCCCGTTCCGCTTTGGAGGGCCTGGTGGAAACTTTGGGCAGCAGCAGTCCCAACGTTCCGCACAGCAGTTCCAACAGTCTGCTCAGCAGTTTCAGCGTTCTGCCCCTCAGACACCACGCCCCGCCTTCCAGCAGAGTCAGCAGAGAGCTCCAGTTGGTACACCGGTGAGGTTCGTTGCGCCTCCCAATCCTTCAACCACCACTTGCTTCAAGTGTGGAGAGCTTGGTCACTATGCCAATGCGTGCCCCAAGAGGAATCCTCCAAACACCCCAGTGCAGAATCAGCAGATGCAGCAGATGAGGAATGGGAACCAGACCCCGCAGGCTAACAAGGGACAGCAGAGCTATGCACGTGGCAAGGTTATGCACGTTGATGCTGAAGTCGCCCAGGAGAACCCCAGAGTAGTGCTCGGTATGTTCCTAGTTAACTCCACTCCCGCCTCAGTTTTATTTGATTCTGGAGCATCCCATTCTTTCATTACATCTCAGTTCGTAGCTCAACATAGCATACCCATTAGTCCCATGTCTCGCCATATGCTAGTTAGTTCACCAGGGGGGAATTGAAAGCATCATATAAGTGTGACAATGTCAGTCTCAAGATTCTGGGCAGAGATTTCCGGGCTAATCTTATAATACTGGAATCAAGAGGGATTGATGTGATACTGGGAATGGGATGGTTGACCGCGTGTGATGCGGTGATTCAGTGTGCTAAGAGGTCAGTTCTTCTCACTAGTCCAACCGGGGAAAG
This sequence comes from Cenchrus fungigraminus, assembly GCA_036936925.1. Lineage (NCBI taxonomy): Eukaryota > Viridiplantae > Streptophyta > Magnoliopsida > Poales > Poaceae > Cenchrus > Cenchrus fungigraminus. Next base: position 26,009,611 of record CM072768.1, read on the forward strand.
GATCGAGTTTGCAGCAGATCCACCACCATCAATAGCCAGCGCAGTGAATCAGCTCAATGGAACGGCCTTAGAAGACATAAGAGTAGTGTGCGACTACCCTGATGTGTTTCCTGAGGAGTTACCAGGTATGCCCCCTGACCGAGACGTTGAGTTCGTTATTGATCTATTGCCTGGTACTGCTCCTATCTCTAAACGTCCATATAGAATGTCTAGTGATCAGTTACAAGAGCTTAAAGCACAGATTAAAGAGTTAATGGGTAAAGGGTTCATACATGCTAGGTCATCACCTTGGGGAGCACCGGTTATCTTTGTGGGAAAGAAGGATGGTACACAGAGGATGTGTGTTGATTACAGGTCTCTTAATGATGTTACTATCAAGAACAAGTATCCTCTGCCCCGCATTGAGGACTTGTTTGATCAGATGAGAGGAGCCAAGGTGTTCTCTAAGATTGACCTACGATCCGGTTATCACCAGATGAAGATCAGGCCTTCAGATATTCCTAAGACAGCGTTCACCACGAGGTATGGACTTTATGAGTATACGGTTATGTCCTTTGGGTTGACCAATGCACCTGCCTACTTCATGTATCTGATGAACAAGATCTTTATGGAGTATCTAGACAAGTTTGTTGTGGTGTTTATTGATGATATCTTGATCTACTCCAAGAATGAAGAAGAGCATGAGGAGCATTTGAGGCTTGTGTTGCAGAAGCTGAGAGAGCATGAGTTGTATGCGAAGTTCAGCAAGTGTGAGTTCTGGCTTAAGGAAGTGGCTTTTCTGGGTCATATCATCACCAACGGAGGGATTGCGGTAGATCCAAGCAAGGTCAGTGATGTGTTAAAATGGGAACCTCCTCGTACCGTGTCTGAGATCAGGAGTTTTCTGGGACTCGCTGGTTACTATCGTCGATTCATCGAAGGGTTCTCCAAGATAGTAAAGCCTCTCACCTCACTGCTAGAGAAGGACAGGGAGTTCAAGTGGACCAGTGCATGTCAGGCTAGTTTTGAAGAGTTGAAGAAGCGGTTGACCACAGCACCAGTCCTAGTGATGCCAGATCTGCAGAAGAGCTTTGATATCTATTGTGATGCATCTCAACAGGGTCTGGGTTGTGTGCTTATGCAGGAAGGTCACGTCATAGCCTACGCATCTCGACAGTTAAGGAAGCATGAGCTGAACTATCCTACTCACGATCTTGAGTTAGCAGCAGTGGTTCACGCATTGAAGATTTGGAGGCACTATGTTATGGGAACTAAGTGCCAGATCTACACCGATCACAAGAGCTTGAAGTACATCTTCACTCAGAAGGATCTCAATCTGAGACAGCGCCGTTGGCTAGAGTTGATCAAGGACTATGATCTGGAAATTCACTACCACCCCGGTAAAGCGAATTTGGTCGCTGATGCTTTGAGTCGGAAGGGTCATGCTAACATGGCTATGGTTTTCCAGCTTCCTGATGAGTTGGTAAAAGAGTTTGAGAGACTCAACCTGGAGATCGTTGCATACACAGAGGGAGTGACTTTGGAAGTGCAGTCTATACTCGAGCAGGAGATACGAAAAGGGCAGCTAGAAGATGTTGGGATCCAGAGAATAAAGGAAAGTATGAAACAGGGAGAAGCCCCAGATTTCACAGTGGATGATCAGGGAACTGTATGGTTTAAAAACCGGATATGTGCGCCAGAAACGGGAGATCTCAGAGAGACTATCTTGAGAGAAGCTCACGATTCCGCCTACTCTATCCATCCAGGCAGTACCAAGATGTACCAGGATCTCAAGCAGAGGTATTGGTGGTACGGTATGAAGAGGGATGTGGCCGCACACGTGGCTTTGTGCGACACTTGCCATCGGGTTAAGGCTGAACACCAGAGGCCAGCTGGATTGCTTCAACCTTTGAAGGTACCTGAGTGGAAGTGGGAAGAGATTGGTATGGATTTCATTGTGGGTTTACCTCGAACCCGGGATGGTTATGATTCGATATGGGTTATTGTGGATCGTTTAACCAAGGTTGCTCATTTCATTCCGGTAAAGACCACTTATACAGGAGCTAAGTTGGCAGAGTTGTACATGTCCAGGATTGTGTGTTTGCATGGTGTGCCAAAGAAGATAGTGTCAGACAGAGGTACCCAGTTCACATCTCGCTTCTGGGAGAAGCTACACGAGTCTATGGATACAAAGTTGAACTTCAGCTCAGCCTATCACCCGCAGACAGATGGACAGACAGAGAGGACCAATCAGATCCTAGAGGACATGCTGAGAGCATGTGCGCTTAAGCATGGTGGTAGTTGGGATAAGAGCTTGCCGTATGCTGATTTCTCTTATAACAACAGTTACCAGGCTAGTCTCAAGATGGCACCATTTGAGGCTTTGTATGGGAGAAAGTGTAGAACTCTGTTGTACTGGAGTGAGACAGGCGAAAGGCAGTTGTTTGGGGCTGATATCATTAGAGAGGCAGAAAAGCAAGTTCAGGTTATCAGAGAAAACTTGAGGATCGCTCAGTCTAGACAAAAGAGTTATGCAGACGGGAAAAGGAGAGACGTAGTCTTTCAGGAGGGAGACTGTGTATCTAAAGGTATCACCAATCAGAGGTTTGCGTCGATTCAAGGTCAAAGGGAAGTTGTCACCTCGATTTATTGGACCTTTCAAGATCCTAGAGAGAGTGGGAGCAGTAGCTTACAGGTTGGAGTTGCCAAATCAGTTAGCAGATGTACATGATGTGTTCCACACCTCTCAGTTGAAAAAGGGTTTCAATCCTCATGACAAGGAGCCGTTACCTATGGATGAGCTAAACATTAAGAAGGATCTCACCATTGTTGAACACCCTATTCGGATTTTGGATACTATGACACGAGTCACTAGGAATAGTGTGATTAAGATGTGCAAAGTACAGTGGAGTAACCACGCAGAGGATGAGGCCACATGGGAAAGAGAGGATGAATTGAAAGCAGAATTTCCAGATCTTTTCGCCAATCTATCCGAATCTCGAGGACGAGATTCTTCTTAAGGGGGGTAGGATTTGTAACACCCTAATTTTACAAATTTGAGCTTTGAATAAAATTTGTTAGAAACCTTTATTTATGCTCCTAAGGATCATAGGGTTGCATTTAATTTCTTTTAGGCATTTAAGATTTTCTAAAATAAAATAAATGAACTATAGGAATTTATTGTTGCATTCATGCTGGTGCATTGTCTTTGATTGTTTGAATTCAAATTCTAATTTGAATTCATTTGTTTTGTGCCTTTTCTAAATAGATAAACCTCTACCCTAACCCTCCCTTCCTTTCAGCCCAGTTCGGCTTCGAGCCCAGCCAGCCAAAGTCTGCCGGCGCCCCTCCTTCTCTTCGGCCTGGTTCGTTTGCGCCGCAGCCCGCTCCACCTTTGCCCGCTACAGCCCAACATCACAGCGCGGCCCAGTCGGCCCAGCGAGCGCTGCCAGCCCACCGCTCCCTCACCCGCGCCCGCAGCCGCTGACAGGGTGACCCCACTTGTCATCCCCCTCCCCGCGCTCGTCCCCGAGCCGGACTCGAGCTCGAGTCCCGGCCGCACCCGACCGCGTCCCGCGCCACCTCCACGTCTTGGCCCGCATGCCAAGGCCGAGCCCCTGGCCTATTTAAGGCAGCCGCCGCCCCTGGCCGGGCTAGCCAAAACCCTAGCCGCCCCTGAGCACCCCCGCCCGAGCCCGCCGAAACCCTAGAACGCCACCGCCGCTGTTCTCCGCCGCCGTTGCCGCTCCGCCGTTGAGAAGCCGTCCCGGAGCTGCGCAAGGAGGTGAGAAGCTCCCCGGTGTCGCTTGTTGTCGTCCCCGTGCATCGAGTCGCCGAGGAGGGCTCGCCGGAGTTGCGCCGCCACACCGCTCCGCCTCGCCGTGCCGCGCGCCGTCTCCGCCGCGTCCTAGCCGACCGCGCCGCCCTAGATGAGTTCGCCGCCTCGCGCGCTTCATCCCGGTGTGACCCGCGCGCGAAACTGAGCCCCCTAGCTCGATCCCGTGCCGCACCGACGAGTTCGCCGCCGTCCGCCGCCGCTCACCGCCGGCCGGGCGCTCGCATGCGTCCGCAGCCGTCAGATCAAGATCTGACGGTCCTGATCAATCTGACCGCCACCGCTTGCGCAGCAGCCGCCGCCGGCCGTTGGATCAAGATCCAACGGGCTGGATTAGATCCAACCCGAGTCAATACCGGTCAAACCGGCATGACCCCATCTCTTTGCAGAAAACCCCCTGAGCTTTTCCTTTTTACAAATAGGTCCTCCTGCAGTAGTGAGTTTCTTTACAGTTAGGTCCTTTCGTTACGTTTAAGCCCAGAATCTTTAGTTTTCTTTACAGATTAGTCCCTGTACCTTCGTTAGTGCATATCTTGGTCGTTTTAGCTCCGTTTTTAGCGTTCTTTATGTCCACGCGATCATCTCGAAGCGTAGATTAGTTTTATGCCTCTGTTTTATTCTGTTAGTACTGTTTGATGATTGTTTCTCATTTATTCTTGTTGTATGCTTGTATGTGAATGTTGTGGAGCGTAGAGAGTGAAGCGTTCGAAGGCTTTGAAGATCAAGACGCGCCGGAGTTTGAGCAGCAGAGTCTTGTTGAAGGCAAGTCTCCCTTGATGCATACCCACTTGTCCTATATAACATGCATTCAATTCATTGTATTTACTTTAGCTTGCATTAACTTTGACGGGAACCTACTAAGGATCTTGCCTAGTCTTTATGACCTTTGCCTTGTAACCGGGTTATTGAATTAAACTTGATGGTAGCTATGGCTAAGCATGCTTAACTGGGATGGTATTAATCAACTTGGATACTTGTATGTTCTATGTTCCGCTTTATGCTATTTTATTTACAAGATCACTTTTGCTATGTTAACCGGAACATGGAGAACCACCCAGGAAAACAGTACAACCACAAGAACTAAACGGGCAATGGTCTTGGCTGAATAATTAGGAACTTTAGCTTGAGGTGATCTTACCTGATAAGGACAAGGGATCGGCGGTACTGCGGGGTATAGACTCGCTCTAGCAGGGGGCTGGGTGAGTTATTCTTTTTATGGTGGGGTATCGACCTGCTAGGGGACTTTATACCTTGCTAACTGATCCGGACCTTGTGGGTCATAACTTGCTAGGGAACCTTTGTAAAGGCCATGTAGCGTCCCTATGCAACCACACCTCGGTAGTGTGGTATGGTGCCTTGCAAACACCGCATGGTTGGGTTCAAAGTTCTTCGGAGCTTTTACGCTGCTTGTGGTGAAAGTGTACAACCTCTGCAGAGTGTAAAACTAACTAGTTAGCCGTGCTCACGGTCAAGAGCGGCCTGGACCCTCACATGACTAAGTTATGGAACTTAAATGTTAAATCGTTGTTCTATCTTTATTTATGATGCTTATGTTTTATTAATTGTGGGTTGGTATAAACTTACACTCTTTAGTAAATATGCTGCTAATAAAACTTGACCAACTAAAATGCTAAACTGCTTGAACCCTAGCCAAACACCATATGGCCATGCATGTTATGTTGTTTTCCCCTTGCTGAGTACGGCACGTGCTCACGCTTGTCTATTTTCTTGTATCTACAATACTCGGATTACCGCTCAGACTGGGAGAGATTTGAAGACTATCCCGGTGACTTCCAGGAGTTCTAGGTGTGCGTGTCTTCAGTCAGCTGCCTGTGGAGACATCTTTATCCGCTGCGAGAACTCGTTATTTATGTTTCGTTTAAGACTTTGGTCATGTAATAACTCTTCATTCGTGTGGCACTGATTTTGGTATTCACAATGTCATTGCGTGTGTGTAACTTGATCCTGGCGCACACGTGATCTATGCATTCGGTTTTGCCTTTAAAACTGGGTGTGACAGTTTGCTAGGCGTTCTCCACCTCGTGCTCAATACGAGGGTGGGAGGAGTCGTAGCTTTGAGATGGAGAGGAGGAACGATCCATGGTTTCTCTTTCGTGGTTTTCGTCCTCCTCCAGCTAGAGAGGGTTGGTTCCCTCGTGGTGGTTACCGTGGTGGTATTCGTGGTGGTAGCTTTGATAGGTGTGATGATTTGGTTTGTGCTAACCCCACTTTGGAGCAAATGGCTCGGCACTGGTTTTACTCTTTTGGTACTAACCCCAGTGCTGAGTCGTTTTTTCACTCATGTGCTCGCTTTTGAATTTCTGGTGGGAGACTTGAAGAACATTTGGTTGATTGACTCCGGTTGCTCGAGGCATATGACCGGAGACAAGGGGTGGTTCTCAAGTCTCGTCCCGGTGGTGACAAAGAAGTACATCACCTTTGGGGACAATGGGCGAGGGCGTGTGCTGTCAGAAGGTGAGATTAAGGTAAGTGACAAGATCACTCTCAGGCGTGTTGCTCTTGTTCAATCGCTTGGATACAACTTGCTTTCTGTGTCCCAGTTGTTGGATGAGGGTTTTGAGGTGTTGTTTCGGCCTGGTGGTTCTCGGATTTTAGATTCTCGGGGGGATCTTGTTTGCATGGTCGTTCCCGAGGGTCAAGTGTTCCGAGCTGATTTTTCTCAGTCTTCTGGTGTGGAGCGTTGCTTCTTGGCTGGTTCTTCGAGTGAGTTGTGGAAGTGGCATAGGAAGTTGGGTCACTTGAGCTTTGACCTTTTGTCTCGCTTGAGTAAACTCAATTTGGTCCGAGGATTGCCACGGTTGAGGTTTGAGAAAGAGTTGGTTTGTGCGCCGTGTAGGCATGCCAAGATGGTAGCCTCTTCTCACCCGCCTCTCACCGATGTGATGACTGAGCGTCCATGCGAGCTGCTCCATATGGACCTTGTTGGCCCAGCTCGTGTGCGATCTGCGGGTGGGAAGTGGTATGTCCTTGTTGTGGTGGACGACTACTCTCGGTATGCGTGGGTGTTCTTTCTTGAGGAGAAGGGGGAGACGTTTGGTTTTGTTCGAGATCTTGTCTTGAGGTTAAGACACGAGAGGCACGGAGATGCCATACGAGCGATCCGCAGTGACAATGGGTCGGAATTCAAAAACTCTCGCTTCGAAACCTTTTGCCATGACTTGGGTCTTGAACATCAGTTTTTGAGTCCGTATACGCCTCCCCAGAATGGCGTGGTGGAAAGGAAAAACAGGACATTGTGCGAGATGGCTCGGACGATGCTCGACGAGCACAGGACTCCGAGAAGGTTCTGGGCTGAGGCGGTTAATACCGCGTGCCATGTGTCGAACAGGATCTACCTCAGGGTTCACAAGAAGAAAACCTGTTACGAGTTGATGCACGGTCGCACACCCAAGGTGAGTCACTTCCATGTCTTTGGTTGTAAATGCTTCATTCTGAAGAAAGGGAAGAAGTTGGACAAGTTTGAGGCTAGGTCTGTCGATGGCATTTTCTTTGGTTATGCATCTCATTCTAGAGCATTTCGTGTGCTCAATCTTGAAACTAACCAAATCGTGGAGACTTGCGAGGTAACCTTCGACGAGACACAACCACGTAGTCAGCTTGTTTTTGAGTGTGCAGGTGACGACGAACTTGGCGAGGAGATCTTTCAGGAGGAGGAGCATGAACATGGAGATGATGAAGATGGCGGTGTGATGCCCGCGGCTGAACATGTACCTACTACTTCGACGACGATCGAGAATGGACCCTCTCCCACACCTACAACGACAAACCCAGATCAAGGCGAAGCTGCTGTTGAGGGGGAGGTAGCATCAAGGCGAGAACCTCCCCGGCGAGTGCAAGTGGATCACCCAGCTTCGAGAATCATCGGCGACATGAATGAACGTACTACACGGTCGAGGGTTCGGAACAATTCTCATTTCGCTCATGCTGCTTTTGTTGCCACCTTTGAGCCCAAAGACATTGGACACGCGTTATCTGATCATAATTGGGTTAACTCAATGCATGAGGAGTTGGAAAATTTTGAGAGGAACCAAGTTTGGGTGTTGGTTGACCCTCCCCCAGGGTGTAAGCCGATTGGGACAAAATGGGTGTGGAAAAATAAAGAGGGAGAGAAAGGAGAAGTGGTGAGGAACAAGTCGAGACTTGTTGCTCAGGGGTACAGTCAGAAAGAGGGGATCGACTACGAGGAGACTTTCGCTCCTGTAGCTCGTTTGGAGGCGATCAGGATCATTCTAGCCTTTTCCGTGGCTAAAGGGTTCAAGTTGTACCAGATGGATGTGAAGAGTGCTTTTCTGAACGGTGTGTTGGAGGAAGAGGTGTTTGTGAGGCAACCACCGGGGTTTGAGAGTGAGAAGTACCCTCACCGGGTGTACAAGTTGAGGAAGGCGCTATATGGGTTGAAGCAGGCGCCTAGAGCTTGGTATGGTAGGTTGAGGGGGTTCCTGTTTGAGAGAGGGTTTGAGATGGGAAAGGTCGACCAGACCTTGTTTCTCCTCTGGCAGGGTAGAGATATCCTGATTGTGCAGGTATACGTGGATGATATTGTCTTTGGTGGCTCGTCTAACTCTCTTGTTGCAAGGTTTGCAGAAGACATGAGCAGGGAATTTGAGATGAGCATGATGGGCGAGTTGCAGTTCTTCCTTAGGCTACAAATCAAGCAATCAAAGGAAGGAACATTTGTGCACCAAGCTAAGTACACCAAGGACATTGTGAGGAAGTTCAAGATGGAGGACTCCAAGGCCATGGCGACGCCTATGAGTACGACTACAGCTCTCGATGCGGACGAGGAAGGTGAATACATGGACCAGAAGGAGTACCGGAGCATGATCGGGTCACTCCTCTACTTGACGGCGACGAGGCCGGACATTCAATTCTCGGTGTGTCTGTGCGCTCGTTTTCAAGCTTCTCCGAGGACTTCGCATCGGCAAGCAGTCAAGCGCATTTTCAGGTATTTGCGACACACTCCCGACTTCGGCCTTTGGTACTCTGCGTCTTCTTCTTTGGCGCTTCATGGATTTTCAGACGCGGACTTTGCCGGGTGTCGGTTGGATAGGAAGTCCACTTCTGGGACTTGCCAGTTCTTGGGTTCTTCTTTGGTGTCTTGGTCTTCCCGCAAACAGTCCAGTGTTGCTCAATCCACTACCGAGGCAGAGTATGTGGCCGCAGCTAGTTGTTGCTCTCAGCTCCTTTGGATCACATACACCATGAGTGACTTTGGTGAGGAGTATACCCATGTCCCACTTCAATGTGATAGCACCAGTGCCATAAGCGTTGCAAAGAACCCAGTGCTCCATTCCAAAACCAAGCACATAGAAGTGAGGTATCATTTTCTGAGAGACAATGTAGAGAAAGGGAAGATAGCTTTGATCCATGTACCCACACATGAACAACTAGCCGATATTTTCACCAAACCCCTAGATCAAGCAACTTTCACTCGTTTGCGGGGGGAGCTTGGTGTTTGTTTGATTTCTTGAGTTGGTGTGTGGGAGCTCCTTTGTAGCATATGTATAGCTTTCCTTTGTGCATTTCTTGCATTTGGCATGGCATATGTAACATGATGTATAGGCATCTTTGTATCTTAGGTTGCATGCATTTTGTATCATATGCATTGTTTAGGAAAGGCTTCTCCTATATACATTGTTCACCATGGAATGATATATATGTCTTTGTGAGCTAATTTGGTAAGCTATAGTTAGTTTGGCTTAGCTCTTGATAATCTTGGTTTGTATCCATGGTTGATGGCTATGTTTTTGAAAATTTCATATGTCTGCTCTCTTGTGAGTAAATGCCTTTACATGATCTTGACATGTTTTTGTGGCTTGGCTATGCTTCATTTGTGGTTGGATAGCTTATTTTGATCATATGGGGCCAAAGGCTCATTTGCCATCATGAATGTTTAGCCCCCATGCTTCATCTTGTGGAGGGGCATAAGTTCCTTTTTGTCGCAAAGACATTTCATGTACCAATTATAAATCTAAAAATGAAATGTAAATTGCTTGGAAAATGTGCTCCCATGTCATATGTGCTAATTTTAATTTGCTTTGGGTGCTAAATCGTTGCATGATGCCTACCAATGAGAAGTCTCATATATAGAAGTAGGCACATGGCTCGATGGCTTTGACATGACATGAGGTGCTTGTGGGTGTTTATGATGGTCTTATGCTTAGAATGGTTGTCCTAGCATGAAGTTTGGGTGGCTTTGCCATTTTGACATGTTTTGCTCATGTTTATGATTTTGCTCATGAGAGGGTGATTTTTCGCAAAATTGCTAAATTCTATCTTAGCTTCGCCCAATGGTTGTGAAACTTGGTAATCATGAAGTTTATGTCATTACGAAGCTATAGAGTATCTAACTTGCTCGTTTGGACATGTGTAGCATCCTATGTTGAATTTTGTCTATTTGAGAAGCTCTAGGTTGCATTTTTTGCATTTTTGGCTTGATTCATGCATTGTCAACAAGGGGGAGAAGTTTGAGCATGTTTTGGCCTACTGAATGCATTTGGAAGGTTTTCAGGTGGTTTCGAGCCATTTTTGGGCTCTGTTGTGCACCGGTCTGACCGGTTGAGGTCACCGGTCTGACCGGTCAGAGTGCTGGTCCTGTTCATATGTTGAGCACCGGTCTGACCGGTGGTGTCGACCGGTCTGACCGGTCAGAGCTGAGCTGTTGCAGCTGATCTGTTTCGTGAAGTGGTTCGCATGCATTTGTCCAGGGGGAATTGCATTGGTTCAGGGGGAGCTTGCATGTGTGCAGGGGGAGCTCTTTGTGATTTTCGAGCTTTGGTTTGATGATTTGTGCTCTTTGTTTGAGCATGTTTTGTCTCGGATGTGTCGAGCCGTTGCCCTTGCCTAAGGGGTCCGAGACTTGTCTTCTTCAAGTGATCTTGCTCTTTGCCTTTTTCTTTGGCTTTCGATCGCTTGTTGGAGTTTCTTTTAGTCGTTTCTTTTCTTTTCCTTTTCTCTTGGTTACCAAAACGTGTGTGTTGTCAATGCACTCATCAAGGGGGAGATTGAGAGCCAGGTGTGGTTCGAGGACCGGTGGATGGTCGCTTCCTGGTGTGATGAGTGATTGACAACGTGGTGTGGACTGATTCTTGGCTAAGTATTGCAGGTGCAGGTTGCGGCTTGACTGGTGCAGGTGCAGGTGCAGGTGAAGAACAAGCGTGAAAGGTCGTTGCCGGTGAGGCCTCCAGGTGTGGAGAAGACAAGTAGGCTTGGTTCGAGGGACCCGGTGGCCAGCGGGGTCAAGTGCGGGCCGCATGGTGGCAAGAACGGCAAGATGAAGTCATGGACGGTTTCTTGGTTGAGCCTCAAAACCAAGGTCGAGCCGGGACTACGTGGGAGCCGAGTCATGAGTGGTGATTGGCGGAGGCTACACCGAGTTCGCGGGGTTTCCGGTGGTTCACCAGAAAACCACTGGGTTCCTTGGTTGATCCACAAAGCCAAGGCCGAAGAACCGAAGACGGAGGTGCAGCAGCTCCAGACCGGTCTGACCGGTGGGTTTGACCGGTCTGACCGGTGGGTTTGACCGGTCTGACCGGTGGGGAGCACCGGTCAGACAGGTGTGCGACGACGCAGTCCGGAATCTCCGAAGCGGAGGACACGCGTCGGGATCGCAAGGCTTGCGTCGAGGCTAAGCAAGTTTGCGGTCGCTGGGCATCCGTCCGATGGTGCGAAGACAAAGACTTCCAATTTCGCCCTCGAGGGGCATGTATCCCTAGTTAGCTAGTAAGGGTATTTTAGTCTTTCGGTTGCCTCCATATAACCCAAGGGGTGAGAGGATGGCAGCCATCTTTTGGAACCCTAGCTCATTTGGTTTTCCTTTTTTCCTTCCTATTTTCTTAGGATTTTCGTAGGACTAGCTTGAGAGCTTCATGGTGAGATCTAGTGAGAGGGAAGGATGATCGGGCGGCAAGCTAGACCTTGTATGAACCTCTTTGGTATGTATAGATGATTCGGCGTGGTTCCTCAAGGCTTGGATGTGTCTTTCCCGTTTCTCATTTTTGGTGATTTCCGAAGCCCTTTCTTGGCGATTTTTCTTGGAGCGATTTCGAGGCTTTTCTCTTTGGGATTTGGTGGGGGATGTATGCATGAACCCTTCGTGGTTCTTTTCCCTTTGATTCCCCTTCCAAATCCGTGAGCAAAGGGGCTCGATTTTGGGGTTTTCGTGGCTCTAGGGTTAGAGGCGTTCTTGGTGGGATTTCTTCGATTCCTCTTGATTTGACAAGTTTTGGTGGACCAAATCTTGGCTATGGAGTACCCATGAGGTGTTCCTACTACCCCCAAAGTCTTGTGCAAAACCGTGGAGCGAATCGGGAGATCGGGAGTTGGATTTGGAGGAGTTGACTCGCGGGCGCTGTTCATCCCGAGCTGCCCAGGCACGACCGGTCTGACCGGTGCTCTTGACCGGTCTGACCGGTGCTAGCCCTTGGTGGGTTTTTGTCTCGGGGAATAGCCTTGTCCGTGTGGTTTTGACCCGTGGTCCTGCTGATCAGTTCTTGGCGTGTTTGGAGTTGTTTTGCTAGGCTTTGTGAGGGGTTCTTCTTCCTCACAGGTTGTGTTTCGTGGTGGTTTTTGTTCCAGGACCTAGAGGAGTCACTGAGGCTTCCTGGAACGTTTGCTGTGCGGCTGCTGTAGCCACCGGCCTGACCGGCTCTGTCCACCGGTCTGACCGGTGTCACCGGTCTGACCGGCGCAGGCCATCGGTCTGACCGGTGTAGCACAGGCAGCAAGCCGTGCAAGTTTCCGCTGTGTGATTTGGTGAGTTTTGGCTCGGAAGGTTGAGTGTTGGTTCCTAGGACCAGTAGCACTCCAGTGGCTGTGTGGTCTTGACCAACTTGGGTAGTTGAGTCGGAGACGTGAGTTGGAAGCCGTGTTCGTCTTGTTGGAGTTCTCATCTCCTTCGAGAAGAATTTTTATCGGCTCCCATTCACTCCCCCCCTCTCTGGTTCGCCTAATCGGTCCTTCAGAGGTTGCTGCTGCGGTTGCTGAGGTAGAGATGGCGGCTGTTCTAGCCGCTGGAGACGCACCGTCGCATCGTTCACCATGTTCAGAATCGCCGCCATGGACTCATCAGCTTTCGCTTGCCTCGACTCCTTGACCGCAAGCTTGTCTAGGATTTTCAGCATCACCGGCTCCCCGCCGACGACCTTGTTGCTGAGGTCGCTGAACTCCGTACGGAAGGAATCGAACTTGCTTGTGAGAGATTCAATCGACTCTGCCATTTTCTCTTCAAACTTTGTCGGTTTCCTTAGCGCCAGGGCGAGATTCACTTGATTCGGGAAAATTTTTTGTGGGGATCTTGTGGGGATAGGCTCTGGATACCAATTGTTATGATCACAGATAGGTTAGCAGAGGAAGAGGGGTAATTTTAGAAGAGAATCGCAGCAACGAGAGGAAGAAGAGGAAGAACTCGAATTGGGGAATGAGTTTCAGAGTTCTGTTACAGCTTGAATGTTTACAGGGAGATGGCGTGAGATATATATCTGCCGCCAGAGCTCCAGCTCACTCACACATATGGACCTAAGTATGCCATCGACCCAGCCCACTTAGCCACTCGCAAGCCCATTCGCCTGACGCCTTTCGGCTCGCTCCTGGAGTCGGCCCATGTGCTTGATAGCTCTCTTGGTCATGACATTCCTCCCCTCTTCAGAATCAGCTTGACCCCAAGCTGATGCTTGCTGATAACACCGCTTCATTTCATCTTCATTTTCCCAAGTACTTAGCTTGGATGGAGTATCCCACTGGATGAGCGCCTTCATAGATGAAGCTCCAGCTTGACCTTTAAACGCCCTTTGTAGCACAGCAACCGGCAAGGCAGAGGCTTCTGGGTCAGTACATACTGAGGAAAGATCAGTAGTCACTCCTTGAGCAGCAACATGTTTCTTCAGTTGTGAGACATGGATAACTGGATGAATCTTGGCACTTTCTGGTAGTTCTAGCCTGTAGGCCACAGCTCCCACTCGTTGCAGAACTTTAAATGGTCCATAATACTTGAAGGATAGCTTATGATTGCTTCTGGACTCCACAGATGATTGAATGTGTGGTTGGAGTTTAAGATAGACAAACTCACCCACTTGGAACTCCCTTTCAGATCTCTTGGCATCCTCCTGATGCTTCATGCGCTGTTGAGCTCTCCCCAATTGTTGTTGCAGCAAAGTTGTCAGAAAATTCCTCTGTTTAAGCCATTCAGCTAAGTCTGGGACACAACATTATGTTGGATTGGTGATGCCCAAATGCCTTGGAGGATGCCCATATAAAGCTTCAAAGGGAGACATGCCCAGCACTGAATGATATGTGGTATTATACCAGTACTCAGCCAAGGATATCCACTTACTCCAGTCTTTAGGACAAGTGTGCACAGCACATCTCATAAATGCCTCCAGACACTGATTAAGCCTTTCTGTTTGTCCATCAGTCTGTGGGTGATAAGCCGAGCTCATTTGAAGTTGCACATCAGCTAATTTGAACAATTCTTTCCACATAGTACTTGTAAAAACCCTGTCTCTGTCAGAAACAATAGACAATGGAAGGCCATGCAGCTTGTATATGTTGTGGAAATAGAGTTGGGCTACTGTCAAAGTAGTGAATGGATGGGCTAGAGGTAGAAAATGAGCATATTTGGTCAGTTTATCCACTACTACCAAAATGGCATTGAAGCTTTGGGACTTTGGTAACCCCTCAATGAAATCCATACATACCACTGACCAAGCTTTATCAGGTACTGGAAGAGGCTGGAATAGTCCAGGCAGCTTCACATGTTCACTCTTAGCCTGTTGGCATATCTGACAACTTTGAATATAAGTAGTTACAGATGCCTTGAGCTTTGGCCAAGCAAACAAGGCTTTGACTCTGTTATAAGTAGCTTGAATACCAGAGTGACCACCTACACCACTGGCATGTAAGGCTTGAAGGATATGCTCTTAAGCTAATTGATTGTTGCCCACCCAAATTCTGCCTTTGTAACTAATGATACCTCCTTCCAAGCTATACCCCAAATCATTGGTTGCTGATAAGCTTAATTCAGCCAATAGTTGTTTGGTTGCAGGATCATCAGCATAACCTTCCTGCAGTCGTTCAAGCCAAGCAGGGACACACAAGGACACAGAGAACACCTGTTCCTCTACCACTTGACATCTAGATAATGCATCAGCTGCATTGTTGGTGCTTCCTTTTTTGTATTGGATTTTGAAATTGAGATCCATCAATTTTAACATGGCCTTCTGCTGCAGTCTAGTGGTAGCCTTCTGTTCAGTTAAAAACAGCAGACTTCTATATATGATCAGTAAGAATTGTGAATTGTTGGTTTTGCAAATAAGGTCTCCACTTTTCTATGGCTACCAAAACAGTCATGCACTCCTTCTCATATGTTGATAAGGCTCTGTTTCTGCCATGTAGAGGTTTGCTCAGATATGCAATTGGATGGCCATCCTGCATCAGAACTGCTCCAAATCCAATGTCACTGGCATCAGTTTCTACCACAAATGGTTTGTAAAAATCAGGGACTGCCAATACAGGAGCCTGCACCAAGGCTTGTTTGAGTACTTCAAAAGTTGTTTGCTCAGTACTAGACCAATGGAAGGGAGTGCCTTTCTTGAGTAATTGAGTTAAGGGTGAACTGATCATCCCATAGTGTTTGATGAACCTCCTGTAGTACCCAATTAATCCCAGAAATCTCCTTAACTGTTTGGCATTAGCAGGAACTGGCCATTGTTGGACTGCAGCAATTTTGGATGGCTCTGTGGCAACTCCCTTGCTAGTGATTAAATGCCCCAAATACTCCAATTGTTGTTGAGCAAATGCACACTTGGAAAGCTTGACAAAGAACTCCAGAGTCTGAAGCCACGCTTCTGCAGCAAACCGGGGTTTCAAAGCATCACTCACACCAAAAATCTCAAAGTAAGACTCACATTTGTCCTTCCACAGCCTAGGGTTTGTGCCATCGAAGGTGGGGAAATTTATCTTAGGTTTGTGGCTATGGGATGACGAGCTAGACTGGGAACTCAAGTGCAAATCGAATGCTCTTGGGGTTGGTGACTGAGACATACCCGTGACCGGGAGTGGCGGATGAGATCCAAGGATCCCACCGCCGACATCCCGGTGATCCTGTTGAGTACGGTGCCCGCTGGGCCGCTCCGAAGTCGACACAGATGGGCGTGTCGCTTCACTTGGAGCAGAGTTGAGGTCGAAGGGGTTGAGCCACGCCGGGGGTAGTCGTGGAGGTTGCTGCTGCGGTTGCTTAGGTAGAGATGGCGGCTATTCTAGCCGCTGGAGACGCACCGCCGCATCATTCACCATGTTCAGAATCGCCGCCACGGACTCATTAGCTTTCGCTTGCCTCGACTCCATGACCGCAAGCTTGTCCAGGATTTTCAGCATCACCGGCTCCCCGCCGACGACCTTGTTACTGAGGTCGCTGAACTCCGTACGGAAGGAATCGAACTTGCTTGCGAGAGATTCAATTGACTCTGCCATTTTCTCTTCAAACTTCGTCGGTTTCCTTGGCGCCAGGGCGAGATTCACTCGATTCGGGAACAATTTTTGTGGGGATCTTGTGGGGATAGGCTCTGGATACCAATTGTTATGATCACAGATAGGATAGCAGAGGAAGAGGGATAAATTCAGAAGAGAATCGCAGCAACGAGAGGAAGAGGAGGAAGAACTCGAGTTGGGGAATGAGTTTCAGAGTTCTGTTACAGCTTGAATGTTTACAGGGAGATGGCGTGAGATATATCTCTGCCGCCAGAGCTCCAGCTCACTCACACATATGGGCCTAAGTATGCCATCGACCCAGCCCACTTAGCCACTCGCAAGCCCATTCGCCTGACGCCTTTCGGCTCGCTCCTGGAGTCGGCCCATGCGCTTGATAGCTCTCTTGGTCATGACAATCACACTGACGAAAAAGCTACGACGACATGCATGAACGCGCGTGCACACGCATGCTCTTGGGCGTTCTCGATCAACATAATCCTTCTAGAGCCAGAGCGCGCCGGCGTTCCTGAGGATGCGCACGAGCTCGCCGGCGAGGTGCAGCGCCATCACCCTGTTGGTCCCGCCGACGAGGTCGCCGCCCACGAACACCGCCGGCACTGTGGGTGTGCCGGCGCCGGCGCCGGCGCCGAGCCTCCCACGAAAGCTTGGTCCGCTCCTTCGTGAGCAGACGGATGATAGCGGTGTTGGCGTCGTTCTCTTCTTCGAGGTGTCGTCTTGCGTGACATTCATGCTCCTCTACCACTGTAGCTAGTTGTGTTTTTCGGTGATGTGCTTGCTCTCGTGGTGCCCATTTGTCCTGCAGGTTTTAGGGGTCGTAGGCCGTGCCGTTGGTAGTTGGTGGTAGTTTATTGGTTTCTCATGTTGGTGTTCTCTTCGTTTGTGTTGCTCGTAGTTCTCTGTTTTAGTTGTTGTTCCTTGTAACTCCGCGCCTTGAGGACTCTTCTAAAGTTGCTTAGTAATAATTCTCTTCTGCTTAATGAAATACATGTTATGCACGTTTTTTAAATGATGGCTTAAGTTAATTAGAACATATTGGAGTCAATGTCGTCATCATGAGTTGCTCATGCAAAACTTCCTACGCTTAAATCTGAAACAAAAATGAAAGGTTTCGGCGTAGAAAACTTCTTATTATCCAGGCACAATTTTAAAACAATAATCATGAAAAGAAGATTTATTAGCACGCATATATATGTACTTCAAGATTCAAGTAGAGACCAAGCTAAGTGCTCATGTTAAGCTTACATCAGTAAGGAGTATCTTGGTAACAAAGCTCAAAAGCAGCGTGCACAGTGAAGTTTTGTTCTGCTGTTGTTGGCAATCTGCGGTATACATGCGCAGTATTTGGTGCTGCAAATGTCAGTGTTTCCTTTATTAGAGCTCAGGTCGTCTTTGAGCCCTATACGGTGAATTACTACACAAGGCCGGCCTATAGAAGTTTAGAAGCAAACGTGCCGTCAACAGAGCGGCGACGCTTCGTCACATGACATTTTTTTTTCTTTTTTGAGATCCACATGACATTATGACAGCAGGATCTGATCCCTTTGGCTGAGAGCAACCACTTTCTATCAATCTTCAGGTTCAGAATTTGAATATTCAGACAGATAGGTTCCACTTTCTTCATCATACATTCCTGCAAATCAAATAAAACAATTCGACCCTACCAGATGAGAAATCTTCTCAAATTGCTATATCTTGTCTCTCTGAAGATTTTCACCATTGTTGCTGATAGCATCATCAGTATATATATGATCTTCATGTCTAATATATATAATGCAGGCGTTTGGTATGGCGCGGTTCACACAAAGAAGTCCGATAAACTATTACTAAAACGAAATTAAAAAAAATTATAGATCAAAGTTTGCATAATAAATTTAGAAACTAACATTGCCAACAATTTTGACGAAACCAGAGGCGATATGTTTATTTATACTCCAAGCCCAGGACACAAAAAACCTGGCATTCACACGCTTCATGTATATATACATGCACGCATCAGACTGACGAAAAGGCTAAGACGACATGCATGTGCGCTTGGACGACGTTCTCGATATCAATCCCTCTACAGCCAGAGCGCGCCGGCGTTCCTGAGCATGGGCACGAGCTCGCCGGCGAGGTGCAGCGCCATCACCCTGTTGGTCCCGCCGATGAGGTCGCCGCCCACGAACACCGCCGGCACGGTGGGTGTGCCGGCGCCGCCGCCGCCGCCGAGCCTCCTGGCGAGCTCCCGCTCCATCTCGCGGCCCCGGGGGTCCTTGTCGAGCTCGTGCACGGCGGCGTTCACGCCCAGGCTGCCCAGCAGCGACGTGACCACGTCGCCCATGCTGCAGTTGCTCGCCGTGAACACCACCACCGCCCGCTCCGACACCAGCCTCGCCACGCGGTCCATCGATTCAACAGTGGAAGGTTCTAGAGGATTCTAGAGCTGAGACTCACCACACACTGTCTCTCTCCTTAGAGTTGTACTAGAAAAAGTCGGCTGTCCTGGTGTGGTTTCTTGGTGCAGGCCATGGCTTCCTTTGCCGATTATACTGCAAGTCATTAGTGGATTATTGTAAAAGATGCTGCTATACTGCAAGTCTGCAACTACTTGCAGTAGTGGATTATTGTAAGATTCTTGACAACCTACTGACAGCATTTGCCGAACACATGTTATTTTATATTTGCACATATGGAACATATATAGATAGATTTGGTTCTTGTGTAACTGAAAAATGATACGTCTGATCTGAGTGCAGGGAAGGTTAAAGATTGGATAGTTTTGGATAAGAATCCAGGCCCTTGGAACTTTGGAATCTTTCCTCATTAGTCATGGGTTGATCTCAACCTCATGCAAAAAATTCCAATGCTTAAATCTGAGAAAACAAAAGGATCTTTTCAAATGAGGACAGAACTATGTTATCTGTGGATTTTCTTCAGGGTAGAAAAGACATTGTTCAGTCACAATTTATAACCATACGGTAAGCGTATGGAATTGGAGTATAATGCATGTATTTACACTTACACTAATAACAGATTCCAGTACTTTACACATGTTAATATATATATGGTTCACAGTGTCAAAAACAGAACAACGAGCACAGTGGAATTTTGCTCTGCATTTGATGGTAGTCTAAATTCTGAACCTTGCAATCACTTAAATCTCTGGTGCAATGTAACATATCATTTCCTCTGCCAAGTAGTTTTAACTTTGAAGTATTCAGTTCTCTGAAAGTCTGAATGTAGCCCTGCATCAATGCAACTCGAGAGTTCAGATGAGTTCCGGTGTAAATACAGAAAACCATAGCAAAAGTGAAGGTGCCAAGTGCCGACAACAACACGGCGACGCTTCGTCACACCACAGTATGATAGCAGGATCTGATTCCTCCGGCTAAGACAGGTATTGGCCGAGGGATCAGGCTCCTGATCTTCAGGTACAGAATAGCATCTTCAGACAGAGAGCCTACAGTCTCATTCACTCCCTTACAAACAGTAACTCACTCTCTTCTGACCTTATCCATAGCGCTAGAATCTGCCCCATTTGCATTCTCACGTTGCTTCTGAATAGTTTCACCATTTTGGTGAATAAATCTTCAGCCAGACACCCACCCAATTTGATGTCTTATTCTCTCTGAAAACTTTCACCATCCACAAGCCACGCCATCCTTATCATATATGCAGGCATTTGACCTGACTTGTCGCTGCACATTCTTTCATTGCAATCAGCAAAAGCATGCTGTTTAAAATGATGCTATGGAACAGTCACAGTTGATATGCCGCGATGCATCTTCACATCTTCTCTTGTATATGATGCAAACCTCTGGAACAAGCAGATGACAATGGAGAATATCTGGATAGACATGTATCCTTATCCTCAAGATCTGTCCTTGCAGTGCTGACCATCTGTGGAACTTTGCATCCTTAGATTCCTTCCTGAGCTTGATCAGGTCTTGGCTCCTCATGTATGCAAGGGGCTACATTCTTTGATCTGCAAAAGCATATCTGAAACGGAAGTAAAGGTGACTAGGTGAGGGGTAATGTAGAGAGAAAATTCCGAAAATATCTCAAGTAGAACCACAATAGGTGAAGATGCTGTCAGTATGTCACATAATGTTATGAAGATATCATATTATATATGTTTTCAAACAAGGGGTACCATCAAATCCATCACATAAGTCTGTTATATATTTGTAGATGCAATCAATCAAAATGCACAAACACTGGTACAGAGAGAGATTACATCCAGAATTCTCAGTTCAGCAAATCTGAGAGAAAATATAGAAATATTTCAGTTAGAATTACAGTGACCAAAATACGAAATAAGTGTTACCATCAAACAATTCCATTAAGCTTGTTATAATTTTCATACATCAATTAAGGTGTCCAAGGGGCTACATTCCTTGATCTGCAAGAGTATCTGAAATGACAGTAAAGGTGAAGTGAAATGCTGAGAGAAAATCTGGAGATATCTCAGGTCGTATCACAGTAAGTGAAAAAAACCAAATAAGTGCATCATCAAACATTTCCATTACTTAAGCCTGTCATAAATTTTTTATGTACATCACTGAAGCGTGTATACAACGTTATGGAGCTTACATGTACAATTCTCACTTGAGCAAAGGGGGCACATTGAAAAGGTGAGCCTCTCCTTATCCTCAGGAGAGCTCCTGAAGCGCCCAGTATTTCATGAGCTTGCACACAAAAGAAAATAAAATACTGTACAAGTGTGTGTTTTGTGGCATACAAAGTCATATGGATTCTAGGATATGTGATTCTTGCGCATATCTTGACAAGATGATGGTTCCATCAACTTCACGAATGTAGCTGTATACTGAGTTGGCGGAACCCATTACAAATTGACAAGATCCCCTTGAATCAGAATGCAGTGTGACGCCATAGTACTCGAGATGATCTGCCACACTTATTCCATAGACTGACCTGTTCAAGCAAAAGCAATGAATGAGCAGCAGATGGAAGAAAAACATCCAAAACTGTGAGGCCATGCTAGGCAGATAGATACCTGCTGCAGGTTGGGTCCTCACCGGAATCATCACAGATTGTCTCATTTCTGGTAATCACATTTCCGTCTATGATCACATGAAGCCAAACCTGATGAGAAACAAATGCAGAGGAAATAGATGGTGTAAGAGTAGTCTGGGAAAAAAAATCCAGCATATTCAGCATACAGATGCATTTTTGTCAAAATCTTTTATGCATACCTCTCTAGCAAAGTGGTGATATGTCCATTCACCTAGGTAATAATAGTACGGTGGTAAATGTGGCACAATATCATTCTGATGGGTCACACGGATTGTTCTTGGGACTTGAGCAGCAAAGTATGCAGCAAAAGCAGGATTGCCTATCCGAGGTTGTCCAAAAGTCATGAGCTCAACTTCCTGTGAGCCAAACTTAACCTGTAAAAGAAAATAAGATATTATTTATTGAAGTCAGCAATCTGCATTTATATTAATATACAAGCAATCATATCAGGTAAGAAGCATAGGTTTAATCCTAGGTTCATAGGGCATACTTCCTCTGATCAGAAATATAAATCCATCTAGGCCTGTCCTAAATCCATTATTTTATCACAGTATGAATGAGTAAAATTTTATATTGATTGACAACACAAGAAAAACATGACTAGATTCATTATAATATATAAAAATATTTTCATGATATATTACTCTTTCCATTTGAGATAGTACATTTTTATAGACATTGTTAGTCAAAGTATCTTATGGAGAATGTAATTTTTTTTCTCGAAAGATGCAGGAGAACTGCACTTCATTATATTAAGAAGAAGAGAAAGGGAATAGATCCCTGAAAATACAAGACACACACACACACAATCTAGCACTAACACACACAACCCCAAAGGAACTATTTTATAATGCACTTATATGCCATGAAATAACTTTATTCACGAAAAGAAATTTAGCTGTTTTTAATGTAGTTGGACGAAATTGCTTGTGTATTGCTCATAAAGGAACCAAAAAATATCCAGATGGCCTAAAAGTACATACAGAAAGATCAAGGGCACAGAATGAAGCTAAAGCCCCTCCCATGGAGTGACCCACAACATTTATGGGTAGATTTCCATATGTTGTCCTCGCCCATTTAATAGATTTCAAGATCTCAAATCGCAGCGTTGTATTATAATATGCAGTATAAAAGCCATGATGAACCTGCAACAAGAGGGACACAGCAAGCAATGAAGAGTTATTGCTAGTTCAATAAGAACTGTAAATATCAGCAAAAACTATACTAGTGGTGTTACCATTGCATCAGGCATGCCTGGATAAGTCACATCGAGCTGCTTCCAGAAGAGATCTTCAATCCAATTTGAGACACTGTGCAAGTAAAATTCCAAGGCAACCAGTCAAAGAGATAAAATTGAATGCTCGTAAATCGCATATGATATCTGATTAAGTTTTAAAAGAAAAAAAAATTTATGAGCTGAAAATCGAAACATATAGTTAAATAGCAAGGATAAAAGGATGGTGACTGAGAGAATATACCAATACAGTACCAGTACAACAATAACATAGCCTTTTGTCCCAAACAAGTTGGGGTAGGCTAGAGATGAAATCCAAAAGAAACAAGGGTAGGAGAAACATAAAAAATGCACAAGATAGCAGGTAGAGTTAAGGGTAAACAGGGAAGGAATTTTTCTCACTAATATGCTATGCATAACAGAGCAATTTGTGTACCTGTGCTGTTGAGTCCCTCTAAATGCAATGATTATGGATCGTGGATCAGGAGCAACTCCAACAAATGCCTGCAGAATTTTTTAATAAGCAATTTAACATAGGTTTTCATCAAGCAGTGCAAGAATAAGAAGACCTGAAACAGTAAAATAGTAACTAACCTGTAAACAGTTCGCCACATCCACAATGACCTCAATCACCTCAAAGCCCTGCATCAGTAATGAAAAAGAAACAGACAATTAGGTGCCGAGGAACACATAGAACATCTTGTACAAACAGAACTAGAACAAACGTTATCGACGCATAGGTGAGTTACCTTTGTGTGATCTTTGCACCTTGGACAGGTCCATGTGAAAAGTGATGTTAAGTCAGATGTATACACCTGAAATGCATTTACATAAGCCAAGTTTACAGAAAGAAGCATTTTGATATAGGATAGAGATCAGCGGCTGAATGTGCTGCATAGAATAGGCGGTGAGTGGTATGGTGCTGAAAGGAGTTTCAAAGTTTTTCTTGAAAAGAAAGGGGCCAGGAAGACAGTTTGAACACAGAAATTGTCTAGCTAAGCAAGGACCAAATGAAGGTTGGGCAAATTTACAAAGTTATCAACAGGAATAATAAGTAGTAGCACATTGCAAATGAAGCAATGGGGAACTTACGGCGGATGCATATTCGACAAGAATGTGAGCAAGAGTACGGTTATAAGCATAACCACCATCAGAAGGCTTCATCGTGAGTACTGCATTGGCAAAAGAAAAGTTGAACCGACCCATTAGCATTTTAGTACTCGTGATGAAATAGCTCTACAGAGAGGGTGGAAGAAATCCACACGCGAGACTGGAATTTAGAGCTGCCTGCGATATCCGACAGCGCATCCAATTTCAGAAGCATACAAGCATAACCCGCAACTCACTTCAAGAATTACATAGCTTCGCATCCCCAATCACGCAGGCAAGAAACTTCTTCCCCTAACTGCGGCACCACTACCCTGCAACACCACCTGCAGGTGGCAACAACCAGCAAGTGGTAGAGCACACAACCTCCCCCCATGAATCCCCGCATCAGCTGCGCAGATGCACTCGATGTACCGAGAACACTAAGCATTGCTCTAAAGCTGGCAGCTTTATTGATTTATTACTACCTTTCCCCCAATCCACAGTGCTCAACGTCAGGAAGAAATTCGCTGCTTCTGGAGTGCCTACCCGGTTCAGCTTTCCCGAGCTTTTGCTGCATCAACCCCCATTTAATCTAATCCAATCCAATTATCCGCAGTAGGAAACCCCGCCCCGCGTCCTCGCACCTTCCCTCGAACCGCCGCCAACCAATCGCCCGCACCGACAGCTTACCTTCCTCCGAATCGCCCGCCCCACCTCCCAAGCAACAAGCAAACCGTACAGAACCAGGCGCAGCGGCGGCACGACGGACCAGGAGGACGGAGCCGGCAGTCGAAACGGTGTGGGGGGAAAAGTTCATCTCACCTCCTTTCTGCTCCGCCGCCGCCGCCGCCGCGGCGGTGGGAGGAGCGGAGGCCAGGAGCGCCGCGAGCAGCAGCAGCGCCGCCGTCGCGCCCTTCGCAGCCATCGCCGTCGCCTCCCTGCCTTGCCCCCCACCACCGGAGGAGAGAGAGAGATGCAGATACTGGTAGGAGGAGGAAGAAGCAGGAGAAAATAGAAATTTTGGGAGGGCTGTTCCGTGAAGTTACGCAACAGTTGACAGTTGACCCGGTTGGGCGCTTGGGTTTTACTGGCGCTACCCGGCACCCAGTCAGAGGCCGCCACGTGTGAACTGAGGAGGTTACGGGGTAAGCCCGTGGTGTTAGAACATCCACACTCGTTCTCCTTCAAAACGGAATATTTCATCCTACTCATCCATATTTTCTCCTTCATATCCACTTCTCTCGCATCCATCTTCCTTCATATATCTCCTTCATCCCAACCACCCGGGCCCACTCAAATATTTTATAACCCAACCCCTCCTCTCTCTCTCCACGGACCCTCTCTCTTCTCCCTCCTCTGCTCTCGGTTCCTCCGCCGGCGCGGGGCGCCCCGAAGCTCCTCCCGATCCGCGCCCTGCTCCTGCGCCGGCCGAGCCGTGCTCCTGCGCCGGCCAAGCCGTGCGCGCTCCCTCGGCGGCGCGGATGGTGGCCGCGGGTTCCGCCATCGATGGTGACGAGGAGGGCCCCGCGCCGCGAGGAGCACCACCTCCTCTTGCTTCCGGCGGGAGATGCGGACTCCGGAGCGGGAGATGCACACGGCTGGGATTCGATTCGAGCACCGCCTCGATTCGAGCAGGGCGCGGCGGAGCTCGCCCCAGCGGCCGCAGAGGAGCAGGGCGCGTGGAGGAGCTCGCGGCGGCGGGGGTGCTCGCGGGCCAGCCATGGCGCGTGGAGGAGCTCGCGGCCGCGGAGGAGCAGGGCGCGTGGAGGCGGACGGAGGCGGACGGCGGTGGCGCGGATCCTTCCTCCTCCATCGCGGACGCCTCCGCCTCTGCCTGCGCCGGCGCGGCGTCCACGGAGACGGAGCAGAGGCAGCAGCCGGCGGGGCCCCTGCTCCTCCATGCCGACGGGCTTCCCCTGCTCGGGGCGCGACGGCCGGCGGAGCTCCGTGCGACGGCGCTCCCTCCCGCCCTCCCCGCGGCAGCTCCACTGCTCCGGCGGCGCGCAGGCAGATCGAGGCCGGGAGCCCGGGCCTCCACGGCCGGTGGCGGCGGCCCTTCCCATCTCCCTCTCTCAAGGCGCACCACCACTCCATGCCCAGGAATCGGAGCAGGGGCGGAGGTGGTGGAGGAGCAGGGCGGCGGCTCCCGGCGGAGCAGGGGTGGCCGGCGTGAGGCGAGGCGGGCGAGCGCGGCTAGCCGAGCCAGGGTGCGGGAGAAGTAGCGGCGCGGAGGAGAGAGGGAATCGAGCAGCGCTCGATCCGGATCCCCGGAGCTCCCTCCCTTCTGCTGGTGGCGGAGGCGGAGGGTACTCCTGCGGCGGCGGCGGCCGGCCTCCCTCCGCTGCGGGGCGGAGCGGTTGGGGACGGCCGCGGGAAGGAGGCAGGGGGCCCGCGCACGAGGGGATGGCGGAGGACGGGGAGTGCGCCAGAACTAAAGGAGACGGGAGGGAATCGCGATTTTGAAGGAAGCCTCCAGTGCACCGCTGCGGGGTGCAAAACTGGAAAAGTCTCCTCCAGGGACTTTTCCAGTTCACCGGTGTGGGTGGTCTTAGCGTTTTTTCTGATAAGCCCTCTAACTAGTCTGATATACGAGAGGAGGAAGGGGATAAGCCCGAGGTTACGAGAGGAAGGGGGTGATTGATCGCTTGCCGGCGACGGCGCGGCGGCGGGCCCACTTGCCATAGGCACGGGTGAGGGCCCCCCTCCGCCGGCGATGGGCGCTCGTCAATGGTGGCTGGCTGCCTTGTGGGGTTATCTCTTTGTGTGCGCGTGTGCTTGCTTTGACTGATCCGGAGGAGTCGAGAAGCTTGAGAGGATGGTTAAGTTTATTTTTCCCAATGGCAGGCCGTGCAAGGCAAGAGCACCGTCGTTGACTGCCAAGTGCGACCAGGAGCTGTTTTTGAGCCTGTTCGTTTGGCTGGTGGTTGGTGACTGGTGCTGATTTGTTCTGAGAGAAAAGTACTGTTGACTGGTTGCTGATGACTGATTTGTTCTGAGAGAAAAGTACTGCTGGCTGGTGGCTGATTTGTTTGATTTGAGCAAGGATATAAACAGCTGACGACGTCGTGCAGCTGAAGTAAGGTTACACGATGCCGTACAAACATCTTATGCTTGCACGGAATATACAAATTTTCGAATGCTAATTAAAAGAACATCTTATACCATGATATAATTATAAAATGAATTACACAAATGAACTGCAATTCGCTAGGCAAATTTTTAAGACTAAGTAATCCGTCTTTAGCACATATATTTGGTGTAGAACGACATTGTCTAATCATCGTGAATATTAAACTACATTTAATACTAATAATTAGAGTCGAAACATTTGATATGACGTGTGAATTGGAGAAATTTTAGAAACTAAACAAAATCTTAGTGTGCAAGGGTTTATCGATGTCGTGTGGCTTGCAGAAGATATGGCCTTTTGAAACCTTACTGAGTCCCCATTCTCGGCCTAACAAATTTGATTGCGGAAATGCTATCCATCAGTCGTCCGACGCGTCGGACGAGGACGCAACCCCACCGAGGCCCACTTGCAGTTGTGTCAGACTATTCTCATCTATACACTAGTACTACTACCAACCGGCGACCCATCCTCTCAATCTCACTAGAAATAGGGCACGCTTTGGCGTGCCATTAGGGCCCGTTATTTATATACAAATAGCATTAGATTTGAGGGACATTATTTGTTAGCATATTGCAACTCTCTGGTGTGTGTGAAGATGTTTTTCTTGGGTTTGATTTGTCCACTATCTCTCGATTTTTTTAGAGTGATTTTAGTTTCTATGGGAATTTTATAGATAGAGAAAGAGTTTATTTTTTTATGTTTGTTGTGTACGTGTAGTATTTTTTTTTGTTATGTACAGTGCGTAAACAGTACCAAGACGGTGACATGAGGAGTGGTTTGAGCCGTTCGATCGAGATCCAATGGGAGCTCTATTGATTTTACAAATCGTCGAGGTTTTTTTGCGTAATGTAGCGGGTTCTATCGGACAACTTCGGCCGTTGGATTTTAGCAAACCTTGAGTGTTTTTTTTGCAAAACTTTGTAGCCCACTCGGTGCGCTGCAGGTTGATTTCACAAATTCTCGAGAACTTTCTTGCAAAATTGTCAGGACATTGGTTTTTTTTGCAAATTTTCGTAGCCTCGTCGGTGGACATCTGGTTGATTTGACAAATCATCATGATTTTTTTACAAAATCGGCGGACCTCCTCTAGGGCTTTTTGACAAAATAGCCGGTCCTCTGGAACAATCTGGACCGTTGGATTCCAGCAAATTTCTGGATTTTTTTGAAAATTTCATAAAGTCATTGATGGACTCCTCGTTGATTTGACAAACCATTTAGAGTTTCCTTACAAAATTGCTGGACCACTTGAACAATCTGACCCGTCGGATCGGCCGTTGTATTTTAGCAAATCTCGAGATTTTTTTTAAAAAAAATTTGTAGCCTCCTCGGTGGGCTTCTGGTTCATTTGATAAATCATCGAGGGTTTTTTACAAAATTGCCAGGCCTTTTTTTGACAAACATTGAGATGGAAATTAAGTAGATGAGAAATTGACGATGGAGCCGTCGAGGTCTTACTTGTAGATTTGCGAATTTTGCAAATTGAATTTATGTTGTATACGTAGAGAGCAAAAGAGATAGTGATGATTTTGTAAGAGTTTTGCTAGCCTCTTAAATTTTTGTAGCGTGGATAAATCAATTATAGAAGAAATCCTTATTTTTAATTTGTTGATAGGTGAGAATTTAATTATAATTTGGATGATGAAGTAGAGGGAAAAAATATTTGGGTAGATTTTAGAGTGATTTTAGTTTTTATGGAAATTTTATAGATAGGGAAAGAGCTTATTTATTTTTTTTCATGTTTGTCGTGTACATGTAGTAATTTTTTGTTATGTACAGTGCATAAATAATGCCAAGACAGCGACATGAGGAGTGGTTTGAGCTGTTCGATCGAAATCCAATATTTGTCATGTACGTGTAGTAATTTTTTGTTATGTACAATGCATAAATAATATCAAGACAGCGACATGAGGAGTGGTTTGAGCCGTTCGATCGAAATCCAATGGTCGAGGATTTGTAGGAGTACGTTTCTCGTGTGCGTTTAGCTGATTTCATTATGAACAGTGCGTGAACAGTGCCATTGAAAGGGACCTCAGGAGTGGCCGGAGCCGTTCGATCTAGATCCGACGGTCGAGGATTTGCAGGTGACGTGGCCACCCTCCCTGAGCCGGGAATGCACCGGCTCTAAAAGTTTAAAGATTGACATCTCTTTCCTCTCTATCTCCCGTATCTGAATCTCTCCACCCGCGCAGCAGCTTATCGGGCGCCGCCGCCTCGTGGAGCAGCTCGAGCGCCGACCACGCTCCCACTACGGCCCGGAGCAAGGCGTGCCGACCGCCGGCCACGGGCCACGCTCTCCTGCGAGGCAGAGCAACGAGGACCTGCCGCTGCTCCCCCGTTGCTCGGGGGGAACGAGCTGCGGCGGGCTAGCACCGGCGGCCAGGATGGAGCTTCCCTGCGGCTGCTGCTCCACGGCCAGGGGCGCGACACCGGGGCGCCGGTCATGGACGGGAAGCGCTGCTCCGATGCTCGGGGCGCGACTATGAAGGATGGTAGCTGTAGGCAGTGCTGACGACGAGCAACAACAGATTTAGTGTATGTTTCGGGTGTCTTAGAGGTTTCGAAACAATGTTTTAAGTGTTTTATGTTGATGTTGCAAAAATAGATTTAGATGTTTGTTGGTACATTTTATCTATAAATATTTTCCCCTCATATTTACTGGAAAAAGGGCTAAAATATAGTTAGATCACCTTATTAGGGTTTGCACTGACAATTTCCCCGAGTTTCGGTGAATTCATAAAATTACAGGGACTATTCAGAAATACAAGAAAAGAAACAAATCTAGAAGGTTCCAGAACACTCCCGAACTCAACGTGACTTGGCTTGCAAGAAAGAAGCATCTAGAAGGGGCAAGAACCGTCCGGGCCAAAGCAGACCCCGAGGGGGGCCCACCACAGGCCGACCGGACCCCTCCCGCGCCAACTCAGCCCTACTTCTGGAATGTTCTTCCATCGCCTATGAGAAGCAATCTAAACCGTATATTAGGTCGGTTTAATCCTACGGCGGCAAGGCACCTCCTCACGACTATATAAACAGGCCCCCTGACCCCAGGGTTGTCGTATGGACATCCCTGGGCCCACTACTCCGGTGGGTACCAGGACCGACTACTCGGTGGGCCCCTGGGACTACTCAACTTGGGCAACACGGCACCTGCTGGCGTGAAGCGCAAGAACTGCAGAGGGATAGTACTCGGATAGGAAGCTACACATGTCCGGATCCATGTAAAGAACTCATAGCCGTACCCGACTAGTACTCTCCCCTCAAACCGACTTGTAACCCTGCCTCTCGGGCTATATAAGGCGAGGCAGGAACCCCTATCTCTTCATCTGCATCATCTTGTAAACACACCCAATCAATCCAGAGCTACGCAGCATACAGGACGTAGGGTATTACGCAACTCGCGGCCCGAACCTGTCTAAATTGTGTACCACGTGTCTCTCCTTCGAGTTACCGATCTCGGCGAGTCCACATTCATCTACCTCGGGTACTCCTCTTGGTAGGTTGCCGGTCTAAAACACCGACAGCTGGCGCGCCAAGTAGGGGCTCTCGCCGAAGATCACATGGCGAACTCGACGGCTTCAATCGTCATCAAGTCAACCGTCGCCTTCAACCACGGCGACACCTTCGTCTTCGGCTCCTGGGTCTGCACCACTGACGGCACTGGATCGTTCCAGCGCTACCTCACCATGACCCCGGACCCAGAGATCGGGCTCGTGACGCTTCCCGAAGTCACCACGGGCCCACTTGTCGAAAAATTCGGCGAAATTTCGCTCTACAACCAAGTCGCCGATTTTCGAGTTCGGATCCGCCTCCAACTCGAACTCGACGTCGCCCTGGATCGCCTCATGCGAGCCGGCTCCTGAGCCATCGTGTGAAGCGACCCCTCTCCACGAGCACTTCCCATACGGTCTCTGCAATGCTAGCAGGGCCCATGCGGAAGCTCTCGCTGCACGCCGGGCCGGCAAGGAGATCGCCTCCGAGTATTCCTCGGACTCCAACACCGGAGCCGGCTACTACTCGGACTCTTCCTACGAGTTCGACTTCGGATCAGACCCAATCGAGTCCGAGTCCGAGCTCAACATGACTGAGGAACCGCTGTCAGGTCCTGCCTCTGGCCTGGTCATTACATCCACTCGCGCCGGCAGATTCGTCTACTGGCCCGACCGCAAGCCTGCAGACCTGACGGATGACAACTCACGCTGCGTCGCCTACCTCGACTCACTCCCCTTCCAGGAGGGGACCCCGCTGGCTCTAAACGACGAGCACACCCCCACCGAGGTGGCGACTACTGACTCCAGTCTCTGCACTCCCGACCGTGAAGTCTTCATGACGACCACGGATGTTGGGACTTCGAAAACTCGACCCGACCGGTACCTTGACGACATCTCGGAGGATGAGTTATCTGCCAATGCACCTCTGAACGAGACCACCGAAGACAAGAACGCTCGGCGTGACCGCAACAGGAAGCGGAACGATCGACGCAGACGTCTCCGGGAAACTCTCCCCATCCGGAACCTCAGTGAGGCTCTGGAGCAAGTCGCCAACCGGGTACACACTACTCCTGAGCAGTACCTCATGTCTATCACCACGATAGCACGGCAGGCCCAGGGGATCCGCGCGGGCGAAGTCATCGCCAAACTCGCTGAAGACGCCTACTTCATGCGGGTCGACAACAGGGTTGCTCAAGTACCCCCCGTCAGAACTCACGACGCCAGAAACAACGAAGCCACTAGCCGCAGCCAGGCAGACGGCGGACGCAATCGTGTCCGTGGTGAACACCAGCCAAATTCCAACCGCTCTAGGGCCTCGGGTGGAGGACCCTCACAGGGCGGCATCAGCCAGGGTGGCACCGGAGGTAGTCGCGGTGGCGGTGGCGGCGGTGGCAGCAGCGGCGGGAGCTCATCCCATGACGCCGGCAAAAGAGCTGGTGGCGGCGGCGATCGCGGCGACCGAGGCCACGCGACTAGCCACGCCACCGGCAACGCACGTGGCGGCTACGACGCCCGCCACAAGATCGACGAGATCCGCCGCAAGAAGGCTACTGAAGCAAGCGACAGCGACGGCTTCCCCGCATACTCTGCAAGACTTCGCAATCTGCTTCTTCCCGAGAAATTCAAACCTCTCAGGATCTCCAAGTATGACGTGAAGCAAGATCCAGTTCAGTGGCTCAGGTGCTACGCCTTGGCCATCGAAAATGCTGGTGGCAACAACGACGTGAAGTGCCTCTTCTTCCCCTTCTGTCTGGATCAGGCTCCACTCACATGGCTCGAGTCACCCAAAAAGAACTCGATCGACCAGTGGGACCAGCTGAAGGCTCAGTTCACCAGCAACTTCGCGGGCGCCATGGGGCGCTCGGGTACTCGCATGAACCTGGCGATGGTCAAGTAGGAACAAGACGAGACGCTTCGCCAGTACATGCGGCGCTTCTTCGACACGCGCGCGACCGTAGTCGACGTCACCGACAAAGATGTCATCGACCTCTTCCAAGACGGACTCTACCACCGTCGCACCTTTGAAGACTTCGGTCGCCGCCGCCCGAGCTCCATCACCAAGCTCAAAGACATGATCACGTCATGGGCCGACGAAGAGGACAAGGCAAACGCCAAGTATGACTCCATTCGCGGCAAGAACAAGAGCAACACGGGCGGTAACAACAACAACAACAAAGATCAAGGGGGTCACCACAACAACAACTACTCGAGCTCCAACCGCAAGCGTAAGCCAGACAACACAGTCGCGGCTATACAGCGCCCTGCAAAGGACAACTCGAAAAAGACCTCAGGCGGCTTCAGAGACTTGCTCAAAGAGAAGTGCCCGTGGCATCTGGATGGTAATCACACCACCGAACAGTGCTATCAGCTCCGGCGAGCACTCAAGGATACTCCCGATCCACAGCCTCCTCACGACAAGAAGGGCAAGAAAAAAGTCAACGAGGGCAACGGCGACTTCCAGGAACCTGACAAGACGGTGAATGTCCTCTTCGGTGGACTACCCACCAGACGGTCTCAGAAGGCCACCCGGCGGGAAGTCTTGAACATCGAACCAGCGGTGCCGACACCTCTGAGGTGGTCGGAGGTACCCATCACCTTCTCCCGCGCGGATCAATGGACAAGCTTCTCCGAACCAGGACGTTTCCCACTTGTCCTGAAACCTGTAGTCGCGGGCTCCAGACTCAACAAGGTCCTCATCGACGACGGGAGCAGACTCAACGTCCTCTTCACCAAGACCTTGAAGAAGATGAAGCTCGACATCACCGACATGCTCACCAAGAGCGCATCACCCTTCTACGGTATTGTCCCCGGTAACGCGGCTATTCCATTGGGCTCAGTGGTCCTGCCAGTTACCTTCGGGGAGACAAGGGAGAACTACCGCACCGAGTACATCAAGTTCGAGGTTGCAGACTTCGAAACCTCCTACCATGCCATCCTCGGCAGACCAGCTATCGCCAAGTTCATGACGGTACCACACTACACCTACTTGGTACTCAAGATGCCAAGTCCTGCCGGAGTACTCACATTGCAAGGGGACTTGAAGATCTCGTTCGACTGCGACACCGAAGCCGTGGAACTCGCAGCGACAAACCAAGTAGCCAATGCAATGATGGAGATCTTTGCTGCGTCCAAGAAGCTCGCCCCAACCGAACTCGAGATTCCCGAAAAGACTGACACCGCAAACAAGCCTCAGCCATCAGAGGAAGTCCAAGTGAAGGCCATCGACCTTGGGACGGGCGACAGCAGCAAGACTACCATGATCGGGGCGGGTCTCGACCCGAAATAGGAATACGTGCTCGTCAGCTTCCTCCGGGCTAACCGAGACATCTTCGCATGGAAGCCAGCGGACATGCCAGGAGTGCCCAGGAGGCTGATCGAGCACTCACTCAACGTCGATCCTAAAGCTACCCCCAAACGACAACACCTTCGCCGTTTCGCCGATGACCGACGGGATGCCATCAAGAAGGAACTCGCCAAACTACTCGCAGCGGGCTTCATCCGTGAAGTCTTCCATCCTGAGTGGCTCGCCAACCCCGTCCTCGTCCGCAAGAAGAACACCAACGAGTGGAGGATGTGCGTCGACTACACCGACCTCAACAAGCACTGCCCCAAAGACCCCTTCGGGTTGCCATGGATTGATCAAGTCATCGACTCCACGGCGGGCTGCGACCTGCTCTGCTTCCTCGACTGCTACTCTGGGTATCACCAGATCGCTATCAAGAAAGAAGACCAGGAGAAGACCGCGTTCATCACCCCGTTCGGCACCTATTGCTACACGACAATGTCGTTCGGGTTGAAGAACGCCGGTGCCACCTACCAACGAGCTATCCAGGCCTGCTTCAAGAGGCAGCTCAACAAGAACGTCGAAGCCGACGTGGACGACGTGGTCGTCAAGACCAGAAACTTCGATACGCTCATCGCCGATCTTGAAGAGACTTTCGCATCCCTGCGAGAGTACCAATGGAAGCTCAATCCCAACAAGTGCGTCTTCGGCGTACCATCTGGGAAACTACTCGGCTTCATCATCAGCCATCGTGGCATCGAAGCCAACCCCAAGAAGATCTCCACCATCACCAACATGAAGGCTCGAACCTGCATCAAGGATGTCCAGAAGCTGACCGGGTGCATGGCGGCCCTGAACAGATTTATCTCGAAGCTTGGAGAACGGGGACTACCTTTCTTCAAATTACTCAAGCATCAAGAGAAGTTCGCGTGGACCGCGGAGGCTGATCAAGCTCTGGCGCAGCTCAAAGACTTCCTGTCTAAGCCACCGGTCCTCACGGCTCCTCGCAAAAAGGAGTAGCTACTGCTCTACCTCGCTGCGACTACTCATGTGGTCAGTACTGCCATCGTCGTCGAGCAGCAGGAAGAAGGCCACGCCTACCCAGTCCAGCGACCAGTCTACTTTGTCAGCGAGGTTCTGTCAGAGTCCAAGACACGGTACCAGCCGGTCCAGAAGCTACTCTACGCAGTGCTCATCACCTCGCGGAAGCTACGACACTACTTCCAGGAGTACTCGATTGTTGTTATCACCGACTACCCGCTCGGTGACATACTCCACAACCAGGATGCTACTGGAAGAATCTCCAAGTGGGCGGTCGAACTCGGCGCCCTCAACATTGACTTCAAGCCACGTACTGCTATCAAGTCCCAGGCACTAGTCGACTTCATGGCAGAGTGGCAGGAGAATCAGCTACCAACTCCAACCGAGCGCCCAGAACACTGGGTGATGTACTTCGACGGCTCACTCAAGCTCGAAGGGGCAGGTGCAGGGGTACTGCTGATCACTCCAAAGGGCGAACAACTCAAGTACGTCCTGCAGATCTTCTGGAAGGTCTCAAACAACGAAGCCGAGTACGAAGCCCTACTTCACGGGCTCCGCCTCGCAATCTCTTTGGGCATCAAGCGGCTACTAGTCTACGGCGACTCCATAGTGGTCATCAACCAAGTCAACAAGTCTTGGGATCGCAACAAGGAGAACATGGACGCCTACTGTCTGGAGGTCCGCAAGCTCGAGAACAAGTTCTACGGTCTCGAGTTCCACCACGTCGTCCGCGACAACAATGTTGCCGCGGACGTCCTGTCGAAGCTTGGTTCTACTCGCGCGCAAGTTCCTGCTGGAGTCTTCGTCCACGAGCTTCACGCGCCATCCATTCCCGAGTCGGCGCCAACGGCCATTGACCCTGTGCCACTACAGTCTGGCCAGGAGGTCATGATGATTGACGTGGACTGGAGACAACCCTTCATCGACTACATCCACGAGCAGAAGGTCTCATCCGACAAGAACTTGGCCGAACAACTCGTCCGCCGAGCAAAGGCCTATGTCCTAGTTGGAGACAAGCTCTACAGGCGAGGTGCCACTTCTGGAGTACTCATGAAGTGCATACCTCGAGAATAAGGCAAGGATATCTTGGAGGAGATCCACAAAGGCGTTTGTGGCAACCATGCGTCTTCTCGAACGCTGGAGAGCAAGGCTTTCCGACCAGCTTTCTACTGGCCCACAGCTCTGGCCGACGCTGAAGAACTCGTCAGAAAGTGCCAAGGATGTCAATTCTTCGCCAAGCAGCAACACGTCCCGGCCTACAAGCTAGTCACCATACCACCAACCTGGCCCTTTGCCTGCTGGGGGCTCGACATGATTGGGCCTCTGCCAATGGCGCCAGGAGGATTCAACAGAGTCTTGGTGGCCATCGACAAGTTCACCAAGTGGATCGAAGTCAAGTCGGTCACCAGCCCAAAGGCCGATAGAGTACTCGACTTCTTGGATGAACTCGTGCATCGCTACGGGCTGCCCCATCGCATTATCACAGACTTGGGTTCCAACTTCAACAACCATCAGTTCTGGGAGTACTGCGAGAACAGCGGGATCGACGTTCGGTACGTCTCAGTCGCCCACCTCCGCGCCAACGGTCAAGTTGAGCGCGCCAACAGGATGGTACTCGACGCCCTCAAAAAGCGATTGCACGATGCAGCTAACACAAAAGGAGGCAAGTGGATCAAGGAACTACCCAACGCACTCTGGGGGCTTCGTACTCAGCCTACAAAGCCGACGGGGCAGTCGCCCTACTTCCTGGTCTACGGTTCCGAAGCTATTCTACCTGCCGACGTGATGTGGGAATCCCCAGTAGTAGAACAATACGACGAAGGCATCTCAGAAGACAGCAGACGGGTTGACATCGACGGTCTCGAAGAAGCCCGCTGCGCCGCCCTCGTCCAATCAGCAAGGTACCTCGAGGGTATCCGACGCTACCACGATCGCAACGTCAAGGAACGCTCCTTCAACGTCGGCGATCTAGTCCTCCGTCGCATCCAGAACACGGACGGACTACACAAGCTCAGCTCACTATGGGAAGGTCCCTTTTCAATCTCTAAGGTGACCGGACCAGGCTCCTACCGCCTCCAAACACTTGAAGGTGACGACATCAACAACTCGTGGAACGTCGACCAGCTGTGTCGCTTCTACACGTAGTCGCTCGACTACTCTACGGGTCCAGGTCTACACGACTACTCATGGACTCCTCGCTGTAAGCGGCCTTCCGGTCCTGGCACTAGTCTCTGGACTACTCTTCTCCAAGATCCAACGTCAACGGCTACTAATGGATCTTGGGCTGCTTAGAGCACTGAGGACTCTAGCGGCGGTCTGCAAGACCATGTACTCTAGATCCAGTCTATACGACTACTAACGGATCTCTAGCTGTAAGCGGCCTAAGGGTCCTAGCGCCACTTAGCCATAGGCGGCCTTCGGGTCCTGGCGACTACACTTGTAAACGGCTCTGACCATTCAGGTGTACTTATTCATCAGTAATAAAGGTTTATTCAACTTATTTACTGTGCCTTCCAATCAGGCATCTCCTACTGAGTACTACTACTCACAAGCTCTACCACGGTTTGGTACTCCGCACACTTCGTTGCAAGTGGCGGCTACGAGTACTTATTTCACAGATATATCATGGTCAACTTTCATTGATAATCCAAACAAGTTACTAACAACTCTGTTTGTTTTACATCAACTACTCTATGCTACTCCTACAGGTACTCCTACTGAAGGTTGAGCTTTTCCGCCACTTGTTCAGCAATGGGCGCCATCTCCTCCAGGAGGGTCTTGTACTGATCGTCAGTACAGTTCCCTGCAAGTCCACCGGCGACTACGTCCACTGGAGCCTTGGGGAAATATGACTTCATGTATGCCAAGACTTGGTTCGGGATCGACTTCGCCAAGTGCTTGACATACGTCGCCAGACGCCCGGGGGCTTCCTTCAACCAGTCCACCAGTGGAGCAATCTTCGGCCCGCCCGGGTGTGGCACCAGCAGCCTTGCAATGGGCAGCGCGGCTTCCTCAAGTTCCTTCAATTGGCCCCGCAGCTTCTCGCAATCTTCATTGAGCTTCTGCAGAGATTTATAGCAATTGACAAGGTCACGGTCTGAGGCTTCACGAAGCTCCATGTGCTTGATACACTCATGGCGCATCTGAGCGTACTCATACTCAAGTACCTCTCTTTTGTCGGTCTCACGGTACATGATGTTCTTCAAGTCCGTCTCTGACGCCTTCAGCTGGTCGACCCTATCCTCAAGCTCTGCAGACAACTCATCACATTGCCAGATTACATCAAGGTACCCTAATAAGTACTCAAAGGCTTTGGCGGGAAGCATACCTTTATTCTTCTGGCGCAGCGACTTGTTTTTCTGAATCTAGTCGTCCCTCTTCGCCTGCATCTCTTGCACTTCGTTATGATACTGGGCGAAGGCACCGTCAAGCTTGGATTGGAGCAGCACAGAATGTTTCTTCGACTCTTCGACTTGTCGGGCTCCTTCTCCAAGGCTTCGGCACGAAGGACTGTGTCGCTGTACCCCTTCAGCAGCTCGGACTTCTCACGGGATCTCTCAATAATATCATGTGCAGACAGAACAGTTAAACAGGTACTTTGTACTTCGTCGTGCAAGACTACTCGAGGTACTCGCAACATACCTTGACCCACTGCTGGGTACATCGCCATGACTCCATGTTCAGAGCGAGAACAGCCGGATCGACAAGATTGTCTTCCAGCAGCTCAAGACCCCCGCGGCTCAAAGATGCCTCCTCTGCCATAGCCGCCGAACGGATCGGCGTAGCTTCCTCTATGATTGGCGAGTGGATGACTACGTCTGTCCTTGTCGCCGGTGTACTAGTACCCGAGGGTGTCTCGTGCCATCAGTGGCTGCACTCTTCTCTTCATGAAGCTGAAGGCCACGTGTTCGGCCCTCAGCCCGGCTTCTCGCAAGGCCTTGATCTTCTTCAACAACTCGGGTAGTTGATCCCCACAAAGGCTTCGCAGAAGTGTACAAAGATGAAGACGTGGAAGATACCATTGGGATTGAGATTGAGGTACTCGATGCCGTAGTACCTGAGCAGACCCTTGAAGAAATCACTGGCGGGGAGTACCAATCCGCGCTCTACGAACCGGGCGAACATTGGGATTTCGTCCGGGTTCTTCACCATCGGGTATGGATCGCCGGTGGCGGTGCGCCATAGATCCACCTCCTTCTCACGAAGGAACCCACTGTTGACCAAGGCGAGGAGGTCCTCGGTCTTTAGTTTCGCCTTCTTCCACTCCTTCGCCGGATTGGGGCGAGGGGACGGAGGTGGCGACGTCGACGACTGGCCGGCATCACCGGTCTCTTCATCGCGGCTTCTTTTCTTCGACGCACCGGTCTTCTTGCCCTTCGCCGGAGACCCCTTCATTCTCCAAGAGACGGGTGTCTTCACTCGCATTCGCTCGGGGGCTACAGTGGCGGGTGCACTGCGGCGGTGCGAGCAAATGGATCTACGTCTATGCACGGCGGCGGCAGCAGAGGAGCAGAGGAGGCGGCAATTCAGATCTAATCTGAGGTATGCAACTGCTAGGAGTGAAAACCCTAAGGGACTCACCAGTTATTTATAACCGGCCCTGGCGGCACGGTTCCCAACGGGCAGATACGGCGCCAGACGGGTGACCTAGCGGCAGCAGCGTGACTCTTCAATTTCTAGTACTTGATGCTCTCCATCTCGGGGGCTCGACTACTTCTGATGACCTCCGTGGGTAACAACCAGATACAAGACCCACTCAGGACACATTCTACAGTCAAGATAACCCTTTAATTCGAGAGGAAGTACTCGACTCAAGCCTCGGGGGCTCCGTGCCACGTGTCCTTCGGTTTTTTCTCCGGATTTTTCGGGATTAGATTGGCAGAACTTCAAATTGACCCTCAGCTTGAATCTACCATTCGACCTAAGGCTCAGGGGCTACATTCCATATGGAATGCGATTCTTCGAATCGCATTTTCCATATGGTTCCTTCATCAAGACATCACGAGTATTATTGAAGACCTTCGAGAGAAGCACTCAGGGACGCTTGGGGACTACTCGAGAAGACTTCAAGACTACTCAAAGATCAGCTGGAGTACCTTCCAGCCTCGGGATGATTCAAGCACTCTTGAGGACTTTCGGCTTGTGGAACTCGGGGACGCTCAAGGACTACTCGCCAAGGCCATCAAGACTACTCGAAGACATCCTGCTCGACTACAAAGTACTCGGGGGCTTGTCGTATGGACATCCCTGGGCCCACTACTCCGGTGGGTACCAGGACCGACTACTCGGTGGGCCGCTGGGACTACTCAACTTGGGCAACACGGCACCTGCTGGCGTGAAGCGCAAGAACTGCAGAGGGATAGTACTCGGATAGGAAGCTACACATGTCCGGATCCATGTAAAGAACTCCTAGACGTACCCGACTAGTACGCTCTCCTCAAACCGACTTGTAACCCTGCCTCCCGGGCTATATAAGGCGAGGCAGGGACCCCTATCTCTTCATCCGCATCATCTTGTAAACACACCCAATCAATCCAGAGCTACGCAGCATACAGGACGTAGGGTATTATGCAACTCGCGGCCCGAACCTGTCTAAATTGTGTGCCACGTGTCTCTCCTTCGAGTTACCGATCTCGGCGAGGCCACATTCATCTACCTCGGGTACTCTCCTTGGTAGGTTGCCGGTCTAAAACACCGACAAGGGTAGGGGAACAACTCATTCTAGATCATCAATGCCTACCTGAGATAGAAGCTCTAGACTAGAATTAGAGTTGGAGAGTTAGTATCAAGTTGAGAGATTAGAGCCACGATATATTCAGATCTAGCTAATCTTGTTCGAGAGAATTAGAGAGCGGTAGAGGCGGAATTGAAGGAAGGCCCGGACCTGTCGGTGCCTCCTCTTCATCTTCTTCCTCTGGGATCAACTCCATTGGAGCCTGATCTTGAGACCTTGTGGAAAGATCAACTTCTTATTCAAGTGAGTAACATTGTTATTATTGTTCTTACGGTTCATAACTCTTTTATGAGTACTTTAATTCCTGTCGCTCTTGAGTTAAATTTGCATATTTAGTGTAAGCGTGGTGCTTAGACTAGCTAGCTTGTGAATGCCTTCTATATTCCGGATCGTGTGGTAGAAGCGGGAAGTGACCTCGTTCCTGTCTATCCTTTGTAGTCCACCTCCCGTCTATAGAAATCGTAGGACTCCCCCCATAGATTGTCGGAAGTTTCCCTTTCCTAAGTGTGCCTTCAGACAATCACCCCATAAGAACAATAATAGCATAGCTTGTGCGAGTAAGAACTAGACATCCTAAAGCTTTCCTTATCTCTCTTTCTATCAAGTCCTTGATAACTACTCAGGGATTAGTTATACATCTCGGATCACTCTACCTTTCTCCCTGTGGATTCGATATTTAAAACCCTCTTCCCGGGTGAAGTGCTCACCAGTATCCGTGCGCTTGCGGATTATCCATCATAATATTTCTGTAGGCTTAACAAATACCAACAAGCATTTCTGGCGCCGTTGCCGGGGAGAACGGTTAAGAGAGAACTCGTAAGTATAACTATATCTTGTAGTATACTTTTATCTTTTCCTTTTTAGTTTTAGATTTTTTCTTTTCTACTGTCCTTATGGATACTACTCTCATTAAAGACTTTTCGGCACCCTCAGAGCTCAGCCTTAGGCCCATACCTTCATCAAAGCCAATCTTATCTGATGCCTATGAGCTGCGCCCACGGTTAATAGAGATGGTCCAAACCAACACTTTCTCAGGAATAGAAGACGAAGACCCTTATCATCATCTCCAACAGTTCGAACAAACTTGTGACTGCCTTCGTATAGAGGGTATGTCTAACGAGACCATCCGTTAGAAGCTTTTTCCATTCACATTGAAAGGAAAAGCTCGCCAGTGGTATGACAGAACCATAGGGAAGAAGAAAGGCGATTGGGGAAGTGCGGATTTCTGCATGGATTTCTACCCTTTATCCAGAGTAGTCAACCTCAGAACCAAGATCATATCCATCAAACAGGGGGATAGTGAGTCTATGAGTTCATCCTGGGAACGTTTTGAACTCCTTTATAAATCCGGATTAGATCTAGGCCTTCAAGACCATATTCTCCTTCAACATTTTTATATTGGTCTTAATAGGGAATCTAGAGCCTATTTAAATACCTCCTCACATGGATCATTCATACACCTTACATCTAATGAAGCTAGAACCGTCCTAGATAATATTCTAGCCAGCACCAATGATGATCCATTAGAAGAGAAAACTTTAAAAGAAGAGATTCCAGAGATAGCTACACCAGAGCCTATGCCAGAACCATCTCAGCCTATAGCTATCCCTCTACCTGATTTTATAAATGATATCGAGGATGATTTATTTTCCGATTATGGAAACACCTCGAATTATCATAAAGAGAAGAAGCCTCAAAAGTACACATCATCTTCGCATGGCAAAATAGACCCTTTTGAGCAAACCTTCTCAAGAGAACACACTGTGGAGCTTGCATCCATCATGAGTGGGGAATGGTTAGAAGAGTCAGAGCTTTCCTTTGATGTGGTCTGTTTGGATTCACCTTCTACACCAATTCAATGTACAATCTATGGAACCCTCTTTGATGCCATTTATAATCCAGTTGTGGGAATCAATATAATGGCCTTATCCTTTTTCTATCAGTTTATTAAAAACACGCCATTATCCCCCACAACGAAATTATTAAAGTGCTCCTCAGGACAAATTATTCAAAGTTCAGGAATTCTTTATGTCCTACCCGTTTCGGTAAACGACATGCCAATTCACCTGAGCTTTCACATTTGTGATATTAAGGAGTTTGACCTTTTAATAGGCCATCCTTTGGAAAGACTCCTTAAGGAAGGACACACAGGGAAACTTGACATTTGCCTAGGCAAAACTATTAGAGTTCCCTTACACTTCGCACATTCGATCCATACTAAGACCGAACCCAGTCCAGAACCAGACCCAATGGAAGAGGTGAATGAAGCATCTCTAGAACATTTTGTAGAATCCAATCAAGAAGATGTCACTAAATTCTTCATCGTGGAGGAAGAAGAAAATCCTACAGAATCTGAACCCCTCGATGAACTCGAGGAACCCTCGAGACCTCCCATTGAACTCAAACCATTACCACATGGTCTTAGATATGCCTTTTTGCATAATGATCCTGAGTCTCCTGTGATCATTAATGACAAGCTCACTCAGGAAGAGACTCATAGGCTGATAACTATCTTAGAACAACATCGCTCAGCCTTTGGCTACTCACTCCACGACCTTAAGGGCATCAATCCTGCCCTTTGCACACATCGCATTCCTACAGACCCTGATGTTCTACCATCTAAAGAGCCTCAACAAAGACTCAATAATGCGATGAGAGAGGTAGTGAAGAAAGAAGTTCTGAAACTTTTACACACCGGGATTATATATCCTGTGCCACATAGTGAGTGGGTGAGCCCTGTGCAAGTCGTGCCTAAAAAGGGAGGCATGATAGTTGTGAAAAATGAGAGGAATGAATTGATTCCTCAAAGAACTGTCACTGGTTGGCGTATGTGCATAGATTATAGGAAACTCAATAAAGCCACAAGGAAAGATCACTTTCCACTGCCCTTCATTGATGAAATGTTAGAGCGGTTGGCAAATCACTCTTTCTTTTGCTTTCTTGATGGATATTCTGGGTATCACCAAATCCCAATCCATCCCAGTGACCAGAGCAAAACCACTTTTACATGTCCTTATGGAACTTATGCTTATCGTAGAATGTCTTTTGGACTATAATGCTCCAGCTTCTTTTCAAAGATGCATGATGTCTATATTCTCTGATATGATTGAAGACATCATGGAAGTTTTCATGGATGATTTTTCTGTATATGGAAAAACTTTTGATGATTGTCTAGAAAACTTAGATAAGGTTTTGCAAAGATGTGAAGAAAAGCACTTAGTCCTTAACTGGGAAAAATGTCATTTCATGGTTAGAGAAGGA
This sequence comes from Cenchrus fungigraminus, assembly GCA_036936925.1. Taxonomy (NCBI): domain Eukaryota; kingdom Viridiplantae; phylum Streptophyta; class Magnoliopsida; order Poales; family Poaceae; genus Cenchrus; species Cenchrus fungigraminus. The sequence continues at coordinate 26,053,208 of CM072768.1, forward strand.
ATAGTGCTAGGCCATCTAGTTTCTGAAAGAGGAATTGAGGTAGATAGAGCTAAGATAGAAGTAATTGAACAACTACCTCCACCTGTTAATGTCAAAGGAATCAGAAGTTTTCTTGGCCATGCTGGTTTTTATAGAAGGTTTATAAAGAATTTCTCATATTGCTAGACCCCTTACAAACCTGCTTGCCAAAGATGTTCCCTTTGACTTTGATGATGCTTATCTTAAATCTTTTGAAATTCTGAAAAATGCTCTTATTTCTGCACCCATTATTCAACCCCCTGATTGGTCTTTACCTTTTGAAATTATGTGTGATGCAAGTGATTATGCTGTGGGGGCTGTTTTGGGGCAAACAAAAGACAAGAAACATCATGCCATTGCTTATGCTAGTAAAACTTTGACGGGACCTCAACTTAATTATGCCACAACTGAAAAAGAGCTGCTAGCTGTTGTTTATGCCATTGACACGTTTAGATCTTACTTAGTAGGAGCAAAAGTTATTGTTTACATTGATCATGCTGCTTTAAAATATTTGCTCACTAAGAAAGATGCTAAACCTAGATTAATAAGATGGATCTTGCTGCTCCAAGAGTTTGACTTAGAAATAAAGGATAAGAAGGGAGTAGAAAATTCTGTTGCCGATTATTTGTCTAGAATGTATTTTGAGAAACCGCAGGAACTACCCATCAATGACGCAATGAGGGACGACATGCTCTATCGGATCGCCCGGTCCGACCCCTGGTATGCAGATATTGTTAATTTTATGGTTGCAGGATATGTACGACCAGGGGCCGACAAGAAAAAGCTCATTTACAAGAGTCGCCATCACCTGTGGGATGAACCATACCTCTTTCGAGGATGCTCTGACGGGTTACTCAGGAGGTGTGTACCGGCAGAAGAAGGAACGAAGATCATTGAGAAGTGCCACTCATCACCATATGGAGGTCATTATGGAGCTTTCCGCACACATACAAAGATCTGGCAAAGTGGATTTTTTCTGGCCAACCATGTATCAAGACACAAAAGATTTCGTACGAAGGTGCAACTCTTGTCAGAGGCACGGAAACATCAATTCTAGAAATGCCATGCCACTGACGACCAACCTTCAGATCGAGCTCTTTGATGTCTGGGGAATTGACTACATGGGACCATTCCCAAAGTCCGGAAAATTCGAATACATCTTGGTGGCAGTTGACTATGTCTCTAAATGGGTTGAAGCCCTGCCATGCAGATCTGCTGACCACAAGAGCTCAATAAGAATGTTTGAAGAGACAATATTTCCAAGGTTCGGTACGCCAAGGCTAGTGATAAGTGATGGAGGATCCCATTTCATAGATAAGCGCTTCGAGAAATACCTCACAGACCATGGGATCCAACACAATGTCGCTACTCCTTATCACCCGCAAACAAGTGGTCAAGCAGAGACGTCAAATAAGCAGATCAAGAACATTCTACAGAAAATGGTGGACCAAATGGGAATAAAATGGAAGGACAAGCTACACGAAGCGCTCTGGGCTTATCGGACGGCTTATAAGACTCGCATTGGAATGTCTCCCTACCAACTGGTTTACAGGAAGACATGTCATTTGCCGGTTGAACTAGAATTCAGGGCTTATTGGGCAATCAAGAGATGGAACATGGACTTTGAAGCAGCCGGAACAAAACGGAAAATGCAACTGTCTGAGTTAGAAGAATGGAGAGAGAAGGCATACCACAATGCCAAGATCTACAAGGAAAGAACCAAAAGATGGCACGACAAGAGAATCACGAAGAAGGAATTCAACCCAGGCGATCAGTGTAACACCCCGGATTTTCAGTGAGGAAAACCCGAGTCCCTGTACCCTTGCGATAGTCCCGGGATCAGTGGCTATCGCGTACAGATCTCATCACAGAAGGTAAATCACAACCATACATCGCATCACGCAAATATTAGTACATAATTTATTACATGTCCATAATGGAGTACAACATTACAAGCCTCTTGGCTGAATCAGAGTGAAATTCTACGCAGCGGTAGCTAGCATCTCAGAAGGGTCTCCATCTTTTATTCTTCTCGCCCACAGGTATCCTTGAGCGCAGCAACGCATCCCTCAGTCGTACCAACCGTCGGCGTTGTTGTCGTAGTCGGACTTGTACCCTGCACACCCAAAGTCTATCCCCAAGGAGTGGGATAGGTTCACGTCACTGACTGTATGCAGCTTTAACTGGCCTATCTTCTAAAGGGTAAGAAAAGAGACAAGGTAGAAGCTCAGGTTTCCTATGCAGCAGCAGCAAAGTATAAAAGTAAAACATCTCCATATAGGTCCCAAACCATACTCTCAACACGGCTCGGAAACACCTGGTACCCCAGGGCCCCGTCTCCACAACCTATCTCCATCTAGGGTCGATGCGAGAACTTCCTCTCCTCGCACCTCAATGATTGCAATCGGGTCGGCGAGGTAGAGGGAGCCACTCTTCTCTCCCCGACTGCAACCACGGCTCACCACACTCTCAACTACAAGGGGAGGTAGAAATCCCAAAACATGAGAACAAAGCTATCAGGGGACATGTCCATGACTGAGGACGCGGCTATACGTATAGATCTAACAACTCTGCAGAGCGTGTACACCTGTACCCAACTCGGAATGGAACCCGGCGGTGATCAGCCAACCGAGCCCATCCTACTGTGCGAACTCTCGGTAGTTACGGTCCCATCCTGCATCCGGCCCTCAAAGCGATCCCCTCCGCAAAGGGAATTACACCGGAACTGTGAAATGCCCCCGTGTGGCCACACGGACGACGCACTGAGAGAAGGTGGTCTCACTCCCATCTCTCCCCCACTGATACCCTCTATCCTGCTGGCAGGTATGGTTCCGCACTTGCCGAGCTCAACCCGGCCCTAACCCCACTCTCGGCGAGGTGGTGTGTACGAAAGGTCCCGTGAAAAGGTCTGTCCACTCGGTTTCAGACCGGGGCAAGCTCATGTCCTCCAAACGTAAGTAAAACCCCAACACCTGTGCTCCGAAAACCGTACAAGTGGGGATACACTGAGGAGTGCACCCCCATCCCCGATCCCAGATCGGTTGTTTCGAGCTCACCCCCGCCAAAGTACCCAAAACGCCTTCTCCTGCCGGTTTTTACCGGTTTTTATCCCACTCACGCCAAGAACCACTATTCCCATCCCAACACATGCATCGCGAAGCTCAGCGTATATACACGCTTATATATATATATAGTAGTAGTAGGGCAATCAAGGACATGGTAATTAAAGAAGGCAGTGCAATTTTCATCAACATGCATTTAAAGTAAAGCGCTAGCATACTATATAGCAATGCCTAATAGGTATTTCAGAATCAGTCAGGCGTGAACACCTGCGTGCGAGTAGTCGGCGGCGGTGTAGTCGTCGGTGTAGTCGATCTCCGAGCTCAGCTCTCCAGCTTCGGCTGCTCCTATTAACGCGCAAATGAAATAAAGGCGGGTCCTATTGCAATTAACTCCAAATAGAAGACAATTAAGAGCCAAAAGAGAGCGAACACTAGCCTAACACGGAGTTTATGATTTTAGAAGAGCTTTGGAAAATGTTTCATAATTTTCGGAGTTGAAATGAATTTTCTAGAATTTTCCAAAAGCAAAATACATTTTCTGAAATTAAAATACGCATACACAATAACACTAACTATAAGCTATCTACAGGCTAGCTCAAAAGGGCTCTAAGCTAACTATAGGCGGGCTACTGGCTAACTCTTCATGCACACATGGCTGCCACGTAGGCGGCTATAAGCCAGCTCTTGCACAACTGGCAACCGACTGTGCAGCCCATGTGGCCGGCGCACGGGATCCCGGCCAGATCCACTGCGGCCAGGGGCGGTGTAGGCCCGTCCATGGCTCAGCTGTGGTAGGTCGGGTGCAAAAGATCCCCTGGATCCGGTGTGGCAAGAGGGGGTGTGGCCAAACATGTGAAACAAAACTCCAGGCTGGGGGGTTAAGTGTCCACCAGGTGCTCGGCAGAATGCCCCAGAGGCACTCCGCGGTGGCGGACCACGGCCGGCGGCAAGGTTCCCTGGTGACTGACTGAGGAGCAGAACGGCGAGGCCTAGGGTATCCTAGGGTTTCGTCTTGGGCAAAAAGAGGCGACCTTGGGCCGGGACTCCGGCTCAACGCCGGCGGGGACTTGGAGTAGCGCCGGCGGGCTCGCTCACTCGCGTGATGGGAGCAGAGCTCCTGGCGGCGAAAAACGGGTCGGCGGCGCTGGTCGGTGCACGGGCGCCGGTGTTCTTGCTCGCGTGCAGGCATGGGCTTGCGCGAGTACGCGCGTGAGCGCGTGAGTGCGCGAGCAGAGCCGACGGCGCGGCCACAGCAAGGACAAGGACCCGGTGGCGAGCGCACGGCGGCGGGACAGGGACAAGGGTGGACAGCAAGAGGCGAAGCGCACGCGTCGACGAAGGCGGCGGCCCCTGCAAACGAAAGGCACGGCTCGAAGGCCGGCGACACAGGCGTCGGCGTTTGCGCGGCGGCGCGGTGCGAGACGACGGTCAAGAACGGTACGGGCAGAACCATGGGCTTGGCCCTCTTCTCTCTGCTCGGCACGAAGGCCAAGCTCCACAGCGAGGGGGGAAACGCGGCGCTCACCTCGGGTCCAAGGATGCGGTGGTGACGCGGCGACGAAGAAGAGCGGCATGGAACGGCCTGGAGCAGGGGAAAGCAGAGCGGCGTCGAGGTCCTTGGCTTGAGCGGATCCGGCCCCCTCTGGGTGTTCCGGCGACGGTAGTGCTCCCACGGACGGATGGCGATGGAGACACGCAGTGCGGGTTCGGCTACGACGGTGCGGCTTCAGCTCCTCGGTGGGGCTCCTCCACGCAGCAGCTCCGGCTTCACGGGTCGGCGGCTCCAACCTTCTCCCCGCCTCCTGCGCCTCCCTTCTCCTCCAACTCCTTCTCCCTCCTCTGGTGGCGGCTTGGATTGGGGGAAGAGAACTGAAGGACCGAACTGGCGACCAGAGAGGGGGGGAGTGAATGGGAGCCGATAAAAATTCTTCTCGAAAGAGATGGCAACTCCAACAAGATGAACTTGGTTGGGTACCCAAAATCACACGCTCCGCACACAACCTTCCGTTTGCCAAAACCACGTAGCCACTGGAGTGCTACTGGTCCTAGGTACAAACACTACCTGTAGTCACGACTCCTACACACACACGACAGCGGAAACGACTCAGAAGCTGTCTGGCCAGCAGGGGCGGTTTAACCGGGGTAATGGGGCGGTTAAACCGCCTGCTTCTGGGCAGACAAGAAACCCTTCAAAACACCTCTTCCGAGCTCCAAAACTCTTCACGGTTTCACCCACTGGATCCTCTGGTCAAGGCCAAGCTAGCTACCGGAGAATCTTGGCGAAAACTGAAACTTCACCCAAAGGGCCTAGGGGCGGTTAGACCGGCTACCAGGGGCGGTCTAACCTCCTGTACCCAGCAACGAACTCAAGGCAAGAACTCCTAGCAAACTGCACTGAAACGAGCCAAGATTTCACCAGAACGCTCCTCTGATCAAGGCGAACAAACTCACAGAGAAAGATCCGGCAAAATCAAACTTTCTTCGGAAAGGCCTAGGGTGGTTAGACCGGGTGCCAGGGGCGGTTAGACCTTCCTCCCCTGAGCACAAAGATCCGAGTGAAACCCTAAGCAAACGGACTCGAAACGCTCCAAGATTTCAACCATAGAATCCCCTGGTCAAGGCCAACATGCTACCAGAAGATCTCGGCCATAATCAAAACTTTCTCCGGACGAGCCCGGGGCGGTTAGACCGCCCCCCCTACGTGGTTAGACCGCCCTCCCCAGACAGAACGGGAAAAACAGGAACCGCGGGTCAACCCTCAACTTTGCATCACCCGATCTCCCGATTCACCCAACGGATTGTAGCGAAACTTTGGGGATGCCTGGGTCAGCTCATGGACGACCTCTCCCTCAAAGGAATTGCACCGAAACGCTCTCAGTCATGGGGAATCGCAAATCTCGTGACCCAACCTCAAGAACTCGAGCTCCAACGAAAACCACCAAATCGGAGAGCTTTCCACAGGTATGGAGGGGCAAGGTCACCAAGAAAAGAGGCACAAGGTCCTCATGTGTGACTCCCACACCAAATCCCACAAAGAAACGCCTCCAAAACTCCGTCAAGAAAATCCCAAGAAAAGGCTCCGAAAATCACCAAAAAGGGAAAACAGGAGAGACAACAAAAGCCTTGAGGAACCACGCCGAATCATCTATACATACCATGAAGGTTCATACAAGGTCTAGCTTGCCTCCCAATCATCCTACCCTCTCTCAAGATCTCACCATGAAGCTCTCAAGCTAGTCCTCTAAAATCCTAAGGAAAATAGGAAGGGAAAATAGCAAAACAAATGAGCTAGGGTTCCAAGAGTTGGCTGCCATCCATCCCCTCAAGTGTTTATATGGAGGCACCCAAAAGACTAAACTACCCTTACTAGATAACTAGGGATACATGCCCCTCAAGGGCGAATTTGAAAGTCGTCAGATTTTCTTCATCGGACGGATGCCCAGCGACCGCAACCTTGCTTAGCCTCGACGCAAGCCTTGCGATCCCGACGCGTGTCCTCCGCTTCGAAGCTTCTCGGTGGCAGCGACCCGGGCGGTCAGACCGCCCCCCCTGGGCGGTTAGACCAGCCCAGGCGGTCTGACCGCCCCCGCTGGGCGGTTGAACCGGCCTGGGTGGTCGCACCTCCTCGTCGAGTCTTCGGCCTCGGTTTTGTGGCTCAACCGAGTAACCCAGTGGTTTTCTGGTGAACCACTGCAAACCCCGCGAACTCGGTGTAGCCTCCGCCAATCACCACTCATGACTCGGCTCCCACGTAGTCCCAGCTCGACCTTGGTTTTGAGGCTCAACCAAGAAACCACCCACGACTTCATCCCGCTGTTCTTGCCACCATGCGGCCCGCACTTGACCCCGCTGGCCACCGGGTCCCTCGAACCAAGCCTACTTGTCTTCTCCACACCTGGAGGCCACACCGGCAATGACCTTTCGCGTTTGTTCTTCACCTGCACCTGCACCAGTCAAGCCGCAACCTGCACCTGCAATACTTAGCCAAGAATCAGTCCACACCACGTTGTCAATCACTCATCACACCAGGAAGCGACCATCCACCGGTCCTCGAACCACACATGGTCCTCAATCTCCCCCTTGATGAGTGCATTGACAACACACATGATTTGTAACCAAAGAGAAAAAGAAAAGAAAAGAAACGACCAAAATAAACTCCAACAAGTGATCGAAAGCCAAAGAAAAGGCAAAGAACAAGATCACTTGAAGAAGAGCAAGTCTCGGACCCCTTAAGCAAGGGCAAAGGCTCGTTACATCCGAGACAAAACCATGCTCAAGCAAAGAGCACAAACCACCAATCCAAAGCTCAAACATCACAAAGAGCTCCCCCTGCACACATGCAATCTCCCCCTGAGCCAAAGCACACTCCCCCTGAACCAATGCAGCAATGCAACATGGGAATGCAACAAAGAGCAAAAACCTGCTCACTCTGCCCAGGGCAGTTAGACCGCATGCCCTGGGCGGTTAGACCGCCCCACTGAGATCTGACCGCCTGGAGGGCGGTTAGACCGCCCCAAAAGACCGGCCCTGCACCAAACTTTTCAAAAACTGTCCGAACCACTTTGAACACCCTCCAAATGCTCCCAGGTGCCCAAATCATGCACAAACTTCTCCCCCTTGTTGACAATGCATGAATCAAGGCAAAAATGCAAAAAAATGCAACCTAGAGCTTCTCAAATAGACAAAATTCAACAAAGGATGCTACACATGTCCAAATGAGCAAGTTAGATACTCTATAGCTTCGTAATGACATCAACTTCATGATCACCAAGTTTCACAACCATTGGACGAAGCTAAGATAGAATTGAGCAATTTTGCGAAAAATCATCCTCTCATGAACAAAGTCCTAAACATGAGCAAAACATGTTAAAATGGCAAAGCCACACAAACTTCATGCTAGGACAACCATTCTAAGCATATGACCATCATAAACACCCACAAACACCTCATGTCATGTCAAAGCATACCGAGCCATGTGCTTACTTCTATGTATGAGACTTCTCATTGGTAAGCAACATGCAACGGTTTAGCACCCAAAAGCAAGTAAATTAAGCACATATGACATGGGAGCACATTTTCCAAGCAATTTACATTTCATTTTCAGATTTATAATTGGTACATGAAATGTCTTTGCGACAAAAAGGAACTTATGCCCCTCCACAAGATCAAGCATGGGGGCTAAACATTCATGATGGCAAATGAGCCTTTGGCCCCATATGATCAAAATAAGCTATCCAACCACAAATTAAGCATAGCCAACCCACAAAAACATGTCAAGATCATGTAAAGGCATTTACTCACAAGAGAGCATACATAGGAAATTTTTTTTCAAAAACATAGCCATCAACCATGGATACAAACCAAGATTATCAAGAGCTAAGCCAAACTAACCATAGCTTACCAAATTAGCTCACAAAGACATATATATCATTCCATAGTGAACAATGTATATAGGAGAAGCCTTTCCTAAACAATGCATATGATACAAAATGCATGCGACCTAAGATACAAAGATGCCTATACATCATGTTACATAAGCCATGCCAAATGCAAGAAATGCTCAAAGGAAAGCTATACATATGCTACAAAGGAGCTCCCACACACAAAGCTCACGAACGACCGGCTCCTCGAGGGGAGGCAAAAAGGGCTCGACACCACTGGCAAAAGAGCAAAGGAGCACAAAAATCACAAGCTCCCCCTAAACACATGCACTAGGGCCAAAAAGCATACAAAGCTCACCCAAAGCACACATGATAGAGCAAAGAGCACACTAAGCACACAGGCTCCCCCTAAACTCATGCATTAAGGTCAAAGAGCATACAAAGCTCACCTTACACACATGAGATAGGGCAAGGAGCGAAACGAACCAAGTGACTTGACCAAGGCCACACACTTGAAAGTCACAAATCCACTTACCTTTATCATTTCTTCAGAAGTCACTCGTCCTTGTCCACCATCCCCGAAAGTGATGTACCTCCATGTCACCACCGGGGTATGAGGCCGGAGAACCACCCCCGATATCAACCAAATGTTCTCCGGGCCTCCCACCTGCAACTCAAAACCAAGAGCAAGAGCGAGCAAATGACTCAACACTGGGGTTAGTACCAAAGGTGTCAAACCAGTGTCGGGCCATTTCCTCAAAAGTAGGGTTAGCAACATCCATCCTACCGCGCCTATCAAAACTGCGATCCATCCTGTCAAACCTATCAAACCTGGAACCACCATGGGAAAACCACTCCCGTCTCACTAGAGGAGTACGACTACCACGAAAGAGAAAGCGTGGTCCGTAGCCCCTCTGAGACTCAAAGCTGCGACCTCTCCCAAACTCGTATTGATCACGAGGTGGAGAACGTCCAGCAAACTCAACACCACCAGACTTAAAATGTCTACCATCTGCACCATGACCAAGGGAACTGAAACCACTAGCATCACGACCTTGAAAACCGAACTACCCAGAAAACTGGGGAGGGCCGGTCTGACCGCCTAGCCTGGCCGGTCTGACCGCCCTTCCCTGGGCAGGGCCGGTCTGACCGCCATGCCTGGCCGGTCTGACCGCCCTCTCCAGACCACCACCTCGGCTACGGGATCTCTCATCTCCCCATGCCGGAACCTTACGCACAAAACCCTTTCCCTTAGGCAGTGGCATACGAGGCTCAGGCACACCATTAGAAGGGTGGTACCTGTCCTTGTTCGCCCACTCCTTAGCCATTCTCGCCTCTCTCTTTCTCTTATAGCAAAACTCTCTCTTGTGACCATCCTTCCCACAAAACTCACAATGGAAACGGATTGGTCTTGGCTTAGGCTTGGGGTGAGGCTCTTCACAAGGCTTCTCACTAGGTTTCTCACTAGGTTTCTTACATGCCTTCTCACTTGGTTTTTCTCTTGGTTTAAGCAACTGGTTTGTCTTGGGTGCAAACTTGTCTTTGGGTGTGGGTTGCGGTGGAACTGGAATATTCCCAAAATTCCCTTCTCTCTCACCACAGCTCTCACTAAACTTAACAGATCCCAAAGCCCAACCATCAAAGCGCTTATAACTAGCAATCATCATACCAAGCTGAGGTTCCTGACTAGACAACCAACTCAGCACTTCACGCAACTTATTGTTCTCATCCTGCAAATGATCAACACATAACCACAGGGCTAGCCTTAAGAGAATCAATTTCAAGCTTGCCATGAAGAACCTGTGTTTCTAGCTCAGCCACTCTAGTCCTAGCATCTTCAAGCAAAGCTCTAAGCTCCTTCCTAAGCTTCTTAGCCTCTCTAAGCATGTGATCGCGATTATCAAGCAAGTCAACCAACTCCTCATTCTCCTTGCGCAAAGAAGAGAGCTCATCACATACCTCATTCTCGGAGTCGGAGTCTGAGTCCGAGGCGTTCTTCTGGCTTCTCTTACTGCCGGAGCTGCGTGCCAAGCCGCAAAGACCATCCTTCTTGTTGTAGTTCCTCGAAGTCTTGCTTGCGGTACAGCAGAGGCCGTTCAAGTACTTGCCGAAGTCCTTCTTCTTCTTCTTCCTGTGTTTCCTCTTGCTATCCTCTTCTTCTTCTTCACTCGAGCTTGATGACACGTCCTCAGAGTCAGAGTCGATGTCGCTCGATCTCTTGATCTTCTCTCGGGTCCGTGTCTTCCTCCCATGTTCATGTTCCTTCTTCTTGGATCTTCTTCCTTTGTCCTTGGACTTGTGCTTGTCGTGGTTGTTCACCTTCGGACACTCAGCGAAAAAGTGCCCGGTCTTGCCGCACTGGAAACACGCCCTCGAGTTCCTCCTTGAGTTCACCCGGTTCTCGTGCATCCTCTCGAATCTCCTTATCAGCAACGCCAGCTCGTCCTCTCCAAGTACATCGAACTCCTCGTCTGGCAAAGACATCAAAGAGGACAAAGAGTACATCCTGGAGGATGGGTTAGCGTTAGTCTTAGCACCTAAGCCACCGACGAGAGCAAGACTATGAGAGTCAGTCGGGCTCTCAATCTTGGCTGTCATACCACAGTCCAACTCAGCCGACTTGAGCTTCGAGAATAGCTCGTTCACCGTCAACGTGTCATACTTCTCGGACTCAACAATAGCCTCAAACTTCCCGTCCCATACGGTACGATCCAACGAGTGCAAGAGCTTCACGGCTCTATCATGATCATCGTATGGGAGCACGGCCACATTGGCTCTCATGTTGTTCACAACGACCGTAAACCACTGGAAAAGGGCATCGATGGACTCGCTGGGGAGATGAGTGAAGTTCTCGTACTCTCTCTGGTAAGTCGCGTACATCCGAGCCTGAACCTGAGCATTCCCAGCATGAGCATCCTTCAACTGCTCCCAAATCCTACAAGCTAAGTCCTCTGTCTGAACCCGATCGAATTCGGACTGACACAGAGCACGAAACAAGTAGTCGACAGCCTTGTTGTTGGCTTCGAACATATCCCTCGATCCTGGAGCAAGGAAGTTCATCGGACGAACATAAGCTATGTTCACCGTGACGTCCCAAAGGATCTGACCCTTTCCACGGAGGAACGCTGCCATCCGCCTCTGCCACATCTGGTAGTTCTTCCCATCGAAGTGCGGAGGACCCGAACCCTGTTCCTGGTACGCCATCTTTGGATCTTAGACTGGTAAGAGTCAATGAAGACCCGAACCGGCTCTGATACCACTTGAAGGACCGAACTGGCGACCAGAGAGGGGGGGAGTGAATGGGAGCCGATAAAAATTCTTCTCGAAGGAGATGGCAACTCAAACAAGATGAACTTGGTCGGGTACCCAAAATCACACGCTCCGCATACAACCTTCCGTTTGCCAAAACCACGTAGCCACTGGAGTGCTACTGGTCCTAGGAACAAACACTACCTGTAGTCACGGCTCCTACACACACACGACAGTGGAAATGACTCAGAAGCTGTCTGGCCAGCAGGGGCGGTTTAACCGGGGTAATGGGGCGGTTAAACCGCCTGCTTCTGGGCAGACAAGAAACCCTCCAAAACACCTCTTCCGAGCTCCAAAACTCTTCACGGTTTCACCCACTGGATCCTCTGGTCAAGGCCAAGCTAGCTACCAGAGAATCTTGGCAAAAACCGAAACTTCACCCAAAGGGCCTAGGGGCGGTTAGACCGGCTACCAGGGGCGGTCTAACCTCCTGTACCCAGCAACGAACTCAAGGCAAGAACACCTTGCAAACTGCACTGAAACGAGCCAAGATTTCACTAGAACGCTCCTCTGATCAAGGCGAACAAACTCACAGAGAAAGATCCGGCAAAATCAAACTTTCTTCGGAAAGGCCTAGGGCGGTTAGACCGGGTGCCAGGGGCGGTTAGACCTCCCTCCCCTGAGCACAAAGATCCGAGTGAAAACCTAAGCAAACGGACTCGAAACGCTCCAAGATTTCAACCATAGAATCCCCTGGTCAAGGCCAACATGCTACCAGAAGATCTCGGCCAAAATCAAAACTTTCTCCGGACGAGCCCGGGGCGGTTAGACCGCCCCCCCTACGCGGTTAGACCGCCCTCCCCAGACAGAACGGGAAAAACAGGAACCGCGGGTCAACCCTCAACTTTGCATCACCCGATCTCCCGATTCACCCAACGGATTGCAGCGAAACTTTGGGGATGCCTGGGTCACCTCATGGACGACCTCTCCCTCAAAGGAATTGCACCGAAACACTCTCAATCATGGGGAATCACAAATCTCGTGACCCAACCTCAAGAACTCGAGCTCCAACGAAAACCACCAAATCAGAGAGCTTTCCACGGGTATGGAGGGGCAAGGTCACCAAGAAAAGAGGCACAAGGTCCTCATGTGTGACTCCCACACCAAATCCCACAAAGAAACGCCTCCAAAACTCCGCCACGAAAATCCCAAGAAAAGGCTCCGAAAATCACCAAAAAGGGAAAACGGGAGAGACAACAAAAGCCTTGAGGAACCACGCCGAATCATCTATACATACCATGAAGGTTCATACAAGGTCTTGCTTGCCTCCCAATCATCCTACCCTCTCTCAAGATCTCACCATGAAGCTCTCAAGCTAGTCCTCTAAAATCCTAAGGAAAATAGGAAGGGAAAATAGCAAAACAAATGAGCTAGGGTTCCAAGAGTTGGCTGCCATCCATCCCCTCAAGTGTTTATATGGAGGCACCCAAAAGACTAAACTACCCTTACTAGATAACTAGGGATACATGCCCCTCAAGGGCGAATTTGGAAGTCGTCAGATTTTCTTCATCAGACGGATGCCCAGCGACCGCAACCTTGCTTAGCCTCGACGCAAGCCTTGCGATCCCGACGCGTGTCCTCCGCTTCGAAGCTTCTCGGTGGCAGCGACCCGGGCGGTCAGACCGCCCCCCCTGGGCGGTTAGACCGGCCCAGGCGGTCTGACCGCCCCTCCTGGGCGGTTGAACCGGCCTGGGTGGTCGCACCTCCTCGTCGAGTCTTCGGCCTCGGTTTTGTGGCTCAACCGAGTAACCCAGTGGTTTTCTAGTGAACCACTGCAAACCCCGCGAACTCGGTGTAGCCTCCGCCAATCACCACTCATGACTCAGCTCCCACGTAGTCCCGGCTCGACCTTGGTTTAGAGGCTCAACCAAGAAACCGTCCACGACTTCATCTCGCTGTTCTTGCCACCATGCGGCCCGCACTTGACCCCGCTGGCCACCGGGTCCCTCGAACCAAGCCTACTTGTCTTCTCCACACCTGGAGGCCTCACCGGCAACGACCTTTAGCGCTTGTTCTTCACCTACACCTGCACCAGTCAAGCCGCAACCTGCACCTGCAATACTTAGCCAAGAATCAATCCACACCACGTTGTCAATCACTCATCACACCAGGAAGCGACCATCCACCGGTCCTCGAACCACACATGGTCCTCAAGAACCCCAAAGGGGCGGCGGCGGATTTGGGGCAAATCAGCCCCAGGCGGCGGAATAGGGTGGCGGCCTAGGGTTTCCGAGCACGGGCGGGCGGTGGAGATTTGGCACGGGGACGCGTGGATCTCATCTGCGTCTGCTAGCACGGCCGGGCGGCGGTCATGGCTGGCGTCGGCGCGACGGCCCTCCCATCCCCCACGGTGTGCATCACGGGGAAAAGCAGAGAGGAAGGGGAAAAGAAGGGGCTGACCGGCGGGGTCCGCATGTCAGCGACACAAGAAGGGGGTAGGTGTTAGACGGGCCGACGGATTGAGATGGGCCGAAAGATTGGATGGGCCGCGCGACTGGGCAGGCTGGCGGAAAAAAGACAGAGGAGGTCCGGCAGACCTTGTGAACTGGTTGAGGCCCAACAGAGGTTTACGGTTTTCCTATTATCCTATTACCTTAGCTCCTATTTGAACTATGATTCGAATTTGAATTAAAATTCAAATTTGAATCCCACACAAATAAGATCCAAAATAAACCCAATAAACTCCAAGGTTCTCACACTAGCAATTTATAATTCCTAAATTATGATTTTGCTCAAAATAAATCTAGGAATTTAGGGAAGAATCACAGAAGACATCCTTATATTTTAAATGAGCACTCAATTTCAAATCGAAATTTTGAAATCCACATTTTTGCATAGCTAACATTCCGGAGAAATTCCAGGATGTTACAATCAGGTACTACTTTTTAATTTCAGGGTACGACTCTTTGGGCACGAGAAGCTACGAAGTAAGTGGGATGGACCATACAAGGTGGTGAGTTCATCGTCACACGGGGCCGTCACTCTTCATGACGACGAAGGTACGTTATTTAAGGTAAATGGTCAACGCCTTAAAATATTTTTAGAGCCCAACAAAGAGTCTGAGGATTTAGATGTGATAGAATTCTTTTATTTACCTAAAAATATTAATTTTAGGCTCTAATGGGCTAACTTAGGGTTTTTAGGGATCAGCACACGGTTAGAGCACCCCGCGTCGAAGTGCGTCGCGAGGCGACTCGGTGGAGGACCAGTCGGCCCCGCCTCTGGACCGGTCGGCCCCTGCCCACCTCCTCTCGCCACCAGCTTTCGACCACGCTATCTCTTAGGTGTTTAGATTTGGAAAAACCACCTTCGGGGATCATTCTCGAGATATCCCGCAGCCTTTCCAATATAGGCCAACCCCTTGTGCAAGATTGCACCGATATATAACCAAGGGCAGACCTCCTCCTTTTTCTCATCTAAACCTCCCAAGTAGCAGCCATGGCCGACAAACAGCTTGTTCCCTTCAACAATGAAGCTAAGGCAATCATCCCCTTCATGAAGGAAGCAAAGCCACTTGCCATCATACCACCTGATCGCAGCCCTCTCTCACCTGCTCCACCAAGTTGTCCATGTTCGCCACCACCACCTGAAGGACGCAAGCAGGTGATGTACGCTCAACCGTACGATCGCCGCCGCGAAGCAGCCCTGAAGAAACCGATCCATGTTCTGAGCTACATGGACCTGAAGGAGCCCAGGGATGGCGAGCGACTCACCGAGGTGCGCATGGACATGCACGGCAACACGAGAGTGCACAAATACACTACTTCTCCAGGCCGTGTTGTCATTGACGGAATCCGTGCTAAGGAATCACAGATTAAAAGAATTCCTGTCATCGAGGCTGGCTAGCGAATGCCACAGAAGCAGAAGACCAGAAAGACTGTAGCCGAGCTCACGCAGGAAGTAGCAAGCCTTGCAGAAACTTGCAAGGAGATCCATCATGTGAATAGCTCCCTCACCAAAACCGTCCTCCATCTGCTAAAAAAAAGAAGCGTAGGGACGAAGAGGGAGACACTAGCCGCGACCCAAAGAAGGGCAAGCACCCTTTGTAAGCACCTTAGTTAGAGAGCACATTAGTCTTAGTTAGTTCGATTTAGTTAGTTTGCTTTAATAGTAGGAGTCGTGTAATAAAGTGCTCTCTCTCTTATCAATGAAGTGATCCACAAGTTGAGTTATATTTTCTATCTATATTTTCTGGATATATTTTTGTCTCCACCATACTGTGTATGCAAGATAACAGAAAACAAGTGTGGGGGAGAAAAATCGATGACCAAATGGCATCTTCCACGACCAAAATCAAGAAAAACGGAAAAAGAATGGAACAATCAACTCGCATGATGAAACGCACCCTGAACCACGGCAGGAGGAGACCGATCGGTCCTCTCCCTGGGCCGGCCGGCCTGCTACAGGGCTTACTTCGGCCGAGTTTCGTCCACCACTCGGTTTGCTTTCTAAACTTTTTAAATTTTTGCAAATTACTTTCCTTTTCGAATTAAAACAAAGATGCCTTGTTAAGATGTCCTGTAACCCAAAGGATAAAGTTTTGCATAATTATTCTCCTAGAAAAATTTGTTGCTTTTGGGATGCTTAGAATAAGGTTAGAGTAATGAGAACCATCTTTCTTTTATCTTGTCTCTGGAGAGTTCCTTATTTCAAAAAGATTAAAATCATTAGCTATGCTTCTCCTTTGTGATCAATAAGAGCTTTAGCAATCATTGAAAATAAATTTAATTTAATTGCTGCTTACTTGTATTAAGCTTTGTCAAATCTACGACCTATGTTGAAGTTTTGTCTAAGTCTAAGATCAAGATCACGTACACTACTTTCACTAAAGTGTCTATGCTCTAAATTTTTTATCTCTATCTCCCATATCGTGAAAAAAGGTACAGCTATAAAAAAAGAGAGAAAAAGCCAAAGATCGAAAAAAATTTAGAGTGGAGAGAAAAGTGAGCGAGAGGAGAAAATGGACAAGTGTTCTACGGGTCAGAAGAACCCCCCTCTCTAAAAAAGAAAAAGGGCATAAATAAGAGAAGAAAAATGGACGTGTGTCCGAGGGTGAGTAGGGCCCACTTCTCTAATAAAAGTGAGAGAGTAATAATGGACGCGTGTCCGAGGGTGAGTAGAACCCAACTCTCCACAAAATAGCTGAATACCTTGTTCTAAAAAAATGAATATATATGGGAAAAAGATAGAAGATTCTAAAAAGTCAGAGCAGTGGTTTTAAAGTTGACACACGCACATATCTTGATCTATGACTCATGACATACCTCTCCATGGATCCGGTTTTGACTTGACAATATATGCAAGGTGAGTTTGCTACATCTTTACATTTTGAAAACTCCACTTATACTTCGAAATAAATGCTCTAGTAAGATATGATATATTTTGAAGAAGGCCACGCCTACCCAGTCCAACGGCCAGTCTACTTCGTCAGCGAGGTTCTGTCAGAGTCCAAGACACGGTACCAGCCGATCCAGAAGCTACTCTATGCAGTGCTCATCACCTCACGGAAGTTACGACATTACTTCCAGGAGTACTCGATTGTTGTTATCACCGACTACCCGCTCGGTGACATACTCCACAACCAGGATGCTACTGGAAGAATCTCCAAGTGGTCGGTCGAACTCGGCGCCCTCAACATTGACTTCAAGCCACGTACTGCTATCAAGTCCCAGGCACTAGTCGACTTCATGGCAGAGTGGCAGGAGAATCAGCTACCAACTCCAACCGAGCGCCCAGGACACTGGGTGATGTACTTCGACGGCTCACTCAAGCTCGAAGGGGCAGGAGCAGGGGTACTGCTGATCTCTCCAAAGGGCGAACAACTCAAGTACGTCCTGCAGATCTTCTGGAAGGTCTCAAACAACGAAGCCGAGTACGAAGCCCTACTTCACGGGCTCCGCCTCGCAATCTCTTTGGGCATCAAGCGGCTACTAGTCTACGGCGACTCCGTAGTGGTCATCAACCAAGTCAACAAGTCTTGGGATCGCAACAAGGAGAACATGGACGCATACTGTCTGGAGGTCCGCAAGCTCGAGAACAAGTTCTACGGTCTCGAGTTCCACCACATCGTCCGCGACAACAATGTTGCCGCGGACGTCCTGTCGAAGCTTGGTTCTACTCGCGCGCAAGTTCCCGCTGGAGTCTTCGTCCACGAGCTTCACGCGCCATCCATTCCGGAGTCGGCGCCAACAGCCATTGACCCTGTGCCACTACAATCTGGCCAGGAGGTCATGATGATTGACGTGGACTGGAGACAACCCTTCATCGACTACATCCACGAGCAGAAGGTCTCATCCGACAAGAACTTGGCCGAACAACTCGTCTGCCGAGCAAAGGCCTATGTCCTAGTTGGAGACAAGCTCTACAGGCGAGGTGCCACTTCTGGAGTACTCATGAAGTGCATACCTCGAGAATAAGGCAAGGATATCTTGGAGGAGATCCACAAAGGCGTCTGCGGCAACCATGCGTCTTCTCGAACGCTGGTGAGCAATGCTTTCCGACCAGCTTTCTACTGGCCCACAGCTCTGGCCGACGCTGAAGAACTCGTCAGAAAGTGCCAAGGATGTCAATTCTTCGCCAAGCAGCAACACGTCCCGGCCTACAAGCTAGTCACCATACCACCAACCTGGCCCTTTGCCTGCTGGGGGCTCGACATGATTGGGCCTCTGCCAACGGCGCCAGGAGGATTCAACAGAGTCTTGGTGGCCATCGACAAGTTCACCAAGTGGATCGAAGTCAAGCCGGTCACCTGCCCAAAGGCCGATAGAGTACTCGACTTCTTGGATGAACTCGTGCATCGCTACGGGCTGCCGCATCGCATTATCACAGACTTGGGTTCCAACTTCAACAACCATCAGTTCTGGGAGTACTGCGAGAACAGCGGGATCGACGTTCGGTACATCTCAGTCGCCCACCCCCGCGCCAACGGTCAAGTTGAGCGCGCCAACAGGATGGTACTCGACGCCCTCAAAAAGCGATTGCACGACACAGCTAACACAAAAGGAGGCAAGTGGATCAAGGAACTACCCAATGCACTCTGGGGGCTTCGTACTCAGCCTACAAAGCCGACGGGGCAGTCGCCCTACTTCCTGGTCTACGGCTCCGAAGCTATTCTACCTGCCGACGTGATGTGGGAATCCCCGGCAGTAGAACAATACGACGAAGGCATCTCAGAAGACAGCAGACGGGTTGACATCGATGGTCTCGAAGAAGCCCGCTGCGCCGCCCTCGTCCAATCAGCAAGGTACCTCGAGGGTATCCGACGCTACCACGATCGCAACGTCAAGGAACGCTCCTTCAACGTCGGCGATCTAGTCCTCCGTCGTATCCAGAACACAGACGGACTACACAAGCTCAGCTCACTATGGGAAGGTCCCTTTTCAATCTCTAAGGTGACCGGACCAGGCTCCTACCGCCTCCAAACACTTGAAGGTGACGACATCAACAACTCGTGGAACGTCGACCAGCTGTGTCGCTTCTACACGTAGTCGCTCGACTACTCTACGAGTCCAGGTCTACACGACTACTCACAGACTCCTCGCTGTAAGCGGCCTTCCGGTCCTGGCACTAGTCTCTGGACTACTCTTCTCCAAGATCCAGCGTCAACGGCTACTAACGGATCTTGGGCTGCTTAGAGCACTGAGGACTCTAGCGGCGGTCTGCAAGACCATGTACTCTAGATCCAGTCTATACGACTACTAACGGATCTCTAGCTGTAAGCGGCCTAAGGGTCCTAGCGCCACTTAGCCATAGGCGGCCTTCGGGTCCTGGCGACTACACTTGTAAACGGCTCTGACCATTCAGGTGTACTTATTCATCAGTAATAAAGTTTGATTCAACTTATTTACTGTGCCTTCCAATCAGACATCTCCTACTGAGTACTACTACTCACAAGCTCTACCACGGTTTGGTACTCCGCACACTTCGTTGCAAGTGGCGGCTACGAGTACTTATTTCACAGATATATCATGGTCAACTTTCATTGATAATCCAAACAAGTTACTAACAACTTTGTTTGTTTTACATCAACTACTCTAAGCTACTCCTACAGGTACTCCTACTGAAGGTTGAGCTTTTCCGCCACTTGTTTAGCAATGGGCGCCATCTCCTCCAGGAGGGTCTTGTACTGATCGTCAGTACAGTTCGCTGCAAGTCCACCGGTGACTACGTCCACTGGAGCCTTGGGGAAATATGACTTCATGTATGCCAAGACTTGGTTCGGGATCAACTTCGCCAAGTGCTTGACATACGTCGCCAGACGCCCGGGGGCTTCCTTCAACCGGTCCACCAGTGGAGCAATCTTCGGCCCGCCCGGGTGTGGCACCAGCAGCCTTGCAATGGGCAGCGCGGCTTCCTCAAGTTCCTTCAGTTGGCCCCGCAGCTTCTCGCAATCTTCATTGAGCTTCTGCAGAGATTTATAGCAATTGACAAGGTCGCGGTCTGAGGCTTCACGAAGCTCCATGTGCTTGATACACTCATGGCGCAACTGAGCGTACTCATACTCAAGTACCTCTCTTTTGTCGGTCTCACGGTACACGATGTTCTTCAAGTCCGTCTTCGACGCCTTCAGCTGGTCGACCCTTTCCTCAAGCTCTGCAGACAACTCATCACATTGCCAGATTACATCAAGGTACCATAATAAGTACTCAAAGGCTTTGGCGGGAAGCATACCTTTATTCTTCTGGCGCAACGACTTGTTTTTCCGAATCAAGTCGTCCCTCTTCGCCTGCATCTCTTGCACTTCGTTATGATACTGGGCGAAGGCACCGTCAAGCTTGGATTGGAGCAGCACAGAATGTTTCTTCGACTCTTCGACTTGTCGAGCTCCTTCTCCAAGGCTTCGGCACGAAGGACTGTGTCGCTGTACCCCTTCAGCAGCTCGGACTTCTCACGGGATCTCTCAATAATATCCTGTGCAGACAGAACAGTTAAACAGGTACTTTGTACTTCGTCGTGCAAGACTACTCGAGGTACTCGCAACATACCTTGACCCACTGCTGGGTACACTGCCATGACTCCATGTTCAGAGCGACAATGGCCGGATCGACAAGATTGTCTTCCAGCAGCTCAAGACCCTCCGCTCGAAGATGCCTCCTCTGCCATAGCTGCCGAACGGATCGGCGTAGCTTCCTCTATGATGGGCGAGTGGATGACTACGTCCGTCCTTGTCGCCGGTGTACTGGTACCCGAGGGTGTCTCGTGCCATCAGTGGCTGCACTCTTCTCTTCATGAAGCTGAAGGCCACGTGTTCAGCCCTCAGCCCGGCTTCTCGCAAGGCCTTGATCTTCTTCAACAACTCGGGTAGTTGATCCCCACAAAGGCTTCGCAGAAGTGTACAAAGATGGAGACGTGGAAGATACCATTGGGATTGAGATTGAGGTACTCGATGCCGTAGTACCTGAGCAGACCCTTGAAGAAATCACTGGCGGGGAGTACCAATCCGCGCTCTACGAACCGGGCGAACATTGGGATTTCGTCCGGGTTCTTCTCCATCGGGTATGGATCGCCGGTGGCGGTGCGCCATAGATCCACCTCCTTCTTGACCTCCTTCTCACGAAGGAACCCACTGTTGACCAAGGCGAGGAGGTCCTCGATCTTCAGTTTCGCCTTCTTCCACTCTTTCGCCGGATTGGGGCGAGGGGACGGAGGTGGCGACGTCGACGACTGGCCGGCATCACCGGTCTCTTCATCGCGGCTTCTTTTCTTCGACGCACCGGTCTTCTTGCCCTTCGCTGGAGACCCCTTCATTCTCCAAGAGACGGGTGTCTTCACTCGCATTCGCTCGGGGGCTACAGTGGCGGGTGCACTGCGGCGGTGCTAGCAAATGGATCTACGTCTATGCGCGGCGGCGGCAGCAGAGGAGCAGAGGAGGCGGCAATTCAGATCTAATCTGAGGAATGCAACTGCTAGGAGTGCAAACCCTAAGGGACTCACCGGTTATTTATAACCGGCCCTGGCGGCACGGTTCCCAGCGGGCAGATACGGCGCCAGACGGGTGACCTAGCGGCAGCAGCGTGACTCTTCAATTTCCAGTACTTGATGCTCTCCATCTCGGGGGCTCGACTACTTCAGATGACCTCCGTGGGTAACAACCAGATACAAGACCCACTCAGGACACATTCTACAGTCAAGATGGCCCTTTAATTCGAGAGGAAGTACTCGACTCAAGGCTCGGGGGCTCCGTGCCACGTGTCCTTCGGTTTTTTCTCCGGATTTTTTGGGATTAGATTGGCAGAACTTCAAATTGACCCTCAGCTTGAATCTACCATTCGACCTAAGGCTCAGGGGCTACATTCCATAAGGAATGCGATTCTTCGAATCGCATTTTCCATATGGTTCCTTCATCAAGACATCACGAGTATTATTGAAGACCTTCGAGAGAAGCACTCGGGGACGCTTGGGGACTACTCGAGAAGACTTCAAGACTACTCAAAGATCAGCTGGAGTACCTTCCAGCCTCGGGATGATTCAAGCACTCTTGAGGATTTTCGGCTTGTGGAACTCGGGGACGCTCAAGGACTACTCGCCAAGGCCATCAAGACTACTCGAAGACATCCTGCTCGACTACAAAGTACTCGGGGGCTTGTCGTATGGACATCCCTGGGCCCACTACTCCGGTGGGTACCAGGATCGACTACTCGGTGGGCCCCTGGGACTACTCAACTTGGGCAACACGGCACCTGCTGGCGTGAAGCGCAAGAACTGCAGAGGGATAGTACTCGGATAGGAAGCTACACATGTCCGGATCCATGTAAAGAACTCCTAGCCGTACCCGACTAGTACTCTCCCCTCAAACCGACTTGTAACCCTGCCTCCCGGGCTATATAAGGCGAGGCAGGGACCCCTATCTCTTCATCCGCATCATCTTGTAAACACACCCAATCAATCCAGAGCTACGCAGCATACAGGACGTAGGGTATTATGCAACTCGCGGTCCGAACCTGTCTAAATTGTGTGCCACGTGTCTCTCCTTCGAGTTACCGATCTCGGCGAGGCCATATTCATCTACCTCGGGTACTCTCCTTGGTAGGTTGCCGGTCTAAAACACCGACAAGGGTAGGGGAACAACTCATTCTAGATCATCAATACCTACCTGAGATAGAAGCTCTAGAGTAGAATTAGAGTTGGAGAGTTAGTATCAAGTTGAGAGATTAGAGCCACGATCTATTCAGATCTAGCTAATCGTGTTCGAGAGAATTAGAGAGCGGTAGAGGCGGAATTGAAGGAAGGCTCGGACCTGTCGGTGCCGCCTCTTCATCTTCTTCCTCTGGGATCAACTCCATTGGAGCCTGATCTTGAGACCTTGTGGAAAGATCAACTTCTTATTCAAGTTAGTAACATTATTATTATTGTTCTTACGGTTCATAACTCTTTTATGAGTACTTTAATTCAAAACTTATTCAAAAGCTCTCCATTGGCTTGATTTGAGAAATAAAGGTAATCTGTTTCTAACTGTTTCATGATCAGATATCCCATAAGTGCATATATGACTAAGGAGTATGATTATGTTGATTCTTTGTCTCTACGGTTGTTAGACCATCCTTTTATCGAGGACGAGTAAAAGCCTAAGTGTGGGGGAGTTTGTTGGCACATTTTATCTATAAATATTTCCCCTCATATTTACTGGAAAAGGGCTAAAATATAATTAGATCACCTTATTAGGGTTTGCACTGACAATTTCCATGAGTTTTGCGCAGTGTTCGGCTGCCCTTGTGGTATAGTATTTCCGGCTTCTTTTCTCTCACAATCAATCTGCCGACTTCTTCTTACACAGTATTTTTCTCTCACAAAAAATCAGCCGACTTCTGCCCAATAAGAACAGCCGAACACAGGCTTGGTGAATTCATAAAATTACAGGGACTATTCAGAAATACAAGAAAAGAAACAAGTCTAGAAGGTTCGAGAACACTCCCGAACTCAACGTGACTTGGATTGCAAGAAAGAAGCATCTGGAAGGGGCAAGAACCGTCCGGGCCAAGGCAGACCCCGAGGGGGGCCCACCACAGGCCGACCGGTCCCATGGTGGGGCCGACCGGACCCCCCCCCCCCCCCGGCGCCAACTCAGCCCTACTTCTGGAATGTTCTTCCACCGCCTATGAGAAGCAATCTAAACCGTATATTAGGTTGGTTTGATCCTACGGCGGCAAGGCACCTCCTCATGACTATATAAACAAGCCCCCTGACCCCAGGGTAGGGGAACAACTCATTCTAGATCATCAATGCCTACCTGAGATAGAAGCTCTAGACTAGAATTAGAGTTGGAGAGTTAGTATCAAGTTGAGAGATTAGAGTCACGATCTATTCAGATCTAGCTAATCTTGTTCGAGAGAATTAGAGAGCGGTAGAGGCGGAATTGAAGGAAGGCTCGGACCTGTCGGTGCCGCCTCTTCATCTTCTTCCTCTGGGATCAACTCCATTGGAGCCTGATCTTGAGACCTTGTGGAAAGATCAACTTCTTATTCAAGTGAGTAACATTGTTATTATTGTTCTTACGGTTCATAACTCTTTTATGAGTACTTTAATTCCTGTCGCTCTTGAGTTAAAGTTGCATGTTTAGTGTAAGCGTGGTGCTTAGACTAGCTATATAGCTTGCGAATGCCTTCTATATTCCGGATCGTGTGGTAGAAGCGGGAAGTGACCTCGTTCCCGTCTATCCTTTGCAGTCCACCTCCCGTCTATAGAAAACGTAGGACTCCCCCCATAGATTGTCGGAAGTTTCCCTATTCTAAGTGTGCCTTCAGACAATCACCCCATAAGAACAATAATAGCATAGCTTGTGCGAGTAAGAACTAGACATCCTAAAGCTTTCCTTATCTCTAAGTGTGCAGGCGGGGCGGGTTCTTATACGAACCCGCAAACCCGCCCGCAAAATCATCCTTCGTGGACGATGCGGCCCAGCTGCAAAGTGTTGGTGGCCAAATACTGGTCGGCCTGCTAAAGCCAGCGGACAAGAGAATGAACCCGCGAGAGCCCGCAAGACCCGCAACACCATTACTTCTCGCGAAACCTAGCGGCGGCGGCCGCCGCCACCGCCGTCCAGTACCGGCGCTACCGCTCAGGACCCTAGCACGCCCGAGCCCCCACCCCATCCTCCACTAGCGCCGCCGGCATCTGCGGTGGCGAGGGCGTGCGAGGGACCGAGCGCTCCTCCAGCGTCGATGAAGACGAGGCGAGCTCTCTTCTGGCCAAGGTTTCATGATTTGATTGGTTAACTCAGGGTTCGTGATTGGGATCAGGGAATCAATTGGGATCAATCTTTGCAATTTTTCTTCTACCTGTTCTGGTGAATCGGGATTTGGTTTGTTTTTGATTTCTCCTGGACGGATCACGGATGAATGCATGTGGGGATAGTAGTTCTGAGTAGTACTGCTGAAATATGTTGTCCCTTCAGGTAATATTCCATTATGCTATGATCATCAGTAACAATTTCTTTTGTATTTAACTTTTATGCCTTATCCTCCATTATTTTTATAGGCTGCTATTTCAGTTCTGATAGAAATGTTCTGTTTCAGATATGAAGAAACAAGACTAGGGATAAAATACTTGCTTCTTGGGAGCTTACTATCATTAGTGTAATTTGCTGATGTAATCTATCCTATCTTAATTGACCCGACCCAAAATCCAAAATCTAGATTATTTGCACTGCATTATTAGGGTATCGAAATACCCTGTGAGGTACTGAGGTATCTAGTTCACACATGGTTGAAGTTATAACAGTTCTGAGAATGTAAATGTTCTTGTTTATCTGTGATGATTACGATAAGAAAACAAGTGTTCTGAATTCTGATTGTTGATTTTATTATTTTTATTTTTTATTTTATTTTCCACCAACTGTACCTTTTAATGATTAAGCCAATCGCATCTACACAGTTCTTATGGAGTACTAGTACTGTAAGCGATGCTGTAGCGATGGCGCGGGGTGTGTCACTGTCTGTCAGCTCAAGCAGTACTATAGTAGTGTGACCTGTGCCGATCCATGCGGGACATGCGGGATCGCGTTTCCTTCAGCAAGGACCGCTAAGTATTTATCACCCGCATCGTTACATTTGTGGGCAGCCACGAACCCGCAAAAAAACGTTTGCGGCAAGCTTTGCGGGATTGCGGCTGTCCGCAACCCGCCCCGCCTGCATACTTACTTATCTCTCTTTCTGTCAAGTTCTTGATAACTACTCAGAGATTAGTTATACATTTCGGATCACTCTACCTTTCTCCCTGTAGATTCGATATTTAAAACCCTCTTCCCGGGTGAAGTGCTCGCTGGTATCCGTGCGCTTGCGAATTATCCCCATAATATTTCTGTAGGCTTAACAAATACCAATAATGTTTGTCACACCCGGATTTAAAGGCAAATTCGAATGCAATGAATACATGTGCGCCAGGATCAAGCTTACACATATGTATCGACATAGTGATAACCAAAAGACAGTGCATAACGAAAGTAGAGTATTAACTTTATTACATGACCGAAAGTCTTTAAACTAACACACGTTCGAGTAGCTAACAGCGGAAAAGTAAATACGGACGTCCACCACAGGCAGCTGACTGAAGGAGCGAACGCCTAGAACTCGTCGAATTCACCAGGGAAATCCTCAAAACATCCGTCTGAGCAGCAGCTAGGTTGTGTAGATGCAATATAAAATAACAAGCATGAGCACATGTCATACTCAACAAAGGAAAGCACTATAACAACATGCAAAGGCTTTATGGTGGAAGGCTTGTGGTTACATAGCAGATCAGCATTTTAGTTGGTCAAATTTTATTAAGCAGCTATTACTAGCAAGTGTAAGTATATACCAAAACCCAATTAATAAATCCATAAGAACCATAGGATGGAATGCACAAGTTTAAAGTTCCATTTTCCATAGAGTTAATCATGTGAGGGTCCCGACTGCCCTTGACCGTGGGCACGGCTAACT
This sequence comes from Cenchrus fungigraminus, assembly GCA_036936925.1. Lineage (NCBI taxonomy): Eukaryota > Viridiplantae > Streptophyta > Magnoliopsida > Poales > Poaceae > Cenchrus > Cenchrus fungigraminus. Next base: position 26,079,893 of record CM072768.1, read on the forward strand.
AGTCAGTTTTACACTCTGTAGAGGTTGTACATCTTTACTCACAAGTCGCGTAAAAACTCCGAAGAGCTTTGGACCCAACCACGCTGTGCAAAAGTAGGCACAATACCACACTACCGAGATGTGGCTGCATAGGGACGCTACGAGGCCTTTACAAAGATTCCCCAATGTGCAGCAACCCACTATGTTTCATGTCGAAGCAGTGCATAAAGCTCCCTAACGGGTCAATACCCCACCATAAATGAACAAACCCAACTCCCCGCTAGAGCAAGTCTATACCCCAACAACGCCTCCCCATTGACCCCTTTCAGGTAAGATTACTACAACATCAAAGTTTCTAATTACTTAGCCAAGACAGAGTCATATGTCTTGTGGTTGTACGGTTTTCCTGGGTGGTCGCTCCATGTTCCGATTAAACAAGCATAGTATTCTTGCATTACATGAATAAATAGCAGAAATAAATCCAAATTAATGATTGTTCAATTAAACCACCCAAAGTATGCTCTAGCAAGTGCTACCCAACATAAAGTAAACCCAGACTGATCAAGGTATAGGATAAACAACACTAGTCAAACCTTAATGCATAGGACCCATCATATTTATGCAAGCAATAAATTAATAACGATGTAATTAAAATGCATGTTGTAATAGGACAAACGGGGATGCAGCAAGGACTTGCCTTCTACCCAAGGTTGCTGCTGCTCAAAGTCTTCTTGATCTTCAACGGCAGCGTACTCCACGAACGGATCGTTCACTACGCTCCACACATTTACATACAAGCATACAATACAATTAATTAAGAAACAGTACACCAATTGTAACAAACAGAAACAAAAACAATAGAAAACTAATCTACTCGTCAAGACAAACGCATGGATATAAAGAACGCTAAAAACGGAGCTAAAACGACTAAGATACGGCCTAAACAAGAAGAAAGGACTAATCTGCGAAGAAACTGAACTAGCAGGGGCTAAACCAAAGGAAACAGGACTAAACCGTAAAGAAACTTAAACTGCGGAAGGATCTACTTGCAAAACTAGAAAACAGAGGGGCTTTTATAAAAGACGCGCACGGCTGGCCAGCGGTTGACCCGGTTGACCGGTACGCCGGCCGGGTTGACTCGATCTAAACCGTAGATCGGCGGAGCAACGGCTGACGGCAGCGAGCGGCGGGCGACAGTGGTGCACGGCGGCGAACCCGCTGGCGAAGGCGCGAAATCGAGCTAGGGTGCTCGGTTTGGCTCGTGGATTCCACCGGGACGAAGCGCGCGGCACAAGGATAATATCTAGGGCATCGAGGACGGCTCACCGACGAAGACGATGGTGCGCGGCTCGAGGAGGCGGACTGTGCACGGCGGCAGAACTCCGGTGAGCACGAACGGTCGGAAAAGAACTTGGCGACGCAAACACGCGACACCAACGGCTTCCTCTTGACTTTGCGGTGCTCCGGGACTCCTTCTCGTCGACGAGAAGACGGCGGAGCAGCGAAGCGAAGGCGGCAGCGCAAGCTAGGGTTGCGGCGACGCGGGAGGGCTCGGTGGCGGCTAGGGTTTTGGGCGCTAGGGGCAGGGGTGGCGGCGGCGCCTTATAAAGGGGCCAGGGGCGGGTCTTGGCGTGCGGGCCACGCCTAGGGAAGGCGGCGCGGAGACGGGTGCGGCCGGGACTCGGGCACGAGCTCGTGTCCGGCTCGGAGACGGCGGGAGGAAGGAGATGACGAGAGGCCCCCACTCGTCAGTGGCTGCAGGCGGCGGAGAGCGATGTGGGCCGCGCTGGGCCGACTACTGAGCTGGGCTGCGGAGCTAAGGTGTAAAGGCGGCCGGGCAACGAAGCTCAGGAGGCACGAGCGGACTACCAAAGACGGGCCGAGCTGGCCGACGAAGCGGGCCGGTTGAGGGACGGCGAGCGGCTATGAGGGAGAACTAAGGGGTGTTCGCCAGACTTCTGGCATTTGGGCTACCAAAACAAATAGGCCAGAAAGGGGAGGGAGGAAGGAAGGGTTTAAAGAAAAGGCTTAACTATTTTTGAAAGGCTTCAAACAAACGAATTCAAATACAAACTTGAATTCAAACACACAAAAGCAATGCATCAGCATGAATGCAACAATAAACTCCTATGATTAATTTATTTAATTTTGGAAATAATTAAATGCCTAAAGACAACCTTATAGTCCTTATGAGCAAAATTAAAGGTTGCTAGCAAATTTTATTAAAATCCAAATTTTTGAAAATTAGGGTGTTACAATGTTGCAACAATTATTTTTTTGTGTTTCATCTGCTATTTTCCTGTGTTGCATTTGATTTCATTATGATGCTCGCGATGCGCCCATGGTGGAGGGTAGCTCCAGGCAGCACCGATAGCGAGCAACAACTGATTGAGTGTAAGTTGCAAGTGTATATTTCGGGTGTTTCAGAGATTTCGGAAGAATGTTCCAAGTGTTTTATGTTGATGTTGCAAAAATAGATCTAGATGTTGCAACAACAACTTTTCTGTGTTTCATCCACTATTTTCCCGTGTTGCATCCGATTTCATTGTGCTGTTTTTGAGGGATCGCCCGCGTGCCGCGACCCAGGATGAAACGGTCGATGGAAAGAGTTGAAATGGTCGGGGGGGAAGGAGTCGACTTGGGATGTTTCATGCAACATGAGACGATGTTCCTGTGGGAGTTTTCCTGGCTCCATCGGGGGAAGGAGTTGACTTGAGATGTTTCATGCAACATAGGGCAATGTTCCGGTGAGAGTTTTCCTGGCACCATCGGACGGCTGAGGGGTTTCGTATCGTACGGCGTCGCATGCGTCCGGAGGGGGCCGTCCGTCTGAGCGCTAGTGTGTCCCTTTGTTTAATATAATAATTTAATATAATTAAAAGACGTGACAAAGAATTGGCCACCGTGCATCCAACATTCCAATGAGATTTTTTTCCGAATCATTCCAATGAGATCTTTGACGTCCTCGATCTAGCACGGAACCTCTTGCTTCTTTTCATTCTCCTTTTTGATGTAATATAAAATAGTGGATTTTGCTTCTGATGATGAATTAGTTGCTGAAGGGCCGAGTTGCAAAGCATAGAATGGCCCAGCCCGGCCCACAAGAGCATTCCCCTCAAGCCATCATTGTGACAATAAAGGAAGCCCGCGAAGCAGTTTTCGGCCCACACAGCCCACGAAGGAAGCCGCCTCGCCTTGGGCCCAAGCCGCATCTCTCGTCGTCCTCTCCACGAGCGCCGGCGCCGCCAACCTGCCAGCCACCTACCCCCACCCACCCACGCCGGGAATCCGACGTGGGTGAGCGCCGGCGCCGCCAACCTGCCAGCCACCCACCCCCGGCCCCACCCACACATCGCTCTCCACCACTGAGCCCCTGCAGTCCTTGCCTGCAAGGTGTTCGACAGTGTACTGTTGTCAAGATGAGCGCACTCAAGAGCTCTTGGCGGCAGTGCCATCTCCTTCATCAATAACCAACACCTTCACCACAGCGCCCGCCAAGTGTCCGACAGATTGGGATAGCCAAGACAAGAATGTTTTGTCGGCCAGGACTGCTGTGCTGAGGAAAGAGGAGGAGCTCCACAAGGAATCATCAACCTTGATCCAAGCTCATGTGGTACTCGATGACATGCATCAGAGGTATATCAGCAATTTCACCTCTGCAGATTCAGTGGATGTAGTGCTTCCATTTTTGGCCACCAGTGTATGTAATGCTGAGGGGGTGTTTGAGAAGAAGAATGAGCAGTATTCAGTAGTGTTGTGGTCTCCTTTCACTAGTGCAGTGGACTGGACACTATCGAAGCCATCATGGCCACCACCCATACAGAATAGATGGGAAGGAATTTTTCTGCTGAATCCAGTTATGCTAGAGCCATTGGCTGCTATTTTTACTGACAGGGAACCTGAGCAACTGAACATCTCACACAAACCCCCATGTTATGGGTGGGTTACTAGGCAACCAAGATCACCATGGCCACCTCCTACACAGCCACAATTTCAGGGTGTTGGTAGTCAGCTCAAACCACCACCTTGGCCATTCTTCACCATTAATCTAGTGGTAGTGTACAATCTAATTAGTCCTTGGTCCAGGGTGAAACCTTTGTTTGCAATGGGTAATGTCTCTGGATACTATTCAGTTGCTTGGAAGTTGGAATTACAGATCAATTTTGCTGTCAGTGTGCTATTAGGGAATCATGCACATATCTCACTATTATTTGCAATACCTGTGAGAAATCAGTTTTGGCATGGGTTAGTTTTCCTGGCTGCCACTGGGCAAAACCTTTTCCAGGACTTTGACCTTCACACCACTGAAGTGCATTTGAAGAACTTGCTGTCAGTCATGCCTATATCTGAGTTATGGTGTTGTCATAAGGAAGTGCATTGTCAAGTCATATTGCCATTTCAAAATTACATATACATACATGGGGCAATCCAAGGCCACACTAGTGTGCCTGGCAGTTCTCCACAGATGTGCCTGAGTTATTGCTATGTTGTGGTTGTGAACTGGGCAACTCCTTGGTTAATTTCCACCAGTCTGAATTGGAAGGATGTAGAGCTCAACTTAGTCACAGTCACACACAAGCAACTTCCATCAAGTTTGTATCAGCCTTTACTGATGGGTAATGAGATGATGTTTCTAGCCTATCATACAGTGGAGGTACATGCCTTGGAATGCAATACATGAAAACAGAAGTCAATTTGCTTAAATTTTGTCAAGCTGCTGTTTTATATGAATTCATGGCATCTAACTGGATTGTTGAGAATATGCATTATTCGGTGATATGCAGTTTAGTGCCTGACGTTCGAGCAACCGTTGTGCTGTCAATAATCTCTGAGCATGTGTTCATTATGTGCTATCACAAAGGAGTAGTAGTCAAGGGCTTCCTCATACTACTGGTCCTTCACTACTCATTGGCTTATAATGATGAGTTGGCTATGGCAAGATCAAGTAAGTATTATGTGCAGAAATTTCTCAAGTGTCACAAGGAGTTTGCTGCTGATGAGAAGTCAAATCAGAGAAAGGGGCTTCAATGTTTACAAATGCAAGTCACAGTTCTTGCATTTTCTCAGAAGATGTCAGATCATCTTCCTGAGACAGTATTCCAGCATCTGCTCAAGGTTAATTTTGTTGCTAAAGAAATAGTACTTTCATTCATCACTGAGTTTTTCACGGAGTACCTAAAGAAAAATAGTTTGAATGATCCAATTGGGCTTCTTAAGAAAGGCAAAATGGACACTCCGCTAGACTTCTGCCAGACAACCATAAAAGAGATTATCGATGTGCCTTGGGATGTGCTTGTGAAAGCTGTTCAGTGGTCTGGAAAGAACCAGCAACATAATCCTAATTCAGCACTTTGGCAAGATAAAGCTTGGGCTGAGTTTGTGAATGCTTTTTGCACGAGTGGCAGTTCAGATCTGGAGGTGGTATACAAAGTCCATATACAATGTTATGAGGATGCTAAGCTGATGAAGCTGTTTCCTGAGATTACATTTCAAGAACAGTTCGAGAATGACTCCAGGCTCGAGGGACTCATCAAGATGCCTAATCTGAAGATAAACCTGGCTCTGATACCCCTGAGCAGTTCAATCGTGAAACAACAATGGCCATATGCATGTGCAAAGCAATGGTCCTATGCATGTCGTAGTGATATCTGTTTTATGAGCTCCACCTTTGCTGTCAAGACCACATGTAAAATCTCTAAAGTAGAGGGTGCCCAAGTAGCTGCAGCAAATGGCAAACTCATGATGTGTGATATTGCCTGCTCAATCTGCAGTTCTTCCATTCAAGGCCATAACTTCACTTCTGGATTCAGGCTAATAGACATTAAAGGATATGATATCATCCTTAGAGCTGATTGGATCTATATGCATAGTCGTGTGGGATTAGATTTGAGAAAGAGAGATGCCTTAACTCAAGCTACACATTCTAGTTACCTACTGGTTAGCTCATCAGTGGTTCCCTCATGGATCACACATACCTTTCGGAGTTATGCAAATGACTACAAATGTTTTAAAAACATCACAACACTTAGTGTTGATCCTCAGGCTTTGCTTAACTTCACTCTTGCAAATGGTCTATGGAGATATAAAGGCAAATTGTTTACCAGATCATCTTGCAACTTAAGGCTTCAGCTATTAAGCACAATCTGGCAAAATATATTTAGTGGTTTAGTATATGGAGTGCTTTGTCATATAGCCACTCAATTTCACCAGAAACAGGCTGTTAGTACAGTGGGCTATTTACATGGATATTTCTTATATGCGGGATATGGTCAGTTGATTGTTCAGTTCAATCAAATTGCAAAGTGCTGGCAGCATTGGCTCAAATTATTGGACAGGAAACTAACAGTTGACTTGCCTTGGTCATATCATGCTGTTGTTCCATTTGAATTACTAGCATTCAAGTGGGTTTTCAAGAATGTGCAGTATTCACTTGCATGGGTGAATTCTCTATTATACCTCATCAATGATAGAAGAAGCCTACTATTCAGTCTTACCTGGCAATGGAGCCTAATCATACCAATGGGACAAACATACATTCTAGTACTTCAAGTTAGAGAAAATGTTGCGCTGTCAGTAACCACTATGCTGATGTTAATTATCTGCTGTCACAATGGAAGGATAGTCAAGAGCTCCCTCCTACTACTAGTCATCCACCATTCAATTGCCAAGTTTCCCAAGTACCATAATGATATAGCTCCTGATGAAATTTCAAGACAGACAAATGTGCTTCAGCATTTGTGTCTCCCCAGAAGTAGCATTCTGACTTGGCAACTTCTACAGAAGCAAGTTGGGAAGATGCAAATTTCATTCACGAAGTTTTCTCATCATTCCATCCTTGAGGACAAGGATGTCAAGAGGGGGGCATTGTCAGGAACAAGCCATCTGCAGTTCTTCAGAAGAGGAGCTGAGTAATGCAATCTTCAGTTTCGTCAGGCAACAAGCAAAACTGGCGCCCTTCAATTCAATTCAGCGACTTCACCGCAACCGTCCATCTGCCCATAGACGGCCGGTAGCGCTTCAGTCATTTTAAGTTGTTTACTGCTTTTCACTATGATGTAATAACTTCAGCATATAAGCTGAGAACTCAGGGAAAGAGGGGTATGGATTGATTTGTATCTGAATCCCTATCGGGACTAGAGTAGAGTAGTTAGGGTTCGTCCGCTCTGTCGGCGGCGACTGGATCGAACTGGCTCCTGTACTCTGGTGATTTAGTAAACTCTATGCTCCGCTAGCTCTCCATTTGACTCTCGTTCTGCTTGTTCTGGTCTGTTCGGTCCGGTTCTTCTCCCTTCTTAGTGCTCAGTTCATACTCGCTTTGCCCTGAGCCTGACATGGAGAGAACCCTTGGCGCCGGCGGCGGCTACGATCCAACTCGGCACCGGCAGCATGATGCACCTCCCTAGCAGGTGAGTCCATGCTTTGCTTCTGCCATGTACTACACCATATTTAGCGCTTTCTACTCGATTATTGACTGATGTTCCAAGTTCCATGCTGATTTCAATTCGTAACCACAAGAAGTAAATTCCACATCGCATTGTGACAGGAACAGAACACACATACAGAGTCCAAATTTTACTGCATTATTAGCACCTAAATCCTGCCAAGCGCCAATATACACAACAAGCAACCAGCACCACCCTCCATGCATTTTCTTTTGGTTCCACCTTAATTTGGGCTAACACATGACATCTTCATTCATATCCATATACATCAGCAGCATCAATCCGAATATCAAAACGGAGCCTTCTTCTGCTTGTTGGGCACTGTCCAGCTAGTATTCCTTTGGTACTTCTATATATGACGTTGGATAGTTCGTAATCGACAGGTCCAACGCCACCATGTATAATAATTGTAAATGGAACTAGTAGGTATAGTAGCACTCGAGTTGTACCTCATATAAAGTTTTAGCCTACTGTATGTCAAAAGGCTTTAGATTATCACTACTACATAATGCGTCATCACTGCCGGTCTATCACCGTCGGATTAAATAAAATGGGTGGTAATAAGTTTTCACTAGCAGGTGGTAGGAGAAAATAACACTGGTGACGATTATAGAAATAAACCGGCAATGATACATTGATATCACCGCCGGTTGGTGTTAAAATTCAGCGGTGATGGAGGGACGAGGGAGCAAATTGTGGACTCGAAAAAACTATCCAAATTAGTTAAGTCGAGATGCCTCCAACTGGCCACCCCGGCTCCCTCCCTCTAGCCTTATCCTCTCTCTTTCCTCTCCCCAATCCCCATTTGACCCAATCCCCTTTGTCGTCTCTACGTCGCTCACCCGACTCTCCTCCTCCTTGGGCTGGCCTCCCCTTCTCGACACTGTTTGGATCCCCTCTCCCTTCCTCAGATCTTAGCAGATGGCTGACGACACGGGGAGCAGCTGCAGCCAGTGGCGGTGCAAGGAGCAACTGCAGTCGGTACGGGTGTAGGGAGCGATGACAGCTTGCGGTGGAGGGAGCTGCTAGCGGACGGATCCAGTGAAGCCGTTGTCACTCCCTCTTCTTTCTCACAGCGGCAAGCCCCCTCTCCTCCCCCCTACGGGGCAGCGGTGGTGGCGACTGGCGCGGGGCGAGCATGGCGGCGGCGACACGAGGGATGTGCAACTTACTAGGAGCGTCAGATCCGACAACACATGAGCATGGGGTAGTGTGATTTTCTTTTTTGTTTTGTTTTTTTAGATGCTTATCACTGTCGGTTTACAATCCGATTGTGATGACCAAAAGTCCTCACTACTTTTGATACAATGGTTCCAAAACCGGAAGTGAAAGCATTTTAGAGCCCATAAGGTATTTGTTGGCGCAAGTTTACGGCCAACACACGCGAAGGAGCTCGTTGCAGTTTCTCTGCGGTACGCAGGCTGATGAGACCCGTGGTGAGAGCCCGTAGACCGGTTGTCGGGATGTCGGTGGCAGACCTTTGAACGCTCGCCCGGGAAGGATCTTGTCGGGGCAGGAACATGTAGGGTTGCTCTAGGGTTGGCAGGTCACCTAGAACGCTCTCAATCGATGTAGAGATGAAGGAGGAACAACAAGTAGTAGATTGGAAAGATTTAGGGCAAAGAGAAAGGTAAAAGGCAAAACAGAATATTGATAATGTTTTTGATCGTTTGGATGTGTGACCCTTTATATTTATAGAGTGCATAGGTCTTGGCCCGAATTGGATCGAAATCATAACAAATCCCGTGACAAAATACAACTTCTACATGGATTCAACAGATGAAACTCGGTATGACTGCCCTACAGGGCCGGTTCGCCTGGCCTGGCCTAGGAAGTCCGAATCGGACGTTCCATATATGAATCTTGATCATCTTGACGAGAGCTACGCAGTGGTGAAGTCCAATTTTTCATTTTAGAACTTTGAACAAGCTGGCCCGACCAGGTGGGCCCACCGGTCTGACCGGTCCACCCAACCTTGCCAAATTTGGGTGTCATTAGTATTCTATAGTGTTGCCACACAACTCGAGGAGACTGAGTCTTACCCAATCTTATAGTCCTACCTAGTAGCATAGTGCAGATAAGCGTTGGGAGGAGTTTTTGATTGATTTCAGAACTTAGAATATGTTGTTTTGAGAAAACATTGAACCATAATATCATTTAATCAACGCAATCATATCAAGTACAATTGTTTTTTCTTTGAAACCCAATGATTTTTTGAGCATTTTATTTCACCACCTCGAATATTCTCTATTTCACCATTTTTTAAATTTCAATTTCAATATTTAAATCAACAACAAATGTTGAACTATTTTCACCCCAAAAAATTGAGTCAATTTTTGGAAAATGCTTATTGTACAAATTGAATCATAACACATGATGAATTAAGCGCAATGATTTGAAGGGAAAAAGGGGGATAGATAGCACAGAACTGGGGAAAGAAGAACCTGAGCTGAAACAATCCATGTCTGGCTGGGTCGTGTTGCTGGGCTTGCTATGTGTAGCTTTCCAATGTCTAGGTTTTGCTTGATCTCTCTTTCCACCCAAGTGTTTGTGTACATGGATATATATGCCCAGTCCTAAACTATATTCGCCAAGTCAAACGTCTATCCTTTAGTGCCAGCTTGCAGACTTCCCTTGCACCTATTTGGGAGTCCCTCTTTCAATTCGCAAGCTGCCCAATTCCACCCTGCAACCGTTGGCTGATAAGGTCACTAAGCGCATTCCTGCAAGAAAGGGTAGGCTGCTTAATAAAAGTGACCGTCTTACACTTGTTAAATCCACACTTTGTGCTATCCCAGCTCATAATATCTCCTTAGCCATTAATTTCTCCCCTTGGGTGCTTGACACCATTGAGACAAGAGAGGCGAAGTTAGCAAATTTCTCCAATATCTCTCAAAGCACACAAGAGAGGCAAAGTTACGAAAAATGCTTTCGAGTCAAATTTCTTGGGCACAAATCAAATCAATGGCCTGCCGCCTGAAGAAATCGTTCTCTGTTTCTATTGATTTGAGGAGAACGACGTAGGTAGCAACTAGATGGGCCTATGGCCTCTTTGTAAATAGCCAGAAGCCAGAAAATGGGACGACGTGCCCCGAGTAGTGCCAGAAGCCAGGCCAGACTACCCCCTCTGCTGCCGAGCGGTGCGACGGGATCCTCTAAAAAAGGTATTCTGTCCAGATGAAACATTACGGATACGAACATCCATTTTTCTCTGCCAACGTTTCTTTCTGTAATGGTCATATTTCACAGCTGCATAACTACATGCATGACCAAGACGGTGGCACTGCAGATCACTGCCTCTTGTGTTCTTCCTGGGTACAACATGCAGAATCATGCATGCTACAACTCTGCTAAATTCAGTAAAAATCATGCAAGACAGGTATACTAATAATTATCTAAGTAAACAAGCAACAGTACTGTAACACCACATCAAGATTGACATGCTGAACAAAAGAAACAATGTCAAGTTTGTACACGTAATGGAAATCCGTGCTACATTATTACTATGGAGTAGAAAGGAAACCAAAGCACAGTGTCATATGTAGATTGATCTAGTAATGCTTAGGACTTTGCATTGCCTGTGCAGAGGCAGAGTAATCATTCTTGATGTCCTTCAGCTTTGTAACCACGTTGTTCATTGCCATCCTTTGCTCAGGTGAGTCACTCGAACACATCAGACCCAGCTCGAATATCGACAAGAGAAAGTTGTTGCTTGTGCTAGTTGAGCAAGATCCCAATGAAGTGTTGGTCTGGTTATCAAAGCAAAGACGTATTTCTTCATCTTGCAGTAGTTTGTCATCCACAACATCAATAAGCTTCTCTGGGAATGCTTGACAAACCCACTGCCTAAGGCTCAATTCTCCTAGGAACATGGGATCCGTCGGCCTCTTCCTGGTAAAGACTTCGAGTAGCATGATTCCAAAGCTAAACACATCACTCTTCCGTGATGCTTTTCCCATGAACGCATACTCTGTTCAAGAAAATTTCGAGCGAAAAATATTTGTTAATAAAAAAAACGAACACTATGTATCTTACGAAAGAAGCTGCTCAAGTATGTTCAGTGCAGGTACCTGGTGCCATGTACCCAATTGTCCCTGGCATGCTTGCTGAAGCCATGGAGTTGTCATCGCCTAACAGTAATTTTGCAATGCCAAAGTCTGCCACATGCGCAGTCATCTCCTCATCGAATAGCACATTGCTAGGCTTCAGGTCACAGTGCAGGACAACCTCATAGTGCCCATGATGAAGATACTCCAAAGCCATTGACACATCAAGCATGATGTCCAGCCTTTTTTGGAATGATCCCAGACTAGGACTGCGTTCAGTGTGAAGGTATGCCTCTAAGCTACCATTGGGCATGTACTGAAGCAGCAGTGCCCTGAAATTCAAGTTTGAACAAGTGTTCAATATCTTTATCAAGTTGCGATGCCTAGCCATCCGCAACACTCGACACTCAGCATCAAAGCTCCTCATAGCCTGCTCGACTTGCGTGTGGAGGACTTTTACTGCAACCACCAAACCATCATCCAGTTGGCCCTTGAAAACTTTGCCGAAACTTCCAACCCCCAACATGTTATTGTCGCTGAAATTATCGGTGGCGCGGACAATCTCGTGGTAGGATACTAACCTATGGTTCATCACACCAGCCATATCGGTAGAAGTTATAACATCTGGCTGCTTATTAATTTTCTTTCTGGTCACCAGGTATAAGCAAACAACAAGAGCACCAACAGCTATGGTGACAGCAGGGAGTACAAACTTAAGGAATTGTCGCCGATGAACTGGGTGAGACTTGTCTACACATGGCGAAAATCCTAGACGGGGAGCACCACACAAGCCGACATTCCCCATCAAAGATTGCAAGGTGAGGTTTGAGAAAACACCTCCATTTGGTATTTGACCTTTTAGCTTATTGAAGGAGAGATTCAAACTAGTAAGATAGGTGAAATTGGCGAAGTACTTGGGTATAGTACCCGAAAGACTGTTAGAAGATAGGTCTAATGTTGCTAAGCTGGTTAACCCACCAAAAGAGTCTGGGATTAAATCCTCGAATGAGTTGTGTGACAGATTTAAGTAGGTTAGCATCACAAGCTGTCCAATTGAACTTGGGAGGCTACCAACCAAGAGGTTAGAAGACAGTTCTAATGTGTAAATGACTTCCATGTGGCTGAGATCAGAAGGCAATGCGCCGGTTAGGGAGTTATGTGACAGATTTAGTTGGATAATGTTATTAAGATGAAACAAGCTTGCTGGTATAGTAGAAGATAGATGGTTATAAGATAGCGAAATATACTCTAACATGGTGAGGTTAGCTATGCTATCTGGTATAGAGCCAGAGAAATTGTTATCGTTGAGGAGCAACACTACAGTTCTACTTAGCATACAAATTTGTGCCGGGATTGGGCCAATCATGTTATTTCTGGAGAGATCAAGTGCCTGGAGATTCTCCAACATCATGATGGATTCTGGGATTTGTTTGGTTAGTTGGTTGTTTTCAAAGCTTATCATGCGGAGATCACTTAGATTTGATAGTGCAGCTGGAAGCCCGCCAGTTAACTTGTTGTTGATTCCTGTAAATTCTAACAGATTTCGAGAGAGGTTTCCAACGTAGCTGGGGATACTCCCAGTAAAAGAATTAGTGGATATGGCAAGGATTCGGAGTTGTCTACAATTGCAAAGGCTGGCCAAGAAGTCAAGACCCCCTTGGAGGTGATTCATTCGAATATCAAGACGTGAAAGAGGTCTGATGTTTCCGAGCGTTGACGGTACTGATCCAGTGAGCAGGTTCGATTCCAATGCCAGGAAATTCAATTCCGATAGGTTTCCAATAAAGGCAGGAAAGGAACCCGTTAGATGATTATATGAATGATGCAGATAGGTGAGCTGTCTCATTGTCCCTAGTTCCACCGGAATCTGCCCACTTAGGTTGGAGAATGAGATGTCAAGCACACTCAGTTTGGTGAGATTGCTGAGCACAGCTGGGATAGGTCCGGCGATGCTATTTCGACCTATAGAAAACGCAGTGAGCTGCGACAGCTTGGCCAGCCATGTCGGCACCACATCCATGAAGAGGTTCCCCCCAATTGAAAGTATCTGAAGGTGCTGGCATGTTGCAAGTCCCGATGGAATTTGACCCGTGAATTTGTTCCTTGCAAGATTGATTATTTGCAGCATGGGGAGGCTAAAGCTTTTGTTCCTGGGTATAGGCCCGGTTAGGTTGTTATTGACGATCGATAGGCTTTCAAGGCTAGAAATGTTGAAGATGGATGGAGGCACTGGACCGAAGAGGTGGTTAAACCGCAAGTCAAGGACACGAAGCAGGAGCAAGGAGCCAATACCAGGTGGTAGCGACCCGGACAGACTGTTGTTTGCAAAGAATATGCGGCTCAGTGAAGGTGTGCTTTCGACTGAAAAATTTGGTCTGGGATTAAATTTCGTAGGATGCCCACAATGTATGGAAGCCGGTCCATGATCTTCTTTTTTTTTGCCGACCCGATCGACATCATGTTGCGCACCAGCTAGTGTCGATGTTGACACAGGTGAACTAGCGTCTACAAGCCTTTTTTTGTACATAATTTTCCTACAGCAATTAACTTTTAAATAATGTGTTTTAAGACAGAATCTACTAATCGATTGTCCTAGAAATTATAGAGCCTTTATTTATATTGTCCAAAATCACACGTAAATATTTTCTCTATGATTTCTCTAAAACCGTTATTATTCATAAATTAAATTTAAAAGTCATCAGCAAAATTCAATGTAAATGTATTTTTCTGCTACTAAAATCTGAACATATTTTCCTGTTGTCTTAATTCTTAAGACCTTGACTAATAGTGATAAATATATTTTTCTGCTAGTAACATCTAGTATGAGCATATTTTCCTGCTGTCTTAGTTGCGAAGACCTTGACTGATAGTGATGTGACTGTACTCTTCCAAAGCATGTATGTTTCTGGTACCTGTTGACACCATTTTTTTTGAAAAACAAGTCAAAGAGAAGATAAGAAGAAATAGCCGATGGGAGTGCAACGCGATCGGCCGATTGAAGTAAAGAAGGTAGTCAACAGAGCCCGCCGATAGTCAAGGCAGTTCGACCCGATTCATCGGTGGACGAGCGGGTCAACCTGTTTGGCCGATGGTCAACCAAGGGATCGGCCGATGGAGAGGAGGAAGGCAATAATTGAGACAATACGCCTAATGCAAGGCACAATACGCCTAATGCAAGGCACGGTAGTTTTCTGTACATAATTTTCCTACAGTAATTAACTTTTAAATAATGTGTTTTAAGACAGAATCTACTAATCGACTGTTGTAGAAATTATAGCGACCTTATTTATATTGGCCAAAATCACACTTAAATATTTTTCTCTATGATTTCTCTAAAACCGTTATTATTCATAAATTAAATTTAAAAGTCATCAGCAAAATTCAATGTAAATGTATTTTTCTGCTACTAAAATCTAGTATGAACATATTTTCCTGTTGTCTTAATTCTTAAGACCTTGACTGATAGTGATAAATATATTTTTCTGCTAGTAACATCTAGTATGAGCATATTTTCCTGCTGTCTTAATTGCGAAGACCTTGACTGATAGTGATGTGACTGTACTCTTCCAAAGCATGTAGGTTTCTGGTAGCTGTTGACACCATTTTTTTGAAAAACAAGTCAAAGAGAAGATAAGAAGAAATAGCTGATGGGAGTGCAACGCGATCGGCCGATTGAAGTAAAGAAGGTAGTCAACAGAGCCCGCCGATAGTCAAGGCAGTTCGACCCGATTCATCGGTGGACGAGCGGGTCAACCTGATTGGCCGATGGTCAACCAAGGGATCGGCCGAGGGAGAGGAGGAAGGCAATAATTGAGACAATACGCCAAATGCAAGGCACGGCAGTTTTCTGTACATAATTTTCCTACAGCAATTAACTTTTAAATAATGTGTTTTAAGACAGAATCTACTAATCGATTGTTGTAGAAATTATAGCGACTTTATTTATATTGGCCAAAATCACACTTAAATATTTTTCTCTATGATTTCTCTAAAACCGTTATTATTCATAAATTAAATTTAAAAGTCATCAGCAAAATTCAATGTAAATGTATTTTTCTGCTACTAAAATCTAGTATGAACATATTTTCCTGTTGTCTTAATTCTTAAGACCTTGACTGATAGTGATAAATATATTTTTCTGCTAGTAACATCTAGTATGAGCATATTTTCCTGCAGTCTTGATTGCTAAGACCTTGACTGATAGTGATGTAATTGTACTCTTCCAAAGCATGCATGTTTCTGGTATCTGTTGACACCATTTTTTTTTGGAAAAACAAGTGAAAGAGAAGATAAGAAGGAATAGCCGATGGGAGAGCAACGCGATCGGCCGATTGAAGTAAAGAAGGTAGTCAACAGAGCCCGCCGATAGTCAAGGAAGTTCGACCCGATCCATCGGTGGACGAGCGGGTCAACATGATCGGCCGATGGTCAACCAAGGGATCGGCCGATGGAGAGGACGAAGGCAATAATTGAGACGATACGCCAAAGGCAAGGCACGGCGGTGGCGTGTCAGTCTACGATTGGCAATGGGTCAGAGTCAGTTTTAGGAGAGTTTGACTCTTGCACGAGTTTTTTTTCTATTTTTAGTAGTGTTCGTTTCTTTAGATGCAAGTAAACGGTGCCGTAATCGGTTAGGAGTCGGGTTGTCCTCAGGACATAAATAGCGACCCTGTGTGGTCGGAAAATCTGTACACACCAATATCAAACAAACCGCCTCCGGGCAAACCCTTTACAATTTACAGCATCTACTTTACAACATCTACTTTTCGACGACTTCGCCGTTGCGTTTTTATCTATGATTTCTCTAAAACCGTTATTATTCATAAATTAAATTTAAAAGTCATCAGCAAAATTCAATGTAAATGTATTTTTCTGCTACTAAAATCTAGTATGAACATATTTTCCTGCAGTCTTGATTGCTAAGACCTTGACTGATAGTGATGTAATTGTACTCTTCCAAAGCATGCAGGTTTCTGGTATCTTTGGAGATATCGATTATAACCACCTTGACTTGGTTAATCTGCACTGCAGTACACCTATGTTACAGAAATTTAAGAAGTGATGAGTTTGAACATCGTATCATTGACCTTGACTGATAGTGATGTAACTGTACTCTTCCAAAGCATGCAGGTTCCTGGTATCTTCGTAGATATCGAATATAACGACCTTGACTTGGTTAATCTGCACTGCAGTACACCTATGTTACAGAAATATAACGACCTTGACTTGGTTAATCTGCACTGCAGTACACCTATGTTACAGAAATTTAAGGAGTGATGGGTTTGAACATCGTATCATTGACCTTGACTGATAGTGATGTAACTGTACTCTTCTAAAGCATGCAGGTTCCTGGTATGTTGGGAGATATCAAATATAACGACCTTGACTTGTTTAATCTGCACTGCAGTACACCTATGTTATAGAAATTTAAGGAGTGATGGGTTTGAACATCGTATCATTGGACAGTCTTAACTCAAGCCCATGTATCATTCACACGAATTAATGTCGGGAAAAGGGCAGTCACTGCAACACGGTTGGGATTTAAAGGCATTTTCTTAATTTTTTTAAAACACCTTAGTTACCCCTTCATTTTAGGTGTTTTCTTTTTTTAATTTTTAAGTACAATAAAGATGTATTCACGCAAACACACATAACACCAGACACACTCGCACTCGCACTCGCACTGGCACTCGCACTCGCACATCCATGTGGGTCCGTCCAATACACAAGTTAAGACAATGCAAAGAGGAGACCCTGGAGCCTTAGGCCAGTCTCAGTGCAAGTTTCATGGACACAGTTACCCAGACTGAAAACTAGGTAATTGTGCCAGTAGAGTTTCATGGGGATGAAACTCTTCTCACATCCCATGAAACTCTCATATTCTCTCTCTTCGCCACATCAGCATATTTAATGTCATGAAACTCTCTATGAAACTCCACTGAGACTGGCCTTACGGAGCGTGGATACATACTTTGACCACTGAACGTATTACATGCTATGTTGGGGATTCGAAAATCGGATGGAACCCCAGAACACAGGTGAAGAGAGATTCGAGAACAAATATGAGAAAGTGCTCAAGAAAGCGGAGACAAAGAATCTCCGAAAGTCTGACTTCTCCTCAAAAGTTGTGAACCCCTTTACACGTGCCCTCGGCCCCCCTTTTATAGGGAGACGAAAGGACTTTTACATTCCGATATTACCCTCGGATTTAAGGAATATTCCAAATGGGAACATGTACATAAATGTCTTTTACATTCCGTAATTTGCGGAGCCTAACTTCGGATATTCACAAGCTTGCCACCTTTTCACACCTTGAACCCGGACTTTTGGTGCCACACCTTTGACTTGGTTCGCCCGAGAGGCTGCTTCCATTCATGAGATTCCTTGAAAGCTCGAACCCTGGCTTCGGAGGCTTGGACACACTCCTGAAGTCCAGTTTCCCGAACTGCAGCTTTCCTCCGAAGTCTTATCCTCGCCTGAAACATGATAAAGTCATCGAAAACCAACCATTCCTTTGTGTGTATTATTTCCGAAGATCATTAGAGCGTTAGAAAGTCAACAACCCGTGTAACTTACAAATTCGAGATCATAAGAATGAAAGCAACACCTTCAGTAATCATGAAGTAGCCCACACCACATACCCCTTTGCTCTTCACACAGCTTAGTTCTTGAGAAAACTAACTTCTCCGAAGTTCCGAGGGTGATGGCTTTAACCCAATTCCCCAAAACTAGCCCCTCGGGGAAGCGGGTTGACTCTGACGATCCGTTTCCACGAAAAATTATCAGAATTGTGGTAAAAAACGTCACCCTCGGAACGTCGGAGGATACACGTGTAGGCTTCTTAGCTTTACAACGGCTATATTGAGGCAGTTTCTTGCAACTGCCGCACCCCCTTCCTATAAATAGTGGCCTCTTGCGGTAACTTTATTTTACCGTTTGCCGTTCTGTCGACCCTTCGAAACTTCGGAAGTTTCGTACTTTAAGATTCGTGCTTTAAAGTTTTTGATTTTCTGCGGTCCTAAATCTCCCAAGGTAATTTCTTCTTGCTTTTTGCTTCCTTTTTCATTCTGTTTGTTTCTTCCGAAGTTTAGCCTTCCATGTTTGAAGTTTTTGAGTATCTCTTTCTTAGGAAGGTGGCTCGCACCAAAAGCACTGCTCGCCCCATGACTTCCGAAGAACTAGCTGCAGCTGGTATCCCTCCCGAAGCCGAAAAGACATCAGCGATGGCCACCGATTCTGCAGTTGAAGCTTCCAAGGCTACTGATACACGTGAAGAGGGTGAATTTGAGTCGGGGGAAGGCGAAGAAATTTCGAACGTGGACGCCAGTGTTGATGAACTCGTCGCTCCTAAGGACTTCTACCCTCCCACTCTGGTTTTCGGTAAATCTTTGGTTACTCCAGAATCCATCAAGGAATTCGAAGCTGCCGGTTTCTTCCCTTCTGGCGATGGTCGCGCTCCTACGGATGAAGAGATTCCTGCTCCCAAGCTGGATGAAATTGTTGTTTTCAAGGATTTCTTCACTGCTGGATTAAGATTTCCCTGTGACAACCATCTTCCTTCTCTTCTTGATAGGTTTTCTGTGAAGATGCACCAGCTTACACCCAACTCTTTCATCAAACTTTCGAAGTTTTTCTGGATCATGAGAACCTTTAACTGTGTGATCTCAGCTGACGTCTTTGCTCGGCTCTTCGAACTTCACATTCAGAGGAAGGCTATCAAACTAGACGATGGCAAGTTGTACGAAGCTTATTACGGATGTTGTACCTTCAACACCCGTCGCAAGAATGCGAGCCAGAAGATTGAGCGCATTCAGCTCGCCCCTTGCAGTAACAACAAGTGGCCTGATGATTGGCTTCAACACTGGTTTTATGTGAAAGTTGACATGGCGGAAGTCTTGGGTCGAACAGGTGCCTTCTACCCTTTTTACTGTCCAATGGGTCCGATGAACGCCATTTGTGCTGCGACGTTCAACCGCAAGACCCTCGACTTTATGATTGCTGAGAACAGATTCGGTTTCGCTTGTCACATTCTTGGGGGGCGTGATGTCCTTGAAGAGTTCGTCGCTGCTCGGATATGGCCTATTGCTCACGGCTGGGGGCCAAAAGAAATTGTTGAACTTTCCGTAGACTGGGCTCACAGCAAGGTTCACTTTCCAAGATTTGGTCTTCGACTTCGTGATGATCAGACTTTAAAAGATTTCATCACCGAGGTCGAGGCTAAAGTCTGCGAGCTTGTCGGGGAGTTTACTCTTAACGAGTATAAGGCTTTCAAGTTTCTCATGAAACATAAGAAGAGAGTAAATCGAGTTTTTTCTGAACTTGGTGCTGATCTGGCCCTTCGCTCGAGGCCGCCTGGCCCTGACAAGAAAATGCAACCTCCTGGAGCAACTGGTTCCGTTGCTATCGGCGCCCCTTCTAAGTCTCGTAAAAGAAGATCTTCAAAGAAAGGAAAATCTGAGAAACCCTCCGAGGCTGTCTCTACAATCCAGTCATCAAAGACGAAGGCCTTGGAGTCTAGCAAGAAAAAGCGGAAAGCTTCGGAAGGTGTTTCCGATGCTGAGCTCGCAGCCGCCGTTAGCTTGGCTGATCTGGGCAAGAAGAGGGCTAAGAAAGCTGTGAAGAAAGTCTTCGTGATTCAACGCGTAGCTCCGACCTTTTCTGACGACGAAGCCGAGGATGAACCTCGTCGCTCAGGTTATTTTCCTTGTTTTTGCTGCATGTTGAGGTTGGGGCTTCATTCTGTTTGCACTCCTGGCTCGGAAAATGAATTCGTGGATATTGAAACCTTTTCAGATGCACTACCCGAAGCTCGAACCATCTCTGAAGATCCTGTTACCGTTGCTTCTTCCGAAGCTGAACCTGCCAAAACTCTCACTGCTACAGGTGAGGCATCACAAAAATTTATTGAAAAGTTGGAGCACACCGTGGATCGGAGCGGCGGCTCTCTCAAATATCCTTCTTTGATTGGGAATCGCAAAGATATCCCCGAAGGTCAGGATCCTGCCCTTGATGTTGCCGCATACAACGCGAGTTTTGGTACGTCTTTCAGGGGTGAACTCTTGAGTGTTGAGTGTCCGGTGGTTGATAAAAATGGTGGTGTTCATAGATTTTCTGTGCTGTGGCGGTCTCCTAAGTTTATGACTGAACAAATGAGTGAAACAGGAGGAGACGCTCCGAAGGAGATGCCTCTTCTTGCTGACAAGGCGGTTGTTGCTCCTGAGGGACGCATTTCTTCTTCCTATCAGAAATCTATGGAAATTGCTGAAACCTCTGGCGGCAAGTCTCCGACTATTTTTGATTCGGAAGGTTTGCCTTTTGTCTTTTTCTTTTTCCTTGTTTCTTTCTTTGTGTAAACTTATTGTATCTTTGCTTTCTTCTTCAGCTTTCGAATCATCTGTCCGGAATCTTTCTGCCTCTAAACTCTCCAAGTTCAATGCTGTTCTTGGTCTAAAGACAGTTGTTGCTAGTAAGCTGCTATCAGAGAAGTTTAAAGAGAATGAGCAACATGTTTCCGATCTTGGCAGAGAAATTCATGATCTGAAGCAAGACTTGGAGAAAGCTTAGTCTTCGAGTCAGGATCTGGCGACTCAAGTTAAGGAACTAACCGAAGCTTTAGAGTCTTCCCGAAATGAGAAGAAGCTTGTGGATGCTGCTCATCATAATTTAAAGAAAGAACATGACAGACTTAAAGAAGCTCGAAGCAATGATGTTCAAATCATTGAAGATCTTCGCAAGTCTATCGACAAGGGTACTACCGCTATTACAGAGCTTTGCGGAACAAATGCTAAACTTCTCAAGCAACACTCTGATTTAGTTGGCGAAGTTAGCGCTAGGGACACAAGAATTCTTGAACTTGAGAAGATGGTTGACGAAAGAGACGATGCACTGAACAGAGGAGCTGAGGGGATAAAAAAGAGTTTTCGGCTTTTGTTCGAAAAATATGGTGAAGCTCTGGGTCAGTTTGGAGCTCGTGCTCAACCTTTTCCTGAATCCTATGGTGTAGATGAAGTGATGAAATGGATGTTATCAGAATTCGAGGCTCTTCCTGAAGTTATATCCAACGCCAGTGACTTCGCTGCTGCTTTTAGCGTCGAAAGTCTATTGAAACTTCTAGAGAACTGTGACTGTATAGACTTTGAGAAATTTGGAAATGCTCTTCAGAAGTTTCCCGATGCTGGCAGCACTTCTCTTATTCAAAGCCACAAAGATGTATGAGCTGTCAAGATAAAATTTATGAAAGAATTCTGGGTTGCTAGTGGCAAAGAATTCGCGAAAAAGATCGCTCGTGAAAAACTTGAAGAGGTAATGTTTCTTTGAATTCTAAACCTTTCTTGTCTTTGGCTTTGCACTGACTTTGTTTGTTGGGTTCTTTCTCTGATCGCTTTTGATCATTCAACTTTTTCAGCCAATGAGGAAAGAGACAAGTGACGAGATTCGCGAAGCTCTTGAAATGAGCTCCGAATCTGACGGTCGGGCTGGCGAAGATGACGAATCTGAAGATGGCTCGGGAAGTGGTAGCAGCAGCAGCGGTGAAGATCGTGTTGGAGAAGAAGGCAGCTCTGAGCCGCGCACCAATTCTTCGAAGGTTGATATAGTTGGATGAAGTGGAATTTGTTCGAACTATTGCTTTTGATGTTTGGGAGATGAGAACTTGTGTATTCATGGGTTACGATCCTTTTCTGAACTCTGTTTTGTAAATCTTAACCTGCGCAGGTCCTGCAAGGTGGGCCTGTGCAAGACGTCATACCTTTGCGTATCCATCGGCAAGATCAGATAGTTAGTGGCGAAGCTTGGCGTTTGTACAAAGAAGCTCATCCTGGATGCAAGTTCTCCGATTTTTGGCTTCTATGTTGTTAATATTTCTCGATGCGTAGCTTTCAGTTGAGTTGGTTTTTCTTCAACGCGACGGTTATGCTCTTGCGACTGAGGCTTCGAGCTCTCGTACCTTCGTGAAGACGGAGCCCCTTAGCCCCATTAGCAATGATTACGATTTCGCTTATGCTAGCGATGTTGCAGAAAATAGTGGCCGTAACCTAGGCCGTATTGTTGAACTACCTTTTTAAACTTTCAGCTCATCGAAGCTGTGTAACGTATTCTATGAAATTTAAGAAAAAATGTCACCCTTCCCACCTTGCCGTTTTCATGCAAAATTTCATGAACGGCTCCTTTCGTGGACCTTGTTTTTTCTCAAAACATAAATTTGTACTCAGAGTGCGAGTCGACGAAACTTGCTTCGCGAGTTTTGTGGACTTGTGCCTATGCAGCAAACTTGCTTAGGTTGATATCGCAACTTTCAGTTGCTTCAACCTACTCTTTCTTTTGACATTTTTAACCAGGGCCACCGAGCCCCTTATTCTGCAAAATAGTATTTTCAGCTCGAAGACTTTCCTGGGTAAACATCAGCTCTTTGATTTATTCGCGGATATTTACTGTTATGATTCTTAAGTTTCTCAACACATCAGCGTGAACTCATAACCGAAAGAATTTTGAATCGGATATTACTTCACATTCTTTTTTCACGAATATCTCAAGACGTTTGAACTTTCTGGGTCACAACTTGCTGTTGTCTCAAGCCCTTTCGTAGGATGTCCCTTTACTCTGGGATCTAGGCCACAACTTGTTGTTGTCTCAGGCCTTTTCGTAGGATGTCCCTTTACTCTGGGATCTAGGCCACAACTTGTTGTTGTCTCAGGCCTTTTCGTAGGATGTCCCTTTACTCTGGGATCTTTGGCTATCACGGAGCCTTCGGCTATCAAGGAGCCTTTTCACAAAACTTCTCTTTCTCTTTCTGAACTTCGGCTATCACGGAGCCTTTTCATGGAACTTCACTTTCTCTTTCTGAACTTCGGCTATCACGGAGCCTTTTCATGGAACTTCACTTTCTCTTTCGGAACTTCGGCTATCACGGAGCCTTTTCATGGAACTTCGGCTATCACGGAGCCTTTTCATGAAACTTCACTTTCTCTTTTGAAACTTCGGCTATCACGGAGCCTTTTCGCGAAACTTTCTTTCACACATTGGAATTTCGGCTGTATCGGAGCCCTTTCACGAAACTTTTCTTTCACACATTGGAATTTCGGCTATAACGGAGCCCTTTCACGAAACTTTTCTTTCACACATTGGAATTTCACAAGACACGTGATTTGGGGGAAAACTCTTTTCATATATATCATAAAGAGTATTTACATAGGATCCGCCTCGTTAAAAACCTTGCCCCTTGATTTTGGGCCCCCTTTGCAAGGAAAAGAGTACGGTCCTTTTTATTGTAAGGTAAATGCGTAAAGTAAATGTTTTTGTTCCCGAAGCCACTTATAGTTCTGTGGTTCAGGTTTTTACATTTTTTCTTACGGAATTTAAATCTACGAAGGGAAATGCTGAAAATTGAATCTAACTACTTTCATGGCTTTTACGGGTAATACCTTCGGAGATTGTCTGCATTCCACGAATGCGGCAATTCCTCACTGGTCTGGTCTGTTAAACGAAAGGCTCCTGACATGCTTGTCTCTTTTGCTATGTAGGGTCCCTCCCAAGATTCCTGAAGTTTCCCAGGATTTTCCCAATTCTTCTTTCTTTTTAGCACTAGATCACCAGCTTTGATGTCTTTCCTGACTATCTTTTTGTCTCTCCATGCTTTGGTTTCTCTTTGGTATTTCTCAATGTTCTCAGTGGCTTCGAGGATTGTGAGTTCAATCATGTCTTTCTCCATTTTTATGTCAACTTCTTGAATTTCTTTGGCCTTCTAAACTCTCAAGCTCTCATTTTTTATTTCCTCCGGTGTCATTGCCTTGGTTCCGAATAGCAAGCGAAAAGGTGTGAAACCTGTTGCCCTTGACACTGTTGTGTTATGAGACCAGATTACCCTTGGCAGCTCATCTATCCACTTGCCTTTTCTCTGATCATACAAGCATTTCTTGATTCCCGAAAAAATCAATCCATTCGCCCTTTCTACAGCCCCATTGGACTGCGGATGATAGACAGAGGAGAACTTCACGTGAGTGCCCAGAGTTTTGCAATATTCCTTGAAGGAATAGCAATTCCATTGTCTACGGTTAACTCTCTTGGAACTCCGAATCTGCAGATTATATTTTACCAGAAGAACTTCTGAATTGTCAGCGCAGTGATGTTCGCCAATGCCTTTGCTTCCACCCATTTGGTGAAGTAGTCAACTGCAACTACGGCGAACTTGCAGTTTCCTTGAGTTGTTGGCAGCGGCCCGACCAGATCCATTCCCCACCTTTGCAGAGGCCATGAAGGTGGAATCAGATGAACTGGCATAGACGGCAAATTTTGCTGACTCGCTGTTCTTTGGCAAGCTTCGCATTCTTGAACTAGCTTCTTTGCATCAAGATTTATGGAAGGCCAGAAGAACCCCTGCTTTATTGCCTTGCCTGCTAATGCTCTTGTGCCTATGTGCGCACCGCAAAATCCGCTGTGAATCTCTTTGAGAAGCTCTAAGCCTTTTTCAAAAGTTATGCACCTTAACCAAGGTTCAGTGACTCCAGACTTGTACAATTCTCCATCCACTACAGCATAGCCCCTTGCCTTTTGCCTTAGCCTTTTTTTCCTCTAATTCATCTTGTGGTTCATAGTGACCCCTCAAGTAGGCCATAATTTCAGCCCTCCAATCATGACTTTCTATGCTGTTCACATTTATTGGCTTCGGTTCTTTGATAGACGGCTCTTTGATGATTTCGAAGAATACATCTGGAGGCATTGCCTGTTTCTGAGCTGCGGCTTTTGCTAGCCTATCTGCATCACTGTTGTTGTTTCTTGGAATGTGCTGGACTGTGTAGCCCTTAAAGTGTTTCTCAATTTCTCTAACTTTCTCAAGATATTTCACCAGCACCGGATTTCTTGCTTCGCTTTCTTTCTCGATGTGTTCTTGAATCACTTTCGAATCTGTTTTAATGACGAAAGTTTGCTGACCCAAGGCTTTCATCTTTCTCAAAGATAGAAGTAGGGCCTCATATTCTGTTGTGTTGTTCGTAGAAGGCACATCATCCGCGAAATCAAGCCGAGCAGTGTATCTTATTACGACCCCGGTTGGAGATGTCACAATCGCTGATATGCCAACTCCTCTGTCACACCAGGCCCCATTGCAGTGTACCACCCATGGCGTGGTTATATCTTCGCCAGAATCATGGGTCGGCGATGTCCAGTCTACGACGAAGTCTGCTAAGACCTGGGATTTGATTGCACTTTTTTTTCGAAGTCCACAGTGTATTCTGAAAGCTCCGCTGCCCATTTGACGATTCGGGTTTATGCTTCTTTATTCGTGGACAAGTAGTTCATCAGTTGATTTGTGATTACTCTTATTCTGTGTCCCTCAAAGTAATGTCATAGCTTTCTTGCCACCATGATCACTGCATATGCTATCTTCTCTAGCTCGAAATAGAATAGTTTGGATCCTGACAGAGCTTCCGAAGCGAAATACACTGGAATTTGTTTCAGCTTCCCTTCTTCTTCTTTCTCTTGTACTAGTACAACGCTCACAGCTGAATTGGAAGTAGTCAAATATAGCAGAAGTGGTGATCTTGGCTCTGGAGGACATAGCTTTGTCATGTTCGACAAATAGTCTCTGAGTTCTTGAAAGGCTTGTCTTTGGGATTCAGACCACTGAAAATTCTTGGAGCTTCGGAGAATTTGAAAGAAGGGCAAGCTTCTCTCTGCAGCTCTAGGTATGAATCTGTTAAGGGCAGCCACTCTCCCCGTCAGCTTCTGTACATCTTTCACCGAAACAGGTTCTTGCATCTCGACTAGAGCCTTGATTTTATCTGGGTTTGCTTCAATGCCCTTTGTTGAAACCAAGCAGCCCAAGACCTTTCCTTTGTGAATGCCGAAAACACACTTCTCAAGATTTAGCTTGAGATTTGCTGCTCTAAGATTCGCGAAGGTTTCTGCCAAATCGCTGATGTGGTCACCTCTTTGGACGCTTTTGACGATTATGTCATCGACATATGCGACAATATTTCTCGGAAGCAGAGGATGTAGCACTATTGCTATCATTCTCGAAAAGGTGCACCCTGCATTCTTCAGCCCTTCTGGCATTCTGACGAAGCAATAGGTTCCGAATGGTGTGATGAAACTTGTCTTTTCCTCATCTTCTCTTCGCACCCTGACTTGGTGGTACCCTGAGAACATGTCCAGGAGTGAAAGCATTTTGCTGTTTGCAGCGTCATCAACAACCTTGTCCACCCATTCTAAGGGAAAATCATCTTTTTTGCAAGCTTTATTCAGATTTGTGAAGTCCACACACATTCTCCACTTCCCATTCTTCTTCTTTATTGGCATAGTGTTAACTAGCCACACGGGGTACATGACCTCCCTGATCACTTTGGCATCCTGAAGCCTTTGCACCTCGGCCTCTACTACTTTGACCTTTTCTTCATACATTTTCCTGAGTTTCTGCTTCTTCGGAGTTACTTTTTCATCTGTGTTAAGGGCATGTTCGATGATATCTCTGTCGACACCTTGCAAATCCTTTGCTGACCAAGCAAAAACATCTTTATTCTTGTTTAAGAACTAGATGAGCTCTTTCTCTTCTTCGGGAGTAAGATGAGCCCCTATCACTACTGCTCTATCTGGCATGTCATCTATATACACTTTCTTTGTTTCACCATCAGCAGCTATCTTGACTTTCTCTTTGTCTCTTTTGGCCTCGACATACGGTTATTTCTTTTCTTCGGTGGAGTTCAAGTGATGCACATTGCTTTGGCCCGGCGTATGGCCCTTCTCTATGTTTCTAGCTTCTTGCTGATCACCGAATACTGTGATGACTCCTTTGGGTGCTGGGATTTTCATACACAAGAACTGCTGCCTTATCACGGCATCAAACTTATTGATGAACCCTCTACCGAAGATTGCGAGGTATGGATGATACATGTCGACTACATCAAATGTGATAGTTTCTGTTCTAGCATTGTCAAGATCTCCGAAAGATACTGGAAGAGCTATCTTTCTCGCTGGCTTGATTGGTTTTCCTCCGAAGCCCAGTAGTGGATATTCTAGTGGTTGTAGCATGTGCGGACTCAAGCTCATTTTCTCGAATGTTTTCATGAACAGAATATCGGTAGAACTTCCGTTGTCCACCCGGACTTTTCCGATCACCCATCCGGCGATATTCATTTCGATGACCATGGCATCGTTGTGATCAGTGGATTTCAGCTTGAAATCTTGTTCGGTGAATGTTATCGGCACCTTGGCCCACTCTGGTCGCGCTGCTGGACCATCGTTGATGACTGTGTTCACAGATCTGAAGTAGTTGTTTTTTCGCCTCTTCGTTTCAAACTCCATGGCTGAGCCTCCAGTGATAGGCATGATAGTTCCGAAGGATGGCAATGCTTTCGGATTATTGCTTCTTGAACTTGACTCTGGTTTCACTGAACTTGCTGCTGGTGGTGGCAACATTTCTTGGATCGGTTGCGGTTGCTGAATGGTTTGAATTGCCTGAGACTGAGGGAAGAACTATTGCGAAGGCTGCCATGATGACTGTGCCTGCTGAAATTGCTGAATTGGGACTGGGTTTGGTTGGGGACCCATCAGTTGCGGTTGCCAGAAATTTTGATGGAATTGGTTTGGCATTGTGGAGGCAATGGACATCTTCGTTTTCTCTTGCTGGATTCGTGCTACATTCTTCTTGGTTTCTGGGCAAGCTTCGGTACTATGACCCCTCCCATGATATCTGTAGTAGAAGTACGGATCTCTTGGATCATGGTTTTGAACTTTCGGGGGTCCTCTTCCTCTTCCTCTTGAAGGGAAACCTCCTCTTGTGTTTGGCCTATTGTTTTGATTGAATTGCTGAGATGGATTTTCCACGTTATTGATGTTTCGTGGAGTTTGGAATTGAGGCCTCCATCCCATTCCTCTATTACCTTGTCTTGCTTGGTTTCGTTCAGCTACTCTTCTTCGGTGATCTTCATCAGATTTGATGTATTGCTCTAGTTCGTCGAAAAGTTCTGCAATGCTTTGGGGTTCTTTTCTGGTTAGGTGCGAAGTTGTTGGTCCTGGAGTCAGACCTTTGATTAGTGCTTTGATTGTTGTTTTGTCATCTATTCCCGGAGTTTGAGACTTTTGTTGCATGAATCTTCTTACAAAGTTCTGTAGTGGCTCTCTGTCTCTTTACTTGCAATTATAGAGATCTGATGGCTTTGCTGTTGTTTCATGGAACACTTGAAATGCTTGAATGAACTTTGTCTTGAGATCAATCCAGCTACAGATTGAGTGTGGAGGTAGCAGGGAGTACCAATTGAGGACTGGGCCTTCGCAAGCAATGATGAAAGATTTGGCCAGCGCAACATCATCTCCTCCTGCTGAATTTACAGCTGCTTCATAGCTCATAAGGAATTGTCTGGAGTTTCCATACCCATTGTACTTCGGGAGAGAGACTGGTTTGTACTTCGGGGGCCATGGTGCAGTTTGCAACCCAAGAGAAAGTGGCGATTCTGGATCTGCGAACTGTGAGACTCCGTTGCCTGTGAAGAAATTCTCTCTCGGGGTTCATTTTCGCTGACTAGAGCTCTGATGTGGCGAATCGCGCCAGAGTGAACTGTTTTCTTGTTCCTTCATTTCATCAATTTCCTTTTGCATTTTCTCCAGTTGTTCTTTTGCTTGGTTGAGCTTCTCCAATTTCTCCAAAGCTTTTCTTTTTGCTTCCTGCTGACTTGCGAATTTTTCCTTCTCCTTCTGAAGCATCAACACTTTTCTGTTCACTGCTTCCAATTGTTTGTCCACAGCATCATCACCTTCATCTTCATCTTCGGTATGTGCTTCCAGGGCATGTGCAGTTTTTTCCGCTCGTGCTTTCTGTAGGGCTTCGAGTCTGCCTTTCTTGGTCTGAGATCTGCTGATGCTCTATAGCAAGAGAGTTTCCATTGTCTTCTTCTACGTGGTGATCTTCCTGGTCTGCCTCGGTGGGTGTGTTCTTCATAGACTTCTTCTGTGGAGGCATCGTGAGTTTTTGTCGGCTTAGACCACGGTGGGCGCCAATGTTGGGGATTCGAGAATCGGATGGAACCCCCGAACACAGGTGAAGAGAGATTCGAGAACAAATATGAGAAAGTGCTCAAGAAAGCGGAGACAAAGAATCTCCGAAAGCCTGACTTCTCCTCAAAAGTTGTGAACCCCTTTACACATGCCCTCGGCCCCTCTTTTATATGGTGACGAAGGGACTTTTACATTCCGATATTACCCTCGGATTTAAGGAATATTCCAAATGGGAATATGTACATAAATGTCTTTTACATTCCGTAATTTGCGGAGCCTAACTTCGGATATTCACAAGCTTGCCACCTTTTCACACTTTGAACCCGGACTTTTGGTGCCACACCTTTGACTTGGTTCGCCCGAGAGGCTGCTTCCATTCATGAGATTCCTTGAAAGCTCGAACCCTGGCTTCGGAGGCTTGGACACACTCCTGAAGTCTAGTTTCCCGAACTACAGCTTTCCTCTGAAGTCTTATCCTCACCTGAAACATGATAAAGTTGTCGAAAACCAACCATTCCTTTGTGTGTATTATTTCCGAAGATCATTAGAGCGTTAGAAAGTCAACAACCCATGTAACTCACAAATTCGAGATCATAAGAATGAAAGCAACACCTTCAGTAATCATGAAGTAGCCTACACCACATACCCCTTTGCTCTTCACACAGCTTAGCACTTGAGAAAACTAACTTCCCCGAAGTTCCGAGGGTAATGGCTTTAACCCAATTCCCCAACATGCTATGTGTCGTGTTTGGACGTGAGGGTCCTATCCGACTAGTGAATTTGTGGCTGCGAGTCCCGGATCCGGATGGTGATGCAAGAAGAATACAAGAGATTTATACTGGTTCAGGCAAGGAGCGCCCTACGTCCAGTGGGGGAGGTGTATTGTATTATCTTGCACCGAAGTGTTCGAGTAGGGGTTACAAACAAGCGAGATAGGGAGCAGGTCCCAGATCTCCAAGTGGGCTAAGCAGACTTCACATTACCGAAAAAACCGCTCGGTTTTCGCGAAAACCGCTCCTACCGCTCCGGCTCGGTAGCAAAAAAGACCGATTTTCCGAGGTTTCGACCGGCCCAACCGACCCTAGAAAAAAAAGTCCTGGTTAACTGCTCGGTTTCACCGGTTTTCCGGGCCGGTTTTTCCTCTCAAAAAAGCGACCGGAGCCGGTTTTTCCTCTCGAAAAAACCGACCGGAGCCGGTTTTGTGAACCCTGAGGCTAAGGAGTAGTGTGGTGTTCGATGTCCCTTGTCTTGCCTAGAATTGGCCCTGAACTTCTCTCCCTTTTATAGCCACAAGGGAGAGGCTCAGGTTACAAGTCTGGCTGCGTGATTTTTCTTGATGGAGAGGACAAGTCTGAGCCCTGTAGCACCTTCCTGCAGCGGCATGGTTGGGGGTATGGCTCCTGTACTTTCTGTACCCTGGTGACGTGGTGGAGGATGTCCGCTCCCGTAGGTAACGTGGGAAATCCAGTGGGAAGCGTGTTGATCCCTGTAGCTTTGACTTGGCGTAGAGAGCCGAGGCAGCACCCTGTTCGTTTGGCTGGTGGCTGGTATTGATTTGTTCTGAGAGAAAAGTACTGCTGGCTGATTGCTGGTGGCTGGTTTGTTCCGAGAGAAAAGTACTGCTGGCTGGTGGCTGATAAGCCAAACGAACAGGTCGGAGCGGTAGGCGCCTGCCCCGAGCCTAGATGGTACAGAGGCTTTGATTGGACGTACCAATGCCGCTGCAGTCTCGGTGGTTGAAATAGTGTCGGGTAAGGTGGAATAGTACCCGGTAACCACTCGCACAACGCCATCACGGGCGGTAAACACTATAAGAAAAACACCGACTAGTGACGCAAAAAAGGTCGTTTCTCGTCATAAATCGCGATTAATGACGCCGGTTGTTACGAAAATGCTCCGTCATTAATCGAGTGTCACAAACCGCGATTAATGACGAGACCTTATTTAGCGGCGTCATGAGTTTAATGACGCGTATAAATTCGTAACACTAAGGCGTCATAAGGTACATGCCACGTCGGACCAAAATCTGACGTGACACGGCGTTTTGTGACAAACCGTTTTATCATTAAGTGAATTCAGCCCATATTTTGTTGGGCCAAGCCCCAAATTCCTTGTCGTCATAGATTGAATTTGACCCACTTAATGTTAAGCTGAGCCCAATGTTTCGGTCGTCATAAATCGGTTTTAGGCCTTATTAAGGTTGGATGGAGCCCAATATTGTTGGCGTCATAGATTGTTTAAGGCCTTATTAAGGTTGGATGGAGCCCAATAATTGTTGTCATCATAGATACTTCTCGACCTAATTCTGGTTGGACCGACCCAATAATCGAGGTCGTCATAGAATGTTTTAGGCCCGGTTTTAGTATGACCGAGCCCAATAATTGCATTGGTCATTAATTTGTTTTGGGTCAAGTACTGGTTGGATCGAGTTCAATATTCGATGATGTCATAAAATGATTAAGGCCCAACTGATATTGGACCCAGCCCACCAATCGCTGACGTCATTTTTGATACAGCTCATTTTATTAATAATTCGTTTTTGAATTCGTAAAAAATAATGGGCCGAGGGGGCAAGCCCACATATTTTTCCCTGTTATTTTGGGCTGCACTCCAGGTAGCGCTTAATTAAATATAATTCAATCTCATATTACATGCTAATCAATTCAGTAATTGACATCACAGATAGTATTTCCATACCACTGATACAAATAAATGTTTCGGATCACACATGACACATTATTATCAATGAACACAGAACAACCACAAGCAGATTATCAGTAGGAGCTCACAAACCAATACACATGATATCTCCATGCTCACAAATAAAGCTGGTTAGACATGCTCAGTAGGAGCCCACAAACCAATACACATGATATCCTTATTTCTTTATTTATAAATATATATTCTTATTTACGTGTTGTTAGACATGTGCATGCCGCACGTACGTGCGGTGTAAGTAACTTGGTTATTACTAGGCAGATGCTAACTATTCGGGTAGCATTGCATTTTTAATCTAGAGGAGTTTGGTACCTTTTTAGGGTGGATATCCAATTGGCTCCTCAAGTGAGCAAGGTTACATCAGTGAGGGTGGAGTTTTCCTAGGAATATGTTGAACTTAGAGAGGGATGTTAATAGCATGTCAGTCTTGCGGTGATGGACATACGAACGGGAATGATCTGTTTGTCTGGCTGGTGGCTGGTGCTGATTTGTTCTGAGAGAAAAGTATTGTTGGTTGGTGACTGGTTTTTTCTGAAAGGAAAATACTGTTGGCCGGTGGCTATAAGCGAGACGAATAGGCTGATAAGATGACGATGGTACCGCTGGTCAAGGCAAAAAATATGTCGTTAATTCGGTAGCATAGAGTTAGGACAAACATATTGGGATAGATTAGCGTGCTCAGGAAGGGGTGGAGTGGTGACGGATTCGACGGTCGTCGAAGACATGGGGATGGCGGTCGGGGAGGACACAACAACTTGACTACGAGTGGAGGAGGAGGGTCATTTGAGTTGTCTCATTTGTGGGCTGCGCCACCACGAGATTGTTGTTGGGACTTCGTGTTCTCCTGACGATGGGATTGTTGCCTAAGGTAATCATTATGGTATGAGATTAGATTTCTTTGTTATTTATCTTGTTCGATTGGCTGGTGTTGATTTGTTGTGAAAGAAAAGTACTGCTGGTTGGTTGGTGCTAGGTGGCTAGTGCTGATTTGTTGTGAGAGGAAAATACTGCTGACTGGTGGTGATAAGTCATACGAATAGGCAAATATACCCATGCACCTTCATTTTAAAATAGATCTTATTTATTTATTGTGTGATTTTAAAACACTTTACTATAAAAATAAAAATTTAAGTGTTGTGGTTTGTTTGACACGCATTTTACTAGTAATATAAAAGAGTATGGATTTTGCTTCTGATGATGAATTAGTTGCAGAAGGACCGAGCTGCAAAGCATAGAATGGCCCAGCCCAGCCCACAACAGCATTCCCCCCAAGCCATCATGGTGACACAAAAGGAAGCCTGGGAAGCAGTTACCGGCCCACGCAGCCCATGAAGGAAGCCGCCTCGCCTTGGGCCCCCCGCGTCTCTCGTCGTCCTCCTCTCTTCCACTTCTCTCCACGAGCGCCGGCGCCACCAACCTGCCAGCCACCCCACCCACGCCGGTAATCCGATGAGGGTGAGAATTCGACGATGAAGGAAGGAGACCTGCCGGTGGTCGTCGCCCGCGACTGTCGACGAGTCGGAGAGAATCAGAGAACCCTTGGCGCCGGCGGCGGCTACGATCCAACTCGGCACCGGCAGCATGATGCACCTCCCCAGCAGGCGAGTCCATGATTTTGCTTCTGCCATGTACTACACCATATTTAGCGCTTTCTACTCAATTATTGACTGAGGAAACATCACTTTTGTTCCATGGTGATTTCGTGACCACAAGAAGTAAATTCCACATCTGCATCGTGACAGGAACACACATAGAGTGCAAATTTTACTACATTATTATATCCTGCCATAATATCCATGCACATCACCCTCCATGCATTTTCTTTTGGTTCAACCTTAATTGGGCTGACACATGACATCTTCATTCATATCCCTGTACATCAGTAGCATCAATCTGAATATCAAATGGAGCCTTCTTCTGCTTGTTGGGCACTGTCTGTCTGTCCAGCTAGTATTCCCTTGGTACTTCATTATATAGACGTTGTATAGTTCATAATTGACACATCCAATGCCATCATGTATAATAATTGTAAAGGGAATAGGTATAGTAGCACTCGAGTTGTACCTCATATAAAGTCTTAACCTACTGTATGTCAAAAGCCGTTAGATTATCACTACATAATGCGTCATCATTGTCGTCCTATCACCGTTGGAATAAATAAAATGGGTGGTAAGTTTTCACTGCCAGGTGGTAGGAGAAAATAACAGTAGTGACGATTATAGAAATAAACCGGCAGTGATATATTGATATCACGGCCGGTTGGTGTTAAAATTCAGCGGTGATGGAGGGACCGAGGGAGCAAATTGCGAACTCAAAAAAACTATCCAAATTAGTTAAGTTGAGATGCCTCCTCCAACCGGCCACCCCCGCTCCCTCCCTCTCTTTCCTCTCCCGAATCCCCATTTGACCCAATCCCCTTTGCCCTCTCTACGTCGCTCACCCATCTTATTACCACCTTATGTCTAATAAACTTGTAGTTGGCTTCTTCGAGTCCTCGGTCATGGTTGTTGTTGGAATGGGAACTCTACCCTATTTTGGTTGGACGGTTGGAATAACAACTGTTCTGTTCAGGTGTTAGCCCCAAACTTGTGGGCGATCGTTTCGGCTCAGATAAAGCGGACGCACACAGTGAGGGAAGGTCTGGCCAGAGGCCATTAGATTACTGACATTAAGCATGCACTCCCTGTGTAGGTTATTTTACAATACCTTAGTGTTGGGGATCTGGGGAGGGGCCCTTGCTTCTCGGTGGGCCACCCCCGGGCCCAATAGAGAGGGCCCCCGCGATCGGGCCCACTGCGCGGTCGATCAGGAGAAGACGACCTCCCCCGAGGAGTCAGAAGCCGAAGACCCCGTAGGGAGCAAAGATATCCAGGAGAACCCGGCAGAGGTGCGCCAAGGGACAGCCGAGGCGCGGAGGGGTTTCGCCCGTATGAAAGCGGAAGGTCACCGGAACGAAGGATGGACCCGGGACAAGCCCGGGAAGCACACGTGGAGGGACCACAAAGCACTGTAGAGTCACGTGGTCGCGTGTCGTGTAATGGGAAGGACATGCCACAATGCCCCTGATGAAGGGCATCAGGTCGAGAGTCCGTACCGGGGGTAAAACGGACATTGTACCGGAGGGTGCCCTTGGGGCCTATAAAAGGGGCGCTGACCCTGTGTATTGGGTTCAGTTGCAATCTATTCGCTCTATTAGTCACTCAATCCCCTAGTAGCTCTCTTGAGCCGTTTTGTACGGTTCAAGAGCCCCACTCTTTACTGTTTGGGCTATTGTAACCACCAACACTTAGAATTTGGGACATTTCACAAAATTTCATCCTATCTTTGGACCTCGACAGATTTATTTGGAAATGGTCACCCGATGAGTTCTATTCCACGGTGAGGGAAGGTCTGGCTGGAGGTTGTTGGATTACTAACATTAGGCATGCGCTCACCATGAGAATTTGAGACATTCTGCAGGATTTCACCCTAACTTTGGACCCCCGACAGATTTATTTGGAAACGGTCACCTAACAGGATCTATTTCTCTCCCTCTGCTTACAATGCCCTCTTCCTAGGGTGGTCACATCGGCAAGGAGCTCAACAGCTCCGGAAAACTCAAATTTCGGCTAAGTGTCAGCTTCTTTGGATGGGGTTATCTCTTTTGGGTTGCTCAACAACTCCGGAAAACTCAGATTTCGGCTAAGTGTCAGCTTCTTTGGATGGGGTTATCTCTTTTGGGTTGCTGTTGAACTTCAAACCGGCTACATTGAAGGACCGATTAGGTGACCAGAGAGGGGGGGACTGAATGGGAGCCGATAAAAATTCTCTCCTATGAGATGAACTCGGCCTATGCCCCAATTGCCACTCCAATCACTCGCACACACCAAAGACGCTCTAGACTAGGCACACACAAACCTACGAGTCCTAGAGATGAGCCACGAATCAAAGAGCGGAAGCACTAGACAAGAATCAAAAGACTTAGCCAAATCTGTGAGGACCTGGGCGGACAGTCCGTGAGCCTGGCGGACAGTCCGCAACCCCTCGGCGGACGGTCCGTAAAAGCAAACAGAACCTCCAGTAGGTTCACTGCTACCACAGACGGTCTGGCTTGACTTCTCGGACAGTCCGACGTGTTCGCGGATCGACTCTCGCGGACGGTCCATGAACTTCGTGCAACAAAACCCTTGCCTACCTACGGATCGAAACGTCTCGTGCTCACGAACGGAAGAACACCCGACGAACACAGGCTACGCGGATGGTCCACAACCCACGGGCGGACGGTCCGCAAGGCACGAACAGAGCAGAAACAGTCCGACCCCGCGAAGTCAACCCTCCAAATCCATCACCCGATCTCCCAAACGACTTGAGCTCTTGAGACAAGATTTGGGGGCGATGTGAAGCGTCCCTAGGAGATGCTATGCCCAAAAAGTTGAGGCCTCAAACCTACAAAATCGCCGGGAATCGATCACGAACCGAGCTCTACCAAAAAGCTAGGGTTCCACCTGAAATCCTCAAATCCAAGGCCAAATCCAGAGTTTGAGGGGTCAAGATCAAGCACAAAGATGCACAAGGCATCTATCCATGATCCCCACAAAGAAATTCGAACCCAAACACCTCAGAATCGGAGGAACAAGCCACGCACGAAAATCCAATGAAAATAGCCCGAAAAAGACACGAAAATCACTCGAGCCACAAGAAGGAAATCGACGCAACCATGAAAGCTTTCATACACTTGGAGGTCAGATTCTCTACAAACCAGTGAAGAAAATCTAAGCCTAAAGAGCAGGGAAATGAGAAGCAGTCCAGATGAATGGTTTGCCCTGAAACCCTATAGCTATATATATCCCTTTGGGTTGGGCAAATGACCAAGCTACCCCTAGAACTTAAAATGAGATACACACGCCTCAGGGGCAATATGGTCAAGTAGCACTCCTCTTCATCGGACGACCATGTCTTTGCCGCAGTCCGCGTCCTCCAGACGCAAGCCCTGCGATCCCGCCGTGTGTCCCCCGGCATCGAAGCTTCTCGGCGCGCCCGGATCCCATCTCCGCCCGCCGAGCCTCCGGTCTTGGTTTCGTGGCTCAACCAAGTAACCCGACGGTTTTGTGGTGAACCGCCGCAAACCCCGCGTGCAGACTCCGGTCATGAGTCGCTACCCTGCACCGGCTCCAGTCGACGACTTCGTCTTGCTTTTCTTGCCACCATGCGGCTCGCACTTGATCCCGTCCGGCCACCGGGTCCATCGAGCCGAGCCTACTTGTCTCTCCACTCCTCGGAGGCCCCGCAAGGCTAAGACCTTTCGCGCCCGCTCTTCACCTGCACCAACACGAATCAAGCCGCAACCTGCACCTGCAATACTCGGCCAAGAGTCAGTCCACACCACGTTGTCAATCACTCATCACAACAAGGAGCGACCATCCACCGGTCCTCGGACGCTCCAATCCTCATACACTGACACGGTCCCCGAGATAGAGATGATTGCGCACTTTGTGCTAGGAGGTGGAGATTATTGACAACCTCCTCACTGGTTGCGTCCATAATCGTGAAACTTGGTTTTGGTATGTTCATCAACAAAAACTCATGCCTCAAGTGGAGGAGCAGTTCGGGTCCTGGTGGTCGGGCTCGGAAGAGAATTCCGAAACGGCGACGAAAGGGGTTCGACCCTAAGGAAGGAGAGAAATCGAAGAGTGCGTGATCTGTCGGCATTGCAACCGGTGGCTTTGGCGCAGGAGATCATGAGAAGGAGGCTAAGAGCGTGTTTGGTTGGGCTATGGATTTTGAAAAAGTAGTTGTGGGTTGTGACTTTTAGAAAGGCAGCTGTGGAATGTGGGATGTGACTTTTGGAAAAGATCATTTGGTTCGATGGCTGTGGCTTTTGAAATAAGTAGTCTCACTTCTAAGCAGGCCCTACATGTCATACACACATTTTATCTTCTTCCTCTTACACATGGGATGCCTGAGCACCCGGAGCTGCTCGCGCCGGTGACGGAGCCTGCCCGCGTCTGGGAAGCTCACGCCTGTGGCTGGCGGCAGAGCAGCTCACGCATGCGCTCATGAGGTCACGACGGAGGAGCTCCCGCACACCTCGGGCCATGGCGGAGCACCTCCCACGCGCCGGCAAGGCTGCGACGGAGCATCTCCCGCACGCTCGCAGGTCATGGCGGAGCACCGAGCACCTCCCGGCTTGGCTCGATGGGAGGCCGAGCAGAGGTGCCGCTGCCTATAGATATAGTGGGAGAAGGGGCGGACCATGGGTATGGCCGCCGGAGGGTAGGGGTCCGTCGTCGTCGAGCAGGCAAGCAGCTCCGCAGGGACGGATCGCCGAGTCCACTCGCAGTGGATCTTGGCCACTCGCGGCGGATCTTGTCCGGCCGGGAGAAAGAGGCCGCGCGCCGGTGGCTCTCTGGCTTGGGAG
This sequence comes from Cenchrus fungigraminus, assembly GCA_036936925.1. NCBI lineage: Eukaryota > Viridiplantae > Streptophyta > Magnoliopsida > Poales > Poaceae > Cenchrus > Cenchrus fungigraminus. The sequence continues at coordinate 26,118,457 of CM072768.1, forward strand.
AGGGGAGGGGACGACCATTGGACGTCGGGGGCTCACCAACTTGGGAGGAGGTGTCCACCTGCTGGCGGCTCGCTGGCCAGGAAGGATGAGCGGCGACAGATGGACGAGCGGCGATGCTCTGCTCGCTCGCGTGCGAGTGCTCGAAAAAACAAAAGAACAAACCATTTTCTTTGTCACCAATGGCAGGTGGGTAATTTTGTGGCCCAAAAGCAGCTGAAAGCAGGGAGTCAGGGTGCTTTCAAATTTGTACTAGGCAAAAGCTGCTTTTGGCTCTGGCTTTGGATGACATCCAACCCCTTTGGTTGGGTTGTTGGCTTTTGGCAAAAGCAAAAGCAGTTAAAAGCCCAACCAAAAGCACCCTAAGGTTTGGTTGGCAGCATCGGGGTCTTGCCACGCTTCTAGGTCCTAGCCCTGTATTCTAGGTCGCCTCTTGTCCGTTTTTGTTTGTTCCTTCTCTGGCCATGGAGATTGTCTTCTTGGTGCCACTTTGTATTGTGCTAAAGTTCTCTTCTTCTTAATGAAATATGTGCATTTAAAAAATAATCGCCAGGTCAACACAACCTGCATATCTCCGTGTGAACGATGGTCATGCATGTAAGGCGAAAGCATAGCTGGATCTTCAAAACCTATGTTATCATAAGGTACGCTAACCTTGCTGCCCACATTGTGATATTATCATTCGTTATCTAATCACCATTATTTTATTTGCCCTGTATTCTGCATAAACTAGTAAGAGACTTCCATCTAGCTCTTGGGCCCTGTAATTAATGGTGCTATAATTGATGTGTTTAACAGGCCACATGGCCTCTTATTCAATAACTAACAGTATGCGTGTGATGCATTGATAGTATAGCTTGAGAAGAGGAGCTAGTACCTGTAGCTGGAATTGGACCAATTACCTACCAGTCTAAAAAAGAAAATAAGAAAAAAAATGTTCAAGTACTTTGAATTTAATTCCTCTGTTCTGTTCCAGTGTTGTGTGTTCACATGATTTGGTTCTTTTCTTTATGTCCCTGTGCATATCACATGGATCTGTATAATCTTGATAATAGCTTATCTGCACATGACCAGCTATGAGTTTCAGATCGAGATCGGTCGATATATATACTGTAGTTAAGCCAACAACCGTTAGTTAAGTCTCGAGTCAAATTAAACTGTACCTAATTCCTCAATAATATGTCGTACGTCTAGCATGAACCTTCGTGCCCGATGCAAGAATAGATGCAATCTGAACTCGAAACTATTAAGTATTTTTTTCTATAATTAATAAACACGCTGAATGACCTGTCTATTTTCAAATTAGTAGAGTAAGTGAATTTAAATCTAAATACAGGCACAGCAATGGTTCTGACTAGCTCCTAGTTAATAACCACTAATAAATTTTGTGTGCAGGGATATAACATGTCCACTTGCATGTTTAGTAAATTTATAAATTTTTTAGTAAAATTTACAAAATGTCTAAAAACCTTTTTTTGGTATATTGAAAACCGAAGCATACCATTATGCTGATTAATCAGCTTGTATATATCAAATCTTCTTTAGAGATGGATAGAGCATATTATAATGTTGGTGGTAGGAGTTTGAGCTATATATATACTGATGCACGCAGATTGTTCTGCATTGCCCACATTTGTTTGCTCACTGCTAGCTACCTTAACAAGCCATAACTACTTGCTTGAGCCACTCCATTGACGCATTCATGAGCTAGCTGCTAGATAGATGGTTCCACCATTCCACCGTAGCTTCTGCAGCAGCAGCTGTACGAAACATCCTGGCTTCTGGCATATATGATCATCCATGTCGGTTGAGATCAATGGCTAGCAGCTAGCTGCTAGACAGCAGGACTACAGTAGGTAGCGGTGGTAATCGATCTTGCTCCCACGGAGAAAATCCACCACCACTGGCTCTGGTTGGGTGCTAGACCACCGGTTGCCGTGATCCATTGCCATGGATCACATGACGCTGGCTGCCGTCCAGCCACTGCTGTGGCTGATACGCAATGAGGCCCGGCTACTGCGGGGCGTCAGCGGTGATGTCCAGTTCATCAAGGACGAGATGGAGAGCATGAAAGGTTTCCTCCTGAACATCGCCAGGACCAGGGCGGGGGCCGGCGCCGACTACCAGCTCCGGGCGTGGATGGAGCAGGTCATGGAGCTCGCCTACGACTCCAGGAACTGCATCGAGGACTACGCGCAGTCTGGCCGCCCTCCTGGTCGCGACCGGAGGGGCCTTGCCGGTCGCTTGCTGCGGGTGCTGTGGCTGCCGAAGCGGCTACTTGTTCGCCGCCGGGTTGCCACGCGGATCCGGGGCTTGAAGGTCCGGGTGAAGGAGATTAGCCAGCGGCAGCAGCGGTATGCTGTCCTTGTACCACCCAGGACGGACAACGCCACCCCTGCCGGCGGCGGTGTCACCGTGGACTGGACGCCACGAGCTAGCCATAGAGTACCAGTGCGGCCTCCTTCGACACACCCGGCCAGGGATTCTCCCCGATGGGGCATATTGGCCGGACCTGACATCCTAACGCAGGCCAAGGAGGAGCTGCTCCAGTGGCTGGTGGTGAGAGCCCACCAGAATCAGACATGGTTATCAGCATCGTGGCTGAATAGGAACATCCTAGGCGTCATGACGCTGGACGGCGTCAATGGAGCCTCCCTTGCAGATCAGGTGTACAACCACTGCAGAGGCTCATCGCCCACGGAGCGCCTCCACTTTGATTTCATGGTCCACATCACCGTCCAACGGCCACCACTGCTCGTGGTGATACTGCTCGAAATGCTTCGCCAGCTCTGCTCCGAAGAGTACTTCAGGTCCTTGGGCAACAACACCGTGGAGGAATTGGATGCGGACAGGATCACCAACAAGATTAGGGAATGCTCGAGGGGCAAAAGTCTGCTGCTACTTCTTTCAGAAAACAACTGGAGAAACTCCGGTGCTCTGCCCGTAGTGTGGTGGTGTTCTGCACGAACGATGCCGAGGTTGCGGCCAAGTGCTCCCCGAATGAGAAGGTGGTAGCACTTGTCCCCACCAAATTCGACCTCGATGAGGATCGGCGCTTCCACCACCTCGTCAAGCAAATCCTGGGCAGATGCACGCCGGATGTCTATTGCATGAACCTCTTCCTCCATGCCCTGCTCAGCAACCCAAACAGGACAGAACAAGAGTTGGAGAGCTTATCTGGGAGCCTTGATCCGGGGTTATGCGCCACTGCTATTGAGCGGCAGAGCCTGATGCTGAAATTCTGCTACCATGGGCTGCACAAGGATTACCAGAACTGCCTGTGGTACTCAGCTGCTTTCACACGAGGAATCTTTAAGGTGCGAAGGGGAAGCTTACTTAGACGGTGCGTCGCTGAAGGTTTGATAAAGAGAGATGGCCTTTCCAGTGCGATGGCTGAAGCTGAGCGCTGCTTCGATGCACTCTTTACTCAGAAGCTCCTTCTTCCTCGCGAAGTTGGTGGTACAGGCAACATAAAGAGTTGTGGCCTGAACGCTTTGCTGAGTCCCATGACCATGGATGCTACAACCAATGAGGCATTTCTGGACGCAAACCACCTGCCGTCTGACTTGCAACTGCACTTCTCCATCCGCAACGGGATCCAGCTCCGTAGCATGACGACGGAGTCCGCGGTGGATAGCGCCATGTCCCCGCAAAGGAATACCAGGATGGAGCATCAAATGACCAGCATGATGGCATTCCTCAAGTACCTACCCACCTCTTCAAGTTTCCGTCTTCTCAGAGTGTTGGAGCTTGAAGGCTATGAAGGCTTCAAGAAGCGCCATCTCAAGAACATCTGCAGGATTCACCAGCTCAAGTATCTAAGCCTCCGGAACACTGATGTCAAGCAACTTCCCGATGAAATAAATCAGCTTCTGCTCTTGGAGACACTAGACATCCGAGGAACCAGGGTGAAGGAGTTCAACGCAGTGCTGCCTATGCTAAAGCATCTTCTTGCTGGCCGCATCAGCTTCGCAAAAGAGGATACTGTCAATTCTAAAGAATCTTTCACCACTGTGAGCTTAAGCCATGGTGCTTCAGAGATGAGAAACTTGGAGGTGCTGTCCCATGTCAAAGTTTCAAACAGTGCTAAAGAGCTGCGTGAAGCTGCCAGGAACTCGCCAAGGTTGAGGAAGCTAGGCGTGGTTCTCTCTGGTAAGAGGCATAATAACCTGGTTAATATATTTGATGAGATTAAACAATTCAACACATGCTTAGCTTCATTGTCAATCCGAGTGGAACCACGAGGGGACCGGATCAGGGCTCCTGCAGTAGCAGTAGCACTGGCACTGCCAAGCTGTCTTAAGAGCCTACGCATCTGTGGCATCTTGGGCTGGTTGCCTAGCTCGATCAGAGAGCTCCGTCAGCTAACCAAGATTACTCTGCGCCAAACTTTGCTGAGCGAGGTTGCTCTTTCCATCCTTGGTGCTCTCGAAGGTTTAGTCTGCCTCAGGCTCCTCTACCATTCACTCGTGGAAGTCGCTCCCGCCTTCGAGGCTGGACAGTTTAGGAGTCTCCAGGACCTTGTCGTCGAAGATGACGTGATTCAGAGTATCAGGTTTGACCCTGGAACGTCCCCAATGCTCGGTAAGATGGTTTGGTCTTTCAATCACATGAACTCGCTTTTTGGGGTTCAGAACCTTCCAAGTCTGCGATACCTTGAGCTAAAGAGGGGAACATATGAATCCGATGGGCTGAGAAATCTGAAGCAAGACATCCCTAATCATGTTAACTTCATCCTCAATCCACCGGAAGAAGTTCAACGCCAGGAGTCACCGCAGCCGGTTGACGCTGCCGCTGCATCTCAACTGTGAATTTCTACTCGCATGCCTTGTATGTTTTAATGAGCTTTGCGTACCGTTTGACACTTTTCAGAAAATTCAGTGTACTCCAAGTCCCGTAAGTGATTGTCTACTGTATTTTTAAGTGACACAAGTGATATATATCATGATCATGTATTTGATATTGATGGGGTGACACACAAGCATCCACTTGTATCTAGTGCGGTTTGCTGCTATAAACTACTTCGTATCCTGTATGGTATCATGTCCATGTGCTATTCAAAGCATTAGTACGTACTTTCCTATCGACATTTTTCCAGAACGTGCTAGTTGGCTAGCTGCACCTGATTCAACATGTTCGTCTGGTTTATCAGCCACCAATACTTTTCTGCTGGAACAAATCAACCACCAACCAGCCGAATATCTTCTCAAACATATTCATGATTTGGCTAGGTGTGTTGAAAAACTGACATGACATGCCATCCTCCAATCTCTATGTAGATAACTAGATTTGTCGAGATGAAGATGTAAGATCATAGACAACACCATACTGGAGAACGATACTTGCTTGATGAGAGGTTCAGTGGTAGCCTACATCTCCTTTCTTAAAAGCCACCCGGCTTTGCTCGTCTGTCCGGGTTTCCGGGCGTACGTGGCGCACAGGCGTGCGTTTGGAGGTTTTGTGAAAAAGTCCTCCGGTTTTCTTGAAACCGCGAAACGGTCCACCACGTTCAGATCCTACAAGAAACATGTTCATTTATTTTGCACACAGACCCTCACACTAAACTTCATTTCTACACGAAGAAGTGGAAATTCGATGTTGGTGTCGTTTTGCAAACACCCCAGACACTTTTACAAACACCCCCTCCCACCACCCTACTCCCCACCTAATACCCCCCCACACACACCCGCCCCGAACCCTAACCGGTTCACTCCTCCGCCGACCGCCGCCCCCAATCGTCCCCTGCTCTCCTCCTCCCCGACGTCCTCGCCGCCACCCTTTCCCCACCTGCTCTCCTCCTCCTTAGCAGCGAGGCGGAGGTGCAGATCCAGTCGAGGCGGCCCCGGAGCAGCGAGCTGGGTTCTCTACTCATCCTCCGCTGCCGTAAATGTGGAGGTGCGGATTCGGCCAAGGCGGCCTCGGAGCGGTGAGCAGGGTTGGCGCGGGCGAGCGCTCCCGGCCGGCCACGGCCCCACGTGGGGAGCGCTGCGCGGGCGAGAGCTCCCGGCCGGCACGCGGGGAGCGTTGGAGCTCCGCAAGCCGGGTCCGTGACCATCGTGCCTGACCTGCATGCATCTCCCGTCTCGCTCTCGACGGCGATGGGCAAGATGGCAGCTTCCACGATGCAGGTCACCGCATTGGCCTCCCTCCCTCCCATCTTCCCCCCTCTCTTTCACTAATCTCTGATTTGGTTATCTTCACTTTTCTCTTTCAGATCTGACAGGTTTGGGGTGAGCTGGCGACCGGGATGGCAGAGGGGCTATCCCTTAGCGGCGGCGAACTGGGTTGTGGAACTGCTCTATATCCATTTCTCCATTGACAGGTAATTCCTGCTCTACCGGGAGGAACATAAATGTTTCTCATGTCTTGATTTTGTACCCAACTGCAGCATCCTGTGATGAGAGCAATGTAGATAATCGAAAATGCTTAGTTCGATTTCCTCCTCATGTACTCATGTGCTTTTATGATATGGGGATCTTGAGTGCTTTATATGCTGTCGTTCCATGCTTATAATATATATCATATGCTTTTGTATGGTACTCGTGTTTTTATTTGCATCAGCCTCTACCATTTACTTATATACACTGCAGGGCGCGCAACGCGCGCCGACTGTTCTAGTATATCTAATGGGCGCTCCTCCTTAATACACAATAACAATACATTGCTCTAGTCTAATGGCAAACCTCCTCTCATATAAATGTGGACGTCCTGTGAAAAAACTTCTTGAAGCTCAAGCATTACCGGACTTGCACATGTATATTTGCACGTATTCTAACACACTCTTATCTTACCGAGTATACTATATAAATGCACCATCACCTTGAACATATCATGCACAAATCTCCATGTAAACTAGACTAGAGTTGTTGCCTTCACTGCTCCCAGGGCGGAGCTGGGCTGGGCCAAAGGCTAGGGCTGATTAGGGCTAACAGTATGCTATAGTATAGAAAACAGGTTGGAGTTTGCTCTACAGTGCCTCCAACAGTGCGCTACAATGTACAAAAATTGGGCCGACGACTAGGGCCGCGGCTCTAGTGGCCCTAGGCCTATATCTGCCCCCGACCGCGCCGACCAATAACAACCTTGACTTTATAAACCCACTGCAAAGTGCAAACAAGAGCCACTAATGTCACTGCAAGTCCATGCTCAGCGTCTGGGATGCTAGCTGCTTCATTATTCATTTTGATTTTGGCCCATTTGGCCCATATGTTGCTAGTTCTTTAATCTTTTAGGCCAGTTTATAGTTTATAATATCTTCTCCATCTATATCTTCTATATGTACTTAGATTAAATGTGGGCTGCTTTATTATGGCATTGGGCCGTTTTGGTCACCATCACCAAAGTTCTGTCATCGCGCTCAGGGCTTGTTCATCAAATTTCTTAGCCTTCCAAGGGAAGGGAGCCGCTCAATCCCTTAGCTCAGAGAAGGAAACGGTCAAATTTACTACCTAGGGTCGGATTGGTAACTAAATACTAAATTATACTCGCTGCTAGAAAATATATATTTGGTCCCTAGCCTTAGTACCAGTTGAATTTTGCCCCGTTACTAATGCTACCAGGCGTATGGGCTAGACCCTGTGGAGACCCTTGTAAGGGCCTTGACGTTTAGTACCGGGTGGACGCGTCACCTGGTACTAAAAGCCTCTTGTCAGTACCGGTGGAGAGGTTCCAACCGGTGGGAGAAGAACATGTTAAAAGAAAAGGAAAAAGAAAAGAAAAAGAAAGCCATGCGTGACTTGGCAAGCAACCGGGGTACTAAAGATTCACTTTAGTACCTTTGACCCGGTGGTTAAGGGGGCTCTTTAGTACCGAAATCGTAATACCGGTATTAAAGGAGAGTTGAGACCCGGTACAGAAGGTGGATTCATCCCCAGTAGTGACTATGAACAATGTGAGCATTCTCTATTTACGATTAAAAAAAGTATAAAGGAATTGGTAACTTTATACTAGGACAAGATTTAGAAGTATTTATCTGAGTATTGTATTATAATATGGACAAGAGAGAGCAAAAGCAAGTCATATTGATTTAGAGCATAATAGGTGCCAATCGTCAACTCCCATCTGTCAACAGTATTGTGCTCGATAGTTAGAAATTAACGCTCAATTATGCAAGTAGGGATTCCATATTGAAAATGTACCTCTATAATTCTCACAACACAAATTGTGGATTCATCCTCAATAGTGACTATAAACGATGTGGATTCATCCAAACATCAATCTTGTAGAATCCTAATAATCATAGCCATTTGTCACAAAAAAAGCACCTACCTCTTATTATCAAAATATTCGAAGTAAACCCCTTATTATCTATATCTAAACTGCTCACCTCTACCTTATAAAAATATCTTAAGTGACCTTTATTCTTCATCTAAATTATCCATACATTCATTATTAAAAGTAACTTAAAATATTATTCTAAATATTTATCTAACTTACCCACATATACCATTATTAAAAAAACAAAAATAAACACCTAAATCTTAATCTAATAATTTCCATGTTCATTTATAGAAATGTCCAAAAGTAAACCAATATATGATTCTAAACTACCTATTTTTGTAATTGCTAATATATGAATACTAAGTTAAGGTTCAGACGCATGGAATGTGTGTCACCATGTAGACCAATACATGCATGGGGGAAGCTATGAAAAAACTCATGTCAAGCACAATTTATGGAGGCTTGATACAAAGTGAAAAAATGATTTCATGTTAAGCACAATTTATGGAGGTTTGATACAAAAAGTGAAAAAATGAACGTGGATGAAAAATGTATAAAAAATTAGTAAGATAAACTACGAGAATTTAGAGTCTATTGAAATGCATTATAGTAGGATGAACTTACATTTCATTCTTCATTATATTAGTGTTGACGCAAAAATTCCGAAGGCGACAAACTCTGCATCAGCACATGAGGATCTGGGAGATCTGCTTAACTCCAGTGCAGAATCCAAATCGGTGCGCGTGGTGTGCGCGGCGTGCCAGTCAGCTTGACCCTTCAACTGACGAGGTGATATTGTCGTATTGGCTGATTAACATAATCATGGTACTGAAGCCGATACAAATTAAATATTTATAGTTCCGTCGGCTATTTGAAGTACGCGGAGCCGACGGATCATGGCCAATGCGATAAATCAACATGTAAGCATCTATCGGCTAGTGTGTAAAAGCTATCAGCTAGAGAGCCAATAGGACTTGAAGTGTCGCTGAGATCTTGCTCCACCATGACCAAATCCCTAAACCCGTGAGACTTAAACTAGCGTCACCACCAATACTTTTAGGTGAAACAACAGTGATGTGCCCGGAAGTTACCATCTAGAAGTACTCAGCAGGGCGTCAATCTAATCCTCACAAGCCAATGGAACTAATCACGAGGGATAGCTAAAATTAAGATACTATAGGCTATTAAATAATATGTCGTCTATTTCAACATGATAAAAGCTAATTAAAGTAGATTAAACAGCAATACGATAGATTAAATAAACCTGAGCCGATGCAATTTTAATCAAGGCAGGATAACAGGCGAATACCGTAGATTGAGACAGACGCGATACGCCGTAAGTCGAAGATCCGAGGTACTCGATAACTTTGGACTTATCAAGACGATGCAGCCTGACATCAGGTGCCAAATTCCAGCGGCGATTAAAGTAAAGGCATTACGGAAAGGTAAACCGCTGAAGGATAAAAGGGGTCGCGATGCGCCGAGTTGTATTGATCTAGAGATAATCTCCAAACCAAGTATTAAGACCATCCACACCGGTAACGTTAAAACCTCCCTGGAGGAGAAAAATAAAGGGGAAACGCATGCACCGGCGTACTGGGAAACCCACGGGAGAAAAAGGAGCCCTCCAGTATCCTTTAGATTTAGGGGGATGGAGTGCCTCCTCCAGGAGGCGACGGGCCCACCACGGTCCCGCTGCCGCCGCCGCCCCAACAGCCTCGCGCCCGTCTTCGGAACCGCCGCCATCGTCCCTGCCACGCCGCCCTGCTCATCGCCGTGAGCTTCTGCGGCGGAGCGCGAGGAGGAGCTTCTGTGCCTCGTCCCCGCCACATCCACGCGCCGGACCTCGAAGGGAGCCGCCGGCCCGCATCTCTGCTCCGCCTCCGCCCCTGTCCTGCTCCTGCTCCGCCTCCTCCCGAGGCCAACGACGACGAGGAGGGCCCGGCCACCAGGAGGGGTCGCGCTGGGTCGGGGAGCAGAGGTGAGCCGTGGGGAGGCCGGGAGGAGGCGCGCTGGGTCGGTGAGGCCGGTGAGCCGCCGCACGAGCAGGGGCATGAAGGGAGCAGGGGAAGGCCCCGTCTCCCCCGCTGCTGCGCCGCTGCCGCGCCGCCGGCCGTCTCCCCCGCCGCCGCGCCGCAGCCCCGCCTCCGGCCGGCCATGGAGCCGCGAGCAGGGGAGCCCCGCCTCCTCGTGAGATCCGCGGGAGGGGATCCGCGCCGGAGGGAGCTCGATTCGGAGGAGTGGAGGAGCAGGCGCCGCCGGGGAAGACGAGGACGCCGTCCGCCGCCACGCCGTCCACCGCCACGCCCTCCGCCGTGCCGACCCCCGCGCTCCTCCTCTGCTCGGAGCTCGAGATCCGCCCGCCGCCACGCCCCACCGTGGGAGGGAGGAGGGCGCCGCCGGCCGCCTGCCGGTGGAGCGAGGAGGGCGCCGCCGGCCGCCTGCCGGTGGAGGGAGGAGGGCGCCGCCGGCCGCTTGCCGGTGGAGGGAGGAGGGCCTCCGGCGACGGGGACGAGGTGGCAGGTGGGATATCGGGAGAGAGACAAGGGGGGATGGGTGCGGGTGGGGAAAAGAGGGAGATAGTATGACGAGTGGGTCCCGCGTGTGGGTAGTTTGGATGAAGGAGAGAAATAAAGGATGACGAATGCGGGAGAAGTGAATATAAAGGTGAGAATCTCGCTGACCAGGCAAGAATATTCCGTTTTGAAGGAGGGGATAAAGGATGACGAGTGTGGATGGTCTAAGAGCAACTCCAAGAGTCTCTTTAAAAATCACTAGCTAAAATTCTGATTTGGCTAGTATGTAAAATAAAATAGCTAGTAAAAAGTTGACAAAATCCAACAGACTAGCTAAATTCAACTCTCAATATACTACACCGCCAGTGGGTCCCACCTGTCATACTCCACGAGAGAGAAAATAGCTAGCGGGACTGGCTAGCCAAAGATGGCTAGTGAAGCCCCCGGTTTAGCTAGCGGAGGATAGCGAGGGTAAGTTTAGCTAGTCTGTTGGATTGAGGTTTTGGACAAATTTTCTATTTTTTAGCTAGTTAAGTCAAGATAGCTAGTCTCTTGAAGTTGCTCTAATCTCCAAAGACCGAATATCTGGTCATTTTCTATTCTTTAAGCATCTCTTGCTTATACGTACATGCCTCTTCCTTTCCTTGACGCCGTGCTTGATTTTTTATCCTTTCTCCTTTGCTCTGGCTCTGGTCGATCCGGCTACCCTCGCGGCCTCGCCGATTGCCTTTGCTGGCCGATTTTTGCACTGCCGGCTGATTTTGCTGCTGCCGATCTTCTTCTTGCCGATTCCTAACCGATTACTTTTCTGACTCTGGATTTGATCAAAATCTGGTGTCAACATAAGATCTAATTGTCAACACAAAATCTGGTGTCAACAATTAAATAGCTATTGAAATGTTAAATGCATACAAGACATAAGATCTAATTGACGCAGGGTCCATTATTGTCCAATTTTCATTGGCGGTGTTTTGGGTTCAGGTTTGATGAGTGGCATGCTAAGAGGGAGGTCATGGGCGGTATGGTATCCTGGTTGAGGCAGCGGATCTGAGGATGGCAGGTTGCGATAGCAATGCAGATGCGGTATTTAATTTGCAGGCACCCAGTTTGTCCAGCACGTTAACACGGTTGACCCACCGACAACTGGCACAAGATGTGTTACTAATTATATAGAATTGTAAAAGATTTAGTGCTACAAGATTCTAAGGATCCCCGTTGACTGATTGCAGTTTATATTAATGAACGCGCCTGATTCAACAAAAAATAGGAAAAATAAGATTGCCTGCTGCCCGAATCAGGGATCACACCCTCTAATCATCAACAATGCAACAGATCTTTTGGATTTCGAACAAAAATAATAGCTCGGCTAGTGGATCAATTTGAGATAGTAGTGTGTAATAGATAGGGAAACAATGATGGATTTGGCAATGCTATAGCTCAAGCATACAACTATATATGCACGCATTGGGAAAACTTATTTGGGAGCACTAGCACCGCTAAAACTTGGTGAGCAATACACATCATGATAAGTAACCATCACTTGTAAACACTTCATATATAGCCATAAAACCCTAAAGGAAAAAGTCTACATCACCCCCTCATCTATGGGTGGTAGTCTACATAACCCCCAACCTATGAAACGGTCTATATCACCCCCTGAATTTTCCAAAACCAGTCAAATTACCCCCTAAAGCAGTTTTGAAAAATCATATTAAATCACAGAAAAAATCATAAAATGGAAAATCCAATTGTGTTGGACTCCAAATGAGTAGATATACACAGTGACCATATAATATGTAATGTTCTAGTACATTTTTTGTGCTCTAGATTTAGATCTATCCTTTTCTTCATAACTGTAAAAAAATGTACTAAAGTATTCCATATTATATATTCATTGTGTAGATCTACTCATTTTGAGTCCAACACAATTGGATTTTCCATTTTATGATTTTTCTGTGATTTACTATGATTTTTCAAAACTGTTTTAGGGGGTAATTTGACCAGTTTTGAAAAGTTCAGGGGGTGATATAGACCGTTTCATAGGTTGTGGGGTTATGTAGACCACCACCCATAGATGAGGGGATGATGTAGACTTTTCCCAAACCCTAAACATGTACCTGCCATGCAGGTAAAGCAATAGGGAGTAAAATTAACACTATGATCGATCCCTTATGGAGATATCTCTCTCCATAAGGGATCATATCATTTCAAAAAATAAAAGTGTTGCTCGCTCAGATCACTCTCGTACGTATACATTCCATCCAAGCACCCAAATACGATAAGGAATCATAATGTACAGAATAATATGCTATAGTCTACCAAATAAATCCAAAGATTGAACTGTGCGTGGGATTTATCAGTTTTTTCTATTGTGTTTTGATCGCTATATATGATTAGCATCGACATTCCAAAAGTACTCTCACCTATTAGTCTAGCAGGATATAGGCATCAGCTGTACACAATTGTTCCATCACGTACGTGTAGCACGCACGTTTAGAATCGTGGCCAACGCAGCATGTGTGAGTCGCACATACTTTCCACAAACAGCGAATGATATCTGCCCAAATATGTTGAGATCGATTTGTATTGCCCAAATAGTCGTGCTTTTAGAAGATTTTAGATTTACAATAACATAAGAATGCATAAAGTCATATAAATGATGTCTCATGGTTTTTTTTGTTACAATCTCGCTCGTGCTACCAGAGTTTCACTGTGAACGAAAGTAGGGCACGCCTCCAAACATTTACGGAGCCACCTTTCGCCGGCATACCGAGAAGTTGAATTTGAAGAATGAATGCCACACTTTAAATTTGGAGGTTGCCGTCATGGAACTCTTCAGTAATTTCTGATGGATGTTTAGGATCAGAATCAAGGCTTATAGTCTTTCTTGTTTTGTCTGTCATTTTCAGGGTCCATGTAAGCCAAAGCGCAAGGTGGTCTAAGTCATGGTTCACAATTCCGACCAATTTTTCGCGAGAAACCCAAAATTTCACCTTTATCACTGAGTAGCAAATTTAATTAATTTTAAAAAAGAAATGCTAGAGTACCTCTGAAATTCTCAAATTTTTGTCTTTATCGGTGACCTCCGAAATTTCGTCTTTATCAGTGACTTCCAAAGTTTTTGATATACAGGTACCAAACACTAACTAATGCAAAACTAATAGGAACAATAACTAGTACAAATTGATCACTATTTATGAGTAGCGATATATAGGATCAACATATATCTGATGTTTCGGTGTCTGGATTTGAACTGGCAACATACCGAGGGATGTCCCCGAGATAGTAGACTGGTGTGGGTTTCGGGATCAGGATCTTGAAGGTGAACATGGGACATCACTATCAATTATTCCGATGGTGATAGTGCCTTGAGATATCGCTGCTGGTTTGTGGCAACAAACAGGTTGTGATAATCGGCAAGCATCAGATAAGTCCAGGTCAGTCCCGCCAATGGTCCTGCATACCCCAGTAGCCAAGCCATCGCATGAAGGGATGCAAGTGTCGTTGCATTGCTCCAGCAGGCTGGTCGCCCTCGCTGGCTGACCCATGGACAGTAGGGCGAGCAGCGCGATGCAGACGGCAGCAATAGCAGCCATCTTGTTGTTAAGCACGGTGGTCTTGGTACAAGCCATTGATCAATTGAACAAGGTGTGTAGCTGGGGAGCTATCTAGAGAGAGAGAGAGAGAGAGAGAGAGAGAGCAGGAGGAGATTTGCAGTTCCAGTTGATCGATGCCCCCAGATTGGGTAGCAGATGTGCTATTTATATGCAACAGATTTGAGATTTGTTCAACCTCACATAACACGGACGTGCAAGTAGATAGTGTGCAGCAGATTAATAATAAATATCCGTGGTTGACCCCCAAACAAGTTGCGCAGATGCTTTCCTCGATAATTGATAGAATCATATATTCATATCTCGGAGTGATCGTTTTTTCTAACCCAAACCATTGACTAAAGGGAGTTTATAATGAAAATTAGGGTGCCACTGTCTCTGCTATCGTCCCAGATCTGTTGAATATATAGTGAAGATTTGCTGGCTGGCGCCCGTGGTTTTTCCCTCTCGTGTTGGGAGGGTTTTCCACGTTAAATCTCGTGTCTCCTTTACGGTTTGATCTGTTTATTTTCATTGTTGATTCACCATCGTTCATAACAAGATCACGATCATGAACAATACTTGTAAGCTTAGCATCATCACCCATAGTTTCAATGGAAAAAACAAAAAATAATCGTTCACCTAATAATGAATTCATGTGCGAAGGGAAAACCTGTTATGTATAATAGGGAAATATATAGTGAGGAATTATTTTGTACTTCATACATAAGCCTACAGCTCAACCAAATAGATAGTGCGTTTGCCACAACTGAAACAGCTTCGTATGCGGCTGTGATGGTTAAGCAGCTTTTTCTAGCTGTGGCTTGCCGGTTGGAAAAATGTTTGGCAAAACAGCTTCTCCTGGCTGTGTTAAAATGTATAAGAGGGGTGAAATGTCCATAATACCCTTCCCTTTTCTTTGTTTCTTTGTTTTTATTTTTATTTTCTTTTTTATTTCCTTCACTTTTTTCCTTTATTTTTCTCTTTCACCTTCCTTGTCTTCCTTATCCGGTTTCCCTACCCAACGGTGCGCGCGTCGCCTCCAACCCCGGGCTCCAGCTCCCACCGCTAGCTAAGGGGCAGCGTTGGGCAAGTAGCATGCACGTTTCCATAAGTCGCACATGCTTTCCACAAACAGCGAATGATATATGTCAGTCAGGCTTTGTTTGGGTACCAGAGTATTGGAGTTGAATGGAGGGATCGAGGGGAAATTAGTTCATTATTATCACAATCCACTTCATTACACCTCATTTCCACACCCAAATAGTCGTGCTTAGAAGATTTTAGATATACAATAACACAAGAGAGCATAAAGTCACATAAATGATGTCTCATGGCTTCTGTTACAATCTCGTGCCACCAGAGGTTCACTGGGAATGAACACAAGTAGGGCACGCCTCCGAACATTTACGGAGCCACCTTTCGCCGGCATACCATCAAAGTGTATGTCTTTGAAATTAAAAGTTCATCTTGTTTTTATGGTATATGATGAAAAAAGGGTTGTATTAACAAAAGATAACCTAGCTAAAAGATATCGGCAGGGGTGTACTAAATGTTGTTTTTGCGACACTCTGAATCGACTATCCAACATTTCTTCTTTGAGTGTCATCTAGAACGTACGTGTACCTGTTGGAATATTGTGTACACATCTCATTTGGCATTCAACCACCATCATGTACAGAAGATCTATTTGGTAAAATCCCAAAGAAAGATTTCCTTTGAAGCTTAGAAATCAGGTTTTAATTGGTGCAGCAGGCGTTGGTTGGGCTGTTTAGTTGAGCAGAAATGACGTGGTATTCAAGAGAACAAATCCTAATTCTTTGTTGCAGGTCATCTACATGCGGACGTGTATTGCATCAGGTGTTGATCGCTGCTCTCTAAAAGGGAAGCAAGGTTAAATTTCAAGAATGGATGCCACGCTTTGGAGATTGCCATCATGGAACTCTTTTGTAATTTCTGATGGAAGTTCAGGATCAAGTCATTTAAGCTTCGTTTTGGAAGCACAAGGTGGTCTAAGCCATGGTTCACAATTCCATGGCTGGAATTATTGAAGACAGAAATAATTATTGTATATATAGATAAGCAATGCACAATACAACACATTTAAGTGTGCACAAGATCCACTGAAGGCAACTGGAACAATAAAATAAGGAAATTAAAAATATCGCACAGGAGAGGACCTGAGTTTAAATTTTCTTGCACATCAAGAGACATATCACATATATCAGTAAGGCACGCATATCTGAGTTTTTGGGGAGCCTGCCGGCAGGGTGTTGGCACTGCACATGGTTATGCAGAGGAATGTACACGCTGAAGTGACCCGCACATGGCACGTCAAGTCCAGGTCAGTCCCGCCAATGGTCCTGCATACCCCAGTAGCCAAGCCATCGCATGAAGGGACGCAAGTGTCGCGGCATTGCTGGTGCAGGCCGGTCGCCATCGCTGGCTGACCCATGGACAGTAGGGCGAGCAGCGCGACGCAGATGGCGACACCAAGGACCATGTTGTTGTTAAGCACGGGGGAAGCCATTGAGATCAACTGAGCAAGGTGTAGCTGGGGAGCTAGCTAGAGGAAGAGAAAGAGAGAGAGAGGGAGGGAGCTGGACCGGAGGAGATTTGCAATGCCAGTTGATGCCCAGATTGGGTATCAGATGTGCTATTTATAGGCAACAGATTTGAGATTTGTTCAACCTCGCTCGCATAACACAAGTTGTGTGCAGCAGATTAATATACAATATGCGGGGTTGATCCGCCGACACAAGTTGCGCAGATGCTTTTTTCCTCGATAATTGATAGAATCATATATTCATATCTGGGAGTGATCGTTTCTAACGCAAACCATTGACTAAAGGGAGTTCATGATCATGGTCACTTGTAAGCTTAGCATCATCTTAAACTATACAACCCATCCTTTCAATGAACAAAATAAATAATCGTTCAGCTAATAATGAAGCCATATATATGCGAAGAGAACACCTGTTATAATAGGAAATATACAGTGAGGAATTGTTTTGTACTTCAGACATAAGCCCCACAGCTCAACGAAACACACCCATATATAGAGCCTGTTTGGGACTGCTCTGCTCTCTACTCCACCAACTCCAGCGTAGAGCAGCTCCACTATGAAGTTTCTGGAGTAAGTGTGCCTGTTTGGCATAGAGCTCTGCTCTAATATTGATAAGAGATATTTTGGTGAGGATGTCCTTCTATGTCCTTGGGGAAGAGAACGCCCTAGGAAGAAGAGCGCGTCCCGGCCATGGGCATGTGCACGTCGGGGAAGGGGCCTAGCCGTCGGGCGCGAGGAGCCACCACGACCTGCGGGGGTGGCTGCCGTCGCCGTTGACGTCGCCGGGGTCAGCCTCGCCGCTGCATAGGCGCGAGAGGAGGAACGGGGCACCAGCGGAGCGCCGCGGACGAAGACGACGCGGGCTTCGGCGGCGGTGGCAGTGCGAACGAGCGTGGGCACGCGGGGCGCGAGGTCGACACCGGCGTGGCGGTGGAGCCACTTTAGGAGCGTGACGACGTCGCGGCCGGGACGGCGCCCTGAAAGGCCGAGGATGCACCCCCGCCACCGTCGAGGATGGGAGGCTGCGCCTGCATTGAGCTACGTGAGCTCATCCCGTCGGATCTCCCCAGCAGCCGGCTGAAGCTCGACGCGGCTGGTGGCGGCGTTGCTCGGTGACTGGCTCGATGGAGCTCCCGCAGGGGCTCGACGGAGGATGGGAGCGTGCAGCCCCGGCGGCGGCACCGCTGCTTGGAGGGCCGCTGCTGTGGAGAGAGACGACGACGGGGAAGAGGCGCGGTCCTGTGCGACGCGCGGGGGAAGAGATGCGTCGGTAGGGAAAAGAAAGAAAACAATTTGTTTTTGTGTAATGGGTGTTAGTGGTGGGTAATTTATCCCCCAACCCCATGAGGATATAGAAATCTTTGATTTCTGGAGTACCTCTTGGGGAGCTCCTAAAAATATGGAGTTGGCCCTCAACTCCACTTTTTTTAAGGAGTTGGAGTTAGACCTGTTTCACTGAGTAGGTTGAGAGCAGAGTTGTAAAATGTGAAGTAGAGTAGTCTCAAACAAGCCCATGGTCTACCAAATAGATCCAATTATCGAACGTGTGTAGTTTACCAATTTTTTTCTAGTGCGTTTTGATCGCTATGATCGAACTATATATGAGTACACATTTCAAAAGTACTCTCTCTTATTAGACTAGCAGGATAGGCATCAGCTACCTGTACACAATTGTGCAATCACGTACGTACGTGTATGCTTGCTCCTGATTCGTTGATAGAAAATGATAACATGGCCTTAGTGCTACATACACCTAGCTAACGGGAAGCGTTGTGCAAGTAACATGCACGTTTCCATTCGTGGCCGACGCAGCAAGCTAGTGTACGTGAGTCGCACATGCTTATACACACACATTACAACTCGACGGAAAAAATATTTTGTATAACAAATGCACATACTCCCGTAGTTACAAAAGTGCGACTGCACCAATTACAACTAAACGAACCAGTTGCAATTGGATGCAGACCAATTGCAATCGGACCGACTAGTTGCAACTAGGTGCTGACTGCGTGTAAACCAATTGCAACCGCGAGACTAGGACAATTGCAACTATGACACTATACTAATTGCAACTTGACGGAACTAATTACAACAGATCTGACCCATTGCAACTAGATACTAACAAATTGTATCTAGACTAGATCAAATTACAACCCGATGCGAACAAATTGCAATTAGAGTCGATCTAATTGCAACTTGACAAGAATCAGTTGCAATCAGGGTGGGTGCATTCTCTATACAGAATGCACCCAGGTGTAATATAGCAAAAAAAACACACACACATATATATATATATATAATAAAATCATTGTCATGTATCAATATTAGGATACCCAAAGACGGTTCCCCAAAGAAGATTCCCACTATTTCGAAACAAAACCCCTTGAGGGACTCCACTTCACCTGACACTGACCCCCACCCGCCGAGGTCGGCCGTATCCGCACCGGGCGCTGTGTGCTGGGCACCGGGCGCACTCGTGCAGTTCGGGAGCCTGGTGTTCACCATTGTGGAGGGCGGCAAGCTGGCGCTGACCTGTGTGCCACCATCCCCTCACCGCATGACCGACGTCGACTCCACCTTCGAGGCCTTCCAGGGCTTGCAGCTGCGTTTCTCAGAATAAGCTCGGGATGCAGGGTCGGTCCTGGATGTTGACGGGGAGATCATGTGGTGCCTGCAGCTTAGCTAGGTCCTTGCTGGGCCCTCAGCCGACCCGAGAAGATATGCGCCCTCTTCACCCTCGCGAACATCGTGACCCAACTTTTGAAACACTGACAATGATGTCTCATGGCTTTTGTTACAATCTCATGCCATGGTTCACTATCGTAAAAAGTAGGGCACATCTCTGAACATTTACGTAGCGGGACACCTTTAATTTCTCCGTCATCACGTTCCCAGACCCAGTCATCCTAAAATAAGATTATTTGGAGGATGGAATAAAAATGTTTTGCCAAATTCAAAGTAGAAATTTTGACGAGAACCAACAAAATAAGAAAAAATATTGTCAAGAAACAAAATTTCAGGATAAAATCAAAAGTTTCATGCAAATGGAATGGCATTTCAGTTTCATTTTTTTAGATTAAGGAAAAATCTGGCCTCAACATTCAACAACCGTTCATTACATGCACAATGGATTGGCACTTCAGTTTCATTTTTTTAGATAAAGGATTACAGAATCCGGCCTCTACATCCTGAGATGTACGCAGCCCATTATTACAAACCTCTTTAGGAAAAAAGCAAACCAAAGTCTTTAAAAAGAGACATAAGGACTAAAGCAAACGATATAAATGCTTCCACCCTCTATTTGAAATTTCTAAAGCAATAATCTCCAATTTCTTGCTCATCAAAACAAGGGCGTCCTTGGCTTGCTCATCACGTTGCAATTGGGCCCAGGCGCGTAGCCAGTATGCTCCCCTAAAAATAACCTGCATAATAGAGTTAGTTTTCAATTTCTTAAAAATGACATCATTCCGGCAACGCCAGATAGCCCAACACACCGCAGCTGTACCCACCCAGATCAAACTTTTCAACTTTTTATGTTGATTGTTGAGCCAAGAACCAAATAAATGACTGATAGATCTAGGTTGGGTTAGATTAGTGGCGAAAAAGATGATTCTCCAAACTGTTTTAGCAAAGGGACAATCAAGGAAGAGGTGTTGTATAGTCTCATTCCTATTACAATTAGTACATTTCTGACTACCTTTCCAATTTTTCCTAGCCAGATTGTCTTTGGTTAGAACAACCTTCCTCTGCAAGAACCAAAGAAAGATTTTTATCTTCAGCGGAACCCTCATCTTCCAGATCTTCTCATGGTGAAAAGGTGGTTGTGTATCAAGTAGATGTTGATACAAAGATCGGACGGTATATAGCCCGGACCTGTTAAGACTCCAAATGAAATAATCTGAGCCTTCCACCAGTCCAACCTGAGAGATCTGTGCCACTAAACTAAGCCAGTCTCTAAGTTTGTTATCCACCAAAGCCCTTCTAAAGGAAATATTTAGAGGGCTTGTGGCCATAACTTTTGATACAGTTGCGTGAGGATCCCTCACTATGTTATACAAGTTTGGATAGCAAAGCTTGAGAGGTTTATCCCCTATCCATGTATCATCCCAGAATCTCACAACTGTCCCATCTTTAATTTTGAAGGACCCTATAGCCAACACCTCATCCTTTATACGCATGAGGCCTCTCCAAAAATGAGAGTCATTGGGTTTGGCTGTCACTTGGGTAAGGAATTTAGATCTTAAGTACTTGTTCCGAAGCAACGATTGCCATGTACCGTCTGTGTTCAGTAAATTAACTAACCACTTGGCGAGAAGGCATTTATTTTGTAGTTGCAGATCCAAGATACCTAGACCCCCTTGTTCCTTAGGACGACACAAGATATCCCATTTGGCAAGTCTGTATCTATGTTTTTCTGAGGATCCTTGCCAAAAAAATCTTGATCTAAAGTGATCCAAGTTTTTAAGGACCCCTTTCGGAGTTTCGAAAAAAGACATCATGAACATGGGTAAACTGCTTAATACTGAGTTGAGTAAGACAAGCTTCCCCCCATAAGATAGGTATTTTGCCTTCCAGCAGGATAATTTCTGCTCGAAGCGTTCTTCAACCTTTTTCCATTCTGAATTCAAGAGTTGTCTATGGTGCATTGGGATTCCTAAGTATCTGAAAGGATATTCCCCTGCACTGCAACCAAAGAGAGTGGTGTAGAAATCCTCCATCTCTCTAGCTGCCCCATAACAAAAGACCTCACTCTTATGGAAATTAATCTTTAGCCCAGATAATTGTTCAAAAGCGCAAAGCAAAAGTTTTAGATTCTTTGCTTGGTCCGGATCATGATCTAAGAAAATGATGGTGTCATCAGCATACTGGAGGATTGAGAGACCATCGTCGATTAGATGGGGAACAACTCCTCTTATCTGACCATCGGCCTTTGCTCTATTAATAAGAAGAGCTAGCATATCAGCAACAATGTTAAAAAGGATCGGTGACATAGGATCCCCCTGCCTGAGTCCTCGTTTGGTTTGGAAGTAGGGACCAACTTCATCATTTATTTTAATCCCCACACTCCCACCAGAGACCATACTCTGAATCCACCTGCACCATTTAGGTGAGAATCCTTTCATCCGAAGGGTTTGTTGGAGAAAGGACCATTTAACCTTGTCATAAGCCTTTTCAAAATCGATTTTGAAAATGACCCCATCCCTTTTCTTAGTATGAAGCTCATGGATAGTTTCGTGTAGAATAACGACCCCTTCCATGATATTCCTACCTGGCATGAAGGCAGTCTGCAAAGGGCTAACTACCTTCTTGGCTACAACATTGAGCCTATTTGTTCCTACTTTAGTGAAAATTTTGAAGCTAACATTGAGGACACAAATCGGTCTATATTGCTGAATTTTGTTGGCATCTTGAATCTTAGGAATTAAAGTAATGATTCCAAAGTTCAGACTGTACAGATCTAGCACCTCCCTATTCAAGTCAGCAAATAAAGATAGAAGATCTCCCTTAATGATCTCCCAGAATACCTGGTAGAATTCCGCTGGAAAGCCATCAGGCCCTGGAGCTTTATTATGCTCCATTTGGAAGACTGCCTTTCTCACTTTGGATTCAGTGAAAGGGCTAATGAGAAAATCATTTTCCAGTTGAGATACTTGTGGAATATCCATGATTTGATCTTCCATTAAGGAGGTCCCAGAATCCTCTGGTTGTCCAAAAAGGTTTTTATAGTAATTAGTAATATGGTGCTTCAGGCAATCATCCCCAACAACAACACCTTGATCATCCTCAAGTTTAAAGATACGTTGTTTGCGATGTTTACCATTTGCAACCAGATGAAAGAATCTCGTGTTAGCATCACCCTCCAACAGAGTTTTGACTTTCGCTCTCTCATACCATTTTAATTCCTCTTCCCTCAGAAGAGAAACTAAACGTTCTTTTAGATAGTGCTTAAGATTAATTTCTTGATCAGATAATTGGCCTTTGTCAGCCTTCTTATCAAGATTATCTAAAAGCGATAATAAGTTCTTCTTCTCTTTTCTGTAGGATCCTGCTGTGTGCTTGGCCCACCCCCTTAAATGTTGTCTTAATCTCCGGATTTTGGACTGCCAACGTTCAAGAGGGGTGGAGCCAGAGTTTTCCGATTGCCAGATTTTAGCAACCATGTCATAGAAACCATCCCTTAAGAGCCAACCCCTCTCAAATTTGAACGGTCGGTTCCCGGGTTGGTGAGTTGAGGATCCTGTGTTAATAACAAGGGGAGTATGGTCAGAGACATTTCTATCTCTGGGTTCAACCGACGTCAAAGGGAATTGAATTTCCCAGTCCGTACTCACCAAGACTCTATCAAGTTTATCAAAAGTGGGGTCATCTCCCGGTCCTGCCCATGTATATTGGCGGCCTGTCATAACAATCTCCCTGAGATCAAGAGATTCAATGACAGCATTAAACAGATCTGGCCATTTGGAGTCAAACACCCCCGAGCTTTTATCCTCTGGTCTCCTCATTATATTAAAATCTCCCCCTATTAAAAATGGAAGAGATTCTTTAGAGCATGTATTAGCCAATTCTGAGAGGAAAGCATTTTTATTCTGAGCTTGGGCCGGTCCATACACTGTATAAAGGACAAACTTGAAGCCATCTGATTTATATCTCAGGGTGAACTTAACATAGAAGTCCCCCTCATCGATAGCTCCAATGTCAAAAACCCCTAGGTCCACACCCAAAAGGATGCCACCTGATCTCCCATGTGGCGCCATAGAATGCCACAGAAAATCATGTCCCGCACAAAGATTTTTGAGGACATGATCAGGGAAAGAATCTCTCCCAGTTTCAGAGATAGCTATAAAATTTATTTGCTCCTCCTTAACTAGTTCAGCCAAGAACCTGTGTTTAGCCAAGTCTCCTAGACCTCTGTTGTTCCAAAAAACCCCTTTCATTTCAGTTTTATCTTTGAAGGGGTTTTTGGTTTTGTGGGAAGTTTGCCTTTTTTGAGATTTTTGGCATTGTTTGATTTTTTCTTGCGACGGATAGGAGAGGGATCTAGAATTTGATCATTCTCCGTATCCAGCACATTCTCATTTGGATCTCCACAAACGTGGTTGAGAACGGCTTCAAGTCTTTCCTCCCGTTCATCATCAGAAACCCCCGATCTGGTTTTAGATTTTAATTTCTTTTGATTTGCACTAAGCACCAGCCTATCGACCTCTAAGTTTTTAATAACAGTAACATCTGAGGAACCTAGGTTGATGCCTATCCTACCAAGGTTTGACATAATTTGAGAATCTGAAAAGCTAGAAAAAGAAATACCTTTAGATTCCAGGTTCTTTTTCGCCGCCATTAACTCCACCTTGTGTAGGGTGTGCATATCCGCTCCCGCAGCCGCCCGTTTGCTTCGGCGCAGCTGTTTTGCAGATACAACTGCCTCCTCAGCAAACGACGACATAGCAGGAACAAGGATCTCCTCTCCCCCTGAATCGCCAGCTGACTGGTTAACCACCACTGAAGGGGGCCGCAGGACCTGACCACCTGTGGCTGTGGAGTCCTCGGCCAAGGGTAACGGCGATGTAGACCCCCTGACCAGAGGGACGAACACAGCAGTCGAGGCGGTGACGTCGTCGAAGGTGGGGAGTGAAATACGCTCCTCACTAACCACCTGCTGGGCGGCTATGGCAGCCCCGTCAGTCGAGGGTGTTGTTGATGTAGAACCCCCGACCGAAAGGGAACCCACAGCGGCAGGCGTGGCAGTGGTCAGAAGGAGAGGAGGTGGTGAGGGGGCAAAGGGCGATGTAGAGCCCCCCCCCCCACCTGGCTGGCTCCCGGTGATGTCGTCAGTACTAGGCTGAAAATTATCCATGGCAGAAACAACACCAATCGGGGAATCAGGTGCCGGCTGGGAAAACACAGAATAATGCTGGAGTTTTCCGGGAGAATCCACCATAGCATTAAATGATGCCAATTCTTCTTCTGTCAGAGGAGTAAAAATCTTCCTCGGAATCCCGTCATCTGGCTCCAACATGACTTTGCAACTTATCTCATTAAACAGTCTGTCACAGGCCAGGTCCAATGCCTCCAATAACTGTGAAGCATGCTTTTGATTTAAATTCTGAGGGGGAGGCTGTGAAGTACCCGCAAAGGAATTATCCTTCTCCTGGTCTGCCTCTCCCATTTCATGATCAGGACCCTGAAAATCTTTCTCTTTACCGTTGCCACTCTCATCCCCCAACAAATCATCCTCCTCTGGATTAAAGCCGTCATGCTGTGCTACTTTATCAGGTTGAAAGTAGAGGCGATAGACATTGTTGCCCACACAAACATCAGCGAATTTAGGAATTTTAGTGACCTCAAAAACAGCCACAAGGATTCTGACCTGGCCAGTAGCTCGCAAGTGTACCATATCAACCTTTTGAGTAGCCCCAATAATAGAACCTACTGCCCACAAAGGAAGAAAAGATCGCAGGGACCGAGGTACCTTACTGACCGTCACCCACACTTGCTCCAGCACTTTAATGGGCTCCTTATTCCTGGTAGTAATTGTGTGGATCGCAATCATCCGCTCCAGCTCTTCTTTGCTTGGGAAAGTGACCAAAAAAGAGTTGCTCCCAAGATCCTGTACCTCCCAGTTCCAACGAACCGGAATAATCCTCGTCAGCTCCGAACGAATCAACTGAGTAACTTCCCCGGACTCCACAGTGACTAGTGCTGCAAAAGATGCTTCAGCAGGGTTTACAATTTGGTTATTCCTTGCAGCCTGGATGTGGAAAAAACCCATCCCATCCTCCGCCGCACCACAGAAAGCTACAGCTGGCTTCGGACCTCGGAGAAGTGGACACTGATTTGTATAATGATCCTCAGTGCAGATAGAACACTCCAGCTTTTCCTTGTCCTTCCGTTTCCGCTTCAGTTTACCTTGATCATCTTCCAAAACGACCCCCGACGGTTCAGCTTCAATCGCCTGTTGGACAGCAGGACGGCCACGGCCTTGGTTTTGACCTTCTCCTGCACCAGTTGCCCTTCCAGGGGCGGCTTCTGGGGTAGCACGGCCAGCAGCAGCAGCTACAGGTGTGGGACCCCTGCGGCCGCCAACCTGCGACCCTGCGCCTCCCCCAGTCGCCGAACCACCGCGACCTCCTGCTAGGGTAGCAGCCCCACGGCCACGTGCAAGAACCCTAGCATCCTCAGCTGGCTGCCTTCCATCGGCCGCTCGCTCTCCCAGGCGGTGTTCCACCCCGCGTCCAGGGCCATGGCGGCCCCGGTATCTGCCACGCGCGCCACCCGCCATAAGTGCGTCGCGGTAGGACGGAGCGGCGGCGAACAGCTTAGGGTTCACCAGGCGGCGCTTCGGTCCTCCAACTCGCGGGGTATCTCGGAGATGAGAAAGCGGAAGCCCGGTTCGGTCCTGCCTGTCAGAACCGGTTGGAAAACCAATAGCCGCGACCCGGTCGAACCCGACCGGTCCAGGCCTCCCTCGGGATCGGTTCGAAATTTGAACTCCCGTAGCCTCCGGATCCCGTCGTCGGCTTGATCCGGAGATCACCGGCAGGATGTAGTCGCCGATGGTCACCGGCGGCGTGACCCGACGCGGCAGCAGTGGCCCTTTCCAGGTGCTCTTCAAAGGCGCCCGAACCCGCCTTGGGGAAGGTGTTTTCGACGAAGACGGAGCCGCACTTTGTATTTAAAGTATTTTAATACAGACATAAATAATTATTGTATATATAGATAAGCACTGCACAATACGATTGGGCTGGAATTGTTACACGTACACATAGTTGCGCACAAGATCAGCTGAAGGCAACTGGAAGTACAATCAAAGGAGCCATTAAAATTTGAGAAGTTGCATACATTGCATGCAGGCATCACTAATATCCTGTCTTGCATGGTGGCGGCGGCGGCGGCGGCGCGACGCTGCTTCCCGGCGCCGGTGAGCTGAGCGTCACGGTGTTGGCGGTGCAGATGCTGAAACAGAGACTCCTACACAGTACAGAGACCCTCACTTTGCAGGTTGTATAGAACGACTCCAGATTGTTGATGATGGGCACGGTTTCGTTGAGGCTTGTGCAAGTATCAAAAGCCAAGACATCGCACTTTGGACGGCAAATCAGGCGGCAGTGCTCCTCCACGTCGGCCATGGCTGGTGGACCCATGGACAACACGACCAGCATGATGCAGGCGGCAACAGGAAGCACCATCTTAAGCCCGGAGCTACTAGCAGAAGCCATGAGGGAGGGAGAGAGAGAGAGAGAGAGAGAGAGAGAGAGAGAGAGAGAGAGAGAGAGAGAGAGAGAGAGAGCTGCTGATGCCCATATTGTGATAGCAGATGTGGTATTTATAGGCAACATATATTTGTTCAACATCACATTCCACAGATCGATGTGCAACGCATTAATTAGTATACATGGTTGACCCGCCAACAACTTTTGCAGATGCTTTCCTCAATAATTGATAAAATGTGATCCTTTCTAACATGAACCGTTGACTAAAGGGAGTTTATAATGTGATCGTGCTCCATTCCTTTGGATCGGCAGATTCTTAATTTGCCCATATCTGAATGCAGAGGCAGCTAATATAAGGCCTTTAACTCTAGATCCCGAAAGATATACAAACTCTTTAGACTCAAATCCTCAAAAATGAGAGAAAAACACGAGAAAGAAAACTTTAAAACAAACAAAGAAATCTAGAAGACTAAGCTTCAATCTTCTTCATTGTCCATGTTTCAACCTTCGATTATCTTTATGCACCCCCAATCTATCACATTTGTTGTCTTCTTAGAAACTTTTTGAGGGTGCAGATGTTCATGGAAACCAATATTTATGATGTATTTACAGTGTTCAGCAACTGTCTGCTATCCAAATCATGATCACGATCACCTGTAAGCTTGCCATGATCTGGAACTATATGGAACCGATCCTTTCAATGAAAAAACAAATAATTGATCAGCTAACGAATGCTCGCTTCTGTAGTATTAGTGTTGCTGGGACATGCTCCATCTCAATCATGCAACTCTCGCTATGCCAGCAAACAAAAAACAGATAGTTCCATCTCAATCATGGAACTATGCAACTTTCACTGGTAGCCCAATTAATAACTACATTGACATGCCTGGAAAATGGTTGTGTGAAACAAAACATGAACTGCTCAACAACATCTCTGTTGAAGTGTGTTGAGCGGTCTGGCTAATAAGGAATGATATGATTTTTCGTGGGCAGGTCTGGAAGGATATGAAAGTGGTGCTTCAGAGAGTGTGGAAATGTATGATGGTGTGGAAGCCGATGTTCCAAGGGGTGCAGCTGGATGGTATAAACCGATGGTGCAACTTCTTGGAGGAAACCCTCAAGACCCCCTTGGCGGTAGAGACTCCGTGAGTAAGTTCAAACTTGGCGCTGCATGGAGGACCATGTGATGGATGGCTGCAGTACTCTGCTCGTGTTGACTGTGAAAGAGCTTATTTGAATGTTTAGTGTTCTCTCTGTAATGGCTTAGGTTTCAAGTGTTTGGGGAAAGTCATCTGAACTGATTGTAACGCAGGGGTGTCGTTTTCTTCGGGGTTCTGTAGGTCCACCAGGAGGGCTTCGCCTTGCTGTTTTTCTTGCTTAAAAAGTGTTGTAAGATGCTTAAAACGAATGTTTTGCCTTGTTAATGGAATACGGCAGGGCGTTTTTGCCTGTCGACTCTAAAAAAAAAGATAGCTACAAAGCTTCTTACGAAGCCCAAGAATATATGAAATGTCCAATATATCCAGCCTACTTGTCCAATTCGCCGCACATGGACAGCTAGCAGCAGGGCCAGCAAGATGCCGAAGATCCTGTATATAGCTCTTTTTGGAAGCCATTTCATATTGATCTTCTGGTGTTTGAGATTCGTGCACAAAACCTCGTCCATCGAATATATGCACCCTCTCCTCAACCAAACTCCCCTCCATCTGAGCCACCGCCACCTGTCCGTCCGCCTACCCAAGCGCCACCACCACCCGTCACCTGCCCCTGCCGCCACCCACGCATCGTTTCGTTGCTAGTGTGCCTTCCGGCCGCTGGCTCGTGCACCATCTGCGTCATACGGTTCCTGTCGCCCGCCCCTGCACCACCGCTGTCCCACATGCTGTCGCCACTGTGATGAGCTGCATCGCCTGAGGCCGGTGTGCCTTCACCGGCGCGCTCTGCTACGCCCCATGGGGACACGCCTCATGCATGCCTTCACCGGCCAGATGAGAACGATCCCGGCGATGGCGAGGAGGAGAAGCACTGCGCTGGCTATTGCGGCCGGATGGAGTAGTTGTGTCGGGATTGGGTATATATATATATATATATATATATATATATATATATATATATATATATATATATATATAGAACATGTATACTATAGCCTATTCTGTGGCCGGACCCAACCCGACACGTGACCAGTCGCACCACGGTCCGTCCTCATCCCTGTCCCGCACTCCCGCTCCACTTCCCATCGGCTCGGCTCACCCAGCCACCTTCCAGTCAGCCGAGCGTCCATGACTACGAGCTGGAGCGAGTCGAGCAGCCAGTGGCGCCCCAAAATTGCGCCGGCTACCAATTTCCCAGCACGAATGCCCAAAGTCCATCCATCGCCGGCTACTTTCGCCGGCGCCCCCGCTAGAAGCGGCCTCCATCCGTCTTCTCCGACGATGCACCCAAGAGAAAAATCCTCTACGCCGATAGAAAACGGGTTATCAGGTCAGCAGCTGGACATCAACAACAATCCTCGTGTTAAATTTATTTTGGTTTAGATTTGATCTTGGCTCGCCGCCCCTTTGAAGCAGGTGAGATTTTGGATCTGAATTCCAATGCCATCCATGCGGATGCAGCGGCCGAGCGATGGCCTGCGGCGTTCCCTGCCATCTTAGGAACGGCAGCACCCTCCCTCGACGGCGAGCTCGACTGAAGCAGCCAACTACAGCGTCAGCATATCCCGGCATCAGCGTCAGATCCCTCTACGTCATGCCATAAATAGATTCTGACGGCGGCCTGAAGGTCTGCATACGGGAGGGCTTGCTTCCAAGCGAGTGGAGCTCTTGCTAGATAGCGTTGACGATAACCTTCCCGTGGTAGTGAGGAAGAATGGTAAGACCTTATTAGCTTGCATCAATTCCTCAATTTTGAGCTCCAAAATTGTGACAAATCCCCAATTTATATTGCTGCATGTAGATTATATGTTGATGGATCTCCGTGCAACTGCACCAGATCAGCATCATCCATGCACCCCTCTCAGGTACTCGATTTTATTCCCGCTGCAGATACTCGATTTTAAATGTTAACGATCTGGTAGTTTGTTCCTACTTTCCTAATTTCTCATGTTTCTTTCGCATGAACTGGTAAGGAAAAGATATGTTTACCAATGAGTTTATTGCCTTCCTTTGAGATTAGCTCAGCTGATTCGGTCACCTGAGCAGCAGACAAGCATTACAGGACTAATCCCCAATTTTTATCAGCAGTTTGAAACAAGCATGCTTTCTTAATTGCACCCTTGCAGATTGAAATCAGTTTGTCTTTGTGTCCACATGCGCACAATTTACGCTATTGTCAATTCTGGTAAATTGGTCATGTTTTTGAGTAACTTGACAATGCCATTTTGGTAAATGCCTTATGTAGTAAATTTATTTTTGAACGAACGGGCACGAGACAGTGCCTATTTCATTGATAAAACAGATAGAACAGAAGGCAGCAAGCCGCAACAACAAAAAAACAAATGTTTTAAAAAAGAAAGAGAGAACAGCTGGTGGGCTACTCTCACGCCAGGAGGAGCGCCAAGTCTTTTGCCCCCTCCACGATCCATGTTGATGCCTCCTCCCTAATTTTCGCCATCAGTGAGGCCGTAGAAGATTCGTGCCGATTAAAAACTCGCGCGTTTCGCTCAATCCACAGCTCCCAGATGATGAGGAGTGTAAGGCTTCTCAGGCCTTTCTGCGAGGTGTCTGGGATTAAAGTGATCATTGTCCACCACTTCTCAGCATTGTTGGTGTTGGTCCACTCCACGGGCCGCAAGCCTGGGTGCGCCGTCCAGGCTGCTGTGAGCTCCCAGATACGTCTTGTGTATCTGCACTCTGCCAAAAGATGGTGGCAAGTTTCCATTGTTTGTCGGCAAAGGGTGCAAGTGTCATTGTGTGGCCAGCCTCGCTCGGCTAGTCTGTCCGCCGACCACACACGGTTCTGGGTGATGAGCCATGCAAAGAACTTACATTTTGGGGGTGCCCAAGATTTCCAGATGGAGTTTGTCGCTGGCAAATTGGTGCAGCCTAAGAATTGCGCTTTGTATGCCGATGCTGCCGAGTAACTCCCTGAGGTAGTGAGCTTCCATGTGATGGTGTCCTCTCGGCCTGGTTGTAGCTCTATATGTTGCACCAAATTCCATACCAGGGTGAATGAAGCCAGGTGCTCACTATTTATTCCTCTGTTGATATCCAGATCACGTATCCAATTGTTGTTATTGAGAGCATCCTGGACCGATCTATTCTTCTTACGCGAAAGCTCAAAGAGGAGAGGCGCAATATCCTTCGGGCGGCGGCCCTGCAGCCAACCGGAGTCAAAGAAGCTCGTTTTCTTCCCGTCCCCCATAGTAATCTTGGTGCAGGAGCGAAGAGCAGCTTATCCACATCGTCGCAGGGCGTGTCCGTACCGATCCATGGCTTGTCTGTGGAAGTCCATTGGTGCCATAGCCATCTAAGCCTGAGAGCTCTTGCGAACTTATCCAGGTTGGGGATGCCCAACCCCCCACTCTCTTTTGGGAGACAGGAGCGCGTCCAATTTACCTTGCACTTGCCTCCTGTTAACTGTTGGTCTCCAGCCCAAAGGAAGCGCTTCCTTAATTTGTCCAGGTCAACTAGCCATTCCTTGTTTTCCTTGAGAGCCGTTAGAAAATACACCGGTTGAGAGGAGAGAACGCACTTTGTAAGATTGACTCTTCCTGCTTGCGTTAAGTTGCGTCCAATCCAGGCTGAAAGTTTGCCGGCTGCTTTATCTATGACCGGTTGGAAGTCGACCCTACGTAGGTGTTTGACCGAGAGCGGGAGGCCCAGATACCGTATTGGAAAAGAAGTCCTGGATACTGGTAGGTCGTGGAGCAGAGTATCAAGGTCTAAATTTTGGCAGCATATTGGAACAATCTGTGTTTTCTGCAGATTGGTTCTCAGGCCGGTTGCCTCGCCAAATTTGTGCAAGATTTGAGCCATGTTCGAGATGTCTTTTTGCGTAGGTTTGATGAAGATCGCCGCGTCATCCGCGTAAAGGGAGGCTCTAAACCTCGCTGCCTTGGTTCGTAGTTTGGAGAGCAAGTTCAGGTCGGTCGCCTTTGCTATAATGTGTTGTAGCGGGTAAAAGGCAAGGGGTGATAGCAGGAGCACGAAGAGAAGGGGTGATAGCGGGTCTCCCTGTCGTAACCCTCTTCCATGGAGGATAGCCGGGAGCGGGGTGCTATTGAGGAGAACCCCTGAGGTGGAGGAGGACAGGATTGCCGTCACCCAATTGCGCCATTTAGGTGGGAAGCCCCGCTGTTGCATGACAGAGAGGTGGTAGTCCCATCGAACCGAGTCAAAAGCTTTGGAAATATCAAGTTTCATGAGGAGCGCCGGCGACTTGTTGCGGTGGAAACGACGTGCAATGTTGCGTACGTAGAGGAAGTTGTCGTGGATACTCCTCCCTTTAATGAAAGCGCTTTGGCAGGGCGAGATGAGAGAGTGCATGTGCGGAGCAAGCTGTAGCGCCAAGGCTTTGGTGACGATTTTCACAAAAGCATGAATGAGGCTGATAGGACGAAAGTCCGACACGCTTTCTGCTCCGTCTTTCTTGGGGATTAGGATGATATTTGCTTTGTTTACCAGATTCAGATCCCCGCAGCGCAGGTCATAAAAAGAGTTTATTGCCGCCATAACATCACCTCTAATGATGGGCCAGCATTTTCTGAAGAAGATTCCTGTATATCCATCCGGTCCCGGTGCACGGTCTGGAGGGAGTTGAGAAATAGCGTAGATGATTTCTTCTTCCTGGAACGGGTTGTCTAGATGTGACAGGTCGATTTTTGGGAGGCCAAGGATGTCCCAGTTGAGCTCCTGTGTCCGCTGGTCCGGGGTGCTAAGGAAATTTGCAAAATGCTGTTGGATTACATCATGCTTGTCTTGGTGAGAAAGCGCCCAGCCCGTAGGTGTGCGTAGCCGTTGTATGAAGTTTTTCCTCCTGCGCACATTGACCTTAAGATGAAAGATTTTCGTATTGGCGTCGCCCTCACGGAGGTTGTTAATACGCGAGCATTGTCTTTTTCGTGCCCTTTCGATGACCGCCCAACCCAAGACACGCTTTTTCAGTTTCGCTCTGATGTTGAACTCAGCATCAGATAGAGATCTGACGTCTTGCGCTGAGTCGAGAAGCTGGATTGCCACTTGCGCCATGTGGAGCTTAAGTCTAGCATCTGAAATGATAGAGTTGCTCCATTTTCTCAGTGCCTTCACTGTTTCGTGTAGTTTGTGTCCCAGCCGGTGGAAAGGTTCAGTGTGATGTGTAGGCAGATCCCAGGCTTGCTGTACCGTCTCCTGAAAATTGGGTAGTTTTGTCCAGAAGTTTTCAAATTTGAAGGTGCGCGGTTTCCTTGGTCCGTTGAGGCGAGCGAGGATTAGGGGACAGTGGTCGGAGTGCGACGAGGAGAGGGCGTGTAGGGTGTGCTCATCAAAAGTGATGTCCCAGGCCGCGTTACAGAAGAAACGGTCGATTCGTGTAAGCGTTGGTCTTCGCCTTTCGTTACTCCATGTGAATTTACGATTCTGCAGGTGTATCTCTTTAACACCGTAATAGGTCAAGGCAGAGCGGAAGCGACGCATTAGTTGCAGGTTTAGCCTCCTGTTGTTCTTGTCCTGGGCTTTATAGATGAGGTTGAAATCTACTACAATCAACCATTTGGTATCGGCATCAGGACGTAGGCTTCTCAAGTGATGGAGGAAGGTGCTTTTATGCTCTCTTCGTGAAGGTCCATAAACCGTGGTGAGAGTGAATTCGGAGCCGCATTGTTTGATTTTAATCGAAGCCGTGATTGAGAAGTTACCGATCTGGATGTTGCAAAGATCGACGAAATTATCATTCCAGAGGATGATTATACCCCACCAGGGTACCCTGTGCCGGCTTGAAAGCAAAGTTTTTTAACCGATAACCCCCCAGAAAAGCCGCTAGAGGTGCATCAACATGGTTCAGCTTCGTTTCTTGGAGACAAGCAATGTGACAGGTGGTTGCTTTCAAAGTTTCATGAACTATCATGCATCTGGCTGCAGCATTAAGACCGCGGACGTTCCAGCTGATGAGATCGAAGTCACCTATCTGCATGGATAACCTGTTGGAACACAAACTTTACCTAAGTCAACCTCAGGTGCTGGGAACCTATGAGCGAAGATATTCGCGGTGCGAAGAAAGCTGACAAGCGTTGCACATCTAGCATCGAAGCCCGAAGGTCAAAGCCAGCAGGGCACCGTCGAAGTGGTGTATAGGGGCCCGAAGGTCGTAGCCAGCAGGGCAAGTCATACTCCCCGCCCGAAGGTCGCAGCCAGCAGGGCGAGGAAGGAACTGAACTGTGTACTACGTAGAAAATAAACGATACATAGGAGAGGTTGATCTCCCGGAGTGCTGTTTGTGACCATAATTCATTCTGGAACAGGGTAGATGTAACGCCCTGGGTTTTCAAAATCGGAAAACCCAGCATTCTGTCTCGTGATAGTCCCTGGATCAGACGCTATCACGCACAGGCATTCATCACAGATAAATAACACAGTCATACATCGAAATAAAGCATCAGAGTACGAATAATAATCTGATTAATACATGTCCTGATTATTCGGAGTACATCAACACTCGCCTCTTGGCGGAATAACAGAAATAAGAGCCTACGCAGCAGTAGCTAGTCTTCAAAAGGTGTCTCCATCTTCAGGCATCTCCCACAGGCATCCTTGAGCGAAGCGTCGTGCCCCCTCAGTCGTACCATCCGTCGGCATTGTTGTCGTAGTCGGACTCGTACCCTGCAAGCTCAGAGGCTATCCCCAAGGATCGGGATAGGTCCACATCACCAACCGTATGCAAGCTTTAAGTGGCCTATTTCTAAGGGGAAAAGAGTATATCAAGGTAGTAGCAGGGTTTCCTATGCAGCAGCAGCAAGAAAATAGAGTAGTATCTCCATAAGTTCACCATATCCCATATCTCTCATCCTCATACGGATACATCTGGTTACCCAGATCACCGTCACCATCACCTATCTTCATCTAGGGTCGGTGCGAGAACTCCCACTCCTCGCACCTCAATGGTTGCACCCGGATCCGCGAGGTAGAGGGAGCAACTCTCCTCTCCCCGAATACAACCACGGCTCACCAATCACACTCATCCTATAAGGGGGAGGTAGAAATCCCAAAACGTAAGAGTCGGAGAAACAACGGGCATGTCCATAACCGAGGACGCGGCTATACGTATAGATCTAAACTCTGCAGAGCGTGTACACCAGTACCCAACTCGGAATAGTACCCGGACGGTGTACGGCCGACCGAGCCTATCCTACCGGGCGAACACCTAGGAGTTACGGTTCCATCCTGCATCCGGGTCTCGATGCGGTCCCCCGCAGAAGACCACCCCAGAACTGTGAAAATGCCCCCGTGTGGCCACACGGGAGTCGCACTGAGAGGGTGGACTCACTCCCACCTCTCCCCCACTGATACCCCGCTATCCTGCTGGCAGGTATGGTACCGCACTTGCTAGGGTCGAACGGCCCTATCCCCACTCTCGGCGAGGTGGTGTGTACGAAAGTCCCGTGTAACAGGCGACCCACTCGGTTTCAGACCGGGGTGAGCTCATATCCTCCAAGTCATCACAAAATCCCCAACACCTGTGCTCCTAAAACGGTGTACCCGCCATAGGTACCATCTCGGGCAACGTCCGAGAAGACGATCCCTGGCCCCCGATCCCAGATCAGGTTGTCTCGAGCTCACCCCCGCCAAAATATCCCAAAACACCTTCTCCTGCCGGTTTTCCCAACACACGCCAAGAAACTACCACAATAATCCCAACACATGCACGGCAAGCTCAGCACATCATCTAGCTTAAGTAAACAGTAGTAGGTCAATCAAGGACAAGTATGTAAAAGAGGCTATGCATGGGTTCATCATATCCATCTCTATGCATTAAATAAAGCACTAGCAGTTCTAAAATAGCCATGCCTAATGGGCATTCAAAGATGGTCGGGCGTGAACCTGGGTACGAGTGGTCGTCGTAGCCGAGGTCGTCGTCGAAGTCCTGGTTCAGCTCTCCGGCTCCGGCAGCTCCTAGAAGCGTATTTAAATAAATAAACTCGGCTACTAATGGCAATAAATCCAAGATAAAGAGCAAATAAGATCCAAAAAGAGGCAACCTCTAGTCTAGCACGAAGTTTGGATTTTTAGAAGATTTTCAGAAGAAGTTTCATATTTTTCGGAGCTAAAACGGATTTGTTATGATTTTCCGAAGATAAAATACATTTCTGAAATTAAAATACGCATACACAATAGCATTAACTTTAGGCTGTCTATTGGCTGGCTCTAAAGGGCTTAAAGCTAGCTGTTAGATGGCTGCAAGCCGGCTCTTGGCGCTGAGGTGGCTGCCAACGCAGCGGCTTTAAGCCAGCTGCAGCTCGCGTGGCTGCTGACGCGGCGGGTGACGTGGTGCGGCACACCGGATCCGGGCGGATCCGCTGCGGCTCGGCTCGGCACGGGCGCAGGTGCGGCTCGCGTGTGATGGATCCGCCGCATCGGATCCCACCGGATCCTCTGCGGGTACGTGAGCGTGTGTGCGTGCGTGTGAAGCAAAACCCCCAGGGTTCTGGCCGGCGGCGCCTGGTGTTCGACGGAATGCCCCAGAGGAGCGACGGCACGGCGAGAGGGTCGCCGGCGGCGAGGCTTGCCCGGACCGACCAACGCATGACAAGGTGCGAACGAGGAGGTCCAGGGGCACATGGCCGGGCAACAAGGAGGTGGCCATGGCCGGGAAAGGCGCGGCGACGGCGTGACAGGGGCCACGGCGGTGACGCGGTCGCGCGGGCACATGGCGGCGAGCACCGGCGACAGCGCGCGGGTGACCCAAATGCCAGAGACATGTGTGCGTGCACCTAGTGAACGAGAAGGCCCCAAAATCTGGGCTTTTACCCCTTTGCTTCTAGGTGCAGGACCTTGTCCGCCATGGCGGAGCTTGGGCCGGCGGACATGGTGGCGGCGTGCGGAGCTCCTGCGGCCAGGCACAAGAGCGTGTGGGGGCACGCGATGGCCGGCGATGAGGCGAGCAAGAAGCAGCCCCAAAGGCGGCGCCTTTCCCTCCTGTCGCCGCGTGCACGAGGCAAACCGGCATGGCAAAGGCCATGGCGGCGCGGCGAACAGGGCGACGGGCCTCCGGCGTTCCGGCGACGTGAGGGACTACGCGTGTCAAGGAAGGCAGCGGAGGCGTGCGCGTGCATCAGGCGACGGCAGCGGCACCTGCAGAAACTTCCCAGCACGGCTCGAAGGCCGGCTTCACCAAGCGGCGTGCGCGGTGGCGGGGCGGCGGCGTGCACGAGTTCCGCCTTGGCTCGAAGGCCGGGTCGACCACAAATGGGCGAGGGAGCTCGGCCTCACCTTGGTGGCCACGGGCCGGCGTGCAGGCGTTGGTGAAGTGGGACGGAGCAGGGTCGTCGGCGAGGAAGGAGACGGCGACGCGGAGCAGAGGAAGCAGGGGCATCGCGGTCCTTGGCTTCGCGGCGTCCCCAAGCTCCCACGTGCGGGCCTTCGGCTTCGCGAGGTCGACGGCGAACTCGTGGGCGTGCTCCTGGCCTTCTTCTCCCTTCTCCCTCCTTCTTCTCCTCCGGCGGGCGGCGGCAAGGGGGAAAGGGAGAGCTCCCCGTGGTGGTAGGGTTTCCAGGGCGAGGCGGCGGCCCCTTTTATGGAGCGCAGTCCGCGGGGGACGCGTGGATGGCTCGGATGCGCTGGGAGGGCGCGGGCGTTCATCGACGGTCGCCATGCCGGCGC
This sequence comes from Cenchrus fungigraminus, assembly GCA_036936925.1. Lineage (NCBI taxonomy): Eukaryota > Viridiplantae > Streptophyta > Magnoliopsida > Poales > Poaceae > Cenchrus > Cenchrus fungigraminus. The sequence goes on from CM072768.1 coordinate 26,156,350, forward strand.
GGCGCCGGAAGGCTGCTCGCCGGCGTCACTAAAGCGGAAAAGAGAGGGGGTGACGCGGGGAAGAAGCGCTAACGCAGGGGGTTGCATCACGCGGGTCCCGCTCATCAGCGGCTCAGCGCGGGCGCGGTAGGTTGGAGGCGGGCCGGCGCTGGAGCGGGCCGCGCTGGGCCGAAACAGGGAAAGTGGGATGTGGTGCGGTGAAAAGGGAAAAAGAGACGAGGGAGGTCGAGCGGACTTCCGGAGGTTGGGCTCGGAGCCCGGCAGTGCAGCTCCCCTCTCTTTTTTCTATATCTATTTACCCCTTTTCTATTTAGTTTCAAATTTGAATATAAATTCAAATTTGAAACCCACTCAAGGAAACTCCAAATAAAACCAAATGAACTCCATGTTTCTCACACTAGCATTTTATATTTCCTAAAAATTTTATTTAAATCAAAATTAAATCTAGGTATTAAAGGAGAGAAAAGGAAGACATCCTTAATTAAATTGATAATCACCCAAATAAACCATCGAAAATTTTAAATCCTCATTTTTATTAATTAACATTCCTCAATAAATTTGAGGGATGTTACAGACTCCCCCCTCAAAAGAATCTCGTCCTCGAGATTAAGAAAATACCTCCGTCTCGAAGAGGTGCGGGTACTTCTCTCTCATGACAGACTCCTTCTCCCACGTTGCCTCTCGCTCGGTGTGATTGCTCCACAACACTTTGCAGAGGCGAATGGTGGTGCTCCTGGTAGCCTTCTCGGCCCAATCCAGAATCTCCACTGGGTACTCCAAGTACTCCAAGTTGTTTTGCAGATCGATAGCATCGGTGGAGACATGCTTGTCAAGCTTCGGGTCTAGACACCTCCGGAGTTGCGATATGTGGAACACAGGATGCACTCCGGCAAGGTCGGGCGGTAACTCCAGCCTATAAGCAAGTTTCCCCACCTTTGCCACAATCAGGAAGGGTCCAACGAACCTCTTCGTGCCTCTAAGCGGTGACACTCTCAGGAAGACGTAGTCACCAACTTCGAAGGAGACATCCTTCCGCTTAGGATCAGCGTGGCTCTTCTGTCTGCTCTGAGCTATCTTCAGGTTCTCTCTAACCTTGGCCACATTCTCCTCAGCCTCAAGAATGGAAGCAGGACTGAAGAAGATCCTCTCCCCCACCTCAGACCACATCAACGGGGTCCTACACTTTCTGCCATACAGGGCTTCAAAGGGGGCCATTTGCAAACTTGCCTGATAGCTGTTGTTGTACGAGAACTCAGCGTAGGGCAAACTCTTTTCCCAATCATTGCTGTAGGTCAACACACAAGCTCTCAGCAGATCTTCTAGAACCTGATTCACTCGTTCAGTCTGTCCATCTGTCTGGGGGTGGAAAGCTGTGCTGTAGTCCAAGTGAGTGCCCATCGAATCGTGCAGACTCCTCCAGAACTGAGCTGTGAACTGGGCACCACGGTCGGACACAATGGTGCGAGGTGCTCCATGCAACCTCAGGATATGCTCAACGTAGAGATCAGCCAACTGACTCACAGAGTACTTGCTCTTAACCGGAAAGAAGTGCGCTACCTTGGTCAAACGGTCCACAATCACCCAAATCGAGTCATTCCCCTTCTGAGTGCGGGGAAGACCTACCACAAAGTCCATACTGATATCATCCCATTTCCACTGAGGTATCGCAAGTGGCTGAAGTAGTCCGGCGGGTCTCTGATGTTCTGCCTTCACTCTCTGGCAAGTGTCGCATCGGGCAACATACTCAACTATGTCTTTCTTCATATTCTCCCACCAGAACCGACACTTCAGGTCTTGGTACATCTTCGTGCATCCAGGGTGAATGGAATACCGAGAATCATGTGCTTCCTTCAGAATCATCTTCCGGATATCCTCTCCACTGGGCACACATATGCGATCCTTCAACCATAACGTGTCTTGCTCATCAACGCGGTAGTTAGGGGCCTTGCCTCTTATCAGAAGATCTTTCACTTCCTCAATTTCAGGACACTTCTTCTGGGCTTGTCTGATCTGGTCATCCAAGGTGTACTTTACCCTCAACTCGTTGAGCTGACCTTTCTCGATAATGTCAAGCCGCAATCGCTCCATCTCTAGGTACAACTCTGGCTGTTCCTTCTACACCATTAGGTTGTTGCAGTAACTTCTTCGCCTCAAAGCATCGGCCACGACATTCGCCTTGCCCGGATGATAGTGAATGTCGAGGTCATAGTCCTTTATCAACTCTAGCCATCTTCGCTATCTCAAGTTCAGCTCTGACTGAGTGAAGATATACTTCAGGCTCTTGTGATCCGTGTAGATATCACACTTGTTGCCCATCAAGTAGTGCCTCCATATCTTCAAAGCATGAACAACAGCAGCCAACTCAAGGTCATGCGTCGGATAGTTCTCTTCGAGTTTTCGGAGCTGCCTTGAAGCATAAGCGATCACTTTGCCTTCTTGCATCAGCACACAGCCAAGACCTTGCCTCGAAGCATCGCAGTACACCACAAAGTCCTTGTTGTCATCAGGAAGCGTCAACACAGGAGTTGTGGTGAGTCGGGTCTTGAGCTCTTGGAAACTTGCTTCACACTTCTCTGTCGACACGAATGGCGTGTTGTTCTTCAGCAACTCGGTCATCGGCTTCGCAATCTTGGAGAAGTTCTCGATGAAACGACGATAATATCCAGCCATTCCGAGAAAACTCCTGATCTCTGTCACAGTCTTGGGCATCTACCACTTTGATACAGCCTCGATTTTTGAGGGGTCCACAGCAACTCCCTCTCCGGACAACACATGCCCAAGAAAAGCCACTTCTTCTAGCCAGAACTCACACTTGCTGAACTTGGCATACAACTGATTCTGCCTCAGCTTCTCCAGCACAATCCTCAGATGCTCTTCATGTTCTTCTGCAGTTTCCGAGAATACCAAGATGTCGTCAATGAAAACCACGACAAACTTGTCCAACTCGTCCATGAACACCTTGTTCATCATATTCATGAAGTAAGCAGGGGCGTTCGTAAGACCAAACGATACAACAGTGAACTCATACTGCCCGTACCGGGTCACAAACGCGGTCTTGTAGATGTCCTCAGGGCGAATCTTCATCTGATGGTAGCCCGATCGAAGGTCAATCTTGCTGAAGTACTTGGCCTTCCTCAACTGATCAAGCAGGTCATCAATGCGCGGCAACGGGTACTTGTTCTTGATGGTTACCGCATTAAGAGCGCGGTAATCGATGCACAGCCACTGCGTCCCATCCTTCTTCAGCACAAACATCACCGGTGAAGCCCAAGGTGATGCACTCGGACGGATGTACCCCTTCTCACGGAGAGCTTCCAACTCCTCCTTCAGCGTTGCCAGCTCTAACTTGCCCATTCTGTAAGGACTCTGTGCCATGGGTGCAGTCCCTGGCACAAGGTTAATCACGAATTCCACGTCGCGGTCTGGGGGTAACCCCAGCAGATCATCAGGAAAGACATCGGGGTACTCACAAACCACTGGAACATCGGCCACTATCTTGGTTGAGAGGTTGTACACAGCTGGTACTTCCCGAGACTTTAGCGTCTCGAAGGTGATCTTCGTTCCCTTCGGGTGCATCAAGGTCACTTGTCGGGGTGACGAGGAGATTACCCCTTTGTGAGCGGTGATCCAATCCATGCCCAGAATAACATCAATCCCATTGGACTTCAGTACGGTCAGATCTCCGAGGAACTTGTGACCCTTGATGAACATCTCCACTCCCTTGCATAGCAAAGTGCACCTAATATCTCCGAGCGGGGAGCTCGTTATGATGGGTTTCGGACGGGGAGTCATGGGGAGAGATAGTTTGTTCACAAAGTTAGAGGACACATAAGAACTAGTTGCACCAGTATCAAATAGAATCAAAGCCTTAGTGCCACAAACTAAAAACTCACTGATCACGACGTCAGGAGTGTCGGCAGCCTCCTCCTCAGTCAGGAGGTTGAGCCTTCCGCGATCTGCGGCCAGTTGGGGAGCAGCCTGAGGTGGCCTCCCTCCTGGAGCTGGTGCCCTGGCAGGTGTAGCAGCGGCCTTCTTGCTAGGGCAGTCGTACGACTTGTGGCCTTGCTTGCCACAGGCGTAACACGTCGGGGTGAAACCTCCAGTGCTGGGTCTCGACGCGCTCTGCTGCGGGCGATTGTAGCCACCACCCTGCTGCTGGTAGTTGCTCCTTCCTCCTGGGTATGGTGCACGGTTCCCTCCGAAGCCTCATCCGGGTTGGTTGTTTCCCGGGCGGTAGCTCCCGCGGAGCAGGTTGCTCTGTCCGCTCCTCGGCCTCTGGAAGGATCGGTCGCCATGGTCCCGATCTCCGAACCTCTTCTTACCCTTCATGCACTCCTCATGCCCCCTGCGCTCTTCCTCGAGCGCGATAGCCCTGTTCACCAGGTGGCGAAGGGACTTGTGCTCGCTGGCCTTCAAGCTCTGGTGGAGACCATGGTGCAGGCCTCGCAGAAACCAGAACTGCTTCTTGTCATCGGTGGTGGTGTCGTCAGGGGCATAGCGCATCATTTTCATGAAGTGCCTCTCGTACTCCTCCACCCTCATCGCACCCTGAGTCATGGTGCAGAACTCCTGAGCCTTCTGGATCATGAGTTCCTTCGGCAGGTACTGCTCACGGAACACCTCACAGAACTCCAGCCAGGTGATGAACGCTGGGTTCGGGTGAGTCTCGGAGTAGTTGTCCCACCAAGACTTGGCAGGACCCTCGAGCTGGTGGACGGCGAGAGCGACACACTCCTCGTCGGTGTAGGTGGTGAGGTCGAGCTTCGTCTCGATCACGCAGAGCCAGTCATCGGCATCGAGGGGATCGTCCGAGTAGCTGAAGGTAGGGGCCTTCAGACGGATGAACCTCTCGATCTTCTTGGCGAAGTCCTCCTCCACCGGGGCGTTGCGGTTCCCACCGACTCAGTTCTCGACGGCGTCAGCCATCCTCTGCATCAGCTGTGTCTGTAGGGCCATCACCTCAGCTAGGTTAGGCGGTGGCGGTGGAGGTGCTCCTCCACGGCCACGACCACGCCCACGGCCACGACCCTGGGGGAGCCGGGTGTGGCGCAGGCTCTCCTTCGGCTTCCTCCTCTTCTACTTCCTCCTCAACGCCTTGTCCGATGGGCGGAGGCGGTGGTGGTGGCACCATATTGCCTCGGCCACGTCCTAGGATAGGCGCGTGTCCACGTCCACGAGCGCGTCCATGTCCGCGTACGGGAGCGCGGCCACGTCCACGGCCTCGGACAGGCGGGGCTGGCGGGGCTTGCTCTTCCTCGGCAGCCTCAAAGCGTCCCAACAGATGTCCGGACCTCTTGATCGACATCTTGTTGAAAAACACGACCAAGGGTACAGGAAAACCTCAGATACGTCTCTCACCAACAAATTGAGTCTGATATACAATCATGAAAATATTTCTACTAATATAAATCCTACACTCAATGAGAAGAAGCAATAAGAACAAACAACTCCATTAAGACCAAACAACCAGCATCCATTAAGAGTACATAAGTTCCCTCGAGGCTGACTCAAGCCTTGGAGGTCACACACATCAACGATCTAATATAGCGTTACAAGATCTCAAAAGGGGGTGCACATCTAGGTGTGAAAAGACTCATAACTCAACATGCACCGGAACAGGCTCTCGGCTGCATGGAACAACTCATGGAGACCATCTATCTTACAACTCTACTCTTATTAGCATGCTCAAGCTCCGGCACGCTACTCGAAACGGGACTTCTTGTACCTCACTGGGTAACGGTCCTCATCGGGGAAGTCCTTGGGGAACATCCGCGACAGCCTGGAGTGAGCGGCCCTCACCTCGTCGGTCTCAACCGGAGTGGCCATGTCGGCCAGGGGACACAGGTGAAGCTTGAGGGCGGACGGGTGGAGCCTGAAGGTCTCCTTGCGGATCGCCCGCTGATGCTCGGGGGGTAGCAGACTGTTGAGCTCCTGAAGCTCGTCCACACGAAGTGAGTCAGCGTCCTCCCAAGTCTTCAACATCCACTTGCACTTGTCCAGCAGGAACACGGAAGTCCTGGTGAGTGCAGCGATGTTGGCGGTGTTGTTGTAGTGGTCCTCCACGAGCTCTATCACTCTGGCCTTCTCACGAACCAAGTTGCGCCCCTAGGCAGCGAACTGGGCATCCTTCTGGTCCAGCTTGGCGAAGAGACGGGTGAACCTAGCCTCCTGCTTGCGTAGATCCTCCTGAGCGTAGATCTTCTCCTCTCGAGCGGTCACCCTCTCAGCCTCAGCCTGAACTGCCAAAAAGTTGGCGTGGCGAAGTCCTCGCTCGTGCTGCTCAACTCGCTGGCGAAGGGTGAGGTTCTCCACGAGCAGGCTCTGGGTGCGGGGCTGAAGCTCCTTCAGCTCCAGAGTGGTGTACTCTAGTCTGCTGAAGAGTCCACTCGTCTGCTCGCTCAGTCGGCGGGCGTGAGTGTCGAGGTCCACGAGGTAGCTCCCAGTGGTGACGAGCGTGTCGTCGGCCTCACGTAGAGGTCCCTGAACAACCTCCTCCTCGTAGAGTGCTGAAGGGTCTGGCAGTCCGTTCACGATCGGAGCCACTCTGTAGTAGTCCTGAGGGATCAGCCTCAGGTCTCCAGTCCTGTAGACGTCGCGGTACCTGGCCAGCAGGTGACGAAGTACGTGGCTGCAGGCGGTGTCCACAGCGTTCCTGATGTTGAGTCCTGTGCTGTGCTCGAGCATCCCGGGGAAGCCTGGAAGTGCCGGGTGGGGTAGGACGGCCACCGTGCAAAGCACTAGTGGTCCCGACAGCGTGCGGACGTCCTCAGCGCGGTAGGTGACGTGCGTAGGGGGAATCCCCAGCCTGAGGACGACCCTATCAACCCAACAGGCGAGTCCCTCCATGTGCTCCGGGAGCAACTCCACCTCCTGACGAGCCATCTCCTGTGACACGGAAGAAATTTCTAGTTAGCGCAGGAGAGATAGAACTTTTCAAAAGAAGGATAAGTTTTGTAATATAAGTCAAGAATGGTATATAGCAAAAGAGTTTCGTTTAGAGTCCTAATTTCTAACGACCATTTCTAAGGGCACATGCTACGGTCAAGTATGGCTCTGATACCATCTGTAACGCCCTGGGTTTTCAAAATCGGAAAACCCTGCATTCTGTCTCGTGATAGTCCCTGGATCAGACGCTATCACGCACAGGCATTCATCACAGATAAATAACACAGTCATACATCGAAATAAAGCATCAGAGTACGAATAATAATCTGATTAATACATGTCCTGATTATTCGGAGTACATCAATACTCGCCTCTTGGCGGAATAACAGAAATAAGAGCCTACGCAGCGGTAGCTAGTCTTCAAAAGGTGTCTCCATCTTCAGGCATCTCCCACAGGCATCCTTGAGCGAAGCGTCGTGCCCCCTCAGTCGTACCATCCGTCGGCATTGTTGTCGTAGTCGGACTCGTACCCTGCAAGCTCAGGGGCTATCCCCAAGGATCGGGATAGGTCCACGTCACCAACCGTATGCAAGCTTTAAGTGGCCTATTTCTAAGGGGAAAAGAGTATATCAAGGTAGTAGCAGGGTTTCCTATGCAGCAGCAGCAAGAAAATAGAGTAGTATCTCCATAAGTTCACCATATCCCATATCTCTCATCCTCATACGGATACATCTGGTTACCCAGATCACCGTCACCATCACCTATCTCCATCTAGGGTCGGTGCGAGAACTCCCACTCCTCGCACCTCAATGGTTGCACCCGGATCCGTGAGGTAGAGGGAGCAACTCTCCTCTCCCCGAATACAACCACGGCTCACCAATCACACTCATCCTATAAGGGGGAGGTAGAAATTCCAAAACGTAAGAGTCGGAGAAACAACGGGCATGTCCATAACCGAGGACGCGGCTATACGTATGGATCTAAACTCTGCAGAGCGTGTACACCAGTACCCAACTCGGAATAGTACCCGGACGGTGTACGGCCGATAGAGCCTATCCTACCGGGCGAACACCTAGGAGTTACGGTTCCATCCTGCATCCGGGTCTCGATGCGGTCCCCCGCAGAAGACCACCCCAGAACTGTGAAAATGCCCCCGTGTGGCCACACTGGAGTCGCACTGAGAGGGTGGACCCACTCCCACCTCTCCCCCACTGATACCCCGCTATCCTGCTGGCAGGTATGGTACCGCACTTGCTACGGTCGAATGGCCCTATCCCCACTCTCGGCGAGGTGGTGTGTACGAAAGTCCCGTGTAACAGGCGACCCACTCGGTTTCAGACCGGGGCGAGCTCATATCCTCCAAGTCATCACAAAATCCCCAACACCTGTGCTCCTAAAATGGTGTACCCGCCATAGGTACCATCTCGGGCAACGTCCGAGAAGACGATCCCTGGCCCCCGATCCCAGATCAGGTTGTCTCGAGCTCACCCCCGCCAAAATATCCCAAAACACCTTCTCCTGCCGGTTTTCCCAACACACGCCAAGAAACTACCACAATAATCCCAACACATGCACGGCAAGCTCAGCACATCATCTAGCTTAAGTAAATAGTAGTAGGTCAATCAAGGACAAGTATGTAAAAGAGGCTATGCATGGGTTCATCATATCCATCTCTATGCATTAAATAAAGCACTAGCAGTTCTAAAATAGCCATGCCTAATGGGCATTCAAAGATGGTCGGGCGTGAACCTGGGTACGAGTGGTCGTCGTAGCCGAGGTCGTCGTCGAAGTCCTGGTTCAGCTCTCCGGCTCCGGCAGCTCCTAGAAGCGTATTTAAATAAATAAACTCGGCTACTAATGGCAATAAATCCAAGATAAAGAGCAAATAAGATCCAAAAAGAGGCAACCTCTAGTCTTGCATGAAGTTTGGATTTTTAGAAGATTTTCAGAAGAAGTTTCATATTTTTCGGAGCTAAAACGGATTTGTTATGATTTTCCGAAGATAAAATACATTTCTGAAATTAAAATACGCATACACAATAGCATTAACTTTAGGCTGTCTATTGGCTGGCTCTAAAGGGCTTAAAGCTAGCTGTTAGATGGCTGCAAGCCGGCTCTTGGCGCTGAGGTGGCTGCCAACGCAGCGGCTTTAAGCCAGCTGCAGCTCGCATGGCTGCTGACGCGGCGGGTGACGTGGTGCGGCACACCGGATCCGGGCGGATCCGCTGCAGCTTGGCTCGGCGCGGGCGCAGGTGCGGCTCGCGTGTGATGGGTCCGCCACATCGGATCCCACCGGATCCTCTGCGGGTACGTGAGCGTGTGTGCGTGCGTGTGAAGCAAAACCCCCAGGGTTCTGGCCGGCGGCGCCTGGTGTTCGACGGAATGCCCCAGAGGAGCGACGGCACGGCGAGAGGGTCGCCGGCGGCGAGGCTTGCCCGGACCGACCAACGCGTGACAAGGTGCGAACGAGGAGGTCCAGGGGCACATGGCCGGGCAACAAGGAGGTGGCCATGGCCGGGAAAGGTGCGGCGACGGCGTGACAGGGGCCACGGCGGTGACGCGGTCGCGCGGGCACATGGCGGCGAGCACCGGCGACGGCGCGCGGGTGACCCAAATGCCAGAGACATGTGTGCGTGCACCTAGTGAACGAGAAGGCCCCAAAATCTGGGCTTTTACCCCTTTGCTTCTAGGTGCAGGACCTTGTCCGCCATGGCGGAGCTTGGGCCGGTGGACATGGTGGCGGCGTGCGGAGCTCCTGCGGCCAGGCACAAGCGCGTGTGGGGGCACGCGATGGCCGGCGATGAGGCGAGCACGAAGCAGCCCCAAAAGGGGCGCCTTTCCCTCCTGTCGCCGCGTGCACAAGGCAAACCGGCATGGCAAAGGCCATGGCGGCGCGGCGAACAGGGCGACGGGCCTCCGGCGTTCCGGCGACGTGAGGGACTACGCGTGTCAAGGAAGGCAGCGGAGGCGTGCGCGTGCATCAGGCGACGGCAGCGGCACCTGCAGAAACTTCCCAGCACGGCTCGAAGGCCGGCTTCACCAAGCGGCGTGCGCGGTGGCGCGGCGGCGGCGTGCACGAGTTCCGCCTCGGCTCGAAGGCCGGGTCGACCACAAATGGGCGAGGGAGCTCGGCCTCACCTTGGTGGCCACGGGCCGGCGTGCAGGCGTTGGTGAAGTGGGACGGAGCAGGGTCGTCGGCGAGGAAGGAGACGGCGACGCGGAGCAGAGGAAGCAGGGGCGTCGCGGTCCTTGGCTTCGCGACGTCCCCGAGCTCCCACGTGCGGGCCTTCGGCTTCGCGAGGTCGACGGCGAACTCGTGGGCGTGCTCCCGGCCTTCTTTTCCCTTCTCCCTCCTTCTTCTCCTCCGGCGGGCGGCGGCAAGGTGGAAAGGGAGAGCTCCCCGTGGTGGTAGGGTTTCCAGGGCGAGGCGGCGGCCCCTTTTATGGAGTGCGGTCCGCGGGGGACGCGTGGATGGCTCGGATGCGCTGGGAGGGCGCGGGCGTTCATCGACGGTCGCCATGGCGGCGCGGCGCCGGAAGGCTGCTCGCCGGCGTCACTAAAGCGGAAAAGAGAGGGGGTGACGCGGGGAAGAAGCGCTGACGCAGGGGGTTGCGTCACGCGGGTCCCGCTCGTCAGCGGCTCAGCGCGGGCACGGTAGGTGGGAGGCGGGCCGGCGCTGGAGCGGGCCGCGCTGGGCCGAAACAGGGAAAGAGGGATGTGGTGCGGTGAAAAGGGAAAAAGAGACGAGGGAGGTCGAGCGGACTTCCGGAGGTTGGGCTCGGAGCCCGGCAGTGCAGCTCCCCTCTCTTTTTTCTATATCTATTTACCCCTTTTCTATTTAGTTTCAAATTTGAATATAAATTCAAATTTGAAACCCACTCAAGTAAACTCCAAATAAAACCAAATGAACTCGAAGTTTCTCACACTAGCATTTTATATTTCCTAAAAATTTTATTTAAATCAAAATTATATCTAGGTATTAAAGGAGAGAAAAGGAAGACATCCTTAATTAAATTGATAATCACCCAAATAAACCATCGAAAATTTTAAATCCTCATTTTTATTAATTAACATTCCTCAATAAATTTGAGGGATGTTACAGTAGAGCTCACATTGGACGTCGGCGATGGACTGTCCAGCGTGCTGTAGTAGGGCATCGGTCACCCTGCTGTCATCGTCGTCGTCGTCGTCGAGGTCGAAGAGAGCCGTCATCGCTGCGATGATGTGGTCCGGCAGTGACAGCTGCTACGCGCTGATGTAGTCCTGCAAAATCTCCTCGATGGGGCGGATCTCCTCGTCGGACACCCCCAGCTTGCGCCAGAGGTTGCGCTTTGCACGCTCCATCACAGGCACCGTTGGCTTCTTGGCCAGCCGGGCGCTTCGACAAACCGTCGACATGTCAAAGGTCTTCTTGGACCTCTGGCGACGTTGTGGTTGGTCTTGCGCTAACGCCAGAGTTGGAGCCTGGAAGAGGTCGGCGACGCAAGGTGTTGCCGAAGCTGGTGCTTGTGCCACAGCCGCCATTGGCTCTGGTGCTTGTGCCACTGCCGCCATTGCCGAAGCCGTAGGTTGCTGCTCTGTGGGCTCCTGTGTGGGAGCGATGTGCAGCCCCTGCAGCTGCAGCCTGTCGAGGGCGCGCTCAACGGCCTGTACCGACGGCTCGCCATGGTCCGTGACGTGCTCCACGTAGAGCGTCGTGTGCAGCCTGGAGAAGGCACAGCGAAGAGGGACCAGTGCACTCCTGCAAACCTCAGCTACCGCGGACCAGGCTTGATTCCCCTCCCGCCGCGGAGGGTCAACCAGCCCAATCTTGTCTGCCATGGCACACACCTTGTTGATGTAATCGATCGCTTGAGCCGTCCAGGGCGCATGCTGCACCAGCTCAGAGCCTGCACCTTCCTGCAGCCCAGACAATGCCTGGGCGTTGCTGGCGAAGCGGACGAGAAAAAGCTCCGGCTGGTGGACGGTGACCGTGACCTCCCCCTGTTGGAGCTGCAGTCTTTCCAGAAGCAGCTCCTCGATCTCCTTGGCACCGGCGCCACGCGGTAGGTGGATGGCCCAAGGGACGAGAGCCGTCTCCTCCCAATCCCTTGCATCGCGCTGCAGAGCAAAGGAATTGGGGACAAAGACCGTCTCCTCCTCCGGTCGGGTGTGTGGGTCCCCGAGCGCCATCCGTGGTGGTGGCGTGGGCGGAGGCGGCGGAGGTGGCGGTGGCAGAGGCGGTGGTGGTCGGCACGCGAACGCTTGACGCGGTTTAGGAGCCGGGCGTGCAGCCCTGCAGTAACGCTCTCTGTGTCCCGAGCGGCGGCAGTGGAGGCATTTGACTGGGTCCCTGCAAGAGGCGGCGCGGTGGTCTCTGGCAAAGCAGTTGAAACAGCGGCCTGCCGTGGCGGTGATGAATGCTTGGAGTGTAGAGGTAGGGTGCCGCCTTGAATCCTCCTCCTTGCGCCCATTCCTGCACTGCCGGTCATGTCCGCCGTCGCGTCGGGGAGGATTGGGCGGCGACCACTGCGTTGAATGGCGTCTGCGCGGCTTGGCTAGCACCCACTCCTGGTGTGGCTGAGCAGCTGAAGCCGTGGCCTGCTGGCGTGGCGGATGACGCCTCGGCGAGCAGTCCCGACGTGCGCGGCCCACATCTCCGTAGTAACTGCGCCGCGACCTCGTCTTGTCGCCGGGGTAAATGCGTCATCCTTGCTTGCTACGGAGCTCGGCGTCAGGCCGAGGAGGATGTACAGGGGGCCGTTGGGGGGAATTGAATCTCCCAGACTTGACGACCTCCGCATAGGTGGCCTTGGGGGCGCGCGCTCGAGGGGCCGAGGCAGCAGCAGCGGAGGGCAGATCCGGGACCGGTGATTTTGGATCCGGCTCCTGGGGCCACAGATCCGGAGAATCCGGCACGAACTCGTCGCCGGCGAAGCAGAGTTGACCGTGACTTGGTGGCGGGGGTGGCGAATCGGCGAAAAACTTCTCACGGGTGGAGCGGGTGCGGGGGGTGGTAGGCGTGCGGGGGGCTTGCTGGTTGCTGAGCTGGGAGGCGTCGCGGCGCAGGAAGCGCACCGGCAAGGTTGGCTGGCCGCATGACGGCGGCGGCGGCGGCGTGGGAGGGAGGGGGTGGGGGTCGGGTGGCATTGTGTCTCCCAACATACGGAGCTGCCTTTTGCCCGTTGAGTATGTAGTAAATTTATGATCTAATCTGGTAAATTGATGATGCCATGTTTACTGAAACTTCAATGTTACCGTGTTCCAAAAATCTGGTTGAATCATCAGGAGTCAGGTAGCTGTCGGTTTAGTGTTCATGGTTTGGTCTATTTTGTTATTAGTGTGTAACCAAAACTCAAGGAGTTACACCCTATTTATTCTAAAATGCCACTGTGGTTACTAAATACATTATTGTGGTAATTATCTGAAACTATCTTAAATCGTATGCAAGGGGCACAGATTCTGGTATTCATTTTAAAAAATTATCATAAATCCTATATAAGGGGAACATAATCTAGTTTTCACTTTCAAAAATAGCATAATCAGATAGGCACAGATTATAGTAAATCATTTTAGAGAAAACTTTCATGAATAGATTCCTAGAAATCACAATTGGTAGAGATATTATGGTAAATGTATACTCTTGCGTTCTCACAGATATGGTAATTTGTTCTCAGTTAGTCAGTTCCCTAATTTATCTTAGGTTGTGTTTTTTAAATTTTGTCCACATGCGCACAAATTCCAATATTCAAAATTATGGTAAATTGGCCCTCTTTTTTTGAGTAACTTGACAAGCCATTTTGGTAAATGCCTTGGTAATAAACTAATGATCCAATCTGGTAATTTGATGATGCAATTGTGGTAACCCATTTACCGAAGGCATTATATACTGGATACTAGAAAATTTGGTCTCATTTTATATATAGAAACTTAATCACGCCATAGTGATAAATGCCTTTGTGATCTTACCGAGCCTATCCATAGATTTTGATGTATGGTAGTTTTGTCGGACAATTTTTATGGCCCATTATTAGTTTAACATCAATGCTTATAGATGAGTAATGTTAGTCTTCTTCAGCATTACCATATATATTGGGTGTCAAGAAAAAAAAGTTTGTCCAGATCAGTAGCATCCAGTGACCATTACAAATTGTAAATACATCATATGATTTACTGGTATAATTAACTTTTCGCCACAATTATGCATGCACTGAGTGGCAGCCCATTTGCCCTGCCAGATTACCGCACTATTCGAAGTGGATTGATCCCTCCATAAGAGAGTGACAAATAATTAAAATCTAGTTTAGTACTGTTTGTTTCTCTTTCAGGAGATGAAGCTGCCTTGTCAAATGCAGGGGAGAATTCAATTTGACCACCAGTTTCTAGTAATCTGGAGATTATGATGCCACAACACAATCAGCATTATATCCAGAAGTGTAGTAGAAGAATGCTCTGGGCATGATGAGGGTGCAGTGGAGATACTATCTACCGAGGCATATGCCCATATTCTGATAAGCCCAATCAAAGTGATAATGATGACTGAATGTACGCAGCTTTCGTGGGTCATCCTGGGCTGTTCTTTACGCAACAAAGTACACATGCTTTGATGGTCTTCAATCATGATATTTGGCCTCAAAGACCTTAACTGTCCTGTTTGTGGTACATTTTACTTGTTTGGTTTTGGCAGATAAATGTTTTTGGGTTTTGTGTAAAAAAGACTCGATCATGCTTCATTCGTTAATCTCATTTTGTGGCTTTATGCCCTACTCGTTTCTCCATTGTGTTTAATCCACTGTATAAATTCTGGTACATATTTGAAGGCATTGTCGTAATTATGGTATATTGGATTATATATACCCAGCATTATTAATTATTGATGCAGAATATTATCGCTAATTGAACTATGATGAATACTAGGTTTGTGATAATAGATACAGTGCATAAAGCTGCGTAGTCATAAAAATCTCAATTTAAGTGCCCATGACTAATTATAGTAATTTTTTTGAGATCGACTAATTATAGTAATTGATCACTATCTTGATGCTTAAGTTTGGCATAAGTATGATAACAGAATGTGATAACAGAAACACAATATCTTGATGCCTAAGTATATGGTAACTATGCAGGCCTAATCACTATCTCTAACCATTTGAATTATCGTAAACAGTTCATGGTATGTCGATCCCATTATGCAGTTATTTGGTACAAGTGAATACAAAGGAGACAAATTGCAGTAACTTCCGAGTCTAAATAGTTTTTTGACGGTAAATTGATCTCACCGGCTCATCGCTGTTGATTTGTTTTCTTAGAACATCATTTAATTCACATTGTGGTAATCGCAATCTTGTACTATCCCGACCTCGTGTCTGCAAATCATAGTAAAGAACACATGCATTCAGGTCATCACGTGTAATCTGTACGACAGTTCTTGTATTCTCGTAAACCATTTACCATAGCACCCTCGCATGCAACCATGGACGGAAGGGAACGACTATTACGGGCATGACCCGGCGCCAATCTGGTGGTGATTACTGATTAATTAAGGCGGATGCAGACTGCATGGCTCTGGCTCCTTTTGCGGCTCGGCTAGTCAATCGGCTGCCGCACCTACAGGACAGTAAAGAACGTGTGGGCCAGATCGCGGCAGTAAAGCCATTGCTCTGCGTGTATGGAGATGAAAGGCTGATGCGCCACCTGTCTTGGCCACAGAATAAGCTATTCTATGGCCGGCCACAGAGTATACTCACCCTATATATATGTATGCTATTCTACACCCTGCAGAAATTACTGAACGAATTTTTCAGTAATTACTACTGTGCGCGATTACTGAACACCCTACCAGTGAGTCTGGTTCAGTAATCCCACGATTTGGTTCAGTAATTTTTGATGAGTTTGGTCAGTAATTGACTCTTGGGTGTAGAACACACCACGTATTAAGCATCTTTAGGCCGGCGATAAAAATCCTTATATCGCGTCACCATGCATGTCATCGTCTACACGGCAAGCAGCAGGCTAGGCCCCTCGTCACGATGAAAGTGGTACGGATATTATCTGTCCGACCGAAAGGGTTAGACACTCAAATGGTAAGGTCGTATCCGAATTCGAGCAGTCAATATCCGTAATTATCCGTACCGTATTAGTATCCGGATATTCAAAGTTCGATTTCTAATATTTAAATATGATGAATATTACTATTCGACACATCATCTACTATTCGTATCCAAATCCGATCAAGAAAAGAAAATGGTCTTGATAAAATAAAATACGGTCAAGAAAAATCATCTACTATTCGTATCCAAATCCGATTTGAGAATTCAATCCGAGAAAGAAAAACTACCTGTATCTGTATCCGTAGTATCCGTTCGTATCCGATCCGTTTTCATCGCTACCCCCCGTCATGAGCCCTACGTCATGAAAAGACTAATGGTCAAGAAAAGAAAATGGTCTTGATAAAATAAAAAGTTATTTTCAAATGCTTTATTTTCAAAAGGTTTTAAATGTATTCCACTAGAGGGCGGCATCAGCGCAGAGAAGGTGGGGTGACGGCGTGCGTCGATGCCTCTGTCGGTGTTTAGTCCCGGCAAATCTACCACGGGGGTACTCACGGTAGTAGATTGTGCGGTGGGGCTCGCCTAGATTTTGAAACCCGATGGTGAAACACGAGACACAATTTAGACAGGTTTGGGCCGCAGATTGCGTAATACCCTACGTCCTGTATGCTGCGTGAAGCGTAATTGATTGATTGCCTGATACTCAGAAGTTATTCTGAGCTCAGATCTTGCGCGTGTTCTATGAGAGAGGTCCTTGCCCCGCCTTATATATCCTGAGGGCAGAGTTACAAGGAAAGTCCAAAAGAGGAGTACTAGCCGAGTACGGGTAGGAGAAGCTATTACATGATATGTTTTCCTATTCTAGTACTAGTCCTAATCCGTCTTGTGGTACACATCGTCTTGCAGCACGACCCACATGTAGAGTAGTTTCAGTGGGCCGTCATGTACGCGGACAGGGCCTGCCACGTTGGTGGGTCCCGGAATGTCCGTACGACAAGCCCCCAAGTACTTTGTAGTCGAGTGCGACGCGCCCGTGCAGTCTTGGAGGCTTCAACGAGTAGTTGCCAAGCGTCCCCAAGCACTACAAGTCAAAGTCTTCAATATACACAAGCCACCACGAAGCTGGAAGGTACTCCCAGCCAATTCCGAGTAGTCCTGAAGTCTCCTCGAGTAGTTCCCAAGCGTCCATGAGTTCCGCTTCTGAAGGTCTTCACGAGTACTCGTGCTGTCTTGATATCTTTGCTTCAAAGATCCATATGGAAATTCGATTTGCGAAAATCGCATTTCATATGGAATGTAGCCCCCGAGCCTTAGGTCGAATCATAGATTCGAGCTGAGGGTCAATTTGAAATCCTCTTATCTTGACCTTAAAATCCGGAGAAAAACCGAAGGACACGTGCTGTCTCACTGCACAGCCTCACCCTCACCTACACAGACACAACACACCACACTTAGCACACACGCACACTCCACACTCCGTGCCGCCGGCGTGCCCCACCCCCTCCCCGTGCCACCGGCTCCGCCCCGCCGCCACCGTCCTCCTCACCGCCACATGCTCCTCTCCCCCGACGCTCACACCTCCCCCGCCCCGGCCGCTGCCCCCACCACCACCGGGGGAGAGGTCGGCCTTGGCCGCTGCCCCCACCGCCGCTCCTCCACCCGCGCTCTCTTCACGATTAGTTTTTTTAATTTGGTTTACTTAGTTTAGTTTTATTAGTTACATATGTATTTAGTTATTTTAGCTAGCCAATTAGTTTAAGTTACTTAGGATTCTTAGAAATTTTAGTTAGACAGCAATATTATTAATTTAGTTACCTAACCTAGCAATATTAAGGAAGGTAATACTAGCAAATTTTGTTAGCAAGTTTAGATGACTATACAATTCTTGTTAGTTAGCAATTTGAGTTAGATAAAGAAGTTACGTAGATTTGTAATTAAGTTTTACTCCCTCTGTTCCTAATTGTAGGTCGTTTTGGCTTTTCTAGGTGCATAATTCTTGCTATGTATTTAGATATAGAGTATGTCTAGATGCATATTAAGATCCATGAAACAAGAAAAGCCAAAGCGACTTAGAATTTGGAACGAAGGGAGTACTTACCATGTCTTTAATTTTACTAGTCATACTTATCATGAATGTCAATTTTATAGGGAGAGGTGCTCTCATTTGCCGCACTCACCACCCAAGGAAATTTTTGAGGAGGAAGAGGAGGAGGAGGTCGCACCATCGATCTCCTAGGTGAGCCTCGTGGTTTGGGGCACCACATGTGATCTTTCCGGCCATCGAGCCGTCGAAAGAAAACCCTTGTGTAGCCTGGTCTTCGTGTCGTGGCTTTTGTTGCAGGTTTTGGAAACCTCACCATACAGGGGAGGTGTTGTCTAAATTTTGAA
Organism: Cenchrus fungigraminus; assembly: GCA_036936925.1. Lineage (NCBI taxonomy): Eukaryota > Viridiplantae > Streptophyta > Magnoliopsida > Poales > Poaceae > Cenchrus > Cenchrus fungigraminus. The sequence continues at coordinate 26,174,652 of CM072768.1, forward strand.
TAGACACTAATCATTGATCTATTTTTGCTGGAAAGTCTCCATCGCCATCACCACCGCTGAAGGAGGAGTAGGAGGCCGCGCTCCCATTGTCTCGGAGGTCTGGTCGACCCTTGTCTTGCCGCCCTCCCCTGCCTCGCCATCAAGTTACTAGGTGAGCACGCGCAAAATGCTCTCATTTCCATATGATGTCATAGATCACGAAACCTAGTTAGGCGTCTCCCGTTTGGAAGAGATACGGTTCGAAATATGCAGAACTTTACATATTTATTACTGTATCTGTTTCGAATTGTCCATGTTTTTTGACAGCATGTGGATGCTATTTCTTCCGTGAGTTACTTTCCAACCTTGCTCTCTTGTTTCTCATAGTGACATAGGAAGCTAAAATGACTTAGAACTTAGAAATATGGATATCGCTAGAATGAGTTGATATAAACGCTCAAAACCTTGTTCTTTCATTTCTCATATTGATTTACAACTTAAAATGACTTAGAACGCTAGAATGACTTGATATAAACGCTCAAAACCTTGTACTTTCATTTCTCATTGGGATGTAGAACTTATTATTATAGCGAAACCTAGAATGATGTAGAAATTGAAAATGATTTGGTATACATGCTCAAAATCTTGTATTATCATTCCTGACTTTAAATCCTATGCATAATCTATCGGCGACATCGAATGATGGGCCTACGAGACAAGACATGTTGCCTCCAGCTTAACAGACTGCGTGGGGTGGGATGTCGTGGGGTCAGTGGATGCCACTTGGCCCGTGGTCGATGGTGCAGACTGACGCTCAGGTCTCGCCTCACGGATTGCCGTACACTTGGCCAGGGTTGACACAGCCACCGCCGGTTGGGGAGGGGGGGGGGTCGGGGTCCCAGTCGCCGCTTGACCCGCTGAATGAGTGAGTTCACATGGACTTAGAATCTTTTATTTACATTTGAACCTTTGTGACTTGCATGTGCTGTGTGTTTATGGATTTTATGGACTTGTGACTTGGTTGTAGACTCGTTACTTGCATTTGCGGACTATGTGATGATTATGGTGATATTTGAAGTGCTTGTGATGATCGTGAACTGCCTGTGATGATGATTATAATCTGCCTGTGATGAGTATTAACTGCCCGTGATGCTGTTTATTCGAAGGGGTACCATAAATGAGGCTGCATAAATAAAAAAATTGAATGAACTTTGCCGTGAGTAAAAATCATTGCTCACGGCAAACAACTGGCCTTTGCCGTGGGCAATGGCTTTAGCTCTCGACAAAGCTGGGGTGAGGTGGCGGCTATGTGGATACGTTTTCCGAGATCTGGAACCTGTGCCGTGAGCCGGGTCCACGGCTCTCGGCAAAGTTGCTCTGACTCTGTCCCCCTAGCCGCGCCTTTGCCGTGGGCCACCTGAGCTCTCGGCACACGTGTGCCGTGAGGCCGGCTCCTGACTCTCGGCAAAGATCTCTTTGCCGGTCAATTTGTGCTGAGAGACCTTTGCCGAGTGTTTCCTCTCGACAAAGGCTGTGCAAGAGGAAAAGTACCTTTGCCGTGAGCACGTGGCTCACGGCGAAGGCGCCGGTTCCCGTAGTGAAGGGCATGTCCTCATATGTCAATAGAGAAATGAAGGCGTGAAAACCAACAAGGACTACAAAACAAAGGCACCACACGATGGAATCGAACAACAAAGTGAACACAAAACATGGACTACAACCATTGGCATCTATAGAAGTTTTATACGAGCTCATGCGGACGGAGGCCATGCCGACGGGATGTTAGTACTCCTTGGGGCCTTCCCCCGCCGCTGCATCCTCATCGACAGGTTCAGCTACGGCCGCGACGGTTTGCTGTCTATCTCCGTCGCCAGCGCCAAGGTCTCATACTCGCTCGGCGCCGAGCCAGACACGTTGCTTGTTGGCTTCTTCCTCCTCTCCGACGAGGCTCTCTTCGAGGCCATCAGGCCTGAGCCGCCGGTGCCCATGGATCTGTTCCCAAACCTGAAGTTACCCAATTGCGTCCTCCAGAGCCCCTACATCGTACCACTCTTCACCTTCCTCGACCTCGACGGCGAAGGCCACTTCAACAAGACCTTCCCCTTCTTCCACGCCGACGAGTACAGCCTCTTCTTTGCCAGCTGCGCGCTGAAGGCCAAAGTCACCATGGAGGTCCAGACTCACATGTACAACACCAACCCGGCCGGAAATCCTTGATCGACTCCTGCTTGATCCCCGCCGCTGCCGGCCGGATGAGAACGAGCCCGGTGGCGGCGAGGAGGAGGAGCACTGCGCTGGCCATCGAGGTAGGACGGAGTACGTAGTTGTGTCCGAATGGTGGCAGTACTTGATTTCCTCCATATTTGATATAATCCTAGATTTGCATTGAAAATTAGAAAGTGGCATAGGATTGTCCGTCGTCCAAATCACAACCTGCTGTAAGCTTTACTTTGACACGATCTGGAAACTATGCAACCCATGACCCATCTTTCCGACACATATACATATGATATATTCATTCAGGATGCGCAACGATACCGTCGGACATATATGCGGCCGGCGATAATAATCCTTATATGGCGTCACCATGCATTCCATCGTCTACACGGCAAGCACCAGGCACCATCATGAGCCCTACGTCAAGAAAAGACTAATGGTCAAGAAAAGAAAACGTTCGTGATAAACTCAAAAGTTTTTTTTTCAAATGCTTTATTTCTACATTTACAAGGTTTTAAATGTATGCGACCGTGGTTGGCATCGGCGGCGGAGAAGAAGGGGTGACGACGTGCATCGTGCATCGACGCCTCCGACTCCGGGGACGCTTGAATGGCCTCGGAGAGCTGCAGCTTGAAGGCGATGCCACGATCGGAGCCGGGGTCGATGGTGGCGAGCTCGGCCAGCTGATCGGGTCTTATGGCCTTCTTGGCCTCCATGACCTCGGCCAATGACGCCACGTCCTTTCCTGCTCCACCGCTGATACCGGGCGAGAAGAAGAGGCCCGAGCTGTCGACGGAATTGTTGTGGCGCTGCTTGGGCCACGACCGGGAGGAGGTCTTGGTAGCACGGTTGAGGTCGTGGTTGGAGGGTCAGATTTGGCCCGACGGTGGTGCGCCCAGCACGCGGTGGCGAGCGCTGGTGTCGGCGGGGTGGGAAGGCCCGCTCCCTCACTTCCCGCTCTTCTGGCCTGTCCGCGTGAGAGCGTCGACGCGGGTCTCCCTGGCGCTGTGGCTGCCGGTACGAGCCACCCCGGCCGGTGCGGGCCCGGCGTGGGCTTAGAGGACATTACTACGACCAGTCTAAGGCCTTTGATTCAAGATCCTGAAAGATGTACAAACTCAACAATTTAGCCAGCGGGGACAAGTTAAACATAGATTGTTCCCTACCATATGGACTACATATATTTCTGCACACACTGATGAATACTATTCTTTTTAAGATTATGGTAAAAACCAACCTACTATATTCACATCACGGATATATATACAGTCAAATGTTACAAAGAGTTTTTCCTCAAAAATGAGAGAAAAACACAAGAAAGATAATTTTAAAAAAAAGAAAGGAGAGTTGAAGACTAAGCTTCAATCTTCTTGGTGGTCCATGTTTCAACCTTCCATTATCTTTATGCACCCCAATCTATAACACATGTTGTGTTCTTAGAAATTTAACGTGTTTTCTACTACTTGACGAGTAGATATAGTGCCCCTAGGTAATAAATGTCGGTCTAGAGGATCTCCAAGGTGATGCCTCCAAGGAGGAGTTGACGTGGAGATGCCATCGCCGCCCATCCGGTAAGCTCGATTTAGGTTTTCACCCTGGAAGATAACGACCATTGCAAAGAGCACGATAATAGTTTTATTTTTTGATCCAAAAATCTCTCTTTTGGAACCTCTGTCTTATGTTCTCCTGGGGCTTTTTGTCGCTTTGTCGATGATATACTTTTCGCACGGTGAGCGCATACACTCTGTGAGGGCCTCGATGGGTCGGTGCACGTAGAAGAGTGTGGAGGCGAGCGTGCCAGACGGCGAGGCTAGCAGGGAACAAGCTTGAAGAGACTTTTTTGCAAATAGTGAAAATTGCGACTATGTAGCTCCTAGTACTGTGGGTTGATTAATAACAAAGTGAGGGACATTTTTGAAAAAAGTCATGGTGGATTGACGGAAACAACGGCCCTTTAATATTAGGTATAGATGCACCCCAATCTATAACACATGTTGTGTTCTTAGAAATTTGATGTGTTTTCTACTACTTGGCGAGTAAATATAGTTGCCCTAGATAGGTAATGAATGTCGTTCTAGAGGATCTCCAAGGTGATGCCTCCAAGAAGGAGATGGTGTAAGATGTCATCGCCGCCCATCCGGTAGGCTCGATTTAGGTTTTCATCCTGGAAGATCACGACCATTGCAAAGAGCACGACAAACAACGCCTCAAGGAAGGGAAATGCCACCCAAACGACACCGCCGTTGCTGACCCAACACAACACTCATTTAGAGCTTTGGCCCAACTCCAGCATGACAACATCATCTAAGACGAACCATACCCAGATGAGCAGATGAGAAGATCAAGCTACACAAGCATAGCAAGCACGACCCATTGCCCGAACAATTAAATATACAAATAGCTGTTCCACTAATAAGCAGTAAGAAGCATTGTGTCAAGAGAATACCTCCGATAATAGAGAAATTCTAGGAATTTCATCTTACTAGGTAAAAATCAATTACAACCCACTAGGTAAAAATAATTACACCTCCGATAATAGTTTTATTTTTTGATCCAAAAATCTCTCTTTTGGAACCTCTGTCTTATGCTCTCCTGGGGCTTTTTGTCGCATTTGTCGATGATACTTTTCATACTCCTTGATGCCTAATTTCAGCCGGGTTGGTGTTGTACATGTGGGTCTGGACCTCCATGGTGACTTTGGCCTGCGGCACGCAGCTGGCAAAGAAGAGGCTGTACTTGGCGGCGTAGGTGACGGGGAAGGTCCGGTTGAAGCGGCCTTCGCCATCGAGGTCGGCGAAGGTGAAGAGTGGAACGACGTAGGGGCTGTGGAGGAGGCAATTGGTAGACGATGACTCCGGGTTGGGGAACAGATCCATGGTGAGCGGCGGCGCAAGGGTCATGGCCTTGAAGAGAGCCTCGTCGGAGATGAGGAAGAAGCCAACAAGCTGCGCCGACGCGTCTGGCTCAGCGAGCGTGGACGAGACCTTTGCACCGGCGACGGAGATAGACACCAAACCGTCGCGGCCGTAGCTGAACCTGTCGAAGAGGATGGTGCGGCGGGGGTTATCTTTGAATGACTCCTGCTTGATCCCCGCCGCTGCCGGACTGATGGAAACGGCACCAACGACGGTGAGGAACAGGAGGAGGAGGAGAAGGAGGAGCACTGCACAGGCCATCGCGGCGGGACGGAATGGTGGTGGTACTTGATTTTCTCAGTCATCGTCTCATTGATATAGAAGCATAGCTTGCACTGAAAATTAGGTGGCATAGGATTGTCCGTCGTCGTCCAAATCACAACAGGCTGTAAGAGCTTTGGCACAATCTGAAAACGATGCAACCCATCTTTCCGACACATATATGTACTCCCTCCGTCCAAAAAAGAATGACGTTTTAGGATTCAAAATTTGTCCCCAAAAGAATGTCGTTTTACTTAATTTGGTATGTCTGCATGTGCATGTGGGCATGCAAACAATCAATTAGCACTAAATATGGCAAATAAACAGGGGCAATCGAGGTCATTTCACCTCCTTAATAATATGTCCTAAAATTTCTAGAATGACATTCTTTTTGGGCAGAGGAAGTAGGTTCGAATTGCATTAAGAGACACGTGTAGCCATCGGACACGTCATGTATTAAGAATCTTTAGTGACGACATGATCGATCACAGACATATATCGGCCGGCCGGTGTCGCTGTCACCGTGTAATTTGCACTTGCCTCCGTCCCAAATCTATCGTAAGTTATGGTCAAGAAAAAAAATGTTCGCGATGAAATCAAAAGTTATTTTTTCAATTGTTTTATTTCTACATTTAAAAGGTTTTAACTATGGATAATATCCCAGTTCAAACAATTTTGAAAACGGATACTCAGCTTGGAACGAAGAAAATAAACTGTATCAAGTTTGGATTCGAACCCAACTTACCAACCACATGGTGGATATGTATGCGCGGGACTGGTAGACTCATGTGCTTTCTGTAGACTAAGTGTTCAAATATGGGCCCATCATCAGATTGACCTTGTTATGTTAGCTACATATATCATGGCTAAACGTGTCTCTTAATGCAATTCGAACCTACTCATATTTTGCTTATTGATTCATTATATTGTTCTTTTTTGAACAATTTTTCTCCAAATCAACTTGAAGCAGAACAAATTTTTTTTTACAACCACAACCTTGTATTTCTTCAAACAGAACTTTTACAAATGTGACTTACTATTAAAATTATGCAAAATACTACTCAACTTATGTTAAGCAAAATCTTCTTTTAAAAAGAAAATTTTCAAAAGCAGAGACGGACTTGAAACATAAAAAACTTTCAGTAAATGTCACTACTTCACTAACACAGTTTTAGTACTGTTTCAAAATCCCATACAGTGAAACCAAGCCTAAAAGTACTGGATCCCTCATCCGGTATTAAAGTTACTTTTCACCAAGCTACACCAATCATATCGTTGTTGCATCTAAAAATTATCAACAAAATATTTTAAACCCCACAACAACTTTTAGGTCCCCGCATGATGACCAAGCCAGTTATTCAAGTTTCAGTAGAGGATTCATGGTGGCCAAAAACTCGTGAGTCGTCCCTCTCTTTCCAGATCTCCCAGCTAATGAGCATAGATATATAATATACTGTGCACGCCCTTGCACTGGCAGCCTACACGTGTGTGCACTTGCGCACAATATATGCACGTGCGCGATGCGTTGGATTCGAACCCACAACTTGGGCGTTGAAATCTTTACAAATACGTGCGTACACGCATATTTGTAAAAAAAAGGTTAATATATTCTTTCATTAAACATTGGTTCCAAGCATATTTGCTGGACATCAGATCAGATACATAGTCTGAGGCTTGATTAGCTCATGAACACGGACCACCATGAATTACAGGCACGCAAGGCACATACCCGGAGCAAGCTAGGGCACTTTATTACATAGATATATTTTGATCATGCAGTAGTAATAATCTTTGATAGGTAACACGCAGGCAGCATTATGGCTTGCATGGAAGTGGCGCGGCTTTGTCAGTTATAGTGTCAGAAGAACGAGGCCGCTATGCTCGGATGACGGCCGGCGCCGGTGTCGGGGCGCCGCCGGCGCGAGGCAGCATGCTGAAGCCGACGCAGAAGTTGATGCAGGTGGGAACACATACCGGGGGCTTGTTTAGTTGGCTAGTTTTCTTCCTTTTCACTCTCTCTCCACCACATTAAATACGCTAAAAGACATATGTTCAGAATACTAAATGTAGATGAAATCAAAAACTAATTACACAGTTTTGATGGCCTTTGCAGCACGAATCTTTTGAGCCTAGTTAGGTCATGGTAGGACAATATTTACCATAAAAAACCGAAACTTACCTTTTGCTACAGTGTGTTAAAAAGGCAAATTTTTCTAACATCTAAACAAGACCCGGAGAGACTTGCTCTTTGCACTTCCGTAGGAAGGACTTTTTAGTAAGTAGAAGTATAGGGTTGATACGAACGGCCATGTTGCATGCATCAGGCCATGTTGATACGAAGCCATTGCAGGGAGGGAGACAGGCCGCGCGGCATTCGTCCTGGATGTCGGCCATCGCCGGAGGAGGACACATTGACAGCAGGACCAGCACCATGCAGGCGGCAGCAGGAACGGCCTTCCTAAGCACGGCGGCGGCAGCGTTAGCGGAAGCCATTGATGATCAACTGGACTTGATGCAGGTGGAGTAACAAGAGAGAAAGATTGTGATGTCCTCTGATGCAGATATCGGGACACACTAGCAGATCGATGCACTATTTGTAGGCGAATGGATCCAATTCGAAGTCTAACTGCACTGTAGCTGCTATTAGAGGACAATGACGACCTTAGCTAGCGAACGTGCTCCATTTCTCGCACAAGGAAATTAGAGGGGCGTGGCAATGGGGTTTCCTGCCGTCAAATCGGTTTTAATTAGTATGATTATTTCAACCAGTATTTTCATCAGTGAAGTACAAAAATATTTACGCTGATAGCAAATTAAAGAAACATTAGTAGAGAATAAAAAACATCGAAGAATTTCATCATACTCTGATCCTGTTGGCGCTTCACTTGCAGCGCGCGCTCCCACACACACACAAAAAAAACTCTTGGTAAAAATTAACTACACCCGCTAAAGAACAATTCGAATGTTTAGCACTAATGGCAAAAGTACCCGACTGAAATTAGGATATGGAAAATTTTAACATGTGCGATTACATATTACATGGAAGATGCACATGTGTATACACCTGCGAGTAAGTCTTGTATCACACATAAATACAATACGTAGGTACATACAATAAATCATTTATAGTACAATAAACGCAGATAGAAAAAAATGTCACATATATATATTTTCCTCCGTAATCAATATGCATTATTTAAATACAACTTGGGGTGCACGTGGAGAGAAGAAATTCAGGATTGGAGGACTTAATTTGCAACGATGCTGTCGATAAAGGAATATTAAAGAGTTTCGTCATATTTCAGGCATGCTTCACCTCAATCCAATATATAAGAACAAAGAAAATTAAATATCTTGGCAAAACTTCAACCACTAAAGAACAAATTGACGCTTAACACCTGCTCCCTGCACCCTACAAAAAGTGCAAACCCAACTTTTGAAAAAAAATCTCACAAAAGTGCAATCCTATAAAATAGATCTAATTACATACCTAATTAAGTAGTGAGATCTCATTTGCATGTCAAAACTTACTGTATATGGCCAACAAATAAAGATATCATAGTCTTTTCATACCACCATTAAGCTGTCCTAGAAAAATGAGAATTGCACTATTCATGAGACGAAGAGAGTATGCATACGATAAAAGGAAACAACCTAAAGGTGTATCCTTTTTTATTACGTTGAAGATGCAGTCATGAACTTGTAACTACGTTTTGTTTCACACATAAATAAAAGATGCACTATTTGTAGGTGGATGATCCAATTCGAAGTCCATCTGCACTGTAGCTGCTATTTGTGCAAATGCAACAAATTTCCTCCGTATTAAGGACATAGAAAGACAAATTGGGGTGCTCGTTTCTAATCACGGGCGCTGTAGCCATTGACCCAAGGGAGAGGACAATGGCCTATAGCGAACGTGCTCCATTTCTCGCACAAGGAAATTAGAGGCGCGGCGCCAATGGGGTTTCCTGCCGTCAAATCAGGATGGTCCACGATCGGTTTTAATTAGCATGATTATTTCAACCAATATTTTCATCAGTGAAGTACAAAAATATTTACGCTGATAGCAAATTAAAGAAACATTATTAGAGAATAAAAAAACATCGGATTTAAATAGAAACCTATTAAATCTCTCTTTGTGATGCCTTCTTGCCCACATTCATACATAGGATTGGGGGCAGCCAAGGCCTTTGATTCTAGATCGGGGGGGGGGGGGACCTGATGAATACTCTCTGCGTTCCAAAATGTAGGTCATTTTCATTTTTCTAGATATATAAATTTTGCAAGCATTTTCCAAAATGTAGGTCGCTTTGACTTTTCTAGGTATATAAAATTTGCATGCATTTTCCAGAATGTAGTTCGTTTTGAATTTTCTAGATATATAAATTTTGCATGCATTTTCCAAAATGTAGGTCGTTTTGACTTTTCTAGATATATAAATTTCACATGCATTTAAATATATGATTTTTTCTAGATACACAACAAAGTATATGTATCTAAAAAAAAGTTAAAATGGCCTATATTTTGAAATGGGGGGGGGAGTAATTACTAGGAAAAAACATAACAATAAGGTGTTTTACTGTTTTTATTGATACATAAATTTATATTCTCCATTAGACACAGGTTCCAAGAATACCCTTGGACAGACGAGGTATCAGATACATAGTATGAGGTGTAGATCACAAACACTGACGATGACCAAGCATCACACACACGCTAGCTTCCTCTAGCTGGTAGTCATTGCATATACGACCGGGAGCAAGGGCACTTTATTACAAAGATATATTTTGATCCATTCTGTAGTAATTTCTATATTTTTAGAGTATATAAGATGCCCTCATGGACGCGTACAATTATGGCCTGCATGGTGGTGATCCGGGGCTGCTGGCCGACGCCGGTGTCAGGGTGTTGAGGGTGCAGCGTTCATGCAGAGGGAAAGACACAGTTGAGCGATCCGCACTTGGCACGTTGGAAGAAGGAGATTCTTCAGAGACTGCAGCTCAGCAGCAGGGGCGATGTCGACGATGGTGTTGCACCCCTCAGAAGCGAGGCTATTGCACTTGGGGATACAAATCGCCCGGCAGTCGTTCTGTATGTCTGCCATCACCGGTGGATCCATGGACAACAGGACGACCAAGATGATGCAGGCAGCAGCAGGAATGACCTTCCTAAGCACAGCGCCACTAGCGGAATAAGCCATTGATCAATCAACACTAACACTTAGTTCAGCTGGGTATGTATGTATGTATGTATGTATCTGAGATCAGAGAGCAGCAGTATTAGCTGACGATGCACTTGTTGTCACAGCAGATGCATGCACTATTTGTAGGCAACGATCAAGCAAATGCGCATACAGCTAAAACATTTAATTTCCTATGTAATTGGTATGTACAATAATGTATATGACAAATTCAGGTGCTAATTTCTAACGATCGAGCACCGTACCGTACCATTGGAATATAGGGGTGACAATTCCGCTGTCCAAATCTTTGTACTAAAACATTAAATAATATGCACCCAGCAATTTGCATCGATCTTTTAAAAAGTTTGCAACCTATGTCATTATAAAAAGTAATAAGTTAATATAACCATCGCAATTTAAATCCATGTCTTACTTTCCTATAGTCCTAAGAAAAACACGTTCCGATAGAATTTACTAAGAGTTTTTGGTGGGATTTTTCTATACATTGACTGAGCTTCTTTCTCTTATCCAAACATGCTCTAAGTCTTGTATCACACATAAATACAAGACGTAGGTACAATAAATCATTTATAGCAGTACAATAAATGCGGATAGAGAAAAATTTCACATATATATATTTTCCTCCATAATCAATATGCATTATTTAAATACAACTTAGGAAGAAATTCAGGATTGGAGGACTAGTAGTGAAGGCTCCTGCAGAACTTAATTTGCAACGATGCTGTCGAGCCAGAGCGGATGAGTGTTTCTATGTGTCTCCCCATTCTAACTAGCTCCATTCTTGGCATATATAGGCAACAAATGTACCTAATTAACCGTCCTCAATCTGGCATTTATGCAGTGGTGATGGAATTTTCTTCCGTCCAAATTAATTAGTACCAACCTTGATCTTGAAATTATCAAAATAGTATGCAACCTTTATGTTCATCATTTAAATAAAAATAATACTTCTGCCGATAAAGGAATATTAAAGAGTTTCGTCATATTTCAGGCATGCTTCACCTCAATCCAATCTGTAAGAACAAAGAAAATTAAATATCTTGGTAAAACTACAACCACTAAAGAACAAATTGACGCTTAACACCTGCTCCCTGCACCCTAAAAAAGTGCAATCCTAACTTTTGAAAAAAAAAATCTCACAAAAGTGCAATCCTATAAAATAGATCTAATTACATGCCTAATTAAGTAGTTAGATCTCATTTTGAGGTTCACATGACACGACAAAAGAAACAGACCAAGTAGCAGGTTCCCACGACAATTAGGAGTGGGTGGCGGGCGGCCAGGGGGAACGTCAAACGTGAGAAGTTTGGTGGGCTGCGACGTGGGCTTGCTTGTGCCAGTTGCATTTTAGGATGCATGCAGATGGACTGCTATATACGGGAGAATATCGACGGAAATTACCGGCTAAATACGGTAACATGTGAAAACGATCGGACGGAGGCCAAATCGTTTTCGTTATCGTTTCCGTTTTGACCATAAATACGAGATAATCTCGAAAACGAGCCCCGGTAAACGAGAATTTTCGTTTTCACTTTCATCCCTAGCAAACGATATTATACATGAAAATATGTTCATTTTTGTTGAGAGAGAGTGGCTCTTGAATGATTGATCCTCCATGTACTTATACTATGTGAATTTTGTAGCGTGATACTTGCTAAGACTAATAAATTACGTGCATGGATGCTATTAGTCGTAGAAAATCGGTGGGACATAAATAGATTGTCTTAGTGGATGGTGATGTTGCGTATGACGTAGTGGATTTTCTATATGATGTGGATAGTCTGCATGTTAAGAGAAATAAAATTAATGACCTTTAATGGGGTGCATATATATAGATTATTAAGGTTAAATTTGAAAGGACAAACATTAAGTTGATTGCATAGCAATATTCTTTTGCAAACAATATTATACATGAAAATATATTCATTTTTGTTCAACGAGAATGACTCTTGAATTATTGATCCTCCATGTATTTTTACTGTGTGAATTTTGTAGAGTGATACTTGCAAAGATTAATAATTACATGCATGGATGCTATTAGTCACAGAAAATTGGTGTGAGACATAAATAGGTTATCTTAGTGGATGGTGATATGGCGTCTGATATAGTGGGATCCTCCATGTATTTTTACTGTGTGATTTTTTTACGGTGATACTTGCAAAGACTAATAAATTACGTGCATGGATGCTATTAGTCACAAAAAATCGGTGAAAGACATAAATGGATTATCTTAATGGATGGTGACATGACGTCTGATATAGTGGGGTGCATCTATATAGGTTATAAAGATATAGATTATTACTAACATCCATGATCTCGGCATCATCTTAAATAATATGCAAACTATATTTTCATCAGTTAAATACAAATAATACTTCTGCTTATAAAGGAATATTAAAGAACATCATCATACTTCAGGCATCCTTCACCTCAAGCCTACAACAAAAAAAACATGCAAATATCTTGGTAAAACCATACTCACTAAAGAACAAATTGACGTTTAGCACCTATGTATCTGATAAAAGGAAACAACTGAAATTGTATGTTTTTATTACATGGAAGATGCACATATGTACACATGAGTACTCATCATAAACTTGTAACTGCGTCATGCATGTATCACAAATAAATATAAGAAATCATGCAGCTGGGAGAAGCATGTTGTGATTTTTTGTGAGAATGCCAAACTGACCTGTAGCAGCTTCATATTAAAAAAACAAAAATTTACTCTGCTATTTACTGCCTCTGTTAGAACAGAAAATTTTGATCCCTGCAAGAATAACAAATCTTATGTTCCATACTATGAACCAAGAACATTTTTTTGATCCTTGCCTAATTGCCAATCTAACATGTGAAAGATTGGGAAATTGAAATGTTTGCATGGTTTACAGTTAGAAGACCTGATAAGAACGTTTGTTTCTTAACGGGAGTATATAAGTTTCCTCTGGCGGGCCGGCATTAGATACAAAGAACAGACACAAATTTGCTGAGGTAGCAACGATAAGACAAAAGGAATTTCTTGGGCATGGAGATTTATTACATTATTCCATTAAACACTGCAGGTTCCTCATGAACACTGACGGACATGCATGCATGTGTCCGTTGCCCGAAATGCGTATGCTTCCTTACGATTATGTGGCTAATAAGGCACTTTATTAAATAGAGTTCTTATGATGATTATGTAGTAGTGATAAACTTTAGGTCGCAACACGGAAGATATCGTCATGGCTTGCATGCTGGTGGCGCGGCGGCGGCGGCGCTACCCGGAGCTGGGGTTGGGGCGCCCGGCGGCGTCAGGGTGTCGAGCGTGCAGACACTGAAGCAAAGGCTCCTGCATAGCGCAGAGATCCGCACTTTGCACGTCGTGTAGAAGAAATCCAGGCCATTCAGGACAGGGAAGGTTCCATTGAGGCTCATGCACACCTCGGAAGTGAAGCCATCGCACGCGGGGCGACAAATGGCGGTGCAGTCCTCCTCCACGCCGGCCATCGCCGGCGGACCCATGGACAGCAGGACCAGCACGATGCAGGCGGCAAAAGGAACCGCAATCTTAAACATGTAGCTATTAGCAGAAGCCATTGATCGATCAGTAGGACTAGCTAGGTGCAGCTGGCTGGGGTACCTAGTAGAGAAAGGATGTTTCTCAGATATTTCCTATTTGTAGGCAAGGATGGAGTTCGAAGTCCACACTAGGAAAGTAGAATTGCTATTTGCAGTATCATAGCTGCAGAGTACTCCCTCTATTCCATATTCCAAATTACTTGTCATTTCAATTTTTTAGGTACATTCCTTTTATTATGTACCTAGACATAAATATATATCTAGGTGTATAACAAAATGAATGTATTTAGAAAAATCAGAACGATAAGCAGTTTGAGACGGAGGGAGTACAAATTAAGTTGCACCCAACGCGTCCGTGGTTCAAACGCCAATAAATGTTCATACAGCAATCTGGCACATAATTTCCACGATAATAGAGTGGCACTTGACCACTTGGGTGCTAGTTTCTAACAAAGCACTGTATCGGTATACAGTATACTTGAGGGGAGTTCGTAATTTGGACTTTTTTCCAAACAACAAGTTGCATGCCTAACACCTGTATGACAAAGTCAAAGGCAACGACTAAATTATGACAAATTCTTTTGTTTTTTGTGATTATGTGGAAGGTATACACGCATACAAAATGACTTGTCATACACATGCAAGTATGTCTAATATCAAAGTAATAAAAGGCATTCGACTTTGATAGCACTCACACATATGGAATTAGATAGTGTAATACGGGCCATGCAATTACATTTAGATAGTGTTTGGTTCGTACAATAACGGTAGCGTAATAAACGTAAATGGAATTAGATTTTTGCAGTACTCTTGGTGGTGTAATGCATGATTATCCTCTTTATTTGGTCACAGTGCGTTACGTTACAGGATACCACAGGACTCCTTTTGCATGAACAGAGAATGTATATACATCTCTGCAGGTAAATTTACAGCTTCCCAAGGAATAACCAAACCGATCTCAAGAAATTTTAATAGGTACTTGTAGGCAAAAGACATGACCTAACGAAAAATATGTAGAAATAAACATAGAGTAATATTTATATGTTCTTTTATGAAGAATCCATATGACGAATGGTGCCAGGATAAATTAAACAAAGGGAATATTGAAACATACTTTGGTAAATGTGGTGATGATTGAACATTTTATTCGATAATCGTATTTAGAAAGTCACTAGCACACTACTTAAAATTGCATCAATCTTATTTTTTATAAAAAAACATATACGTTAAGCTACAATCATTGGTTGGCTGGCCGGTAAGGCTTCACTAATATCTTGCCGACCTCTGTATTTGCCTTGCTAACCGTGCTCAAGGAGCACGCCAAGATCTGGATTTGCCGATCTCCCCAACGATTAGACACTTGCCCACTCTGTGACCTGGTGCTCCTCTCCCTTTGCCTTGTAAATTAGCATCCCCTTCAAAATGCTGTTCTCTCAGCATCGGCTCCTGTTAGCGAAAAATGTTTCAGCTATTGGTAATGAAAATCGTTCAGGTGGGCTGCTTGCTCCCCGTTACTTTTGGTAAAAAAAATGGCTAGAGACAGACAGACAGTGGACGGCAAAGGGGAGAATGTTAAAACTATGAGAGAAAGGGGAAAGCATGCATGGTGGAAATAAGGAGCAGATTGGCATGAATTTTATTCTCCTACCATTTCAAATTGTAGGTCGTCTTAGCTTTTTTTTTTACATATAGTTTGTACTATGTATCTATACGTGACCTACATCTGTCCAACTTCATTATTGGGATGCATGCTGTTTTTGTCTCTTTTTATGTTGAAATTTTTTTTGACCCTCACGTAATTTGCAGTTGCGGTAGTGTGAGAGTACTGTACCATATTGTTGATATGCAAAATAATGACAATGTTGGGTCGTACCATCTGGATCTCCATCGATACACTCATGCATGCTTTTGCCAAGTTCTTGCAATCATGCACGGTTTTGCCGGCAAGTTCATCATGTTCCCAGAGACTCGTCATGGAGTGTCTCATGAGGTTGACATGAAAAAAAAATCAAATTTATCCGAACAGATGCAAACACTCCACTATTTTGCTTCCTATGTGGAAGGGAAAATTTAGATCCTGCAAGAAATACAAAGTAAACCTTTGCATTCCCCACTTGTGTCAAAATAAGAAAAAAAAATAACCATGCTGTCATGTGATGTGTGTGGAAGGCTTGGTTTTTTAGAATTAGAATACCTGATAGAAACGTTCTATTTCCATAAGGCTATGTTTGGATCCTTGGAATTGAATTTCATTCTAATAATCATCATTTAGACACAAATTGATTGATCTAATATAGTTGTATGTGGAATATATTATAGTTGGCATATGGGAGAGATACTTATTTGCCGCACTCTGCTCATTAGAAACATAGCATAAGGATATATAGAATCAATTTTCATCTTCCACCCCACGAATTTAAGATAAGCTTATATCTAAACTTTGGACAGTTGTGGAAGGGAAAAACTAATGTTGGTGAGGCATATGACCGGACCGGCAAGAATTTTCATGTAAGTTTTCGGTGGGATTTTTCTATACGGTGGATTTGGATACATGTGGACGAGATTGAGCTTTCGGTCAGCTTTCTTTAATGTGGTGATGTACTGATTTGTAGTACTTTTTTCTAAACCAAGCTACTTTAATCTGCATCTATTATTATAATTCGGGCCCAGTGTGGATAAACGTAACAGCGAGATGTTTTTGTTTTCCTCACGTTAATGGAGAATTTACTAATAAGAGACTATCCAATTCCTATAAATATTTACAGACAGTTACTAGCACTATTGGAAAAAATAATCTTTAGTACTGGCTTCATACCCCTTTAGAACCAGTTGTTCAACCGGTACTAACAATTCAGCACTAGAGAGTTCCCTTTACTACCGGGTGCAGCCTCCACCCCGTACCAATGAGGCCACGAGGTCTCCTCTCGAGCTAGCATTAGGACCGGTACTAATGCTATGATTAGTATTAGTACTGGGTCAAAAATTAACCGGTACTGAGCTTGGGGCGAAATTCTAGTAGTGTAGTAACGAGATAAACAACTGGAACGATCAAGGGACATTAAATCAAAGAAAATCTAATTCTGATAGAAAGTTATGGAAATGTTTAAGTTCTGCATATATAGAACCGTACTTTGCACATCTTGTAGAGAGAATTCAGAACAGGGAGACTAGAAATGAGGCTGTTGCAGAATTTAGTATAGACGCAGTTGCTAAAAGGAATACATTTCACATAGCAGTGGTCATGCACATCATGCATAGTATATATTGCTCTATTGATATTAGGGTAATCTTGAAGAATTCCATCAAAGTACATAACGATTCACCTTCAAATGAGAAAATGACTAAATAGAACTACAACAACTTGCATGTTTGGGAGAAGTGAGAGATTCTGATTTGTCATTGATTATATTACATGGTACATACATTGAAATAATGCAGATGCAAGGCAGAAGGTGACACCAAATTTTGTTAATTATATGGTACATACAAGAAATCGTGCATATGGGAGAATGTTATGGAAATGTTTAAGTTCTGCATAGAACCGTACTTTGCACATCTTGTACAGTGAATTCAGAATAGGGAGACTTGAAATGAGGCTGTTGCAGAATTTAGTATAGACGCTGTTGTTGCTAAAAGGAATGCATTTCACATGGCAGTGGTCATGCACATCAATGCATGGGAAAATTGATATTAGGGGATTCTTGAAGAATTCCATCAAAGTACATAACGATTCACCTTAAAATGAGAAAATGAGTAAGTAGAACTAGAAACAACTTGCACGTTTGGGAGAAGTGATAGATTCTGATTTTCATTGATTATATTACATGGTACTCCTTCCGGTTTGGTAAAAAAAGTCGTTTTGGACAAGGTTTGAGTCAAACATTGGGAATATAAATCATGAATAACTTTTAAGTCGTTGAGTTTGGAAATGTGAAAACTATATAGGTAGATTTGTCTTGTAAAATACTTTCACAAAAGTATACATATGTTAGTTTTTAATAATTATTTTTATAAAAATAAGAAGTCAAAGTTGTACTTTGGAGACCGTGTCGATGTCCTAAACGACTTTCTTTACCAAACCGGAGGGAGTACATACATTGAAAATTTGGTGTCCCTGCTGCCTGCATCTGCATTATTTCAAGAAGCACATCGTCATGCTAATTTTGATTGATTATATGGTACAAACATGCATGAAGGTGTGGAAAGAAGAATACAGATAAATATATTATGGTATAAATAATAGGTACTTTGGTAAATTATGAAATAGAATTAGATGTGTTAACTAAATCCCTAAATGTAAGGATTTATAGAATTTGAAAATTTTCAATAACTATAAGAACCTATAGGTATCAACTAGAGAGCTGACTGGATGCTGCTTTAATGATTACCATGTCTTTACATTTACAGATAGAGTAAAAGTTGGGGTTTATCTGCCAAAAGGGAAAAGTTAAGAACTCATATTTCCTTGGCTCCAAAAACTTGAATTATACCACAATTATGGCCTCCCGTGCAAGATGCATCCCGACACCTTTCAGTCTTCCGATTAGCGAACTCCATCTTGCTTGGCCAAGCCAATTGCAAGCCACACTGGTGGAGGACAGGGCTTTTGTCCCAGTTGGGAAGGGCCTTATTTCTCTCCTTCCCAACCGGGACAAAAGAGGAGAGACAAAAGGCCTCCCCTTCTGTCCCGGGCGAACGAACCTGGACTAAAGGCCCCTTTTAGTCCAGGTTCGTGTCACGAACCGAGACAAAAGGAGGGCTACGCGAGCGCCGGGAGCCCCCCCCCCCTTTTGTCTCGGTTGGTAATACGAACCGAGACAAAAGGGGGGGCTCCCGGCGCTCGTGTAGCCCCCCTTTTGTCTCGTTGGTAATACCAACCGAGACTAAAGGAGTCCCCGTGTTTTTTTGTTTTCCAATTTCAGTTATACTAATTATCGGTATATGCGTATATTTCAATTCTTGTCTCATGTATACGTACTTAAACTAAGATATCTATGTATACGTGTCTACTGTACGTACTTAGACTTATATATCTACGTATTCAAACTTTATATATATACATATATAATTAGTATATGTTATTAAATTACAAGATATACATCAAAATATCCTTCCATTCTATTCCATCAAAATCAAGAAGGAGAGAGTTGATCTATCGGATGTCCGTCATAATAATGCCTTCCTTTTGGATTAATCACCTCGTCAATGAGGAATCCTATTAGACCTTCTTGAACTGCCAAGAGACGGTCCTTCTCGATGACTGCGTCCTTGATCATATTCATCTGTAATGTGCAAATATGTTAATTCATTCAACACAACAATTAAATATATAAGCGGTTTGAAAATGATGTATTATTTTACTTACAGTATAATCGTCGTTTGTGGCACTGAAACAGTGTATATGCTCACAGACGTAGTATCCACATAAATTATTTCCCTTTTCCTGTCTCAAACACTAAAGAGGAGAAACATTGTGAAATATTAGTGTTAATATAGTTTAAATTATCTGACCCAGAAGTTGTTATTTAGATTAATTACCAGAAATTCTGTGTAAAATCTAATTTCGTCTTTAAATGGTCCAGGGTGTGTAGCAGTGAATTGTTTCCAAGCTCTGGGGAAAAAATAATGAAAGATAGTGTTAGTAAAAGAAACTATTGTATTAAAGAAAACATGTTAGCTAAAATTATTACACTTGAAACAGATCTTGCAAGTCTTGGTAGTCTGAGGGAGGTTTTTTCAACGAATCAAAAACCACGATGTTGCTGTTGTCGACCATAATTATCATAAGAACCCAGTGAAAACTGCAGACATATTCATAAAGATTAGAAATATAAATTACCAAAGCAAATCATGTATTAGATGGTAATCACACTTACTTGAATTGGTATGGTAGTAGTATTGAATTCTTGTAATGCATCTCACACAAGGTCCTATGGATTGTCTTGACACATACGTCCGGTTGCAGTTTGACCTGGTCTTGGTTAACCAATGATGGGTCCATGAAACCAACTTTGTCATAACCCTTTTTTCGCATATGTCTTAGTTCCATGCTAAACAAAATGAAAGACAAAGTTAATTAGTCGATTGACAGACGCAACAAACACAATAAATTAATTAATAAACATATGAAAGTACGACACTTACAGACACCAGGCCATGATAAGATCAGTATTCAAGGCGTCTAGATGGTAAATTTCATAAATATCTTTGAACTGCAGCCAAACCACCTTCTCACCTTCACCGGCAAAATCTTCCGGTCTAACAAGCATACCAAGCATCTCCAGGCCATTCTTTGACTTTTTCATGTACCACTCATGAAATCTGTGCATCTGAGTTGGTAGCTTCTGCACCAATTCCGGCCTGATCAAAGGTTGTCCTAGATGAAAGCGCCATCTTGGTATGATGTTTCTATCCAGAGATGGTGGTTCTTCATTGCTGAGAATAGCACCTATAGGCAACCCTGTTTCTTCCGCAAAAGTAATGACCTCCGCTATTTGTTCTGCAGGCATGGTTGCAAGAAGTCGTTGTTGTGCATCGAGGCCGGATGCAACATAAGTCTGTGCATCTGCTTGGTTCTTCTTCTTTGCGCCAGTCCTCGACGACTGAGGTATGTCCTCGATGTAACTATATGGCGACCCTCCTCGTCTCTTCTTTTTCAAAGACTTGCAAAGTGAACGGTCATAATCCGTTTTCAATTCCACATTTCTCTTTGTTTCTTCCTTCATTTGTATGAAATACTGGAGCTTGCGTGGATCTATTTTATTTTTCTCCTCGAGCTGCCTCGCTCGTACTTGTTGACGCAGACTCTCGAAGAAAGCATTGACTTCTGCATTTGAAATCACATCTGTTTCTTCATATGTCCGCTCATATGCTAGCTTCTTTCTAACGGGCTCAGACTTTTTCTTTTCTGGTTTTTTCTTCTTTGGTGGTTGCATTGTCGAGGAAGATTGTGCTCCGGACCTATGCTTTCCGGCTCGAGGTAGCTTTGGCGGTTCTTGGGGGGGTTCCTTTGGCGGTGCTTGGGGAGGGATGTCATCGTCATCGCTCGCACCTCCAGAATGGAATGGATGATGTGGTGGAGACGGAGAGCGAGCATGATGTGATGATGATGGCCCTGGAGATGATGATGGTGGTGGATTCGGGGGATCTATCGGCGGGATTGCTGTCACGTTCTCGGGAATTATGATGTACTTTTTGGGCCACAATATGATACCGTGAAGCGCATCCTTGAGTGTCTTTCCCCCATCACCTCCTGGGATCTCTAGCTCTAGGTCGTCAAATCTTGGATCACAGATCTCCTCCACACCAACCGAGGCGTAGCAAGGTGGAATCGGCATGCCGTGGCTTGTCTATCCTGGCATTTGCGCAAGAGCACTTCCATACGCCACCTATATATATATAGACAGAGAGAGAGAAATAATCAATGAAGTCAATATTAGATTTATATATATATGCATCAATAGTTGTGCTAATTGAATGTATTAATCATATTTATACCTTCATTGTGATGTTGCCGAATGGCTTATGCAGCTCACATGAGGTCCGGTGACAGATGTCATCCACAGGGTACCGTTCACTGTCGTCCACTTGAACTCCTTCGATTGGCCTTTGCTCTTCGGGGGCCTCTGTGGAAGCGCAACTGCTTTTGCGTTGGGTAGGGCTAATGACGACGTCCAACGATGCTTGCGGTTCGTGCATTGCTCCTGAATGGAACCTCTCACTTATCGTGGCGTCCACTCGCCGTTGAATCTCTGCCTGCATCCTTTCTTCTTGTTCTTGAAGTCTTTGCTCTATCATTTGGCGCCACTGGTCCTGTTCATGTTGTCTTCTTCTTTTGCGGCTTCTATAGGAGTCGATGTTACCCTTGAAAGCAAACTTCCACGGCACCACCCCGTAGCCTCTACAACGTCCTAGGTGTTCTGGGTTCCCGAGCGCCAAAGTGAGCTCATCGATCTCTCTGTTAACCTGTATTCTGCCCGCTTTGACATCTTCAATTTTTTTCATGATCTCAAGTGCCTTCTCACGTAACGTGGGTTGGAACTCAAGGGTCCCATCATCAGGGTTCAATTTCCCTCCATGAGCATAGTACCAATTTTTCGATCGGTCGGGCCAGTCGAAGACCGCTGGTATGATACCTTTGGTGAGAAGGTCTTCTTCCATCTTCCGCCACCGGGGAATTGCAACCGCATAACCACCTCGACCAAGACGATGGTTGTAGTCCCCCTTCTTACTCGAACTTATGGTCCCTTGTGCACTTCTCTTGGCAAAATCTTCGCTGTGCACGTAATCCACAAATGAGTTCCAGTGGTCTCTTAGCTTTGGCCATTCATCCCATTTTGGAGTTTCGCCTTTGCTGATAAATGTTTTCTTAAGCTGCTTGTTGAAACTCTGAAATTGAGTTGCCATCTTCGAGAGAGTCCAACCCTTCACAAGGTTTGTGTCCACGCCTTCAGGAAGTGTGAAGTGTTTTAGGACATCAGTCCACAACATATTTTTTACTGAGTCCGGAACCACGTATGGATTTTCTTCTCTTCCCTTCCATTCTCTATACTTGATGGGCACGTTGTCCCTTACAATGGCCCCGCATTGCGACACGTACTTATCTTTGATCTTTTTTGGAGCACATGGCTGGCCAATCTCCGACACTACTGTGATTTGATACATCACCTCACCGGTGAGTACCTGTGTACGCCCTCTCTTAGTCTTTTTTGACGACGATCCAGAGGGCTACAAAAAGCAAGAATCGTTATTTATTAGTACATTGTGGTAATGAAATATATAGGTATATCTATGGGGTTAAGAAAAATAGTAAGGCATGATTTTTCTGATACCTCGCCGGAACATTCTGCATTATCGGGGGCTACGGCGTTGTTGTTGTCCTCGGCCCGGGTGTTGCCTTCCTCGAGGGTTGACATGTTGAGGAATTGGTCCGCCTGGGTACCCTCTTCCTCGGTGTAGGTTTGTGAATTCTCATTTGAACCTCTCGAAGGGCCGGCAATTAAGTCCATCATCACCTCATTTATATCATCATTGGGATCTATCTTTACTAAGTATAAATAAATTTTCTATGAATATACATTTCTGATTATAAACATAAATTTCTGAGTATGAACATGAATTTCCTATAAATATACATGAATTTTCTAGAAATATAAATAAATTTCTAAGTTCACATGAATTTTCTATGAATTTCTGAGGATGAACATGAATTTCTAAGTAAAAACCAGAATTTCCTATAAATATACATGAATTTTCTATAAATATAAATAAATTTCTGAGTACACATGAATTTTCTATGAATTTCTGAGGATGAACATGAATTTCTAAGTAAAAACAAGAATTTCCTATAAATATACATGAATTTTCTAGAAATATAAATAAATTTCTGAGCTCACATGAATTTTCTATGAATTTCTGAGGATGAACATGAATTTCCTATAAATATACATGAATTTTCTAGAAATATAAATAAATTTCTGAGTACACATGAATTTTTTATGAATTTCTGAGGATGAATATGAATTTCTAAGTAAAAACAAGAATTTCCTATAAATATACATGAATTTTCTAGAAATATAAATAAATTTCTGAGTTCACAAGAATTTTCTATGAATTTCTGAGGATGAACATGAATTTCTAAGTAAAAACAAGAATTTCCTATAAATATACATGAATTTTCTAAGCAACGGAGAGGAGCGGCTACCGGCGGACGATGATGAGCAGCTACCGAGGTTGGCGGGGCGGGGAGGCGACGGCTATCGGGGTCGGCGGGGAGGCGACGGGGAGACGCGACAACCGAGGTGGGGCGGGTCGACACTGTATGTGTACAAATAATTTAGAAAACTAATTAATAATTACTACAACATATAACATTTATTAATAATTACTACAACATACAACATTTATTAAATTAATAATTAATAAATATTAATCCATCCAAATTAATAATTAATACAACACTAATACACTACATTAATACTTAATACAATATTAATACATTGAATTAATAATTAATACAACATTATAAAAAAACTTGCTGACGCAAGCATTGCAATGCTTGCGTCAGCAAGCAAAACCCCCCGCGCGCGCGCAACCGACGGCCACCAGCGCGCCAGAGGTCGGCGCGCGCGCGGGCGGCAGGCCGGGGAGGCGCGCCGGACCGTGCCGGCGGCGCGGAGAGGCAGCGGGCCGGCGCGGCGCGGCGTGAAGAGGCAGCGGGGGCGCGAGGACGACGGCGCGGCTCGGCGCGGCGGCGCAGAGGACGACACGGCGCGGCTCGGTGCTGCGGCGCGGCACAGAGGCGCGGCGCGGCGCGGAGGAGGATGACGGTGCAGCGCGGCGGATGGCGCGGAGGAGGAGGACGATGACGAGAAGGCGGAGGGCGTGCCTTATATAGGCCCCCCTTTTGTCTCGGGTGGTAACACCACCCGGGACAAAAGAGCCTTTTGTCCCGGGTGGTGTTACCACCTGAGACAAAAGGGGGGGGCCTTTTGTCTCGGGCGGAAATACCACCCAGGACAAAAGGCCTTTTCCGCGCGGGAGTTCCCAAAAGGGGAAACTTTGCCTTTCGTCTAGGGTGGTGTTACCACCCGAGACAAAAGGCCGCCCTTTTGTCTCGGTTAGTAACACCACCCGAGATAAAAGGGGGAGTTTCTGAATTTTTCCAATTTCTTTTTCATTTTCTCACTATTCCTCTTTGTAATATTAGTAAAAAATAGTAAATTTTTATATTTTGAACATGCAAAATCATATTTAACTCTACAGTACTTAGTTCTATATATTTGTATATAAATATATTTAAAGAGTCTACGTTACTAATTCTACTTTCTGTTTTGATAGGATATCATAGAATTTCATTTAGAATAATTTTATTACTGAATTAATAATGTGAAAAAAAATTAGTAAATAAATCGAGTTTGTCTCCTATGACACAAGAGACCTTGCGGCAAAGTTTGGCACGACTCCGGATCTTTTCGGGGGTCGACTCAGTCAAATAAATTGTAAAAAGTACTAAACAAATTCAGAAAAATCTCAAACTTGGTGGTTGATTCAAATAGGGCACCTAAATGGCTTAGAAAAAGTTTCAGACACAAAAAGTCATACATTCATCTAACATTATGATTTGATAATTAGCATTACACAAATGATTTGATCGTTAATAACGTGAGTACGGTGTCTCTTCATTTCCAAGAAATATGCTTGGATCAACTTCGACAGCGAACGGAGGCATGCCGTCGTACTGATCATAATCATCCGACTGGTCTGTTTTGTCCTCGACTCCCACAATTACTCTTTTACCTGGAAGAACTATGTGTCGCTTTGGATCGTGTGGTCCTGCTTTTGATTTTGTATTCTTGGGTATGCTAGTCATGTCCTTGACATAGAAAATCTGATGCACATCTTTGGCAAGGACAAATGGTTCATCTTTGAACCCAATTTTGGTCAGGTCCACTATTGTCATTCCGTATTGATCTTTCTTTACACCACCTCCACTGAGTTTCACCCATTGGCAAAGGAACAGAGGGATGTTCAGCGCCCCGTACTCAAGCTCCCATATCTCTTCTATGATACCGTAATAGGAGTTCTTACACCCGTTGTTGTCGATGGCGTCTATACGAACACCACTATTTTGGTTTGTGCTTTTTCTATCTTGGGTGCTCGTGTAAAAAGTATAACCATTTATATCATAAGCTTGAAATTTGACAAATGTGCTAGAAGGTCCTCTAGCTAACAAAGCCAGTTGCGGATGAATCGTGGAGTTACCGATAAGTAGTTCACTCAACCATGAGGGAAATGTTTCCAAATGATGGCGTATAATCCAGGCTTCAGATTTAGTTGGATTTTCTAAAGAAATAATCTGTTTGTGTTCATGGATGTACGGAGTCACCAAGGATGATTATTGCAATACAGTTAGGTGTGCTTTATGGAACAAATCAGTGTCATTGCTCAAACTTGATTTCCTTCCGATGGTGTCCTTTCCCCATAGCCTCCCTTCGTGTCGTGATATCGGAACCCCAATCGAGTCAATTGAATCGACAAAATCAACACAAAACTCAATGACCTCCTCAGTTACATATCCCCTGGCGATGCTTCCTTCCGGACGAGCACGATTAAGAACATATTTTTTTAGGACTGACATGAACCTCTCGAAGGGCCACATGTTGTGCAGAAATACTGGGCCAAGAATAGAAATCTCTTTCACAAGGTGTACCAGGAGGTGCATCATAACATTGAAGAAGGAAGGTGGAAAGGCCACCTCAAAGCCGACAACACATTGCACCGCATCATTCTGTAGCTTTCCAAGGTTAGCTGGATCGATTGCCTTCTGTGATATTGCATTGAGAAATGCACAAAGCTTTACGAGCAATAATCGTACATTCTCTGATAGAACACCCCTCAGCGCAACTGGAAGTAACTGTGTCATCAACATGTGACAGTCATGGGCCTTTAGATTTGTGAACTTCTTGTCTTTCATATTTATGATCCCCTTTAAATTCGACGAGTAGCCAGACGGAACCTTCATGTTGTTCAGGTAATCAAACATGCTTTCCTTCTCTTCCTTACTTAGAGTGTAACTAGCAGGACCTAAGTAATCCTGTTCTCCATCATCATCCTCTTCTGGATCTTTTTCATTCATATGGATATCTTTCAGGTCCCGTCGTGCTTCCAATGTATCCTTCGCATTACCGTAACAACCCATGAAGCCTAGCACATTCACGCAAAGATTCTTCGTAAGGTGCATCACATCAATTGCGTTCCGAACCTCAAGGACTTGCCAATAAGGTAGCTCCCAAAATATAGATTTCTTTTTCCACAGTGGTGCACGCCCGTTGGCGTCATTTGGAACAGGTTCACTACCGTCACCCTTTCCAAAAACTACACTTACATTCTTTACCATCTCAAATACCTCCTCTCCATTAAAATGGGAGGGCTTCGTACGATGATCAGCTTTCCCTTTCCAATGCATCCCTTTCTTCCTTAAGGGGTGATTAGTTGGAAGAAAACGACGGTGACCCATATACACGACCTTCTTACAATTTTTTAGATGAATACCTTGGGTTTTATCTAAACAGTGCATGCAGGCTCGATATCCCTTGTTTGTCTGCCCGGAAAGGTTACTTAGAGCAGGCCAATCGTTGATGGTTACGAACAACAATGCTCGAAGGTCGAAGCTCTCTTGCTTATCCTCATCCCACACACGTACACCTTGATCCTGCCATAGCAGTAATAGTTCCTCGACCAATGGTCTTAGATACACATCAATGTCGTTGCCAAGTTGTTTTGGACCTTGGATAAGGACCGGCATCATAATGAATTTTCGCTTCATGCACATCCAACCAGGCAGGTTGAACATGCACAGGGTCACCGGCCAAGTGCTATGACCACTGCTGAACTCGCCGAATGGATTGAAACCATCCGTACTTAATCCAAACCTTATGTTCCTTGCATCCTTAGCGAAGTCTGGGAATGCTCTATCAATCTTTCTCCACTGAGACCCATCAGCCGGATGTCTCAGCATGTGGTCTTCCTTACGTTCCTCTTTGTGCCATCTCATCAGCTTAGCATTTGCTTTGTTCCTGAACAAACGTTTCAAATGTGGTATTATAGGAAAATACCACATAACCTTAGCCGGAACTCTCTTCGTCTTGGGAGGTTGCCCCTCAAGATCATCAGGATCTTCATCTCGTCGGATCTTATAACGTAGCGCTTTGCACACAGGACAAGCATTCAAATTCTCGTTTTCCGCGCGATAAAGGATGCAATCATTAGGGCAGGCATGGATCTTCTGCACCTCCAACCCCATAGGGCACACAATCTGTTTCGCTTCATATGTTGTGGACGGTAATTCATTTTTCTCGGGAAGGTTCTCCTTCACAATTTTCAGCATCCCCTCAAATGCCTTATCAGACACACCATGTTTTGCCTTCCATTGAAGCATTTCCAGTGTAGTTCCAAGCTTTTTGTGACCCTGCTTGCAATCTGGGTACAACAGTTTTCTGTGATCTTCTATCATACACTGCAACTTTGCCTTTTCCTT
Organism: Cenchrus fungigraminus; assembly: GCA_036936925.1. Classification (NCBI taxonomy): domain Eukaryota; kingdom Viridiplantae; phylum Streptophyta; class Magnoliopsida; order Poales; family Poaceae; genus Cenchrus; species Cenchrus fungigraminus. The sequence continues at coordinate 26,202,826 of CM072768.1, forward strand.
ATCATTTTCGCAGTCCCTATGCGCATCCTGTAAAACCTGACCAAGATCATCAACAGGGTTGTCTTCTGGTAACTCTTCTTTGTCAGCATCTTCCATTAATGTATCTGCAAAAGCTTGCCCCGCTGTCCAGTCCGGAATGTTATTATCATCCTCCTCCTCCTCTTCTTCGTATTCCATCACAACCCCTCTTTCACCATGCTTGGTCCAAACCACGTAGTTTGGCATGAATCCGTTTTTAATCAAGTGGAGGTGCAGAGTCCTCCAGTCGGCGTGGTCTTTTTCGTTTCTGCATTGCGAGCATGGACAACACATGAATCCCTTTGTGTTCTTGTTGGCTTTGGCCACTTCGACAAAAGAATGCATGCCCTCCACATACTCCTTGCTTCGTCTGTCGGCGTTCATTCATTGTCAGTTCATCTGCATCATATTAATTGAAAATAATAACTTTCTTATTTTCTTTAAATAATAAAAAACATGCTTCCTGAACATGTTGATGATTTGAAGACAATACGTGAATTCAGAGATGTGTTTGAAAAAGTGGTTCAAAAGCTAGAAGCAATCATTTAGAGATATTCTACAACACTTCATTTTTAAAATTTTGGCATAACATTTTAGTATAAAAACAATCAACTATCACTACGTCTCATTTTAGTATAAAAACAATCATTGGCAGTAGGCAATCGAGTATTTAATATCCATGTTGATTCTACAACACTTCATTTTTTTTAAATTTTGGCATAACATAAATCACAATACCGATATATGAAAGAGAAATTAAATTACCTGCATTAAAAACCTAATCTCTTACCTGCTAAATAACTACTTTTTACTAAATCTAAAGTATATATTAAAAACCTAATCTCTTACCTTCAGCATAATGTTCTCAGTGACACCTCTCAGGAGGTAAGCTTCAACATATACAGCAGTTTCAAGCAAGATGCCGACATTCTCTCTCTAGATATGGTGGCTAAGAATTTCAGTTGATTACTTGTAATATCACTTCATTAAGGTAGATGATTACGGTTGTCCCTGTAGCCTCAACAAGGATGTTCGAGGATGCTGTACGTACAAGGACAACTAGTAATCATCTATCTTAAATAAGTGATGGAGGTTCTTGAAATCGAGGCTGTCCGTCGATCTCTCTTGGACGAGCTTCTGTACTTGATGCTGCTGTATATGCAGAAGCTTACTTGAGGTGTCACTAAAAGCATTATGCTTGGACACCTTGCATAATACCAATGCACGGAAGAACTTTATTATTATATCTATATCATAATACTGATATATGAAAGTGAAATTAAATTACCTGCATAATGTTGTATTTCTTACCTAAATGTTACATTTATTTTCTACCACAAATTAAAATTCAATTTTATTTATATAAAAAAACAAAATTCTTAATAAAAATGATTAACAGAAGATTCAATGCTAGTAGCTAAATAACTACTTGTTACTAAATATAAAATATATTAAAAACCTCATCTCTTAGCTCCTCCTACCTAAAAATTTAAATTTCTATTTTCTAAGTTTCTATATCATAAAACGAAATTTAATCACAACAAATGAAGGGAGGATGAAGAATTAAACCTTGGCAACACTTTGAAGGAGAGAAATCTTCACAAATTGATGAAAAAAATTTCGGCAGCACCTCCCTAGGAGAGAGGCGCCATGGAGAGCTTGAGCTCTCGGTTGAAGAATGGCTCGGGCAAGGAAGAAGCAGGAGAGGGGATATAGGGCGCCGGCCTTTTATCCTGGTTGGTAAAACCACCCGAGACTAAAGGGTGCCCCTTTAGTCTCGGGTGGTAAAACCACCCGGGGCTAAAGCTTTTGTCTCGGGTGGTTTTACCACCCGAGACAAAAGGCCGGCGCCAATTATTGCGGCCACAGAGCCGTTGGCGGCCAGGCCTTTAGTCTCGGGTGGTTTTACCACCCGAGATAAAAGGGGGGGCGGCGCCCGCGGCCTTCCCAGGCCACGTCGCCCCAAAAGCTTTTGTCTCGGGTCCCAACTTTAATCGGGACAAATGTGCGGGATCAAAGGTCCGTTCTCCACCAGTGCCAGCTTGATCGGGAAAGCCTCTCTTGCTTATATGGCAATGCCTTGGATCTTTGGAAGCCAAACCTATTAGACCTCTTGGCGGCGATGCCTTCTTGCCCGCCTTTTCTGCATATATAGGAGTATAGGACTGGGGGCAAAGATAAAGAATGTGCGGCGAAGATGGTTCCCCAACAAGGACTATATAGTTCAACACACATTGATGAATATATAACTAGGAAAAAAACAATAATGCATCATTTTTGTTGATACCGAAATTATACTTCCATTAAACATGGGTTCCAAGAATATCCATGGATACAAGTATGAGATACATAGTATGAGGCTTAGCTCATGAACACTGATGATGACCAAGCATCGCATGCACCCTTCCTCTACCGGGGATCAAGGGAACTTTATTACATAGATGTATTTTGATTATTCTTTAGTAATTTCTATGCTTAATTATGAAGTAAGACATAGCTATGTAATTATGGCTTGCATGGTGGTAGCGGGGCGCTGGGTGCCGGTGTTGGGGCAGCTGGGGTCAGGGTGTTGAGGCTGCAGATGTTGATGCAGAGGGCAAGGCATAGTTGTCTGATCCGCACTTCGCATGTTGGAAGGAGATTCAGAGGTTTCAGGACTGTAGGGGCGATCCCAGTGATGGCGTTGCACCCATCGGAAGCGAGGCTATTGCATTTTGGAACACATCCCGCGGTTCTCTTCCTCCACGTTGGCCATACCTGGTCGTGGACCCATGGACATGAGGACCAGCATGATGCAGGCAGCAAAAGGAATGACCTTCCTAAGAATAGCGCCACTAGCGGAAGCCATTGATCAACACTTGATTCAACTGGGTATGTATCTAGAGAAAGACAGCAGTATCAGTTGATGCCCTTGCTTCTTGTTGTGTCATCAGATACGCTATTTGTAGGCAACGATCAAGTTGTGTACCACATCTATGACTAACTCTCACCACAAATTAATGTGTGTGTGTGTGTGTAGATACTGATCAGTTTGGTCAGTAATTGAATGTTGGGTGTAGAATCCCTGCAGACATTTACTGAACGAATTTTGCAGTAATTACTACTGCGCGCGATTACTGAACACCCTACCAGTGAGTCTGGTTCAGTAATCCCGCGATTTGGTTCTGTAATTTTTGATCCGTTTAGTCAGTAATTTATATGTACAATGACAGCTTCACCTGATAGTTTCTAACGAACACCGTACCATTGAAATTTAGGGGGTGACAATCAATCATCCACAGGAGTACAGGACTATGAACATAGGATCTAAGCTAGTAAAATCCAAATCACATGTACAAAGGCATGATCTAGCAGTTATATTTTAACCCACAGATTAAATTACAATAGGAAACTAGGAGGCAAGAACACAATTTAATTATTATATTGCAAATCACTTTTCATGGTTCAGAACAAGTTACACAAAAAGTTTCTAAAATCTTGGATTTTTTGCACAAATGTGGGATGTTACTGCACGATTTGTCTGCCATCGAAATCGTGACTACTAGCTGTGTATGATGATATTAAACACCGGTATTTTCCAAATAATATTTTTGCTCAATTATTACTCCTCAAACCAGAAGCTGTTTTCACAGCAATTCATACATCCTTGAATAAAAAGATGCAATTGAACGGTAGCCAAGCTATCTGTTGCTTCTGTTTTGTTTGATCATTTTGGGAACTACACCCAGAAAGATTGATACATACATTGCAAAACTCTTGGGATGAGGGTTTCACGTGATCAAGACTAGTTGCACATCATGATCTAGTACTTTATCCATATCATGAAGAGTCGTTGCTCCAATGTCTAGCAAATTTTGGTTCCATCGGATGTTCCGGTGGTCTCATTTCATAGACAACGGAACATCTGGTGCCACGGCTCTCGCCTCATAGCCGTTGGATCCCCTTGACGGCATTGTTCTGATGGTTTCTCCGATGGTGTTGTCGGATCATCTGGTGCCACTTTTTTCTGTTCAAGAAATTAACTCTCTGCATAAATTCAAAAGAAATATGTTTCGCCTGCTGCTTCATCGGATGCCCCATAATTTTATCCAGTGCCTCCTAGCTTGTAGCCCTACCTCTGGAATTGCTCGGACGCACCTACATTTTTGGCCATCGGAACATCCGATTGTTCCCTTGACCTTGAACGTGACACAATGTACCAAGTCCTCCGGCACTTGCTCCTACGCTCTTCTGGGTGACCATCGGAACATTTGATGGTGCCTGCATGCTTCCGCTGTTTTCTTTGTTTTCGTCGCTTCTTTGCATGATTTTGGTTTGTGTTGCATGATGTTTGGGATCTAAAAAACCTTCAAGCTAGGTTCATTTTAAACACTTTGGTAGTCCAATAATGGCGTGGTCGTTGAATCATCAAAATCTATGAACAAATGGCTTGTGAGGGTCTTGTTCCCTACAATCTTAACTTCTTCTCTTGCTTTCCACACATGTTCTTCTCTTAAATATATAGGAAGTATATACATAGTCCTGCAGGCAGACGTGCATAACTATAAAAACAGCCAGAACAATAAGCGCAAATTTATTACTTAAACATTACTTAATTGTTCCTAGAAACATATCGCTTGACACATTATTATTGTCTGATGCGCAGCTCATAAACACTGATGACCACAAATTACAGGCATGCTTTTCTCTAGTCGATCGGCACTAGCTAGGCACATATATACCCGGAGCTAGCTAGGGCACTTTATTACATAGGTATATTATTTTGATTATTCAGCAGTAATAATAAGATTAAGAAGCAGAGGCAGCGTCGTCATGGCTTGCACGGTGGTCTGCGTACCGGGGGGTCACGCCGCATTCGTCCTGCAGCCTGCAGGTCAGCCATCGCCGGTGGCAGACCCTAGCTGCATAGACAGCAGGACCAGCGTGCAGGCGGCAACTATATATGGCCATCTTGAGCATCACGACAGATCAAGGTTTAATTTGCTAGTGGCACGCAGCTACAGCAAGAGATGAGTACAGAAAGGACCATGAATGCATATTGGGATGGCATCAATTTGGAAGCAACCAATAATTTGTCCAAAGTCAGCGGCATACAGTTGTGCAAGTACTGACTCCGATCCCTCTGTAGTAAATCAATGTACTTTGAAATACTACGACTCGGAACCCAAGCCTTCACACGCAGGGTTACAGATCTTGATGCAGTCGTCCTCGACGTCGGCCATCGCCGGAGGACCCATGGACAGCAGGATCAGCACGATGAAGGCAGCTGCAGGAACCGCCATCTTGAGCGCGGCGCCATTCGCGGAAGCCATTGTTGATCAATATATTGCCGATATCGGAACACCAGCCAGCCAGATGCGGCATTTGTAGGCCAAGATTGAATTCCAAGTCAAAATTGTGCCAAACACTTCCGTTGCCAATGAATCTTCATACAGCGAACTGGCCCCATATTTTCCATGATACTTACTTGATATCTAGAATAATGGCATTTATTGGGGTGCTAGTTTCTAAAAAAACACTGTACCGTCGACTAAAGGTAACAGATAACTACAACTGTATGTACACAGTGTCGAGATTTACTCCTATATATCTGGCAATACTGTACCGGTGTTCTAAGGCTGTCCGCACCGGCAACCTGGAACGGTTACTCCAGTAGCGCTTTAAAGTATTTTCCCCTGCAGCGGCGTCCTGAGAAGCGAACGCTACGACGCGCGGGCGTCCCATTTACGCCAATTCTGACGGGGTAGCGGGCGTTCGCTACCTGTGGATGTGGCATGGGGTCCGCGTGCCCACGGCCTCCACGCAACGTCGCCACCAACCACCGGCGGGGCTTGAGCAGCAGCACACGAGGGAGGGAGAGGGAGGAGGAGCGCCCGGCGAGGGAGGGGGAGGGAGGTCGGGGCTGTCCCCGTCGCCGCCGAGCACGTAAGGGTTTACAAACATACCACAACAGTCAATGCACAAAACACAATACACACAAACACAAAGCCTCAAATCATCTGGTCAATCACTCATCATATATAAACCAAGGCACATCTCAACTTGGTTTCTCATCAGCGGCAAGGGAACTGGGGAAGGGAGAAGTGAGAAAGAAGAGGGTGAGAGGTTGAAGACGACCCTGACGTGTGGGCCCCACATGTTAGTGGTAGCAGTGAGATGGGCAAACTTGTCAAATGTGGGGTAGGTCCCACATGTCATGGGTCTTCAATCTGTTAAATCCCAATATAAGATGGAGGGAATGGCACACAGGTAAAAGAAAGTTTGCACGATGGCATACATGTGCAAGTAAACTTTTTAGTGGCACACATGTAACCACTGTCATTTATAATAGCATACAAGTAAAAAAGACTCCTTAATGATGTCATTGCTTTGCTTTATTAAGATGTCTCTTGCTTGCTATACAAGTTGCATCTCGACACCTTTTGCTCTTCCGATTAGCAAAGCCCATCTTGCTTAGCAAAGCCAGCCCAGCTTGATGCAAGTGGTACGGATATTATATGGTCGTTCAGCTGATCTAAGGGGGTTAGCTACTCAAATGAATAGTTCGTATTCGAATTCGAGCATTGAATATCCATACTGATCCGTACCATATCCATATCAGATACTGAAAGTTGGATTTCTAAAATCCTAATAAGATGAATATCAATATTCGATACATCATGACACTATTCGTAGCCGATTTCTATCCAAGAAGAAAATAACAATCTATACATGTATCGGCATTATCTATTCGTATTCGATCCGATTTCACTCAAAACACCACATTGGACCACCACAAACTTGGAAGAAAGCCAACAAGTAGCCCTCATCACAGAAGCTGTCGGGGACGACATTCCATGCCAACCAGACCCTGCCAAGACTGACCGTTGTAGTCTGTTGTAAGCTATGCAGCTACAACGACTCCACCACCATGTTGTCGTTGTCTTGATCTCAGGTCGCGAACACACGATCGTCGATCTCCCAACGACAAGCTTTCGTCAGCTGAAGTCAGAAGAGGAGCCCACCTCACCACAATGAAGAGGTCACCACCATGCAGGGGCGGCCCTCGCCAAAGTACCACTTCTGCACTTTTCACACCAAAACACCGCATGGGATCCTGGACCTCCAAGGCAACTCATATGTGTGGGGATCTCACCACATCCACCATCGCACACCACTCCTCGAACACCACTTTAAAGCGCACGAGGGCCTCGCCTGTCCTCCGGCTAGATATTCTTTGCCCATGTGAATGTTAGGCGTAGATGGTTCCCAACAGGGACTATACAGTTATATATGCACGCATTGACGAATAAAACTAGGAAAAACCATAACAATAAGGTGATTTTTTGTTGATACATAAATTATACTTCCATTAAATGGGTACCAAGAATACCCTTGGACACAAGTAATACATAGTATGAGGCTTAGCTCATGAACACCGACGATGACCAAGCATCTCACGCACCCTTCCTAGCTCGATCTAGCGGTTAGGCGTATACCGGGAGCAAGGACACTTAATTTATTACATAAATATATTCTGATTTATTCTATAGTAATTCTATGCTTATGAAGTAAGACGAAGGTGTACAATTATGTCTTGCATGGTGGTGGTGCGGCGGCGCTGGCCGGCGCCGGTGTGGGGGCACCTGGGGTCAGGGTGTTGAGGGTGCAGACGTTCATGCAGAGGGTAAGGCATAGTTGATTGATCCGCACTTTGCATGTTGGAAACAGATTCAGAGGTTTGAGGACAGTAGGGGCGATGTCGATGATGTCGTTGCACGTATCAGAAGCAAAGCTATTGCACTTTGGAATGCAAATCGCACGGCAGTCATTGGTTATGTCAGCCATTGCCGGCGGACCCATGGACAACAGGATCAGCATGAAGCAGGCAGCAGCAGGAATGGTCTTCCTAAGCATAACAACACTAGCGGAAGCCATTGATCACCACTACTTGATTTAGTTGGGGTATGAAAGTCTGAAAGAGAGCACCAATGGTAGCAGCTGATCGATGCCCTTGTTGTGACAGCAGATAGGCTATTTGTAGGCAACGATCAAGTCATGTACTACATCAGCAGCTGCTGCCTAACCACAAATGCCCCTGTTGATATATTTTCTCTTTAGTTGATATGTACATTGACAACTTCACGTGCTAGTTTCTAACAGGAACTACTGTATCATTGAAATTTAGGGGGGTGACAATTCTGCTGTCCAAATCTGTACTAGCCTTCAGCTGTTGAAATATGCAAGTGCAGACTGTTCAAGGATTATATGACCTTTGCAGTAGTCACTACTAGAGAATGAGTCATTTGTCCCTGACTCAAATTTTCATTTGTACCGGTTCTATTACCACCCGGTACAAATGAGGGCATTTGTACCAGGTGGGAAGGGGGGCCCGACACGCCCCCGTGAGGGCACATTTGTACCGGGTGGGGGCTAGCTCCAGTACAAATGAGTTACATTTGTACCAGTGCCTATCCCCACCCGGTATAGATGTAACGACATTTGTACCGGGCAGAGACGAGGCCCGGTACAAATGCCTCCCGCGGCCTCCTCCGGCCTTCACTCCTTTTATTATATCTTCCCCTCTCTCTTTCTCTCATCCACTCTATCCTTATCTTCTCCATTCTCATCTCTCCTTTCCTCTCTGCAGGCACCACACGGGGCGGCGGCCGGCGGAGGCCAGGCAACGGGCGCGGGGCCGGCGTGCGCGGCGGCCGGTGGGTCCAGGCTGCTGGCGCGGGGCCGGCGGGCGCGGCGGCCGGGGTCCAAGCAGCGGCGGCCTCCTCGCGGGTGCGGCATCTGCCTCTGTGCTTGTGAGTTCTTATGTGTTCTTGTACTGTGAATTGTGACTTGATGTGCTGCGAATCTTGTGCGAATTTTGTGAGATGTACGAGATTGTAAGATGTGATGTGATGCGTAGAGATTGTGATTGGAAACTTGTTGTAAATTTTGTGATTGAATCTTGAGACTTGTAAAATTTGTGACTTTGAATTTGGATGGGATGACATGAGATGAGATGAGAAAAAAAAGAGAGAAGAGGAGAGGGTGTACGGGGGTCATTATGTTTGTACCGGGGCGCATCACCCCCCGGTACAAATGTTTATATTTGTACCGGGTGGGATACCCGGTACAAATTTGGTTGATCATTTGTACCAGCTGGTTTGTACCGGTTGGGATATCCGGTACAAATGAGGGTTCCCACCCGGTACAAATGACCATTTTTCCAGTAGTGAGTAGTAGTCCTGCCCATGGTTATAACATCCAAGTGGAGACTGTACCTCTTAACATGATCAAACTTGTATGCACCTCATTCTTGGACACCACCATAAGTTGACTATAACATTGGAAAATATTAAGTTATATTAGAAATTATCATGCAAAAACATGTTTTTTCTATTGTTTATTTTGTTGGAAGAAAACATGTCATATGAAAAAAGATAAAAAAAATAGCCATTAGCATACAAACAAATGCCACTAAATAAAAAAAATCCAATTTTAGAAAAAAACTAGAAAAAAATCTTCAAAATTGGAGTTCTTATGAGTAAGAAATACAATCACACATTTTAATTTTGGATGAAAAAGAGAAATATGAACTATTTTATTGTTCTTCATCTCAAAACATTTGATTATTATTGATTCATATAATGTGATTTTCTTTGTATTTCATAAACAACTTAGCGTGGTAGGTGTTTCCTTTCCTTGAGCCATAGGTCGCCGGTTTGAATCCTCCTCATGTAGCAGTTTCAAATCTTTTTGTTTGCATCTTTTATATAGCTTGACGTGGTGGTGGCGGCTGGTTGATGTGGCGTCCATGGCCGGGGTGGGGTGGTTATCATATATGCAATAGGGCCACGTTACGATGTACTCTCTCCGTTTCAAATTGTAGTTTGTTTTAGCTTTTCTATAAGTTCATACATATTATTTGAGGAACAAAGAATTGACATTATGCTTGTACGATTGTGAAGTAGCATACAAAAAGTAACCACCTTATATGTATAAAAAAGTAACACATTCTTTTTTTTCAAAATTAAGTGATCATTTGCCAATATATGATGAAAATTCACAAATCATCACTGACGGTACACACTCATAATGTTCTCTGAAAACATCACAGAAATTCGTCATAGATGAACAGATTACTTGTAGTGATACTTCCATTAAACACAGGTTCCAAGAATACTCTTGGACGCAAGTATTAGATACATAGTATGAGGCTTAGCTCATGAACATTGACGATGACCAAGCATCGCACACACACTTCCTCGATCTAGCTGGTAGACATATACCGGGAGCAAGGACACTTTATTACATAGATATATTTTGATTCATTGTGTGGTAATTTCTATATTTATAGAGCAAGATGCACTCATGCACGTGTACAGTTATGGCCTGCATGGTGGTGCTGATGCCGGTGTGGGGGCACCCGGGGTCAGGGTGTTGAGGGTGCAGACGTTGATGCAGAGTGAAAGGCATAGTTGATTGATCCTCACTTGGCATGTTGGAAGGAGATTCAGAGGGTTCAGGACCATAGGGGCGATCCCAATGATGCTGTTGCACCCATCAGAAGCGAGGCTTCTGCATTTTGGACCACAAATCGCCCGGCAGTCGTCCTGTATGTCGGCCATCACCGGCGGACCCATGGACAACAGGACCAGCAGGCTGAAGGCAGCAGCAGGAATGACCTTCCTAAGCATAACGCCACTAGCGGAAGCCATTGATCTGATCAGCACTACTTGATTCAGCTGGGGTATGTATCTCGAGAAAGAGAGCACCAATGTATCAGCTAGCTGATGCCCTTGTTGATTGTGAAGTCAAATACACTATTTGTAGGCAACGATAAGTCATGTACCACATCTGTGGCTGCTGACTAATTAACCACAAATGCGCCTACAGGTAATTAATTGACATATTTTCCTCTTTAATTTATATGTACATTGACAACTTCACGTGCTAGTTTCTAACGAGAATCACCGTACATTTGAAATTTAGGGGGTGATTTATAATTCTGATGTCCAAATCTGTACTACCTAGCCCTGAGCTGTTGAATAATATGCAACCAATAAATTGCATCATTTAAATACAAAGGAAAAAGTCTATTTTACTCTTCTCACCTATTGACTTTGTCCACTTAACCTCCTAAGCAAAATTTAGGATCACTTTACTAACCCATACTATTTCATTTGGTCCAATCTAATAATTAGATTTCTATTTTCTTTTGTTTCTTCACATATATGTTGAGTCTCAATTTCATATTTTGCCAATTGACTTATAACATGATGCTCTATGGTAGAAAAATACAATAGCAATTTTTCATGACTAATTTATGTACAGTTTTGTATATCTCAGATCAATTTTGTATTAAATATTCCTAACCTATGAAAATAGTAATAAAAATTCTTAGTATAATTTTTTAACATAACACATCATGTTTTGTATCTGCACACAAAATTTGAACTCAAAATTCAACTTATACACAAAGAAACAAAAAAGAAATATAATTAGGGGTAGATTGGATCAAATGAAATAGTTCGAGGGAGTAAAGTGAGTCTAAATTTTGTAGAGGGGGTTAAGCGGACAGAGTGAATAGGTGAGAGGAGTAAAATGGACCTTTTCCAAATACAAATAATACATCAAAATTTTGAAGAACAAGGAAATATCAAACAATTTCATCGTACTTGAGACAAGTTTCACCTCAAGCATACGCCTTAAATAACAAAACAACTTTGTAAAACTACACACACACACACACACTAAAAACAACTTGAAGTTCAACACCTTTGTATACCTAAAGGAAAGAGCTGAAATTATGAAATGAGAAGAGCTATCTTTTGTGATTATGTGGAATATGCACATGCATACACTTGACTACTCATATAGCTGTGAGTACATCTTGTTTCACAAATGAATACTAGAAATTACGCGGATGGGAGAACCATGTGGTAATGCAGAATGTTGTTGATAATTTGCAGATGGCATGGGAAAATTTAAAGTTCCCAAAAAAATTCAATAATTTAAAGGTATTATAATTTATTGCGTTGGAATATCAAATTTGGCACAGGCATATGAGATTACCATGCAAGCGACAGATTAGGCAGGATAAGATTAGCCTTCACTGGGCTAGTAGTTTAAAGAATGAAATGTTTGAAATTAATGGATAATATGTTCATGGTTGAACACAATTTGCTCACATAAATACTTTTTCTTATCTAAGTCAGGTTCTGATAAATGTTACTTATCAATTACTTCATAGTTGATATATTTACTTCCGCATTCATAGTTTTCCCTTTACATAGCATCTCTACGTTTGTTTGACATGTTTTCATTTGAGACCTTAACTTGAGCTAAGTGGATGACATGGTGACACACATCATGCATATGTATCATGAGTTATTTTTTTCTATTTAAAAAATTTCAAAAAGAAATATAATCATCAGTCATATATAAAGGCGAATTGTTGGAATAAATATATATAGTTCAGATGCAGATATATTGGGTTACTTTAATTATAAAAATATGGGATAGAAATTTAAAGAAGTTATTTAGATGATTTGTATAAGTGCATTCTATTTAATTTAGAGGAATATTAGGAGGTTATTTTATAAAGATTCTTTTTTTGAACGCCTCTCATGTTGTATTGTTCATACACACTCATCCTGTATTGTCCATAGACACGCACACCATTCATAGCACCCATGTAAAGTGATGGAGCCCGTAGTGGGGCTTCTAGGGGGGCCATGGTCCCCCTCATCGTCTTATTTTTCCTATTGAATACCTTTACACAAACCTATAAGGTAATGACGCACAGACCTGAAGACCCCGTCGCCTTCGGAACCAACTTCACACAGTCGATTGCCAAAGCCCGAATGGGAGCCAATCAATAGGAAGATAGCGAGGAATCCGTGATGACGATGATGGTAAGGGATTGCAGGCAGGCAAGATGACCAAGAGCGACAAGGGAGAGTGGAGGATCCGAATCTCACCCTCCACCCAGCTCCGCACGACAGAAGGCGCGCCGACCACTGACGGACAAAGGCCACCGGGAGGCGCAAGGATGGCAGAACTGGTGAAGTATGACCACCAGTCGGCAGCACTAGACAAAGAGATGACGACCGACACGACCGAATTCTAATGATTGAAGCTTGAAAGCCAGGATCTGCGTCAGTGAAGCAAGCACCCGCCAAGGGGCCCAACGATGCCCGCCGAGATGGCGAGACAGCGTCGCCCGCTGCGTCAGTTCTCTGGAATGAGTGACAACCCGTGGGATCGGGGGAAAGACGAGACCCATCCTTCCAATCTGCTAGCGAAGAAGACAAATGGAGGAGCGACAACCAACCAAAGAGCATGCAAGCAGCGGCCTGCCAGGCAGGCGAGGGAGACAAACCAAGACGACCAAGACCTTGCCGGACCCGAAGCTGGCCACAGTGCCCCGCCACGGGGGCTGCAACTCAGAGCAGCCCCATGGAGAGGCCCACCTGCCGGCGCCTGAGTTGAGGTGAAGGTGATGTTGGGACATGCACTGCCAATCACTGCTGGGGACAGGGACGGGACGAAAATGCGGAGGCAGCCGACAACATCCTCCGCTGCCCACCCACGCCAGAGGGCGCCGGGAGTAGGATGGAGGCACGAGAAGGCGGGATGTCCCCAGCGGATCCAGCGACCGGTGGCGACAGCTCGTCCCCAACGGCCACCACCGCCGGTGGAGGGGCGGAGATGTGGAGGTAGGATGCACCACCATGGGGAGGGCGACCGCTGGCCAAGACCGAGCCGGCAGAGGCGGCCGGAAGCGCCGGGTCAACACGTAGCCACCCACCTCAAACCGCGCCGAATGCACCGCTACCCGCACCAGATCTGCACTAGGGGGTGCCAGATCCATGCCGGGGAACGCCGAATCCGCATAGGGGAGCACCGAATCCGCCACTGGGAGGGAGCTCCGCCGTCGGGAGGGAGCTCCGCCATCGGGATTGGAATGATGGAGGGAGGGGTGGAGAGGAGGGGAAGGAAGCAACTTGGTTATAGGGATTGTGCCCTGCCGCCGCCATCCTTGCTGCCGCCCGGACTTCTAGGGGCATGGTCCGGCGGCGGCTGGATGGGAGAGAGGCGAGAGAGGGGAGGTGGCACGTCGCAGTGAGGACCACCCGAGTCGCCCGTACGGTCGACGAGGAGGCGAGACTTCTTTTTATGACTACACGGGAGCTACATTTTACAAGTAACGTGCAGGCATCAATATTGTCACCATGGTGATTGTGGAAAATTGTTAATGAATGTTGGGAGCGCGCAGTTCAGCAAGCATCTCACGTACAGTTGACACGTTGTGGCGCTAGTTTCTAACGAGCGAAATGTGCTTTTGACTCATAGAGTTATTAATGTGCTCGTGCTCCTTTCCTGGCCTAAGAAAATTTGGGAATTGTACTATGATTAATTATCTGCCGTACAAAACCAGGACTATCTGTGTATGATGATGAAGGGATGATATTTAAACACTTAATTTTGAAATAATATCCTTTTCTTAATCACTCAATATCAGGGCATCTACAACGGCGAGACAAAAGGGTCGTCTTTTTGCGTACAACGAAGGCAAAATCGTCTGACGTGGCTCTTATTAATTGAAGAGAGAAGGTGTACATTTTTTTTTTCGATTGTTTCGTCGACGCTTGCAGCTCGTACTCCCAGACTAGTCGACGCCGTCACCTCCTCGAGTTGTACGACCTGCTGCGACTTGTTGACGGCACTGCGGATCCCGTGCGAGCATGAACGATGCTGACATTTTTCCTCCACACGTGCCTGAAATCCAAGTCCCAAACTTCCAATCTCCCTCCAATGGCTTCAGCGCTAGCACCATAGAGAAGGAGGACCGGGAGGTGGCGACAGCAGAGAGTTGCTTGCTGCGGCGGGGGATTGGATGAGCTGGTGGTCGGTGGATTGGATGACTGCTGCTTCTGCTTCGGGCATTGGGGATTGGTGATTTTGGCTGTGAAAGAGGATGTCTCAGATGAGGAACCAAATAGCGAAGCAAGTCCAAACATGAAACAGAGGTATGTAGTTGCTCGATCCTATGGTGTGCATCTTGGTTTGATTCTCATCAAGTGATATTTTTCTTGCTGCAGTGATGTGTTAATCATTTGTGAATGGACTACAATTTTGTCTGATTAGTGAAACCAATCTTCACTGATCTGGCACTGGCCGGTCTACACACATTAGTGAAGCTAATCTTCACTAGCCTTTAGGCAAAGGAGCCACTGTTGATCGAGTTCATTCAGCTATGCTATGTTCGCATAAAGTAGTAATTTAAGAATCAGCTCTGCCAGTATGAATTGCTACCCTACTGCTGGTTATAAAATTTTTAGAGTAGCTAGTTCTGAATATTGTCAGTTCCTATTTTAGAGTAGCTAGTTCTGAAAATTTCAGAGTAGCCTAACTATAAGCCTCAAAGAGTGGCTCTTACTATAGATCTTCTCCTTTTCAATTTCTGTTTTATTATATTGCAATATTTGCAAATCTGGAATATATATCTGTTTTGAATCATAACTTCTGTTGTCAATTGGTTGTTCTTTTGATAATTGTAAGCTTGGTTCAGTAATCAGTTTCTGATTTTTAAATAATCTTGATCAGTTCAATACTGAATTTTACCAGGTGTTTTGTGGACCAATTAAATGTGAAGTCTAAATTCAAGGATGTCTTGCCAATCTGTTGTACATTTGGGATGCTCGAAGGAAGAAGAGGCGTGGCAACTTTTGTCCTGTTGGTTAGTTCAAAGATATCTGGTATTTTGGATGGAATCACTTGGAGTTCAGCTATGTGTTGCTCTATGAACGAATGTGAAACTAAGATCACTTTGCAATATTGAAATTATATGAATCAAAGAGGCAACAAAATGATACACAAAGATCTAATTTGTACTTGATCTCCATGAATTGTGTCCATAGATGTATTGAATAGTTTACAGACAGCTAAATAAACAACACACTGTAGAAGCTGTTTATAGCCGTCTACGTGTAGCAAATAGACAACGAATGTCCAACCTGTTGTACATGCGCTCAACAAGATAAGCTGTCTTCAATGCAATTCATTCTACATGTGTGCTTGTTTGTTTCGTCTTGAGAGATGGTGGGTAGGTATGTAGCTTGGGCTTGAAGATAGCTATACATACAAGTTTAAGATCCAAAAGCTAGCAAATTACACATGTACTACTTTAGGGGTGCAGTGCTGGTGCTTCGGCCAGGTTGTGTTGTTGGTTAGGGTAGCTAGCTTAAGGTTAGGGTTCAATCTGAATTTATTTTGAAATCAAACCGTCACACAGGACTATGAAAGGGTCTAGTAAAATCCAAATCACACGTGCAAACACTAGTAGAGAAAACACCTTTGATCCAATTTTGGACCCGGGACTAAAACCCTAACGATGAGAGCTTTAATCTCGGGTGGATTCTACAACCGGGCCTCCTCCAGTCTCCTCTCTCCTTCCTCCACTACTCCTTCCCCTTCTCTTCCCGCTTGCCGGCCCTCTACCGGCGCGCAGGCCTCCTGACCACCCCTTGCCTCCGGCGCGAGGAGCGGGGCAGCCGGGATTGCTCACGGCATGACAGCTTGGGACACCGGACACGCAACAATCTGGGCACTCGAGACGCGCGGGGGCGTGAGGGACTCCCAGAACTTCCCCGTTGGTTCGTAGTTCACGATTTTTTTTAACCAGATGTGAAGGTGCTTGAGAATAATGATAACTGTTCGTGAGGCCAGATCTATATTAAAAGGAACCTATTACAAGGAAATTGATTTGTGGGCCGTTGCCAAAAATTGATGGGCCATAAACTCCTTTGGAAATTAATTGGAAGGGTAAATTTCACTATTAGAGAATGGACCTTTGGTTCACCCCTCTAGTCCGAGTTGAAATTTGAAGCTCGGACTAAAGGTTTTGCTTCGATGTGGCCGCGAGTGGTCGGAGTGCCCTGACCCTTTAGTCTGGGTTCGTAACACCAACCAAGACTAAAGGGTCTCGGGGCTTTATTTAGTTGAGACTAAAGGGTTTCAGAGCTTTAGTCTATGTTGGTGTTACCAACTGAGACTAAGGGGGGGCCTTTAGTCTAGGTTGGTATTACGAACCGAGATTAAAGGGTCTCCCACAAGTTACTATAAGAGGATTGCATCACTCAGCTGTGCTATGTAGGTGAGATGGTAAGGAAGGTACGCGCGAGGCTGGAGGTTGTGAATTCGAACCCCCGCTCTGTGCACACGCATATTTCTAGTGAAAAAATCGTGTGACTTGTAAGCAATGTGCCCCTCGGGCGGCGGCGCCATGGTAAACTAGTTGTTCACGAGGAGATTGTCGTCTTCCTTGAAGTCCTCGTAGAGCGCCGCTTGGATATGGCGAGGGTGCTTGCTATGACCTCGGAATCGTCGATGCCCTTCATTGCCTGTTGCTTGCGGACTCTTGTTACCCGATGTCCATGTTAGTTGAAGGATGGATTTGGATGTCTGGATATCCGAATTATCCGAATTCACATTCAGTAAAAACACCAATATGGATATCTGCATTCTATTCGTTTTTAATGAGAAGGTTAAATGGATGTATTCGTATTCAATTTTTCATATTTTCTCTATCTGGTTCCATATTCGTATTCGACAAAAATGTGGAGTATTCGACAGTATTCGACACTATCCATATCCGTGTACAATAAAGTAGTGATAAAGCCATATGAAACTTATTTTGATGACTAATTAATAATTACAAAATGATGTTAATTTAATATTGTTACCTAAAAATGATGTGCATTATCTAAACTATTAAAAAATATCAGATAAATAATTATTTTAGTCTAATATTACTAGTGATATGTAGTAATAAAATTCAATTAATTTTAATATGGCTATTCATGTTAATTTTAAAATATATTATATTATTTTTAATGAATAAATTATATTTACTCACTATTAGTAACATTTTTTACTCATCGATAAAAAACAAATCTATCCGTTTTGTATTCGTATCCAATAAGATTCGTATTCGTAGATATCCGATAAGGTTCGTATCCGATTCAAATTCGATTTAAAATGTGGTAAAAAGTGGCATCCGAATTCGAATCCATGCGTATCCGATCCAAATCCATCCTTGACTGCTGATAGAGGAAAGTTGCCCTCATATCCCTCGATGATTGTTCATTGATTGCTTAAAAGAGATGATTGGTCTAGGCATTTTGCGCAGTGAAATGGGAAAAAGATATTGTTATTGTTCATGTGAAAACAAAGTTCATGGGGTTTGTGATGAAACAGACAGAGTTTCAAATTTTAAGCCTTTTCCAATGAAATAGCTAGCAAAGCAACTATGGGAGTCTGCACTGGCATGCACTTCAGCTCTCGGAGTCTCGGGTGCCAGTTGGTTTGGAGCGTTGGAGAAAATGGCTGCTATATTTTCCACTGCTCGCAGTCGCAGGATTAATTTTCCTCTTATTGTTCTTCTGAAACTGAGTTCAATTTTTTCTTGTCCGTATGTTGCATGGATCGCTAGAGTAGATGCCTAAGAGCAACACCAACAGCTCTTTTAAATTGTTTTCTATCACTAAAAAAATGCCTAGGCACCGTTCCAACGTTAACAGACTCGTCAAAGTCCATCCTCGTAATCCCCGCTGGCCATCCGACCCCAGCGGCTTGCGATCTTTGGCGAGCTCTCCCCCCTCGCAAAATCGCCGGATCTCCCGACATGGATCCCTCCCGCGCTCCTCCTCACGCCTCGCGCCAGGACGGGGTGGCGGCGTAGGGAGCCGATGCGTCGCACGACGGGTCGGGGCGGCCGATGGCGCTGGAAGCGGCGGCGGTGGGAGCTATGGGGCCGAGCCCTCCGCGGGGCCGAGCCGCCGGCCGGAGTTGCGAGACCGAGCTCCTCTGGGGTCGCGTCACTGGCCAGACGAGCTTCTCCTGGGACCGGGCCGCACCACCGGCCGTGAGGCCGAGCTGCTCCACGGGGCCGCGCCGCCAGCCGGAGCTGCGAGGTCGAACCCCTCCATGGCGCCGCATCGCTAGCCAGACGAGCTGACCGGACCGCACCACCGTCCGTGAGGCAAGATCCTGGGCGCCGGCCGTGAGCTCCTGGGACCGCGCCTCCAGCCGAGAGAGCCGAGCTCCGCCGTGGCCCTCGCCGCCGGCGGGCGAGCTCCTCCACGTACTCCGCACAGGGGATCCGCACATGGGGTGGACCGGTGGAGTGAAGGGGATGTGGTCAATTCTGAGGATTTGAATGTGGATTAGTCTACAATTTGAAGAGTCGGTTGGATTACCTCACTATTTATAGAGTTTTCTATTTTTTTAGAGTCCACCTAAAACTTTAAATTTAGTTAAGATTATACATAAACTGTTGAAGTTGCTCTAAAAACTAGTCGAAAGGCTCCATCCTTTTGATGTCCCGTCAGAAGTGAGAACGAAGCCTTGGCCGACGAGCCCCTGCACGAGGATGCCAAGCTGGTGAGCTCGTGCCCGGCGCCAGGAAACTCGGATGCGCCGGCGTGGTGTGCTTTGATGCAGATGGGGAAAGAGTGGAGGAGGGGAGGGGGTGATGCAGTTCACCAACGGCGAGCGTGCAGTGGATCGGCAGTCGGAGGCGAGGGTGGCCGATCTACCTCCGTCTTTTTAGCAGAGGGAGTATCTTTTTAGCAGAGTTACTAAACTACCCCTCTTGTTAATGGGGAGGAACCTCTTGTTCCCCTTAGCACCGCCCGACGCAAGCAGGACCGAGGTCAAGGTGGAGCTGGGGACGGCGGCAAGAGCGGGGACGCGAGCTTTTTTTGTTTTTTTAAACTCTTTTTAGTCTCGGTTATTGAAACGGAACTAAAGGAAGGTGCCTTTAGTCTCGAGAGATTAGTCTTGATTGGTCTTTGGAGATATTAGTTCCTTACCAATCGGAATTATATGTGGTTTCTTTTTGAGTACCAAGTACAACGCAGACGCTGACACGCGCACACTCGGTTTTCTACTAGTGAAAGGCATGAGAAATTATGTTAACACACACATTAAATTACTACAGGAAATTATTAGGCAACAATTAATACGATGTAATGCTTGTATTGCAAATCATTTTCCCAAGGTTTCGGAACAAGTCACAAAAAAAAGTTTCTAAAATCTTGGATTTTTAGCACGAATATGGGAAGTTACAAGAATTGTCTGCCATTGAAATCATGCATACTAGCCGTGTATGACAATATTAAAGACCGGTATTTTTCAAATAAAATTTTGATCAATTACTACTCATCCAACCAGAAGCTCTCTTCTTCAGTGCAATAATTCATACATCCTTGAATAAATATGCAAGTGAACGGTAGCAAAGCCACCTCTTGGTTGTGTTTTGTTTGGTCATTATATTTTAGGAACTTACTTTTCAGCACAACTCTTATGCCAAAAGTGAGTTCACCTTCCAGGTCCTCGAGGGATTCATCCTGCTTGTGTTAATCCATTTATCTTTCTACTACACACAGAAATAAAGATACACACGTTCAGAGAGTTATTAGCTGTATGCACATAGATCAGAGTTATCTGTCTGCATACACATCCGGCTGGGAGCTGACTAGCTCTGCACGTTAGCTGGACTAACAAATGCAACTGCGTGCTGGACAGTTCATCTAAATAGTTTAGTAATAAGACTTGAACTACTAGCAGTTAGTCTTGCATATATATTGCGCATGTGATGATCCAGGCCACATGCAACGACCTTGTAAACAAATTTATCAATAAGTTGCCAAGGTGGCTTTAAAAATATACGGAGCTTTTCGGATGGCGAAGGGGCACCATAACTTGAGTGAATGAAAGTCATGGAGTATAAGTAACGATGTTTTCGATCATGTATATATGTATAACTCATCTTGTCACTGAGCTAGCTTATTACCTTCATCTCATATAGCTCAAAATGGCTCGCACCGGAAGTCAGACCTAATTAAGATCATCACTGTTGACACTCAAAATTGGCAAAAGCCGACTCAGGTCAGGCAGGCCGGTCAGACCGGGTACCAAGGGCGGTCTGACCGGGTCGCGCTGTAGCTGGTCCGTCAAAAGTGGCCAGGGCGGTCAGACCGCGTGGCCGGGGCGGTTAGACCGCCTCCCCCTGAGTCCGAACCAAATTGAGGAATCCTTGTAGATTTCGAGTTGTAAAAGGTTTCCTTGCGGGGCAAGACCTCCCCACCCTATTTATAAAGGGCCGTGGCCGATTGAGGGCCTATCACCCAATCGATCAATTATCTTTTTACACTTTTATTTCCAAACCCTAGCTTTTCCAATCCCTTTGCTTTCTTTGCTCGTCTCTACGGCGTTCAAGGACGTTCTGAGTGGCCTGCCGATCTCAGAGCAACCCTAGGCTCGTTGTCCCTGACGGGGTCCCTCCCGGGGCAGCGGATTTAGGTTTTTCGACGATCCTCTGACAGAGGCGGTTAGACCGCCCCCTGCTGGTGGTTTCGACGAGGAGCGTTTCGACGACCGCGCGACCTAGCGCACCAGTGTGTTCGACCGGAAAAAGCGTCAACACACTTTTGGCGACTCCACTGGGGAACAAGAAGATCTGGTTTTCAAAACCGTTCAATCTTGCCCTAGTAAGATGGGATCTCGGTGCGAAGTTGATATGGAGAATATCATCACGGCTTCGATGGAGGATCTCTCTCTGGAGGAGCAGCAGAAGTTCCAGGCGCTGCAAGAGTACATGAAGGTACAATTTCTAGCAGGCGTCAAGAAGGATCGTCATGGCAAGGTAGCAAGATTGAAGGAATTCGAGCTGCCGGCGATCAAGTTAAACGACAATAATGTTGAGGTAATTACCGCTGTAAGTCAATCTCCACAAAATCCTTCTATTTCTCAAAAAACAACTGTGGAAAGTGATGAGTTGATTGCCTCGTATATTGCTCGTTTAGAAAGATTAGAAGATCTTGAAAAGGATAGGAGTGCTGGTTTTTACAATAATAATGAAACTAGTAATAGTGTTCCTAAAATTAATACTAGTGGGGTAGTTAATCCTAGCTTAGCGTCTTTGCCTAGTACTAACACTGCAAATTACATGTATAGCATGCCACCTAACTTCAACGTTGGTCAACAAACGCCGACCCAGCCGCAATGGCCGAACACGGCCGGGGCGGTTAGACCGCCCCTGACAGGCGGTCAGACCGGCCTGACCAGCACCATAGAATTGGTGCCCGAACAGCCTTTACCACTTTCTGTCGTGCCGAGTTCAATGGTTCCTAATTTTTCTAATACAATTGGTAATGCTGGACCTCATAATAGTACGACAGTTAACACATCTACTCAACCGAATGTAATTCCTGATGATGTGTTTGAAAGTTATAGGCTAGCTCAAGCTAAGATAGCTCCTTACTTAAATAAGATGAATTTGGTGAATGCAGCCCCACAGCAGCCAAATAATCCTAATTGGGTGGAATTTAATAAATTTAAGGAAGATTTGGCTAGTGTGGTTAAAAATAAACTCGGTGTTGATATTGGTAACACAAATTTGTATCAAAAACCATATGATCCCGAGTTTGATAATTTTCCTCTCCCACGTGGTTGGCGTATGCCTGATTTGATTAAGTTTAGTGGTGATGATGACCGAACCACATGGGAGCACATTAGTCAATATACGGCCCAACTTGGTGAAGCGGGTGCTTATAATGCTCTTAAAGTACATTTATTCTCTTTATCATTGACCGGCACCGCTTTTGCTTGGTTTTCTTCACTTGCTCCCGGTTCTATTGTATCTTGGGATATGTTAGAGCGTAAATTTCATGATCACTTTTATAGCGGGAGTGTGCAATTAAAATTGACAGATTTAACATCGGTTAGGCAAGGTAGAGATGAAACCGTCTCTTCTTACATTAAAAGGTTTAAAGAAACTAAAAACCGGTGCTTTAATTTGTCAATTACTGATATGGACCTTGCTGATATTTGCTTAAAGGGCTTAAGGTCTTCAATTAGAGATAAAATAGAGGGTTCTGATTTTCTTTCAGTTGCTCAAGTTCAAGTGAGAGCTTTAATTATTGAAAACCGAATGAATAAGGAAAAAGATAGCTCTAAGTCACGTCGTTCTAATATGCATATTATTGACTATGATTCCGATAGTTCGAACGATAGTGACAAAGAGGTATATGATGCTGAATTTGTTTGGCCCTCTAAAGAAAAAGTTTATTCTTGTTCATCACTTAAACCGGCTCATAAGGGTCGGCAAGAAGAAGTAAAATTTACTTTTGATGTTTCTAAATGTGATCGTATCTTTGATGAATTACATAAATCTGGAAACATTAAATTGACTCATACTTTGCCTCCACTTGAAGAAATAAAAAGACGTGCATATTGTAAGTATCATAATTCTTATTCTCATACTACTAACGATTGCAATGTGTTTCGTCGTCAGGTTCAATCGGCCATAAATGAAGGTCGTTTGATGTTTCATGAGATGCAAGTGGACAAGCAACCTTTTCCTGTCAATACCATGGATTTGCAGCAGCCCAAGGTACTGGTTCGGCCTCATCAAGTCGATTCAACCAAGGGAAAGAATGTGGTAGTCGGGGAGGCAAAGCCCGATTTGAGAGGAAAAGAGTTGACAAGAGAAGTAGCATATGAGAAGACCCCTGATGGCAAAGAAACATTTAAAATTACTGTCAAAGCTTCTGGACATGGGGGGCAAGGGTCATCCACATCTGCAACACCTACTGATCAACAGCCATCTGCACCTGTTCAGGTAGGGGCAGTTAGACCGGGTGTGGCAGGCGGTCAGACCGCCCCTGTACATGGCCGTCCAAAGATGCTTATTCCGAAGCGGCCGGAAGTTGGAAACTGGAAGCTCAACATGGCAAAGAATCAGGGGAGTGTTTCAAAACCAAAGGTCATGTTTGATATGCTATTTGACAAATACTCAAATCAAAAGGCCGTTACAAGTGATCGACCATTAAAAAAAGGATGAGATCACCTCCACGTCAAGAGAGGCCGTCGTCGCCTCCAAGAGCAGCTACAAGATTCAAAGGTGATTCATCACAGCAAGGACAATGTTTTACTCCACAATGGGAATCTCGTCCGGTTTATGATGACAATGGAGTAATGTGGGTGCCTTTCCAGCAGTCCTTCCATCCTGGATGGGGAGGGCCAAGAAGACCAGCATTGGATCGGATTTCACGACCTACACAGGATCGTTGGGCTCCACGTTGGTCAAGGCAGTATCAGTTGGCCAACGCGGTCAAACCGCCTTCTACACACGGTCAGACCGCCTCGAGGGCCAACGCGGTCGGACCGCCCCCTATACACGGTCAAACTGCCCTACCAAGAGAAAATGTTCAATCTCCTCCGTGACAGGTGTACAAGCCCAAGATCAGAGAAGAGGAGGTTAAGAAGATAAATATTGATCTAGAGAGGACTACTGGCCAAGATATCATACAGATTGGAACGATAGATGTTCCTATGGAGAAAGGTGGCAAAGGACCGATTGTGTTAAACAATCAGGTTATGACACCTGTTCAGAAAGGATGTGCTGCTAATGATCATGAGGCCAGTGGGAGTGGTTCCAACTCCAAGTACTTCTTACCAAGGTGGTGTCCTCCCGGTTTGACGCGTACACAAAGGAGGAAGCTTCAACGCTTGAGGTTTCGAGAGAAGAAGGAAAATGAGTTGGAGAAATAGAGAGATGATATGTTCAACCTCTACAGACCAATGGCACCACAAAGGGAAAGAGTGGAGAGTCAAGGTGACACCACAGGCAGCACCTCAGGCAGAGGCGGTCAAAACGCCAGCTGAGGCGGTTAAACCGCCTGGGGCGGTCAGACCGCGTCTAGAGGCGGTTAGACCGCCTGGTCCAAAAAATTTGCCCGTTTTAGATTCTTCAACTCTGATATCTTCAGTGCCTGCGCCAGAGGATGATGAGCAGCTTGTTGACTACAGTTCCTCTCCTGAGCAGATGAACCTTGAAATTAATGTTATACATATGTCTAGTGATGGTTTTATGCTTTCAGAGGAGGACATTGCTCACCTTGATTTGGGGCCGAAAGATGCTGTATTCCAGAAGCCAAAAGAGACTGAAAATCATTTGAAGGCTTTATACGTCAAGGGGCACATCAATGGGAAGCCGGTCACTCGGATACTTGTTGATGGGGGAGCGATCGTCAACTTAATGCCATACTCCTTATTCAAGAAACTTGGAGGTTCAGATGAGGAGTTGATCAAGACCAACATGACCGTCAGCGGTGTGGGAGGAGGCGAGCCAATGAGTGCTAAAGGCGTTGCTTCTATGGAGCTCACCGTTGGGAGCAAGACGTTAGCTACAGCTTTCTTCGTCGCTGAGACGCAAGGTAACTATAGCTTAATCCTTGGTCGTGATTGGATTCATGCAAATCAGTGTGTGCCTTCTTCCTTGCATCAGTTTTTAATACAATGGCTAGATGATGAGGTAGAAGTTGTGCATGGTGATAATTCTGCTTGTGTAGCTATAGCTGATAGCAATTCTATAGGAGTGCATGATGATGTAAAATGTCTATCTGGCTTAGATTTATCTAATTATGAGTTCATTAGTTGTTCTAAATATGGCTTTATCCCTGCTGTCATAAAGCCGGTGAATAATCGGCTAAACCATTTCATGTGATTCGATGGAGTCAAATCAAGAGTGGTTGCAGCGGAGACTTGAACACTATCGAGCGCAAAAGAACGATACGTGTGAAGCTATCGAAGATCTAGATGATTTGGGCAAGCTAGGACAAGGGTTTACGTCGGCCGATCCTCTTGAGGAGGTAGACATTGGTGACGGCATTATACCCAGGCCGACATTTGTAAACAAGAATCTTGATCCTATTTTTAAGTCTGAATTAATAAAGTTATTAAAGGAGTATGTTGATTGCTTTGCATGGAGTTATAATGAGATGCCTGGTTTAAGTCGTGATTTAGTTGAACATAAATTGCCAATTAAACCTGGTTTTAGGCCTTATAAACAACCTCGCAGGAATTTTAATCCTGATATTTATGACCGAGTGAAAGAAGAAATCAATCGGTTACTTGATGCTAAGTTTATTAGGCCTTGTCGATATGCTGATTGGATTTCTAATATTGTGCCTGTGGAGAAAAAAAGAACTAAGAAACTTCGTGTTTGCATAGACTTTAGAGATCTTAACAAAGCTACTCCTAAAGATGAATATCCTATGCCTATAACCGATTTTCTTGTTAATGCTGCATCCGGACATAGAATTCTTAGCTTTCTTGATGGTAATGCTGGTTATAATCAAATCTTTATGGCTGAAGAGGATGTTTCTAAAACGGCCTTTATATGTCCGGGATTTGTAGGCTTGTTTGAGTGGATAGTCATGACTTTTGGTTTAAAAAATGCTGGTGCTACTTATCAAAGAGCTATGAATTTGATTTTTCATGACTTGCTTGGTATAATAGTAGAAGTTTATATCGATGATATTGTAGTCAAATCGGCTGGTTTAAATTCTCATTTAGCTGATTTAAGACTTGCATTTGAAAAAATACGCCGGTATAATTTAAAAATGAATCCACTCAAATGTGCTTTTGGTGTATCGGCTGGTAAATTCTTGAGCTTTATTGTACATGAGAATGGTGTTGAGATAGATCCTAAAAAGATTGAGTCCATTCAAAAAGTACAAGCTCCTACTTGCAAGAAAGATTTGCAAAGATTCTTGGGCAAGGTAAATTATTTGAGGCGATTTATTTGTAACTTGTCTGGGAAGGTAAATACTTTTACTCCTTTACTTCGGTTATAAAGTGGAGCTGAATTTACTTGAGGGGCAAAGCAGCAAGAGGCATTTGATGAGATTAAAAATTATTTAACTTCGCCGCCCGTTCTTCAAGCTCCCAAGAGTGGTATTCCTTTCAAGTTATATATAGCGGCTGAAGATAGTGTTATTGGGGCTGTTTTGACTCAAGAGACCGATGGCAAGGAGTATATTGTGGCTTATGAGAGTAGAAGGTTATTGAACGCCAAGACAAGGTACACTTTTATTGAGAAATTATGCTTATCCTTATATCATGCTTGTACCAAGTTAAGGCATTATTTGTTATCAAGTATTTGTGTAGTAGCATGTCAAACCGACATAATTAAATATATGTTGCAAAAACCTATTCTAAGTGGTAGAGTCGGCAAATGGGCTTATGCACTTGTTGAATATGATTTATGTTATGAGCCATTACAAACTATGAAAGGACAAGTTGTAGCCGACTTTATTGTAGAACATAGAATTGATAAACAACTTGATTTAGATGTCGGTTACACCACTTTTTCTCCATGGAAGTTGCATTTTGATGGATCGGTTTGCAAAAGTGGTTGTGGTGTTGGAGTAATTATTATTTCCCCCACTGGAACGATTTTTGAAGCTCTTAACCGATTGGATCATGATTGTACTAATAATCAAACCGAATATGAGGCTCTCTTGTTTGGTTTGCAAATCTTGCATGACATGGGAGTAAAACATGTAGAAGCTTATGGTGATTCTCTACTGGTGGTGCAGCAAGTTTCCAAGGTATGCCAGTGTCTAAATGGTTATTTAAATGCTTATCTTGATAAATGCTTGGACATTATACCTTGTATGGATGAGTTTGTGATTTATCATGTGCCACGAGAATAGAATCCAAGGGCAAATGCTCTGGCTCAGCAAGCATCTGGTTATGATGTTCAGAAAAGAAATTTTCATGAACGAAAACCGATGTTTAGCAAAACCGAGGGTTATGCCCTGGAGGAGGCAGTCAGACCGCGTACTCCACCCGATCAGACCGCCCCACCCGGTCTGACCGCCCTGCAGAGGAAGAAGTCGCTTCGGCCATTGTTTCTTCCAAAATTGATAAGGACGAAGTTGACGATTGGAGGAAGCCTCTGATTAACTATTTGCAGGATCCTAAAAGTACAGTTGACAGAAAAATCCGACGATGGGCTCTCAAGTTTGTTTTGGAAGATGGTGAATTGTATCGTCGGACTGCAGATGATTTGCTTTTCAAATGTTTAGGACCTGATCAAGCAAGGTTAGCTATGACAGAGGTTCATGAAGGAATTTGTGGTACTCATCAATCGGCTCCTAAGATGAAGTGGCTCCTTAAGAGAGCTTGCTTTTATTGGCCTACTATGATAGCTGATTGTTTTCGGTACTACAAAGGGTGTGAAGATTGTCAAAAGCATGGGGATATTCAGTTGGTACCTGCTGCGTTGATGCATCCGATTATCAAGCCATGGCCTTTCAGAGGTTGGGGTTTGGACTTTGTTGGCAAAATTAATCCTCCTTCATCAAAGGGACATTGCTTTGTAATTGTGGCGACTGATTATTTCACTAAGTGGACTGAAGTAATTCCTCTTAAGAATACGACTCATCGGGAGGTAATTGAGTTTATTACGGAGCATATTATTCATAGGTTTGGTATTCCACAAACTTTGACTACAGATCAAGGAACTTCATTTGTATCTAAAGAGGTGCGTGATTTTGTCAATTCCTATGGTATTAAGTTGCTCAATTCATCTCCATATTATGCTCAAGCTAATGGTCAAGCCGAGTCTAGCAATAAAATCTTGATTAAACTCATTAAGAAGAAGATAGAGGATAATCCTAGAAGATGGCATGAGGTCTTATCTGAAGTTTTATGGGCTCATCGTATTTCTAGACATGGTGCTACTAAAGTTACTCCTTATGAGCTTGTGTATGGTCAAGAGACCGTTTTGTCCGTTGATGTGAATCTAGGCGCATATCGACTTGCAAAGCAAAGTGATCTTGATTTTGACACATATTATGCTTTGATGATGAACAATATTGATGAGGTGACTGACAAGCGATTGGAGGCCTTGGAGACAATTGAAAGGGACAAGAGGCGAGTTGCTAGAGCATATAACAAGAGAGTTAAAGCCAAATCTTTTCAGGTACGTGATCTGGTTTGGAAAACTATTTTGCCTATAGGATCCAAGAGCAACAAGTTTGGAAAGTGGTCTCCAAGTTGGGAAGGGCCATACAAGATTGTGAGAGTTTGCTCTGGAAATTCTTATATGGTGGAGACTTTGCAAGGACAGTAGCTGCCCAGGGCTATCAATGGGAGATATTTGAAGAAGTTCCATCCAAGTGTTTGGCAAGATGCTTGAGAAGACATGGCCGATTTGATAAATCGCCTTTAGAATAAAAAATGGCCGATGAAAGATATCACATCGACCTTAGATTTATTTTTTAGTACGCAAGCTTTACTAAAAAACAGGGGGCATATGTTGACACTCAAAATTGGCAAAAGCCGACTCAGGTCAGGCAGGCCGGTCAGACCGGGTACCAAGGGCGGTCTGACCGGGTCGCGCTGTAGCTGGTCCGGCAAAAGTGGCCAGGGCGGTCAGACAGCGTGGCCGGGGCGGTTAGACTGCCTCCCCCTGAGTCCGAACCAAATTGAGGAATCCTTGTAGATTTCGAGTTGTAAAAGGTTTCCTTGCGGGGCAAGACCTCCCCACCCTATTTATAAAGGGTCGTGGCCGATTGAGGGCCTATCACCCAATCGATCAATTATATTTTTACACTTTTATTTTCAAACCCTAGCTTTTCCAATCCCTTTGCTTTATTTGCTCGTCTCTACGGCGTTCAAGGACGTTCTGAGTGGTCTGCCGATCTCAGAGCAACCCTAGGCTCGTTGTCCCTGACGGGTCCCTCCCGGGGCAGCGGATTTATGTTTTTCGATGATCCTCTGACAGAGGCGGTTAGACCGCCCCCATAGGCGGTTAGACCGCCCCCTGCTGGTGGTTTCGACGAGGAGCGTTTCGACGACCGCGCGACCTAGCGCACCAGCGTGTTCGACCGGAAAAAGCGTCAACAATCACACCACGTGAAGGAAATGCAGAAAGTCTGTATGCGCATATTTTGATATTGATTGTGTTGAAGTAATGATTAGCAGCCCACATAAGGGCTTAATCAACAACACTATATTTCGCTGGATGATGTGTTCTACCTAAGAAAATAAAAAATATTAAGGAGCTTATAAAAAAGCAAACAAGGGTGGTGCTGAAAAAAACAGCCGTCTGTTTCTTCGCGACCGTGACACAGCAACCCGACGGCCCGTTTTTCGCGGGCGTGGGTCACGTCGAGTTTCATCCAATCTGCTATCTACGTGACTGGTTTTGCATTTTCAAAACAAAAAATTAGAGGCCGGATGATGCATGTGGTTTGCTGATGAACGAATAGCCGAACTTCCAATCGATTTGCTTGTTCGTTCAAATAAAACTTTTAGAACAAAAAGGAATTTTTTTAGTTTTATTGAAGAGTGTGTGATCGTACATAGCAATAGATATACGTAGATTTGAATAAAACTGTTAGATAATTATTACGCGTCCGTGATGCCGAATAAAAAAATATAAGCGACATCCATTGCCCATCACAGTCACTTGCATTCAACATGCACTTCGATTTTTTCCATAATTCCAATCAAAACAAAATCATACATAGCGTTTCCAGCGACATGAACCAAAAGACAATACAACATAACAGCTAATACTACCAGGAACCAATATCTGAATCCTACTCCAGTTTGTCTGTTCTGCTTGCAATCAGTTCATTTCACCAATTTCTATGACTCTTGCATCTTCACTTATAAATCTGCAGTAGTTGTGAAATTTCTGACCCCTCCAGATTCTTGGCACGGATTGCAATCTGCTTCACATGAACACACCATCACTTGGATTAGCGAAAAGTGAAAGTAAAATGAAAAGAAAATCCCCACAGTGCTCCTTCAGACATATACTAAACATGGGGAAAATGACTGCTGAACTTGTCAATATATGATTTAAAACAGATAGAGCATATACTATCCTTACCTGGAATTATGTAGAGCTTTCAATCCTAGTGGCCTTTGTCATCCAAAGTGAGGTCACTTGAAAAGAGAATAAATGGAAATCAAGTAGGTAGAGAGGAAATGTATTCGTTACAGCAAATGAGTCTTGCCAAGTAGCAGGCTAGCAGGGGTTGCTCATTGGCACACTGTTATTGTAATAATTTGCCAGTTGCCTAATTTAGCATAATCTGTGCAATAATTTGGTAGCTAATAGGGTAGTCAAAACTCTGGAAAGATGATATGATGATGGTTATTTACAGCTATCCACAGAAGTTGGAATCGGGAATTAATCAGACAAATAAAAAATATAATAGGGTGGCAAGTAGCAGGCACAAGAGAAATGGAGCATTTTCAATCTATTGCAGAAAAAAACTAATGTTTGCCAAATTAAAGATGTATGGCTCCGTAACTCAGCTTTAGATCTTCCACGTACTACCTCTTCTACTTATGAAAGGTCATCAAATCCGATATGCTAAATTGGGCATCCTTTATGAGTGAAAACATGTTTTATTTTAGCTGTACAGAAGAGACTTCCATGCTTCTCAGAGTTGACATGTTTTTTTTTGAAGGGGCTACGGCCGGCAAGGAGCCAGCCTGAACGTTTTGTATTAACTGCACATGCACGAGTACAGAGTATTTGTGAACAATAGGGGGGTGAGAGGGGTGCTACTCAACCCAGCTAATTTACATGAAAGAGGGAGAGCCACAGGTGAAGGGAGTGCCGATCCCTAGGAGCTAAGCGGTGGAGCCACAAGGTGAGGTCAAGCGTCACGTTGTGGATTACCACAGCTGGGGGAAGGTGAATAGCTTGGAAGACCCAGGAGTTCCTAGCCTTCCATATGTTCCAGAGCACAGCGGTGACGATGGTGGAATGAACTCTTGTGGAGGCGACACTTGGGAGCTCGGGGACGGTCCACAGCTCCCTGAAGCTGCTGAGGTGTGGCACGACCAGCCAGCCGGCCGCCTTCCAGACCATGGCGGCGAGGGGACAATTGAGGAGGAGGTGATGTTGAGTCTCAATTTGCCCGCAGTAAGCACAGGCTGGGGACTCAACAATGTTCCTGTAGCAGAGCAGGGCAGCAGCTGGCAGGCGTTCCTGGTGAGCCAGCCAGAGGAAGTGCTTGCATCGCGGAAGGGCGCCGCTGTCCTAGATGTAGGGGGCGAAGGAGTCGGCCGGCAGGGCCCCCATGTGCCCCTCGTAGAAAAGGGACGAGGAGAAGGGCGCCATGGCGGTGCCCACTCCCCTGTAGTCTTCATCGCCGGAGGCCGGCACGGCGGATTGTAGCGCTGAGTGCATGGTGAGAAGCTCGGCTTCCGCCGTGGAGGAGAGGCGAGCATGCAGTCCCAGGTCCCAGGCGTCCCCCCGCTCGGTGGCAGCCGCCGCATCCTGGACGGTGATGTTAGGGCGACGGCAGTGGGAGTACAACGCTGGGAACAGGGTCGCCAACGGCTGCGGGCCGAGCCAGTGATCATGCCAGAAGCTGCAGGCGGCGCCATTGCCCAGGTGAACCCTGGTGCCGGCGCGGAGCATGGGGAGCACATGCCGGATCACTTTCCAGGTGGGCGTGTCGAGGTGGTGAGGGTCGCCGAGATCGCGCCCAGCGGTGGTGCCGTAGAGGCGTAGGAACCACCGTTGCCAGTTGGTGGTCGGGGTGTGCTGCAGTTTGGCGGCGAACTTGCAGAGGAGGCCCCGGTTCTGGACCACGAGGTCCTTGACACCCAGCCCCGCTGGATCGGTTCCGGCAGACTAGTTCCCAGGCGGCTTTGCACTGGCCGCTGTTGCAAGTGGACTCACCAGTCCAGATGAACGCGCACCGGCGAGCATCAATGGCGTCGACGACACCCTTGGGGAGAAGGATGGAGCACATGGCGTACACCGCCCTGGCGCTGAGGACGGTGTTGGCGAGGATGGTGCGGCCGCTGGCAGTGAGGGTGGCACCGCACCAGCCGGGGATGTAGTGGTCGACGGCTTGCACCAGCGATTGGAGGTCGGATGCCCTAACCTTGGATGCCGTCAGGGGGAGCCCCAGGTAAGTTTGGGGGAATGAGGCGACGGCGCACCCGAAGTCCCCAGCAAGGGCGGTGGCCTCGGCCGCGTCAACCCCGATGGGGACGAAGGTGCTCTTCTCATAGTTGATGTGGAGGCCGGTCATCGCGGAGAATTGCTGCAGCAGAAGCTTCAGCCGTGCCAGCTGGGAGGCGTCAGCTTTGACGACAATCAGGGTGTCGTCGGCATACTGAAGGACCGGGCAAGGGAGGTCCGCGACCAAGGGGTGCTGGATGTCCCCTAGGAGAGATGCCCGTAGGATCATCTGCTGCAGGAGGTTGGCTACGAGGATGAAGAGGTAGGGGGAGAGGGGATCTCCCTGCCGTAGGCCTTTCTTGCAGCTGAACCATCGACCGGGGACACCGTTGAGAACCACCGCCGTTTGGCTGGAGACGTTGAGAAGGTGGATCCACCGCCGCCATAGGTCGGGAAATCCCTTGGCCGCGAGGACCGCGTCCAGGGCATCCCAAGCAATGGAGTCGAAGGCCTTCCGGAAGTCCAACTTGAGGACAATGGCCCGGGCCTTCCGCTTGTGACAAGCTTGCACGATCTCTGCAGCGTAGACGAAGTTTTCGGCAATGCAACGCCCCTTGAGGAATCCCGTCTGATCCGCGTGGACGAGCTGCTGAACCACCAGTTGCAAGTGCCGGGTCATCCCCTTGGTGCAAATCTTGGTGGAGCAGTTCTGAAGCGAGATGGGGCGGTAGTCCTTGACGAGGATGGAGTCGCTCTTCTTGGGGAGGAGGTTGAGGTAGGCGTGGTTGAGGCGCTCCAAGTCGGCGGAGCCCTGGTGGAAGTCATGCAGCAGCTGCAGCAAGTCGGCCTGCACCGTAGGCAGGACCTGCTGGAAGAAGAGTGGCGTGAACCCATCCGGGCCAGGCGCGCTGTCCTTGCGCATGGAGAGGAGGATTGCCTTCAGTTCCTGCAGGGAAAAAGGCTCCACCAGACTGGCCGCCTGAGACGGGGTCAGGCGGGTTCCGGCGAACAGCTCGTCGAGGTGCGGAATGGCAGTGCAATGATCCGCGTGCCCCATGAGGTTGAGTTGACATGTTTAGCTTCCCTTTCTAAAGGAAACAAACAATTATCTTCTAAGGTCTTCAATTTTTAACTAAGCATCCTCCCTATCTCCTTATCTGTTCTGAATTTTTTATCAGTACTATGGGGCTCCATATCTCCTTGGCCTAATGGGCTGGACTCACCTATGCTGTAGGAGGTAGTGTTGCAGGACCGTGGTAGAATGGCAACATGCTAAGACTAACTCCAGGAAGGATGCACATCCGCATCCTCATATAACCCGTATGCGGTGGGGACAGAGAAGAATCCCGACGCCCAAATCAGCGACCTCTCCAGCAGCATCGTGCAACCCGTCGCGCATCCTCCAGCGGCAGTTGGCTCGCGCCAGGAGGGAGAGGGCCGTTGCGGAGGAGGAGCTCGCGGGGGAGTGCGGGTGTGCAACGGAGGTTGACCACAAGCTCGCCACCGCTTGCGCCCTGGCCGTCCCCATCGATGCATCCACCGCTGCCGCCACCACCGGAATCCACGAGGAGCGCCGCCGTCGGAATTGTCGGATCCGGATCTTCATCACCGTGGTCGAGCCGCCTCCACCGCTGCTCTCCTCATCCACCGCCGTCCCTGCCTGCGCCACGCCATCCTCCTCCACTAAGGCGCCGCCGCAGTCGACGGCGTCTGCATGCTCCTCCAGCCACAAGTTTCCCGCCGCGTACGCCGCTGTTGCACGTGATGGCGGCAGGGACTCTTTCCTCGCCTCGTCCCGCCGCGACTTCGCTCCCCTCGTCGCCCGAACTTCTCTGACTTCGCCGCGCCGGATCCGGGCCTGGGGAGGAGCGAGAGGGAGTTCGCCAGATCCGACAACTGGGGAAGGATGTGGCGGGGGTGGTGGAGACGGCGTGGTGCTGGGGGTGCGCAGGAGCGGGTGCGGGGTGGAAGGAGGCGGGCGGTGCGGGGTGGAAGGAGGCGACGGTTGGGACGGAAGAGGTGAGGAGAAGAGAGAACCCCTAGGAATAGAGGTAGAGAAGGCCGTGACCTCAAAATGGGGAAGGGGATGCAGTGACTGCTAGAGGCGCTACAGTACCCGATTTTCCCTTCATTATGAGGATGCAGCAGTGGATCCAGCAGCTGCTGGAGATAGTCTAAGTATCCCAGAAATTAGCAAGATAGCAAATATAAATCACTTAATGTAGATCCACTACTATCCTGTCAATACTTACACGAGATTGAGACAGTTCTAAGCAACAATATTTGTTAGCACCAGCAATAATTATACTGTACAAAGGAATAAATTTGGAACATCATTGGGTAGCATCACTGAACAATGTGTCGAACTGTTAAATGTTCCTTATTGTGCCCTAAGTTAATTACATTCGTGAGGATAGAAGCAAGGGTGATGACAGGATATCTGACAAGAAAATAAAAGATCTTTCTGCATAAGCATCATAAGCAAGCAAGGCTCGGATACTCCAATTTCAGAATACATATGCATGCACATGTAAAGCAATGTTCATCATATATGGAGTCAGAATTATTAATCAAGATACTGTCTCCCTATGTTTCCCTATGTTATATTGAGTTCTGTTCATACCATTTTCCAGAAAGGACGTTGTTGGATGAAAAATCAAGTGCAATTCCAATAATGGCTGGGTCAAATCAGGTTGAATTTCAGAATATACACAGAAACAGACACGCAAACATGTTACCAGTTCTTCGTAGTTCTGTGTTATCAAGGTGAAAATCTTATAGGCATGTTCTAGTGTCTCAAATCTGCAACAAGTAGAGAACTTTGGCTTAAATTCATCAGTAAAATAAAGTAGTGAATTTTATGGGTGAGGATGGAGGGGCTTATTTGACAGGGTAACCGGTGCAGACTCATCCAAGAAATCCTCCAGGGAGGGAGAGCATGCTGCTTCAGACGATTCGAGATGCTGAACACCACAAATACAAGATGGGGTTACAAGCGTGGAAGATGGGAAAGGATCGTGTTACCTTGGGCATCAGGCCATTTGTTTGCAGAGCTGCTCGTATGGATCCACACCATCCATGGAACGAACATGGATTCCAGTATTCCACTTCGGCAGTGGACGAACGGCCGGCTCACGGACTGAGGACTGGTCGAATCGGCGGTGGAAAGCAGTCAAATGAACGCCAGATCGAAGACGACGGCATGGGGGCGAGCTGCTGACAACTGAATGCGGTGGACGCCCTCTCCGCCGGCGGCTAGGCGAGTCAAATCTGGGGACCGATGGCAAATGCGAACAGGAGCTGCAGCATCCCGAGACAGGGGTCGGATGGCGAGTGGAGTCTGTCGCCGGCTATGTGCGACGAACGGAGGATGTTGGCGAGGCGAGTAGCTCGGGCCGGCATCGACCTAGCACCGGCAGGCGGCTGCGGGCGGAGATGCGGGGTGGATGCTAAGCGGCGGTGATAACCAAGTGGGGAGGGGATACGACGGAACTGAACGGGCTGGCTGGACCCACGATCTAAATCGGTTCAGGGTCATTCGTGGAGAAAAAACGGAAGAAGAAAGGAGACGGGTGAGAGTGGCGCGCGAGTGCGAAGAAGAGCGGCTCGGGTATGGAATATTATTCCATACCCAGGGTATAGAATATAAATACACTATATATATATATAGAGAGAGAGAGATTACTTTAGAACTCACAAATGTCGGAGATAGGGAACCCTCTCAACCTAGAGCTGCCGTTAATTACGATTTGAGGATTAGTCCTGAACTTAGTAGATGATTGACACATATACAATATGCAGACAATACAATTATTTTTCTGGAGACGAATGATCAATAAATCTACACCTGGTTGCAATTTTTCTAGTCTATTGCTTTGAACGCATGTCTGGTGTTCACAATATGTAGAATGAGATTCATCATAAAATCGACTCTGCAAGAGTGCAAGAGCCAATTTCTTTTGTCATGTTCCTAACTTCAAAAATGAATATTTACACTTAAGGAAGTTCTGAAATCAGGTTTCACTGATACAAGAAAAATAAACATGGTAGTGGAACTAACTCGTGTCGTGATTTGCTTGGTGAAAAGTGCCCCGAGGAATTCCAGTATTTTTTTTCGAATGTAGTTTAGCTTCAGGTTCTTATTTTTGGAAAGTATAGCACGTCGTGTAAGAGAACTCCAAGACAGGTTTCAAGTGTATTTTTGCGGGCGTTGTGGTGACACTAAGTACATAAAGGGTCATTTCCAACAGTCATATATTCCAATGCCATGGTTCTGCAACTTGCAAGTAATTGAGGCTTTGACCTGTATGCCATTGGAAAAGTTTCTCATGACCTGTATACCACTAAAAAGTTCGAGTGCACTTGTGTACCACTGGCTGAAACTTTTTTGCCCTTCATGCCACTTCCGTCAGATTTAAGTCAAACTGTGAAGGGAAAATTCCAAATTACCCTTAAGGCTAAATGTGCTATTTTTTTTGAGCATTTTAACAACCTCAAATGAAAAAACTCAGAACTACAAAGTTTTAGATCTCGTCGAGATCTACAACTTTCTAATTTTTAAGTTTTCGCATTTCATGTCTTGTAATATTTGTATTATTTTTTAGCATCTTAACGACTTAAAAATTAAAAATAATACCGACATGAAATGAAAAAAAACTGAAGATTAGAAAGTTGTAGATCTCGACGAGATCTACAACTTTCTAGTTCTGAGTTTTTTCATTTGAGGTTCTTAAAATGTTAAAATAATAATAATAACACATTTAACCTTGAGGGTATTTTAACCTTGCACATTTAACCTTGGACACTTGAATATCATAGAATAATTATAAATACCATGACTTGGACACTTGAATATCATAGAATAATTATAAATACCATGACTTGGACACTTGAATACCACCATTTGGATATGAAGAATACGCCATTTGGATCTTGACATGATTTGGTTTGCATTCTTCGGACCTATAAAACCTACAAGGCACATCTTTGGATATGGAGAATACGGTCATTTGGATCTTGGCATGGTTTGGTTTGCATTCTTGGGACCTATAAAACCTGCATGCTAGGCTTACTCACTGCATGCATTTTGTGGAGATGTTTTTCATTGGCAACAGGTTCTCATATGCCTGGCCGGTGAGGTGAAGGAACAGTTCGCTAGGAAATGTTTCCCAGGGAACTTTCCCTAGCCTTTTTTTGTCCTATCTTTATGCAAAAATTATGTAATTATTAATGAGTTGGCCCATGTGAAGGATTCCTTAGTATTTGTCAATGTACTGTGAAAACAAGTCAAATAGTCAAGCAAAACTAATGGAAAATTAAATTAATGGATCAGCACTCTATCCATGGGAACGTGCCAGACTTCATCTGAGAAACTAATGGCTAGCCTGTCAGTCTTGCATTCTACGGAGTACACAGTATTTGCACATGTTTATGTGATCCACTCCAGATACAGCAGGTAGCTCTGGAGCCGGCAGGAAGTTGCTATCTCTAGCGTACAAATAGCTGGTGGCACAGATTGCAGCATAGAGTGGTAGGCAAATAAAGACTGATGGCAACAGGTTTCCATATGCCTGGGTGTGAGGTGAAGAACATAATCTTCTTTTTTATATGCTAGGATTTATCTGTTGGCAGTGATGTATATATAGACATGCATTTTGTGCAGCAGCGAATGCCTTGTATCTGTTGGCCTAGTGTTTTTTGTAGACCAAAGCGTTTCGGCCTACCTTGTATGAAACAATTATGTAATTCCTGAGTTGCTGCCCATATGAATGGATTCCTTACATTTTTCAATGTACTGTGTGAAAACGAGTTAAATAGTCAAGCAAAACTAATGGAAAATTAAATTGAAGGATCAGCACCCTGTCCATGTGAACGTGCAAGACTTCATCTGTCCAGCTTGTTAGTCTTGCATTCTACACAGTATTTGCACATGTTCATGTGATCTGCACCATTCTAAATAGCCCTGGAGCCGGCAGGAAGTCAACAACTAATTGCGTGGGCACCAATGAAATACGAGATCAACACGATTGGAGCAACGAGCAGCTAGAAGTGCTTATTTAAAAATGCCAATTAATTTTTTTCCCTTTTGATCTATTTCTGTGTTACTCTTTTTTTTATGTAACCGTCATATCGCATCGGATCTGATGAATCTTTATCTGATCACCACATCCACATGCAAACCAATGAGTCTTATACTCATATACTCCTCACATAGGGCTTAAAATTTATATATAGCTTGGGTTAAAAATAGAGTGCAGCCAAATATGAAAATGAATCCAGTACTTTTCTGTCCTGTTGATGGTAGGCAAACATGGTAGGCCTCTCAGTACTTCCTACTTCACAATTTGATTCAGCATCAACAGCATGTGGAGACCTGATACGGTTGGTCCTCATAGTTTGAACTATATAAGCTGATGCATCATGCTAGCTTTTCTGCAGTGCTCACATTTCCTCAATTCCGGCTAGCTGCTACGCAAACCTACCAGACCTTAGCAATTCCATTTCAATAAGTCATTCCATTCAGTCATGTAGTAGGTTATACAACTTCATCAGTCATAGCTTTCCACTAGCCTCTTCTTGCATAGAGTCCATATATATCGCTGCCGCCATCTAGACGTCCGGTGACTGACAATCGTATCAATGACCAACATAGCGCTGGAAGCCTTCCGGCCGCTGTTGGGGCTGATACTTAGTGAGGCCCAACTGCTGCGGGGCGTCCGCGACGATGTGCAGTTCATCAGCGATGAGATGGATAGCATCAAAGGGTTCCTCATCAAGCTCGCCGGGACCAAGGAGGGGGCCGGTGACGACCACCAAGTCCGTGCTTGGATGGCGCAGGTCATGGAGATTGCATACGTCTCCACCAACTGCATCCAAGACTACACGTTGTGTGGCGGCCAAGCACGGTCCAGCGACAGGCGGGGCCTGCTGGGCCGCTTGCGGCGGGCGGCACGGTTCCCCAAGTGCATCCTTGCTCGCTACCGGATTGCCACACGGATCCGGAGGCTCAAGGTCCGGGTGCTGGAGGTCAGCGCACGGCAGCAGCGGTACGCTGTCGTTGTCCCTCCTAAGAAGGATGCTGGCAGCGGTCTGGCTGTGCTGCAAGCTGATCGAATAGGTGGCGCCGGCGGTGGTGGCGCCGGCGGTGACCGAGAGCGGCGGCACTCCCTCCCCGACGCAGAAGGCGGTGTCCGGCGGGCACCTATGCTTGCCGAACCTGACATTCTGATGGAGAGCACGGAGGTGCTGACTCGGTGGCTCCAGGATCCAGGAGGGGAAGAGGGGCAGAAGTGGCCTCATGTCCTAGCCATCTTATCGCCTGATGGGATCAGGGAAGAGGGTACTGCACTTCCAGACCAGTTGTACAACAAGTTCAGAAGCAGGTTCGACCTCACCGCTCGCGTCAGCATCCAATGGCCTGCCCGCCGCTCGGATGTGATGCTGGACATGCGTCGCCAGCTCATTCCTGAAGATGTTTTTGAGTCCATGGAGAATGGGAAGCAAGGTGTACCACAACTTTGGCCTAGCAGGATAATTATTCCTCCTTCTTTAAAAGGTAAAAAGTTGCTAGTTGTTCTTTCTGGATTGGAGTATCCGGATGACTGGTCGTCAATCAAGTCGGCACTCGACGAGTTGGAGTGTTCCGCCGGCAGCGCAATCGTGTTGTGCACCAAGGTTAAGGTGGTGGCCGAGCAATGCTCTCCAAACATAGAGCTTTCTCTTGTTGATTTCTACGCGAAGAAAATTCTGTCATTGGATCTGGCTAACATAAAAATTCTGGAGGATAAAGCCCGTCGACACGCCATTGAGAGCATCCTAAACAGATGCAACCCAAATATCCACTGCATGAATCTCTTCCTCCAGACCCTCTACTTGAACCCCTACAGGACGGAGCTGGAGTTGAAGAACTTGTATGAAAGCCTGGACCCATGCCGGAGCTCAAACATTGAGATAAGGAGTCGGATGATGAAGTTTTGCTTCCATGGATTGCCCCAAGCTTACAAGAACTGCTTGTGGTACTCGGCTATTTTCACTCGAGGAAGCTACAAGACCCGAAGGTCAAGTTTGGTGAGGCGCTGGGTGGCAGAAGCCTTGATAGACAAAGTAGGTCGGTACAGTGCAATTGATGAAGCTGAGCATTGCTTCGATGTGCTTTCCACCCAGAAGCTTCTTATTCCTTGTGATATTGATGGTGCGGGCAAGATAAAGAGCTGTGCTGTCGATCCGTTGGTTATCAGTATGCTGAAGGAGACCATAAGAGTTGAGGACTTCCTGGACCCCAACCTGTTGCCACCTGAATTGTCTCTTCACTTCTCCATCCGTAATGGGATCCACCTTCGTCAGTTCAATAGAATAGTCTCCAAGCAAGAGAATATAACGGTTGACAGACAGATGAAAAGCATAATGAAGTTTCTGAAATTAATGACTGCCTCCTCAAGTTTCCGCCATCTTCAAGTGCTGGACCTTGAAGGTTACAAAGGC
Source organism: Cenchrus fungigraminus (assembly GCA_036936925.1). Taxonomy (NCBI): domain Eukaryota; kingdom Viridiplantae; phylum Streptophyta; class Magnoliopsida; order Poales; family Poaceae; genus Cenchrus; species Cenchrus fungigraminus. The sequence continues at coordinate 26,244,107 of CM072768.1, forward strand.
TTCAAGAAGCGCCACCTCAAGAACATCTGCAAGATTCACCAGCTTAGGTATCTGAACCTCCGAGATACTGATATTTCCCAACTTCCCATGGAAATGGACCAGCTTCTATACTTGGAGACACTTGACATCCGAGGAACTAGGGTGCAGGCGCTCAACATGGTAGTGCCCATGCTAAAGCATCTCCTTGCTGGTCACACCCACTTTGCAAGGCAAGGAGACAGTATTAATAAGGAATTCTTTTCTACCATGCGCATGCCGCGCGATGTTACAGGGATGGAAAACTTGGAGATACTGTCCCATGTCAAAGTTTCTAACAGCACTAAAGAGTTGAAAGATGTTGGTGAGAAATTGAAGCTGAAGAAGCTAGGCGTGGTTCTCCATGGTAAGAAGCCTAACTTATTAAATGATTTGTTCGTTGAGATTAGCAAATTGAACAGAGTCCTTGTGTCTCTATCAATCCGAGTGGAAGTACCAGTTGATTGTCAGCGTGTCGTTGATGGCATTGACCTGACTCCACCAACACATCTTGAAAGCCTGCACATCTGTGGCATTAGGGGATCGTTGCCTTGCTGGATCCATCAGCTCCAACTGCTCTCAAAGATCACTCTACGCGACACCTTTCTGAATGAGTATGCTCTCGCCATCCTTGGCACTCTCAGAAGCCTGTCCTGCCTCAAGCTTGGGTACCAATCATTTGATGCAGCCGCACTCGCCTTCAACGAAGGACAGTTCAGTAACCTCATTGATCTTGTCATTGAAGATGCTAAACTTACAAAAATAACCTTTGGCTCTGCAACTGCCCCAAAGCTTCGCAAGATGGTTTGGTCTTTCAGTCGCATGGATTCTCTTACAGGAGTGAAGAACCTACAGAGTCTGCGAAGCCTTGAGCTTAATCGAGGAAGATGTGTCTTGGATGGTTTGAGGGATCTGCAACGGGACATTACCGCGCACCATAACCGTGTAAGTTTCAAACTCAATCCACCAGAGGAGGATTACAGATCAGGATCTGCATCTGCTGCCACCGCCACCACCTCCACCTGTTGATCTGCTACTTCTGGAGTATTTGTAGCGGCTACTACTGATTCCTGTACTGTTAGTTGTTTCAATCGTTGGGTTGGTATTGTGTGCTTTACTCTCAGTCTCAGCGTGGGTTCTGTTTACTACTATGAACTCTCTGATTTCGATCGGAACTATATTCTATTTGTGCATCTTTCTGTGTGTATGTGGATGAAAGGGAGTGAACTACCTACCACAGCCTTCAGGTTATGGGCAGGGCACAACTTACGTGGCGGATGCGCGCACCGCTGCCGTTGGTTCTGCTCTTGCTCGCTCCCGGTCCGGCACCATCCGCTCCGCCTCCGCCGCCGCCGCCACGGGTTTCGCCGGCCGCGAGGATGAATGCCGTGAAGGAGGGAGGGGCTTGCGCTTGTTTTGGATCATAGGAGCGTTGGGCCCTAGTGCTTGTACATGGGCCTGGTGCATAGACTCTGGTGGGTGGGCCGGACGGGATTGGGTCGACGCTTCAAAGGACCATCCTGAGTCAGCCCGGAATGACATACGGCCATTTCATTTACTACCAGTTGATTTGTTTTTGGAAAAAGTCCTTTTTACCTCCCTGGATATTGGGCTAAGTCCGTGTTTCCTCCCTCAACCACAAAACCGGGTAATTTACCTCCCTCCACTCTCGAAACTGTTCACTTTACCTCCTTCGTCCGGTTTTGGGTGGTTTTCAAAGCGGTTTTGTCTTTTTATTTATTTATATATATCCACTGAATCTTTAAAAAATCATAATAAATTATCAAAAAATCATAAAATGGAAAGTTTAATTTTTTTTTTACCCTACAGAAGTATAATAGTTTTTAAATATAAAGTGTGTAAAATAGAAATGAGTATGAAATATTTACTACTGTTCAATCATACAATAATTAGCCTATTATAAAAATATCACCACAATGTGACCATAGATGTGGCGTCTATGAATTAATTACATAAAACATAGATCTAAATCTAAAGGGACAGCTTTGTACTAAATCATACTATTTTATATGTTTACTATATAGATATACTTATGTGGAATACAACAAAATTTAATTTTCAATACCATGATACTTTTGTGATTTGTTATGATTTTTTAAAGATTCAGTCCAAATAAGAAAAAAGAAAAAGACAAAACCGTTTTTGAAACCACCTAAAACCAGATCAAGGTGGTAAATTGAACAGTTTCAAGAGTGGAGGGAGGTGATTTATCCAGTTTTGTAGTTGAGGGTTGAAACACAGACTCGGCTCAATGTCGAGGGAGGTAAATTGGACTTTTTCCTTTGTTTTTTCTGTTACCATGGTACTCATAATCCACATGCTAATGGGCTGTATCTGGGCTAAGAATTTCATGTTGGAAATGGAACCAACGTCTAGCTATTCTGCAATAATAATGGGCAACTATTTTTTTCCCAATCATTTTGAAATCTCTCAATTAACTATTTCGATCAGCAAGGGCATATGTTCTGCTTTTTAGACATGATGATGTATTATCCAAAACATACAAACCCTCTTATTAAAATTAAAGTGTCCTTTTCGCGTTAATTATAGCCTATTCATTTAACTTTCCTCTAGGTTTCAAGATCTTTTTCTTTAGTATAATCAGTGTTGTATTTGGCATTTATGGGTTAATTAAATTAAACTTTCAATTAGTACATAAGATCTTTTTGATTGACCGTACCTCTTCCCTACCTTGTAATATATATGATGTTATTGTATTTAGGAGATGAAACCGGGAGCTAGTCATTTCAAAGAATCCATGTTGGACTAACACTAATTGGTAGCACAAGTACTAAATTACAATACAAAATTCAACTACAATCGGTTCTCTTTTTTTTATTTTAAAAAATGTGGCATTAGAAGACACATATCGGGTGATATTTTAAATATGTTAAGAATAATTAGTATTAATTATTAGTGATCAATAGACACCTTTTCGTAGAGAGGCACCCTTTAGGCATAGACAGACACCTTTTGGCCAACAGACATCTGCCCATTAGACTTGTATATATATCTGTATACTATTCATCAATCAATATAGAGAATCATTTTGTATCATTTGCATCTCTCGTTCTCTCTCACTCTCAATTCACAACACGTTATCAGACGTGTTGCTCTCCGAGAGTTCGTCGGCTTTGATGCAGCAGAGAAGAAAAGGATTCGTTGGCGCTGTTCTACTTCCTCTGCAAAACGAATTTGTGGTGTGCGGCTGTAAGCCTGAAGAACGACACAGGAAAGAGCATCTGGAGTTCTCGACACACCAAAGTTGTAAGCACATACGTGAATTTGTTTAATTCATTGTGCTCTGACCTTTCTGACCTTTCTACGGCAATGGATCGGACGCCGTGACGTCGTGGTGTCCGATTGGCTCCGATTGGCGGCATTTCACGTTTCGTATGCGGCCATGCGCTCGCCGGCCGAGGCAGCCCTGACCGGCACCGTCCCGGACTTGCTCAGCCTCCCCATCGGCTGTTGGCGCGTGTCTGCCCACTAGTCGCTCGCGCCTCACGACTTCGCGGCCGGCGGCCTCCACGTCCGCGGTGGACTGAGCCCTCGCGCCGGCGACTCGCGACCCCGCGCCTGCGAGGCAGTGGTCTGCAGTCGGCAGCCTCGACCACACGCCTGGCCGGCTGCGACGCCTGCGAACCAGGCCAACCTCGGGCAAGCAGGCCGTGGCGGTGTACTCCATCATCGGGTGGATTGGCGGCGGTGGCCGTACCAACGACGGCGGCCGGTGGCAGCGGCCAAACGGCGGCGGCGGCTGGGTCTGGGGGTGATTAGGGTAAAAACCCTAACCGTCGCCCCTATATAGGCTGGCGGCGCCTGGTTCTTGGGCCGGCTGGGCGTGCGCCAGGCTATCAAGCCAGATGGGTCGCGTACCTGGCTGCCTGGCCGGCTGGGCCGCTCGTCCGACTGTCGGGCCTGCTGGGCCACGTGCACGGGCCAAAGCAACTGGGGTGCCCATCTTTTATTTTCCTTCGTTATTTCCTTTTGAGCAGTATAGTATAATTAATTAGCATATGACTTGACTAATTTATTTTATGCAAGAACATCAGTTATTTCCATGAGTGTTGTTGCTTTATACCTGCTGAATACTTGTCATTGTAATATTTTTGTGGTTTTGATTATTTTATATTACAATAGCATTGGTAATTCTATTATGTCTTTTTGGAGTATGTGGTGGGCCATATCCCTCTTAGCATCACATACATATTAATTATATTTGTGACTTTCACTATTTTTATTGTTTGGTATAAGTTGGTGCCTCGAAACCCCCTACTTTGCACCAACATATAGGTCACACTTGTAGTTACATAATAGATTTGAGTATGTTGGTGCACTCAAACCACAATCTTGCACTACATACAGGTTAAATTTGCTAGTTTAAGTTAGTGGCAATTAAACTAAGTTTCTCATAGAATAATCAAATTTTAATCATTATATGATTATAGGATTAAAATTACAATATAAATATCTTGGTTATTTTGGTTAATTAACACATGGTAATGGAGACTATGGCGTTGGCTGTGTTTAATTCCTCGTGAATTATCCTGCCCTGAGACCATGCCATAGCAGTGATTTAATCACCTGTTACTGAGAGGTCTACATCTTGTTTCTCTGGAACTTGATGATTACCTACAGCATGTTTGTAATCAAAAGAAAGGTTTTGGATTGATCTTCGTCCTCATATTATTTTTCTATTACACAAGATAGTAGAGTCCTAAATGTAATGGCTGCGTCTAATTCTTCATGAATTATTCTGCCTTGAGACCGTGGTTAGGCAGCAATATATTTGCCTACTATAAAGATCTACTCTTTGTCTTTGACATCGAGATTATCTTGTCTTGTGTATGCCACATTTTGTGATGATTAAATTGTATGGTCTACACATTTCTGTGACTACCTACAATAATCCAAAACTGTGATAAGATAAACACTTATAAAATATTGCATTTTAGATTACAACATAGTATTGATTTTTGATTTTTCTATAATTATAAATTCATTATATCAATAGTTTGTCACATGTTCTGGATATTGACTTTAGAGGAGTCTGTTGAACTCGCTCTTGATGACATCAATATCCAACATGGACACTGGACATTATTATTGGTTTATCCCGTAAACTAATAGAAAGTTTAAATGACCCTCACTTAAGGATTATTTGTTATAGATCAAAGAAATTGTACCTTGTTGTTATTAAGGTACTACATCCATAAAGATTATCGATAAGAATATCTTATGGAAGGAAATGCACATATTTTATGGAATACTCTTCTTGAGTATTATTAACACTGAAAGTTGCTTGTCGTTAAGACTACAATCATATTGTTCATACAATTTGTTTCCAATGGAGGAAACAAAAGGCCTAATGTGCAACTAAGTTATGATTATCTGACGCTCTTAAACTTGAAATTGATCTATATCATAATAGTAAGGGATAATAGAGGAGCTAAGAATAAAGATTTGAATGGTTTTCAATCTTCAATTTAATGCTCCCTAGGAAGTTTCTAATGTCCATCGAAATATGTTGTAACAATTATTGTCATAACTATTGTAAGTATCATTTTGGTGAACTTGATACTCAACAATATTTATGGTTTTCTATATATTAGACAAAAAAATTTTCTATCAAATTCTTGTCATATATAGATTGTACGGGAATCATTCCAAATAGGGATTGATATGTGCCTAATGTACATTTGTGCTTTCATAGAGAAACACAAACGGACAACATTAGTTATAGCACATAAGTAATAAGATAAGTGTCATTTTGGTTGCATTATGCATACAATTATCCCTGTATAGCATGTTGCGCATAAGAATTTTTCACACTGTTGATCCATCTAAGATTTGGAATGATCAACTTAGCCATCCAAAGAGATGCGTTAAAAAACAACAAAATTAATAGCAATTCTTTTGGTCAAGATTTTCCCAAAGTATGGATACGGTAAGTACCATAGGGAAACAGATTTTAAGACCCTCTAATCTTAAAATCGAATTGACTTAGATTCCTAGATCATATTCGAAAGAATATTTCGAGTCCGACACAAAGATCGTCTGGACAATTCAGGCATTTCATGGTTGTATAGATACATCTATGAGATAATCTACAATGTGGAAATCACCACACTTAGCCTTATATTTGGGAGGTAATAGCTCTTGTTATGAGCATTATTGTGAACACTACTAAACTTTTGTACCTTCAATGACGATTGCTTGGTATAACTGGAGTTTAGTTACACATCCAAAAGGATAATTTGGAATCTATAAGTAGGATTAAGGTCCTATAAGACTATTATTAATAATTGCTATTTGTCAACTTTGTGTTGGAGTCAGGTAGAATTACACACTCCTGACTTATGATTAACTGCATATCCCCCATATGCATTTAGTACGTGGGAATCTATGAAGATTTCCTATTTGCGTAAGATTAGGTTACGTTGAATACGTGCCAATCTCACCACCGCAGCATACATTGATGGGTTAACACAGGAAACTGGGGATCAATCTGAGATTTCAAATCTCCGTCGATTGTTCAGTATCTAGATCTCTTAGATAGGATCTATTTACAACCCATATGCTGGTTTTATAATAAATGAGCTTTTCCAGGCATTAGGGGGAGATTAATTAGTAGTACCATATATAATGCCCGGAAAATATTTGGAATGCACAAAGCATGTCAAGCTCAGGATCACGTACTAAATAAAATGAATCAATCAATGGTTTGCATAATATTGCAAACAAACTGCCAAATGCATTTACTGATTGTTAATCTGCTACATGTATGAGCCAGAAAGAGTAGTGGTACTAAGTAAAACCACTCGACTCCTAAATTGCTAATAAGAGGGGGAGAAGTATGGCCATAAAGCAGGATTACTCATGCTAGCAATAGAAGGTTTTCCTTCTAAGATAGTAAATGCAGGTCAACCTATGGTTGACAACACCTTGTGGGTAATATTGATTATTACCCGGTGGATAAATGTCATCCACAAACCCAGCTCAGAGGTGCACCAAAATATTGATGCTGGGATATCGGAAAACCCTGACTCTCGCTTTGGGAAATTGTGATAAGTCATTCAGGGTACATTGAGTTTAGATAACCGGAGGATTATATCATATAAAGGCTACATGTCGCGACACATACTTCTCTGAATAAATTGTATACAATATTCCAAGTTATCCAGTTAATAAGACCTAGGCAGAGTGCTTTGTCACTCTTACTGGAACTTGTTGAGTTATACATACAGAGATAGTCTTGCTCACCGGAAAAGAGGAGTTAGGAGCTGTAAAGCTAACACCTCATGTACCTTTACTGTGGGTACAAAGTGTTTTCATCCTAGGATGGATTGAGAACAACGTGGTGGTGAGATAAGCAATACTAGTAGCAGAAGGGGTTTACGCAAAGCTCATAGCATTGTTTTTCAATGCAGTCATTCTCCATAGTAAGTTATAAATTTCCGATACTAGCTTTGATTGGCAGTACAAAAGCATCTATCTTTGCAGTTGATAGATGTAGTGATTGCAAATAATCACTTGACTTGGTATATTTGTGAAACTTCCGGGAAGGAGTTCACATACCAAACACCCATACATAAAAGCGCAACACATATTGTGTATTGCTTAAGTCAATATGACTTAAAGTAGTTCAGTCGAATTTGGTACAATCGACTTTATTCCTTAAATTGAAAGGATACAATATTGGTTACACGTGGTGTTCATTTTGGAGTCCTTGATTGGATTTCCTAGTATTATATGATTATCAATAATCTTGAAATCACTAGTAATGAACACTTGTCAATTGCATGTTGTAATCTAAAAACGGAGTTTAAAGATGGGAGATACGATCTAAACCAAAATTTCATTTTGAGCTTAGGATCCAAGTATTTTTCCCAAGGTTTTGTAGTAAAGCTATCTATATCCACATCATATTGAATAACTCAATATGAAAGGGAATCCTATGGTAGTTCTACCTCATGATAGAGGAAGATTGTTTTATACCATAGTGATTGAGATGAGATATTGGGACATATGGTTCATTATCTTTGTGCTATTTATACATTAATATATATTGCAAAAGTTCCTAGCAGCATATTATCTTTGCAATGACTTACTATCTAGTAGCATCGCTATTCTACCAAATATTGGTAGATTGAAGTTGGGAATATCTTTGATATATCAAAATAGCACATGTGATCTTGATATAATCCAAGATCCAATTATATGGATATTATGATTCTGGTTATCTATAAGATCCCCAAATTCCAGATCATTGAAATAGCCTTTACATAAATATAGACATATGAATACTTGCAAACTAGGTATTGTGATAATCTCGAAGAGATATTCACAAAGTCTACCATACTCCACATTTCTTATGTTTTGAGTACATCGGTATGAAAAGTTTTGCAAGTTTCAGGGGGAGAGTCTCTCGTCTCTCTGATTAATAACTTGTTGAAAACATCATATTGCACTCTTTTCTTTGTATGAGTTTTTTCCCTTAGGGTTTCTCATATAAAGTATTTAATGAGGCAATATCGACACAAAATTATGCCATACCATCCATTTTACTCATAGGGGTTTTGGTGGATGATATTGGAACATACGATGCATTGTACTCTTTTCTTTATGTGAGTTTTTCCTTTTTGAGGTTTCTCATATAAAGTTTTTGATGAGACAATGTCAACAAAGGTATATGCTATATCATCAAGTTTTCCCCACCGGGGTTTTTGGAAGATGATATTCGGGCATATTGATCATATGGTCAAGGTGTTTTAGACTAAGACTTTGAATTTATCTCAAAGGGTTTAACAACATTCATGATTGTATATCATGGTGTTTCTCCTTGTTTTTCCCCTTGCGTTTTAAGGAGTTTTACCTGATATACCGGTATTACTTTGGATTTCTCCGATCGGGTTTTTCCAAAGAATCTCCTCACATTTTTCCTAAATGGTTTTGTGAGAAGCTGCCATAGTCTATTTTTCCCTACAGAGGTTTTTAAAGATAATATATATGACATATTGATTTTTGATCAAATTGTTTTTAGACTATGTCTTTGGGGTAACCTAAAGCGTCTATAAACATTGGGAGTTCTATATATATCATGGTTGTCCTCCTTATTTTTCCCACTGGGTTTTTAAGGAGTTTGTGCCTGGTATATTGATATACTTTGGTTTTTCCCACAGGGTTTTCCAAAGATTCAAGACTATGACTGAGGAATATACAATCGTGCTTACACAAGATTAAATGAAGCCTACACAAGATCTATTGATCAAGGGGGAGTGTTAAGAATAATTAGTATTAATTATTAGTGATCAATAGACACCTTTTCATAGAGAGACACCCTTTAGGCATAGACAGACACCTTTTGGCCAACAGACATCTGCCCATTGGACTTGTATATATATCTGTACACTATTCATCAATCAATATAGAGAATCATTTTGTATCATTTGCATCTCTCGTTCTCTCTCATTCTCAATTCACAACAAAATAATCACAATTAGCCACACCCCACTCACATCATAGTGCGATAATACATCAATACAGACATTCACCCTAGCAAAGTATCGGCGTATTTTCTAGTTAAAACTAATTAAAATATTAATTTTAACTGATCGAACACTAATTTTTTTTTGTTTGACTGGTGAAAACTAGTCGGAGGTGCCTTGAATATACTTGCTATCCTCGTTGGTATACCCACATATTTGAATTATCTAGAACATATTGTTTTGCTAGAGGGGAACCTTTTTTCCTTCCGTGGAATATCTTTTCTTAAAACATGTTTCCTTGATCCCAGACCCTAGAAATAAGGTGACGACTGTCATGTTCAACTTCTATAATATTTTTACTTATATTTATAACAATTTTTTATTGAGTGGAACATTTTATTCTTCAAGCAGAACATTTTTTTACAAAGCAGAACCTTTTTTCTTCGAGCAAACATTCACAAATGTGATTTATATAGATATGCACAACGTCGATCACCTAATATTTAGTAAATTTGTTTTTTCTAATGCCTTTTCATATCATTGTTGACAGGGTTCTTAAGCACACCAATTTTGAAAGTGCACAGATCACTTGTAGCTCTTCCCTCAGAGTATTTCTCCAAGATTTATCAATCTATGGAACTAATACAAGAATCAATATAACAAGCATAAAACACTTCTTTTGGAAAAGGTGATTTCTAGCGCAATCTATTAAACTCTAGAGGTAGTGAGAGAAAGCAAGAGATAATTGATCTAGAGAAGCCTAGGTCATATAATCGTTGCAGTTATTCACCAACGGCATGAAACTCGTAGTATCGAATAACATGGTTTTTTGATTCTCGCCATTACAATTCTTCAACTTTGGAAATATACCACTACAATTCACCTATTCTAAAATTTGTCATTACAATTCTTCATCTACCTGATCCTTGCCATTTTCTACGTCTTCCTTGAAACTGTATTTGTATACGCATACCTCTACCGATTCTCTCTCCACTCGCAGCCATGTAAGCCCCTCCCCATCTCCTACCTCTCTCTGCTCATGCCCCGTAGCCCTCCATGGGAGCTCTGCCGGCCGGAAGGCTCCTCTCCCAAACCGTCCCTGCCTCGTCGGTGCTCTCTCTCCTTCAACCTCGTTCTCTCTCTCTCTCTCTCTCTCTCTCTCCGGGCGGACCGCAGACGCATCATCCCATCATTCAGCGGAGGGATGCGGAGGGGAGGCGGGCGAGCAGGCCCCAAACCACGCGGCGTAGGCGCAGGCACGGGCGCGAGCTCCACCGCGGTCTCGCAGGCACGTGCGTGCTTCGCTGCTGCCACGCGGGCGCGGCATGGGCACGAGCTCCGCCACAGCCTCGCGGGGACGCGTGGGAGGAGCCTCCCGGCCGGCGCATAAACATTGGTTCCATGCTTATTTGCTGGACATCAGATACATAGTCTGAGCCTTCAGAATTACAGGCGTAGGGCAGTAGTCACATACCCGGAGCTAGCTAGGGCACTTTATTACATAGGTATATTTTGACTATTCAGTAGTAATACCCGGAGCAGCATCATGGCTTGCACGGTGGTGGCGCAGTGGCGCTTGCTGGCGCCTGTGTGGGTGCGCCGGGCGTCAGGGTGTTGAGGCTGCAGATCGATGTTGATGCAGAGGGCCGAGCACAGCCCGGAAACCCTCACTTTGCACGTCGTGAAGAAGAAGTTCAGAGATTTCAGGATAGGGGCGATGTAAGTGACGGCGTTGCACACATCCGAGCTGAAGCCATCGCAGATAGGGCGGCAAGTCACGCGGCATTCGTCCTGCAGGTCAGCCATCGCCGCCGGCGGACCCATGGGCAGCAGGACCAGCGTGACGCAGGCGACAACAATGGCCATCTTGAGCATAGCGGCAGCCATGGTGATCAAGACTAGCTAGTGGCACGCAGCTGGGTCGGTAGCTATAGCTTCCGGATGAGATGTGTAGAGAAGGAGAAGTGCATATTGGGATGGCATGCAGTCATGCAGATGCCCAATTTGTAGGCAACCAATTTGTCCAAAGTCAGTATTATATGTACATTTGTGCAAGTACGACTCCTCTGTAGTCAATCAATGTACTTTGAGTATAGATGACCAGACGGGCCGCCCGGCCCTAGCCCGATTTGACCTGGCCCGACTAGGCCCGACACTATCATGGCCCGATGACTTTTCGTGCCGGGCCAGGGCGGACCACCATGCCGAACTGTCAGCCCAAGCCCGACCCTAAAGCCTTTTTATAGTGTCGGGCCGGCCCGGCCAGGTGGCCCAGCTGGCCCATCGTGCTTTGTCGGCCCACCGGGCTAAGTTGGCCCATCTCCCCAGCCTCGACCTCTGCCCCTGCTCTCAAGCGGCGGCGGCCGACGGCGGCAGTGGCGGGCGGCGCGGACCCTGCTGGCGCTGGAAGCAGCCGGCGCGGCACCATCCATGGCGGCCATGGCGGTGGTGGAGGCCGCCGGCGCGGCGCCCGTCCGTGGCGGCCACGGCGGTGGTGGAGGCCGCCGGTGCGGCTCCCGTCTGTGGTGGCCACGGCGGTGGAGGCCGCCGGCGTGGCGCCTGTTCGCGGTGGCCACGGACGGAGGGACGGTGGTGGAGGGCGCCGGTGCCCACGCCGCCGCCTCCAAGTTGGGGCACAGGGGAGGGAGGAATGGAATTGAAAAATTAGGGTTTAGGGTTGGTGGGATTGAGTTTATATATGAGGGGTTGGATGGGCTCTTAGAGCAACTCCAGCAGATGGAGTAAATTTGATCCCCTATATAAAGTTATTGGGGGTGGAGTAAAAATATTGTCATCCCTGAAACACAATTTACTCCAGCAGTTTCCCTATTCTCCTCCCCAACTCGTGGGTCCCACCGCGCCACGTCATCTTCTCCTTCCCCTCCCCAAATCTGGAATCTTTGGAAACCGGGCATCGAGCACCACCGCCGCGCGCTGGAGCGCTGCCTGGCGGACGTGGAGTCGCTGCTCTCCGGCGCCGAGAGGATGTTCCGCGCGGAGGGCGAGATCGGCCGCGCCGTCGTCGGGCGGTGGGTGACGCGCGCCGGGTGTGTCGCGGCCCACGCGCATCGCGTCCTCGCCGGCTTCCGGCGCGAGGCGGCGCTCCGCGAGGCCCGGGCCGGCGAGCCCTTGGCGCGCAGGGCGCGGCGGTACTTCACCCGCGACAGCCCGCTCCTGCTCCGCCTCAAGCTCTGCTGGGAGCTCAATCGCGCGCTCTGCGAGGTGGACGACTGCCTCGACGAGATGCCCGGCGGCCGCCGCAGGGACGAGGCGGGCAAGGAGGCGGTGCTGCGGGCTGCTCGTCCGCGCGCCGCCGAGGCGTCCTCCGAGTCCGACGCCGCCGCGGCGCCGCCCTTGTGCGACGGCAGCTTTTTCTTCTTCTTGACGGCGGCGTGCTTCTTCCGGATGCGGAACTCGCCGGAGGTGCCCACGATCTGCGCGGCCGCGTCAAAGGGAAATGAGTACACAATGCTGTTGCGAATCACACTTTGAGAGTGCAACGGGATGGAATGGATGCAGCATCGGATTTGGATTGGACGGAGGTGTGTGTGGAGCGTACATTACCTTGCAGCAACGGGATGAATAGATGGATAGTAACTAAATTCTTTTTCTGTAGCATGGGTAGTCATGAAACATGAATCACCTTGGATGTTATGCAACTTATATGAATCTTGGAAGAAGTTTTTGGGTCAAGAAATCCTTTAACGCTATTCCAGATCAGCTTGAATCCACTGCCAGCATTCACAACTTACATCTGATGTAGTGTCTGCAAATTATCTTCAGTTAGAAAGCCTGCTCAACCAAAAAACAATAGGCCACAGCAAATGCATTGAAAGGCAAATATACCTCAGGATAGTAGTCACTTTCTATTCTCTGCATTCGTTGAACAAGCTCCCTTGCAGTTTTTGAGAAATTCTTAAACCCCTGCAACAGCAGGAAGAAACTGAATCGACGACAAATCTGACAGTACTGACACCATAGACATATGAAAAACTGAATGTTGCGGCTCAGTCACTGCGCCATTAGCATACCACACCATGGACATCCAATACGGTAGTAGTGGAATCAATGTTTCTCTTGGCTGCTAATGTGCAGGCAGGGAACTTCTCTCTGAATGCTCTCTCGAACTCCTGCACATGGTACTTGATGTACCGGTCCACCGAGGTGATCTGCATGAGCTTGTTAGGATCAACCTTGCCGAGCCTCTCGATGTACACTGGCCGGCCTTCCCGGTCGACGCCATGGTAGCCCTGAGGGTAGTACCGGAGAACATCATCGAGCTCGCTGAATTCAAAGTCCTGGCAGTAATTATTCGAATTTCCATCAAGAACAAACCAAAAATCAAGGAATGTTTGACAACTTGTGAAATGGAATTGTGACTCTGAAGTCTCTGGTCACCTCCAAGATTGCGTCGGCTCCAAATTCTTTCCTCCATCGCAGCATCTCCGCCCACATTTGCGTTGCCTTCTCGGAATCGAACTTCCTGGCCTTCAGAAACCTGCACTGATCATCACATTAGACAAGAGGGATTTACTAGGGGCAGATGAGGAATTGCTAAAACGAGGATTTCCCCTCTCTCCAAAGTCCAATCGGACCTCAGCATCATGTGGCAGTCGTCGTGCTTGTCGGGGAGTAGGCCGTGCTGCGCGGCGAGGCGGTCGCGGAACGCGGCGACGGCGCGCTCCTCCTCGGCGTCGTGGACGTCCTCGATGGAGACGGCGGCGGGGAAGCGGAAGTCGGTGACGCGCCGCCTGCCGCGCTTCTTCCGGAGCGCGTGGATGGCCTTCCGCGGCAGCGACCCGATCTTCCGCCGGCGCCGGTCGTCCTCGGAGTTGGGGTCGCACAGCGATATCTTGTGCTCATCGGCATGGCTCACTGCAGAGCGCAGAACAGCCGCGTCAGTTCCCCTGCTTCAGCCAGGAAAATGCAGGTAGGATGCCAGCTTTTGCACGAGAGGGCAGCAGGATCGCGTTGGTACCTGACATTGTTGTGATTCCGCCGCGTCCAGTTCGAGATTGCGCGCAGCACCCCGAAGCTCTCGAGATCAAATGGCAAGAAGCCGAGGCGCTGCTGCGGGAGGCGCACTTCCACGAGGACGCGTGCGGCGGCGGCGCCAACCCGTTCGTCATCGGTTTCCACGGCGTTGTGCTCTAGGTCATCTGCGGCGCCGGCGCCCGCGTCCCTGTGCAGTCCGTGGCGGGAGCAGCGGTGGAGGAGGCCGCTCCTGCGCGCGCGCGACCCTCCAGCTCGGGGCGCTCCCCGCGGGTCCCGCCACACCGGCACGGCGAGGTACCGCCGGAGACCCTCCAGCTCGGGGCGCTCCCCGCGCCTCCTCCTCCCGCGCTCCCCGCGCCCAGCCGTCGCCGCGAACGGCTTCTTCGAGGTCGTGCTCTGTGGTTGGAGTTGAGATGGGACGGGGGCGGAGGAGGAGGGAGCGGTGGCGGGACCCGCGGCCGCGCGGGGGCGAGGGGAGGGAGAAGGAGACGGCGGCGGCGGCCGCGGTGGCCGCCATGGCCGGCCGTGGCGGGGCGGGGCGAGTGGGGGGAGGTGTGGAGGCAGGAGGAGCCTTGGGGAGAGCGGGTCCCACATATAGGGGGTGGAGGAGAGATTCCCTCTATAGAGGGGATGGCGAGGGATTTTTAGTCAATGGAGAAAAAAAGGGAGGGCTATAGGGAATCTGCTGGAGAAAGTTTCATCCCCTATATGACTAGTTTTTTGCTATTGGGGAGGGGATAGGGAAGCTGCTGAAGTTGCTCTTAGTAGGCCAGAATTTGACGGGCCGCATCGTGCCTACGCGGTTTTCGGGCCGTGCCAGTGCCGGGCCGTCATGCCGGGGGTGCGGCCCAGGCTCGGTCCGACCCTCGTGCCGGGCTGGCCCGTGGCACGACCCCTGCCGTGTCGGGCCGTGCTAGTGCCGGGCTTTTTCGGGCCGTGTTCGTGCCGGGCTTTTTCGGGCCGTGTTCGTGCCGGGCTTTTTCGGGCCGTGTTCGTGCCGGCCCATCGGGCCTAGCCCATCTGGCCATCTATAACTTTGAGATGCAACTTGGGGTGCACGTGCAGAGAAGAAATTCATGATAAGGCTTTGTTCGGCTTCTTTTATTCGGATTCTTCTGCAGTATTTTCCTCTCACAATAAATCTACCGTAAAAATCTGCAAGCAATATTTTTCTCTCATAACAAATCTGCCGTGCAAAGTAGTGAGGCTCGATCATGCGCAACTTAATTAGCAGCGATAAGAAATTGCACGTTGAGCCGGAGCAGGTAAAGTTTAGATTGCTAAAATTATTAGCCATTTGCTGCTTAGCTAATTTGTGGCCCATGTGTTGATTAAAGTCCATTCTACCCCATGTGTACAAAGTAGACCCTAAAGTTTAGCCTCCAAAAAAAATATCTTGGGTAAGATTACACTCAACAATTTGACATTTAACACCTAATAATAAGTATATGATAAAAGGAAACAACTGAAATTAAATCTTTTTTTATTACGTGGAAGATGCACACACGTACATGAGTACTCTTTGTTTTCCAATTGCACGTGCATGAGTACTCGTAACTACGACCTGTGTGGCATGTTGTGATGGGAGTAGCATGTTGTGATGCTGATTTATGTGAGAAGGCATCATCATATTTCGGGTCCACGGTTGGTAAACGTTGATATATGTTTCTTTTTTATCCGATTAATATGAGATTCTAATAAGAGCAAATGCTTAATATAGGTAGTATTGAGAAGACAACAAGGTATTTTTCCTGGACATATGGAAATTTATTCTTGCATTAAACATCGGTTCGAAAACATATCGCTGGACACCAGATCAGATACACAGTCTGGGTCCTATATTAGCTCATGAGCATCAGAACCACGCATTGCACACGCATGCTTTCCTCTGGCAGTATGGCACTTTATTACATATAGATATAGTCTGATTATGCAGTAGAAATATTTCTTTGAAAGTAGCTTGCAGAGGCAGCACTATGGCTTGCATGGAGGTGGCGCCGCGGTGCTACCCGGCGCTGGCATGGGGGCGGCGCCGCCCGGCGTCAGGGTGTTGAGTGTGCAGACGTTGAAGCAAAGGGTCCTGCATGCTATAGAGACCCGCACCTTGCATGTTGTGTAGAAGAAACCAATGTCACTCAGGACAGGCAAGGTTCCATTGAGGCCCCCGCACACCCCGGAAGTGAAGTTATCACACGCAGGATAACAAATCGTGCGGCAGTCGTCCTCCACGTTGGCCATCGCCGGAGTACCCACTGACAGTAGGATCGCCAGCGCGATGCAGGCGGCTACGGGAACCGCCATCTTAAGCACGGAGCCATTCGCGGAGGAAGCCATTGTTGATCAATGAGCAAGGGTAAGGTACGTGCAAATTAGATAGGGTAGGTGATGGAGAAAGAGAGTGGTATTAGTTGACGCCGATATCGTTGGAACACTGGCAGAGATGTGGTATTTGTAGGTCAGGATCGAATTCAAAGTCCAAATTGGTACAGTAGATATGCTGTTTGTAGTCCAAAACTTTTCGCATCGCAGATTGTGCCGCCTCTCACAGAACACGCTTCTTAATGCAAAAATTTCACCACTTTTCGCTAAAATTTCACCATCTAAACGTTGGAGAGTACAAAGTTTGCGCCCAATATTTTCAAAACCATACTTGATGTACAGAATGGCACTTGGGCACGTACTTGGATGCTAGTTTCTAACAAAGCACTGTACCATTGACTAAAGGGGGAGATAATAGTGAGCCATAGCCGTCCAAACTAGGACCAACATCATGTTTCCAAATATGGGTCTGATATTTTCATAAGTTAAGTACAACTAAATGTTCTACTAATAAATCCCTGATGACAGGAGGTAATAAGAAAAATAACAGATAATCAAACAACTCAGTGAAATTAAACTACGATCACTAAATAACAGCCTCCATGTCTAACAAAATAAAAAAATTAACCATGCTGTCATGCGTGTGAAAGATTGGGAAAATAGGCTCTTGCTTGGTTTAGAACTAGAGTGTTTTCTAAACCATGTTCTGCATCTATCATTACAATTCCGCCTAGTGTGTAGTGGATAAACGTAACGGTAACTTGTTTTTGTTTTCCTCATGCTAATGTTGAATTTGCTAAGGGACTATCCATTTCCGATAGATAGTTAAATACATGTTCTGTTGTGCTAATGATAAAGCCACACGTCAAGAAAAACCTTGTAATATTAGGATAACCTTGAAGAATTCCGTCAAAGTACATGATGCTTCACCTTAAAAAGAGAAAATGACTCGGCAAAACTAACAATAATTTGCCCATTCGGGAGAAGTGTGAGATTCTGATCATCATATGCAGAGAGATCATGCATATGGGAGGAAGCCTATATTTGTGATGCTAGTTTTTATTGATAATATGGTACAAACATGAAGTTGTGGAAAGAAGAATGCAGATAAATATATTATGATATAAATAATAGGTTCTTGGTAACTTTTGAAGTAGAATTACATGTGTTACCTCCATACTTAGATATAAGGATTTATGGCATTTTAACTTTTCCCATAAATATAACAACCTATAGGTATCAAATCAAGAGCTGGCTGGATGCTGATTTAATGGTTTGCATGGAAGTGTCCTCCTGCTTTATTTTGTTCTAGAAATAGCACACGTCTTTACATTTACGGACAGAGTGAGTGTTGGGGTTTAATTTATCTGCCAAGTAGGAAAAGATAAGAACTCATATTTCCTTAGCTCAAAAAATCTTGAATTACTAGGTGATTCCCCACGCGTTGCTGCGGGATTTGAGAGAGCTTTCCGATAAGCTATGAACCACTATAAGTTTAGATTAGTACAAAGAAAATACACCTAAAAATAAATTCAACACTGTGACAACTCGGGATTTGACAGAAGAAGACCGATGACAATTAATGATACTTAATTGGTGGGAGATGACCTGGATAGCTTGCATGAATAAATAAGTGGTGGGAGATGATGTTTCTAACTTGCTTGTAGAGAGAAATAGAGTTAATAAGGTGAAAGATAACATGTATAGCTTGCAAGAAGAAAGGATTAGTGAGAGATGATGTGGATAGCTTGAATGTAGAGAGAAATTGAGTTAATGATTCTTAGCGGAGTGCTTATATATGCATGGGTTATATAGATACCACCATTATGGCCTCCTATTTAGGGGGGAGGGGGGGGGCAATCCCCCACTTTTACACTTCCCTTAAGTCAATCTTCAATGACTATATTATAGAGATATTTAGGGTCACCTTTGTGCTTACAACACATGAGTGAAAAAAAATCTGTCATGGCACCTTAATGATGTCGTTCCTTCGCTTCATGAAGCTGGCACAATCGAAGCTTTTTCTCTTGCTTGCCGTGAAAATTGCATCTCTCATACCTTTTACTCTTCCGATGAGCAAAGCCCATCTTGCTTGGCGAAGCCAGTCCAGCTCGATTGGGGAAGCCTCTCTCTTGCTTATGTTGCGTATAGGGGGGTATCAAATTTACGGTCACCCGTTTAGATCGTTCTGTGCGGTCGATTTCCGACATGCGATTTCCGACTGCATGTCGGAGGGGCATCCACGTGCTGACGTGCGGTACAAGCATCTGGTGGTCCTTTTTTTGTCTAAAAAAGTAATACCAAAAAAACTTTTCCACACAAAAAATATTGCAGAACTTTCATACCCAAATTTTCCGCAACAAAAGAAATATTTTTGTAGAAAACTTTTGTGGATAAAAGAAAATTTAAAATGGAAAAAACAATATAAAACTTTCTTTTATAATTTGATAAAATAATTGCGACAAATTTTCTGAACAAAACTTTAACACAAACGTTTGGAGAAAAAAATTGAACTGAAAATATTTGAGAACCAGAAATTTGGAAGAAAAAATCATGCAAAAAGTTTATCATGATTTTTTTGTGAAACAAAATTAAGGGAAAAATGCTCTGAAAACAAACATTCTGGGGAGAAGTTTTGAAGAAAAATTTAGGAAATATCTTCTGAAAAATTATGAACAAAATTTGGGGAAAATAGTTGAGAACAAAATCTAGAAGCAGAAATTTATAAAAATATATATAAAAAAACTCGGCCTGGCACCAGCGGCGGCGACATGCGAGCTCGACACCCGCAGGCCGTCGCTTCCCGCAGGGAGGAGTTCCCCGCCGCTTGGCGCCATTACTCCTGGCGGAGTGCTTGCCGTGAAAGCCCACACGACGCCAACCCCGGTAGGAGAGCTCAACCTAGACCGACTGAGCTGCTCCCCACAGGGAGAGCTCCCGCCGCCCAGCGCTGTCACTCCCGACGGGGAAGCGGGAGCCTGCCAATGGCCTGCCGGCTTGCCGTGTGATCGCCTGGTGTTGGGGTGAAAAGCAACCCCGAAAGGGGCCAACACATATAGGAAAACTCAAAAGTGAGGGGGAGAGAGTCCCCTCTTCTAGCCCTCTTGAGCTGCTTATATAGATGAGGGGTGGGGTGGCATTTTATCCCCCAAAGCCTCTGGTGGGTACAAAAATTACAAACTAGCCCCTAGACCTAGAGGGGGGTGCCTTGCGAATCATTTTCCCCAACACCTGGCCCGTGTCCTCCCACCACCTGCCGCTGAGCAGCCGCGACGCGACTCACCCCACCATCGCCATAGCCCGAGAATAACGCCAACCCCTTTGCCAGATCTGGGGGAAAGTGTGGGGAGTGGTTGCTGCGGAAAGAGAAGAAGAGAAAGGGAAGAGTGGGAAGGAGGAGGAGAAAATGTGGAGGGGGGGTGGTGTGTCTTGGATGGACCAGGACATCAAAAACCTCCGGTCACGTGTAAACTCAACATTGTGTATAGCAGTGCCTTCTATAACTTGGGAAGCGAAACCTACTAGATCTCTTGGCGATGCCTTCTTGTCCTCCTTTTCTGCATATATATAACAGAACTCAACCATCTACACCAACATTAGGCGTAGATGGTTCCCCAACCGGGACTATATAGTTCTGAACACATTGATGAATAATAACTATTAAAAAAACATGACAATAAGGTGATTTTTTTGTTGATACATAAATTTATACTTCCATTAAACACGGGTTCCAAGAATACCCTTGGACACAATGCAAGTATGAGTCTTAGCTCATGAACACTGATGATGACCAAGCATCTCACGCACACTTCCTCGATCTAGCCGGTAGGTGTATACCGGGAGCATGGATGCTTTATTACATACAGATATTTTGATTTACTCTGTAAGTTATTTCTATATGCTTATGAAACAAGGCACAAGTGTATAATTATGTGTTGCATGGTGGTTGTGCTGCGTTGGCCGGCGCCGGTGGTGTGGGTGTTGAGGGTGCAGACGTTAAGTTGATGCAGAGGGAAAGGCATAGTTGATTGATCCGCACTTGGCACGTTGCAAGGAGATTCAGAGGTTTCAGGATCTCAATGATGCTATCTGTTGCACCCATCAGAAGCGAGACTATTGCATTTTGGAAAACAAATCGCCGGCGGACCAGCATGATGCAGGCAGCAACAGGATGGATCAGCTGGGTATGTATCTAGAGAATGAGAATACCAATGTATCAGCTGAAGCCCTTGTTGTGACAGCAGATACGCTATTTGTAGGCAACGATCAAGTCATCTGTGGCTGCTGGCTAACTACAAATAAATGCGCCTACAGGTAATTGACATATTTTCCTCTTTAATCCAACTTCACGTGCTAGTTTCTAGCAGAACTACCGCAGTACCACTCAAATTTGGAAAAATTCCCTTGAAATATATAGGGGGAGACAATTCCGCTGTCCAAATCTGTACTAGCCTTGAGCTGTTGAATAATATGCAATCAATAACACGCTATATATATTCTTATCTAAATGTTGAAGAACAAGGAAACACCAAACAATCTATTATCTTAATACAATAGAGTTAAAAGAAATCACCACGTTCGTCGAGAGGGTTTAGAAATTCCCACATTAATCCAAAAAAAGAGAAGAATATATACCGTTGGATTTTATGAAGATCTAACGGCTTAGAAATTCCCACGTTAATCTAAAAAGGAAAAACCGTTGGATTTGTAGTCCTTATTATCGAATAGGTATAATATATAAAATTGGAATTTCTAAACATCTGAATTGAAACCAAATAAATTAGCACTCTGTAACCAATACTGTGTGTTTTGAAAAATACATCCAATACAACTGGAAAAGGACTTTCAAACTAGCAACTTTGTAAACATTATTTTCAATAACAAATTTAACTTTCATGTTGAGGAGAGAAGGGATTTGGTGACGGAAGACAGTTTGTGTTTGTCGTTGCATAGATTTAACATAAAAATGATAACAAACTAAATATTGGAGTAATATATGGATATTGCAACTCAAATTTCATAATGAAATTATTAGAAACCATATTGCATAGAATTGAAGCTGTGTCTTGATTAGTATGTAAACAAAACAAATAATGTATTGACATAAATCAATGTCATCTATCTATTATCACAATCACGTGGTCAGCACAAGGAAAAACTTGCATGGAGAAGGTTCCAACTTTTATCACAATGAAATACAAGTACGACAAAAATAATATTATTACTTTCAACAAATATTGAAAAGTTCTTAATAACATTATCTTTATATTGAAAATTAATTCATGTTCCTCACTACATGAGAGGATATTTTGCTCCACGCCACATCGATTAAAAACTAAGAATAACGAAACAACAAAATAAAACTATTTTAATCAAACTATTTTCAAGTAAATAAACATAAATGTTAGTAAAAATCTTAATACAATAGAATAACTACCATGGTCTCTACATTGTATAAACAAATATTAATCTAATATCCATGTAAGCAGTGCTAAACAAATAATCGTATCCAGATACAAGACATCTTAGTGCTAAATTGGTTCATAACAGCATGTCACAGGGCAAAATAATTTAAGGAAAAAACTTGCAAATAATTTCGTAAGAGATGAAATCGCAGATAACCAAGCAAATTTAGCAAGTCAATTCTGAGATCTACCAAATTTGTGTTCTAACAGTAATATACATAGTAATCAATTCTGATCTTAAATTGCAATGTCTCTGTCATATCCTGGCAGCAAATCATAATGTCTGAACATCTATCAAGCAAAGAAACAAATAATAGTTTTTCAGTCATTGTAATTCAATTCAATCTCCACATACCCAGAATAAGTTTACTTTATATCCTAGGTATCAGGTGTTTTTAATGCAGGAATTCTATATAGCACTAAGGAAACATGCTATTCTGTCAATACAGTACTAATGAAACAGACGCTTCTATCTCAAATGTGTCCTTGATTAAGTGTAGAAAAAGATTCATTTCACACAAAATGCTAGTGTCATCAGGTACACAAATCACAACAATTGAATAATGTTGTTTGTTTCATGTAGACAGAGAGACATTTTCTTGTATATGTTCTGAATTAAACATAGCAAACAAGAAGGTACCAACTAATTGAAGGAAAAAAATTGTAAATTTTTTTTGAAGAAGGTACCATGCTGCACAATCATGGAGTAAAAAATAGTTCCATCTTCCTCCAGCACACCATCAGTTTCATCGACAAGGCTTCCTTACTAGCTTCAAGAATCTGGGTAAGTAAAAAGAAAAAATTGTTGATTATACATTTGAAGAATTTTAAAATGAATCAAGATCCTGATTGTAGTGCTTCACTGCTGATAAACATCATTCAATCTATACAATGTTCAACTGAAACCATATATACTATCTCTTCTACTCCCGTGCCCATGCAACAACAGACAGAAAATTGGAGGGGCTCACCTTGGACGGGTGACTGAATCTGCACACAGGAGGAAGGAGCAACCACGGTGGAGGCATACCTGTGCCCGTGCGGAGCTGCTATTGCCTCCCAGGGGCTCCCACCACCAGCTGCCGCCTGCCAGCCCGCACGGCTAGCCCATGTCGCCGCCGCAGAGGGGCAGCGCCCACTCGGGCGGGCTGCTACGCCACCGCCGGATTGCGCTATCGCGCCACGGCGACGCGCTGCCCCATCATCCCGGCCGCGTCCCATCATCCCGGCCGTCGCGCCTCCGGATCCGACAGACTCAAATCATAAGTAGCTTTGACGACACGTAATAAGCCAGATTCCTCGCCATCATCACCGCCACCAACAAGAACGACGCTAGGGATTCATCCTAAGCTTCTTTTATCAGTCTAAGCTTCTGAGTGACTGTTTAGAGATGCAAAATTTTTCATGGGGCAATGAGTTCATGATAGATGCACAGCTATTCTAAGTGACTGTAAATCATGCATTCCATTCTTTTGAGGTTAGAGAAACACATGTGGTGTTCACTGATTAGAGTTCTTAAATATATACCATGCACCTAGGGGTGGTAACGGTCAAGTAAGGGCTGGGCTATATTCGCCCCGTTCGGTTGGCTGGCTGGAAGTGGCTGGTGCTGATTCGTTGTGAGAGAAAAGTATTGTTGGCTGGTTGTTTGCTGGTGGCTATGGCTGATTTAGTGTGAGAGGAAAGCATTGTGGCTGGTTGGCTGGAAATCAGCCAAACAGGCCAATTATTATACAATTTTGAACTAAAAATAATAAAGGCTGAGTTGTTGTGAATAATGCATTATGGTCATGGCCCATTACCACCTATATGTACAACATATTCCTTGAAAGGCAAGGGCTTCTTGATTTTCTATATGGACCACAATTATGATGAGCAGAAATGGAAGCCCTCGCTAGATGCTCTGTTCCGTGCTGCTGATGGGTACCATCCTGGTAGCGCCATAGTGATTACAAGAACAACCTTTGAAGTGGCTCTGTTATTTTCTCCATACAAAATCATCAACGCCACAAATCTGCATGCAGATGAATTTTATACTTACCAAGTGTGTGCGTGCGTGTTGTGAGCGTCTGCGTTATACTGTGTAATTCTCAAAAAAAATGCAGAAAACTCATTCAAGATGCGCAGTGTTTGGATATAGTTGGTAAAATATAGTTGTTATTTTGGATGAATTCTGGATGGCCGTAGCAACGCACAGTACGATCCTAGTTAATACAAAAGGATTCCATCCTCTACTCAATCCGATGTGTTGTGTAGGAGAGAGATGGTAAGGAAGGTACATGCGAGGCAAAAGGTCGTGAGTTCGAATCTCCGCACTACGCACCCCTGCACATATTTCGCGTGACTTTTGAATTTTGACTTGCGTAGGTGTGTGAGCCTCTTGGTAATTTCTAAATACTTTTCTGCGCAAAACCCTTTAGTCCCGGTTTAAAAACCAATACTAAGGGGGTACCTTTATAGTCTCTAAAGATCAATACCGTTTGGACTTTGGGTGGGTTTTCCACCGGTGTTTATATTTGATCACCATGATCTATGGGTATGTTCAAGCATTAATGAATCTGCAGCCGTCTCAACAGATGCATGTGTTCCCAAACATGCATCTTAAAGTCGTAGATAGACAAATTAAAATCATATTCTCTATACAATATTGGTAGACAACTAACACAAAAAATCAAACAATCCAACTATCTTATAATCCAAGCTATCTTTCTTTTCACAATCTACTTTATATTTCTAAAGGTTGGAATATATCTAAAGAAGCCTGCGTTGCTTTCTCGCGTAACAATTAATACTAGTTAATAATGGTTACATGCTCCCTACAAAGGGGAATTTAATATTCTTGCTTTCTAATGTGGTGGAATCGTACAGGTATGCGTGGTGGTATCATACTCTGTCTACTTTATTTCTTTTGAGAACTCGATCAGTTCTGCACTCGCTTCGTAACTTCCTTCAAAGTATATATGCACGGATTCGCATATAGTTTGACGAAAATACCGAACTGGCTTTATGCACATGGGAACAAACCAAGAGCAGCGAGAACATTTCAGGCCTTGGATCGGAGTGGCACAAATTTCAAAATGAATATAATTTGGCAGTGCTCACGAAATGAATATAAAAAACCATCTTTCCTACAGTAATAATAATGGTAATTAAGAATATGTTGGTATTTCTTAATGTTACGAATAAATCCACGCACGTATATATCGTGCTCTTAATGTTACGAATAAAAAGTCAATGGTGTCATATATTTAAGAACGGAGGTAGTGCTAGACCAAAGTTCATACATGGGTAAACCGGCCATGATAAAGATTGAGGATAACGTGACGCGCAAAAGCCAATCTTAAGGATAAAGAATAAGAGAATAAACAAATAAGCTTAAAGTTAGCGCAAGTAAGGCATACAAAGGTGTCTTAATATATAGCATCTATTTATGCTAGCAAAAAGTATACAAGCACATGATAAGGAGTAAGTCGATCTATGTATATTACCGGGATAATACATTTCTCTGGTCTTCCAAGCTAGGCAAGATATATTCCACCATACCGGAACATTGGAGACTACAAGGGATGGTGGACACGGTTGTCACCACCTGATGCCAACCCCTCAAACCGTGGGGCACAGTCATATTCGATGGATCCTGACATACCCGAACACCAAACCGACACGCGTAGAACTAGAGTAAGCTTGAAGGCACACCAAACCGATACGGTAACATAGATCTATCTAGCTCCATTAGCCTAAGGAGTCTTGTCTTGTGGTAATTAATTTCTAACTTGCACTGCTGTCCAGGAACGATGTAGGATCATAATAAAAAAACCTAGGTATGTATCGTGAGACGGCTTGTACTTCACTCACATATCATGTTACTAACAATAAAGAAATTGAACATGATCTTTGTTTAATTTCCTTTTTGCAAAGGGAAGGGCGAATCACATTAACAAGCTAGTTGACAAAGTAGAATACTAGCTTCTCCAAGAAGTTACAAATGAAAAATACGACACCAACTTATTTCCCATAATTAGAAAAGCTAGGCAATGCAATTAACAAAAGCAGCACGAATGTTTAATGGTCAAAGTCGGTCGGTCCGGATCGCTTTCACCAGCTTCTCAAAGTCCTGTCGCGTCTCTTTGGTGAGCTCCATGAGCTCGGTCTTGAAGGCCGCGAACGTCTCGGCAAGGGTTTCGACCTCGGCGGCGCTGAGATTCCCCCTCGCATCGTCGGCCAACTCGTGCAGACGCGCCAGCGAATTGCTGGCTTTATCCTGCAGGCGGTCGAACCGTGCGCGCCTGTTCCTGTCCAGGAGGAAGTAGCCGTAGGCGTGCACCCACGGGATCATGAACCGGCATTTGACGATCTCGTCGTACGCCCTGGTCAGGAAACCGAGCTCCGCCACTGGGATCGCCATCCGCTTGGCCATGTTCTCAAACCAGCGTTCCTTGTTGATGCGCTCCATATCGTCGTCCGCCTTGTGCGCCAACTTAAGGCTGGCCTCCCACCTGAGGTAATGGTCCTCGTACAATGTGTTCTCTAGGGACGACGCCTCAGATTTGATGCCCAGATATGAACTTGCCGTGGTGCACGACACAGGCCAGTGCGGTCCGTGCCCGCACTCGCACCTCACCACCGTAGACGTAGAATCGCCAGCGCCGCGGCTGCCGAGGGATTGGCCTTGTTGTGTTTTGTACGATGTGGACCTGCCATATCGCAAATTAACTTTTGTTAGAGGTACATCGATCACCCCAGCCTTAGCTAAAGCTAGCTCAGCTCAGCTCAGCTCGCACAGAAGAACTACTAGCTAGAACTAACCCAGCCCACTGCTTATATTAGAGCACCTTACCCAGCCTCCTGTAGCTTTAGCCCGTAACCAGTTACTACTTCGTCATCTTCGTTTCGTGTGCAGGAACCAAGCATGTCAATAACCTTCTCCATGGAGGGCCGGCATGTCGGGTCTGGT
Source organism: Cenchrus fungigraminus (assembly GCA_036936925.1). Taxonomy (NCBI): domain Eukaryota; kingdom Viridiplantae; phylum Streptophyta; class Magnoliopsida; order Poales; family Poaceae; genus Cenchrus; species Cenchrus fungigraminus. The sequence continues at coordinate 26,271,367 of CM072768.1, forward strand.
TGACAGCACATCAGCCCAACAATCACGCACCATCTTGCCGCATTCCGCTGTGCTCCACTTAGCCGTCGCCCATCAAATATATCTATTAATTCACTCTCCTCGCTCCTCTCAGCCTGCGAGCCATGTAAATCTAAATCTCAGACTGAGACACTATATATATATATGTGTGTGTGTGTGTGTGTAGATGCGCGCGCGCAACTTACCCAGGCTTTGGGATCTGTGGGATAGTGACCTTCTTTCTCCTTAGCGTACATGGCGCCAATGGACTCGAGGAGGATGACACCAAAGGAATACACATCCAATTTGGCTGACGCCTTATGCCTGAGGAGTTAAAGATTATATATATATATATATATATATATATATATATATATATATATATATATATATATATATATATATATATATAGGAACGACGACGACGACAAGCATGTATAGGATTAAAAATACGTACCCAATTCTAAATTTGTCACGAAGGAAGGCAGATGTGGTTGACGCCGACAGTTCAGGAGCCACGTACTTACTGTCGATGATGGGTTAATAATTAAAAAACAATGCAATTCTTAACCGCTGACTGATATAAAGAGAGCAAACAAATCCTCTAGCTGTAAAAATTATTCATGAGTTGTTATACAATATGGAAAGTACGGTGCTTGCATGCTTATTATTATATTTTTCGATTTATTATATATTTTTGACAGATTAATATGCCCAAGGAATAATTGAATTTTTTTTTAGTTCGGAACCTTGTCCAAGACATGATGCATTTGTGATGCAAGGAAGTATCATGATGGCCACACGCGCAAATTGAAGATATATATTTATTATTTTGGAATTGGCATCTTACCCGTCGACAGGTAAGTCTTCCTTACCAAGTCCCTCTTTACCGATAGGTTGAGCTTTTCCAAAATTAATGATCTTAGGACTCATACCAGCAGTGTCCAAGAGGATGTTTTCTGGCTTCAGATCCAAATGGACAACATTTTGCCCGTGCAGGTAACGTACGCCCTTGGCTATTCCTTGAATCATCCCGAAAAGAGACGGCCAACCAACAACATTTTTATTCGCTGCAGAATACAAATCGTACGTGTGGCATAAACTCCAGGTTATTAGAGGCTGGATATAAGTGAAATTTGGTACAAAAAATTGCATCGCGATCAAGCTAGATTCTAGTGAAAGTGTACTTGCCTTTGGTGATAATTTGGGCCATGCTTTGCTTTGATATGTATCCGCTGATGAAACCGAAACAGCCCTTTCCTTTAACTTTAACATCATTGCTTTTCATCAGCAACAAGCTCTCGTTGTATTCGAAGCAATACCCCACAAGTTTTACTATGTTTTGGTGCTGGAGCTTTCGCGTGAGTCTAAGTTCGTCAACAAAGCGTGCCTTTACTTGTTCATCAAACTGATGATATTTCTTGATCGCAACTTGTGTGCCACTGAGTGTAGCCTGATAATTAAGTACAAAGATTAGACTAGAGCAGATTATATGGTGCGATCATTTCCAGAGAAAAAGAAGTAGGGACAAAATAAAAATGTCAGCCAAAGTGGATCAATCGGCTCTGATAAAAACGATCGATGATAACATTTGTGAAATGATGGAGGAGATGTTATCATACCTCCAAGATTAACAAAACATTCCTTGTACGCAGGGACATAAATTTCGTTGAATTTCACAAAATTCAATATTTTCCCATGGACGAAATAAGTGAAAATCTCTAATGTCGCTGTTTTTGCCCACGGACCAAATAAGCGAAAATCTCTAAAATATTTTGATAATTTAAGTTTATTTAACTTTTAAGGAATGTACCATAGTGCTACTGTGGTGGAGTGGCAAGTGTACTTTTTGCCTATTAAGGGATTTTCTTACAAGACGGTGTTGAGCTAGTGAAATCAATATTTTAATCAATAAATAGTGTAAAAACATCCCAGCTAGCTCTTGATGAAGAGCTAAGCTCGCATATTCTCCTGATGCTCTTCTCTCTCACTCTGAGCAAGTTTTGAGGTGCGCTTTTAGTCTAACTTATTTTTATCTCTCTTTCCCATTAAGCTAGCAGCTAGCTTAAATTGTTTTTTTAAGAAAGGGATTGGATTCCATTAAGCTATAGCAGCTAGCGGTTAAGTTTGATTGTACTTTGCGGAGCTATGGTATGCCAGAATGTAAAATTTGAAACAACTTGGACAACCAGGTCTGCGCACAAGTATTGAAACAATAATATGCCAGAATGTAAGGATCTCTTATACCCCTATAAAGAATAGAAGAGTTTATACTTCATTTTTTAGAATTTTAGTAATTAAAGTGTGTCCATTAATCCAGGCCACTATGAATTACCGTGTGAACAAATCTTAATTAGAGCTGCCGAGAATCCTTTCTATATGCAAAGAAAACAACTTGTACTAGCATGCATGAGGCATGCTCTGCCGGAATTTGAACTAGATGACAATATAATCCTCTGAAAACCCCAAAGAAAATCATTAAACTAAGCAAGAATGTAGATGGAGTACCTTGTAGACAGATCTGCTGGAGCCTTTAGAAATAATGTTGTTGTTTGATAACTTTGTCTGAGCCACCAAGTCGGACCAACTACTGTATTGTGTTAACCCTGTCATTTATACGAACAATGCATGTTGTGCCATCTCTTAGTTTAAATTCCGATCCTCTGACAATACAGCATGAATTTTTTTGTATTCTTACAAATATATTCTATGAATCATATATAGTCACCAATTTTGTGTTGGAGATTGTATTGTTATCCAAAACATGGTATTTTCATGACTAGCTAGATTGCTTTTCGAACTAACTACATGGACGAGAACTATGATGAACAGAGGATATACGCACCACCACTTCTTTTGCTTTTGTTGCTAGCATCGCCAGTTGAGTCGCTGATAGCCAAGTTCTGCTTATTCAATAATTGTTCCAACTGAAATAGCAAAATAGAATGGAAATCATATACATCATACGTATGTATATATGATGACTAAGCTACATGAAAACATGCATTAATCTTGATTATTGAACAGCAAACTCATATATATATATATATATATAGATATATATATATATATATATATATATATAGAGAGAGAGAGAGGAGCTACATCAACATCAGTACGGTGTGTCGTACCTTGAGTAGGCGCTCATCAATACCGTAATAGGTACAAAGGATTCCGTCGAGTTGCCGGTTCGTTGAGACGAAATTTTTCTCAACATTTTTGTCCATTTTGTCCACCTGTGAGTTGGTAATCAAGCCGGTCAAGAGATTCACCGAAACCATATTGAATGATATAGTTGTTCTCAACCCCTCCAGCTTGGCGGCTATGTCATCGGCGTTGAAGGCTCGCAGGAAGGTTATACCAGTCTTGCACTTCTCAACTCCCATTTGAGCCCTCAAGAGGGAATTCTTGAGACGCTCCATCGCCGCGTGCACGCTTGGATGCTCCACTATTTTTTCCCCTTGCAGCACTTCAAGGTCGGTGCCAAGTGTGGTCACGAAATAAAATATTTCGTCGCACTCCTTATTGTTCCTGTTAAACTTCACCACCATGTCCTTGATCTTGTTCACAATGCCAATGGCCTCCTTCACCAGATCCATCTCTGTATAGATGGCAAGAGATCGACATGGGTGCATCGAATGAGTTGAAACAAAAGATAGACCCATACAACACAAACGTGCCTCTAGCAACGGGCACCCACATAGTCCCAAGGTCGTCAGTTAAAGAAACAAAGAAATAAAACTCTGCCATCCTCCTGTTTTTCCTCCCTCTCACATCCTCGTTCTCGATTTCGATCTACAGCACTGCTGCTTCGGATACGCGCCTCCACCCTCATCCTGTTCGCAATACCATCTTCCTTTGGGCCAGAGAGGTGGCAGATGGATCTAGTGGAGATTACCATCATCCCCAAATAATCAACGGCACGTTGCCCTGACATGGCCTACTACAGTAGCACCGCCATTCACTTTTAAGCAGTGTGCAGGGATTCAAAGGTTTCTACCTGACGCTCTTAAATTTCCCTTGCCCAAGTTGTTCTGCGAAATAATCTAAGAAGCTGAATTTATATGAAAACAACAGTTGTGTTAACTATTTAGAATCCAGGATTCGATCTATATATCCAGATCTCTAACTGACCTTGGGATGCAGGGTCATAATTACTTTTGAACCTTTATTCCTATCTCACGCATTCTTTATGACAAGTGTATTTTGTTATCAGTGCAGTTGCAGATCCACTATTCCTAGAAGATTACAAATATGTTTTTGGCAGCCAGCTCATGAACTACACCAGGAAATTGATCGGTACCATTTTTTCCTTCATAGTCTAATTTTTTTTCATATTGGTAGCAACTCTGTCCTCATTTGCTTTCTGTTAGTTCTGATCGTATATACAAACAATATTAATTGTGCACACATGGATGGTTTTATAAGCACCATTGATCTGATAGCAGTGCCAGTAATTGTAAAATAACGGATCTGTGCCAAGCACTTAGTCTGCACAAAAGGGTTATTTTACAGTAATTGTGTTTGCTTTTGGTGCATTTTGTATCATCTAGTTTAGTTAAAATAGAGATCAGTAGATATATACTAACTGATGATTTAAATCTAGTGATATTTTCTTCTAGTGATCAATAGTTTCATAACAGTCGAGAGCAGTGAGATTTTTTTATAATTTTTTCATATAAGGTATGTAAGATTGCTTCTTCCATGGCCCATATGTTAAATGCTGATTTAGTTCAGTTTCTTTTATATGTCAGGATTGCTCTGGAGTTGCAAGGAGTTGATCGAAATTTTAGTTCCCAAGAGTTATCTGGAGACAGGTATATGCTGGCAAGTTCTCTCACTGCATATAAGCATTCCCTGTTTGTGTGATTAATTTGGTTTTGGAATTACTTGGTTTATGCAAGGTAAACAACTAGAACCTGACTATTTTTTGTTGTTGATGCGATAATGGACATATGCTACAATGTCCTTTCTGTTACTAAAAAAAATTTGAACAATTTGCATTGGACATATGCTGCAATTTTCCTTCTATTACGGTTGAAGAACTGCACAACTCTTGCTATGCATACTAATCAGCTATGTATACTATTCTTTCTTGATGGTTGAGATCTATGCAGCAATCTGATAGAATTTGAAATTTATTTTGTCTCTATCAAATTTTTAAGGTGAACGACCAGCCACTAACAAACATATTTTAGGTTCCACATTTTACTTTGTTCCTTGAACAAATTAAATAGCATATTCCCTGAATACATGTGTACTTTCCTAAATATTTTACTGCAGGACAAACACACCAATAATCTGGATGTTCAAATGATTGCAAGTTGAAGTGCATATATTTTTCTGTTTGATCTAGAGAATTGTCTTACTGAATCCTTTGTAAACAATCACACTGTAACATTTTCTCAACTCTATAAAAAATAATATATTTAATGTGATGTATTATTTGGTGACCTCTCTAAAGATCTTGGGTGTTTGTGTGTTTTATTTTTGGACGAAAAAGATGCATGTGATTATTTATTAATAGTAATGGGACAAGGCAGCCTGGCATAAAAAGAGGCAACATATGAAATTGCAAATAGAATTGGGCAGCTGTTTGCATATCAAAGATATGTATGGACACATATGTATGTGTTGCCATAGACCCTAGCAACGGATACGAAATGCATTGGTATAGACCTTAGCAACATATATTTGGACTTGTAGCAACGCATGTATGCGTTGCAGGAGGGGCAGGACAAAATTTACATACAACAAGCAGCAAGGAAGGAGACGTACCGCGAGCAGCTTCTTACGAATTGAACCAGCAGCTCGATTGTGCGTACCAGCTGATTGGGTTGTACCTGAATTTGATGAGTTATGTGGAATTGGGGATAGATGGACTATATAAAGGATGGGGATAAGGTTTGGTGTGGGTAGGGGGATGTAGCCACTGAAGCATGCAGAAAGGAAGCAAGGCGGAAACAACGATGGAAAGGCAAAGATCCGAATTCCACGTGGACAAAAGTAAAGTGCGAAAAGTACTAAGTTTGTAGTAATGTTTAAATCTATGTATACTATAAAGATCGAATAATTTGAAAACTTTTCGCACCCGATTCGGGTCCGCCGTACCCCTCACGCTGGACCGGCATGTCATATATTTGGGAGAGTGGATAGGGTGGAAGACCCATGGGAGACCCATAGAATCGCAATTTGGATAGTGTTTCTACCAAAAAGTTAATTCTTTTCTCACCCGCACCCATCGTACCCACCCACCATACCCGCTGGGCCCACCCAAGTTTGCATCTGGCATCTTGCATCGTAAAAAATCCCTTCCCTCACTGCGCACCCAACCACCCACGAGCCGCCGCCCGCATGATGCGGATCCTCGCTATTGCAGAGCCGCCGTCGTCGAGCAGGACGCCGCCGCACGGACACCGCCGAGACCGTCGAGGTAGGGACCTTCTCCCCTCGCGCTGGTGCCCCGCCGCCGTCGCACGCTGCCGATGCCTCGAGCTCCACCCGCCGGAGAGGGGAGACCGGGTGGGAGGGCGGAGATGGAGAGAGCAGAGGGTGTCGCTGCCCCTCGTCCACCCGCGGTCGCGCCTTGTCCCTCCACCGGATCTAGGTCGACGTCGTGCTCCTCGCCGCGGAGGAAGCAGACGAGGGGAGAAGGATCCGACCAACCACAGCCCCTCCGTCACTTGACAAGAAGCTCCGCCTATGGCGGAGGAGCTGAGGTGGTGGCGAGCCGGCAGCAGGTCGCCCTTGCCGCCGAGCCGCGTCGTCGAATCGAATCGAATCGAGGAGGGCCCACAGGGCACAGCTCTGAGCCGCCGCACGATCCGCCACCGTCGTCTAGCAAGGAGTCACCGCACGGATGTCGTAGAGTCCATCGAGGCAGGGACCACCTCCTCTCGCGTTGGAGCCCCGCCGCCGTCGCACGCTGCTGATGCCCCGAGCTCCACCCGCCGACGAGGGAAGACCGTGTGGAAGGGTGGAGGATGGAGATGGAAAGAGCAGAGGGTGCCGCTGCCCCTCCTCCACTCGCGGCCGCACCTCGCCTCTTCCGCTGGATGTAGGTCGACGTCGTGCTTCTCGCCGCAGAGGATGCAGACGAGGGGAGACAGATCCGACCGACCATAGCCCTCCGCCGCCTGACAAGGAGCTCCACCTATGGCGGTGGAGCTCAGGTGGTGGTGAGCCGGTAGCAGGTCCCCCTCGCCGTCGAGCCGCATCGTCGAATCGAATCAAGGAGGGCCGGCGGGGCACAAGTCGACAGCGCACCGCACTCACGGAGGGAGCCAGCCGGGAGGAAGGGAGAAAGGGCACCACGCGTAGCAGTTAGCAAACACGTGCGACACGCACGTGCATCGTTGCTAGTGGTAGTAAAGCACATGGCATCCCGGGCAGGCTGGCTCGCATGACAGGTATTATCATCAATGGTGCTATTAATACTACAGATAATACAGTATTAGCAAGCTCGTTGCCTAACAAACAAGAGTTGTTGGCAATAAACGCACCGGACAAATTAATATAAAGCAACCAACTAACGCTGGAGGACAAACTCTAGATGGATCCGAGAACAACCATGTTCCTGGAATGAACACCGTACCACTTGCCCTGAACTGAAGAGAGACACTTTAGATTAACCTCAAGCGAAGGGGGATTGCAAATTTCGGAGAGCAGAAACATATTGAACAATGCTTTAGTACGTAATTCTTTTGTTTCGGATATGCAGCTAGACGCGGTACATAATGCTTTAGTACTCGTAACATATCGGGTGCAAACTGCAACTTCGTGAAAACTCGTGCAAAGCATGATACAAAAAGTCGTCTAAATTCAAAAAAAAAATCACACATGTAGATGATATGATGATACACAATCTTGTAAAATATCTTTTCCAAACTTCACTTCGTTTGTGATTTATAAAAATAACAAATTTCAAACAAATCATCTAGACAGTTTCTGGCTTGTGATTTTTTGCAAGGTTGTGTATCATCGTATCGCGCACATGTGTGATTTTTTGGGTGAATTTAGACAATTATTTTGTCGTGGTTTGCATGAGTTTTCACGAAGAGGTTAGTTTGCACCTGATACATTGCCTTTTTAATTTCCAGAGCTGCCTGTAGATACCCTTTCACATGCACAGCACGTTATTGATCTGCTCACCGCTCATTTTTCCATCCGGGCTACGTCACATGCGATGGTTACGGATCGGGTAGCAGTACGTAATGACACTATGCTAATTAATTACCACGGCAGCAGCAGCTGGCCGGCTCTGCTGCTTAATTATCCGGGTCCGTAAGGCTCCCTCGTCAAGACGCGCAGAAAAAAAGTAAATTAGACACGGCGTCATCAGGTCAGGTGCGATCGATCGGAGGCCTGGCAACAGAATAAGCCAGCCATAGAGTATACTCTCCCATGGCGTATATGCATGTGCTTTAATGTTTGCATGTTATGTGGTAGAGATTTCGTAACCATTTTATAAGCCATGTTAGTTGCAAAGAATTATATATATATATAAAACACACAACGTAACAGTATATTATTATCTGAATCCATCTGCTTGATTATTAGCTTTCTAGGCATGTTAGGCGAAGCTGCTTATTAGCTTCCAAAGGAAATACCCCTTACGCACGCGGCGACATATACTTTTTGTAGATGATGATAATGTATTTTATTCATTACTTTATGCGGTTGTTCCAAAGTTAAAAGTATTATATCCATGACAAGGTCATCAATTATGTTGCCATTATTGATCCCCACTAACTAGAAGTTGCTTTATGCAGGTTGTACTATATATGTTTTCTTCTCATCATACAAGCAGTACTAAAAGAGCTTTTGCCTGGTCATCAAGAAAGAAAAAGGAGAAATGGAATCATCCCGGCCTTTCAGTGAATGAACTGAACACCTGCTGTAATAAGCACTACCTTTGGTTCTAGCCTTTAGTCCCGGTCCGGTTGAACTTTGGAGCCTGGACTAAAGGCTTTCCGTCCACGTGGCCTCCAACGCCCGCAGAAGCCCTCTACCCTTTAGTCCCGGTTGGTAACACCAACCAACGGCTATATTTAAAGGTCAGCACCCTATAAATCGAGCTCCTTCTTCCTCCTCTCCATGGCGCCTCAAACCTAGGGAGGTGCTGCCGAATATTTTCTTCATCAATTTGTGGAGATTTTTATCCTCTAAAGTGTTGCAAAGGTTTGATTCTTCATCCTCCCTTCATTTCTTGCCATTAATTTTTGTTTTATGGTTTAGAGATGGAGAAAATAGAAATTCTAATTTCTAGGTACGAGGAGCTAAGAGATGAGGTTTTTTATATACTTTAGATTTAGAAAAAGTAGATAGCTAGATACTGCCATTGTTCCTTCCTTCTTTCATTTATTTTTTTAATTAAGCATTCCCTTATTTTTCTTGTTTTTGATATAGAGAAAATTGAATTTTTAATTTTAGATATAATGAGAGATATAATTAATTTTACATTCAGCTAATTTTATTTGATGTTAGTTTATAAAAAATATGGTCATTAAGAAATGAGATAAAGAAAATAATAGACATAAAGTAAATGTACTACCTACTTCCATTGTTTTATTGTTTAGAGATAGAGAAAATAGAAATTTTATTTCTAGGTAGATAGGAGGAGCTAAGAGATTAAATTTTACAGATTTAGAAACAAGTAGTTATTTAGCTAGTAGCATTGTTTCTTCTTTCATTCATTTTTATTAAGTACTTTTTTGTTTTTATATAGAATAAATTTAACATTTAGCAAGTTTTATTTAAAGTTAGTTTATAGAAAATGTGGTCATTAATAAATGAGATAAAAAATAATAGACATAAAGAAAATGAATTAGTACCAGAGATGGGTGAACGCGCTGGTGTCATGCCAAAGTCCAGACCTTCCACATAGCATGGGAGTTGAAGTTCAATTGCCTGATGCAACATCTGGTCGTTCAGACATAGCGCACAACCTCTAGTACCAATATATAGGATCAAGTTGTCCAAGCATAATGTTCTCAGTGACACCTCTCAGGAGGTCAGCTCCAAAGGTGCATCTCATAAGAGATTACTTGTTGTCCTTGTAGCATCAACATCCTCATGACCCATGACAGCCAAGAGATTCACACCTTCCGTGTCAAGCATCCACTCATTATATGCTTTGAAGCCTTCATTTTGCTCAAATTTATTGACCTTCCCATGTTTGATGAACACTTTGTTGATATTCGGAATGCCTCGAAGTGCCATCTCTGTCAACATGTTGCCCTCTATCTTCTTGAGGAAGACATGATGCTAAGCAGACTCGTCTTGTATTTCTCCTTGATTCAATCTCACAAATAACCCATTCAAAAGATTCCTCTGTTAGCCTATATTCCTTCAAGACACTCTTGCTAGCAAATGTGCTGCGGAGCAGGATATTGAAAAACAAGGTTTCATTCCTCTGAGCCTCAATGCTCATAACATCATTAGTTGTGGTGATCTCAGTCCCAAGCTGGAACCGGTCAGCTTCTAGCTTTTGAACCTCCGCTTCAAACACATTTCTGAATTCATGTATTGTCTTCAAATCATCAACATGTTCATGAAGCATGTAGGTAGGCCTCCAGTTCTCATCATCCAGCTCATAACGGAATACATCGTCAAACTCACCCTTCTTCATCTTTAGTGAGTTCAATTTCATTAGCCCCAGGCCTTAATTCTTTCAATTATTTGTATTAAGCTTTTTTTGTTTTCGATATATAGTAAATTGAATTTTACCTTTGGCTATAATGAGAGCTAGAATATATTTTACTTTTAGCTTCATGCTCGTGTCTTGTTTATAATGATTTAAAGAAAATAATAAAGTTCTTTTTTTCACTTAATATGATGCAGATGAACCGGCAATGGATGTACAACGTCGATAGACCATCCTCGGAGTACATTGCTGGCATGCATGCTTTTCTTGAAGTGGCGAAAACAAACAAGAATGCGAACGGATTCATGTGTTGTCTATGCTCCCAGTGCAAAAATGACCAAGACTACTCTGAGAAATGCATGCATGCTATTACTGAAACTTTTTCATCTAGGCTATAGACTTTCTTTCCCCGGCAACGGCGCCAAAAATGCTTGTTGACATTGCTAACGTCATCGACTAGAAACGGATATAAGATCCATCTCTATCGACGGCACCAGAAATGCAAAGGTATATCTTAACATGATGCTAAGTGTATATCAGATGTTGCTTTCAGATTAAACTAAAAGGTGAACTCCGACACGATTCATAGCACAACTCGATATAGGTTGTCAGCCCTGACAGGTGTGCCAGAAAACGCATGGATATGGTACTCTTACATATGCCTTGGATCTCTAGAAAAGAAGATAAATATAAATAGGGAATCCGCAAGTGCACAGATATGAATATACCATTGTAGCATTTTAACCAGGAGTAAAACCAGGTATTGTATTTATATTCTACCACAGGGAAAGAAGTCTTTCTAATCCATAATAGCTAATACATGCTCATCTCTCAGTTTTATAATGTAGAGTGGCCAAAATATATCAATTGCTATAAACATGGGTAAGTCACATAAAGATAAAGATATTGATAGCATTATTCAAGTCATAACATCATGAGCAGCTAGAAAGTGTCATTATAGCAAGAGAAACATAGCAAAGTCTAGTTAGAGAGGATACTCCTCGGTAACTCTAAACTATATGTCAATGCAAACTATGATTAGTGCAAACATTTAACAATCATGGAAGAAGAACTATTATATTAATGCATGGGGAGACTATCCAGGAGGATCAAGGCCGAAACTTGAAACAACCCAAACAGTATAAGGCTCCACTAGTCCTATACACGGGGGGTGGACTGCGAAGGACTCAATAGTGCTGTCACCACCACGATCCAAAAATGCTTGTTGACATTGCTAACGTCATCGACTAGAAACGGATATAAGATCCATCTCTATCGACAGCACCAGAAATGCAAAGGTATATATTAACATGATGCTAAGTGTATATCAGATGTTGCTTTCAGATTAAACTAAAAGGTGAACTCCGACACGATTCATAGCACAACTCGATATAGGTTGTCAGCCCTGACAGGTGTGCCAGAAAACGCATGGATATGGTACTCTTACATATGCCTTGGATCTCTAGAAAAGAAGATAAATATAAACAGGGAATCCGCAAGCGCACAGATATGAATATACCATTGTAGCATTTTAACCAGGAGTAAAACCAGGTATCGTATTTATATTCTACCACAGGGAAAGAAGTCTTTCTAATCCATAATAGCTAATACATGCTCATCTCTCAGTTTTATAATGTAGATTGGCCAAAATATATCAATTGCTATAAACAGGGGTAAGTCACATAAAGATAAAGATATTGATAGCATTATTCAAGTCATAACATCATGAGCAGCTAGAAAGTGTCATTATAGCAAGAGAAACATAGCAAAGTCTAGTTAGAGAGGATACTCCTCGGTAACTCTAAACTATATGTCAATGCAAACTATGATTAGTGCAAACATTTAACAATCATGGAAGAAGAACTATTATATTAATGCATGGGGAGACTATCCAGGAGGATCAAGGCTGAAACTTAAAACAACCCAAACAGTATAAGGCTCCACTAGTCCTATACACGGGGGGTGGACTGTGAAGGACTCAGTAGTGCTGTCACCACCACGATCTACTACACGACCCGGCATATAGGGTGCAATCGCAGATAAATACAATATAAGCACCACGCTTACACTGTCTTTACCGTTCACCCATGTTAACAAATGATCTAGGTGAGGGCTATACGACTCCATACATGAATATAAAGGCAAATCAACTATGCTAAACATGTAATCATAATAAACACCAAAGCATATAATGTCAAATATAATCATTGATAAGAACATATGTCTGTATAACAAATGTAAGGAACTAGATAAGAACTTACAAGAGCGAAGCTAGATCAGTATCTCGATCAGCCTCTAGACGATCAGGAGCCAAGTAGACGCCTTGCCTCCTCCTAGATCTAGACTAGCTAGCTACTCTGCTATATGGTGTTTCTAGGGCGTAGTATCTCTGACTTGATGACTTGATCTGGTGTATGCAAACTCAGGTTTACAGATGCCTCTGCCAGGGGGCAGGGGGGCTGCTTATATAGCCCTGAGGGGTAGACGTGCGCCGTTTGATCAAACCGACCTAACGAGTGGTTTAGATTGATCCTCATAGGCGGTGGAAGAACCTTCTGGAAGTAGGGCTGAGGTGGCGCCCGGGGGAGGCCAACCGGCCCCACCACCTGGCCGATCGGGCTGGGTGTGCCCCCCTCGGGGTCCACTTCGGCCAGGTGGTCCGTCGCTTCTTCTAGATGCTTCTTTCTTGGGTGCCAAGTCTCGTTGAGTTCCGGAGCCTTCTGGAGTCTTCTAGATTTGATTCTTTTAGCACTTTTCCCGAATGGTTCCTGGATTTATATAATTTACCAAATCTCCAGAAAAACTGTTAGTGGCACCCTATTCTAAGTTGATATTAACATTTATGCCCTTTTCTCATGTTTAGTTGACTTATAAATATATAGGATAAGATGTGTCAACAAACTCCCCCAAGCTTACCCTTTGCTAGTCCCTAGCAAAGATATGCTTTAGCAGGATCAGGAGTTGCTACAACGCTTTCACACCTCAAAAGTACTATGGTTTTCAAAAACCAATTCTCCTCAACAAGATTGCTCTCTCTTACCTTCAGCCTTTTCATAAATCTTGAGCAAATAAAAGACAAAACAATCAAGTCAAGCAGTATATCTCAAATTCTTTGATCAGCTATCATCCTGGGGTTTTGCACTTTTTTCAGATAAAACTCAGAGATCCTGTGTTTGACCTTCTCAAGCATGGAGTCACACTTGGCAAGATATGTATGGATGATAGTGTTGGATGGATGAGGGTGAAAGGTGGTAAGCCTTTTAGCCTAGCTCTTGGACTATATCTCTCTTTCTAAGATTTTTAAGATCTGGGCCTTCCATTCTTGGAGAGGTGGGCTCTACTCGCCCCGGACTTTTGTCCATTTTTCTCTCTCCTTAGAGATGTGGGCTCTACTCGCCCTCGGACACGTGTCCATTATTCATCTCTAAATTTATTATTTTTTTAGGGAGGTAGGCCCTTCTCGCCTAGTATGACACTTGTCCTTTTCTCTCCCTCTCTCTTCTCTCTTTTTCCTCTCTTTTTTCTTTTTTTTCGAATGTAGCCCCAGAATCCTTTTTAACATTGAGAGAGATATATCCTAAAGTTGCATGAGCTATCTGGCTTGATGGAAAATGCGTACTTCCATGTCAGAAGCAGCATAAATGGTGGAATGGAATGATCTTGATGTGTATGACAAGCTCTTAAGGATCATATACACAGGAACTCACCATATAAAATTTCATGATTTTTAAGATAAATCCAGGAATCAAGCTTCTCTAGGAAAATTATCAATAGCAACTCAACTTTTCATGAATCATCTTTCAAAGCCTAGACTCAGATTAAGCATGTACTTGCACAAGTTTTGGGTTTAGAGCAAATTAAGCATTTAAGCTTCAGGAGAATCTAGGTCTGAAAACTAAGCACTTTTAAAAGGAATTACGGCGGAGCAACTATTCATCATCTCCAAGCATATATCATCAAGATCATTATTAAAGAGAAAAGCCAACTAGCAGACTCTAGCATTTTATTCAAACTAAGACTTTTAACTAATACTCAAATAACTAGCTAAAAACATAGGATAGTGATACTTATCATGATAACTGGGGGTGCTCTCCCCCAAGCTGGATCTTGAAGTAATTCTTGATTCATCCTTGGAACTTATTTGCCTTCAGGTCCTTATTAAATTCTCCCTGTAAATATTAGTCTCGCACATACCCGAAGGAACAAATTCTAGGATTATGCTGTGAGCCTTCATGTGCCCACTTCTTTTTGGGTTTTTCTGAAATGTGTGGACCTTCATGTGCCCACGTATTTTTTTTTGTGAATTTTTATATGCAAAGGGGATGCTAAAACAAAAACATGTGAATGCAATTTTTTTTATTTATTTTTTTATGCTGCCACGGTACGGAGTACATGGGGCCTTAAAGAATGCAAAAGCAGAAATTATTTTTATGATTTTTTTAATGCAGGTATAGGGAAATAAACATGCTAAAATATGCAGTGCAGAATATAAAGATAAATACCGAGTTACCTCTCGGCGAGAGTTTAGAGTACTTACTCCCATGGCGTAGATGTAGTGGCCATTGATTGATCAGTTGATGACGTGGGTAGTGATTGGTCTTCCGAAGGTGTACTTTGATCTTTCTTCCTCCAAACTTATTTCTTCGGTGGAGACCTTTCTGGAGTAACAGGTTCAGAATACTGGGCTGGTAGAAGCTGAGCGGACTTCTCCTTGATCTCTTCTTCAATGTTCTTGACATCCGTCAACTTTGTGTTCAGCTTGCGTTGTAATTTCTGAAGGCGTCTCCGCGTTTTGTTCTTCTTGGGCTGCTCAGGATCAGTATAAGTATTGAAGTAGCTGCGTACCTTTTCAGTTCTGAACTGGAAGTGGATCTCGCCAGTCCTGATGTAGATGATTGCTCTTGTTGTGTTCAGGAACGGTCTTCCAAGCACGATGGGAGGATCTTGCTCATCTCCCATGTCTATGACTAAAAAGTCAGTCAGGACATAGTGGTCCTTTATCTTGACAGGTACATCTCGTGCAATTCCTTCCAGGAACCGTTGTGATTGATCCGCCATCTGCAACATTATATATGTGGAATACAAAGGCAGGTCACCATATATTAGTTCATAGGTTACCTTAGACATTAGGTTGATGCCCGATCCCGTGTCGCAGACAACTCGCTGGTAGTTCCATTGATTGATGGAGCAGTGGATTGATGGAACTCCAGGGTCTTCAAGCTTTGGCAGTAATGGTGAAGGGAACAGGTTCTCATTCTCTGATTGAATCGTGTTGATCATCCAAACTTCCTCCACATGCGGTTGAGGTCGATTGTTCTTCTTATTCCTCCTTCTATCTCTTCTCTTCTTCTCGACAACTGGCTCGTGTTCTTGGGGGTAAGGATATCGAGGGTGTGCAGGAGCTTTTAGGATCTTGTTCTTGAAATTGAATCTCTCCTTTCTCCCATTGATGGTGAAGACGATCTTAGCGGCATCGGCGTAGATGATGGCTTTGGCTATGGCAAGGAAAGGACGACCCAAAATGATTAGAGCGTTCTCACTTCCCCCAGTCTCAACCACAGCGAAGTCGGCAGCCACGTAGGAGCGTCCTACCCCCAGACATACGTCGTCTAGGATGCCCTCGGGGTAGCATAGTGACAGGTCTGCAAGCTGCAAGCACATGGTTGTATATAATAAAGGTGAACCATTGATTTTCTTATATATTACCTTAGGCATTATGTTGACGCTAGACCCATAGTCACAAAGTGCATTCTTGAAGGTGTAGGCTCCAATAGTGATGGTGATGACGGGCCTTCCTGGATCTCCTCTTTTGGCGGGCATGCCCCAGTCAGTCCATCTTGGGCCTTCTTCTGTCTTACTCGAACACAGACCTGCAGAATAGATATCGACAAGATTTGCAGATTCTAATTCTTCCGGCTGGCCCGGAATCTTACCTGGGTTAGCCGTGGGAACAGATGATGCCAGCTGAGAAATCTGAGATTCTAGCATTTTATTAAAGCTATGTTGGTTCTTGATGGTAGAAGAAAAGCTTTCCATTTTATTACTAATAGTTTCTAGCATTTTATCATTGGAAGCTAACTTCTTGGACAGATTATCCATAATTCTACCCTGGTTTTGGACTAAGTCTCTTAAAGGTGAGAAATTATTAGAAGAATTATTACCTTGATAATTACCTGAATAGTTACCTGGGTAGTTGGTCCTCTGCTGAGTCCATCCTTGATTCTGCTGGGGACGATATTGGTTGTTATTGTTGATGTAGTTCACGTCCTCCTCCATCTGAGGGCATTGACTCCCTGAGTGTCCAGTGTTTCCACACTCTTCACAGGTCATGCGGGATTCAAAGAGTTGCATGACTTCCTTCTTCTCAGGGGCTTTGTCTTCAAGCCTCTTCATCAGTAAATCCATTTTGGCAGACAGCATGTCTACCTCCTTGAGCTGGTGCATTCCTCTTTCTTTCTTGCGGGGTTGACGTTCCTCGTTCCAAGCTTGATTGGACGCCATCTTTTCCACAAGGTTAGTAGCTTGAGTAAGTGTAAGGGACAGGAAAGCACCTCCAGCTGCAGCATCCATCGTTTCACGGGTGTTGGTGGAGAGCCCGTGGTAGAAGGTCTGCAAGAGCAACCAGTTTTCCATTCCATGATGTGGGCATTCCGAAATGTAGTCTTGAAAGCGCTCCCATGCTTCAGGAACAGATTCCTCATGTTGCTGCTGGAAACTCGAAATTTTCCCCCGTAAGGCATTGATTTTGCCTATAGGAAAGAACTTTGCCAGAAAGGCAGTAGAACACAATGTCTAAGTTGTAAATTTGTCTTTGTTGGAGTAAAACCATTGCTTCACTCGCCCCAATAGTGAGAATGGGAATAAACGAAGTAGGACTGCATCACTTGGCACATCTTTGATCGTGAAGGTGCTACATATCTCCAAGAAATGTTGAAGGTGTTTGTTGGCATCTTCATGAGCTTTTCCACAAAATTGGCTAGCTTGTACCATGTTGATAAGCGCAGGCTTGAGCTCAAAAGCAGCATTTCCTACAGCGACTGTCGGACCAGTACGAATGTTGTCCAGGGTCGGTGCGGAATATTCGCGTAGGGACTTGTTTGCCATTACTTCAAACGTGGGTGTTAAGCTTCGCGCTGTTGAATCTCCCAAGGCAGAAGTCGTGGGCCGAGAATCAGGAGACCTGAGCTTTGACCTTGCCTTCCTTAAGATTTTCTCTGGATCTGAAACGAAGTTTTCTGAAAGATTCTTATTCATACATTACCCTGAAATAAGATAGACAAAAGTGGAAAGAACAAGGGTAAACCTGTTTAAGCAATGATAATTTGGGTTCTCGATACATTATGTGTGAGAAATGCATGCATGCTATTACTGAAACTTTTTCATCTAGGCTATAGACTTTCTTTCCTCGACAACGACGCCAAAAATGCTTGTTGACATTGCTAACGTCATCGACTAGAAACGGATATAAGATCCATCTCTATCGACGGCACCAGAAATGCAAAGGTATATCTTAACATGATGCTAAGTGTATATCAGATGTTGCTTTCAGATTAAACTAAAAGGTGAACTCCGACACGATTCATAGCACAACTCGATATAGGTTGTCAGCCTTGACAGGTGTGCCAGAAAACGCATGGATATGGTACTCTTACATATGCCTTGGATCTCTAGAAAAGAAGATAAATATAAACAGGGAATCCGCAAGCGCACAGATATGAATATACCATTGTAGCATTTTAACCAGGAGTAAAACCAGGTATCGTATTTATATTCTACCACAGGGAAAGAAGTCTTTCTAATCCATAATAGCTAATACATGCTCATCTCTCAGTTTTATAATGTAGAGTGGCCAAAATATATCAATTGCTATAAACAGGGGTAAGTCACATAAAGATAAAGATATTGATAGCATTATTCAAGTCATAACATCATGAGCAGCTAGAAAGTGTCATTATAGCAAGAGAAACATAGCAAAGTCTAGTTAGAGAGGATACTCCTTGGTAACTCTAAACTATATGTCAATGCAAACTATGATTAGTGCAAACATTTAACAATCATGGAAGAAGAACTATTATATTAATGCATGGGGAGACTATCCAGGAGGATCAAGGCTGAAACTTGAAACAACCCAAACAGTATAAGGCTCCACTAGTCCTATACACGGGGGGTGGACTGCGAAGGACTCAGTAGTGCTGTCACCACAACGATCTACCACACGACCCGGCATATAGGGTGCAATCGCAGATAAATACAATATAAGCACCACGCTTACACTGTCTTTTCCGTTCACCCATGTTAACTAATGATCTAGGTGAGGGCTATATGACTCCATACATGAATATAAAGGCAAATCAACTATGCTAAACATGTAATCATAATAAACACCAAAGCATATAATGTCGAATATAATCATTGATAAGAACATATGTCTGTATAACAAATGTAAGGAACTAGATAAGAACTTACAAGAGCGAAGCTAGATCAGTATCTCGACCAGCCTCTAGACGATCAGGAGCCAAGTAGACGCCTTGCCTCCTCCTAGATCTAGACTAGCTAGCTACTCTGCTATATGGTGTTTCTAGGGTGTAGTATCTCTGACTTGATGACTTGATCTAGTGTATGCAAACTCAGGTTTCCAGATGCCTCTGCCAGGGGGCAGGGGGGCTGCTTATATAGCCCTAAGGGGTAGACGTGCGCCGTTTGATCAAACCGACCTAACGAGTGGTTTAGATTGATCCTCATAGGCGGTGGAAGAACCTTCTGGAAGTAAGGCTGAGGTGGCGCCCGAGGGAGGCCGACCGGCCCCACCACCAGGCCGATCGGGCTGGGGTGGGCCCCCCTCGGGGCCCACTTTGGCCAGGTGGTCTGTCGCTTCTTCTAGATGCTTCTTTCTTGGGTGCCAAGTCTCGTTGAGTTCCGGAGCCTTCTGGAGTCTTCTAGATTTGATTCTTTTAGCACTTTTCCCGAATGGTTCCTGGATTTATATAATTTACCAAATCTCCAGAAAAACTATTAGTGGCACCCTATTCTAAGTTGATATTAACATTTATGCCCTTTTCTCATGTTTAGTTGACTTATAAATATATAGGATAAGATGTGTCAATAGTCAGGTTCTATAGGATGCACATAGGGACTGCGAAAATTATAATGAAAAGGCAAAGTTGCAGTGTATCATAGAAGATCACAGAAAAATGTTGTACCCAGATTGCAAGCAGGGTCACAAAAAGGTTGGTACTACACTGAAAATGCTGCAATGGAAGGCAAAACATGATGTGTCTGATAAGGCATTTGAGGGGATGCTAAAAATTGTGAAGGACAAGCTTCCCGAGAAAAATGAATTACCGTCCACAACATATGAAGCAAAATAGATCGTGTGCCCTTTGGGGTTGGAGGTTCAAAAGATTCATGCCTGCCATAATGATTGCATCCTATATCGAGGCAAGGATTACGAGAATTTGGATGCTTGTCCTGTGTACAAAGCGCTACATTATAAGATCCGACGTGATGAAGATCTTGGTGATCTCGAGGGGCAACCTCCAAAGACGAAGAGAGTTCCGGCGAAGGTTATGTGGCATTTTTCTATAATACCATGTTTGAAGCGTTTGTTCAGGAACAAAGCAAATGCTAAGTTGATGAGATGGCGCAAAGAGGAACGTAAGGAAGACCACATGCTGAGACATCCGGTTGATGGGTCTCAATGGAGAAAGATTGATAGAGCATTCCCGGACATTGCTAAGGATGCAAGGAACATAAGGTTTGGTTTAAGTACAGATGGTTTCAACTCATTCGGCGAGTTTAGTAGTGGTCATAGCACTTGGCCTGTGACCCTATGCATGTTCAACCTTCCTGGTTGGATGTGCATAAAGCGAAAGTTCATAATGATATCGGTGCTTATCCAAGGTCCAAAACAACCTGACAACGACATTGATGTGTATCTAAGACCATTGGTCAAGGAACCATTACTGCTATGGCAGGATAAAGGTGTACGTGTGTGGGATGAGGATAAGAAAGAGAGCTTCAATCTACGAGCATTGTTGTTCGTAGCCATCAATGATTGGCCTGCTCTAAGTAACCTTTCAGGGTAGACAAACAAGGGATATCGTGCTTGCACCTACTGTTTAGATAAAACAGAAGCTATTCATCAGAAAAATTCTAAGAAGGTCGTGTATATGGGTCACCGTCGCTTTCTTCCAGAAAATCACCCCTTAAGGAACAAAGGGATGCATTGGAAAGGGAAGGTTGATCATCGTACAAAGCCCTCCCATTTTAATGGAGAGGAGATATTTGAGATGGTAAAGGATCTAAGGGTAGTCTATGGAAAGGGTGACGGTAGTGAACCTATTCCAAACGATGCTAATGGGCGTGCACCAATGTGGAAGAAGAAATCTATATTTTGGGAGCTACCTTATTGGCAAATCCTTGAGGTCCGGAATGCAATTGACGTGATGCACCTAACGAACAACCTTTGCGTGAATGTGCTAGGCTTCATGGGTTGTTATGGTAACTCGAAGGATACATTGGAAGCACGACGGGACCTGAAAGATACCCATATGAATGAACAAGATCCAGAAGAGGTTGATGGAGAACAAGATTACTTACGTCATCCGCCTAATTACACTGTCAGCAAGGAAGAGAAGGACATCATGTTTGATTTCCTGAACAGTATCAAGGTTCCATCTGGCTACTCGTCGAATATAAAGGGGATCATAAATATGAAAGATAAGAAGTTCACAAATCTAAAGGCCCACGACTGCCACATGTTGATGACACAGTTGCTTCCTGTTGCGCTGAGGGGTGTTCTATCAGAGAATATACGATTAGTACTCGTAAAGCTTTGTGCATTTCTCAATGCAATTTCGCACAAGGCAATCGATCCAGCCAACCTAGGAAAGCTACAGAAAGATGTGATGCAATGTCTTATTGGCTGTGAGTTGGCATTTCCACCTTCTTTCTTCAATATTATGACGCACCTCCTGGTACACCTTGTGAAAGGGATTACTATTCTCAGTCTAGTATTTCTGCACAACATGTGGCATTTCGAGAGGTTCATGTCAGTCCTCAAGAAATATGTTCTTAACTGCGCCTGTCCAGAAGGAAGCATCACCAAGGGACATGGAACTGAGGAGGTCATTAAGTATTGCATTGATTTTGTTGACTCAATTGACTCAATTGGGGTTCCAGTATCACGGCACGAGGGGAGACTACGGGGAATGGGCACCACTGGATGGAAATCAAGTTTGAGCAATGATACTGATTTGTTCCATAAAGCACACCTAGTTGTTATGCAATAATCATCCTTGGTGACTCCGTATATCGAGGAACACAAGCAGATTATTTCTTCTCAAAATCCAATCAAATCCGAAGCCTGGATTATACGCCATCACTTGGAAACATTTCCCTCATGGTTGAGTGAACACCTTATCGGTAACTCCATGATTCATCCACAACTCGCTTTGTTATCTAGGGGACCTTCTAGCACAATTGTGAAATTCTAAGCTGACGATATAAACGGCTATACTTTTTACACAAGAGCCAAAGATCGAAAAAGCACAAATCAAAATAGTGTTGTCCGTATAGACGCCATCAACAGCAATGGGTGCAAGAAATCCTATTATAGTATCATAGAAGAGATTTGAGAGCTTGAGTACGGGGCGCTGAACATCCCTCTGTTTCTTTTCCATTGGGTAAAACTGACTCGAGGTGGCGTAAGGAAAAATCAATAGGGAATGACAATAGTGGACCTGACCAAGATTGGGTTCAAAGATGAACCATTCGTCCTTGCCAAAGATGTGCATCAAGTTTTCTATGTCAAGGATATGACTAGCAAACTAAAGAATAAAAATCCACAAGAAGGACCACAGGAGCCAAAGCGTCACATAGTTCTTCCAGGTAAAAGAGTAATCGTGGGAGTCGAGGACAAAACAGACCAGTCGGATGATTATGATCGGTTCGATGGCATGCCTCCGTTCGCTGTCGAAGTTGACCCAAGCATATTGCTTGGAAATGAAGAGATACCGTACTTACGTGACGACCATGACCAAGGAACTTTTGTCAAGAAGAGGAACTTTAATGCCGCACTGTAATGATTAACGATCAAATCATTTGTGTAATGCTAATTATCAACTCTTTTATGTAATATAATGTTATATGATTGTATGCCTTTATGTATTTGAACTCAAACTTTGTCTAAGGCTTGAAGATGCACTGTGGCAAGGAACCACCAAGTTTGAGATTTTTCTGAATTGGTTTAGCACTTTTTTCAGTTTAATTGAATTTCCGCGTGAAATCACCCGGTAATTAAACGTTCAATTGAGTCCACCCCTAAAAAGATCTGGAATGATGCCAAACTTTGCCACAAGGTCTCTTGTGGCTTAGGAGACAAATCTTTGTGGAGGCCGATGCATGATTCTTCTGTTTTTGATATATAATTCACTATATTTTGTCTCACACAGCACAAAGAAAAATACAATAATACATTTAATCATCAGAATAACCTAAATTCTTCAGTGGGACCATATTTTGGGTGTAGATGACAACCAAAATAATTTCAAACCATTTCGATATAGACGGAGTCCACGTGCTTCACAAAGGTATATGGAACCTTTGATCAAATCATGTGTGTACACTGAGTTTCTTAGGGATTCTGAAGTCCATGCACTTTGCAGTATGGTATTGGGCTCAAACTTTTTCTAAGGAGCCACCAAGTTTGAAATTTTTCTGAATTGGTTCAGTACTTTTTTTCAGTTTAATTGAATTTCCGCGCTAAATCACCCGGTTGAAATGGGCCCACCTCTAAATAGATGTATTGATCTTTTATTGTTTAAACACTCTATCGTCTTCACTTATAGTCATTTATTAGTCGATTCAATTAATGATGCATAAACTGACTCAATTAAGTTTTTTAAAGTTATTTCAAATCAAATTACCATTTATTTTTATTAAAATTCGAACCATAAAGATTGTAAATGAAAATTAGAAGTAATTGTTTCAACTCTTAAATTAATTTGTGCATAGAAAAGTAGAGGTTATTATTTCTTAATTTAATATAATTTTGCATGGTTGAAATATTTACTTACAATTTATTTTTAAATATTGCAAAGAGAAAGATTAAGAAGTGAGGAAGGAAAAGGGGGGAAATTAACTTCCCGCACAAAATTGTCCGTTAGTCCTGGGTGGTATTACCACCTTAGACTAAAGGGGGAAATTTTCCCTTTCGGGGGCTCCCACGCGAAACCCCCCTTTAGTCCTGTGTGGTGTTACCACCCGAGACTAAAGGGGTATATAAAAGTGCCTACAGCGGATCCAACACTTAGCCGCGGGCATTTCGTCTTCCTCCTCGGATCCGCCGATGTCGCCGTCCCCGTGTCCTCCGCCACCACCGGCGCCTCCCCCACCGCCACCGGCGCCTCATCCATCGTCCTCCCCTCTGTTGCGACCATCCTCGCTGCAGCCTCCTCGTTCCCCGTCGTGCGCCGGCACGGCCGCGGCCCTCCCCCTCAACTAGCCGGCAGGCTCCCCTCTGTCGTCCCTGGTCACCGGCTCCTCTCCGCAACCGTCCCCGCTGGCATCTCTCCTCCGTCATCGCCGCCAACCCCCGGCCGCGCGCCGTCCCCGCGTCCCGCCGCCAGCCTCCCCGCGTCCCGCCGGTGCTCGGGCCTCGATCCCCCGTCGCGACCCCGCCAGCCCCCTCGTCACCGATGGTAGGCCGGCATCCACCTGGGCGCGCGGCGCCCCTAGCCGCGGCTGCCGGTGGTGTGTGGTCGGCGACATGCCGCCGCGGCCAATGCAAGAAGAGGCTTGCTGACGCAAGCCCCCTATGACTTGCGTCACCAAGCCTTTTTTGCTATTTTTATATATGTAAAAATTTAGTTTTTTTATTAGTAATAGGGATAATTAGTTATAGGAATAATTTGTTATAGAACTTAGTGTATGTTAGTTATAGGAATAAATAGTTATAGAAATTAGTTTATAGTTAGAAAAACTTTAACAATATGAGTTAGAAAAAACTATCCTACTCTCGACGTCGCGCATAGAACATTTTAGTTAGAAAAAATTTTGGTTAGAAAAACTTTTACAATTTGATTTCTAAATATATTTGTTCTAAATAATTTTGTAATATACCTTTCATAGTTCTGACGCCGACGACTGCCGCATCGACCCTCTCGATGCCTCCCCGTGTCGTCTTCCCGTTGCGGCGCTTCTTCCGCCCTGGGTCGACCAAGCGACTCCACAAGTGCCATTCATCCACGAGTTAGTAGAAATTCCATGTTAGAAATACTTAGACTTAGTTTAGTGGTTACAAAAACTTAGACTTAGAAAATTTATGTATACTTAGAAATCAATGTTTATATGCAGAAATTCATAGAGAATTCAAGTATATACTTAGAAATTCAAATAAAATTCATGTTTATACTCAGAAATTAATGTATATTTCTGGAAATTAGTGTATATTCTCATAAATTCATGTTTATTTCAGAAAATCATAGACAATTCGTGTTTATTCCAGAAATTTATAGAAAATTCGTGTTTATTCTAGAAATTCATAGAAAATTCATGTATACTTAGAAAATTCATGTTTATTTATAGAAATTCATGTAATTTCATATAAATTCCTGTTTATTTGTATAAATTCATGCATATTCATAGAAATTCATAGAAATTTGTGTTTATTCCATAAATTAGTATTAGTTGAGATGGATGACAACAATGACCATGAGAGGATTATGGAGGACATTATTGCTGGCGGTTCAAATAACGTTCCAACCTACACCGACGAGGAGCATAGCCAGGCGGACATGCTCCTCAACATAACCGCCACTGAGGAAGGTGACACCACTGCCAAGGACGACGACACCCACACTGAGGACTCAGAAAATAATTAGGACCTTGAGGATGATAATGCGGAAGGTTCTAATGAGGTATATATATCATGCATTAAGTTCATCATTATTAATTCTCTAACCCCAATTCTTACTTACACCCAAAAGATCAACAAATCCATACGTGGTTCCGAACACCCGTACACAAAAGATCTGTTGTGGAATGATGTCCTAAAATACTTCACACTTCCTGAAGGTGTCGATGCAAACCTTGTGAAGGGTTGGACTCTCTCGAAGATGGCAACTCAATTTCAGAATTTTAAGAAGAAGCTTGATAGAGATTTTATCAAGAAGAACCAAACTCCAAATTGGGATGCATATCTAAAGCTACAAAATCACTAGAAGTCCTTTGTGGAATACAAGAAAAGTGAAGATCATGCCAAGAAAAGTTCACTAAGGGAAGAAAAGTGCCAGTAACAAGGGGCCGTACAACCATCATCTTGGTCGAGGTGGTTACGCGGTTGCAATTCCCAGGTGGCGAAAGATGGAAGAACACCTGATCGCCAAAGGTATCATACCAGCGGTCTATGACTGGCCTAACAGATCAAAGAATTGGTATTATGCTCATGGAGGTAGATTATTGAACCCCGAAGATGGGACCCTTGAACTCCCACCCACGTTTCGTGAGAAGGCCCTTGAGATCATGAAAGATATTGAAGATGTCAAAACAGGCAGATTGAAGGTTGCCAGAGAGATTGATGAGCTCACTTTCGCGCTTGGGAATCAAGAACACCCAGGACGTTGCAGAGGCTATGGGGTGGTGCCGTGGAAGTTTGCTTTCAAGCGAAACATCGACACCTACAGAAGCCGCAAAAGAAGAAGAGAGCGTGGAGAGGAGTAGTGGCGCCAAATGATGGAGCAAAGACTTAGAGAACAGGAACAAAGGATGCAGGCAGAGATTGAACGGCGAGTGGCCACCACGATACATGAGATGGCCCATTCTGGAGCACTGCCCCAAGTTCCGCTGGATCCCATCATTAGTCCTTCCGCTCGCAAAAGCAGTTGTGCTTCCATAGAGGTCCCCGAAGAGCACAGGGCAATCGAAGGAGTTCAAGTGGACGACAACCAACGGTACCCTATGGATGACCTCTGTCACCGCACCGCATGTGAGCTGCACAAGCCATTTGGCAACATCACAATGAAGGTATAAATATGATTATTACATGCAATTAGCTCAACTATTGATGCATGACTTAGAAATTTAATAACTACATATATAGGTGGCGTACGGAAGTGCTTTTGCGCATATGCCAGGACGGACAAGCCACGACATGCAGATTCCACCTGGCTACACCTCAGTTGGTGTGGGGGAGATCTGTGATCCAAGATTTGAGGACCTAGAGCTAGAGGTCCCCAGAGGTGACGGGGAAAAGACACTCAAGGATGCAGTTCACGGTATCATATTGTGGCCCAAACGATACATCATAATCCCCAAGGAGGCATCAATCCCTCTGAGAGATCCCCCACAGCCGCCACCATCATCTCCGGGGCCGTCATCACGACCTTCAAGATCACCACGCTCACCGTCTCCACAAGAACCACACAATCTGGGAGGTGCGAGCTCGAGCGATCACGATGATGACATCCCTCCCAAATCACCTCCAAAGCAACCACCGGCTGCAAAGCAGGTGCCACAGAGATCCCGAGCACAATTCCAAGGCAATGCAACCACCAAAGCAGAAAAAACCACCAGTGAAGAAAAAGCCCATGCCCATTAAAAGGAAGCTAGCATGGGAGCAGACAAAAGAAGAAACACATGCGATTTCAAAACAACAAGTTTACGATTTTTTCGAAGGTCTGTGTCAAAAACATCGACAGAGGGAGCTCGAGGAGAAAAAAAAAGTAGATCTGGATAAACTCAAGTTTTTCATAGAAATGCAGGAAGAAACTAAGAAAAAGGTAATCTTGAAAACAGACTATGATCGTTCGCTGACCAAGACTTTACAAAGGACGAGACGAGGAGGGTCGCCAAATAGTTACATCGAGCAAAGAGGTGTGTCAATGTCGTCGACTGATGCAAAGAAGAAGAAGAAGAAGAAGAAGAAGAAGAAGAAGAAGAAGAAGAAGAAGAAGAAGAAGAAGAAGAAGAAGAAGAAGAAGAAGAAGAAGAAGAAGAAGCAAACAGATGCGTCGATGAGCAAACAGACTTACGTTGCCTCCGGCCTCAGTGCAGATGAACGAGCTCTTGCAGCTATGCCTACAGAAGAACTAGCAAAGGTTGTTAGTTTTGTGGAAGAAACAATGATGCTTGTAGGTGTTGTTCTCAGCAATGAAGAACCACCATCTCCGGACAGAAATATCATACCTAGATGGCCCTTTCAGCTAGGACAACCTTTTGTCAGGCCAGAATTGGTAAAGAAGCTCCCAACTAAGATGCACAGATTTCATCAGTGGTACATGACGAAGTCAGCAAAAGGCCGGGAGATGTTTGGTATGCTTGTTAGACCGGAAGATTTTGCCGGTGAAGGCGAAAAGGTGGTCTGGCTGGAATTCAAAGATATTTATGAAGTTTACCATCTAGACGCCTTGAATACTGATCTTATCATCGCCTGGTGTCTGTAAGTGGCATATTTTCGTATGTTTATTAATATATTTATTACGTCTGCGATCCACTAATAACTTTGTCTTTCATTTTCTGTAGCCTGCAACTTACTGAGATGCGAAGGAAGGGTTATGACAAAGTTGGTTTCATGGACCCAGCGGCAGTTAACCAACACGAGGTCCGGAAGCAACCTGACAAAACAATCTAGGCAATCCATAGGACCTTGTCTCAGCTGCATTACAAGGATTGCATACTACTACCTTACAACTTCAAGTAAGTGCGATTACCATCTAATAAATGATTAGCTTTACTAATTATCCTAGCTAACTTTATTTAGCTCTAATCTTTTGAGCATGTATACAGTTTTCACTAGATTCTTATGATAATTCAAGTCGACAACAGCAACATCATGGTGTGGGATTCGTTGAGAAAAGACCCTGCAAAATACCAGGACCTTCAAGATCTGTTTCAAGTGTAATAATTCTATCTAAGACATTTACTTTAATGCAATAGTTTACTTCTACTAACACTCTATCTTTCATTATTTTTCCCAGAGCTTGGGGCAGATTCATTCTTGAGAACCCTGGACCATTTAAACAAAATATTAGATTCTTTACAGAATTTCCGATACGTAATCCAAATAACAACTTCAGATTGAGATAAATTAAATTGTATAACACTAATATTTCATAATTTTTTTCTCCACTTTAGTGTTTGAGACAGGAACCCGAAAATAATTTATGTGGATACTACATCTTTGAGCACATACACGCTTTCTCAAGTACAAACTGGGAGATTATTCTGTAATTAAAATAAACCTATTAATAATACATCATTTTCTAATCGCTTATATATTTAATTATTGGATGTAATATATTAAAATATTTGCACATTACAGATGGATATGGTTAGGGACGCACTCATTGAGAAGGATCGTCTCTTGGAGTTCAAGAAGGTCTCGTAGTATTCCTCGTGGATGAGGTGGTTAATCCAAAAAGGAAAACATCATTATGACAGACATCCAATTGACCAACTTTAATTAGCACCTCCACGGGAAGTTGAGACTAGGAATTTGAATCCAACGATTTTTTGATGTACATATACTAATTTTAGAAAATACTATCTATTTTGATGTATACAATTGTGTGTGTATATATTTATAACTATGTATACATAGATATATAAGTCTAAGTACATATAGTAGAGACGTATACATAGATACCTTATTGCAAATACATATACGTACATTTATACATGAGACAACAATTAGAATATACACGTATAACAATAATTAGAATAACTCAAATTGAAAAACAAAAAAATGGAACCGGGGCCCTTTAGTCTCGGTTGGTAATACCAACCGAGACTAAAGGGGGTGCATGCTGGCGCGGGCATGCCCCCCCCCCTTAGTCTCGGTTGGTAATACCAACCAGGACTAAAGGGCCCCCTTTAGTCGAGGTTCATTCACTCGGAACTAAAGCGGGGGGGGGGGGGGTTGTCTCTCACCATTAGTCTCGGTTGGACTTCAGAGCCCTATGGCTCTTACCAACCGGGACTAAAGGCTGGGGCTCTACCAGTGATGGGTGCATCACTACACCTATAATATGGTTGAAAGCCTGGAGCACACATATTTATGAAGATCAAATGACTACGTGCACCTAAAATGATAATAATTTTGAAACTGAAATTAACAGTTTATAAAGGCTGGAACAATTCCTAGTCAAGGTTAAATAATTTTTCAAACCTAATTCAATGCCCTTTTGAAATCTGGCATCAGTATCTGTTCTTCATCTATGAAACCTATCAACAATTTGAAATCATTACTTCACAATTTAATAACAATTAGGTATAACTTACGATGATTCACTAGTTAGCCTAATCAAGAGAAATACTCTACACAATTGTAGGAATCATTAAAAACTTTTCTTGCATGTCACATCCGATCCGGCCGTGAGCTTATATATATATATATATATATATATATATATATATATATATGGGGTATATATATTCTATACTTGGGTATGGAATAATATTCCATACCCGACCCAGCTCCGAACCGCTCTCCCGCGCCCAGTCCGGCTTTTTTCGGATCTTTTGATTTTTCTTCGTCGGTCCTCCCACGTCTGTCACACCTGGTTTTAGAAAAACAAACCAAGTGCATACCTATATGCATGCCAGGATCAAGTTTCATGCATATAGTAGACATAAGTGAATAACAACAGCAGTATCACGTATAAGAACATAAACAACTTACTATTCTATCAGAGTTAAACAGCTCAATCCTAGAAACGGAGGCGCCAAACTCCACAAGCAATCGACTGGGGCTGCGTACGCCTAGCATCATCACCATCTTCAACAGCTTCACACCTTTTTCTTCTGAGCAGCAATAAGCAAGGATGAGTACACTTATGGTTGGTACTCAGCAAGGCCACAAGAAATAACCAAAAAGCGATTTAAGTCCATCTTTAAGTTTAATTAATCATGTGAGGGTCCAGGCCGCTCTTGACCGTGAGCACGGCTAATCGATTAGTTTTACACTCTGCAGAGGTTGTACATCTTTACCCACAAGTCACGTAAAAGTCCCGAAGAACTTTAGACCCAACCATGCGATGCGGATCAGGCATCATACCACACTACCTAGGTGTGATTGCATAGGGACGCTACGAGACCTTTACAAAGATTCCCTAGCACGGGCTGCTCGCTAGGTTACCTGATCAGTGCAGCGCATAAAGCTCCCTAGCGGGTACCGTGTCTTAGCAAAGCCCAACTCCCCGCCAGAGCAGGTCTATACACCATCTCCCGTCAGCCCCCAACCCCTTTCAGGTAAAGCATACCACATACTAAAGTTTCTAATTAATTGGCCAAGACAGAGCCATATGTCTTGTGGTAGTACGGTTTTCCTGGGTGGTCGCTCCATGTTCCGATTAATGCATAGTATAATCTTGTAATAAAGCATAGGTAGAAGGTGGTTAGGGACACTTGCCTTTCTCCAATGAAAAGCTACTCTTACTGCTCTTCAACACTTGCTCTCTTGAAACTCCTTATCTTCAAAGCAACGAACAACGATCCTTCTTCTACTCGAAGCAATCATCGTGCACAACATACAAAGCAACAAGTACAACTAAGAACAATGCACCAATCAAAAGAAAAACTTTAAAAGAGCGCACTAAAGGATGGGCTTGATTCTATGGTTACGCAACGATGAAAGAACGTTGAAAACAAAACTAAGGTCGATGCTATCGAAAGATTATTATCAAACAACAAGAGACTACGTGCTTCGTATGTTTTAATTAGAAAATCATGCAAGAATATTTCAAAGCAAGTTATATTTAATTAAGAAAACACGATAAGCCTAATCATAGTTTATTTGCATATATTTAAGTACAAGTTATATCCAATTAACAATTAACTTTTAGAAACCCAAAGCATGTATAAGATATCTAGTCGAATAGCTTTACATTACGTGTTCAACTAAGCATATTAAATTTGAAAAGATAATTATAATACCATTAAGCATATTAAATTTATTATGAAAACCGATGTATAACACTAAGCATATTTTATTTAGAAAAGCTAGTGATAAATAGGAATTAACCAAGTTACATCATGATTAAAGAAAACCGGAATTGAACCTATTCACTTTTATTTAGAAAACCAATAGAATAAGCATTAATCAAGAGTAACATGCAACTTTAGTATTAAAACAAATAACAGGTGATACACATGCTAACGCACAATTTAAGGTGAAACGAACTAGAACGATAAAGACGAACTATCAAACGCACAAGAAACCTTAAGCAAGGGTTTAGGAGGACTAGGCTGTAGGGATAACATCTAGACGAAGCTAAACTGAACTAGCTGGTGAAGAAACTTGATGATAACATGATTGGTCTGAAGAGATGATTGTGGAAGGTTGAGCATGAAACAACAAAGAGTAGATAAACAGATGCTAACATGTGAGCAAGGATTTTATGGACGCATAAAGGATTATTTTATAGATCAAAGATAACCAAGGACAAAAGATTAATGGGTTCTAATATGCTGGAAAGGAAATGCTTTTAGCAAGCGTTCCAAATATTTCTCTATAAGAAAAGCTTCTACTTAGTGCGTAGGCATGACATCATCATGGCATTTAACAATAAAAGAGAATGGCAAGAGAGAACTGATGGTGACCTTGATTGTATACGTGCATGTATGCATGACGTTGTTGACTTGCACTGGTTGATTAGAGAAGGACGGAACAGAGTGCATGCGGAGGCTCTCATCAGCGGCGTCTCGGCAAACGCAAGACGGATGGCGAGCATGATCATGAGGGCAGCTGCAGACAAACGGTCCATGGAGAGTCGAGAGACATGGCTGAGCAGGGATTTATTATGTTCGCTGAAACAAAATATAATTCTCAGGATCGAAGATGGTCGAGAAAGGATTTATGAAGCTCGAATACACTGGAGAGGAAATACATAAATATGATCTCACCATGATGTCATCCTTGCATGGGTAGATAGTTTCTTCTCTTCTGTATGTATGTATGTGCGTGGCTTTGCTTGGAACTGATGGCCGGCGAAGCTTCAATACGGCACGGCCACATGCAGCACGAGATGCAGGTAGCATGGATTAGAGACAAAAGTTGGACATAGGAGTGCATGGGATGCGCAGGTGGTCATCTCACCAGCTGCGACGACGGTCGGATCGACGCTGGCTCGGCAACAATAACGGGTGAGCACGGAGTGGCATGCAGCGGTGAGCAGAGATAGCTTACCACCATGACGGAAAACAGCTGGAGGAAAACAATTTGCATGAGATGAGAAAAACAAGAACTAGATGGATTATGGGTAGAATTACCGGCAGCGCTACAGAACATGATTGATGAGGACAAGATGCAAGACGAAACCAGAAGGAGATATTAGAAACGTGCTGGCGTTCTCACCTAAGCCAATCAAGGAACGACGGTGACGAGATCATGACCAGAGTTCGATGACCTTCGGCTTGACGCGCACGTGTACATGCGATCCTCAGCAACTCGACGACGGCGACCTCGCGACGGATCACTCCGGTCTGGCTCTTCGATCTCGTGGTGCAGTCCTTCCCGGCGGTCGGCATACATGAACTCGCGGACAGTGGACGGCGGCCGGCTAGCTGCAGTGATGGATCCATGGCGGCGTACGTGCTCTGGATGGTTTCCTGGTGCTGCTCCTGAAGTCCTGGTGGCGACGACGGAGCTGCTTGTGCGGACAAAGATCGGCGGCGCCAGCCTGCAGCTTGATCTAGACGGCGCACCGCAGCAGCAGGTCTTGGACTAGAGGTCGACGGCGGCGGCTCGCGAAGGAACTAGGGCACACGATGGAACAAAGAGAGATCGAGAAACCATAGCTCATTATTTATGGGCGATGCGTCAGGGTCAGGTCCGGTCTGATCATGCACACGTCTGGAGTCCAGACTGGTTTGGGTTCATCACGCGTACGCTTGCAGCCAGGGTCAACTAAACGCTGACCTGAAAATCCAGCTTGGTGTGTGTCTTCCGTTGATGCAAGTGCAGGGCAAAAACCACTGTAGCTTTAACTTTGGCCCAATAAGTGGCGATAGGATGAAAAGAAATAGAAAGGGAAATAAAAGATAAAACATGTAGCCATGGAGTAGCTACAAACATGTTGAGATAATATAGAACTCGGTAGAGCTAGAAATAATATTTGAGTTGGTGGAAAGAATTTTAGAGCTCTCTAGTAGATAGATTTAGCTTCTGGAAAACTGAGAATACATCCCAGTAAATTCTGAAAAATTCTCAGAAGAACATAATTGTTATCAAAACACATTTCAAAATATTTTGCACTCAAGAAACACTAGGGTGCATCGGCATGAATGCAACACACATTGAACTATTTTATTATATTCATAAAACAATCAATTGTTTTTCCTATAGCATATTTCCTATCAACAAAGATAAATGTTGGCAAAATTTTAGTATTATGAGAAAATCATTGTTTAATTTTTTCTTTCTATTCACATCCTGAAATTGGGAAATTTCAGGGTGTGACAATGTCCTGCTTCAGTTTCCTCTCGAGCCGGACCCTTTTCCCACCGCCGCCGCCCACGCTGCCCCCTGTCCTGCACCTCCTTTTCCGCCACCACCACCGCCGCACACGCCTCCCGATCTCAGTCGCCAATCGCCGCTGCTCCGAGCCCGCAGCCCCCCTTTCCATCCGTATCCTGACTCCAGGCTCTAGACTCCGTCGGCAACGGCTACTGCTTCCCCTTCTCTGGATCCGCGGCGACGACCATGCTAGTTTCACGGCCCAGGGATCCATCTCTTCCGTGGCTCTTTGTCAGCTTGCTGTTCCCCCTGTAGTCCTGCTCCTCTCCCGTGGCACCGGATCCGACCACTGCCGGAGTCTGTAGCACCACGGTGGGGCGGATCCGGTCGTCGTCGCCGTGCGGCCGGCAGGATCCGGTCTCTCTGTCACTGTGGAGCTCAGTGGCGTCTCCAGCCCCTCCTGCACCGATGCCGAGCAGGGGAGGGGGCGCCACCCGGTTCTCCCGCCCGCAGCCCAAGATTTGGCGGCCGGAGCTCGAGCAGGAGCAGCCGTCAAGCCACCGCGACGGCCCCCGCCTCGCGCGTCGTCCGCATCACCTCCGGCAAGGGAGGCGCCACCCCTGCTCAGCATCGGTGCTGCTGTACGCCGTGGCTGCGAGCCTGCACACCGGGACGATTTTCAGGTCCAGCACGGTATGACCGTCTCTTTCCTCGTCCCTCTCGCCATCTCTCATGGCCTGTTGGGTATAGATTACAACAATTGTGGGTCTTACCGACAATGAAATGCAGGTTAGTGATGTTGAAATGTATGGAATAAAACCTTGTTCACCTAGCAAGATTAAGCTTTATTTTCACCACACTTTTTTAGACAATGAAAGATAATATTCCGGCTTAAGACATTTCTTTTACAAGAATGCATAGACCACAAGAGATTACATAGCAGCAGCTTGGGGATCATCAATGTCGTCACCTCTGACTATGTGGTTGTTTTAGCTCTTGCATGTGATGTGTTTTGCGAAGTGCTAGTTTGATTCCATTCTCCTACCGCCGCCGCCGACGTCCTCGCCCGGCCTCTGCACCCTCTGCAGGTTACGGCGGCGCTGTGAAAGGC
Source organism: Cenchrus fungigraminus (assembly GCA_036936925.1). NCBI lineage: Eukaryota > Viridiplantae > Streptophyta > Magnoliopsida > Poales > Poaceae > Cenchrus > Cenchrus fungigraminus. The sequence goes on from CM072768.1 coordinate 26,306,572, forward strand.
CCTGGGGCTAACACACTCGCTTGGGGCCGAACCTGCAAGCTGTGGTCCCATCGACGGCCATCAGCATATCTCCAAGAGCAAGCTCGCCACAAACCTTGTCAAGGTACCATTTCGAAGCCATCTTGTTCCTGCCTTTGACTTTGTGATACCAGATTATTGATTGCGAAATGATCGTCAAGTGGATTTGTGTTGTGGAGTTTGGTTGAGTTGATTATGGTTAAGCACAGTCATGTGTAAGGCTGATCTGGGTAAGATGGAGACTATTGACTATGAGAAAAGAACTTATAATAAGGAGATATGGAGCCCCATAGTGCTGATAACAAAAATTCAGAACAGATAAGGAGATAGGGAGGATGCTTGGTCAAAAATTGAACACCTTAGAAGATAATTGTTTGTTTCCTTTAGAAAAAGGAAGCTAAACACAACAACTCTGAGAAGCATGGAAGTCTCTTCTGTACAGCTAAAATAAAACATGTTTTCACTCATAAAGGATGCCCAATTTAGCATATCAGATTTAGTGACCTTTCAGTATCTTCAATTTGGCAAACATGTGATTTTATCTGTTATAGACTGAAAATGTTTCATTTCTCTTTTACTTGCAACTTGCCACCCTATTATATTTGTTCCAGGTTATGCTGCTTATTGATGGTGGAATTCTATAGCCGATTGAACTTTATTTTTTTTCTACTACAATTTGCAAACTTTTCATGGTTCTAGGTAATGCTACCTTACTCTAGATTTTTGTGGATGCAAAAGCATATAGGCTAGTAGTTCTTGGTATGACGCTGTCAATTCGTCACTAACAGGACAATGGGGCCAGAAATGAACCTGCAACAACAACTAATCCCCTTATTTTCTGCATGTGATGACTTGATTAACATTCTCAATTCTGCCTGATGCTTGCAGATCAATGTACATGTCGTGGGCCAATCCTGATGCTTTCTGTGAGTTATGCGATCTGGTGGATAGAATGACACGGCGTTGCTGACAGGGTATGCAGCTCTTAGTTCCTTGTCAATCTGGTGAACAGCTTGTAGTCTGTTTGAAAACTATATCTGAAATTGCAAAATTTACAGTGTTTTTTTGACTGATTGATCCCAATTTCAATCTAACAAAACTGAGTACATATTTGCTATTTCATGAACCACATTTAAACTGTTTTATTGCTCCCTCCAACCACACTCTCAGCTCATCATACCCATACTGATTTAAGCTTAAGCCGATTCCACTAGATATTCCTTTAGATTTGGAGCCGATCCTTTTTGGATCATGATTTTTTATTGTTTCACTGTGCATCCATTCTTTTCAGAACTCCTGTCGTTCTGTTTAGTCACAAGGAATTGGGAATTTTTAGTAGCCATTTTATCTGAATTTTGATTTTACACTAGGTTTTGTTTGATTTTGTTAATTTCAGGTATCGGTGGGTTTCACCATGTTCGTCGCTTCATCATGATGGGAGCTCCAGGTTAGTGCAATCTGGTACCCCCATACAAAATCTAGTGCAAAGATTCAAAACTTCTGTGCTTATGTGCATGCAGATGTTTTTGGATTTCTTTCCTGCGGAATTCAGGCATATGTGCTACTGCTAGATACGTTCTCTCCGCTGCTGCCGTTGGTGACTTTGATTTGGATGCATATGTGCTAGATACCTTCAGCTCCCGTTTATTTTGTCTTTACCTCTTGCATGATAAATATTCTGTGATCTGCTGTCAAGTATCTAGTGTAAATTCCACCGCTTTGCTAACTGAACTAGCCTCTGAATAGTTTTCTTCAATTCTTTTAACTATGTATATTGAACTTGAGGCTTAATTAGGTCTTACTTTGTGTTCGATGACACTAATACATGTCTTACAAAGAAGTAGAAATTACCTTTGCAATGGCCACTCTAGTTCAGTTAAATAACTTGTGCCCTTTGCATTCCGATTCTAGACTAGGACTTCACTTCACGTGTCATTCATGCATTACAAGTTTAGATTGTCTCCTTTTAGTTCTGAGCTTGACAAGTTGTCTCAATTGGTGCCTCAACCTGAACCTGTATTAGTATGCTCGAACTGGGTGTGTGATCATTTGGACCAATTGCTAGCTAATAATTATGTGTCGTTCCTAACTATTGACATCTGCCTGCAGCTCTATGATCACATTAGAGCAGAATGGTCATAACAAAAGTGCTCTGACATTTGTTTGTTTTATGAAAGACATTCAAACAAGTTCAGATGAGGGCGAAGGCGGAATATCTAGGGAAGTGTTGAAAGTTCATTTTAGCTTGACGGTTCAAGACATCCATCTGTATGTGTAATGTGATCCTTCCTAACCCTTCTTATGGCGTGATGATGGATTTGCAAGAAATCATATGTTTGAACTACCTATGTTACATGGAATGAAACCCTGATCCCATGTGTCACCTTATTAGAAAAATTCCGTCCATTGCTTCCATGGCTAGTAAAATTCATTTCTTCTCTTTCTCAGATATTGATTATGATTCTGCTGGTCCTTGTGCTGCCAGCTGATTAAATTAAGTTGACTGTCATTCAGAGTTATATTTATATTGCTGGCCAATCTCACTGTTGATTTTGCCTTACAGTTACAGATCTTGCAAGCAGAGGAGCTTTACATCCCAAAAGGATTGCTTGTAGTATGTACACTTTGGGTTAACAGGTTTGGTATTTAATTGTATTTTAGTGTTTTGACATTGATTGGGTTTGATATATATTTAATCATCTCTACTATTATTATCTGAAAATTACTCATTTCTTTTTATCTGCAACATGGTGCCCTGTTTTAATTGTACAGATAATGTTAGCTCACTGAAATTGGTGCATAACAATACTTGTTGTGGGGTTCCTGTTTATTGATTGTCTATTATGTCTCAGACCAATATTCAAGATGGTGACCAATTTTTTTCAGGGTAGCGGCACTAGTGGAGCTTAGTGTAGTGTAAATGGGGCCAGCATGCCCCCTGTTTACCCCTGGTTATTGGTAGTCTCCACTATCAATGTGCATGGTTATGTACTCTGAAATTTCAGTGCCTAATTATGCCTGCTACTTTGCTTGCTGCAAGATCATTCACATTGTTTTAACATTTTTCTTTAAATGTAGATAGCACTGTATCTTGCCAATTTGTCGCACACTTCATTATTGCAACCTGCTACTTCATCATGTCAATTCTATGCACATTGTCCAACATTTAGATTATGCACTAATGTCCAACCGCGGTGTTTTATTCGTGTGAACCCTTGCATACAAGGTATGCATGAAGTACAATATGCCATTGCAAAATATCATATTTTTATGAAAAACTGGTATTAATTAGATTCAGAGTGATATTTTATTTTTTTTCATTAACTGGAGATGCACGATTGATTGTTCACTAGTCAGAGACTGACATGCCAGTTAGATTTGCTCGAACTTGATGCTACGAGGGTACCCCATTTTTTTAGTTTGCTGATGTCCATATGTGTGAGACAATATGTTCCGACAAACATTCTCGATGCTGGCTGGTCGTCAATGCTGTTTTGGAGCATCCTTCCACCAGATGCATGTGTCATTCTAGAAGTTAGCAATCTTTTTTCTGATATGGTTGTACTCATGCTTGCTATTTTTCTAATTTTATTTTCTTCCTCTATCCTGTGCATGGATAACAAAAATTTTTGCTTGGATCGTTGTGTAGGTCTGGATGACACCTTCTCCCGCAGTTGCAGCTGCAGGATGAAGGAATGAGGGAGCAAAAGGTGTGATGCACAAAATTGCATCCATGTTAGCTTTTCAGGCAACCAAGAATTCAGATCTAGTTATGATAAGATCTTTCGCCTCAGAGCAAACTATGGTGACAAATCTTAATTCACTCTACATGACCTTGAATGCAGCAACAAAAATATATAGAGATGTACCAATTGCAAAGTTACCTATCAGAATTGGAAACTTCGTACCTGGAAAGCAATATTGTCATGCTGCTACAATGTAGTTAGGAATTTCAATAGCAATATTGTATATTTCTGTCTCGTCTAGTTTGTAAAAGCTATATTTTAAATCACGATAGCAAGATGGTTGTATTCAATCAGGCACATGTGTATTCATGGTATTATTTGTAATCATATTATTATCCTTATGATGTATATATTTTGCACACCGCGTGCTTATCTTATAAGCACATTCATGTTGTATTTATGAATGTGATTTATCTAGACTCACCTGAAAACGAGTACAAGTGCGTACGTGAAAAAGAAACAGAGGAACTGTGAGATATGAAAAAGATACGTGAAAAAGGAAAAGAAAACCAATCGTGCAACGTGAAAAAGATACGTGAAAAAGAAAAAAACCAGAGGAACCGGGCAACCAGAGGAACCGAACCAAACCGGGCAACCAGAGGAAACGGGCAACCAGAGCTCCGTGAAAAACGGATCGCAGGACTACTCCGAAGAGCGTCCGCTGGGTGGGGAGCGCGGGGCGCCCTCGGGTCGGACGGCTGGCTCGGGTATGAAATAATATTCCATACCCTGGGTATGAAATAGCACTGCCCTATATATATATATATATATATATATATATATATATATATACATACATATATATATATATATATATATATATATATACATACATATATATATATATATATATATATATACTCCCTCTGTATACGTTTTAAGTGTCGTTCTGTGGAGGAGAGCGAGTTGCGATTTAAGTGTCGTTTGGGTGTCGGAGAAAATTTTTGGACTTTGCTGCCCTCGCGTCGCTTCGGAACTCCACGTGCGCGGCGTGCGTTAATTGCTCCTGGGGCTCCAAGTGATTCCTCTCTTTAATCTCCAGCCTCGCATGCCTCCCATTAACTCAAACGTCTCTCTCCTCCATTGCTTCTCATTGCCGTTGCCTCCTCTTTGCTTCCCACTGCCACCGCCATGGAGTTCATCACGCCGGAGTCAGAGGAGCTCGGCGCGCCGAAATCGCAGGTGCTCGTCGCGGCCGAGTCGGAGGTGCTCATCACGTCGGAGTGGCAGGAGACGGAGGACGTGGTGCCGCTGGAGTTGGAGGTGCTCGTCGCGCCGGAGTCACAGGAGCCGAAGGAGGCCGTGATGCCGGAGTTGGAGATGGACATGGCACCGGACTCAAGCACGCCGGAGTTGCAGGAGCTCGTCGCGCCGGACTCGGAAATGGTTCTCGATTCCTTGCCGCCGGACTCCATGGATGCGCATGTGCAGGAGCTCGCACCGGAGTCAGAAATGGTGCCAGATTCTTTGCCGCCAGTGTCTTTTGTATGCGCTCGCTGTCATCTTGTCCATGAGGACCGCCAAGCATGGAACCGTGTGCACTCGCGGTTCTGGCCATGCCCTCGCTGCAATCTTGTTCACGAGGAATACAGACTCACCGCTATGCTTCACGGCCTCGACGACTTCAATTGCTTTGTTTTCATTCCCGACCTCGGTGAGCTCGAGATGGATGGCAAAACTATTGTGTTACCTCCACAAGTGCTAAATATGCTCGACGGGATGTGCACGCGCAAGCTTGCTGCCGGCAACGTCGCGCTCACGCAGGAAGACTTGCTCTCGCCGTGAACAAAAAGATGGAGCATCCGTAAGCTAACACTACTTGTAAACAAAACAAACAGATAGATGGTTGCCTCGGCTAATTTTCTCTCTACTAATTTTTCATGCAGCAAGAGTTCTAACTAGCATCATTCTAATTTCTCATGCAGCAAGAGTTGCCTCGGCTTCAATGAGCAAAGATGGTTCACAAGGGATACATGTTGGCAGCCGATCTTCCCTTTCTAATGCTTCTTTTTTCATGTGAGGAATCTTAAATTTGTTGCAACCTTTCACCTTCATAGCTTCTATGAAAACACTTTGTAGTGTTACAAACATTCTGTTAGCTTTGTGTATCGAATATTCCATGAATGCCTACAAAACAAGTGTGCAAGAAATGATTCTATGAGAAAATTTGTTGTTGGAGAAACATTGAACAATTTGATCAAATTACCACTTGGACTGCTGGAACTAAAGCTTCTATTGTTTTTGCATTCTTCTTGTATTGAATTGCTTGAATAGCTCAAAAAAACCCAAGTCAAGAATGTTGAAATCCGGAGAATTAGGTGGTTGACAAATTAGGCGAATATCGAATCCTTCTTGCTTAGCCGCCTCACAAAAAACCGGATCATCCAATTTTAAATGGGAAGGTGCATTGTCCTGTTGAATGAAAAAGATTGATCTACGCACATCTTCTCTTGGCCATTTGGCTCGAATGGCAGGCAACACTTTGTTGATCATGAATTCTCTAATCACGTCTCGTGTGATCAAATTTATGGGCTTCATAACCAAGTCTCCATGGACACGACCGGTTCTATGGTTACCTCTCATAGCCGGTTCATATGTAACAAGTGGAAAACAACCAATCCTACCATCAAAAATACAATTCCCATCCCTAAACCTTGGTCGAGCAAAAACACACAAGAACATGAGTCTAGGGAGGTAATTCTTGTTCTTACTAATCCGATGGGGATCATCTTCTTCGGGTAGCAAATAATATTTTTCAGATTTTTGACAGATGTAGAACCATTTTTCATCAATGAACACAATGTCAAACAAATCCTTAAACATTGGATCGGCAATCAAATCCCTCTTAATCATGTCAACACACCACTGCAACCTAGCCTTCTTGTTAGCTTCAGTGAGATATGGTTTGATGCTACTAGAGTGGCGCCTAAGCAAACCTTTTTTCAAATACTTTTGAATCTTCCACTTGCTCATGTTAAGTTTGGCACACACATCCTCTATGGTCATTCTATCCCTTAACGGAATGTTGCGCAATGCTTCCAAATTAACAGGTATTGCTTTACGACCAACTCTACCTTTCTTTAGACTGGAAACTATAACAGGAACATTGTTTGCAAGTTGAATTTTACCTCCCTTCCATAAACGCTGAACTGACCTTATGTTAAGGTCAAATTGATCAGCAACAATTTTAGTATCCTTCTTGCCTAGTCTCCCATTCTTGCTTCTAGCCAACAAAGCTTGATAAACTTGTTTTCGGAGCTCTTCAGACATTTGTTTCTTGCTTCGGTGGTGAGGTTCTTCAACTTGTTCTACTTGTAAAAAAACAAACATACTCAATCCAACAATACAAGATGTGTGAAGTACTAAAAGCAAGAAAAAGCACTCAATCTTACCAGCAATATTTTGTACGAAATCCATATCAACTGCTCCAAATTCACCTAGTGGTAAATTCAAATCAAATCCTGTCGAAAATGAAATAAAAGGGCACACTGAGGATGGAAACTTGCATACGGCTGTTGTGAAACTAACGTTCTCGTACTCCTTGCATGCGACTGTTCACAACTGAGAATGAAATGCATTACCGTTGCCATCGTCATCTTCAGCAAGATGAAACCCGCCGCCGACGTTGTCGTCACCGCCTTCGCCGTCGACGTCGACGTAGTCGCCGTCGACGCCGTCGCCGGTGACGTCCTCCAGTACAGGGGCGTCGAGCTCGTCGACATCCTCGAGTGCATAGTCGCCGTCGACGCCGTCGCCGGTGACGTCCTCCAGTACAGGGGCGTCGAGCTTGTCGACATCCTCGAGTGCATCCGCATTTAAATCAAATCCTATGAAAAAGAAGAATGGAATATGAATACTCATCCAACTCGGATGAAAAAAAACACAAGTTCAAGAAACAAAACCTTGCTCGCCGGTGACGCGTCCAGGTCGCCAGCATCCTCCAGCTGCTGGTCGGCATCCTCCACGTGCTGCAAGTCTTCGTCGAGCTCGTCGGCATCCTCGACCGGCAAATCGTCTTCGTCGAACTCGTCGGCATTCTTGGGTGCATCCATCTCTAGTTCTTCCACCGGCAGTTCCTCATCCAATGGATGCTCCACGTTTAAATCAAACACTATGCAAAACGAGCAACAAAACATTAAGATCGAGTTGAGGTGATTGATGAGCAAATATGTAAGTGAAGTGTTACTTACCGTGGTTCTCATCCAGTGATGGTGCAACGTTGAGATCTATCCCGGCCATCTTGTTTTGGTTACTAAATGTGAGTGATGAACTAAGCATGCCGGCGTCTTGTTTGTATTTATAGCCAATGGCCGGGGCATGCGAATCGACAGCACCGGTGACGAAAAAAAAATGCGCCAACAGCTTGTGTAGTTCCCTGCCACGCGCGAAAGGAAAAAATACGAGGGAAATGTTAGCGCCACAGGGGGGGAAATGCGAAACAAAAAAGCAGCGGCAACACACGCGAAACAGCGGCGGCAACGCACGCGCGAAAACGTCCCTCACAGGGGAAGGGCACGTCCTGCACAGGCCCATGCATGCCCATGCAAAAAAAATCTCCTGATAGGCTAAAAATTTGACGCTGGAGGGATTCGATCCGCCACCCTACGGCCCCAAGACTAGAAGCTATATGGAGGGTGTGTGTGTGTGTGTGTGTGTGTGTGTGTGTGTGTGTGTGTGTGTGTGTGTGTGTGTGTGTGTGTGTGTGTGTGTAGTCATCATTGTCAATCTCCTCCCCAATTATGAAGAAAACAAGACTTTTAAGTCTTATGAGTCCTTGGTCCACGTACAGGCTCTTGGAAGTTTGTTATCACTACTGGAATGCACATGTTTCCCCTAGAGTCAAAACCCTAGGGAAATGCTCTAAAAACCCTAGGCAAAGTATTTCCCTAGGAAATTTGGTAGGGAAAAGTTTCTAGGGACAATTTCGCCAGGAAATCAGTATTGCCCTACGGTTCTGACCCCTAGGAAGTTTTGAGCACTAGGGAATATGTCAAAATAAAAAATAAAAAAATGAGGTCACTGCTCCCACCGCCGGTCCTGCTTTCGCCATCGGCGCTCCTCTGTGAAACATGCCCCTGCCGCCGCTGTCCACGAGGAGGAGGCCGACACCGCACGGGTGGAGGCGGCCCTCCTCTCCTTCCTTGTCGATGGCCCCACGCCGCCGAGCTCCTCTCTGCGGGTGCCCCGCCGCCGCCGCTGCCGGGTCCTCGTCATCGTCCTCCAACGCTGTGAGCGCCGCCACCGGCGTCTCAGAGGAACACTCTGCGTGCAAAATCAAAACAATAGAGAACACTGGACATGCTGCAAACCAAGAGAAGCGAGGACACTCACCGCTATCTGGAGCCGACGGCCGCTGGAGCCCCTCCCCAACGCCGACAGCACCCCTGTGACTCCTCTCCCGGGGCGGTGCCCCTCCCCCCTCCGACTCCTCTCCTGTTGACGCCCGTCCCAATGCCGCCGCGAGTAGGGATATGATTAATTTAGTTAGGATAGGGAAGGAGCCTAAATGGACCCCCTTCTTTCTTTTTTATTCAAAGACATAAAAGCAAATCAGGGTTTGTTAGGATATTTGCTTAGGGGTCAAGTTAGGCGTCTCTATAAAAGGAGACATCTCTGTATCAATTAGGTAAGCAAAGAGGTAGAAGGATTAAGAATCTCAGGGCCTCTTAGGGAGGGCGAGATCTCCGGCTACCTCTAGCTGCCCAGTTCATTATCCCAATATAAGTTCCATATCAGGGAGAAATTTCAGAACAAGGTTTGCATGTTCAAATGAACAACTGTGTATTTTGGTGAAAACTAATTCGTACAAGACCGAAAAATTGAAGTTGGCCAAACTCTAGCGAAGCTTTTATCCTTGCTGTTAACCATCACTGATTGAAGGGAGTTTAAAAATGAGCCCAAACTATGCCCACGAGCTTGGAATGATTCAAACTATGAAACTATAATTGATGTGGTTTTATCAGTGCTATACTGCTATGCAAGAAAATACCTGTGATAATAGAAAAATTTCTAGGAATAATCAGCATACCTTTTAAGACATATGATACAACATTTTTTTCCTTATAATGTGTGACTGCACTACATGTGCCACTCACCAGGAAACAGAGTACATGCTCGCTTGGAGAAAGGAAAGGTGGTAATAAAAGCAATAAATTCCAGCAGTGAGGCTCAAGTGTTCGTAGAAAAATAAAACGAAATGAAAAACTAGTATCAAGTGGAATAAGGTCTGCCATTATGTTAGTAAAAGGTGGTTCAGTGCTATGCTAATGTAAAGCTCAGTTATTACCAAAACTAAACACTATAAGTTTTGTGGTCTAAACAGAGGAGACTTAGCAACCTTGAAGTTGAAAATTAGCAGCTTGCAAAGACATTTCGTCTTGAATCTCCATGGATTTTGCTGGTAGCATGTCTCAGAGCTGGCTAATGTGTTTTCGAGTTGCTGCAAAATTGAGAAAGTTAGGTTATGTCTGCCAGATGAGGATATCATCCCCATATGTGTAATTAATGTTAATGAACACAGTAGACACTATTGGGTTGATTAAATGAGGTACATAATTTGTTTCAGAAACCACCCATGCTCAAGGAAGCATCAGCACCGAATAGACTTCATACAAAAAAAAAATCCCCCCCCCCCACCCACCCACCCCAAGTAATGCAAATTTGGATTAAAAAATCAGCTTTGAAATAAATTTTAAAAAAACACTGTTTCTCCCCCTAACAAGCTAAAATTTGAGTTTCTAGCTCTACCACTGAAAGCAGCAAACATGAATTATTATTTTTTAGATAAGGGAAACCAAACATGAATTAGAACACCAGATATGAATGCATTAAACCCAGAGAGCTTCTAATCCTTGGAAAAGGAACCATGTCGAGGGGCTAGGAATGTTTCCGACTCACCTCTCAGATTGATGCGCCGGTCATGGTTCAAACAGGTGGGTGATGGGCATGCAACAATGCACTGGTGAGCTGGCAATCACTATGGCAAAGTGCAGTAGCCCCGCTGTGGGGCAGCCGAGCTATATCCTAGCCTGAAACGCTGCCATGAAAAGAAGGCAATCTCTGAAGGAGCTCATTGAATTTGGGTAAAATGTTTCAAATGCGGTGACATGGGGATTATGGCTGACCGCTGACGTCGTCGGCTAGTAGTCACAGTGGGACCAGGACAAATATTAGTAGATCATCACTACTTGTGAATTGCAATCCAAGCAAGCAGGTCACTCATTGGGTGATCACATGAAAATTGCACATATAGAACAAGGAGATTTGTGACCTTGGTGGCTGGCACTTGGATGAACCATCAGGTAGAACTAACTGAATACTATCACAGATAGTTTCATCAGGATGAATTGAGTGGAACAAGAACCGTGAAACCTAAATCAGGCAGTAAAAGAAGAGCTCCTATCACGACCAGCTTGGCCTTGAGCTGAGGTCCCCATTTTTAGTGATTATCTAGTAATGCCGCTAGTAGCGCTGTTACCTCATAGTTGGTCTGTGGCCACCTCCAAGCATTTTTCTAATCCTGTGACAGCGGTGCCTGCGGTTTGTGCCCATGTGAACACACAGATGGATGGGTGAGGAGACTGACCACGTCATGAGTAAACAAGTTCCTCCTCATCAATAATTGACGTTTTCTAATCATCAAAGCTTATTAGGCCAGTCTTGCTTACTAGGATCTCGATCTTCTTCTTGCATTTACGCACTTGAAGTTTGTGTGCAGGTCAGTCAGCATGTGATTCGCGAGCTGGTTGTTGGCTGTTGCCTCTTGGGACATCGAGGCAACAACCGATCCAGCTGCGAACAAAATTACACTACTGTTGTCCACACCTTCCGAGTAGTACGTACACTTTTGGGCTCCACCCCCTCCCCCCTCGCGGCCTCTGCCGCAGCCGCCTCGCCGTCGGGCACTCCGCCTCGGGCGCCCCTACCCCCCTCTCCCAACACCTCCCACCTGCCGACGGGCGCTCCGCTCCCGGAGCCCACATCCCAGCCGAGGCAACCGGCGCCAGCGGACACTCGGACCACCCCCGCACAGTTCTCCGCGATGACCCCGCCCCCGAACACTCAGGTGACGGCCCTCCTCTCCTCCTCCTCCTCCCCGGCCCAGGTGGGCGCTCTCCTCCGCTCTCCCCGGCAGCGCGACCCTTCTACCCGGGCGAGTCCTCCTCCGGCCGCGCCAAGGAGGTGCACTGGCTGGACGAACAAGATGACGACGAGGGGGAAGAGCGCATCGACTACGAGTTCTCCCCTTCGCCCCCACCATCCCAACCAGCTACCGTGATGTCCTCTGCAGTCCGGCCCCCTCCTCGGCGACGGTGACGGCCCGGCCGTCCCGGCCCCGGAGGCGGTCCCTGGTGGGGGGAGAAGACGTCGCCGCCGCCCCTCTTGTCGCTCCCGGAAGCGTCGGCCACCACCAATACGGGAACCTCAGCTGGCTGCTGACAGCGCAGCACGTGCCACGGGACCTCACGCACAACCGACGGTGGCCGCCGACTCGCGGAGCCGGCCCCGGGTTAATGCGGACGAGTTCCAAGAAGCTATCTCCCGCTCCACCAGGCGACGCATCCGTCGGGCGGAGCTGACCGAAGCCCGCACTTCCTCCTCTTCCCCACCACGATGGAGCCCAACACAGCACATCCTGCAGGAGATGATCGACCGTTGTCTCAACTGCCTCTCCTACAACCATCGGGTGGCTACTTGCCGCCTCCCCCGCCGCTGCCTATGCTGCTACGGTTTCCGGCACATGGCCAGGGAGTGTTAGCGGGCTCGCTCACCGCCGGCCCGGTAGCTTACCCAGACGGGAGGAGGCCGTAGGCGAGGCGCCGATAATGGCTGCCGACCCGCCCCACGGCGTTTCATCCGTGCCGACGGGCCGCCAACTCCTTCAGGCTCTGACGCGCCGAGCCGCAACCTCTCCCCCGCGTCGGGTCGTTATCGTTCAACCTCCCCTAGTGCATCGACGGTGCCACGCTCAACAGGGCCAGAACCGGGATGCTGCTACGTGGAGCGAACCGAGGCGATTGAGGCAGAGGAGGCGCGGCTTCGGCTTGCGCTCATCGCCTAGGTGGGCAACGGCTCCGGCGACTTCCCCGACGGGGACGCGGTGGCAGCAATCACTTCGGCCACTGGCCTGGATGTGTCTGAGTTCACGACCACCCGCTCCTTCCCGGCCAGCTTCCTGATCGTCTGCACCTCACAGTCCGCCCGCGACAGAATCATGGTGGCCAGCCCCAATCCTGATGGCCAACACCACGCTAACGATGCGACCCTGGACTCGCCTTGCCTTGCAACGGAGGTGGTGCTGCTCCACAAGGTGGTGATTGAGTTGGACGGCATCCCGGAGCACGCGTGGGACATCGACACCGCAAGCAAGCTCCTTGGCCGAAACACATGGGTGGAGTGCCTAGATCCGGCAATGGCAAGCAAGGCAGACATGTCCACCTTTAGGCTCACGGCCTAGACCACGGACCCCTTCAACTTTCCGGAAACCTAGATGCTTCAAGTGGCTGAGCCGGAGGTGTCGGTCGTCTACTTCGACGACGAGATGCAGCTCATCTTCGGTAACCTCGAGCCGTACCTACGCAGTAAGAGGACCATGCAATACCCCATCGATTTCCACCTACGCAGCATCGCCGACTTTCGGTCGCGGACGCCATCCACCTCCCCGTTGTCCCCCTCCGACAACGGCGACAGCGGCCCGGACGGGAACCTCAACCGCTCCTACAGGTTCCATCAGGGGCAGGGCCCGCTCCTCTCGGGCTTCCCACGCAGATAGGGAAACACCGGTGGCTGCGGCGGCGGCGCCGGAGGCAGCTCCGGGTGCGGTCGGACCTACAGGGTCCGGATGACGTCGTCCATACAGTCGCGTGAGGTGTTGCCTCTGCAAAAGGGGAAAGCTGCCTCAGCCCCAAAGCACTTTCCCAAAGCAGATTCAAACAAGCACATAGCAACAACGGAGAAGCGCACGCCGGACACGAGGTCTCCAACCCGTGCCACCTGCCTGTGCCACGCCGGACGGAACCTCCACCCTGGCCCGATCAAAAGTAGACCAGGTGGTCCGCACTGAGCCGCCCCCTCTCACGGCGAATCCGACGACGCTCGAGATAGAACAACGGCAGCGACCGTCCCCGGATGCGCCCCGCATCGAGCTCGAGGACAAGACAGGAGAGGCCAGCCTTTACGCCTCCCCCACCAGGGTGATGCCTCTGGACTTCGCCACACAGGATCCGGAGCCTGCCACACTGGAGACGGAACGCACCGCGCAGGATCCCACAGAGGCCACCAACCCACTGCCAGGGGGGACCACCAGCTGGGTACGGAACTGCTGGTTGCTCCCGCTATCCCCGGCGTCCTCCTACCAGGCCTTACTGGGCCACATGCGGAAACGACCCAACAAGATGAAACCCTGGAGCCCGACATGGATTCCCCCAACAGGTTTCTCGAGGAAATCAGTCACCACAGTCTATGAAGCGAGGTGCAAGATTCGCTCGCCTCTTGCACCATGGCCAGTTAAAACCAAGCGCACTGTGCGGCCAAAGTCAACGGATCAGCAACAGCTACCCAAAAGAAGTGAGCGCCTAGCCAAGAATCCACTGGCGACGATCAAATCCTCCAAACGCGTGGAGGTGGTCCTCATGCGCCGGTTCGAGGCGGTTAAAGAGAAGGAGCCAATCAACATGAAAGGCAAGGAGGCATATGACACCTTCTAGGCGGCTAGCATGGACGGCAAGCACCATGAGGCGGTTCGGGATCTCCTACCCGCGCTTCAGTGTGTCTCCCCGATTCTGGGGATGATGGCATAGGCACTGCGCCATGCCCACGGTTGATTCCTACTCCTTGGTTCAAGTTACCATGATCTGTTGGAACGTGCACGGCCTAAACTGTCGGGCATACACCCCGGGTACCTGCAAGGAAGGAAGAAGGCGGATCCTACTAGAATTCCCCTGTAATCCTACTAGGACTCACACCGTGTAATCCTATTAGGACTCCTACCTTGTAACTGACTAGGAACCCGCCCTCTGGACTATATAAAGGAGGCGCCGGGTACCTAGGAGGACAGACAAATAGTCTCAATCCCCAATCCCTCCGGGGACAGAGGCAATGCCTCAACACCCATGCACAGGACGCAATATACAACACTTCAAATAGGACGTAGGGTATTACGCCATCGTGCGGCCCGAACCTGTATAAATCCGTGTCTCGTGTCCGCGCATACCTTCGGGTTCCAGATCATGGCGTTCCCCCACTGCACAATCTACTACCTTGGGTACCCCCGTGGTAGGTTTGCTAGGATAAAACACCGACAGCTGGCGCGCTAGGTAGGGGTTGGTGTCATGATCATCAGGCGAATTCGAAGGACATCATCTTCGAAATCAATCTACTCCGCATGGACAAAGTCGCCGAGTTCAAATTCAAAGCAAGTCGCTCCACGCGAGCGCAAGTCAAGCACTCTGTTCCGAAGCAGAGTCGACGTTCTTCCATGAAGACGTCTCCATCCAAGTCTCCGACTCGGCGAGATTCTCTGTAATCCGTATTGCGATCGAGATCAAGATAGCGGCATCATCAGAATCCGCAAGACCGCAATGCGAACTCGAGTCCGATGCGGAGATCGAAGGCTTACACAAGACCTGAAGATAATCGCTTGGCTCACACAAGTGATATATGCGAGTACGATCCGCCCACGACTACTCGTCATCTGGCTGCGTCGGCTCTACTTCCATTACGCCGTGCACCATGACTACTCGTCGTACAGCTGCACCGGCTCTACTTCAACTGCGCCGTGCGCCGCCGCGACATCGTCTAGCGGTCGCACCCGGCTCTACTTCAACTACGTCGTGCGCCACGTGTACTCGTTTTCCACCCGCATCGGCTCTCCTTCAAACTACTCGAGTACTACTACATCGACGATCAGCAACGCCAACTCGCCGTCGACTACTTCAACTACTCGAGTACACCTACTACGTCGTGTGCCGCCGCGACAATCGTCCCGCGGCAGCGCTGACTCCACTGCGTCGTGCGCTGCCGCGACAATCGTCCCGTGGCAGCACCGGCTCCACTGCGCCATGCGTCGTAGCGACATCGTCCTGCGGCCGCACCAGCTCCACTGCGTCGTGCGCTGCCACGACATCGTCCTGCGGCCGCACCGGCTCTACTTTGGCAATGAAAATTCGCCATCGACTACTTCGGCAACTCACCTCGGCTAGTTTCGACTAGAAAACTAGTCGAGAGTGGTTATCACGCCGCCAACAACTAGTCGGACCCGCCTCCGACTAGTCGACTTCATCAATAACTATCGCGGCTCCGTCGCTGATCGCCGCGGCTTCGTCGACTCTCGTCCACGAATCAAGCTAGGTCATTTATTTAAATGATTATTTCTCTATTTTTGGCTTGTTTTGCGTATGCAGGACAACATGCCGAAGACTACTCTATGTACGCCTCTCGACGGCTAAATCGCCAGCAGAGCTACACTATGCCGACCACTCTTGGGACACATTGACAAAGTCACCACAAGCCTGTTTCATCAACTCGGGGGCTATCCCAAGGAGGCAACTTCTCAAAGTCCGCTCCGCGTGGCATCACCCGACTCCGGTTGATTTGAAAGTCCGCTTCGCGCGGCATCACCCGACTCCGGTTGATCTCAAAGTCCGCAAAGGCGGCATAACTCAACTTCGGTCAATCTTCCCGTAGTCAACGACTATGGACCAGCTCTTGGCTCCGCGCCAGAGGGTAGCAGTATGTGGCCCTCGTGCCCAAACGCCCCTCCACCTCGTACCACGGGTAACCGTACCGCGGCCCTAATGGGTAACCGTACCGCGACCCTAAGTACTCGCGCCTCGTACCATGGGCTCTGCACCCTAAGTACTCCTTGCTCGCAAAGGCGGCAACCTTATTCTTTTTTCTGGATCTCCTTTCGTTTTGGGTTTTCCATTCGTTTTTATCCCGACTTCGGTTGGTCTCAAGTCCGCAAAGGCGGCACAACCCGACTTTGGTCGATCTCAACTACTCGCACCACGTATCATAGGGTTCCGTACCCTAGGTACTACTCATGCCTCGTACCATAGGGTTCCACACCCTAGGTACTACTCGACTAGTGTTGAGCTTCGGACTCCTAGTCCCTCGGGTCTCTGCCTCTGTGCCGACCCTTAAAGTCCGCTCCGCGCGGCATAAAGTCGACTATTCAGTCGCATCTCAAGTCCGCTCTGACGGCACAAAGTCGACTACTCAGTCGCATATCAAAGTCCGCTTCGCGCGGCAAGCTTTGTATTATGGATTTCATACAAGCTTCATCCTACGGGTCTCTGGCTCTGTGCCGACCCCTAAGTCCGCTCCGTGCGGCACAAAGTTGATTACTCAGTCGCATCTCAAGTCCGCTCTGATGGCACAAAGTCGACTTCTTCAGTCGCATCCTAAAAAGTCCGCTCTGACGGCACAAAATCGACTTCAGTCGCATCTAAAGTCCATTATGATGGCACAAAGTTGATTTCGGTCGCGCCTAAAGTCCGCTCTGACGGCACAAAGTTGACTTCTTCAGTCGCATCCTAAAAGTCCGCTCTGACGGCACAAAGTCAACTTCGGTCGCATCTAAATTCCATTATGATGGCACAAAGTCGATCTCAACTACTCGCACCTCGTACCATAGGGTTCCGTACCCTAGGTACTACTCGTGCCTCGTACCATAGGGTTCCGCACCCTAGGTACTACTTGACTAGTGCTGAGCTTCGGACTCCTAGTCCCTCGGGTCTCTGCTTCTATGCCGACCCTTAAAGTCCGCTCCGCGCGGCATAAAGTCGACTATTCAGTCACATCTCAAGTCCGCTCTGACGGCACAAAGTTGACTACTCAGTCGCATATCAAAGTCCACTTCGCGCGGCAAGCTTTGTATTATGGATTTCATACAAGCTTCATCCTATGGGTCTCTGGCTCTGTGCCGACCCCTAAGTCCGCTCCGTGCAGCACAAAGTTGATTACTCAGTCGCATCTCAAGTCTGCTCTGACGGCACAAAGTCGACTTCTTCAGTCGCATCCTAAAAAGTCCGCTCTGACGACACAAAATCGACTTCGGTCGCATCTAAAGTCCATTATGATGGCACAAAATCGACTTCGGTCGCGTCTAAACTCCGCTCTGATGGCACGGGCTACTTGCCTATTTCTCAAATTATTACTCAAAGACAACTCGAGTAGTCTGTATTACTCCTTCAACACGGCGACTCAATGTCAAATTACTACTCGATGTGGCTCGTACAACTCACCTAGAGCACATAATGCTCGGGGGCTGGACGCTGCAAGAGTACGCAGATGATGACTTCCGCCAATACTGAAGATCCTCGGACTGATTATCAAATCACTTCAAGGCTCGGGGGCTACACACTACAAAACTACTCGGATGATTACCTCTGTGAACTCGCTAGCTTTTTTCGAGACGGAAGATGCAGATTCGAGATTGACCCTCAGCTTGATTCTTCGATTCAACCTCAGGCTCGGGGGCTACACTCCATATGGAGTGCGATTCCATATAGATCAAGATTTCGAGACAATCTGGGTATTTTTTGGAGACCTCCTGTGTTAGAACTCGGGGACGCCTAGGAATTACTCGGGAAGGATCTGAAAGTACTCGGAGATGAGCTAGAACACATTCCACTCTTTCGGCAGTTCAAGTACCATTGAAGACTTCGGCTAGAGATGATCAATAACTACTCGACGAAGCTTTAAGACTACTCGAACTTGCTGCTCAAGACTACAAAGTGCTCGGGGGCTTGTCGGGCATACACCCCGGGCACCTGCAAGGAAGGAAGAAGGCGGATCCTACTAGAATTACCCTGTAATCCTACTAGGACTCACACCGTGTAATCCTATTAGGACTCCTACCTTGTAACCGACTAGGAACCCGCCCTCTGGACTATATAAAGGAGGCGCCGGGTACCTAGGAGGACAGACAAACAGTCTCAATCCCCAATCCCTCCAGGGACAGAGGCAATGCCTCAACACCCATGCGCAGGACGCAATATACAACACCCCAAACAGGACGTAGGGTATTACGCCATCGTGCGGCCCGAACCTGTATAAATCTGTGTCTCGTGTCTGCGCATACCTTCGGGTTCCAAATCATGGCGTTCCCTCACCGCACAATCTACTACCTTGGGTACCCCCGTGGTAGGTTTGCCAGGTTAAAACACCGACATAAACTCCCAGGCCCGTCGCGATGTGGTTAGGGTGCTGCTGGACAATACTCGTGCGTCCCTGATATGCTTGCGGGAGACAAAATTGAGTGTGATCGATAGAACAGTAATCCTCTCCATCTTCGGAAATCAATTCAGTGACTTTGTGTATTTACCTGCCTCTGCTACACGCGGTGGGGCATTGATAACCTGCCGTCGGGATGTAGCCACGCTGACCAGCCCCTTGATTGGCATCTACTCGGTAACTGTTCGCGTTAAGGCCGTATCCGGTGAGCAGGCTTGGTGGCTCACTACGATGTACGGCCCGCAGCGAGATGAAGAGAAGGTGCTCTTCCTAGAAGAACTTCAAGTCGTCAGGGACATGTGTGACGGCCCTTGGGTCGTGGCAGGCGATTTCAACCTGATCTTAGACCTGACCGACAAAAATAATGACCGTATCAACAAGAGGAACATGGGCCGCTTCAGGAGGATCGTCGATTCTTTGCAGCTCAAGGACGTCCATCTCCATGGACGCACCTACACCTAAATCAATGAAAGGAGAAACCCCACTCTGGTGAAGCTAGACCGGGTTCTTGTGACGGTCGACTGGGATGAGTGCTTCCCTTCCCACTTCCTCCATGCTCTCTCCACCGACGATTCTGACCACTGCCCATTGTTGTTGCACCTTAATGCCAACATGGAATCCAAACCCCATTTCCATTTCGAGGTATACTGGCCCAAGTTCGACGACTTCCTTGACATGGTCGCGAGAGGATGGCACTGTCCAGACGATGTCACAAATGCGTACAGACGGCTGGACTGCCTACTGAGAAATGTTGCAAAAGAGCTCCAGAGCTGGGCTGCCAAAAAGGTTGGGTCGGTCAGGATGCAATTCTCCATTGCAAAAGAGCTGATCTTCCGACTTGACAAGGCATAGGAAACTAGAGCCCTATCCACAGAGGAGGACACGCTCAGGCGACGGCTCAAGAAACTCACCTTGGAATTGGCATCTCTCGAACGAACAATTGTTAGGCAGCGATCAAGAATTCTTTAGCTCAGGGAGGGAGACGCAAATACAAGGTTCTTCCATGCTCAGGCCAATGGACGCCGACGCAAGAACTTCATCACCGCCGTTCGTTCTGATGATGGTGTGCTACACACGGGAGAGGACATGGCCAACGTGTTCTTCAACTTCTACGAGGGGCTACTGGGCAACGAGAGCGACAGGAGCTTCACCCTCAACTTCCACTCATTGCGGATTGAACCGAAGGATCTCTCTGCACTGGAGTTGCCCTTCACCGAAATGGAAGTTTGGCAGGTCATCAAGGAACTGCCTCTGGACAAGGCACTAGGACTGGACGGGATGATGGCGGCTTTCTACTAGGCGGCCTGGCCGGTCATCAAGCACGATATTCTGGCTGCCGTCAACGCCTTCTTTGCAATTGACCGGAGGGGCTTCCACAGCATCAACGAGGCCCTCCTCATCTTGCTGCCCAAGAAAGCTGAAGCTCTATGCCCTGGGGACTACAGACCGATAAGCTTGATCCATAGCTTTCCGAAGCTGATGGCAAAGCTGTTAGCAAATCGCCTGTCCAAGTTCATTGCAGACCTCATCCTTTGCAACCAAAGCGCTTTCATACGGGGCCGATCCATCCTCGACAACTTCAAATATGTTCAGCGCGCGACGGTGATGATCAGAAAGAAGAAAATCAACAAAATCCTGTTAAAGCTGGATATCTCCAAGGCCTTTGATACGGTATCTTGGCAGTTCCTACTGGAAGTTCTACAAGCCTGGGGTTTTGGCAACCGATAGAGAGGGTGGATCTCGGTGCTGCTATCCACAGCTTCGACAAAAGTGATGATCAACAGCAACCCCGGTGAGCCGATACAGCACCGGCGTGGATTGCGACAGGGGGACCCCCTCTCACCGATGCTTTTCATCATAGTCATGGACACTCTGAACCAGCAAAGCACGGGAGGATGGCATCATGCAGCCAATGGGCCTACCAGCAATTAAACACCACTGCAGCCTGTATGCGGATGATGCAATCCTCCTCCTCTCACCGATGGAAGATGAAGCCAATGCAGTGCAAGCAATCCTGCAGTTCTTCGGTGACGCCTCGGGGTTGAGGATCAATCTTGGTAAATGCTCAATCACACCAATCTTCGGGGAAGATGATGAAGTTCAAGCTTTCAGGGCAATTCTTCCATGTCCAATCAAGCATTTCCCCATTACCTATCTTGGTGCACCCCTCTCAACCCTGGCCCTGCCAAAGTCACAATATCGTCCACTCATCGAGAAGATGGCAGCGAGACTGCCGGCGTGGCAGGGACCACTCATGAACAAGAGCGGGCGTTTAACCCTCGTCAAGTCCACTTTGTCGGCCATGCCAACCTACACGATAATGTGTGACAAGTTGCCGCCCTGGGTCATCAAAGAAATGGATGCCATCTGACGAAAGTTCCTGTGGACTGGCAAGGACACGACTACGAAGGGGAAGAATGCTGTGACTTGGCCGACTGTTTGCCGTCCGACAACTTGGGGCGGCCTGGGTGTTCAGGACTTGCAGCTGGCGGGCTTTGCACTAAGAACCAGGTGGTTGTGGCTGCAAGAGATGGAGGATGGTAGAGAATGCTCAGCTTTACACATCAACATCGAACCGGAAGTGCAAGCATTTTTCAAAGCCTCCATAACAGTTCAGCTGGGCAACATGCGCAAGACAATGTTCTGGACTGACCCGTGGATTGATGGTCAGCTGGCGGAGTTTCTAGCACCAAATCTCATGTCCTGCATCCCTGCTCGCCTCAACAAAAGCAGATCAGTTGCGCAAGGCTTGAACAACAAGCAATGGATCCGGGACATCCGAGGGGGACTCTCCATCCAGGCGCTAGTTGAATATGTCCACCTCTGGCGACATTTTGAAACAGTCCAGTGCAATGACGAGGAAGACCAGTTCAGATGGCGCTGGACAACTGACGGCAAGTACACAGCGTCGTCGGCATACCAGAAACTGCATGAGGGCGGCATCAAAATGCAAGGTACCTCTCGCATTTGGAAAAATTGGGCGCCACCAAGTGTCAAATTCTTTACCTGGCTTGCTTCGAAGGGCCGTTTATGGACGGTAGACAGACGGCGCCGCCACAACCTGCATGCACATGACCTCTGTTAGCTATGTGATCAAGAAAACGAAACTGCCAACCACATACTGGTAAACTGCTCCTACGCTAGACAAATCTGGTGGGGGGCTCTTTCCTGGCTAAACAAACCTTGCGTCTTCATGAACCAGCCAACCACCCTGCAATCTTGGTGGTCTCACATACGAAGGTTGCAGCTCAGAGAACTGCGAAGAGGTTTTGACACACTATTCATGCTCATCATTTGGCGGCTCTGGAAGGAAAGGAATGCTAGGCGCTTCCGCTCATCCTCTTTAATGTTCAACAATTGCTTGGGAGCATCAAAGAGGAGGCCGAGCGCTGGATTAGAGCTGGTGCTTTTAGGTTGTCACAACTTAGGGGAGAGTAGTCGGGTATAAGCCAAGGTTTTTGTTTTTCTTAGTTGGCCTAGCTGACTAATGGCGTGCATGAATTCGGTCTCATTGTGTTGTAAAAACTTTCTCCTCTTTCTTCCCTCTTAATACAATGATGCGCAGTTCTCCTGCGCATTGGAGAAAAAAAAAGAAAAAAACACCTTCCGAGTAGTCATCTCCCAATCATTTCTACATCTCTTTGCCAATCTCCTTCCATTGCTGAAATGGCCTCCGACGACCTGCCTATTCTATGCCATAGTTAGCTCCCACCTTGCATCAACACCAGCTCCTTGCCCGCATATTCTCAATCACCTCCACTGTAGAAAGAGATCAACATAGACCAAGATGGACGCCCAGCGCTCCCTCGACTTACTGTTGGGCCGGCTCACCACCATCCTCAGCTCGTCGACGAGGCACAGCTGCTGGGTGGCGTCCGGGGGGGACGATGAGTTTATCAGGGACGAGATGGAGAGCATGAACGCCTGCTCCTCCACCTCACTGAGACCCAGCACCGAGACCACCAGGTCCGGGCGTGGATGAATCTGGTCGTCGGCCTCACTCGAGACTGTGAAGGCAACGTCGAGCTATACATCTACTATGTCGACAGCGGGCCCGGTGGAGGTGGGATTCTCGAACGCCTCCGACGGGTCGCTTGGTTTCTGCACACTGTTCCAGTGCATCACCGGATCGCGACGCGGATCCAGGAGCTCAAAGGTCTGCGCACGCAACGTGGGCGACAGGCGGCAGAGGTACGGCGTCACTGTGCCAACAACATCGGCCATGGCTGGTACTGTTGGATATATACCCTAGAGCCAATTGGATTGGATCCACTAATGGGCTTGATGGATTTGATCCATTAGGGTACTAGAGTCTTAATGGGCCGCAAAGGTTGAAAGGCCCATTAGTGACCTCTATATATACAAAGGTGGGGAGAGGGGAAAACCCTAATTTTCTGCAGCCCCTCCTCCATCTACATTCTCCAGTTCGTGTTCGTTCTTGAGGTGCTAGTACATCTATGATCGACATTCCTTCCCCGTACGTGTGGATACCTTGGAGGTGCTACGTTTGGAGCACAAGGACGAACCGCACGTGAAGGACCAGGTGGACGTGAGCAACTGCACTGCCTGCTACCCTCGACGCGTTCGTCTTGAGACGGTTCCGCTGCATCTGTGCGTTTAGTGGTAATCCTGTGATCTATAACAGCAGTAGTTCCTGATTTATGGGGTACAAAATTTTGTTTTGCGCTAGCGTAGCCACCCCGTATCCCTTCAGGTACCGATGCGAATGATGGCGATGTCAAGCTTGCAGGCGATGAGGAAGTTCGTTGTCGGCGACGAGCTGTTCTATTTGATAGTGTTGAACCTCCAGCAGCGACGGACGAAGAGAAGGTTGTAAGAAAAGGCATGGATACTCTGATAAAGTGGTTGGAGAGGGAACCAGCAACAGCTACTGCCGCGGCAAGAGATGACGATGGGCAACAAGTGAGGGTTTTCTGTATGATGGGGTCGAGAATCTCGAGTTTGGCACATAAAGTTGCAGGGGGAGTGTACCAACATTCGACTGCAAGGCCATGATCGATATACAGGATTACAAGAATGCACGCGCCGCACTAGCCAAGATACTAGAACAAATGACTGGCGTTCGACAAGGTCAACATTGCGAGCTAATATAGTAGGCAAAGAAGAGGATGTGGAGCAACTCGCAAGTGAACTTGGGCAGCATCTGAAAGGCAAGCACTTCTTGATTGTTGTTGATATTATCTGGAGAAGGGATGAGCAGCAATGGAAGCACTTGCTAGATGCTCCGTTCCGTGCTGCTGATGGGAGCCATTCTGGTAGTGCCATAGTGATTACAATAGCTTCCTGCCCCAATGACTTTGCAACGAAGAAGTTTCTACATCTTCTGTACGTTAATCCTAACAGGACAAAAAAAAAGAGCTGGACATGTACATCAACGCCATTTATGAGTGCAAGCGGCTGAACAAAAGCATTTCCAAGAAACTGCTGATGTTCTGCTACAATGAGTTGCCTATCAAGTACGGGAGCTGCCTACTGTATCTCACTATTTACCCCCAAGGACACGTCATCAGGACTACAAGCTTGGCTAGAAGATGGGTTGCCGAGGGCTTGATTACCACAACTGCAAGTCATGGAGAACAGAGTGCATTGACGGATGACATCACCTGGATGTACTTTTCACTCGTGGGTTTGTCACTCCTGTAGAGATCAGTCCTGGAGGTAACATCAAGAGCTTCACTTCGCACCATGAGGTTCGTGAGTTCATCACCAAGGTTGCAAGAGATGTAAACTTTGTGGAGACAAACCAACCAACAGAATTGGCTCACCACCTTTCCATTCACAACAGAATTGGGTTGCAAAATTCTCAGTCATGTTGGAACTGATCAAAAATGACCGGCAGCTCTCACGTACTCTGATGTTTGCACACAACTAGCAAGGATTTCTTGCTAGCTTCTCTCGGTACACTGGTGGAGGACAGGGCTTTTGTCCCGGTTGGGAAGGGCCTTATTTCTCTCCTTCTGTCACACCTGATTTTATAAAGGCAAAACCAGATGCATTCCTATATGTATGTCAGGATCAAGTTCCATACATATAGTTGACATAAGTGAATAACAGTAACAGTATCACGTAAAAGAACAATAAAACTTACAAATCTATCAGATTTAAGCAGCTCAATCCTGTAAACGGAGACACCAAACTTCACAGGCAATCGACTGGGGGCTGCGTACGCCTAGCATCAACGTCATCTTCAACAGCTTCACACATTTTTCTTCTGAGCAGCAGTAAGCAAGGATGAGTACACTTATGATTGGTACTCAGCAAGGCCACAAGAAATAACCAGAGACGATTTAAAGTCCATCTTTAAGTTTATTAATCATGTGAGGGTCCAGACCGCTCTTGACCGTGAGCACGGCTAATCGATTAGTTTTACACTCTGCAGAGGTTGTACACTTTCACCACAAGTCGCGTAAAAGTTCAGAAGAACTTTGAACCCAACCACGCTGTGCTGATCAGGCACTTATCACACTACCGAGGTGTGACTGCATAGGGATGCTACGAGGCCTTTACAAAGGTTCCCTAGTGTTGACTATTCGCTAGGTTTCATGACGACGCAATGTATAAAGCTCCCTTAAGGGTACTGTGTCTAAGCTAAGCCCACAACCCAGACGAGCAGGTCTATACACCAACTACCAGCACCCCCTAACCCCTTTCAGGTAAAACATATCACGCACTAAGGTTCCTAATTAGTTGACCAAGACAAAGCCATATGTCTTGTGGTTGCACTATTTTCCTGGGTGGTCGCTCCATGTTCCAATTAAGACACAATATTCTTATAAATAAAGCATAGGTAGAAGGATGGTTAGGGACACTTGCCTTTCTCCAACGAAAAGCTACTCTTACTGCTCTTTCTTCAGATCTTGCTTTCTTGAAACTCTTTATCTTCAAAGCAAACGAACAGCGATCTTCTACTCGAAGCAAACATCGGGCACAACCATACAAAGGAAACAAACAAGAACTAAGAACAAAGCACCAATCAAAAGAAAAGGCTTTAAAAAAAGAATGCACTAAAGGATAGGCTCGATTCTATGGTTACGCACGAACGAAGGAAACGCTGAAACGAAACTAAGGTCGAAAAGACAAAGCTATCGAGAGATTATTATCAAGCAACAAGAGACTGGGTGTTAGATTTATTTTAACTTAAGAAAATCATGAGTACAGTTTATTTCTAAGAAATACCCTATTTGTAATTAAGCAAATTATATTTAATTATAGAAAAACACGATAAACCTAATCATATTTTATTTACAATTATTTAAGTACAAGTTATATCAAATTAATAATTAACATTAGAAAGACAAAGCATGTAGATGAAGCTAATCGAATAACTTTATATTATGGGTTCAACTAAACATATTAATATTAAAAAGATAATTATTGTAACGCCCTGGGTTTTCAAAAACAGAAAACCCAGCATTCTGTCTCGTGATAGTCCCTGGATCCGACGCTATCACGCACAGGCATTCATCACAGATAAATATCACAGTCATACAATGAAATCAGAGTATAAAACAAAGTATTTACAACCGAATACAACTCGGTATACGATTTTAAGTACAAGCCCCTTGGGCTGAACGACAAGAAGAAACTCCGCAGCGGTAGCTAAGGCTTCAGGGCTTCATCCTCGATCTTCACCACAAGCATCCTTGAGCGAAGCGACGAACCCTTCCTCCATGGACTCTTCTTTGATGGACTTTCGCTCCAAGTCCAGTCCTGCACACTCACAATCTATCCCCAAGGAATGGGATAGGTTCACGTCACCAACCGTATGCAAGCTTTAAGTGGCCTACCTCTAATGGTATAAAAAGGTATGAGGTAAGAGCTGGGGTTTCCTAAGCAGCAGCAGCATCTCATAAAGAATAGAATCTCCAATTCCCACCAATTCCCATATCTCTCATCCGCAAACGGATACACCTGGTCACCCAGATCTCCGTCACCATCACCTATCTCCATCTAGGGTCGGTGCGAGGACTCCCACTCCTCGCACCTCAATGATTGCACTCGGATCCGCGAGGTAGAGGGAGCAACTCTCCTCTCCCCGAATACAACCACGGCTGACCATACACTCTCATCCTATAAGGGGGGAGGTAGAAATCCTAAAACGTAAGAGTCGGAGAAACAACGGGCATGTCCATGACCGAGGACGCGGCTATACGTATAGATCTAAACTCTGCAGAGCGTGTACACCAGTACCCATCTCGGAATGGCACCCGATGGTAGCAAGTCGACCGAGCCCATCCTACCGAACGAACACCTAGGAGTTACGGTTCCATCCTACATCCGGGTCTCGATGCGGTCCCCCGCAGAAGACCACCCCAGAACTGTGAAAATGCCCCCGTGTGGCCACACGGGAGTCGCACTGAGAGGGTGGACTCACTCCCACCTCTCCCCCACTGATACCCCGCTATCCTGCTGTCAGGTATGGTACCGCACTTACTAGGGTCGAACGGCCCTATCCCCACTCTCGGCGAGGTGGTGTGTACGAAAGTCCCGTGTAACAGGCGACCCACTCGGTTTCAGACCGGGGCGAGCTCATATCCTCCAAGTCATCACAAAATCCCCAACACCTGTGCTCCTAAAACGGTGTACCCGCCATAGGTACCAACTTGGGCAACGTCCGAGAAGACGATCCCTGGCCCCCGATCCCAGATCGGGTTGTCTCGAGCTCACCCCCGCCAAAATATCCCAAAACACCTTCTCCTGCCGGTTTTCCCCACACACGCCAAGAAACTACCACAATAATCCCACACATGCATCGCAAGCTCAGCGTATCATCACGCATAAGTAAAGTAGTAGTAGTAGGTCAATCAAGGACAAGTATGTAAAAGAGGTTATGCACGGGTTCATCATATCCGTCACTATGCAGTAAGTAAAGCACTAGCAGTTCTAATAGCCATGCCTAATGGGCATTCAAAGAATGGTCGGGCGTGAACACCTGCGTGTAAGTAGTTGTCGTAGTTTCCGTAGCCGTACATGATCTTCTGGCTTGTCTCCTCGGCTCCGGGAAAATCCTAGATTCGGAAATGTAAATAAACAACGAGGATCTATTTGCAAATAAACTCGAAAGAGAAGCATTAAAGAACCAAATAAATCCAAACTAGCTACAAGCAGCACTAGTTTAATTTAAGGAACTCGAAGTAATTAGTTTTATATTAAAATAGTTTCAAGCTACTAGCTTTGTATACTAGAAAACAAATTAGAGAGAAGGGTTAGTTCAAGGTTGGGTTGCCGGTCAAAGGCTAAGGATCTTGGTGGTTGCGCCTGCAAGGTGTTAGTGCAACAGATAGGTGCAACGATGCGGAAACTCAGAGGATGAAGAGAGAGGAGTAAGGCGAAACGAGTTAGGCAAGGTATTATCAGAACAAGGTGTGCGGTGGCAGCACCGAGAGAAGGAAAGGATCGACTCGTGGTCGATAAAAGGATGGTGACGCAGTAAGGCGTGCTCGGGAGCACGGTGGAGCAAGTGCTAACAATACGACGATATCCAGGTTGTAGTAACTAGGTTGCAACACGGGGTTGCCGTGCTTTGAAGCAGTGGCCTCTGCTCAAGGCACGACCGTCCATCACATGCGGCCTTCCGGGTTACTAACGCTGGGTACGTCACGTGCTACACAGCTCGATGCAAGGCAAAGAGAGAGCGGGTATGCGGGTTGCGGCACAGGGCGGTGGAAGCGGTGCAAGCAAGGATGGCAGTGCGAACGCTTCTTGGGGAAGTTATCCCTGTCCGTGACAAGCCAGTGGCTAGTTGCGGAGCTCCGGTGTCCCAGACCCACAATAGCGCAGTGGCAGGCATCGGCCACGAATTCTTCTCCAAGCAGGTGGGCAACAGAGGTTCGGTTCAAGGGCAAGAGCGGATAAGGATAGGGTAGCGGCGAGCGTCTCGGAATTATGAAACCAACGCAAGTGGTTTCATAATTTTCGGAGCTCCGGATAATTAGTTATGAATTTTTAAAGGAAAAAGGATTTATAAAACATTTATTAAATCATTTATAAAGTCAGAAAATAATTTTATTAAAACCTTGCTGATGTCAGCATGACATCAGCGGTCAGCTGGTTAGTGGGCCTAAGTGGGCCCAAAATGTTAGTAGCCCAATGGGCCGGCCCAGTTCGGCCCGAGATCTCAGAAGTCTAAAGGAACTCCCTGAACTAGTCTTCGGTCTGGCCTGTTTAACTTCCGGGCTTAGCAGGCTTCGTGGGCTGAAGCCCAACCAGAGTTCATGCGGGGAAGTCCAGTTATCCTCCCTCAACTCCCTCTACCTCTCATTTACCCCCGGTCCGGCCTGGTTTAACCATAGAGTTAGATGGGCTTTAGTGGGCTGAGACCCAAACTGGTTTCACTCGAGAAAGTCCAGGTTTGCACCTCGAACTCTCCTGGGGTTCATCCGGCACCGGATTCGGGATCCTTTGTGGTTCAGTGTGGCTGCGAGCGTGTGGTCCAACGTGTGGAACCACTCAGGGCTCAAGAAAAAGGATGCACACCAGGTGCTCGATGGAATTCCCCAAAGGAATGGTACACAAAACATCGAACACGTTGGGGACGTGCGTGGTTCCTACCATGCCCAAGCCATCCACGGTCACTGATGTTCGAGGGGCATCAAAAACAAGTAGCACAGCACGAAAGCCGGCGTCACAGGCAAGCTGCAGGGTGAAAAGGAGGCGGCTTGGTCGGGCGGCTCACCAACTGGCTCGTGGGGGTCACGGCGAGGCAGGAAGAGGTTGTGGCCGTGGCGATTTGGTGCGGAGCAGGCTCGTAGTCGTGGTTCATCTCGCGGTCGTCGGGGTACTCGGCGTCCTCCCGGTGCCGCGCGGTGCTCCTGGACGGCGGCGTGGTCGTCGATGCAGCAGTTGTCCGGCTCCTTCCTGCGGCGGCGACAGGGCATCATGGGTGTCGTGGTGCTCAGCATCTCGGCGCGGGCAGAGGAAGCAGGAGTGTCGGGCCTCGGCGTTGACGACGGCTTCTCCTCGGTGCAGATGTTCCCGACGACGAGGACGCCGGTCAGCAGCGCTCAGCGTTCCATGGCCGTCAGCACTTTGACGGCGACACAACGTTCCGGTGCCCGCTGCACGAAGGCGAACGACGGGGCGTGGCTGACCTCCTTGGCGGTGTTCTTCCTCACGGCCATCGACCGCGTTGCGAGCAGTGGTGGCCTCGGCTCCAATTTCTTCTCCTCCTTCTTCTTTGCTCTTGATTTTTCTCTTCCTCCATCTGCTGGCGACAGCGGCTTGGGAGCAGGGGCAGAAAACAGAGGCCGGCGGCGGCTACTCTGGATCCTCTAGCTTCTCCCCGTGGGCGGCTCCCCCTTCTGCTCCTTCCCTCCTTCTTCCCCTCACAGGCGGCGCGGTGGATTGGGTTTTCCCCTCCGGCGGCGGACGCAGGGACAAGGGCTCTGCATGGTCTTATATACGGGGATGCTAGGGTTCGAGAGCGGCCACGAACGGCAAGGATGCAGGGGAGGCGACACGTGGTTCCCATCCGCGGGCACCAGCGCGGCAAGGGTGGTGCCATGGGCGAGGCCAAGGCGTGGTGCGCTGCGGTTCCGGTCGCCATCGGCGTGCGTCACGGGGAAGAAAAGGGAACAGAGATGGCTGGCGGCTGGGCCCCACCGATCAGTGGTAGAGGAAAAGAGAGGTGCGTGCTGGGCTTGTTGGGCCGCGGTGTTGGGCTGTGCGGAAAGATCAAGGTGTGATCTGGTTGCGGGAAAAGGTTGAGGGCCCTCCGAAGAACTTGAGTTGTAGAGGTTAAGGCCCAAGTTAGGAGTTAGCTCTTGAAATCAGTTTTGGAATATAGTTTGAATTTGAATCTATTTCAAATTCAAACTCCACACATATGAACTCCAAATAAAATCCAAGATAATCCAAATCACAATTACACCTTAATTTGAAAATAATTTTTATATGGTTTTATTTTATTTGGAATTTGAGTTGAGAGCTAGCAATGTGGGATAAAATTTGGGGACACACATGTTCAATCAAAAAGTTTTTAAAATTTTGTGAAAATTCACTCATGGATAAACATCCAAATTTCAGGGATGTTACAGACTCCCCCCCTCAAAAGAATCTCGTCCTCGAGATTAAGCTTGTACCGGGGGTGGTGAGGGTCTTCTCTCCGGTAGGACTTCGAGTTGTAGATGTCATTGACGTCGTAACGTTCAGTCGACAAGGTTTCTTAGGTTCCGCTTCTCTTATTCCCATGAGGGCTTTCGAAGCCGAGTGCTACTGCAGGTTCTCGTGCGTTAGCATCCATAAGCACTTGCGATGCACGATCCGGGTATCACGGGAGCTATACTCTTGTCCCAGCTTGTGACAAGTTCCAAGTATAGGCTAGAGCTTCCTTTACCTCAATCTATCTCTTCCAGCAGTGCCAAGCAAGTCTGGTGACCTTAGAACAAGTCAGAGCATGATTGTCTCATACTATTCCAGTCCTCCCACTCAAGGTTACTTCTTCTTATCAACCCAGCTTATTCTCATATGATTCCACATGAACAAGGTCATATTCTCATGGCGTCCATTAAGTGCTTTTATTCCAATTAGGCACGAGTCTCCCACTCCTTTCCATATGAGGGAGTTGTATACTTTATGCCTAGCAGAGGTCTGTATCTCCGACGGTATCTCTGAGCCTAACTTGCAGCCGGTACGTAGATGGTTTGTCTATAGCAAGCTCTTATCCAAAGTCGTCATATACCGAAGCTTGTATTCTTATCGTACCCAGAGGTATATTACTATCTTGATCCAAATTTGACGGCTTATCCATAAGAGGTACGCTAAGCAGAAGTGGAGTCTCAGAAGTAACCTTTCTTCATCCATGGTCTCATATATTCTCTAGGTTTCCCTAGTTTATCCAAGATATCTTCTTGAAGCCATATCCATCTCGGATATGTAGAAGGTATGCAATATTATCTCTTGTTCCGAAGGTAGGTATACTGATCTTCTCAAATCATTAGTGCAGTCGCACCTCTTACGGCGTGCACTCTCAGCAATTAGTCACACTTAGGTGAACACATCTTCCTTTACGTAGTCAGTCATCCCGTGACTTAGGAAATATCTCAGCTTATTCATTTAAGCTTATCCAAAAAGTGGGCCCTATTGCGGTACTTGAATTCCTTCATAGGGTCTTGTGTTAATCAAAGTTCCTCATATTTCAGAGCGATCTTTCATCGTCCAGAACTTTTCTGCTTGCCCAGTAATCCCTATCACTCTTTGGGTGCCCTACTTATAGTAATCCATCTGTTGGTTTAACTTGTCTCCGATGATTCTTGCCAGAGGGCTAGCAACATCAGACATGTCTAATTAGCTCTTGGTCGTAAACACTATGAATGGTTACTTCCCATTCATGATATTCCATGTTAAGAGGTGTTATCTGCAACTCCCTCGACTGTGCGAGTAATTCTTCCCACCCGAAATCTGACACTAGTCAATTTGGTTCCAACTCCTTGGGATGGATCTTCACGTGGGAGTTACATCTATCTTACTCTTGTATGCTTAACCAACTCTTCTGACATATTTTCCAATAGGTAGGTTCCAACTGCGAGGTTGAGCAGATAACTTGTGTCCAGTAGTTGCTGACGTAGTTCTTTCCACTAGTTCATTATACGGTGTCCAGTAGAGCTCCCTTATTGATGGCTTATCCCAAAAGCGGGATCGACTAATCTTATCCAAATCGCACTGCTGACACCTTAGGGTACTCATCTGCTCTTAACCAATATATGCTTCCATAGAGGTACATGCACTCCTGAGCTTTCAAGGTTTCAAATTTTCTGGTACTCATTTTCTGGTTTGTGAATCCCGATCCCAATGATCATTAGGTATCTCTTCTGAAGTCTTGATCTGATTTGACGAGATCGCACGAAATTCTTCTCTTCTTCTGGAGCATGATCACGAGAGTATGCTTGACACACCAGTCTTCATTCTTCAAGCTCTTGATCTTGTAGGATGGGATGCCAAGGTCTCTAAAGGAGTCATCTAAAGATCTAGCAAGCATAAACACTCAATACAATTTCACTCAAACATGAAGAGGCATAACAACCATAAGATCATAAAGATCCAATCACTCAAGCAACGCACCAAACAAATGTGTATCCCGAGGCTGACTCCTAATACCTCCGAGAACACACCAGGGAAAACATTCTAGTATATCATGGGCACTTGAGGGATTTCACTAAGGTTAGTGCTGCAACACTTGGAAAGGATACATTCCATATGACGTCTTGGTGTTGAAATTTCAGAAGCAGGCTGGTGAAAGTCTTCGCCGAGCTGGCTTGATCGAGGACCCATAAGTTGTGTTCCATAATCCTCTCTGGGTCACACGACTTATTGTTATCCATCTGACTCGTACAGTACTGATGTTACATCCTGTAGCTATTGCTTCCTTCACAATCCTCCGGGTTAGGGTCCAATTACCGAAATCATCTTTCCGACTGAGGAGGTTCCATTCGTAGCCTAGGAGGATCATGGGTTCCTGTGGGAGGGAGCTAAAATCCTCTTCATCTTAGTCTAATGCTACCTTTCCAAATCTTCCAATTCAGATACTCCATCTTAGTTGGACTACTCTTCTTCGTCCATAGTCCTCGGGGCTTATCCTTGCAAAGGGGTGCTCC
This sequence comes from Cenchrus fungigraminus, assembly GCA_036936925.1. NCBI lineage: Eukaryota > Viridiplantae > Streptophyta > Magnoliopsida > Poales > Poaceae > Cenchrus > Cenchrus fungigraminus. Next base: position 26,340,185 of record CM072768.1, read on the forward strand.
ATGTTTACCATTTAATCCATGCTCCGTGTTTCTCATCTGTTGATCCCGATCCATCGTCATCTCTGGTCGGTTAGGGAGATTCAAATTCAAGCATCCAAATTTCACACTTCTCGTCAATAGGGAATTCCACATAAACTTACAAATCTGTATTCCCAGTATTTGATGCTTGCTTCCAGGGTGGTCGTAGCTGTTCAATCCAATATTTGCCTCTTGTAGCTGCAGCTGATCTTAATATCTTAGTCCTTTGTGACTCGGCTATTCGTGTAGTTTCAAGTCGACGGGTCTTTATCCAAATGCTGAGCTACGAGCATCTCAGGAGTTCCGACTCCTGCAACCATGCTTTCGTGTGTCAAATCCATGTAGTAGATCACCAGTTCCTTCTGTTGGCACACTGGGAAATGGAGTCTTAACTCATCATTATCTTTAAAGTGGTGTTATCCAAGCTTCGTCCTGAGCGGAGACGGGGAATGGAAGGGTGCTTATTGTTCTTGTGGCTTCCCTTGTACGCTGACTTCATGTGGCATCATGGTGGCAGTCTATTCCATCTTCGGTAGTCTGAACTCCATTGTAGGGCAGCTGAGATGGTGTAAACTTGTACTGAGGGTTTAACAGGGGATAGTCCAGTTAAGTCCTGTAGAGTCATCTTCATCTTTTCCTTGGATCCCAATCTCCATAGCTGTTATTGTAGTGATTGCCTTTGTCTTGTACGAGGCTTCCTTCTGTAGTATGGCTTGGTCTTGATCAAGCGACGTCTGTTGTTCTTCATAGGTCAGCAACCGTATAGGGGTTGTTAGTAAGTTAGTTAGTTAGTGAAAAGTCAAGGTTGTAATAGAAGAATTCAAGGGATTTATATAAAAGTCAATGAGTATAAACTCAATCAAGGATGTTTAGGCTGTCCTGAACTATCGACCATTGCTAGGGCTCGTCCTACGGTCAAGTACGGCTCTGATACCATCTGTAACGCCCTGGGATTTCAAAAACAGAAAACCCAGCATTCTGTCTCGTGATAGTCCCTGGATCCGACGCTATCACGCACAGGCATTCATCACAGATAAATATCACAGTCATACAACGAAATCAGAGTATAAAACAAAGTATTTACAACCGAATACAACTCAGTATACGATTTTAAGTACAAGCCCCTTGGGCTGAACGACAAGAAGAAACTCCGCAGCGGTAGCTAAGGCTTCAGGGCTTCATCCTCGATCTTCACCACAGGCATCCTTGAGCGAAGCGACGAACCCTTCCTCCATGGACTCTTCTTTGATGGACTTTCGCTCCAAGTCCAGTCCTGCACACTCACAATCTATCCCCAAGGAATGGGATAGGTTCACGTCACCAACCGTATGCAAGCTTTAAGTGGCCTACCTCTAATGGTATAAAAAGGTATGAGGTAAGAGCTGGGGTTTCCTAAGCAGCAGCATCTCATAAAGAATAGAATCTCCAATTCCCACCAATTCCCATATCTCTCATCCGCAAACGGATACACCTGGTCACCCAGATCTCCGTCACCATCACCTATCACCATCTAGGGTCGGTGCGAGGACTCCCACTCCTCGCACCTCAATGATTGCACTCGGATCCGCGAGGTAGAGGGAGCAACTCTCCTCTCCTCGAATACAACCACGGCTCACCATACACTCTCATCCTATAAGAGGGGAGGTAGAAATCCCAAAACGTAAGAGTCGGAGAAACAACGGGCATGTCCATGACTGAGGACGCGGCTATACGTATAGATCTAAACTCTGCAGAGCGTGTACACCAGTACCCATCTCGAAATGGCACCCGACGGTAGCAAGTCGACCGAGCCCATCCTACCGAACGAACACCTAGGAGTTACGGTTCCATCCTGCATCCGGGTCTCGATGCGGTCCCCCGCAGAAGACCACCCCAGAACTGTGAAAATGCCCCCGTGTGGCCACACGGGAGTCGCACTGAGAGGGTGGACTCACTCCCACCTCTCCCCCACTGATACCCCGCTATCCTGCTGTCAGGTATGGTACCGCACTTACTAGGGTCGAACGGCCCTATCCCCACTCTCGGCGAGGTGGTGTGTACGAAAGTCCCGTGTAACAGGTGACCCACTCGGTTTCAGACCGGGGCGAGCTCATATCCTCCAAGTCATCACAAAATCCCCAACACCTGTGCTCCTAAAACGGTGTACCCGCCATAGGTACCAACTCGGGCAACGTCCGAGAAGACGATCCCTGGCCCCCGATCCCAGATCGGGTTGTCTCGAGCTCACCCCCGCCAAAATATCCCAAAACACCTTCTCCTGCCGGTTTTCCCCACACACGCCAAGAAACTACCACAATAATCCCACACATGCATCGCAAGCTCAGCGTATCATCACGCATAAGTAAAGTAGTAGTAGTAGGTCAATCAAGGACAAGTATGTAAAAGAGGTTATGCACGGGTTCATCATATCCGTCACTATGCAGTAAGTAAAGCACTAGTAGTTCTAATAGCCATGCCTAATGGGCATTCAAAGAATGGTCGGGCGTGAACACCTGCGTGTAAGTAGTTGTCGTAGTTTCCGTAGCCGTACATGATCTTCTGGCTTGTCTCCTCGGCTCCGGGAAAATCCTAGATTCGGAAATGTAAATAAACAACGAGGATCTATTTGCAAATAAACTCCAAAGAGAAGCATTAAAGAACCAAATAAATCCAAACTAGCTACAAGCAGCACTAGTTTAATTTAAGGAAATCGAAGTAATTAGTTTTATATTAAAATAGTTTCAAGCTACTAGCTTTGTATACTAGAAAACAAATTAGAGAGAAGGGTTAGTTCAAGGTTGGGTTGCCGGTCAAAGGCTAAGGATCTTGGTGGTTGCGCCTGCAAGGTGTTAGTGCAACAGATAGGTGCAACGATGCGGAAACTCAGAGGATGAAGAGAGAGGAGTAAGGCGAAACGAGTTAGGCAAGGTATTATCAGAACAAGGTGTGCGGTGGCAGCACCGAGAGAAGGAAAGGATCGACTCGTGGTCGATAAAAGGATGGTGACGCAGTAAGGCGTGCTCGGGAGCACGGTGGAGCAAGTGCTAACAATACGACGATATCCAGGTTGTAGTAACTAGGTTGCAACACGGGGTTGCCGTGCTTTGAAGCAGTGGCCTCTGCTCAAGGCACGACCGTCCATCACATGCGGCCTTCCGGGTTACTAACGCTGGGTACGTCGCGTGCTACATAGCTCGATGCAAGGCAAAGAGAGAGCGGGTATGCGGGTTGCGGCACAGGGCGGTGGAAGCGGTGCAAGCAAGGATGGCAGTGCGAACGCTTCTTGGGGAAGTTATCCCTGTCCGTGACAAGCCAGTGGCTAGTTGCGGAGCTCCGGCGTCCCAGACCCACAATAGCGCAGTGGCAGGCATCGGCCACGAATTCTTCTCCAAGCAGGTGGGCAACAGAGGTTCCGTTCAAGGGTAAGGGCGGATAAGGATAGGGTAGCGGCGAGCGTCTCGGAATTATGAAACCAACGCAAGTGGTTTCATAATTTTCGGAGCTCCGGATAATTAGTTATGAATTCTTAAAGAAAAAAGGATTTATAAAATATTTATTAAATCATTTATAAAGTCAGAAATTTTTTTTATTAAAACCTTGCTGACGTCAGCATGACGTCAGCGGTCAGCTGGTTTGTGGGCCTAAGTGGGCCCAAAATGTTAGTGGCCCAATGGGCCGGCCCAGTTCGGCCCGAGATCTCAGAAGTCTAAAGGAACTCCCTGAACTAGTCTTCGGTCTGGCCTGTTTAACTTCCGGGCTTAGCAGGCTTCGTGGGCTGAAGCCCAACCAGAGTTCATGCGGGGAAGTCCAGTTATCCTCCCTCAACTCCCTCTACCTCTCATTTACCCCCGGTCCGGCCTGGTTTAACCATAGAGTTAGATGGGCTTTAGTGGGCTGAGACCCAAACTGGTTTCACTCGAGAAAGTCCAGGTTTGCACCTCGAACTCTCCTGGGGTTCATCCGGCACCGGATCCGGGATCCTTTGTGGTTCAGTGTGGCTGCGAGCGTGTGGTCCAACGTGTGGCACCACTCAGGGCTCAAGAAAAAGGATGCACACCAGGTGCTCGATGGAATTCCCCAAAGGAATGGCGGGGCGGCAAGGCTCATACACAAAACATCGAACACGTTGGGGGTGTGCGTGGTTCCTACCATGGCCAAGCCATCCACGGTCACTGATGTTCGAGGGGCATCAAAAACAAGTAGCACAGCACGAAGGCCGGCGTCACAGGCAAGCTGCAGGGTGAAAAGGAGGCGGCTTGGTGGGGCGGCTCACCAACTGGCTCGTGGGGGTCACGGCGAGGCAGGAAGAGGTTGTGGCCGTGGCGATTTGGTGCGGAGTAGGCTCGTAGTCGTGGTTCATCTCGCGGTCGTCGGGGTACTCGGCGTCCTCCCGGTGCCGCGCGGTTCTCCTGGACGGCGGCGTGGTCGTCGATGCAGCAGTTGTCCGGCTCCTTCCTGCGGCGGCGTCAGGGCGTCATGGGTGTCGTGGTGCTCAGCATCTCAGCGCGGGCAGAGGAAGCCGGAGTGTCGGGCCTCGGCATTGACGACGGCTTCTCCTCGGTGCAGATGTTCCCGACGACGAGGACGCAGGTCAGCAGCGCTCAGCGTTCCATGGCCGTCAGCACTTTGACGGCGACACAACGTTCCGGTGCCCGCTGCACGAAGGCGAACGGCGGGGCGTGGCTGACCACCTTGGCGGTGTTCTTCCTCACGGCCATCGACCGCGTTGCGAGCAGCGGTGGCCTCGGCTCCAATTTCTTCTCCTCCTTCTTCTTTGCTCTTGATTTTTCTCTTCCTCCATCTGCTGGCGACAGGGGCTTGGGAGCAGGGGCAGAAAACAGAGGCCGGCGGCGGCTACTCTGGATCCTCCAGCTTCTCCCCGTGGGCGGCTCCCCCTTCTGCTCCTTCCCTCCTTCTTCCCCTCACAGGCGGCGCGGTGGATTAGGTTTTCCCCTCCGGCGGCGGACGCAGGGACAAGGGCTCTGCATGGTCTTATATACGGGGATGCTAGGGTTCGAGAGCGGCCACGAACGGCAAGGATGCAGGGGAGGCGACGCGTGGTTCCCATCCGCGGGCGCCAGCGCGGCAAGGGTGGTGCCATGGGCGAGGCCGAGGCGCGGTGCGCTGCGGTTCCGGTCGCCATCGGCGTGCGTCACGGGGAAGAAAAGGGAACAGAGATGGCTGGCGGCTGGGCCCCACCGATCAGTGGTAGAGGAAAAGAGAGGTGCGTGCTGGGCTTGTTGGGCCGCGGTGTTGGGCTGTGCGGAAAGATCAAGGTGTGATCTGGTTGCGGGAAAAGGTTGAGGGGCCTCCGAAGAACTTGAGTTGTAGAGGTTAAGGCCCAAGTTAGGAGTTAGCTCTTGAAATCAGTTTTGGAATATAGTTTGAATTTGAATCTATTTCAAATTCAAACTCCACACATATGAACTCCAAATAAAATCCAAGATAATCCAAATCACAATTACACCTTGATTTGAAAATAATTTTTATATGGTTTTATTTTATTTGGAATTTGAGTTGAGAGCTAGCAATGTGGGATAAAATTTGGGGACACACATGTTCAATCAAAAAGTTTTTAAAATTTTGTGAAAATTCACTCATGGATAAACATCCAAATTTCAGGGATGTTACAATTATAATATCATTAAGCATATTAACTTTATTATGAAAACCGATGTACAACACTAAGCATCTTTTATTTAGAAAAGCTAGTTATAGTAAGAATTAACCAATTAAATATTAATTTAAGAGAACCGAGATATAACCTAATCACTTTTATTAGAAAACCAATTAAATAAAAATTAGTCAAGATTAACATGTAACTTTGATATTAAAACAAGTAACAGGTGATACACATGCTAACGCACAAGTTAAGGTGAAACGAACGAGAACGGTAGAAACGAACTATCAAACACACAAGAAACCTTAAGCTCGAGTTTAGGAGAACTAGTCTATAAAAAGAACTAATCTGAAAGGATATCACCTAGATGAAAACAAACTAAACTAGCTGGCAAAGGAAACTTATGACAAGATTAGCTCTGAAGAGATGGTTATGGAAGGTTGAGCATGAACTAGGATCGAAAAGATCTAGAGCTTGAAAGAGGACCAGCTCTATAACAAAGATACACTGAGATAGAGCTTGATAAAGAACGACTAACAAACGATTTGCATTTATGAACATGAAGGACTATAAGTTTAGGTTCATTTTAATTCACAAAACAAATGTAAAGAATATTTCAGAAATAAAATACCCTATGTTAACATTAATGCAAATTAAACTTTATTTGCAAAACCGGTGTATATAATCTAGTCAAATTTTATTTATAAATGTTTATATATAAGTTATACCAATTAAACATTTAATTTGGAAAAGGTAAACTACATGAATCATCTAAACGTAAGTTTATGATTCAAGTGGAACATATTATTATTGAAAAACATTATTACATTAGTATTAATCAAGTTAAGATTTATTCATAAAATCGGTGTAAGGCCTAATCAACTTTTAATTAGAAAAGTTAACTAAATGTTAAACATTAAACCAGATTAACATTAGCTTAAGAAAAATCGACACGTGGCTCTATTTAGCTTTTATTTACAAAGCATATGAAATGATCATTAATCAAATTAAAATTTATTGCAAAGCGGTGTAGAACACTATATAGCTTTTAATTAATGGAAGCATGTTTAATAAACATTAACCAAATTAATATTAAATTAATTTTCGGAAAACATGCATGGTGAAAACATTACCACTAACGTGCACTTTATGTCATAATGAACCTAATGCAACTTGAACCGACTAAAACAGAGCTAAAACATGAAAGATATGGATAAACCAAGATGATAAGGACCTAGATGTGATAACTTATAAAACGGGAGGGCTAACAGAGAAGAAACACTAGACTCAGTGAACAATTACTGCAAATAGATGAATCTTTGACGTTAGATCTGCAAAAGAGCTCGGGTTGGATTTATGTGCGAAAAGTAGGTTATTTCTAGGGGGTTTTCTGCTGATCTGCAAAGACACAAGCAAAAGGACAAAAGATTACAGATTACACCGGGGCCTATATGCAAAACTGCCTTATCCCTACAGATACATGCCGATGGCTTCCCTGGATGCCGTGGCCGGCGGACAGGGGACCTTGGCCGGCCAAAATCACCGGCGGTCAGGGGCTCCCGGGGCTCGGCCGAGTCGCGGAACCGAGAGAGGAGAGCGAGGGGATCGCGTAGGGGTGCTCACCAGCGGTGGAGATGTACCATAGCGGGCGGATTTTGGAGAAGGGCGGCCGGCGCTGGAGCTCGGAGGCAGCCGGCTCCGGTTCCGCACGGCGGAGTTCTGCGGCGTCTCCGGCGATGGGAACGGGACGCGGCGTCTCGTCGCGGCACGAGGAAGCTCCGGACAGGGTTGGCTTCGTCCGTGTTGGCGTCCCTGCGCGATGAATCGAGCGGCGCGGTCGGTGATGCGGAGGGAACGGCTGTCGCACTCTGCTAGGCCATGGAGCGCGGCAACAAGTTATTTGATGCCGGCGGAACTTCTCGTGCAGATGAAATCGACGACAGAAACTACCTCAGGGTGGCCTTCGTGATGACCAGGTGAAACTTGCAGCAAGGACGGCGACGGGGTAGCCATCTACGGAGCTACGATGCAGACGATGGACTCGTGGCCGAAGGTTGATGAGGAGGGCAGCCGAGCTTCACGTGGGCGTCGTGCTCCAGCAGCAGATTGCCGGACGACAGCATACCAGGCAGGCGAGGGCACAGAGGCCTGCTGGCTTCAGCTGTGGGGCAGCACCGGCCGGTGGCAACGCAGGCGCCGAACCTGAAGCAGCGACGGCGACGGCGGTGCACCGCGAGTAGGCAGGGGCACGGGCGGCACGGCGCGGACTGCATCTAGGGCGCGCGGGGCCGGACTCCGCCCTTTAGGCTTCGTTTGGGTAGCCGTGATTTGCCGTGGAAATGGCCGAAAATCCCGCGACGCGCGGAATCATGCCCACGCGGGGGGCGAACTCCCCTGCTGGCCCAAAAATGCATTTGGCAGTGTCGGGATTGGTTTTTGACCCAACCCAATCCCCTCGGATCCTGGCGAGTAACGATCCACACCACCGTACACCGGGGACGGGAGACACGGCTCGCATCGCGCTTTCCTCCTCCCGCGGAAGACAACACGCCGCTGCTGCTTCTCCCTCGCGGCACCGGCGGCGAGCTCGACAGCAAAGGGCAGGTACGCCTCCTCCTCCCCTCCCTCCATCTCCTCCGCTGTCTCATCCCCTCCGTCCATCTCCTCCTCCACCCCATCCCCTTCCCACTCCATTTTTCTGGCTAGGGTTCACCAGGTAGTGGCGGCCAGTGTTTTCAAATCGTAAAATCGAACCTTATCGTAAGGGTACCGATAAGATGATAAATCGTGATAAGTCGTCGATAAGCTCGATTAATCGAGGCTAATCGACCTTATCGGTAGTATAATCGTCCTATGAAGTATAGGACCAATATACATACCATATAGTATATGATCAACATAATTTTAAACAAATATAAACAAGAAAGTATAATATGACGCAATAATAGAGAAAAAAAAGGCTGAGCAACTAGCCAATCATAGCAGGAAGCAATCACATAATTAAACAAGGTCCCAAATGATGATAACATGAAGTCTAAATGTCTAATACATCAAAAGTTGGGTGCCCAGTTAACCAACATTACAAAAAATTATCAGTACAAAACATTTAAAGTCCCTCAAAACTTATCGTCCCCAATCATATCGGACGACTTATCGCGATAAGTGGACGATTAATCGGACGATTTGATTTCTTATCGCTCAACTCGGGTCGCTGGCCCTTATCGGTATGTGCTGAGCGATAAGGACGATTTATTGTGATTTATCGCGATAAATCGGACGATTTGAAAACACTGGTGGCGGCAGCGGCGGCGTTGGCGACTGCTGCTCCAACTCCGGCCTCGATTCGGCATCTCCAGGTGCATATCCCCCTCCTCCCTCCCCTCCTCTTCTTCTACTCCCTTCTTGCTAGGTTAAACACAGATCCGCCAGGAGAGGCTTCACATATGCAGCTACCAGTTAGCTACCTGTGGGATCTCGTGTTCAGGGACCAAAAATAAACTTCACATCTAGTGATCCAAAAAAACTCTGGAAACCAGCTAGCTGTACGTACAATTTAGAAGTAGATAATTTACTTTGATTCTTGTTAGTATTAGTACCGCTGGATATTGTGGCATGCTGTCAAATTTGTTTGGCATTAATCAGGGGCATGTTGTCAATGCTATTGCCTTCTGAAAAAACACTGCAAGAATATTGTGGATGTGCACACTGCACAAGCACAACAACTTTTTAGAATGAATTTTGTATAAGGGAATTCTGAATTAATAGTTTGGATTTCTTTTACTTTTGGTAATATAATATAGTGACTGAATTAATACATTCTTTGTTGGACTATAATGACCTGTGTTATCCCTTCCACTACTTTTTTTTTTGACTATCCCTTCCACTACTTGGTGCTGCCACATGGTGCTGCCACAAGTACAATTTCTCAACCTTTATGTGTTCATCTTTGTTTTTATAGATAAATGTCTTTTTTTATAGATAAATGCCTTTTTGTTTTCGGGTCAGTCACTTGATAATAATACTTTATTGTTCTAAATAGATTGAACTTGTTTTCTTGTTATAGTGGGCAGTTTATCCAACAGAAGTGGGATACTGTTTTTGTTAAAATTTTCTTTCCAATCTGCAGTTAAGTTCATTTGATTTGACTTAGCAGATGTAAGCATATATACATGTGAGGTCTGAAGATGTCTACTTCGCCTTTCAAGTCTGAGAATCAAGCATAATTATTTTAACACTTGAGTTCTACTGGCTATGCTATGAAGCACTTTACATTGGTTTTCAAGAGTGAAGGTATCCTGCTGGAGCCAGGGTTTTAAATACCGTTGGTAACCGGCCGGAAAACCACGGTAACCGGTCACCAGTCCGGTCCGGTTGCGGTATCCGGACCGGATCCGGACCTTACCGGCATCATTAGTTTCCCTGAAAGACAACCTGCAGCTCTGAACCCCAGCATCCTATAATAGAAACTTCTCTTAATTATGGCTCAACTGTTATTTCCTTAGTCATCAGCAGCTTTTGATCTTGTTTGCATGCCTTTGCTTTTGTCTCTCACTCATGGTCTAGAGGAGGTGCTGGTTTAGATTAGAGGAGGTGCTGGAGCTATTCATGGGACACACGTTCCTATTACCATTTCTTAAGAAAAGCAAGCTCCTTATAGCAATAGAAGGCTACAGTAACTGATAGTTTGGATTTCTTTTACTATTGGTAATACATAATATAGTGAGAGAAGCTACAGTAAGAAGCATTTTTGTGTTCATATATACCTGTCCAGTTGAATCTGCATATATGTGTTTATATACATGTGGCCATTGCAATGCATGCTCATTTCTGTCTTGAATCACATGCCATTAATTTATTTTTATGGCACAAGTTATTGTTTGCAGATTCTTTTTCCTCTCTATCAAGAGCTTCACTCCTCATTCGTTGCCCATCCAATGCATCAAGGTGTCAATTATCGATCAGCGGTGCAGTTTGTTTTATTGGTCGAATCATTCACTACTTGAACTATTGCAATGTTGGCACCATAATCCGTAGGCATTGTGATCTTTGTGGCACCATAATCAATTATTGAACTCAGTTGTAGTATTGATTTGAATGCCTATTGTCCTTGGCAAGACTATTGTTCAAAAAAAAATCATGGATGAATTCTGTATTTTTGTATCAATAACGTTCAGAGCTATACTGCTACTCGCAGGTCTAGAAGTGAGTTTTTCCTTTTGTTTCATGTGGGTATTATATTTGCTTCAGCTCTTATACTTGTGTTGATTTTTTATAAAAAAAACTAACCCACGTCCAAGTCACAAATGTAACTGCATGTCCACGTCCAAGTTGCTGATTTTTTAGCTCATTCCACGCTTTCCAAATTGGCAAAGGTGTCTGTCCCTCCAAAAAAAAGAAAACGGGCGAAGGTGTGGAATTGCACGTGGATCCCAACCACCGGTGGGTTGGGTGGGCCGCGGGGGATCACCCCAACCCCTCGTGGGTTGATTATCGGGTGAATTGAGTCCACCGACTGCCAAACAAGGCCTTATACGGCGCAGGAGCTTGCCCTGGTGTGCGGCGCACGCACGCCGAGAGAGGCCGGAGGCGGTGCGCCGGGCTGCACAGCAGCTCTAGCGGCGGCCAGCAGCTGGGCTGGAGACGGGTCGGATTGGGTCGGGCCTACGGGCTCGGCCCAACTGAAAGGATAGGATTTTCTGAATTTATTTTTCAGTGCGAAACAAATTCAGAAAAGTCTAGAAAATGTTTTTTTTGGCACGAACAATATCCAGAAAATTCACAAATTTCCAGGAAAATATCCAGAGATAGATTGGGACACAAACAATCCAAATAAAGTATTTGGAGCTCGAGAAAAGGATTTTAGAGCCTTCTATTAAATAGAATTAGCTTGAGGAAAGTGAGAATAAAATCCAGAAAAAGCTGGAAAATTCTCAAGAGGATTTGGTCAGCACCTAACGTATTTTAAAAGCTTTTGCACTCATAAAACATCAAATGCATCGGCATGAATGCAACACAAACACTGAACCAATTTATTTATTTTGAAAACAAACAAAGGTTTTTTTCCTATACTATATTTCCTGTAAAAAAAATAAATGTTGAAAAATTTTAAAATTATGAGAAAATCGTTGTTTAATTTTCCTCCTATTCACATCCTGAAATTTGGAAATAATTTCAGGGTGTGACACCTTCCCAACCGGGACAAAAGAGGAGAGACAAAAGGCTCCCCCTTTTGTCCCGGGTGAACGAACCTGTACTAAAGGCTCCTTTTAGTCCAGGTTCGTGTCACGAACCGAGACAAAAGGGGGGCTACGCGAGCGCCGGGAGCCCCCCCTTTTGTCTCGGTTGGTAATACGAACCGAGACAAAAGGGGGGGCTCCCGACGCTGGCGTAGCCCCCCTTTTGTCTCGGTTGGTAATACCAACCGAGACTAAAGGAGTCCCCGTGTTTTTTTTGTTTTCCAATTTCAGTTATACTAATTATCGGTATACACGTATATTTCAATTCTTGTCTCACGTATACGTATATGTATATGTACTTAAACTAAGATATCTATGTATACATGTCTACTATACGTACTTAGACTTATATATCTACGTATTTAAACTTTATATATATACATATATAATTAGTATATGTTATTAAATTACAAAATATACATCAAAATATCCTTCCATTCTATTCCATCAAAATCAAGAAGGAGAGAGTTGATCTATCGGATGTCCGTCATAATAATGTCTTCCTTTTGGATTAATCACCTCGTCAATGAGGAATCCTATTAGACCTTCTTGAACTGCCAAGAGACGGTCCTTCTCGATGACTGCGTCCTTGATCATATTCATCTGTAATGTGCAAATATGTTAATTCATTCAACACAACAATTAAATATATAAGCAGTTTGAAAATGATGTATGATTTTACTTACAGTATAATCGTCGTTTGTGGCACTGAAATAGAGTATATGCTCACAGACGTAGTATCCACATAAATTATTTCCCTTTTCCTGTCTCAAACACTAAAGAGGAGAAACATTGTGAAATATTAGTGTTAATATAGTTTAAATTATCTGACCCAGAAGTTGTTATTTAGATTAATTACAGGAAATTCTGTGTAAAATCTAATTTCGTCTTTAAATGGTCCAAGGTGCGTAGCAGTGAATTGTTTCCAAGCTCCGGGGAAAAAATAATGAAAGATAGTGTTAGTAAAAGAAACTATTGTATTAAAGAAAACATGTTAGCTAAAATTATTACACTTGAAACAGATCTTGCAAGTCTTGGTAGTCTGAGGGAGGTTTTTTTTAACGAATCAAAAACCACGATGTTGCTGTTGTCGACCATAATTATCATAAGAACCCAGTGAAAACTGCAGACATAGTCATAAAGATTAGAACTATAAATTACCAAAGCAAATCATGTATTAGATGGTAATCACACTTACTTGAATTGGTATGGTAGTAGTATTGAATTCTTGTAATGCATCTCACACAAGGTCCTATGGATTGTCTTGATACATACGTCCGGTTGCAGTTTGACCTGGTCTTGGTTAACCAATGATGGGTCTATGAAACCAACTTTGTCATAACCCTTTTTTCGCATATGTCTTAGTTCCATGCTAAACAAAATGAAAGACAAAGTTAATTAGTCGATTGACAGACGCAACAAACACAATAAATTAATTAATAAACATATGAAAGTATGACACTTACAGACACCAGGCCATGATAAGATCGGTATTCAAGGCGTCTAGATGGTAAATTTCATAAATATCTTTGAACTGCAGCCAGACCACCTTCTCACCTTCACCGGCAAAATCTTCCGGTCTAACAAGCATACCAAGCATCTCCAGGCCATTCTTTGACTTTTTCATGTACCACTCATGAAATCTGTGCATTTGAGTTGGTAGCTTCTGCACCAATTTCGGCCTGATCAAAGGTTGTCCTAGCTGAAAGCGCCATCTAGGTATGATGTTTCTATCCGGAGATGGTGGTTCTTCATTGCCGAGAATAGCAGCTATAGACAACCCTGTTTCTTCCGCAAAAGTAATGACCTCCGCTATTTGTTCTGCAGGCATGGTTGCAAGAAGTCGTTGTTCTGCATCGAGGCCGGATGCAGCATAAGTCTGCCCATCTGCTTGGTTCTTCTTCTTTGCGCCAGTCCTCGACGACTGAGGTATGTCCTCGATGTAACTATTTGGCGACCCTCCTCGTCTCTTCTTTTTCAAAGACTTGCAAAGTGAACGGTCATAATCCGTTTTCATTTTCGCAGTCCCTATGCGCATCCTGTAAAACCTGACCAAGATCATCAACAGGGTTGTCTTCTGGTAACTCTTCTTCGTCAGCATCTTCCATTAATGTATCTACAAAAGCTTGCCCCGCTGCCCAGTCCGGAATGTTATTATCATCCTCCTCCTCCTCTTCTTCGTCTTCCATCACAACCCCTCTTTCACCATGCTTGGTCCAAACCACGTAGTTTGGCATGAATCCGTTTTAAATCAAGTGGAGGTGCAGAGTCCTCCAGTCGGCATGGTCTTTTTCGTTTCTGCATTGCGAGCATGGACAACACATGAATCCCTTTGTGTTCTTGTTGGCTTTGGCCACTTCAACAAAAGAATGCATGCCCTCCACATACTCCTTGCTTCGTCTGTCGGCGTTCATCCATTGTCGGTTCATGTGCATCATATTAATTGAAAATAATAACTTTCTTATTTTCTTTAAATAATAAAAAAGATGCTTCCTGAACATGTTGATGATTTGAAGACAATACGTGAATTGAGTGATGTGTTTGAAGAAGTGGTTCAAAAGCTAGAAGCAATCATTTAGAGATATTCTACAACACTTCATTTTTAAAATTTTGGCATAACATTTTAGTATAAAAACAATCCACTATCCCTACGTCTCATTTTAGTATAAAAACAATCAACTATCCCTACGTCTCATTTTAGTATAAAAACAATCATTGGCAGTAGGCAATCGAGTATTTAATATCCATGTTGATTCTACAACACTTCATTTTTTTAAAATTTTGGCATAACATAAATCACAATACCGATATATGAAAGAGAAATTAAATTACCTGCATTAAAAACCTAATCTCTTACCTGCTAAATAACTACTTGTTACTAAATCTAAAGTATATTTTAAAAACCTAATCTCTTACCTTCAGCATAATGTTCTCAGTGACACCTCTCAGGAGGTAAGCTTCAACATATACAGCAGTTTCAAGCAATATGCCGACATTCTCTCTCTCTAGATATGGTGGCTAAGAATTTCAGTTGATTACTTGTAATATCACTTCATTAGGGTAGGTGATTACTGTCGTCCCTGTAGCCTCAACAAGGATGTTCGAGGATGCTGTACGTACAAGGACAACTAGTAACCATCTATCTTAAATAAGTGATGGAGGTTCTTGGAATCGAGGCTGTCCGCCGATCTCTCTTTGACGAGCTTCTGTACTTGACTAGAAAGGCAACGCAGCCTTGCTGCGCTAGACCAGTCGCTTTCATTTATTCAACTTTTTAAAATTGAGGATTTGCAATTGTAGGGTTCTTCAAAAAATGTATGGGCTGCTGGTTGACTGTTGGGAACATAGTTAACGTTTGCTGGTTATTTGTTTATAGTTTGGAATATTTTTTGTAATGGTGAACAATGAATTAATTTGTGTAAAGGGGTTAGTTTAGAAGCATAGGATGGTTTTGTAGAAACGCATGGCCTATGGAGTGATTGTTGTAATGGATGGAAATCCTAACATTCTTTTAAAGTTTAATGGGAGAACCCATCATACCAAATGGTAGTATATGGGCTGTCAGACAATACAATTAACATCTTATGAAAGAAATTGTACCACTGCAGTTGTCCAAACTTGAGATTACTTGCTGGAGGATTACATACTGCTTAGTGCTATGTTATAATGTAATAATGGAGTATAATCGCGAAAGGATTATATGTTTAGGGGACTATATATATGTCAAATTTGTATGGCACCAATCTTTTGAACAGCTAGGAATTTGAAAGTGGAGCACATTTTATGCATTGAGAAACTTCATATTTTGTTAAAAGTTGTCTGAAAATAAACACCAATTTAGCAATGACCTTGAACAGAAGTTGAAGGTGGCACAAAGGGCTACAACACGTGCATATAGGACTTATGTCATGGTTTGAGAGATAAGCATCTCTGAACTTTTCGCCAAAATATATGTTTATGTACTTCAATGCAACATCAATGTCCTGAACCAGACCACTTGTTCAATACTTTTTGTCCGAACTTCAACTTGCTGCCAAGTTCTACCAAAAAAAATGGTAGATGGTATATAGGGCTACAAGTCATAAATAGAATGCAAGTTTAAATGATAATAGATTTGAAGCTATGGAGATCTGATTTTTTTTTTTTTTTGTTGCCAAAAACTGGAAATCCCGAGCTCAGCTTCTGAGATGCAGCGCTATCTTATCAGGGTAAAAAACAGTGATAAGTTCAAATTTTGGGCTCAAAAATAAATATATCATTAAGTTTCCAAATCCAGTTACCAGAAATTACTCCTCAACTTTCAGGTTTCTCACAACCTTTGTTTCTAGTTCAGCTAATGGGCACATAAGATTAGCATGGCATTACAGTCAACAGAAATGTCACAGGGAAAACAAAGCAATAAGTGTGTGTAAGACTGAACTGAAGCCCAACAAAAAACAATTCATGATGCAAATAATTTTTGGATTAAAAAACTGACACATCAAGAAAATTAAAGCCCAGTTTTCGATCTTTACCCAAACTGCAATTTTGCAGGTCAGAACTGCAAAAATCAATTACTCTTTCCCAACATTACAATGCGATGAATTGAAACTGCATATCAAGGCATTGGATCGAATGGAGGTAGCTTCAATCCTACCTTTGGGATGTCTGTTCTTGCTCTTGCAAAAGATAAGCGGAGAGGGCCTTGCAAGTGGAAGGATGCAGATGGCAAGCGGAGAGGGCCTTGCAAGTGGAAGGATGCAGATGGCGACCCTCTTGCACCTGCACACAGGAGCTGCATGACGATGGCGGCGGCCGAAGGATGGGCGGCGCTAGGAAAGAGAGGGAGGAGCTATGGGCGCAGAGAAAGTCGGCAGCCAGCGCGGGGAGAGAGGCGCTGGTGGCCAGCGCGGGGAAGAGAGGGAGAGGCCGGTGGGGGGATCGGGCGGCGCGGGGAGGCGCGTGCGAAGCTCCAGTGGTCCAGTGCCATGGCTGGGCACGTGCCGAGCTCCCCCAGTCAGACACCATGGCTGGGCACGTGCCGAGCTCCCCCAGTCAGACGCCATGTCCACCCGCGGTGCGTGGCGGCGGCGACGGTGGAGAGGCACGGGCGGCGCAGCTGGTAGAAGGCAGGCGGAGTCGGGAAGGGGGCGAGTGGCCTTTCGCGAAGCTTCGCAAGCACCCGGGCTTGTGGGTTCATGGGCTAGAGACCCGCGCCCGTGCCAATCGGACGATCGACATCGCGAGCCAGGCGGATCCGACGGCTCGCGGGCTAACGGGCGACGTGAACCCGCTGCCTGCCCGCGGAATTAGCCAGGATTCGTTATGTAGAGATGCTGCTGTATATGCAGAAGCTTACTTGAGGTGTCACTAAAAACATTATGCTTGGACACCTTGCATAATACCAATGCGCGGAAGAACTTTATTATTATATCTATATCATAATACTGATATATGAAAGTGAAATTAAATTACCTGCATAATGTTGTATTTCTTACCTAAATGTTACATTTATTTTCTACCTCAAATTAAAATTCAATTTTATTTATATAAAAAAACAAAATGCTTAATAAAAATGATTAACAGAAGATTCAATGCTAGTAGCTAAATAACTACTTGTTACTAAATATAAAATATATTAAAAACCTCATCTCTTAGCTCCTCCTACCTAAAAATTTAAATTTCTATTTTCTAAGTCTCTGTATCATAAAACGAAATTTAATCACAACAAATGAAGGGAGGATGAAGAATTAAACCTTGGCAACACTTTGAAGGAGAGAAATCTTCACAAAATGATGAAAAAAATTTCGGCAGCACCTCCCTAGGAGAGAGGCGCCATGGAGAGCTTGAGCTTGAGCTCTCGGTTGAAGAATGGTCGGGCAAGGAAGAAGCAAAAGAGCTAATGAGAGCCTTTTATCCCGGTTGGTAAAACCACCCGAGACTAAAGGGCACCCGGGGCTAAAGCTTTTGTCTCGAGTGGTTGTACCACCCTTTAGTCTCGGGTGGTAAAACCACCCGAGACAAAAGGCCGGCGCCAATTATTGCGGCCATAGAGCCGTTGGTGGCCAGGCCTTTAGTCTCGGATGGTTTTACCACCCGAGACAAAAGGGGGGGCGGCGCCCGCGGTCTTCCCAGACCACGTCGCCCCAAAAGCTTTTGTCTCGGGTCCCAACTTTAACCGGGACAAATGTGCGGGATCAAAAGTCCGTTCTCCACCAGTGGTAGATGGAAGCACACACAAATACACAGGGACAAGGAACACACTCGAGATACTCCACGGTGCTGCACACCAGCACCTACACTTGCACTTCTCTGTATTTCTCCACGCACAACACAAACTGATTACAGATGTTTAAATAGCCACGCACTGCTGTAGCGGCACGCACCCAGCTCCACTTTGTTCGGCCGCACGACTCGGCCAAAAACTGACGACGCGTTGAGCTCCACTACTTGTGCTTACATGCAGAATATTCTCCACTAATTCCTGCATGCTTGCTCCTATCTGATGACCACACACACTAATCTTCCGGCACCGTTGATCATGCATGCCGATTGCCACTAAGGCTGCGTTTGGATGTTGATATTGGGAAGGTTGGCATTGAATTGATATCAATATCAAATCTACCATGGTATTGTATTGGACCACAATTAGAATTCTATTGTTTGGATGACTATGCATTGCCTTTTGGATTCTTGTAACCAATCCAATTCCATTTCCTGTTTGGATGTACAGAAGGGATAGAAATCGAATTTTACTGATGTACATGCACCCATCTCCATCCACTCCCCGGATCCAGGACCTCAACACCTAGATTCGTTGCCCAGCCATGGAGAACCGCCGTCAGCAGCGGGAGGCCGGGAGGGGCGGCATGCTCGCCGGCGGAGGAAGGTGTGGTGGGATGGCACCCTCGCCAATAGAGGTAGGCGTGGAGGGACAGTTCGCTCACCGGCAGAGAGGAAGCCCGACAGGGGCGGCGCGCTCGCCGGTGGAGGATTCCGAAAGGGGCAGCCCGCTCACCGACGGAGAGGAAGCCTAGGAGGGGAGGCGCGCTTGTCGGCGGAGGATCCCGAGAGGGGTGGCCCGCTCATCGGCGGAGAGAAGAAGCTTGGGAGGGGCAGCCCGCTCACCGGTGGAGAGGGAGCTCAGGAGGGGCGGTGCGCCACTGGCGGAGAGCCTCAGGAGAGGTGCCCCGCTCGCCGGCGGAGAGGGAGCCCAGGAGGAACGGGGAGCCGCTGGCGGAGGAGCTCGGGAGGGGTGGCTCGCTTGCTGGTGGAGGGAGCCCCGGAGGGGTGGTGTGCTCGCCCGGCTGCCTCGTGCGGTGCTGAAGAGGACGCGGTGCGAGTGAGGGAGAGATGCCGGAGAAGGGAAGGCCACGATTCCAACCAATACAGAGCGTCTGGGCTCCGTATTGCTTCGCGCTCGCGCTAGGTGGAGTGAATGCCGCACGGAAACGATGTATGTTTCCAGACTTCAATGCCATGACCATCCAAACACATGGAATTCGAGTCTGCTAATTTCAATTCCAATGCTATGGTCTCAATGCAGACATCCAAACGCAGCCTAACACACATGCATGTAGTTAGCTACTTGATCCTCTTTTCACGCCATGCATCTGCATTTCACTGGAGAAAAATTGGGTGCGCGCGGTGCTCACCGTGCCTCCCGTGCGCACCCTCACGCGATGCCGCCTCTTTTGCATTGGACGCCTGGCCCTTCGCGCATCCGTTTCTGACGACCTCGGCTCCCTTCCGTCGTCGTCCGCGCGTGGCTCACAGACGCACGGCTCTCGCGTCCGCTTTGCTCTGTCGACTCGCTTGGCTTCGCGACGGCTCCCTCCACCTGTTCGACAAGGAGCAGCAGGTCGCGCTTGATGACGGACCAGTAGGCGAGCTGCCTGCCGATCATGCCGTACCCGCATGGCCACGGCGTCCTCTCCTTCGACGACGACTCTTCCGGGGCTCTTGCCATGGCGGCCGGCGGCGGCGGTGGTACATCCTCCTCCGGCGCCGGCTGCTCCCCGCGTTGCTTCTTGGCCTCCCCTCCCATCTTCTTGATCTCCTCCATCTTGAACTCGGGACGACGTTCTCCGGCGAGCCTGTGGTGGTGACCTGCTGCATCTTGTTGCTCGAGTCAAAGGCCATGACATCGGCTCCCCCGTCGCCGCCCTTCAGATCGTGCTGCATCTTCTGCACATAGCCATCTTGTATTCTTGTCCTTTTTCCATCATTCGTCCGCGAGCCGAGCAGCAGCCGAGCCGGTCGAGCCTCGCAGCGCGAGGGAGAGGAAGCGAGCCGCGCGGCCCCCGCGGGCCTTCGATCCAATCAGGCGCCGACGCGTAGGGGTGCGCACACCGAGCGTTGTGCGCCCCGCGCGCACTGAATTTTTTTCCTCATTTCACTCGACTTGACCACAACATCAAGCCAACGTGCACCTGCTGACTGCCGGTATGCACTCTGATCAAACTAATTTATGCATGCACCTACTAACCTGCTCACACTAAAACTCACACAAATATAAACAACAAGATTATGTCTAACAAGTCAGAGGGTGACAGCATAGGCATTGTAGCTTCTCTTACATCATTGGCTGCATCTCCTCAATGGCAACTGTTGAAAGTGCTGGATCTGGAAGGCTGCCAGAGTTTGCATAAGCATCATCTGAAGAGCATCTGCAAGATACTGCTGCTCAAGTATTTGAGCCTCAGGAGTACTGATGTCATAGAACTTCCAAAGCAAATTCAGGAGCTTCAGTGCTTGGAGACACTGGACATCAGGCAAACCAAGGTACGTGTACTTGCCAAGAAGCCCATTGTGCTACCACTGCTAAAGCATTTCCTTGCTGGTCATAAGGTCTCTGCAGACAAAGACACTATGACCTCTGAAGAATCATTTGCCACAGTGAGCATGCCCCTTGGAATTCAGAAAATGGAAACTTGGTGTAACCCTTCGAGGTAAAATTGTTAAGTTAAGTGATCTGTTCTTTCAGATCGAGGAATTACATAAATGCCTCCGTTCGTTGTCGATCCGAATTGTCGGAGCAGCTGGTGCAGAAGGTGCTGGAGAGGTACATGCCTTACCTTCCATTCCAGAGTTCATTGAAAGACTGAACATCTGTGGCATCACTAGTGGTCTTGTTCACTCTATTCAATATCGCCATCAACTTGCGAAGATAACATTGACCGATACTTATTTGAAGGAAGATGATCTAAGTATCCTTGGCAACCTTGGTGGCCTGCGCTGCCTCAGGCTTCAGCATAAGTCATACATACACCGGAAGTGAGCTTGCCTTCAGGAAATTTGAATTCAAAAGTCTCAACTACGGAACTACCTCCTTGTCGTGGGCGAAGACATCTCCAAAATTAGGTTTGCCATTGGTGCAGCTCCTAAGCTCGAGTGGATTGTGTGGACTTTTGCAACCATGGATGCTCTTTCTGGAATCGAATGGCTCCCTAGGTTGAGGAAGGTGGACCTCAATGGCGACTGTGATCTGGACCCGATTAAAGAAGCACTTGAAGGGCATCTTAACAATGTCATACTTGAACATAAGCCATGCCAGCAACGCCAGGGAGAGTAAGCTCTGGTGGCAACCTTGCCCTCATCAACTCCGGGAGTAGTCAATATCTCTTCATCAACTGCAAGCTTCGATCCTTTGCTATTTCGAAATCCATACACCCTTGAATAAAGATCAAGTATGACATTGTTAATACTTTGCTTCGATCCTTCTCCTTTCTGCCTCATGCATGACAAAGACTGCATTTTATTGTTCCTTCATGTTCCTATACGATTGTGTCTCTGCATGTACGCCGTCTGTTTGGTTTTAATTCTTTGTACCCTCTGGACCTGAATTTCTGTGCCAAGAGTTGGCCTAGCTGAACTGAACTCTAGAGTATTTGGTGTGGGATTTGATTTGCGTGTGTTATTTCATCACGAAAACTGCTGTGTGTATTCAACTTATTGATTTTTAAGTGATGCCAAGTTTGTGTGCTATGCATGATTGATAAAGAAATTACATCTGCTGGAGCTTGTTATGTGGAACAGCTGTGTCCTATACTAATATGGTGCCTTTTGCGTCGCAGCTCGCAACTGGTGTGGACTGAGTCTGGAATCTGGATGTTTCCCTTGAAAATGATGGAAGGACTGACGGAATGGCTCACTAATCGACTATTCCTGCTCACATATATATGCCGCATGCTCTGGTTTGAGCTGGCAGCTTCCCAAGAATCACTACCACACCAAACAGTAGTACATCCGAAAACTGCCCCCCGCGTCGCCCCTGCTCGTGCAACTCGGGCGGCGCCGCTGCACCAACCCCCGCGCCCCCTCTCCCTCACCTCCCTTCCCCTGCCGCCGCCAGAGGGGCCTGTCGGGAACCCGTGTGGGCCCCAGGACGGCGGCGGCGGGGCGTTTCCGGCAGGCGGCGTCAACTCCGGGGCGGAGGAGCGGCGCGCTGCAACCCCATCGACCTTGGCGACGGCGGCGCATGGGGCTGCAGATCCGCCGGCCCGGAGGCCGGATCCGGCCCTCCCTACGCCGGATCTACGGCGAGCGCCCCCCACGCGGCATGGCGCGGCGGCGTGTGCCGGCCGGCGAGGCGGTGACTCGACGCATGGCGGGGGACCGCGGGTCGGCTGGACTGCCGGATCTGGTGCCCTCGTCGGTGGATCCGTCGCCTTGACCGACCATCGGGGCTTCCCCTGCGATGGGTCGCAGCAGCTGGGCAGCGGCGGCATGGTGCTGCGGTGGCCGTGGGGGGTCGGGGCCAGATGCAGTGGGCGGTGGCTGTGTTGCTCCTACTAGCCGCACGGCGGGCATGCGCGAAGGCAGCGGCGGCGGAGCGCGTGGGAGCAGGCAGGATGAGGAGGCCCGATTGTTTTTGGCTGTGGGCGAGCATGGAGGCTCGCGTGCGGCGGCAAGGAGGAGTGTGCGCGGCGGTAGCGACAACAAGAAGGCAGTCCATGCGAGGTGCGAGGAGGCACGGTCGCCGGCGCCGCCCGTGGTAGGTGTACCACGGCCATGGTCCCGGGAGTGCCGGGCTGGGTACGTGCTGTGTGGATGGATGCTCCGGGCGAAAGCTCTTGCCAGCATTCTTGCTGGTATGATGACGGCGGTGCCCGAGGGTGCTGTTCACCCCATTGGGGGCGTCATCTTAGTGCGCCATCCATGTGGTTTGGGGTTCTCTGGGTGAAAACCCGGTCCAGTTCTCTGGACGGGCGATGGCGGCGCCACCGGCGTCGTCCCCTCCTTGGAGGCGTCGTCTTTGGAGACCCAACTCAGCTTCAGCACTGCTGGTCACGACGGTTCATGGGAGTCCTTTCTGTTGGCGGTTCAAGGCGACATGTTCCAGGATGGTGTGCTTCATGGGGTTGTTAAGCTCATGCGGTGGTGTTTTGCAACCAGTCGGCATCCAGGGGTTGTCGTACTTTGTCGGGATGACTGCTGGCAGCGGACCGCGGCGGCTGACGTTGCTTGGCAACCGTCGGTGCGGTGTGGGACAACGTCGTGAGACGGCGCTTGCGGCACCGACATTGTGGGGTGACTTGGCTTGCAGTGGACTACGGCAGGTGGCTCAGCTGCGCTGGGCTACATCGGTGTGGTACAACGTCGGAAGATGGCGCAAGCGACTACGTTGGCCTGTTGGCTTGGTGACGGAGCCTTTTGCGAGGGTGGAGCAACGAGTGAGGTCAACCTTTGCCAGTGACTTGGCTTGCGACTGAGGCTCCAGAGAGCGGGGTATCTCTATGCTTCATCCTGATGGCGACTTCTGAAACGGATCCGCGACATGGAGTGCTGTGGTAGAAGTGGCGAGGCCCCCGCGTGCGGTGTTTCTTGGAGGCGACGAGAGCGAGATGGAGTCCAACGGCGGGTGTGGCGAGGCCCCCCGCGCGCTGTCTGTTTCTTGGGTTCCCCATTGCGGCAGGGTCACAGCGAGGGGTTTCGGCGACAGCTTATGCGAGTGGAGTGTTGGTGGGCGCCATGGGAGGGCTCGGTCTTCCTGCTGCGTTGGTTTGAGTGGTGTGGTGCGACTGTGTTGACGACCCAATTCAACCGGTCGACATCTTCTTTTTTTCGTGTTGAGAGTTTGCCCGTGTTGATGACCCAATCCAACCGAGCGTGTTGTTCTTTGTTTTTTCTTTTCTTTTCTTTTCCTGCTTATGATCTTCCAGGATCGTAGTCTTGTATTTCTTCAGCTATATCAATGAAACACGCACTATCTTGTGCGGTTCGTTCAAAAAAAAGAATCACTACCACAACATTTCTTCCAAGTTCTGAGCATTATTGCTAAAATCTCCCCTCCCCAGAGCAAAGGCAATACCTGTGCATGTGGATGGAGTAAGCGCCGGCGTTATTCGTCGATTCGTCGCCATCCATGACCCCATCCGTCGCCGCCGCGTCGCGCTGTGGTGATCGTTACTCCTCCTCCTCATGATCCCCCAAACCTCTCCTGCTCCCGGCCTTGCTGATGCCACGATCGCCGCCGCCGCCGTTTGGAGACCCGCGATGCGGGGACGATGAAGTAGTGCCGTCAGGAACTTGTTTGTGGGCTGTATTGCTGTAATAATGGCCTAATGGGCCGATGATAATGCAGAGAGAAGTTTATATCGGTGATATTGGTCCTGTTTGGATCCATGGGTTAGAGTTAGTTTGAGCTAGTTGGAGCTCAATTAGTCTTAAAGTATCCAAACATGAGGGTTAGATTGGGCTACTTTGCATCTAACCCACCCAAAAAGACTATCCCACCCAAGAGGTGCTAATTAGAGCTAGTTCATGTTGAGCCCACCAAAAAGTTACTTTTCTCTCTCCCTCCTTTCACATCTAATGATTGAGAAAGTATATTTAATGTCATTCTAACCCTTCCATGCAAACACCTCTTTGACTAGAGTTAGTTTAGAGTTGGAATTAGAGTTAGAAACTAACTCTAACTTTATCTAAGGTAGAGTATCCAAACAGGGCCATTGTTGTCAAATCGGCTCGAGTAAATTCCCACTTGGCTGATCTAAAACTTGCGTTTGAGAGAATGTGTTGATATAATTTAAAAATGAATCCACTCAAATGTGCTTTCGGTGTATCGGCTGAGAAGTTTTTGAGCTTCATTGTACATGAAAAAGGCATAAAGATAGATCCTAAGAAGATTGAGGCTATTCAAAAAGTTAAGGCTCCTACTTGCAAGAAAGATTTGCAAACGTTCTTGGGCAAGGTGAATTATTTGAGGAGATTTATTTGCAACTTGTCTGGGAAAGTGAATGCTTTTACTCCTTTACTTCGGTTGAAAGGTGATCTTGATTTTACTTGGGGGGCAAAGCAACAAGAGACATTTGATGAGATCAAGCATTATTTGACTTCGCCGCCCGTTCTTTAAGCACCCAACACTGGAATTCCTTTTAAGCTATATGTGGCGGCTGAGGAGGATGTCAGTGGAGGTGTTTTAACTCAAAAGACCGAAGGTAAGGAATATATTGTTGCATATGAGAGTAGAAGATTATTGGACGCCGAAAAAAGGTACACTTTTATTGAGAAGCTGTGTTTATCACTATATCATATTTGTACCAAGTTGAAGCATTATTTATTACCAAGTACTTGCATAGTAGCATGTCAAACCGACATAATTAAATACATGTTGCATAAACCAATTTTGAGAGGTAGAGTCGGCAAGTGGGCTTATGCTTTAGTTGAGTATGATTTGATGATATAAAAGGACAAATTGTGGCCGACTTTATTGTTGAACATAGAGTAGATAAGCAACTTGATTTAAATGTCGGTTGTGTTACTTTTACTCCAAGGAAATTACATTTTGATGGATCTGTTTGCAAAAGTGGTTGTGGTGTTGGAGTTATCATTATTTCACCTAACGGGGCTGTTTTTGAAGCTCTTAACCGATTAGATCACAAATGTACTAATAACCAAACCGAATATGAGGCTCTTCTATTTGGATTGAAAATTTTGCATGACATGGGAGTAAAACATGTGGAAGCTTATGGCAATTCTCTACTGGTGGTACAGCAAGTCTCCAAGGTATGTCAATGTTTAAATGGATTTTAAATGCTTATCTTGATAAATGCCTAGATATCATATCTTTTATGGATGAATTTATTACTTATCATGTGTCATGAGAAAAGGATCTAAGGGCTTATGCTCTGGCTCAACAAGCATCTGGTTATGATGTTTAGAAAAGAAACTTTCGAGAACAAAAGCCGATGTTTCTTGAGGCCGGGTGTTACGCCCTGGAGGGACCGGTCAAGCCGACCCCTCTGACCAATCTGATCGGTGCCACCGGTCTGACCGTCCCGGGTGACTGGTGCCACCGGTCTGACCATCCCGGGTGACCGGTCTGATCGGCTGTCTGGTGAGAAATATGCTTCGGCCATAGTTCATTCAAAAGATGATAAGGATGAAGTGGATGATTGGAAAAGGCCTTTGATTAATTATTTACAAAATCCTAGTAGTTTAGTTGATAGAAAAGTTCGACGTTAGGCTCTCAAGTTTGTTTTAGATAATGGTGAGTTGTATCATCGGACCGCGGATGATTTACTCTTTAAATACTTAGATCCTGATCAAGCTAGGTTGGCTATGGTAGAAGTTCATGAAGGGATTTGTAGTACTCATCAATCAGCTCCCAAGATGAAGTGGATCCTTAGGCGAGCATGCTTTTATTGGCCTACCATGATAGCTGATTGTCTTCGGTACTACAAAGGATGTGAAGAGTGTCAAAAACATGGAGATGTTCAGTTGGTGCACGCTGCATTGATGCATCCGATTATCAAGCCTTGGTCTTTTAGGGGATGGGGATTGGATTTTATTGGTAAGATTCAACCTCCTTCATCAAAGGGGCATTGTTTTATGATTGTGGCTACTGATTATTTCACCAAGTGGATTGAGGCAATTCCTTTGAAGAATATGACACATAGAGAGGTGATTGAGTTTATTAGAGAGCATATTTTACATAGATTTGGCATTCCACAAACTTTGACTACGGATCAAGGAACTTCATTTATATCAAAAAGGTGCGTGAGTTTGTCAATTCTTATGGTATTAAGTTACTCAATTCATCTCCATATTGGGAACATATCTAGTGCAAACTAACTCTCCGTGAAAACTCGTGCAAACTACGGCAAAAAAGTCGTCTAAATTCACAAAAAAATCACACATGTAGATGATATGATGGTACACAACCTTGTCAAATATCTTGTTCAAACTCGACTCTATTTGTGAGATATAAAAATAACAAATTTCTGACAAATCATCTGGACAGCTTTCTGGCTTGAAATTTGTTATTTTTATATCTCACAAACGAAGTCGAGTTTGGACAACATATTTTACAAGGTTGTGTATCATCGTATCATCTACATATGTGATTTTTTTTTGTGAATTTAGACAACATTTTTGCCGTACTTTGCACGAGTTTTCACGGAGAGTTAGTTTGCACCTGATTAGTTGTTCTCCATATTATGCTCAAGGTAATGGTCAAGCCAAATCTAGCAATAAGGTTTTGGTGAAGCTTATGAAGAAGAAGGTAGAGGACAATCCTAGAAAATGGCACGATGTAACAGCTCGGAAATTTGGATGACTTTTTAAGTATGAATTTTCGCTAAAATTTAAAACTTTTTGTTTGAACTTGTGTGCTACCAAATTTTGAATCAATTTGCTAGCCTCTCACCTTAAATTCCATGTAAAATAAAACTATATTAAAGTTATTTTCAAATTATGGTTTAGATGTGAGTTGGATTTTAAATTGTTCTTATTTGGATTTTGAAATGGTGTGGAGTTTGAATTTGAAGTTTATTCAAATTCAAACCATGTGTGACTAACTTTAACTTTGCAACCGAGCTAACACAAGACAATTAGCTCGGTCTGACATGGTTGTGATCTGCTAATATCTCCTTCACATAAGGACCCAGCCTTTGATCTTGTGAACCACCGGTGAGCTAGTCCTCTTTGCCGTGGCATAATCCTGTTTAGCACCCAAACTCTTTTTCTCCTTTTCTTCTCACCGGAGCACAAACCAGTGACCTGGCCACCTATACGCAGCAACCAGCCCACCACTTCCTTGCTACCGTTCACACCTGTGCCAGGCCCATCAGCTCTGTTGGCCTGCCTTGCGCCAGCCCAGCTCGGCCTGCTTCGCAAACCAGCCCAGCCTTTTCTCCTTCTTTTCCCTCACCGCCAGGTAGGACCCGCTCGTCAGCCTCCCTGTTGGCCTTTCTCCTACCTCCGTCCGTACAGGGCACGAACGCCGCGGGAGCGCCCGATGGGACGGACTCGCCGGCCTCGTCTGCGCTGGCGCACACCCGTGCGGCCGAGCGCGCACCCACGGCCTCGCCCCGCTCCCTTGCTGCTGCGCTAGCACCCGTGGATGACCTCCACGTCGCCTCGCCAAGCCGCAGCTCCATCCCGTCCGTCCGCCGCTGGTGCCCGGGCGCCCGGAAACCCTAGCCCTCGAGCTATAAAATCCACGGCGCCGCAGCCTCCCCATCCCTCGTAGCTGCTTCCCTTCCTTGCCACAGCAGTCGCCGCCTCTTCCTCGCGCCCAAGCCAATCCAATAGAAAACCCCATCGCCGGGTGAGAGAAGAAGACCAGGGAGAGAGGAAAGGAGGAGAAGAAGGAGGAAGGAGGAGAAGGCGCCCGCAGCACCGCTGGTAGGGAAGACGCCACCGACGGCCATGGGACGAGGGGGGCGGAGCACCAGGAGGACGCGCCACTGCTGCTGCTATCGGGAGCGACGACGACGACGCACCACGACACATCGAGCTGCAGCCTGCAGCCACGCCGGCCGAAGCGTCGCTGCACCGGCGCCGAACTGAGGAAGTTGCCACGTACGACGACCTCGACAACAAGAAGCTGATCTTGGAGGAGCTGCAGGACGGCGCCAAGCTCGCCGTCGACGCCGAGTCTGCGACCACACCAGCCGCGCTGCTCAGGAACCGCAAGCACCGGCCTTCCTCCACCTCGCCTGCAACCTGCTCGATCCTTTGGCTGAGAGGTGAGCTGCACGCTTCTGTCGCCTTTTTTTTTCCCTTTCTCTTGCTTGCGGCTCCAGCCTTTCCCGTCCAAGCTGATGCCTTGCTTGCTGGTGTGACGCCATGCCGCGCTTGGGGGATACCACGCTGGAGGAATGCCGTGCCGCCGCCGTCTGGGAGCGTCACGACGTCGCCAAGGAACGTGAGGTCAAAGAGCACCGGAACACCACCGAACCACACCCTTGTTGCCGAGTACGACGACGCTGAGCAGAACCGCTAGTCACCTCTGCACCGTCGCTCGCCTCGGACCTCGTCTTCGCCGCCGGGAACGACAGCACCAGCCACGCTCATCCACGGCTACACTGAGACCAAGCTGCTGCCTTGAAGCCGTACCGCGAGCTTAAGCATGAGGAGGAGGACGAGGGACACACAGCCACGCCAAACCCCAACCACGATACCGTTCCCAGGTCACCACGTCCATGTTATCTCCATCACCCACCATCTGTTTGATGTAATGCCTGGACAACCGCTTCGATTCCCACGGTGAGCCTTTTAGCTTGTTTCCACCTTGACCTTTAGCTGTTCGATGAAATGTCTTGCCGGCCTTCGAGCTGCTTATCCTAGCCATGACCCTACCGCATGCGCTGCTGCCACAAACTGCCGTCGCCTTGTGATACCGACCTTTGTGTCATGCCTTGTCTTGCAGGGGCCGCTCGCCGTCGCATGCTTGCTTGTTGCCGTGGCCGTGATCGGTCGGAAGGTCGTGGCCCACTTCCTGCCTTGTTTCCACACGATGTCGCCATGTGACGCGCACTGCCTTGCTGCGCTTTGCCTCGCTATCCCCGCTCACCGTCGCACCTATCCTCTGTGCTTGACGGACGGCAAGTCATTGTGCGTTGCGCGGGCCCTAGGACGCTAGTGCCCCGCGCACGCCCTGAACACGCCGTGATTGTTTGTAGGACGATACAGACACGCACGTGTGAGTGTCCTTGCCGCCTATGCAAGCCAGGAAACCCCACTACATCGCACCGCGCCTGCTACGCCGCAATCTAGCTGCCTCGCCTGGATGTTGCACGTGATGGACGGTCGTGCCGTGGGCAGGGAGCCTCCCTGCGCTGTGCATGTGCAACCCCGTGCCGCAGCCTTGGTGTTTTGCCTTGCCTTGCTTGTCACTGCCTTGCAGTTCTGCCGCCTTCCTTGCAGTTCTGCCGCCTTCCTTTTAGCTACCACCTCGTGTCTGTTCTTTTTGGCACTTGCTCGAACACCTTGCAAGCGCATGCTATCAGCCTCTCGCAAGTTTTCCTCAATGAATCCCTCGTGCATACGTTCTCACAGAGATCCTAACATCAAGCTAACTTTTGTTCCCTACCTTGTTTTCTAGTATATAAAACTAATCATTTAATCTGCTATAAAACCATTTCTTCTAATTTCATTATTTTAAACTAGTGTTGTTTGTAGTTAGTTTGGTCTTACTTGGGTCTTCTAAATTGGCTCTTATTTGTGTTTTTGCATTAGATGTATTGCTCATTATTTATTTTCGCGTCGCATCTCGTGTATGTTGTAGACCTTTCCGAAGACCCGAGCTGTGACGACCCGAAGGAAGGCCTCAACCCCGACAACTCTACGACGACTACCGCGCAGGTGTCATGTCACTCCCAACCATGTAGATCCTAATGCATGATTAGTTGCTAGTGCTATGTTTATATGCTTTACTTATTGAATTTCATAGCCAATCTTATGAGCCACGCCTTGATGCTTGTTATACCCCTAGCTTTGGGACTAGTTGCAGACCCCTAGCTAGACCCCTATACTTACTATCCATATATTTTTTTACTTTTGAGATATGGATGGATTTCTGGATGGGACTGAGATAGGGATATCTTGGTATATTCTAGCGTGTGTTTTTGGTGAGTGTGCTCCTTGATGTGTTATGGCGGGAGTGAGCCGGGTTGATACTTGTGAACGTCTATCTAGGGGAGGTGTGTTCTGGACACTCTCGCTAGCGGCGTGTCGGTCGATGGAGACGGTGGAGTGCTCTCTCCCTGCCCTTAAGGATCGATCGTCAGCTTAACCATGTTTCTTTGGGCTATTTACGTACAAACCGTCTGCTTACGTATGGGCGGGGTTCGGTCTGAGACTGGCGGTGGATAGCATTCAGCCTGTAGGCGGATCGGTGTGATCGTGTTAGGAGGTATGACTTCGACCTACTGCGAGAAGGCGTCGCCCCGGCTCGGCCAGGGATGGTCTCACAGCTTCGAGGACTTCAGCTGGCAGACATGCTCTACAGTTGCTGACGTTTCCAGACTCGAGGAAACAGGAGAGTGCTATCCACCTACTAGGGCTCCGGCCGTTAGGTAGGGTTCTCGGCGACTAGCTATCACTTAGTCCCTATCCGGCGGGTACAGTTGTACAACCTCTACAGAGTGTTAAACCTATAGCTATAGTCTGTGTCCACTTGTTATGGACAGCCCTTTGATCTGTTACTATGGCTAGACTTTGTGATATTCTTCTTCTCTCCCCCGAGTGAGTGAGTCCGGCTATGGCCGTTGAGATGTGGGGGAGGAGCAGGTGCTCCCACATCGTAGATGAGAGTTGGGTGCTGGATCTTGGGATAAGATTCGGTGTTTGGTGATGAACTCCCTTGTGGGGTGCTTACCCCGGAGGTGTGGACCTCGGAGGTGTTGACCTCGCTGCTATTTCTGCATCCCTTATTGTTGCTGCTGCCACTACTACATAAACTTACTACAGCCATATATAGTCTTATCCATGCATATTAGAATTCAACCACCGCTTTTGCTCTTTGTTGGGAAGCTGACATGACCTACCCGCTTATCGGGTAGATGGTGGCATTTCAGACTCGGAGCCCGACTACGACTTCGAGAAAAACAGATGGGAAGACTAGGACTGGTCCTTCGCTCGAGTTGCCTGAGGAGATGGTGTCTACTCCGCTTCATATGTTCCGCTGCGTAGGTGTTTTACCTTTCGTGATTCAGTCCAGAGGGACTTGTACCCGGCATGTGCCGAAGAGATGTACTCTGATGTTATAATAATATTATGTGATGCTCTATTTTCTTTGTGTTGTATGGTTTTGTATCCTCTGAGACAAGGATTGCACGTGATAGCCACTTCCTGGGACTATCACCGAGGTGTAGAGGGTTGGATTCTCCTTTTTGGAAATTCAGTCCGTTTCACATGAGGTATTATCTAAAGCTTTATGAGCTCATCATATTTCTAAACATGGTGCTACTAAAGTTACTCCTTATGAGCGTGTGTATGGTCAAGAGGCCGTTTTGCCCATAGAGGTAAATCTAGGAACATATAGACTTGCAAAGCAAAATCATCTTGATGTTGAGACATATTATACTTTGATGATGGATAACATTGATGAGGTGACCGACAAGCGATTGGAGGCTTTAGAGGAAATTGAGAAAGACAAAAGGCGAGTTGCTAGAGCATACAACAAAAGAGTAAAAGCCAAATCTTTTCAGGTAGGTGATCTGATTTGAAAAACAAATTTGCCCATTGGAACTAAAAGCAACAAATTCAGCAAGTGGTCTCCGAGTTGAGAAGGTCCGTACAAGATTGTAAAAGTTTATTCTGAGTCATCCCCAAATCACCACTACTCGAGTTAGAACTAAGAACACCACACGAATTCGCGAAGAAGAAAACTAAATTGAAGCCTCAGACTAATAAATTACCTGCAAAGCGACGGCCGACGGCACAACCTGTGACAGCGTCCGTGAGTCGCTGCCGCATCCCATCCACAACAGCTTGCTCAGTGTAAGATTGACTCCAGCAGCTCCCCCGTCGCACCCGCTAGCGCAAAATGAGGAAGAAAACGCTGTTGTAGCGACTCCAACAGTCCCCTCAACCGCATCCGCATAATGCGGTGCCTACCCTTTCGATCCCCATTCTCGGGGATTCTCTCCTCTTGCCCCCATCCACTTTTCTCAACTACCGAGCATGCTCCCCTCCTCCTCCCTCCTCGCGCCCCTGCCAAACTCACCTCGCGGCCTCCTCCTCACTTCGATGTGGTGGGCCGGCCTCCGCGGTGCTCTCCTCGCCACGGTGGAGGGGCGACGGCGCGGCCTCCAGGAGCGGCGTGTTGCCGTCGCCAAGTGGGCAAACATTTTATTTTAAACTATCTTGCTTGTCTAACAAAGCTCGAGC
Organism: Cenchrus fungigraminus; assembly: GCA_036936925.1. Taxonomy (NCBI): domain Eukaryota; kingdom Viridiplantae; phylum Streptophyta; class Magnoliopsida; order Poales; family Poaceae; genus Cenchrus; species Cenchrus fungigraminus. The sequence goes on from CM072768.1 coordinate 26,373,140, forward strand.
AAATATTATGATTTTAGTATCAAATATATATCTTTCTTGACGGGCAAACTTCCATGGTTACATCTTACATAATGACATACTTTCTTGCTGGGGAGCATATATAACAGATTAGTATTTCACTGTATCAAATATATATCAAATGAATTTCACTAAATTCACCATTTAATGTCTTCATAGTGTATTTATTTAGTATTATAGATGTTCATACGTTTTTGTATAAATTTTTCATAGAGGAAGCTCATTTGATATACTTCCCCATAAAACACAGTACTGATATCCTTTTAAGAGGATGTTAGAGGAAGTAGAACACCAGACGTCTATACTTTCCGAGACAGTCCTACCAATTTATATGTAGTTTTGTGAAACTTATTTATTTTTAAAATGAAATGATTCTCATATCCTTTTCTGGTTCTTTTTACCATTATAAGTTCCACATAAGCACACCATACCACATAAAGTCATCCTCACTTGAAATTAATTTATTACAAAATGAAAACACTCTAGGTTTGTAAATTATCTACACCATGCCATATGCCCACACGATGAGGTAGTGTTTGTCTCTCATGTTATAATTCATTTTAAAATGAATCAAGTTCAAGAGCATCTTCTTTTTAGGACCACTGACTGGCAGGAGAACTATAGGCCTTGTTTAGTTGGGGGAAGAAACTTACCGAAAATGTCACATCGAGTTTTCTGATGCTAAATATATAGGACTAAACATGATCGAATTATAAAACTAATTACACATATGGACTAGAGATCTATTACGTCTGATTAAGCCGTCATTAGGATATGTTTATTGTAGCACCACATTGTCTAATCATATGGCCTAATTAGGCTAAATAGATTCATCTCGCAAATTTACCCGAGGGTTATGGAATGAGTTGTCATTAATCTACATTTAGTACTCTTAATTAACATATGTACATCCGATGCAACTGGTGAATAATAGAAACTTGACAATCTAAACAAGACCATAGTTATATTGTTTGAGAAAAGAGAACATGAGTTACAGTGCAAACATGACATAGGGCATGCTATAGTATATGAACAAACATGGCCACTACCATGATGATTAGCCTGCTTTAATTAGTTGCCTCTACTTTCCCTTTTGTTAATCTATTTATTGTTGTTCGACAACATGACCACCATTACACAGCTCGTGATCATCTTTTCATCGAAGCCAACAGATCCAGTACAATGGGTCATAACTTTTTTTGTTTGTGTTCTATTTCTTTTTTCTACTTTTAGATGAGTGTTCTATTTCTTGTTTTGGGAAATGATTTGCATCATTTAATTATTAGCTTGCACCTATATCTCTATTCTAATTTGTTATCACATACTTAATTAATTATCAGGGTGAATTACACAACCAAGGAGTGGCCATCAAGAAATTTCAAGTGTTAAATGAACATGTAAAGGAACGCTTTGTTCGTGAACTCAAACTCATTCCAAAGCTCCGGCATGGAAATATAGTTGAACTTGTGGGGTACTGCTATGAGTACAATGAGGGTTTAGTGCAGGAAGGCAACGATCATCGAATCGACATAAAGGGCAATCTCAGTTTTGTCAGCAGATACATGTCGAACCAAAGCTTGACCTTAGTTATCCAAGGTACTTTGCAATGACTAAAGTATAGCTTGATCACAATTCATTTTTCCACCAAATTAAAATTCTCCTATCCAGCCTTTAACCTGGTGTAGTTTCACATGTATGATTTATATTATGTAGGCAATAAACGTGTTGATTGGCCCTCTCTTTTCCGGATAATTCAAGGAATAGCCAAGGGCATACATTACTTGCATCAGCAACGTGTTGTGCATTTGGATCTGAAGCCAGAAAACATTCTCTTGGATGCTAATTTGACTCCTAAGATTAACAACTTTGGAAAAGCTGGAGCACTGAATACTGGTACAAATGAGAATACTCTCCACGTGGGAAACTTAACTGGCACTTGGTAATTAAGATGCTATTCTAAACTACTCCCTCCATCCCCAATCACAAATCATTTATTTGACTTTTTTTTAGATTCATAGGTTTTGCTGATTGAGACAGATATAAATCTTCTTTTGTGCATATATATACTATTCTACATCTTGGAGTAGTACAATATTCTATACCTAGCTTGTAGTACTGAAATTATTTTCTACTACCGGGTCACTGCTACACCAGGTTAAGTAGTTCTATGCTTTCTGCACAGGCTAGTAAAGAGACATATATAGTGGTTAGAAGTTCATGTATAGTACTAGAGCCCGTGTCTAATCAAAATTCCTTATTTAATATCCATGATTTTATTCATTGGGATCAGCCTTAGAGACTACTTAGTTGATTGCGGGGTATTTTTGCGAGAACTTTTAGTATTTTTTTCCAGCACATCTTGTGAAGTTTAACGTCGAAAGAAGTCTCCAACGGTAATTAGTAATTAAGATTGCACCTTTTTTGTAAAAAGTATAAACAGAGGTATTATGCAAGAAACTCTTTTTAATTATATATTCCTAACATTTTATTTATTCTGAATGGTTAATTTAATAAACTCCTCAGGAAATACATGGCTCCGGAACTATATGAAGAACATACTGCATCAACCATGTCCGATGTGTACTCCTTTGGTGTTATTCTACTTGAGATCATAAGCCTTATATGTGCTACATCTGGGAAAGGCCATCCCAGATGTCACCAAGATTGGGTTAGTTAGTACTTTTGCTTGGTAAGACACTGAATCAGAATATCATGTTTCTGACCGTGATCCATTTCTTCTTCCCTCGCAGGCTAAGAGCATGGTGAAAAGTGAATTGAGGGATCTGTTTGATTCAAAACAGGTAATTGGCGAGTTACAACTGATGCTCGCGACAAGGTGCGTGCTTATTGGGCTGCTGTGTAGTCTACCTGATCCAGCAGGCCGGCCATCCATGCAGACGGTTCTTGACTTGCTTGGTGAAAACACAAATATAGCCAGCACCTGTTCCTCTCCTTCCTCACAAGATGGTAAGCTTATGGCATCTTCTACTATATTACTATATATATCCTTTCTCAAATAAAAATCAATCTATGTTGTTCACAATGCATGTGACGAACCTTACGTTTTTCTATATGGTAAACAATCTGACATATGAAACGATGCTGCTAGACTCAAAAAGGACCTCAGCGCGCCACAAGGGACAGACATATAAGGTTCTAACCGAAGACAAGCTCCGAGACCAGCAAGAGAAGGCCAAGGCCAAGGTCCGAGACCTCCTGTCCATCCCCTTGGGAGTTGCAGAGGTCCTCCTACGGCACTACCATTGGACACCCCAGCGGGTGAAATGGGGATGGTACGAGAATGGGGAAGTCTTCCGCCGAGACATTGGTCTGCCATTGGAGGCGGACAATGTCTCCGGGCCCAAGGTGATCATGCACAGTATGCACGCGTGCAAGAAATGCTCAGGTTCAGCGGTTGCGGGTGGGACGATGAGATCGGCGGGCTGCTGCCACTATTACTGCGATGGGTGCTGGCGCCAGTGCATCCTCGAGGCTGTGCCTAGAGCATTCCTGCCAGGTGCCTGTCACCCGGGAGCTCATCGAGATGGTTGCTGATGGAAGCGCATCGTACAAGAAGCACTATGACTGGTACGCGCTTAGGTCGTATGTGGATGACAGCGGTGGCAGGATCAAGTGGTGCCCTGGTTGCGGCATCCGTGCCATCGAGTTCTTCAGCGGCATCGAGGATTCGCCATCGCCGGAGGTGTTGTGCGAGTGCAAGCGTGGCTTCTGGTGGATCTGCGGAAATGAGCCGCACCAGCCGTTGTCGTGCTACATGGCGTGCGCATGGCTGGAGGAGACGAAGAAATCCAAGGGTTCACCACGTGAGACATGGCAGCTGAGCCAGTACGAACGCTGGGAGGACAACCACAAGTCGATGGAGTGGACGCTCGTGGAAATGAAAGACCTGAGACGCTCCTGGCGCGTGGAAATGGACTTTGATTTCCTGGCCGAAACATATGAGATCGCCGAATGCCGACGTGTGATGGGGTGGTTGTATGGGTATGGTTACTTCCTGAACCGGGAACACGACACGAACAAGTGGGTGCAGTTCGGACACCTGCAGAACGAAGCCAAACTCTCTCTCGAGCTCCTAGACTCCAAAGTCACAAGAATCGCCACCACCAACGAATTCGAAGACTCTCTCGATGGGTGCAACAGCGCCAAGAGGAAGTTCATGGACCTCACCAAAGAGACGCGGCATTACGTTAATAAGCTGGTGACAGCAGTCGAGACCGACTTCCAAGATTAGTGTGGCTGCTTATATATATATATATATAGAAGGAAATGCTAATGTGCTCGAGCGCTTGATTTTGTGGCCATCGGATTGCCTCTGGCTATTATTGTTCTTCTACATTGGATTCTATTATGTGTTATTTCCTTGAATAAAGACAGGCAGGCAATGCAATTTTAGATCTTCCATTTTCGTTGCGAATTGTTAGCTGAAGCTATAGCACGCTTTTGATACATTTTATTTGTTTCTATGCACTCAAACGTTCTCCAATTTACCCTTTCATCTCTGATTATCTTCTATTTGCTTGTGGATTTGGATTAAGAATTGCTGCTGGCACCTAGAGTCCATCTATTCTTTTTTGTTTTTTTTGCCCTCTCCTACTACAGTAGAGCTGTAGTATCTGAACGTACACACTTAAGACACACACCACACGCACACACTCACACCACACCACACGCACACTAAGTGTGCACGCTAAACCTAACCAGACTATACTAGAAACACGCCCCTATGTGTGTACGAGGCCAACCCTCGTAGTCGACGAGGCACGTCGATTCCCTGTCCGACAGGCGTGGGAGAGGCAACAGGTCCACCTGAGAAGAGGGGGGAAAAATCCCCGGTGGGAAATCACGCGCTCGAGCGAACTCGAGCCGTGACCGGCAGCCTCCCCACCAGGAGGTCTTGCCACCCGAGCTACCGCTCGGTCCCTTTCTTTTTTGTTTTTTGACTGCTCTAAGTTTTGATTTCCCCTTTTTTTTATCTCTGATCTTCTATTTTATTCATGATTTGAATTCTTTCCCCTTTGTGCTCTATTCTTTTTATTTTTTCTATGCTTTGTATAAATAACGCACAAATTTTTGTTCGGTTCATACCCGTTTCGACTTATTTGTGAGGAGTTGAGAATTTTGAACCAAGAATTTGATTAATCACCAACTAGTGACTGATCGGAGCCAACAAGAGCCGGCGGTGGATTAACTGAGGAAGATACATATATGTTGGTAAGTTGATTGGTTATACAAAGTCCACTGCATCTATTCTCACATTCCCTTACGACCGGTCGAAGTAGTAAAGATGTAAAATCTCTCGGATTGCAAAGGGTCATCACGCACAAGTCTGAACTTCGTCAAGCTTTCTACTCCCCTCCGCGGGTCAGCCCTCCTCCGCGAGTCTGCCACAGTATTCCATTTTTGCCCCTACCTCTGCCACCCTCACGGGCCAATCCATTCCGCTCCGCACACCGCCCTCGCCTCCCCTCCCGTGCCGCTGCCCTCCTTTTGCGCCGCCGTCCTCCTTTTGCGCCGCCGCCGTGCGCACCCCCACGTCGCTGCCCCTCCCGCGGCATCCAAGCCGTCCTCGACCGACCCTCCACTATCCCCTCAAACCCTAGACCCCGATTCCGCCGCCGCCTCCCCAATCCGCATCTTTGTCGCCTCCTCCGCACGGGGAGGGCGCGTGGCGGCTGTGCGCCTCGCCCTGCAGCTCCTCCGCGTGCCCTGCGATTTTCCTTCCCCCGAAGGTTGCCCGTGCTGCCCTTCCTTCCTCTGAGCGATCCACCGGTTGACATCCACGAGGGAGGCGACCTCGATTTTCTAGGTGCATGCAGCATCGTCCCCTCCATGCTTTCATCGATTGTTAGTTTTGTGCTGCGTACAGAATTACAGATCCTCAATTTTCATTGTTGCGTACAGATTGAAAGTTGTGGATCTCCAAGCATTCTGACAAATCCTCAATTTTTATTGTTGCGTACAGATTGAAAAGTGGATCCCTAAAGTGCTACTGTTATTTCCAAAACTCAGATGGTGCGTATTTCTTGTAACTTTACCATAACATTCATTGACCCTTCTTATTGGTAAATACAACATATAATTACTACTGTTTCTGAAGTACCATGATTTTTTTTGAATGATGTGGTTGATTTACTACTAAATTTGGAAGTGACCGATTTTGGTCAATGTTATAGTAAATTCATATGTTTACGTTAATTACTTATCAGAAAGTGTGTTTCTTATAATTCATTGGCAGTAATTTACGTTCAATTTACGTTAAATTATATGCGGCCTTAACTCTACGAGATACATGTCAGTATTGCTGCGGCTTTTTTATTCAACCAATAAGTCTTGTTGGCAGTAGAGGATCTGCAATTATCCAATTGATGTTTCTGCTACTCTGCCTGCAACCAAACTAGAGATTAAGGCTAATCTTTGTCTGCTTAAAAGGTTGTTGAGGGCATTGCGCTTGGAATATCAGTCTAATGTATCATATGTCTTTTTTCTAGAACAGTGTATCATATGTTGCCTGTAACAATAGTTTTTCTTTTTCATTTACTATCTTTCTGAAGGTTTCTGATTGTTCCATCCATTGACATCTGCTCTTAACATGCTGAATTTGGTGTTCATGACGATCTTGCAGACTGTATTTGAGAACACACATGATGTTGCTCTTGCTCTTGTTTCAGACTTTCAGTGAGATGGCTTGCATATAAGTTTTTAGAGCTGCATAGATCAGAACATAATTGCAGATTCCGCAGAGCTGACAGGAGCTGCAGTGTCATCATCTTCGCCTCTCAAGTCTCACTTACTCCACCACACTTGTCGCTCGCATCCTCCACCGCTGCTGGCAGGTAAATATATGCATTGCTTTCATTAACTGTATGCATCCTGCACACATATGCTTGATGGCACTGCCAGATATTTCTCTGAGGTTTAGATGCATCCTGCACAACACATATTTTAAATCTCTGGAGTAACCAGACTGGTGCTTAAGGGTGGTTTTGTTTCTGTAGAGAACCTGATTTCGTATGTTTAGGTAGGATACTGGCCTTATCTGAATTCACCAGTTCAGGTGCCAAACTATTTTCTAAAAAAATGGGTTCAGGTGCCAAACTATAACTTATCACCCGTGAATTTTTTGTATTAGATTATGTTTTGGTGTTTAGACCCTAATAACCAAAAGCGTTGCTGAGGTGAAGCCAATACTTGGATATTGGAGAATAAAGTTTCCCTGAATTAAAGGCAATAGCAGTAACCAGTTCGTAGGTACTTTGATAGCAGCTTATATGTTTTTAATAGTCCTTTTTAATATATGAATAAATTGATTGTCATGTTATACGTGATTCCCACATTTCCACTGCATAATAAAATTGAAAATGCTATTTTTCTGAAAGGTATTGCTACTATGGAATGCCTCACTCTATAGGCATATGACTACCAATTCTATACTTCAATCAACTAACAGTCAGTGTAGTGCTCTACAATTTCCACGTTATCAACAGCCGCCTCTCTCTCTCACCCCCTCCCAGTTGGCTGAACCTTTAATCCTGATCTTGATCCAAAGTTCCTTTTATGCTGTAACTGATGCTTCTCCATTCTTATTTATTAGCCAATGAGGCAATGACAGTGTTGTTTTGCTTATATTTGCAAGGCAGCTTAGAAATTGGTTTGTGGGGGCACTCAAGGCTTATGCACTTTTTATACTAAAATAATGCAAGGTAAACTTTTTTGTGCACTCTTTAGTTGGCATGATGTTGCCACTGGACGTTCTGGTTTGCCAAGCAGCATGGAGCCATGAATATATTTGTTCAATAGTTCATTTGCCTACTTTGCCTCATCTCATGGCATGTTTCCTATCTAAGTTTCACTTTCATTTCCGAGATGACAGTTGTGGCTGCTCTGCTCAAAAGGACTCAAACAAGTGCCATGCTTTGAATCTGCTGCATTTGTTTGTTTGGGCTAAATTTTCTTTGTGGTTCAGGAAGGGATGGGCATGGTGATGAATGGAGGACCAGCTGCTCAAGAGGGAGGGAGGCACAACCAAGAAAAGCAGAACTGGTCAGTTAAAGCAATTGGACCACGCTTCGCTTTCTTTCTCTCTCCATGGTCAGTTAAAGCTATTGCAGCTTACCTCCATTTTATATTGTCAGACATCATCGTTTTGCTAGACAGATTTCATCGGTCCTCCAAAATAGTGCATTTATCTATGTGATTTTTACCGGTTCATCTGATCAATCTTTGTCTTTGTTGCCTGGTTAACTTTCAATGCATTAGCACTTAGAATTGACAATTGGTTTCCGTCGGCTTCCATTATGATGAAATTGATCCAACTCAATGTTTTTTAGTGCAGGAAAAAAATCTGGCATGGAACTGAAATAATAAGGTGATTGATTGATGGTCTTTTCTATTTTCCCACAATGTTAATCTGCTACTTCTATCTGAGATGCTGCACACAGTGGTGATGAAATGGAGAGGGAACGAGATGGTTGCACTCACAATGGTCTACTACCTTTTTGCTCTGCTCGTGGTTCCTGTGGGTGGATGCACCATACTTTGGCTACTGATATCTTATGGACAATTACAATTTCTTGTTTGTGTACAGACTTAGAGGATTTCCTGCAGGGAATGATGGGAAGCTGATGAACAGAGTTGTGCATCATGCAATTCTATGTGATCTTCCTTTCTGCAATGCTGCTCTTCTTTGTAGTTCAGGTAGCATGCACAATGGCATCACATAGTAACACACCTGGTTAATTCTCAAGAAAATCCTGTGATTGGTGTTTTCTGGATTGTATTAGACCTTTTCTGTTCATCTCAAAAAAGTTACTTGTTTGAATTCATTTTCTCCTCACTCATGTTTTTATCTATGTTTGACATTATGAATGCAGTACACCTGAAAATGTTTGCTCATTTCAATTATTAATGTTCCTATAATGATGATTTGTGCTTTATTTCTATTAACAAGGAAATCTCTTTTTATGGTATTTTTTCTTGTAATGTTAATATTAAGCCCGTAGCAACGCACGGGCATATACCTAGTTACTCAAAACATCAGAAAAATACCACTGACCTGTAAGATTTCTCCGGCCGTTTCGTTGGCACTGGCGACCCCGGCGGCCCATCTTTCGCTGCATCCCTCATCCCCTCGTCTTCCGACTGCGACAACCCAGCGTTACACCCTTGCTAGGACCTCCGCCAGCAGCGCCATCGCCGGCGCCACCGCCGCCGCGCCGCTCGGAGCCTGGACTGCCGCTCGCTGGTGCAATGTGATCCAGTTTGGTTGGGTTCAGTCTGGCGCGTTGCCAATTTGCTTGTGGGCTGCTCAATCCATTGGTTAGTTGGTTATCTGTGATCGGGCCGGGGCAACAACAAAAATCAGGACCTAGAAGAATACCATGTGCCATTTGCGGCCTTGCGGGAGAACATACATGGGCCTTCGCTAAGATATACATCCCTCAGGACAAATTTATCCTTTTGATGGAATCACATATATAGATGCTTTCTGTTCAACTTAATGGAATCACATATACAGATTTATCCGTTTGATGGAATCACATATACAGTTCTAGCATCGATCTTCTCCCAATATTGTAGGTATTGTGTTAAGATAATATATGTGTTTTAAAAACAAAGAATAACCTAAAATATACCACTGAACATTTCTTTACATATTTGAAAATATTAGAATGATAATAATGAAGCAGTCTAAAATATACCATGGAGGAACAGGTTTTCGTAACAGAAATAACCGAATATTCCTTGGAATAAAAAATACTAATTACCACAATTTTGATATATAGGGGGTATTTGGGATGGCTCCAACTCTACTTGGAGCTGCTCCACTCCAAAACTTCAGGTGGAGCTAGCTCTGAGTGGAGTTGGAGCTGTCCAAAATGGGTGTTTGGCTACCAACTCCAAATAAAATCCAATGACACGTGGATCCCGCTTGTCAGCCTCTCACTCTCCTTTCTTCTTGCATTTTCTTCTCTCACACAGTCAAAGTAGCAGGGCAAAGCAGAGGCTGCAGAGCGGAGGTGAGGGCGGTGGCCGGCAGTGGGGTGAGGACGGCGACGGGCACCGCCACGGGCTCCCACGACGTCCAGCAGGGGAGCGAGGGTCGCCGGTGGGAGGGAAGGAGAGAGGGGGCGCGCCACGGGAGAGAGAGGGGGGCGCCGGCGTGCGGGAGAGAGGGAGTGCAGCGCTGGCGTGGAGAGAGGGAGGGTGGTGCCGGAGGGAGGGCGGCACCGGTGGAAGGGAGGGAGAGGGCGTCGACGTGGGGGAGAGATGGAGGGGGCACCGGTGTGGAGAGAGGGAGGGTGGTGCCGGAGGGAGGGCGGCGTCGGTGGAAGGGAGGGAGAGGGCGCCGACGTGGGGGAGGGAGGGAGGGCGGTGCTAGCGTGGGGACTCGGGAGGGAGGAATGACGTGGGGGAAAGTGGGTCGCGGGGAGGAACAGAACAATTGAAATGTTTTTTTCCCACTTAAGAGTGGCATTGGTGGGTAATTACCCATCAACTCCACACCTAGATCTATATTGGGTGGTTTTGGAGCAGCAAAAGAGGTGCTCCAAAACTCCACCTCCATTTGTATTACAGCTCCATGGACACTACTAGAGAATCGGTCATTTGTCCCTCACCCCAAATCACATTTGTACCGGGTGGAGAGGGAGGGTCCCCGGCACGCCCCCATGAGGAATCATTTGTACCGGGTGGGGGCTAGCCCCGGTACAAATGAGTCATATTTGTACCAGGGCGTATCCCCACTCGGTACAAATATAACGACATTTGTACCGGGTTGACACAAGCCCGGTACAAATGCTGGGAGGGACGGCGGCTGTAACACCCCAGGTGTTTATTAAAGATAAATACCTTAATTAGTAGGGTTAATCATGTTTAATTAGCTCCTAAGCATGTTTGACATGATTTGTTACACTTTTGCACAAAAGCCCTTGGTCAAAGTCCAAATACGTGGTCAAACCCCTAAGGATCCAAGAGGCTGATTTAGTTTTCTTGCGCGTTCTCCAAATTTCTCTATAGAAGTTCAAAATCGGCCAATATAAAAGTTGTTCCTTATTTCCGGGAACACATTTTTCATAATTGGCAGACATTCAAATTTTGAGTGCAAAGCCGATTAAATTTGAGACGAAGTTCCTGCGCACAGTGTTACGGGGCCGAGAATTCCGGCATCTTCAACACGTTTTTCCCACAAATCTGTTGATCAAAACATATATCGCTCTTTGTGAAAGTTGTAGGTCTATAGCTACTCTACAACTTTTATTTTTGGAGATTTTCAAGTGTGTTGGCATTTTCGGGAGTTATGCAATTTCGAAACAGGGCATCCGGAATTGATTTGTCGTCGCCGTCGAGTGGCCAGGCCAGAGCGCGAGCGCAGAGTGCTCTGCCGCGCCGGCCACGTGTCGCGCACGTCCGACTCCGGCGTACGGACACACGGGTGTCTCCGCTATGGACCCGCGTCCGGCCGTGGGCCCTCCGCCGTGTCAGCTACCGTGTGCCGCGCCCACGAACCCGCTCGCGCCCTCCTGTGCCACGCGCCCGTGCCCGCGCGTGCCAGGCGGCCGTCCGCATGCAGTCCTCCGAGCTGGCGCCTTAACTGGTCCCTGCAGCGCCCGTGCGAGCCTCGTCGTGGTCGCATACGCACCGGCCCCCTCTAAAACAGAGCGCACAGGCCGCCGTCGCCGTTTTTCTCTGCGCCGCTGTCGTGCTCTCACCACGGCTGCTGGCCAGAGCTGCCCAGGGGCCGAGCCCTCCCTCTCCTGTTGCACGCGTCGACCCCTACTCCTCCCTCAACCCTGCGTCATCATCGCCGGACTACCGGACCACTCCGTCGCCGCCCAGGCGCCACCACGCGGGCGGGCGGAGCAGAGCCGCACCACCGCAGGCGCCCGTGCACGCCGCCACCAGTCCAGCCGTTCTGTCGCCCTCCCTCCGTTCCTGCTCCACCCGTGCGACATCCCGTGCACCGACATCGAGCACCCGACCGCACCTCGTCGTGCCTGCGCCGCAGCAGGGCTCCGCTGGCCACCTCCACGCCGTCGGCCATCCCTCGGACCACCTCAACACCGCCAGACCTCAAGAATCGATCGAGGGTACGTCCCTAGGCCCTCAACCGAGCAAGTCCGGCAGCGAGCCGCCGCCGGCGAGCTCTTCCTCGCCGGCGAGGACCACATTGCAACGTTCCCGATCTTTCTAGGGTTATTTCTGTAAACCAGGGACCTGGTTGTAATTACGGGAAAATGTTTCGAGGGTCTGTCTGCAATTGCGTTTTAGGGTGTTAGCTGCAACTTCAAAAATTCGTAAAAAATCGTAGAAAAATCAGAAAAATGCAAATCCAATTTTTTTGGTTTCCTGGTGAAAAACTCGACCTTTTATAGAAAGGTTGTATAGGGTTTTGGTGTGTGGTTTTTGAATTAAAAATTCAAACTCAGTTTGAGGTGTTTTTGGTGTAGTTTAAAATATACACATGCTACAGAGTTGAATTTTGGATATATTGCTCTTTACGGTATGTTTAGATTTGTGACCAAAGATGGAATGAGTTTGATGTGTAGATTGTTAGTTATGATTTATGTAAGCTCTATGCTAGTTTAATCTTGATGCTTTTTATAGCAACTTTAATAAACTTTTCTTTAAGCACAAGTGCACCCTAGGGCTTTGTCTTGATGAATAGTACTTCTGGTAGAATGGATATGATTTTAGGATGTGCTTTGGTATATGTTTTGGATTTAAGCTTGTGTAGGAGTTTAAATTAAAAATTTGAAACATAATTTGAATCTGCACCTATACTTTGATCAAATGCTTAGATTTGACATACTTGACTTGTAGTTGAAAGTTGAGACCAAAAAGATTAATATTTTTGTAAGATTTATTTGTGTTATGCTAGGCTGAAATTTGTCTTTTGCATATAAATTAATATATAAATGATCTTAACTTAGATTTTGATTTGTGAGCTTAAAATAGGCATATGTTGCTGTGTGCAAAAGCTTAGGCTCATTTGAAGTGTTTTTGATTTAATATGGATTTAGGGTTGTAAGGCTTGTTTTAATTAATTAAATAAAGAAAGGGCAATTAAGGTGTTAAATTGTGAAAACATGTCATGTTTCTGTTTTTTTTATTTTCAACACACCCCTTGCTGTTTGGTGAAGTTAAGTAATTTAATTTGCTTAAATATGTACACAGTCACCATCAAAGTTAACCTTTAATTAACTTTTCACACTTTAACCTAATGCATGTGCATGTGAACGTGTAGACTTACCGGACGGGACGTACATGCTCACTCAGGAGGAGGAGGGAGCAGCTAGCGGAGAGGTGAACCAGACTAGTGTGCAGCAAGACCTAGACCAAAGTCCAGAAGAGCCCAAGGCTAGTGTTGAGTCAGAGGAAGGCAAGCACCGGATGCATATAATCTTTTTGGGATAAAATCTCACTTTACTTTTACTTTTTAGTATTTATTGTTTATTTGTGCATTTAAGTTTCAGGAGTTGCTTTGAAACCTAGTTGCATGATCATTAGGACTCCTATGCTCTTTTACTAGTATGTTAGGAACGCTAGTGCCATGCTCTAAGGATACGGTAGAAGTCGAGTAATGACTCATTGCTCGTGAGATATAGGATGCTTATGTTGGAATCATAAGTTGATTAAATTGACTCGCTCATGTGGTAAGAGCAATGGGTTCAGTCTCGACCGAGTAGCATGGTGCTGGTCTAAGCTATTGAACGAACCAAGTGCTTGTCGGGAATGGGACTAGTAAGCCTAGTACCTAATGAACCAGTGCAGGGACTTTATCGCTACTACTCTTGAGATGCTTCTCCCGGTTTGATCCCGGTGGTGCAAGTGTGATCCTGGACGTGCCGTGTGAGGGCGTTCCAGTAACCTTGTACTTAGGACTGTGGCGCCTGTCCCTAATCTGGGGAGTGACGGGAACCGCCTGGTCGGGGTAGACCCCGCATTTGCTTTTCTTTGGGATTCTTTGAGGTCTACCTTCTTCCGTGTATCTTGGGTTTACCTTGCAAGGATATAAATCGATCGATCGTCGGTCACTCGCCGTTATCTGAGTCGGCTTGACCACTGGCTACCCATGTTTATTTATGAAACATCTTGGATTAATTTTGATGCTTGATTAATCTTGTTTGCACAACCATGCTTGTTTACCTAGGTGCTTACTTAGAATGGTTAACATTCTAGAACTTGAGCTAAAATTTGAAAGTAAGGATCAACTCATAGTTGCTTTTGGCAAAATAAACCCACCAGCCAAAAAGCCTTGCATGTCTAGCTGTGTCTTTATTTTGACGGGTCAGTCTTGCTGAGTATTAGAATACTCAGCCTTGCTTCTTTTGTTGTTTTCAGGTAATCCTATCTGGCCTGGTGTAATTCCAGATGGATGGGAGATTGAATGGGAGAACGATGTTGAGGAGTGATACATTGTGGATGGCCTCCCATGTGTATCCCGCGCTTAGTTTAATTTCCGCTGTTTAAAACTCTGAACCATGTTTACTTTCTTGTATCAAAACCTAGTTTGTAATATTAAGTACTTATGGACCTTTTATGTAATGTAATGTTGTACTCTGGTCCCGCCTTCGTGTGGGCTTAGCACATATCTCGATCCTGTATAAGTGATTTACCGGGCATGACCCGGCAGAGTCGACAAAATAGCTCTTGGTTATCGCTTATGAACCAAGTAGACCGGCTTAAGTGATAATCCGGATTTATTTTGGGCGGTTCTGTCACAGCGGCCTCCCCATGCGCGAGCTGGCGGCTGGTCCTTAGAAATATCAGAATGAATCCCCCTCTCACCCTCAACCTTTCTCATTCCTCTCCTCCAGTCCTTATCCTCTTCTCACATCTCGTGTATGTGCAGGGCCAGCGGCCGGCGGGCGCGTGCGGAGGCCGGCCTCCCGGCGCAGACGCTGGCGCGCGACAGCGCTCGGCGCAGGGCCGCGGCGAGCTGGCACAGCGGGGCCGGCGAGCTGGCGCGGAGGCCGGCCTCCCGGCATGGGGACGCCGGCGGCCGGTGCGAGCACGGGGCGCGGCCTGCCGGCGCAAGGCCGCGGGGCCGCGGCGAGGCGGCGTAGTGGGGCCGACGCGAGGTGGCGTAGGGCCGCGGCGAGGTGGCGCAACGCGGGGCCAGCGCGAGCTGGCGCGGTGCGGCGCGACGTAGTGGTGGCCGGCGGGCGGCGCAGGCAGGCAGCGGGTTCCTCGATCTTCTTCCCCTTTCCTCATTAGACATTGCACAGATTCTTGATGCGGTGTTTCTTAATGAATTCTTTGATGTATTTTTGTGATTTTTGTTGTAAGATCTTTGATTGGGAATGTATGATGATTGTGGATCTATGTGATTGTGATGAATAGATGATTGTGAATATGCATGTGTGTGAATCTATGTATGTGGATATGTGATTGAGAGGGAAAAAGAAAATGAAAATAAAAAGAGAAAAAAAAAGAAATAGAAGGAACAGACGGCGGAAACGGAGAGGCTGACGGACGGTGTGGAAACACATTTGTACCGGGTGGGATACCCGATACAAATGTGACGGTTTGTACCGGGTGGATACCCGGTACAAATGAGGGTTGTCACCCTGTACAAATGAGGGTTTTTCCAGTAGTGGGAGTTGGCAGCTTCATGTAGTTTTGGAGTTGATGTGTTTGGCTAACATTGGCTGGAGTTACTGAAGTTCAGCTCTGGAGCCATGCCAAACACCCCATACTAATGGTCATTGCCTTTTCACTACTGTACTGGTGCTGGTGAACGGCGGCAACAAGGGCATCGGGCACGCGATTTTTCAGCACAACTTTGATATTATATATAGAGCTTATGGGTATAACTTTCATGTATAATTTCTAAACGGAGATGATTGATTTTTTTAGACATCTATAACTTATACACACAATTTATATGTATAACTTTCTTTTCCTCTCAACAACGTACGTGATAGATTTTGTAGTACAACTTTCATGATATACACAACTTATACACCTATAATTGTTTTGACAAGTTCACGAGAATAATGTTAAACAATTTATGCACGTAGCTTAGCTTATACGCAAGTGATTTTTCACTTGAATTCAAATAATATGGAGGAAAAATAACTAATAAATAGAGAGAAAAAATTGCAAAAGTATAAAAGAAAAAAGACACTCCCTCCGGTATGCGCTGCGGGCAGCGACACGCCGGCACTAAAAGGATCTTGTGTTCAGGAATCGGCGAGGGAATTTAGCGGCAGGGAATAGAGCACCGATCTCCATCAGGGTTCACGGCACGAGTCAAAACAATCAATGGTGGCCGGTAGCGTCGTGTGGCCGGCCGGCCTCGGACGAAGACTCCGCGGGATTGTCGTCTTCTTCCCGGTAGAGATCTCTCGCTCTCTCCGTCGTCGTCTGTGCGCGCAAGAATTATCCGTCGCGGGAGACAAACGCAGGCGCGCTGCCGGGCACGGAGAGAGTTCGAGGACAATAATGGCGGCGGCGCCCGGCGGGAGCGGAATGGGCGAGCGGTGGAGCCTGGCGGGCGCGACGGCGCTGGTGACCGGCGGCAGCAAGGGGATCGGGCACGCGGTCGTGGAGGAGCTGGCGGCGTTCGGCGCGCGGGTGCACACGTGCTCCCGCAGCGCGGCGGACCTGGAGGAGTGCCGGCGGCGGTGGGCCGAGAAGGGGCTCGCCGTCACGGTCTCCGTCTGCGACGTCGCGGTGCGCGCCGACAGGGAGCGGCTCATGGACACCGTGAAGCGGAACTTCGACGGCAAGCTCGACATCCTGGTAAGGCAAAGGTGAACACTGAACACCACCTCGACGACGCTCTGTATTTATAGTTATAGCACGGACATCATCAGCTGGACGGCGCCGTACGTGCCCTGCGCGCAGGTGAACAACGCCGGGATGCTGCTCTTCAAGCCGGCGGCGGAGTACACGGCGGAGGAGTACGCGCGGCTCATGGCGACCAACCTGGAGTCGTGCTTCCACCTCAGCCAGCTCGCGCACCCGCTCCTCAGCAACGCCGCCGCCGTCGGCGGCAGCGGTGGAAGCATCGTCAACGTCTCCTCCATCGCCAGCGTCATCGGCTTCCCGTGGGAAGCGCTCTACTCCACCTCCAAAGGTACACGACAACATCCATCCATTCGGTGAAAAAAAATAGAAATTCAAATTCAGAATTCAAAATCCACATTTCGCTCACGCATATTCAAATTGCTCTTGCCGTGTATTATTACGACGTACAGGAGGACAGAACCAGCTGACGAGGAGCCTGGCTGCCGAGTGGGCCCGCGACGGCATCCGCGTGAACTGCGTCGCGCCGGGCACGACCATGACTGACATGGTCAAAGATGTAAGAACTCCAAGTAAAATGTTGTTAATTTACTCATATAATTAGTCGAAGATGAATATGCACACATATATGTACAGGCGCCGGCGGGGGCGCTGGAGCAAGAGGTGTCGCGGATCCCGATGCGGCGGACCGGCGAGTCGGCGGAGGTGGCGTCCGCCGTGACGTTCCTCTGCATGCCGGCGGCGTCCTACATCACCGGGCAAGTCATCTGCGTCGACGGTGGCCGAACTATTAGTGCTTGATCGAGAGTGAGTGATTGTCGACGCGCTGCTGTGTTTTGATGGACTGCACGAGTATCGTTTAACCAAGAATAAGCTGGCAATATGAGCTTGTAATTGAAATCCAGCGTTCTTTCTACGTACAGCTTCATATATATCTGTACGAAGGATCAGATTGGCGAGTAGTGGAGGGGGGAGTGAATGGGAGTTGATAAAAATTTTTCTCAAAGAGATGAACTCGACCTATGTTCCAAAATCAACTACGAGGAATTTGCACGAGTGAGGGAGAACAAACTTCAAGCCAATCATCAAGATCACGTGGTCACAACAGACCTACTGACCATAGGAATGAGTCTTGGAACAAAGAGAGAAAGGAGCGGAAGCACGAACCAAGAACCAAAGCGACTAAGCAATCTGCCGAGCGGGGACGAACCATCCATCAAGCAACCACGGACTATCCGTAAGGCTGCACGGACTGTCGGTCACATGATCACGGACTGTCTGTAATCGACTCAGAGACAAACTGAGAGTTTTGCAATCTATACAGATCGTCCGTCTGTCAGCCTTGGACTGTCCGTCAGGCACAGACTGTCCGTAAGGTAGGCACATACTGTCTGTCAGGCAGGCACGAACTGTTCGTCAGACCAAACCCGAAACCTCCAGAAACTTCCCATCACGCACATGAGCCTCACAGACTGTCTGTCACGCCCACACGGACTGTCGGTGTTTGAAATCGTGACGAACACGAAGAACATTGTGGGTCAACTCCCAACTTTAATTCGATGGATCTCCCGATTTGTGCAATTGATTCAAGTGAAACTTTAGGAAGAGTAGATTTGCCTCATGAACAAGTCATTCCTAGAAGTCCCCAAACCCACTAAATCTTGTGGAATCGCGAATCAAAGTCAAGAACGCCTAGAGCTCGTGTTCGTCCAAAAATCAACGAATCGACGGCGATTCCCGGCGTTTGAGGGTGCAAGATCATCAAGAAAAGAGTCACAAGGAACTCATGTGTGATCCCCTCAAAGAAATCGCCCTCAAAATCGAAACACCAAAATCCCACAAAAATACCTCCGAAAATGCAAAGAAAGGCACACGGGAATTGAGAAGGAGATAGAATCAGACTGCCAAATCTTTCATACATTCAGAGGAAAGATTCTATACAAAATAGACTAGCATCCTCCCTTCATCGAACCCCTAGTAGATGCTCATGAAGCTCAAGGCTAACCTATGGAAAAGAAAATGAGAAGCAGTCCAAATGGATATCTGCCATCCAACCCCTAGAGCCTATTTATATCAAGTCACCTGGTGGAGGTTAAAAACTATACTACCCCTACAACTTGAAAGTAAGATACACACCTCTTAGGGGCAATACTGGAAAGCTCTATGTATCTCCATCGAGCGGACACACATTCACCACGACCTTGCTTCCCTTCGACGCAAGCTCCGCGATCACGCCGCGCGTCCCCCGCTTCGAAGCTTCCCGTCGCACCTGGATCTCGTCTCCGCTACGTCGGGCCTTCGGGCTCGGTTTTGTGGCCCAAACCGAGAAACCGTCGTGGGATGGTTTTGTGGCCAAACCAACAAACCCTGCGTACAAGGCACGACCTTACCACGCCAAGCCTTTCACCTCCGGCGCCCGGACGGTCTACTCGATCTTGCCTCGTTTCTTGATTGGGCCGCCACCGTTGCACTGGCTCCATGTTCACGACATGGTCTGTCTCTTCTTGCACCATGTGGACTGCACTTGATCCTGTCGTCCATCGGGTCCCTCGAACCAAGCCTACTTGTCTCTCCTTCACCTGGAGGTCAATCTGGACCTTTCGCGCTTGTTCTTCACTTGAAAAAATGCAGATCAAGCTGTATCTAACACCTGCAATACTAGGTCAAGAGTCAGTCCACACCATGTTGTCAATCACTCATCACTGAGGACGCTCCTGGTCCTCACTATATACACATATACATATATATATATATATATATATGTATGTATATATATTTATATGTATATATATGTATATGTATATATATGTGTATATATATATATATATATATATATATATATATTCATCAAAATACTACAATATCGGATCAGATTGGATGGTCCATGAGTGGCCCATGAGCGCAGGTGCGCCTGTTTAGTACCACATTGCTAATTGATCGAGCAGGGTGGAGTCAACTTATAAACCTTTGTCCACCAACCATATCACCTTCGGGTTATCTCTTTTACACGAATCGAGCACGAAAGTGTAAGTGGTGTGTTTTGCGTACGTGTGCTCGCTACTCGGAAGAGCTGGGCAGTACGGCTCTGGTGGGTCGGGTGTTACAAATGGTATTAGAGCCGACCTTCATGGGTGTGTGTGTGCCTGAAATTGGACACACGACATGGCATATGGCACCGACACTAGACGAATGAGCGCAGATGTTTAGTACCGCATTGCTAGTTGAGCAAGGGTGGAGCTAACTTATAAACCTTTGTTTATCAGTTATAGCACCTTCGGGTTAACCCTTTCATTCGAAGTGAGGACGAAAGTGTAAGTGGTGTGCTTTGTGTATGCGTGCTCTCTCCTCCGAAGAGCAGGGCGGTGCAATTTTGGTCAGCGGGGTGTTACAAATGGTATCAAAGCCGACCTTCGTGGTTTTAGTCAACACTATACGGGTGAGTTGGACCGACGAGGACGTCGGGTTCTTTGAGGGGGTGTATGTGACATCCGACCCGATTTGGATGGCCCATGAGTGGCCCATGAGCGTAGGTGCGCGTGTTTAGTACCACATTACTAGTTGAGCAAGGGTGGAGCCAATTTATAAGCCTTTGTTCACCCGCTATAGCATCTTCGGATTAACCATTTTACACGAAGCGAGATCGAAAGTACAAGTGGGATGCTATGTGTACGTGTGCTCGCTCATTGGAAGAGATTAGTGGTGCGGCTTTGGTGAGCGAGGTGTTACAAACCATGACATGCATGTATCCAATCTTTAGAGCTCACTCAATCTCCCATAATTTCCGAGCCAACTTTTTGACTTCTGTCATCCATTGACCGGCCCATTCCGTGGCAGGTACATGACACAACTTGACATACGTAGGTATCGGCACAAGTGCAGAGCCACACGAATCCTGGTGCCTAAGCTACGGCGTCGACGCCCAGCTTGCTGCCGGCAACGTCGATGACGAAGCGGTACCTCACGTCGTTCCTCTCAAGGCGCTGGATCGCCGTGTTGACGTAGTCCATCCTGACGACCTCGACATCTGCCGTGATGCCGTGCTCGCCTGCAAAGTCCAGCATCGCCTGGCACTCCCCGACGCCGCCGCCGCCACTCCCCGTGACGCGCTTACCTCCGGCGAGGAGGCTGAAGGCGGGCACCTCAACAGGCTTGGCCGGCGCGCCGACGATGACCATCTGCCCCATCGGCTTGAGCAGCTCGAGCAGCGGCGCGACAGGGTGCCCCGCTGACACCGTGTCGATGACGCCGTCCATCGTGCCCGCCGCCGGCTTCATCTGCTCGGGATCGCGGCTGACAAGAACGCGTCGGCGCCGAGGCGGCCGAGCACCTCGTCGCGCTTGCCTGGTGACGAGCTGTAAGGAATCGGATGCTCGTAGCCTAAGAGGGGGGTGAATTAGGCAAACTAAAAACCTTAACCTATGGCTTCACTATTTTTACACAAAGATAAACTAGAACATACTATCTAGATGTGCAACTAGGGTTGTTCTAGCGTGAAACTCCCATCCCAAAACAAGGTTTGCAACCTATAGCCAATCCTAGCATGATACTACTCTAGGAAAGTAAAGGCAAGCAAAGATTGCAAATAGAGTAAATGCGGAAACGTAAAGGGGATGAGAGGAAGCAAACTCTTGACACGCGATTTATCCCGTGGTATCGGTAGGCACAAAACCACTCCTAGTCCACGTTGTTAAAGCACTCACACAAGAGTATTGCTTCCCGGTCACCAAGTCTCTCCCAAGAGCACCACTTGACTCGCCACAAAGGCTCGCCACTTAGGCACTCGTCAAGCTCCCTTGGTCACCTTGATGCCGCCTCCACTAAGGAGCTTTTCCACCAAGGAAGGGGGTCTCTACGTCCCCCGCACAAAGTGTCCTCGCCACTCCACACCAAGCCGGAGGGTCGATGACGATTGCCGGTGAGCCACTTAGGCCCCAAGGCTTCCGGCGAACCTTGTACACCTTGATTCACTCAAGAATCACCTCACAAGGTTGGCACAACCTTGCACTCACTCAGCTCTAAGCTAAGCCTAGCACTAAGCACATACACTAAGCATATGCAAGTCTAATGATGAGCAATTAAGCACTTGGATAGATTGGATATGATCTTCTAGGTGTCTTGCACTCCTCTGCACTTCCACACAATCCAGCACCCTCAAATGGGCGGGTGGAGGAGGTATAAATAGCCCAAGACATCAAACTAGCCGTTGGCTAAAAGATGCTGAAAGTAGTACCGTCGGATGATCCGATGCTATCCTTTTCCGGGCGTCGGTTTATCCGGTGCTACTAGCCGTTGCCCTCCACCGCACATGACTGTTGACACAACTGCTCCGACGCTATACACCGATGCATCGTCGGTTCATCCGGTGCTGAAGACCTCGCGGCCAAAACGTCTCTGTATGCTGCTTCGTGACCGTCGGATAGACCGATGCTTCCACTAGACCAAGGCGTCAGTTCATCCGGTGCTGAAGGCTTCGTCTTGGCGCGTCTCTGTCTTGATTCAAACTGAGCGTCGGATAGACCGACGGTGTCCTCTCTCAGACCGTCGGATCATCCGGTGCTACTATCTTCGCTGCTCCTCCTCTGCAATTCATCCGGCGCATCTAGAAACTGGACCGTCAGATCATCCGACGGTGTCATCTTCATTTTGCCTGCTGCGCAGTGTACCAAGTACACCGATGCTTGCACCGATGGTACCGTCGGTTCATCCGACGGTGTTAATTTCCTTCCTTTTCTTCCGCGGTATTGACTCTTGAAAAATAGACTATCTTCTCAATTTGACATGTGGTATTTTCGCATTCATGAGACCTAGAAATGTCTACAAGGACATGCTAAACAATATGGTTAGTCCCATTGATCATGTTGTCATGAATCACCAAAATCATACTCAAACTAATAGCATATGAGACCATGTTCGCTACACGAGCTGATGACGGTGACCGTCAACCCGAACGCCTTGCCGAACTTGACGGCCATGTGGCCGAGGCCGACGACGCCGAGGTGCTTCCCCAGGGAGTTGAGGCCGTAGTGCACCATGGGGCTGAACACGGTGACGCCGGCGCAGAGAAGCGGCGCCGCCCCGTCGAGAGGCAGGCTCGCTGGGACCCGGACCACGTAGTCCTGGCTGACGACGAGGACGTCGGAGAAGCCCCCTTGGGTGGTGGCGCCGTCGAGTAGGTCCACGCCGTTGGAGGTTTGGACGAGCTGGGGGCAGTAGGTCTCGTGCCCTGTGCGGCAGCTCTCGCAGGAGCGGCAGGAGTCGACGAAGTAGCCCACGCCAACCGTGTCGGCTTTGAACTTGGTGACTCTCGGGCCGGCGTCCGTGACGACGCCGACGACCTCGTGCCTGCGTTGTTAATTTGTGCACCGTGTTGAATAGCTAGATGCATGACGACTGAAATTTGTGCATGGAATTGGATGTGTATATGATTAGTGATCGACAAGTTTTAGCTACCCGGGAACGACGGGGTACATGGCGTTGCCCCACTCGTTCTTCATGATGTGGAGGTCGGTGTGGCAAATCCCACAGAAGAGAACCTTGATCGTCACATCGCCGTCTCTCTGCTCCCTGAAATTAATCACACCGTCGCCATCGGCCATCGCTGAACACAAATTAAAGACATATAACAGAGAGCAAGTTTAGTCATGACAAGAGTGAGAGGGATCGACATCGACCTTCTTGAGAAGGTGTACGGCGAGAGGTGCCCGGAGGCGTCCCTCGCTGCCCACCCGAGCGCCGCCTTCTTGTCACCTTGCTCCATGGCAACTCACTCCTTGATCTTCAACCTCACTGCTTGCTGTCACTACTACTGCTTCTTAAATTTATTGAGGGATCAGAGTGCATGATTAGTCGGTGAGCAGTGATCAAATTAACAGTGTCAGTGCTCAACTGCTCAGGCTGCAGGTCCACTTCAATGGTTTATTTTAGGACGCACACCCATACAAAGAAAAGCCGCCCGGCGGCAACTCTTTTTAACAATCCTTTCGTTCCTTTTCCGACGGCAACATAAAAAGGGGCAGTTGGATCAGCCACCCAATGCCGCCATATCGTGGTGTCCTTGTGATTGCGACGGAGTGGAAATGGGAGCAGACAATTCAAACTGCCATCCGGCTTAAAGCATCTTCAACAATCTCTGTAAAACAATTGGATAGGTAAAAATGGAAAAAATAAGGTAAAAGTCGGATCCAACAACCTCTTTATTTTCCTTCCCTCGCTAGCAATCCGCAACCCTCTCCGCTAGCTTTCTTTGCCGAGCCCGTCGCCTCGCCATCCCCTCCTCCGGCGCCCTCACCCTCCTCTTTCCCGCGCGCGGGAGCCAAGCCTCCGCGAGCAGATCCCTCTCCGACAAGATACCCGTGGCGGCCATAGCCGAGAAAGCACAGCGCACCATCCGCCCTGTCACCGCCACAACGCCATCGATGCCATTATATAATTAGTATTTTTATTAGTATCTGAATATCCCTTCTGACATCTTATGTGAAAAAAAATTCACCCTTGGATTTAAACACCCCCTGAGTCAAGCCGAATCCGTTGCACATTCTATGATTCTAATACATTGGATATATGTGACGTAGAAAATACTAGAGCATCTTACATTTTGGAATAAAGAACTTTTGACAAGTTAGAGATTGGAATCCAAGCAATATTTGGAGGCTGCGTCCCTAAAAAAATTAGCTATCATCTAAAGCATCTCGAATCAGGCTTGGTTCAGAGACTTCGGAATGCTATCTGAATATTGCTGCTGTGCCTACTCCATATAAATTGTAGAGTGAATTTCATTGTAGGTTCATGAACTTTTCTTGATATCTCATCTAGGTCCGCAAACTAAAAAAGCGACCGTCTAGGCACATAAACTTTTCCGGAGATCTCATCTAGGTCCACAAAATAAATAAGCGGTTATCTAGGTTCATGAACTTTTAAAGAGCGGTCGTCTAGGTCCAGGGGCACCGTGCAGCCCGCTCCTCCACCGTTGAAGCAGCATCACCTCCGCGCCTCACGCTATCAAGAGGCTCGTCACCACCACCTTGGACCTAGACGATCGGTCTTTAAAAGTTCATAGACATAAATGACTGCTCTTTAAAAGTTTATGGATTTAGATGACCTCTTATTTAGTTTGCGGACCTAGATAAGATGTCGGAAAAAGTTTATGGACCAAGATGACCACTTTTTTAGTTTGCGGACTTAGATGAGATCTCGAGAAAAGTTAATGGACGACCTACGGTGAAATTCACTCTATAATGTACATAGCCGTTCATTAGGTTTTTTTTTATATAAAAAATTCTAATGTTGGACCTTGCTGAAAACTGTGGTGTTTGAACTCTGTCTGATGAAGCAAGAGGGCGCGCGCTTTTGGGCCTTGAAGAAGCGTTGGGCTGCTCCTTACCAAAATTGTGTTTATTTTGGGCCGAATCCCGTATAACCACCACAGGGCCAATATCTTCCTAAACATTTTTTGAGAAATTAGTATATATTTTGACTGCTGCAGGATTTGAATGCACAACTTCGACATGGTTTGACTTTGTTAACAAAAACTTGGCAACATCTCTCCGGCCATGCATGCATGTGATCGATTAGTGGTATAGTCCGGCGCTCGTTAATGTGGAAGATTTGCGTATCTACACACTTGTACACTGTTGCGCTCATCTCCTAACTGTACAGAGGATTAATACGTACGTACAGGATTGCTAATCAGGATCGACTAGCCGTTTCTTGTGTCTCTTGCAAGGATGAATATATGCACCGTACACGCAAAAGATAGTGACGGCGGAGCAATCCTCTGCATGTTCTTCTTGCCGACATGCGATTTCAACATCGACTGATATGCACGCATTTGCTGCCAAATTAAAGAATAAATTAATGCATGAACCATTCTTTGGGATGCCTTGACACCGGCAGATCAACACCCGGCTTAAGTCAATGGATGTTCTTAAGCTCTGTCATCTGGCTTTTGGTCAGATATGGGCGGCACTCATTGATTGTTTTTTTTTTTTTGCCTTTTCCTTTTTGTATGCAATGTTGACAAACGATGATGTGGAAGATGTAGTGCAGTGAGAAACTCAAATGCTAGAAATTTGTAGATGCTAAAACTAGTAAAAAATATTCTCATAAATAATAAATTAATTATTTCACCATCTTGATGCATGCATCTCTTGATGCGCAGTACAACGATCAGAAGACACTAGCAGATCAACGATCAGCTCAACAATCAAGTCCATGCATGGTGCACATTAGTGTGTCTTTCGTTCCTTCTCAGACAGCAACATAAAAAGGGGCAGTTGGATCAACCACCCAATGCCGCCATATGCTGCTGGTGTCCTTGTGATTGCGACGGAGTGGAAATGGGAGCAGACAATTCAAACTGCCACACCATCCGGCTTAAAGCATCTCCAACAACCAACCTCTGTAAAAGAAGTTGGATAGGTAAAAATAGCAAAAATAAGGTAAAAGCCGGATCCAACATCCTCTTTATTTTCCTTCCCTCGCTAGCAATCCACAACCCTCTCCGCTAGCTTTCTTTGGCGATCGAGCCCGTCGCCTTGCCATCCCCTCCTCCGGCGCCCTCACCCTCCTCTTTCCCACGCGCGGGGGCCAAGCCTCCGCGAGCAGATCCCTCTCCGACAAGCAGCCTGTTCGTCCGGCTTATCAGCCACCAGCCAACAGTACTTTTGTGTCAGAATAAATCAACCACCAGCTACCAGCTAGCATTACTTTTATCTCAAAACAAATTAGCACCAGCCACCAGCACCAGCCGGCCGAACAGGCTAAAGATACCCATGGCGGCCGTAGCCGAGAAAGCGCAGTGCACCGTCTGGCCGTCACCGCCACAGCGCCATCGAGGATGCCATTATATAATTAGTATTTTTATTAATATCCGAATATCCCTTCCGACATCTCACGAAACATCTGATGCGACAAAAAAAATTCACCCTTGGATTTAAACACCCCCTGAGTCAAGCCGAATCCGTTCCACATTCTATGATTCTAATACATTGGATATATGTGACGTAGAAAATACTAGAACATCTTACATTTTGGAATAAAGAACTTTTGACAAGTTAGAGATTGGAATCCAAGCAATATTTGGAGGCTGCGTCCCTAAAAAAAATCAGCTATCATCTAAAGCATCTCTAATCAGGCTTGGTTCAGAGACTTAGGAATGCTATCTGAATATTGCTGCTGTGCCTATTCCATATATATTGTAGAGTGAATTTCATTGTAGGTCCACAAACTTTTCTCGAGATCTCATCTAGGTCCGCAAACTAAAAAACCGACCATCTAGGTCCATACACTTTTTTGGAGATCTCATCTAGGTCCGCAAAATAAATAAGCGGTTATCTAGGTTCATGAACTTTTAAAGAGTGGTTGTCTAGGTCCAAGGTGGTGGTGACGAGCCATGCGCGACCGCGGGCAGGGGCACGGTGCAGCCCGCTCCTCTACCGTCGAAGCAGCATCACCTCCGCGCGTCACGCTGCCAAGAGGCTCGTCACCACCACCTTGGACCTAGACGATCAATCTTTAAAAGTTCATAGACATAAATGACTGCTTTTTAAAAGTTTATGGACTTACATGACCTCTTATTTAGTTTGCGGACCTAGATAAGATGTCGAAAATAGTTTCACTGGTGGAGCACCGGCCTTTTATCCCGGTTGGAAAGGGCTTTATTTCTCTCCTTCCTAACCGGGATAAAAGAGGAAAGACAAAAGGCCCCTCTCTTTTGTCCCGGGTGAACGAACCTGGACTAAAGGGGTCCTTTTGTCCAGGTTCGTGTCACGAACAGAGACAAAAAGAGGGGCTATGCCAACGCCGCGAGTACCAACCGAGACTAAAGGGTTTTAAAAAAACAAAAAAATGCTCCTGTGGCCAGCGCCACCCCACACGCCGGTGTGCTGTCCGCCGCTGGCAGTGAGCTCTCTAGCCCCGTCAGAGCTCCAACTCATCAATTAATACAAGTTTTTCAACACATGTTCATCTTCTCAAAATCATACAAATCAATTCACACAAAATTCACATGTACATTAGTTCAATTTCATTCGATTCGCAGTACACAACATTTACATCAGATTGATTCATTTACGACAAGATCCACAGAATCACAGGAGTTTGATTTCGCTAACAAATCGAGAAAAAAATAAAAAACAAAGAACACTCACTCGTCTGGCGGGACCTGGCCGAAAGACTCACGCCGCCGCACCAAGCGCAGGCCAAGAGCTGCCGCTGCGCAGGCCAGGCCGCCGAGGGCCGCGCCGCGCTCCTCGCGCCCCGCGCCGGCCAGGCCGCCGGGAGCCGCGCGCCTCGCGCCCCGCACAGGCTAGGCTGCCGCGCGCCCCGCGCCTTGCGCAGGCCGCGCCAGGCGCCCCGCGCAGGCCACGCCAGGAGCCGCGCTGCGCACCCCTCGCAAGCCAGGCCGGAGGCCGCACCGCGTGCCCCGGTCCCCGCGTAGGCCGCCGGGGAGCTGCACTGTTGCGCCCCGCCTAGGCCAGGCCGGGAGGCGTGCCGCCGGCAAGAGGGCCACGCGCCTGGCCTGCTGCGCCATCCCCATGTGTGCTAAAGGAGAGGAGATAAGGATACAGAGGAAGAAGGAAGAAGAAAGAAGAGAGGAAAGATAATGGCAGTGTGCGGTGAGGAAAAAAATAAGGGAGAGAGGCCGGCGGTGGTTGGTGGGGGAACGTTTTTGTCTCGTGTGGTGTTTCCACCCGAGACTAAAGGATACCCCATTAGTCTCGGGTGGAAACACCACCCGGGACTAATTATTTAGTCTCTCGGGTGGAAACACCACCCGAGACTAAAAGTCCGTCCCAATAATTGCTGCCAGAGAGCAGTCGGACGTTCACCCTTTAGTCTCGGGTGGTTTTACCACCCGAGACTAAAGGGGAGGCGGCGTCCGCGGTCATTTCAGGCCACGTCGCTCCAACCCATTTAGTCTCGGGTTCTAATTTCAACTGTGACTAATGGGCAGAACCAAAGGTTGGTTCTCTACCAGTGTTTGCGGACCCAGATGACCACTTTTTTAGTTTGGGGACTTAGATGAGATCTCGAGAAAAGTTAATGTACCTACAATGAAATTCACTCTATATTGTACATGGCCGTTCATTAGGTTATTTTTTATAAAAAAAATTCTAATGTTGGACCTAGACAACCACTCTTTAAAAGTTCATGAACCTAGATAACCGCTTATCTTGCCGACATGCAATTTCAACATCGACTGATATGCACGCATTTGCTGCCAAATTAAAGAATAAATTAATGCATGAACCATTCTTTGAGATACCTTGACACCGGCAGATCAACACCCGGCTTATTAAGTCAATGGATGTTCTTCTTAAGCTCTGTCATCTGGTTTTTGGTCAGATATGGGCGGCACTCATTGAGATTTACCATATATATATATGTATGTATATATATATGTATGTATATATATATATATGTATGTATATATATATATATGTATATAGGTAACTTGTACTTTGTGGCCGGATACAAAATAAGCTATTCTGTAGCCAGGCCATCAAACCGATCCAGCAGCAAGCCACGGTCCGTCGTCCGTGCGGACGGTCTGGCTAATTATGTGTGCGACGTAATTTTGGGACATCACAACCTGCTGGTTGGTAGCCTCAGTCATTTATGGATAATGAACTGCCATTATTTCACGAACGCTGATTTCCGAAAATGAAGTACAGGTACATTACGGCTTGCATGTTAGCTAGTGGATAGAGGGTTTACGATGACACATCGACATGGGTTAGTGTGCACAGGTGTATGTGTATACTAGAATACTGAATTAGAGTGCGGCTAAATATAAAACAAATGAAGGTAAATGTGCAGTAAATTATGGTAATCTAGCTATGACATGGGACCTTGGACACCTCATTGGTATACAGTAAAATTGTTGCAGTAGTTCAAATGTCATGAGATGATAATCAGAAGTTGAGCTATTGTGGGAAACAAATTACTGTAATACCAAGAGAATTATTAAATCATTCTAGTAAGCCATTTCAAATGTCGTTGTAGTAATTAGTGAATCATTCTAGTAAGTCATTTCTAAAGTTCTCGTAAAAGGCTAACCACATACAAGGGCATAAAGTCTAGTAAACAAATTTACTAGGTTAGCAATTAACAAGGCATCGATTCTAGTAAATCACAAAGGGCATCAATTCTGGTAAACACTTAAAAAAATCCCATAGAAAAGGTAACCATATGAAAGAGTATAAAGTCTAGTAAATTTTGAAAAAACTCTCGTAACATGCATCAGCCTGTAGTAGATAAAACCCAATACATGTATTCCCGTGACATGCATGTACTCGTGGCACCTGCATACGTACTCCGTACCTTAACGAAGGCCAGTTTGATTTTTTTTTAGGAACGAAGGCCAGTTTGATTAGAATTGAAGATTTAATCTGGCCAGCATCACGAATGGATGGAAAGCTTTTTTTTTTTACTCATTCGTTATGGGCTCCTCGCAATCAAGGCGGCAGTTACTACTACGATGGGGACGGAGACGGACTGGTCAACATGCATGCAGGGTCGCTAGGGAGTTGTGGGCCATGACGGGGACACCCAATCCTGACAAGCCATGTGGCCTGGCCACAAAATAACTATTCTATAGCCGGCCATAGACTATACTCTCCCTATGTATATATATATGTATATATATATATGTATATATATATATGTATATATATATATATATGTATATATATATATTTGCCTTTTCCTTTTTGTATGCAATGTTGACAAATGATGATGTGGAAGATGTAGTGCAGTGAGAAACTCAAATGTTAGAAATTTGTTAAATGCTAAAACTAGTAAAAATATTCTCATAAATAATAAATTAGTTATTTCACCATCTTGCATTGATGCATGCATCTCTTGATGCGTAGTACAACGATCAGAAGGCACTGGCAGACCAACGATCAGCTCAACAATCAAGTCCATGCATGGTGCACATTAGTGTGTCTTTTTGGTCAGATGTAAGCCTTATAGATTGATAAGAAAATGGAGATATAGTCGCCTCTCAGTTCAAGTGCAGCCATATTTTATTGCATAAGACTAAGCACAACCATTTTATTAATTATTAAATAAGCTCACTGTTGTGTTGACACACTCACCACCCTCCCAAATGTTTTTAAAGGTCTGTTACAGATATCTGTGCTTTTTGAAGGAAATTTTTGGTTACCTTTGGCATCAATCAAATGTAATCATTGGCTTAATTTACTAGACAATCATACACCAGACTAAGTGTTCTCCATGATCAATAAGTTAACTTTGAACGCGACCCAAACGTGGACACCTGGCAGAGTGCACACAGTTTTGCTTAATTTCGACTTGAAGTTCATGTCTAGCTTGCTTAATTGTTCTATTAAAAAAAAGCATGTTGGGTCCTTACCTTTGTATATTCAGGTGATTATGCATTATATGTATTCGTAACTTTGACATTAGCAGCTCAACGACGACAAAAAAATAAGTCAACTCCTTGTCATGTATGTATAACATTTTATACATAATAGTGCTATTTTTTGTAGCTATGGTTGGAAGCAATGCATCTCGCGCCCTTGGAATTTAATAAACGGCAGTCAAATTTGGGTGCAAGTTAGTATATATATATATATATATATATATATATATATGGGTGCAAGTTAGTATCTATTTGGGTGCTATTCTATACTGTTGGTGTAGAATAAACTGTACACCCAGAGTGTAGAATAGTACTGCCGTGTGTGTTTTTATTAGAATGACCTAACTCTGATATTGAATAAAAAAGTTTATTAAGCTTCGATTCTATGTTGCATTACTATAGTTACGTTGGTGCCATCTACCAAGTGATTCACTAAGGTTAATTAAATGAGAAATTGGTGGATAATCTAAAGAAGGAAAAGTGGAAAAAATGAATGCAATCTTTAACACCTAAAGAAGTCTCCAGAATGAGTTAATGCTGCGTATATGCATATACGCATGCATGAACATCGTTTTGCCTTTTTCAATTAATCAATCTACTGAGAGTTTAACCCAAAAATTTGAACTGATGAGGAGAAGGGGACAATTCACTTGTACCCTCTAGCCATAATACCAAATTGAGTTGTCACTAACAAAATCAATCCGTAGCACTGACCCAGCCGCTCGAGCGCTCCCCGCGTGGGGCGACTCGAGCGCTCCCCAAGAAACCCTAGCCGCCGCCGACAGCACGCCGCCGACCGCTGCACCGCCGCTCGAGCGGGCCGCCGGAAACCCGTGCGGCTCGCGGGGAGGGCGGCGGCGAGGCTTCCTCCCTCTTCCTCCGGCAAATCGGGCGGGCGCGGCCGCCAGTCTTCCTGAGCTGCTCGCCGCCGGCGCGGGCTTCTCCGCGACGGCTATGGCGGGGGCCCCCAGATCCAGCGGCGCCCAGGTCGGATCTGGTGGCCGCGCGTCTGGGGCGCGCGCCTGTGTGTGGGTGGGGCGGCGGCCGGCACTGCGTGGCGGCGGCGGCAGCGGTGGTCAACACGGGTGGCCCGGCGGTACCTGTGGCTGGCGCGACGGCGACGGCGATGGCGACGGCGATGGCGACGGCTGGTGTGTGCGCAGGGTTGCGGCTGACGGAAGCCGGTGGTTATGTGGCCCGGGAGCTGCTGCCTCTGCCTATGTCGGGCCATGGCGGTCTGATGTTGGTGCGGTCGGTGGCGCCCTGCACGCGGGCAACTGGTGTGCGGTAAGGAGGTTGGTGCTCTCATTGCTTCCCCGACAGCGATATTGGTCTGGCGCCGCCTTGGTGGTGGGGCTGGGGGCCGTCGGGTGCTTGTTGGCGATGCCGTGGTGGTGTCTTGGGCTGTGCCGGGCTTCTGCCGGTAGAGGAGTTGTGGTTGCGGTGAGGAGCAGGCTACTGCCATGGTCGAGTGTGTGCAACAGACATGGTGTTACCGGGCGTAAGCCTCCATTGACGTTTGTCGGTGGCAATGGTGGCGGCGCTCTTGGGGCGTCGCTCCCCCTGCTGAGGGCACCATTGAGGACTACCATGACTTGTAGCACGGGAATCCCAGGGTGAAAACTTAGTCCTACTTGGATGTGCGATGTCGGCGTCACTGGCGTCGTGCTCTCCTTGGAGGCACCGCATTTGGGGACTTGTCTCGGCTTGTGGTAGTGGTAGTGACCGGCTGGTGGTGTTGCCTGTGTGTTGGGGCGGTGGTGCGCTTGGCCCGTGTTGGCCGGGTGGTGCAGAGGGCCCATGGGTGCGTATCCCTGAGATGGTGTGCTTGGTGCGGTGGTGACCCCGGTGACGGCGAGGTGGAGACGTCATTCTCATAGCGGTTTCAGATATCTGAGTTCTTGACAGAGGAGTGAGGCGGTGGGAGAGGCAAGGCCCCCACGCAGAGTGGTCAGGATCAGTGGTTTTCATCGACGGCGCGACGGGAGTGTTCTGCTGATGCTCCACTGGGACAGGGGGATCGACGATCATGTGTGCGGCTTGAGGGTGTTTTCCCATGGTGGAGGAGTTCGAGGTGCTGCTCAGGTCTGTAGCGGGCCGCGGATTTTGGCGTGGCACAGCGTTGGCGACAATGGCACGGTTCACGACGGCTCCTCTCGCTTCCTCTCCCAGTTTGTGGTGGTGTAGTGTTTTGTTGGGTGCGTTGTTGCGTGTGTTGTTTGTGTGGTGGTGATGTACGCTTCGGCGAGTTATGTACCAATGCTTCTTCTTCTTATAAGATGCCTTTTATTTAAAAAAAAACCAAATCAATCCAAAAGCTTAAGCTCGCTTATTATACTAGTCCTTGTATGTGTTTTATATGCTTACCTTACTTAGACAGTGACATTTTTTAATTAGTTTGAGCAGGCATTGGCTCCTCGCTCATCAGGTCAGCAAATTGAGAGAATTGGACACACATGACACGTACGCATGATAGTTGAATCGGAGTGGAATTTTTAAATAAACTATGATTTTGCTGTCATGGCCCATGCATGCTTCAAATAAACCAAGGGTCGTTGGCCGGCCTACCGGTAGCCGTCTTCTTGTGCGCCGTATCTGTCTAAATCCTGCCGTCAGATGAACATACATGGTCTTATACTAATTTAATCAAAGTCAGCAACTCTTCTTGGATGTGGATCCGGAGTAGACAGTTCGATGGAGGCGCCATCTCGTCATATCACTATAAATACGCAGTGCATGGATGTGGAGTAGCATCTCATACACCTCATCGCAGCCTCATTTGCCCTCTACATCCATCGACCACATTTCTCTAAAGTCGATCGAGGAGCAGAGAGTTAGAAGACGATGGTGGCTGCCGGCAGGAGCATGGCCGAGCGGTGGAGCCTCGCCGGAGCAACGGCGCTGGTCACCGGCGGCAGCAAGGGCATCGGGCACGCGATCGTGGAGGAGCTGGCGGGGTTCGGCGCGTGTGTGCACACGTGCGCCCGCAACGCGGCGGAGCTGGAGGAGTGCCGCCGGCGGTGGGAGGAGAAGGGGCTCGTCGTCACCGTCTCCGTCTGTGACGTCTCCATTCGCTCCGACCGCGAGGACCTCATGGCCACCGTGAAGGCCGTCTTCGGCGGCAAGCTCGACGTCCTCGTCAACAACGCAGGGCAGTCGCTGTTCAAGGCGGCGGCGGACTCCACCGGCGAGGACTACTCCCGGATCATGGCGACCAACCTCGAGTCGTGCTTTCACCTCAGCCAGCTCGCGCACCCGCTCCTCCTAGCCGGCGGCATTGGTGGCAGCGTGGTCCACATCTCCTCGGTCGCCGGCTTCATCGGGCTCCCGGCGCTAGCCGTCTACTCCATGACCAAGGGTGCCATGAACCAGCTCACCAGGAGCCTCGCCGTGGAGTGGGCCGGCGACGGCATCCGCGTCAACTGCGTCGCGCCCGGTGGCGTCAGGAGGACTGACATCAGCAGTGATGTAAGTTTGTTCATTCTTGTCATGATGAGTTGATCATCATCTGATCGATATAGTTTTTTTTTTTTGCATTTGAATTAACTTTGATTTATGTTGGGTATGTTGAGCAGAGGACGATAGATCCGGAGCTGGTGAAGAAGGAGATGGCACGGCTGCCGATGGGGAGGATCGCCGAGCCGGAGGAGGTGGCGTCCATGGTGGCCTTCCTCTGCATGCCGGCGGCGTCCTACATAACCGGACAAGTCATTTGCGTCGACGGCGGTCGCACAATAGCTTAATTAGCTAGCTTAGTTTAATTTGTCCTACATGATCGACCGGCCAGGTCATCTGCAGGCACACTACATTCTGTTTTACATTTGTGTGCATTGTGCTGAGGATTTTTGGTTTGGGTTTGTAATATAATAAGCTTGTTTTTTTTCTAGTGTGATTGTGTCAATTTGCTGACCTTAAAAAGAAGAAGAAAAATAACTGTTGTAAATTGTAAGGCTACATGATCCAAATGTGAAAACTCATATTTGTGCTTTAGAGATGACGAAACAAAAAAAACTAACTGTTGTATAATAAGGCTTCCTAGTGCATGCAAGGCAAAAGAAAGTTTGGTAGAAATTGTTTTTGCGGGGTAAAGTATGGTAGAAATTTTGAGGTAGGCGATGACAGGACCAGAAAGAATGTGGCTAGAAATGCCATATGTAGGGCGGGTTGAGAGAGAAAGGATGAGATATAGAAGAAGAGCAACACCTTGGCTATAATTAATTTATTTTCAATTTAGTTACTAAACACTCCCTCTTTCCTCGTTTATCTTTAGCTCATTTTCGAGCTCATCAGCCTCAAATAAAGGAGAACGGAAGTACTAACTGGCGATCTCTAGGCAATACTTTAGTAATGTCTATAAAAATTCATGTTTTCCATGAATTTAAAATCATGGGATATTTGGCTGGTTTTGCTTTGGAACCTTCATTTTTATTTTCTCGTGCGTGTATCCAAGAGTGAAAGTGAAACCAAAAATCCTGTTTACATGAACTTGTTTTTAAAATCAAAAATTAAGTATCAATGTTAATAGCAGGTATTTTACTTTCTTATCCTTCTTACCAAAATAAATATATTTACAAATAATTAAAAGTGTATTATAATAATTTCTCACTATTTTGGTACTTGTTCTCACCAAATTGGTACTTTTTGGTACATCTCTATGTAATTCACAGTACTGCTTTGTTTTCACCATTTGATTTCGCAGGATCGATGGCTCTTATTACTTTTTTCAAGAACTAAAAAATATTTCTATAAAGAAATATAGAAGCAACAACAGTGATCTTTTGTTTGATCCTTTTTGGATCATTTTCAGTTTTTATGTTTCATATGCTGGGCCAAGGGGTTGGCTCAAGCTAACCAACCCACATCTCACCTAACAGAACCCTCTCTTCGTTCTTATCGTGTATTAATATGTTGCTTGTGAAATGTCTATTACTAAATTAAACATTTCTATGTATTATATTGTGCTATATGGCTTGTATTTTAACTAAAACCATTGATCTATGACGACACATATCATATTGATGTCTTTTTACTATTTAACTAAAACTTTTGGTTTCAATTCTCCTACAAATTTAATGCCATCATCTTGACAATACAATATTCATGATTAAATGAAAAATTTTGTGAAACTAGAAATGATCTTTCCCAATGGTTTTCTCTCCGGCCTGTGTATGGAGGCGGCTGCTCATGTACTAGCTGTTTGGTTCTGTTTCAACTAAACCAACCATTGGACAAGTATCTTAGTACGTTGACTCATTACTCACACTAAGAAAAGGGAATATTCACGACATTGACTAAAACGGCAAATCCTGAACTAACATATATGCCAAATAAGAGTCAACTGGAAGGCACACGTTGACACGTACGCATATTCAACATCATTTGACTTTCATTGATCTCGGCTGCATCTCCATGCATGTGATCACCACTACTCCATGAAAAAGATCGCGTATCTACACCCATATGTGCCATATCTCCCAAAATAATTGATGAATATAGTATGCTAGTATATAGTATCCCCCAAGTCTTCCAGATTGGTATATATATATCAAGGTGTGTTGTGACTTAGCTAGGCTAATCATGCTCATGGGAGTTATTAACTATATAACTAGCCACCTCACAAGGTCAGTAGTGTGATTAGTTATAACCATATATGGAGGTCAATTTCTTGCAAAGATGAATGCACCCAAAGATAGTGACGGCCGAGCAATCCTCCTGCCATGTTCCCCTTCTAGAATTGCTAGTTTTATACAGAGTCTTCTTGCCGACATACAATTTCACATCTTATATATGCATGAACTCGTTGCTCAGATAGGCAAAGAATATACATGAGATTCATTATTTGCGATAGTCGTACCTTGACACCGGCAGATCAACGGCAAGCTTAAGTCAATGGTGCATTAGGGTTTTCTTAATTTCTGTCATCTGACTTGATCCATGGTCAGATGCAGCTTATGAATATCTCTACCCTGAAGCACAGAAAAGATATGGACGGCACTCGCAGATTGTTTTTTGCAATGTAGTTGCTGGCCATGAAGTATAGAGTAGAGCCAACATGTTCGTTGAGTTTTAGCTCAACTGTCGTCGCCCGCGAAAATATAATCTAGAACAAAAACTAAAAACTAGTAGAAATCGTATCCTGAATTTCAACATCTCTGGTGCATGCATTTCAGGTTTAGCTAGAATATATAATGCCTGCAACCAGAGACTATAAATTCATTATTATTTGAATTTCAATAAACTTGATACTGGCAGATCAAAGGTTGGCTTAAAAGTTGATGGTAGACTAGTTTTTCTTCTCTTGATAAAAGTTGATGGTAGACTAGTTTTTCAAGTAGCTAGGTACATTCAGAACAAGATAAATGTATAAATTATGTTTAAAAAGTATTAGGCCGGATGACCTGGCTAGTAGAAAAAAATAGTTGAAGTTTGAATTTGTCTAGCATACTAATAACTAGATAACAAAATGCGTGAATTTTACTTTTGGTGGACCAGCTTCACAGGATCATAACAACACAAAATTTGTAGTTTGTGAACTCTACTAAAAAAAATTGATGACTCACGTGGAAACAAATATATGAGTGCTAGATATTAGAAAGAGGGTACAGACAAACCGAGGCAGATTTAATTTAAAGTCTTTGTCACAATACGAATCTCTATTCCGGAAAATAATGCCTTGGATCTTGATGTACCGACCTTTGTTGTCATCCAGAGAAATAAAGAATAAAATGCCTTTTTGTGCTAATAATGTCTTAATCGATCTTTTGACCGATAATGATTTTGAAGAATTTAGAGGTTGTACTACTAATTTAAATTTAGAATAATTCGATTCATTAACTAATTAACCTTGCTACATCATTTTCAGTCTCAGCTCAGCAAATTAACACAAGGACACAGATGGTCAGAAACTTCAACCGGATGGTACCGGTAGTGGAACTTGTGCTGTTATGGCCGGTCGATCGCTCCCATAATAAACCAACAGTCTAGCCGCCGTTGGCCGGGCACGGCAGCCGGCCAGTAGCCGTCTTTTAGTGTGTCTTAGGGCATGTACAACCCTTAGACAGGAAGCTGTTTGTAGAATCTCGAACTGTGCGTACAGACAGATGTACAGACAGCTTATATAGCCCATAGATAGGAGGTTGTCTGTAAACTGTTTAATGCTTTGCATGTAGATTAAGATCAACTACAAATGTGTTTGTGTGTACCATTGTGTGGCTATTTGATTGAATAATATCAATCATAAATAATAGAAGCATGATTACAATAATAATTCTTAGGAATCATAAAAATAATAGAAGCATGATTACAATGTTTTTTTTATCTAATCTTCTTTGTTTCCATAGTGTTGCCATATGTGGTCGATTAAATCCTTCTTGAGTTGCCTATGTGTTGGCCGAGCTTTGATAGCCAAATTTCTACGAAGTACCTCTGCATAGCTTGGATCAGGGTTGTCATTTGTACGCACTTCCGGTGGGATCACTATCGTCGCACTTGGATTCTCATTCAAATCCAAAACATCCGTAACTGCTTCCTTCTCATCTTCCACTATCATATTGTGTAGGATTACACAAGCTTGCATTATGTTGATAATATCCGCTTGCTTCCATAATCGTGCTGGTCGACGAACAATATCAAAGCGTGCCTGCAGAACACCAAACGCCTTCTCAACATCTTTTCTCACACTTTCTTGCCTCTGTGAAAATAATTTGTCTTCCGCTGATTGAGGGGCATTCACTGTCTTCACGAATGCTGCCCATTCCGGATATATTTTATCGGCAAGGTAATAACCCATGTCATATTGATTTCCATTCACAGTATACTGCACCGTAGGAGCTTCCCCTCTTATTGCTTCAATGAACAATGGTGATTTGTTTAGAACATTGATGTCATTCTGAGACCCAGCGGTACCAAAAAAGGCATGCCATATACGAAGATTCTTTGATGCCACTGCTTCAAGAATCATGGTAGGAACACCTTCTTTACCACTTGTGAACTGACCTGTCCAACCTTTCGGACAATTCTTCCATGGCCAATGACAACAATCGATGCTTCCCGTGCATCCGGGAAACCCACGATCCTCATTTTCTTTTAAAATTTGTTCAAGTTCATCACTTCTTGGAGGCCATAGATATTCGGCACCAAATACTTCAATAACACATTCAACAAATTTTCCCAATATCTCCAAACAAGTGCTTGCGGCTATTTTCAAGACCTCGTCGAGTTGATCAGCCGAGGTTCCATAAGCAAGCATCCTAATAGCCGCCGTACACTTCTGCAGCGGTGAAAGACCTTTTCTACCAACTGCATCGACTCTTTGAGTAAAATAAGGTGACCAATTGCTAAGTCCATCCACGACGCGAAGGAATAACAGCCTATTCATTCGAAATCTCCTACGGAACATCTCATCGGTGTATACCGGATTTGCAGAAAAATAATTAGCGACAAGATCATCATTGGCTTGTTCACGATTCCTTGGAATGTACCTCTTTGGTTCAAGCAGTCGGCGACGACGACGTACTGTTGATGCTTCTCGTTCCAACTCGGCCTCTGCTACTATTTCATCAAAGATCTCATCCTCTGCAATCAAGTCTTCCACGGTGAACACCTCAAACTCGTCAGCATCTTCCACTTCATCTGCGATCAAGTCTTCTAGTATTTCTTCGACCGACTCCATTCACAAATTGACGTAGAGGCAGAGGGATGGTGGAGAACAGAAGCAGGGATGGGATGGAAAATAGAGGCAACGGTGTTGAATGACGGATCATCAGTACACCGTGTCCTTTTATATAATAGCGCAACAGATCAGTAAATGGCACCTTTCACATTTCAGAAACTGACGCACACCACATTTAGAAACTGACACGCAACACATCAAAACAGAGGAACTATTCAAATTGAAAACTGACGCATTCTCATTCACATGCACAAACTGACGCATTCACATCCACTTGCAGTAACTGACGCATTCACATTCACACGGGTGCAACACTAGTGCTCCATCCATTCATAGATGCAGCACATGCGTGCAGCACTAGTGCTCCATTAATGATAACCAGAGAGAAGAACAGTATAATAACCATTCAGTTTCATGCATGCATTCTTTTCATAGCAATTTGACAGCATAGAAATGTACAGAGGCTATTTGCAACATCCAGGAACTAATTAAAAATCATGACATCACAGCAATAGAGGTTCAGAAACAAAATAACATGTACCATATTCAGACACCACAGTTGAACAGAAGTAGCATAGATGACTTAACTGAATTAAAAGAAACTGAATTGATAAGACTAATTTGTTTACATGCAACAATGTGTCTCCAATGTTGAACCTTCAGTAAACCCTACACAAAAAAGCCCACATATTAGCCACATGCCACATAACAAGCTGTTGTTTTCAGATAACAAGCAGTATATAACCTTGCTATTTTTAGAATAATTCAACTATTGGTTCAGTAATGGAGCATGCCTAAAACAATTGCACTTTCAGAGATAAAAAGGAAAATGGATGCATTCTTATTCTGTAATTACTAATCTGCATCTTCCATACTTATCAATCAGTTAGGTATGGCAGTTTAACAAGTACAGTCCTAACAGAGCATGTGGTTTACCTGTTCAATCATTTACCTATCATGCAATCTTCAATGAAAGTAGAACAGTAATAAACAAATTTCTGAGATTGGTTTACCTATTCAATCAATTTTCAGGAAAAAGGGCCTTATCAAGCTTCTTCATCATACTAATTCGCTGCGCCCTTTCATCATCAGTCATCGAACTTGTATCTTGTGAGATGAGGTTGTTATAAGTCTCCATCATCTTTGTCTCTTTCTCAAACTTCTTTCCTTCCTTGTAATCTTGTGCTGTCATTTGAGCAATTCTTGTGGCCTCTAGCTTATCAGAAGCTATCTTTTCCTGCCTGTCCAACATCTTCATGCGCCTCTCACTGTTTGCCTCTTGGAATTTGTTGTACCTCTCAAATTTATCCAGCTCAATTGGAGAATCTCTTGAGTGACCATCATCACTGCTGGAGGAGCCTTTTAACTTGCCATTTTTAGCTGCTAGAGCTGCCTTCTGCCCAATTGGTCGCTCTGGCATCTCATCAACATTGTCCTCATTTTCCTCCGAGTCTCCTTCCAGATGAAATGATTTCCTTTTACGTGCATTCTTCAGCATTTCATTATATGTTTTCCACTTTGGCACATCTCGACAAATTTTCCAAACCATCTCAAGCATGAAGGGTCCAACAACATCTTTATTTTCTTTGTTATCTTCCAAATAGAACCCATGTGCTGACTCCATCCATTGTTCATGTGAATATCCACTTGTAAATACTCTACGAGCCTTCACATAAGAACATTCAAAGAGGTCTGTCAACTTGTTAACTTTGTGCCATCTATCCTTGCATTGCTTCGCAGTTCTTCTTCGATTTGCAGGGGTAGTCTTGTTGTACGTTGCGACAACCTCACTTCAATATTGGCCACCACCCTTATCTGCTCCACAAGTAGAGTCAGTTGAATGTTCTATCCAAGCACTCATCAATCTAACTTCCTCTTCCACATTCCACATGATCCTCTTCTCAGTTCTTGCATTGTCATTGTCATGAACAACTTCCACATCGGGCGGTGAACCAGCATTGACGGCCTCATTCAGAGGACTGCTGTGAATAGGTGCACCAACCAAATGAGAATTTTGTGCTTCATTTTGTAAAAAACTCATGAAACCACCAGGTGGACGTACATCTTGGCCCCCGCAAGAAATTGCAAAAAAAATTAATTGGCACACAAATTAACTAGTAATCAGTATGCATAAACAAATAAAAAATGAGCAGCACCTCTCCTACATATATGTATGCAGCAGAAAAATTGCAGATCAGTCCTATATGGCGTCTAGCACACAAGAAATGAATTAATCCATATGGAATTGTAGGCTGACAAGTTGAGCACAAACAGGTGCAATTCAGCCTACATAACAGTTTCAGAGACAAGTTTATGATACATTAGTCCATCTGAAAGGTAGTAGTCCATCTCAGTTCTCATCCAGATAAATGGCATGGGAAGCAACAGGTATGTGTTACACTTACACAAGCAAATTGGGAAGCTAATTAACTGATCATCTTAAGCAACATTAAGATTCAGAGATTCACATGGCATGGCATATTCAAATTAACAGAGAAGGATGATAGTAAATAAAACAGGATATAGCTCATGTTTATATTTTAGTATGGAAGCATCTCAGTAGCTTTTGGCCATGAAAAAACTAGCAGCTGACTACATACAAGAAGAATGAATGCCATCTGCTTGCATACCAAGAAGAATGCCGTGGCACCCCTAACTTTTAAAGTGGCTGCTATGTATCAATTACTGTCGAGCATAATATGACAGATTATGAACTTCTGAAAAGCTAAATTTTCCAGAACAAAGAATGGCAAAACTTTCAGATAGTAGCATGCATTCAGATTTGCACAAGGTTCAGAATTTTTCCAAATAAAACAATAATGTAATGGTTCACATTATGCAAAGTTCAGGGGCACACAGATAATTTGCATAGATATTCAGCACAACATTCATGTCGACCAACAGCCAACTTGGTAATCTAAAGCAACATGGTAATCTAGCCCAATCGACAATGCCAGAAGAATCATTTGTACAATATTGTTACTGGCATATGGATTCATTCACTGTTGGAAGTGTGAGGTACAGAAATAACCAAATCTGAACATACATAAATAGCAATGAATCAAGCATTACCATCCAGGAGAAGAGGGATCAACACCGGCCGCATCAAAGGATGGTGGATGTGGGAAGGGGAATCCCGTGGATGCCGATGAGCTGCCGGGGAAGCCACCTCCATCCATGGAGGAAGCTGCCGTCGCTGGGAGGGTGGTCGGTGCCGCTATTGACCCGCCACCGCGTCCGCGAGCACGGGGCGGTGGTGGTAGCCCGACGCCTCGAGGACTAGGACCGAGAGAATGGGACGGCGGTGTTGAGAGGCCACCACGACCGAACGGGAGACCCGCCACCGCCGCCGCCGCCCCACCGCCGCCGCGACCTAGGGTTCGGCCTGGAGCCGCCGCCGCCGCCGCATCCATGGCTGGTGATCCGTTCTTCCTCCGCACTGTGCCAGGCGTGGACAT
The DNA here is from genome assembly GCA_036936925.1 of Cenchrus fungigraminus. Lineage (NCBI taxonomy): Eukaryota > Viridiplantae > Streptophyta > Magnoliopsida > Poales > Poaceae > Cenchrus > Cenchrus fungigraminus. Next base: position 26,416,449 of record CM072768.1, read on the forward strand.
CCCGCCGCACCGCGCTGGGGAAGAAGGGGAAACTGGCGAGAAGAGGGCGTGGGATAGCAGCAGCTGGCGGCCGGCTGCGCCGCGCTGGGGAAGAAGGGGAAGCCGCACAGGAAGAGGGCGGGGAGGAGGCGGAGCGCGGGAAGGGGAATTGGCGGGGAGGGAGAGGAGCGCGGGAGGGCAGCACGGATTTGGCGGGGAGGGAGCGGAGCGCGGGATCTGCCGGCGACGCTGCTGGAGACGGGGCGTCGTACAGCCCGTCGTCTCGGCGTCGCTCGGGCGTCGGGGAACGGGACAGGCCCGTCGCCTGGTCTAGCGACGAGAGAGCCGTCGGTTCGGAGGTGGGAGGGGTTTCTTGCAAAATTACCATCCTATAGACGCCATGTATAGACGCGCTGTACATGCCCTTATATATCCAAATCCGGCCGTGTCTATGTGTATGTAGTGTCTTATTACCTACCTATATCCTCCAGCTATTTAAATAAGAAAATATCACTATCACTACTACAGAAAAAGTTTGTAGGAGCGGTTGGATTCGCATTTCCAGGTGCAGGCCTAAGACCCGCTCCTAGCTGTCACATTTAGAAATAGCGATTTTCTAGGAGCGGGTAAAACGCCCGCACCTGAAAATGCATTTCCAGGTGCGGGTCATGGCGTCACCCGCACCTGGAAATGGATTTCGTGGATGCATTAAAAAACTTAAAATAAATAGCAACCACCCACCCGTCACCAAGTCGCACCGCTACGCGGTCGGCGGGGTTCGAACCCGCGACCTCCAGCCTCACACGAAGCCTCCTCTACCACTGCACCACACACTCATATGTGTCCATATCCAGTTTTCATTCTACTCATATTATACTACACCGAGTGTAAATCATTTTTCATAATTAAAAACCTATCAACTACAAAGTTTCATAACTTTCTAAAATCTGCAACTTTCATGTTGGGAGTTTTTCCATTGAGGTCATTTACGAAAGTTGAATTTCATTAACAATATGATTTCAAATAAAAAAGTTGTAAACTACAAAGTTTCATAACTTCTCAGGATCTGCCACTTTCACGTTGAGAGTTTCTCCATTTGAGGTCATTCGAAAAATTCAAAATTTCTAATTTCAAAAATTCAGACGTACTTTATCTTGACAAACGTAATTCAAATACAAAATTGTTCAACTACAAAGTTCTATAACTTTTGAAGATGAACAACTTTTATTTTGGTCATTTGACATATGGTATAGTGGTAGTAACATTCTTCACAAATATTATACATCTCTCATATAGTTTCACAAAACTATATATAACAGATATAGGTTTTTCAAACAATGTCATAGTACTTATATGGATATTTTGAAATATTAAACAATCTCAAATGAAAAACTTGTCAACTACAAAGTTTTAGGTCTCGTCTAGTTATACAATTATGATATAAAATTTGTCTTCATCCGAGATCATATGAAGAAGTTATGAATTTTTTGGCATGAGACCATTTCTAAGAGCGGGTGATGTCATCACCCGCACCTGAAAATGATTTTCAGGTGCGGGTGATGCCATCACTCGCTCCTAGAAATGAGGATATTTCCAGGACCGGGTCATGGCGTCACCCGCACCTGAAAATGATTTCCAGGTGCGGGTGATGGGGTCACCCGCTCCTAAAAAGATTTCTAGGTGCAGGTCTAGCTGCTACAGTGCCGTGTGTTTTTCTTAGATCGGGCGGGCCGCCCGCTCCTAAAAAAATCGGTGGCTCTTACAAATGTTTTCTGTAGTAGTGTATTGGAGGAAGATTAATTGTGTCTCACAGGACCGGGCATGGTAGAATAGTTAGATGATTTTTTATTTTATTATTCAGGTAGAGGCTTCAAAAGAAGTCTTCAATGATTAGTAATAGTAAGATTTTTTTTATAGTGGCACATATGGGTAATTTAGACATAAATATAGGAGGTTATTTTTAGTTGTTCAATAATGGTATAGGTGGGTAATTTTAGAAATAAAGTTGATTTTTTAGAATTTATAGATTTCTGTCTCTTTTTAGAGTGTCCAACTAGGATTGTTATGTGGTTTCATGTGAAGGCTTCCATTAGTCTTCTCTTTTTTTAAGGGTCCACCTATGATTCATATGTGTTTTCATATGGAGGCTTTAAAAATCTTCAATTAGTAATAGTAAGACTGGAAGCAAAGCCACCTTAACCATCTCCTATATATGAACAAGATAGCACTCAACTCCTTGTCGTTACTTCATTTGGCTCAGCCATTGAATCCGACAACAGCAGTGTTTTTTTTTTTACTTTTGAATTATAGGAAAGCATTAATGAACCAATTAATCCCTCTTATTGTGTTGTTGAACAACATGAAGAGCTTTGCCCAATAAATTAGCAGACAAATAATAAATTTAACCCATTATATTTCACCAGATGGATGATTTACATTAATTACAAGCACCTTAAAATTTCCCTATATACCATCGACACAATGATTTACAAGAAAATAAAATGATCATGAGAACAATCAATTTTCTCAAAGCTTTCAACAACTAATTGACTCTTGAAGCTTTAACTCTAAATGATCATGTGCACAAAAGTTTTCTCTAAACCACTTGGTATATAATTACAAGATAGCAGCAACATATACATCAAGTTAGAAAACTTGGCATAGACAAAAGCAATGATTCACTTCTAATAGGAGGTATGGTAATAGTCACCACCCAAGCTAGCTGAACAACTACTAGAATTACTAAGTGCTGAACCTGTAATATAACTTGGAACTAAGAAAACCCTTCTCAAACGCTTAAAAAAAACCTTCTCAAACTTGATTCTCCTCTTGACTAATCAAATCAAAGCAATCTACACTACGTGAAAACCTCAAATAGGTCACGCAGCATTGGTAACGGACCTATGTATCCCGTTACTATAAATATTAAAGGTAACGGGCGCTGTCGGGGACAGCCATAAGGGGTCCCCTAACTATGGGGGAAACCGCCCTTTTCAAATGAAAAATGATAAAAACCGCAAAACACACTTCCCAAATCAGCCCCAGCCAAGGCACGAACAAAGCCCACGGCCTGCTGCGGCCCAACGGCCTCCATGGCTCGCCAAGCGGACACACCAGCCGCCCTCGAGCGAACTTCCGCTTCGCTCGAGGGTCGGACGTCACGCGGGCGAGCCCCCGCCTCGCTCGAGGGCCCGACACCCCTCGAGTGGATCTCCGCCTCGCTCGAGGATCAGCACCCCTCGGGCGGGTCTCCACCTCGCTCGACGCTCCCCTCTCGGCTCAAGGCGTTTCACCTGCTCCTCCCAACCAAGGCATTAAATGCCCTGTCGCGTCGCGGGCACCGCGGTCAAAGACAAGACCCCCGCCACACCGAATCCCTGACATTGCTCGGGAATTTGGTCCCGGCGCTGTGCTGATAGGCCCGCCACTGCGCGGCCATCCCCGGGACTATGCGGCATGGCCAGCGTCATTCCGCGGCCCTGTGCCACCCGCTCCCGTCCTTCCTCCACGCTGCGCCCCTCGAAAGGAGACGACGACACCCTCGAAGAGCGTACAGACGCCGACTTGACGTCCGTCCAGGACGGCGCCGTGACGCAAGATAAGTGGAGCACGTCTCTTCCATCACCTCCAACCCTGCGCGGCCATCCCCGGCTCTGTTCCACCATCCCCGAGACTGTGGGGACCTGTGCTGACGGGACGCCGCCACGCCAGCCCCTGTGTAGCCCAAGCTCTCCCGTTAGCCAAACCCTCGAATTGGTGTACGGACAACGACCAGACGCGGGCGCCTACAGGACCACCCTCGAAGTCGCCTCCAAGCACAGGGGTCGCCACAACGCATGCGAGAGCCAGGATTCGCCAGGACAGCCTTCAAATCGCAAGCGCTGTATGCCGGTACCGCGACACTGCACAAAAAGCCACGCTGCACGTTTGTAAGCCGCCTCCCCTTGGCCTATAAAAGGAGGAGGTGGCCGCCTAGCCGCAGGCATCGCACGACAACACGCCCATTCGCGTCCACGTCCACATTCCCACTGATATTGGCACTTTGCTTCAATCACTCAGTTGGAACCTGAGGGCTTTTCCTCCTCTCCCGCCTCGCTTGTAGCCCCCCTCTACAGGCACTCCCGGTGCACCGCAATACAGCGCATACGCGCAACCTGCTGGACGTACGGCCCCACGGCCGGAACCAGGATAAATTCGTGTCCTTGCATTGCCTAGCACCGACCATCGAGAGAATGATCACGACGCATTTCACTAGTTAGTGTCGGGACTAATCTCAACACCGACAGTTGGCGCGCCAGGTAGGGGGAAGCGCTGTGATCGACGCCTCACCAAGCAGTCTCGATGGTGATTCGCACCGAGATGACGTCCCAGAGGTACGCCTGGGGGGAGCTCCGACCCCTTCCCAGCTGGATTCGAAATCCGGTTCGGGAGCCTGAACTTTCAGGCTATGGGGAACGGCTACCTTATGCGCCTCACCAACCGGGATGAGCTCCACCCTTGGCGGTCGACCGGGCCAGGCCCGGCGCCCACCACGCCGGACGCCCCGGCACCGACACCGGCGGCAGCAACAGCCGCCTCGACGTCCCGACACCGCAGGCGCTCTGGTCAGCGCTCGCGCCAGGCGCGCATGGAGCGGCGCCGGACAGAACGCACTGCAGCACGGGGAGACGCACCTCCGCCAACGGACACGGCGGCACCTCCTGCGAGGGAACACGCGGCCGCGGGGCCACAGTTTCCTCATGGGATGCGCAACTCTGCCGCAACGTACGCCTCATCGGTTAGCACGGACGTGGCCGCGTACGAGGATCTTCCGGGCCACCACCTGCTGTCAGTCCGGAACCTCATCGCCACCACCAACGACGAGTCGTACCACGGCTCAGCCAGCGAGTTGCCACCCGCAACCTCGCACGGGTACGCGGAGTGGGACTTCTCCGGCGTACCAGAACCTATGATGTTCCGGCGGTTCCTCGACGCCGCAGACTACTGGTTCGGTTGCTCTGATGACTCCAGCGAAGGGAGCTACGATCCCGCGCGCGAGTGCTTCGTTGTCGCCATCAACGAACACGCCGACGGAGCGAACGGAGCGGGCGACGGAGACGTACCCCAAGACCCCGAGCCAAGACCCCAATAACAACCTTGACTTTATAAACCCACTGCAAAGTGCAAACAAGAGCCACTAATGTCACTGCAAGTCCATGCTCAGCGTCTGGGATGCTAGCTGCTTCATTATTCATTTTGATTTTGGCCCATTTGGCCCATATGTTGCTAGTTCTTTAATCTTTTAGGCCAGTTTATAGTTTATAATATCTTCTCTATCTATATCTTCTACATGTACTTAGATTAAATGTTGGCTGCTTTATTATGGCATTGGGCCGATTTGGTTACCATCACCAAAGTTCTGTCATCGCGCTCAGGGCTTGTTCATCAAATATCTTAGCCTTCCAAGGGAAGGGAGCCGCTAAATCCCTTAGCTCAGAGAAGGAAACGGTCAAATTTACTACCTAGGGTCGGATTGGTAACTAAATACTAAATTATACTCGCTGCTAGAAAATATATATTTGGTCCCTAGCCTTAGTACCAGTTGAATTTTGACCCGTTACTAATGCTACCAGGCGTATGGGCTAGACCCTGTGGAGACCCTTGTAAGGGCCTTGACGTTTAGTACTGGGTGGACGCGTCACCTGGTACTAAAAGCCTCTTGTCAGTACCGGCGCCACTGTCCAATTTTCATTGGCAGTGTTTCAGGTTCAGGTTTGATGAGTGGCATGCTAAGAGGGAAGTCATGGGCAGTATGGTATCCTGGTTAATTGAGGCAGCGGATCTGGGGATGGAAGGTTGTGTGGCGTGATGCCTGTAGCCATGGTGGTGGAAGAATGATGTTGCGGGTTTTGGTAGGAGTGGGGATGGAGGGCAGAACAATATGATGAAATGTAAGTGAGGGTAGGATCATCACATAGTGTAGGTGTCGGAGAGGAGATCATAGTGATCAGAGGGAGCACATCATTTCAATTTTTTGGGAAGAGATAGAAGATATAAACTCCATCCGTTTCAAATTGTAGGCCATTTTAGTTTTTCTCGATATATATGTTTGGCTATGTCTCTAGATATACATAACTTATATGTATATGCATAGAAAAAATATACGCATCTAGAAAAAAAAATGAATCAACCTATATTTTGGGATGGAGAGATCGGTGTAGAGATCGACAGGAGTTTTGTGGTGCACAATGCACATGAATATGTAGTGATAAAAAATGATAGGCACACATTTCCCTGGCCTGTAATAAGCTTTTGAAATTAAAATACAAATATAGATGCGCACAATGCAATTTGACATTCTCATATAGTCATATGACTAGTATCTAATAATGAGCAGACAACCGGATTGATCAATCACATTAAAAGGAAACTAAAACAGAATGTAGACCAGCATTGCATACAAATGCTCCCTTTAGGCCAGCATATTCTGGGAGCTATAGGGGACTTCTTACATGGAGACATTAATTAGCTATAGGGGACTTCTTACATGGAGACATTAATTAAAGGCTGTATCACAACGATGCATCAGTTATATGGCTTGCTGCATGGCGGTGGCGGTGGCGGAGGGCTGGCTGACGACCGCGCCGGCGTCAGGGTGTTAAGGCTGCAGGTGTTGATGCAGAGGGGCGTGCACAGCGCAGAGACCCTCACTTTGCACGTCGTGAAGAAGAAATTCAGAGTTTTCAGGATAGGGGCGATGTCAATGACGGCATTGCACGTGTTCTTACTGAAGCCATCGCAGAGAGGAATGCAAGTCACGCGGCATTCCTCCTGCGGGTCAGCCATCGCCGCCGGCGGACCCATGGAGAGCAGGACGAGCGCGACGCAGGCGGCAACAATGGCCATCTTGAGCATGGCGGCAGCCATGGACTTTGTTGCAGCTGGCTCGGTGGCTATAGCTATAGGAAGAGATATGTGTAGAGGAGGAGTGCAGAGATTGGGAGATAGCAATGCAGATGCGCTATTTGTAGGCACCCAATTTGTCCAACGTCAGAGTATAAAGTTGTGCAAGTCGCGCCCCCAGCACGTTAACACGGTTGACCCACCGACAACTACCACAAGATGTGTTACTAATTATAGAATTGTAGAAGATTTGGTGCCACATGACTGGTGGCAGTTTAATATTAATGTGAGCTCGCCTGATTCAGTAACCCCATATAAAAACTAGGAAAAATAAGATTGCCTGCTGCCCGAATCAGGGATCACCCTCTCACCTATTAGTAGCAAGATATAGGCATCACCTCTAGCTTTGCCATACGAGCTAGCTGACGGGAACGAGAAGTGTTGCCATGCACGTTTCCAATCGTGGCCGACGCAGCAAGTGTGAGTCGCACATGCTTTCCACAAACAGCGAATGATATCTACCAGTTAAAGGTTAGTGCTGTAGAGATCGATTTGTATAATTGCATTGCTCCAAATAATCGTGCTTGATTTTAGATATACAATAAGACAAGAGAGCATAAAGTCACGTAAATGATCTCTCATGACTTCCTGCCACCAGAGGTTTACTGTCAACAGAAGTAGGCCATTCCTCTGAACAGGGGGTACGGTGCAGCTAGGATTTTGATCATAAGGGGGCGGAGACACCATGTAGAGAAACAAAAGAATCTAAAAATTTTCTACTAATTCAAGTTTTTTCAGTTTGTGACCTTTCATTTTATTAACCGGTTCGGCGGCTTGATTCTTTTTTTGACATTTAGGATCTACCGACAGACTTATACCACCTAAAGGGTCCTTATCCTCTTCAGCTTAGCTAACGCAATCAGCTATAGCTCAAAGATTAAAAAAAACGTGATGTACTCCATCCGGTTTGGTAAATAAAGTCGTTTTGGATAAGATTTGAGTCAAATATTGAGAATATAAATCACGAATAACTTTGAAGTCATTGTGTTTGGAAATGTGAAAACTACATAAATAGATTTGCCCTCCAAAATAATTTCATAAAAGTATACATATGTTAGTTTTTAATAAATATTTTTATAAAAATAAAAAGTCAAAGTTGTACTTTGGAGGAGACCGTGTCGCTGTCCTAAACGACTTTATTTACCAAACTGGAGGGAGTAGTTTGAGAGAAAAAAGGAAGCAGCCAGCTGCAGGTTATTTCATCTAAACTAAAAAATGGGATGGGATCCAACTTCCGTCTGGATATCGTGAGGGGTCTGTGCTCATGATTTGTTGGAGATTCTCGTTCGTAGGGGCGCATACAAGGTAACACCGAGCAGCCGCCACACCTTCCTTCTTTCCCTCCATCGTTGGAGGTGGCATGGGTACTCTGGGCGCGGCATGGCAATGGCCTGCCGGCGACCGCTACTACGTGAAAAACTCATTTTGGTAACGGACATAGATTGCCTTTAGTAACGGGCAAAGCGTCCGTAACCGATCAAGTGTTACAAATGAGCCAAGAAAGGTAACGGGCAGATGCCCGTTACTGATAACACATTATTCGTAACGGGCATTAAATAACGACCGTTACCACAACTAGCCACCGGTCACGTGAAATGGTTGTTTCTCTGGGCCCACAGGAAACTTTGGTAACGGGCACCAAAACAGAGCCCGTTACAGTAACTCAACATCGGAGACGCGTGCTGTGTACCTGCGTCTCCGATATCTCGACGAAATGAGACGCGTCTATTTCACGCGCGTCTCAGCACAACTAGGATTCGTAACGGGCATCAAACAACAACCGTTACCACAACTAGTCACCGGTCACGTGAAAATGACTGTTTCTCTGGGTCCACGGGGAACTTTGGTAACGGGCATCAAAACAGAGCCCGTTACAGTAATTCAATATAGGAGACGCATGCTGTGAAACTGCGTCTACTCTGTCTTGACGAACGGGCCAAGTTCTGGGGCCCACTGGTCAGTATTGGTAACGGGCTTTTACGTTGCCCGTTACATTGTTGGCATGTTTGTAACGAGAGTTCCGAATGAAGCCTGTTACTCACTGATCAGTGTTTGTAATGAGCTTTAATTAACATCCGTTACAGATACGTAGGCCACCCCTACAGTAACTTGCTGCCTGCTTGCCGGCTGCATCCTGGAACCAGCCAGGATTTGGCAGCCATCAGGGGCTGCATCCTGGAACCAGCCAGGATATGACTAAATTCACAGAAATTAGATCCAGCATCCAAATTCATAGAAATCCACATAATTCACATGCTTCATATGACAAAATTCAGCATCATCATCTCACAAGTAAAGAAGCATCACTGGCTTGACAACAATATCACAGCCATAGTTAACTAGCTTGACAACAATATCACAAAATTCATGGGACAAGGAGGAATGGAAAAATTTCCTAAGAACCATGTACAATATTAGCCCACACAGTTTCATCAGCATAAAATTTTCCGTCGATTGCGATCACCTGTTCCATGAGAAATATGACAATTCTATCACGAACATAGACCAGCGTGTTGTGGTGGAGAGGATGCTCATCTAGCCCTAATCTCTGGATATAACAATGTCACCAGTCAGCACACATATATAGGTGGTTACCAAACATGTGTAGTGCTAATAAGTAAGAACTGTGCTCAGTTGCAGGTTTTACAAATGAAGATCCCAAGAAAGTACCTCCATATATGGGCCTCTATCTTTTAATTTAAGCATGTGATAGGCACAATAGAAGCCGCAGAGTTTGGATTCAGCAGGTTGTTGGTGGCACTGCAATAAATGTACAAAAAAATAGTGGTGATCGAGAAGAAATAAACTCAAGCTTTAGTACTAGCTTCCACAGGAAGGAAATAAGTGGTATGTACCTTAACATCGTCGACATGTTTCAAGGTGCTGCAGGGCAACTTCTTGTTGGCGCAGTAACGTTCCCAACCCCTACAACGAAACATGCAACAATGGTTAGGGCACTATTAATTAATATACTCTGCACAGTTTGTTGAGGAACGTCCGTAGGTTAAGAAAGAAATAACTTACTCATTAATGATTAGTTTGAAAGGGGTAGTATCAGTCTTAATACTCTTGAATGAATCAAGATAGTAGACTTTCTGCTGCTTCGGAACGATCGCCACTGCAATCCAGTGGTTCCTACTAAGATAAGCGGTAAGGATGAGTTTCTTTTTAGCATATAGTTTGAAGGCACAGTGCATATAGGACACAGAGAAAGCAAGAGTGTCATCCGTGCTGGTCAACGTTGTCGAGCAAAGGCATTCAGGATTAAGGAAGCCAACTGCAGCGCCCGTCTTCTCAACTTCTACAGCCATATTCCTATTAGTAAGAAAAAACAAAGTGTAAGGAGGCAAAATACATGGTAAAGATGACGTGAGGCAAAAAGCACATTTCGATAGAGAATGATTAGTGAGAAGCAGATTAAATTTCCAAGCAACTTACAGGATGAAGCAGCGGAGAAGTACCAGATCCAAAGCATCCAAGTTGAAGAGATCGTACAAATCACTGAGTGGCACAAGTATCTTCTCGAGTCCGTTTGACGATTCGTCTCCTCTCTTAGGCCATGCATTGGTCCCCGGCCGAAGTGCGACCATAATCGGAGAATCATCATCTGACTTAGCACGTTGCATGTAGAATGTGTGGAGATCTCTGGTACAAGGAGCAACCTTTTTGAGATCATCACCACTGAGAAGGCTCTTTCCGAATTTGTAATTTGGGTTAACCATAGCCCAAGGATTTTTCTTGGTGTTTCTCTCAGATCGCTTGTGGCTAGTCATAGCCCAAGGATTCTTCTTGGTGTTTCTCTCAGATCGCTTTGGGTTAGTCATAGCCCAAGGATGCTTCTCGGTGTTTCTCTTAGATCGCTTTCTAGTAGGCATCTTAGAGGTTTTATTTACAGCAATTTTATTTTCATGCTGCTTTGAGATGGCTGAAGAAGGTTTCTTAAGGGCTTGCTTGCCTGCTGTAGGTGGTGTAGAGCTTTTATTTTTGGCAAGTTTCTTTTCTTGCAGCTTTGAAATGGCTGAAGGTTTCTCAAGGGCTTTCTTGCCTGCTGTACGTGGTGTAGAGATTTTATTTTCGACAAGTTTCTTTCCTTGCTGCTTTGAAATGGCTGAAGGTTTCTCAAGGGCTTTCTTGCCTAGTGGTGTCTCACCAGGAGCTATTACAGAGGTATTGGGCCCAGATGTACCTACAGCTTTCTTCGAAATGTCGTCGACGGATTTATTAGCACCAGCCAACACATCACTCTGGTTGCCTGGTAACAGTGGTGTCTCATCAGGACCTATTACAAAGGTATTAGGCCCAGAGGTACCTGCAGCTTTCTTCGAAATGTCGTCGGCAGATTTATCAGCATCAGCCAACATATCAATCTGGGCTCCTGCTTTGGCATGATTGTTTTGAGCACTTTCGTTTGGGGGTGTAGGTTTTGTTGTTTCATGAGGAGGAGGAGGAGGAGGTGGTGGTGGGGATGGAATATTTGGTATCTGTTGCGGATGTGGGGATGCAAGTTTTTCTATTTTTTTAGGACGAGTAGTAGTAGGTGGGGATGGAATATTTGGTGTATCTTGCGGATGTGGGGATGCAAGTTTTTCTGTGTTTTCAAGATGACGAGGAGGTGGGGATGCAAGTTTTTCAGGACGAGGAGGAGGAGGTCCGAATGGAACGTCTTGCGGATGTGGGGATTGAGGAGGAGGATGTGGGGAACCATGTCGATGACGCCGTCCATCGTGCCCGCCGCCGGCTTCATCTGCTCGGGATCGCGGCTGACAAGAACGCGTCGGCGCCGAGGCGGCCGAGCACCTCGTCGCGCTTGCCTGGTGACGAGCTGTAAGGAATCGGATGCTCGTAGCCTAAGAGGGGGGTGAATTAGGCAAACTAAAATCCTTAATCTATGGCTTCACTATTTTTACACAAAGATAAACTAGAACATACTATCTAGATGTGCAACTAGGGTTGTTCTAGCGTGAAACTCCCATCCCAAAACAAGGTTTGCAACCTATAGCCAATCCTAGCATGATACTACTCTAGGAAAGTAAAGGCAAGCAAAGATTGCAAATAGAGTAAATGCGGAAACGTAAAGGGGATGAGAGGAAGCAAACTCTTGACACGCGATTTATCCCGTGGTATCGGTAGGCACAAAACCACTCCTAGTCCACGTTGTTAAAGCACTCACACAAGAGTATTGCTTCCCGGTCACCAAGTCTCTCCCAAGAGCACCACTTGACTCGCCACAAAGGCTCGCCACTTAGGCACTCGTCAAGCTCCCTTGGTCACCTTGATGCCGCCTCCACTAAGGAGCTTCTCCACCAAGGAAGGGGGTCTCTACGTCCCCCGCACAAAGTGTCCTCGCCACTCCACACCAAGCCGGAGGGTCGATGACGATTGCCGGTGAGCCACTTAGGCCCCAAGGCTTCCGGCGAACCTTGTACACCTTGATTCACTCAAGAATCACCTCACAAGGTTGGCACAACCTTGCACTCACTCAGCTCTAAGCTAAGCCTAGCACTAAGCACATACACTAAGCATATGCAAGTCTAATGATGAGCAATTAAGCACTTGGATAGATTGGATATGATCTTCTAGGTGTCTTGCACTCCTCTGCACTTCCACACAATCCAGCACCCTCAAATGGGCGGGTGGAGGAGGTATAAATAGCCCAAGACATCAAACTAGCCGTTGGCTAAAAGATGCTGAAAGTAGTACCGTCGGATGATCCGATGCTATCCTTTTCCGGGCGTCGGTTTATCCGGTGCTACTAGCCGTTGCCCTCCACCGCACATGACTGTTGACACAACTGCTCCGACGCTATACACCGATGCATCGTCGGTTCATCCGGTGCTGAAGACCTCGCGGCCAAAACGTCTCTGTATGCTGCTTCGTGACCGTCGGATAGACCGATGCTTCCACTAGACCAAGGCGTCAGTTCATCCGGTGCTGAAGGCTTCGTCTTGGCGCGTCTCTGTCTTGATTCAAACTGAGCGTCGGATAGACCGACGGTGTCCTCTCTCAGACCGTCGGATCATCCGGTGCTACTATCTTCGCTGCTCCTCCTCTGCAATTCATCCGGCGCATCTAGAAACTGGACCGTCAGATCATCCGACGGTGTCATCTTCATTTTGCCTGCTGCGCAGTGTACCAAGTACACCGATGCTTGCACCGATGGTACCGTCGGTTCATCCGACGGTGTTAATTTCCTTCCTTTTCTTCCGCGGTATTGACCCTTGAAAAATAGACTATCTTCTCAATTTGACATGTGGTATTTTCGCATTCATGAGACCTAGAAATGTCTACAAGGACATGCTAAACAATATGGTTAGTCCCATTGATCATGTTGTCATGAATCACCAAAATCATACTCAAACTAATAGCATATGAGACCATGTTCGCTACACGAGCTGATGACGGTGACCGTCAACCCGAACGCCTTGCCGAACTTGACGGCCATGTGGCCGAGGCCGACGACGCCGAGGTGCTTCCCCAGGGAGTTGAGGCCGTAGTGCACCATGGGGCTGAACACGGTGACGCCGGCGCAGAGAAGCGGCGCCGCCCCGTCGAGAGGCAGGCTCGCTGGGACCCGGACCACGTAGTCCTGGCTGACGACGAGGACGTCGGAGAAGCCCCCTTGGGTGGTGGCGCCGTCGAGTAGGTCCACGCCGTTGGAGGTTTGGACGAGCTGGGGGCAGTAGGTCTCGTGCCCTGTGCGGCAGCTCTCGCAGGAGCGGCAGGAGTCGACGAAGTAGCCCACGCCAACCGTGTCGGCTTTGAACTTGGTGACTCTCGGGCCGGCGTCCGTGACGACGCCGACGACCTCGTGCCTGCGTTGTTAATTTGTGCACCGTGTTGAATAGCTAGATGCATGACGACTGAAATTTGTGCATGGAATTGGATGTGTATATGATTAGTGATCGACAAGTTTTAGCTACCCGGGAACGACGGGGTACATGGCGTTGCCCCACTCGTTCTTCATGATGTGGAGGTCGGTGTGGCAAATCCCACAGAAGAGAACCTTGATCGTCACATCGCCGTCTCTCTGCTCCCTGAAATTAATCACACCGTCGCCATCGGCCATCGCTGAACACAAATTAAAGACATATAACAGAGAGCAAGTTTAGTCATGACAAGAGTGAGAGGGATCGACATCGACCTTCTTGAGAAGGTGTACGGCGAGAGGTGCCCGGAGGCGTCCCTCGCTGCCCACCCGAGCGCCGCCTTCTTGTCACCTTGCTCCATGGCAACTCACTCCTTGATCTTCAACCTCACTGCTTGCTGTCACTACTACTGCTTCTTAAATTTATTGAGGGATCAGAGTGCATGATTAGTCGGTGAGCAGTGATCAAATTAACAGTGTCAGTGCTCAACTGCTCAGGCTGCAGGTCCACTTCAATGGTTTATTTTAGGACGCACACCCATACAAAGAAAAGCCGCCCGGCGGCAACTCTTTTTAACAATCCTTTCGTTCCTTTTCCGACGGCAACATAAAAAGGGGCAGTTGGATCAGCCACCCAATGCCGCCATATCGTGGTGTCCTTGTGATTGCGACGGAGTGGAAATGGGAGCAGACAATTCAAACTGCCATCCGGCTTAAAGCATCTTCAACAATCTCTGTAAAACAATTGGATAGGTAAAAATGGAAAAAATAAGGTAAAAGTCGGATCCAACAACCTCTTTATTTTCCTTCCCTCGCTAGCAATCCGCAACCCTCTCCGCTAGCTTTCTTTGCCGAGCCCGTCGCCTCGCCATCCCCTCCTCCGGCGCCCTCACCCTCCTCTTTCCCGCGCGCGGGAGCCAAGCCTCCGCGAGCAGATCCCTCTCCGACAAGATACCCGTGGCGGCCATAGCCGAGAAAGCACAGCGCACCATCCGCCCTGTCACCGCCACAACGCCATCGATGCCATTATATAATTAGTATTTTTATTAGTATCTGAATATCCCTTCTGACATCTTATGTGAAAAAAAATTCACCCTTGGATTTAAACACCCCCTGAGTCAAGCCGAATCCGTTGCACATTCTATGATTCTAATACATTGGATATATGTGACGTAGAAAATACTAGAGCATCTTACATTTTGGAATAAAGAACTTTTGACAAGTTAGAGATTGGAATCCAAGCAATATTTGGAGGCTGCGTCCCTAAAAAAATTAGCTATCATCTAAAGCATCTCGAATCAGGCTTGGTTCAGAGACTTCGGAATGCTATCTGAATATTGCTGCTGTGCCTACTCCATATAAATTGTAGAGTGAATTTCATTGTAGGTTCATGAACTTTTCTTGATATCTCATCTAGGTCCGCAAACTAAAAAAGCGACCGTCTAGGCACATAAACTTTTCCGGAGATCTCATCTAGGTCCACAAAATAAATAAGCGGTTATCTAGGTTCATGAACTTTTAAAGAGCGGTCGTCTAGGTCCAGGGGCACCGTGCAGCCCGCTCCTCCACCGTTGAAGCAGCATCACCTCCGCGCCTCACGCTATCAAGAGGCTCGTCACCACCACCTTGGACCTAGACGATCGGTCTTTAAAAGTTCATAGACATAAATGACTGCTCTTTAAAAGTTTATGGATTTAGATGACCTCTTATTTAGTTTGCGGACCTAGATAAGATGTCGGAAAAAGTTTATGGACCAAGATGACCACTTTTTTAGTTTGCGGACTTAGATGAGATCTCGAGAAAAGTTAATGGACGACCTACGGTGAAATTCACTCTATAATGTACATAGCCGTTCATTAGGTTTTTTTTTATATAAAAAATTCTAATGTTGGACCTTGCTGAAAACTGTGGTGTTTGAACTCTGTCTGATGAAGCAAGAGGGCGCGCGCTTTTGGGCCTTGAAGAAGCGTTGGGCTGCTCCTTACCAAAATTGTGTTTATTTTGGGCCGAATCCCGTATAACCACCACAGGGCCAATATCTTCCTAAACATTTTTTGAGAAATTAGTATATATTTTGACTGCTGCAGGATTTGAATGCACAACTTCGACATGGTTTGACTTTGTTAACAAAAACTTGGCAACATCTCTCCGGCCATGCATGCATGTGATCGATTAGTGGTATAGTCCGGCGCTCGTTAATGTGGAAGATTTGCGTATCTACACACTTGTACACTGTTGCGCTCATCTCCTAACTGTACAGAGGATTAATACGTACGTACAGGATTGCTAATCAGGATCGACTAGCCGTTTCTTGTGTCTCTTGCAAGGATGAATATATGCACCGTACACGCAAAAGATAGTGACGGCGGAGCAATCCTCTGCATGTTCTTCTTGCCGACATGCGATTTCAACATCGACTGATATGCACGCATTTGCTGCCAAATTAAAGAATAAATTAATGCATGAACCATTCTTTGGGATGCCTTGACACCGGCAGATCAACACCCGGCTTAAGTCAATGGATGTTCTTAAGCTCTGTCATCTGGCTTTTGGTCAGATATGGGCGGCACTCATTGATTGTTTTTTTTTTTTGCCTTTTCCTTTTTGTATGCAATGTTGACAAACGATGATGTGGAAGATGTAGTGCAGTGAGAAACTCAAATGCTAGAAATTTGTAGATGCTAAAACTAGTAAAAAATATTCTCATAAATAATAAATTAATTATTTCACCATCTTGATGCATGCATCTCTTGATGCGCAGTACAACGATCAGAAGACACTAGCAGATCAACGATCAGCTCAACAATCAAGTCCATGCATGGTGCACATTAGTGTGTCTTTCGTTCCTTCTCAGACAGCAACATAAAAAGGGGCAGTTGGATCAACCACCCAATGCCGCCATATGCTGCTGGTGTCCTTGTGATTGCGACGGAGTGGAAATGGGAGCAGACAATTCAAACTGCCACACCATCCGGCTTAAAGCATCTCCAACAACCAACCTCTGTAAAAGAAGTTGGATAGGTAAAAATAGCAAAAATAAGGTAAAAGCCGGATCCAACATCCTCTTTATTTTCCTTCCCTCGCTAGCAATCCACAACCCTCTCCGCTAGCTTTCTTTGGCGATCGAGCCCGTCGCCTTGCCATCCCCTCCTCCGGCGCCCTCACCCTCCTCTTTCCCACGCGCGGGGGCCAAGCCTCCGCGAGCAGATCCCTCTCCGACAAGCAGCCTGTTCGTCCGGCTTATCAGCCACCAGCCAACAGTACTTTTGTGTCAGAATAAATCAACCACCAGCTACCAGCTAGCATTACTTTTATCTCAAAACAAATTAGCACCAGCCACCAGCACCAGCCGGCCGAACAGGCTAAAGATACCCATGGCGGCCGTAGCCGAGAAAGCGCAGTGCACCGTCTGGCCGTCACCGCCACAGCGCCATCGAGGATGCCATTATATAATTAGTATTTTTATTAATATCCGAATATCCCTTCCGACATCTCACGAAACATCTGATGCGACAAAAAAAATTCACCCTTGGATTTAAACACCCCCTGAGTCAAGCCGAATCCGTTCCACATTCTATGATTCTAATACATTGGATATATGTGACGTAGAAAATACTAGAACATCTTACATTTTGGAATAAAGAACTTTTGACAAGTTAGAGATTGGAATCCAAGCAATATTTGGAGGCTGCGTCCCTAAAAAAAATCAGCTATCATCTAAAGCATCTCTAATCAGGCTTGGTTCAGAGACTTAGGAATGCTATCTGAATATTGCTGCTGTGCCTATTCCATATATATTGTAGAGTGAATTTCATTGTAGGTCCACAAACTTTTCTCGAGATCTCATCTAGGTCCGCAAACTAAAAAACCGACCATCTAGGTCCATACACTTTTTTGGAGATCTCATCTAGGTCCGCAAAATAAATAAGCGGTTATCTAGGTTCATGAACTTTTAAAGAGTGGTTGTCTAGGTCCAAGGTGGTGGTGACGAGCCATGCGCGACCGCGGGCAGGGGCACGGTGCAGCCCGCTCCTCCACCGTCGAAGCAGCATCACCTCCGCGCGTCACGCTGCCAAGAGGCTCGTCACCACCACCTTGGACCTAGACGATCAATCTTTAAAAGTTCATAGACATAAATGACTGCTTTTTAAAAGTTTATGGACTTACATGACCTCTTATTTAGTTTGCGGACCTAGATAAGATGTCGAAAATAGTTTCACTGGTGGAGCACCGGCCTTTTATCCCGGTTGGAAAGGGCTTTATTTCTCTCCTTCCTAACCGGGATAAAAGAGGAAAGACAAAAGGCCCCTCTCTTTTGTCCCGGGTGAACGAACCTGGACTAAAGGGGTCCTTTTGTCCAGGTTCGTGTCACGAACAGAGACAAAAAGAGGGGCTATGCCAACGCCGCGAGTACCAACCGAGACTAAAGGGTTTTAAAAAAACAAAAAAATGCTCCTGTGGCCAGCGCCACCCCACACGCCGGTGTGCTGTCCGCCGCTGGCAGTGAGCTCTCTAGCCCCGTCAGAGCTCCAACTCATCAATTAATACAAGTTTTTCAACACATGTTCATCTTCTCAAAATCATACAAATCAATTCACACAAAATTCACATGTACATCAGTTCAATTTCATTCGATTCGCAGTACACAACATTTACATGAGATTGATTCATTTACGACAAGATCCACAGAATCACAGGAGTTTGATTTCGCTAACAAATCGAGAAAAAAATAAAAAACAAAGAACACTCACGCGTCTGGCGGGACCTAGCCGAAAGACTCACGCCGCCGCACCAAGCGCAGGCCAAGAGCTGCCGCCGCGCAGGCCAGGCCGCCGAGGGCCGCGCCGCGCTCCTCGCGCCGGCCAGGCCGCCGGGAGCCGCGCGCCTCGCGCCCCGCACAGGCTAGGCTGCCGCGCGCCCCGCGCCTTGCGCAGGCCGCGCCAGGCGCCCCGCGCAGGCCGCGCCGGGCGCCGCGCTGCGCACCCCTCGCAAGCCAGGCCGGAGGCCGCACCGCGTGCCCCGGTCCCCGCGTAGGCCGCCGGGGAGCTGCACTGTTGCGCCCCGCCTAGGCCAGGCCGGGAGGCGTGCCGCCGGCAAGAGGGCCACGCGCCTGGCCTGCTGCGCCATCCCCATCTGTGCTAAAGGAGAGGAGATAAGGATACAGAGGAAGAAGGAAGAAGAAAGAAGAGAGGAAAGATAATGGCAGTGTGCGGTGAGGAAAAAAATAAGGGAGAGAGGCCGGCGGTGGTTGGTGGGGGAACGTTTTTGTCTCGTGTGGTGTTTCCACCCGAGACTAAAGGATACCCCTTTAGTCTCGGGTGGAAACACCACCCGGGACTAATTATTTAGTCTCTCGGGTGGAAACACCACCCGAGACTAAAAGTCCGTCCCAATAATTGCTGCCAGAGAGCAGTCGGACGTTCACCCTTTAGTCTCGGGTGGTTTTACCACCCGAGACTAAAGGGGAGGCGGCGTCCGCGGTCATTTCAGGCCACGTCGCTCCAATCCATTTAGTCTCGGGTTCTAATTTCAACTGTGACTAATGGGCAGAACCAAAGGTTGGTTCTCTACCAGTGTTTACGGACCCAGATGACCACTTTTTTAGTTTGGGGACTTAGATGAGATCTCGAGAAAAGTTAATGTACCTATAGTGAAATTCACTCTATATTGTACATGGCCGTTCATTAGGTTATTTTTTATAAAAAAAATTCTAATGTTGGACCTAGACAACCACTCTTTAAAAGTTCATGAACCTAGATAACCGCTTATCTTGCCGACATGCAATTTCAACATCGACTGATATGCACGCATTTGCTGCCAAATTAAAGAATAAATTAATGCATGAACCATTCTTTGAGATACCTTGACACCGGCAGATCAACACCCGGCTTATTAAGTCAATGGATGTTCTTCTTAAGCTCTGTCATCTGGTTTTTGGTCAGATATGGGCGGCACTCATTGAGATTTACCATAGATATATATGTATGTATATATATATATGTATGTATATATATATATGTATATAGGTAACTTGTACTTTGTGGCCGGATACAAAATAAGCTATTCTGTAGCCAGGCCATCAAACCGATCCAGCAGCAAGCCACGGTCCGTCGTCCGTGCGGACGGTCTGGCTAATTATGTGTGCGACGTAATTTTGGGACATCACAACCTGCTGGTTGGTAGCCTCAGTCATTTATGGATAATGAACTGCCATTATTTCACGAACGCTGATTTCCGAAAATGAAGTACAGGTACATTACGGCTTGCATGTTAGCTAGTGGATAGAGGGTTTACGATGACACATCGACATGGGTTAGTGTGCACAGGTGTATGTGTATACTAGAATACTGAATTAGAGTGCGGCTAAATATAAAACAAATGAAGGTAAATATGCAGTAAATTATGGTAATCTAGCTATGACATGGGACCTTGGACACCTCATTGGTATACAGTAAAATTGTTGCAGTAGTTCAAATGTCATGAGATGATAATCAGAAGTTGAGCTATTGTGGGAAACAAATTACTGTAATACCAAGAGAATTATTAAATCATTCTAGTAAGCCATTTCAAATGTCGTTGTAGTAATTAGTGAATCATTCTAGTAAGTCATTTCTAAAGTTCTCGTAAAAGGCTAACCACATACAAGGGCATAAAGTCTAGTAAACAAATTTACTAGGTTAGCAATTAACAAGGCATCGATTCTAGTAAATCACAAAGGGCATCAATTCTGGTAAACACTTAAAAAAATCCCATAGAAAAGGTAACCATATGAAAGAGTATAAAGTCTAGTAAATTTTGAAAAAACTCTCGTAACATGCATCAGCCTGTAGTAGATAAAACCCAATACATGTATTCCCGTGACATGCATGTACTCGTGGCACCTGCATACGTACTCCGTACCTTAACGAAGGCCAGTTTGATTTTTTTTTAGGAACGAAGGCCAGTTTGATTAGAATTGAAGATTTAATCTGGCCAGCATCACGAATGGATGGAAAGCTTTTTTTTTTACTCATTCGTTATGGGCTCCTCGCAATCAAGGCGGCAGTTACTACTACGATGGGGACGGAGACGGACTGGTCAACATGCATGCAGGGTCGCTAGGGAGTTGTGGGCCATGACGGGGACACCCAATCCTGACACGCCATGTGGCCTGGCCACAAAATAACTATTCTATAGCCGGTCATAGACTATACTCTCCCTATGTATATATATATATATAT
The DNA here is from genome assembly GCA_036936925.1 of Cenchrus fungigraminus. Taxonomy (NCBI): domain Eukaryota; kingdom Viridiplantae; phylum Streptophyta; class Magnoliopsida; order Poales; family Poaceae; genus Cenchrus; species Cenchrus fungigraminus. The sequence continues at coordinate 26,437,455 of CM072768.1, forward strand.
ATATATGTATATATATATATATTTGCTTTTTCCTTTTTGTATGCAATGTTGACAAATGATGATGTGGAAGATGTAGTGCAGTGAGAAACTCAAATGTTAGAAATTTGTTAAATGCTAAAACTAGTAAAAATATTCTCATAAATAATAAATTAGTTATTTCACCATCTTGCATTGATGCATGCATCTCTTGATGCGTAGTACAACGATCAGAAGGCACTGGCAGACCAACGATCAGCTCAACAATCAAGTCCATGCATGGTGCACATTAGTGTGTCTTTTTGGTCAGATGTAAGCCTTATAGATTGATAAGAAAATGGAGATATAGTCGCCTCTCAGTTCAAGTGCAGCCATATTTTATTGCATAAGACTAAGCACAACCATTTTATTAATTATTAAATAAGCTCACTGTTGTGTTGACACACTCACCACCCTCCCAAATGTTTTTAAAGGTCTGTTACAGATATCTGTGCTTTTTGAAGGAAATTTTTGGTTACCTTTGGCATCAATCAAATGTAATCATTGGCTTAATTTACTAGACAATCATACACCAGACTAAGTGTTCTCCATGATCAATAAGTTAACTTTGAACGCGACCCAAACGTGGACACCTGGCAGAGTGCACACAGTTTTGCTTAATTTCGACTTGAAGTTCATGTCTAGCTTGCTTAATTGTTCTATTAAAAAAAAGCATGTTGGGTCCTTACCTTTGTATATTCAGGTGATTATGCATTATATGTATTCGTAACTTTGACATTAGCAGCTCAACGACGACAAAAAAATAAGTCAACTCCTTGTCATGTATGTATAACATTTTATACATAATAGTGCTATTTTTTGTAGCTATGGTTGGAAGCAATGCATCTCGCGCCCTTGGAATTTAATAAACGGCAGTCAAATTTGGGTGCAAGTTAGTATATATATATATATATATATGGGTGCAAGTTAGTATCTATTTGGGTGCTATTCTATACTGTTGGTGTAGAATAAACTGTACACCCAGAGTGTAGAATAGTACTGCCGTGTGTGTTTTTATTAGAATGACCTAACTCTGATATTGAATAAAAAAGTTTATTAAGCTTCGATTCTATGTTGCATTACTATAGTTACGTTGGTGCCATCTACCAAGTGATTCACTAAGGTTAATTAAATGAGAAATTGGTGGATAATCTAAAGAAGGAAAAGTGGAAAAAATGAATGCAATCTTTAACACCTAAAGAAGTCTCCAGAATGAGTTAATGCTGCGTATATGCATATACGCATGCATGAACATCGTTTTGCCTTTTTCAATTAATCAATCTACTGAGAGTTTAACCCAAAAATTTGAACTGATGAGGAGAAGGGGACAATTCACTTGTACCCTCTAGCCATAATACCAAATTGAGTTGTCACTAACAAAATCAATCCGTAGCACTGACCCAGCCGCTCGAGCGCTCCCCGCGTGGGGCGACTCGAGCGCTCCCCAAGAAACCCTAGCCGCCGCCGACAGCACGCCGCCGACCGCTGCACCGCCGCTCGAGCGGGCCGCCGGAAACCCGTGCGGCTCGCGGGGAGGGCGGCGGCGAGGCTTCCTCCCTCTTCCTCCGGCAAATCGGGCGGGCGCGGCCGCCAGTCTTCCTGAGCTGCTCGCCGCCGGCGCGGGCTTCTCCGCGACGGCTATGGCGGGGGCCCCCAGATCCAGCGGCGCCCAGGTCGGATCTGGTGGCCGCGCGTCTGGGGCGCGCGCCTGTGTGTGGGTGGGGCGGCGGCCGGCACTGCGTGGTGGCGGCGGCAGCGGTGGTCAACACGGGTGGCCCGGCGGTACCTGTGGCTGGCGCGACGGCGACGGCGATGGCGACGGCTGGTGTGTGCGCAGGGTTGCGGCTGACGGAAGCCGGTGGTGATGTGGCCCGGGAGCTGCTGCCTCTGCCTATGTCGGGCCATGGCGGTCTGATGTTGGTGCGGTCGGTGGCGCCCTGCACGCGGGCAACTGGTGTGCGGTAAGGAGGTTGGTGCTCTCATTGCTTCCCCGACAGCGATATTGGTCTGGCGCCGCCTTGGTGGTGGGGCTGGGGGCCGTCGGGTGCTTGTTGGCGATGCCGTGGTGGTGTCTTGGGCTGTGCCGGGCTTCTGCCGGTAGAGGAGTTGTGGTTGCGGTGAGGAGCAGGCTACTGCCATGGTCGAGTGTGTGCAACAGACATGGTGTTACCGGGCGTAAGCCTCCATTGACGTTTGTCGGTGGCAATGGTGGCGGCGCTCTTGGGGCGTCGCTCCCCCTGCTGAGGGCACCATTGAGGACTACCATGACTTGTAGCACGGGAATCCCAGGGTGAAAACTTAGTCCTACTTGGATGTGCGATGTCGGCGTCACTGGCGTCGTGCTCTCCTTGGAGGCACCGCATTTGGGGACTTGTCTCGGCTTGTGGTAGTGGTAGTGACCGGCTGGTGGTGTTGCCTGTGTGTTGGGGCGGTGGTGCGCTTGGCCCGTGTTGGCCGGGTGGTGCAGAGGGCCCATGGGTGCGTATCCCTGAGATGGTGTGCTTGGTGCGGTGGTGACCCCGGTGACGGCGAGGTGGAGACGTCATTCTCATAGCGGTTTCAGATATCTGAGTTCTTGACAGAGGAGTGAGGCGGTGGGAGAGGCAAGGCCCCCACGCAGAGTGGTCAGGATCAGTGGTTTTCATCGACGGCGCGACGGGAGTGTTCTGCTGATGCTCCACTGGGACAGGGGGATCGACGATCATGTGTGCGGCTTGAGGGTGTTTTCCCATGGTGGAGGAGTTCGAGGTGCTGCTCAGGTCTGTAGCGGGCCGCGGATTTTGGCGTGGCACAGCGTTGGCGACAATGGCACGGTTCACGACGGCTCCTCTCGCTTCCTCTCCCAGTTTGTGGTGGTGTAGTGTTTTGTTGGGTGCGTTGTTGCGTGTGTTGTTTGTGTGGTGGTGATGTACGCTTCGGCGAGTTATGTACCAATGCTTCTTCTTCTTATAAGATGCCTTTTATTTAAAAAAAAACCAAATCAATCCAAAAGCTTAAGCTCGCTTATGCTACTAGTCCTTGTATGTGTTTTATATGCTTACCTTACTTAGACAGTGACATTTTTTAATTAGTTTGAGCAGGCATTGGCTCCTCGCTCATCAGGTCAGCAAATTGAGAGAATTGGACACACATGACACGTACGCATGATAGTTGAATCGGAGTTGAATTTTTAAATAAACTATGATTTTGCTGTCATGGCCCATGCATGCTTCAAATAAACCAAGGGTCGTTGGCCGGCCTACCGGTAGCCGTCTTCTTGTGCGCCGTATCTGTCTAAATCCTGCCGTCAGATGAACATACATGGTCTTATACTAATTTAATCAAAGTCAGCAACTCTTCTTGGATGTGGATCCGGAGTAGACAGTTCGATGGAGGCGCCATCTCGTCATATCACTATAAATACGCAGTGCATGGATGTGGAGTAGCATCTCATACACCTCATCGCAGCCTCATTTGCCCTCTACATCCATCGACCACATTTCTCTAAAGTCGATCGAGGAGCAGAGAGTTAGAAGACGATGGTGGCTGCCGGCAGGAGCATGGCCGAGCGGTGGAGCCTCGCCGGAGCAACGGCGCTGGTCACCGGCGGCAGCAAGGGCATCGGGCACGCGATCGTGGAGGAGCTGGCGGGGTTCGGCGCGTGTGTGCACACGTGCGCCCGCAACGCGGCGGAGCTGGAGGAGTGCCGCCGGCGGTGGGAGGAGAAGGGGCTCGTCGTCACCGTCTCCGTCTGTGACGTCTCCATTCGCTCCGACCGCGAGGACCTCATGGCCACCGTGAAGGCCGTCTTCGGCGGCAAGCTCGACGTCCTCGTCAACAACGCAGGGCAGTCGCTGTTCAAGGCGGCGGCGGACTGCACCGGCGAGGACTACTCCCGGATCATGGCGACCAACCTCGAGTCGTGCTTCCACCTCAGCCAGCTCGCGCACCCGCTCCTCCTAGCCGGCGGCATTGGCGGCAGCGTGGTCCACATCTCCTCGGTCGCCGGCTTCATCGGGCTCCCGGCGCTCGCCGTCTACTCCATGACCAAGGGCGCCATGAACCAGCTCACCAGGAGCCTCGCCGCGGAGTGGGCCGGCGACGGCATCCGCGTCAACTGCGTCGCGCCCGGTGGCGTCAGGACTGACATCAGCAGTGATGTAAGTTTGTTCATTCTTGTAATGAGTTGATCATCATCTGATCGATATAGTTTTTTTTTCATTTGAATTAACTTTGATTTATGTTGGGTACGTTGAGCAGAGGACGATAGACCCGGAGCTGGTGAAGAAGGAGATGGCACGGCTGCCGATGGGGAGGATCGCCGAGCCGGAGGAGGTGGCGTCCATGGTGGCCTTCCTCTGCATGCCGGCGGCGTCCTACATGACCGGACAAGTCATTTGCGTAGACGGCGGTCGCACAATAGCTTAATTAGCTTGCTTAGTTTAATTTGTCCTACATGATCGACCGGCCAGGTCATCTGCAGGCACACTACATTCTGTTTTACATTTGTGTGCATTGTGCTGAGGATTTCTGGTTTGGGTTTGTAATATAATAAGCTTGTTTTTTTTCTAGTGTGATTGTGTCAATTTGCTGACCTTAAAAAGAAGAAGAAAAATAACTGTTGTAAATTGTAAGGCTACATGATCCAAATGTGAAAACTCATATTTGTGCTTTAGAGATGACGAAACAAAAAAAACTAACTGTTGTATAATAAGGCTTCCTAGTGCATGCAAGGCAAAAGAAAGTTTGGTAGAAATTGTTTTTGCGGGGTAAAGTATGGTAGAAATTTTGAGGTAGGCGATGACAGGACCAGAAAGAATGTGGCTAGAAATGCCATATGTAGGGCGGGTTGAGAGAGAAAGGATGAGATATAGAAGAAGAGCAACACCTTGGCTATAATTAATTTATTTTCAATTTAGTTACTAAACACTCCCTCTTTCCTCGTTTATCTTTAGCTCATTTTCGAGCTCATCAGCCTCAAATAAAGGAGAACGGAAGTACTAACTGGCGATCTCTAGGCAATACTTTAGTAATGTCTATAAAAATTCATGTTTTCCATGAATTTAAAATCATGGGATATTTGGCTGGTTTTGCTTTGGAACCTTCATTTTTATTTTCTCGTGCGTGTATCCAAGAGTGAAAGTGAAACCAAAAATCCTGTTTACATGAACTTGTTTTTAAAATCAAAAATTAAGTATCAATGTTAATAGCAGGTATTTTACTTTCTTATCCTTCTTACCAAAATAAATATATTTACAAATAATTAAAAGTGTATTATAATAATTTCTCACTATTTTGGTACTTGTTCTCACCAAATTGGTACTTTTTGGTACATCTCTATGTAATTCACAGTACTGCTTTGTTTTCACCATTTGATTTCGCAGGATCGATGGCTCTTATTACTTTTTTCAAGAACTAAAAAATATTTCTATAAAGAAATATAGAAGCAACAACAGTGATATTTTGTTTGATCCTTTTTGGATCATTTTCAGTTTTTATGTTTCATATGCTGGGCCAAGGGGTTGGCTCAAGCTAACCAACCCACATCTCACCTAACAGAACCCTCTCTTCGTTCTTATCGTGTATTAATATGTTGCTTGTGAAATGTCTATTACTAAATTAAACATTTCTATGTATTATATTGTGCTATATGGCTTGTATTTTAACTAAAACCATTGATCTATGACGACACATATCATATTGATGTCTTTTTACTATTTAACTAAAACTTTTGGTTTCAATTCTCCTACAAATTTAATGCCATCATCTTGACAATACAATATTCATGATTAAATGAAAAATTTTGTGAAACTAGAAATGATCTTTCCCAATGGTTTTCTCTCCGGCCTGTGTATGGAGGCGGCTGCTCATGTACTAGCTGTTTGGTTCTGTTTCAACTAAACCAACCATTGGACAAGTATCTTAGTACGTTGACTCATTACTCTCACTAAGAAAAGAGAATATTCACGACATTGACTAAAACGGCAAATCCTGAACTAACATATATGCCAAATAAGAGTCAACTGGAAGGCACACGTTGACACGTACGCATATTCAACATCATTTGACTCTCATTTGATCTCGGCTGCATCTCCATGCATGTGATCACCACTACTCCATGAAAAAGATCGCGTATCTACACCCATATGTGCCATATCTCCCAAAATAATTGATGAATATAGTATGCTAGTATATAGTATCCCCCAAGTCTACCAGATTGGTATATATCAAGGTGTGTTGTGACTTAGCTAGGCTAATCATGCTCATGGGAGTTAATAACTATATAACTAGCCACCTCACAAGGTCAGTAGAGTGATTAGTTATAACCATATATGGAGGTCAATTTCTTGCAAAGATGAATGCACCCAAAGATAGTGACGGCTGAGCAATCCTCCTGCCATGTTCCCCTTCTAGAATTGCTAGTTTTATACAGAGTCTTCTTCTTGCCGACATACAATTTCACATCTTATATATGCATGAACTCGTTGCTCAGATAGGCAAAGAATATACATGAGATTCATTATTTGCGATAGTCGTACCTTGACACCGGCAGATCAACGGCAGGCTTAAGTCAATGGTGCATTAGGTTTTCTTAATTTCTGTCATCTGGCTTGATCCGTGGTCAGATGCAGCTTATGAATATCTCTACCCTGAAGCACAGAAAAGATATGGACGGCACTCGCAGATTGTTTTTTGCAATGTAGTTGCTGGCCATGAAGTATAGAGTAGAGCCAACATGTTCGTTGAGTTTTAGCTCAACTGTCGTCGCCCGCGAAAATATAATCTAGAACAAAAACTAAAAACTAGTAGAAATCGTATCCTGAATTTCAACATCTCTGGTGCATGCATTTCAGGTTTAGCTAGAATATATAATGCCTGCAACCAGAGACTATAAATTCATTATTATTTGAATTTCAATAAACTTGATACTGGCAGATCAAAGGTTGGCTTAAAAGTTGATGGTAGACTAGTTTTTCTTCTCTTGATAAAAGTTGATGGTAGACTAGTTTTTCAAGTAGCTAGGTACATTCAGAACAAGATAAATGTATAAATTATGTTTAAAAAGTATTAGGCCGGATGACCTGGCTAGTAGAAAAAAATAGTTGAAGTTTGAATTTGTCTAGCATACTAATAACTAGATAACAAAATGCGTGAATTTTACTTTTGGTGGACCAGCTTCACAGGATCATAACAACACAAAATTTGTAGTTTGTGAACTCTACTAAAAAAAATTGATGACTCACGTGGAAACAAATATATGAGTGCTAGATATTAGAAAGAGGGTACAGACAAACCGAGGCAGATTTAATTTAAAGTCTTTGTCACAATACGAATCTCTATTCCGGAAAATAATGCCTTGGATCTTGATGTACCGACCTTTGTTGTCATCCAGAGAAATAAAGAATAAAATGCCTTTTTGTGCTAATAATGTCTTAATCGATCTTTTGACCGATAATGATTTTGAAGAATTTAGAGGTTGTACTACTAATTTAAATTTAGAATAATTCGATTCATTAACTAATTAACCTTGCTACATCATTTTCAGTCTCAGCTCAGCAAATTAACACAAGGACACAGATGGTCAGAAACTTCAACCGGATGGTACCGGTAGTGGAACTTGTGCTGTTATGGCCGGTCGATCGCTCCCATAATAAACCAACAGTCTAGCCGCCGTTGGCCGGGCACGGCAGCCGGCCAGTAGCCGTCTTTTAGTGTGTCTTAGGGCATGTACAACCCTTAGACAGGAAGCTGTTTGTAGAATCTCGAACTGTGCGTACAGACAGATGTACAGACAGCTTATATAGCCCATAGACAGGAGGTTGTCTGTAAACTGTTTAATGCTTTGCATGTAGATTAAGATCAACTACAAATGTGTTTGTGTGTACCATTGTTTGGCTATTTGATTGAATAATATCAATCATAAATAATAGAAGCATGATTACAATAATAATTCTTAGGAATCATAAAAATAATAGAAGCATGATTACAATGTTTTTTTTATCTAATCTTCTTTGTTTCCATAGCGTTGCCATATGTGGTCGATTAAATCCTTCTTGAGTTGTCTATGTGTTGGCCGAGCTTTGATAGCCAAATTTCTACGAAGTACCTCTGCATAGCTTGGATCAGGGTTGTCATTTGTACGCACTTCCGGTGGGATCACTATCGCCGCACTTGGATTCTCATTCAAATCCAAAACATCCGTAACTGCTTCCTTCTCATCTTCCACTATCATATTGTGTAGGATTACACAAGCTTGCATTATGTTGATAATGTTCGCTTGCTTCCATAATCATGCTGGTCGACGAACAATATCAAAGCGTGCCTGCAGAACACCAAACGCCTTCTCAACATCTTTTCTCACACTTTCTTGCCTCTGTGAAAATAATTTGTCTTCCGCTGATTGAGGGGCATTCACTGTCTTCACGAATGCTGCCCATTCCGGATATATTTTATCGGCAAGGTAATAACCCATGTCATATTGATTTCCATTCACAGTATACTGCACCGTAGGAGCTTCCCCTCTTATTGCTTCAATGAACAATGGTGATTTGTTTAGAACATTGATGTCATTCTGAGACCCAGCGGTACCAAAAAAGGCATGCCATATACGAAGATTCTTTGATGCCACTGCTTCAAGAATCATGGTAGGAACACCTTCTTTACCACTTGTGAACTGACCTGCCCAACCTTTCGGATAATTCTTCCATGGCCAATGACAACAATCGATGCTTCCCGTGCATCCGGGAAACCCACGATCCTCATTTTCTTTTAAAATTTGTTCAAGTTCATCACTTCTTGGAGGCCGTAGATATTCGGCACCAAATACTTCAATAACACCTTCAGCAAATTTTCCCAATATCTCCAAACAAGTGCTTGCGGCTATTTTCAAGACCTCGTCGAGTTGATCAGCCGAGGTTCCATAAGCAAGCATCCTAATAGCCGCCGTACACTTCTGCAGCGGTGAAAGACCTTTTCTACCAACTGCATCGACTCTTTGAGTAAAATAAGGTGACCAATTGCTAAGTCCATCCACGACGCGAAGGAATAACAGCCTATTCATTCGAAATCTCCTACGGAACATCTCATCGGTGTATACCGGATTTGCAGAAAAATAATTAGCGACAAGATCATCATTGGCTTGTTCACGATTCCTTGGAATGTACCTCTTTGGTTCAAGCAGTCGGCGACGACGACGTACTGTTGATGCTTCTCGTTCCAACTCGGCCTCTGCTACTATTTCATCAAAGATCTCATCCTCTGCAATCAAGTCTTCCACGGTGAACACCTCAAACTCGTCAGCATCTTCCACTTCATCTGCGATCAAGTCTTCTAGTATTTCTTCGACCGACTCCATTCACAAATTGACGTAGAGGCAGAGGGATGGTGGAGAACAGAAGCAGGGATGGGATGGAAAATAGAGGCAACGGTGTTGAATGACGGATCAGCAGTACACCGTGTCCTTTTATATAATAGCGCAACAGATCAGTAAATGGCACCTTTCACATTTCAGAAACTGACGCACACCACATTTAGAAACTGACACGCAACACATCAAAACAGAGGAACTATTCAAATTGAAAACTGACGCATTCTCATTCACATGCACAAACTGACGCATTCACATCCACTTGCAGTAACTGACGCATTCACATTCACATGGGTGCAACACTAGTGCTCCATCCATTCATAGATGCAGCACATGCGTGCAGCACTAGTGCTCCATTAATGATAACCAGAGAGAAGAACAGTATAATAACCATTCAGTTTCATGCATGCATTCTTTTCATAGCAATTTGACAGCATAGAAATGTACAGAGGCTATTTGCAACATCCAGGAACTAATTAAAAATCATGACATCACAGCAATAGAGGTTCAGAAACAAAATAACATGTACCATATTCAGACACCACAGTTGAACAGAGGTAGCATAGATGACTTAACTGAATTAAAAGAAATTGAATTGATAAGACTAATTTGTCTACATGCAACAATGTGTCTCCAGTGTTGAACCTTCAGTAAACCCTACACAAAAAAAAAACCCCCACATATTAGCCACATGCCACATAAGAAACTGTTGTTTTCAGATAACAAGCAGTATATAACCTAGCTATTTTTAGAACAATTCAACTATTGGTTCAGTAATGGAGCATGCCTAAAACAATTGCACTTTCAGTATATAACCTTGCTATAATTACTAATCTGCATCTTCCGTACTTATCAAACAATTAGGTATGGCAGTTTAACAAGTACAGTCCTAACAGAGCATGTGGTTTACCTGTTCAATCAGTTTACCTATCATGCAATCTTCAATGAAAGTAGAACAGTAATAAACAAATTTCTGAGATTGGTTTACCTATTCAATCAATTTTCAGGAAAAAGGGCCTTATCAAGCTTCTTCATCATACTAATTCGCTGCGCCCTTTCATCATCAGTCATCGAACTTGTATCTTGTGAGATGAGGTTGTTATAAGTCTCCATCATCTTTGTCTCTTTCTCAAACTTCTTTCCTTCCTTGTAATCTTGTGCTGTCATTTGAGCAATTCTTGTGGCCTCTAGCTTATCAGAAGCTATCTTTTCCTGCCTGTCCAACATCTTCATGCGCCTCTCACTGTTTGCCTCTTGGAATTTGTTGTACCTCTCAAATTTATCCAGCTCAATTGGAGAATCTCTTGAGTGACCATCATCACTGCTGGAGGAGCCTTTTAACTTGCCATTTTTAGCTGCTAGAGCTGCCTTCTTAGCTGCCTTCTGCCCAATTGGTCGCTCTGGCATCTCATCAACATTGTCCTCATTTTCCTCCGAGTCTCCTTCCAGATGAAATGATTTCCTTTTACGTGCATTCTTCAGCATTTCATTATATGTTTTCCACTTTGGCACATCTCGACAAATTTTCCAAACCATCTCAAGCATGAAGGGTCCAACAACATCTTTATTTTCTTTGTTATCTTCCAAATAGAACCCATGTGCTGACTCCATCCATTGTTCATGTGAATATCCACTTGTAAATACTCTACGAGCCTTCACATAAGAACATTCAAAGAGGTCTGTCAACTTGTTAACTTTGTGCCATCTATCCTTGCATTGCTTCGCAGTTCTTCTTCGATTTGCAGGGGTAGTCTTGTTGTACGTTGCGACAACCTCACTCCAATATTGGCCACCACCCTTATCTGCTCCACAAGTAGAGTCAGTTGAATGTTCTATCCAAGCACTCATCAATCTAACTTCCTCGTCCACATTCCACATGATCCTCTTCTCAGTTCTTGCATTGTCATTGCCATGAACAACTTCCACATCGGGCGGTGAACCAGCATTGACGGCCTCATTCAGAGGACTGCTGTGAATAGGTGCACCAACCAAATGAGAATTTTGTGCTTCATTTTGTAAAAAACTCATGAAACCACCAGGTGGACGTACATCTTGGCCCCTGCAAGAATTTGCAAAAAAAAATAATTGGCACACAAATTAACTAGTAATCAGTATGCATAAACAAATAAAAAATGAGCAGCACCTCTCCTACATATATGTATGCAGCAGAAAAATTGCAGATCAGTCCTATATGGCCTCTAGCACACAAGAAATGAATTAATCCATATGGAATTGTAGGCTGACAAGTTGAGCACAAACAGGTGCAATTCAGCCTACATAACAGTTTCAGAGACAAGTTTATGATACATTAGTCCATCTGAAAGGTAGTAGTCCATCTCAGTTCTCATCCAGATAAATGGCATGGGAAGCAACAGGTATGTGTTACACTTACACAAGCAAATTGGGAAGCTAATTAACTGATCATCTTAAGCAACATTAAGATTCAGAGATTCACATGGCATGGCATATTCAAATTAACAGAGAAGGATGATAGTAAATAAAACAGGATATAGCTCATGTTTATATTTTAGTATGGAAGCATCTCAGTAGCTTTTGGCCATGAAAAAACTAGCAGCTGACTACATACAAGAAGAATGAATGCCATCTGCTTGCATACCAAGAAGAATGCCGTGGCACCCCTAACTTTTAAAGTGGCTGCTATGTATCAATTACTGTCGAGCATAATATGACAGATTATGAACTTCTGAAAAGCTAAATTTTCCAGAACAAAGAATGGCAAAACTTTCAGATAGTAGCATGCATTCAGATTTGCACAAGGTTCAGAATTTTTCCAAATAAAACAATAATGTAATGGTTCACATTATGCAAAGTTCAGGGGCATACAGATAATTTGCATAGATATTCAGCACAACATTCATGTCGACCAACAGCCAACTTGGTAATCTAAAGCAACATGGTAATCTAGCCCAATCGACAATGCTAGAAGAATCATTTGTACAATATTGTTACTGGCATATGGATTCATTCACTGTTGGAAGTGTGAGGTACAGAAATAACCAAATCTGAACATACATAAATAGCAATGAATCAAGCATTACCATCCAGGAGAAGAGGGATCAACACCGGCCGCATCAAAGGATGGTGGATGTGGGAAGGGGAATCCCGTGGACGCTGATGAGCTGCCGGGGAAGCCACCTCCATCCATGGAGGAAGCTGCCGTCGCTGGGAGGGTGGTCGGTGCCGCTATTGACCCGCCACCGCGTCCGCGAGCACGGGGCGGTGGTGTTAGCCCGACGCCTCGAGGACTAGGACCGAGAGAATGGGACGGCGGTGTTGAGAGGCCACCACGACTGAACGGGAGACCCGCCACCGCCGCCGCCGCCCCACCGCCGCCGCGACCTAGGGTTCGGCCTGGAGCCGCCGCCGCCGCCGCCGCCGCATCCATGGCTGGTGATCCGTTCTTCCTCCGCACTGTGCCAGACGTGGACATCCCGCCGCACCGCGCTGGGGAAGAAGGGGAAACTGGCGAGAAGAGGGCGTGGGATAGCAGCAGCTGGCGGCCGGCTGCGCCGCACTGGGGAAGAAGGGGAAGCCGCACAGGAAGAGGGCGGGGAGGAGGCGGAGCGCGGGAAGGGGAATTGGCGGGGAGGGAGAGGAGCGCGGGAGGGCAGCACGGATTTGGCGGGGAGGGAGCAGAGCGCGGGATCTGCCGGCGACGCTGCTGGAGACGGGGCGTCGTACAGCCCGTCGTCTCGGCGTCGCTCGGGCGTCGGGGAACGGGACAGAACCGTCGCCTGGTCTAGCGACGAGAGAGCCGTCGGTTCGGAGGTGGGAGGGGTTTCTTGCAAAATTACCATCCTATAGACGCCATGTATAGACGCGCTGTACATGCCCTTATATATCCAAATCAGGCCGTGTCTATGTGTATGTAGTGTCTTATTACCTACCTATATCCTCCAGCTATTTAAATAAGAAAATATCACTATCACTACTACTGAAAAAGTTTGTAGGAGCGGTTGGATTCGCATTTCTAGGTGCAGGCCTAAGACCCGCTCCTAGCTGTCACATTTAGAAATAGCGATTTTCTAGGAGCGGGTAAAACGCCCGCACCTGAAAATGCATTTCCAGGTGCGGGTCATGGCGTCACCCGCACCTGGAAATGGATTTCGTGGATGCATTAAAAAACTTAAAATAAATAGCAACCACCCACCCGTCACCAAGTCGCACCGCTACGCGGTCGGCGGGGTTCGAACCCGCGACCTCCAGCCTCACACGAAGCCTCCTCTACCACTGCACCACACACTCATATGTGTCCATATCCAGTTTTCATTCTACTCATATTATACTACACCGAGTGTAAATCATTTTTCATAATTAAAAACCTATCAACTACAAAGTTTCATAACTTTCTAAAATCTGCAACTTTCATGTTGGGAGTTTTTCCATTGAGGTCATTTACGAAAGTTGAATTTCATTAACAATATGATTTCAAATAAAAAAGTTGTAAACTACAAAGTTTCATAACTTCTCAGGATCTACCACTTTCACGTTGAGAGTTTCTCCATTTGAGGTCATTCGAAAAATTCAAAATTTCTAATTTCAAAAATTCAGACGTACTTTATCTTGACAAACGTAATTCAAATACAAAATTGTTCAACTACAAAGTTCTATAACTTTTGAAGATGAACAACTTTTATTTTGGTCATTTGACATATGGTATAGTGGTAGTAACATTCTTCACAAATATTATACATCTCTCATATAGTTTCACAAAACTATATATAACAGATATAGGTTTTTCAAACAATGTCATAGTACTTATATGGATATTTTGAAATATTAAACAATCTCAAATGAAAAACTTGTCAACTACAAAGTTTTAGGTCTCGTCTAGTTATACAATTATGATATAAAATTTGTCTTCATCCGAGATCATATGAAGAAGTTATGAATTTTTTGGCATGAGACCATTTCTAAGAGCGGGTGATGTCATCACCCGCACCTGAAAATGATTTTCAGGTGCGGGTGATGCCATCACTCGCTCCTAGAAATGAGGATATTTCCAGGACCGGGTCATGGCGTCACCCGCACCTGAAAATGATTTCCAGGTGCGGGTGATGGGGTCACCCGCTCCTAAAAAGATTTCTAGGTGCAGGTCTAGCTGCTACAGTGCCGTGTGTTTTTCTTAGATCGGGTGGGCCGCCCGCTCCTAAAAAAACCGGTGGCTCTTACAAATGTTTTCTGTAGTAGTGTATTGGAGGAAGATTAATTGTGTCTCACAGGACCGGGCATGGTAGAACAGTTAGATGATTTTTTATTTTATTATTCAGGTAGAGGCTTCAAAAGAAGTCTTGAATGATTAGTAATAGTAAGATTTTTTTATAGTGGCACATGTGGGTAATTTAGACATAAATATAGGAGGTTATTTTTAATTCTTGAATAATGGCATAGGTGGGTAATTCTTAGAAATAAAGTTGATTTTTTAGAATTTCTAGATTTCTGTCTCTTTTTAGAGTGTCCAACTAGGATTGTTATGTGGTTTCATGTGAAGGCTTCCATTAGTCTTCTCTTTTTTTAAGGGTCCACCTATGATTCATATGTGTTTTCATATGGAGGCTTTAAAAATCTTCAATTAGTAATAGTAAGACTGGAAGCAAAGCCACCTTAACCATCTCCTATATATGAACAAGATAGCACTCAACTCCTTGTCGTTACTTCATTTGGCTCAGCCATTGAATCCGACAACAGCAGTGTTTTTTTTTAACTTTTGAATTATAGGAAAGCATTAATGAACCAATTAATCCCTCTTATTGTGTTGTTGAACAACATGAAGAGCTTTGCCCAATAAATTAGCAGACAAATAATAAATTTAACCCATTATATTTCACCAGATGGATGATTTACATTAATTACAAGCACCTTAAAATTTCCCTATATACCATCGACACAATGATTTACAAGAAAATAAAATGATCATGAGAACAATCAATTTTCTCAAAGCTTTCAACAACTAATTGACTCTTGAAGCTTTAACTCTAAATGATCATGTGCACAAAAGTTTTCTCTAAACCACTTGGTATATAATTACAAGATAGCAGCAACATATACATCAAGTTAGAAAACTTGGCATAGACAAAAGCAATGATACACTTCTAATAGGAGGTATGGTAATAGTCACCACCCAAGCTAGCTGAACAATTACTAGAATTACTAAGTGCTGAACCTGTAATATAACTTGGAACTAAGAAAACCCTTCTCAAACGCTTAAAAAAAACCTTCTCAAACTTGATTCTCCTCTTGACTAATCAAATCAAAGCAATCTACACTACGTGAAAACCTCAAATAGGTCACGCAGCATTGGTAACGGACCTATGTAGCCCGTTACTATAAATATTAAAGGTAACGGGCGCTGTCGGGGACAGCCATAAGGGGTCCCCTAACTATGGGGGAAACCGCCCTTTTCAAATGAAAAATGATAAAAACCGCAAAACACACTTCCCAAATCAGCCCCAGCCAAGGCACGAACAAAGCCCACGGCCTGCTGCGGCCCAACGGCCTCCATGGCTCGCCAAGCGGACACACCAGCCGCCCTCGAGCGAACTTCCGCTTCGCTCGAGGGTCGGACGTCACGCGGGCGAGCCCCCGCCTCGCTTGAGGGCCCGACACCCCTCGAGTGGATCTCCGCCTCGCTCGAGGATCAGCACCCCTCGGGCGGGTCTCCGCCTCGCTCGACGCTCCCCTCTCGGCTCAAGGCGTTTCACCTGCTCCTCCCAACCAAGGCATTAAATGCCCCGTCGCGTCGCGGGCACCGCCGTCAAAGACAAGACCCCCGCCACACCGAATCCCTGACATTGCCCGGGAATTTGGTCCCGGCGCTGTGCGGATAGGCCCGCCACTGCGCGGCCATCCCCGGCACTATGCGGCATGGCCAGCGTCATTCCGCGGCCCTGTGCCACCCGCTCCCTCCTTCCTCCACGCTGCGCCCCTCGAAAGGAGACGACGACACCCTCGAAGAGCGTACAGACGCCGACTTGACGTCCGTCCAGGACGGCGCCGTGACGCAAGATGAGTGGAGCACGTCTCTTCCATCACCTCCAACCCTGCGCGGCCATCCCCGGCTCTGTTCCACCATCCCCGAGACTGTGGGGACCTGTGCTGACGGGACGCCGCCACGCCAGCCCCTGTGTATCCCAAGCTCTCCCGTTAGCCAAACCCTCGAATCGGTGTACGGACAACGACCAGACGCGGGCGCCTACAGGACCACCCTCGAAGTCGCCTCCAAGCACAGGGGTCGCCACAATGCATGCGAGAACCAGGATTCGCCAGGACAGCCTTCAAATCGCAAGCGCTGTATGCCGGTACCGCAACACTGCACAAAAAGCCACGCTGCACGTTTGTAAGCCGCCTCCCCTTGGCCTATAAAAGGAGGAGGTGGCCGCCTAGCCGCAGGCATCGCACGACAACACGCCCATTCGCGTCCACGTCCACATTCCCACTGATATTGGCACTTTGCTTCAATCACTCAGTTGGAACCTGAGGGCTTTTCCTCCTCTCCCGCCTCGCTTGTAGCCCCCCTCTACAGGCACTCCCGGTGCACCGCAATACAGCGCATACGCGCAACCTGCTGGACGTACGGCCCCACGGCCGGAACCAGGATAAATTCGTGTCCTTGCATTGCCTAGCACCGACCATCGAGAGACTGATCACGGCGCATTTCACTAGTTAGTGTCGGGACTAATCTCAACACCGATAGTTGGCGCGCCAGGTAGGGGGAAGCGCTGTGATCGACGCCTCACCAAGCAGTCTCGATGGTGATTCGCACCGAGATGACATCCCAGAGGTACGCCTGGGGGGAGCTCCGACCCCTTCCCAGCTGGATTCGAAATCTGGTTCGGGAGCCTGAACTTTCAGGCTACGGGGAACGGCTACCTTATGCGCCTCACCAACCGGGATGAGCTCCACCCTTGGCGGTCGACCGGGCCAGGCCCGGCGCCCACCACGCTGGCGCCGGACGCCCCGGCACCGACACCGGCGGCAGCAGCAGCCGCCTCGACGTCCCGACGCCGCAGGCGCTCTGGTCAGCGCTCGCACCAGGCGCGCATGGAGCGGCGCCGGACAGAACGTGCTGCAGCACGGGGAGACGCACCTCCGCCAACGGACACGGCGGCACCTCCTGCGGGGGAACACGCGGCCGCGGGGCCACAGTTTCCTCATGGGATGCGCAACTCTGCCACAACGTACGCCTCATCGGTTAGCACGGACGTGGCCGCGTACGAGGATCTTCCGGGCCACCACCTGTTGTCAGTCCGGAACCTCATCGCCACCACCAACGACGAGTCGTACCACGGCTCAGCCAGCGAGTTGCCACCCGCAACCTCGCACGGGTACGCGGAGTGGGACTTCTCCGGCGTACCGGAACCTATGATGTTCCGGCGGTTTCTCGACGCCGCGGACTACTGGTTCGGTTGCTCTGATGACTCCAGCGAAGGGAGCTACGATCCCGCGCGCGAGTGCTTCGTTGTCGCCATCAACGAACACGCCGACGGAGCGAACGGAGCGGGCGACGGAGACGTACCCCAAGACCCCGAGCCAAGACCCCAATAACAACCTTGACTTTATAAACCCACTGCAAAGTGCAAACAAGAGCCACTAATGTCACTGCAAGTCCATGCTCAGCGTCTGGGATGCTAGCTGCTTCATTATTCATTTTGATTTTGGCCCATTTGGCCCATATGTTGCTAGTTCTTTAATCTTTTAGGCCAGTTTATAGTTTATAATATCTTCTCTATCTATATCTTCTACATGTACTTAGATTAAATGTTGGCTGCTTTATTATGGCATTGGGCCGATTTGGTTACCATCACCAAAGTTCTGTCATCGCGCTCAGGGCTTGTTCATCAAATATCTTAGCCTTCCAAGGGAAGGGAGCCGCTCAATCCCTTAGCTCGGAGGAGGAAACGGTCAAATTTACTACCTAGGGTCGGATTGGTAACTAAATACTAAATTATACTCGCTGCTAGAAAATATATATTTGGTCCCTAGCCTTAGTACCAGTTGAATTTTGACCCGTTACTAATGCTACCAGGCATATGGGCTAGACCCTGTGGAGACCCTTGTAAGGGCCTTGACGTTTAGTACTGGGTGGACGCGTCACCTGGTACTAAAAGCCTCTTGTCAGTACCGGCGCCATTGTCCAATTTTCATTGGCAGTGTTTCAGGTTCAGGTTTGATGAGTGGCATGCTAAGAGGGAAGTCATGGGCAGTATGGTATCCTGGTTAATTGAGGCAGCGGATCTGGGGATGGAAGGTTGTGTGGCGTGATGCCTGTAGCCATGGTGGTGGAAGAATGATGTTGCGGGTTTTGGTAGGAGTGGGGATGGAGGGCAGAACAATATGATGAAATGTAAGTGAGGGTAGGATCATCACATAGTGTAGGTGTCGGAGAGGAGATCATAGTGATCAGAGGGAGCACATCATTTCAATTTTTTGGGAAGAGATAGAAGATATAAACTCCATCCGTTTCAAATTGTAGGCCATTTTAGTTTTTCTCGATATATATGTTTGGCTATGTCTCTAGATATATATAACTTATATGTATATGCATAGAAAAAATATACGCATCTAGAAAAAAAAATGAATCAACCTATATTTTGGGATGGAGAGATCGGTGTAGAGATCGACAGGAGTTTTGTGGTGCACAATGCACATGAATATGTAGTGATAAAAAATGATAGGCACACATTTTCCTGGCCTGTAATAAGCTCTTGAAATTAAAATACAAATATAGATGCGCACAATGCAATTTGACATTCTCATATAGTCATATGACTAGTATCTAATAATGAGCAGACAACCGGATTGATCAATCACATTAAAAGGAAACTAAAACAGAATGTAGACCAGCATTGCATACAAATGCTCCCTTTAGGCCAGCATATTCTGGGAGCTATAGGGGACTTCTTACATGGAGACATTAATTAGCTATAGGGGACTTCTTACATGGAGACATTAATTAAAGGCTGTATCACAACGATGCATCAGTTATACGGCTTGCTGCATGGCGGTGGCGGTGGCGGAGGGCTGGCTGACGACGGCGCCGGCGTCAGGGTGTTAAGGCTGCAGGTGTTGATGCAGAGGGGCGTGCACAGCGCAGAGACCCTCACTTTGCACGTCGTGAAGAAGAAATTCAGAGTTTTCAGGATAGGGGCGATGTCAATGACGGCATTGCACGTGTTCTTACTGAAGCCATCGCAGAGAGGAATGCAAGTCACGCGGCATTCCTCCTGCGGGTCAGCCATCGCCGCCGGCGGACCCATGGAGAGCAGGACCAGCGCGACGCAGGCGGCAACAATGGCCATCTTGAGCATGGCGGCAGCCATGGACTTTGTTGCAGCTGGCTCGGTGGCTATAGCTATAGGAAGAGATATGTGTAGAGGAGGAGTGCAGAGATTGGGAGATAGCAATGCAGATGCGCTATTTGTAGGCACCCAATTTGTCCAACGTCAGAGTATAGAGTTGTGCAAGTCGCGCCCCCAGCACGTTAACACGGTTGACCCACCGACAACTACCACAAGATGTGTTACTAATTATAGAATTGTAGAAGATTTGGTGCCACATGACTGGTGGCAGTTTAATATTAATGTGAGCTCGCCTGATTCAGTAACCCCATATAAAAACTAGGAAAAATAAGATTGCCTGCTGCCCGAATCAGGGATCACCCTCTCACCTATTAGTAGCAAGATATAGGCATCACCTCTAGCTTTGCCATACGAGCTAGCTGACGGGAACGAGAAGTGTTGCCATGCACGTTTCCAATCGTGGCCGACGCAGCAAGTGTGAGTCGCACATGCTTTC
This sequence comes from Cenchrus fungigraminus, assembly GCA_036936925.1. Lineage (NCBI taxonomy): Eukaryota > Viridiplantae > Streptophyta > Magnoliopsida > Poales > Poaceae > Cenchrus > Cenchrus fungigraminus. Next base: position 26,457,631 of record CM072768.1, read on the forward strand.
CACAAACAGCGAATGATATCTACCAGTTAAAGGTTAGTGCTGTAGAGATCGATTTGTATAATTGCATTGCTCCAAATAATCGTGCTTGATTTTAGATATACAATAAGACAAGAGAGCATAAAGTCACGTAAATGATCTCTCATGACTTCCTGCCACCAGAGGTTTACTGTCAACAGAAGTAGGCCATTCCTCTGAACAGGGGGTACGGTGCAGCTAGGATTTTGATCATCAGGGGGCGGAGACACCATGTAGAGAAACAAAAGAATCTAAAAATTTTCTACTAATTCAAGTTTTTTCAGTTTGTGACCTTTCATTTTATTAACCGGTTCGGCGGCTTGATTCTTTTTTTGACATTTAGGATCTACCGACAGACTTATACCACCTAAAGGGTCCTTATCCTCTTCAGCTTAGCTAACGCAATCAGCTATAGCTCAAAGATTAAAAAAAAACGTGATGTACTCCATCCGGTTTGGTAAATAAAGTCGTTTTGGATAAGATTTGAGTCAAATATTGAGAATATAAATCACGAATAACTTCTAAGTCATTGTGTTTGGAAATGTGAAAACTACATAAATAGATTTGCCCTCCAAAATAATTTCATAAAAGTATACATATATTAGTTTTTAATAAATATTTTTATAAAAATAAAAAGTCAAAGTTGTACTTTGGAGGAGACCGTGTCGCTGTCCTAAACGACTTTATTTACCAAACTGGAGGGAGTAGTTTGAGAGAAAAAAGGAAGCAGCCAGCTGCAGGTTATTTCATCTAAACTAAAAAATGGGATGGGATCCAACTTCCGTCTGGATATCGTGAGGGGTCTGTGCTCATGATTTGTTGGAGATTCTCGTTCGTAGGGGCGCATACAAGGTAACACGGAGCAGCCGCCACACCTTCCTTCGTTCCCTCCATCGTTGGAGGTGGCATGGGTACTCTGGGCGCGGCATGGCAATGGCCTGCCGGCGACCGCCACTACGTGAAAAACTCACTTTGGTAACGGACATAGATTGCCTTTAGTAACGGGCAAAGCGTCCGTAACCGATCAAGTGTTACAAATGAGCCAAGAAAGGTAACGGGCAGATGCCCGTTACTGATAACACATTATTCGTAACGGACATTAAACAATGACCGTTACCACAACTAGCCACCGGTCACGTGAAATGGCTGTTTCTCTGGGCCCACGGGAAACTTTGGTAACGGGCACCAAAACAGAGCCCGTTACAGTAACTCAACATCGGAGACGCGTGCTGTGTACCTGCGTCTCCGATATCTCGACGAAATGAGACGCGTCTATTTCACGCGCGTCTCAGCACAACTAGGATTCGTAACAGGCATCAAACAACAACCGTTACCACAACTAGTCACCGGTCACGTGAAAATGACTGTTTCTCTGGGTCCACGGGGAACTTTGGTAACGGGCATCAAAACAGAGCCCGTACAGTAATTCAATATAGGAGACGCATGCTGTGAAACTGCGTCTACTCTGTCTTGACGAACGGGCCAAGTTCTGGGGCCCACCGGTCAGTATTGGTAACGGGCTTTTACGTTGCCCGTTACATTGTTGGCATGTTTGTAACGAGAGTTCCGAATGAAGCCTGTTACTCACTGATCAGTATTTGTAATGAGCTTTAATTAACGTCCGTTACAGATACGTAGGCCACCCCTACAGTAACCTGCTGCCTGCTTGCCGGCTGCATCCTGGAACCAGCCAGGATTTGGCAGCCATCAGGGGCTGCATCCTGGAACCAGCCAGGATATGACTAAATTCACAGAAATTAGATCCAGCATCCAAATTCACAGAAATCCACATAATTCACATGCTTCATATGACAAAATTCAGCATCATCATCTCACAAGTAAAGAAGCATCACTGGCTTGACAACAATATCACAGCCATAGTTAACTAGCTTGACAACAATATCACAAAATTCATGGGACAAGGAGGAATGGAAAAATTTCCTAAGAACCATGTACAATATTAGCCCACACAGTTTCATCAGCATAAAATTTTCCGTCGATTGCGATCACCTGTTCCATGAGAAATGTGGCAATTCTATCACGAACATAGATCAGCGTGTTGTGGTGGAGAGGATGCTCATCTAGCCCTAATCTCTGGATATAACAATGTCACCAGTCAGCACACATATATAGGTGGTTACCAAACATGTGTAGTGCTAATAAGCAAGAACTGTGCTCAGTTGCAGGTTTTACAAATGAAGATCCCAAGAAAGTACCTCCATATCTGGGCCTCTATCTTTTAATTTAAGCATGTGATAGGCACAATAGAAGCCGCAGAGTTTGGATTCAGCAGGTTGTTGGTGGCACTGCAATAAATGTACAAAAAAAATAGTGGTGATCGAGAAGAAATAAACTCAAACTTTAGTACTAGCTTCCACAGGAAGGAAATAAGTGGTATGTACCTTAACATCGTCGACATGTTTCAAGGTGTTGCAGGGCAACTTCTTGTTGGCGCAGTAACGTTCCCAACCCCTACAACGAAACATGCAACAATGGTTAGGGCACTATTAATTAATATACTCTGCACAGTTTGTTGAGGAACGTCCGTAGGTTAAGAAAGAAATAACTTACTCATTAATGATTAGTTTGAAAGGGGTAGTATCAGTCTTAATACTCTTGAATGAATCAAGATAGTAGACTTTCTGCTGCTTCGGAACGATCGCCACTGCAATCCAGTGGTTCCTACTAAGATAAGCGGTAAGGATGAGTTTCTTTTTAGCATATAGTTTGAAGGCACAGTGCATATAGGACACAGAGAAAGCAAGAGTGTCATCCGTGCTGGTCAACGTTGTCGAGCAAAGGCATTCAGGATTAAGGAAGCCAACTGCAGCGCCCGTCTTCTCAACTTCTACAGCCATATTCCTATTAGTAAGAAAAAATAAAGTGTAAGGAGGCAAAATACATGGTAAAGATGATGTGAGGCAAAAAGCACATTTCGATAGAGAATGATTAGTGAGAAGCAGATTAAATTTCCAAGCAACTTACAGGATGAAGCAGCGGAGAAGTACCAGATCAAAAGCATCCAAGTTGAAGAGATCGTACAAATCACTGAGTGGCACAAGTATCTTCTCGAGTCCGTTTGACGATTCGTCTCCTCTCTTAGGCCATGCATTGGTCCCGGGCCGAAGTGCGACCATAATCAGAGAATCATCATCTAACTTAGCACGTTGCATGTAGAATGTGTGGAGATCTCTGGTACAAGGAGCAACCTTTTTGAGATCATCACCACTGAGAAGGCTCTTTCCGAATTTGTAATTTGGGTTAACCATAGCCCAAGGATTTTTCTTGGTGTTTCTCTCAGATCGCTTGTGGCTAGTCATAGCCCAAGGATTCTTCTTGGTGTTTCTCTCAGATCGCTTTGGGTTAGTCATAGCCCAAGGATGCTTCTCGGTGTTTCTCTTAGATCGCTTTCTAGTAGGCATCTTAGAGGTTTTATTTACAGCAATTTTATTTTCCTGCTGCTTTGAGATGGCTGAAGAAGGTTTCTTAAGGGCTTGCTTGCCTGCTGTAGGTGGTGTAGAGCTTTTATTTTTGGCAAGTTTCTTTTCTTGCAGCTTTGAAATGGCTGAAGGTTTCTCAAGGGCTTTCTTGCCTGCTGTACGTGGTGTAGAGATTTTATTTTCGACAAGTTTCTTTCCTTGCTGCTTTGAAATGGCTGAAGGTTTCTCAAGGGCTTTCTTGCCTAGTGGTGTCTCACCAGGAGCTATTACAGAGGTATTGGGCCCAGATGTACCTACAGCTTTCTTCGAAATGTCGTCGACGGGTTTATTAGCACCAGCCAACACATCACTCTGGTTGCCTGGTAACAGTGGTGTCTCATCAGGAGCTATTACAAAGGTATTAGGCCCAGATGTACCTGTAGCTTTCTTCGAAATGTCGTCAGCAGATTTATCAGCATCAGCCAACATATCAATCTGGCTCCTGCTTTGGCATGATTGTTTTGAGCACTTTCGTTTGGGGGTGTAGGTTTTGTTGTTTCATGAGGAGGAGGAGGAGGAGGTGGTGGTGGGGATGGAATATTTGGTATCTGTTGTGGATGTGGGGATGCAAGTTTTTCTGTTTTTTCAGGACGAGTAGTAGTAGGTGGGGATGGAATATTTGGTGTATCTTGCGGATGTGGGGATGCAAGTTTTTCTGTGTTTTCAAGATGATGAGGAGGTGGGGATGCAAGTTTTTCAGGACGAGGAGGAGGAGGTCCAAATGGAACGTCTTGCGGATGTGGGGACTGAGGAGGAGGAGGATGTGGGGAACCATGTGAGGAAGGAACCTGTCCCGTACTCTGTGAACTACAAGGAATCTCTGCCGTAGCTTGTGAATAAGATTTACATGTTGGTGCTCCCTTGATGTGAATCCAACACCTTCTCCACTGTAACCTCTGTCCTTGAGCTTGTCCGGGTTTCATCACCTCGTCATTAGGTGGGTATTCCACCAGTTCATCCGCAAAGATATTATATATAGTGAGCACTTCAACCACAACACAGTCTTCATGAATCGGGACTGTTTGTAGCGTAGTCTGCTCTGGATGAACAAGACCAATTGCAGCCTCACAATCAAGACCCCTCCACGTGATCCATAGGCCACAGTGTGTGGGTTCAGTCAACATGCCTATAAGGTCTTCCTGTGTACGATCATCACAGTGCACCTCTGTCGCCAACTCTGCAGTGCCATCGATCGAACCTACATTATCTACGGACGCACAGCTGCTCTTCAGTGTGGCAGGTGAAGGGTTTGCGTGATTGGACACTGGTGACAACACCACCTCTTTAGTAAATTGTTCTGCATCTGCATCTCAGCCACCAATTCTTGCTTGATTTGTTCCTTTATCTTTTCCGTATCAACTGATACGTCGGTCTTCGTCCTCTTCCTCTTCCTGTACATGGAAGCGTGCTGAGGCCATGCATACTTCCAGCCCTGGTAGCTGGAGACACTAATCACGCGACCTGGTTGTTCAGGGCGGCCGAAGCACTGACTTAGCACATCATACTCCCTCTGCCCTGCCATTCCTGAAGATTCTGCACATGCAATCTTCTCCTTGATGTCTGTAGCCAATTTTTCTGCCTCTTTGTTGTTGAACACTATCACGACAACACGGTCTTTAATCACTAGCTTACTCCTTGCTCGCAGCCAATTCTTGGAACGATCGTCAGGGTAGGCGTCATATGGGTTGGGGATACCAGCTGCAGCTAATTGTCTGTCCTCTTCCTCCCATTGTTCTAGTTTCACAGTATAACCAGCTGGACCCATGCTGTGCTCGCTTGTGTTCCGGCTTCGGAGTTCTTTGAACTTGACACTAACAGATGAGGCATGCTCGGTTTCCTCCTGTTTCATGAACTCCTTCCACTGTTCCGGGATGATAAACGGGTGCCTTGTAAATGGCTCAAGTCCTTTTCTGATAAAATCTCGCCTAAGCTGAAATCTGAATTGTCTCCATGCCTTGGCTGCCGTCTCCCCGAAAAGCTTGAATGTCTGCGGTTTCACGCCTTTCTGGAACTTCAAGTGTTTCTGCACATGCTTATCAAACAAGTCCCACTTTTCATCATTGCTTAGTTCTTTGAATTCTGGCAAGTGCAAAGGTATCTTTTGTCTAGCAACGAGCCCCGCAAGCGCCTTGAACCTGCGCTTTTGAGTCAATGGTACTGGCATCCCCCCTATGTCGACCTCTGTGACTATCATTGTGTCACTTGGCCACTTTGTGGATGTCCTTGGCGCTCTGCCTCGGCGCTGAGCCCCACCCACCTAGTCTTGTTGTGCACTAGCAGTGCCATAACCCTCTTCTTCATCTTGTGGCCCAGGTCTATAGTCCTCGTCAGATTTATCCTGTGAATTAATAGTCAAGGGATTTTGAGAAAGGTCGGCTCTGTGTCCAAGAATAGCACAAAAAGCAGACCATACTGCTAGCTCTCCCAGGAGACATGCTACAACAGGAGACAAGTCGAGCACATTTTTAGTTAACCATGCTTAGCAGCTAAGCATGAGAAAACACATAAGAAAACAATTACAGTAACCATTTTAGCCCACTGTAATATCATTGGTTCTTGGTAAAACATTAACATAAATGCAAAATTCAGTAACCAAAAAATTAGTTCAGGCAATGCGACCTTACCATTTTAAAGAGGAAGATGCAGGCTGTCTCTATTGCTGATGAGGTACTTATTCAACTTGGAGAGAATGTGCACATGTACATAGGAACAAGAGCAAAACCAAATATAAGAGTCAATCTAAAGGGAAATGCTAAGTATGTATACCATCAACAGCTAAGTATGTCCACATGTACTTATACAAAGGAGCCACATGGTATGCCGGGTATGCACCGGCATACCCTGTAATTCCCACAAGTACAAGTATATTTATACGCATTTATATAAAAAGAAAATCATACCCATGCATATGTTGTATACTTGATTATCTTAACGCATGTGTGCTGCATACGCTCGCTTGGCCTAATTGCATAAGCTCGAGCAAATATACCAAATGATGTTGTTAATTTTATAGTTATTACTGAATTGTTGTTAATTTTACAATTATTACCAAGTTGGTAGAATGGATTTACCGAATTGTATAAGACATTTTTAGAGTGGCATACCATAAACTCAAATCCTAGATTCGCCACTGACCTTGTCACTGTCAGAGTGGAGGGATCTCTACTCCTCGTCGCTGCCTGCTCGCCGCCACGTCCTCGTCCTCACGTCGACCTAGTGGCTGGATCCCTCCTACTTCTCCTAGTCGTCATCGTCGTCGCTGGATCCCTCCTCTAGTCGTCGTCGTCACCGCTGCTGGGTCCCTCCTCCTCCAGATCTCGCTGTCAGAGGTGTGGCGCGCGTCTCAGCGAATGGGTGTAGCGTGCATCACGGTGTGGGGGGAGGTGAGGGGGACGAAGGCGAGGGGGAGAAAGCGGCGGCGGCGGTGCGAGGGGAGAGTGGGAGGAGACTGGGTGAGGGAGGCGTCCTTCCCTACTAACCTAGCGCGAGTGGGCTTGTGTGGGCCTTAAAACGAGTAATGTAGTCAAGTACTACTCTGCTATTATATCATAAACATGAGATAAAAAATCTAATTTTAAGAAATTTGGTTAAACAAGTGTGGTTGTTGATATTTTATTCATATACTAAATCACAAACTATGAATTTTTCGTATTTTTTACGAATTTTTAGGTGCTGTTTATGGGCTCTAATACGACATGCATCACAAGTTCACATCACCAAGCAAACTAACTCATAACAAACATACTCACATCTGACATGCATCAGTAGGGCACATCACCAAAATAAGACTGCATCAGCTGGGTGCATCACCAAACTAGATTGTAGTTGCAAGGGAACTAGTTAGCTAGATGGCTTCTTTTGTGCAGCTGCCTCAAGTTCAGCTATCCTTGTCTTTAGTTTTGCAACTCTTTCTACCAGCTCAGCATTCTTCTTTAGAAATTCAATCTCCTGCCTCTTTTGTGCGGCTTTAAGCTGCTCATCCTGCTTGTTGATTCCTTTCCAGATGTAGTCAATGTCATCCCGGTTGTAACTTCTTATTGGTGCAAGCTTCATAACTGTTGTAACTTCTTACAAGAAAGCTGTTTAGCTCTAACTGGTTTCAAAACTTGCATGCTTCTCTTCAGCCAATTCCTTGAGCTTGTTGATTTCAGTCCAAATCCTACTAATGTCATGTGCAGCAACTGCCTACAAAAATGGAAATTGATGCATTAGAACAATTGATCAGTGAAGATGTGAAGGTACAAGGACAAATCGTGCGTGATGGTTTCAGAACTTGCCTCATGGTCTTCAGAATCGTCGCAGGAGTTGTTGCCAGAGTCGTCGCCAGAGTTGTCGCCGGAGTCGTCGCCGGAGGAGATGAGGTCTACCACCACTCTTCTGCCCGGGTCGTCACCGGAGGAGTCCGCGCTCACCTCAATGCGCGTGGACCGCTTCTTCCTTCGCGTCGAGGAAAAAACCCAGCCTCTCCATGGCGGACGTCGCTGGAGTCCGCCAACTTGGCCCTTGCACGCGTGTACGGCTTCCTCCCCCGGGCCGACGAAGAACCGACCTCTTCCATGGAGCGCCGAGGAAGACGCACGGGGGCGGTGCGCTGGGACGCCTCCTCTTCGTCGCCGCGGAACCTCACTCTCTTGGCGGGGGCGGCGGACAGCACCGAGGAAGACGGACAGGGACGTGGCTGCGGGGCCTCCTCCTTGCAGAACCTCCCCCTAGAGTCGCGGGCCATCCCTGCGACGGAGACGAGGCTGCGACGGAGACGAGGAAGGCGGAAGCCGGAGAAGGGGATAGAAGGCCGAAAGCGGGGCGGAGCGTTTATTAAAAAGGTTCGGATGCGCAAATGATACGCTGATTAACAACCACCCATCGCCAATGAAGGGGCGGGGCCAGGTCTATTCGAATGAAGAACAGTTTGCTTTTCCCCTTTTAATCTGCAATCAAATTTTGAGTCACGTATTTCTCTGTCTTCCGTAATCCAAATTTGATGATATTTGTTTATGAATTTTTCTAAAATCAACATCTATTCATTTATGACATTTTTTTCGTATGTAATTCCATTTCTTGGATGTTGTTTATACGCCTTATCTTGTTCCTTATAAGTACAATATAGAACTAATATTTGTTTTACACAACCATTACTAATGAAACTTTGCATTTCGTAATCTTATGGTGAACACAAGGTTATGTTAAAATTTCAAATGCATATGAGTTCGAACATGTTTTAAAGTGTGGAAAACTTTAATGTTGAAGTAACATTCTAGGAAACTATGTGAGAGATGTAGAGATTTGTACACAAGTATAATCTTCCGTTTTCAAAACCATTTGAATTTTTGTAGACAAGCTTAGGGACCTAAATCATGTTGCCAAGTCAATTTGTAGAATTTTTAGAACACACTAAGACGTTATTATAATTATTATATCGTAAACAAGAGATAAAAAATCTAATTTTAAGAAATTTGGTTAAACAAATGTGGCTGCTGATATTTTATTAAAATACTGAATCACCAACTATGAATTGTTCGTATTTTTTATGAATTTTTTGGTGCTGTTTATGGGCTCTAATATTTGAGGGAAGCAAGTTTCAATTCAGAAAAATAGTGTCGGACCCACGCGTCAGCGTCAGAAGCCTATATAAAAAAAGATAATTGTTGCCTGCCCGACCGACAAAGGTGATGCGGGTAGACTAACCCGCATCGCCAACAAATGCTCCATTGTCCGAAATGCCCCTGACCGAATGAATATGCATCCGCCCCGGCGACGCTGGTACACTAACCCTCATCGCCAACAAGTGTTCTATTGTCCGAAATGCCGCTGGCTGAATGAATATGCATCCGCCTCGGCGACGCCGGTACACTAACCCTCGTCGCCAACCTGTGCTCCATTGTCCGAAACGCCCCAGGCTGAATGAATATCCATACGCCCCGGCCCCCTGCTTCTTCCCCGATCTGAGCTCCACCGCCGCCGCCCGCCCGTCCTTCCCCACCGTCTGGAGGTGCACGTGCGAGGAGCAGGGTTCAAGGTTGCCGGAGCAGCCGCAATCACTCCATCGGCTTGGATCCAGTCGGTGAGCTAAGCGGCTTACCACTAGTCCCTTGCCCGGACTGTGGTATGGCTCGGGTGGTGGAGGGGCGGACGCAGAAGGAAGGTGAAAACCACGGTCGTCTTTATTTTAAGTGTGCAAGGAACTCGGTGAGTAGTCTGCTATGTTTCCCAAATCTGAGTTAGGGTTCTTATGTGCTTTTGATTTGCAGTACACCAAGAATTGTGGATTTTATCATTTCCACAAGGAGTATCACCAGATGCCGAATGATGCTGGCGTCATTGTTTTTCGACTGTCGAACTGGGCAGACGCGGTCGATGAAGTAGTTGATTCAGTGGAATGTCAAATTGGGAGCGGTGAGCAGAGGCAAGCACTGGAGGACAAGCTGAGGGAGAAAGCACTGGAGGAGAAGATGGACAATGTGATCTGGAAGATGAACTTGATTATTGTGGCTGTTGTTTGTGTAGTATTTGGATGTTTACTGGGGATGTATGCTGCAAAGATGTAATTCCGATGTCAAAAGTGGTGCTTTTGCTTCATCTGTGTGGATGAAGAAAGAAAAATCTGTCACAGATGACAAACTTAAATGTATGAATGAAGAATGGATGGAATGACAATTGAGTCACAAATCTTAATGTGTCACATATCACAAAATTCATCAATTCATCTGTGCTGACATTTCATTGCAACATGAGCCAAAGGAGACGTGGATTAACACAAACAGATTAACAAACTTCTGGCATAACTCTGGCATACACATTGCAATTCATTGTAAACTACTGCCATATAATGACACAAACAGAGTAACAAACTTCTGGCATACACATTGCAATTCATTGTAAGCTGCTGCCATAGACATTGCAATGTGTTATAGGAGACATGGATTGATCTACCCGCGTCTCTTAGATCTACTAGTTCATCACAAGTTCAACAAACACACAGGAGGAACACATTAACAGAGGATCTACTAGTTCATCACAAGTTCAACAAACACACAGGAGGAACACATTAACAGAGGAACAAATTAGTTAAGCAGAGGTAGTCGCCGCCGGAGGAGCCCCACCGTCGGAGTCGGAGCCGGAGCCATTGAGGCCGCCATCGTCGCTGCCGTCGTCGTCGACGGGGGCGAGCATGCCTCTCTCAAGGTCCCTAGCCAAGATATGGATCTTGAGGGTGTAATCCTTCACAGTCCTCTGCAGCGGATCATTGGGTGCTGGGACCCCGAGATGAACGGCCACCCGTCGAAGCCTATTGAAAGCTTCGCGGAACAAGTTGACTGGCCAACTGGCTTCGTCAGCAGTTAGTGCAGGAGCAGCGGCACCTCCTCGGGCTCGTTAGGCGGGGGCGGCGGCACCTCCTCGGGCTCCTCGGGTGCCAGCGCCGTCCCCTCCTTGACGAGCCGATGGCGGTGACTTTCGTCGTCATCATCCTCCTCCCTCCCCCGCTTCCCGGACAGCTCGGTTGACGATGCCATGCGCGTGCTTGAGGAAGAAGAAGCTCTTGGATTCACTTCTTGGTGACCAGAGACGGTGGTGCTGGGGTTTTCTTGGTGCCGCGGTTGACGAAGTTCTTGGCCGGCCGGGGATTTATATTGACAAGACGGGGAACCGTCAGGCGGCCGGTCACACGCCTCGGAACACGCGTACGCTCAGGAGAGCTCTTGGCCACAAAAGAGTCATGTGGTCACAAGGAGACGTGTGACTATTCATATTTTATTCAAAATACCAAATGCCCTACTATGAGTTGTCCGATTCTCAAAAAAAACTATGAATTGTTCGTATTTTTATTAATTTTTAGGTGTTGCTTTATGGGCCCTAATTTTTGAGGGAATCCAGTGTCATTTCAAAAAAAAGTGTCGGGCCCACGCGTCAGCGTCAGCAGCCTAGTATAAAGAAGGTAACCGTTGCCCGCCCGCGCAACAGCCAACAAAGCGACGCAGGTTTGCTAACCCGCGTCGGCAGTGACTATCCATTTTGCAAAATCAATATTCAACCGCCCCGGCCCATTCCGTCTCCCCTTCTTCTTTCTGAATGGATAAGCGCAGCACTTTCCTTAAAAAAAGCGCAGAGGAGGCGTGAGAGGAGGCGTGGAGACAGAGACGACGATGAGCGCCGGCGAGGGGCCAAGCAGCGTACGACCCAGTGCACCCGGGATCGAGGAGAACCGGAACGCGAAGCGATGCCGCAACTGGATCCGCACGCGTGCCGGCGAGATGGCGGCGAAGAGGGAGACGACGATGAGCGCTGGAGAGGGGCCAAGCGGCGGTGGAGTGAACCCAATGGCGGAGACGAGGGTCCTCGACTAGATCCTCTATGGTTCCGACGAGGGGCCAAGCAGCGGCAAGGAGGAGCGTGCCGGCGAGGGGGCAGCGAAGTGGGCGAGGCGCCTGCCTCAGGTCTGCGAGCACAAGTGTCTGGCAACGACGAAGAGGGGTCGAGGGAGTGGCGAAGGTGTAGAGGACCTCATCTCTGACTCTGGCAACGACCACGACGACGGCGAGGCAAGTTTCTCTGAATCTCACTGCCTTTTTACTTGTTCTATAGATGGAGCTTGAGCTTGATAAAGTTAGTGTCTATGATGATGTCTTCCATGCTTGTCATGATCTTATACCAAGTTCCGAGGCAAATCAGTTCTGAACTAAGTTCTGCTTTTACTTGTCACACCCTGCTATGAAGCCTAGGATAATTTTCAAGTTCTTATATAATTTTCCTATGATGATTACTGTGCCTATACTGCTCCAAGTTCTGAGGCAAATTAGTTCTGAATTAACTATATTATTCTTATACCATGTTTAACCCTGTTTCAGGCAAAACTCTATGAGTCGCGAGCAGAGCTTGAGTTACTTCTAAACGTTAATGTCTGGGATTATGTGAAACCTGAGTTTGAAAAAATCACGAAAGAAGTGAACATCCTCATCAAATAGGCTAAGCACATAAGGAGGTACAAGTATACTACTGAACAAAATCTCGAGCCCATTGAAGATGCGCTCGAAGGGCTTCAAGAATCCTTGGTTGCTTACGAAGAGGCTGCAAAAAGAGCCAATCTTGATGGGGCATGAGGAAGTTCAAGCTTGTTGATGTGCAGGGTCAGATAGCCATACTTTTGTGCATGTTCAAGGGTCATGCTTTTGTTGATGTGTATGGTCAGATAGCACGACCATAGTAAATAATTAATGTGATGGACAAGTTAAGTGCTAGCTTGATGGACAAGTTAAGTTAACTGTTTGTAATAATTATTCTTTATTCCTGTGTACAAGTTATCTTCATCTATGTGGACAAGTTATCTCTCTTATGATGTCTGTTTTGTCTCAAAAGATATATGTGTTGATTGTGCCTGTATGTCGAAATGGAAGCAATGAGAGATCGAGCTGACCTGTCAATGAAGACAGACTCAAAGGAAACACGGATTCACAAACTTCTGTCTCCTTTCTTCACAAAGGAGACACGGATTAACAAACCTCCGTCTCATTTGTTCACTGCCGCCGCGCTCCCGCTTCACGGCAGTGAAGAGTGCTATTAGACTTTAATTATTGAGCTCTCAGTCTAGTAACGGGCGTCAAATGCTCATCGGTAACGGACTTTATAGCCCGTTACCAATACAGTAGTGATCAGTAACGGACTTAAACAGCCCATTACCGATAGGGTATTGATTGGTAACGGACTTTACGAGCCCGTTACCGATAGGTTTAACTTGTGTAACGGACTCGATTTAACGTCCGTTACAAAGAATTCATATAACGGGCGTTTAAGAAGCCCGTTACTAGGAGTCCACATTGGTAACAGGCGTTGTGGAGGCCAACCCCGGGGTCGGCCTGCCGCGCTTATGGGTAACGGGCGCCAAACAACAACCGTTACAGATGTGGGTGCATGTAACGGGTGTTAAGAGTCCGTTACAAATGTTACGTGACCTATTTGAGGTTTTCACGTAGTGCGCATTTGCTGCAAGACATTTGACAACAACATTTCTCATGTGTTGACATATGTGCTGGCAGTCCTGTCCATGTCAGCAGTGATTGTACTTAGCGCAGATTAAGCAATTGCCGTGTTTTACTGCTGCTGCCATCGTCGTGGGGTACGTGTCTCTCATCACGGTGGTCCAGCAGAGGTCAAGGCGAAAGCCTAGTCATGGAGGCGACTTTCTTGGTCCTCACTATACTATCATGTTTGTGTTTGGATTCTCAGGGTGAAAACCTTGCCATTAATCGAGCTGGTGATGACGATGTGTTAGCATCGTGGTTCTTCTTGAAGCTATCGCCTTAGAGATTCATGTGATGTTTTGATGTCCCCTGTATGTGCTATGGTGGGTAGTTTGGATGCAAAGCTACCTTCATGAGAAGTTATTTAGCGGTGATTTCTTTTAAAAGCTATAAAAAGCTATTGATGGACATCGCGGAAGCTATTTCATTTAGCGGTCTTATATATACATAAAGAAACTCAAATTATAATGGATAGAAACATGGATTTAAGGAAATTTTTTATGAATACTATGCATGTCCAGGCTACATGAGAACATATCTTTGTGTCTATAACTTCAAAATTAAAGATTACAGCTAGGATTTCATACCGCTGTCATTACTTTTTATCAACTAATGAGCGTTTGGGGCTCTAGTGTGGAGAAAATAAAGCATCACCAACCAGCATACTAGAAAATAGGATTAGAGGGCTAAATAGGTTTCACGGGTAAGCCAATTAGCGCTGTTTAGCGGAACTAAAGTGTTCTTAGCTGCGATAGTGAAACAATTAACAATAGCATAGTGCCAACTCTCTAAACAAGCAATAGCAGAGCTATAGCAAGGCAATAGCGGCCTGTGTAGAACTATTGGCTGCGATATTGATGATTGATACAACATGAGAACACAAATTATTTCATACATTTGTCAAGCAAAGGTTATGAAGGTCCTTGCGACATTGTCGTCAAGATTGGATAGCGTAGTAATTATTGAGATTGACTATGTTTACTCTTTTGTATGTGTGTTCTCTTATCTTCTTTTATTTGTGTTCAGCCGCTGAGCTGAAAGCATTGTAAGAACTTGGCTTTGTGTGATTTTAGCAGAGGTCTGATTTATTTCCATTATCTAAAAAAATGATACACGAGAAACCAGCACCACCCATCACGCTTTTTTTTTGTTTTTGATCCACAAATCATGAAGATATAATTTGCGACTGTGGGAGAAGAGAAATCAACAGGAGTCTTGTGCTGTACAACACACATTATTCATATATGGTGATAAAAATGATAGCGGGCCTGTATTAACCTTTTGAAATTAAATTACAAATATGACTTGTATCTCATGTGCAGATACAACCGGATCGATCAATCACATAAAAGGAAATTAAACATAATGTAGACCCTCACATTAAAGGGACTTCTTACATGGAGAGACATTAATAATTACCTTATTTATGCAGTAGTAATATATGCAAGCAGAAGGCAGTAGCACGAGGATGCATCAAATTTATGGCTTGCTGCATGGTGGTGGTGGTGGCGGCGAGCTGGCTGACGGCGTCGGCGTCACGGTGTTGAGGCTGCATGAGTTGGCACAGAGGGGCGTGCACAGCCCAGAGACCCTCACTTTGCAGGTCGTGAAGAAGAAGTTCAGAGTTCTCAGGATTGGGGCAATGTTCATGACGGCATTGCACGTGTCCGAACTGAAGCCGTCGCAGAGAGGGCGGCAAGTCGCGCGGCATTTGTCCTGCACGTCAGCCATCGCCGGCGAACTCATGGAGAGCAGGACCAGTGCGACACATGCGGCAGCAATGGCCATCTTGAGCATGGCGCCAGCCACGGTGTTGTTCCTGGAAGAGATGTGTGAGGAGGAGTGCATGTTGGGATAGCAACGCGGATGCGCTATTTGTAGGCAGACACAATTTGTCCAACTATAACGCCAGAGTGTACAGTTGTGCAAGTAGTGCCCAGCATGTTAACACGGTTGACCTGGCGACAATTTGGCACAAGATGAGCCTTAGTTCGGTAGAAATTTTTGGAGGGCCTTTAAAAGTCTGTTAGGAGTATTAAACATAGACTAATTACAAAACTAATTACTCTGACGGACGGGAAATCGCGAGACGAATCCATTAGATTAATTAATCTGTCATTAGAGATTGCTTACTGTAGCATGATGTTGTCTAATCATGATATAATTAGGCTCATTAGATTCGTCTCGATAAATTAGGAGGGTTATGAAATGAGTTTTTGTCATTAATCCACGTTTAATACTCTAATGTCTGAAGGTTGATGAAGAAATTTTTGGAGAATTTTTTGTGAACTAAATATATAGAATTAAAATATTTGATACTACTTGACAATATTTGAACAAATCCCGATTGTTGAGGCTCGTGCATGTATGAGAGGGGAAGTCATCGCACTTTGGAAGACAAATCAGGCAGCAGCTAGTCTTCCGATCCTCCACGTCGGCCATCGCTGGTGACCCATGGACAACATGACCAGCATGATGCAGGAGGCAACAGGAACCACCATCTTAAGTCCGGAGCCACTAGAGGAAGCCGTTGGAGAAAGATAGCGATATCAGCTGATTCCAATATCAGGACATTACTACGCATGGTTGACCCACCGACAAATAACGCAGATGCTTTCCTCGATAATTGATAGAATCATATCTCGGAGTGATCATTTCTAACACGCATGAAGCATTGACTAAAGGGAGTTTATAATGTGTGCTCGTGCTGTCATTCCTTGCATATGAAAATCAGGACGTGGCAGCAAGACTGTCTGCTATCCAAATCTTGATCACGATCACGTGTAAGCTTGGAAATAGTGAAGAATATATCATACTCTAGTCGGACATGCATGCATGCTCCACCCCAATCATGCAACTCTCTCTATGCCCAAAAACTGCATCGTGCTTGCCCAACCAAGCCAGTCCAACTTGATCGGGTATAGAAATGCCTGCTCTGCCTGGGGAGCGAAACCTACCAGATCACTACGGCATGCTGCCTTCTTGGCCGCCTTTTCTCAGGAGGATCACAGCAGATTCTTTGCCCATCTGAATGCAGGCGGCCAAGGCCTTAATTTGATTCTAGACCTGAAAGATATACAAAATCAACCCTTTAGCCAGAAACTTGGGAGCACTAACACTGCTAAAACTTGGTGAAATGATACACATCGCGATAACTAACCATCACTTATAAACACTTATTAATAGCCATAAGATCAACATGTACCGACCACACATGCATGTAAAGCAATAGGGAGTAAAACACCATGACTCCAAGTTATTAGTTCATGTCCAAAGATAAAAGTGTTTTCTCGCACTCTCTCGCATCCCCAAGTTAGTTCATTCCATCCACACATCCAAATACCACAAGGAATCATAATGTTCAAGAAAAAAACCAATAGTGCTATAGGGGTGCTTTTTTTGGTTTGGCTTTTGGGAGCTGCTTTTGCTTCTCAAAAGACTTCCTTCCGTCCACACCGTTTGGCCCCTCCGCTGCTGCGCCTCTTACACCGTCCGGTCACGCCTTCACCCCTTTGCGCCTTCTGATTAGGTGACTGCTCCTCCATGCTGTCTAGCTATGTCACCCCTCCGCAAAGTCGGTAGGAGGAAAAAAGAAGAGAGAATAAAATAAAATGAAGTGTTTGGGCCCATTTTCTACAAGAGAAAGGGAGAGAGAGTTTATTAGTGGGTGGACGTGAATGACATCTGGAGTTTGCTTGTAAGCGTTTCAATAAAGCCACAACTGTTCACCAAATCTGGCCTCAAAATTTAGTTTGTAGTTCCACTACTCATTGTTTTATGTACTCTAGTTTGACTTTTTACTCAATAGCATGAATATTTCAAAGAACACCTTTAGCTTGAGGAAATTTAGGCACAAAATTCTATAATAAATATTTCAAAATTATTTTCTTCACTATATATAGTCATTGAGACAAGAAAAAGGGAATAATTTAGGTGGACACTACGTCTGTGAAACAAGAAAAACCTTCGAGATGATTATAATATACATACACTAACACTAACAGAAAATCACACTTTGTCATGCGCTCGAGACTTTGCCACGCACTTTTTATCAGGCGCACAACAAAGAAGCTCTTTGCCGTGCGCTACCTATAGGGCGCATGACAAAGAAAAAATGCATGACAAACTCAATCTTTAATTTTTCGTGTACTTTTTTTTATGCATAGCAAACTATTTTTTTCCCACCGGACGTCAGCAACAGTTAGCATCTGATGTTTGTTTTGTTCTATAGGTAGCACGACAAAGATGGAAACAAAAATCATTATCTACACTTCAAAATTTTTCTCCACTCCTTATACAACATATTGTGCTCCATGTTAAAATTTGGAACTTTTTTGTATTTGTTTGCTATATTTAACTAACTAATTGCATTTCAAACAATTTTTTGAATCAAGTCAAATTTGAGCTACTAGTGATTCAGATAATAGAATAACATGAGTGGAAAAATGATATTCATGTTATTTAGCTAAATTTAAGACTTTTTCCATGAAATTGAAAGAAAATTTGAACATCTTGACCAGGGAACACAACCATGATTGTGTGTCCAAATGATTTAAAAATTCTAAAAAATGCAAATGAAGTTTGAAAATTATGGAATTTGTTAATATCTCGTGATATCATATGTGAGGGCTGTAGTAAATTTGAATGTTTTTTGAACACTTTGTCATGTACAATGCTTATAAATCGAAACATCTCCGATGAAGTTTCATAGAGTTGAGAAGTATATGGTTAGATTTATAGGTGACGTGACATTCAAATTGAGTTTGGACTTCAAAATTTTTTTATAAGCAATAGACAACATAAATTATTTTGTGTTAATTTTCAAAAAAATTTCAAACATGTTTGATAAATTTTATGAATTAAGTATAATAATAAAAATACTTTGCCGTGCCTAGTGCACGGCAAACAAAATACTTTACCGTGCGCCGATTTTAATGTGCACGGCAAACACATAGGCTCCACCCACGAAACCCCGCCGCGCCATCTCCCTTTATCCCCACATCGCCCCCTAGCCCTCCTCAGCCCCACCCCATCCTCACGGCGCCCATGACCTAGCCGACCTTATCCCCACGCGGCAGGGGCCCTCGCCTAACCCCGCCTTCTCCTCCTCTCACTCCTCTCCCTCCCTCTTTTTCGGCACCCCTCCCTCTCTCCACCGTGGCGCAGGGAAGCCTCGGCGGTGGCCTCCAGATGCATATCTGGCGCACCACGGGATGGAGGACCACAGCAGTAGGGGCCACACATTGGCGCCACCCCTGAGCTCGGGTGCCGCCGATGGGGTCACATGTAGATCCGCCCAGCCTCAGCCTCTTCCTCACATGTAGATCCGCCCAGCCTCTTCCTCGTTGCCGCAGATCCGGTTGAGATGCTGCGGAGGAGCATGACAACGCGGCCGGCTCCCACGACGGTGGCGCGGGCTCCTCCCACGATGGCTCCCATTATAGCGGTGTGGGCTCCTCCCACGAGGGCGGTGCAGATCCGATGCGACCTCTTCCTCATCGGCACCCACGACGGTGGCGCAGATCCAGCGCGGGAGGAGGGAGCGGGAGCTCCAACGCGCCGCCAGCATATATAGAGGAGGGAGGTCCACCGTGCCGCCTGCATAGAGGAGGGAGCTCCACCACGCTGCCTGCATAGCGGAGGAGCACAATGGCGGAGGAGTGGAGGAGCATGGCGGCGGATCCGGCCACCACGTGTTAGCCGCCCCCTCCCCTCCTTCCCTGACGGGATGACGCACCTTGGGAAGTTGACGACGACTTCCTCCTGTGTTGTGGTGATGAGGTGGCGGCTGTGGTGGCTGGTTGGCTGCGGTGGTGCCGGCGTGCTGTGGCCTGACTCTGACTTTTTTGTTTTTCTGAAAAACATTTGTCGTGCGCCTGCCTGGTGGCGCACGGCAAAGCGCTGTTCCCAGTCGTCAGCCGCTCGCTGTCATCACTGGCTGCCGTCGTGTGCCGCTAGTTGCTTTTTTTTGTCGTGCCCTTGTTCCAATGTACGACAAAGGGGCTTTGCCGTGCGAGTGATAAACGGCGCTCACAAAGGCCTGATTGCCGTGCAAATCGTTGCCGAGCGGCCTTTGCCGTGCGCTGACGTGCATCCTCCGGTAGTGGTATAATAAACCTATTAATAATTCACCATTTTCTAACTCCTTCTGTAGGTAGTTGTGACAGGAAGGAAACGTAAAGAAAGACCAAAGTTTAGTACTTTAGCACCTATGTATATATCATGCCATCACCACCCATCATGCATTTTTAATCTTTTTGCTCCACATCATCATGAACATATAATTTGCGACGGAGGGAGTAGACATATGAACAAGAGTCTTGTGGTGTACAATACACATTCATATATAGTGATAAAAATGGTAAACACACCTTTTACGGGCCTGTTATAACCTTTTGAAATTAAATTACAAATATGACTAGTATATGATGAGCAGACAACCGGATCAATCGATCACATTAAAGGGAAATTAAACACACATTAAAGGGACTTCTTACATGGAGACAATAATTTGCTTATTATGCAGTAGTAATATATGGAAGTAGTAGGCAGTAGCACGATGCATCAATTATGGCATGCTGCATGGTGGTGGCGGCGGGCTGGCCGACGGCGTCAGGGTGTTGAGGCTACAGGCGGTGATGCAGAGCGTCGCACACAGCCCAGAGACCCTCACTTTGCACGTTGTGAAGAAGAAGTTCAGAGTTTTCAGGATAGGGGCGATGTCAGTGACGGAATTGCATGTGTCCGAACTGAAACCGTTGCAGAGAGGGAGGCAAGTCACGCGGCATTCGTCCTGCACGTCAGCCATCGCCGGCGAACTCACCGACAGCAGGACCAGCGCGATGCAGGCGGCAACAATGGCCATCTTGAGTATCGCAGCAGCCATGGTGAACAGGACTAGTTGCAGCTGGCTCGGTAGCTGTAGCTATAGGAAGAGATGTGCGTGGAGGAGTGCATATTGGGGTTGCATTGCAGATGCGCTATTTGTAGGTAGACAATTTTTCCAACGTCAAAATGTACAGTTGTGCAAGTAGCACCCAGCACGGTTGATCTGCCGACAACCGGCACAAGATGGGTCACTAATTATAGAATTATAAAAGATTTGGTGCTACTGTTTTCTAAGGATCACCGTTGACTGATGGCAGTTCATAATGAGTTTTCTAGATTCAGAAACCCCATATAATAATTAGGATAAATAAGTTTGCATGTTACCCGAATCAGGAATCACCCTCTAAAATTCAATCTGAATCAATGCAACAGATCTTTCCGATTTCCAACAAAAACAATAGCTCCGATAGTGGATCCATTTATTTCTTACGAAGAAAATAGCAGTGTAGTATGGAAACAGTGATGAATTTGGGCAATTATATAGCTCAAGCATATAACTATATGTGCACACATGGAAAAAAAAGCATGCAACTTGGGAGCACTAACTATGCTAAAACTTGGTGAAACAATACCCATCACAATAAGTGACCATCACTTATAAGCATTTCATAGCCATAAAACCAACATGTATCTGCCACTCAGGTAAAGGCAATAGGGAGTAATTGAAATACTATGATCTCGTAGGCCACTCAGTGGAAGGGGTCACGGGGGAGTTTTCAAGAGTGACATATCATCTTTACTATATTGGTTTGCAGGATGACACACCCTCTCTCAATGCACAGGGTCATAACACAATTTCATAGGTTCATGTAAATATTTAATTGCTACGTGTTGATTGCTCAATTGTGCTATACAAATTGTGTCAACTTGTCTCAGTGGGAGGATCATGGGGGTGTCATTCCTAGGACTCCGCGCCGACCCACGGTCATGAGGATGACCCTGGTTTCCTCTCTCCTATTAAATATCATGTCATGTCATCTCTTTTGCATATGTGACATCCTATTTAATGGCTATGACCCTCCTATTGAGAGTGGCCTTATGGAGACTGTTGTCTCTCTCTGTAGGGGATCATTTACAAAGATAAAAGTGTTGCTCTCGCTCACTCTCTCTTACGTATCCCCAAGTTAGTTCATTCCATCCACGCAACCAAATACCATAAGGAATCATAGTGGTAGAGAACAGAAAAAAACCCAATATTGTTACGGTCTACCAAATAAATCCAAAGATTGAGTTTGTGGGATTTATCAATTTTTTCTAGTGCATTTTGATCGCTATCATTAGCATCAACATTACTCTCTCCTATTAGTCTAGTAAGATATAGGCATCTGCTGTACACACACTTGTGCCATCACGTAGTACATGTATGCTTGCTTCTGATTTGTTGATACAAAAAAAACATGGCACGTTACTAACATGGTTGAACTGCCGACAACTGGCACAAGATGTGTTACTAATTATAAAACTATAAAAGATTTTGTGCTACTGGTTCCTAATATGGATCGTGGTTTACTGATGGCAGTTTATATTAATGAGCGAGCTCGCCTCATTCAGTACGTAATCCCCTATAATAATTAGGATAAAATTAAATAACATTGCCTTTGCCTGCTAGATCAATGCAACAGATCTTTTTCATTTCCAACAAAAGTAGTAGCTCGGCTAGTGGATCCATTTGATTTGAAGAAAATATGTACGCTCTGATCACTCTCTCGTACGTACCCAAATACCATCTATAGTCTTCTAAATAAATCATAAGACTGAATTGTGTGGGATTTATCAGTTTTTTCTAGTTTGTTTTGATCGCTATGATTAGAATCGACATTCTAAAAGTTCTCTCACCTAAGTCTAGCAAGATATGGGCATCATCGCTATACACAATATATTGTGCCATCACGTACGTGTTAGTTGATAGAAAATGGTAACATGGTCAAGCAAATTAGTGCTTACAAAGATACTACTAATTAGTTCATTTTTGAACTAACTAGCTTATCCTAAATAGCGAAGGGTATATGCCAGTCAAGGTTAGTGCTTTTGAGATCGATCTGTACAATGTATTGCCCCGAGTAGTCATGCTGAGAAGATTTTAGATACACAATAACATAAGAGAGCACAAAAGTCATGTAAATTATGTCTCATGGTTTTTGTTACAATCTCGTGCCACCAGATGTTAACTGTGAACAAAAGCATCCCGAACCCCTGCTTTGCTAGCTACGATGAAGTCATCTCAAAACAATATTGTTTTCCACCAAATTAGAAGTATAAATTTTTAAGAGAATTAAAAACAATTAATAAAAAATATTGTGAAGAAACAAAATTTTCAGGTTAGTCAAAACTTTCATGCAATTGGAATGGAATTTCAGTTTCTTTTTTTAGATTAAGGAAAAATCTGGCCTGAATATTCACGAGTGAATACCTACAACAATTCCTCACATGCACAATGGATTAGCATTTCAGTTTCATGAGCCGCACTTTGTATTTAAAGTATCTTAAAGACAGAAATAATTATTGTATATATAGATAAGCACTGCACAATACAACATTTTTAAGTAAATAACATTTGGGCTGGAATTGTTACACACATAAGTGCACACAACATCCGCCGAAGTCAACTGGCATAATCAAATTAAGGAGCTAGAACCATGAAGGGAAATTTATACTAACATTAAACACCACCGTTTCCAAGCGTATCGCTGGACATCAGATCAGATACATAGTCTGGGTCTTAGCCCTTGAACACTCATTGCACACCTCTGCCTGCAGTAAGGTACATACCCGGAGCTAGGGCACTTAGTAATAATATTTGATAAATTGAAGGCAGGCATCATCAATATCCTGTCTTGCATGGTGGTGGCGGAGGCGCGATGCTGCTTCCCGGCGATGGAGAGCTGGGCGTCACAGTATCAGCAGTGCAGATGCTGAAACAGAGACTCCTACACAGTATAGAGACCCTCACTCTGCAGGTTCTATAGAACACATCCAGATTGTTGACGATGGGCACGGTTTCGTTGAGGCTCGTGCAAGTACCAGAAGCGAAGTCGTCGCACTTTGGACGACAAATCAGGCGGCAGTCTTCCTCCACGTCGGCCATCGCTGGTGGACCCATGGACAGCACGACCAGCACGATGCAGGCGGCAACAGGAACCACCATCTTAAGCCCGGAGCCACTAGCGGAAGCCATGGGACAATAGGACTACTTGGTGCAGCTAGGGAGGGGGGGGGGTGGGGCTGATGCTCCTATGCTCATATTGGGGTAGCGGATGTGCTATTTATAGGCAACATAATTGTCCAGTTTCACATCACACAAATGTGCAACTAAGGGCAACACATATTAGTATGCATGGTTGACCCGCCGACAACTTGCACAGATGCTTTCCTTGATAATTGGTAGAATCATATCCCAGAGTGATCATTTCTGACCTGAACCATTGACTAAAGGGAGTTTATAACGTGCTCGATCATGCTCCATTCCTTGCATATGACAATTAGGGTGCAGCAGCAAGACTGTCTGCTACCCAAATCATGGTCACGATTACCTGTGAGCTTAGCATGATCAGGAACTATGCAATCAATCCTTTCAATGAAATACTAAATAACTTTTCAGCTAATGAAGCCAAGCATGCCTGAAGAAAAAGCCTGTTGTAAAAGGTAAGTAACTATTGAAGAAGTATATCATACTTTGGACATGCTCCACCTCAAACCTCAATCATGCAACTCTCGCAATGCCAGGACAGCAAATAAGAACATATAGCTAGGTAAAACTACATCTACTAAAACTACATCTTGCTTGGCCAAGCCAATCCAGCTTGATCGGGTATAGAAATGCCTGCTCTGCCAGGGGAGCGAAACCTACCAGATCACTACCCATGCTGCCTTCTTGCCTGCCTTTTCTACGCAGGACCACAGATTCTTGCCCATCTGAATGCAGTCAGCTAAGGGTTATGATTCTAGATCCTGAAAGATATACAAACTCAACCCTTTAGCCAGCAGGAACATCTTAGACCTAGATTGTTCTCTTACTTATGGAGTATATAGCCCTGCACGCACAGATGAATAATCATTTTTTATATAATGGTAAAAACTGGTCTACTATATCTATATCGTGGATATAGCCAACTGTTACAAATGAGAGAAAAATGCAAGAAAGAAAACTTTAAAACAAATAAGAAAGTTAGAGGACTAAACTTCAATCTTCTTCATAGTCGTCCATGTTTCAACTTTTCATTATCTTTATGCACCCCCAATTTATCACATCAATTATCTTCCTAGAAATATGATGTGTGTCTTCTGTTGCTAACTTGTCGAGTAGATAGAGTTGGCCTAGGTAATGAATGTTGGTCTAGACATCTCCAAGAAAACACCTCCAAGGAGGACATGACGTGACGATGCCATCGCCTCCCATCACTAAAAAAATCTCGTGGTCCATGTGTTAGATATATTTGGTTGACCTCAAATCAGCCAAAGCCCACGGGAGAAGCCTCTCCCGTGCCTCAGCCCGTTTGCCATTGATCCGGAGGCAAACACTAAGCCCATTGGGCTCGGCCCCTTGCCTACAGCCCATTATATAAGAGAGGAAGCCCCCTGGGCGACCTTAACCTGTCCATCTACAGGGTTTCCACCAAAACCCTTCTCTGCCGATCAGTTAGGGCGCTGGAAGGCTCGGAAGCACGAGCACCACCTGCAGGGTGTCACCGGCGTCGACCAGAAGGCTACCACCATAGAGGAGACGCCCCTGCACTTCACCAACTCGCATCATCGACTTCACCACGTCTACACCGACTCAGACCGGCGAGATGGACAAGACCATCACTACCGGTAAGATCCACTATATTCTATTCCGCACCAGTAATGTTCTAGGCGTGATCTTCTCTTGACTAGTGATCCTGGATTAAGATTAGTTAAGTCTAAGTGTTTGATTAGTGCTCAGTTTAATCTAACATTTGGTATCAGTCACCTAATCTAGTCAGATTAGATCCCCTAATTGAACCCTAAGCCCTCTGTTCAGTCACGGTTCAAACTATGTTTTGGTGTAGATTAAGTTTTTGTTCATGTTTTAGTTAAGGTCGGTCAAGATTAGTTGCTTACATGCTAAGATTAATCAAAGTTTTAAGTCAATTTCATGTTTAAGCCTACAAATCTAAGATTAGGGTTTTCGGCCGGTTAAAATTCATGCATCAAAGACTAAGTTTTACTCGATCTTGACTCAAAACCGAAGCAATTAGGAGGGGAAGCAAATCTCAAACTCGAAAACCCGCAGTTGTGTTTCCCCAAACCCTAGATCTAAAATCTCAAACCCTAACCCTAAGTAATGAGGCCTACCGTGCCTTGATGGCCGCGCATGGCATAAGCTCACCGTGCGCGACAGCCGGCCTTAACGCTGGCGAAATCCGGCACCCCGGCTAGGCCCCACGCGACAACAGTTAGTCGCGAGCCAAGCCGGAGCCTCCGTGCGCGCGCGTGCGCCTTCGCGGTGTGCACGATGCGCTCCTCCAGGCGGCGCATCAACCCGCGCCGCCGCCGGCCATAAGAACCCCGGCGAGGCTCCTCGACGGGACGCGCGCGAGACGCACGCGCCGCCGCCGAGAAGTCCCGCGGAGCTCCGGCTCATGGCTGCGGGGGGAGGAATGGATCCGCCGGATCGACACCCCTACTCGCCGGATCTGGTGGTGGAGATGAGATTAAGGGGCAGTGGCTCATGGTGGCTAGCGGCGACGGCGGCGGCGGCGCCGCCGCCGGCTGTGGCTGCTTGGAGAGAAAGGGAGAGGGGCGAATGACCTTGGGTTTCCCCTCCCCCATCGATTTCGGGCTTTTAAGCCGCGCCCCGGAGCACCTTCAGCCGTCGATCGCGACGGACGGCCACAATCAAGGCGGGTGGGTGTTGGTATTTCTTAACCTCACCACTAGTTGGGCACCTAGTGTGAGCGTAAGATCCACCTGGGTATACCAACGGGTACGAAAGAATCCGCAAGCGCACGAAAATACCGCTTTAGCACTTCACCTCAGGAGTATTCCCAAGGGTATCGAATCCAAGGAACGGTGTGTACTACCTTCTACTATAGGAGAACGGTCCAAGGACACAACTCTACAGAGTTGAGATTGAGCTAACCCGAATTGCTTCAGAAGTAGGCTTTGATTTCTGAGGCGACCAATCCACAATGACCCCATGATTCCAAACTTCATCGAGGACCTCATAAAGGTCAATCGATGCTGTAGGATTCTCGTGCCTATAGTGATTCAAGGTATTTGTAATGTCTCTGGAAGAATCATCCTCGAATACGTGAGAGAACTTCGAAGGTTGAATCTCTTCTTCCTTCGGTGTTCGCGGTTCGGGAGAAGGCTCTTTAGACGAATCATAGGATGTGCAGGGTCGAAGCTCAAATTCGTCTATTAAGAGACTCTCTTTGATCGACTCTAATTCTTGGTGGGGTTCGTTGTGACTGGTATGGGAAGAAGAGGCTTCCAAGAAGAATTCTAGGATTTCTCTTCTTTAGGATTGATGTTTGAACGAACCTCCAGCTAGAAGGTCGAGCTCTTGTGCAGATTCCAAGTCTATATGCGTGTGAAAGATGTTCGTTGAAATGTCATCGTATAATGACAAGTCTGAGCTAGATGTCAAGAGACTTGAGAATCTAGCCCAGGCTACACCTATGGACTCCATTTCCAATCGCTCAAAGTCGAAGAGGTCGAACGGTAGAGATTTTATATGTTCCGGATGGGAGAACTAGTAACAAAAGTTATCTCGTAGTTCTTCCCAACTGTTCACACTACCGACTGTGAGAGTGTACCATTGTTCCACCCTATCTACAAGGGAGAAGGGGAACAATTTCCACCTCAAAGTTTCCTGTGTCATGCCCAACACAAGTAGGCCTGAACACAGTCCTTCGAACTCCTCTACATGAGCATGAGGATTATCGCTAATCGCTCCAGAGAAGGGTCGATTTCGAAACATGGCTATAAGGCCAGGACCGAGTTCGCAGCAAGATGAGGAAGTTGATGGTTGCTCTAAGACGAACTCGCCCCTAGGGGTAGAGAGGCTTTGACAGGAAGGCATCTCAATGGGTAGCGGGGGTAAGGGTAGAATTCAAGAAAACGAAAAAGATAAATACGAGGACCACTAGGCTCGAAGATAGATACGACAACCGTTCCCCGGCAACGGCGCCAGAAATACTTGTTGGTATTTCTTAACCTCACCACTAGTTGCGCACCTAGCGTGAGCGTAAGATCCACCTGGGTATACCGACGGGTATGAAAGAATCCGCAAGCACACAGAAATACCGTTGTAGCACTTCACCTCAGGTGTATTCCCAAGGGTATCGAATCCAAGGAACGATGTGTACTACCTTCTACTTTAGGAGAATGGTCCAAGGACACAACTCTACAGAGTTGAGATGGAGATGGAAAGGATCCTGCCGATAGTGGCCAGAGTTGAGAACAATCTCTCAGTTAGGGACTCTCGTTTGGACATCGGACCCTCCTGGCTATAACAGTCGGTTCACGGCAAATGGTTGCCTACACCTGTATCCGGACGTGGGGGATTCCGTAAGGGTCCAACGGCTGTCACTACCGCGGCCTACCCCAAGACAAACCGTGGGACACAGGGCAATCGAAGGATGACCCGTTGTCTAGACACCACGTCTACACCACCAGTTACTACTATAGCACGGTTACGTCTGCCAGCCCGTAACAACACTATAGCACTCCGTACGAAGACGGAGCGATGAACCCACGAGCGAGAGACCAGGACTCACTCAGGTAACTGCTATCTATACAAGGATCATGGAAGGACTTTGGTCTAAACTAGAATGCAGGAGCATCCACTTTACTCTAATTGGACTAGCACCAGAAGATCAAAGGCTAAGCTCATGAAGAACACAAGCCTCTAAATCATGAACAAGTGAAGAACACAAGAACTATTCACCTATGCATGAATACTACTTTAGTCTAAATAGGAAATGCAGAAATACTCACTTTATTCTAAATGAAGAACGAAGCATGCACAGAGATACAAATCCCTCTCTCACTCTCCTACTCTCTAATCTACCAAGGAGAGGCCTCTCCTTTGAAGGGAAGCTCTCATCCTTGGATGGAGTGGTGTGTCTCATTTCTTACCCCCTCCCCTCATATTTATAGGCTAAGAGGAGCTCCCTAGGCTGCCTTGGGCGCCACCAAGGGACCAATGAGGTGGTGACACGTGACGCGGAGGAGTGAGGGCCAAGTTGGTGAATCTTCCATGAGAAGGAGCTGCAGGCTTTCGGGCGGATCTTCGGGCATGCACCTAGCACCGACTTTGGCTCGTCACGACAAGCCGAAACGTGGAAGGGCGGCGCGAGAGGCGTCCATATGGGTTCGGCCGAACTGGGGATCGGCCGACCCCCGGGTAGCTCCGTTCGCACCGGTTTTCGTCCAGGTGACTGCCAGGTGGGTCCCAAGGTCGGTTTGGGGGTGTTTGCGGTGTTTCTAGCCCATTTCCGTGGGGAAGTGGGCCCTTGGATCCGTGTACTGGCTCCTGATTGGTCGAGAGTGTGCTTCTTTGGATCGATGAGGTGTCATGGCCACGCGGGCGCCTGTGTGGCAGCATGTCACCACGTGGCCTGGTGTGGGTCCCACCTGGCCCACATGATGTCCTGTGCATATCTCCCTCATTCGGGCTCTAATGTATGCAAATGATATATCCGTTTCGATCGTCTCGACGAGCCCGTCACAATGGTGCAGTCCAAATTGGCATTTGGTACTGTTTATGATGATGCCATATTCATGCCATTAATGCACTTGCTCTCAGCTATATCGTTTCATGTGTATTTTGGCCTGTCCTACATAAAAAGCTAGAAACACCAACACTTGTGGAAATTGTCAGTATAAAGCCCTATCCTAGTGTTGATGATCACTTTCCATTTATTTTATGCAGGAGTTGACGGCATAAAAGTGGTACTTAATATAGCCGTCAATAGCGGGCGCGGGCGCGGGCGACGAGGTGGGCCGAATTCGCGGCCCAGCCCTTCGCTGCCGGGCTTCTTTCCTTTGGGCCGCCCCGAGCCGCATGACAAGCAGAGCGCCAAGCCGAGCTGAGCCGCCACGCCTGAGCCGCCAGCTGCCGAGCCGCGCATGCACTGAGCCGAGCTGCGAGCCGAGCCATGCGCGCCGAGCCGCCGGATGTTGAGCCGCGTCTTAAGTTGGGCTGGGCCAGTTTTCAGCCGCATGGGCCGCGCGCTCGTGGGCCGTTTTGGGCCAGATTCAAGTAGCGGGCTAAAATTGAGTCTTCTAATTTTATTTAAGTTTTCAGTAGCTTTTATTTTAAGTTTAGGCATCAATTAATTCATATTTTTAAATTGAGTATTGTGTTTTAAGCTACGTGCCTTTTCAGTTTTTAAGCTATCATTCAAGATATTATTAAGTCATGTTTTAAGCTAAGTTATAGATTGCATAAGTTATATGTTATTTATTTAAGCTATTATTAGGTCATGTTTTAAATTGAGTTATTTATTACATAAGTCATGTTATTTTATTTAAGCAATCATTAAGTCATATTTTAAGTTGTTTTATTAATTGCATGAGTAGTGATTAATTAAGTGGTTGATATTCATGTCATTTTTAATGAATTTTAAGTTTAAACCCACCACTATGCTTTGAGATGCCTCTAAATAAATGGAACCAACGAGAAGTTTATTTAGAGTACACTTGTGATTAATTCGGACCAACGTTGTTTTAATCATGAGTTTAAGACAAACTTCGTTTGTTATCCCCAACGGTGATGCAAATTGAAGTTTGATGCGTGATTTTAATCAGACCAACGTAGGGTTATTATCATGCTTTTTCATGTGCATCTCATTGCATATGATTACTAAGACATTAAGTTAAGGCTAATTTCTTCTTTCATGAATAAATTCCAGTATTTTGAGAAATTAAGTTAAGATTTGGGAATTATCATGATGATGAATCTTTGAGTTTTTCAGTACAATTGAGTACATAATTTAATGTTTAAGCTTCTTATTATTAAATTTGAAATATAAGTTTTGATGTGTCCAATATTTATGAACACATTTTATATGACATGATTACATTAAGCTCAAGTTCTATTATAACATTGGGCAAAAGATCAACCTTCAGTGTACGTTTATTCATGTTTCTTTTAAGTTTCAAGATTAAATATTGCTTTAGTTTGATTCTTTTAAGTTGAAAATTATATTTTCACCTACGTACAATTAAGACGCCTCTAATTGAATGGTACCACCGGGAAGTTCAGTTAGAGTAAACTTGTGATTAATTCTGACCACCGTTGTTTTAATCACGAGTGTTAATGATAAGTTTCATTTGTTTTCCCCACCGGTGATGCAAATTGAAATTTATCGCATGATTTTAATCAAACCACCGTAAGGTTATTATTGTGCTTTCATGTGCATCTTCATTGTACTATTTCTGAGACATGTTGTTTTGTACTTTCAGTTGATTATGTAGACTTACTAAGCACCTTTAAGCATTATGATGGCACAGATTTCCCTAGTTGGACTAAGGATGTGCTTTGCATTCTCAAGATTCTTGATCTTGATTATGCACTTCATGAGGACAAACCTATTGCTCCCACTAATGAGTACGAGGATCTTGCCAAGAAAATGAGGGAGTACGTCTCCAATTTAGAAAAGTGGCAAAGATCTGATTACTTTGCAAAAATGGTCATTAAGCATTCGATCATTAATGTTTTAAGGGGAGCATTTCCTGATCAAGGGGATGGTTTTATACACTTGCTAAGGAGTTACTAAACTCAATTGAGGGAAGACATAAAGATGAGTTAGTCGCTTTCCTCATGACAAAATTATTAAACACGATATAATGGTAAAGGTGCGTTGAGCGTACACATTAAGAGCATGTATGACATAGCCACTAAGTTAAAAGCACTTGGGAAGTCCATCTCTGATGGCGAACTTGTGCACTTGGGAAGAGCATGTATGACATAGCCACTAACTTGATGTGAATAATGCTCAAGTAATCTGCAATTTTTGTGAATCACCCGGCCATATAATGAAGCTGTGTACTGCGTTTAAGTCATGGCTTCAGAGGAAGGGTAATTAACTTGTCTCATAAGCTTTATTAAGATTATTCAAGATTATTTACTCCCATGGTGGATTGACTAAGGTGCATTTGCACATTTCATTTCTTCCTCAGACTTTAATGAGCCATAAAGAGAGGGAGAAATGGGGGAGTAAAGTCTACAAGACATCCTTAAAGTCAAAGATTCTGGAGCTTCGCATTAAGCATTAAGTTCTTAGCTTTAGTTTTGATTTTATTAGCTGATGATGTACCTTAGATTAAGTGTGAATTATATTCATTTTATGTATTGAGAAATTCTTAAGCTTTGTATTTCCCGATACGTAATAAAGACATCATCAAGCTTGTTATATTCTCCTCACATTTGTCTTTGATCCTTATTTAAGTTATATGTGTAAAGAAATGATGAGACCTTGTCGAACATATGGTACACTTTCGTTTAGACCACAAATTCGAGGGGGAGAATGGAATGTCTCATCAGCACTGAGATGCTCCGACTAGTAAAATAAGAGACGTTCTTGATAGCTAAGAAATGAATTAAGAAAATACTCCAAATAATAAGATGCCTTTTGGGTATTTACTCTCGCACTATTTTAATACCCATTAAGAATAAGTATAAGTTCAAGGGTGTTGTTTCAATGAGAGATAAGATTGTCTTCATATCATTAGAATTGGAGTGTTACTCCATAATTACCAATTGTCTCAAATAAGAGTGATTTTATTCCATATTTCTGGCCACCGCTGGGTACAGGATAAATTTCACAGGTTTTGTTGCTCTAGTTCATATTCTGGCCAACGCTGTTGTGGACTAGTTCAATAGAACCAGAGACGATTGAAGTATGGTTTATGTTCACCTTTCTGGCCAACGCTGTTTGATGAACATTTAATCATAACCTTGCTACTCTAGTTCATTTTCAGGCCAACGCTGTTGTGAGCTAGGTTAGCAAGGGAAGTTCCTCTATGGTATCTAAGAAAGACAAACTAAGTGTCGTGTCAAACATAAAGAAATCAAAGAGCTACCATTATAAGTTATTCAATTAACTTTAAGGGCCGACACACCTTAATGCTTTTAGCCACTTCATTAAGGTTCTTAACATAAGATAGTTCTCTTCTGAAAGAGAGAGTAGAGATTAATGACAGCTCACATAATCTTAATGAGATATAGAGTAAGTTTTCTCTATATTAATGATTTAAGATAATATATATATATGATGATTTATCATATATTTAGTTTGTGCCATAAGGATACCTCCATTTGATGCATAATTTCTGTTGAGGATTTTCTTTAGTTGTCTAACCGCAACAGAAATGTATGAAACTTAGTGATAAGCTAAATTTTGGGCACAATAGTAAGAACCTCAATTAATTTATAATTTGTGAAGAAGAGGTTATAAAGGAGTCTTTGAACTCTAACATAAGTATAATTTTAATAGCAATTTTCTAATGGAGTCAAAACAATAGGCCATAATGGGTCTACATACTCAAGAGTGATTCCAAAAGAAACTGAGATGCTAAGTTCATAACTCATGATAAGTTTGTAAGTATCATGGGCAACCATGATTATTTGTAAGGTTAAGGTGGAAAATTTATTATCTTGATACTCTAGGTGAATGCTTTCTCCATAAGCTAATGGAAAATAAGTATGCATTCCAAGAAAGGGGAAAAGTATTCATCACATGATTAGGTGCATCTTAGTGAAGCCTCTCCCAAGATCTGGGGGAGCATGACACTGAGATGGGACCAAAGTGAGTATTAAGATTATCACTAAAGGGCAAAAGTTGAGATAATTGCTGAAGTGATAAATAGTGAATGCATATTCAGCCATGCCTATTTTGATTTGATAATCAAATTTCATAAAGATTATAAAATTAAGATTAAGGTAAAAGGAAGATGTTTCTAAAACTGTATGCTAAGATCTATGCTGAATAATTGACTTAGCATTACAAGCTGTAATGCTTAACAAAACCGATGAGTCTCAATCCAGGAGAGGTCCACTGGAAAAGGTGCTAAGTTTAATGCACCATGACAACATGCTTATTTAGTTAAGAATTATTCAGATGAGATTTGTAAGAGTGAATGGATAAAAAAGTGCACAATTAGATTATATCCTTCACTCTTGCATTTATGAGCGATTTTGCAGAAAGCTCTAAAACAAAGTTAGCTTAATAAGGCTAATTTTGTGTGTGGCATGTTTTAACGTAGGCAGGCAAAAGAAATAAGTTCCGCTATTATCTTATTAAGTTAACGTTGATTGAAATCAATGTCGCTATATTTAATTATAGTATTCCTTCAAAGTAATGACATATAATCGATGGTGTCAAGCCCATTGATAATAAATTATGTTGTGAATGAAGGGTCCCAGGATCATAGTCATATTAAGGCTTTAAGTAAAATGCTAGCAACATGACTAATTAAGGATTTAACATCTATCCTATTTTTCGCGAAATTAGTTTGGATTGGTGGTAAATCTGAAATATGATTCTTGATGAGGCCGAATAAATAAACTTCCAAATAAGCTAATAAGTGTTCTATCAAGATGCTATAGTGAACTTTAGTTAATGGTGTCCCAATATGTCTGTAATGTCTGTCGATGACGCATTCGCTAGGTCTTGCTGTGGCATTGAGTGTGAACATGAGACGAACATAAGTTAAGCTAAGATTGTTCGATTAAGTGGGAGATTGTTGATCGATGTGTATCCACCTGCACATGATCAATGAAATTGAAAATTATAAAGTTTGTTGACCCTCGGTCAAGGGGGAGAATGTTAGATATATTTGGTTGACCTCAAGTCAGCCAAACCCCACGGGAGAAGCCTCTCCCGTGCCTCAGCTCGTTTGCCGTTGATCGGGAGGCAAACACTAAGCCCATTGGGCTCGGCCCCTTGCCTACAGCGCCATTATATAAGAGAGGAAGCCCCCTGGGCGACCTTAACCTGTCCATCTACAGGGTTTCCACCGAAACCCTTCTCTACCGATCAGTTAGGGCGCTGGAAGGCTCGGAAGCACAAGCACCACCTGCAGGGTGTCACCGGTGTCGACCAGAAGGCCACCACCACAGAGGAGATGCCCCTGCACTTCACCAACTCGCGTCATCGACTTCACCACGTCTACACCGACTCAGACCGGCGAGATGGACAAGACCATCACTGCCGGTAAGATCCACTCTAATCTATTCCGCATCAGTAATGTTCTAGGCATGATCTTGTCTTGACTAGTGATCCTAGATTAAGATTAATTAAGTCTAAGTATTTGATTAGTGCTCAGTTTAATCTAATACCATGATGGTCAACTTTCGTCATAAAATGACATCTATGACTATTTTCAATAATGCCATGTATTGAGTGTCACCGATTAACCTCCATGACGTTTCGACGTAATCATCACAGATTAACACGATTCATGATGTTTTCAAACCATCATAAATCAGCCTCAAGCCCGCCCAACCCAACCCAAGCCTATCATCTGTGATTAAAATAAACGTGACATATCTAATATTGACACTTCACAAAATAGCTAACATGGAGAATGACGTCGATGTGTATGAGGCCGATGATGTGGACATTAATGATGACGTGAATGATGACCACGGACCATCTGTTAATGGGTCCAATTTAGAGTGGGCCACAAATTGTACCAAACAATTTTAGAAGTTCTTGTATTTGGTAGGTAACTCATTGTAGCAGAATGCTAACATCTGACTGGCATTGCTTTTGTTCAGTCGTCCACACTCTGAAATGGTATTGTGATATTTTAGCAGTCCCTCCCTTGTCATGTTATACCATTATAACATATAGAAGATGCAGTAACATCTTTGCTGCAAATAGATCGGGTAAAGCAAAATCACTAGACGTGACATTAAGTGGCAACCGCGAGTCTCTTCCAACCATGACTTGGATCTCGTGTGGACGTGGCAACACAGCCAGCTGATCTATGATCATCATTTGGATCTTGTGGCAGTATATTTGTGTTGCCATGAGTGCAATCAGCAGCTTTCCACAGAGTGGATAGCAGCTCCTCTTGGTTCCACATAAGCCAGCCACCTTGAAGAAAGATCAAGAAGCGTTTACCCAGTTTGTCGTGAAGTATTGTGGCTATGTCCTCCTGCCAGTGGTCATTATGGTAGAAGTCACGGCCAGTTACTATCTCTGGTACTAGTCCATCAACCCATGCTCCCGGATGGGCTAGTGATTTTATCTGACACAAATATCTTTAATTATTGTTCTGACAAGGGTTAGAATGATTATAATACACTATTGTTTGTTTCACTTATTTTTTGATTTTTCAATACGGCATCATATAAAGGACTACATAATTTTGCAGCATAGGCAACACATAGTTTAAACATTACCTGATATATTAAATTATTAATGATCATTGGTTGTCATGATTGTCGCAAGATAAATACATTTTAATTAAGATTCTAGTGCAGATATATTCTTCTTAAAAATTTATAGGAAGCATAGTTGAATTTGTCATTTTTTGAAAGATCCAAGACAATAAAAGGAAAATCACTATGTTTCCTATCTTTTCCTCGGTATAGCCTGCATCTATCAGATATCAAAATAATTTAATATAGAAGTTTATTTACTCTTAAATATTGGCCATAGTTACTTAAAACATTATTTTTAATATATATTATGCATTGCATATCCTCCTTAATCCAGCTATGGTACATTTTACACGTTTACTTTGTACTATATGCAACAACCCTTCTCTCTCGAACGTCATAAATATGAATTATCCTCGTCCAATCTTGTAAATGATCAATAAGAATAATGATACAAATAGGAATTTTTTTCTACCTTTTCTTGACGTGCCACTTTATATGACTAGTTGTATAGATTTATTTCCATATTTATATTATATGAGAAAATAAATATACCAATAGGCATTAATAATGGTGAAAAAATCAATATAAAAATAACTTTTGTCCTTCCTTTTTTTAGAAGTCATTGTTTAAGCCAATTGCTTCTCATGGTGGTGCGCACCTCTCTTTTTATATACGGATGTACATGGTACCTGATTTGTTAATTGACCGTTTGGGATATATTCTATGTAAAATGTAAACATTGCAGGGACATTAAAACTTTGAGATTAGGCGAGCGAGCGTGAGACTTCTATTTTTGTGTTAGATTCGACTCGAAGGGCAGTTTAGGTTTAATATGGTAGAGTTGGTTAGTTGTATTGCCTATTGTACCTTTGGGATATATAATTTCTCTTATATTTAAATATAGAATAGTGATTAATTCACACTTTAATTAGATACCACTATACCAGTCATATCGAAACTAATTCACTACTACAGAAACCACCACAGTAACGGGTCCAAAACGACTTTAGTACAGGAGTCTGGAAACCAACAAAAGCCCTTTTCTCGCCCAGCGTCCTCTTCCTCTCCCCACTCTTGCAACCAACAAAAAAACCCCATTCTCGCACAACAACCTCTTCTTCTCCCCACTCTTGCAACCAATAAAAACCTCATAATCACACAGCACCCTCTTCCTCTCCCCATGGAGCCATTGTCTCCTAGAGGTGTGGCGCAAGCCACATCCTCCTCCTCTTCTGATGAAAGGGAGGATCCCTAGTGGTCTGATGAAGAGGAGGCAGAGCGGAGGCCCATTCGAGTGCTGGTTGACACATCCTCTGATGATTCGGAGTTTGTGGAACAAATTGAAATCCAAGATCATGTGCCTCTAAAGCATCGCACCCCTCGCAAGTCAGCACGAGATGCCAGGGGTCAGGGGCGCGGAAGCACCGCCAGTCACCGGGGAACTGTTATCTCCAAGCGTCGTCATCCTCTCTCATCCTCATCGGTCGGCGGTAGTCGATCTCTGCCATCCTCGCCGAGCAGAGGCCATCATCGAATGACCGTCATCATCCGCCATGGAGGGGCTCCAAGGCTGTGCTCAACCGACTGCCATGGAGCGACGCCATCATCCTCTGGCGGTGGCATTGGAGGGACGGCCTCATCCGCGGGCAGCGCCAAGGGAGGTCCACCACCATTTTCCACAGGTAGCGGCAATAGAGCGACATCCTCATCCGTGAGCAGCTGTAACAAGGCGCCAGGTGCACCATCAATAAAGAAGCGGCACCTTGATTAGTGGATTAGTGGTAACTGCTACTAGTAGAAGGAGGAGTAGAAGAAGTAGAACAAACTTTTACCTTTTGTTCATATGGTCTGATTGAATACTACTATTACTGTTTTCTCCTTGTAAGATGTTGGTTTTTTCTTATAAAAACACAATAAACTCTTTTATGGTTTAAGGTTTAGGGTTTTTTTAAAAAGTCAAAGTTTGTTACATTCTGCTAGGTTCAGGACTGACCTTCGGTCATCCTTCTGTTTTTGGCTTGATGCCTTTAGTTAAGAGCCCTGTAAGTTGTCTAAACTCTTGCTTAATTAATTAAAATGTTTTCACTATGGGGATCTCCCCCATAGTTGCGCTTTCAAAAAAAAGATGTTGGTTTTTTCATTGTGTAGAAGTGACAGCTTAATCCGGCCCGACTGAAAACTACAAAACGGACTTTCGCCTTGTGTTCATCTGGTCTTGAAGAAATCAAGGGAACGGACTTTCCATTTATACTGAGGGAGTAGACACACATTATCATTTTTATTAGAAACAACACAATCCAAATACAAACGACACAAATGTATGCATATGCATTGATTACACATGAGGATGGATCGATCCACTATAGGTGGAAGTACAGCGACATACTCCGAACACAAACTGGTCATACTACTAGCAATCTACCATCACAGCTCATACTACTACCATCACGACATACTACTACCATCACGGGCTCATGGCAATCCCGCCGCTGCACGGAGTGTAGCAAAACGAGTATCCTGGAGCAGATACTCCTCCAAAGCGCGATGCCTCACCCTTGTATACCACAGCTAGGCAAGCAAAATGGTGATGTTATGCGTGTGTAACGGCAGGTCACGAATGGTCCACTACCTGTGACCCCTCTGGCAAAAAGGGCACACCCACATACCTTTGTGAAAAACATGAGCAGGCCTAGCCTGTTGAAGCCAAAGCAACACAGACCATTTCAGGTCATGCGATTCATCTTGTTCAATGAGCACTGGCCGCGGGGCGGGCATTTCAACGGGCAACAGCAGAGGTGGCGGCTTGGACCGTGGGCGAAAAGGTGGTGCCATGTGTAACATACCGGACCACTTTTTGTTTGAAGTTGTGTGCTACCAAATTTTGGACCAAATTGCTAGCCTCTCACCTTTAATCCCTTATAAAATAAAACCATATAAAAAAATTATTTTCAAACTATGGTAAATTGTGAGTTGGAGTTTTGTGGATTTTATTTGGAGTTCACATGTGTGGAGTTTGAATTTGAAATAGATTCAAATTCAAACTTATATATTTAAAACCATGATATATTTTGAAAACCTTTAACTAACTCTAACATCTAACCCAGCCCACCTATGGAACCCAAACCGGCCTACATAGCTAACCAGGCCAACCCACCTTCCCTAACCCGCCAAGCCCAGCAGGCGGGTCCAGCTTCGCAGCCCAGCTAGGCCCAGCTCGCACCTTTTCTCTTTGCTCTCACTGCCAGGCAGGGTCCACACGTCAGCCGGTCTCTGTTTCCCTTTCTTCCTCCTCCTGCCGTACACGCCGACGCACACACCGCGCCCTGGTGCGCGCGGAGGCTCGGCCGGCACGCACGCCAAGCCGTGCGAGGGCCCTAGCCCCGGCCTCGGATGCTCCCCTAGGGGGGATTTGACCCCATGCCCCCTGTACCGTGCCCCCGAACCCTAGGGGCGGGCTGCAGGATTGCAGCCACATCGCTGCCATGGCTCAGGCGCCATGGATGGCCGTGGGGCAAATTCGCCCTTGCGTCGATTGCGCCGCCTCCTATAAGAACCATCCGTGCCCCAGCCGCTCCTATCCCTTGCGCCGCCGCCACCCTGGGGATTCTTTTCCCCAAATCCTCTGCCACCGGTCGAATGAAACAGAGAAGGAAAAGAAAGGGGGGGAGAAGAAATAGAAGAAGGAGGAGGAGACCCTGGAGCCGAGGCCGCCGCTGCTCGCAACGCCGTCGATGGCCGTGAGGAAGGACGCCGCCAAGGAGGTCGCTCGCGCCCCGCCGTTTGCCTTCATGCAGCGCGGCACCGGAACGCGGTGACGCCGTCAAGGCACTAACGGCCATGGAACACTGAGCGCTGCTGACCGGCGCCCTCGTCGTCGGGAACGTCCGCACCGAGGAGAAGTCGTCGTCAACGCCGAGGCCCGACACCCCTGCTTCTTCTGCCTGCACCAAGGAGCCGAGCACCACAGCGCCCACGACGCCTTGACGCCGCCGCAGAGGGGAGCTGGACCACCGCTGCATCGACGACCACGCCGCCGTCCAGGAGCACCGCGCAGCACCGGGAGGACGTCGAGTACCACGACGACCGCGAGATGAACCACGACACCGAGCCGGCCTGCTCTGCACCAAGCCACCGCGGCCACGACTTCTCCCTGCTTTGCCTTGCTGTCCGTGAGCCTGTTGGTGAGCTGCCCGACCAAGCCGCCTCCTTTTCACCCTGCAGCTTGCCTGTGACGCCAGCCTTCATGCTGTGCTACTTGTTTTTGATGCCCCTCAAACATCAGTGACCTTGGATGGCTTGGCCACGGTAGGAACCACGCGCGCCCACAACGTGTTCGATGTTTTGTGTCTGAGCCATGAGCCTCTCGTGCAGGCTTTCTTTTCCCTCCCTTGCACCGTCCATAGACGCCGCCATGCTTGCCTATGTTGCCGGCCATCGAGCCGCCAAGCTGGAGCTCGCCGCCGTGTCCCAGAGCGTGCCGTGGCACCGCCAAAACTCGCCTAGCCCGTGCTCGTCATTGTGCGGTGAACCGGCCTTCGTGTCGTGGTGTCCTTCCTGCAGGAGAAACACGCCACCACCTCACCACAGCCGAACCTTACCGCCGGCGAACCTTGTCGTCCCGCCTTTCCTTTGGGGAATTCCATCGAGCACCTGGTGTGCATCCTTTTTCTTGAGCCCTAAGTGGTGCCACACGTTGGGCCACATGAACGCAGCCACACCGAGCCACAGAGGATCTCAGATCCCGAGCTGAGTGAACCGCAGGAGAGTTCGAGGTTCAAACCTGGACTTTCTCGAGTGAAACCAGTGTGGGCTTCGGCCTACGGAAGCCATCTCGGCCCGAGCCTAACCAGGCCGAACCAAACCTAAGTTCGAGGACCTTCTCTAGACTTTGGGAACCATGGGCCGAACCGGACCAGCCCTTGGGCCGCTACCACTTTTGGCCAGTTAGCGGCCCACTATCTGATGACCTGGGCCCATCGCGGACGTCATGCTGACGTCAGCATGTTTTTAATAAAATCCCTTTATGTTTTAATAAAGGTTTTAATAAATGTTTTATAAATGCTTTTACCTTTGAAAAAGCATAACTAATTATCGGGAGCTCCGAAAATTATGAAACCAATTGCGTTGGTTCATGATTCCGAGACGCTCGCCGCTATCCTATCCTTTTCTGCTCTTGCCCTTGAACTGAGCCCTGTTTGCCCTGCGTTCTTGGTGTAGAATTCGTGGCCGCTGCCCGCCACTGCGCTATTATGGGTCTGGGACGCCGGAGCCCCGCAACTAGTCATTGGCGTGCCGCGAACAGGGATCCTACCCCACGTTCGCATCGCTTACCTTCCCTACACCACTGCCTCCTCTTTGTGCTGCTTCATGCGTAACCCTCCCCCGCTCTACGTTGCTACGTGCTGTGAAGCGTGTACCGTGCCGTGTGCTTGAAAGCAGGATGTCGCCCGTGATGGACGGCCGTGTCTTGAGCAGAGGCCTCTGCTTCACGAACGGTAACCCCGAGCTGCAACCTAGCTGCCTCGCCATGGACGTTGCCGCATCACGAGTACATGCCTCGTAGCGCTCTTAACCATGCCCTTCCGCTTTGTCACCCGCTATCGGTTACAAGTTCATTCGTTCTTCCCCTTTGAGCTGTCACCACATATCTTGGCATGGTAATGCCTTTTCTAGTTTATCTTTATCTCGTTTTGCTAACACCGTCCTTTGAGCTTCCGTTTTGACCCTCCGTGAGCTTAAACCTTACAAGAGCTTGATCCCAGTCTTTCAAACAGCACCTAATGCAGGTGTTCCTGTAGGCCATGGACATGCTAGCTTGTTCCCTGTTCCTCCAAATCCTTTTAGTTCAGAAAGCTAGCAACCGTGGCACTAAAGCTCTTCCAATCCTTAGCCCAGCTCTGGCTGGTGAGACAGAGTGTTGTGACCTTGAGCAGCTGATCCATCCTTTAAAAGCTCTCTAATCTAACCTAAAGGGGCCTACAGACTTACCGCTGGGTCCCACTAACATGAGGGGCCTCTAACTGTCCAACCTGGTCCCATCTAACATACGGGACCCACAGGGTGACTTGTGGGGTCCGGTTGACCTCTGACCTTCCTTTTTGACTCGGTCAACAATGATCATTGACTAGTCAACTTACCATGCAGACCGACCCAAAAACCTAGCTTATGGTTCTCTAACTCGCTGACTTATGCTTTCTGTGCTTTATCGCAATTAATTAAATTTGTAAACTATTTTCTTTATTTGAAAATCCATAATAAATTGATCCTACCTTAGAAAAATATGAAATCAGTTTCTTTATCCTTCTAAAATCATGAAGCACCGGTTAGACTAGCTTTTGGAGTTATTTGGTTCTTTATTGCTTCTCTTTGGAGTTAATTGCATCTAGACACCGTGTTTATTTATATTTGCGAATCTAGGATTCCCGAAGCCGAGGAGTCAAGCCAGAAGATCGAGAACAACTACGGAAACTTCGACGACTAGTTGCACACAGGTGTTCACGCCCGACTGATTCTGAATACCTATTAGGCATTGCTATGTAGTATGCTAGCGCTTTACTTTAAATGCATGTTGATGAACCTTGCACTACCTTCTTTAATTACCCTGTCCTTGATTGCCCTACTACTACTACTATATATATATATATAAGCGTGTATATACGCTGAGCTTCGTGTTGCATGTGTTGGGATGGGAATAGTGGTTCTTGGTGTGTGTGGGGTAAAACCGGCAGGAGAAGGCGTTTTGGGTACTTTGGCGGGGGTGAGCTCGAGACAACCGATCTGGAATCGGGGATGGGGGTGCACTCCTCAGTGCATTCCCGCTTTTATGGTTTTTGGAGCACAGGTGTTGGGGTTTTACTTACGCTTGGAGGACATGAGCTCGCCCCCGTCTGAAACCGAGTGGGCCAACCGCTTCACGGGACTTTACGTACACACCAGCTCGCTGAGAGTGGGGTTAGGGCCGAGTTGAGCTCGGCAAGTGCGGATCCATACCTGCCAGCAGGATAGCGGGGTATCAGTGGGGGAGAGGTGGGAGTGAGACCACCTTCTCTCAGAGCGACTCCCGTGTGGCCACACGGGAGCATTTCATTGTTTTGGTGCAATTCCTTCTGAGGGGGGATCGCTTTGAGGGCCAGATGCAGGATGGGACCGTAACTACCGAGAGTTCACACGGTAGGGTGGGTTTGGTCGGTTCGCTACCGACCGGGCTCCATCCAGAGTTGGGTACAGGTGTACACGCTCTGCAGAGTTTAGATCTATACGTATAGCCGCGTCCTCAGGCATGGACGAGCCCAGTGGATTGTTGGTTCTCATGTTTTGGGATTTCTACCCCCCCTGTAGTTGAGACTGTGGTGAGCCGTGGTTGCAGTCGGGGAGAGGAGAGTCGCTCCCTCTACCTCGCGGATCCGATTGCAATCATTGAGATGCGAGGAGAGGAAGTTCTCGCATCGACCCTAGATGGAGATAGGTTGTGGTGTCGGGTCCCTGGGGTACCAGGTGTTCCGGAGTTGTGATGAGAGAATGGATTGGGACTGATGTGGAGATGTTTTCTTTTTATGCTTCGCTGCTGCTGCATAGGAAACCTGAGCTTTTACCTTGCTTCTTTTCTTACCCTTTAGAATTAGTTCACATAAAGCTGCATACAGTCGGTGACGTGAACCTATCCCATTCCTTCGGGATAGTTTTGTGAGTGTGCAGGACTGGACTTGGCTTGAGAGTCCGAGTTTTGAGGAATCCATGAAGGAAGTGTTGCGTTGCTTCGCTCAAGGATGCCTGTGGTGAAAATCGAAGATGAAGACTTGAAGCCCTAGCTACCACTACGCAGGATTTCTACTTGTCGCTTAGCCCAAGGGGCTTGTACTAAATTCGTATATCGAGATATTTCGGGTGTAATTATTCTATGTTGTACTCTGATTTCGTTGTATGGAAATGATATTATACTGTAATGAGTTCTGTACGTGATAGCCACTGATCCAGGGACTATCACAAGGGTACAGGGAGTCGGGTTTTCCTCACCGAAAACTCGGGTCGTTACAGGTGGTATCAGAGCCATACTTGACCGTAGCGCGCAACCCTAGGTTGGTCGATAGCTTCGGAACATTCTATACACACTATTTTATATATTCCCCCTTGAATTATTTGAAATATACCTCCCCTACTTTGAAAAACTCTATCTTTCCTTCATTGATGCAACCTCTTACGTGGACTAGTTAGGGTGAGACCGAAGATAATTTGGATGGTACGAGAATACCTTGAACCACTAAGAGTAGAGTCTACCTTGTTTGACTTGCCGCGAAGTAATTAGACCGATTAGTGTGCGAGATCTCAACGGTTATGAGTCAGCCTTGAGATAGCACTATCTATAATGCTTTGAATGTTTGAGTGCTTCGTTCTTTATGGATCTTATGATTCTTACTATTGAGTGTAGGGCTCTATACTAGCGAATATTTTTGTGCTTGTACTTGACTCCTAGAAAAGGTAACCTGAGTGCTAACCTTCATAGGAAAGACCACCACAATGCTATACTATGGAGGTTGTTGGCCTAAGGAACACTGATATAACCCAAAGGAGGACAAGTCATCTATAAAAGCCAAGAAAAAGGAGTATCGGAGTGATGCCTCTCAACCGTAGATGGAAAGGACAACAC
The DNA here is from genome assembly GCA_036936925.1 of Cenchrus fungigraminus. Lineage (NCBI taxonomy): Eukaryota > Viridiplantae > Streptophyta > Magnoliopsida > Poales > Poaceae > Cenchrus > Cenchrus fungigraminus. Next base: position 26,502,034 of record CM072768.1, read on the forward strand.
TGACATACGAGGTCTAGATTTTGGATAAGCCACCTCATGCATTTTGGAATCAAGTTACTAATTTGGATTAGAGAGTACTCGATTTGGAACCACCCACTACCTCGAAGTTGTCTGTATTTGAAGAATCATACAAGGAGTAAAGGAGCCACAACCAGAGCCCCTCAAGTATACTCAAGCGGAGACATGAAGAACTACTCTGCTATGGATCAAGAGATTGAGGTCGAGATCAACCTTACCTCAGAACAATTTCTAATTCCTGAGACTTTTTGTTGTGTGCACAATAATGACCAGAAAGCAACTACAATGAAGCTGAAGATGCTCGGAGTTTGGAAGTGCATGTACCTCTATGGGAGCATATAATAGTTAAGCTCAAGTGAGTACCCTAAGATGTCAGTGATGCATTTTGGACAATTTCAGTCGGAACTCAATTATCGGATAAAGATGAAGTACTCTATATGGAGCAGCAATCAATACGGAAAAATTTATTCAAGTACTTTAGCTTTCGTAAGGCACCTTATGAATGTCCACCTTTGGAATTTGCTAATGGAATACAGAGGTTGCCGATAAGGTTCTTCATCTAAACGCGAATTGACCCTTGTGGAGACTCGAAGGAACATGATAGCATCATATCATGGTAATGGATTCATCGATGAGAGCGACTGACACATCAGAAGACAACCCAAGATAATGAGTGAGCGGATGTAAGCGCATCGAACTCTCCACGGATGGACAATCGCGCGAGAGTTATGGAATTGCGCCCTGACCATGTATTCGGAAGTAACGAAGCCATGCTTAAGGGATCACCCCTAAGTAGACAGTACCTCGACCTGGAAGGTATTGTTGAGGTTTTGGATTTGATTCGGATGACTAAACTCCAAGGATACAAGGTTTGCACTACATGAGTAGTCATCCTAGAGTCATTTCTATTGGATTAACCCCTCTTACACCTCTAAGCAGTTGTTTTGGAACTTACTGTGTAAGTAGTAAACAGTTACGCACCACAAGATGTGCTTCTGGAATATAGTACCTGAAGGATATCTAAAGTAATTACGAGGTCGATAAATAGAGTGAGATGCGAAGTTCGGTCGATCCCACTTTTGGAATAAACCAATGGTAAAGAAGCCCTACTGGACACCGTATAATGAACTAGTGGAAAAAGAACTACTTCGACAACTACTGGACACAAGTTATCGATACGACCTCACATCTGGCACCTGCCACACTATTGGAAAATAAGTAAGAAGAATTTGTGAGCACAAGTGTGGAATATTGCTCACTTAAACAAGTGACATTATTTGGAATTGTTGAATAGCATGACAAGGCCTCAAAGCGAAGAATATTTTCAGGATACCAGAAGGTAAGAATACCATTCAGAGGAATAAGACAAAGGAATTGCGAGGGATCATGATATACACCACGGTTGGATAAGAGAAATGAACCTCCTCGGAGTTATGACAATTAAGGACTCTCTGATGAATTGAATAAGCTTTAATGGTATTCCTAAGGGTTAACATCAACCATGTATCCTGAGTTTGCTAAATGTGCATGAGTAAAATAGATGTGACTTTGTCGAGAAGGTCCATCTGAAGAAGTTGGAATCAAAAGGACTGGTGTGAGATTCCGGATGGATAGAGTCACTCACCTAGTTGAGGATGTTGCAGATGCCCCCTCTTAACATGGACTATGATGAATGGGAAGTAACCATTCATAGTGTTCCTGACCAAAAGTTATTCGATCATGTCGGGTGTGCCAACACATTGGCAGGAATCATTAGAGTCGTGCTAAGCGAACAAATGGATTACAATGTGAGGGACATACGAAGTAGGAATGAATTATTGGTTTCTTAGAGCAAGAAAGCTGGAAGGAAGTTTTGTTCACTCGGACTCAGCCAGTTGCTAAGAGTGCACGCTATAAGGGGTGCGACTGCACTAATACTTTGGAAAACCAGGAGATCTACCTTTGGAATAAGGCTCAGTATATGCTTAGTGTGCTCAATATGGACAAGCAAACAGTTTTGGGCAAAGATAATCTTATGGGTACACTAAGAATGCAAGCTTGATATATGACAACCATTTGGATTAGAGCTTGCCATATGCAGTCCAACTATATACATGCCACGAGATAGACCAAGATATACCAGATTTGCAGAACCCTGCTAGGTGTAATGTTCCCGACTCCCTTATATGGAGAGAAGCGGGAGAATCGTGCCTATTTGGATTAAAAGTACAGAATGGATGCCATGTGAATGTGGCCATGTTCAAAAGCGATAATGTTGGAATGAGCTGAATTGATAAGAAGGATGTGACCTCCAACGCGAGGATTGGAATAACATAAGGATACCATATTCTACCACAGGAGAATTTAATCCTAAGCTTACCAAGCTTATGCAGCATGGCTAGATGAAGTGGATTGTGCTAAGGGAAATCTAGTCCGAAGTTGGAATTGCTCACATGCTTGAACCAGAGTATAGTCGTGAGATATATGGATTATTTGGAGATTGCTTAAGGATGCTAACAGAAGAGGACACACCTTGGCACTTAACTTCGGAAGCCTTCACATGGGATCAAGCTACGATAAGATAAAGACTTACGTTATTAATATCATCAACATCTAGAAGCTAAAGGAGAAGACATATTGGAGAGAAGACCCCATCACACCCGGTACGAGCCTAATCTCGAGGATGAGATTCTTGTGAGGGGGGGGGGAGTCTGTAACATACCGGAAATTTGATTGTTTTCCCATGTGTGAATTTTCGCAAAATTTTAAAACTTTTTGTTTGAAGTTGTGTGCTACCAAATTTTGGACCAAATTGCTAGCCTCTCACCTTTGATCCCTTATAAAATAAAACCATATAAAAAAATTATTTTCAAACTATGGTAAATTGTGAGTTGGAGTTTTGTGGATTTTATTTGGAGTTCACATGTGTGGAGTTTGAATTTGAAATAGATTCAAATTCAAACTTATATATTTAAAACCATGATATATTTTGAAAACCTTTAACTAACTCTAACATCTAACCCAGCCCACCTATGGAACCCAAACCGGCCTACATAGCTAACCAGGCCAACCCACCTTCCCTAACCCGCCAAGCCCAGCAGGCGGGTCCAGCTTCGCAGCCCAGCTAGGCCCAGCTCGCACCTTTTCTCTTTGCTTTCACTGCCAGGCGGGGTCCACACGTCGCCGCCATGGCTCAGGCGCCATGGATGGCCGTGGGGCAAATTCACCCTTGTGTCGAGTGCGCCGCCTCCTATAAGAACCATCCATGCCCCAGCCGCTCCTATCCCTTGCACTGCCGCCGCCCTGGGGATTCTTTTCCCCAAATCCTCTGCCACCGGTCGAATGAAACAGAGAAGGAAAAGAAAGGGGGGAGAAGAAATAGAAGAAGGAGGAGGAGACCATGGAGCCGAGGCCGCCGCTGCTCGCAACGCCGTCGATGGCCGTGAGGAAGGACGCCGCCAAGGAGGTCGCTCGCGCCCCGCCGTTCGCCTTCGTGCAGCGTGGCACCGGAACGCGGTGACGCCGTCAAGGCACTGACGGCCATGGAACGCTGAGCGCTGCTGACCGGCACCCTCGTTATCGGGAACGTCCGCACCGAGGAGAAGTCGTCGTCAACACCGAGGCCCGACACCCCTGCTTCTTCTGCCCGCGCCGAGGAGCCGAGCACCATAGCACCCACGACGCCTTGACGCCACCGCAGAGGGGAGCTGGACCACCGCTGCATCGACGACCACGCCGCCGTGCAGGAGCACCGTGCGGCACCGGGAGGACGTCGAGTACCACGACGGCCGCGAGACGAACCACGACACCGAGCCGGCCTGCTCTGCACCAAGCCTCCGCGGCCACGACTTCTCCCTGCTTCGCCTTCCTGTCCGCGAGCCCGTTGGTGAGCCGCCCGACCAAGCCGCCTCCTTTTCACCCTGCAGCTTGCCTATGATGCCGGCCTTCGTGCTGTGCTACTTGTTTTTGATGCCCCTCGAACATCAGTGACCTTGGATGGCTTGGCCATGGTAGGAACCACGCGCGCCCACAACGTGTTCGATGTTTTGTGTGTGAGCCATGAGCCTCTCGTGCAGGCTTTCTTTTCCCTCCCTTGCACCGTCCATAGACGCCGCCATGCTTGCCTATGTTGCCGGCCTTCGAGCCGCCGAGCTGGAGCTCGCCGCCGTGTCCCAGAGCGCGCCGTCGCACTGCCAAAACTTGCCCGACCCGTGCTCGTCATTGTGCGGTGAACCGGCCTTAGTGTCGTGGCGTCCTTCCTGCAGGAGAAACACGCCGCCACCGCACCGCAGCCGAACCTTACCGCCGACGAGCCTTGCCGCCCCGCCTTTCCTTTGGGGAATTCCATCGAGCACCTGGTGTGCATCCTTTTTCTTGAGCCCTGAGTGGTGCCACACGTTGGGCCACATGAACGCAGCCACACCGAGCCACAGAGGATCTCAGATCCCGAGCTGAGTGAACCGCAGGAGAGTTCGAGGTGCAAACCTGGACTTTCTCGAGTGAAACCAGTGTGGGCTTCGGCCCATGGAAGCCATCTCGACCCGAGCCTAACCAGGCCGAACCAAACCTAAGTTCGAGGACCTTCTCTAGACTTTGGGAACCTTGGGCCGAACCGGACCAGCCCTTGGGCCGCTACCACTTTTGGCCAGTTAGCGGCCCACTATCCAATGACCTAGGCCCATCGCGTACCTCATGCTGACATCACCACGTTTTTAATAAAATCCCTTTATGTTTTAATAAAGGTTTTAATAAATGTTTTATAAATGCTTTTACCTTTGAAAAAGCATAACTAATTATCGGGAGCTCCGAAAATTATGAAACCAATTGTGTTGGTTTCATGATTCCGAGACGCTCACCGCTATCCTATCCTTTTCTGCTCTTGCCCTTGAACCGAGCCCTGTTTGCCCCGCATTCTTGGTGTAGAATTCGTGATCGCTGCCCGCCACTGCGCTATTATGGGTCTGGAACGCCGGAGCCCCGCAACTAGTCATTGGCGTGCCGTGAACAGGGATCCTACCCCACATTCGCATCGCTTACCTTCCCTGCACTGCTGCCTCCTCTTTGTGCTGCTTCGCGCGTAACCCTCCCCCGCTCTATGTTGCTACGTGCTGTGAAGCGTGTACCGTGCCGTGTGCTTGAAACCAGGATGTCGCCCGTGATGGACGGCCGTGTCGTGAGCAGAGGCCTCTGCTTCACGAATGGTAACCCCGAGCTACAACCTAGCTACCTCGCCATGGACATTGCCGCATCACGAGTACATGCCTGGTAGCGCTCTTAACCATGCCCTTCCGCTTTGTCACCAGCTATCGGTTACAAGTTCATCCGTTCTTCCCCTTTGAGCTGTCACCACATATCTTGGCATGGTAATGCCTTTTCTAGTTTATCTTTATCTCGTTTTGCTAACACCGTCCTTTGAGCTTCCGTTTTGACCCTCCGTGAGCTTAAACCTTACAAGAGCTTGATCCCAGTCTTTCAAACAGCACCTAATGCAGGTGTTCCTGTAGGCCATGGACATGCTAGCTTGTTCCCTGTTCCTCCAAATCCTTTTAGTTCAGAAAGCTAGCAACCGTGGCACTAAAGCTCTTCCAATCCTTAGCCCAGCTCTGGCTGGTGAGACAGAGTGTTGTGACCTTGAGCAGCTGATCCATCCTTTAAAAGCTCTCTAATCTAACCTAAAGGGGCCTACAGACTTACCGCTGGGTCCCACTAACATGAGGGGCCTCTAACTGTCCAACCTGGTCCCATCTAACATACGGGACCCACAGGGTGACTTGTGGGGTCCGGTTGACCTCTGACCTTCCTTTTTGACTCGGTCAACAATGATCATTGACTAGTCAACTTACCATGCAGACCGACCCAAAAACCTAGCTTTTGGTTCTCTAACTCGCTGACTTATGTTTTCTGTGCTTTATCACAATTAATTGAATTCGTAAAATATTTTCTTTATTTGAAAATCCATAATAAATTGATCCTACCTTAGAAAAATATGAAATCAGTTTCTTTATCCTTCTAAAATCATGAAGCACCGGTTAGACTAGCTTTTGGAGTTATTTGGTTCTTTATTGCTTCTCTTTGGAGTTAATTGCATCTAGACACCGTGTTTATTTATATTTGCGAATCTAGGATTCCCGAAGCCGAGGAGTCAAGCCAGAAGATCGAGAACAACTACGGAAACTTCGATGACTACTTGCACACAGGTGTTCACGCCCGACTGATTTTGAATACCTATTAGGCATTGCTATGTAGTATGCTAGCGCTTTACTTTAAATGCATGTTGATGAACCTTGCACTACCTTCTTTAAGTACCCTGTCCTTGATTGCCCTACTATATATATATATATAAGCGTGTATATACGCTGAGCTTCGCGATGCATGTATTGGGATGGGAATAGTGGTTCTTGGTGTGTGTGGGGTAAAACCGGCAGGAGAAGGCATTTTGGGTACTTTGGCGGGGATGAGCTCGAGACAACCGATCTGGAATCGGGGATGGGGGTGCACTCCTCAGTGCATTCCCGCTTTTATGGTTTTTGGAGCACAGGTGTTGGGGTTTTACTTACGCTTGGAGGACATGAGCTCGCCCCCGTCTGAAACCGAGTGGGCCAACCGCTTCACGGGACTTTACGTACACACCAGCTCGCTGAGAGTGGGGTTAGGGCCGAGTTGAGCTCGGCAAGTGCAGATCCATACCTGCCAGCAGGATAGCGGGGTATCAGTGGGGGAGAGGTGGGAGTGAGACCACCTTCTCTCAGAGCGACTCCCGTGTGGCCACACGGGAGCATTTCATAGTTCCGGTGCAATTCCTTTTGAGGGGGGATCGCTTTGAGGGCCGGATGCAGGATGGGACCGTAACTACCGAGAGTGCGCATGGTAGGGTGGGTTTGGTCGGTTCGCTACCGATCGGGCTCCATCCCGAGTTGGGTACAGGTGTACACACTCTGCAGAGTTTAGATCTATACATATAGCCGCATCCTCGGTCATGGACGAGCCCAGTGGATTGTTGATTCTCATGTTTTGGGATTTCTACCTCCCCCTGTAGTTGAGAGTGTGGTGAGCCGTGGTTGCAGTCGGGGAGAGGAGAGTCGCTCCCTCTACCTTGCGGATCCGATTGCAATCATTGAGGTGCGAGGAGAGGAAGTTCTCGCATCGACCCTAGATGGAGATAGGTTGTGGTGTCGGGTCCCTGGGGTACCAGGTGTTCCCGAGTTGTGATGAGAGAATGGATTGGGACTGATATGGAGATGTTTTCTTTTTATGCTTCGCTGCTGCTGCATAGGAAACCTGAGCTTTTACCTTGCTTCTTTTCTTACCCTTTAGAGTTAGGCCACATAAAGCTGCATACAGTCGGTGATGTGAACCTATCCCATTCCTTGGGGATAGTTTTGTGAGTGTGCAGGACTGGACTTGGCTTGAGAGTCCGAGTTTTGAGGAATCCATGAAGGAAGGGTTGCGTTGCTTCGCTCAAGGATGCCTGTGGTGAAAATCGAAGATGAAGACTTGAAGCCCTAGCTACCGCTACGCAGGATTTCGGCTTGTCGCTTAGCCCAAGGGGCTTGTACTAAATTCGTATACCGAGATGTTTCGGGTGTAATTATTCTATGTTGTACTCTGATTTCGTTGTATGGAAATGATATTATACTGTAATGAGTTCTGTACCTGATAGCCACTGATCCAGGGACTATCACAAGGGTACAGGGAGTCGGGTTTTCCTCACCGAAAACTCGGGTCGTTACAATGAGGTTCAGCTGATCCTGAACTGGAGGAGGTATCACCCCTGGGTGTTGCTGAGGTTCTGATGCCAGCGGAAGTGGAGGTGCCATTGGGGTCGGGTGCTGCTGAGGTGCCGATACCAGTGGAAGTGGAGGCGCCATTGGGGCGGGGTGCTGCTGCGGTGCCGATGGCAGCGGTTGAACCGGGTGCTAGTGAGGTGCTATTGCACCCAACAGCCCCTGCTTCCCCGACTCCTCCAAGTTCCATGCTCTGTGCCTTCCTTGCCCGACCATTCTCCACGTACTGCATACACAAACGAAGAACAAACCCTACATAAGCTAACAATGTGACCGTCTCAATACCATGCATAAATAAAGTAAATAAGATTATCCAAGAAAATGATCTCACCCTTGTATCCCACTGAAGTAGAGAAATGCAAGATGGGGAACCGATGAGTGTTGGCCTTGCCTTCCAAGAACGTTGTCCCGCACTCGCCTATTTATCGAGGACTACAGCGGGCACATGATCTCAATGTAGCATTGCTAAATTTACTACAAAAAATGTGAGATGCTCAGAATATAGTCAGGCCTATGCGTGATACGAATCTATCTAGGTCACAATCTTCAGTGGCGTGCGTCAATTACATGTGTGGACGATGGGTATCACAGGATGAGCCCGACTTGTCTAGGTATGTGTTTACTTCCGAACTTTCCGGTCTTGAGCACAAGAAAGTTCTGCGGACAACTCACGCCGCATCAGCTGCATCTTATGGCCATCTCAACTACATCAGCTCATGCCGCATCGACCGGAGAAAACTCTCTACCATTCATTTATGTGTACACCTGCTCTGAACGGACATGTTGATCATTGTGAATCGCACTTAAGGACTAGAACTGGGAAGTTCATGACCCGAATGTGGCCACACCCACACTGAAGGGACGCGTCCATTCTGGGTGGTAACTGATGTCCACGAACGGACGTTTCGAAACTACACATTCACTCTCACTATAATAAGAGATAATTTATGCACGAGACGATCATTGCAGGCCATTTGCGTTCATGGCTTTAGGCGCTAAAATGATTCCTTCCATGCAAGTCGACTTCTCAATCTCAAGCTAGGAAACAAAAGCAGAAGGAACTGCGGGCCAGTACAAGGAATCTGGTACGTTCATGGCGGGAGGTAGTCAATGGAGGCTACGTTGCTATCCTTCAGGTATGAATGATCATTAGTGGATGGATGTTTCAGATGATATTGTTGTCGTCCTCATTCCTGTGCACAAATGCCAAATGGTATATGTCTCGTTGTTGCTATGAATACACACACTCACACATGGTGATACGATCGCATTATATTATTGTTGTCAAGCCTGTGACTGCTTCCTTCCAAGTAGGTGTGAGTATTGTTGCGTGCGGTGGCTGGAGACCCAAACGATGAAAATGATACATTTCGAGTTCAAGCTACAAAAGAAGTTTGTTTCATGAATCGGGATCTACAAGAAAGAGGATTTGAATGTCTGGTGGAGTATCATGAAATTGAGCGCGTGACATCTAATGAAGACTGCATACACATATCGTGTGTTGTTACAGTACTGGAGGATGACTGCATTGAAGTTCCTCCTCCATCAGTACAAAGAAGCATATGCAAAAGCGTTGCAGCCCAAGCCCTTGTGGACATTGTCTTCCACGTAGGTGCAGATATGAGCGATACGTGTCGATGTGACGAAAATATCTCGTGTGATGGAGGCAATGCTCTATGGCCCAGGAGTGGAGTCTAGATCTGAAACTGTTATAATAATTGACACACACCCTGATGGGTTCTCGCTCCTGATCAAATATGCTAGGGAGGGATCACTCCCAGAGGAGGCTGATTTATGGGACACTCCTACCAATGCCTGGCCATATTTACTCTCGGTCGCTGACATGTACAAAGTCGAAAGGTTGAAGCCGCATTGTGCGTAAAAGATGTGGGACATGACATGCGAGGAAACTGTGACTTCATTTCTACAATGGGCAATTCGGTCTAACTACACACAATTGCAGGACAAGTGCATGTCTCTCTTAGAGCGAATCTTTCCTCATGGAATATTCACATATGATTGGGCGGTCGTATGCACTGATCATCCCGAATTTATGCACAATCTCCGTACAAGATTTCCTGAAGGGTTGTACCAGGGTCCCCTGTAGTTTTAATGTTTTGTTTAAGTGTTTTTAGTCATGTAATAAATAGTTCAAATAGTACGTTAATTTATTGCAGTGAGTACATTTGTAATGCACTAATCGGATCATCCGTCTAACGTGAATATGAAGTAGAGTACAGTCCTGTGTGTGTTTGTCCATTTCATGATCCATGGTGGTAGGGACAACCTAGTCAACAACTTGCCTCTCTGCGTAAGGTCACTGACATTTGGGTCTGACACCCAAGGGGTCTTTCGTTTGGGTCACTGACATTTGGGTCCATGATCCAAAGTCTTTCGTTTCCCACTCTAGAGCAGAAAGGTGGGACTTGAAATTTTGAATTCCCTCCTCCTCCTCCTCCTCCTCCTGGTCCTCCACGTTTATACATAAAAAAACAGGGAAACCAGGCCTCTCAATTCCCTCCTGGTAATTTTCCAAAATCAGGGGATCTTCTCCTCTACCGCCGAGGAGACCTAGTAGATCTGCGGCGGAAGCAGCAACAGCAACCTAGCTACCGACAACGGCTTCCTTTGCTACGAGCGGCGGTCTTCCTCGGCAACGTCCTAGAAGCTGCAAGATGGTTCAAACCCGTTGCTCTATCGGCTCCCCCGAGGCTCACCCTGGCGGCCGCAGATCTGCAACAGTTGCGCATAACATCGTGTTCAAGGCGCAAGGTCGGGCTGCTAAATCGAGATGGCATTCGGCACCTTCTTCCCTTCCTATCCATCAGGTCTGCCGTCTCCTCCCTTTATTGATCGATTCAATTAGATTGCTTCCCCATGCTCTTTGACTTTCTATAATATTCTTTCATGTTTGGGTGATTGTGGATCTACTGTACCCTATCGCAAGAGTTTATTCGAAGTCATTTTATTTGAGGTTTGTAGAAATTTGTAGATGAAATTAATGGAATGCTTCCCTATTCTCCTTGCCTTTGAATATTTTTGTTGCATGCTTGGGTGATTGGGGATCTTCTATTCCATATTGCAAGAGATTGTTCCAAGTCAATTTATTTGAGGGTTGTAGAAATTAAAGGATGAAATTATTATATTGCTTACCCATGCTCTTTGGCTTTCCATATTTTTGTTGCATGGTCGTGTGATTATGGATTGGGTGTGATCGTTCATGTACCGCATTGAACTTAATAGTTGAAATTGCTTCCGATTGCTACTGATCTCAACCCTTATCTCTCGTATTTGTACTTGTTTCAGTGGGCCAAAGGGTCAACATCTGTAGTCGCTCCTGTTCATACCTGCTCCAAGGTAACAAACTTAACACCTTCTTTGTTTCCAATTGCAAATGATCTCAACCCTTACCTCTTGTTCTTGTACTTGTTTCAGCAGGCCAAAGGGTCAACATCTGAAGTCGCTCCTGTTAAGACCTTCTCCAAGGGAACAAACTTAACACCTTTGTTTCCGATTGCAAATGATCTCAACCCTTACCTCTTGTTCTTGTACTTGTTTCAGTGGGCCAAAGGGTCAACATGTAAAGTCGCTCCTGTTCAGACCTGCTCCAAGGTAACAAACTTAACACCTTCGTTTCTTTAGTTCGAATCAATTACAAGGTCCTAATCTGACTTGCGATCCACAGTTGCTAGATGGAAACTACCAAGTCAATGATGCATCTTCCCGAATAAATTAAAACAGAGACAGCCGAGTACTCAAGAATGGGTACCAAATCCTTATGTAGTAGTGTTGATGAAGAGCGAGTTGATGCTACCAATCAGGATGGGGTAGAACTTCGACAACGGTTTGTTGCTCACTAGAAAGAGTTATGTAGCTTGAAGAAGAAGACCAAAGAATCAGAATCAGCTCTGAAAATGTAGTTGACTGAGATTAAGAGGTTGCAGAAGCTAATCGAAGACAGTGAGGAACTCCTTCGTCTACTGCTTAGCAGTAAAAGATGAAGAGGTTAAGATCATTAGATCAAATCTCCACTATCTCTTGTGATTATGACTTGGATTTAGCTTTGTTAATCTATGTTCCTTGTGAGATTGTTATCTTATAATAGTTTGTGATATGTGATGAACAATATGGTCGCTATTGATAGTAAACAACAGTTTGCTTTATTGTATAAACAAATATGTGCTGATTACTATTTTGCCAACCAGATCGGAATTATTCTAAAAAAGAATCAGAATTGAAATGAAATCTATTAATATTGATGCATGATTAGTTAATTTTATGTTGTCCTTCAGTGGGCTTAGCCAACTTTCAATTGGGCCAAAAGTCAATTTTTTCAAATTAACGTGACAAATAAGGCCGCAAACAATGTGTGCACCTGTTGGACTTGACCCAACAAAAAGGGGCCCAACTTAATCAAATTTCATCTAAAAAAGCTACAAATGGGCCCAATAAAATCTTTTTTGGGCTATATGAACAACGCCAGCCTACAGGAACAGTGTTGGGCTCAACCTAGCTACAAACGGGCCAAATTCGTTTTATGACGCAAACGGTTTGTCACAATTGGCATGCCACATCGGATGCCACATCAGATTATGTCTGGTGTGGCAAACTGCAGGAACGAAGTTATGATGCTTTGTATTGACGACTTTGCACGTGTCATTAAACTCATGACGCCACGAAATAAGGTCTCGTCATTAATCGTGGTTTGTGACGCTCGATTAATAATGGAGGCTTTTCGTAACAACCGACGTCATTAATCGCGGTTTATGACGAGAAACGCCCTTTTTTTGCATCACTAGTCGGCACATTCCTTGTAGTGGGACTTCTCACTTACAAGAGAATGGTGATTTGTTCACATGGACCATGCCTCTCGATAGTCCTTTTTACCATTGCTCTAATTGTGGGAAGGATGGGCGTCAAGAGAGCTTTTGCTACCACCGTGCAAGGAAAATGCGGCTAGCTTGTGCGTCTAGGCCATTGGTTGTTCATAGTCCTCCTCATGGCATGAACACTTGTGAGCCCAAGAAGGCACAATTTGTGGACGGTTTTATGACACTCTTTCTAGTGAGTTAGGACATGCTCGTGGACAAGCTTCTGGTGCTTCTTGTGTTGGTCCGCGACATGTTTCCCATGATGCTGGTGTTAGTTCTTCTTCTACGACCTCGAAGGATCTTTGCCTTTCTGCTTATGGTAGCACTCGGCTTTCTTCGTGAGTTGCTCCTTTGAGGCATGGTTCTAAGAGTGTTCGAAAACCTTTTCATTCGAACCGGCATTTGCATCATGCTAACCCACATGATAAGTTGAGTGCATCGTTCACCCGTGTGACCAAGTATTGGATTCCCATGTATGTGCTTGCTAACCGTTTGGGATCCAAGGCTCGGTCTTTTTCGTCTCCTTGTGTGTAGGTATGGAGACGTGGTTGGAGAACATGGATTGGATGGTACTTGATCATTGCACATGGGGTGATCAAGATAGGATGGTTCTCCGCACCGCTGTGGATGGCTCTTGAAAGCCTTTGTACACATGTATATTGAGTTTTCTTTTCACCTTGTGCTCTTGAAAGCCACTTTGTCTCTTTTGCTCTTTTCCCTATCGCATGTACTTAGGGTGAGCTTTGTATGATCTTTGGCCTTAATGCATGTGTTTAGGGGGAGCTTGTGAGTTTTGTGCTCTTTTGTCCCGTTTTGAGCTTGAGTTGGGGATTTCTTGTACATATAATATATCATTTTCAGCATCTTTATATCACATGCTTTGGAGGATGTGCTTCTCTCATATACACTGATCACTGTTATATGTTGGTGATGAGCCTATGATCATGCTTGTTGTGCTCTTTTGATGTATAGCTATGCTCTTGGTAGCTTTGGATACATATGCATGTGGAATGGCTATTTTATTTGTGAAATGCTAAATTGATCCTCTCTTGTTAGTAGAATCCATTACATGCTCATTTTGTGTTCAAATGGCTATGTCTTGGTTGATTTGTGCTTGGGAATCATGCTCTTTTAATTTGGGGTCAAAGACCTTATTATTGTCATCATGAATGTTTAGCCGACATTTTACCTTGTGGAGGAGCATAAGTTCCTTTTTGCCGCAAAAGCATTTCATGTACCATGCTTGATCTTGAAAATGATTTTGGTATCTCTAAAATGTCTATGCTTGATGAATATGCTCCCATGTGTATCATGTCATTTATGCTTTAAATTCCTTGGGTGCTAAACCGTTGCATAATGTCTACCAATGAGAAGTCTCATATCTAAAAGTAGAAACATGGCTCGGTGGCTTCGACATGACATGAGATAGCTTGTAGGTGTTTATGATGACCTTGTGATGAGATCTTGTGACCTTGCATGAAATTTGTGGGATATATGTTGTTTGTGCTCTTTTTGGTGATGTTGAGGTCCTATGCTCATGAGAGGGTATTTTTGTTGAAAGATGCTTAAATTGATCATGGCTATGTCACATGTATATATGTCCTTTCTATCTTATTGGCGATGCTTGTACGGAATTTTGGGCTATCTTGCTTGCTCTATGTCTTGTTCCTAGCATTAGTGATCATTGTCTATTTGAGCAGCTTATGCTTGCATTTGTAGACTTGATTAATGCATTACCAACAAGGGGGAGAAGTGTGCATCCAATTCAGTTTGCAAATAAAGGGGAACAATTTTTGCATCAAGGGGGAGAAAACCTTTTCAGAGATGGATACTCAGTTCAAGGGGAGAACTTGAGTTTTGCACGCATTTGTTCAGGGGGAGCTTGCATGGGAAGCTCTTTGTGTTGCCTGAGTTGTGCTTTGTGTTTTGCTCTTTTGCCGATGGTGTCGAGCCCTTTTGCCTCACCTTGATGAGTCGACATCTTAAGTATTTTTTCTCAGATGTGTTGAGCCATTACCCTTGCCTTAGGGGACCGAGACTTGCTCTTCCAAGTGATCTTGTTGTTGTCTTTCATTTGGCTTTTGATCATTTGTTTGAGATTTTTGTTTATTTCTTTTCTTTTTATTTCTTTCCTGAATTGGTGACTATGTGTGTTGTCAATGCACTCATCAAGGGGGAGATTTTTTGACCGGAGCGTCCGAGGGCCAGTGGATGGTCGCTTCTTAGTGATGAGTGATTGACAACGTGGTGTGGATTGACTCTTGGCCGAGTATTGCAGGTGTAGGTAGCGGCTTGATTTGTGTTGGTGCAGGTGAAGATCAGCGCACGAAAGGTGTTACCTTTGCGGGGCCTCCGAGGAGTGGAGAGACAAGTAGGCTTGGCTCGATGGACCCGGTGGCCGAACATGATCAAGTGCGGGCCGCATGGTGGCAAGAAAAGAAAGACGAAGTCGTGAACATGAGCCGGTGCAGGGTAGCGGCTCACAACCGAAGTCTGCACGCGGGGTTGGATTGGTTTACTCCACAAACTAACACCGAGCCGGGACGACGTGACTGCTGAGTCAAGAGAAGCTTGGCGTGGAGGCTACACCGAGTCCGCGGGGTTTGCGGCGGTTCACCACAAAACCGTCGGGTTCCTTGGTTGTTTCACAAAGCCAAGGCCGAAGGCTCGACGTGACGGAGAATGTATCCAGGCGCATCGGGAAGCTTCAAAGTGGGCGAGACGCGGCATGAATGAGGTGCTTGCATTGGGAGGACGCGAAGGCCCAATTGATGCACGGCCGTCCGATGCAGAACTTCTTGTGTTACCGAAATGCCCTTGTTAGGGCTTGTGTTGTAACTCCTAGTGTACGGGCACTTCGGTCATTTTTCGAAGGGCCTATATATAGGAGGAGTGGCTGAATTTCAGCCAACTCTTTGGCTAGTGGTCAGAGTGCTCTTTCATTTTGGGGTGCTCTTGTAAGGATTTGGCTCTTTGTTTGAGCTTTTTGCCATCCAAGATTTGTGATTCTTGTGAGTGGCTTGTAACAGGATATAGCAAAGTGATTCATAGCGAAATCTTTCTCTTAATCTTGTGCCAAATCCTTTTATCCCGAGCGCTTTTCTTTTATGCGATTTTCGTAGGTATTTTTCAGGATTTTCGTTCGTCACTCGATTCGTCAATTTGAGGGCATTTCTCTTTAGATTCCTTTGAGGGGATCATGGGTGAGTGCCTTGTGACTCTTTGTGGATGATCTTGACTCATCAAACACCGGGAATCTCCTTGGATTTATGATTTTCCGGATGAACTCAAGCTCTAGGTGTTCATCCACGTGATCCGTGTTTCTGGTAGTTGTAGCGAGTTAGAGGCCGAAATTTTTGTGGCATATCCTCCCCTTGGGATGCTCATAATCTCCCCAAAGTTTCGTCTCAAGGCTCCAAGTGGTTTCGGAGATCGGGTGATGGATTTAGGAGTGTTTCCTCGTGAGTTACTGTAGTTATTCTTCCTGTTCGTGCGTGAGTTTTCACTAACGGTCCGCCGTCAACTCGTGGACGGTCTGCGTGATGCGGCTCGGAGAGATAAGGTTTTGGGCTTTCTGCAGGGGTTGGTTCGGACGGTCCGCGTAAGGCTCACGGTTGGTCCGCGACACTGGCAGACAGTCCATGTGGCTCTCACGAACAGTCCGCGAGGTGCGGTTCGTCTCTGGAGGTTCTGTTGGCATTTTCGGACAGTCCGCTCTTTACCCACGGACGGTCCGCTCTTGACCGCAGACAGTCCGCCCGGCCCCGGCAGACGGTCTGTCCTGCACCTCGCAGAAACGGCTAAGTGTTTGATTGCTTTGTTTCTTCGATTTGTGCTTCCGTTAGTTGAACCAAGGATCGCTCCTAGGTTTTGTAGGTCAATTGTGACTATGTGACCTTGGCGATTACGTTCTCCATTTTGTGTGCTCGGATTTGGAGTTGATTTTGGGGCATAGTCGAGTTCATCTTGTTGAGGTGAATTTTTATCGGCTCCCATTCACTCCCCCTTCTGGTCGCCTAATCGGTTGTTCAACAACGAATGTTTCATCAGATGCAACCCACATTTTTGGTGGCCATAAGATACAGATATCGCAACCTATTAATATATCGGTTGCTATAAAACCAAATATTGGAACCAAATGTGTGGTGTTGCGAAAAAATGGTGCTCTAAGGGTCAATTCCTAGTAGTGACAGAACCGTGTTTGATATTGTATACTTTGGGTTAGTTTTTTCTTAGCGTTTGAAACATGAATTATTATTATCTTTTTTTAACCGTGCCTAGGCACATATTTCTTTAAGAAGAATGAAGTACTACTGAAATCCCGTTGTTTGCCAGAGTGTCAGGCGCTTTGCTGAGTGCTTTCCATGGAGCACTCGGCAAAGAAACATTTTTTCCTAGTGCTGAAAACAAAACACTCAGCAGAAAAGAAACACTCGGCAAAGAGTGGTGAGAAAAAACACTAAACAAATCCTTTATCAAGTGCCCCTCCTATGCCGCTAGGCAAATCCGGACCCAAAATTTCATTTTTCTGCAATGAGCTCACGCACGCATCCGATCCACTCTCCCGTCCGCTGCCTTATCCACTCCAGCCCCTCCTCCGCCATCACCTCTCTCTGCACCTCTCTCCGCCTCTTCCCCCCTCCCCGATAACGGGCGCCGCCTCTCTCCATCCCTCTACTTCTCATTCTCGAGCCGAACCAGCTGGCCCCCTCCTCTGCCTCCCGCCTCCCCTCCGCTCGCGCCTCACTAGTAGTGAGGAGCAGCGGCAGGCCGAGGTGTAGCGGCGGCGCATAAGGAGGAGCAGCAGTGGTCGACCAGGTGCTGTGGAGGCGCATAAGGAGGAGCAGCGGTGGCTGGCGAGCGTGGCTTCTCTCCCCCAATGGCGGTCTGGTGCCCGATCCCCGCCACCAGCCTCTCACCGCTAGATACGCGCCTGTATCGGCCTCACGCCGCCCTATCCGTAGCCCTAGGCCTCGACACCGTGTGTTGATGTCGCCGGCTCTGCCCCCACCCACTCTCCACCGCCCACGGTAGCCATTTTCTCCCCCCCTTTGCCGGGGCCCCTAGTTCCTCCCCTACTTTGATTGCTGGTGTGGTGGTGGGTAGTGGCCGTGGCGGTGGTGGTTACGACGGTCTGTTGGCTATGGTTGGCGGCGGCGCTGGCGGCCTTGTAGTGGTTGTGGCCATGGTGGGCAGCAGCGGCGGCAACAGCCTGCTGTTGGTGGTGTTTTTTATTTTTCTTAAAAATGTTTGCTGAGTGCTAATTTTCCTGAGTGCTCGACGAAAGACACTCGGCAAAGCTATCTTTTTCGTATGGATTTGCGGAGTGTTTTTTTTGACCCTTTTGCGAGTGCTATTGGCACTCGACAAATGTTGGGTTTTCCATAGTGAAGTTTACAGACAGATCAGTGGAGGGTCAACTCCGGGTTGTTGTCCCTATAAAAACTAGTCTAATCCGGACACGCTGCTTATGTTTACATTTTCGGTAATGCTACGCATTGGACGTCTGGACGTACGTCATCTTCCTGACGGTCGACGTGGCACAACCTCGTCCATATGTTCCAACCTTATCCCTTCAAGACTCTTCAATAAGCAATCTCTCTCCCTCTCTCTTGGTTGCCTCTCCCTATCTCTCGGTTGTAAGATCCACACTGGAGAGGGCTTGGCCACCGGTGACCAGGGGTGCCCGCAGTGCAGGAATCCCGGCGGTGTGGTGACCAGGGGCCGGACCGCACGGGGCATCGGCGTGAGCTCACGGGTGGGGCGCAGGAAGGAGTCGCGGGCCGGCGGCAGGGGGAGGCCATGGCGGCGCGCTGCCTATGATCCCGGCACACGGGAGGCTGGCGAGGCGACACGCCAAGCACGACGGCGGAGGTATGCTGGTAGCTGAGCGCGGCCAACCCGAGCTCGCTAGCGGCGCGGGATAGGCAGCGCTCACCGCCGTCAGGTGTGGCACGGCTAGGGACGTAGGAGGTCACCGGTGGTGCGACCTTGCGCAGCCAAGCGCGCCCTCCTGAGCTTGCTGGCTGCGTGAGCTGGTTCTTCGTCCACGACCGGGCGCGGAGCAGCGGAGCTCAAGCACCAAGTCACGGCCTGACGTCGGCTGCCGCTCCTCCTGTGGCTTGGGGTGAGTCGCGTCGCATTGGTTTGGGCACGGTAGAGCTACGAGCCCCATGCGCGGGGGGGGGGGGGGTGAGGGTGATCGCATAAACTCTTCAACTCCTTTCAAATATGCAGGTGTGAATTATTTCCCAAATATCCAGTTCTATCCATCTGTTTGACAAACAAAACAAATCTTTTACAAAGACCCAAACTAAGATTAAATTGAACGAAACAAAAAGATGCATATTTGAACAATAATTTGATAAACAAATGCATATATGATCATAAAATTCAATACATTGATGCATATATGAACAAAACTTTCAAATACATATGCATATCTGAACAAATAATTTAAACATCAAAATCATCAAATCTTGCAACTGCTACGCCGTTTTGACCATGCCCAACACCGCTGGTTTCCTTCTCCTGACGCCTCCTCTACCCTCGTCTCGCACGCTGGCGTAGCTCTGACTCTTATGCTGCCACTGTGTCGATGGGGAACACCCTAACGCCCTCGATCACCTGCCGCCCTACCGATACTCCACCGTGGCGTCGTAAAATCGCGACTGGCCACGGCGTCATAAAATCGCGAGAGGCTTCTGGCCGCGGCATCGCGATGTTTCTAGCCGCGATCAAGGGTCGACCCATAACATCTGATCGATGCATTTAAAGTCCCATGATTCATTAATAAAGTTACAAATAAAAAAATGCATACCTACAACACGAAAGAACACGTAGTGTAGTGGTAGAGCTCCTACTTGTGCACCACCTGGTCCCTGGTTCGACGCTCTGTGGGAGCTGTTTTTTTTTTTGCCAAATACAATTAACAAAATTGTCGTGGGGAGCGGGCCGACTGGGCAAGGCCCAAGCTGCTGTGGAGCGTTAGTTGTGGCCCACTTGCAAAAAAAACAAGGAGTGGCCGTGGGAGCTATATTTTTTTTGCCAAATACAATTTACAAAATTGATGTGGAGAGCGGGCCAACTGGGCAAGGCCCAAGGTGTGTGGAGCGTTAGTTGTGGCCCACTAGCAAAAAAAAGGGTAGTGGGCTGTGTGGCAGATGCATCCCATGTCGTTAAGTGCAAAACTGATCTGTGACCAATTTGTATCATCATTAGGTGTGCCAAACGATGCAAATAAATGATGATGATATCAAATCTAATATGTGACCACTAGGTTTCATCATTACAATACGCCATACCAAAACATAAACATAATCTATGACGATACCATTTTAGTGTTCTGTGACATTATTTTCATTTTCGTCATTATTCTTCAAGCCAAATCGTCGTTACTTGCCACCAGTGACGAAGATGGACATTTCGTCATGGAAGACATCATTCTGTGACCAAAGTAAGCAGCGTCACAGGCAAATCTTCACTAATGATCACTTTTCTAGTAGTGTACATGCACCATAATGGAATGACATTTGAGTTTCATTTTTTTTAGATTAAGGAAAAATATGGCCTCAACACACGAGTGAATGACTACAACCATTCATTACTTGCACAATGGATTGGCATTTCAGTTTCATGAGCCACACTTTGTATTTAATAAAGTATATTAAAGAAAGAAATAATTATTGTATATATAGATAAGCAATGCACAATACAACACATTTAAGTAGGCTGGAATTATTACACACATAGGTGTGCACAAGATCCACTGAAGGCAACTGGAACAATCAAATAAGGAAATTAAAAATATTGCACATGAGAAGACATGAAATAAACCTTCTTGCACAAGAGACATATTAGTAAGGCACACATATCTGAGTTTTGGGGGAGCCTGCCGGCAGGGTGTTGGCACTGCACATGGTTATGCAGAGGAACATACACCCTGAAGCTACCCTCAAATGGCACGTCAGGTCCAGGTCAGTCCCGCCGATGGTCCTGCATACCCCAGTAGCCAAGCCATCACATGAAGGGACGCAAGTGTCATTGCATTGCTCCAGCAGGCCGGTCGCCATCGCTGGCTAACCCATGGACAGTAGTGCGAGCAGCGCGATGCAGATGGCAACAATAACAGCCATCTTGTTGTTATGCACAGTGGTCTTTGTCGAAGCCATTGATCAATTGAACAAGGTGCTAGCTGGGGAGCAGCTAGAGGAACACACACACACAGAGAGAGAGAGAGAGAGAGAGAGAGAGAGAGAGAGAGAGAGAGAGAGAGAGAGAGAGAGAGAGAGCTGGAGGAGATTTGCAGTGCGAGTTGATGCCCCCAGATTGGGTAGCAGATGTGCTATATATATGCAGCAGATCGGTTTGCTCAACCTCACATAACACGGATGTGCAAGTAGTGTGCAGCCGATTAATAATATGCGTGGTTGACCCGCCGACAACTTGCGCATATGCTTTCCTCGATATCTGATAGAATCATATCTCGGAGTGATCGTTTCTAAGCCAAACCATTGACTAAAGGGAGTTTATAATGTACTTGTGTGCTCCATTCCTTGCATATGAAAATTAGGGTGCCACTGTCTGCTATCGTCCCAGATCATGATCATGAACACTTGTAAGCTTAGCATCATCACCCGTCGTTCCAATGGAAAAATAATAATCGTTCACCAAATAATGACGTACGTCATATGTGAAGGGAAAACCTGTTATAATAGGAAAATAAATAGTGAGGAATAGTTTTGTACTTCATACATAAGCCTACAGCTAAACCAAATAGATGCAAAGGGTGTGTTTGCCACAACTAAAAAAGCTTCGTCTGCGACTGTGATAGTTAAGCAGCTTTTTCTAGTTGTGGCTTCTAGGTTGGAAAAACATTTGGCAAAACAGGTTCTCCTGGCTGTGTTAACATTTATATGAGGAGTGAAACGTCCATAACACCCTTCCCTTTTCTTTTTCTTCATTTATATTTTCTTTTTTTTTCTTTTTTATTTCCTTCACTCTTTCCCTTTATTTTTTCTCTTTCACCTTCATTGTCTTCCTTTTCTGGTTTCCCCACCCAACACGGGCGGCTGGATGCCTCCAACCCTAGTCCCTGCCGCAGGCCTTCAGGCGGTGTTCCAGTCCCCGCCGCTGGCCGCCATCAGGCGGTGCCCCAGCTCCAGCCATCGGTCGCCTCCAACCCCAGGCTCCAGCTCCCACCGCTAGCTAAGGGGCAGCGTTGGGCAAGTAGCATGCACGTTTCCAATCGTGACCGACATAGCAAGTGTACATAAGTCGCACATGCTTTCCACAAACAGCAAATGATATATGCAAGTCAAGGTTAGTGCTGTTGAGATCTGTTTTTATATATAACTGTATTTCCCCAAATAGTCGTGCATAGAAGATTTTAGATATACAATAACATAAGAGAGCATAAGATCACATAATGACGTCTCATGGCTTTTGTTACAACAATTTCGTGCCACCAGAGGTTCACTGGGATCAAAAGTAGGGCATGCCTCCGAACATTTACGGAGCCACCTTTTGCCAGTATACCATCAAAGTGTATATCATTGAAATGAAAAGTTCATCTTGTTTTTATGGTATATGAAAAAAGGGTTGTATTAGCAAATGATAACCTAGCTAAAAGACATTGGAAGGGGTGTACTAAATGTTGTTTTTGCGACACTCTGAATTGACTATCCAACATTTCTTCTTTGAGTGTCATCTAGAACGTACATACCTTTTTTAATATTGTGTACATCTCATTTGGCATTCAACCACCATCATATACAGAAGATCTATTTGGTAAAATAGCAAACAAATGATGCGGTACATCTCATTTGGTGCAGCAGGCGTTGGTTGGGCTATTTAGTTAAGTAGAAATGATGCGGTATTCAAGAGAACAAATCCTAATTCTTTGCTGTAGGTCATCTTCATGCGGACGTGTTGGATCAGGTGTTGATCGCTGCTCTCTAAAAGGGAAGAGAAGTTAAATTCAAAAAATGGATGCCACACTTTGGAGATTGCCATCATGGAACTCTTCTGTAATTTCTGATGGAAGTTCAGGATCAAGTCATGTAAGCTTCGTTTTGGAAGTGCAAGGTGGTCTAAGCCATGGTTCACAATTTCAGCCATTTTTTCTTGAGGAACCCAAAATTTCACCTTTATCTATGAGTAGAACACTTAAATAATTTTCAAAAAGAAATGCTAAAGTAACCCCAAAATTCTGAAAAGTTTGCCTTTATCAATGGAGGTTTTTTATGGTACACAATACCACCCTATACCACCGGTTGAAAATGACTCGTATGTAATAAAAAAGACCTATATGTAAAGATCTGATGGTTGAGATTAATTCTGTACCACCGGTTTTTTAGTGTGGTATGGGTGGTATTCGTAGGTGGTATGGGTACTATATGGGTATTATCGGAAATATAGAAGATAATATTGTTGTAATATATGAAATCAAGTCTTTTTACGTAAACTTGGCAGCGGGGAAATTTTTTCAAATAATATACATCGAGCAAATTGCCATTTTACCCATAATAAAAAATGAAAAAACCCGATAATCTACCGTATCACCGTTGGGTGGTATTGTGTACTGTAGAAGACCTCTTATCAATGACCCCCGAAAATTTTGATATACCAAAATTTTGTCTTTATCGGTGACTTCAGAAGTTTTTGATATACATGTACCAAACTATATATACATGTACACCAAACTTTATTTAATGCAAAACTAATAGGAAGAACTAGTACAAATTCACTATTTAGGAGTAGCGATAGGATCAACATATATCGATGTCTGGATTTGAACTGGCAACCTATCGAGGGATGTCCCCATGGTAGTAAACTGGTTAGTGGGGTTTCATTGGGTATGAACTTGAACGTGAACGCGGACATCACCATCAATTATTCCGATAGTGATAGGACTTGAGATATTTCTGCTGGTTTGTGGCACCAAACCGGTAGTGATAATCAGCAAGCATCGCTACTGATGTTTACCAAAATGCTGTACAGGCACAATAATGGAATGCCATTTCAGTTTTATTTTTTTAGATTAAGGAAAAATATTGCCTCAACACACAAGTGAATGTCTACAACCATTCATTATTACATGCACAATGGATTGGCATTTCAGTTTCATGAGCCGCACTTTGTGTTTAATAAAGTATATTAAAGACAGAAATAATTATTGTATATATAGATAAGTAACACACAATACAACACATTTAAGTAGACTGGAATTATTACACACATAGGTGTGCACAAGATCCACTGAAGGCAACTGGTACAAAAAAAAGGAAATTAAAAATATTGCACAGTAGAGGACCTGAATTTAAATCTTCTTGCACAAAAGACATATATCAGTAAGGCACGCATATCTGAGTTTTTGGGGAGCCTGCCGGCAGGGTGTTGGCACTGCACATGGTTATGCAGAAGAATGTACATGCTGAAGTGGCCCGCACATGGCACGTCAAGTCCAGGTCAGTCCCACCGATGGTCCTGCATACCCCAGTAGCCAAGCCATCGCATGAAGGGACGCAAGTGTTGCGGCATTGCTCGTGCAGGCCGGTCGCCATTGCTGGCCGACCCATGGACAGTACGGTGAGCAGCGCGACGCAGATGGCAACAGCAACGACCATGTTGTTGTTAAGCACGGCGGTCTTGGTGGAAGCCATTGATCAACTGAACAAGGTGTAGCTGGGAAGCTAGCTAGAGAGAGAGAGAGAGAGAGAGAGAGAGAGAGAGAGAGAGAGAGGTGGACCGGAGGAGATTTGCAATGCCAATTGATGCGCAGATTGGGTAGCAGATGTGCTATTTATAGGCAGCATATTTGTTCAACATTACATAATTAGCACAGTCTGCAAGTATGCGTGGTTGACCTGCCGACAACTTGCACAGATGCTTTCATCGATAATTGAGTGATCGTTTATTTCTAACCTCGACCATTGAGTAAAGGGAGTTTATAGTGTGCTCGTGTGCTCCATTCCTTGCATATGAAAATTAGCGTGCGGCGGCAGTAACCAGTAAGACTGTTTGCGGCTATATATCAAGAATTCCAGATCATAACAATTATCACTTGTAAGCTTAGAATCATTTGAAACTATGCAACCCATCCTTTCAATGTGAACAAAAAACCTGTTATAATAGGGAAATAGTGAGTAATTATTTTGTACTTCAGACATAAACTCACATCTCAAGCAAATATAAGTTCAACTAGTGCGCATGCAACACATTAGCATGCATGGTTGACCCACCGACAACTTGCGCAGATGCTTTGCTCGATAATTGATAGAATCATATCTCGGAGTGATCGTTTCTGCTGGACCATTGACTAAAGGGAGTTTGGCTGAAGATTTTGGCTGCCATATAGGATCCATGCCACTCACACACCTTGGTTTATCAATGGGCACAACAAAACCCCGAATTGAAGACCTCTCACCAATCATGGATAGAATTCACCGGTAGGGTCAGGGGCTTTAGTCCCGGTTGGTCGAGGCCTTAGGTCTCTCATGTCCAACCTGGACTAATGATGAGAGACAAAAGACCCCCTTTAGTCCCAGGTGAACGAACCTGGACTAAAGGGGTCCTTTAGTCCCGGTTCGTATTACGAACCGAGACTAAAGGGGGGAACGCCAGCGCCTGCGCCCACCCTCTTTAGTCTTGGTTGGTAATACCAACCGTGACTAAAGGGTCTCGTCTCTTTTTTTTGTTGTTTTCAATTTGAGCGTATATTGTAATTGTTGTCTCACCCGTATATGTACGTTTACGTATTTGCACTTGTATCTATGCATACCTGTCTATATATATACCATATACGCACTTAGACTTATATATAAACCTATATATCCACATATATAAACTTATAAATGTATATACACATAATAATTTATACACATCTAAATAAATAGTATTTTCTTGAACTAGTATATATACATCAAAACCCTAAACCCTATAGTATATCTACATCAAAATATCATTCAGTTCAAATTTCTAGTCTCAACTTTCCTCGGAGGTGAGTCGGTCGATTGGATGGTTATCATAAAAATGTTTTCCTTTTGGATCAACCACCTCGTCCGTGAGGAATCCCATGAGAGCTTCTTGAATTGCCAAGAGACGATAATTCTCAATGAGTACGTCCCTTTTTATAACTTTCTGTAATTTGCAAATAGGTTAATATATTACACCGAACGATTAAATATATAAAAGAGGTTCAAAATGATGTATTATTACAATAGGTTTATTTTACTTACACTATAATCTGTCAAGTTTGAAGCGAAAGTGTGTATGTGCTCACAGACGTAGTACCTGCATAAATTATTTCCTTGTTCCTGTCTCAAACACTAAAGTGGAGAGGGGAACAGATTATGAAATACTAGTGTTATACATTTTAAATATTCCCAATCTGAAGTTGTTATTTGGATTACGTACCGGAAAATCAGTGACCCATCTAATTGATGGTTGAAATGGTCCTTGGTGGTTTGTAATGAACATGGTCCAAGCTCTGAGGGAAAATAATAAAAGATACAGTGTTAGTATAAAAGCTAAATATATATATTGCATTAAAGAAAATGTCTTAGATAGAATTATTACTCGTGAAATACTTCTTGAAGGTCTTGGTATTGTGAGGGATCTTTTCTCAATGAATCCCACACCATGATGTTGCATTTGTCGACACCGGTTATCAGTAGAATCCAGTGGACCCTGTATGCATGCTCATAAAGATTAGAATTGACTAAATAGAATTATCAAGGATAATTAGATGACAATCGTACTTACTTGAAGTTGTAAGGCAGTAGTATACAATTCTTATAATGAAACTCAGATAAGGTCCTAAAAATTGTCTCGATTGTTGTTTTTTGGTTGGTCCCGGATCTCGGATTGGTTAACTTTTGATGGGTCCATGAAAGCAACATTTGAATAACCGTTCCTTCGCATCCCAGTAAGTTGCAGGCTACAGCAAAAGAAAGCCAAATGTTAATTAGTAGATCGACAAATGTAATAAATTTATTAATAAACATATGGAAATATGTCACTGAAAGACACCAGGCCATCATAAGATCGGTATTTACAGTGTCTAGATGGTAAAACTTCATAGATATATTTGAATTGGAGCCATACCACTTTCTCATTTTGAAGGGCAAAATCTTCAGGTCTCATGAGCATACCAAACATCTCCAGGCCATCAGCTGACTTCTTCAAGTACCAATCATGAAATCTGTGCATCTTAGTTGGGAGCTTCTTGACCAATTTTGGCTTCACTAAAGGTTGTCCTAGCTCAAAGCGCCATCTAGGTACAAAATTTTTATCCGCTGGTAGGTCTTGAAGGCTGAGAATACCACCACCAGGCATCCCTGTTTGTTCATAAAAATCAATTTCATGAGCCAGTTGTTCTTCAGACATGTTTTCAAGAGCTGCTTGTTCCTCTACACTGAGGCCTGCAACAAAGTTAGTCCGATTGGTCGTCGATGCATCTATTTGCTTCTCCTTGTTGTTGTTTGTGACAGTCCCCGACATCGACGCAGGTATTTGCTTGATGTAACTATTCGGCGACCCTCGTCATCTCTTCTTTTGAAAAGACTTGTCCACCAAACGGTCATAGTCCGTTTTCAATTCTACCCTTCTCTTGATTTCTTCCTTCTCGCGTATGAAAGCCTTGAGTCTCTGCGGATGACCTTTATTTTTTTTGGCCTCCAGCCGTTCACGTTGACAATGTTCTCTCAGTTTTGCAAACCAATGCGCGACTTCTTGTTTTGAAATCGTGTATGTTTCTTCCTCTATCCTCTCCCATGCTAGCTTCGTTGGCTCGGGATTTTTCTTTGCTGCTCGTTTTTTCTTTGGTGGTTGCACTGACTTGCAAGATTGTGCTCGAGGCCTCTGTGGCGCGTGCTCTGCGGCCGATTGTTGCTAAGGTGAATTGGGAGGGATGTCATCATCGTGATCGCTGGAGCTCGCTTCTCCCGGATTTTATGGTTCTTGCGGAGAAGGTGAGCGAGCAGGTAGTGATAAAGGCCCCGGAGATGATTGTGGAGGCTCCAGGGGATCTCTCGGAGATCCATCGTTCACGGGGATTATGACGATGTAACGATTTGGCCATAATATGATACCGTGTAGCGCATCCTTAAGTGTCTTTTCCCCATCACCTCCTGGGATATCTAGCTCTAGCTCCTCAAAAGCAGGTTGACAAATGTTCTCTACACTAACTGAGGTGTAGCCAGGTGGAATTGGCATGTCGTGGCTTCTCTGTCCAGGAAAATGCGCAACAACACTTCCATCCGCCACCTGTATATATGTAGAAAAAAATAATTAATTAGTTATTAGCATGAATTATACAATCATTGTGAATGTTTGTCCAGAAATTTCTAAGTCATATGCACCAATTATTGAGCTAATAATAGCATGAATTATATATACCTTCATTTTGATGTTGCTGAATGGCTTGTGTAGCTCACATGGGGTGCGCCGATAGATGTCATCCACAGGGTACCATTGGCTGTCGTCCAGTTGAACTCCTTCTATTACCCTTTGCTCTTCGGGGACCTTTGTGGAAGCACAACTGCTTGTGCGAGCATAAGGATCCACTTGTACTTGGGGCAGTCCTCCAGATTGGGCCATCTCATTTATGGTGGCGGCCACTCGCCGTTCAATCTCTGCCGTCATGTTTTCTTCATGTTCTTTAAGTCTTTGCTCTATCGCTTGGCATCGTTCCTCCTATTCGCGCTCTCTTCATCTTCTGCGCCTTCGATAGGTGGCAAAGTCTCCCCTAAAGGCAAATTCCCATGGTACCACCACGTAGCCCCTGCAATGTCCTGGGTGTTCTGGATTCCTGAGGGCCATAGTGAGCTCATCCATCTCTCTGTCAACCTTCACTCTCCCCACTTTGACATCTTCAATTATTTTCAATATCTCAAGTGCAGCCTCTCGTAACGAGGGTGGGAATTCAAGAGTACCATCTTCAGAGTTAATTGTGCCTCCATGAGCATATACCAATTCTTCACTCGCTCAGGCCACTCATAGACCGCTGGTATGGTACCTTGTGCGAGAAGGTCTTCTTCCATCTTCTGCCACTTGGGAATTGCAAGTGCGTAACCATCTCGACCAAGATGATGGTCGTGCCCCTTCTTACCACAACTTTTCTTCCCTCATGCACTCGTCTTGGCGAAATCTGCACTTTTCTTGTATTCCACAAAGGACGAATAATGTTTTTTTAACTGGGGATATTCAATCCAATTTGGAGTTTGATTCTTCTTGATATAATCTTTATCCAGTTGCTGCTTGAACTTCTGAAATTTAGTTGCCAAGCGAGGATGCTTGTATGAGGTGAGGGTGCAACACTACTTGTTTAGATGAAATGGAGTAAATTTGGTTCGTAATTATTGTGTGTGTCTTATGTTCTGATCAAGATTTGCATGTAATTCAGTCAAAAGGAAAGAAGTACGAGTTATGTTTCCCAAAGATTCAATGCAAGATGATGCTGAATTACGAGCGATGAAGATGAATACAATGGACCTACTAAGTCTCTTCGTGAGGTGATGTTCCTTTCCTTCAAGTTAAACATCAGTCACAGATAACCTGAAAACATAATTTGCTACTGGCATGAATGCAGTTGATGACCTTCTGTAAATGCATACTGTGACGCCCTTGTGAAATGTTAGATTTTTCAGATGGCTGAAGATCTTCGCGTTGTAGTGAAGCGGAAGAATCAGAGGGGTGAGTTCTACACCCAGGAATCTGATGGGGAATGAAGCGGAGTATGAAGCGATAAGAGTAGATATGATATCTTCTTCTTTGTCTTTTGTCTATTGCTCTTGCTTCTGTGATGAACACAAATATTGGGGATACGATGCAACCTTAATAAGAACAAGCAGATGTGTCTATAGTCTACTGAATTATGCTACCTTATATATTTCATACATATATTGTCTTTGTTTGTCTTTTGACTGTTGCCTTTGCTTTGTTTTTCCCTAACAATAATGGTGATATACAAATTAAGCCCATGAAGCTGTCGCCATAAACATAAACACGAATGCACAGAAATACTATATAACAAGACTCAAGCCAATCTTGCATACAAAACTGAAATCTTCACCAAAAATTATTTATTGAACACAAACTTTGGACCTATTGGTTCAATAAAAGTAAACAAAGCAATCCCTAATTATTAAGAAAAACAGCTACTACCCCTAATTATGAAAAAAAAACCGTCGTCGTCTTGTCCATCTGAATTGGCTGGAGCAACCACTCCGTCGCTAGTGTAGGTGTCATCAGCATCATCATCGTCTTCAGGTATGTCTGCGTGATCCGGTTCAGGCATTGGTTTAGCAGGATCAACAACAGAAGCATCAACACTTGTCCCTTCCACATCTGGCCTCCTCCAAGTTGACACATCCTCTTGGTCTGCAACAGAAATTTTTTCAAAACCTATAACAACCTCGTCCATATCAGTATCACCAACATTAATGTCAGTGTCTTCCTCTCCTTCAGGCATGGCAAACTAGTTCCTAGGTTTCATTC
This sequence comes from Cenchrus fungigraminus, assembly GCA_036936925.1. Taxonomy (NCBI): domain Eukaryota; kingdom Viridiplantae; phylum Streptophyta; class Magnoliopsida; order Poales; family Poaceae; genus Cenchrus; species Cenchrus fungigraminus. Next base: position 26,532,185 of record CM072768.1, read on the forward strand.
TGAGGACGCTGCACCACTTTTCTTTCTTCGAATTCCCGCTTTTCACAAAGCACACTTGCTTCATGTTGATGGATAAAACTCATATCCACCTACGATCCGCAAGCGTACGGACCTACACCTTTTTCACCACGGGGATTCCCTAGGTTCTTGTCAATCCGCAGAGCAAGGGGATTACAAGCGTTTGGTCTAGCACTATCTAGTTAACTTATCCAAACCCTAAACTACGGTTAAACTAGAGAACTACTACGCTACACTAGAGAGGGTGATGAAACTCACAAGATATATAAAAGACACTTACCCAAGGGTCTACGATACTTGAACATGCAACCGCTTAGAGATATGAAAACCGATATAATCTACCGGGGGTTGTGACCACGGTTTCGCCCTTTCCCTCCCCCCATACTGTCACTACGCGGAGGTATTCATGACTAGACCTATGATGATCACGGCGTATTGAAGGCTTCTAAGGGAGAAGTGAGATCTATACTCCCGACTAGGCATGGTAGCTAACCTTAAACATGAAAGCATCTTCAACACTAGATGATAGATTGAAACCATAAAAGTAGCGATTACATCTCAAGATCGATTACAACCCATGGACAAATGAGAAGATTACCCCCATCAAGGAGCTAGACATGGCGTCGCTGATCATGGTGACACTTCCAACGGTGTCTTCCTTCTCCTCCGGGGGTGTCGTGGCAGGGCCTCGACGTCCTCCTCCACTTGTGGTTGCTTCCTTTGACTCGAGCGATCCTTCTTGCGAATGATCTCTCTCCTCTCCTTCCTCTCTAGCTTGTGGATGACCTCTCCGGCGAATGGCTCTCCCTCTGGGAATGGCGGCGCCTGCACGTACTTAGGGTTGCATCATCTTCACGCTCAAGAAATGGGGGACCGAACTGACGTCGGGATGAGCTAGGCCGGCCGGCCTGGGCCGACCGGCCCAAGCCCATTTCGGCCCGGTTCGGTCGCCCCTTCGCACACGTGGGTCCTCTTGCCATTTTGCACTTTGCCCCCTTCACTTGCATCATTTTAGCGACGTCATCCTCGCATCCAAGATAGAGGGTCTTCTCGCATGAAGTTCGGTCTTTTACGCTTCAATCCTCGGGGATGTTCCTTTGTAACACTTCGGTCCTTGCCACCTTTGGGAGTGATTTCATCGTGCTCTCGAACACGAACGGGACTCCTCATTTGCTCCTTTGAACTTGTTGTGACTCCGTCCTTTTTGTCCATGTTTTTCTGCAAAAACATAACACTTCCAGTTGCACATACAAAGATGAACTTGTTATATCATTAGTGTGCCTAGTGGCATGTTAGTTTCATAATCAAGCTCAAACCAAAGTGTAATGAACATGTTTGGTGCACCAAAATACACCGTCAACACTTCGCTTGTGTCGCCAGGAAGTAAGGCTCAGCTGAATAGCGATGCTGAGAGGTATCAATATCAATAATCCCAAATTTATCTTTACTGTACCCTTTTGATCTGTTTGTTCCTGGTCTAGGAACATCATACCAGTCACACTCGAACAATGTGACTTCTTGCCTTTCATGAAAATCAAGGATGTAGATTTTTTTTAATCGGTCCAAAACATTCCATGCCATCTTTACTCTTGATGACAACACCACTGTTATGTGTTGTTAGATTTTTCTCCACATGCGATGCCCAAAAATAGATACCATTGATTGAGCACCTATTCTTCACAGTAGCTATATTTGTTTCAGGACCACGAGATAGAGAATAAATCATGGCATCTGCTTTCCTCTCCCTATGCAGGTTCCTCATCTACACTCACATATGTTTTGACAATATGTTACGACCACATTCAAAATTGACGATTTTAAATTTAACACAAATGTATATTACTCACCTTTCGCTCGAACCATGATACAAATTCCTCGGTGTGCCTCCTTTCAACATTCTTCGATCCAGCTTTCTCCAATTCGGCCTTATGCTCACATCAACATTTTTTAAGAGAAAAATAATCACAGTGAGATATGTAGTGTGGACCATGTAACAAGATTCAAATAATTTACATGTGTTACATACTTTATCCATGGAAGGGCCTCATCACAGTTTGATATTATGTAGTGCCTCATCGTCTGCAAGACTTCGGAACCTAGTATCTCCATATTATGCATAGAAGTAGTTCTCTTTCTATTCATGTCCCTGCTCGCAAATACACTCAGACCAGCAGGTGGTTCATTAACAGCATTCTTTTCTTGACGCTCTAGCCGATCAATCTTCATACTAACACCTTCAAAGAACCGAGTACAGAATGTAAGGCACTCCTCCGATATATATCCCTCTGCTATTGAACCCTTTGGGTATGCTTTGTTCCTCACATATCTTTTGACTGTACGTAGGTACCTCTCAACTGGTTACATCCACCTATAGCAAGCAGGGCCTCCACATTCAGTCTCCCAAGCAAGATGAACCGGTAAGTGCATCATAATATCAAAAAATACTGGAGGGAAAATCATCTCAAGACAACAAAGGGTCTCTGCAATCGATTTGCTAAGTTCTTGCATCTCGGTCACGTCAATCTCCTATGAACATACCAAGTTAAAAAACCTGCTGAGCTGGATCAACGGGAGCACTACTTGTTCAGGCAATATTTCACTTACCACAAAAGGTAGGAGTTTTTGTAAGATAACATGGTAGTCATAACTTTTCAGGCCAGAAACCTTGCACCCATCGACATCAACACATCTCCTGATATTAGCGGCATAACCATCGGGCATCTTAACACCTTGTAGAAAGTTGCACAGGATTTTCTTTTGATCACGCCTTAATGTGTACAACGCTGGTGGCATTTTGTATTTACCTTTCTCATTGAGAACTGGATGTTGATACTTCCTTATACCCAATTCTTGCAGATCAAGTCGAGCCTTCTCACTGTCCTTACTTTTACCAGATATGTCGAGCAAAGACCCAAGCAAGCTCTCACAAATATTCTTCTCAATATGCATCACATCTAGATTATGGCGTACGATCAATGAATCCCAATATGGAAGTTCAAAGAAAACACTCTTCTTCCTCCAGTTGTGCCATCTAGTATTTTTATCACGGTGCTTCCTCTTTTTAGAGGTAGTGGCTCCATAGATGACTTGCTCAAATGTAGCGTACTGCTGCCAAACTTGTTCACCGCTGAGTGGCACTGGTGCCTCCCTCGTCTCAACCAAGTTATTGAAGCTGGCCTTGACCCTTCGCCACTTGTGGTTTGTAGGCAAAAAAACGCCGATGCCCCATGTAGCAATGCTTCATACCAAATTTTAACCACACGCACTCAGTGTCCTTGTGACAATAAGGACAAGCAAACCTCCCTTTGGTGCTCCTGCCAGATAACATCGCGTAAGCAGGAAAGTCGTTTATTGTCCAGAGTAACATGGCACGCATTTTAAAATTGCGCTTATCCTTCGCATCCCAAGTTTCAACTCCGTCTTTACTCCAAAGCGTTTTGAGCTCATCGATCAGAGGCTACAAATAAACATCAATGTTAATCCTTGGAGATTTAGGCTCAGGAATTAGCATGGACATGATCCAATAGGATTGTTTCAAGCACAACCAAGGAGGTAGGTTGTAAGGAATTAGGATAACTGGCCATGTAGAGTAAGCCAAGCTCAACATCCCGAATGGATTGAAGCCATATGATGCAAGTCCCATCTTGACATTACGTGGATCCTCTGCAAACTCCTCGTGCTTCTCATTCATGACCTTCGATGCCCTTGAGTTAGCTGGGTGTCTCAGTTTTTGATCATCAATCAATTCGTCCTTGTGCTAACACATATATGTCGTTGTTTCCTAATTCATAAATAATCTTTGCAGTCGAGGAATCAGTGGAAAATACCTCAGTATTTTACAAGGTAACCGCTTCTTTTTTGCTGCATCAGTGACAACCACGCCAGTCCCCTGTTTTGAATCTGTAAATTTCCACCTACTGAACTTGCAAGTTGGGCAGTTGTCCATGTGTGCGTACACTCCATGGAATAATACACAGTCATTGACACAAGCATGAATCTTTTGGTAGTCCAAGCCAAGGTCTCAAACCACCTTTCGAACTTTGTCCACGGAATCCGGGAGACAATGCCCTTCAGGCAGAACAAGACAGAATAATAACAATATTTGCTCCATTGCAGCGTTGCTAAGACCACACATGCACTTGATCTGATACAGCCTGACAATGAATGAAACCTTTGAAGCCTCCTTGCAACCAGGGTACAACTCTATCTTAGCTTGTTCCAATAAATCGAAAAATTTGCCTGCTGACTCATTTGGCTCCTCTTCATTACCACCTTTAATTCCACCATGTATGGCACCACTGATCAGTGAGGTAAACAATTTATTGGTGGCCCCCCGATTTTCATGATCGTCAAGATCGTCGTAATCATCCACACGGACGATAGGATCAGCAGCAAGATGATGACGTTTTTTTTGCTCTTTTATGAAATCCCTGTCAAACCCTGATCTAACCAAGTGACCTTCGATAGTGTCTCTGTTATGATATGCCATGCGATGACACTTACAACACAGACATTGCTGAGACTCTCCTTCCTCTTCTACTTCAAACAGATCATCCATAAACTTGTCAAAGCCGTGTTGCCACGCATCATCTATAGTCGGCAATTCCATCCAACTGCAATCCTCTTCACTTGCCATTGAAAGAAAACCAACTACAGCAGATTTCTCCTAAAACAGCGAGGACAAAGGGTGTGCTCGATCAGTATTACATATTATTGTATTAAAATTAGATGTATATACAAACTAATTAACAAACAAATAAAATTTCATGCACATGGATCTCATAATCAATTATACCTTGGCGGATTGGATCCGAAGAACAGATTTTTCCCCGTGGTGATGCAGGTGATCGCACTTGCGCTCGTGGTTCCAGATGATCGGAGCTTGCAGCGTCACCTCGGCGGATTGCGTGATGACAACAAGCAAGGATGTGTTGTTTGGGTATTTTTCGTTCCTCGTATTACAAGTCGATATATATTGTTGGGTTACGATGGGTGATACGACATAGAGTTGGGTTAGGACTCGGTGAAACGAATAGAGTTGGGTTAGGACTCAGTGTACAAAGATAGATAGTCATGTGCTGGACATGGTCCAGGCCCACAGGCCAGCGAACAGGCCCACGTGGTTTGGCCGAACCAGTGGTTCGGCCGACCCATTTGTGGGTCCGTTAGGCCTCCAATTTTGCCAGTGGTTTAGAGTTGAGCAAATGTCAATTTCATTGATTGGCCTTGGTTTTTTCAAGGTTTAGAAAATAGGTCTTGGGCTAGACACACACGAACGCATCAATGGCGACTAATAGTGCATTTGATCGCAACGGGGATATTTTTGTCGCAATAGCATCTTCTCTAGCGCGACGATTCCGTGTTAGCGTTGCCATACCCCTGTCTAGCTTGCAACAATTTCAATGCACGTTGCAATATCAAATATTTCACTCGCAACGAGTGCATTTTCACCGCTAAAAGTAATACTCTTTTGCAACACATGGCACAACTAATAGCGACGTGTCATAGTCGTTGTGATATGGGCAACTACTGCAATCGTTACCAATAAGCATCGCAATACCGACGCCGCAATTGCAACAGAGGCCCATACGTTGTCGCAATTGCCATTAAAATTGCAATGCTACACAATTGGTCACAACACACACCCCTATCGCGACCAATATCGACTATTGTCGCCTTATGCCCGATTTATAGCGACCAAAACCACTTGTCGCCATAAAATCAGTCGCGAAATCCCCAAAACTACGTAGTGAGCATTGCCTGAAGTACCACTGGATCCCGTCATTAGCCCTTCCGCTCGCAAAAGCAGTTGTGCTTCTACAGAGGTCGCAACAGGTGCTTGCATAGAGGTCACAGCAGGTGCTTGCACAGAGGGCCCTGAAGAGCCGAGGGCAATCGAAGGAGTTCTAGTGGATGATAACCAACAATACCCTATGGATTTTCTCTGTTAGTGCACCCCATGTGAGCTGCACAAGCCATTCGGCAACATCACAATGCAGGTATATATAAATATAATTATTACATGCAATTAGCTCATCTATTGATGCATCACTTAGAAATGTAATAAATTCCTTATTTCTCTACATATATAGGTGGCGTACGGAAGTGCTTTTGCGCATTTTCCTGGGCAGACTAGCCACGACATGCTGATTCCACCTGGCTACGCCTCGGTTGCTATGGAGGAGATTTGTTAGCCACAATTTGAAGATCTAGAGCTAGACATCCCAGGAGGTGATGAGGAAGGGACACTCAATGATGCGGTTCACGGTATCATATTGTGGCCCAAACGTTACATTATAATCCCCCAGACGGAGGGATCAATCCCTCCTACAGATCCCCCGCAGCCGCCACAATCGTCATCTCCGAGGTCATCCTCACGACCTTCAATATCACCTCGCTCACCGTCTACACAAGAACCATTATTCAATTCCGGAGGTGCGAGCTCCAGCCACGATAATGACATCCATCCCGAATAACGTCCAAAAAAGTAGAAAAAACCAATGGCGGCAAAGCAAGCACCATGAAAAGTAGAAAAAAACACCAAAGCACCGCAGAAAAACCGCCCAGCCACCAAAGCACATCAGAATAAACCACGAAAGCACCATAGAAAAAACCACCAAGCCACGAAAGCACAACCGAAAAAACCGCCAAAGCACAGTCTTCCAACACAGTGCTACCACCAAAGGAGAAAAAACCAACAAGCCACGAGAGCATAACCGAAAAAACCACCGGAGCACAGTCTTCCAACCCAGTGCTACCACCAAAGGAAAAAAAAACCACCAACAATAAAGAAAATGGTTGAGCCCATCAGCAAAAGGAAGCTAGCATGGGAGACGACAGAAGAAGGAGGAAAAACGACAATCGATGCCCAACATGTCCATGAATTTTTCAATAATTTGAATACAAAACAGCAACGGAGGGAGCTCGAGAAGACCAAAAATGTAGATCCGGGCAAACTTGGGGTTTTCAAACTAATGAGCGAAAATAGCAAGAAAATGATACCCATAATGGCGTCGATGTTGTATAAAGAAGATATTCGTGCAAAGAAGCTAGAGCAGAAAACAGATCTGTCGATGAGCAAACAGACTTACGTTGCCTCCGGCCTCACTGCAGATGAACGAGCTCTAGCAGAATTGCCTACAAAAAAATTAGTGTAGGTCATTGATTTCATGGAACAATTAGGGATGCCTATAAGTGTTGCACTCGGCCATGAAGAACCACCTCGGGATCCAAGTTTCGTACATAGATGGCCCTTTCAGCTAGGAAAACCTCTTATCCGGCAAGAACTGGTATATAAGCTCTCACCTAAGATGTACAAATTTCATGAGTGGTACATGCGGCACTCAGAAAAAGGCGTAGATACCTTAGTTATACTAGCTAGACCGGAAGATTTTGCCAGTGAAGGCGACAAGGTGGTCTGGCTGGAATTCAAAGATATTTATGAAGTTTACCATCTCGACGCCCTGAATACCGATCTTATCCACTACGTGAAAAACTCACTTTGGTAACGGGCATAGATTGCCTTTAGTAACGGGCAAAGCGCCCGTTACCGATCAAGTGTTACAAATGAGCCAAGAAAGGTAACGGGCAGATGCCCGTTACTGATAACACATATTCGTAACGGGCATCAAACAATGACCATTACCACAACTAGCCACCGGTCACGTGAAATGGCTGTATCTCTGGGCCCACAGGGAACTTTGGTAACGGGCACGAAAACAGAGCCCGTTACTGTGAACTCAAATCGGAGACGCGTTCTGTGAACCTACATCTCCTCTGTCTCGACGAAATGAGACGCATCTGTTTTTACGTGCGTCTGCCGTCTCTCGACTAAAGGTGACGCGTGCTGTCAACCCGCGTCTCCTCTATCTCGATCAAGTGTTATAAATGAGCCAAGAAAGGTAACGGGCAGATGCCCGTTACTGATAACACATATTCGTAACGGGCATCAAACAACGACCATTACCACAACTAGCCACCGGTCACGTGAAATGGCTATATCTCTGGGCCCACAGGGAACTTTGGTAACGGGCACGAAAATAGAGCTCGTTACTGTGAACTCAAATCAGAGACGCGTTCTGTGAACCTGCGTCTCCTCTGTCTCGACGAAATGAGACGCATCTGTTTTTACGTGCGTCTCCTGTCTCTCGACTAAAGGTGACGCATGCTGTCAACCCACGTCTCCTCTATCTCGACGAACGGGCCAGGTTCTGGGGCCCACCGGTCAGTACTGGTAACAGGCTTTTACGCTGCCCGTTACATTGTTGGCATGTTTGTAACGGGCGTTCCGAATGAAGCACGTTACTCACTGATCAGTGTTTGTAATGAGCTTTAATTAACGCCCTACAGTAACCTGCTGCCTGCTTGTCGGCTGCATCCTGGAACTAGCCAGGATTTGGCAGCCATCAGGGGCTACATCCTGGAACCAGCCAGGATATGACTAAATTCACAGAAATTAGATCCAGCATCCAAATTCACAGAAATCCACATAATTCACATGCATCATATGACAAAATTCAGCATCATCATCTCACAAGTAAAGAAGCATCACTGGCTTGACAACAATATCACAGCCATAGTTAACTAGCTTGAAAATAATATCACAAAATTCATGGGACAAGGAGGAATGCAAAAATTTCCTAAGAACCATATACAATATTAGCCCACACAGTTTCATCAGCATAAAATTTTCCTCCGACTACGATCACTTGTTCCATGAGGAATGTGGCAATTCTATCACGAACATAGACCGGCGTGGATTTGTGGAGAGGATGCTCATCTAGCCCTAATCTCTGGATATAACAATGTCACCAGTCAGCACACATATATAGGTGCTTACCAAACATGTGCAGTGCTAATAAGCAAGTACTGTGCTCAGTTGCAGGTTTTACAAATGAAGATCCCAAGAAAGTACCTCCATATCTGGGTATCTATCTTTTAATTTAAGCATGTGATAAGCACAATAGAAGCCGCAGAGTTTGGAATCAGCAGGTTGTTGGTGGCACTGCAATAAATGTACAAAGAAAAATAGTGGTGATCGAGAAGAAATAAACTCAAGCTTTAGTACTAGCTTCCACAGGAAGGAAATAAGTGGTATGTACCTTAACCTCTTTGACATGTTCCAAGGTGCTGCAGGGCAACTTCTTGTCGACGCAGTAACGGTCCCAACCCCTACAACAAAACATGCATCAATAGTTAGGGCACTATTAATTAATATACTCTGCAGAGTTTGTTGAGGAACGTCCGCAGGTTAAGAAAGAAATAACTTACTCATTAATGATTACTTTGAAAAGGGTAGTATCAGTCTCAATGCTCTTGAATGAATCAAGATAGTAGACCTTCTGCTGCTTCAGAATGATCACCACTGCAATCCAGTGGTTCGTACTGAGATAAGCGGTAAGGATGAGTTTCTTTTTAGCATATAGTTTGAAGGCACGCTGCATATAGGACACAGAGAAATCAAGAGAGTTAGCCATGCTGGTCAACATTGTGAAGTTAAAGCATTTAGGATCAAGGAAGCCAACTGCAGCGCCCGTCTTCTCAACTTCTACAGCCATATTCCTATTAGTAAGAAAAAACAAAGTGTAAGGAGGCAAAATACATGGTAAAGATGATGTGAGGCAAAAAGCACATTTTGATAGAGAATGATTAGTGAGAAGCAGATTAAAATTTCAAGCAACTTATAGGATGAAGCAGTGGAGAAGTGTCAGATCCAAAGCATCCAAGTTGAAGAGATCGTACAAATCACTGAGTTGCACAGGTATCTGCTCGACTCCATTTGACGATTCTTCTCCTCTCTTAGGCCATGCACTGGTCCCGAGCCGAAGTGCGACCGTAATCGGAGAATCATCAGCTGACTTAACGCGTTGCATGTAGAATGTGTGAAGATCTCTAGTACAAGGAGCATCCATTTTGAGATCATCACCACTGAGAATGCTCTTTCCGAATTTGTAATTTGGGTTAGTCATAGCCCAAGGATTCTTCTTGGTGTTTCTCTCAGATCGCTTTGGGTTAGTCATAGCCCAAGGATTCTTCTTGGTGTTTCTCTCAGATCGCTGTCTAGTAGGCATCTTAGAGGTTTTATTTACAACAATTTTCTTTTCCTGCTGCTTTGAGATGGCTGAAGAAGGTTTCTTAAGGGCTTTCTTGCCTGCTGTAGGTGGTGTAGAGCTTTTATTTTTGGCAAGTTTCTTTTCTTGCAGTTTTGAAATGGCTGAAGGTTTCTCAAGGGCTTTCTTACCTGCTGTACGTGGTGTAGAGATTTTATTTTCGGCAAGTTTCTTTCCTTGCCGCTTTGAAATAGCTGAAGGTTTCTCAAGGGATTTCTTGCCTAGTGGTGTCTCATCAGGAGCTATTACAGAGGTATTGGGCCTAGATGTACCTACAGCTTTCTTCGAAATGTCGTCGACAGATTTATCAGCACCAGCCAACACATCACTCTAGTTGCTTGGTAACGGTGGTGTCTCACCAAGAGCTATTACAGAGGTATTAGGCCCAGATGTACCTGCAGCTTTCTTCGAAATGTCGTCAGTAGATTTATCAGCATCAGCCAACATATCAATCTGGGCTCCTGCTTTGGCATGATTGTTTTGAGCACTTTGGTTTGGGGGTGTAGGTTTTGTTGTTTCATGAGGAGGAGAAGGAGGAGGAGGAGGAGGTGGTGGGGATGGAATATTTGGTGTCTCTTGTGGATGTGGGGATGCAAGTTTTTCTATTTTTTCAGGACGAGTAGTAGTAGGTGGGGATGGAATATTTGGTGTATCTTGCGGATGTGGGGATGCAAGTTTTTCTGTGTTTTAAGGATGACGAGGAGGAGGTGGGGATGCAAATTTTTCAGGACGAGGAGGAGGAGGTCCGAATGGAACGTCTTGCGGATGTGGGGATTGAGGAGGAGGAGGAGGACGATGTGGGGAACCATGTGAGGAAGGAACCTGTCCCGTACTTAGTGAACTACAAGGAATCTGAACCGTAGCCTGTGAACGAGATTTATATGTTGGTGCTCCCTTGATGTGAATCCGACACCTTCTCCACTGTAACCTCTGTCCTTCAGCTTGTCCGAGTGTCATCACCTCGTCATTAGGAGGGTATTCCACCAGTTCATCCGCAAAGATATTATATACAAAGAGCACTTGAACCACAACACAGTCTTCATGAATCGGGACTGTTTGTAGCGTAGTCTGCTCTGGATGAACAAGACCAATTGCAGCCTCACATTCAAGACCCCTACACGTGATACATAGGCCATAGTGTGTGGGTTCAGTCAACATGCCTATAAGGTCTTCGTGTGTACGATCGTCACAGCGCACCTCCGTCGCCAACTCTGCAGTGCCATCGATCAAACCTACATTATCTGCGGACGCACAGCTGCTCTTCAGTGTGGCGGGTGAAGGGCTTGCGCGATTGGACACTGGTGACAACACCATCTGGTGACAACACCACCTCTGCATCTGCATGTTCTGCATCTGCATCTCAGCCACCAGTTCTTGCTTGATTTGTTCCTTTATCTTTTCCGTATCAACTGATGCGTCGGTCTTCGTCCTCTTCCTCTTCCTGTACAGCTCGACGTGCTGAGGCCATGCATACTTCCAGCCCTGGTAGCTGGAGGCCACAGTGTGTGGGTTCAGTCAACATGCCTATAAAGTCTTCCTATGTACGATCGTCACAACGCACCTCCGTCGTCAACTCTGCAGTACCATCGATCAAACCTATATTATCTGCGGATGCACAGCTACTCCTCAGTGTGGCGGGTGAAGGGCTTGCGCGATTGGACACTGGTGACAACACCACCTCTTTAGTAAACTGTTTTGCATTTGCATGTTCTGCATCTGCATCTCAACCACCAGTTCTTGCTTGATTTGTTCCTTTATCTTTTCCATATCAACTGATGTGTCGGTCTTTGTCCTCTTCCTCTTCCTGTACATGGAAGCGTGCTGAGGCCATGCATACTTCCAGCCCTGGTAGCTGGAGACACCATGCACGCGACCTGGTTGTTCAAGGCGGCCCAAGCACTGACTTAGCACATCATACTCCCTCTGCCCTGCCATTCCTGAAGATTCTGCACATGCATTCTTCTCCTTGATGTCTGCAGCCACTTTTTCAATTTCTTTGTTGTTGAACACTATCACGGCAACACGGTCTTTAATCACTAGCTTACTCCTTGCTCGCAACCAATTCTTGGATCGATCGTCAGGGTAGGCGTCATATGAGTTGGGGATCCTAGCTGCAGCTAATTGTCTGTCCTCTTCCTCCCATTGTTCTAGTTTCACAATATAACCAGCTAGACCCATGCTGTGCTCGCTTGTGTTCCGGCTTCAGAGTTCTTTGAACTTGACACTAACAGATGAGGCTTGCTCGGTTTCCTCCTGTTTCATGAACTCCTTCCACTGTTCCGGGTCGATAAACGGGTGCCTTGTAAATGGCTCAAGTCCTTTTCTGATAAAATCTCGCCTAAGCTGAAATCTGAATTGTCTCCATGCCTTGGCTGTTGTCTTCCAGAAAAGCTTGAATGCCTGCGGTTTCATGCCTTCCTGGAACTTCAAGTGTTTCTGCACATGCTTATCAAACAAGTCCCACTTTTCATCATTGCTTAATTCTTTCAATTTTGGCAAGTGCAAAGGTATCTTTTGTCTAGCAACGAGCCCCGCAAGCGCCCTGAACCTGCGCTTTTGAGTCAATGGTACTGGCATCCCCCCTATGTCGACCTCAGTGACTATCATTGTGTCACTTGGCCACTTTGTGGATGTCCTTGGCGCTCTGCCTCGGCGCTGAGCCCCACCCACCTGGTCTTGGTGTGCACTAGCAATGCCATAACCCTCTTCTTCATCTTGTGGCCCAGGTCTATAGTCCTCGTCAGATTTATCCTGTGAATTAATAGTCAAGGGATTTTGAGAAAGGTCAGCTCAGTGTCCAAGAATAGCACAAAAGGCAGACCATACTGCTAGCTCTCCCAGGAGACATGCTACAGCAGGAGACAAGTAGAGCACATTTTTAGTTAACCATGCTTAGCAACTAAGCATGAGAAAACACATAAGAAAACAATTACAGTAACTACTTTAGCCCACTATAATATCATAGGTTCTATGGTAAACCATTAACATAAATGCAAAATTCAGTAACCAAAAAATTAGTTCAGGCAGTGCGACCTTACCATTTTAAAGAGGAAGATGCAGGCTGCCTCTGTTGCTGATGAGGTACTTATTCAACTTGGAGAGAATGTGCACATGTACATAGGAACAAGAGCAAAACCAAATATAAGAGTCAATCTAAAGGGAAATGCTAAGTATGTATACCATCAACAGCTAAGTATGTCCACATGTACTTATACAAAGGAGCCACAGGGTATGCCGGGTATGCAACGGCATACCCTGCAATTCCCACAAGTACAGGTATATTTATACGCATTTATATAAAAAGAAAAGCATACGCATGCATATGTTGTATACTTGATTATCTGAATGCATGTGTGCTGCATACGCTCGCTTGGCCTAATTTCATAAACTCGAGCAAATATATCAAATTACGTTGTTAATTTTACAGTTATTACTGAATTGTTGTTAATTTTACAATTATTACCGAGTTTGTAGAATGGATTTACCGAATTGTATAAGACATTTTTAGAGCAGCATACCTTAAACTCAAATCCCAGATTCGCCACTGACCTTGTCACTGTCGGAGAGGAGGGATCTCTACTCCTCGTCGATTCCTGCTCGCTGCCACATCCTCGTCCTCGCGTTGACCTCGTGGCTGGATCCCTCCTCCTCCTCCTAGTCGTCGTCGTCGCCGTCGTCGCTGGATCCCTCCTCTAGTCGTCATCGTCGTCGCCACTGCTGGGTCCCTCCTCCAGATCTCGCTGTCAGAGGTGTGGCGCGCGTCACGCCGAGCATGGTGTGGTGCGCGTCTCAGCGAAAGGGCATAGCGTGCGTCGCGGCGTGGGGGGAGGTGAGGGGGACGAAGGCAAGGGGGAGATAGCGGCGGCGGCGGCGCGAGGGGAGAGTGGGAGGAGACTACCTGAGGGAGGCGTGCTTCCCTACTAACCTAGCGCGAGTGGGCTTGTGTGGGCCTTAATACGAGTAATGTAGTCAAGTACTACTCTACTACTATATCATAAACATGAGATAAAAAAATCTAATTTTAAGAAATTTGGTTAAACAAGTGTGGTTGTTGATATTTTATTCATATACTAAATTACCAACTATGAATTTTTCGTATTTTTTACGAATTTAGGTGCTGTTTATGGGCTCTAATATGACATGCATCACAAGTTCACATCACCAAGCAAACAAGTGTGACTGTTGATATAGCATCACATGTTCACATATGACATGCATCACAAGTTCACATCACCAAGCAAACTAACTCATAACAAACATATTCACATCTGACATGCATCAGCAGGGCACATCACCAAAATAAGACTGCATCAGCTGGGCGCATCACCAAACTAGATTGTAGCTGCAAGGGAACTAGTTAGCTAGATGGCTTCTTTTGTGCTGATGCCTCAAGTTCAGCTATCCTTGTCTCTAGTTTTGCAACTCTTTCTGCCAGCTCAGCATTCTTCTTTAGAAGTTCAATCTCCTACCTCTTTTGTGCGGCTTTAAGCTGCTCAACCTGCTTTTGATTCCTTTCCAGATGTAGTCAATGTCATCCCGAGTAACAGCACATTCCTAAAACAATGGAAAATTATATTGATGCAAGCTTCATAACAGTTGTAACTTCTTACAAGAAAGCTGTTTAGCTCTAACTGGTTTCAAAACTTGCCTGCTTCTCTTCAGCCGATTCCTTGAGCTTGTTGATTTCAGTCCAAATCCTGTCAATGTCATGTGCAGCAACTTCCAACAACAAATGGAAATTGATGCATTAGAACAATTGATCAGTGAAGATGTGAAGGTACAAGGACAAATCGTGCGTGATGGTTTCAGAACTTGCCTCATGGTCTTCAGAATCGTCACCGGAGTTGTTGCCAGAGTCGTCACCGGAGTTGTTGCCGGAGTCGTCGCCGGAGGAGATGAGGTCTACCACCACACTTCTGCCCGGGTCATCGCTGGAGGAGTTCGCGCTCACCTCAATGCGCGTGGACCGCTTCTTCCTACGCGTCGAGGAAAAAAACCCTGCCTCTCCATGGCGGGCGTCGCTGGAGTCCGCCAAATTGGCCCTTGCACTCGTGTACGGCTTCCTCCCCTGGGCTGACGAAGAACCGGCCTCTTCCAAGGAGCTCCGAGGAAGACGCACGGGGGCGACGCGCTGGGACGGCTCCTCTTCATCGCGACGGAACCTCACTCTCTTGGCGGGGGCAGCGGACAACACCGAGGAAGACGGACGGGGATGTGGCCGCGGGGCCTCCTCCTTGCAGAACCTCCCCCTAGAGTCGCGGGCCATCCCTGCGACGGAGACGAGGCTGTGACGGAGACGAGGAAGGCAGAAGCTGGAGAAGGGGATAGAAGGCGGAAGGCGGGACGGAGCATTTATTAAAAAGGTTCCGATGCGCAAATGATACGCTGATTAACAACCACCCGTCGCCAATGAAGGGGCGGGGCCAGGTCTATTCGAATGAAGAACAGTTTGCTTTTCCCCTTTTAATCTGCAATCAAATTTTGTATCACGTATTTCTCCTTCATCTGTAATCCAAATTTGATGATATCTGTTTCTGAATTTTTCTAAAATCAACTTCTATTCATTTATGACATTTTTTTGTATGTAAGTCTATTTCTTGGATGTTGTTTATACGCCTTATCTTGTTCCTTATAAGTACAACATAGAAATAATATTTGTTTTACGCAACCATTACTAAAGAAACTTTGCATTTCGTAATCTTATGGTGAACACAAGGTTATGTTAAAATTTCAAATGCATATGAGTTCGAACATGTTTTAAAGTGTGGAAAACTTTAATGTTGAAGTAACATTCTAAGAAACTATGTGAGAGATGTAGACATTTGTACACAAGTATAATCTTCCGTATTCGAAACCATTTGAATTTTTGTAGACAAGATTAGGGACGTAAATTATGTTGCCAAGTCAATTTGTAGAATTTTTAGAACACACTAGGACGTTATTATAATTATTATATCGTAAACAAGAGATAAAAAATCTAATTTTAAGAAATTTGGTTAAACAAGTGTGGCTGTTGATATTTATTCAAATACTAAATTACCAACTATGAATTGTTCATATTTTTTATGAATTTTTTGGTGCTGTTTATGGGCTCTAATATTTGAGGGAAGCAAGTTTCAATTCAGAAAAAATAGTGTCGGGCCCACGCGTCAGCGTCAGTAGCCTATATAAAAAAAGATAACCGTTGCCTGCCCGACCGACAAAGGCGATGCGGGTAGACTAACCTGCGTCACCTACAAGTGCTCCATTGTCCGAAATGCCCCTAGCCGAATGAATATGCATCCGCCCCGGCGACGCTGGTACACCAACCCTCGTCGCCAACAAGTGCTCCATTGTCCGAAATGCCCCTGGCCGAATGAATATGCATCCGCCCCGGCAACGCTGGTACACTAACCCTCGTCGCCAACAAGTGCTCCATTGTCCGAAATGCACCTGGCCGAATGAATATCCATACGCCCCGGCCCCGGCCCCCCTTCTTCTTGCCCGATCTGAGTTCCACCGCCGCCGCCCGCCCGTCCTTCCCCGCCGTCGCGCACATGTCGCACTACGCCGATTCGTTTGGAGGTGCACGTGCGAGGAGCAGGGTTCAAGGTTGCCAGAGCAGCCGCAATCACTCCATCGGCTTGGATCCAGTCGGTGAGCTAAGCGGCTTTCCACTGGTCCCTTGCCCGGACTATGGTATGGCTCGAGTGGTGGAGGGGCGGACGCAGAAGGAAGGTGAAAACCACGGTCGTCTTTATTTCAAGTGTGCAAGGAACTCGGTGAGTAGTCTGCTGTGTTTCCCAAATCTGAGTTAGGGTTCTTATGTGCTTTTGATTTGCAGTACACCAAGAATTGTGGATTTTATCGTTTCCACAAGGAGTATCTCCAGATGCTGAAGAATGCTGGCGTCATTGTTTTTCGACCGTCGAACTGGGCAGACGCGGTCGATGAAGTAGTTGATTCAGTGGAATGTCAATTTGGGAGCGGCGAGCAGAGGCAAGCACTGGAGGACAAGCAGAGGAAGAAAGCACTGGAGGAGAAGATGGACAATGTGATCTGGAAGATGAACTTGATTATTGTGGCTGTTGTTTGTGTAGTATTTGGATGTTTACTGGAGATGTATGCTACAAAGAAGTAATTCTGATGTTAAAAGTGGTGCTTTTGCTTCATCTGTGTGGATGAAGAATGAAAAATTTGTCATAGATGACAAACTTAAATGTATGAATGAAGAATAGATGGAATGACAATTGGGTCACAAATCTTAATGTGTCACACATCACAAAATTCATTAATTCATTTGTGCTGACATTTCATTGTAGCACGAGGCAAAGAAGACGCGGATTAACACAAACAGATTAACAAACTTCTGGCATAACTCTGGCATACACATTGCAATTCATTGTAAACTGCTGCCATATAATGACACAAACAGAGTAACAAACTTCTGGCATACACATTGCAATTCATTGTAAGCTGCTGCCATAGACATTGCAATGCATTATAGGAGACATGGATTGATCTACCCGCGTCTCTTAGATCTACTAGTTCATCACAAGTTCAACAAACACACAGGAGGAACACATTAACAGAGGAACAAATTAATTAAGCAGAGGTAGTGGCCGCCGGAGGAGCCCCACCATCGGAGTCGGAGCCGGAGCCATCGAGGCCGCCATCGTCGCTGCCGTCGAAGCCGCCATCGTCGCCGCCATCGTCGTCGACGGGGCTGAGCATGCCTCTCTCAAGGTCCCTAGCCAAGATATGGATCTTGAAGGCGTAATCCTTCACGGTCCTCTACAGCGGATCATTGGGTCCTGGGACACTGAGATGAATGGCCACCCGTCGAAGCCTGTTGAAAGCTTCACGGAACAAGTTGACTGACCAACTAGCTTCCTCAGCAGTTAATGCAGGAGTAGAAACGGCCTCCACATGCTGCGGCGCCGGCGCCTCCTCGGGCGGGGGCGGCGGCACCTCCTCGGGCTCGTCAGGCGGGGGCGGCGGCACCTCCTCGGGCTCCTCGGGTGCTAGCGCCGTCCCCTCCTTGATGAGCCGACGGCGACAGCTTTTGTCGTCATCATCATCCTCCCTCCCCCACTTCCTGGACGGCTCGCTTGACGATGCCATGCTCGTTCTTGAGGAAGAAGAAGCTCTTGGGCGCTTGAGGAAGAACAAGCTCTTGGATTCACTTCTTGGTGACCGGAGACGGTGGTGCTGGGGTTTTCTTGGTGCCGTGGTTGACGAAGTTCTTGGCCGGCCGGGGATTTATATTGACAAGACGGGCAACCGTCAGGCGGCCGGTAACGTGCCTCAGAACCCATGTACGCTCAGGAGAGCTCTTGGCCACAAAAGAGACATGTGGTCACAAGGAGACGTGTGACTGTTCATATTTTATTCAAATACCAAATGCCCAACTATGAGTTGTTCGATTCTAAAAAAACTATGAATTGTTCGTATTTTTATTAATTTTTAGGTGCTGTTTTATGGTCCCTAATTTTTTTGGGAAGCAAGTGTCATTTCAAAAAAAAGTGTCTGGCCCACGCGTCAGCGTCAGTAGCCTAGTATAAAGAAGGTAACGTTGCCCGCCTGCGCACCAACCAACAAAGCGACGTGGGTTTGCTAACCCGCGTCGGCAGTGACTATACATTTTGCAAAATGAATATTCAACCGTCCCGACCCATTCTGTCTCCCCTTCTTCTTTCCGAATGGATAAGCGCAGCACTTTCCTTAAAAAAAGCGCAGCACACGACGCTTTCCTCATTTCTTACTAGGGTGAGAGGAGGCGTGGAGACAGAGACGACGATGAGCATCGGCGAGGGGCCAAGCAGCAGACGACCCCGCGCACCCGGGATCAAGGAGAACCGGAATGCGAAGCGGTGCCGCAACTGGATCCGCACGCGTGCCGACGAGATGGCGGCGAAGAGGGAGACGACGATGAGCGCCGGAGAGAGGCCAAGTGGCGGTGGATTGAACCCAATGCCGGAGATGAGGGTCCTCGACTGGATCCTCTCGGGTTCCGATGAGGGGCCAAACAGCGGCAAGGAGGAGCGTGCTAGCGAGGGGGCAGCGAAGTGGGCGAGGCGTCTGCCTCACGTCTGCGAGCACAAGTGTCTGGCAACGACGAAGAGGGGTCGAGGGAGCGGCGATGGTGTAGAGGACCTCATCTCTGACTTTGGCAACGACCACGACGACGGTGAGGCAAGTTTCTCTGAATCTCACTGCCTTTTTACTTGTTCTATAGATGGAGCTTGAGCTTGAGCTTGATAAAGTTAGTGCCTATGATGATGTCTTCCATGCTTGTCATGATCTGATATCAAGTTCTGCTTTTACTTGTCACCCTGCTATGAAGCCTAGGATAATTTTCACCCTGCTATGAAGCCTAGGATAATTTTCAAGTTCTTATATAATTTTCCTATGATGATTACTGTGCCTATATTGCTCCAAGTTATGAGGCAAATTAGTTCTGAATTAACTATGTTATTCTTATACCATGTTTAACCCTGTTTCAGGCAAAACTCTATGAGTCGCGAGCAGAGCTTGAGTTACTTCTAAACCTTAATGTCTGGGATTATGTGAAACCCGAGTTTGAAAAAAAATCACGAAAGAAGTGAACATCCTCATCAAAAAGGCTAAGCACATAAGGAGGTACAAGTATACTACTGAACAAAATCTTGAGACCATTGAAGATGCGCTCGAAGGGCTTCAAGAATCCTTGGTTGCTTACGAAGAGGCTGCAAAAAGAGCCAATCTTGATGGGGCATGAGGAAGTTCAAGCTTGTTGATGTGCAGGGTCAGATAGCCATACTTTTTTGAATGTTCAAGGGCATGCTTTTGTTGATGTGTATGGTCAGATAGCACGACCATAGTAAATAATTAATGTGACGGACAAGTTAAGTCCTAACCTGATGGACAAGTTAAGTTAACTGTTCGTAATTATCTTTATTCTTGTGGACAAGTTATATTTATCTATGTGGACAAGTTATCTATCTTATGATGTCTGTTTTGTATCAAAAGATATATGTGTTGATTGTGCCTGTATGTCGAAATGGAAGTAAGGAGAGATCGAGCTGACCTGTCAATGAAGACAGACTCAAAGGAGACGCGGATTCACAAACCTCCGTCTCCTTTCTTCACAAAGGAGACACAGATTAACAAATCTCCGTCTCCTTTGTTCACTGCCGCCACGCTCCCGCTTCGTGGGAGTGAAGAGTGCTATTAGACTTTAATTATTGAGCTCTCAGTCTAATAACGGGCATCAAAAGGTCATTGGTAACGGACACTAAAGTCGGTTACCGATACGGCAGAGATCAGTAACGGACTTAAAGAGCTCGTTACCGATAGGGCATTGATCGGTAACGGACTTTACGAGCCCGTTACCGATAGGTTTAACTGTTGTAACGGACTCGATTTAACGTCTGTTACAACGAATTCATGTAACGAGCGTTTAAGAAGCCCGTTATCAGAAGTCCACAATGGTAACGGGCGTAGTGGAGGCCAACCACGGGGTCGGCCTGCCGCGCTTATGGGTAACGGGGGTCAAACAACAACCGTTACAGATGTGGGTGCATGTACCGGGTGTTAAGGGCACGTTACAAATGCTGCGTGACCTATTTGAGGTTTTCACGTAGTGATCATCGCTTGGTGTCTGTAAGTGGCAGATTGTTTTATGTTTATTAATATATTTATTACGTATGTGGATCTACAAATTAACTTTGTATTTCATTTTTGGTAGCCTGAAAAAACAAGAGATGCAAAAAAAGAGTAACGCCGACAGAATTGGTTTCATGGACCCATCAAAAGTTAACCAGTTTGAGGTCAAGCGTCAACCAGACACAACAATTGCGACAATCTATAACACCTTGTCTAAGTTTCATGGCAAGGATCTCACACTACTACTTACAACTGCAGGTATGTGCGATTGCCATCTAATTGTCCTTGCTAATTCTATTTAGTTCTAATTTGTATGAGTATTATCACCATGTATATACAGTTTTCACTGGATTCTTATGATAATTCAAGTCGACAATAGCAGCGTCATGGTGTGGGATTCATTGAGAAAAGACCCCACAGGTTACCAAGACCATCAATATCTGTTCCAAGAGTAATAATTCTATCTAAGACGTTCTCTTTAATGCAATATATATAGATTGCTTTTACTAACACACTTTCTTTCATTAATTTTCCTCAGAGCTTGGGAAAAATTCATTGCAGAGAAAGAAGGTCAATTTAAACCAACAATTACATTCTATACTGATTATCCGGTTCGTAATCCAAATAACAACTTCAGATTGAGAAAATTTAAATTGTATCACACTTATATTTCATAACATTTTTCCTATCCACTTTAGTGTTTGAGACAGGAACAAGGAAATAATTTATGTGGATACAAGTCTGCGAGCACGTACGAGGTTTGTCAAGTACAAACTCCGGAAATTATAATGTAAGTTAATGAAATAAACTTATTAATTATACATCATTTCCTAACCACTTCTATATTTAATTGTTGGGTGTAATATATTAACATATTTGCACATTACAGATGGATATGATTAAGGACGACGTCATTCAGAAGGATCGTCTTTTGGCGATTCAAGAAAGTCTCATTTGATTCCTCTTGGACGAGGTGGTTAATCAAGCAGAAAAACATTACTATGATGGATCTAAAAAATTATTGTGATGCACCTCCACTAAGAGTAGAGACTAGAAATTTGAAGTGAACGATATTTTGATGTATAAATACTATTTATTTTAATGTATAATATTGTGTGTAAGTCTTATGCATAAGACTAAATGTCTATTTTCATGTGTATATTTCTAAGTTTATATATGTAGATATATAAGTTTATATATAAGTCTAAGTGTGTATATGGTATATATAGACAGGTATACATAGATATTAAGTGTAATAACATATACGTACATATACGGGTCGCTCAAATTGAAAACAAAAAAAAAAGACGAGACCCTTTAGTCACGGTTGCTATTACCAACCGAGACTAAAGGGGTGGGCGCAGGCGCTGACGTGCCCCCCTTTAGTCCAGGTTCGTTCACCCTGGACTAAAGGGGGGTCTTTTGTCTCTCATCATTAGTCCCGATTGGACATGAGAGACCTAAGCCTCTCCTCTCCCTACCGGTGCACCCAACCCATTCCGCACTCTGTTCAACCATGGGAGACGTCGCGTTGTATCCCAGAATGCGCATTCGTTTGCGGTGGCGCTGCATCGAGTCAGAGGAAAAAGGTTTGCATGCATGGAATGAGTAGAAGCACAGGCGGTTCTTAGTGAGGCTAGAGAAGCTCGGTATAGACGACATGCGGGGCATCTCGGGACACCCACGCAGATCACAATCGACGTTACAAATTTATTATTCCTTAGGCACAACACTGTACGGAAGAGAAGAGCAACACCAAGCCCAGCGACATGTTAATTAAGTTATTACAACAGCCGTGCATGCTTCTGAATCTTTCAGTTTTAAGTTCAAAAACTAGATGATCTGAATGCATGCATAATTGTGCATGTTAATGAAATGGTTAGATTTGTCATCAGTGGAGACTTGTCTATAACGTTCAGCGCTTCTTCTCCCTCAATAATGCATTGCCATCGTGCGTGTCGTCGGAGAGTTCGTAGCCGCCGCCATAAATGCGCATCCAGAAAAAGACGACTGAATTTGATTAGAGATCGCTGCACACACAGCCTGCAGCGCGGCTCACGGTCATGGGTCACGGCGACCTTGACAGAGCAGCCTGCACCTTGGATCCGAACGCGCCGTCACCTCCCCACACGGATACAAGGCCGTACAACAGAGCTCATGTTTAGATAGGCTCCAAAAATTTTTCACCAACATTAAATGCAGGGAATCTTGTATGCATGAAACACTAAATGAAGTCTATTTGCAAAACCTTTTCACAGATGGGTGTAACTTTACGCGATGAATCTAATGAGCATAGTTAATCCATGATTTGCTACAGTAATTCTACAGTAACCATCCTCTACTCGTCCTATAATTGTATGGTCAAAGAACTCATTAGATTCGTCTCGAGAATTTACATAGGGTTGCGAAGATAATTTTGTAAACTGTCTTTATTTAATACCTCTAATTATTGGTCAAAGATGCATTTATTACCCAAAAACTTTTCACCAACTATCTAAACACCACCTGAGGTCGTCTCTTCCGCCTCGTAGCACAGAAACGCGTTGTCACCTCATGGCCTTGTTTAGTTGGCTAGATTTTCCAACTTTTTCTTCACTCTCTCTCCATCACATCACATTAAATACGCCAAAAGACATATGTTCAGAGTATTAAATATAGGTAAAAAATAATTAATTACACAGTTTTGATGTACTTTGCGACACGAATCTTTTGAGCCTAGTTAGGTCATGGTAGGATAATATTTACCACAAACAAACGAAACGTGCTACAATGTGCTACAGGAGTTCCAGACGTTGAAAAGACAAATTTTTCACCGAACTAAACAAGACCCATGAGGCGACGACAAAGATCTCGTCTCTCAGCTCAGCTGGAGTTTTTTTTTTAAATGGCCATCCCAAGATGAGGAAAAGATGATCGTTGTACGTCCCTAAGTAATCATTATTTATAAACAATTCATAGCCATAAAACCAACATGTACCTGTCACACAGGTAAGGCTTGCACTCCCCTTTAGTTGGTGAAGTGAAACTTTTATTAGGTTCTCTTTCAAGGTCTATTATGAATATTGAATGTAGACTAGTTACAAAAATAATTACACGAATAGACCGGAAATTGCAAGACGGATCCATTAAATCTAACTAATCCGTCATTAGAGATTGGTTAATGTAGCATGATGTTGTCTAATCATGACATATAGGCTCATTAGATTCATCTCGAAAATTAAGCTACAGGTTGTGGAATGTGTTTTATCATTAATCTACATTTAATACTCCTAATTAGTGTCCAGAGATTGATATGACGGGTAGTTGGTGAAACTTTTGGGATCATTGCAATTAGGAAAAGACCCCCATACCTAGCAATTGATTCATCGTATGTGACACATTTGGACAGACATGCCATTAATAACCTAAAGAACCATACACGCCACACATTGGTTGGATGATGAACGGGGGGAGATAAAGGGCCAACGCAGGGGCAGACACATGGTGCAGTGCAGGCAGCTATGGGCACGATACTGTAGCTCTTGTGACTTTTTTTAGGAGGGAGGGAGTAAAACACTATGACATCCCTTATCGATCGAGATTGTTCTCTCTCCCTAAGGAATCATATCGAAAGATAAAAGTGTTGCTCGCTCACTCTCTCTCACTCTCCCGTATCCCCAATTAGTTCATTCCATCCACACCCACCCAAAGGTCATTACACTAGGCCAGAAACGATTTGTCCTGGCAGCTAAAACTAGTCTTTGCTAGCGGGCGCAACACCCGTCAGCAACTTTGAGCCAGTAGAAATGACCTTTTGTGCTGGCGGGCGGGCACCCGCCAGCATAGAGGAATTTGTGATGGCGGGTGCTTATGCCAACCGCCAGCACACTGTGTTGGCAGTTCTTTATGCCGCCCGCCAGCACAGAGGCTTTCGGTGCTGGCGGTTGCTTATGCCGTCCGCCAGAGAAAGGTTTTCCCCTATTTTTTTATATAATTTCTCATAATCATTTGTTATTTGTATATAATTCGCCATTTTCGTTTATTATTTGTATTTGGCTGCTATATTCGCCCATATTTTTTAATATTTGTATTTGTATGCCAAATTCACCTGAATTTATTATTATTTGTATTTAACCGCCAAATTCAAATATGTCGACCACATAATCCAAACTAGAATATAATAATATATACATAAGTCACATTACTAAAAATATTATACATAATAGATAACCCTAGGACACTCATTTACGTAACCTTTCCGCATCGTCCAAACTCAACACTCCTTCATTATCGAAGAATTCTCCATCCTCATCGCAAATCTCACGTAGAATTGTGAGGAATCGTGCGACTTCCACTACTTTGCATGAAGTAAACTAGATCAATTCTATCTAGATGTGCAATCAAAGGTTGATCTAGTGTGAAACCTTCATCCCAAAACAAGTTTTGCAACCTATAGCCAATCCTAGGATGATACTACTCTAGGAAAGTAAAGGCAAGCAAGGATTGCAAGAGAGTAATGCAGAAACGTAAAGAGGGATGAGAGGAAGCAAACTCTTCACACATGATTTATCCTGTGGTATCGGTAGGCACTAAGCCACCTCTAGTCCACATTGTTGAAGCACTCACATAAGAGTATTGCTTCCCGGTCACCAAGTCTCTCCCAAGAGCACCACTTGACTGACCACAGAGGCACTCGCCGAGCTCCCTTAGTCACCTTGATGCCCCCTCCACTAAGGAGCTTCTCCACTAAGGAATGGGGTCTCCACGTCCACCGCACAAAGTGTCCTCGCCGCTCCACACAAAGTCAGAGGGTAGAAGACGATTTCCAGTGAGCCACTTAGGCCCCAAGGCTTCCCGCGCACCTTGTACAACTTGATTGACTCAAGAATCACCTCACAAGGTAGGCACACCTTGCACTCACTCAGCTCTAAGCTAAGCCTAGCACTAAGCACGCACACAAAGCATGTGCAAGTCTATGGATGAGCAATTTATCACTTGTATGGCTTGGGTATGATCTTGTATGTGTCTCACACTCCTCTGCACTTCCACACAATACAACAACCTCAAATGGCGTGGTGGAAGGGGTATAAATAGCCCAAGGCATCAAACGCTATGCTTTTTCTGGGCGTCAGTTCATCCGGTGCTACTAGCCATTGCCTAAAAGCTGCTAAAAGTAGTACCATCGGATGATCCGACACTATGCTTTTTTTGGGCGTCAGTTCATCCGGTGCTACTAGCCGTTGCCTTCCACCTCATTTGACTGTTGACACAAATCATCCGACCAATTGACCGACGCACTGTCGGTTCATCCGGTGCTGAAGACTCCATGGCCAAAACCTCTCTGTTAGCTTCTTCAAGGCCGTCAGATGAACTGCTGCTATGATCCCCTTGACCATCGGTTCGTCCGGTGCTGATACATCCGCAACTAGCTGCTCTCTATCCTGATTCTTCAAGCCATCGGATAGATCGACGGTGCCCTCACTTGGACCGTCGGTTCATACGGCGCTACTGTCTTCTGCTGTTTTGTTTCTTCCATTCATCTGATGCATGTAGGAAATGGACTGTCGGTTCATCTGACGGTGCCAGTTGACTCAATGTACCAAGTCCTCCGACGCTTGCACCGACGCTCACTTCTAGGTACCGTTGGTTCATCCGACGATGTCTTTTTCCATCCTTTTCTTTACGTCTTCAACTTGTCATTACTTGAACTTAACATGCCATCACTTAACATACCATCACTTAACATACCATCACTTGTAGCCTCAAAATATATACTAAGTCCTCATTTTGTCATGCACATGTTAACTTGCGCATGGTGTGTTAACTTCGCTTATCTTGTGGTACGACATGTTAACTTGGTCATGGTATGTTAACTTGTGGTAATATCCATGAGACCTAGGAATGCCTAGAAATACATACTCAACAATTTGGTTAGTTCCATTGATCAAGTTGTCATTAATCACCAAAATCAAACTCGAACAAATGGCTTATGAGGCCATGTTCACTACAAGGATGAACCTCGCCATGTCTGCACAAATGTTGTAGATTTGCTTGTCACCAAGCTGCCCCACGATCCCACAATGGTAGGCATCTACACGTAAACACAATAAATGAAGATTATTGTGCATTACCATTAGGACGATAATTAGCACATGGTTGTGTACAAACAAGAGGCTTACGTCTTCAGGATTCGTACGGTACCTCCCATTATTTCGCAAAACCTCGCACATGTAATATCCACAAAGCACACTACCAGGAGGTTGTTTGTAGCCCTACAAACAAATAAAAAAATGATTGGTATTATGTTCTTACCCATTTGGCATGTGTACCAACAATTTTTCCCTATTTGGAGGGTGCTGCCCACCATTGAATCTTTATAGCCTATACACACTTTACGGATACAAAGACAAAAGTTAGTAATACAATTTAAACTATAGTCGATACACGCAATATTAATTATTGCAATGAGTTGTCTTACTGTTTTACAATGTTAATGAATTGCTGGTAAGCATCCTCTTTATAGTGCAATGAGTCAAAGACCGCCATCGATCCATGCTTCGGACAGATGTGTAAGAAAATGAAATGGTCCCTGCATTAAATTAAAATAATTAATATAAATAAACCTTATGTTTATCATAACATTAGAAAATATGAAGTTATGTTACCATTTGTTATGTAGAAATATCTTTTATTTATTCTCTTTCAGTATAAGAAAAGAAGTTGTATGAAAAAGATAAATGAAATAGCAATTAATATGCAAGGGAAAGATTTTACATGAAAGATCGTGATTTAACAAAAATCAGAAAAAAGAATCAATGAATTTGGAGTTACTATGACCCAGAAACACTAGATTCAAACTTTAATAGTAGATTAAAAAGAAAAACGATGGAAAAAACGAGCTCAGCGTGCGCCACGTGGTCCCGGTGAAGCAACTCGACGAACCCAGTGCTGCCACGTGGTCCTGGCGAAGCTCCATCGCTCGGTATATGAAACACTATTATTAGCATTTATTGCCATTCCAAATCACCAACATGAGCGTAGCGCAGTGGTAAGGCGCCGCAACCTTGTCTGTGCCACCTGGGTTCTAGTCCCACCCTTGCCCCTTTTTTTGCGTCGTGGGTAGGGCTGGACTGTGAGCCAGAAACTCGTGAGCTTGCTCGACTCGTTCATAGCTTGGCTCGACTCGGCTCGGCTCGATCAATTTTTTAACGAGCCAAGCAACTATTTTTGCTCGTTTTGTTAACGAGCTGGCTCGAGCCAGCTCGCAAGCTACTCGCGAGCCAAACAAGCTAGAAGGTTCTAATTTCAACATAAAAAACCAAGCTATCAAAGTTGAGCCGAGACATTGAAGCTATGCCAAACTTTCCTAAGTGCTCCATGTGTGACTAATTTTATAATTTACAACTTTATAATTATTATTTTTAAAATTTTTACATATGCTCAGATGTTAGTTTCAAATTTACATACAGCTCCCAAGCCTAACGAGCTAGCTCGAGCTATTAACGAGCCAAGCCGAGCCAACCTTTTTGCTCGTTTTGTTAACAAGCCAAGCCGAGCTGGCTCGTTACCTTAACGAGCCAGACCAAGCCGAGCCGAGCCAAGCCGAGCTGGCTCGGCGTCCACCCCTAGTCGTGGGTTTTATTCCGAAGGTCGCTGCAGCTGGGCCAACATGGCGCTGGCGGCCCAGACTAGTGTGGTGTGCGCTGGGCCAATGTTGGGCCAACGTGGCGCCGATGGCCCATACTAGCATGGTGGTGTGTGGCTCGGGTCCAAATCTATTTTCTGAACTATATAAACTTCTTTGCTAGCTTAGCCACAAACATTACTGTAGTGTAGTGGTGTTGTTCTCTCGTTTTCAACCCACAGGCCCAAGTTTGAATCATGGTTGGAGCATGTTTTTGCATTTTTGCGCTCACCATGTGAAAGAATTTGAATAAAGAAAGTAACACAAACATACAAGTCACAAATTGTCAGAGGTGGCAGGGCGCGAGCCGACGTTAATTAAAAAAAAAGTGGTCGATCGACCACCACAGCAGTTAGGGGTGGGCATTCGGTTTAAACCGATTGTTCGGTTCGGTTTTTCGGTGTTTTAATATTTCGGTTTTCCGAGAATCAGAAACCGATCGGTGCAGCAGAAAAACAAAAACCGACTAATTCGGTTTCGGTATTTTCGGTTCGGTTTTCGGTAGAAACCGAACTTCGGTGGAAGTTCATACATGGTCGCAAGCAGTTCGTCAGTTTACAAGAACGCACCCATACCCAACACAAATCAGATGCTAGGAAAATTCTCATGTCTCACAAGCTAGCAAATTCACGATTCCCAAGATAAAAGGCCAGCAAGGAACTCACGATTCACAAGCTGACAAGCCATGAAGCCAACAAGCTTCCATGTTCATTTCACGATTTCACTTGGAAGGAATTCCTTGGACATGCACCGGCGACGAACTACAAGCAGCCAAGACTCCCAACACAGGCGTCGTTGCACTTCGACGCTCGCCCGTGACTGCGGCCTTGGCTTTGGCTCGCCCCCACGCCGGCCGCCCGCCCGCCTTGATGCCTTTTGCGCCGCCGCCGTCGCAGCAGGAAGATAGATGTGGATAGGAAGGTGCTCTGCGCCAAGGGTTGGGAGAAGCAACTATGGGCCTGTGTGTGAGTTTTGTTAGCATTTTGTTGGCGGGCTGCATGCAGTTTGGGAGGTGGGCCGCCATGGGCCGAGGTTGAGGTGTGGAACACAACTGGGACGGCGGGGTTAAGAGGGCTGAATGCGCTGCTGGCCTGCTAGTTCGGTGTATTCGGTTGTTCGGTTGGTGCGGGATGAAAAACCGAAGTCCAGAAAATAAATTGTTTCCCCAGAGATGAAAACCGAAGCCGACACCGAAAACCGAAAAAACCGACAATTCGGTTCAGTTCAGTTCGGATCGGGTTTTTTTTCGGTTTCGGTTTAAAAGTGCCTACCCCTAACGGCAGTCAACACGGCTGCAACGTTTACCTTTTCCTTTCTTTCCCGGCAAGGAAGCTAGGAGGGGTGATGATGTCGTGATGGCAATAGATTCAGACCGACAATTACACGTGGTTGCATGTGGACCGACAATTACACGTGGTTGCATCTGGGACCAGATCCTTTTTTCTTTTTTCAAGTTGTTTTGTGACGATAACATTGTTGTTCTATGATGTCAGTCGGGCAGATCTGGAATGATTCATCTGTGACGAAATAGGTTCGGTTTTTGGTGACCATCCTGCGAGTTTCGTCATTATTTTGAGTGGTTTGGCACCGTCACTCATTATCTGTGACGAAGTTACAAAATTCGTCACGGTAGAGACCACTTCCATGACGAATAAACGAAACGTCACTATGAAATCATCATAGATATTAACATTTCTACTAGTGCACAGAATATATCTATTTATATATATCTAGTCATTAGAACGATCTTACTGAAAATTGTAAGCACACTTGATAGAATCCTTATCATGTTGTTTCTTCATTGTCTTTGCAATGTATACAGCCGCCTCATGATGTTTAGCTGTATGGTATTTCTTTATTATAGCATCTTTCTCCTCTTGTGTCTTTTCTTGTTCGTCGATTTCCTTTCTTAGTTGATCCGACATTACGAATGTGTGCTGCGGCTCGCTTACTTGTTGCTGGTCAAGGTATGCTACCTACCACCTCCCATTTGTCTTCCTTTCATCCTACGCTTGCACCCTGCAGAAAATTTTGCTTAGTATGGTTACAAAAATACATATGGATTTGAATAAACTTGTATGTGATATTTGGGATGTTGACTTACATGCACCAAACGGTGACGAGATTGATGTCGATGCGTTCACGACGGTACATAGTGTGCAAACCATTGAAATTGATTACAAGCTTCCATAATGCAGGGCTACTGAACACCCATGTTGGGACATTCGCGGTGAAAGTGTGAATGCCTTGCTTCATGGCGTGCATGATCCATCCATGCAACTTCATCAATTCTGACGGCCCTTCGCTTAGTTGCCACCAATAACAGAATGGATTGTCATGCTCATACCTGTCGGGCACCTCATCTGACCAAAATAAATTTTGCAGCTCCTCCTTTTGCTTTCAAAAAGAGGCGCGGGTTATAGTTTCTTTAGCTGGTACCTTCTTGAGTACTTGAACATCTGATGATTTTTTACTAGATGCTGGAGCCGGTTTAGGTTTATTCTTCAGTACTTTTAAGAACATGTCAACATCAGATGATTTCTTCTTTGGTTCATATGAGTTTATCATCCGGTGTATTACTGGCCTCTTGGTTGGTGGAGATGGCGGAGGAGACAATGGTCTTGGAAAAGTGTCACCATTATCTACATATTTCGGTGATGATGCCCCTTCTTCGAGAAATTCTTGGACGGGTGATAGTGGCATGTTGTTCTCATTGTTACCTCCCTGCTCCCCACCCATCGTAGGTTGTTTCGTGTTATCACGATTGCAGCATCTGAATCTTGGGGGGGTACTCATTCTTGGCTAGGCTGTAAGGGATTTGGTGATGCATTAAGAATGATATCTCGGCGATGCCACAATATGTATTGGTTCCCCGCATCACCGAGAAGCTCGATCCCATCATAAGTAGTGATATCAATCTCGCATGACTCATCAGACACTGAAACAACTTGCACCCATGCGTACTTTGGCGGTGGTGGATTCGGAAACACATGACCCATTAGTGCCATGGCTGTTGCAACATCTCGAAACTTATCTTGTTTTCTTCCATATGGTATAACCAACTTGCATGGTGTATCCTCTACAATGTCATCAATAGGATACCTAGAGTTTGCAATAGAACCAGCACTACTTGGAGCCGTGACGGTTCCGATCTGGGTAAGCAGCAAGTTTGGAAGAACCTGTCTAGGACCACCAGATATTGCATTCTCTGCACTACGTCTGGCAGAAACCTGTTGTTGTATGAAGAAGCCTAGCAACTCTTTCTTGGCGATTTCTCTCATCTTGTCTTCAAGGTCCTTCTTATAACAGTCCCGTTTCTTATAACTTGCTCGGTGTTCATGAAATGCTTTACACCAGGGCAAGGTAGATGACATCCCTTGAACACGGCAAGAGTGCTCAGGCATTCCGATCGCGGCGGTTAGCATATCTTGCTCCCTGTCGGGCCTGGAAATACCTTTCTTTTGCATTGCCGCAAGTTCTTCCAGCTTCTCATAAATTTATTCTGTTGTGGGATTCTCGAATGTAACCTTACCGTCAGGTGCTACAGTCAGAATTCGAACAAGACACCAATTCCTGCTGCGCTCATCCATGCCTTCAAACAACGCTGGTAAACCAGGTACCCTCCTTTCTTCTTCCTCCTGCTTCCATTTTGCCAACTTCGCAGCATAATCTCCTGAACCCAAGTGATGGGGGTTCTCAGCAGCTTTCATAGCCTTCTCCTTTCGTTGGACACTCAGAGCTACTGCTTCTACCATCTTCTTCTGTTCTATGAATTCTTCCCACACTACTAGCGGAATGTTACCATACACAGCCCTAACATCCTTGCCTTTCTGAACAAATTCAGTATTAAGCACAGACCTCCAATTCCTAAGAGCTCTTCCACAGAGGCCCTCAGCAAAAGTTCTAGCTGCGGTATCCGTTTGTTCCGGAAAAACAAACTTTTCTTTCACTTTGGCCAATAATACATCCTTTGTAGCCTTAGGCACATTCTTCCAATTACTAGTTGTGATCCAAGACGCCAATTGGTCTCTGACAATTGCACCAACGATGTTCCGAAACCTAGTAGCTATCCCCTCAGGTTGGACGGGCTCGCCTTTGTCACCCAACTGTTCTATCACAAGTTGTCTTCTTTCAGGGATCTGGTTTCTTCTTCTTTGCCTACATTTCCTTTTCAGGTTACTACTAGAAGTAGTAGTACCCGAAGGTTGTGGTGCTGAAACTTCTGCCTATTGGGCAACAATGGTAGATGCTCTACGACGTCGTGGCGGGGATTGTTCATCGTTCCACACATAAAACATTACTTAAAGTATATCTTAATTTGAGCAACAAACATTATTTTTAGTGAATGTGCATGCAGACCTCATTATCGCTTGGTTCGTAATCAAAATCATCTTCATCGGGACGCTTACGAGGCCGTGGTTCGCTTGGTTCGTACTCAGATGGAGTTTCATAGTCTCCAATTATAGCACTATTTTCGAAATCCTCCTCACTGGATTCGACAATATTATCATTTGATCATAGACAGTTTACAATTCCTCCATACATATTTATACATTATATTTAAACTAAATCCATAGTCCTATAATACCAAAATAAAATTTCCAATCCATACTTATTTATACATTTCTATTATAGATATTTCAATTAAATCCATAGTCCTATGATATAATTTACAATTCCTTCATACATATTTATACATTATATTAGGTAATTGTTTTTTACAATAAATCTAGTTAAATTAAATCCACAGTCAATTAATACAAAAATAAAATTTCTAGTTCAATAATTTTATAGTCCATAGTCCATATTTGTAGTACATAGTCCATAGTCCCATATACACAAATTTCTAGTTAAATAATCCATAGTCCATATTTATATACAATTATATTAACCATAATCCATAATCAATATTCTATTATAGGTAATTGCATTTTGAAAAAAAAGAAAAAAAAACAAACCGGCGATGCTCCTCGGGGGGAGCCGTCGTCGTGGTGTTGTCGGCCCCGTCCCCGGCCTCGATGCGTACCGAGGGGACGAGGGCAGGAGACGCCGCTCGCGGAGATGAAGAGGCGACGGCAGTGACCCGGGGAGCCGTCGGTGGTGGTTGGTGGGCGGGGGAGTCGTCGGCGGCGGTTGGAAGCAGGCAGCGGGGAGGACGTCATCCTGCTCGAGGAGAAGGGGCGGTGGTGCTCGGGTATGATGACGGGGCACTCGGGGAGGAGGTCGGCGGCGGTCGGGAAGGACGGTGGGGTGATGGGGGAGGAGGGGCGGCGGCGCTCGGGGAGGACGGCCGGGCGCGCGGGGATGAGGGGCAGCGGCGCTCGGGGGTGACAGCGGGGCGCTCAGGGAGGAGGTTGGCGGCGGTCGCGGCCTCGCGGGGGACGGCGGGGCGCTCGGGGAGGACGGTGGGGCACTTGGGGAGTAGGGGTGGCGTCGCTCGGGGAGGGTGACACGAAAATTTGGCAGCCTGGCGGCATCATTTCGTTTTCGCACCGGGGACTTAGAAAAATTTTAGGCCTTGGCGCTACATATAGGGGATCTCAACACTAGCAGGCCGCATAAGCCACCCACAAGCACAGTGGATTTTGAAAAACAGAAAAAATTTGAAATCATGCCTAAAAAAGTTCAAAATTTATTGAAACTTCCAAGAGTCTCCTAAAATATTTGAATTTAAATATAAGAGGTGCCTTCTCTTATAAAAAAGTTTTGGTTTGAAAAAGTTACTTCAAATGGGACTGTAGGGTGAAACATCTAATGAGTTATAGGTTGTTTGACCCTAGAGTTTGACAGGTCGGATCGTAATCGCGAGAAAAACAGTGATTATCACATGACAATCATGAGAGTTAGAACTAGTAAGTGTCATGTCCTTCAATGAGACTAGTGATCGGATGTTGGAAGAGAATCTGGTAGGCACTTTCAGCCCACGCAAGTATTTGCACATAGCCAACCTCTCATGTTGTGTTAAGTTGTAGCTAGCAGGTGGAAGGTACTGCTTACCATTAGGAAGTTGTTGCGGGTGGAGCTCTGGCCTAATTTTTAGGTCAACAAGATCCTTACATGACTTCAGCCCGTCCTTTACCTTGCCTGTTAAGCCTAAGAATCCGATTGTGCTTTCAAACACATTCTTCTGCAGATTTTAGGGGAAGAAGGAAGGATGGAGGGGCAGGAGGTGGAATAAGAACAGGAGAGCCCCATGTGGCTTGATCCTGGCTTTGTCGCTGCTTCTACCAAAGTCCACTTAATACTTAGCTAGGGCTTCCAACAAAACCCCCGAGTGCGCGCACAGTGGAGTTGGACATACTTTGATCTGCCGCCACGGAGGCGAACCCAGTGTTTTTTCCCGACCAGTTTGTTCAAACCGCCGAGGTCCGGTTCCGGCTTACCGGTCCGGTTTGACCAGAAACTGAAAAAACTGGCAAAATTCAAATTTCAAACCAAAACTCGTAGTGCAATCGGTTTCCAGCGATTTACCGAGCGGTTTGACTGGCAAACCGGACTGGTTTGAGCGATAACCGGTTGTTGAACAAAAAAACTGAGTCAGTGAAGAATTTGACATATTTTAAAATTTGAATTAAAAATTTGGAAGATGAAAGAAAAATTTCTAAAAATATTTCAAGTTGCGTAGTATATTTTGGGGGCATTAAAAGTTCAATTGGACAATTTTTTCTCCTTTTCTTTTTTGGTTGAACTTCTAATGCCCGCAAAGTATACTAAATGAACGAATATTTGAAAAATTTTGACACCATTAGATTATACACACCTAGAAGTATTTTTCGGAATTTTATGAAAATTTTTCATTTTTTAATTGAAATTTGAAAATTTGAATTTAGGCAGCTGGGAACCGACCGGAACCGGAACCGGTCCGGACCGGTTTGACCGGTAACTGCTGTTTCCGGACCTGTTCCGGTCAGTTAGGTGAACCCTGGACGAAGCCCACCACTGCAGTAGCCTTGTCTCCAGGAGCCGGAAAAAACTGCAGCCGATTTGGGTGCGCAATGAGACGCATGTAGTTTTCTACTTCATTGACAACATCACAACTTTCCAACTTTAAGCCCTCCTTAAATTTATGTGAATTCTTTGTTTTTTTACAAACTACTTATCCAAAGTTCTCTATGAACATCCAAATTCAATTGTAGCTCAACAATGTTTAAGATCTCAGTGTTAAATTTCTCAAAAAGTAGGTCTAAAGTTGACTAGTTGGCTCTGTTTTCAGACTTAGCAAATTTGATTTGTTGATCCAATAATACTTAGTCTATTTCAAAATTAGATTTCTCATTTTATACACCATGGTTAGGAGTTCAAATAGTTAAAATGGAATGTATGCACTCTATCGATCATACATCTCGAGTTTCACAAATTTAGAGGCTCATTTGCTAATTAAAATAAAAAACAAAACACGGCTAAATGAGAGCTGGAGGCCCAAGTATTAGTCGCGCCATGTAGCTTGGCGTGACCAAAAGAGCTACTTTTTAGAATTAATTTGGGAGCAGCTATTTTGAAAATTTTAGATTTCAAAGTTTTAAATAATAAAAAAATCCCTTTCTTCATAGTGTCGTGGCATAGCCTTCTTTGCCCATCTAGAGGGCGTCCGGCAGCCCTACTTTCGGCTTATTACGTAGTGCTTTTCTCTCACAATCAATCTGCCGTATAACTTCTTGTGCAGTATTTTTCTCTCACAACCAATATACCGGCTTATACAATTAATACCTGCCGACCACTCTCCTAACCGATGGCCCGTGGCCGCATTAGGTCTCCGACTCCAGACCATAATATATAGTGAACAACCACAATAATAAGGAGAGATTCTTGCTTCATCTTCATCGAAATTTATACTTCCGATAAACACCGGTTCCAAGCATTTATATAGCTTTGACACAAGATCAGATCCATAGTTTGAGAGCACAACGACACTGAACACACCGATCACGACTACGAATTACACGCAGGCAGCAGTACGCTTCCTCTTGCCGGATGCACATACCGGGAGTAGGGTTGAAAACGGTCGAACACGGTCGGGATAAGCCCAATATTGTTTTCACATTTACATTTGAATACGAAAACGAAATCGGATTCGGAAAGGTCGGAATCGAAAACGAAAGCGAACATACGGGATATCGAAAACGAACTAATTCGATCGGAAACATGTCGAACACGGTCGGAATACAACAATTAATTCGGGAACACCGACATGTAGAATCTAGTTGAGCATAATTGCATAACAAGTTAGCATGTTGGCTGCCCGACATCAACAAAATCAGCAAACCACACCAATCAATCACCATGGTAAATAGAGGCAACAAGTCCAAATAGCATGAGCATGACATAGTCTGAGGCTCTGAGCTTAAAGTTCTGTCACAAACTCATGAGTCTAACTCACAATCACACACACAGGGACACGAATTCAGCAAACAGCACAGGTGCACAGCCGCACAGGCATCAGGCATGACTGTCTGCATGAGGCATGGACACATACTGAGTTACTGAAGTCTGAGACACAGCACAAAGACACATAACGCAAGTCCACAGGCCAGTAGGCCACAGCCCACAACAAGGCTAACAAGTGAAGTGACAAACTGACAACAAAAGAAATAAGGTCGAGGTTCAGATTCTAGAAGTTTTGACCAACTTAAACATAATTATTTAGATCAGCTGTCCATCTTAGCAGCACTTTCCTCATCTGAATCACTTCCAATGTCTTCTAGTACCTCATTGTCCTCCTCATTTCCCACCTGCAAGTTTCATGTTGAAGAAAAACATTGTAACAGTAAGGGCCAAGGAAAGAACTAGCAACCAGTAAAGATATGCATGACCAAAAATTACCAAATGAAAGCATACCTCAAATTTAAGTTGATTAGCCATGGCAGTAGACAATGCCTCAACTTCAAGATCACTCACAATTGATCCAACATTTTTGGAATCTAAAAACAAGAAGAAATGCATGAAGTCAATGCATAATGCAAAAATAAGCAAGTTTGTAACTGCAAAGCAAGTACAAATATTCACCTTTTCTTGCTGCAGCCACCCAATCTTTGGTACAAATCAATGCTTGTACAATCTCAGGGTCAAGGCGATTACGGTAGGGGTCAACAACACGACCAGCAGCACTAAAAGCTGATTCGGATGCAACAGTTGATACTTGTATGACCATCACATCACGAACAATCTGTGAAAGGATAGGAAAGTCCTCTCTCTTGTTCTTCCACCAAGCTAAGATATCAAAATCACTAGCAATTTTTTGAAGAGATTCAGCTGTGTACTTCTCCAACTCGTTCGACTCAACAATATCAGGTTCATTTGCAGAATATAAAAGTTTTCTAGGTCTTCATCTATACCACCCATTAATATATCTGATGCATTACTAGGTCCAGCTGTGCCACTTTTCTTCTTTGATGTTGCATTAGGAGAACTAGCATAAAACTGATAAAGCTTCTTTATCACACTAACAAACTTATCAAGTTCAGGTTGAAACTCATCACCATAGAACTTCCTCATGTAGTATTCAATAAGCTTTTTCTTATACCTAGGATCAAGAAAACAAGCTACAGCAAGAGCAATGTTGGAATGCTGCCAGTATTTATCAAACTTTTCCTTCATTGCAGTTGCTATTGTACTAATTGTTGGATCAACATTAAAGCACCAGTCATCAAGCATGAGTTTTATATCACAGAAACCTTTGTAAAACAAGTTTGCAGTAGGATATGAAGTACCGGACAGAATTTCAGTGAGGTCGTAAAATTTCTTCAAGCATTGAAAAAGGGTAAGTGCCTTGTCCCATTCACCAGGTGAGGGAGAAATTTTGGCATACCTACGACGATCTGCAGACTTAAGCCTCACAAAAGCATCCTTGTAGTACAAAGCATCCCTCAGCATGAGATAGGTAGAATTCCACCTAGTGGACACATCCATTGAGATACCCCTCTTTGTGTCCAGTCCAGATTCTGTGGCACACTTCATAAGATTTTCCCATTGCAAAGGTGATCCTTTCACAGCCAACACAAGTGATTTGATTTTTCTAATTGTTGCTGAAATTGCTTTCAACCCATCTCTAGCAACCAAATTGAGGATATGACAAGCACATCTGACATGAAAAAAGATCCCATCACAAACTAGAGAGCCATTACCATTTTCTTTCAGATCTGCAATTATATCATGAACAGCTACTTCATTGGAACTAGCATTATCTAAAGTCAAGGCAAACAGTCTCTTCTCAATGTACCAATTAACCATGACTTCAGTAAATGTTTCTGACAGCTTTGCACCAGTATGCCTACCTTTCACATTGAAAAACGCAATAATTCTCTTCTGCATACGCCACTCCTCATCTACCCAATGAATTGTGACACACATGTATCCTTTATTTTGGCATGAGGTCCACATATCCATAGTTGCACTAAAGCGGCATTGCATAGTTTTCAAGTATGCGTACAAAGCTTCCTTCTCTTCCAAATACTTATCCATTATTTCTTTCCTAACAGTGATACGGGACTTGATTGGAAAGGAAGGACGGAGAGACTTTATGAAATCAACAAGATACTCATGCTCAACTATGTTGAAAGGGTACTCATGCATAGTTATTGCCAAATTTAATTTCTGCAAACTAACTTCTTGATCATATTTGTAGGGCGGAACATGAACAATTTCAGTACCAGGATTCTTACCAACTTTGAGCTGTTGCTGCCCTTTAACAATTCTGTGTTGTGACTTCAAATGGATCTTAAACCCAGTTGTCCCATGGTGTCCCTCAGCTCTATACCTTTGCTTGCACTTTGGAAATTTACAATATCCCCACAGCTGCTCATACTTCTGTCCATTCACCTCTACAATCTCAATTTTCTTTGTAAAGTACTTCCAAACTTCTGATGTGCACCTCTTCCTCCTCTTGCCAGTCAGTTGAGCTTGCTCTTCGTCTTCATCATCGTCTTCTTCCTCCAGGTCGTCAACATTAATAACATCTGGAGTTGCAGCTTCGTCACCTTGCACATCTGGTGTTGGTAGTGGCATGCCAATATCACTGCCACTTGTGCCTACATTTGCAGTGCTAGCTTCAACTGGTGTTGAAGAACCCCTTACAGATAGTGCTGGACTTGGACTAGCACTTACACTAGCACTAGGTTTTCGAGATGCAAGTGTTTTTCTTCTAGATCCTGCCAAGACACAAGGAAAGGAAAACATTGCTAAATCATCGACTTGCATCTAAATAATCAATCTGTACAACTCTCAGTGAATCTACGATATACTAATTTGCTAATTGCTAGCTAGCCACGAAATCCTCACTAGTCAGTACTCACTACTCAGTACCTGGAGGCAGCGGTGGCATCCCGGACGGTGGCATCTCTGGCAGCGTATTCACAAGGTTGCGCACACTCTTGGTCTTGTGCCTGCCCCTCGATCCAGAAGCAGGAGCTCCTCCGGCCATCGTCTCCGGCACTGACAGCAAGATGCGCCGGTGGGCGGCCAGTGGTGAGCGGCGCGGGCGGGCAGTGCCGCGGTGGCGAGAGGATGGGGTGGCGGCGCAAGCGCGTGCGCACCTGCGGCCTGCGGCTGCGAGAGGCAGGCGACGGCTGCCTGCTGGATCGAGAGTGGCTAGTGGAGGTCTGGGCTCTGGAGGATAGGTTAACCCTAAGTTTGTTGGGCTGTTCGATTTGTTGGGCTGACAGGCCGGCTGGACACTTCTGCAGGCTGGGCTTTGATCCGCTGGGAGGTAAATTCGGGATACATGCGGGATATCCCGGATGAAAAACGGGAAATGCAAAAACGATCGGGATAGAGGCTAAACCGAGTTCGTCCCGTGTTCGAATTATGTATCTCGTATTTCGCACCGTTTTCGCATTTGTCCGAAAATACGAATTCGATCGGGAAAAAAGTAGAAATCGGGGCAGAACGGAACGGGATATATCCCGTCCGTTTTCAACCCTAACCGGGAGCAAGGGCACACTTTATTATATTACATAGAGACATATTATGCTTATGCAGTAGCGATATTTCAGTAGTAACACGTATGCATCAATACGGCTTGCATGGTGGCGGCGCGGCGGTGGCCGTTGCCGGCGTCGAGCCGCCCGCCGGCGACAGGGTGTTGAGGCTGCAAACGTTGATGCAAACGGGAATACAGAGTGCGGAGACCCGCACTTTGCATGTCGTGAAGATCGCCCCAGGAAGCACGATAAAGGTGCTATTTTTGACGAGACCGATGATGGCATTGCATGCGTCAGTAGCTAAGCCATTGCAGGGAGGAACACAAGCCGCACGGCAGTCGTCCTGGATGTCAGCCATCGCCGGTGAACCCATGGACAACAGAAGGACCAGCGCGATGCAGGCAGCGACGACATTAGCAGAAGCCATTGATCAGCAGAGGACTCGATCGAGGTAGCCGATGGGGTAGTACCTCTAGAGAAAGAGGGGAGAACGAAGTGAAGACAGCAGCTAAATGATAGATGACCTTGCTGGGACAGCACATATGCACGCGCTATTTGTAGGCAACAACCGATCGAGTTCGTGACTTTGTGCAAAGGAGTACACAAGTTGTGCAAAGTAGCAGGAATCTGTGACTGATACGCCAACAAATTAATGTGCATAGGGCTTATTGGATAGACAGAAAGACTACTTGCACTGGGTACTAATTTCTAATGACGAGTACCGTCGTACCGTTGACACAAGGCAATGGTTGACAATTGGCGCAAGTGTGTGCTCTAAATCAGTATGACTTATCTTTGCTCTCTCTGTTTATATTCTAATACTACTCCTTGCATTCCAAATTATCGATCATTTTGACTTTATTAGATTCATAGGTGACGTTATGCATTTAGATATACATTATGTCTAGATGCATAATAATATATATGAATCTAGAAAACCCAAAACGACTTATAATTTGGAACGGAGGGAGCTAGTAGAATACTCTCATACAATACTAAGTGTTTGTTTGGTTACTTTGGTGCTTATTATCAGTACCATAAGCACATACCTATCAAACTTATGAAAGGTGTTTAGTTGTTGGAACTTATGGAATTATGAAATGCTTCTCAAAATAAGCACAAATAAGTACCTTGTATTTGGTTAATAAGCTCAAATAAGTATGGTACTTATAATAAGTTCTATGGAACCAGACAGAACCATGTTTGATATGTGTATACTTTGGGTTAGTTTTTTCTTAGCGGTTGAAACATCAATTATTATTATCTTTTTTTAACCGTGCCTTGGCACATATTTCTTTAAGAAGAATGAAGTACTACTGAAATCCCGTTGTTTGTGAGTGTTAGGCGCTTTGCTGAGTGCTTTCCATCGAACACTCGGCAAACAAACGTTTTGCTTAGCGCTGAAAACAAAACACTAAGCAGAAAAGAAACACTCGGCAGAGTTCTGAGAAAAAACACCCAGCAAAAACAATTCTTTATCGAGTGCCCCTCCTATGCCACTCGGCAAACCCGGACCTAAAATTTCATTTTGCTGCAATGAACTCACGCACACATCTGATGCTCTCTCCCGTCCACTGCCTTATCCACTCCCGCCCCTCCTCCCCCAACACCCCTCTCATCTCTCTCTGCACCTCACT
This sequence comes from Cenchrus fungigraminus, assembly GCA_036936925.1. NCBI lineage: Eukaryota > Viridiplantae > Streptophyta > Magnoliopsida > Poales > Poaceae > Cenchrus > Cenchrus fungigraminus. The sequence goes on from CM072768.1 coordinate 26,574,153, forward strand.
CTGCATTTCCTCCCTCCCAGATAATGGCTGCCACCTCTCTCCATCCCTCTACTTCTCACTCTCAAGCCGGACCAGCCGGCCCCCTCCTATGCCTCCCCCTCCCCCCTCTGCTCACGCCTCGCCGATAGTGAGGAGTAGCAACGGGGTGAGGTGCGGCGGCGGCGCATAAGGAGGAGCAGAAGTGGCCGGTAAGGTGTTGTGGAGGCGCATAAGGAGGAGCAGCGGTGGATGGCGAGCGTTCTTCTCTCCCCCAATGCCGGTCTGGTGCCTGATCCCCGCCACCAGCCTCTCACCGCTAGATACACGCTTGTGTCGGCCTCCTGCCGCCCTATCCACATCCCTAGACCTCGACACTGCGTGTCGATGCCGTCGGCTCAGGCTCCACCCCCCGCTGTCCACCGTCCACGGTAGCCATCTCCTCCCCTCCTTTCCCGGGGCCCCTGGTTCCTCCCCTGCTTTGATTGCTGGTGTGGTAGTGGGCAGTGGCCGTGGCGGTGGCAATGTTTCCAGAGTGCTCGACGAAAGACACTCGGCAAAGCTATCTTTGCTGTATGGATTTGCGTAGTGTTTTTGAACCTTTGGCGAGTACTCATGGTACTCGACAAATGTTGGGTTTCCCGTAATGAAGTTTACAGAGTGGAAGGTCAACTCCGGGTTGTGGTCCCTATAAAAACTAGTCTAATCCAGACACGCTGCTTATGTTTACGTTTTTTTCTTCCTACACGTTTTTTCTGTTACTGAGTCAACCACACTACTGTTTGCTTCTATCGTTTCTCTTCCTGCCAAATAAAGTTGATGCATGCCAGAATGTGAAAAGTGCACGTTAGTCCCTAGATCATTTTTCCTGGCGATTTGCATGGCCACGTCAGCACATTAAAAATTCACGAGAAGGTTCTTTCACGAACCCTATTCATGCACTGCTAGAGACAGTACCACCATATTGCTCCATATCACCGCACAGTAGCGAAAGGACTAGGTTCATGTGTTCCAGACTCTGATGGTAAAAAAATGATGGCACATAGTCGTACCAGATCAATGAATGCATAAGTTGATGTATTGGCAGTGTGTATTCAGGGTTCGGCGTGTGCCCCTGGCACACAGCAAACTAGAGGATTCCAGTAGTTGGGGGGGGGGGGGGGCGATGTTTTTCCTAGTGCTAGCAACTCTCATGAAGAGTAGTAAAGATATTTCATGGGAGTTGTAAGCCTACAAAAAAATGTATTTCATGAGAGTTGGAAAGGTACTTCATGAGGGTTGTTAGCGTATAGGAAAATGTTTTTCACGCGAGTTGTAAAGGTATTTCATGAGGGTTGTAGGCCTACACGACAACATTTCTTGACATGTTTTTCATGATGATGCTTAAAAATAAGAAAGAAAAAATCCTTGTGGGTGCATCAGCTTTGTGTTGAGTCATTTGTTTCAGTAGAAATGAAGTGATTTTCAAAAGAACCACGCCTTATTCCTTCATGCAGGTTATCTTCATGGGGACCTACTGCCAAGAAGCTAATTGCCTTACTCCCTCATGAAGAGAAGCAACAATCTGAAAGATAATTGCCGCAAGCTGGAGATTACCATCATGGAGATCTTCAACAAGTTTGGGTGAGAGCTTAGCAAGAGAATTCATGGAGATCTTCAACAAGCATTTAGTCTCATCTATCTGTGTCGAGCCTAAAGCTCTTGGTGTAACACTACCGGAACTGAGCCTTTGCCGAGAGCCACTTAAAAAAACTCTCGGCAAAGAAGGCTTTCCTGAGAGCCCAAAAAAAACTCTCGGCAAAGAGGCCTCTTTCCCGAGAGCCCAATGGTGGCTCTTGGCAAAGATTTGTGCTCTCGGCTAAAAAAATAAAAAAAATCACTTCCTTCAGTCCAAACTTTTTGTATCATCAACATGCATATATACAAAACTTGTGTTCAAATTTGGCACAATTTTAGCATTCTAGGTAATTTTTTCGTATATGTCTGATATGAACTGTAGTGCATTAAATCATAGAGTAAAGTTGGTGAAAAAAATGATATTCATGTTCATGAGACATCTCTAAGACCATGCACATGAAATGAAGCTAAATTTCCAGCATTTGGTTCTCTAATCACGATGAAGATCGTGAGGTAGAAATGTTTTAAATTGTATAAAATTCAAATGAAGTTTGAAAATCAGGAAATTTGTCAAGTTCCCGTGATATCATATGTAGAGATTGTGATAAAAACATGAGAATGTTTTGAACACTTGACACGTATGCTGTTTAGAAACCGGAACATCTCACGAGAAGTTCCTAAGAATTTGAACTAATGTCACTAGGTTTGGAGTCTAAGAGAAATTCAAATTTGAGTTCGACTACAAAAACTTTTCTATAAGTAATATACAATATAAATGGCGTCATGTAAAATTTTGAAAAAGTTTCGCATCAGTTTGCTATTTTTAAAATTAATTTTGACTAAAACTGCGACAAAGTGGGTGATTTTGCCGTGAGCCGGAACATGGGCCTCTCGACAAAGGCATCACAGCCGCATGGGATGTAGTCCGGCAGCCAATGACTAGGCCAGCGAAGCAGCCTAGCACCTCAACTCGCACGGGCCAAATCTGGCCCATGTACTCGCCAGCCGTTGCTGGCTGTCGATCGCCAGATCAATGACTCATAGAGATTCCATCGAAAACCAAGCGGTATATAATAACAAGTGGAAACCCTAGCCCCTTCCCTCGGACCGCTGCCCCTACCCCGCGCCACCCCTCCCTTTCTTCCTCCCGCGTCGCCCCTCCCCTTCTCTTCCTCCCCTGCCGCCCTCCACTCGATGCCCCTCCTCTCGCCCTTCCGCTCGCTGCTCGCTGCCCCTCCTCTCCCCCTCCGCTCGCTGCCTCTCGGCTTGGCAGAGAGGAGAGGCAGCGGGGTGAGGTGTGGAAGTAGCCGCAGTGAGATCCACGACAGATCTGGCCGCCTCACTCCCTCCCCCCTAGTCTCCCTTGTTCGGCTGCCACCGCCCTCAGATCCGTCGCTGGGGGAGGAGCTCGAGGCCGGACGGCAGTGGGAGGGCTCCTCCCCCTGCGCGACCTCCCCCGATGGTCGAGGCCCGCAGCGCCACCGACGCCAGGAGGCCCCGCGCCGCCTCTGGTTGGGGAGGCAACCTCCCGCATACTGGATCCAGGTTCTTCTCTCTCTCTCTCCCCCTCCCTCTCCCTCCTCCCTGTTTCGTGCTGGTGGCGGCGGCGACCGGGTGGTGATGGTGCTGGCGGCGGGTGGCGGCGATGTTGGTGGTGGGTGGTGGTAGTGCTGGTGGCGGGTCTGGTGGTGGCGGTGCTAGTGGTGGGTGGCGGCGGCCGCGGAGCTTTGACGGCTGGTCAGTGGGCCTGCGGGGCCTGAGTGGGATGACTTTTTTTTGTTTTATGAAAATTTCTTTGTCGAGAGCCATCTGACTCTCGGCAAAGACCTCTTTGCCGGCCAAATGGTGTCGAGTGCATTTTGCCGAGAGTTTCCTCTCGGCAAAGGCTTTGCTGAGAGGAATTGTTCCTTTGTCGAGAGCATCAGGCTCTCGACAAAGACGATATTTCCGGTCGTGTAAGATGGTCTAAGTACCATTGTAAGACGTTTGTTGTTGCAAGCTCCCAACTTTTTGGTGTTAATTGTTAATCTAAAAAAAGAAATCTGCGGATTTTGGTAGTGCTCGAACTAGGCTTGCTCCTCCGCTCCTGTTGTTGGGGGATTCAGAATTGATTGCGAAAGGATCCCTTTGTTTTGTGATGCAAGCCAACGGTAGCTCCTAAGAGTCTTTGTGCGGGGTCGAAATCCAGAGGAGCAAAAAGCATTCGCTCAGTGTTTTGCAGATAAAGTTTTGTTAAACGCCTCTTGGAGCGAATCTTTCCATCACTAAAGGATTGGCCATATCCCTTTCATCTCATGAATCGTCTCTCATCTTTTAGACCTTCTGATTCTCGATTTTCGTTTCGTCTACTCCCAGGCCGAAGGCCATGGGATGAAAGTATAGCCTGAGAAAACCTGCTCTGCATCTTTTGGTTAAAGCTTTCGATCTCTAATAGAACTTGGATACAAAAATATACGAATAGTACTAATGAAACATTTCCAATGTATTTTTGTTAGTTCGATCTCCACACCGACGCGGCCCAAAGGCCGAGTCGGGCTCGACCTCGGGCCCTGGTCGGGGGCGCCCAACCGATCCATGGTTGGTGGGCCCCCGTCGCACAGTGCTATATAGAGGAGGTGGGGGCCACGGCTCGCAGTACGAGGTTCTCTGCGCCGCCACAAACCCCACCTACAACCCTAGCGACCGAGGGAGCACTGGAGCGGCGGGAAGCACCACCATCACCGCCGCGGACGTCCTGCTTCATCACCCGTACACGGTGCCACCGACCGCATCTACGCCGCTTCCCCAACGCCGCCTTCACCGAGCCGGCGCCGTCCCTGCCACCTCTACGCCAAGCCGAGGAAGCCCCTGCTACCTCGACCGAAGAGATGGCCAACCCACCAGCGGCGCCTTCCTCCCTTGTTGATGGTCGGTGTCCCCCTACTCCCTTTCTTAGTGTTGTTGTTAGTCTCTGTGTAGTTGTAATGTTGTAGATCTAGATCAAGTTCATGTCTTTTGTTAATCTAAGTTGTTACCCGGCTAGATCTACTGCTAGAGATCCGTGTTTTAATACTAACAATTTTTCCATCTTAGAGCATTCAAGTGACAATCTAAATTTAAAACACAATAATCTGTTCACAAAGAAACAAAACAAAGAAATAATTCGGTTGAGTAAAGTGATCCTAAATTTTTCTTTAGTGTTTAAGTAGACAAATTAAAGTAAATAGACGATGGGATGCAGTTTTTCCGTTAGATTTTTATTGCATTTGTCTCTGTACACCTTGGCTTGGGCACTTGCGTGCTTTAATTTCCTCGATAATTGAAAGAACTATAGCTTGTGTAGGTTTCCAAGAAGCAACATTTGTTTATTTCCTTTGTGAAAGGCAACCAGGCAAGGGCATGTGTAGTCAATAGAGAATTCAAGGCGTGAAAACCAACAAGGACAACAAAACAAAGACACCACACGATGGAAGCGACCAATGCAACAAAGTGAACACAAAACAAGCACAAGCCTGTAACATAGAAGGTTTCATACGAGCTCGTGCGGACGGAGGCCATGCCGACGAGATGGTAATAGTGCTCCTTGGTCCCTTCAGGCCGGGTACATGTGGGTCTGGACCTCCATGGTGACTTTGGCCTTTGGTGCACAGGTGGCGTGGAAGATGGGGAAGGTCTTGTTGAAGTGGCTTTCGCCATCGAGGTCGGCGAAGGTGAAGGGTATGATGTAGGGGCAGTGGATGACGCAACTATTTAGTTTGGGGTTGGGTTACAGATCTATGGGCAGCGGCGGCTCAGGGATGATGGCCTCGAAGAGAGCCTCGCCGGTGAGGGATCATTTGATTGCATCTATAACGTACTCTACTGTGTTAGCATCAGTTACTATGTTTTTATGGACTAGTGGGCAGATTTGTATCTTGCTTGAAGGGTCTTAATTTCTGTGATTACCCAAGGGAACTCGGTACCATTGTGGTTGGGGGGGGGGGGGCGGGGGGCGGAGGGGGCAGGCCCCTGCGCGCCCCTCCTGTGGCTCCACCCCTGGCGGTGACGAAAAAACCATGCGTCCCTCTGTTTGCAGATCTTCAAGCTAATGAGCATATAACTAATATACTTACCACACTCTTGCACTGGCAGCCTACTTGCGCACAATATGCATGTGCGCGATGCGTTGGATTCGAACCCATGTACAACTTGGGGGTTGAAATCATTACAAATACTTGGGGGTTGAAATCTTTAACTTTAGATCCCGAAAGACACACAATTTAGGCACGGAGATCAGTTCCCCAATGGGGAGTGTACAGTTCCACACACAGTGATGAGTAACTAGAAAACAACCAGAACAATAAGCTCAAATTTGTATATACTTCCATTAAACATTGGTTCAAAGCATATTTATTACAGGCATGCTTCATCTCTAGCCGGAGCAAGCTAGGGCACTTTATTTCGTAGATATACTTTGAATATGCAGTAGTAATAATCCTTATATGTAACACTCAGGCAGTCATGGCTTGCATGGTAGTGGCATGGCGGCGCTGGCCGGCGCTGGTGTTGGGGCGCCAGTAGGCAGCATGCTGAAGCTGACGCAGAACCTGACGCAGGACGGAACACATACCGGCGAGACTTGCTCTTTGCACTTCGGTAAGAAGGACTTCTTAATAAGTTTAAGTATAAGGTTGTTACGAGCGATGATGTTGCACGCTTCAGAAACGAAGTCATTGCAGGGAGGAAGACAGGCCGCGCGGCATTGTTCCTGGATGTCCGCCATGACCGGAGGACCCATGGACAATAGGACCAGCACGATGCAGGCAGCAGTAGGAACGGCCTTCCTAAGCACGGCGGCGTTAGCGGAAGCCATTAGATGCTCATGATACCGGATATCGGGACACACACAATATATATAGCCGCGCACTATTTGTAGGAAAATGGATCAAGTTTGAAGTCCAACTGCACTATAGTCGCGCTGTTGGTGCAAATGCTACTTTTTGCCTCCGTAATAAGGTACACAGATAGACAAATTGGGGTGCTAGTTTCTAATAACGGGAATTGTACTCATTTGACCTAAGGGAGCGCACAATGAGAGCTAGCAACGGGATTTTCTGCCGTAGAATCAGAATAATGGGCGATCGATCTAGCATGATTATTTCAACCAATTTTTTCAACAGTCAAGTACAGAAATATTTATGCTGAAAACAAATATTAAAGAAACATTATTAATTTAATCATACTCTGATCCTCATCATGATTCACTAGGTGCGCACACCAAAAACAGACTCGGTAAAGAAATTCACCCACTAAAGAACACTTTGTATGTTTAGGACGACCAATGGCATAAGGAACCGGCTGAAATTATGATATGGAAAATGTTAACATTTTGGGATTACATGGAAGATGTGCACATGCGTGCACAGACTACTCGATCGTACACTTGTTATAAGAAAGTCTTGTATCACACATAAATACAAGACGCATGTACACTAAATCATTTAGTGTGGCGATGATTTTCATTGATTATATGGTACACATATTGAATGTTTGTGTTGTACACATTTGCATTTGGATGGTGTTTGATCTGCAGGAGAAAATCCCCAGCACCCATAGCGGTTAGTTCTTTCATATATACTACACCCAAAAAGAACTTGCACGTTTGGGAGAAGCGAGTCATTTCCAAGAGCATATATGCAGGCTTGAAACATCAAGCTTTAAGTGGATCTCATTAATTCTCTAGCGATGTTTTAGATGTAAGGGTTCATTTTATGTTAAGGGACAAAATTCCGTCTGTAAATCTTAATTTTTATGGAGAGAGAAGGGAATATATAAGTGGAATAAAGATCATAAATATATTAAGACATCATATATATATATATATATATATATATATATATATATATATATATAGAAGCACTTTACTAAGGGTTTCTCTCAACTCTCATGAATCCACATTATCACCTCCCACTAAGATGCATTAATTGTTATTTCTCTCTTATGTGGTGCACATCATCTTTAATTCCGAATTAAGTTTCTTCTTATCTATTCAAAAGTAACATAAAAGTTTATTATTTTCATCAAGAGATAGCTCATATGACTCTCAGAGTAATCTCTACAAGTGCACTATTTTTACGAGCAACTAAACAATCACAGTGACTCTAAGGGTAATCTGTACAAGTTCACTATTTTCACGAGCAACTACTCATAGTTTATCGAAAAACTATTTCAAATCCCACAGCAACACGCGGGGAATCAGCTAGTACAACTATATAGATGGAACCCACTAACTATTTCTCTCAACATCCAAGCATTCCACATCATAACCCACTATACGCCATGTCCATATCCACTATACGCCATGTCTTCATCCACCAAACCATATATTTATATCATCAACCTTTTTTTGGCTAATAGCATGTATTTGTGAGTAGAACACCACAAAATTTTCATAGTTGAAATACATGTAGGATCAATCATTTTATAAAGGTTCACTCTCAACAAAATAACATGTTTTATTATATAGTGTTGTTTACAAATGAATGTTGCCATGTAATCACTTTGGTATTTCTACTTCCACATTTCAACTTAAAATTTTGTTTAAAAAATTCCAGCAGCAACGCGCAGGATATCACCTAGTGTAAATAATAGGTGGTAGGTACCTTTTGAAATAGAATTACATGTATTCTCCCCGTCCAAAAATAATAGGATTTAAAGACTGGATTGTTCCCCAACTATTGGACGAACGACTGTATGGAATCTGGCCGGGCGTTACTTTAATGAGGGGCATATAAGTATCCCCCTTCTTAATTTCTTCTAAAGAATACTGAAACTCCTTATATTTCCATGCTACATTACATTTTGTTCTGATTTTGCAAGGTATTTATGAGGAAAGAGAATAGGAGTTTCTTCATATGTGAGAGGAGTATATCCCCATGAAGCTCCCACAATTACCTACTCCCCCATTTCTGTTTATGAGGACATGGTATAGTCTACCAAATTATACTTGACCATTCATTTCTCTTATATTATATTGGGAAATTTTAGTTATGAATTTGCAATCATTAATTAGAAAGTACATTTGATTACAAATCCAACCATGTCATGTTTACAATACAAACATAAAAAATAATGGGTAAATTATTGGTCAAAGACGGTAAAATTTGAATTTTGATAATATGTGCACACCTTATAAACAAATATGGAGGGAGTAGTTTCGAGTCCAGGTAACCGTACACTGCAGAGACTTTTTTTAAGCATCTTGGAAAAGACAAGTAATTTCTCATTGACTCTTATATCAAGAACCACTATGGCCAACAAATTACAGGACAATGACTATTATACTTCACATCAAGTAAACTTTGAGTTTAGAGTTATTCGGGACCACTGCGATCTTAATAACACAGAGGAAAGGAAACCTTCGTGGCACCCTTGATGGTGGTAATGGCCTACCCTTTATGCATGGCACTCACTAGAGAAGCTTTCCACTTTTTGTTACTTCTTGACACTTTTCAGTACTCTTAAGAGAAATTTATTTATACTTTCATTACACATTGGTTCAGATCAGATACATAGTCTGAGGCTCAGGTAATGAACACTGATGACCACGAATTACAGGCATGCTTCATTCATCTAGCCTGTAGTTTTATTAATTACACAGGCATATCTCTGGTTTTTTTAGACAATCAGCATATTTCTGATTATTCGTTAGTTGTAATAATATAAAGAAGTAACACACACACACAGACAGCATCACGGCTTGCACGGCGGCGGCGCGGCAGCGCTGGCCGGCGCCGGTGTTGGAGCACCGGGCGTCAGCATCATGCAGAAGTTGTCGCAGGTGGGAACACATAGTGGAGAGACTCCCGTTGCACGTCTAGTGCGAAGTCGTTAGTCACAGTTTTAAGGATAGGAGCGATGTCAATGACTATATTGCACGTTTTGGAAACGAAGTCATTGCAGGCATCGACACAAGCCGGGTGGCAGTCGTCGGCCATCACCGGAGGATCCATGGACAGTAGGACCAGCACGATGCAGGCAGCAATAGGAACGGCCATGCTAGGCAAGGCTCTGTTAGCTGAAGCCATTGATCAACAGGCCGGACTAGATGTAGATCAGTAGATGGAGTAGCTAGAGAAAGATGTAGTGATATGCGCTGATAGATGCCGGACTATTTGTAGGCAAAGGATCGAATGCCCAATATTGTTGTGCAAATATGGCAGGGCACATTTGGCTTACACGCCTACAAATGTGGATAGAGCTAAATGGCACATATTTTCCTCCATAATCAATATGCATTATTGAAATACAACTTTGCGGTGCACGTGCAGAGGAGAAATTCATGATTGGGGGACTAGTCATAGTGAGGCTCCTGATGCAGAACTTTATTTGCGGTGATGCCGTTGAGCCAGAGCCGATGAGTGTTTCTATGTGAGACAGTTTAATATGGTGACAACAGCTTTCAGTGAATTCTAAAGGAGTCAATGCATTTCCAAGAGCATATATGAAAGTGAAGTATCAAAAAGTTTTAGTTAATGGTACTCCGTCTCAAAATAAGGCATTGTTTAGTTGGATGAAGCAACTTGCCGAAAAGGTAACATTAAGTTTACCAATGCTAATTAAGAGGACTAAATATGATATATTTATAAAACTAATTACACAGATGGACAATAAATCACAAGACGAATCTATTAAGAGGGTGTTTGGATGGGGGTGACTAAAATTAGTCTGACTAAATTTAGTCGCTTTAAGGGACTAAATTCCCAAATAGGTGACACTAAATGGTGACTAAAACTAGTCACCGGACTAAAACTTTTTAGTAGGGAAAGGGGTAGCTAAAACTTGTGTTAGTTCTCTCTCCTGATTTTCTACACAGAGGAAAGGGAGAGAGAAGGGAGAGGGATAGTGAAAAATCTGGACTTTAATGCTCTTTAAATCTCGCTTTAGTTTATCTTCCAAACAGGGGGTGACTAAAAAATTTTAGCCTGACTAATTTTAGTCACCCTCTAAGTCTAATTAAGCTATCATTAGAAGATGTTTACTGTAGCAACACATTGTATAATGATGACCTAATTAGGCTCAATATATTCGTCTTGTGAATTTGCCCAGGGTTATGAAATATGTTTTGTCATTAATCTATGTTTAATACTAACAATTAGCATGAGAACATCCTATGTGGCGAGTGAATGATAAAAACTTGCCGATTAGTGCACATGTAGAGTTTGGAGGAGCATATCAATGTTACTGAGAAATTACATATATACCCCAATAAAGATGTAATCATTGTGCTTTGGGAGGAGAGAAAGTAGAAATGACAACTAGAGTAAGGTGGTCCCATTCCTAGATCGATGTGCACTTGTTTTGGGACAAATTTTGTACTCAGAAATGAACTTATCATGAAACAATATATTCAACAATGAACCTAACCGTCCTCAATTTGGCATTTATGGGGCGGTGATGGAAATTTCTTCCGTCCAAATTAGTACCAACCTTGATCTTGGCACCATCTTAAATAAAATAAATCAATCAATAAATAAATAAATATTATGCAACCTATATTTTCATAACTTAAATACAAAATAATACTTCTGGTGACAAATGGATATTTAAGAGTTTCATCCTATTTCAGGCATGCCTCACCTCAATCCAACCTAAAGGAACAAAAAAAAGTTAAATATCTCGGTAAAACTACAACACTAAAGAACAAATTGACGTTTAACACCTATATGTATATGGTAAAAGGAAACAAACTAAAGTTCGATTCTTTTTTTATTATGTCAAAGATGCAACATGACTACTCATAAACTTGTAACTACGCGTATTATGTCACACATAAATAAAATTAATCATGGTGATGGGAGAGAAGCATGTTGTGGTGCTGATTTTTGGGAGAATGCCAAATTGATGATCATATGTTTTTTATTTTAGTGAGACTTTCCTGCATGACAATTAACATGAATGATCTAAACTGAACCTTATTTGAAAACTTTTTTTTACCAAAATCACCAGGGGATGCCCCTACTTATTTTATACAATTTTTTGTTTCAGCCTTAATTCACCCCAGAGGAAGTCGAACCCAGGGCTACAGGGTGCTTTGCTCTAAGTGGGTGTTTGGTTCCTAGAGACTTATAATAAGTCCTGTCACATCTAACGGGATGTCTCTATTTAGGAGGACTAAACAAGATTTAATGAAAATCTATATGCAAAAGTCCTACGCTTTCGCGAGACAAATCTAATAAGTCTAACTATATAATCCATTATTAGCACATGTTTACTGTAGCATCACATTGTCTAATCATGCCTTAATTAGACTTAATAGATTCTATCTCGCGAGAAAGCCTGAGATTATGAAATTCATTTTATCATTGATCTCAATTTACTACTTCTAACCTCTAGCATCTGATGGGACGGGACTTATACTTGTTGCTGCAGGAACCGAACAGGGTCTAATACTATGCTGGAGGTGCTTTCACCTTATTCAAAAACCTTTAATCAATAATAGCAAGTTATTATATAAAGTATTTTGATTATGGTAGATACCTATTTTCTGTAGTCAAACTCAGGACGGGCCATTATTATTTTAGCATGCTCTAGTAGAGAGGCGACCTTTGTTCCCACCCTTTTGTCTAGGTGAACTTTGGAGCCAGGAAAAAAGAGTATGAGGCGACGTGGCCTGGAAAGACCGAGGGTGCCACCCCCTCTTTAGTCTCGGGTGGTAAAACCACACAGGATTAAAGGCCTGGTCGCCAACGACTCCCTATACACAATAGTTGGCCCCGACTTTTTCTCGTGAGTGGTGTTACCACCCGAGACTAAAGGGAACAAACCCAAGACAAGACCTCACAGCTGCTACTACTACCGTCGGCCTCTCTCTCATCACTTTTAATTATATAATTCTTCCACCACTACCGCAGCCATCGATTGCTCTTCCTTCTATCTTCTTTCTTCTTCTCCAATGCTTATCCTTTCTTTCTTCCCTTCAGGTGCCGGGGCTGGCGGGAAGCCGTCGATGCGAGCAGCCGGCGAGGGAGCTGCCAGGTGTGCGTGGGCATGCAGCCCTCGTCGGGGGTGTGACCTCCAGCTCTGAGGCTGCCACGGGCAGATGGTGGCGCGAGGGGGGCAGTGCGGCGGCCGACGGCGGGCAGTGGTAGCCGGTGCGGGTGACCGCGGCGGGCAGACCCGGGGCGCGGCCTTCCGCGGCCAACGACGCCGATCAACCCGGGGCGCACGGCCTTCAGCGACCGGAGGCGTGGGTAGCCCCTCGGCGGCACTTCCCCCGCGGCCGGCGGCACTCCCTTCCTCCTTGATCTGTGATTTAATATGTAACTTAGAAGCATACTTAGGAATTAATTGGGATGCTGAATTAGGTTTACTTGAAACGATTTTTGTAAGTTTAAAGAGTTACAAATGTTACTATATACTCCCTCCGTCTAGGAATGATAGTCGTTGTTGGTTTCCGTGCCACAAGTTTGATCGAATTTGTAGAAAATATGTGCAACATTTGTTTCTTCAAATAAAATTGTTAAAAAAACTAAATTCAAATACCTTTCTAATGATATTAATTTTGAACCACAAATACTAATATATCTTTTTATATATTTAGTCAAAGTTGTTTCTCGAGAAGTGAAAATGTGACAGTCATTTTGGAACGGAGGGAGTAATGGCAAGGAGAAATTTAGGCAACGATTAAGGGTCTACGCTTAACACTATTTTTATAATGGTGTATATGGTTTTTCTTAACACCAAAATAGGTCGAATGGCAGCCCTGAGCTTTGTTTAGGTACTTGGATAGTACCGGAAGGTACTAGGTAGTACCTTATATCAAGATTTTTTAACCAGCTAGCTAAGTTAATAAGTAAAATTAGTTGTTGGACTCACTAAACTGGTACTTCCTTTTACTACCCTATTGGTACTTCAAAGTACTTCCACCGTTAGATTTTATAATATGCATGGCTCACGTTAATTACAAGCACCCTAAAATTGCTCTCAATATTTAGCCATGATTAGTGTCTCATGAGGATCAACATTATAGCCTCTGATCATCACTTCCTGAAGTTTCTGAATAGTTTGTTGCTTGGAGAAGCAAATGCAGAATTATCACAACCACGTGAAGCTTCTGTCGTTGTTGGCATGCTTGCCAGCAAGTTCATCTCTCATGCCTTGTCACCAAGTCTGTCATTAGGCAAATTTTGTGCACCTCCATGGGACCTGTATGGTAGTTTCATATTTAAAAAACAACAAATTTACTCTGCTATTTACTGCCTCTGTTCAAATAGAAAATTTTGATCCCTGCAAGAATGACAAATCTTATGTTCCACACTGCCAAGAATATTTTTTTGACCCTTGCCTAATTGCCAATCTAACATGTGAAATTAAAGATTGGGAAATCGAAATGTTTGCATGGTTTACAGCTAGGAGACCTGATACGTACGCTTGTTTCTTAACGGGAACTGATATACTTGTGAAGAAGAGTTGCTAAGGTATAAAACCGGACCGAGGCAAATCTTTTCACATGAGATTTTGATTGATTTTTTTCTTTGTGCTGGAAATATATGTGTATAAATGTTACCAGAACTTAAGAACTCTATGGGCAATAAGCATGACATAATGTATGCTTGGATGATATATAGATCTAATAAATCATGATGGTTAATCTACATTGTCATATCATTTCAGGTCCGCACTCGGTGATCATGTTGAGATGTTTTTGATTTTCTTTGATTAATGTGGAACTTCTCTAAGAACAACTTATTAATATAGTAACCAGAAAACAACTGAAACAGAATGGAAATTAAATCAGAATGTACTCTCCTCGTTAAAAAATTAATAAGAATGTACTCTAGGGGGCCGGCATTAGATTTAGATGAACATATTGTGACACAAACAATAGACACAAATTTGCTGAGGTAGCAAAGATAAGACAAGATAAATTTCTTGGGCATGGAGATTTATTACATCATTCCATTAAACACTGCAGGTTCGTCATGAACACTACCGCACTAGTCTCATAGCCGGAGGTAGCTAATAAGGCACTTTATTAAATAGAGGTCTTATGATGATTATGCAGTAGTGATAATATTTATGTCGCAACATGAGAAGATATCAGCATCATGGCTTGCATGCTGGTGGCGTGGCGGCGCTACCCGGAGCTGGGCTTGGGGCGCCCGGCGGCGTCAGGGTGTCGAGCGTGCAGACACTGAAGCAAAGGCTCCTGCATAGCGCAGAGATCCGCACTTTGCATGTTGTGTAGAAGAAGTCCAGGCTATTCAGGACAGGGAAGGTTCCATTGAGGCCCATGCACACCTCGGAAGTGAAGCCATCGCACGCGGGGCGACAAATGGCGGCGCTGTCCTCCTCCACACCGGCCATCGCCGGCGGACCCATGGACAGCAGGACCAGCACGATGCAGGTGGCAACAGGAACCACCATCTTAAGCATGTAGCTGTTAGCAGAAGCCATTGATCGATCAGTAGGACTGAGTTGATGCCGATATTGGGACACCAGCAGATATTTCCTATTTGTAGGCAAGGATCGAGCGAGTTCGAAGTCCACATTGGGAAAGTAGAATTGCTATTTGCAGTATCATAGCTGCAGGAGTAGAAATTAAGTAATAAATGTTCATACAGCAATCTGCCACATAATTTCCACGATAGTTGACATGTACATAGAATGGCACTTGGCCACTTGGGTGCTAGTTTCTAACAAAACACTGTATCAGTATAATTAATTTGGACCTTTTTTCAGACAACAAGTTTGCATGCCTGACACCTATATGACAAAGTCAAAGGCAACAACTAAATTATGACAAATTCTATTTTTTTGTGATTATGTGGAAGGTACACACGCATACAAAAAATGACTTCTCATACACATGCAAGTATGACTAATATCAAAGTAATAAAAGGCATTTGACTTTGATAGCACTCACAAGTGCGCTGCATGAAAATCCTGGATATATATAATACGGGCCGTGCATTTACATTTGATAGTGTTTGGTTCGTACAATAATGGTAACGTAATAAACGTAGATGGAATGAGATTATTGTAGTAGTTTTGGTGGTGTAATGCATGATTATCCTCTTTATTTTCTCACACTGTGCGTTAATGTTACATGATACCATCATACCAGACCAGGACTCCTTTTGCATGAACAGAGAATGTATATACATCTCTGCAGCCAAATATACAGCTTCCCAAGGAAGGACCAAACCGATCACAAGAAATTTTAATAGGTACTTCTAGGCAAAAGGCATGACCTAACCAAAAATATGTAGAAATAAACAAATAGAGAAATATTTATATGTTCTTTTATGAAGAATCAATTGACGAATGGTACCAGGATAAATTAAACAAATAGAATATTGAAAACATACTTTGGTAAATGTGGTGATGATTGAATATTTTATTCGATAATCACATTTAGAAAGTCACTAGCACACTACTTAAAATTGCATCAATCTTATTTTTTTAACAAAAAACATGTACGTTAAGCTACATCATTTAAGGTTGGCTGGCCGGTAACGCTTCACTAACATATTGCCGATCTCTGTATTTGCCGTGGTCACCGTGCTCAAGGATTTGCCGATCTCCCCAGTGATTAGACGCTATTCCACTCAGTGATCTGGTGCTCCTCCCCCTTTGCCTTGTAATATAAATTAGCATCCCCTTCAAAACGCTGTTCTCTCACCATCGGCTGCAGTTAGCAAAAAATGTTGCAGCTTTTGGTAATGAAAATCGTTCAGGTGGGCTGCTTGCCCCCTGTTGGTTTTGGTAAAAAAATGGCTAGAGAGAGTGGACGCGCAAAGGGGAGAAAGTTAAAATTATGAGAGAAAGGGGAAAGTGTGGTGGAAATAAGGAGCAGATTGGCATTAATTTTATACTCCTACCATTTCAAATTGTAGGTCGTCTTAGCTTTTTTTTTCTACATATAGTTTTTACTTTTTACTATGTATCTGTAAATACGTGATCTACATCTGTCAACTTCAGATCAGAGCACACTAGTCATATGCCAGTAAGCAGCATGCGTGACGTCATTGGTGGCGAAGATGATTCCCCAACAGGGACTATATCATTCAATACATTGATGAATAACTATGAAAAAACAATATACAAAGCATTATTTTGTTGATACAGAAAGTTATACTTCCATTAAACATGGGTTCCAAGAATATCCTAGGATACAAGTATGAGATACATTGTACGAGGCTTAGCTCATGAACACTTACGATGACCAAGCATCACACGCACCCCTCCTCTACTGGGAGCATGGGATACAAGTATGAGATACATTGTATGAGGCTTAGCTCATGAACACTTACGATGACCAAGCATCACACGCACCCCTCCTCTACTGGGAGCATGGGATACAAGTATGAGATACATTGTACGAGGCTTAGCTCATGAACACTTACGATGACCAAGCATCACACGCACCCCTCCTCTACTGGGAGCATGGGAACTTTATTACATAGATGTATTTTGATTATTGTCTAGTAATTTCTATGCTTATGAAGTATTCCCTCCGTTCTTAAATATATGACGTTCTGGACAAGCAAATTAGCTCATTTTTGAACTAAATAGCTTGCCCTAAACGTCATATATTTAATGACGGAGGTAATAAGACATATGTATATATAATTATGGCTTGCATGGTGGTAGTGGGGCGCTGGGTGCCGGTGTTGGGGCACCTGGGGTCAGGGTGTTGAGGCTGCAGATGTTGATGCAGAGGGCAAGGCATAGTTGTTTGATCCACACCTCGCATGTTGGAAGGAGATTCAGAGGATTCAGGACAGTAGGGGCGATCCCAATTATGCTGTTGCACCCATCAGAAGCGAGGCTATTACATTTCGGAACACAAATCACACGACAATCATCCTCCACGTCGGCCATAGCTGGTGGACCCATGGACAAAAGGACCAGCATGATGCAGGCAGCAAAAGGAATAACCTTCCTAAGCATAGTGCCACTAGCGGAAGCCATTGATCAACACTTGATGCAGCTGGATATGTATCTAGAGAAAGAGAGCAGCAGACGTCTATTAGTTGATGCCCTTGCTTCTTGTTGTGTCATCAGATACGCTATTTGTAGGCAACGATCAAGTCGTGTACCACATCTATGGCTGACTCACACCACAAATGTGCCTACAATGACAGCTTCACGTGATAGTTTCCAACGAACGTCATACCATTGAAATTTATGGGGTGACAATCAATCATCCACACAGGATTATGAAAGGATCTAAGCTAGTAAAATCCAAATCATGTGTACAAAGGCATAGTCCAGCAGTTATATTTTAACCCACAGATTAAATTACAATAGGAAACTAGGAGGCAAGAACATGATTTAATGCTTATATTGCAAATCACTTTTCATGGTTCGGAACAAGTTACACGCTAGGAGGCACTGGATAAAATTATGAGGCATCAGACGAAGCAGCAGGCCAAACATATTTCTGGAATTTCTCCAACGCATCTAGATTTTTGGCCATCGGAACATCCGGTTGTTCCCTTGAACTTGAACTTCACACAATGTACCAATTCCTATGGCACTTGCTCCTACACTCTTCACTGTGATCATCAGAACATTTGATTGAGCCTTCTTCTGCTATTTTCTTTGTTTTCATTGCTTCTTTGCATGTTTTTGGTTTCTGTTGCATCATGTTTGGGACTAAAAAACCTTCAAGGTTCATTCCAAACACTTTGGTACTTCCAATCATTGCGTGGTCTTTGAATCATCAAAATATATGAACTAAATAACTTGTTAGGGCCTTGTTCAATACAATCTTCTTCTCTTTCTTTCCACACATGTTCTTCTCTTAAATAGGAAGTATACTCCCTCCGGTTTGGTTGCTGCGGCATCGCTACGTTTGGCGCAGGTGGTCAAGGAGTTCTTTACCCAGGCACATGGGTGGCGGTCTAGTCTTCGAATTGATTGTCATTAAAGTGCTTTGGGTTTCTCTCATCTTTTTAAACTGTGTGCATCACGCTATGCAGAGGTCGGGAGTATTTCAAAACATTGTATCAACTCGATGTAATGACCTTGAAATTTAGAAAAAGCTTCCTTTATCGGAAAAAACTCCCTCCGGTTTGGTAAAAGAAGTCATTTTGGATAAGATTTGGGTGAAACATTGAGAATATAAATGATGAATAACTTTTAAGCCGTTGAGTTTAGAAATGTGAAAATCATATCAATAGTTTTGTTTTGAAAATCATTTTCATAAAATATACATATATAACTTTTTAATAAATATTTTTATAGAAAAGAGAAGTCAAAGTTGTGTTTTGGAGGCCGTGTCACTGTCCTAAACAACTTCTTTTACCAAACCGGAGGGAGTATATATATATAGTCCTGCAGGCAGAGGTGCATAACTAGAAAACAATAAGCGCAAATTTATTACTTACTTTCATTGAAATAAACATATTACTGGTTCCTACAAACATATCACTGGACGCATTACAGACATGCTTTTCTCTAGTCGGCAGTAGGCACATACCCGGAGCTAGCTAGAGCACTTTATTACGTATGTATATTTTGATTATTCAGCAGTAATATTAAGAAGCCGTGACACGGAGAGGCAGCATCGTCATTGCTTGCAAGGTGGTGGCGGATGGCGGCGCTGACCGGAGCCGGTGTCTGTGTACCCGGGGTCAGGGTGTTGAGGCTGCAGGCATTATTGACGCAAAGGGCCGTGCACAGGCCGGAAAGACCCTCACATTGCACATCGTGAAAAAGAAGTTCACAGGTTCCTGGATAGGGACGATGTCAATGACTGAATTGCACTACATCTGAACTGAAGGCATCGCAGAGAGGATGGCAAGTCACGCAGCATTCGTCATGCAGCCGGCGACAGTCGACCCATGGACAGCAGGACCAGCGTGCAGGCGGCAACTATATGGCCATCTTGAGCATCACGGCAGCCATGGTGTGATCAAGGCTAGCTACTGGCACACAGCTTGGTCGGTAGCTATAGTGACAGGAAGAGATGAATACAGAAGGATAAATGCATATTGGGATGATGAGCAACGAATAATTTGTCCAAAGTCAGCGGCATACAGTTGTGCAAGTACGACTCCCTCTGAAATAAATCAAAGTACTTTGAAATACAACTTGGGGTGCACGTGCAGCGTGCAGAGAAGGAATTCAGGATAACGGCACCATAGAGACTGTTCCAATTAATGCCTCTTCTTTTGGTGGGAGCTTATTCTTATGTTTTGGCATGCATGGTCTAAAATTAGTTATGATTAGCTATGCTTGGAAGGTTAATGAACTAATAAAATTTAATCAGTTGGGGATAGCTAATTTTTAGCATGGCCAAATTTTAGCTGGCTAAAGTTTAGCCTCAGAGAGAGAGAGAGAGACTAAAATGCAATAAAGTGCAATCTGTACAACAAATGCACAGACTCTGCAGTTGAAACTGATTGTAATAGCTAGACTATACCAATTGCAACTATGCTACCATACTAATTGCCACTCAACGGAAAAGCATTTTGTAAAACAAATGCATAGACTTTAGCAATTAGAAATGCACGACTGCACCAATTGCAATTGGATGCAGACCAATTGTAATCGGACCCAACTAGTTGCAACTAGGCGCTAAAGTGGCATGTAATCCAATTGCAACCGCATGACTAGGTCTACTGCAACTATGACTTTGCAACTCGACAGAACTAATTGCAACAAATCTTATCCCGTTGCAACCGGATACGAACCAATTGCAACTACACCAGATCACTTTGCAACTCGAGCAATTGCAACTACACCAGATCACTATGCAACTCGACACAAACCATTGCAATTAGAGTCGGGTCCAGTTGCAAGTTAGCAAGAACCAGTTGCAACCAGGGTTGATGCATTCTCTATAGATACAATATATATATATGTGTATATATATATGTATATATATGTGTATATATATAATTGGGTGCTAGTTTCTAACGAGCACCGTAGTCGGAGTAACTAATGAGGCGCACATGGTTTATTCATGCCATGCCCCCTTTTGTCCCTTTTTAAGTGTCGCTTGGGAATCACACTCTTCCCATAAACACGCTTCCTAGACGACACTTGAAAAGCGACCGTGGGAGTAGGCAACAATAAACCTAACCGTCCTTGATCATGCATTTATGGGGTGGCAATGAAATTTTCTTCCTTCCAAATAAGTGCCAGCCTTGATCTTGGCATCATCTTAAATAATTTGCAACCTATATTTTCATCAGTTAAAAACAAATAATACTCCTGCTAATAAATAAATATTTAATTTCGTATGTAAATTTGATGGCCATATGTTTATGCTTTTATGAGAATTTGTATAATATATGGTTTTGATATATAGTGTATCTTACATGAGGATCAACATGAAGGATCTACAATATATGATAACTACCCAAAGTTTCTGTTGTTTGATGCTTTGAGAAGCAAATGTAGAATTATCACTACTGTATTCGATACATTCTGATTCATTATCCATACTTACTTGCCTATACTTGAGGGGAGTAATTTAATTTGAACTTCTTTTCAACATCTAATGAACCACGCCACTTAATCTGCATCATCGTATTTTGGGTCTACTATTGGTAACCGTTGAGATGTTTTTTTAACTGATTAACATTGGAATCTAATAAAACAAAATGATTAATATATGTAGTAGAAGACAACAGGATATTGCACATTATATTAAACAACAGGTCCACTATAGAAAGTTTATTCGTTCATTAAACATTGATTCGAAAGCATATCTCTGGACACACCAGATCAGATGCGCATTGCATGCATGCTTCCTCTTGCAGTAGCTAGGTTCTCATATCAAGAGTACATATATTTTGATTATGCAGTAGTCTAGTATCATTTGAAAGTATCATGACAGGCAGCATTATGTCTTGCATGCGTACTACAGGAACCATCACCACCATCTTAAGTGTGGCGCCATTCGCGGAAGCCGTTGGGGATTGGTACTAGGTGATACCCCGCGCGTTGCTGTGGGAATTTCTACAAAGTTTGAAGATAAAATTTGAAAGTAGAAACACAAAAGTGATTGCATCGCAACATTCTACTGCAAACAACACATTGCATACGTGGATGCTATTAACCATAGAAAATCGGTAGAAGAAATAAATTTATGATTTTAGTGGATGGTGATGTGGACAGCTTGCATGTTGAGAGAAGACATAGTGGATGGTGACATGGCACGCTAAGGGTTGAGAGAAATCCTAAATGGGGTGCTTCTATATATTCTTATGTTTTGGAATGCATGGTCTAAAATTAGTTAGCTATGCTTGGAAGGTTAATGAACTAATAAAATTTATTCAGTTGGGGATAGCTAATTTTTTAGCATGGCCAAATGTTAGATGGCTAAAGTTTAGCCTCCATCCAAATAGGACTTAATTGAGAGAGAGAGAGAGAGAGAGAGACTAAAATGCAACATAGTATATATGAGTCTTAGCTCATGAACTCTGACGATGGCAAAGCATGGCAAGCACGCTTCCTTGATCAAGCCGGTAGGCATATCCCGGAGAAAGGACACTTTATTACATAGATATATTTTGAACATTCTTCAGTAATTTAAAAATTTATGTAGTAAAGTCACATGTATATAATTATGGCTTGCATGGTGATGGTGTGGTGCTGGCTGGCGCCGGTGTTGGCACAGGTGGGGTCAGGGTGTTGAGGGTGCAGACGTTCATGCAGAGGGGAAGGCATAGTTGAGTGATCCGCACTTCGCACGTTGGAAGGAGATTCAAAGAATTCAGGAGAGTAGGGGCGATCTGAATGATAATGTTGCACCCATCAGAAGCGAGGGTATTGCACTTAGGAATGCAAATCGCGCGGCAGTCATTCTGTATGTCTCCCATCACTGGCGGACCCATAGACAACATGACCAGCATGATGCACGCATGAACAGGAATGACCTTCCAAACCCTGATTCAACACTGATTCAGTTGGGTATCTAGAGAAAGAGAGCATGCAGCACTATCAGCTAATGATGCCGCAGTTGTCACAACAGATGCACTATTTGTAGGCAACGATCAAGTCATGTACCACATTTGTGGCTGACTCACAAACAAATGCGCATACAGCGAATTAACGTATTTTTCTACATAATTGATATGTACAATGTATGACAAAATCAAGTGCTAGCTAGTTTTTAATGAGCACCGTACCGTTGGAATTTAGGGGTAACAATTGTGCTGTTGAAGTCTCTGTACAAGCGCTGAGCTGTTGAATAATATAATACTCCCTCCGTCCAGGTTTGATATGTGCCTAACGGTGTAACACAAAGACCAAGGAGAACTTTAATTCCCCTCTGTGATGCATGAACAAACGAGCCAGCAAGCCAATCAATTCGTGACACGATTGGCTCCAACTGGGAATACACATATCATTCATGGACACCTTTTATTTTGTTATACGAAGATCAAATTAGGACGGAGGGAGTATGGTACAAACAATTTGCATCTTCTAATTACAAATAATACATCTAATATTGAGGAACAAGGAAATATCAAACAATTTCATCATACTACTAAAAATGTAAATCAACTAACAAGTTAGCAACCTATGTATAAAAAAATAAGTTAATATAACCATCAAAATGTAAATCCATATTTTAGTTATCTATATACCTCATGCCAGTCTCAATGGGGGTTTCATGGAGAATTTCACGGCATTAATAAGAAGTTGAAAAGTTATGAGTCTTTATAATTATTTCGTTATTTATCTTCAAAGTTGAAAAGTTTGACTTTGAAAAAGTCTAAACATAGCTATAATTTGGGACAAAAGGAGAATATTGGGAGCAAACTATAATAAGAAGAAGATAAGAAACACTGAGATTTGTGTTATTATTGAGGTGGATCATTCAGTAAAATAAAGTTAATTGTACTTATTATTTTTGAGCGTAGTATGCAATACAATCCTAAAATTATATGGAAAAAATCCTAATTATGCTGACAAAATGCTAATTAATATATTATATTTACATTCCATGTTACAAAATTTTGTGAATCTTATTATGATGCTCCTAATAAAACTAAATAATTTCTAATAATTAAAATAAAGTGCTAACCCGTGCAGAGGCACAGGTTGATGGACTAGTTAGAGGCACTAAAGGGCATGGGTACCAAGTGACAAGCTCCTCCTCCTCCTCCTCCAAAGAATCAGAACAAACCAAAGCAGAAGAATCCTCCACCGAAACTAGCTTACGAGAAGACAGAGGAGGAACTTGACGAGTCAGTGAGGCAAGAAATGGATAGACAAATATTCAAATTTAAGGAGCCTCTAGTTGAGAAACCAATTGATTAGGTCAAATTTCATCGTTTCATGAAGAAAATGGTGGAGGAAAGAAGAAAAAAAACAAACCTTATTCCCAAGCCATTGACTGACTACGACCGACGAGTACTCGAGACTCAACACGCGAAGAAGAAAACTTCATCTAGTATTCCACAACTACAGACCCAGTCGAAACAATCTATCCCCACCCTCAAGGTGCTTTCAACGTATGAGCAGCAATTTGTTGAATTTAATAAAGAAACAGGTCTGACTGCAGCTCAACTTCGAGGGGAGGATGCAATCCCAGCTCTTGAAGTGCCAAATAGACCAAATAGACCACTTACAAAGTATGAGCAACAATTGCTTGATTTTGCTAAATCAGCGGGTCTGACTTCAGCTCAACTTCAAGGTTATGAAGAAACCCCACCGCATAAAGGGGCAAATAGACCGAAGTATGTGCGTAGGTGTGAGCTTGTGTGGACACAATTGCTCCAATATTTTCTAACGAGGATGTATGAATTGCACAAGTGGCACATGTCGCAAGCTGCCTTCAGGGTGGATATGCTCTATGTTCACATTGAGGACCACCATTATTTCCGTGGCCGAGACGTCTTCACTATTCCCATGGAGGAATTCTGGTTCCTATTCAATATTGATGCAGGTGACATCTCATTCGTCAGTTGCTGCACTCTGTAAGTGTTTATTATACTATAAGTTGAAAATCAATGCTCTAGCCACTGTATTGCATATCTAAACTTCTATGTTTTTTTTGTGTCATATAGTTTCGAGATGCAACAGTGTAGGAGGCAAGGAATCATGAGTGTCGGCTACATGGATCCTTTGATGATAACTGAGAACACTCTCAAACTTAATGAGAGGGAAACACTTGATAACCTCATCATGTTTCTAGACAAACACCATGACAAGGGTGTCATACATCTGCCATACAACTACATGTGAGCAACGTGTATCTCATCTCTTTATCTTTTTCAAATTACATTGCATATTTTAAGAAACTAATACTTCTGCATCTTTGGACAGCTTCCACTGGATTCTCTTTAGTTTCTGTATGGCTCGAAGCAAGGTCTTCATCTTCGACTCTTTGAGAAAGACTTGTCTCTGTGATAAGTACCCCGGAAAGTTCGACAAGAACCTTTATGTCCACTATGATTGGCCAGTATGTGTCTTAGCTTATTCACTTCTTACAATACAATAAAAAATTATTTCATGACTTTGTTTTCTCATATGTGTAGGTCATGACACAGCCTTCCGGCACCAATCTCTAGGGATACTATGTATGTGAGTTCATGCACCGTTGTTCATACTTCACTCATGGTAGCAAATTCGAAGATACGGTGCGTTCACACACAACTACAACTATATGTAGTTCTTATTATTCATATTCTCTAGTTCTTATTCTTATGTTCATATTCTTTGGTAGATTGACGGCATCAAGGAAGGATTGCTCGAGATAGAAAAAATCTGATTGATTCAAGAACAATGATGTGGATTTCTTCTAGACGAGGTTATTACTCCAGGGAGAGTATTATGCAAGATTATCATCTATTATTGTAACGGGAGAGACCGAGGAAGGGACAAGTCATGCCAACAAAGAAGCATCTTGAAGGAAAGACCAAGCATCTGGAAGCAAAAAATAAACTCTGCTAACATCTCATCCAATGTATATTATTAATCTAAATTTCAGTATGCACAATATGATAATGTGTAATATTATTTCCAAAGTTCTTCAATTTCCAGGATTGGAGATGATATTCTACAAGCATACGTATATATATGGATAATATTAGAGATAATATTATACAAATAAATATATACGAATGCATCCATAATATTATCTCAAATATAATATTATATATGCCACACGACTTTATATTACAATGTATTAGGATTAGTATTAGTACATTAAGAAAATATGTTAGAATAAACAAACATATATAAAAGAAAACAAAAAAGAATATTTGTACCAGGTGGTGCCTACACCTGGTACAAATGGCCCACTGCCACATCGGAGGGGGAGGCACATTTGTACCGGGGCGGGACACCACCCAGTACAAATGGTTGTCTCACCCGGTACAAATGCACCCCCTCAATTGTCTTGGAGAACCTATACCGGTTTAATAACCGGTATAAATGATAGTTATGGACCGGTACAAATGTGCGTTTTTCCACTTGTGTTGGTTGACGAAGCATGCATGGCCGGGTGGAGTAGTTACCACATATATATGCAACAGGGCCACGTTATGATGTACTCCTTCAGTTTCAAATTATAGTTTGTTTTAGCTTTTCTTTAGGTTCATACATATTATTATGCATGGAGACCTACATCATATGTAGGTGCATAATAATATCTATGTTAAAACAAATGCACAATGCAGTGATAGTAGTGCACGCTACAATTACGCCAAAGAACCTCATTCGATTCCCGTCATTCCCTTTATTTGAAAAACAAAGAATTGACACTATGTTTGTACCATTGTGAAGTAGCATACAAAAAGTAACCAACTTATATATAAAAAAAGTAACCTAATTCTTTTTTTTAATCAAGTGACCATTTGCGAATATATGAGGAAAATTCACAAATCATCACTGATGGTGCACCGCTAACAACATTATCTGAAAACGTCACAGTAAATTCACAATAGATCAACGGATTTCTTGTAGTGATACTTTCATTAAACATGGGTTCCATGAATACCCTTGGACACAAGTATTAGATACATAGTATGAGGCTTAGCTCATGTTGACTAACGATGACCAAACATCGCACACACCCTTCCTCGATCTAGCCAGTAGTAATATACTGAGAGCAAGGACACTTTATTACATATATATTTTTTGATTCGTTATGTAGTAATTTCTATATTTGTAGAGTAAGATGCACTCACATGTGTACAATTATGGCCTGCATGGTGGTGATGCAGGGCTGGCCGGCGCCGGTGTGGGGGCACCCGGGGTCAGGGTGTTGAGGGTGCACACGTTGATGCAGAGTGAAAGGCATAGTTGATTGATCCGCACTTGGCATGTTGGAAGGAGATTCAGAGGTGTCAGGACCGTAGGGGCAATCTCAATGATGCACGACAGTCATCCTGTATCTCGGCCATCACTAGCAGACCCATGGACAATAGGACCAGCGTGATGCACGCAGCAGCAGGAGTGACCTTCCTAAGCATAACGCCACTAGCGGAAGCCATTGATCAGCACTAATTGATTTAGCTGGGGTATGTATCTCGAGAAACTGAGCACCAATGTATCAGCTAATGCCCTTGTTGTGAAGGCAGATACACTATTTGTAGGCAACGATCAAGTCATGTACCACCTCTGTGGCTGCTGACTAACCACAAATGCGCCTACAGCTAATTGATATATTTTCCACTTTAATTTATTTGTACATTGACAATTTCATGTAGCACGTTTCTAACGAGAATCACAGTACCTTTGAAATTTAGGGGGTGATATATAGTCCTGACGTCCAAATCCGTACTAGCCCTAATGTGTTGAATAATATGCAATCAATAATTTCCACCATTTAAATACAAACAATGCATATAAATATTGAAGAACAAGGAAATACCAACTAATTTCATCATACTTTAGATAAGCTTCACCTGAAGCATAAACGAACAACTTTGTAAAACTGCACGCACTAAAAGCAACTTGAGGTTTAACACCTTTGTATAAAAAAGAAAACAACTGAAATTATGAAATGAGGAACAGAGATAGAGGAACAGCTCCCAACCACCCGCACACCCAAGCATCTCACATGCTTCAGCTCGCAAGCCATCTTACAGGTTAAGGATCATATGGGCTTCACAGCAGTAGTAGTCTGGCCAATAGTCGCATGACATCCATCAACAAGATAAGCTCTCTTCAATGCAATGCATTCTACATATATGTGTGCTTGTAGTTTGGGCTTGAAGATAGCTATACAAGTTTAAGGTCCAAAAGCTAGCAAATTACAAATGTGCTATACTTTGGGCCTGCAGTGCTTCGTCCAGGTTGTGTTGTGGTTAGAGGGTCCAATCCGAATCTTTTCGAAATTAAACCTTCACACGTGACTATGAAAGGATCTAGTAAAATCCATATCACACGTGCAAAGGCACGAGCAATTATTTTTAACGCACAGATTAAATTACTGTAGGAAATTAAAACGCAAGGATATGATTTAATGCTTATATTGCAAATCATTTCCCATGGTTCAGAACAGGTCACGTAAAAAGTTTTTAAAATCTTGGATTTTTTGCACAAATGTGGGATGTTACAAGAATTGTCTGCGACAAAATCATGACTACTAGCTGTGTATGATGATATTAAACACCGGTATTTTTCAAATAATATTTTTCTCAGTTATTATTACTCATCCTACCATAAGCTCTCTTCAGTGCACTTCATACATCCTTGAATTAAGGTGCAAGTGAATGGTAGCATAGCCATCTCTTGGTTGCGTTTTTGTTTAATCATTTTGGGAACAATTACTTTTCAGCACAACTCATATGCCAAAAGTGTGTTCACCTTCAAGGAAGATGAATTTGAAAGTGTCACGTTCCAGCTCCTCGAGGGATTCATCCTGCTTGTGTTAATCCATTTACCTTTCTACTACACACAGAAAGATACACACGTTCAGAGAGTTATTAGCTGCATGCACATCAGAGTTATCTGTCTACATACACATCCGGCTGGGAACTGACTAGCAGATTTGCACGTTAGCTGGACTAACAAATGCAAGTGTGTGCTGGACAGATCACCTAAATATTTTAGTAATAAGACTTCAACTGCTAACAGTTAGTCTTTCATATATATTGTGCATGTGATCCAGGCTACATGCAACGACCTTGTAAACAAATTTATCAATTAGTGGAGAAGATGGCTTTAAAAATACACAGTAAGTAGCTTTTCGGATGGCGAAGGGGCATCATAACTTGAGTGAATGAAAGTCATGGAGTATAAGTGACGATGTTTTGGATCATGTATATGTAGCTCATCTTCTCACTGCCAGCTTATTACCTTCATATAGCTCAAAATTGCTGGCACCGGAAGTCAGACCTAAGATCATGACACCATGTGAAGGAAATGCAGAAAGTCTGTATGCCCGTATTTTTATATGATTGTGTTCAGGCAAAGATTAGCAGCCCACATAAGGGTGTAATCAACAACACTATATTCCGTTGGATGATGTATTCTGCTAAGAAAATAACAAATTTTGAGGAGCTTATATAAAAGCAAAAAAGGGTGGTGCTGAAACAATTTTCAACATAAAAAATTATCATCACATAGCACAGTAGATAGTGTTGACGTGAAAATAGGACGTCACCTCCGCGCGCGACACACGTGACTCCCCGGTCTGTAGCGAGGCGTGCCAGCCAATCTGACATGTTGATTGACAATGGAAGATATTAGGGATCGGCTAGAGAACCGATGGCCTTTTAGCGACACGTGTACCAGCCAATCGGCCGATACAAGTAAAGCGGGATCGGCCTGCTCGAGAGCGACCGAGACGTGAGGGTGTGGATAAGAGATCGGCTGGAATCGGCCGATCGTGACATCAGCACTCGAGTAGGTCGTAATCGGCTATTATATCAGAAGTCGATAGGATCTGGATCGAGTGGGGTAAATTGGTGATAATAACTAAAACCACAAGAATTGGTACGAAATCTTGCAGATCTAGCTAATATCGGTAAGGGGTGAATAAAGAACTAGACGAAACCTCAGCGATGCGCCCGGAGGTTAAAGCCTAGGGTTATTCGGTAAAACGGTACTTACAAGCTTGCCGGAGATCAGCTGATGCAGCCCGACGAACTTGAAGAACGACGTTGTAGAAAAGAGAAAAAACGTAATGGCGAAGCCTCCGAAAAGTAGATGTTGTAAAGTAGATGCTGTAAATTGTAAAGGGTTTGCCCGGAGGAGGTTTGTTTGATATTGGTGTGTACACTTTTTTCCGACCACGCAGGGTCGCTATTTATATCCTGAGGACAACCCGACTCCTAGCCAATTACGACACTGTTTACTTGCATCTAAAGAAAACGATTACTACTAAAAATAGAAAAGGACTCTCGCAGGAGTCAAAATTCCCTAAAAACTGACTCTTTGACCCGTTGCCAATCGTGAATTGACCCGCCTCCACCGTGCTTTCCTTCTGGCATATCTCCTTGATTACCGCCTTTCTTCTCTTCCTCGGCCGATCCTCTGGTTGACCATCGGCCGATTGGTTGACTCGCCAGTCCGTTTGATAGAGTTGAACTCCTCTGACCATCGGCGAATCCTGTTGACCACCCTTTTCTCTCTCCTCAATCGGCCGATTGTACTCTGTTTTCATCAGCTGCTTCTCCTTATCCTTTTTGACCTGTTTTTCCAAAAAACGGTGTCAACACATGCCCCCCAGTTTCGGAGTAAATAATCTTTTGCTCAGAAATTTACTCAAATCTGGTATCCTCTCTGATTCGAAGTCGGCCGCAAGATCCCAACAAATCTTCGGGGCCATAAATACAACTTGCTTCAGCTTTCTTTTCCCTTAGATTTCGTTGTTTCAACCGTTCAAGTTTCCGGACGACGAACCCTAAGCCGCCGAGCTCCCGCTGATTCATGGCGTCTTCAAGCTCCGCCAGAGATTCTCATTCCGCCCCTGTGCCTCCGAAAGTGTCGCTCTCTTCAGTTCCTTCGGTATTTCATCTGTTCCATTGCTTTTATTTGTTCTTAAATGCCGCCACTTTGTCTTGTCTAAAGTCCAGACTTTATTTATTGCTTCAGGAACTTAGATCTAATCTCATCATTCCTATTGATGATAAACCTGGACTTGCTTTTCTTGGCCCGACGGGTGATGCTAACCCCACTGAAATGATTAATTTTGAAACCGGCCGAATCCCCTTCAAGCATGCTTCTTTGGATCTAGCCGATTGGGACAGTTGCTTTAGGTCTTGGACAGGTTACACCAAAGGGTGGAGAGATTGGTACCGTAGAGTTTCTGCGAGGAACAGGGATTCTTGGGAGCAATATAAAATTAGTCAGTGCATCACCTTATCTCTGTCTGAGATGTCCCGGAATGAATCTCTGTTGATAGCTGTTTCTTATTTCTGGTCTGATGCGCTTAATGCCTTTTTGTTTGGCCACGGGCCGATGGCTCCCACTTTGGCCGATGTCCTCCTGTTGACTGGTCTAGATGTCTCTTCTTCAGACATTCTTTTTAGTCGCCGGAATGATAAACCCTCCCATCAGCTGAAAACCAAGAACATAGGTGGCTGGTCTGGTTATATTGCCGAGCACAAGAAAGAGGGAACTGTAGGCCACAGGGAACATGTTGCTTTTCTAAACATGTGGCTTGAGAAATTTGTCTTCTGTGGCAAAACTTGTGGTCCTACCGCCAACTACCAAATAGTAGCTGAATGGCTGGCTGGCGGTGATTGCATACCCCTTGGAAAATACCTCTTGGGTGCAGTTTATAATCTCCTTCATCAAGTGGCAATTAGCCTGTCAACTAATTCTCCAATGGGCACACCGGGGGGGCCTTGGTGGTTCATCAACATGTGGCTAAACCTTCATCTTCGAGATAGGTTGGAGCAGAACATTTTTAACATGACCTTCCCGGGAGATCAACCAGATGGTGTTCCGATTGTGAGGCGTCGATGTATGAACTTTGGAGAAGCCGTTTCTGCTTTTCCAGGACATAAGAGAACTCCTTCTCGTATAGCAGAGCATTTCAGGAGCTTTTATCTTGGCCTTACTCCGGAATCCATGATCTGGTTTGCATATAGAGATGATGATACCTACTTTGAGACCTCATTCAATTTTAATGACATTCACAAAGATGATGAAGACAGGATTGCCTTCGTGGAGATGATCAAGCCGGGGCTCCTCTCCTCTTGTGTTTTTTGGAAAGGATCAAGCAGCCACTTACGAATTCTATAACCCCTCAGTGTGTGCTCGTCAGCTGGGATTTGGCCAGTTGCCGATTGGCCTTTACTTCTCTGACCTGATTAAGCCACGGGAGATTATTCCTAGTGGTACTTATTATCAGCGTCTCCTGGATCGGGTCCCAGATTCTGCCACCGTTGATCTTGATTCCTGGAGATTTTCCAGCTTTACTTCTCCCGTCTTCAACATCTGGTGGGCGGAATGGTGTGATCATCTCTTCTGTGTTTCTCCAAGGATCTATTGTGAGAAGCTGGACCCTGCATATCATGCATCGGCTGATGAGGTAATTCCTTTTTGATCCGTTTATGTCCTTGCTTGATTGTGTTACTGACTGCTGTATCCTTTCTCCAGCCTGAAACTACAGAGCCTCCTGCTATCAGTAAAAGTGGCAAGCCAATTCAATATTGGCCACCAAGACGAGCTCCGTATATCGGCTACAATGCTCCTTCGATTTCTTCAGTCATGCAGGGTCCCAAGATCAATCCAGCTCCGGATAATCTACCTCTGTCGACTCTTAAGAGGAAGGGCGTGACTAGCAAAGTTCTCTCCAGTAGAACAAAGAAGAAGAAGATTGACACTAAGGTTGTCAATGCCTCGGATATGGCCAAAGTATTGGCAAGTGCTTTCAAGGTACTGACCTTCAGCTTTTTTCCTTTTCCTCTTGCATTTTTTGACTGATTATCTTGTTCTTCTACCCAGTCCTCAAGTCAATCAACGCAAGCTAGTACTACTGGCTCTGATCAAGGTTCAGTTCTGGAGCCAACTCAAGAAGTTTCAGCTGATGATATCTTGGTTGAACCATCTGAGCAGCCTGAACCGGATAAAGTCATGGAGAATCCAGTTGCTGAGGAAACTCCAAATGAGGTAAAAATTTCTTCAGTTATCCCTGTCTTTTGTTTATTTTCTGAATTCCTGTCTTTAATCCCTTGCCTTTGTTCCAGGATGTTGTTGAGATGCCAACTGAGATTCATGACAAGTCTTTGGATAAACTTCAGCAGGATACTGGTGATCAATCACAATTGCCAATTGTTGAGGCTCCTGAATCAGAATCGGCTGAAAATCCGATTATTGAAGTGCAGACGACTCCTGCTGCAGAGGTAAATTTCTTGATCTTCTCAGATTTCTGTTTCAACTCCTTTTGTTTATCTTTACTTTCTCTGCCGGTTCCACCAACCTTGCCTCCCGTTGTTCAGAGCACATCAGCGGCAATTACTCTTCCAAATGATGTGAAGGTTAAACTGACTGAGGTGCTTCCACTACTGAACCAAGACATTGGCCAACTTGCACAAGATGCTGAGCCGATCAGGGTTATCTTCAATTAGATTCAAAGCCAGTTGCCTAAAGATCTCAAGGCGAAGATGCTCCAAGTTGCTTTCATCGAGAATCGGCAGCTCATAGTCCAGGAAGCCCAAGATCAGCTAGATGAAAGGAGACGCCAAGAGCAACTCACCCAGGACAGGGAGAACCTGGACAGCAGCATGGCCGATCTTGACAACAGGATTGAATTCTTGACTTCTTCTCGTTCTGATATTGTCAACATCATTGATTGTTTGAAGAGGCGTCGTGCTGAACTGATGAAAGAACTCAGTCAAGTTGATCAAGACTTAACAGCTGAAGAGCAAAAGCTTGCAGATCTCCCAGGCACCATTGCTATCATGCGAGAGCAGAGGGACTCTATCGCACGTCAAGCTCAAGTTTTGCGTGAGCAAGAGCAGCCGATTCCTGGTTCGGCCGATGCTGATCGCCGGGAGATAGGAGCGGTCGACCAGCTGCGCCTGGATCTCATTGATGCCCTTCACTTTCTAGGCATAGTTTAATTTTTCTTTGAATATTGTAACCTGCTCTTACTGGCCAACTTCCAGTACTTGGTATTTATTGTTTTGACCGAATGTTACAATCGGCCTTTATAAGATGCTTAGATCTCTTTTGCCCTTTGAACCGTACTTTTCTTCTCGATGGCCTCCTCTTCTTCTTCCTCCGTGAATCAGGTTGGTTCTCTTTTATTCTTTCATTCTTCATGATTCTTTCCCTGACGTTTCCCCTCTTCTCAGTCCCCAAATCGTGATACCGTGGAAAGAATCGTATCAAGCATCAATGCCTTTGGTGCCAATCGGCCAACCCAACCATCCAGGCAAGAATGTGGTCTCTGTCTGGTGATTGCCAATGATGAGAAGAAGCTGGAAGTTCTCAAAGCCAGGAGGACGGCTCTTCTTCAAAAACTGGATCGTGTAGGCGAAGAAATAGTCCAGGTTAAGGCAGAGCTAGACAAAGCAAAGAGTCTTCTTTAATCCCTGATGTACTATCAGCCGATGCAATCGGCTTTTATGAATGAAATCACTATCTTTTATGGGCTTTGATGGATCTGACTGTACTATTCCTTGGTGATGAACTCCCACCCATGCTTGTGGGTGCTCATTATGATCTGGTTCGACTTCCCTGCTATAAAAATGTAGCTTGCTTCTTATGTGGTATCACAATCTTCTGACAATGAACCAGATCAGTTTCCATTAGGAATAGGAGATAGGCCTCCTCCGGAGTGTTTCCAGGAAAATGCAGTCATTTCCATTCCTTGACAAGTTTCTTCTTGAAGTGTTCTTGCATCCAAATGATGCATCAAAGCTTGTCGTTGTTGCTGGAAATGTTGAGAGGGGAATCCTGATAGTCTCCTCTTCTGGAGTACAGAGTGGGGCCTCACATTGTTATTCAATCCACCTTCAGAGCCAGCCCCTGATTCTCGGGAAACGCATCACTACATGACTGCCCATTGCTCAGTCTGAGACTTTCACGGGGAAACTGTTCTTGATTTGACTGCATCGGATGCCCTTCATTTCCCCTTTTTCAATTCCCTCTTGCAGTTATCCCTTCTGCCATCTGAGGCTATAAATAGGCCCGAAGCTTGGTGGAGAGAACTCACACTCATCGGCCATGGCGCAACCATCTCAGATAGATCATAGGCTTTTGTTGTATGACTGTTCTTTTTTTCCTCTCCCCTTTTCATAGCTAGAAGAATTCTTGTGAAGTAGTGTAGCGACCCCTCTTCTTCTTCGTCTCCTTTCGAAAAGCCAGGAGGCACTATAGCTAGAAGAATCCTTGTGATGATCTGGCTTTAGGGGAAGGAGCAAGGTAGGGTGTCTTGCTACACATTTATCAGAGGAAGAGCGTGCCAAAGGAACGGCCATCTTGGTCATCAACTCGGGCTCCTTCCGGCGGAAGATTACAGAATCCGGTGAAGATCTTAGTCTTCCGTTTCCTCTTCGCGGTATCCTTCTCTTATTCATCGATTCAATATCCTCATCATACTGGAGATAGGATAGCCCTCATGTAATCTTCAGATTTGAATTGTAATACCATTATTGTAATCCAAAACAGAAGGAATGAAAATGCATTCATTTTGTTCTGAGGGTGAAATGTGTATCGCCACAACCGAATATATTAATCTCGTACATCGGTTTTTACATTTTTTCTACTAAAGGCGATTCTTTACAGATATCGGCTATTCTACTAGAAACGATTACATTTGCAATTGGCTATAGCTCGAAAACCTAATCGGCCGACAGGCTCGATATGACAATCGGCTTACACAACTATTCATATACTTGGACGACCAATCCATCGGCTGTCGTGATTCCGCGCCCAAGCTTTCCTTTATCTTCAATGAACTGATTCATTGTCATTAGAGCCGACTGCTTGAACCGGCTTTAGTCCAAAATCAGACACTTTGAGATACTTGGTATCCCATACTTTTCCAGATATGCAGCTTACTCGATCATAGGTCCATCCTTGTGCTTCTGTAGCTGCCACTGTCGAGGAGGTTTCTCCTTTGACCATCTCCACCGAATCTCCAATCCATTGGATGATGCATTGATGCATTGTAGATGGTATGCAACAATTGGCATGTATCCAATCCCGACCCAGCAGTAGATTATAAGATCCCCTCCCTTTAATGACAAAGAAAGCGGTTGGAAGGGTCTTACTGCCGATGGTGAGCTCCATGCAGATTGCTCCTTGAGCCGGAGAGACGTTGCCTTCAAAGTCCACCAACATCATGTCGGTTTGGGTTAAATCTTCATCAGACTTCCCAATCTTGCGCAGCATGGTGTATGGCATCAGATTGACTGCTGCTCCTCCATCTACTAGCATCCTGGTGACTGGTTTCCCATTGACAAAACCTTTGAGAAATAATGCCTTCAAATGTTGTCTTTTTTCATCATCTGGCTTCTCAAAGATAGCTTGTGTAGGTTCCAGTGTTAATTGAGCCATGCCAACTTCTTCATCGGACACTTCCGAATCAACCGGAGGCATGAACTCTTTTGGCAGAAGGACAACCATGTTTATATCAGCTTGTGGTTTATCATCCTTCCCATCATCGGCCTTAGGCTTTGGATGCCAAACTTTAGACCGAACTTTCTTCTTGTCCAGCACGTGTCTCTCTGCTTCTTCTTGCTATTCTTGTTGGCGTAGGCGCTGGACTCTCCTTTTCTGGGACTTGGTCAAGCCATCTGGACACCATTGTGGATTGGGCTTCTTACGTGTTTGGCTTGACCCTTCATCGTCCAGTTGTATCGTGCGTCGACGTTCAGGAGCTCGGCACATGATATCTTCATCAGGGACCAAGGAATCGGCCATCCCTTCCAGCCGATTATTTGACTCCTCATTGACTCGGCCTCCCAGCTGATCATGAACGCTGGCCTTGCCCCCCAGCCGATCGTAGATGCTGGCCTTGCCCCCCAGCCGATCGTAGACGCTGTTTTTGCCCCCCAGCCGTTGATGAACTGGGATCCGTTGATTGCTGAATTCACGGTGATCCCCAGCTGTAGGTCTTCTCTCGTTGAAGCAAACCCTCTTAGATGAGCTGCTGTTGTTGTAAGCCCCATTGCACTCTGGACAATTCTCCGCCGTTTGTAGCTTGATCCCTTCTTCCCAGCAGTACTTGAAGAACGAACATCTCCAATGTCCTTCATTGCGTCGTGCCCACTCCTCTCTTCCCTTTGCTTTCTCTTGTCGTCGTTGAAACTTGTTAATCAGCATCTGGGACGTGACAGGTCGGCGCGGCTTCAAGTCTCCTTCTTCAAGTAGCAACCCTTTTCCTTTGACATCGGCAGCGGTTGCTTGCACCTTGGGATCGACAACTCCTTTATTTTGAGCCGATTCAGATGTCAGCAGCTTAACTCGTGATGTGTCTTTGCTAGACACCTCAACTATATTAGTTGGGAAGGGGTGCTAATCAATCTTCATCGGCTTTTCAGTTTTGGCAGGGGTTTCAAACTTAAGTTTCCCTTGCTCAATAGCTGATTGGATCTGTTGTCTGAAGATCTTGCAATCATTGGTGTCGTGCGATGTTGCATTGTGCCACTCGCAATACTTCATTCTCTTGAGCTCTTCTGCAGATGGTATGGTGTGGAACTGGGATAGTTTGATCTGCCCTTGCTGAAGTAATAGATCAAATATCTTATCGGCCTTAGTGATATCAAAGCCAAATTTTTCTGGTTCCTTTTTACCAAAAGCACAAGACACTGTCTTTTTGCCCTTGACCCACTCTGTGAGCCCTATCATGTTATCTTCGTCTTCTGAGTCAGAGTAATCCACATAGGCGACCTTCTTTTCGAAGTTC
Source organism: Cenchrus fungigraminus (assembly GCA_036936925.1). Classification (NCBI taxonomy): domain Eukaryota; kingdom Viridiplantae; phylum Streptophyta; class Magnoliopsida; order Poales; family Poaceae; genus Cenchrus; species Cenchrus fungigraminus. The sequence goes on from CM072768.1 coordinate 26,611,495, forward strand.
CTTCTAGGCTCATAGGATTTTACAGTTTCCTGACTCATCCTGCTGACCAATTGGCTGAGACTCTCGAAGTCATGTGATGCATATTTCTCCCTCAAGGTTGGCAAGAGACCTTGGAATGCCAATTCAGCCAGCTGCTTGTCTCCCAGGTTCAGACTATAGCATTTATTTCTGACCTCCCTGAATCTCTGAACGAATCCCGTAACTGTTTCATCGTTCCTTTGCTTGAGTCTGGTTAGATCAGTAATCTTCATCTCATGAATGCCAGAGAAGAAATAATTGTGGAACTGTTGTTCCAAATCGGACCACTTGATGATAGAATTAGCTGGCAATGATGTAAACCATGAGAATGCTGGTCCTGATAGAGATGAAGAAAACAACCGTATCCTGAGTGCATCAACGTTCCCTGCTTCTCCACACTGTATAATGAACCGAGTGATGTGCTAAACTATGGATGTATCATCTTGACCAGAGAATTTTGTGAAATCTGGCACCTTGAATCTTGGAGGGAAAGGTATCTGATCATAGCCAGATGGATACGGCGTCCTATACATACAGGATTGCTGCTTGGGTTTTATCCCATATTGCTTCTGCAGCATCTCTGAAAAGTGATCCATTAGTTCCTGCTTCACATGAGACTTCAACTCAGCAGATACTTGTTCGATTGCTTGTACTTCAGCTAATGGAGTTTCTGGAAGCTGTCCTTCTGAGTTTCTTGGCTGTGGATTTGGTGCCATTGATGTCCCTGCTCCAGAAGAACCTTGCGTGTTTGACTGATTCGTCATAGGTGGAATTTTTCTGATCGGCTGACTAGCCGATGGGGCTGGCTGATGCAAATTCAACTGGCCCGAGATAGCCAATTGATTCAAAAGCATTTGCAGCACCTGTGCAGAATCCACCTGTGGTATTGCTGGCTGTCGTGTCACCCCTTGGTTGATCGGCTGCTGAGGCGATGATCTGGTGTGAGCAACTGTATTAGCCGGGGTTAAGACAGGCTGCATTGAAGGGGACTGTTGAACTGGAGTAGTTTGCACAGGCATCCCTAGCATCGGCTGCTGAGCCGATTTCTGAGGTGGAACAGGAGCTCTCCTCTCTGTTGGTATGACCATATGAGCGTGAGCTGGACTGATCTTAACTTTTTCAAAGTTCTTGCTCCCGTGATTAAAGTAGACAAACTCTACTCCATCATTGTTCATGTGCACAGTCCCTGGAGTACCTCCAAACCTAGCTTGATAAGATTGCGGGTACTTCACTTCTGGAATTTCCTCGGGCTGAGGTTCAAAGAAATTTGAGATATCAGTCTCAAACTGATCACGAGGCAAATCCCATCCTGCAAGTTTTCTGTCCCGATTTCTCAAAGCAGGGTACTTCTGATGATGATTCTGCACTAAGAATGTCTGACCTTGGACGTTGGACTGTGTAGAATGTGTCTGGACCACTGGCATTGTGACAGCAGGGTCTTTGGACTTATCTCCAATACTTTGATTCTGAATCGGCTGGGAATCTGATGAAGAATCAGGAGCAGTTGCATTGATCTGTGGAGAAGGTGAAACCCCTACTGTTGGATCATCAATCGGCTGGGAAGCCAATTGGTCTTTCTGGAACACCGGAGGAGTTCGATTTGGTTGGAAGTATGCAGGTCTCAGGTATCCTCCTTCTGCTCCTTTCTTGAGCGTTTCAGTCAGACAATTCTGAATGGTATTGGCGAGAACCTTAGCTTGATCAATCATTGTCTGATGCATCGCCTTATTCATCAAGTCTTGAAGCCCTTCGGGATCGGCTGAGAAGGTGACTTGCTTAGGCGTTGGCAGAGGATTCTTCTTGAAGACTCCACTTTTAGTCTGACCATATGATGCCAAACAAAGCTCTTCATAATGCTCCATGTGAGCTTCGAACTCGGCTTTGTCTATATCTTTCAGCTGATCCCTGGTGATTGCTTGGACGTTGTCCGGGTCAACCTCGAAAGTACCACTCTTCGTGTTCTTCGTCATTGTTGACTTTTTCGGGTCCCACCAGGCATGCCAAAAGTGTGTTGACGCGAAAATAGGACGTCACCTCCGCGCGCGACACACATGACTCCCCGGTCTATAGAGAGGCGTGCCAGCCAATCTGACCTGTTGATTGACAATGGAAAATATTAGGGATCGGCTAGAGAACCGATGGCCTTTTAGCGATACATGTACCAGCCAATCGACCGATACAAGTAAAGCGGGATCGGCCTGCTCGAGAGCGACCGAGACGCGAGGGTGTGGATAAGAGATCGGCTGGAATCGGCCGATCGTGACGTCAGCACTCGAGTAGGTCGGAATCGGCTATTATATCAGAAGCTGATAGGATCTGGATCGAGTGGGGTAAATTGGTGATAATAACTAAAACCACAAGAATTGGTATGAAATCTTGCAGATCTAGCTAATATCGGTAAGGGGTGAATAAAGAACTAGACGAAACCTCAGCGATGCGCCCGGAGGTTAAAGCCTAGGGTTATTTGGTAAAACGGTACTTACAAGCTTGCCGGAGATCAGCTGATGCAGCCCGACGAACTTGAAGAACGGCGTTGTAGAAAAGAGAAAAAATGCAATGGCGAAGTCGCCGAAAAGTAGATGCTGTAAAGTAGATGCTATAAATTGTAAAGGGTTTGCCTGGAGGCGGTTTGTTTGATATTGGTGTGTACACTTTTTTCCGACCACGCAGGGTCGCTATTTATGTCCTGAGGACAACCCGACTCCTAGCCGATTACGGCACTGTTTACTAGCATCTAAAGAAAATGATTACTACTGAAAATAGAAAAGGACTCTCGCAGGAGTCAAAATTCCCTAAAAACTGACTCTTTGACCCGTTGTCAATCGTGAATTGACCCGCCTCCACCGTGCTTTCCTTCTGGCGTATCTCCTTGATTACCGCCTTTCTTCTCTTCCTCGACCGATCCTCTGGTTGACCATAGGCCGATTGGTTGACTCGCCAGTCCGTTTGATAGAGTTGAACTCCTCTGACCATCGGCGAATCTTGTTGACCACCCTTTTCTCTCTCCTCAATCGGCCGATTGTACTCTGTTTTCATCGGCTGCTTCTCCTTATCCTTTTTGACCTGTTTTTCCAAAAAACGGTGTCAACAGATAGCTTTGGGATTGAAAAAACTGCAGGGAAAGAATAGCCCAAATGTATGTATAAAGTAAGTGGGGATAATATAATAATTTAAGGTGGTAGGATGTGACTTAACATCAATTCGTCCTTGGAGATTACTTTAGAACTCACAAATGTCTGAAATAGGGAACCCTCTCAACCTCTTGCATTAAAACATAAACTTGATCGCGCCATCTAGATGTGCAGCTATTGTTGATCTACGGAAACTTTTCACCCACAAAGAATTTTGCAACCTAAACCTGATCATATCAGGATCCTACTCTAGAAGTGGAAGTAAGATGTGGTGAAACATAAAGAAGTGGGTTAGGAAGGATGCAAACTTGGCACAATAATTTATCATGTGGTACCGGTATGCAAATGTCACCCCAAGTTCACGTTGGAGCTCCACCAATGACATGCTACTGGTCACCAAGTCTCTCCCAATCAAGATCTTTGACTTGCCACAAAAGTTCTTGCCAAGATGGATAAGAAGCTAGCCACAAAGGCAGGGCTCATCGCTCCCTCTTTTGCGATCACGTTGATGTCATCTTGACTACGGAGCTTCTCCCAAAACAACGAAGGTGTCCCCTCATCCCCCGCACATGATTCTCACCGCCACTCCACACCAGGCAGAGGGGTCGAAGACTTACCGGTGCACAAAGGCACCAAGTGTTGGTTCCCCAAGCTTACAATAATGGTGGTTCACCTTGCACACACACACACTCTATCTATAGGACTATCCTAGCACTAATCACTCTCTAAGCTTGTTGTAATTGCCTTTTTATGATCATTGCAGTACTTTTGGTGGTATGGGTGTGTTCTTCATGTGTATTGACTCCAATGGACTCTTGCACACCACAGTTGCTCCAAATGGATGAGTAGAGGGGGTACAAATAGCTCAATAACCTCAAAAAGCGCTTTATCTGATGGCTAGTAAAAATAGTGACCATCATGATCACCTTTGATAGGCATATCGGATCATCCGCTAACCCTACCAAAATTTCTTCGATGCTTCTTCCAATAACGCACCATCAGATCATCTCTTGCTGATGAAGGGTTTTGCCCGAAACCTTCTGGAAGTTTGACAAAGTAAATATGCTAGTCTGGCACTTTCATCTTCTAGCCATCGGATCATCCAGTGTCATAGGGTTGTCTTTGTCTACTATTCAATTTGCTCGAATGGTTGTAGAAGACTGCCCCATCGGACCATAGATGCACTTGACATTTTTCTCATTTTTTTCATCGTATACCAATTGCTCTGATGGTTGCCCTGATATGCCTTCGAATCATCCGGTGCTACTAACTTTTATGATTTGAATACCGCCAATTGAGCATTATGAATATTCACTTGGATGCTCTAGAATTATTTCATTCTTAAGTGTGTAACATTTGGACACTTGAATATCATAGGGTAATTAACATACCATGACTTGTACACTTGAATACCACCATTTGGATATGGAGAATACAATAATTTAGATCTTGGCATGGTTTGGTTGCAATCTTGGGACCTATAAAACCTGCAGGCTAGGTTTGTTCACTGCATGCATTTTGTGGAGATGTTTTTCAGTAGCAACAGGTTCTCATACGCCTGGCCGTTGAGGTGAAGGAACAGTTTGCAACATATAGAGTGATAGGCAAAACGGAGAATCTTCTTTTTAATGTGTTGCCAGTGATAGGCAAAATAGAGACTTCTTTTAAGGAGCAGCAAATGCCTTACGTTCCCTAGCCTTTTTTTTCCTATCTTTATACAAAAAATATGTAATTATTAATGAGTTGGCCCATGTGTAGGATTCCTTAGTATTTGTCAATGTGTACTGTGAAAACGAGTCAAGTAGTCAAGCAAAACTAATGCAAAAATAAATTAATGGATCAGCACCCTATCCATGTGAACGTGCCAGCAGACTTCATCAAGAAACTAATGGCTAGCCTGTCAGTCTTGCATTCTACGAAGTATTATATGTACAATATTTGCAGTTTTGTACATGTTCATGTGGTCTGCGCCAGGTACCGGCAGGAAGTTGCTATCGCGAGCTTACAAGTAGCTGGTGGCACAGTTGGCAACATAGAGCGGTAAGCAAATAAAGATTGATGGCAACAGGTTCCCATATGCCTGGGTGGGGTCAAGGAATATAATCTTCTTTTTTACATGCTTGGATTTATCTGTGGGCAGTGATGCATATATAGACTGATGCATTTTGTGCAGAAGCGAATGCCTTGTATCTGTTATATTAGCCTAGCATATTTACGTAGACCAAAGAGTTTTGGCCTATGCCTATCCTGTATGCAACAATTATGTAATTGCTGAGTTGCTGCCCATATGAATGGATTCCTTATTGTTTTCAATGCGCTGTGTGAAAACGAGTTAAATAGTCAAGCAAAACTAATGGAAAATTAAATTGAAGGATCAGCACCCTGTCCATGTGAACGTGCAAGACTTCATCTGTCTAGCTTGTCAGTCTTGCATTCTACACAGTATTCCCACATGTTCATGTGATCGGCACCATTCTAAATAGCCCTGGAGCCGGCAGGAAGTCAACAACTAATTGCGTGGGCACCAATGATATATGAGATCAACACGATTGGAGGGAGCAATGATCAGCTGGAAGTGCTTATTTTAAAAATGCCAATTAATTTTTTCCCATTTGATCTATTTCTGTGTTACTCTTTTTTTTATGTAACAGTTCCTATCTCATCGGATCTGGTGAATCTCTATCTGATCACCACATGCAACCAATGAGTCATATACTCTTCATCACATACGGATTAAAAGTTTTATACAGCTTGGGTTTGAAAATAGAGTGCAGCCAAATATGAAAATAAACCCAGTACTTTCCTGTAGATGGTAGGCAAACATGGTAGCTCTCAATACTTCCTACTTCACTATTTGATTCAGCATCAACAGCATGTGTGGAGAGTGGAGAACTGAAACGGTTGGTCGTCAATGGTCATAGGTTGAACTATATAAGCTGATGCATGCTAGCTTTTCTGCAGTGCTCACATTTCCACAATTCCAGCTAGCTGCTACGCAAACCTACCAGACCTTAGCAATTCCATTTCATTATGCCATTCCATTCAGTCATGTAGTAGGTTGTACAACTTCATCAGTCATAGCTTTCCATGAGCCTCTTCTTGCATAGAGTCCATATCGCTGCAGCCGTCAAGACGTCCGGTGACTGACCATCACATCGATGGCCAACATAGCGCTGGCAGCCGTCCGGCCGCTGCTTGTCAGCCGGAACTCCTCCGGCGTGGACTTGGTCGAGGCAGAGCGCGAGCGTTGCAAGGAAGAAGATGAACAGGGACAAGCAGGGCTTTTTGTGCTGGCTAATAGCGCAGCGTTTTCTTGATTAAGTGCTCCTACTTATACACATGAGCTACTAGTTTGCATAAGAAAGGAAAGATGGGAGCGTCGGGGCTATTCCCACGACCTCGCCACGACGGGCTGAGTGCGCCATCCCGCACTCTTCGTGGCGCACTGGCCAGGCCACGAACGGGGACGGTGCGCGTCGTGGCCGCTAAAACAGGACGCGCTCGGGAGGATGAAGTCCAGGCCGAGCTCCACGCTAACTGAAAAGGAAAACAGACTCCAACTAACAAACGACTCCAACGAACTCAGGATTATTAGCTAACAATTCACCCCCTAATCCTGTAGTTCCTTGCCGATCGTGACAACTCCAAGCTTCGAGCGCATTTCCAGGAACTGAACTCTCCCCAATGGCTTTGTCAGAATGTCGGCGATCTGCTCCTCAGTACGAACGTGCTCAATCTCCAGCTTTCCATTCCCAACACACTCACGAATGAAATAAAAACGAACATCTATATGTTTACTCCGGTCATGGAAAACTGGATTCTTACTGAGAGCAATGGCTGATTGGCTATCCATCTTGAGGACGAAGGCTGTGCGCTGCTCACTCTTCAACTCGGACAGAAGTTGCGCCAGCCATACTCCTTGGCAGGCCGCCGTCGTTCCGGCGATGTACTAGGCTTCGCAGGAGGAGAGGGCAACCACCTTTTGCTTCTGCGACTGCCAGGTCACTGGACAAGAACCGTAGAAAAATAGTACTCCAGTGGTGCTCTTCTTGAGTCGACGTCGCCGGCCATGTCCGCGTCGCTGTACCCCAGCAGCTTCAGTTTCCCGCCACCCCGCTTGTAGTGGCAGCCGTAGTCGATCGTTCCAGCGATGTAGCGGAGGATACGTTTCACGGCGTTAAGGTGCTCGATGGTGGGACGCTCCATGAAGCGGCTGACGTAGCCGACGGCGTAGGCGATGTCTGGACGCGTGTGCACTAGGTACCGGAGGCAGCCAACAAGTCCCCGGTACTCAGTGACATCCACCAGCGGTGCAGTGCTGTTCTTCGTCAGCTTCAGGCGAGGCTCCATTGGTGTGGCACAGGAGTTGCAGTTCGCCATGCCTGCACGCCCAAGGATCTTCTCTGCATACGCCGTTTGCTTCAGCTTGATGCCGTCTCTTCCCTGCAGCACCTCAATTCCAAGATAGAAACAGAGCAAACCGAGATCACTCATCTGAAATTGAGCGTTCATCTGTTTCTTGAACTTGGCGATCTCTGCTGCATTGTTCTCGGTGATGATCAGGTCGTCCACGTAGACCCCGACCAGCAACCGGGAGTTCCCTTGACCACGGGCGTAGACGGCGTGCTCTGATGTGCTGTGGCTGAAGCCCAGTTCCACCAAGGTGTCGTGCAGCTTCGCGTTCCAGGCGCGCGGCGCCTGGCGGAGTCTGTAGAGGGCCTTGTCGAGCCGCAGCACCAAGTCCTCCTTCCCAGCGGCGGCGAACCCGGGAGGTTGGCGCACATACACCTCCTCGGCCAGGTCCCCGTTCAGGAAGGCGGACTTCACGTCCATGTGGTGCACGGGCCATCCCTCCTATGCAGCGAGAGCGAGCAGCAGGCGCACAGACTCAATCCGTGCGACGGGCGCGAAGACCTCCTCGAAGTCCACCCCCTGCTGATGGACGTAGCCTTTCGCCACTAGACGCGCCTTATGCTTGATCACATTGCCATTGGCGTCCTTCTTCAGCTTGAAGACCCACTTGAGGCCAATTGGCCGGTGGCCCGGCGGAAGCCGCACCAGTCTCCAGGTCTTGTTGATCTCGATGGAGTTCAGTTCATCCTCCATAGCCTGGCACCATGGCTCGTGCTTGGCCGTCTCTGTGTACGTCGCTGGCTCCTCCTCGATCTGCAGATGAAGGGCACCAGCCTCCCGGTGGTCGGCGTGTCCTGGTGGCGTTGCGTCCCCGATGATGTTGACGATGGTGCGGTAGCGGGGCTCGACGTCGTCGGCGGCGTCATCATCCAGGTACTCTTCGGCGTTCGGTGGTGGTGACATGAACTCTGCTTGAGGAAGAGATGTGTCCGTCGGCGCTGGGGTTGCAGGTGCTGGAGACGCCGGGATTCCCGACACTGGTGCTGATGCAGCGTGTACACCCGGGATGTGGCCGTCGATGGCATGCTCGACGGTGTCGTACATCATCGTGAACTCAGAGGGGCTTGTGGCCTCTGCCTCGTCCTTCCAGTTCCATGGCGCAGACTCGTTGAACACCACATCCCTGGAGACGACGGCGCGGCACGACGATGGATCGTAGAAGCGCCAGGCCTTGGCGCCTAGCTCGTACCCGATGAAGACGGCGGGTATGCCGCGGTCGTCGAGCTTCTTCAGGTTCGGCCTCATCGCCTTGAGGTAGGCGACGCACCCGAACGTGCGCAGGTGCGCAACGCTGGGCCTCCGCCCGTGCCACGCTTCATATGGTGTCCGCCCCTCGAGTGCTTTGGTGGGCGCCCGGTTCAACAAGTAGACGGCAGTCGCCACCGCGTCACCCCAGAACGTCGCCGGCATGCTCCGGCTCTTCAGCAGTCCGCGCGCCATCGTCACCACCGACTGGTTCCTGCGCTCGATGACGCCATTTTGCTGCGGCGTGTAGGGCGCCGTGTGTTGGCGCACGACGCCATGCTCGACGCAGTGGGTGTCGAACTCCACGGATGTGAACTCCCTCCCCGTTGTCCGTGCGCAGAACTCGCAGCCGCCGTCCGGTCTCCACTTCCACTCGAGCCTGGAACTTCTTCAGAGCTTCAAGTGCGTTGCTCTTGGCCGCCATCAAGGCCACCCACATGTACCTACTGTGGTCATCCACCAAGAGCAAGAAATATTTCTTACCCCCTGGCGTCTCTGGCGTGATGGGGCCGCACAAGTCTCCATGGACTAGGTCCAGCAGGCCCTCTGCTCGCCACTTCGACTGTGACGGGAAAGGAGTTCGCTTGAGCTTGGTGGTGACGCAGTCGCCGCAGAGTTGGTGTACGTGCTTGATCGGAGGTAGCCCGTCCACCATTCCCTTCTGCTGGAGCTTGTGCAGGGCGTCGAAGTGGAGATGTCCGTACCGCTCGTGCCATAGCCACGCGCTGTCGTGGAGCGCGCAGCCAGGCAGAGCGGCTGTCCCAACTTGACCCGCAGCAGGTAGAGGCGATTGGCCGTGCGCTTGACGCGGATGATGAGGCGGTCGTTGTCGTCGCGGATCCGAAGTACGCCATGCTTGATGTGGACGTCGCACCCGCCCTCCTCCAGCTGACCCAAACTGATGGTGTTCGAGGTCAACCTGGGGATGAAGTACACCCCCGTGAGCGGGATGTGCTCTCCGGTCTTGCCTTCGAACAGGACGGTGCCGGATCCCTCGATCTGCACCTCGGAGCCGTCGCCGAACTTCACGAAGCCGCGAATCGCCGTGTTGATGTCGATGAACGCGTCGCGGCAGCCGGTCATGTGGTTGGTTGCGCCGCTGTCGAGGTACCAGAGGGAGTCATCCCGATCCGCCTCTCCATCGAGCTGCGCGAACACCTTGGCCTCGACCACTCGGAGGGGATGGCTCGCCGGCGAGGTAGGAGACGCGGGAGTCAGCGACGGCGGCGATGCGTTGGGGAAGAAAGTCGCCCGAGCCATCAGGAGAGTTGGCTCGTTATCTTCAGCCTCGGCTTGGGCCACTTGGGCCTCATCACGGAGACGAGACTGACACTCTTTGGCCCAGTGGCCTTTCTTGCCACAGTACTTGCACTTCCCGGGCTTCTTGGCCTGGCCCGTGGATTCAGCGCGCCCGACGCCCTGGTGCGCGCCGCCGGCTCCACGCCCGCGCCCGCGCGTTCCGCCGGACTTGCTCCCGGCGCCGCCACCGGAGCTGCTGCTGGAGCTCCCCTTTTCGGTGTCGTTGCCTCCAATCTTGAGCTTCGCCATCCACTCCTCCTGAGTGAGTAGGAGCCGCTCTTGTGCGTCGACCACGGGCGTCGTTGGCTTGCGCCGCCTCTGCTCGACTGCGCGGAGACAACCGGTCACCTCCTCCATGGTGACGGTGTTCAAGTTGAGGAAGGCTTCGGTGGCGACGGCGATTGCTTCGAGGTGCTCGGGAACCACCTCCAGCATCTTGCGCACGACCACGGCGTCCGCAACGTCGTCACCGAGGGCGCGGAGGTTGTTGGCGAGGCCTCTTATGCGAATGGAGAAGTCCTCGGCGGACTCCCCCTCCTTCCAGGCGATAGCGGCGAACTCGCGCCGGAGTTGTTGAGCCTTCGATTCGCGCACACGCTCGACGCCGACGCGGATCTGAAAGTGCATCTAGGCCCCTAAGTGGATTTTGGTGAATTGAATGACAAAGCGATTAAAGGACTAATGTATTTGTCTAAGATTGTGAGCAGGTTTTATTTATATATTCATGAGTATTTATTGGAGTATTTATGTGTGGATGAATGTTATATGGCTCACATTAGAGAAGACAAATATATGGATGATCCTATTGCATGAGTGACAAATATCAAGCAATAAAGAAAGATTAATATTGGGATAATTTGAGAAGGTCAATTCATTGCCTCCCATACTAGACATGGCTTGATTAAAATTATAAGGATCACAAAAGAGAAGTTGGTATTTCTCTAAGACAAGTGCAAGGCTTCATGTGTTTATTAAAAGAGGATACAAGGATGAGTGTACACTTTATGGTTCTAATTTGGAAGCTTGCACATTCGTTGTCAATCAAGATGAAGCATTTGAAGCGGGTTTTCAAATGAAGGTTAATTTTGTATGAAGCAAAGTGGAACTCAAAAGTGGATTGGATAAGTGATGAAGAGATCAACCGAGATGTGTAGGGTGAGGGACTAAGCAATCTTTGGGGCCATAGCTAAGCCGCCATTAGTGTTTTGCTAAGGTGAAGTTCTAGCATCCGTGGGGTCTCCAAGTATCATATCCAAACCTTAACCGAGGGAAGCAATGCAAGTCATCAACATGTTATGATTGGCAATATGGAGTGACTTATGGATCCAAGTGTGCATTCCTACGCTAAATGGAAAGATCCTAAGTCATTAGCTCAAGTATGGACGTGCTCATGTCAAAGGCTATGTTGAAAGCCCTCAAGTAGATATTGATCAAGTATGGCAAGATTGAAGACATTCAAGCTCAAGAAGTCATCAAAGTGTTTCTATTTATTCTTGAGTACAGGTATGCCGTACTATCAAGAGGGATGCAACATTAGCGAGTTGACCAAGTCAAAGTGCTCATTAGTTGACCTAAGTGAGATCTAGCCTTAAGAGCCTTAGAGTGTGCTATCAAACCCTCCTAACCTAACCTGAGCCACTTCATCTCTTTGGTGAAGTGTTAGAATCATAGAAAGGGTTTTGGGGGTGTCTCGGACCTGACCGGTCTGACCGGTCAGGGGCACCGGTCTGACCGGTGCCGCTAGCCCCAACGGCTAGTTTTTCGAACACCGGTCTGACCGGTGTGGGGCACCGGTCTGACCGGTGCCGCCCGTGGACTAACGGCTAGTTTTCTCCTTTGAGGGGTATAAATACCCCAAGCCTTCTTCAGTTGAAGGCTGCTGTTTCTTGTGGTGTTGCTGAGGTTCTAAGCCATTTCTTGCAAGTCCTAAGCCTTAGTGGCTCTCCTCAACCATCTCTTTGTGAGATTTGTGGATTCAAGCCAAATCCTTTGTGTTGGGTTGAGAGAGTGAGCTCAAGAACGTCTTTGTGAGCTAACAAGAGCATTTCCATAGCTTGAGCACTTTGGTTTCGCGTCTACAAGCTTTGAAGCATTCATTACTCTTGGAGGTTTGCCTCCTAGACGGCTAGGCGTCGCCGGCTAGCTCCCAACGTTGTGGTGAGCAGCGGGAAGTTTGTAAGGGCTGCGATCTTGCCTCTTCGTGGAAAAGATCCCCTTAGTGGAATGGAGGAAAGTGGTTAAAAGAGACCCGGCTTGTTGTGGGAATTGTCTCTTACAAGCTCCTCAACGGAGACGTAGCCATTCCTTAGTGGGTGGTGAACTTCGGGAAACAAATCCTTGCTTCTTCGTGTGGTTTGACTCTCTAAGTTGTTTTTCTAGCATATTTGTTTTGCTTCCGCTTCGATCTACTTGGGTGTGCTACTTGTGTGTGCAGGGCTCATTACCTTGCTTGTGATAATCTACAAAGGCCACTCACCAAGTTTGGTTCGTGCTAGAAGTCAAGAGGTGCTTGAAGTTGTTTTTGCAGGTGCTCTGTGCTACACCGGTCTGACCGGTGAGGTGCACCGGTCTGACCGGTGCCTCCTGTGAAGTCCAGTGCTTAACCGGTCTGACCGGTCATCACCACCGGTCTGACCGGTGGAACACTATCAGCTCAAGTGTTCGGGGAAGAAGAGTTTAATTTGGTCTCAAGCCTATTCACCCCCCCCCCCTCTAGGCGACATCAAGGTCCTTTCAATTGGTATCAGAGCTTGGTGCTCCGATTGAGCTTAACCGCTTGGAGTTCTTCGATGTCAACTCGTGAGGTACCGTTTGAGCCTCTAGCTCTAGATGGCTCAAATTATGCATCTTGGTCAATTCATGTGCTCAATTGCATTAGGACCATGGGTCCACTTGCCGAGAAGATTGTTGTTGCTAGCATTCTACCTCCTCACCTTAGGGAAACCAAAATTGACTTGTCAAAATCATCCCTAGAGGACTTAGAATGTTGGCAATGCAACTCTCGAGTATTTAACTATATTTGTAGTGCTTTGAGTGATGATATGCAGGACTTCATCTATGTGAAACTTGAGATTGATGCACACGTCATTTGGGAGATTCTTCGTGAAGAATATGAAAAGCCCAAATGGATTGATCAAGAGCAAACCATGATGAAGGCACTTGAGGAGAGCTCTATGTCGTCATCCAACATCACTGAGCCTCAAGTGTCACTACCCAAGCAAGGAGAAGGCCAAAGAAGCGAAGACCCTGTCCCTCTGCAGGGACCGGTCAGACCGGTGGCATCCACCGGTCAGACCGGTGCCGGCAGAGGCACAACCATTTGCTTGATGGCCAAGAAGGAAAAGAAGAAAAGGACCAAGGGAGGAAAGATTGAGAAGAATGAAGCTTCAAGCTCCTTGGCCAAGGAACTTGAGGCTCTCAAATCCAAGAATGCCTCCTTGGTTTGTAAGTATGATTCACTCGCTAGACAATATGATAAGGTTATCAAATCCTTTGCGTGTGTAGCTGCAGTGGATCAAGAAAATGAAAGGCTTGAAGAAAAGCTAGGAAAACTCACTAGTGAGCATATGGCTCTACAAGCCAATCACAAGGGACTTGAGTGCTCCTATGAGAAGCTTGTCGATTCTTATGCAACACTAGAGATAGCCCATGAGGTTGTGATTTCATCGGTAAAATTTATGCAACCTCTATCTCACACATGCACATGCTCACAAGTTCAAATCGATTTATCTTGCGCTAATGATTGTTTGTCTCGAGCAAGCCAATCTAGCATTGAGCATGTACTTGTAGAATCTTGTGATAACCTCATTGCTAAAGAAAATGATGAACTCAAGCAAGAGGTTGAAAAGCCTCAAAAAGACTTGTATGTGTTGAAGGAGAAGAGCAAAGTGCAACCTTCTCAAGATAACCGTGATGACATGGTGAAGAAGCTTGAAAAGGGATCAACCGTCACTAGCTCAATCCCTCTACAACATACAAGGACCCACAAGCACAAGATTCAATAAAAGAGCAAGGTTGGGCAAGTCAAGTCCCAATATCGCCCAACCAAGCACAAAGCGCAAGAGTCGCTCTCCAAGAAGCCTAGAAGCTTAAACAAGTGGAGAGTGTGCTACAAGTGCAGAGAGAAGGGTCACTTTGCCGACTCTTGCCCAAGTACTACAACGGGTGGTGCCACTGACCGTGACCGGTCAGACCGGTGCATGCCACCGGTTAGACCGGTGCCGGCCAGGGCAGCCCCACCTCAAGCAAACAAGGCGAGAAAGACTTCTTCTCCAAGAACAAGGCTCAGAAGCAAGCATGGACAAGAAACTATAAGGAATGATGTGACCAACAAGAACAAGAGCCGTATTTGCTATGAATGCCGTCAAAAGGGTCACATGGGCAAAGATTGTCCAAATGGTAACATTCCTATATCAAACCTAGTCCATTATGATTTCCGTAAGCTTAGGAACGATAAGAGTGGGACTTGTGCTATGAGGGAGATTAGTTCATCTCAAACTAGCATGAGAGCCATTTGGGTTCCTAAGCACCTTGTGGCTAACCCCATAGGACCCAACAAGTGTTGGGTACCAAGAAATGCTTGCTGAGCTTGCAGGTTGAAAGAGATGCATTGAACACATGGTTAGAAGGTATAGAAATCACGTTTGATCAATTGGCCATGTGAAGGGCAAATTCATATAAATCTTGAGTTCAATGACATCTCGGTAACTAGTGCTCTTTGTTGAGTCTTAGTCACTCTTAGTTCTTTGTGAACACTCATGTGACACTTATCTTGTACGAGTGAAACATGAGGTAGTGACTTTGACATCTTTATGAAAATATACTCTCTCATGCCATTCGATGCTTTTAATGGCTCTCTAAAAGAGCATTGCCTTGTCTCTGTTACAGGTTTCAAATTAGTGATGTGTTCACTCAATCAAGGGACAAGAAATTGAAAATCACCAAAGGAGTGACCAATGGGGGTCACCGGTCTGACCGGTGACAAGCACCGGTCTGACCGGTGCCGGCCCAGTGAGGCAGATGGCCGGGTGACCCTGGAGAGAACCGCTTTTCATGAAAAATGTTGATTTAGCGTCAAAGTCTCAACTGTTTGTGCACCACTAAGCAAGCTCTAAATAAGTAGCATTATCAAAGAACAAGTAAGAGCTAGCACTTTTCAAAATTTAATATATGCACAAATGAAATGGTCTTAAGGCAAAGGTACGTTTTCATGAATCTCATTGAATACCGTAATGCATCTAGGCCATAATACCATGCTAGTGTGCCATCCTTAGCTTGTAATTGCTTCAAGTGAATTTTTGTGTGGTTCTCTAGATATTTGGTTGATACCTTTGCATTCACTCGACTTTGTGTCTCGTGGTTGAGGGTATGAGCTAAATATACTTGAAAAGCTACTCATTTGAAGTGGATGCATGCTCTTTGTGACATAGGATAGATTTTTCGAAAAATCAACTAGCATGTGTAGGAAGTGTGCTCATTTTGAAAATATTTGATTCTTGGTCTTTGTGACCCAATCAACTTGGTTGTGACTATGGTTCCCCTTGTTTGATTGATGGCTAGTCACAATTAAGAAGATTTTCTCAAGTCCATAAAATCCATCTTTATCTCTCTCTCTTGGAAGAATCAAGAATTATCAAAATAAATTGGATTATCCTCCATTCTTTCAAGACTTGATGAATTTTGGATCAATATCAACTCTTTATCTCGTATCCAAAACTTCTGAAAGAATTAGGATCAAAATCTCTCTTTTTGGCTCAAAGTCTTTTTCTCAGGGGAGCACCGGTCTGACCGGTGCCCACCACCGGTCTGACCGGCGGTACCCCTGAAGTCACATCTTCCTTCTTCTGAGACCTAAGTGGATGCAAAGTGTCTTATAAAATACCAAAAGAAGTTTTCAGAGGAATTTTCGCAAAATGGGAAAGAAGGATTGGAACTTCCGAGGCTACGTCGGTTCTACCGATATGGATTCTCTGTTGAAATTATCAAAATCTTCGGTACTACCGAGCACGGGTCGGAACTACCGCTAAAGGCTCACTGGCTCGACCAAGTGTAGTCACCGGTCTGACCGGTGGCTCGCACCGGTCTGACCGGTGGCGCCCGACTGCAACCCGTGGGCCTACAGTAAAAGGAATCTATCTTTTACCTCTCCCCCCTCTCTCTCCTCCATTATTCACCAGGTTTCATCCTCCTTCAAACCGTGAAGGCCATCTCCCCTCCCTCCTTCCACCTCTCTCTTCTCCCATGGAGATTTGAAGATTCAACCAAGAAAAGACCTCAAGATTGGAAGCAAAAGGATCTCCCAACGCCCCTCTTCAGTTTCCCCTTCGAGTTCTTTGGATTTCTCTCAAGTTCTTCTCTCCAAAGGTATTCAAAACTTCTTTTCACCCGATCTCTTCACTCCGTGCAAAGTTTTGAATTTCCTTTGGTATATCATCTCCTGAGAACCCCTAGAAGACATTCCTATAGATCCATAGCGTTTCGTTGGACACATTGTGAGAACCCAAGATTTGGGATCAGACGGCCTTCACTGGTCTGACCGGTGGGCGTCACCGGTCTGACCGGTGGCGCATGGCCAACCCCAAATTTTGTTTTCTTCATGTTTTTCAACACATATCTGTGTAGGATTGTCTCATGAACATCTAGATCAAATCTTAGATTCATAGCTACTCAGATTGAAGATTAGGGCCATTGGCTCTGTTCTGGGTGGCACCGGTCTGACCGGTGCCTCTCGCCGGTCTGACCGGTGTGGCCCAGAGCAGACCCAATTGTTCTGAACTTTCAAGAATCTTTTTCCGTTTCGATTCAATCTGGTTCCTAGAGTCTTATGCACTCTTGTCATCCTTTTTGTGACTCAGGACAGCAGCTATGGTCAGGGAAAAGGAGGGTGCTAAGAAGAGAAGAGAAGAGATATATGCTCGCAGAGAGACTTCTCCCGGTGTCTTTGGGGAAGGGGGGAGCACCTTCAATGTCAGCGGAAAGAGATTGAGACGTCGTTCAGCTCAAAAGAGTGCAGAGGCACCTGACCTTGGAGGTGACCCCGGTACTAGCAGCGATGACAATGTTGAGGATGAGACCTTTCAGGGTCAGTTTGAGCTGAGGAAGCACCAGGAGGCTGGTTCTGATGATGGTGAGTCCGACGAGGCAGAGGATGAGGATGAGGATGAGGAGGAAGAGGAAGAAGAAGAGGATGTGGTTGCCATGGATGAGGATGATGATGATCAGGGTAGGTTGAGAATCATGCCACCTACTTATATCTATCCTGACAGGCTAGTGAAGTACCATGGTTCGGGCATGACTAAAGCCCTAAAGAAGTTGAGGGACAAGAACCCTTATGAGGAGGCAAGGACCGCATCCGATCCAAGGTTTTGGGCTAAGTTTCAGCAGGATTACTATGCTACGGTGATCATCAAAAAGCTCAAAATCACTCATAAGGCACAATATGTGGATTGGGGGCATATGGCTAGGAAAAATGACCCCATTTTTAATGAAGTCATAAGCAACTGTGAGAGGCAAAGGGTCAAGGAGCTTATGGGTTTCCGACAAGATTGGAACAAGGAGATAATAGCCCAGTTTTATGCCACCATGCACTTTGGACACATTGGTACTGAGAGGGCTATGATTTGGATGACCAATGCCCAGAGGTATTCCATCACTTTCCCCAGGTTCTTGAGGTGCTTTGGGATCATGGCGGGAGACAAGGACTTAAGGCAGCTCCATGATGAAGGGGAGCTCGACAAGAGTGCCTTGCACCTTATGTACCCGAGAGGTGACCATGCTTATTATGGGAAGGTGAAGAATCTCTATACCTACTATGCTGCACTTAATAGGTGTCTATTACACCGAGAGATGGGAATCCCTTTGAGATCACAAAATTTCAAAAAAACTTGATGGTTGCTTTAAGGCCGGGAGCTCCGGAATTTAGTGTTGGGGATTTCATTTGGCAAGAAATCAAGCATCTATCTGAGGACCCCAAAAAGATTTGCAGCTACAGTCCCTATATCATGTATATGATTGAAAAGGTTGCAAAGATGGAGTTTCCCAAAAATGTGACACACAAGCCGTTGAAGCTCAATCCTAGCAAGAATCCAAGGTTTCCATCTCTTAGAGTAGAGCAAGCACCTGGCCATGAGGAAGGAATCACAGAAGAGGGCACTACTCAGTCAGATCAGCCACAGACACGGCCTCAGGCTGTCACCGGTCTGACCGGTGGGGAGGCTGGGAGCAGCACAGGCCCCGCAGATCCACTTCTCCATTGAGGAAGTTCCTCAATTTCATATTTGGCATGTGTAGGAGTCAGCATGACATCCAGGTGGAGCAACAAAGGTCTAGGAGGGCAAACAAGCAAATGAGGGACACGATGAAGTTGATGCACAACGCTCAAGGGTTTGAACCGCCTCGCTCTCCTCCCTCTCCTGAGTCTCCACAGGTTGAGATACCCTCCTTTGAGGATAGGATGAGAGGTTGGGTCAACTCCGACATGCTTAATCAATATGGGCCTATGTTTTTGGAGTCCGAGCAAGAACAAGGGTCTTCATCATCGGCTCCTCCTCCACCTCCACCGTTTGTACCCCCTCACCCAGATGTACCTGGTTCTTCTCACTCCATGGAACAAGAACAAGCTCCTCCACCTCCTCCACCTCCCGAGCAAGGACAAGATTGGGGCGCTCGCTTCTCCGCCAAGATCTTTGGATATAATCCATATTACTATGGTAAAGACAGTGCTCCTATAGCTCATCCCTCTGAAATCACTATCTCTGATTCCATTTACCTAAACTCTCCTATGCATTGGATTTTTGACACTTCTCAAATAGGAGGGAACTCTCACCCAGGAGACGGATCTCAGGGACAGTGATCGACAGATACTTCTTCTCCAGACCCTTCTTGGATGCTTGATGACAAAGGGGGAGAAGATTTGGATTAAAGACTTAAACTCAGTGTTGCTGTCTGTGTTGCACCGGTCTGACCGGTGCTGGCTGGCTGTTGAGAGCAGTTGTGTAATAAGCCAAAACCTTATCTTAGTGGACTTGAGAACATTTGTGTGAGTGCTACTGTGTGTTTGAACCTTTATTGTAATAATTAAGCGACTTTATTGCTAGATTGTGATGCATGTATTGAATGATGTATTGTTTGTGTTGGCTAAATGGAGCAAAGTGATCTAAGCCGGCTTGCAACCCCGGCCTGATCACTTTGGACCAAATAGCACGCACACCTTTTGCTTTGTGCTCTGGCTGGACCTGACCGGTCTGACCGGTCAGGGGCACCGGTCTGACCGGTGCCGCCGAGTTAGGCGTGCTGGCTGGACCTGACCGGTCTGACCGGTCGGGGGCACCGGTCTGACCGGTGCTGCCGAGTCAGTACTCGTGTTCTTTCCTTTGTGCATAACCTGTCATACGCATCACGGATTTTCATTTGTCGCTGACACATGTTACACTCCACTGATTCTGAGATATAGGGGGAGCTCACACGCGCTTTCTCCCAAATTTGTGCTATTGGCATTTGAGGCCAAATTTTTGAAAATCAACTCAAAGCACAAATTAAGGGGGAGCTCTAGCTATATCTAAGAATCTAAAATGCGCTTTAATGTTTTATTTGTAAGCTTTAATCGAGTTGTCATCAATCACCAAAAAGGGGGAGATTGAAAGTGCATCTAGGCCCCTAAGTGGATTTTGGTGAATTGAATGACAAAGCGATTAAAGGACTAATGTATTTGTCTAAGATTGTGAGCAGGTTTTATTTATATATTCATGAGTATTTATTGGAGTATTTATTTGTGGATGAATGTTATATGGCTCACATTGGAGAAGACAAATATATGGATGATCCTATTGCATGAGTGACAAATATCAAGCAATAAAGAAAGATTAATATTGGGATAATTTGAGAAGGTCAATTCATTGCCTCCCATACTAGACATGGCTTGATTAAAATTATAAGGATCACAAAAGAGAAGTTGGTATTTCTCTAAGACAAGTGCAAGGCTTCATGTGTTTATTAAAAGAGGATACAAGGATGAGTGTACACTTTATGGTTCTAATTTGGAAGCTTGCACATTCGTTGTCAATCAAGATGAAGCATTTGAAGCGGGTTTTCAAATGAAGGTTAATTTTGTATGAAGCAAAGTGGAACTCAAAAGTGGATTGGATAAGTGATGAAGAGATCAACCGAGATGTGTAGGGTGAGGGACTAAGCAATCTTTGGGGCCATAGCTAAGCCGCCATTAGTGTTTTGCTAAGGTGAAGTTCTAGCATCCGTGGGGTCTCCAAGTATCATATCCAAACCTTAACCGAGGGAAGCAATGCAAGTCATCAACATGTTATGATTGGCAATATGGAGTGACTTATGGATCCAAGTGTGCATTCCTACGCTAAATGGAAAGATCCTAAGTCATTAGCTCAAGTATGGACGTGCTCATGTCAAAGGCTATGTTGAAAGCCCTCAAGTGGATATTGATCAAGTATGGCAAGATTGAAGACATTCAAGCTCAAGAAGTCATCAAAGTGTTTCTATTTATTCTTGAGTATAGGTATGCCGTACTATCAAGAGGGATGCAACATTAGCGAGTTGACCAAGTCAAAGTGCTCATTAGTTGACCTAAGTGAGATCTAGCCTTAAGAGCCTTAGAGTGTGCTAACAAACCCTCCTAACCTAACCTGAGCAACTTCATCTCTTTGGTGAAGTGTTAGAATCATAGAAAGGGTTTTGGGGGTGTCTCGGGCCTGACCGGTCTGACCGGTCAGGGGCACCGGTCTGACCGGTGCCGCTAGCCCCAACGGCTAGTTTTTCGAACACCGGTCAGACCGGTGTGGGGCACCGGTCTGACCGGTGCCGCCCGTGGACTAACGGCTAGTTTTCTCCTTTGAGGGGTATAAATACCCCAAGCCTTCTTCAGTTGAAGGCTGCTGTTTCTTGTGGTGTTGCTGAGGTTCTAAGCCATTTCTTGCAAGTCCTAAGCCTTAGTGGCTCTCCTCAACCATCTCTTTGTGAGATTTGTGGATTCAAGCCACATGCTTTGTGTTGGGTTGAGAGAGTGAGCTCAAGAGCATCTTTGTGAGCTAACAAGAGCATTTCCATAGCTTGAGCACTTTGGTTTCGCGTCTACAAGCTTTGAAGCATTCATTACTCTTCGAGGTTTGCCTCCTAGACGGCTAGGCGTCGCCGGCTAGCTCCCAACGTTGTGGTGAGCAGCGGGAAGTTTGTAAGGGCTGCGATCTTGCCTCTTCGTGGAAAAGATCCCCTTAGTGGAATGGAGGAAAGTGGTTGAAAGAGACCCGGCTTGTTGTGGGAATTGTCTCTTACAAGCTCCTCAACGGAGATGTAGCCATTCCTTAGTGGGTGGTGAACTTCGGGAAACAAATCCTTGCTTCTTCGTGTGGTTTGACTCTCTAAGTTGTTTTTCTAGCATATTTGTTTTGCTTCCGCTTCGATCTACTTGGGTGTGCTACTTGTGTGTGCAGGGCTCATTACCTTGCTTGTGATAATCTACAAAGGCCACTCACCAAGTTTGGTTCGTGCTAGAAGTCAAGAGGTGCTTGAAGTTATTTTTGCAGGTGCTCTGTGCTACACCGGTCTGACCGGTGAGGTGCACTGGTCTGACCGGTGCCTCCTGTGAAGTCCAGTGCTTGACCGGTCTGACCGGTCATCACCACCGGTCTGACCGGTGGAACACTGTCAGCTCAAGTGTTCGGGGAAGAAGAGTTTAATTTGGTCGTCAAGCCTATTCAACCCCCCTCTAGGCGACATCAAGGTCCTTTCAGGATCGTCTTGATCGCCTCCCACACTGCACGGGCCGAGCGCTTGGTGCGGAGCGTGGGCAGCATCTCTGCTGGGACAGACCGCAGGATGGCCGCCAAAGCGAGGCGATCGTCGCGGTACTCGATCTCCTCATCGGGGAAGGGGTCGACGGCGTGCCAGATTCCTACCGCCTCCATGTTCACCTGCATTAGCATTACCCACTCATCGTAGTTGGTGCGGGTGAGTGTTGGGTACACGATCGTCGCATTCGCCTCCTTGATCGTCCGCCTGACGATGATCCTCGGTCCGCCGCGTCCTCGTGTGGGCTCGGGCGAGAGGGATAGGCGGCGACGGCGCGACGGCGTGTGGGAACGGCCGCGTGGGGCTCGGATCGACGAGACATGGCTTTGATGCCACGTGTCAGCCGGAACTCCTCCGGCGTGGACTTGGTCGAGGCAGAGCGCGAGCGTTGCAAGGAAGAAGATGAATAGGGACAAGCAGGGTTTTTTGTGCTGGCTAATAGCGCAGCGTTTTCTTGATTAAGTGCTCCTACTTATACACATGAGCTACTAGTTTGCATAAGAAAGGAAAGAGGGGAGCGTCGGGGCGATTCCCACGACCTCCGGCCATGCCTCGCCACAACGGGCTGAGTGCGCCATCCCGCACAGTTCGTGGTGCGCTGGCCAGGCCACGAACGCGGACGGTGCGCGTCGTGGCCGCTAAAACAGGCCGAGCTCCACGCTAACTGAAAAGGAAAACAGACTCCAACTAACAAACGACTCCAACGAACTCAGGATTATTAGCTAACACTGCTGGGGCTGATACTCAGTGAGGCCCAGCTGCTGCGGGGCGTCTGCGACGATGTGCAGTTCATCAGCGATGAGATGGATAGCATCAAAGGGTTTCTCATTAAGCTCGCCGGGACCAAGGAGGGGGCCGGTGACGACCACCAAGTCCGCGCGTGGATGGCGCAGGTCATGGAGATTGCCTACGTCTCCACCAACTGCATCCAAGATTACGAGCTCTGCGGCGGCCAAGCGCGGCCCAGCGATAGGTGGGGCCTGCTGGGTCGATTGCGGCGGGCAGCACGGTTCCCCAAGTGCATCCTTGTTCGCTACCGGGTTGCCACCCGGATCCGGAGGCTCAAGGTCCGGGTACTGGAGGTGAGCGCGCGGCAGCAGCGATACGCTGTCGTTGTCCCTCCCAAGAAGGACCCTGGCAGCGGTCTGGCTGTTTTGCAGGCTGATCGAATAGGTGGCAGTGACCGAGAGCGGCGGCACTCCCTTCCCGACGCAGAAGGCGGCGCCCGGCGGGCACCTATGCTTGTCGGACCTGACATGCTGATGGAGAGTTCGGAGGAGCTGAGGGCCAGAAGTGGCCTCGCGTCCTAGCCATCATATCGCCGGAAGAGGGTACTCCACTTCCAGACCAGTTGTACAAAAAGTTCAGAAGCATGTTCGACCTCACCGCTCGTGTCAGCATCCAACGGCCTGCCCGCATCTCGCATCTGATGCTGGACATGCGTCGCCAGCTCATTCCTGAAGATGCTTGCCAGTCCATGGAGAATGGGAGGCCAAGTATACCACAACTTTGGCCCAGGACAATTCCTCCTCCTTTAAAAGGTAAAAGGTTGCTGGTCGTTCTTTCCGGGTTGGAGTATCCAGATGAATGGTGTGTAATCAAGTCGGCACTGGACAAGTTGGAGTGTTCTGCCGGAAGCGCAATTGTATTGTGCACCAAGGTTAAGGATGTGGCCAAGGGATGCTCTCCACACATAGTGCTTTCTCTTACTGATTTATACGCCAAGGAAATTCTATCATTGGATCTGGCTAACATAAAAAATCTGGAGGATAAAGCCCGTCGACATGCCATTGTGAGCATCCTCAACAGATGCAACCCGAATATTCACGGCATGAATCTCTTCCTCCAGACCCTCTACATGAACCCCTACAGGACGGAGCCTGAGTTGAAGACCCTGTATGAAAGCCTCGACCCAAGTCGTCGGAGCTCAGATATTGAGATGAGGAGTCAAATGATGAAGTTTTGCTTCCAAGGATTGCCCCAAGCTTACAAGAACTGCTTGTGGTACTCAGCTATTTTCACTCGAGGAAGCTACAAGACCCGAAGGTCAAGTTTGGTGAGACGTTGGGTGGCAGAAGCCATGATAGATAAAGCAGGTCGCTATAGCGCAATTGATGAAGCCAAGCATTGCTTCGATGTTCTTTGCACCCAGAAGCTTCTTATTCCTTGTGATATTGATGGTGCGGGCAAGATAAAGAGTTGTGCTGTTGATCCTTTGGTTATCAGTATGCTGAAGGAGACCATAAGAGTTGAGGACTTCCTGGACCCCAACCTGTTGCCACCTGAATTGTCTCTTCACTTCTCCATCCGTAATGGGATCCACCTTCGTCAGTTCAATAGAATAGTCTCCAAGCAAGAGAATATAACGGTTGACAGACAGATGAAAAGCATAATGAAGTTTCTGAAATTAATGACTGCCTCCTCAAGTTTCCGCCATCTTCAAGTGCTGGACCTTGAAGGTTACAAAGGCTTCAAGAAGCGCCACCTCAAGAACATCTGCAAGATTCACCAGCTTAGGTATCTGAACCTCCGAGATACTGATATTTCCCAACTTCCCATGGAAATGGACCAGCTTCTATACTTGGAGACACTTGACATCCGAGGAACTAGGGTGCAGGCGTTCAACATGGTAGTGCCCATGCTAAAGCATCTCCTTGCTGGTCACACCCACTTTGCAAGGCAAGGAGACAGTATTAATAAGGAATTCTTTTCTACCATGCGCATGCCGCGCGATGTTACAGGGATGGAAAACTTGGAGATACTGTCCCATGTCAAAGTTTCTAACAGCACTAAAGAGTTGAAAGATGTTGGTGAGAAATTGAAGCTGAAGAAGCTAGGCGTGGTTCTCCATGGTAAGAAGCCTAACTTATTAAATGATTTGTTCGTTGAGATTAGCAAATTGAACAGAGTCCTTGTGTCTCTATCAATCCGAGTGGAAGTACCAGTTGATTGTCAGCGTGTCGTTGATGGCATTGACCTGACTCCACCAACACATCTTGAAAGCCTGCACATCTGTGGCATTAGGGGATCGTTGCCTTGCTGGATCCATCAGCTCCAACTGCTCTCAAAGATCACTCTACGCGACACCTTTCTGAATGAGTATGCTCTCGCCATCCTTGGCACTCTCAGAAGCCTGTCCTGCCTCAAGCTTGGGTACCAATCATTTGATGCAGCCGCACTCGCCTTCAACGAAGGACAGTTCAGTAACCTCATTGATCTTGTCATTGAAGATGCTAAACTTACAAAAATAACCTTTGGCTCTGCAACTGCCCCAAAGCTTCGCAAGATGGTTTGGTCTTTCAGTCGCATGGATTCTCTTACAGGAGTGAAGAACCTACAGAGTCTGCGAAGCCTTGAGCTTAATCGAGGAAGATGTGTCTTGGATGGTTTGAGGGATCTGCAACGGGACATTACCGCGCACCATAACCGTGTAAGTTTCAAACTCAATCCACCAGAGGAGGATTACAGATCAGGATCTGCATCTGCTGCCACCGCCACCACCTCCACCTGTTGATCTGCTACTTCTGGAGTATTTGTAGCGGCTACTACTGATTCCTGTACTGTTAGTTGTTTCAATCGTTGGGTTGGTATTGTGTGCTTTACTCTCAGTCTCAGCGTGGGTTCTGTTTACTCCTATGAACTCTCTGATTTCGATCGGAACTATATTCTATTTGTGCATCTTTCTGTGTGTATGTGGATGAAAGGGAGTGAACTACCTACCACAGCCTTCAGGTTATGGGCAGGGCACAACTTACGTGGCGGATGCGCGCACCGCTGCCGTTGGTTCTGCTCTTGCTCGCTCCCGGTCCGGCACCATCCGCTCCGCCTCCGCTGCCGCCGCCACGGGTTTCGCCGGCCGCGAGGATGAATGCCGTGAAGGAGGGAGGGGCTTGCGCTTGTTTTGGATCATAGGAGCGTTGGGCCCTTGTGCTTGTACATGGGCCTGGTGCATAGACTCTGGTGGGTGGGCCGGACGGGATTGGGTCGACGCTTCAAAGGCCCATCCTGAGTCAGCCCAGAATGACATACGGCCATTTCATTTACTACCAGTTGATTTGTTTTTGGAAAACGTCCTTTTTACCTCCCTGGATATTGGGTTGAGTCCGTGTTTCCTCCCTCAACCACAAAACCGGGTAATTTACCTCCCTCCACTCTCGAAACCGTTCACTTTACCTCCTTCGTCCGGTTTTGGGTGGTTTTCAAAGCGGTTTTGTCTTTTTATTTATTTATATATATCCACTGAATCTTTAAAAAATCATAATAAATTATCAAAAAATCATAAAATGGAAAGTTTAATTTTTTTTTACCCTACAGAAGTATAATAGTTTTTAAATATAAAGTGTGTAAAATATAAATGAGTATGAAATATTTACTACTGTTCAATCATACAATAATTAGCCTATTATAAAAATATCACCACAATGTGACCATAGATGTGGCGTCTATGAATTAATTACATAAAACATAGATCTAAATCTAAAGGGACAACTTTGTGCTAAATCATACTATTTTATATGTTTACTGTATAGATATACTTATGTGGAATACAACAAAATTTAATTTTCAATACCATGATACTTTTGTGATTTGTTATGATTTTTTAAAGATTCAGTCCAAATAAGAAAAAAGACAAAAGACAAAACCGTTTTTGAAACCACCTAAAACCGGATCAAGGTGGTAAAGTGAACAGTTTCAAGAGTGGAGGGAGGTGATTTATCCAGTTTTGTAGTTGAGGGTGGAAACACGGATTCGGCTCAATGTCGAGGGAGGTAAATTGGACTTTTTCCTTTGTTTTTTCTTTTACCATGGTACTCATAATCCACATGCTAATGGGCTGTATCTGGGCTAAGAATTTCATGTTGGAAATGGAACCAACGTCTAGCTATTCTGCAATAATAATGGGCAACTATTTTTTTCCCAATCATTTTGAAATCTCTCAATTAACTATTTCGATCAGCAAGGGCATATGTTCTGCTTTTTAGACATGATGATGTATTATCCAAAACATACAAACCCTCTTATTAAAATTAAAGTGTCCTTTTCGCGTTAATTATAGCCTATTCATTTAACTTTCCTCTAGGTTTCAAGATCTTTTTCTTTAGTATAATCAGTGTTGTATTTGGCATTTATGGGTTAATTAAATTAAACTTTCAATTAGTACATAAGATCTTTTTGATTGACCGTACCTCTTCCCTACCTTGTAATATATATGATGTTATTGTATTTAGGAGATGAAACCGGGAGCTAGTCATTTCAAAGAATCCATGTTGGACTAACACTAATTGGTAGCACAAGTACTAAATTACAATACAAAATTCAACTACAATCGGTTCTCTTTTTTTTTATTTTAAAAAATGTGGCATTAGAAGACACATATCGGGTGATATTTTAAATATGTTAAGAATAATTAGTATTAATTATTAGTGATCAATAGACACCTTTTCGTAGAGAGGCACCCTTTAGGCATAGACAGACACCTTTTGGCCAACAGACATCTGCCCATTAGACTTGTATATATATCTGTATATTATTCATCAATCAATATAGAGAATCATTTTGTATCATTTGCATCTCTCGTTCTCTCTCACTCTCAATTCACAACACGTTATCAGACGCGTTGCTCTCCGAGAGTTCGTCGGCTTTGATGCAGCAGAGAAGAAAAGGATTCGTTGGCGCTGTTCTACTTCCTCTGCAAAACGAATTTGTGGTGTGCGGCTGTAAGCCTGAAGAACGACACAGGAAAGAGCATCTGGAGTTCTCGACACACCAAAGTTGTAAGCACATACGTGAATTTGTTTAATTCATTGTGCTCTGACCTTTCTACGGCAATGGATCGGACGCCGTGACGTCGTGGTGTCCGATTGGCTCCGATTGGCGGCATTTCACGTTTCGTATGCGGCCATGCGCTCGCCGGCCGAGGCAGCCCTGACCGGCACCGTCCCGGACTTGCTCAGCCTCCCCATCGGCTGTTGGCGCGTGTCTGCCCACTAGTCGCTCGCGCCTCACGACTTCGCGGCCGGCGGCCTCCACGTCCGCGGTGGACTGAGCCCTCGCGCCGGCGACTCGCGACCCCGCGCCTGCGAGGCAGGGGTCTGCAGTCGGCAGCCTCGACCACACGCCTGGCCGGCTGCGACGCCTGCGAACCAGGCCAACCTCGGGCAAGCAGGCCGTGGCGGTGTACTCCATCATCGGGTGGATTGGCGGCGGTGGCCGTACCAACGACGGCGGCCGGTGGCAGCGGCCAAACGGCGGCGGCAGCTGGGTCTGGGGGCGATTAGGGTAAAAACCCTAACCGTCGCCCCTATATAGGCTGGCAGCGCCTGGTTCTTGGGCCGGCTGGGCCGTGCGCCAGGCTATCAAGCCGGATGGGCCGCGTACCTGGCTGCCTGGCCGGCTGGGCCGCTCGTCCGACTGTCGGGCCGGCTGGGCCACGTGCACGGGCCAATGCAATTGGGTTGCCCATCTTTTATTTTCCTTCGTTATTTCCTTTTGAGCAGTATAGTATAATTAATTAGCATATGACTTGACTAATTTATTTTATGCAAGAACATCAGTTATTTCCATGAGTGTTGTTGCTTTATACCTGCTGAATACTTGTCATTGTAATATTTTTGTGGTTTTGATTATTTTATATTACAATAGCATTGGTAATTCTATTATGTCTTTTTGGAGTATGTGGTGGGCCATATCCCTCTTAGCATCACATACATATTAATTATATTTGTGACTTTCACTATTTTTATTGTTTGGTATAAGTTGGTGCCTCGAAACCCCCTACTTTGCACCAACATATAGGTCACACTTGTAGTTACATAATAGATTTGAGTATGTTGGTGCACTCAAACCACAATCTTGCACTACATACAGGTTAAATTTGCTAGTTTAAGTTAGTGGCAATTAAACTAAGTTTCTCATAGAATAATCAAATTTTAATCATTATATGATTATAGGATTAAAATTACAATATAAATATCTTGGTTATTTTGGTTAATTAACACATGGTAATGGAGACTATGGCGTTGGCTGCGTTTAATTCCTCGTGAATTATCCTGCCCTGAGACCATGCCATAGCAGTGATTTAATCACCTGTTACTGAGAGGTCTACATCTTGTTTCTCTGGAACTTGATGATTACCTACAGCATGTTTGTAATCAAAAGAAAGGTTTTGGATTGATCTTCATCCTCATATTATTTTCCTATTACACAAGATAGTAGAGTCCTAAATATAATGGCTGCGTCTAATTCTTCATGAATTATTCTGCCTTGAGACCGTGGTTAGGCAGCAATATATTTGCCTACAATAAAGATCTACTCTTTGTCTTTGACATCGAGATTATCTTGTCTTGTGTATGCCACATTTTGTGATGATTAAATTGTATGGTCTACACATTTCTGTGACTACCTACAATAATCCAAAACTGTGATAAGATAAACACTTATAAAATATTGCATTTCAGATTACAACATAGTATTGATTTTTGATTTTTCTATAATTGTAAATTCATTATATCAATAGTTTGTCACATGTTCTGGATATTGACTTCAGAGGAGTCTGTTGAACTCGCTCTTGATGACATCAATATCCAACATGGACACTGGACATTATTATTGGTTTATCCCGTAAACTAATAGAAAGTTTAAATGACCCTCACTTAAGGATTATTTGTTATAGATCAAAGAAATTGTACCTTGTTGTTATTAAGGTACTACATCCATAAAGATTATCGATAAGAATATCTTATGGAAGGAAATGCACATATTTTATGGAATACTCTTCTTGAGTATTATGAACACTGAAAGTTGCTTGTCGTTAAGACTACAATCATATTGTTCATACAATTTGTTTCCAATGGAGGAAACAAAAGGCCTAATGTGCAACCAAGTTATGATTATCTGACGCTCTTAAACTTGAAATTGATCTATATCATAATAGTAAGGGATAATAGAGGAGCTAAGAATAAAGATTTGAATGGTTTTCAATCTTCAATTTAATGCTCCCTAGGATGTTTCTAATGTCCATTGAAATATGTTGTAACAATTATTGTCATAACTATTGTAAGTATCATTTTGGTGAACTTGATACTCAACAATATTTATGGTTTTCTATATATTAGACAAAAAAAAATTTCTATCAAATTCTTGTCATATATAGATTGTACGGGAATCATTCCAAATAGGGATTGATATGTGCCTAATGTACATTTGTGCTTTCATAGAGAAACACAAACGGACAACATTAGTTATAGCACATAAGTAATAAGATAAGTGTCATTTTGGTTGCATTATGCATACAATTATCCCTGTATAGCATGTTGCGCATAAGAATTTTTCACACTGTTGATCCATCTAAGATTTGGAATGATCAACTTAGCCATCCAAAGAGATGCGTTAAAAAACAACAAAATTAATAGCAATTCTTTTGGTCAAGATTTTCCCAAAGTATGGATACGGTAAGTACCATAGGGAAACAGATTTTAAGACCCTCTTATCTTAAAATCGAATTGACTTAGATTCCTAGATCATATTCGAAAGAATATTTCGAGTCCGACACAAAGATCGTCTGGACAATTCAGGCATTTCATGGTTGTATAGATACATCTATGAGATAATCTACAATGTGGAAATCACCACACTTAGCCTTATATTTGGGAGGTAATAGCTCTTGTTATGAGCATTATTGTGAACACTACTAAACTTTTGTACCTTCAATGACGATTGCTTGGTATAACTGGAGTTTAGTTACACATCCAAAAGGATAATTTGGAATCTATAAGTAGGATTAAGGTCCTATAAGACTATTATTAATAATTGCTATTTGTCAACTTTGTGTTGGAGTCAGGTAGAATTACACACTCCTGACTTATGATTAACTGCATATCCCCCATATGCATTTAGTACGTGGGAATCTATGAAGATTTCCTATTTGTGTAAGATTAGGTTACGTTGAATACGTGCCAATCTCACCACCGCAGCATACATTGATGGGTTAACACAGGAAACTGGGGATCAATCTGAGATTTCAAATCTCCGTCGATTGTTCAGTATCTAGATCTCTTAGATAGGATCTATTTACAACCCATATGCTGGTTTTATAATAAATGAGCTTTTCCAGGCATTAGGGGGAGATTAATTAGTAGTACCATATATAATGCCCGGAAAATATTTGGAATGCACAAAGCATGTCAAGCTCAGGATCACGTACTAAATAAAATGAATCAATCAATGGTTTGCATAATATTGCAAACAAACTGCCAAATGCATTTACTGATTGTTAATCTGCTACATGTATGAGCCAGAAAGAGTAGTGGTACTAAGTAAAACCACTCGACTCCCAAATTGCTAATAAGAGGGGGAGAAGTATGGCCATAAAGCAGGATTACTCATGCTAGCAATAGAAGGTTTTCCTTCTAAGATAGTAAATGCAGGTCAACCTATGGTTGACAACACCTTGTGGGTAATATTGATTATTACCCAGTGGATAAATGTCATCCACAAACCCAGCTCAGAGGTGCACCAAAATATTGATGCTGGGATATCGGAAAACCCTGACTCTCGCTTTGGGAAATTGTGATAAGTCATTCAGGGTACATTGAGTTTAGATAACCAGAGGATTATATCATATAAAGGCTACATGTCGCGACACATACTTCTCTGAATAAATTGTATACAATATTCCAAGTTATCCAGTTAATAAGACCTAGGCAGAGTGCTTTGTCACTCTTACTGGAACTTGTTGAGTTATACATACAGAGATAGTCTTGCTCACCGGAAAAGAGGAGTTAGGAGCTGTAAAGCTAACACCTCATGTACCTTTACTGTGGGTACAAAGTGTTTTCATCCTAGGATGGATTGAGAACAACGTGGTGGTGAGATAAGCAAGACTAGTAGCACAAGGGGTTTACGCAAAGCCCATAGCATTGTTTTCAATGCAGTCATTCTCCATAGTAAGTTATAAATTTCCGACACTAGCTTTGATTGGCAGTACAAAAGCATCTATCTTTGCAGTTGATAGATGTAGTGATTGCAAATAATCACTTCACTTAGTATATTTGTGAAACTTCCGGGAAGGAGTTCACATACCAAACACCCATACATAAAAGCACAACACATATTGTGTATTGCTTAAGTCAATGTAACTTAAAGTAGTTCAGTCGAATTTGGTACAATCGACTTTATTCCTTAAATTGAAAGGATACAATATTGGTTACACGTGGTGTTCATTTTGGAGTCCTTGATTGGATTTCCTAGTATTATATGATTATCAATAATCTTGAAATCACTAGTAATGAACACTTGTCAATTGCATGTTGTAATCTAAAAACGGAGTTTAAAGATGGGAGATACGATCTAAACCAAAATTTCATTTTGAGCTTAGGATCCAAGTATTTTTCCCAAGGTTTTGTAGTAAAGCTATCTATATCCACATCATATTGAATAACTCAATATGAAAGGGAATCCTATGGTAGTTCTACCTCATGATAGAGGAAGATTGTTTTATACCATAGTGATTGAGATGAGATATTGGGACATATGGTTCATTATCTTTGTGCTATTTATACATTAATATATATTGCAAAAGTTCCTAGCAGCATATTATCTTTGCAATGACTTACTATCTAGTAGCATCGCTATTCTACCAAATATTGGTAGATTGAAGTTGAGAATATCTTTGATATATCAAAATAGCACATGTGATCTTGATATAATCCAAGATCCAATTATATGGATATTATGATTCTGGTTATCTATAAGATCCCCAAATTCCAGATCATTGAAATAGCCTTTACATAAATATAGACATATGAATACTTGCAAACTAGGTATTGTGATAATCTCGGAGAGATATTCACAAAGTCTACCATACTCCACATTTCTTATGTTTTGAGTACATCGGTATGAAAAGTTTTGCAAGTTTCAGGGGGAGAGTCTCTCGTCTCTCTGATTAATAACTTGTTGAAAACATCATATTGCACTCTTTTCTTTGTATGAGTTTTTTCCCTTAGGGTTTCTCATATAAAGTATTTAATGAGGCAATATCGACACAAAATTATGCCATACCATCCATTTTACTCATAGGGGTTTTGGTGGATGATATTGGAACATACGATGCATTGTACTCTTTTCTTTATGTGAGTTTTTCCTTTTTGAGGTTTCTCATATAAAGTTTTTGATGAGACAATGTCAACAAAGGTATATGCTATATCATCAAGTTTTCCCCACCGGGGTTTTTGGAAGATGATATTCGGGCATATTGATCATATGGTCAAGGTGTTTTAGACTAAGACTTTGAATTTATCTCAAAGGGTTTAACAACATTCATGATTTTATATCATGGTGTTTCTCCTTGTTTTTCCCCTTGCGTTTTAAGGAGTTTTACCTGATATACCGGTATTACTTTGGATTTCTCCGATCGGGTTTTTCCAAAGAATCTCCTCACATTTTTCCTAAATGGTTTTTGTGAGAAGCTGCCATAGTCTATTTTTCCCTACAGAGGTTTTTAAAGATAATATATATGACATATTGATTTTTGATCAAATTGTTTTTAGACTGTCTTTGGGGTAACCTAAAGCGTCTATAAACATTGGGAGTTCTATATATATCATGGTTGTCCTCCTTATTTTTCCCACTGGGTTTTTAAGGAGTTTGTGCCTAGTATATCGATATACTTTTGTTTTTCCCACAGGGTTTTCCAAAGATTCAAGACTATGACTGAGGAATATACAATCATACTTACACAAGATTAAATGAAGCCTACACAAGATCTATTGATCAAGGGGGAGTGTTAAGAATAATTAGTATTAATTATTAGTGATCAATAGACACCTTTTCATAGAGAGACACCCTTTAGGCATAGACAGACACCTTTTGGCCAACAGACATCTGCCCATTGGACTTGTATATATATCTGTACACTATTCATCAATCAATATAGAGAATCATTTTGTATCATTTGCATCTCTCGTTCTCTCTCACTCTCAATTCACAACAAAATAATCACAATTAGCCACACCCCACTCACATCATAGTGCGATAATACATCAATACAGACATTCACCCTAGCAAAGTATCGGCGTATTTTCTAGTTAAAACTAATTAAAATATTAATTTTAACTGATCGAACACTAATTTTTTTTTGTTTGACTGGTGAAAACTAGTCGGAGGTGCCTTGAATATACTTGCTATCCTCGTTGGTATACCCACATATTTGAATTATCTAGAACATATTGTTTTGCTAGAGGGGAACCTTTTTTCCTTCCGTGGAATATCTTTTCTTAAAACATGTTTCCTTGATCCCATACCCTAGAAATAAGGTGACGACTGTCATGTTCAACTTCTATAATATTTTTACTTATATTTATAACAATTTTTTATTGAGTGGAACATTTTATTCTTCAAGCAGAACATTTTTTTACAAAGCAGAACCTTTTTTCTTCGAGCAAACATTCACAAATGTGATTTATATAGATATGCACAACGTCGATCACCTAATATTTAGTAAATTTGTTTTTTCTAATGCCTTTTCATATCATTGTTGACAGGGTTCTTAAGCACACCAATTTTGAAAGTGCACAGATCACTTGTAGCTCTTCCCTCAGAGTATTTCTCCAAGATTTATCAATCTATGGAACTAATACAAGAATCAATATAACAAGCATAAAACACTTCTTTTGGAAAAGGTGATTTCTAGCGCAATCTATTAAACTCTAGAGGTAGTGAGAGAAAGCAAGAGATAATTGATCTAGAGAAGCCTAGGTCATATAATCGTTGTAGTTATTCACCAACGGCATGAAACTCGTAGTATCGAATAACATGGTTTTTTGATTCTCGCCATTACAATTCTTCAACTTTGGAAATATACCACTACAATTCACCTATTCTAAAATTTGCCATTACAATTCTTCATCTATCTGATCCTTGCCATTTTCTACATCTTCCTTGAAACTGTATTTGTATACGCATACCTCTACCGATTCTCTCTCCACTCGCAGCCATGTAAGCCCCTCCCCATCTCCTACCTCTCTCTGCTCATGCCCCGTAGCCCTCCATGGGAGCTCTGCCGGCCGGAAGGCTCCTCTCCCAAACCGTCCCTGCGTCGTCGGTGCTCTCTCTCCTTCAACCTCGTTCTCTCTCTCTCTCTCCGGGCGGACCGCAGACGCATCATCCCATCATTCAGCGGAGGGATGCGGAGGGGAGGCGGGCGAGCAGGCCCCAAACCACGCGGCGTAGGCGCAGGCACGGGCGCGAGCTCCACCGCGGTCTCGCAGGCACGTGCGTGCTTCGCTGCTGCCACGCGGGCGCGGCATGGGCACGAGCTCCGCCACAGCCTCGCGGGGACGCGTGGGAGGAGCCTCCCGGCCGGCGCATAAACATTGGTTCCATGCTTATTTGCTGGACATCAGATACATAGTCTGAGCCTTCAGAATTACAGGCGTAGGGCAGTAGTCACATACCCGGAGCTAGCTAGGGCACTTTATTACATAGGTATATTTTGACTATTCAGTAGTAATACCCGGAGCAGCATCATGGCTTGCACGGTGGTGGCGCAGTGGCGCTTGCTGGCGCCTGTGTGGGTGCGCCGGGCGTCAGGGTGTTGAGGCTGCAGATCGATATTGATGCAGAGGGCCGAGCACAGCCCGGAAACCCTCACTTTGCACGTCGTGAAGAAGAAGTTCAGAGATTTCAGGATAGGGGCGATGTCAGTGACGGCGTTGCACACATCCGAGGTGAAGCCATCGCAGATAGGGCGGCAAGTCACGCGGCATTCGTCCTGCAGGTCAGCCATCGCCGCCGGCGGACCCATGGGCAGCAGGACCAGCGTGACGCAGGCGACAACAATGGCCATCTTGAGCATAGCGGCAGCCATGGTGATCAAGACTAGCTAGTGGCACGCAGCTGGGTCGGTAGCTATAGCTTCCGGATGAGATGTGTAGAGAAGGAGAAGTGCATATTGGGATGGCATGCAGTCATGCAGATGCCCAATTTGTAGGCAACCAATTTGTCCAAAGTCAGTATTATATGTACATTTGTGCAAGTACGACTCCTCCGTAGTCAATCAATGTACTTTGAGTATAGATGACCAGACGGGCCGCCCGGCCCTAGCCCGATTTGACCTGGCCCGACTAGGCCCGACACTATCATGGCCCGATGACTTTTCGTGCCAGGCCAGGCCGGACCACCGTGCCGAACTGTCAGCCCAGGACCGACCCTAAAGCCTTTTTATAGTGTCGGGCCGGCCCGGCCAGGTGGCCCAGCTGGCCCATCGTGCTTTGTCGGCCCACCGGGCTAAGTTGGCCCATCTCCCCGGCCTCGACCTCTGCCCCTGCTCTCAAGCGGCGGCGGCCGACGGCGGCAGTGGCGGGCGGCGCGGACCCTGCTGGCGCTGGAAGCAGCCGGCGCGGCACCATCCATGGCGGCCATGGCGGTGGTGGAGGCCGCTGGCGCGGCGCACGTCTGTGGCGGCCACGGCGGTGGTGGAGGCCGCCGGTGCGGCTCCCGTCTGTGGTGGCCACGGCGGTGGAGGCCGCCGGCGCGGCGCCTGTTCGCGGTGGCCACGGACGGAGGGACGGTGGTGGAGGGCGCCGGTGCCCACGCCGCCGCCTCCAAGTTGGGGCACAGGGGAGGGAGGAATGGAATTGAAAAATTAGGGTTTAGGGTTGGTGGGATTGAGTTTATATATGAGGGGTTGGATGGGCTCTTAGTAGGCCAGAATTTGACGGGCCGCATCGTGCCTACGCGGTTTTCGGGCCGTGCCAGAGCCGGGCCGCTGTGCCGGGGGTGCGGCCCAGGCTCGGTCCGACCCTCGTGCCAGGCTGGCCCGTGGCACGACCCCTGCCGTGCCGGGCCGTGCTAGTGCCGGGCTTTTTCGGGTCGTGTTCGTGCCGGCCCATCGGGCCTAGCCCATCTGGCCATCTATAAATTTGAGATGCAACTTGGGGTGCACGTGCAGAGAAGAAATTCATGATAAGGCTTCGTTCGGCTTTTTTTATTTGGATTCTTCTGCAGTATTTTCCACTCACAATAAATCTAACGTAAAAATCTGCACGCAATATTTTTCTCTCATAACAAATCTGCCGTGCAAAGTAGTGAGGCTCGATCATGCGTAACTTAATTAGCAGCGATAAGAAATTGCACGTTGAGCCGGAGCGGGTAAAGTTTAGATTGCTAAAATTATTAGCCATTTGCTGCTTAGCTAATTTGTGGCCCATGTGTTGATTAAAGTCCATTCTACCCCATGTGTACAAAGTAGACCCTAAAGTTTAGCCTCCAAAAAAAAATATCTTGGGTAAGATTACACTCAACAATTTGACATTTAACACCTAATAATAAGTATATGATAAAAGGAAACAACTGAAATTAAATCTTTTTTTATTACGTGGAAGATGCACACACGTACATGAGTACTCTTTGTTTTCCAATTGCACGTGCATGAGTACTCGTAACTACGACCTGTGTGGCATGTTGTGATGGGAGTAGCATGTTGTGATGCTGATTTATGTGAGAAGGCATGCCAAATTGATGACTGTATGTTTTATACTCTTGTGAAACTTTCTTGCATTTATATTTTTCTTACAGAAGGCATCATGAAAATTAACTTGAACGATCCAAATGGAACCTTATTTTGAGACGTTTAACCAGTAATATCAAGTTATTTCAGACTATTTTCACAATGGTACATACCAATTTTTTTTTTGTGAAACATAACAGATCCTAGGGCCTTTTGTTTTTTATATTAAATAATAAAAATATATATAACCTAGAAGCATACTTAGGAATACTTTGGGATGCTAAATTATGGTTTACTTCACAATATTTTATAATAACGGAGGTTGGTAGTTTAAATTAAATTTTAATGAGTTACTTAGGCTATTTTATAATGGCAAGGAGTAATTGAGGCCATGAATTGGTATTTTTGTTTTGAATCAGAATATATCATATGGCTTTTCTGCCACCAACGATTCGACTATATGTCAAATTGATGGCCATATGTTTATGATTTTATGAGAATTTATACAACATATGTTTCTGTTATATATAGTGTATGTGTCTGCTGAGGATCAACATGATGGTTCCAAATAATTGAGCCTCTGATCACTACCTAAATTTTCTGTTCTTTGATGCTTGGAGAAGCACATGTATTCCCTCCTTGTACAAATAAGTTTTGTTTGAGGTTATTCAAAGACAATTATGCCATACACTTTGATTGCTCCTTTTCTTAAACACAACTAAAAATAGCATTTTGTATTTTTGTAAATTTACATTTTTCCAGGACAAATGTACACATATCACTTCCAAACATGATGAAGGTAAAGTGGTTAAAGACAAATATACACTTTCAAAATTACAATAACTAATTCATGATGTATTTTTCTAACATGTGTTATGATATTTTCTACCATCTCACGAATTTTGAACTTAAGACGCCACTGACTGTGCAGGGAGAAACAAAAAAAAGGGCAATTTATATTAGGGGTAACTCGAACTAAATGACATAGCTTAGTGAGTAAATTGCTGAACAAAGGAATATTTAGAGACTTTGTCTATACTTGAAAAGAGTAATTTGGACCTTTTCTTCCTAGATCTAATAAACCATGCCCCTTAATCTGCATCATCATATTTCGGGTCCACGGTTGGTAAACGTTGATATATGTTTCTTTTTTATCCGATTAATATGAGATTCTAATAAGAGCAAATGCTTAATATAGGTAGTATTGAGAAGACAACAAGGTATTTTTCCTGGACATATGGAAATTTATTCTTGCATTAAACATCGGTTCGAAAACATATCACTGGACACCAGATCAGATACACAGTCTGGGTCCTATATTAGCTCATGAGCATCAGAACCACGCATTGCACACGCATGCTTTCCTCTGGCAGTATGGCACTTTATTACATATAGATATATTCTGATTATGCAGTAGAAATATTTCTTTGAAAGTAGCTTGCAGAGGCAGCACTATGGCTTGCATGGAGGTGGCGCCGCGGTGCTACCCGGCGCTGGCATGGGGGCGGCGCCGCCCGGCGTCAGGGTGTTGAGTGTGCAGACGTTGAAGCAAAGGGTCCTGCATGCTATAGAGACCCGCACCTTGCGTGTTGTGTAGAAGAAACCAATGTCACTCAGGACAGGCAAGGTTCCATTGAGGCCCCCGCACACCCCGGAAGTGAAGTTATCACACGCAGGATAACAAATCGTGCGGCAGTCGTCCTCCACGTCGGCCATCGCCGGAGTACCCACTGACAGTAGGATCGCCAGCGCGATGCAGGCGGCTACGGGAACCGCCATCTTAAGCACGGAGCCATTCGCGGAGGAAGCCATTGTTGATCAATGAGCAAGGGTAAGGTACGTGCAAATTAGATAGGGTAGATGATGGAGAAAGAGAGTGGTATTAGTTGACGCCGATATCGTTGGAACACTGGCAGAGATGTGGTATTTGTAGGTCAGGATCGAATTCAAAGTCCAAATTGGTACAGCAGATATGCTGTTTGTAGTCCAAAACTTTTCGCATCGCAGATTGTGCCGCCTCTCACAGAACACGCTTCTCAATGCAAAAATTTCACCACTTTTCGCTAAAATTTCACCATCTAAACGTTGGAGAGTACAAAGTTTGCGCCCAATATTTTCAAAACCATACTTGATGTACAGAATGGCACTTGGGCACGTACTTGGATGCTAGTTCCTAACAAAGCACTGTACCATTGACTAAAGGGGGAGATAATAGTGAGCCATAGCCGTCCAAACTAGGACCAACATCATGTTTCCAAATATGGGTCTGATATTTTCATAAGTTAAGTACAACTAAATGTTCTACTAATAAATCCCTGATGACAGGAGGTAATAAGAAAAATAACAGATAATCAAACAACTCAATGAAATTAAACTACGATCACTAAATAACAGCCTCCATGTCTAACAAAATAAAAAAATTAACCATGCTGTCATGCGTGTGAAAGATTGGGAAAATAGGCTCTTGCTTGGTTTAGAACTAGAGTGTTTTCTAAACCATGTTCTGCATCTATCATTACAATTCCGCCTAGTGTGTAGTGGATAAACGTAACGGTGACTTGTTTTTGTTTTCCTCATGCTAATGTTGAATTTGCTAAGGGACTATCCATTTCCGATAGATAGTTAAATACATGTTCTGTTGTGCTAATGATAAAGCCACACGTCAAGAAAAACCTTGTAATATTAGGATAACCTTGAAGAATTCCGTCAAAGTACATGATGCTTCACCTTAAAAAGAGAAAATGACTCGGCAAAACTAACAATAATTTGCCCATTTGGGAGAAGTGTGAGATTCTGATCATCATATGCAGAGAGATCATGCATATGGGAGGAAGCCTATATTTGTGATGCTAGTTTTTATTGACAATATGGTACAAACATGAAGTTGTGGAAAGAAGAATGCAGATAAATATATTATGATATAAATAATAGGTTCTTGGTAACTTTTGAAGTAGAATTACATGTGTTACCTCCATACTTAGATATAAGGATTTATGGCATTTTAACTTTTCCCATAAATATAACAACCTATAGGTATCAAATCAAGAGCTGGCTGGATGCTGATTTAATGGTTTGCATGGAAGTGTCCTCCTGCTTTATTTTGTTCTAGAAATAGCACACGTCTTTACATTTACGGACAGAGTGAGTGTTGGGGTTTAATTTATCTGCCAAGTAGGAAAAGATAAAAAATCATATTTCCTTAGCTCAAAAAATCTTGAATTACTAGGTGATTCCCCACGCGTTGCTGCGGGGTTTGAGAGAGCTTTCCGATAAGCTATGAACCACTATAAGTTTAGATTAGTACAAAGAAAATACACCTAAAAATAAATTCAACACTGTGACAACTCGGGATTTGACCGAAGAAGACCGATGACAATTAATGATACTTAATTGGTGGGAGATGACTTGGATAGCTTGCATGAATAAATAAGTGGTGGGAGATGATGTTTCTAACTTGCTTGTAGAGAGAAATAGAGTTAATAAGGTGAAAGATAACATGTATAGCTTGCAAGAAGAAAGGATTAGTGAGAGATGATGTGGATAGCTTGAATGTAGAGAGAAATTGAGTTAATGATTCTTAGCGGAGTGCTTATATATGCATGGGTTATATAGATACCACCATTATGGCCTCCTATTTAGGGGGGAGGGGGGGCAATCCCCCACTTTTACACTTCCCTTAAGTCAATCTTCAATGACTATATTATAGAGATATTTAGGGCCACCTTTGTGCTTACAACACATGAGTGAAAAAAAATCTGTCATGGCACCTTAATGATGTCGTTCCTTCGCTTCATGAAGCTGGCACAATCGAAGCTTTTTCTCTTGCTTGCCGTGAAAATTGCATCTCTCATACCTTTTACTCTTCCGATGAGCAAAGCCCATCTTGCTTGGCGAAGCCAGTCCAGCTCGATTGGGGAAGCCTCTCTCTTGCTTATGTTGCGTATAGGGGGGTATCAAATTTACGGTCACCCGTTTAGATCGTTCTGTGCGGTCGATTTCCGACATGCGATTTCTGACCGCATGTCGGAGGGGCATCCACGTGCTGATGTGCGGTACAAGCATCTGGTGGTCCTTTTTCTGTCTAAAAAAGTAATACCAAAAAAACTTTTCCACACAAAAAATATTGCAGAACTTTCATACCCAAATTTTCCGCAACAAAAGAAATATTTTTGTAGAAAACTTTTGTGGATAAAAGAAAATTTAAAATGGAAAAAACAATATAAAACTTTCTTTTATAATTTGATAAAATAATTGCGACAAATTTTCTGAACAAAACTTTAACACAAACGTTTGGAGAAAAAAATTGAACTGAAAATATTTGAGAGCCAGAAATTTGGAAGAAAAAATCATGCAAAAAGTTTATCATGATTTTTTTGTGAAACAAAATTAAGGGAAAAATGCTCTGAAAACAAACATTCTGGGGAGAAGTTTTGAAGAAAAATTTAGGAAATATCTTCTGAAAAATTATGAACAAAATTTGGGGAAAAATAGTTGAGAACAAAATCTAGAAGCAGAAATTTATAAAAATATATATAAAAAAACTCGGCCTGGCACCAGCGGCGGCGACATGCGAGCTCGACACCACGCTCCCAATGGGGGAGCTCGCCGCGAAAACCCGCAGGCCGTCGCTTCCCGCAGGGAGGAGTTCCCCGCCGCTTGGCGCCATTACTCCCGGCGGAGAGCTTGCCGTGAAAGCCCACACGGCGCCAACCCCGGTAGGAGAGCTCAACCTATACCGACTGAGCTGCTCCCCACAGGGAGAGCTCCCGCCGCCCAGCACTGTCACTCCCGACGGGGAAGCAGGAGCCCGCCAATGGCCTGCCGGCTTGCCGTGCGATCGCCTGGTGTTGGGGTGAAAAGCAACCCCGAAAGGGGCCAACACATATAGGAAAACTCAAAAGTGAGGGGGAGAGAGTCCCCTCTTCTAGCCCTCTTGAGCTGCTTATATAGATGAGGGGTGGGGTGGCATTTTATCCCCCAAAGCCTCTGGTGGGTACAAAAATTACAAACTAGCCCCTAGACCTAGAGGGGGGGTGCCTTGCGAATCATTTTCCCCAATACCTGGCCCGTGTCCTCCCACCACCTGCCGCTGAGCAGCCGCGACGCGACTCACCCCACCATCGCCATAGCCCGAGAATAACGCCAACCCCTTTGCCAGATCTGGGGGAAAGTGCGGGGAGTGGTTGCTGCGGAAAGAGAAGAAGAGAAAGGGAAGAGTGGGAAGGAGGAGGAGAAAATGTGGAGGGGGGGGGGGTGTGGTGTGTCTTGGATGGACCAGGACATCAAAAACCTCCGGTCATGTGTAAACTCAACATTGTGTATAGTAGTGCCTTCTATAACTTGGGAAGCGAAACCTACTAGATCTCTTGGCGATGCCTTCTTGTCCTCCTTTTCTGCATATATATAACAGACCTCAACCATCTACACCAACATTAGGCGTAGATGGTTCCCCAACCGGGACTATATAGTTCTGAACACATTGATGAATAATAACTATTAAAAAACATGACAATAAGGTGATTTTTTTTGTTGATACATAAATTTATACTTCCATTAAACACGGGTTCCAAGAATACCCTTGGACACAATGCAAGTACGAGTCTTAGCTCATGAACACTGATGATGACCAAGCATCTCACGCACACTTCCTCGATCTAGCCGGTAGGTGTATACCGGGAGCATGGATGCTTTATTACATACAGATATTTTGATTTACTCTGTAAGTTATTTCTATATGCTTATGAAACAAGACACAAGTGTATAATTATGTGTTGCATGGTGGTTGTGCTGCGTTGGCCGGCGCCGGTGGTGTGGGTGTTGAGGGTGCAGACGTTAAGTTGATGCAGAGGGAAAGGCATAGTTGATTGATCCGCACTTGGCACGTTGCAAGGAGATTCAGAGGTTTCAGGATCTCAATGATGCTATCTGTTGCACCCATAAGAAGCGAGACTATTGCATTTTGGAAAACAAATCGCCGGCGGACCAGCATGATGCAGGCAGCAACAGGATGGATCAGCTGGGTATGTATCTAGAGAATGAGAATACCAATGTATCAGCTGAAGCCCTTGTTGTGACAGCAGATACGCTATTTGTAGGCAACGATCAAGTCATC
Organism: Cenchrus fungigraminus; assembly: GCA_036936925.1. Lineage (NCBI taxonomy): Eukaryota > Viridiplantae > Streptophyta > Magnoliopsida > Poales > Poaceae > Cenchrus > Cenchrus fungigraminus. The sequence continues at coordinate 26,655,029 of CM072768.1, forward strand.
TGTGGCTGCTTGCTAACTACAAAGAAATGCGCCTACAGGTAATTGACATATTTTCCTCTTTAATCCAACTTCACGTGCTAGTTTCTAGCAGAACTACCGCAGTACCACTCAAATTTGGAAAAATTCCCTTGAAATATATAGGGGGAGACAATTCCGCTGTCCAAATCTGTACTAGCCTTGAGCTGTTGAATAATATGCAATCAATAACACGCTATATATATTCTTATCTAAATGTTGAAGAACAAGGAAACACCAAACAATCTATTATCTTAATACAATAGAGTTAAAAGAAGTCATCACGTTCGTCGAGAGGGTTTAGAAATTACCACATTAATCCAAAAAAAGAGAAGAATATATATCGTTGGATTTTATGAAGATCTAACGGCTTAGAAATTCCCACGTTAATCTAAAAAGGAAAAACCGTTGGATTTGTAGTCCTTATTATCGAATAGGTATAATATATAAAATTGGAATTTCAAAACATCTGAATTGAAACCAAATAAATTAGCACTCTGTAACCAATACTGTGTGTTTTGAAAAATACATCCAATACAACCGGAAAAGGACTTTCAAACTAGCAACTTTGTAAACATTATTTTCAATAACAAATTTAACTTTCGTGTTGAGGAGAGAAGGGATTTGGTGACGGAAGACAGTTTGTGTTTGTCGTTGCATAGATTTAACATAAAAATGATAACAAACTAAATATTGGAGTAATATATGGATATTGCAACTCAAATTTCATAATGAAATTATTAGAAACCATATTGCATAGAATTGAAGCTGTCTTGATTAGTATGTAAACAAAACAAATAATGTATTGACATAAATCAATGTCATCTATCTATTATCACAATCACGTGGTCAGCACAAGGAAAAACTTGCATGGAGAAGGTTCCAACTTTTATCACAATGAAATACAAGTACGACAAAAATAATATTATTACTTTCAACAAATATTGAAAAGTTCTTAATAACATTATCTTTATATTGAAAATTAATTCATGTTCCTCACTACATGAGAGGATATTTTGCTCCACGCCACATCGATTAAAAACTAAGAATAACGAAACAACAAAATAAAACTATTTTAATCAAACTATTTTCAAGTAAATAAACATAAATGTTAGTAAAAATCTTAATACAATAGAATAACTACAATGTTCTCTACATTGTATAAACAAATATTAATCTAATATCCATGTAAGCAGTGCTAAACAAATAATCGTATCCAGATACAAGACATCTTAGTGCTAAATTGGTTCATAACAGCATGTCACAGGGCAAAATAATTTAAGGAAAAAACTTGCAAATAATTTCGTAAGAGATGAAATCGCAGATAACCAAGCAAATTTAGCAAGTCAATTCTGAGATCTACCAAATTTGTGTTCTAACAGTAATATACATAGTAATCAATTCTGATCTTAAATTGCAATGTCTCTGTCATATCCTGGCAGCAAATCATAATGTCTGAACATCTATCAAGCAAAGAAACAAATAATAGTTTTTCAGTCATTGTAATTCAATTCAATCTCCACATACCCAGAATAAGTTTACTTTATATCCTAGGTATCAGGTGTTTTTAATGCAGGAATTCTATATAGCACTAAGGAAACATGCTATTCTGTCAATACAGTACTAATGAAACAGACACTTCTATCTCAAATGTGTCCTTGATTAAGTGTAGAAAAAGATTCATTTCACACAAAATGCTAGTGTCATCAGGTACACAAATCACAACAATTGAATAATGTTGTTTGTTTCATGTAGACAGAGAGACATTTTCTTGTATATGTTCTGAATTAAACATAGCAAACAAGAAGGTACCAACTAATTGAAGGAAAAAAATTGTAAATTTTTTTTGAAGAAGGTACCATGCTGCACAATCATGGAGTAAAAAATAGTTCCATCTTCCTCCAGCACACCATCAGTTTCATCGACAAGGCTTCCTTACTAGCTTCAAGAATCTGGGTAAGTAAAAAGAAAAAATTGTTGACTATACATTTGAAGAATTTTAAAATGAATCAAGATCCTGATTGTAGTGCTTCACTGCTGATAAACATCATTCAATCTATACAATGTTCAACTGAAACCATATATACTATCTCTTCTACTCCCGTGCCCATGCAACAACAGACAGAAAATTGGAGGGGCTCACCTTGGACGGGTGACTGAATCTGCACACAGGAGGAAGGAGCAACCACGGTGGAGGCATGCCTGTGCCCGTGCGGAGCTGCTATTGCCTCCCAGGGGCTCCCACCACGAGCTGCCGCCTGCCAGCCCGCACGGCTAGCCCATGTCGCCGCCGCAGAGGGGCAGCGCCCACTCGGGCGGGCTGCTACGCCACCGCCGGATTGCGCTATCGCGCCACGGCGACGCGCTGCCCCATCATCCCGGCCGCGTCCCATCATCCCGGCCGTCGCGCCTCCGGATCCGACAGACTCAAATCATAAGTAGCTTTAACGACACGTAATAAGCCAGATTCCTCGCCATCATCACCGCCACCAACAAGAACGACGCTAGGGATTCATCCTAAGCTTCTTTTATCAGTCTAAGCTTCTGAGTGACTGTTTAGAGATGCAAAATTTTTCATGGGGGCAATGAGTTCATGATAGATGCACAGCTATTCTAAGTGACTGTAAATCATGCATTCCATTCTTTTGAGGTTAGAGAAACACATGTGGTGTTCACTGATTAGAGTTCTTAAATATATACCATGCACCTAGGGGTGGTAACGGTCAAGTAAGGGCTGGGCTATATTCGCCCCGTTCGGTTGGCTGGCTGGAAGTGGCTGGTGCTGATTCGTTGTGAGAGAAAAGTATTGTTGGCTGGTTGGTTGCTGGTGGCTATGGCTGATTTAGTGTGAGAGGAAAGCATTGTGGCTGGTTGGCTGGAAATCAGCCAAACAGGCCAATTATTATACAATTTTGAACTAAAAATAATAAAGGCTGAGTTGTTGTGAATGATGCATTATGGTCATGGCCCATTACCACCTATATGTACAACATATTCCTTGAAAGGCAAGGGCTTCTTGATTTTCTATATGGACCACAATTATGATGAGCAGAAATGGAAGCCCTCGCTAGATGCTCTGTTCCGTGCTGCTGATGGGTACCATCCTGGTAGCGCCATAGTGATTACAAGAACTACCTTTGAAGTGGCTCTGTCATTTTCTCCATACAAAATCATCAACGCCACAAATCTGCATGCAGATGAATTTTATACTTACCAAGTGTGTGCGTGCGTGTTGTGAGCGTCTGCGTTGTACTGTGTAATTCTCAAAAAAAATGCAGAAAACTCATTCAAGATGTGCAGTGTTTGGATATAGTTGGTAAAATATAGTTGTTATTTTGGATGAATTCTGGATGGCCGTAGCAACTCACAGTACGATCCTAGTTAATACAAAAGGATTGCATCCTCTACTCAATCCGATGTGTTGTGTAGGAGAGAGATGGTAAGGAAGGTACATGCGAGGCAAAAGGTCGTGAGTTCGATTCTCCGCACTACGCACCCCTGCACATATTTCGTGTGACTTTTGAATTTTGACTTGCGTAGGTGTGTGAGCCTCTTGGTAATTTCTAAATACTTTTCTGCGCAAAACCCTTTAGTCCCGGTTTAAAAACCAATACTAAGGGGTACCTTTACAGTCTCTAAAGATCAATACCGTTTGGACTTTGGGTGGGTTTTCCACCGGTGTTTATATTTGATCACCATGATCTATGGGTATGTTCAAGCATTAATGAATCTGCAGCCGTCTCAACAGATGCATGTGTTCCCAAACATGCATCTTAAAGTCGTAGATAGACAAATTAAAATCATATTCTCTATACAATATTGGTAGACAACTAACACAAAAAATCAAACAATCCAACTATCTTATAATCCATGCTATCTTTCTTTTCACAATCTACTTTATATTTCTAAAGGTTGGAATATATCTAAAGAAGCCTGCGTTGCTTTCTCGCGTAACAATTAATACTAGTTAATAATGGTTACATGCTCCCTACAAAGGGGAATTTAATATTCTTGCTTTCTAATGTGGTGGAATCGTACAGGTATGCGTGGTGGTATCATACTCTGTCTACTTTATTTCTTTTGAGAACTCGATCAGTTCTGCACTCGCTTCGTAACTTCCTTCAAAGTATATATGCACGGATTCGCATATAGTTTGACGAAAATACCGAACTGGCTTTATGCACATGGGAACAAACCAAGAGCAGCGAGAACATTTCAGGCCTTGGATCGGAGTGGCACAAATTTCAAAATGAATATAATTTGGCAGTGCTCACGAAATGAATATAAAAAACCATCTTTCCTACAGTAATAGTAATGGTAATTAAGAATATGTTGGTATTTCTTAATGTTACGATTAAATCCACGCACGTATATATCGTGCTCTTAATGTTACGAATAAAAAGTCAATGGTGTAATATATTTAAGAACGGAGGTAGTGCTAGACCAAAGTTCATACATGGGTAAACCGGCCATGATAAAGATTGAGGATAACGTGACGCGCAAAAGCCAATCTTAAGGATAAAGAATAAGAGAATAAACAAATAAGCTTAAAGTTAGCGCAAGTAAGGCATACAAAGGTGTCTTAATATATAGCATCTATTTATGCTAGCAAAAAGTATACAAGCACATGATAAGGAGTAAGTCGATCTATGTATATTACCGGGATAATACATTTCTCTGGTCTTCCAAGCTAGGCAAGATATATTCCACCATACCGGAACATTGGAGACTACAAGGGATGGTGGACACGGTTGTCACCACCTGAGGCCAACCCCTCAAACCGTGGGGCACAGTCATATTCGATGGATCCTGACATACCCGAACACCAAACCGACACGCGTAGAACTAGAGTAAGCTTGAAGGCACACCAAACCGATACGGTAACATAGATCTATCTAGCTCCATTAGCCTAAGGAGTCTTGTCTTGTGGTAATTAATTTCTAACTTGCACTGCTGTCCAGGAACGATGTAGGATCATAATAAAAAAACCTAGGTATGTATCGTGAGACGGCTTGTACTTCACTCACATATCATGTTACTAACAATAAAGAAATTGAACATGATCTTTGTTTAATTTCCTTTTTGCAAAGGGAAGGGCGAATCACATTAACAAGCTAGTTGACAAAGTAGAATACTAGCTTCTCCAAGAAGTTACAAATGAAAAATACGACACCAACTTATTTCCCATAATTAGAAAAGCTAGGCAATGCAATTAACAAAAGCAGCACGAATGTTTAATGGTCAAAGTCGGTCGGTCCGGATCGCTTTCACCAGCTTCTCAAAGTCCTGTCGCGTCTCTTTGGTGAGCTCCATGAGCTCGGTCTTGAAGGCCGCGAACGTCTCGGCAAGGGTTTCGACCTCGGCGGCGCTGAGATTCCCCCTCGCATCGTCGGCCAACTCGTGCAGACGCGCCAGCGAATTGCTGGCTTTATCCTGCAGGCGGTCGAACCGTGCGCGCCTGTTCCTGTCCAGGAGGAAGTAGCCGTAGGCGTGCACCCACGGGATCATGAACCGGCATTTGACGATCTCGTCGTACGCCCTGGTCAGGAAACCGAGCTCCGCCACTGGGATCGCCATCCGCTTGGCCATGTTCTCAAACCAGCGTTCCTTGTTGATGCGCTCCATATCGTCGTCCGCCTTGTGCGCCAACTTAAGGCTGGCCTCCCACCTGAGGTAATGGTCCTCGTACAATGTGTTGTCTAGGGACGACGCCTCAGATTTGATGCCCAGATATGAACTTGCCGTGGTGCACGACACAGGCCAGTGCGGTCCGTGCCCGCACTCGCACCTCACCACCGTAGACGTAGAATCGCCAGCACCGCGGCTGCCGAGGGATTGGCCTTGTTGTGTTTTGTACGATGTGGACCTGCCATATCGCAAATTAACTTTTGTTAGAGGTACATCGATCACCCCAGCCTTAGCTAAAGCTAGCTCAGCTCAGCTCAGCTCGCACAGAAGAACTACTAGCTAGAACTAACCCAGCCCACTGCTTATATTAGAGCACCTTACCCAGCCTCCTGTAGCTTTAGCCCGTAACCAGTTACTACTTCGTCATCTTCGTTTCGTGTGCAGGAACCAAGCATGTCAATAACCTTCTCCATGGAGGGCCGGCATGTCGGGTCTGGTTGACAGCACATCAGCCCAACAATCACGCACCATCTTGCCGCATTCCGCTGTGCTCCACTTAGCCGTCGCCCATCAAATATATCTATTAATTCACTCTCCTCGCTCCTCTCAGCCTGCGAGCCATGTAAATCTAAATCTCAGACTGAGACACTATATATATATATATATATATGTGTGTGTGTGTGTAGATGCGCGCGCGCAACTTACCCACGCTGTGGGATCTGTGGGATAGTGACCTTCTATCTCCTTAGCGTACATGGCGCCAATGGACTCGAGGAGGATGACACCAAAGGAATACACATCCAATTTGGCTGACGCCTTATGCCTGAGGAGTTAAAGATTATATATATATATATATATATATATATATATATATATATATATATATATATATATATATATATATATATATATATAGGAACGACGACGACGACAAGCATGTATAGGATTAAAAATACGTACCCAATTCTAAATTTGTCACGAAGGAAGGCAGATGTGGTTGACGCCGACAGTTCAGGAGCCACGTACTTACTGTCGATGATGGGTTAATAATTAAAAAACAATGCAATTCTTAACCGCTGACTGATATAAAGAGAGCAAACAAATCCTCTAGCTGTAAAAATTATTCATGAGTTGTTATACAATATGGAAAGTACGGTGCTTGCATGCTTATTATTATATTTTTCGATTTATTATATATTTTTGACAGATTAATATGCCCAAGGAATAATTGAATTTTTTTTTAGTTCGGAACCTTGTCCAAGACATGATGCATTTGTGATGCAAGGAAGTATCATGATGGCCACACGCGCAAATTGAAGATATATATTTATTATTTTGGAATTGGCATCTTACCCGTCGACAGGTAAGTCTTCCTTACCAAGTCCCTCTTTACCGATAGGTTGAGCTTTTCCAAAATTAATGATCTTAGGACTCATACCAGCAGTGTCCAAGAGGATGTTTTCTGGCTTCAGATCCAAATGGACAACATTTTGCCCGTGCAGGTAACGTACGCCCTTGGCTATTCCTTGAATCATCCCGAAAAGAGACGGCCAACCAACAACATTTTTATTCGCTGCAGAATACAAATCGTACGTGTGGCATAAACTCCAGGTTATTAGAGGCTGGATATAAGTGAAATTTGGTACAAAAAATTGCATCGCGATCAAGCTAGATTCTAGTGAAAGTGTACTTGCCTTTGGTGATAATTTGGGCCATGCTTTGCTTTGATATGTATCCGCTGATGAAACCGAAACAGCCCTTTCCTTTAACTTTAACATCATTGCTTTTCATCAGCAACAAACTCTCGTTGTATTCGAAGCAATACCCCACAAGTTTTACTATGTTTTGGTGCTGGAGCTTTCGCGTGAGTCTAAGTTCGTCAACAAAGCGTGCCTTTACTTGTTCATCAAACTGATGATATTTCTTGATCGCAACTTGTGTGCCACTGAGTGTAGCCTGATAATTAAGTACAAAGATTAGACTAGAGCAGATTATATGGTGCGATCATTTCCAGAGAAAAAGAAGTAGGGACAAAATAAAAATGTCAGCCAAAGTGGATCAATCGGCTCTGATAAAAACGATCGATGATAACATTTGTGAAATGATGGAGGAGATGTTATCATACCTCCAAGATTAACAAAACATTCCTTGTACGCAGGGACATAAATTTCGTTGAATTTCACAAAATTCAATATTTTCCCATGGACGAAATAAGTGAAAATCTCTAATGTCGCTGTTTTTGCCCATGGACCAAATAAGCGAAAATCTCTAAAATATTTTGATAATTTAAGTTTATTTAACTTTTAAGGAATGTACCATAGTGCTACTGTGGTGGAGTGGCAAGTGTACTTTTTGCCTATTAAGGGATTTTCTTACAAGACGGTGTTGAGCTAGTGAAATCAATATTTTAATCAATAAATAGTGTAAAAACATCCCAGCTAGCTCTTGATGAAGAGCTAAGCTCGCATATTCTCCTGATGCTCTTCTCTCTCACTCTGAGCAAGTTTTGAGGTGCGCTTTTAGTCTAACTTATTTTTATCTCTCTTTCCCATTAAGCTAGCAGCTAGCTTAAATTGTTTTTTTAGAAAGGGATTGGATTCCATTAAGCTATAGCAGCTAGCGGTTAAGTTTGATTGTACTTTGCGGAGCTATGGTATGCCAGAATGTAAAATTTGAAACAACTTGGCCAACCTGGTCTGCGCACAAGTATTGAAACAATAATATGCCAGAATGTAAGGATCTCTTATACCCCTATAAAGAATAGAAGAGTTTATACTTCATTTTTTAGAATTTTAGTAATTAAAGTGTGTCCATTAATCCAGGCCACTATGAATTACCGTGTGAACAAATCTTAATTAGAGCTGCCGAGAATCCTTTCTATATGCAAAGAAAACAACTTGTACTAGCATGCATGAGGCATGCTCTGCCGGAATTTGAACTAGATGACAATATAATCCTCTGAAAACCCCAAAGAAAATCATTAAACTAAGCAAGAATGTAGATGGAGTACCTTGTAGACAGATCTGCTGGAGCCTTTAGAAATAATGTTGTTGTTTGATAACTTTGTCTGAGCCACCAAGTCGGACCAACTACTGTATTGTGTTAACCCTGTCATTTATACGAACAATGCATGTTGTGCCATCTCTTAGTTTAAATTCCGATCCTCTGACAATACAGCATGAATTTTTTTGTATTCTTACAAATATATTCTATGAATCATATATAGTCACCAATTTTGTGTTGGAGATTGTATTGTTATCCAAAACATGGTATTTTCATGACTAGCTAGATTGCTTTTCGAACTAACTACATGGACGAGAACTATGATGAACAGAGGATATACGCACCACCACTTCTTTTGCTTTTGTTGCTAGCATCGCCAGTTGAGTCGCTGATAGCCAAGTTCTGCTTATTCAATAATTGTTCCAACTGAAATAGCAAAATAGAATGGAAATCATATACATCATACGTATGTATATATGATGACTAATGTAACACCCCAGGTGTTTATTAAAGATAAATACCTTAATTAGGGTGGTTAATCATGTTTAATTAGCTCATAAACATGTTTGACATGATCTTGCACACTTTTGCACAAAAGACCTTGGTCAAAGTTCAAATTCTTGGTCAAACCCCTATAGATCCAAAAAGGCTGATTCGGTTTTCTTGCGCGTTCTCCAAATTTCTCTATAGAAGTTAAAAATCGGCCAATACAAAAGTTGTTCATTATTTCCGGGAACACATTTTTTCGTAATTGGTGGACATTCCAATTTTGAGTGCAAATTGGCCAAAAATCGGTTTGGCTGCGCTGTGAACAGTAATTCGAGCCGTGGAAAATCTGCAACTTCGGTCGACGTTCCCGGGCAAACGGTTGATCAAAACATATGACGCCCTTTGGGAAAGTTGTAGATCTATGGCTCCTCTACAACTTTGCTTTTTGGATATTTTCGAGTATGTTGACACTTTTTGGAGTTTTGCTTGGTGGAAAACATTTAAGCCAAATGAGTTTGACACCGGACGTCGACGTCGCGCCGCTCCCGCGTCGTGCACGCGTGTGCGCCAAGCGCCTGTCCGCCACGTGCCGTCGACTCCGCGCTCCGGCGTACGGATCCTCGAATCCGTCGCGGTGGACCATACACCGTGGTCCCTCCGCCCGTGTCCGCGCTGTAAGCCGCGCCTACGCGCGCCCATGCGCCGGCCGCGCCACGCGCCGGGCCGCGGCAGCCGCCAGCCGCGCCACGCGCGCGTGCCTCCGACCCAACGCGCCGCGCATGCCGCGCGCCAAGTGGCCGCTCCCCAGGCCCACGCGCACGGTCCCAGTCAAAAACGCGAGCGCCGGCCGTCGTCGTTCTTTCTGTTCCGCGCCGCCGTTCCGCCACACCCGTCGCCGCGCGACCGGAGCAGAGCCAAGCCGAGCTAGTGCCTCCACCCATTTTCCGCCACCACCCACGAATCCTACACCTCCCCTAGCCCCCTCCGAACCTTCCTTCACCGCCCTACGCCGCGCTTTGGCGTCGCCGCCGCCGGACAGCAGGCCGCGGCAGGCGCGCCGCCCCTGCACCGCCGCCGGCTGCCACCGGTGCCGTTCCGGCCGACCCCGACCACACCACCACCTCCTTTAGCCCTAGCAAGGTGAGCACGCGACCCTAGGCCGCTCCTCCGCCCGTCTCCGGCCGGCAATCGCCGCCGGCGAGGCCCCTCGCCGCCAAGGACTCAATTGCATGGATTGAAGTCCTTCCAGGGAGTTTTTCGTAAACCAGGGACCTCTGCGTAATTTTCGTGTAAATAGTACAAGGGTCTCCCTGTAAAAGTGTTTTAGGGTTTTCAGCAGCAACTTCAAAAATTCATAGAAAATCGTAGAAAAATCATAAAAATTCAAATCCAATTTTGTTAGTTTCCTGGTGAAGAAACCTATCTTTTCTAGAAAGCATGTATAGGGTTTTTCTGTGTAGTTTTTGAATGAAAATTCAAATTCAGTTTGAAGTGTTTTTAGTGTAGTTTAAAATATACACATGCTATGGACTTGAATTTTGGATATGTTGCTCTTTATGATATGTATAGATTTGTGACCAAAGTTGGCATGTTTTTGATGTGTAGGTTTTCAGTTATGATTTATTTAAGCCTTATGCTAGATTAAGTTTGATGCTTTTTATAGCCTCTTTAATGAACTTTTCTGTAACCACATGTGCACCCTAGGGCTTTGCCTTGTTGATTAGTACCTCTGGTATGATGGATGTGATTTTAGGGAATTGTTTAATAGATGTTTTGGATTTAATCTTGTGTAGGAGTTTAAATTCAAAATCTGAAAAATAATTTGAATCTGCAACCATTCTTTGGTCAGAAACTCATTTTTGGCATACATGACCTGTAGGAGAAAGTTGAGATCAAAAAGTTTATTAAATCTTTTTATATGAATTAATGTTGATTTGCTAGGCTGAAATTTGTCTTTTTTCGTATAAATTAATTTATAAATGATCTTAAGCTATATTTTGGTTTGAGAGCTTAAAATAGGCATATGTTGCTGTGTGCAAAAGATTAGGCTCATTTGAAGTGTTTTTGATTTAATTTAGATTTATGGTTGAAAGGCTTGTTTTAAGTAATTAAAGAAAGAAATGGAAATTAAAAGTGCTAAATTGTGAAATCATGTTTGCTCCTGTTTTTAATAATTTAAACACACCCCCATACTGTTTGGTGAAGTTAAATACTTTAGTTTGCTTAAATATGTACACAGTCACCATCAAAGTTAATTTTATATAATGCATATGCATGTGTACGTGTAGATTTATCGAGCGGTACATACACGCTGACCCAGAAGGGTGAAGGGGCAGTTGATGGTGAAGTGAACCAGCTTAGTGTGCAGCAAGACCTGGACCAAAGTCCAGAAGAGCCCAAGGCTAGTGTTAGTGCTGTAGTAGAGGAAGGCAAGCCCCGGATACATCTAACCCTTTTTCTAAACTCATATCTTTATTTTTCGTATTTATGTTATGATTTGTGCATTTAAGTTTCAGGAGTTGCTTTGAAACCTAGATGCATGATCCTTAGGACTCCTATGCTCTTTTACTAGTATGTTAGAAACGCTAGTGCCATGCTTTAAGGACACGGTACAAGTCGAGTAATGACTCATTGCTCGCGAGATATAGGATGCTTATGTTGGAATCATAAGTTGGTTAAAATGACTCGCTCATGTGGTAAGAGCAATGGGTTCGGTCTCGACCGAGTAGCATTGTGCTGGTTTAAGCTATTGAACGTACCAAGTGCTTGTCGGGAATGGGACCGGTAAGCCTAGTACCTTCTGAACCGGGGCGGGATCTTTCTAGCTACCGGCTTGGGTTGCGTCTCCGGGCTAGCTACCCGTGGTATAGTGTGTGAGTCCGGACTGGTCGGGTTAGACCCTCCGGATAACCGTGTACCAGAGTTTGTAGCGTCTGATCCCAAACTGTGGGATGTTGGGAACCGCCTGGTTGGGGTAGACACTGCACTTGGTCTACCTTCTCCCGTGTATCTTGGGTTTACCTTGCAAGGATATAAATCGATCGATCGTCGGTCACTCGCCGTTATCTGAGTCGGCTTGACCACTGGCTACCCCATATTTATTTATGGAACATTTCGGATTAATATTGTTGGATGATTAATCTTGTTTGTACAACCATGCTTGCTTAGCTAGGTGCTCACCTAGAATGGTTAACATACTAGAACTTGAGCTAAAACATGAAAGTAAGGATGAACTCTTAGATGTTTTTGGCAAAACAAACCCACCAGCCAAAAAGCCTTGCATGTCTAGATGTGTCTTTATTTTGACGGGTCAGTCTTGCTGAGTATTAGTATACTCAGCCTTGCTTTTGTTGTTGTTTTCAGGTAATTTCATCTGACCTGGATCTATTCCAGAGGGTTGGAAACTTGAGTGGGAAAACGATGTTGATGAGTGATACTCCATGGATGGCCTCCCATGTGTATCTTCCGCTAGTTTTATTTCCGTTGTTTAAACTCTGAATCACCTTTACTTTTATGTAGTCAAAACTTGGTTTGTAATTTTAAGTACTTATGAACTTTTATGTAATGTAATGTTGTACTCTGGTCCCGCCTTCGTGTGGGCTTAGCGCATAAATCGATCCTGTGTAAGTGATTTACCGGGCATGACCCGGCAGAGGCGACAGAATAGTTCTTTATTATCGCTTAATGGCCACGTGGACAGGCTTAGGCGATAATACGGAATTATTTTGGGCGGTTCTGTCACAGCTGGCATCAGAGCGAGTTATGCACCAGAGTAATTAAAATAACTTAACAAACTTGTTTTGGAATAAAATTTGCCAAGATTAATAATCTTGCTAAGTGAGTAGGACGTTAAGGTCTAATCTAGTCCGAGAGGCCCTAGAGGGAATTTTTGGGTTCTTTCAGGTGGCTAGTACTCTATGGTGTATTTAATCTGACTTCCAGCACATTTTATTCCTGTCAAAACTTACTTTCTTGCACAACCATACTAGTTCATCACGTTTTGCCATACGTGGTGGTACCACAGGGAAGTCCTGTGAGGGACTAGTGGGACCTATTCCAATGGGTGCCACGTCGCGTTTGCGTCTCGTCACGTTTTGCCATACGTGATGGTACCACGGGAAAGTCCGTGAGGGATGAGTGAGGCCTATTCCAATGGGCACTCACGTCGCGTCTGTGTCTAGCCATGTTTTGCCATACATGTGCGAACCCGCAATAGGCGGAAAGGACAACTCCATTCAAACGGAGGTGTCCGAGGTTGGACGCTGTCCATGCAGCGGCTTTACGCATGGATACCGTTTCTATAGTGAACGGTAATGAATGTGGACGCTTTTGTGAGTGCTGGCACAAAAGGTCTTGAATATCTGTGATTTTCTGCAGGTACACTAACCACGGTTGTTAGGAACGGTAATTTAAGAAACGAATAGCCTCCGACTAGCTATTATAAGGAGAGACGTATATGTATGCCTTGCCACCGGCACTAACTTCGTTTTTGAGCTTAAAAGCTTTGTGAGGAAGTTTAGGACGCTTTTTGCATCATGTAAAAGCTACCAAACCTAACTCTGAACTTAAATCATGTGTTGCTTGGTCTCTATTTAATTTGTGTTTCTTAAGGACCAATCATGATAGTTTGATGTTTTGATGAAGTGTTAAGCAAAGATTGTAACTAGTTGCTGTCCAAATTTTTCTAAGGATTATCTAGAAAATTTCTGGCTAGGTGCTCTTTAGGGAAATTGTTCATCACCTAGTTAAGAATGCTCTCTGAATTTCTCATGATTTTAGGATGCTTAAAACTGAAGTTAGGATCCAAATTGCTAGGCAAGGTCATGCTGAAAGGCTGTCAAATTCCTGAGTTAGTCTGAAAACTCGAATTTTTGCATATAGTTCCTAAATGAATTTGACCAGAAAATCTATAGCAAAAATGTTCTTTATCTAGCTTAGATCATGCTGTAAAAATCTCATGGTAATTGGGTACTCAATTTTTGAGTTATGATCTTTTTAGTGAAGCTCTGTCCTGCTGAAATTTCTGGGCAACAGCACTCTAAAAATGAACCTTTTACACCCTTTTCCAATCTGAATTGGTTCGACCCTTGAATACCAAGAATGCTCCACGAATGTTTTTGAAGTTTCTATCCACAGATGAACACAATCAGTGCAAGATCCATCTATCTCCATCTTCTCTTAGGATGGTTTCTAATAGAAGCATACCCATATCCTTGCCGAGTCAAGTGGAACCCCGTTGTACTCTCCTGATTGCTTATACACCTTTTCTTCAATTTAAAGGCGATCCACCAACTTCCTATGGCTATGTAAAGGTGATCACTCCACTTTCTTTGCATCGATATCCCTACATTGATCACTTTAAATTCTCAGCCTTGACCTAAAAATCCTTATGCTTGCTCACAAACAAATAAATGAGAACATGGTTACAAGGCATCAAAAATCTGTTGGTAAGCACGTGAGCATCATCACCGCATGCATATCTTGCAACCTTAATGACATAAATCATGAGCATGGAAAATGCATTGCACAACATGTGCATTTGGGACATTGGATGAACTAACCTGCATATGTCCTGACAGTTTCCCACCTTTCTACTCTATCACCCTTTTTGCTGGTGATGTTGTTGATCCATAAACGAAGGTGCCGCGACGGAACCTAGGGTATCATGTGTGCTGCAGCCATGTGATTACCACCAGGAGCGCGCTAGGTATCTTGGTTTGTGAGAATGCGACTCACTGCACCTAGTGCTTCTCAACTCTATGTTTATCTTCTCTACCTTGACTAACCTCATGGGTAAAGCAAGTCATGCTGACATTGCATCATGAGCACCATATCTCATGAGCATACGCATCACGCATTCATAGACATGTGCATCATCATGCATGCACCTCATCATATACATATCATGTGCATCTCTCACTATGCACCATGACATATACACTGTAAGTTCATATGCATAAACATCATATGCTCATATACATGTACATCATACTATATGCACTTCATCATGAGCATCCACATGTGCACCATCCCATTGTTGCACGAGTCATTTCCCATATGCATAAGCATTGTCATCCCATGACTCATCAAGTGCATGAGTTTCAGCTCAAAATCATTACACCCTGGTGTGGTGCATAAAGTAATTAAAATACTTCATTAAGATAAACCTTGAGCAAGAGTATTTTTTCTTCCTCACTCCCATTCCAATTTTGTTTCCAAAATCTTGTCACTTGCCATTGACAATTGTACTTTCCAGGATACTCTAGGAGTTGACCTTTTTATTGATCTCCTAAAAACAAATTCATGAACCTCCGTAAACAAATTTACCCAAATATTTGAGGTTTCCCTTCTTTATGGGAATCTTTTTGGAACCTTTCAACTTGGTCTTCTTCCTTCTAAATTTCAAAATTCACTTGGTAGTGACTCAACTAAGCTGATGAAGGAGTATGAGCAAGTTCTCCAAAAGTTAAGATAAGAAGAGCCTTCTACTGAGTCAGTAATCTTTGGTCCTTTAGCACGTTTCCTCCTAATCAAAGGAACCGGGATACCAGTAAATAAAGGATGGGCAAAATCCTTTGATAGGTTTTCCTTGGTACAATCCCAATTTAGGATGGTAGTTATTCCAACTCTTCTCTTTCTCCCAAAGTCACGGTCAATCCTCTCGAGGGCCAATTTGACTCCTCCATATCCATGCTTCGCCTGTTCTGTGCTGCGGCTGATCGTGGCCGTCTTGTCGTCAAGGCATCCAATGCCGGCCACCATCGTGCCACATGCCGCCACCACACCTCCTTGCCACCGGCCCCTACCCAAGTGGCGCGAGCACCACCGCCACTACATCACGGTGAACATCAATAAAAGGAGCATCTCCCCGTCGACTCTCATCACTCAGAGTTGCATCCACAATGTGAAGAAGAGTCAAGCTCCTGCAGCTGTTGGTGTCAGTCCGAGCCTTTCCATGAAGCTCGTCCACTGAAGGTTTGGTGCCAACATCACAAAGAAGAAGCTCGAGAAGAGTGCCACAAGAGGGAGCCAACCCCACATCACCAACTATGGGTCATTTTCTGGAGATGTTTGATTCCATCTGCTGGACTCTAGTAGGACTGTACGTCTGCTTTGTGGTCCAATTATTGATGGTTTTAGTTTTTCATGTGTACATTCATCGCCCGCTTCCTCACGAGCGACATTGATGATGTGTGAGGCAGCCCATGTACCTTTTATCATCCTTGAGATTTAGATAGGGAAGAGTTTATCTTGCTCTGTGGTTTCCTCAAGAAACCCGTTATCTCCCCAAGAGGTTTTCCTCTAATCTTGTGTTGAATCTCGGGACGAGATTTCTTTTAAGGGGGGTAGACTGTAACACCCCAGGTGTTTATTAAAGATAAATACCTTAATTAGGGTGGTTAATCATGTTTAATTAGCTCATAAACATGTTTGACATGATCTTGCACACTTTTGCACAAAAGACCCTGGTCAAAGTTCAAATTCTTGGTCAAACCCCTATAGATCCAAAAAGGCTGATTCGGTTTTCTTGCGCGTTCTCCAAATTTCTCTATAGAAGTTAAAAATCGGCCAATACAAAAGTTGTTCATTATTTCCGGGAACACATTTTTTCGTAATTGGTGGACATTCCAATTTTGAGTGCAAATTGGCCAAAAATCGGTTTGGCTGCGCTGTGAACAGTAATTCGAGCCGTGGAAAATCTGCAACTTCGGTCGACGTTCCCGGGCAAACGGTTGATCAAAACATATGACGCCCTTTGGGAAAGTTGTAGATCTATGGCTCCTCTACAACTTTGCTTTTTGGATATTTTCGAGTATGTTGACACTTTTTGGAGTTTTGCTTGGTGGAAAACATTTAAGCCAAATGAGTTTGACACCGGACGTCGACGTCGCGCCGCTCCCGCGTCGTGCACGCGTGTGCGCCAAGCGCCTGTCCGCCACGTGCCGTCGACTCCGCGCTCCGGCGTACGGATCCTCGAATCCGTCGCGGTGGACCATACACCGTGGTCCCTCCGCCCGTGTCCGCGCTGTAAGCCGCGCCTACGCGCGCCCATGCGCCGGCCGCGCCACGCGCCGGGCCGCGGCAGCCGCCAGCCGCGCCACGCGCGCGTGCCTCCGACCCAACGCGCCGCGCATGCCGCGCGCCAAGTGGCCGCTCCCCAGGCCCACGCGCACGGTCCCAGTCAAAAACGCGAGCGCCGGCCGTCGTCGTTCTTTCTGTTCCGCGCCGCCGTTCCGCCACACCCGTCGCCGCGCGACCGGAGCAGAGCCAAGCCGAGCTAGTGCCTCCACCCATTTTCCGCCACCACCCACGAATCCTACACCTCCCCTAGCCCCCTCCGAACCTTCCTTCACCGCCCTACGCCGCGCTTTGGCGTCGCCGCCGCCGGACAGCAGGCCGCGGCAGGCGCGCCGCCCCTGCACCGCCGCCGGCTGCCACCGGTGCCGTTCCGGCCGACCCCGACCACACCACCACCTCCTTTAGCCCTAGCAAGGTGAGCACGCGACCCTAGGCCGCTCCTCCGCCCGTCTCCGGCCGGCAATCGCCGCCGGCGAGGCCCCTCGCCGCCAAGGACTCAATTGCATGGATTGAAGTCCTTCCAGGGAGTTTTTCGTAAACCAGGGACCTCTGCGTAATTTTCGTGTAAATAGTACAAGGGTCTCCCTGTAAAAGTGTTTTAGGGTTTTCAGCAGCAACTTCAAAAATTCATAGAAAATCGTAGAAAAATCATAAAAATTCAAATCCAATTTTGTTAGTTTCCTGGTGAAGAAACCTATCTTTTCTAGAAAGCATGTATAGGGTTTTTCTGTGTAGTTTTTGAATGAAAATTCAAATTCAGTTTGAAGTGTTTTTAGTGTAGTTTAAAATATACACATGCTATGGACTTGAATTTTGGATATGTTGCTCTTTATGATATGTATAGATTTGTGACCAAAGTTGGCATGTTTTTGATGTGTAGGTTTTCAGTTATGATTTATTTAAGCCTTATGCTAGATTAAGTTTGATGCTTTTTATAGCCTCTTTAATGAACTTTTCTGTAACCACATGTGCACCCTAGGGCTTTGCCTTGTTGATTAGTACCTCTGGTATGATGGATGTGATTTTAGGGAATTGTTTAATAGATGTTTTGGATTTAATCTTGTGTAGGAGTTTAAATTCAAAATCTGAAAAATAATTTGAATCTGCAACCATTCTTTGGTCAGAAACTCATTTTTGGCATACATGACCTGTAGGAGAAAGTTGAGATCAAAAAGTTTATTAAATCTTTTTATATGAATTAATGTTGATTTGCTAGGCTGAAATTTGTCTTTTTTCGTATAAATTAATTTATAAATGATCTTAAGCTATATTTTGGTTTGAGAGCTTAAAATAGGCATATGTTGCTGTGTGCAAAAGATTAGGCTCATTTGAAGTGTTTTTGATTTAATTTGGGTTTATGGTTGAAAGGCTTGTTTTAAGTAATTAAAGAAAGAAATGGAAATTAAAAGTGCTAAATTGTGAAATCATGTTTGCTCCTGTTTTTAATAATTTAAACACACCCCCATACTGTTTGGTGAAGTTAAATACTTTAGTTTGCTTAAATATGTACACAGTCACCATCAAAGTTAATTTTATATAATGCATATGCATGTGTACGTGTAGATTTATCGAGCGGTACATACACGCTGACCCAGAAGGGTGAAGGGGCAGTTGATGGTGAAGTGAACCAGCTTAGTGTGCAGCAAGACCTGGACCAAAGTCCAGAAGAGCCCAAGGCTAGTGTTAGTGCTGTAGTAGAGGAAGGCAAGCCCCGGATACATCTAACCCTTTTTCTAAACTCATATCTTTATTTTTCGTATTTATGTTATGATTTGTGCATTTAAGTTTCAGGAGTTGCTTTGAAACCTAGATGCATGATCCTTAGGACTCCTATGCTCTTTTACTAGTATGTTAGAAACGCTAGTGCCATGCTTTAAGGACACGGTACAAGTCGAGTAATGACTCATTGCTCGCGAGATATAGGATGCTTATGTTGGAATCATAAGTTGGTTAAAATGACTCGCTCATGTGGTAAGAGCAATGGGTTCGGTCTCGACCGAGTAGCATTGTGCTGGTTTAAGCTATTGAACGTACCAAGTGCTTGTCGGGAATGGGACCGGTAAGCCTAGTACCTTCTGAACCGGGGCGGGATCTTTCTAGCTACCGGCTTGGGTTGCGTCTCCGGGCTAGCTACCCGTGGTATAGTGTGTGAGTCCGGACTGGTCGGGTTAGACCCTCCGGATAACCGTGTACCAGAGTTTGTAGCGTCTGATCCCAAACTGTGGGATGTTGGGAACCGCCTGGTTGGGGTAGACACTGCACTTGGTCTACCTTCTCCCGTGTATCTTGGGTTTACCTTGCAAGGATATAAATCGATCGATCGTCGGTCACTCGCCGTTATCTGAGTCGGCTTGACCACTGGCTACCCCATATTTATTTATGGAACATTTCGGATTAATATTGTTGGATGATTAATCTTGTTTGTACAACCATGCTTGCTTAGCTAGGTGCTCACCTAGAATGGTTAACATACTAGAACTTGAGCTAAAACATGAAAGTAAGGATGAACTCTTAGATGTTTTTGGCAAAACAAACCCACCAGCCAAAAAGCCTTGCATGTCTAGATGTGTCTTTATTTTGACGGGTCAGTCTTGCTGAGTATTAGTATACTCAGCCTTGCTTTTGTTGTTGTTTTCAGGTAATTTCATCTGACCTGGATCTATTCCAGAGGGTTGGAAACTTGAGTGGGAAAACGATGTTGATGAGTGATACTCCATGGATGGCCTCCCATGTGTATCTTCCGCTAGTTTTATTTCCGTTGTTTAAACTCTGAATCACCTTTACTTTTATGTAGTCAAAACTTGGTTTGTAATTTTAAGTACTTATGAACTTTTATGTAATGTAATGTTGTACTCTGGTCCCGCCTTCGTGTGGGCTTAGCGCATAAATCGATCCTGTGTAAGTGATTTACCGGGCATGACCCGGCAGAGGCGACAGAATAGTTCTTTATTATCGCTTAATGGCCACGTGGACAGGCTTAGGCGATAATACGGAATTATTTTGGGCGGTTCTGTCACAACTAAGCTACATGAAAACATGCATTAATCTTGATTATTGAACAGCAAACTCATATATATATATATATATAGATATATATATATATATATATAGAGAGAGAGAGAGAGGAGCTACATCAACATCAGTACGGTGTGTCGTACCTTGAGTAGGCGCTCATCAATACCGTAATAGGTACAAAGGATTCCGTCGAGTTGCCGGTTCGTTGAGACGAAATTTTTCTCAACATTTTTGTCCATTTTGTCCACCTGTGAGTTGGTAATCAAGCCGGTCAAGAGATTCACCGAAACCATATTGAATGATATAGTTGTTCTCAACCCCTCCAGCTTGGCGGCTATGTCATCGGCGTTGAAGGCTCGCAGGAAGGTTATACCAGTCTTGCACTTCTCAACTCCCATTTGAGCCCTCAAGAGGGAATTCTTGAGACGCTCCATCGCCGCGTGCACGCTTGGATGCTCCACTATTTTTTCCCCTTGCAGCACTTCAAGGTCGGTGCCAAGTGTGGTCACGAAATAAAATATTTCGTCGCACTCCTTATTGTTCCTGTTAAACTTCACCACCATGTCCTTGATCTTGTTCACAATGCCAATGGCCTCCTTCACCAGATCCATCTCTGTATAGATGGCAAGAGATCGACATGGGTGCATCGAATGAGTTGAAACAAAAGATAGACCCATACAACACAAACGTGCCTCTAGCAACGGGCACCCACATAGTCCCAAGGTCGTCAGTTAAAGAAACAAAGAAATAAAACTCTGCCATCCTCCTGTTTTTCCTCCCTCTCACATCCTCGTTCTCGATTTCGATCTACAGCACTGCTGCTTCGGATACGCGCCTCCACCCTCATCCTGTTCGCAATACCATCTTCCTTTGGGCCAGAGAGGTGGCAGATGGATCTAGTGGAGATTACCATCATCCCCAAATAATCAACGGCACGTTGCCCTGACATGGCCTACTACAGTAGCACCGCCATTCACTTTTAAGCAGTGTGCA
This sequence comes from Cenchrus fungigraminus, assembly GCA_036936925.1. Classification (NCBI taxonomy): domain Eukaryota; kingdom Viridiplantae; phylum Streptophyta; class Magnoliopsida; order Poales; family Poaceae; genus Cenchrus; species Cenchrus fungigraminus. Next base: position 26,676,251 of record CM072768.1, read on the forward strand.
GGGATTCAAAGGTTTCTACCTGACGCTCTTAAATTTCCCTTGCCCAAGTTGTTCTGCGAAATAATCTAAGAAGCTGAATTTATATGAAAACAACAGTTGTGTTAACTATTTAGAATCCAGGATTCGATCTATATATCCAGATCTCTAACTGACCTTGGGATGCAGGGTCATAATTACTTTTGAACCTTTATTCCTATCTCACGCATTCTTTATGACAAGTGTATTTTGTTATCAGTGCAGTTGCAGATCCACTATTCCTAGAAGATTACAAATATGTTTTTGGCAGCCAGCTCATGAACTACACCAGGAAATTGATCGGTACCATTTTTTCCTTCATAGTCTAATTTTTTTTCATATTGGTAGCAACTCTGTCCTCATTTGCTTTCTGTTAGTTCTGATCGTATATACAAACAATATTAATTGTGCACACATGGATGGTTTTATAAGCACCATTGATCTGATAGCAGTGCCAGTAATTGTAAAATAACGGATCTGTGCCAAGCACTTAGTCTGCACAAAAGGGTTATTTTACAGTAATTGTGTTTGCTTTTGGTGCATTTTGTATCATCTAGTTTAGTTAAAATAGAGATCAGTAGATATATACTAACTGATGATTTAAATCTAGTGATATTTTCTTCTAGTGATCAATAGTTTCATAACAGTCGAGAGCAGTGAGATTTTTTTATAATTTTTTCATATAAGGTATGTAAGATTGCTTCTTCCATGGCCCATATGTTAAATGCTGATTTAGTTCAGTTTCTTTTATATGTCAGGATTGCTCTGGAGTTGCAAGGAGTTGATCGAAATTTTAGTTCCCAAGAGTTATCTGGAGACAGGTATATGCTGGCAAGTTCTCTCACTGCATATAAGCATTACCTGTTTGTGTGATTAATTTGATTTTGGAATTACTTGGTTTATGCAAGGTAAACAACTAGAACCTGACTATTTTTTGTTGTTGATGCGATAATGGACATATGCTACAATGTCCTTTCTGTTACTAAAAAAAATTTGAACAATTTGCATCGGACATATGCTGCAATTTTCCCTTCTATTACGGTTGAAGAACTGCACAACTCTTGCTATGCATACTAATCAGCTATGTATACTATTCTTTCTTGATGGTTGAGATCTATGCAGCAATCTGATAGAATTTGAAATTTATTTTGTCTCTATCAAATTTTTAAGGTGAACGACCAGCCACTAACAAACATATTTTAGGTTCCACATTTTACTTTGTTCCTTGAACAAATTAAATAGCATATTCCCTGAATACATGTGTACTTTCCTAAATATTTTACTGCAGGACAAACACACCAATAATCTGGATGTTCAAATGATTGCAAGTTGAAGTGCATATATTTTTCTGTTTGATCTAGAGAATTGTCTTACTGAATCCTTTGTAAACAATCACACTGTAACATTTTCTCAACTCTATAAAAAATAATATATTTAATGTGATGTATTATTTGGTGACCTCTCTAAAGATCTTGGGTGTTTGTGTGTTTTATTTTTGGACGAAAAAGATGCATGTGATTATTTATTAATAGTAATGGGACAAGGCAGCCTGGCATAAAAAGAGGCAACATATGAAATTGCAAATAGAATTGGGCAGCTGTTTGCATATCAAAGATATGTATGGACACATATGTATGTGTTGCCATAGACCCTAGCAACGGATACGAAATGCATTGGTATAGACCTTAGCAACATATATTTGGACTTGTAGCAACGCATGTATGCGTTGCAGGAGGGGCAGGACAAAATTTACATACAACAAGCAGCAAGGAAGGAGACGTACCGCGAGCAGCTTCTTACGAATTGAACCAGCAGCTCGATTGTGCGTACCAGCTGATTGGGTTGTACCTGAATTTGATGAGTTATGTGGAATTGGGGATAGATGGACTATATAAAGGATGGGGATAAGGTTTGGTGTGGGTAGGGGGATGTAGCCACTGAAGCATGCAGAAAGGAAGCAAGGCGGAAACAACGATGGAAAGGCAAAGATCCGAATTCCACGTGGACAAAAGTAAAGTGCGAAAAGTACTAAGTTTGTAGTAATGTTTAAATCTATGTATACTATAAAGATCGAATAATTTGAAAACTTTTCGCACCCGATTCGGGTCCGCCGTACCCCTCACGCTGGACCGGCATGTCATATATTTGGGAGAGTGGATAGGGTGGAAGACCCATGGGAGACCCATAGAATCGCAATTTGGATAGTGTTTCTACCAAAAAGTTAATTCTTTTCTCACCCGCACCCATCGTACCCACCCACCATACCCGCTGGGCCCACCCAAGTTTGCATCTGGCATCTTGCATCGTAAAAAAATCCCTTCCCTCACTGCACACCCAACCACCCACGAGCCGCCACCCGCACGATGCGGATCCTCGCTATTGCAGAGCCGCCGTCGTCGAGCAGGACGCCGCCGCACGGACACCGCCGAGACCGTCGAGGTAGGGACCTTCTCCCCTCGCGCTGGTGCCCCGCCGCCGTCGCACGCTGCCGATGCCTCGAGCTCCACCCGCCGGAGAGGGGAGACCGGGTGGGAGGGCGGAGATGGAGAGAGCAGAGGGTGTCGCTGCCCCTCGTCCACCCGCGGTCGCGCCTTGTCCCTCCACCGGATCTAGGTCGACGTCGTGCTCCTCGCCGCGGAGGAAGCAGACGAGGGGAGAAGGATCCGACCAACCACAGCCCCTCCGTCGCTTGACAAGAAGCTCCGCCTATGGCGGAGGAGCTGAGGTGGTGGCGAGCCGGCAGCAGGTCGCCCTTGCCGCCGAGCCGCGTCGTCGAATCGAATCGAATCGAGGAGGGCCCACAGGGCACAGCTCTGAGCCGCCGCACGATCCGCCACCGTCGTCTAGCAAGGAGTCACCGCATGGATGTCGTAGAGTCCATCGAGGCAGGGACCACCTCCTCTCGCGTTGGAGCCCCGCCGCCGTCGCACGCTGCCGATGCCCCGAGCTCCACCCGCCGACGAGGGAAGACCGTGTGGAAGGGTGGAGGATGGAGATGGAAAGAGCAGAGGGTGCCGCTGCCCCTCCTCCACTCGCGGCCGCACCTCGCCTCTTCCGCTGGATGTAGGTCGACGTCGTGCTTCTCGCCGCAGAGGATGCAGACGAGGGGAGACAGATCCGACCGACCATAGCCCTCCGCCGCCTGACAAGGAGCTCCACCTATGGCGGTGGAGCTCAGGTGGTGGTGAGCCGGTAGCAGGTCCCCCTCGCCGTCGAGCCGCATCGTCGAATCGAATCAAGGAGGGCCGGCGGGGCACAAGTCGACAGCGCACCGCACTCACGGAGGGAGCCAGCCGGGAGGAAGGGAGAAAGGGCACCACGCGTAGCAGTTAGCAAACACGTGCGACACGCACGTGCATCGTTGCTAGTGGTAGTAAAGCACATGGCATCCCGGGCAGGCTGGCTCGCATGACAGGTATTATCATCAATGGTGCTATTAATACTACAGATAATACAGTATTAGCAAGCTCGTTGCCTAACAAACAAGAGTTGTTGGCAATAAACGCACCGGACAAATTAATATAAAGCAACCAACTAACGCTGGAGGACAAACTCTAGATGGATCCGAGAACAACCATGTTCCTGGAATGAACACCGTACCACTTGCCCTGAACTGAAGAGAGACACTTTAGATTAACCTCAAGCGAAGGGGGATTGCAAATTTCGGAGAGCAGAAACATATTGAACAATGCTTTAGTACGTAATTCTTTTGTTTCGGATATGCAGCTAGACGCGGTACATAATGCTTTAGTACTCGTAACATATCGGGTGCAAACTGCAACTTCGTGAAAACTCGTGCAAAGCATGATACAAAAAGTCGTCTAAATTCAAAAAAAAAAATCACACATGTAGATGATATGATGATACACAATCTTGTAAAATATCTTTTCCAAACTTCACTTCGTTTGTGATTTATAAAAATAACAAATTTCAAACAAATCATCTAGACAGTTTCTGGCTTGTGATTTTTTGCAAGGTTGTGTATCATCGTATCGCGTACATGTGTGATTTTTCGGGTGAATTTAGACAATTATTTTGTCGTGGTTTGCACGAGTTTTCACGAAGAGGTTAGTTTGCACCTGATACGTTGCCTTTTTAGTTTCCAGAGCTGCCTGTAGATACCCTTTCACATGCACAGCACGTTATTGATCTGCTCACCGCTCATTTTCCATCTGGGCTACGTCACATGCGATGGTTACGGATCGGGTAGCAGTACGTAATGACACGATGCTAATTAATTACCACGGCAGCAGCAGCTGGCCGGCTCTGCTGCTTAATTATCCGGGTCCGTAAGGCTCCCTCGTCAAGACGCGCAGAAAAAAAGTAAATTAGACACGGCGTCATCAGGTCAGGTGCGATCGATCGGAGGCCTGGCAACAGAATAAGCCAGCCATAGAGTATACTCTCCCACGGCGTATATGCATGTGCTTTAATGTTTGCATGTTATGTGGTAGAGATTTCGTAACCATTTTATAAGCCATGTTAGTTGCAAAGAATATATATATAACACACAACGTAACAGTATATTATTATCTGAATCCATCTGCTTGATTATTAGCTTTCTAGGCATGTTAGGCGAAGCTGCTTATTAGCTTCCAAAGGAAATACCCCTTACGCACGCGGCGACATATACTTTTTGTAGATGATGATAATGTATTTTATTCATTACTTTATGCGGTTGTTCCAAAGTTAAAAGTATTATATCCATGACAAGGTCATCAATTATGTTGCCATTATTGATCCCCACTAACTAGAAGTTCCTTTATGCAGGTTGTACTATATATGTTTTCTTCTCATCATACAAGCAGTACTAAAAGAGCTTTTGCCTGGTCATCAAGAAAGAAAAAGGAGAAATGGAATCATCCCGGCCTTTCAGTGAATGAACTGAACACCTGCTGTAATAAGCACTACCTTTGGTTCTAGCCTTTAGTCCCGGTCCGGTTGAACTTTGGAGCCCGGACTAAAGGCTTTCCGTCCACGTGGCCTCCAACGCCCGCAGAAGCCCCCTACCCTTTAGTCCCGGTTGGTAACACCAATCAACGGCTATATTTAAAGGTCAGCACCCTATAAATCGAGCTCCTTCTTCCTCCTCTCCATGGCGCCTCAAACCTAGGGAGGTGCTGCCGAATATTTTCTTCATCAATTTGTGGAGATTTCTATCCTCTAAAGTGTTGCAAAGGTTTGATTCTTCATCCTCCCTTCATTTCTTGTCATTAATTTTTGTTTTATGGTTTAGAGATGGAGAAAATAGAAATTCTAATTTCTAGGTACGAGGAGCTAAGAGATGAGGTTTTTTATATACTTTAGATTTAGAAAAAGTAGATAGCTAGATACTGCCATTGTTCCTTCCTTCTTTCATTTATTTTTTTAATTAAGCATTCCCTTATTTTTCTTGTTTTTGATATAGAGAAAATTGAATTTTAATTTTAGATATAATGAGAGATATAATTAATTTTACATTCAGCTAATTTTATTTGATGTTAGTTTATAAAAAATATGGTCATTAAGAAATGAGATAAAGAAAATAATAGACATAAAGTAAATGTACTACCTACTTCCATTGTTTTATTGTTTAGAGATAGAGAAAATAGAAATTTTATTTCTAGGTAGATAGGAGGAGCTAAGAGATTAAATTTTACAGATTTAGAAACAAGTAGTTATTTAGCTAGTAGCATTGTTTCTTCTTTCATTCATTTTTATTAAGTACTTTTTTGTTTTTATATAGAATAAATTTAACATTTAGCAAGTTTTATTTAAAGTTAGTTTATAGAAAATGTGGTCATTAATAAATGAGATAAAAATAATAGACATAAAGAAAATGGATTAGTACCAGAGATGGGTGAACGCGCTGGTGTCATGCCAAAGTCCAGACCTTCCACATAGCTTGGGAGTTGAAGTTCAATTGCCTGATGCAACATCTGGTCGTTCAGACATAGCGCACAACCTCTAGTACCAATATATAGGATCAAGTTGTCCAAGCATAATGTTCTCAGTGACACCTCTCAGGAGGTCAGCTCCAAAGGTGCATCTCATAAGAGATTACTTGTTGTCCTTGTAGCATCAACATCCTCATGACACATGACAGCCAAGAGATTCACACCTTCCGTGTCAAGCATCCACTCATTATATGCTTTGAAGCCTTCATTTTGCTCAAATTTATTGACCTTCCCATGTTTGATGAACACTTTGTTGATATCCGGAATGCCTCGAAGTGCCATCTCTGTCAACATGTTGCCCTCTATCTTCTTGAGGAAGACATGATCCTAAGCAGACTCGTCTTGTATTTCTCCTTGATTCAATCTCACAAATAACCCATTCAAAAGATTCCTCTGTTAGCCTATATTCCTTCAAGACACTCTTGCTAGCAAATGTGCTGCGGAGCAGGATATTGAAAAACAAGGTTTCATTCCTCTGAGCCTCAATGCTCATAACATCATTAGTTGTGGTGATCTCAGTCCCAAGCTGGAACCGGTCAGCTTCTAGCTTTTGAACCTCCGCTTCAAACACATTTCTGAATTCACGTATTGTCTTCAAATCATCAACATGTTCATGAAGCATGTAGGTAGGCCTCCAGTTCTCATCATCCAGCTCATAACGGAATACATCGTCAAACTCACCCTTCTTCATCTTTAGTGAGTTCAATTTCATTAGCCCCAGGCCTTAATTCTTTCAATTATTTGTATTAAGCTTTTTTTGTTTTCGATATAGAGTAAATTGAATTTTACCTTTGGCTATAATGAGAGCTAGAATATATTTTACTTTTAGCTTCATGCTCGTGTCTTGTTTATAATGATTTAAAGAAAATAATAAAGTTCTTTTTTTCACTTAATATGATGCAGATGAACCGGCAATGGATGTACAACGTCGATAGACGATCCTCGGAGTACATTGCTGGCATGCATGCTTTTCTTGAAGTGGCGAAAACAAACAAGAATGCGAACGGATTCATGTGTTGTCTATGCTCCCAGTGCAAAAACGACCAAGACTACTCTGAGAAATGCATGCATGCTATTACTGAAACTTTTTCATCTAGGCTATAGACTTTCTTTCCCCGGCAACGGCGCCAAAAATGCTTGTTGACATTGCTAACGTCATCGACTAGAAACGGATATAAGATCCATCTCTATCGACGGCACCAGAAATGCAAAGGTATATCTTAACATGATGCTAAGTGTATATCAGATGTTGCTTTCAGATTAAACTAAAAGGTGAACTCCGACACGATTCATAGCACAACTCGATATAGGTTGTCAGCCCTGACAGGTGTGCCAGAAAACGCATGGATATGGTACTCTTACATATGCCTTGGATCTCTAGAAAAGAAGATAAATATAAACAGGGAATCCACAAGCGCACAGATATGAATATACCATTGTAGCATTTTAACCAGGAGTAAAACCAGGTATCGTATTTATATTCTACCACAGGGAAAGAAGTCTTTCTAATCCATAATAGCTAATACATGCTCATCTCTCAGTTTTATAATGTAGAGTGGCCAAAATATATCAATTGCTATAAACAGGGGTAAGTCACATAAAGATAAAGATATTGATAGCATTATTCAAGTCATAACATCATGAGCAGCTAGAAAGTGTCATTATAGCAAGAGAAACATAGCAAAGTCTAGTTAGAGAGGATACTCCTCGGTAACTCTAAACTATATGTCAATGCAAACTATGATTAGTGCAAACATTTAACAATCATGGAAGAAGAACTATTATATTAATGCATGGGGAGACTATCCAGGAGGATCAAGGCTGAAACTTGAAACAACCCAAACAGTATAAGGCTCCACTAGTCCTATACACGGGGGGTGGACTGCGAAGGACTCAGTAGTGCTGTCACCACCACGATCTACCACACGACCCGGCATATAGGGTGCAATCGCAGATAAATACAATATAAGCACCACGCTTACACTGTCTTTACCGTTCACCCATGTTAACAAATGATCTAGGTGAGGGCTATACAACTCCATACATGAATATAAAGGCAAATCAACTATGCTAAACATGTAATCATAATAAACACCAAAGCATATAATGTCGAATATAATCATTGATAAGAACATATGTCTGTATAACAAATGTAAGGAACTAGATAAGAACTTACAAGAGCGAAGCTAGATCAGTATCTCGATCAGCCTCTAGATGATCAGGAGCCAAGTAGACGCCTTGCCTCCTCCTAGATCTAGACTAGCTAGCTACTCTGCTATATGGTGTTTCTAGGGCGTAGTATCTCTGACTTGATGACTTGATCTGGTGTATGCAAACTCAGGTTTCCAGATGCCTCTGCCAGGGGGCAGGGGGGCTGCTTATATAGCCCTGAGGGGTAGACGTGCGCCGTTTGATCAAACCGACCTAACGAGTGGTTTAGATTGATCCTCATAGGCGGTGGAAGAACCTTCTAGAAGTAGGGTTGAGGTGGCGCCCGGGGGAGGCCGACCGGCCCCACCACCAAGCCGATCGGGCTGGGGTGGGCCCCCCTCGGGGCCCACTTCGGCCAGGTGGTCTGTCGCTTCTTCTAGATGCTTCTTTCTTGGGTGCCAAGTCTCGTTGAGTTCCGGAGCCTTCTGGAGTCTTCTAGATTTGATTCTTTTAGCACTTTTCCCGAATGGTTCCTGGATTTATATAATTTACCAAATCTCCAGAAAAACTGTTAGTGGCACCCTATTCTATGTTGATATTAACATTTATGCCCTTTTCTCATGTTTAGTTGACTTATAAATATATAGGATAAGATGTGTCAATAGTCAGGTTCTATAGGATGCACATAGGGACTGCGAAAATTATAATGAAAAGGCAAAGTTGCAGTGTATCATAGAAGATCACAGAAAAATGTTGTACCCAGATTGCAAGCAGGGTCACAAAAAGGTTGGTACTACACTGAAAATGCTGCAATGGAAGGCAAAACATGATGTGTCTGATAAGGCATTTGAGGGGATGCTAAAAATTGTGAAGGACAAGCTTCCCGAGAAAAATGAATTACCGTCCACAACATATGAAGCAAAATAGATCGTGTGCCCTTTGGGGTTGGAGGTTCAAAAGATTCATGCCTGCCATAATGATTGCATCCTATATCGAGGTAACGATTACGAGAATTTGGATGCTTGTCCTGTGTACAAAGCGCTACATTATAAGATCCGACGTGATGAAGATCTTGGTGATCTCGAGGGGCAACCTCCAAAGACGAAGAGAGTTCCGGCGAAGGTTATGTGGCATTTTTCTATAATACCATGTTTGAAGCGTTTGTTCAGGAACAAAGCAAATGCTAAGTTGATGAGATGGCGCAAAGAGGAACGTAAGGAAGACCACATGCTGAGACATCCGGTTGATGGGTCTCAATGGAGAAAGATTGATAGAGCATTCCCGGACATTGCTAAGGATGCAAGGAACATAAGGTTTGGTTTAAGTACAGATGGTTTCAACTCATTCGGCGAGTTTAGTAGTGGTCATAGCACTTGGCCTATGACCCTATGCATGTTCAACCTTCCTGGTTGGATGTGCATAAAGCGAAAGTTCATAATGATGTCGGTGCTTATCCAAGGTCCAAAACAACCTGACGACAACATTGATGTGTATCTAAGACCATTGGTCAAGGAACCATTACTGCTATGGCAGGATAAAGGTGTACGTGTGTGGGATGAGGATATGAAAGAGAGCTTCAATCTACGAGCATTGTTGTTCGTAGCCATCAATGATTGGCCTGCTCTAAGTAACCTTTCAGGGTAGACAAACAAGGGATATCGTGCTTGCACCCACTGTTTAGATAAAACAGAAGCTATTCATCAGAAAAATTCTAAGAAGGTCGTGTATATGGGTCACCGTCGCTTTCTTCCAGAAAATCACCCCTTAAGGAACAAAGGGATGCATTGGAAAGGGAAGGTTGATCATCGTACAAAGCCCTCCCATTTTAATGGAGAGGAGATATTTGAGATGGTAAAGGATCTAAGGGTAGTCTATAGAAAGGGTGACGGTAGTGAACCTGTTCCAAACGATGCTAACGGGCGTGCACCAATGTGGAAGAAGAAATCTATATTTTGGGAGCTACCTTATTGGCAAATCCTTGAGGTCCGGAATGCAATTGACGTGATGCACCTAACGAACAATCTTTGCGTGAATGTGCTAGGCTTCATGGATTGTTATGGTAACTCGAAGGATACATTGGAAGCACGACGGGACTTGAAAGATACCCATATGAATGAACAAGATCCGGAAGAGGTTGATGGAGAACAAGATTACTTACGTCATCCGCCTAATTACACTGTCAGCAAGGAAGAGAAGGACATCATGTTTGATTTCCTAAACAGTAGCAAGGTTCCATCTGGCTACTCGTCGAATATAAAGGGGATCATAAATATGAAAGATAAGAAGTTCACAAATCTAAAGGCCCACGACTGCCACATGTTGATGACACAGTTGCTTCCTGTTGCGCTGAGGGGTGTTCTATCAGAGAATATACAATTAGTGCTCGTAAAGCTTTGTGCATTTCTCAATGCAATTTCGCACAAGGCAATCTATCCAGCCAACCTAGGAAAGCTACAGAAAGATGTGATGCAATGTCTTATTGGCTGTGAGTTGGCATTTCCACCTTCTTTCTTCAATATTATGACGCACCTCCTGGTACACCTTGTGAAAGGGATTACTATTCTCAGTCCAGTATTTCTGCACAACATGTGGCATTTCGAGAGGTCATGTCAGTCCTCAAGAAATATGTTCTTAACTGCGCCTGTCCAGAAGGAAGCATCACCAAGGGACATGGAACTGAGGAGGTCATTAAGTATTGCATTGATTTTGTTGACTCAATTGACTCAATTGGGGTTCCAGTATCACGGCACGAGGGGAGACTACGGGGAATGGGCACCATTGGATGGAAATCAAGTTTGAGCAATGATACTGATTTGTTCCATAAAGCACACCTAGTTGTTATGCAATAATCATCCTTGGTGACTCCGTATATCGAGGAACACAAGCAGATTATTTCTTCTCAAAATCCAATCAAATCCGAAGCCTGGATTATACGCCATCACTTGGAAACATTTCCCTCATGGTTGAGTGAACACCTTGTCGGTAACTCCATGATTCATCCACAACTCGCTTTGTTATCTAGGGGACCTTCTAGCACAATTGTGAAATTCTAAGCTGACGATATAAACGGCTATACTTTTTACACGAGAGCCAAAGATCGAAAAAGCACAAATCAAAATAGTGTTGTCCGTATAGACGCCATCAACAGCAATGGGTGCAAGAAATCCTATTATAGTATCATAGAAGAGATTTGGGAGCTTGAGTACGGGGCGCTGAACATCCCTCTGTTTCTTTTCCATTGGGTAAAACTGACTCGAGGTGGCGTAAGGAAAAATCAATAGGGAATGACAATAGTGGACCTGACCAAGATTGGGTTCAAAGATGAACCATTCGTCCTTGCCAAAGATGTGCATCAAGTTTTCTATGTCAAGGATATGACTAGCAAACTAAAGAATAAAAATCCACAAGAAGGACCACAGGAGCCAAAGCGTCACATAGTTCTTCCAGGTAAAAGAGTAATCGTGGGAGTTGAGGACAAAACAGACCAGTCGGATGATTATGATCGGTTCGATGGCATGCCTTCGTTCGCTGTCGAAGTTGACCCAAGCATATTGCTTGGAAATGAAGAGACACCGTACTTATGTGACGACCATGACCAAGGAACTTTCGTCAAGAAGAGGAACTTTAATGCTGCACTGTAATGATTAACGATCAAATCATTTGTGTAATGCTAATGATCAACTCTTTTATGTAATATAATATTATATGAATGTATGCCTTTATGTATTTGAACTCAAACTTTGTCCAAGTCTTGAAGATGCACTGTGGCAAGGAACCACCAAGTTTGAGATTTTTCTGAATTGGTTTAGCACTTTTTTCAGTTTAATTGAATTTCCGCGTGAAATCACCCGGTAATTAAACGTTCAATTGAGTCCACCCCTAAAAAGATCTGGAATGATGCCAAACTTTGCCACAAGGTCTCTTGTGCCTTAGGAGACAAATCTTTGTGGAGGCCGATGCATGATTCTTCTGTTTTCGATATATAATTCACTATGTTTTGTCTCACACAGCACAAAGAAAAATACAATAATACATTTAATCATCAGAATAACCTAAATTCTTCAGTGGGACCATATTTTGGGTGTAGATGACAACCAAAATAATTTCAAACCATTTCGATATAGACGGAGTCCACGTGCTTCACAAAGGTATATGGAACCTTTGATCAAATCATGTGTGTACACTGAGTTTCTTAGGGATTCTGAAGTCCATGCACTTTGCAGTATGGTATTGGGCTCAAACTTTTTCTAAGGAGCCACCAAGTTTGAAATTTTTCTGAATTGGTTCAGTACTTTTTTCAGTTTAATTGAATTTCCGCGCTAAATCACCCGGTTGAAATGAGCCCACCTCTAAATAAATGTATTGATCTTTTATTGTTTAAACACTCTATCGTCTTCACTTATAGTCATTTATTAGTCGATTCAATTAATGATGCATAAACTGACTCAATTAAGTTTTTTAAAGTTATTTCAAATCAAATTACCATTTATTTTTATTAAAATTCGAACCATAAAGATTGTAAATGAAAATTAGAAGTAATTGTTTCAACTCTTAAATTAATTTGTGCATAGAAAAGTAGAGGTTATTATTTCTTAATTTAATATAATTTTGCATGGTTGAAATATTTACTTACAATTTATTTTTAAATGTTGCAAAGAGAAAGATTAAGAAGTGAGGAAGGAAAAGGGGGGAAAATTAACTTCCCGCACAAAATTGTCCGTTAGTCCTGGGTGGTATTACCACCCTAGACTAAAGGGGGAAATTTTCCCTTTCAGGGGCTCCCACGCGAAACCCCCCTTTAGTCCTGTGTGGTGTTACCACCCGAGACTAAAGGGGTATATAAAAGTGCCTACAGCGGATCCAACACTTAGCCGCGGGCATTTCGTCTTCCTCCTCAGATCCGCCGATGTCGCCGTCCCCGTGTCCTCCGCCACCACCGGCGCCTCCCCCGCCGCCACCGGCGCCTCATCCATCGTCCTCCCCTCTGTTGCGACCATCCTCGCTGCAGCCTCCTCGCTCCCCGTCGTGCGCTGGCACGGCCGCGGCCCTCCCCCTCAACTGGCCGGCAGGCTCCCCTCCGTCGTCCCTGGTCACCGGCTCCTCTCCGCAACCGTCCCCGCTGGCATCTCTCCTCCGTCATCGCCGCCAACCCCCGGCCGCGCGCCATCCCCGCGTCCCGCCGCCGGCCTCCCCGCGTCCCGCCGGTGCTCGGGCCTCGATCCCCCGTCGCGACCCCGCCAGCCCCCCTCGTCACCGATGGTAGGCCGGCATCCACCTGGGCGCGCGGCGCCCCTAGCCGCGGCTGCCGGTGGTGTGTGGTCGGCGACACGCCGCCGCGGCCAATGCAAGAAGAGGCTTGCTGACGCAAGCCCCCTATGACTTGCGTCACCAAGCCTTTTTTGCTATTTTTATATATGTAAAAATTTAGTTTTTTTATTAGTAATAGGGATAATTAGTTATAGGAATAATTTGTTATAGAACTTAGTGTATGTTAGTTATAGGAATAAATAGTTATAGAAATTAGTTTATAGTTAGAAAAACTTTAACAATATGAGTTAGAAAAAACTATCCTACTCTCGACGTCGCGCATAGAACATTTTAGTTAGAAAAAATTTTGGTTAGAAAAACTTTTACAATTTGATTTCTAAATATATTTGTTCTAAATAATTTTGTAATATACCTTTCATAGTTCTGACACCGACGACTGCCGCATCGACCCTCTCGATGCCTCCGCGTGCCGTCTTCCCGTTGCGGCGCTTCTTCCGCCCTGGGTCGACCAAGCGACTCCACAAGTGCCATTCATCCACGAGTTAGTAGAAATTCCATGTTAGAAATACTTAGACTTAGTTTAATGGTTACAAAAACTTAGACTTAGAAAATTTATGTATACTTAGAAATCAATGTTTATATGCAGAAATTCATAGAGAATTCGAGTATATACTTAGAAATTCAAATAAAATTTATGTTTATACTCAGAAATTAATGTATATTTCTGGAAATTAGTGTATATTCTCATAAATTCATGTTTATTTCAGAAAATCATAGACAATTCGTGTTTATTCCAGAAATTTATAGAAAATTCGTGTTTATTCTAGAAATTCATAGAAAATTCATGTATACTTAGAAAATTCATGTTTATTTATAGAAATTCATGTAATTTCATATAAATTCCTGTTTATTTGTATAAATTCATGCATATTCATAGGAATTCATAGAAATTTGTGTTTATTCCATAAATTAGTATTAGTTGAGATGGATGACAACAATGACCATGAGAGGATTATGGAGGACATTATTGCTGGCGGTTCAAATAACGTTCCAACCTACACCGACGAGGAGCATAGCCAGGCGGACATGTTCCTCAACATAACCACCACTGAGGAAGGCGACACCACTGCCAAGGACGACGACACCCACACTGAGGACTCAGAAAATAATTAGGACCTTGAGGATGATAATGCGGAAGGTTCTAATGAGGTATATATATCATGCATTAAGTTCATCATTATTAATTCTCTAACCCCAATTCTTACTTATACATTAGCATTATGCACTAATAAATAACGAATCTGCAACTTGCAGGCTTCTGGATCAACATCGAAAAAGACTATGAGAGGGCGTACACAAGTAATCACCGGCGAGGTGATGTATCATATCATGGAAGTGTCAGAGCTTGGCAAGCCAATTGCTCCAAAAAAGATCGCTGACAAGTTTGTGTCTCAATGCGGCACCATTTTAAGGGACAACGTGCCCATCAGCTATAGAGAATGGAAAGGAAGAGCAACAAATCCATACGTGGTTCCGAACACCCGTACACAAAAGATCTGTTGTGGAATGATGTCCTAAAATACTTCACACTTCCTGAAGGTGTCGATGCAAACCTTGTGAAGGGTTGGACTCTCTCGAAGATGGCAACTCAATTTCAGAATTTTAAGAAGAAGCTTGATAGAGATTTTATCAAGAAGAACCAAACTCCAAATTGGGATGCATATCTAAAGCTACAAAATCACTAGAAGTCCTTTGTGGAATACAAGAAAAGTGAAGATCATGCCAAGAAAAGTTCACTAAGGGAAGAAAAGTGCCAGTAACAAGGGGCCGTACAACCATCATCTTGGTCGAGGTGGTTACGCGGTTGCAATTCCCAGGTGGCGAAAGATGGAAGAAGACCTGATCGCCAAAGGTATCATACCAGCGGTCTATGACTGGCCTAACAGATCAAAGAATTGGTATTATGCTCATGGAGGTAGATTATTGAACCCCGAAGATGGGACCCTTGAACTCCCACCCACGTTACGTGAGAAGGCCCTTGAGATCATGAAAGATATTGAAGATGTCAAAACAGGCAGATTGAAGGTTGCTAGAGAGATTGATGAGCTCACTTTGGCGCTCGAGAATCAAGAACACCCAGGACGTTGCAGAGGCTATGGGGTGGTGCCGTGGAAGTTTGCTTTCAAGCGAAACATCGACACCTACAGAAGCCGCAAAAGAAGAAGAGAGCGTGGAGAGGAGTAGTGGCGCCAAATGATGGAGCAAAGACTTAGAGAACAGGAACAAAGGATGCAGGCAGAGATTGAACGGCGAGTGGCCACCACGATACATGAGATGGCCCATTCTGGAGCACTGCCCCAAGTTCCGCTGGATCCCATCATTAGCCCTTCCGCTCGCAAAAGCAGTTGTGCTTCCATAGAGGTCCCCGAAGAGCACAGGGCAATCGAAGGAGTTCAAGTGGACGACAACCAACGGTACCCTATGGATGACCTCTGTCACCGCACCGCATGTGAGCTGCACAAGCCATTTGGCAACATCACAATGAAGGTATAAATATGATTATTACATGCAATTAGCTCAACTATTGATGCATGACTTAGAAATTTAATAACTACATATATAGGTGGCCTACGGAAGTGCTTTTGCACATATGCCAGGACGGACAAGCCACGACATGCAGATTCCACCTGGCTACACCTCAGTTGGTGTGGGGGAGATCTGTGATCCAAGATTTGAGGACCTAGAGCTAGAGGTCCCCAGAGGTGACGGGGAAAAGACACTCAAGGATGCAGTTCACGGTATCATATTGTGGCCCAAACGATACATCATAATCCCCAAGAAGGAGGCATCAATCCCTCTGAGAGATTCCCCACAGCTGCCACCATCATCTCCGGGGCCGTCATCACGACCTTCAAGATCACCACGCTCACCGTCTCCACAAGAACTACACAATCTGGGAGGTGCGAGCTCGAGCGATCACGATGATGACATCCCTCCCAAATCACCTCCAAAGCAACCACCGGCTGCAAAGCAGGTGCCACAGAGATCCCGAGCACAATTCCAAGGCAATGCAACCACCAAAGCAGAAAAAACCACCAGCGAAGAAAAAAGCCCATGCCCATTAAAAGGAAGCTAGCATGGGAGCAGACAGAAGAAGAAACATATGCGATTTCAAAACAACAAGTTTACGATTTTTTCGAAGGTCTGCGTCAAAAACATCGACAGAGGGAGCTCGAGGAGAAAAAAAAAGTAGATCTGGATAAACTCAAGTTTTTCATAGAAATGCAGGAAGAAACTAAGAAAAAGGTAATCTTGAAAACAGACTATGATCATTCGCTGACCAAGACTTTACAAAGGACGAGACGAGGAGGGTCGCCAAATAGTTACATCGAGCAAAGAGGTGTGTCAATGTCGTCGACTGATGCAAAGAAGAAGAAGAAGAAGAAGAAGAAGAAGAAGAAGAAGAAGAAGAAGAAGAAGCAAACAGATGCATCGATGAGCAAACAGACTTACGTTGCCTCCGGCCTCAGTGCAGATGAACGAGCTCTTGCAGCTATGCCTACAGAAGAACTAGCAAAGGTTGTTAGTTTTGTGGAAGAAACAATGATGCTTGTAGGTGTTGTTCTCGGCAATGAAGAACCACCATCTCCGGACAGAAATATCATACCTAGATGGCCCTTTCAGCTAGGACAACCTTTTGTCAGGCCAGAATTGGTAAAGAAGCTCCCAACTAAGATGCACAGATTTCATCAGTGGTACATGACAAAGTCAGCAAAAGGCCGGGAGATGTTTGGTATGCTTGTTAGACCGGAAGATTTTGCCGGTGAAGGCGAAAAGGTGGTCTGGCTGGAATTCAAAGATATTTATGAAGTTTACCATCTAGACGCCTTGAATACTGATCTTATCATCGCCTGGTGTCTGTAAGTGGCATATTTTCGTATGTTTATTAATATATTTATTACGTCTGCAATCCACTAATTAACTTTGTCTTTCATTTTCTGTAGCCTGCAACTTACGGAGATGCGAAGGAAGGGTTATGACAAAGTTGGTTTCATGGACCCAGCGGCAGTTAACCAACACGAGGTCCGGAAGCAACCTGACAAAACAATCTAGGCAATCCATAGGACTTTGTCTCAGCTGCATTACAAGGATTGCATACTACTACCTTACAACTTCAAGTAAGTGTGATTACCATCTAATAAATGATTAGCTTTACTAATTATCCTAGCTAACTTTATTTAGCTCTAATCTTTTGAGCATGTATACAGTTTTCACTAGATTCTTATGATAATTCAAGTCGACAACAGCAACATCATGGTGTGGGATTCGTTGAGAAAAGACCCTGCAAAATACCAGGACCTTCAAGATCTGTTTCAAGTGTAATAATTCTATCTATGACATTTACTTTAATGCAATAGTTTACTTCTACTAACACTCTATCTTTCATTATTTTTCCCCAGAGCTTGGGGCAGATTCATTCTTGAGAACCCTGGACCATTTAAACAAAATATTAGATTCTTTACAGAATTTCCGATACATAATCCAAATAACAACTTCAGATTGAGATAAATTAAATTGTATAACACTAATATTTCATAATTTTTTTCTCCACTTTAGTGTTTGAGACAGGAACCCGAAAATAATTTATGTGGATACTACGTCTTTGAGCACATACACGCTTTCTCAAGTACAAACTGGGAGATTATTCTGTAATTAAAATAAACCTATTAATAATACATCATTTTCTAATCGCTTATATATTTAATTATTGGGTGTAATATATTAAAATATTTGCACATTACAGATGGATATGGTTAGGGACGCACTCATTGAGAAGGATCGTCTCTTGGAGTTCAAGAAGGTCTCGCAGTATTCCTCGTGGATGAGGTGGTTAATCCAAAAAGGAAAACATCATTATGACGGACATCCAATTGACCAACTTTAATTAGCACCTCCACGGGAAGTTGAGACTAGGAATTTGAATCCAACGATTTTTTGATGTACATATACTAATTTTAGAAAATACTATCTATTTTGATGTATACAATTGTGTGTGTATATATTTATAACTATGTATACATAGATATATAAGTCTAAGTACATATAGTAGAGACGTATACATAGATACCTTATTGCAAATACATATACGTACATTTATACATGAGACAACAATTAGAATATACACGTATAACAATAATTAGAATAACTCAAATTGAAAAACAAAAAAAATGGAACCGGGGCCCTTTAGTCTCGGTTGGTAATACCAACCGAGACTAAAGGGGGTGCATGCTGGCGCGGGCATGCCCCCCCTAGTCTCGGTTGGTAATACCAACCAGGACTAAAGGGCCCCCTTTAGTCGAGGTTCATTCACTCGGAACTAAAGCGGGGGGGGGGGGCTTTTGTCTCTCACTATTAGTCTCGGTTGGACTTCAGAGCCCTATGGCTCTTACCAACCGGGACTAAAGGCTGGGGCTCTACCAGTGATGGGTGCATCACTACACCTATAATATGGTTGAAAGCCTGGAGCACACATATTTATGAAGATGAAATGACTACGTGCACCTAAAATGATAATAATTTTGAAACTGAAATTAACAGTTTATAAAGGCTGGAACAATTCCTAGTCAAGGTTAAATAATTTTTCAAACCTAATTCAATGCCCTTTTGAAATCTGGCATCAGTATGTGTTCTTCATCTATGAAACCTATCAACAATTTGAAATCATTACTTCACAATTTAATAACAATTAGGTATAACTTACGACGATTCACTAGTTAGCCTAATCAAGAGAAATACTCTACACAATTGTAGGAATCATTAAAAACTTTCTTGCATGTCACATCCGATCCGGCCGTGAGCTTATTTATATATATATATATATATATATATTCTATACCCTGGGTATGGAATAATATTCCATACCCGACCCAGCTCCGAACCGCTCTCCCGCGCCTGGTCCGATTTTTTTCGGGTCTTTTGGTTTTTCTTCGTCGGTCCTCCCACGTCCTGCTTCAGTTTCCTCTCGAGCCGGACCCTTTTCCCACCGCCGCCGCCCACGCTGCCCCCTGTCCCGCGCCTCCTTTTCCGCCACCACCACCGCCGCACACGCCTCCCGATCTCAGTCGCCAATCGCCGCCGCTCCGAGCCCGCAGCCCCCCTTTCCATCCGTATCCTGACTCCAGGCTCTAGACTCCGTCGGCAACGGCTACTGCTTCCCCTTCTCTGGATCCGCGGCGACGACCATGCTAGTTTCACGGTCCAGGGATCCATCTCCTCCGTGGCTCTTCGTCAGCTTGCTGTTCCCCCTGTAGTCCTGCTCCTCTCCCGTGGCACCGGATCCGACCACTGCCGGAGTCTGTAGCACCACGGTGGGGCGGATCCGGTCGTCGTCGTCGTGCGGCCGGCAGGATCCGGTCTCTCTGTCACTGTGGAGCTCGGTGGCGTCTCCAGCCCCTCCTGCACCGATGCCGAGCAGGGGAGGGGGCGCCACCCGGTTCTCCCGCCCGCAGCCCAAGATTTGGCGGCCGGAGCTCGAGCAGGAGCAGCCGTCAAGCCACCGCGACGGCCCCCGCCTCGCGCGTCGTCCGCATCACCTCCGGCAAGGGAGGCGCCGCCCCTGCTCAGCATCGGTGCTGCTGTACGCCGTGGCTGCGAGCCTGCACACCGGGACGATTTTCAGGTCCAGCACGGTATGACCGTCTCTTTCCTCGTCCCTCTCGCCATCTCTCATGGCCTGTTGGGTATAGATTACAACAATTGTGGGTCTTACCGACAATGAAATGCAGGTTAGTGATGTTGAAATGTATGGAATAATACCTTGTTCACCTAGCAAGATTAAGCTTTATTTTCACCACTCTTTTTTAGACAATGAAAGATAATATTCCGGCTTAAGACATTTCTTTTACAAGAATGCATAGACCACAAGAGATTACATAGCAGCAGCTTCGGGATCATCAATGTCGTCACCTCTGACTATGTGGTTGTTTTAGCTCTTGCATGTGATGTGTTTTGCGAAGTGCTAGTTTGATTCCATTCTCCTACCGCCGCCGCCGATGTGCTCGCCCGGCCTCTGCACCCTCTGTAGGTGACGGCGGCGCTGTGAAAGGCCCTGGGGCTAACACACTTGCTTGGGGCCGAACCTGCAAGCTGTGGTCCCTTCGACGGCCATCAGCATATCTCCAAGAGCAAGCTCACCACAAACCTTGTCAAGGTACCATTTCGAAGCCATCTTGTTCCTGCCTTTGACTTTGTGATACCAGATTATTGATTGCGAAATGATCGTCAAGTGGATTTGTGTTGTGGAGTTTGGTTGAGTTGATTATGGTTAAGCACAGTCATGTGTAAGGCTGATCTGGGTAAGATGGAGACTATTGACTATGAGAAAAGAACTTATAATAAGGAGATATGGAGCCCCATAGTGCTGATAACAAAAATTCAGAACAGATAAGGAGATAGGGAGGATGCTTGGTCAAAAATTGAACACCTTAGAAGATAATTGTTTGTTTCCTTTAGAAAAAGGAAGCTAAACACAACAACTCTGAGAAGCATGGAAGTCTCTTCTGTACAGCTAAAATAAAACTTGTTTTCACTCATAAAGGATGCCCAATTTAGAATATCAGATTTAGTGACCTTTCAGTATCTTCAATTTGGCAAACATGTGATTCTATCTGTTATAGACTGAAAATGTTTCATTTCTCTTTTACTTGCAACTTGCCACCCTATTATATTTGTTCTAGGTTATGCTGCTTATTGATGGTGGAATTCTATAGCCGATTGAACTTTATTTTTTTTCTACTACAAATTGCAAACTTTTCATGGTTCTAGGTAATGCTACCTTACTCTAGATTTTTGTGGATGCAAAAGCATATAGGCTAGTAGTTCTTGGTATGACGCTGTCAATTCGTCACTAACAGGACAATGGGGCCAGAAATGAACCTGCAACAACAACTAATCCCCTTATTTTCTGCATGTGATGACTTGATTAACATTCTCAATTCTGCCTGATGCTTGCAGATCAATGTACATGTCGTGGGCCAATCCTGACGCTTGCTGTGAGTTATGCGATCTGGTGGATAGAATGACACGGCGTTGCTGACAGGGTATGCAGCTCTTAGTTCCTTGTCAATCTGGTGAACAGCTTGTAGTCTGTTTGAAAACTATATCTGAAATTGCAAAATTTACAGTGTTTTTTTGACTGATTGATCCCAATTTCAATCTAACAAAACTGAGTACATATTTGCTATTTCATGAACCACATTTAAACTGTTTTATTGCTCCCTCCAACCACACTCTCAGCTCATCATACCCATACTGATTTAAGCTTAAGCCGATTCCACTAGATATTCCTTTAGATTTGGAGCCGATCCTTTTTGGATCATGATTTTTTATTGTTTCACTGTGCATCCATTCTTTTCAAAACTCCTGTCGTTCTGTTTAGT
The DNA here is from genome assembly GCA_036936925.1 of Cenchrus fungigraminus. Lineage (NCBI taxonomy): Eukaryota > Viridiplantae > Streptophyta > Magnoliopsida > Poales > Poaceae > Cenchrus > Cenchrus fungigraminus. The sequence goes on from CM072768.1 coordinate 26,698,059, forward strand.
CACAAGGAATTGGGAATTTTTAGTAGCCATTTTATCTGAATTTTGATTTTACACCAGGTTTTGTTTGATTTTGTTAATTTCAGGTATCGGTGGGTTTCACCATGTTCGTCGCTTCATCATGATGGGAGCTCCAGGTTAGTGCAATCTGGGTCCCCCATACAAAATCTAGTGCAAAGATTCAAAACTTCTGTGCTTATGTGCATGCGGATGTTTTTGGATTTCTTTCCTGCGGAATTCAGGCATATGTGCTACTGCTAGATACGTTCTCTCCGCTGCTGCCGTTGGTGACTTTGATTTGGATGCATATGTGCTAGATACCTTCAGCTCCCGTTTATTTTGTCTTTACCTCTTGCATGATAAATATTCTGTGATCTGCTGTCAAGTATCAATCATAGTGTAAATTCCACCGCTTTGCTAACTGAACTAGCCTCTGAATAGTTTTCTTCAATTCTTTTAACTATGTATATTGAACTTGAGGCTTAATTAGGTCTTACTTTGTGTTCGATGACACTAATACATGTCTTACAAAGATGTAGAAATTACCTTTGCAATGGCCACTCTAGTTCAGTTAAATAACTTGTGCCCTTTGCATTCCGATTCTAGACTAGGACTTCAGTTCACGTGTTATTCATGCATTACAAGTTTAGATTGTCTCCTTTTAGTTCTGAGCTTGACAAGTTGTCTCAATTGGTGCCTCAACCTGAACCTGTATTAGTATGCTCGAACTGGGTGTGTGATCATTTGGACCAATTGCTAGCTAATAATTATGTGTCGTTCCTAACTATTGACATCTGCCTGCAGCTCTATGATCACATTAGAGCAGAATGGTCATAACAAAAGTGCTCTGACATTTGTTTGTTTTATGAAAGAAATTCAAACAAGTTCAGATGAGGGCGAAGGCGGAATATCTAGGGAAGTGTTGAAAGTTCATTTTAGCTTGACGGTTCAAAACATCCATCTGTATGTGTAATGTGATCCTTCCTAACCCTTCTTATGGCGTGATGATGGATTTGCAAGAAATCATATGTTTGAACTACCTATGTTACATGGAATGAAACCCTGATCCCATGTGTCACCTTATTAGAAAAATTCCGTCATTGCTTCCATGGCTAGTAAAATTCATTTCTTCTCTTTCTCAGATATTGATTATGATTCTGCTGGTCCTTGGTTGCTGCCAGCTGATTAAATTAAGTTGACTGTCATTCAGAGTTATATTTATATTGCTAGCCAATCTCACTGTTGATTTTGCCTTACAGTTACAGATCTTGCTAGCAGAGGAGCTTTACATCCCAAAAGGATTGCTTGTAGTATGTACACTTTGGGTTAACAGGTTTGGTATTTAATTGTATTTTAGTGTTTTGACATTGATTGGGTTTGATATATATTTAATCATCTCTACTATTATTATCTGAAAATTACTCATTTCTTTTTATCTGCAACATGGTGCCCTGTTTTAATTGTACAGATAATGTTAGCTCACTGAAATTGGTGCATAACAATACTTGTTGTGGGGTTCCTGTTTATTGATTGTCTATTATGTCTCAGACCAATATTCAAGATGGTGACCAATTTTTTTTTAGGGTAGCGGCACTAGTGGAGCTTAGTGTAGTGTAAATGGGGCCAGCATGCCCCCTGGTTACCCCTGGTTATTGGTAGTCTCCACTATCAATGTGCATGGTTATGTACTCTGAAATTTCAGTGCCTAATTATGCCTGCTACTTTGCTTGCTGCAAGATCATTCACATTGTTTTAACATTTTTCTTTAAATGTAGATAGCACTGTATCTTGCCAATTTGTCGCACACTTCAATATTGCAACCTGCTACTTCATCATGTCAATTCTATGCACATTGTCCAACATTTAGATTATGCACTAATGTCCAACCGCGGTGTTTTATTCGTGTGAACCCTTGCATACAAGGTATGCATGAAGTACAATATGCCATTGCAAAATATCATATTTTTATGAAAAACTGGTATTAATTAGATTCAGAGTGATATTTTATTTTTTTCATTAACTGGAGATGCACGATTGATTGTTCACTAGTCAGAGACTGACATGCCAGTTAGATTTGCTCGAACTTGATGCTACGAGGGTACCCCATTTTTTTAGTTTGCTGATGTCCATATGTGTGAGACAATATGTTCCGACAAACATTCTCGATGCTGGCTGGTCGTCAATGCTGTTTTGGAGCATCCTTCCACCAGATGCATGTGTCATTCTAGAAGTTAGCAATCTTTTTTCTGATATGGTTGTACTCATGCTTGCTATTTTTCTAATTTTATTTTCTTCCTCTATCCTGTGCATGGATAACAAAATTTTTTGCTTGGATCGTTGTGCATGTCTGGATGACACCTTCTCCCGCAGTTGCAGCTGCAGGATGAAGGAATGAGGGAGCAAAAGGTGTGATGCACAAAATTGCATCCATGTTAGCTTTTCAGGCAACCAAGAATTCAGATCTAGTTATGATAAGATCTTTCGCCTCAGAGCAAACTATGGTGACAGATCTTAATTCACTCTACATGACCTTGAATGCAGCAACAAAAATATATAGAGATGTACCAATTGCAAAGTTACCTATCAGAATTGGAAACTTCGTACCTGGAAAGCAATATTGTCATGCTGCTACAATGTAGTTAGGAATTTCAATAGCAATATTGTATATTTCTGTCTCGTCTAGTTTGTAAAAGCTATATTTTAAATCACGATAGCAAGATGGTTGTATTCAATCAGGCACATGTGTATTCATGGTATTATTTGTAATCATATTATTATCCTTATGATGTATATATTTTGCACACCGCGTGCTTATCTTATAAGCACATTCATGTTGTATTTATGAATGTGATTTATCTAGACTCACCTGAAAACGAGTACAAGTGCGTACGTGAAAAAGAAACAGAGGAACTGTGAGATATGAAAAAGATACGTGAAAAAGGAAAAGAAAACCAATCGTGCAACGTGAAAAAGATACGTGAAAAAGAAAAAAAACCAGAGGAACCGGGCAACCAGAGGAACCGAACCAAACCGGGCAACCAGAGGAAACGGGCAACCAGAGCTCCGTGAAAAACGGATCGCAGGACTACTCCGAAGAGCGTCCGCTGGGTGGGGAGCGCGGGGCGCCCTCGGGTCGGACGGCAGGCTCGGGTATGAAATAATATTCCATACTCTGGGTATGAAATAGCACTGCCCTATATATATACATATATATATACATATATATATATATATATATACATACTCCCTCTGTATACGTTTTAAGTGTCGTTCTGTGGAGGAGAGCGAGTTGCGATTTAAGTGTCGTTTGGGCGTCGGAGAAAATTTTTGGACTTTGCTGCCCTCGCGTCGCTTCGGAACTCCACGTGCGCGGCGTGCGTTAATTGCTCCTGGGGCTCCAAGTGATTCCTCTCTTTAATCTCCAGCCTCGCATGCCTCCCATTAACTCAAATGTCTCTCTCCTCCATTGCTTCTCATTGCCGTTGCCTCCTCTTTGCTTCCCACTGCCACCGCCATGGAGTTCATCACGCCGGAGTCAGAGGAGCTCGGCGCGCCGAAATCGCAGGTGCTCGTCGCGGCCGAGTCGGAGGTGCTCATCACGTCGGAGTGGCAGGAGACGGAGGACGTGGTGCCGCCGGAGTTGGAGGTGCTCGTCGCGCTGGAGTCACAGGAGCCGAAGGAGGCCGTGATGCCGGAGTTGGAGATGGACATGGCACCGGACTCAAGCACGCCGGAGTTGCAGGAGCTTGTCGCGCCGGACTTGGAAATGGTTCTCGATTCCTTGCCTCCGGACTCCATGGATGCGCATGTGCAGGAGCTCGCACCGGAGTCAGAAATGGTGCCAGATTCTTTGCCGCCAGTGTCTTTTGTATGCGCTCGCTGTCATCTTGTCCATGCGGACCGCGAAGCATGGAATCGTGTGCACTCAAAGTTCTGGCCATGCCCTCGCTGCAATCTTGTTCACGAGGAGTACAGACTCGGCGCCATGGTTTACGGCCTCGACGAGTTTGATTGCTCTGTTTTCATTCCCGATCTCGACGAGTTAGAGATGGATGGCAAAACTATCGTGTTACCTGCACGAGTGCTCAAGATGCTTGACGAGATGCGCACGGGAGAGCTCGATGCCGGCAACGTCGCGCTCACGCAGGAAGACTTGCTCTCACCGTGAACAAAAAGATGGAGCATCGGTAAGCTAACACTACTTGTAAACAAAACAAACAGATAGATGGTTGCCTCGGCTAATTTTCTCTCTACTAATTTTTCATGCAGCAAGAGTTCTAACTAGCATCATTCTAATTTCTCATGCAGCAAGAGTTGCCTCGGCTTCAATGAGCAAAGATGGTTCACAAGGGATACATGTTGGCAGCCGATCTTCCCTTTCTAATGCTTCTTTTTTCATGTGAGGAATCTTAAATTTGTTGCAACCTTTCACCTTCATAGCTTCTATGAAAACACTTTGTAGTGTTACAAACATTCTGTTAGCTTTGTGTATCGAATATTCCATGAATGCCTACAAAACAAGTGTGCAAGAAATGATTCTATGAGAAAATTTGTTGTTGGAGAAACATTGAACAATTTGATCAAATTACCACTTGGACTGCTGGAACTAAAGCTTCTATTGTTTTTGCATTCTTCTTGTATTGAATTGCTTGAATAGCTCAAAAAAACCCAAGTCAAGAATGTTGAAATCCGGAGAATTAGGTGGTTGACAAATTAGGTGAATATCGAATCCTTCTTGCTTAGCCGCCTCACAAAAAACCGGATCATCCAATTTTAAATGGGAAGGTGCATTGTCCTGTTGAATGAAAAAGATTGATCTACGCACATCTTCTCTTGGCCATTTGGCTCGAATGGCAGGCAACACTTTGTTGATCATGAATTCTCTAATCACGTCTCGTGTGATCAAATTTATGGGCTTCATAACCAAGTCTCCATGGACACGACCGGTTCTATGGTTACCTCTCATAGCCGGTTCATATGTAACAAGTGGAAAATAACCAATCCTACCATCAAAAATACAATTCCCATCCCTAAACCTTGGTCGAGCAAAAACACACAAGAACATGAGTCTAGGGAGGTAATTCTTGTTCTTACTAATCCGATGGGGATCATCTTCTTCGGGTAGCAAATAATATTTTTCAGATTTTTGACAAATGTAGAACCATTTTTCATCAATGAACACAATGTCAAACAAATCCTTAAACATTGGATCGGCAATCAAATCCCTCTTAATCATGTCAACACACCACTGCAACCTAGCCTTCTTGTTAGCTTCAGTGAGATATGGTTTGATGCTACTAGAGTGGCGCCTAAGCAAACCTTTTTTCAAATACTTTTGAATCTTCCACTTGCTCATGTTAAGTTTGGCACACACATCCTCTATGGTCATTCTATCCCTTAACGGAATGTTGCGCAATGCTTCCAAATTAACAGGTATTGCTTTACGACCAACTCTACCTTTCTTTAGACTGGAAACTATAACAGGAACATTGTTTGCAAGTTGAATTTTACCTCCCTTCCATAAACGCTGAACTGACCTTATGTTAAGGTCAAATTGATCAGCAACAATTTTAGTATCCTTCTTGCCTAGTCTCCCATTCTTGCTTCTAGCCAACAAAGCTTGATAAACTTGTTTTCGGAGCTCTTCAGACATTTGTTTCTTGCTTCGGTGGTGAGGTTCTTCAACTTGTTCTACTTGTAAAAAAACAAACATACTCAATCCAACAATACAAGATGTGTGAAGTACTAAAAGCAAGAAAAAGCACTCAATCTTACCAGCAATATTTTGTACGAAATCCATATCAACTGCTCCAAATTCACCTAGTGGTAAATTAAAATCAAATCCTGTCGAAAATGAAATAAAAGGGCACACTGAGGATGGAAACTTGCACACGGCTGTTGTGAAACTAACGTTCTCGTACTCCTTGCATGCGACTGTTCACAACTGAGAATGAAATGCATTACCGTTGCCATCGTCATCTTCAGCAAGATGAAACCCGCCGCCGACGTTGTCGTCACCGCCTTCGCCGTCGACGTCGACGTAGTCGCCGTCGACGCCGTCGCCGGTGACGTCCTCCAGTACAGGGGCGTCGAGCTCGTCGACATCCTCGAGTGCATCCGCATTTAAATCAAATCCTATGAAAAAGAAGAATGGAATATGAATACTCATCCAACTCGGATGAAAAAAAACACAAGTTCAAGAAACAAAACCTTGCTCGCCGGTGACGCGTCCAGGTCGCCAGCATCCTCCAGCTGCTGGTCGGCATCCTCCACGTGCTGCAAGTCTTCGTCGAGCTCGTCGGCATCCTCGACCGGCAAATCGTCTTCGTCGAACTCGTCGGCATTCTTGGGTGCATCCATCTCTAGTTCTTCCACCGGCAGTTCCTCATCCAATGGATGCTCCACGTTTAAATCAAACACTATGCAAAACGAGCAACAAAACATTAAGATCGAGTTGAGGTGATTGATGAGCAAATATGTAAGTGAAGTGTTACTTACCGTGGTTCTCATCCAGTGATGGTGCAACGTTGAGATCTATCCCGGCCATCTTGTTTTGGTTACTAAATGTGAGTGATGAACTAAGCATGCCGGCGTCTTGTTTGTATTTATAGCCAATGGCCGGGGCATGCGAATCGACAGCACCGGTGACGAAAAAAAAATGCGCCAACAGCTTGTGTAGTTCCCTGCCACGCGCGAAAGGAAAAAATACGAGGGAAATGTTAGCGCCACAGGGGGGGAAATGCGAAACAAAAAAGCAGCGGCAACACACGCGAAACAGCGGCGGCAACGCACGCGCGAAAACGTCCCTCACAGGGGAAGGGCACGTCCTGCACAGGCCCATGCATGCCCATGCAAAAAAAATCTCCTGATAGGCTAAAAATTTGACGCTGGAGGGATTCGATCCGCCACCCTACGGCCCCAAGACTAGAAGCTATATGGAGGGTGTGTGTGTGTGTGTGTGTGTGTGTGTGTGTGTGTGTGTGTGTGTGTGTGTGTGTGTGTGTGTGTGTGTGTGTGTGTAGTCATCATTGTCAATCTCCTCCCCAATTATGAAGAAAACAAGACTTTTAAGTCTTATGAGTCCTTGGTCCACGTACAGGCTCTTGGAAGTTTGTTATCACTACTGGAATGCACATGTTTCCCCTAGAGTCAAAACCCTAGGGAAATGCTCTAAAAACCCTAGGCAAAGTATTTCCCTAGGAAATTTGGTAGGGAAAAGTTTCTAGGGACAATTTCGCCAGGAAATCAGTATTGCCCTACGGTTCTGACCCCTAGGAAGTTTTGAGCACTAGGGAATATGTCAAAATAAAAAATAAAAAAATGAGGTCACTGCTCCCACCGCCGGTCCTGCTTTCGCCATCGGCGCTCCTCTGTGAAACATGCGCCTGCCGCCGCTGTCCACGAGGAGGAGGCCGACACCGCGCGGGTGGAGGCGGCCCTCCTCTCCTTCCTTGTCGATGGCCCCACGCCGCCGAGCTCCTCTCTGCGGGTGCCCCGCCGCCGCCGCTGCCGGGTCCTCGTCATCGTCCTCCAACGCTGTGAGCGCCGCCACCAGCGTCTCAGAGGAACACTCTGCGTGCAAAATCAAAACAATAGAGAACACTGGACATGCTGCAAACCAAGAGAAGCGAGGACACTCACCGCTATCTGGAGCCGATGGCCGCTGGAGCCCCTCCCCAACGCCGAAGGCACTCCTGTGACTCCTCTCCCGGGGCGGTGCCCCTCCCCCCTCCGACTCCTCTCCCGTTGACGCCCGTCCCAATGCCGCCGCGAGTAGGGATATGATTAATTTAGTTAGGATAGGGAAGGAGCCTAAATGGACCCCCTTCTTTCTTTTTTATTCAAAGACATAAAAGCAAATCAGGGTTTGTTAGGATATTTGCTTAGGGGTCAAGTTAGGCGTCTCTATAAAAGGAGACATCTCTGTATCAATTAGGTAAGCAAAGAGGTAGAAGGATTAAGAATCTCAGGGCCTCTTAGGGAGGGCGAGATCTCCGGCTACCTCTAGCTGCCCAGTTCATTATCCCAATATAAGTTCCATATCAGGGAGAAATTTCAGAACAAGGTTTGCATGTTCAAATGAACAACTGTGTATTTTGGTGAAAACTAATTCGTACAAGACCGAAAAATTGAAGTTGGCCAAACTCTAGCGAAGCTTTTATCCTTGCTGTTAACCATCACTGATTGAAGGGAGTTTAAAAATGAGCCCAAACTATGCCCACGAGCTTGGAATGATTCAAACTATGAAACTATAATTGATGTGGTTTTATCAGTGCTATACTGCTATGCAAGAAAATACCTGTGATAATAGAAAAATTTCTAGGAATAATCAGCATACCTTTTAAGACATATGATACAACATTTTTTTCCTTATAATGTGTGACTGCACTACATGTGCCACTCACCAGGAAACAGAGTACATGCTCGCTTGGAGAAAGGAAAGGTGGTAATAAAAGCAATAAATTCCAGCAGTGAGGCTCAAGTGTTCGTAGAAAAATAAAACGAAATGAAAAACTAGTATCAAGTGGAATAAGGTCTGCCATTATGTTAGTAAAAGGTGGTTCAGTGCTATGCTAATGTAAAGCTCAGTTATTACCAAAACTAAACACTATAAGTTTTGTGGTCTAAACAGAGGAGACTTAGCAACCTTGAAGTTGAAAATTAGCAGCTTGCAAAGACATTTCGTCTTGAATCTCCATGGATTTTGCTGGTAGCATGTCTCAGAGCTGGCTAATGTGTTTTCGAGTTGCTGCAAAATTGAGAAAGTTAGGTTATGTCTGCCAGATGAGGATATCATCCCCATATGTGTAATTAATGTTAATGTACACAGTAGACACTATTGGGTTGATTAAATGAGGTACATAATTTGTTTCAGAAACCACCCATGCTCAAGGAAGCATCAGCACCGAATAGACTTCATACAAAAAAAAATCCCCCCCCCACCCACCCACCCCAAGTAATGCAAATTTGGATTAAAAAATCAGCTTTGAAATAAATTTTAAAAAAACACTGTTTCTCCCCCTAACAAGCTAAAATTTGAGTTTCTAGCTCTACCACTGAAAGCAGCAAACATGAATTATTATTTTTTAGATAAGGGAAACCAAACATGAATTAGAACACCAGATATGAATGCATTAAACCCAGAGAGCTTCTAATCCTTGGAAAAGGAACCATGTCGAGGGGCTAGGAATGTTTCCGACTCACCTCTCAGATTGATGCGCCGGTCATGGTTCAAACAGGTGGGTGATGGGCATGCAACAATGCACTGGTGAGCTGGCAATCACTATGGCAAAGTGCAGTAGCCCCGCTGTGGGGCAGCCGAGCTATATCCTAGCCTGAAACGCTGCCATGAAAAGAAGGCAATCTCTGAAGGAGCTCATTGAATTTGGGTAAAATGTTTCAAATGCGGTGACATGGGGATTATGGCTGACCGCTGACGTCGTCGGCTAGTAGTCACAGTGGGACCAGGACAAATATTAGTAGATCATCACTACTTGTGAATTGCAATCCAAGCAAGCAGGTCACTCATTGGGTGATCACATGAAAATTGCACATATAGAACAAGGAGATTTGTGACCTTGGTGGCTGGCACTTGGATGAACCATCAGGTAGAACTAACTGAATACTATCACAGATAGTTTCATCAGGATGAATTGAGTGGAACAAGAACCGTGAAACCTAAATCAGGCAGTAAAAGAAGAGCTCCTATCACGACCAGCTTGGCCTTGAGCTGAGGTCCCCATTTTTAGTGATTATCTAGTAATGCCGCTAGTAGCGCTGTTACCTCATAGTTGGTCTGTGGCCACCTCCAAGCATTTTTCTAATCCTGTGACAGCGGTGCCTGCGGTTTGTGCCCATGTGAACACACAGATGGATGGGTGAGGAGACTGACCACGTCATGAGTAAACAAGTTCCTCCTCATCAATAATTGACGTTTTCTAATCATCAAAGCTTATTAGGCCAGTCTTGCTTACTAGGATCTCGATCTTCTTCTTGCATTTACGCACTTGAAGTTTGTGTGCAGGTCAGTCAGCATGTGATTCGCGAGCTGGTTGTTGGCTGTTGCCTCTTGGGACATCGAGGCAACAACCGATCCAGCTGCGAACAAAATTACACTACTGTTGTCCACACCTTCCGAGTAGTACGTACACTTTTGGGCTCCACCCCCTCCCCCCTCGCGGCCTCTGCCGCAGCCGCCTCGCCGTCGGGCACTCCGCCTCGGGCGCCCCTACCCCCCTCTCCCAACACCTCCCACCTGCCGACGGGCGCTCCGCTCCCGGAGCCCACATCCCAGCCGCGGCAACCGGCGCCAGCGGACACTCGGACCACCCCCGCACAGTTCTCCGCGATGACCCCGCCCCCGAACACTCAGGTGACGGCCCTCCTCTCCTCCTCCTCCTCCCCGGCCCAGGTGGGCGCTCTCCTCCGCTCTCCCCGGCAGCGCGACCCTTCTACCCGGGCGAGTCCTCCTCCGGCCGCGCCAAGGAGGTGCACTGGCTGGACGAACAAGATGACGACGAGGGGGAAGAGCGCGTCGACTACGAGTTCTCCCCTTCGCCCCCACCATCCCAACCAGCTACCGTGATGTCCTCTGCAGTCCGGCCCCCTCCTCGGCGACGGTGACGGCCCGGCCGTCCCAGCCCCGGAGGCGGTCCCTGGTGGGGGGAGAAGACGTCGCCGCCGCCCCTCTTGTCGCTCCCGGAAGCGTCGGCCACCACCAATACGGGAACCTCAGCTGGCTGCTGACAGCGCAGCACGTGCCACGGGACCTCACGCACAACCGATGGTGGCCGCCGACTCGCGGAGCCGGCCCCGGGTTAATGCGGACGAGTTCCAAGAAGCTATCTCCCGCTCCACCAGGCGACGCATCCGTCGGGCGGAGCTGACCGAAGCCCGCACTTCCTCCTCTTCCCCACCATGATGGAGCCCAACACAGCACATCCTGCAGGAGATGATCGACCGTTGTCTCAACTGCCTCTCCTACAACCATCGGGTGGCTACTTGCCGCCTCCCCCGCCGCTGCCTATGCTGCTACGGTTTCCGGCACATGGCCAGGGAGTGTTAGCGGGCTCGCTCACCGCCGGCCCGGTAGCTTACCCAGATGGGAGGAGGCCGTAGGCGAGGCGCCGATAATGGCTGCCGACCCGCCCCACGGCGTTTCATCCGTGCCGACGGGCCGCCAACTCCTTCAGGCTCTGACGCGCCGAGCTGCAACCTCTCCCCCGCGTCGGGTCGTTATCGTTCAACCTCCCCTAGTGCATCGACGGTGCCACACTCAACAGGGCCAGAACCGGGATGCTGCTACGTGGAGCGAACCGAGGCGATGGAGGCAGAGGAGGCGCGGCTTCGGCTTGCGCTCATCGCCCAGGTGGGCAACAGCTCCAGCGACTTCCCCGACGGGGACGCGGTGGCAGCAATCACTTCGGCCACTGGCCTGGATGTGTCTGAGTTCACGACCACCCGCTCCTTCCCGGCCAGCTTCCTGATCGTCTGCACCTCACAGTCCGCCCGTGACAGAATCATGGTGGCCAGCCCCAATCCTGATGGCCAACACCACGCTAACGATGCGACCCTGGACTCGCCTTGCCTTGCGACGGAGGTGGTGCTGCTCCACAAGGTGGTGATTGAGTTGGACGGCATCCCGGAGCACGCGTGGGACATCGACACCGCAAGCAAGCTCCTTGGCCGAAACACATGGGTGGAGTGCCTAGATCCGGCAATGGCAAGCAAGGCAGACATGTCCACCTTTAGGCTCACGGCCTAGACCACGGACCCCTTCAACTTTCCAGAAACCTAGATGCTTCAAGTGGCTGAGCCGGAGGTGTCGGTCGTCTACTTCGACGACGAGATGCAGCTCATCTTCGGTAACCTCGAGCCGTACCTACGCAGTAAGAGGACCATGCAATACCCCATCGATTTCCACCTACGCAGCATCGCCGACTTTCGGTCGCGGACGCCATCCACCTCCCCGTTGTCCCCCTCCGACAACGGCGACAGCGGCCCGGACAGGAACCTCGACCGCTCCTACGGGTTCCATCAGGGGCAGGGCCCGCTCCTCTCGGGCTTCCCACGCAGATAGGGAAACACCGGTGGCTACGGCGGCGGCGCCGGAGGCAGCTCCGGGTGCGGTCGGACCTACAGGGTCCGGATGACGTCGTCCATACAGTCGCGTGAGGTGTTGCCTCTGCAAAAGGGGAAAGCTGCCTCAGCCCCAAAGCACTTTCCCAAAGCAGATTCAAACAAGCACATAGCAACAACGGAGAAGCGCACGCTGGACACGAGGTCTCCAACCCGTGCCACCTGCCTGTGCCACGCCGGACGGAACCTCCACCCTGGCCCGGTCAAAAGTAGACCAGGTGGTCCGCACTGAGCCGCCCCCTCTCACGGCGAATCCGACGACGCTCGAGATAGAACAACGGCAGCGACCGTCCCCGGATGCGCCCCGCATCGAGCTCGAGGACAAGACAGGAGAGGCCAGCCTTTACGCCTCCCCCACCAGGGTGATGCCTCTGGACTTCGCCACACAGGATCCGGAGCCTGCCACACTGGAGACGGAACGCACCGCGCAGGATCCCACAGAGGCCACCAACCCACTGCCAGGGGGGACCACCAGCTGGGTACGGAACTGCTGGTTGCTCCCGCTATCCCCGGCGTCCTCCTACCAGGCCTTACTGGGCCACATGCGGAAACGACCCAACAAGATGAAACCCTGGAGCCCGACATGGATTCCCCCAACAGGTTTCTCGAGGAAATCAGTCACCACAGTCTATGAAGCGAGGTGCAAGATTCGCTCGCCTCTTGCACCATGCCAGTTAAAACCAAGCGCACTGTGCGGCCAAAGTCAACAGATCAGCAACAGCTACCCAAAAGAAGTGAGCGCCTAGTCAAGAATCCACTGGCGATGATCAAATCCTCCAAACGCGTGGAGGTGGTCCTCATGCGCCGGTTCGAGGCGGTTAAAGAGAAGGAGCCAATCAACATGAAAGGCAAGGAGGCATATGACACCTTCTAGGCGGCTAGCATGGACGGCAAGCACCATGAGGCGGTTCGGGATCTCCTACCCGCGCTTCAGTGTGTCTCCCCGATTCTGGGGATGATGGCATAGGCACTGCGCCATGCCCACGGTTGATTCCTACTCCTTGGATCAAGTTGCCATGATCTGTTGGAACGTGCACGGCCTAAACTATCGGGCATACACCCCGGGTACCTGCAAGGAAGGAAGAAGGCGGATCCTACTAGAATTCCCCTGTAATCCTACTAGGACTCACACCGTGTAATCCTATTAGGACTCCTACCTTGTAACTGACTAGGAACCCGCCCTCTGGACTATATAAAGGAGGCGCCGGGTACCTAGGAGGACAGACAAATAGTCTCAATCCCCAATCCCTCCGGGGACAGAGGCAATGCCTCAACACCCATGCGCAGGACGCAATATACAACACCCCAAATAGGACGTAGGGTATTACGCCATCGTGCGGCCCGAACCTGTATAAATCCGTGTCTCGTGTCCGCGCATACCTTCGGGTTCCAGATCATGGCGTTCCCCCACCGCACAATCTACTACCTTGGGTACCCCCGTGGTAGGTTTGCTAGGATAAAACACCGACAGCTGGCGCGCCAGGTAGGGGTTGGCGTCATGATCATCAGGCGAATTCGAAGGACATCATCTTCGAAATCAATCTACTCCGCATGGACAAAGTCGCCGAGTTCAAATTCAAAGCAAGTCGCTCCACGCGAGCGCAAGTCAAGCACTCTGTTCCGAAGCAGAGTCGACGTTCTTCCATGAAGACGTCTCCATCCAAGTCTCCGACTCGGCGAGATTCTCTGTAATCCGTATTGCGATCGAGATCAAGATAGCGGCATCATCAGAATCCGCAAGACCGCAATGCGAACTCGAGTCCGATGCGGAGATCGAAGGCTTACACAAGACCTGAAGATAATCGCTTGGCTCACACAAGTGATATATGCGAGTACGATCCGCCCACGACTACTCGTCGTCTGGCTGCGTCGGCTCTACTTCCATTACGCCGTGCACCATGACTACTCGTCGTACAGCTGCACCGGCTCTACTTCAACTGCGCCGTGCGCCGCCGCGACATCGTCTAGAGGTCGCACCCGGCTCTACTTCAACTACGTCGTGCGCCACGTGTACTCGTTTTCCACCCGCATCGGCTCTCCTTCAAACTACTCGAGTACTACTACATCGACGATCGGCAACGCCAACTCGCCGTCGACTACTTCAACTACTCGAGTACACCTACTACGTCGTGCGCCGCCGCGACAATCGTCCCGCGGCAGCGCTGACTCCACTGCGTCGTGCGCTGCCGCGACAATCGTCCCGCGGCAGCACCGGCTCCACTGCGCCATGCGTCGTAGCGACATCGTCCTGCGGCCGCACCAGCTCCACTGCGTCGTGCGCTGCCACGACATCGTCCTGCGGCCGCACCGGCTCTACTTTGGCAATGAAAATTCGCCATCGACTACTTCGGCAACTCGCCTCGGCTAGTTTCGACTAGAAAACTAGTCGAGAGTGGTTATCACGCCCCCAACAACTAGTCGGACCCGCCTCCGACTAGTCGACTTCATCAATAACTATCGCGGCTCCGTCGCTGATCGCCGCGGCTTCGTCGACTCTCGTCCACGAATCAAGCTAGGTCATTTATTTAAATGATTATTTCTCTATTTTTGGCTTGTTTTGCGTATGCAGGACAACATGCCGAAGACTACTCTATGTACGTCTCTCGACGGCTAAATCGCCAGCAGAGCTACACTATGCCGACCACTCTTGGGACACATTGACAAAGTCACCACAAGCCTGTTTCATCAACTCGGGGGCTATCCCAAGGAGGCAACTTCTCAAAGTCCGCTCCGCGTGGCATCACCCGACTCCGGTTGATTTGAAAGTCCGCTTCACGCGGCATCACCCGACTCCGGTTGATCTCAAAGTCCGCAAAGGCGGCATAACTCAACTTCGGTCAATCTTCCCGTAGTCAACGACTATGGACCAGCTCTTGGCTCCACGCCAGAGGGTAGCAGTATGTGGCCCTCGTGCCCAAACGCCCCTCCACCTCGTACCATGGGTAACCGTACTGCGGCCCTAATGGGTAACCGTACCGCGACCCTAAGTACTCGGGCCCCGTACCATGGGCTCTGCACCCTAAGTACTCCTTGCTCGCAAAGGCGGCAACCTTATTCTTTTTTCTGGATCTCCTTTCGTTTTGGGTTTTCCATTTGTTTTTATCCCGACTTCGGTTGGTCTCAAGTCCGCAAAGGCGGCACAACCCGACTTTGGTCGATCTCAACTACTCGCACCACGTATCATAGGGTTCCGTACCCTAGGTACTACTCATGCCTCGTACCATAGGGTTCCACACCCTAGGTACTACTCGACTAGTGTTGAGCTTCGGACTCCTAGTCCCTCGGGTCTCTGCCTCTGTGCCGACCCTTAAAGTCCGCTCCGCGTGGCATAAAGTCGACTATTCAGTCGCATCTCAAGTCCGCTCTGACGGCACAAAGTCGACTACTCAGTCGCATATCAAAGTCCGCTTCACGCGGCAAGCTTTGTATTATGGATTTCATACAAGCTTCATCCTACGGGTCTCTGGCTCTGTGCCGACCCCTAAGTCCGCTCCGTGCGGCACAAAGTCGATTACTCAGTCGCATCTCAAGTCCGCTCTGATGGCACAAAGTCGACTTGTTCAGTCGCATCCTAAAAAGTCCGCTCTGACGGCACAAAATCGACTTCGGTCGCATCTAAAGTCCATTATGATGGCACAAAGTCGATTTCGGTCGCGCCTAAAGTCCGCTCTGACGGCACAAAGTCGACTTCTTCAGTCGCATCCTAAAAGTCCGCTCTGACGGCACAAAGTCAACTTCGGTCGCATCTAAATTCCATTATGATGGCACAAAGTCGATCTCAACTACTCGCACCTCGTACCATAGGGTTCCGTACCCTAGGTACTACTCGTGCCTCGTACCATAGGGTTCCGCACCCTAGGTACTACTTGACTAGTGCTGAGCTTCGGACTCCTAGTCCCTCGGGTCTCTGCTTCTATGCCGACCCTTAAAGTCCGCTCCGCGCGGCATAAAGTCGACTATTCAGTCACATCTCAAGTCCGCTCTGACGGCACAAAGTTGACTACTCAGTCGCATATCAAAGTCCGCTTCGCGCGGCAAGCTTTGTATTATGGATTTCATACAAGCTTCATCCTATGGGTCTCTGGCTCTGTGCCGACCCCTAAGTCCGCTCCGTGCAGCACAAAGTTGATTACTCAGTCGCATCTCAAGTCCGCTCTGACGGCACAAAGTCGACTTCTTCAGTCGCATCCTAAAAAGTCCGCTCTGACGACACAAAATCGACTTCGGTCGCATCTAAAGTCCATTATGATGGCACAAAATCGACTTCGGTCGCGTCTAAACTCCGCTCTGATGGCACGGGCTACTTGCCTATTTCCCAAATTATTACTCAAAGACAACTCGAGTAGTCTGTATTACTCCTTCAACACGGCGACTCAATGTCAAATTACTACTCGATGTGGCTCGTACAACTCACCTAGAGCACATAATGCTCGGGGGCTGGACGCTGCAAGAGTACGCAGATGATGACTTCCGCCAATACTGAAGATCCTCGGACTGATTATCAAATCACTTCAAGGCTCGGGGGCTACACACTACAAAACTACTCGGATGATTACCTCCGTGAACTCGCTAGCTTTTTTCGAGACGGAAGATGCAGATTCGAGATTGACCCTCAGCTTGATTCTTCGATTCAACCTCAAGCTCGGGGGCTACACTCCATATGGAGTGCGATTTTTACAAATCGCACTTCCATATAGATCAAGATTTCGAGACAATCTGGGTATTTTTTGGAGACCTCCTGTGTTAGAACTCGGGGACACCTGGGAATTACTCGGGAAGGATCTGAAAGTACTCGGAGATGAGCTAGAACACATTCCACTCTTTCGGCAGTTCAAGTACCATTGAAGACTTCGGCTAGAGATGATCAATAACTACTCGACGAAGCTTTAAGACTACTCGAACTTGCTGCTCAAGACTACAAAGTGCTCGGGGGCTTGTCGGGCATACACCCCGGGTACCTGCAAGGAAGGAAGAAGGCGGATCCTACTAGAATTCCCCTGTAATCCTACTAGGACTCACACCGTGTAATCCTATTAGGACTCCTACCTTGTAACCGACTAGGAACCCGCCCTCTGGACTATATAAAGGAGGCGCCGGGTACCTAGGAGGACAGACAAACAGTCTCAATCCCCAATCCCTCCGGGGACAGAGGCAATGCCTCAACACCCATGCGCAGGACGCAATATACAACACCCCAAACAGGACGTAGGGTATTACGCCATCGTGCGGCCCGAACCTGTATAAATCCGTGTCTCGTGTCTGCGCATACCTTCGGGTTCCAAATCATGGCGTTCCCTCACCGCACAATCTACTACCTTGGGTACCCCCGTGGTAGGTTTGCCAGGATAAAACACCGACATAAACTCCCAGGCCCGTCGCGATGTGGTTAGGGTGCTGCTGGACGATACTCGTGCGTCCCTGATATGCTTGCGGGAGACAAAATTGAGTGTGATCGATAGAACAGTAATCCTCTCCATCTTCGGAAATCAATTCAGTGACTTTGTGTATTTACCTGCCTCTGCTACACGCGGTGGGGCATTGATAACCTGCCGTCGGGATGTAGCCACGCTGACCAGCCCCTTGATTGGCATCTACTCGGTAACTGTTCGCGTTAAGGCTGTATCCGGTGAGCAGGCTTGGTGGCTCACTACGATGTACGGCCCGCAGCGAGATGAAGAGAAGGTGCTCTTCCTAGAAGAACTTCAAGTCGTCAGGGACATGTGTGACGGCCCTTGGGTCGTGGCAGGCGATTTCAACCTGATCTTAGACCTGACCGACAAAAATAATGACCGTATCAACAAGAGGAACATGGGCCGCTTCAGGAGGATCGTCGATTCTTTGCAGCTCAAGGACGTCCATCTCCATGGACGCACCTACACCTAAATCAATGAAAGGAGAAACCCCACTCTGGTGAAGCTAGACCGGGTTCTTGTGACGGTCGACTGGGATGAGTGCTTCCCTTCCCACTTCCTCCATGCTCTCTCCACCGACGATTCTGACCACTGCCCATTGTTGTTGCACCTTAATGCCAACATGGAATCCAAACCCCATTTCCATTTCGAGGTATACTGGCCCAAGTTCGACGACTTCCTTGACATGGTCGCGAGAGGATGGCACTGTCCAGACGATGTCACAAATGCGTACAGACGGCTGGACTGCCTACTGAGAAATGTTGCAAAAGAGCTCCAGAGCTGGGCTGCCAAAAAGGTTGGGTCGGTCAGGATGCAATTCTCCATTGCAAAAGAGCTGATCTTCCGACTTGACAAGGCATAGGAAACTAGAGCCCTATCCACAGAGGAGGACACGCTCAGGCGACGGCTCAAGAAACTCACCTTGGAATTGGCATCTCTCGAACGAACAATTGTTAGGCAGCGATCAAGAATTCTTTAGCTCAGGGAGGGAGACGCAAATACAAGGTTCTTCCATGCTCAGGCCAATGGACGCCGACGCAAGAACTTCATCACCGCCGTTCGTTCTGATGATGGTGTGCTACACACGGGAGAGGACATGGCCAACGTGTTCTTCAACTTCTACGAGGGGCTACTGGGCAACGAGAGCGACAGGAGCTTCACCCTCAACTTCCACTCATTGCGGATTGAACCGAAGGATCTCTCTGCACTGGAGTTGCCCTTCACCGAAATGGAAGTTTGGCAGGTCATCAAGGAACTGCCTCTGGACAAGGCACTAGGACTGGACGGGATGATGGCGGCTTTCTACTAGGCGGCCTGGCCGGTCATCAAGCACGATATTCTGGCTGCCGTCAACGCCTTCTTTGCAATTGACCGGAGGGGCTTCCACAGCATCAACGAGGCCCTCCTCATCTTGCTGCCCAAGAAAGCTGAAGCTCTATGCCCTGGGGACTACAGACCGATAAGCTTGATCCATAGCTTTCCGAAGCTGATGGCAAAGCTGTTAGCAAATCGCCTGTCCAAGTTCATTGCAGACCTCATCCTTTGCAACCAAAGCGCTTTCATACAGGGCCGATCCATCCTCGACAACTTCAAATATGTTCAGCGCGCGACGGTGATGATCAGAAAGAAGAAAATCAACAAAATCCTGTTAAAGCTGGATATCTCCAAGGCCTTTGATACGGTATCTTGGCAGTTCCTACTGGAAGTTCTACAAGCCTGGGGTTTTGGCAACCGATAGAGAGGGTGGATCTCGGTGCTGCTATCCACAGCTTCGACAAAAGTGATGATCAACAGCAACCCCGGTGAGCCGATACAGCACCGGCGTGGATTGCGACAGGGGGACCCCCTCTCACCGATGCTTTTCATCATAGTCATGGACACTCTGAACCAGCAAAGCACGGGAGGATGGCATCATGCAGCCAATGGGCCTACCAGCAATTAAACACCACTGCAGCCTGTATGCGGATGATGCAATCCTCCTCCTCTCACCGATGGAAGATGAAGCCAACGCAGTGCAAGCAATCCTGCAGTTCTTCGGTGACGCCTCGGGGTTGAGGATCAATCTTGGTAAATGCTCAATCACACCAATCTTCGGGGAAGATGATGAAGTTCAAGCTTTCAGGGCAATTCTTCCATGTCCAATCAAGCATTTCCCCATTACCTATCTTGGTGCACCCCTCTCAACCCTGGCCCTGCCAAAGTCACAATATCGTCCACTCATCGAGAAGATGACAGCGAGACTGCCGGCGTGGCAGGGACCACTCATGAACAAGAGCGGGCGTTTAACCCTCGTCAAGTCCACTTTGTCGGCCATGCCAACCTACACGATAATGTGTGACAAGTTGCCGCCCTGGGTCATCAAAGAAATGGATGCCATCTGACGAAAGTTCCTGTGGACTGGCAAGGACACGACTACGAAGGGGAAGAATGCTGTGACTTGGCCGACTGTTTGCCGTCCGACAACTTGGGGCGGCCTGGGTGTTCAGGACTTGCAGCTGGCGGGCTTTGCACTAAGAACCAGGTGGTTGTGGCTGCAAGAGATGGAGGATGGTAGAGAATGCTCAGCTTTACACATCAACATCGAACCGGAAGTGCAAGCATTTTTCAAAGCCTCCATAACAGTTCAGCTGGGCAACATGCGCAAGACAATGTTCTGGACTGACCCGTGGATTGATGGTCAGCTGGCGGAGTTTCTAGCACCAAATCTCATGTCCTGCATCCCTGCTCGCCTCAACAAAAGCAGATCAGTTGCGCAAGGCTTGAACAACAAGCAATGGATCCGGGACATCCGAGGGGGACTCTCCATCCAGGCGCTAGTTGAATATGTCCACCTCTGGCGACATTTTGAAACAGTCCAGTGCAATGACGAGGAAGACCAGTTCAGATGGCGCTGGACAACTGACGGCAAGTACACAGCGTCGTCGGCATACCAGAAACTGCATGAGGGCGGCATCAAAATGCAAGGTACCTCTCGCATTTGGAAAAATTGGGCGCCACCAAGTGTCAAATTCTTTACCTGGCTTGCTTCGAAGGGCCGTTTATGGACGGTAGACAGACGGCGCCGCCACAACCTGCATGCACATGACCTCTGTTAGCTATGTGATCAAGAAAACGAAACTGCCAACCACATACTGGTAAACTGCTCCTACGCTAGACAAATCTGGTGGGGGGCTCTTTCCTGGCTAAACAAACCTTGCGTCTTCATGAACCAGCCAACCACCGCCTGCAATCTTGGTGGTCTCACATACGAAGGTTGCAGCTCAGAGAACTGCGAAGAGGTTTTGACACACTATTCATGCTCATCATTTGGCGGCTCTGGAAGGAAAGGAATGCTAGGCGCTTCCGCTCATCCTCTTTAATGTTCAACAATTGCTTGGGAGCATCAAAGAGGAGGCCGAGCGCTGGATTAGAGCTGGTGCTTTTAGGTTGTCACAACTTAGGGGAGAGTAGTCGGGTATAAGCCAAGGTTTTTGTTTTTCTTAGTTGGCCTAGCTGACTAATGGCGTGCATGAGTTCGGTCTCATTGTGTTGTAAAAACTTTCTCCTCATTCTTCCCTCTTAATACAATGATGCGCAGTTCTCCTGCGCATTGGAGAAAAAAAAAGAAAAAAACACCTTCCGAGTAGTCATCTCCCAATCATTTCTACATCTCTTTGCCAATCTCCTTCCATTGCTGAAATGGCCTCCGACGACATGCCTATTCTATGCCATAGTTAGCTCCCACCTTGCATCAACACCAGCTCCTTGCCCGCATATTCTCAATCACCTCCACTGTAGAAAGAGATCAACATAGACCAAGATGGACGCCCAGCGCTCCCTCGACTTACTGTTGGGCCGGCTCACCACCATCCTCAGCTCGTCGACGAGGCACAGCTGCTGGGTGGCGTCCGGGGGGGACGATGAGTTTATCAGGGACGAGATGGAGAGCATGAACGCCTGCTCCTCCACCTCACCGAGACCCAGCACCGAGACCACCAGGTCCGGGCGTGGATGAATCTGGTCGTCGGCCTCACTCGAGACTGTGAAGGCAACGTCGAGCTATACATCTACTATGTCGACAGCGGGCCCGGTGGAGGTGGGATTCTCGAACGCCTCCGACGGGTCGCTTGGTTTCTGCACACTGTTCCAGTGCATCACCGGATCGCGACGCGGATCCAGGAGCTCAAAGGTCTGCGCACGTAACGTGGGCGACAGGCGGCAGAGGTACGGCGTCACTGTGCCAACAACATCGGCCATGGCTGGTACTGTTGGATATATACCCTAGAGCCAATTGGATTGGATCCACTAATGGGCTTGATGGATTTGATCCATTAGGGTACTAGAGTCTTAATGGCCGCAAAGGTTGAAAGGCCCATTAGTGACCTCTATATATACAAAGGTGGGGAGAGGGGAAAACCCTAATTTTCTGCAGCCCCTCCTCCATCTACATTCTCCAGTTCGTGTTCGTTCTTGAGGTGCTAGTACATCTACGATCGACATTCCTTCCCCGTACGTGTGGATACCTTGGAGGTGCTACGTTTGGAGCACAAGGACGAACCGCACGTGAAGGACCAGGTGGACGTGAGCAACTGCACTGCCTGCTACCCTCGACGCGTTCGTCTTGAGACGGTTCCGCTGCATCTGTGCGTCTAGTGGTAATCCTGTGATCTATAACAGCAGTAGTTCCTGATTTATGGGGTACAAAATTTTGTTTTGCGCTAGCGTAGCCACCCCGTATCCCTTCAGGTACCGATGCGAATGATGGCGATGTCAAGCTTGCAGGCGATGAGGAAGTTCGTTGTCGGCGACGAGCTGTTCTATTTGATAGTGTTGAACCTCCAGCAGCGACGGACGAAGAGGAGGTTGTAAGAAAAGGCATGGATACTCTGATAAAGTGGTTGGAGAGGGAACCAGCAACAGCTACTGCCGCGGCAAGAGATGACGATGGGCAACAAGTGAGGGTTTTCTGTATGATGGGGTCGAGAATCTCGAGTTTGGCACATAAAGTTGCAGGGGGAGTGTACCAACATTCGACTGCAAGGCCATGATCGATATACAGGATTACAAGAATGCACGCGCCGCACTAGCCAAGATACTAGAACAAATGACTGGCGTTCGACAAGGTCAACATTGCGAGCTAATATAGTAGGCAAAGAAGAGGATGTGGAGCAACTCGCAAGTGAACTTGGGCAGCATCTGAAAGGCAAGCACTTCTTGATTGTTGTTGATATTATCTGGAGAAGGGATGAGCAGCAATGGAAGCACTTGCTAGATGCTCCGTTCCGTGCTGCTGATGGGAGCCATTCTGGTAGTGCCATAGTGATTACAATAGCTTCCTGCCCCAATGACTTTGCAACGAAGAAGTTTCTACATCTTCTGTACGTTAATCCTAACAGGACAAAAAAAAAGAGCTGGACATGTACATCAACGCCATTTATGAGTGCAAGCGGCTGAACAAAAGCATTTCCAAGAAACTGCTGATGTTCTGCTACAATGAGTTGCCTATCAAGTACGGGAGCTGCCTACTGTATCTCACTATTTACCCCCAAGGACACGTCATCAGGACTACAAGCTTGGCTAGAAGATGGGTTGCCGAGGGCTTGATTACCACAACTGCAAGTCATGGAGAACAGAGTGCATTGACGGATGACATCACCTGGATGTACTTTTCACTCGTGGGTTTGTCACTCCTGTAGAGATCAGTCCTGGAGGTAACATCAAGAGCTTCACTTCGCACCATGAGGTTCGTGAGTTCATCACCAAGGTTGCAAGAGATGTAAACTTTGTGGAGACAAACCAACCAACAGAATTGGCTCACCACCTTTCCATTCACAACAGAATTGGGTTGCAAAATTCTCAGTCATGTTGGAACTGATCAAAAATGACCGGCAGCTCTCACGTAC
Organism: Cenchrus fungigraminus; assembly: GCA_036936925.1. Classification (NCBI taxonomy): domain Eukaryota; kingdom Viridiplantae; phylum Streptophyta; class Magnoliopsida; order Poales; family Poaceae; genus Cenchrus; species Cenchrus fungigraminus. Next base: position 26,721,487 of record CM072768.1, read on the forward strand.
TCTGATGTTTGCACACAACTAGCAAGGATTTCTTGCTAGCTTCTCTCGGTACACTGGTGGAGGACAGGGCTTTTGTCCCGGTTGGGAAGGGCCTTATTTCTCTCCTTCTGTCACACCTGATTTTATAAAGGCAAAACCAGATGCATTCCTATATGTATGTCAGGATCAAGTTCCATACATATAGTTGACATAAGTGAATAACAGTAACAGTATCACGTAAAAGAACAATAAAACTTACAAATCTATCAGATTTAAGCAGCTCAATCCTGGAAACGGAGACACCAAACTTCACAGGCAATCGACTGGGGGCTTCGTACGCCTAGCATCAACGTCATCTTCAACAGCTTCACACATTTTTCTTCTGAGCAGCAGTAAGCAAGGATGAGTACACTTATGATTGGTACTCAGCAAGGCCACAAGAAATAACCAGAGATGATTTAAAGTCCATCTTTAAGTTTATTAATCATGTGAGGGTCCAGACCGCTCTTGACCGTGAGCACGGCTAATCGATTAGTTTTACACTCTGCAGAGGTTGTATACTTTCACCACAAGTCGCGTAAAAGTTCAGAAGAACTTTGAACCCAACCACGTTGTGCTGATCAGGCACTTATCACACTACCGAGGTGTGACTGCATAGGGATGCTACGAGGCCTTTACAAAGGTTCCCTAGTGTTGACTGTTCGCTAGGTTTCATGACGACGCAATGTATAAAGCTCCCTTAAGGGTACTGTGTCTAAGCTAAGCCCACAACCCAGACGAGCAGGTCTATACACAACTACCAGCACCCCCTAACCCCTTTCAGGTAAAACATATCACGCACTAAGGTTCCTAATTAGTTGACCAAGACAAAGCCATATGTCTTGTGGTTGCACTATTTTCCTGGGTGGTCGCTCCATGTTCCAATTAAGACACAATATTCTTATAAATAAAGCATAGGTAGAAGGATGGTTAGGGACACTTGCCTTTCTCCAACGAAAAGCTACTCTTACTGCTCTTTCTTCAGATCTTGCTTTCTTGAAACTCTTTATCTTCAAAGCAAACGAACAGTGATCTTCTACTCGAAGCAAACATCGGGCACAACCATACAAAGGAAACAAACAAGAACTAAGAACAAAGCACCAATCAAAAGAAAAGGCTTTAAAAAAAGAATGCACTAAAGGATAGGCTCGATTCTATGGTTACGCACGAACGAAGGAAACACTGAAACGAAACTAAGGTCGAAAAGACAAAGCTATCGAGAGATTATTATCAAGCAACAAGAGACTGGGTGTTAGATTTATTTTAACATAAGAAAATCATGAGTACAGTTTATTTCTAAGAAATACCCTATTTGTAATTAAGCAAATTATATTTAATTATAGAAAAACATGATAAACCTAATCATATTTTATTTACAATTATTTAAGTACAAGTTATATCAAATTAATAATTAACATTAGAAAGACAAAGCAAGTAGATGAAGCTAATCGAATAACTTTATATTATGGGTTCAACTAAACATATTAATATTAAAAAGATAATTATTGTAACGCCCTGGGTTTTCAAAAACAGAAAACCCAGCATTCTGTCTCGTGATAGTCCCTGGATCCGACGCTATCACGCACAGGCATTCATCACAGATAAATATCACAGTCATACAACGAAATCAGAGTATAAAACAAAGTATTTACAATCGAATACAACTCGGTATACGATTTTAAGTACAAGCCCCTTGGGCTGAACGACAAGAAGAAACTCCGCAGCGGTAGTTAAGGCTTCAGGGCTTCATCCTCGATCTTCACCACAGGCATCCTTGAGCGAAGCGACGAACCCTTCCTCCATGGACTCTTCTTTGATGGACTTTCGCTCCAAGTCCAGTCCTGCACACTCACAATCTATCCCCAAGGAATGGGATAGGTTCACGTCACCAACCGTATGCAAGCTTTAAGTGGCCTACCTCTAATGGTATAAAAAGGTATGAGGTAAGAGCTGGGGTTTCCTAAGCAGCAGCAGCATCTCATAAAGAATAGAATCTCCAATTCCCACCAATTCCCATATCTCTCATCCGCAAACGGATACACCTGGTCACCCAGATCTCCGTCACCATCACCTATCTCCATCTAGGGTCGGTGCGAGGACTCCCACTCCTCGCACCTCAATGATTGCACTCGGATCCGCGAGGTAGAGGGAGCAACTCTCCTCTCCCCGAATACAACCACGGCTCACCATACACTCTCATCCTATAAGGGGGGAGGTAGAAATCCCAAAACGTAAGAGTCGGAGAAACAACGGGCATGTCCATGACCGAGGACGCGGCTATACGTATAGATCTAAACTCTGCAGAGCGTGTACACCAGTACCCATCTCGGAATGGCACCCGACGGTAGCAAGTCGACCGAGCCCATCCTCCCGAACGAACACCTAGGAGTTACGGTTCCATCCTACATCCGGGTCTCGATGCGGTCCCCCGCAGAAGACCACCCCAGAACTGTGAAAATGCCCCCGTGTGGCCACACGGGAGTCGCACTGAGAGGGTGGACTCACTCCCACCTCTCCCCCACTGATACCCCGCTATCCTGCTGTCAGGTATGGTACCGCACTTACTAGGGTCGAACGGCCCTATCCCCACTCTCGGCGAGGTGGTGTGTACGAAAGTCCCGTGTAACAGGCGACCCACTCGGTTTCAGACCGGGGCGAGCTCATATCCTCCAAGTCATCACAAAATCCCCAACACCTGTGCTCCTAAAACGGTGTACCCGCCATAGGTACCAACTTGGGCAACGTCCGAGAAGACGATCCCTGGCCCCCGATCCCAGATCGGGTTGTCTCGAGCTCACCCCCGCCAAAATATCCCAAAACACCTTCTCCTGCCGGTTTTCCCCACACACACCAAGAAACTACCACAATAATCCCACACATGCATCGCAAGCTCAGCGTATCATCACGCATAAGTAAAGTAGTAGTAGTAGGTCAATCAAGGACAAGTATGTAAAAGAGGTTATGCACGGGTTCATCATATCCGTCACTATGCAGTAAGTAAAGCACTAGCAGTTCTAATAGCCATGCCTAATGGGCATTCAAAGAATGGTCGGGCGTGAATACCTGCGTGTAAGTAGTTGTCGTAGTTTCCGCAGCCGTACTTGATCTTCTGGCTTGTCTCCTCGGCTCCGGGAAAATCCTAGATTCGGAAATATAAATAAACAACGAGGATCTATTTGCAAATAAACTCCAAAGAGAAGCATTAAAGAACCAAATAAATCCAAACTAGCTACAAGCAGCACTAGTTTAATTTAAGGAAATCGAAGTAATTAGTTTTATATTAAAATAGTTTCAAGCTACTAGCTTTGTATACTAGAAAACAAATTAGAGAGAAGGGTTAGTTCAAGGTTGGGTTGCCGGTCAAAGGCTAAGGATCTTGGTGGTTGCGCCTGCAAGGTGTTAGTGCAACAGATAGGTGCAACGATGCGGAAACTCAGAGGATGAAGAGAGAGAAGTAAGGTGAAACGAGTTAGGCAAGGTATTATCAGAACAAGGTGTGCGGTGGCAGCACCGAGAGAAGGAAAGGATCGACTCGTGGTCGATAAAAGGATGGTGACGCAGTAAGGCGTGCTCGGGAGCACGGTGGAGCAAGTGCTAACAATACGACGATATCCAGGTTGTAGTAACTAGGTTGCAACACGGGGTTGCCGTGCTTTGAAGCAGTGGCCTCTGCTCAAGGCACGACCGTCCATCACATGCGGCCTTCCGGGTTACTAACGCTGGGTACGTCACGTGCTACACAGCTCGATGCAAGGCAAAGAGAGAGCGGGTATGCGGGTTGCGGCACAGGGCGGTGGAAGCGGTGCAAGCAAGGATGGCAGTGCGAACGCTTCTTGGGGAAGTTATCCCTGTCCGTGACAAGCCAGTGGCTAGTTGCGGAGCTCCGGTGTCCCAGACCCACAATAGCACAGTGGCAGGCATCGGCCACGAATTCTTCTCCAAGCAGGTGGGCAACAGAGGTTCCGTTCAAGGGCAAGAGCAGATAAGGATAGGGTAGCGGCGAGCGTCTCAGAATTATGAAACCAACGCAAGTGGTTTCATAATTTTCGGAGCTCCGGATAATTAGTTATGAATTCTTAAAGAAAAAAGGATTTATAAAATATTTATTAAATCATTTATAAAGTCAGAAATTTTTTTTATTAAAACCTTGCTGACGTCAGCATGACGTCAGCGGTCAGCTGGTTTGTGGGCCTAAGTGGGCCCAAAATGTTAGTGGCCCAATGGGCCGGCCCAGTTCGGCCCGAGATCTCAGAAGTCTAAAGGAACACCCCGAACTAGTCCTTGGTCTGGCCTGTTTAACTTCCGGGCTTAGCAGGCTTCGTGGGCTGAAGCCCAACCAGAGTTCATGCGGGGAAGTCCGGTTATCCTCCCTCAACTCCCTCTACCTCTCATTTACCCCCGGTCCGGCCTGGTTTAACCATAGAGTTAGATGGGCTTTAGTGGGCTGAGACCCAAACTGGTTTCACTCGAGAAAGTCCAGGTTTGCACCTCGAACTCTCCTGGGGTTCATCCGGCACCGGATCCGGGATCCTTTGTGGTTCAGTGTGGCTGCGAGCGTGTGGTCCAACGTGTGGAACCACTCAGGGCTCAAGAAAAAGGATGCACACCAGGTGCTCGATGGAATTCCCCAAAGGAATGGCGGGACGGCAAGGCTCATACACAAAACATCGAACACGTTGGGGGCGTGCGTGGTTCCTACCATGGCCAAGCCATCCACGGTCACTGATGTTCGAGGGGCATCAAAAACAAGTAGCACAGCACGAAGGCCGGCGTCACAGGCAAGCTGCAGGGTGAAAAGGAGGCGGCTTGGTCGGGCGGCTCACCAACTGGCTCGTGGGGGTCACGGCGAGGCAGGAAGAGGTTGTGGCCGTGGCGATTTGGTGCGGAGCAGGCTCGTAGTCGTGGTTCATCTCGCGGTCGTCGGGGTACTCGGCGTCCTCCCGGTGCCGCGCGGTGCTCCTGGACGGCGGCGTGGTCGTCGATGCAGCAGTTGTCCGGCTCCTTCCTGCGGCGGCGTCAGGGCGTCATGGGTGTCGTGGTGCTCAGCATCTCGGCGCGGGCAGAGGAAGCAGGAGTGTCGGGCCTCGGCGTTGACGACGGCTTCTCCTCGGTGCAGATGTTCCCGACGACGAGGACGCCGGTCAGTAGCGCTCAGCGTTCCATGGCCGTCAGCACTTTGACGGCGACACAACGTTCCGGTGCCCGCTGCACGAAGGCGAATGGCGGGGCGTGGCTGACCTCCTTGGCGGTGTTCTTCCTCACGGCCATCGACCGCGTTGCGAGCAGCGGTGGCCTCGGCTCCAATTTCTTCTCCTTCTTCTTTGCTCTTGATTTTTCTCTTCCTCCATCTGCTGGCGACAGCGGCTTGGGAGCAGGGGCAGAAAACAGAGGCCGGCGGCGGCTACTCTGGATCCTCTAGCTTCTCCCCGTGGGCGGCTCCCCCTTCTGCTCCTTCCCTCCTTCTTCCCCTCACAGGCGGCGCGGTGGATTGGGTTTTCCCCTCCGGCGGCGGACGCAGGGACAAGGGCTCTGCATGGTCTTATATACGGGGATGCTAGGGTTCGAGAGCGGCCACGAACGGCAAGGATGCAGGGGAGGCGGCGCGTGGTTCCCATCCGCGGGCGCCAGCGCGGCAAGGGTGGTGCCATGGGCGAGGCCAAGGCGTGGTGCGCTGCGGTTCTGGTCGCCATCGGCGTGCGTCACGGGGAAGAAAAGGGAACAGAGATGGCTGGCGGCTGGGCCCCACCGATCAGTGGTAGAGGAAAAGAGAGGTGCGTGCTGGGCTTGTTGGGCCGCGGTGTTGGGCTGTGCGGAAAGATCAAGGTGCGATCTGGTTGCGGGAAAAGGTTGAGGGGCCTCCGAAGAACTTGAGTTGTAGAGGTTAAGGCCCAAGTTAGGAGTTAGCTCTTGAAATCAGTTTTGGAATATAGTTTGAATTTGAATCTATTTCAAATTCAAACTCCACACATATGAACTCCAAATAAAATCCAAGATAATCCAAATCACAATTACACCTTAATTTGAAAATAATTTTTATATGGTTTTATTTTATTTGGAATTTGAGTTGAGAGCTAGCAATGTGGGATAAAATTTGGGGACACACATGTTCAATCAAAAAGTTTTTAAAATTTTGTGAAAATTCGCTCATGGATAAACATCCAAATTTCAGGGATGTTACAGACTCCCCCCCTCAAAAGAATCTCGTCCTCGAGATTAAGCTTGTACCGGGGGTGGTGAGGGTCTTCTCTCCGGTAGGACTTCGAGTTGTAGATGTCATTGACGTCGTAACATTTAGTCGACAAGGTTTCTTAGGTTCCGCTTCTCTTATTCCCATGAGGGCTTTCGAAGCCGAGTGCTACTGCAGGTTCTCGTGCGTTAGCATCCATAAGCACTTGCGATGCACGATCTGGGTATCACGGGAGCTATACTCTTGTCCCAGCTTGTGACAAGTTCCAAGTATAGGCTAGAGCTTCCTTTACCTCAATCTATCTCTTCCAGCAGTGCCAAGCAAGTCTGGTGACCTTAGAACAAGTCAGAGCATGATTGTCTCATACTATTCCAGTCCTCCCACTCGAGGTTACTTCTTCTTATCAACCCAGCTTATTCTCATATGATTCCACATGAACAAGGTCATATTCTCATGGCGTCCATTAAGTGCTTTTATTCCAATTAGGCACGAGTCTCCCACTCCTTTCCATATGAGGGAGTTGTATACTTTATGCCTAGCAGAGGTCTGTATCTCCGACGGTATCTCTGAGCCTAACTTGCAGCCGGTACGTAGATGGTTTGTCTATAGCAAGCTCTTATCCAAAGTCGTCATATACCGAAGCTTGTATTCTTATCGTACCCAGAGGTATATTACTATCTTGATCCAAATTTGACGGCTTATCCATAAGAGGTACGCTAAGCAGAAGTGGAGTCTCAGAAGTAACCTTTCTTCATCCATGGTCTCATATATTCTCTAGGTTTCCCTAGTTTATCCAAGATATCTTCTTGAAGCCATATCCATCTCGGATATGTAGAAGGTATGCAATATTATCTCTTGTTCCGAAGGTAGGTATACTGATCTTCTCAAATCATTAGTGCAGTCGCACCTCTTACGGCGTGCACTCTCAGCAATTAGTCACACTTAGGTGAACACATCTTCCTTTACGTAGTCAGTCATCCCGTGACTTAGGAAATATCTCAGCTTATTCATTTAAGCTTATCCAAAAAGTGGGCCCTATTGCGGTACTTGAATTCCTTCATAGGGTCTTGTGTTAATCAAAGTTCCTCATATTTCAGGGCGATCTTTCATCGTCCAGAACTTTTCTACGTGCCCAGTAATCCCTATCACTCTTTGGGTGCCCTACTTATAGTAATCCATCTGTTGGTTTAACTTGTCTCCGATGATTCTTGCCAGAGGGCTAGCAACATCAGACATGTCTAATTAGCTCTTGGTCGTAAACACTATGAATGGTTACTTCCCATTCATAATATTCCATGTTAAGAGGTGTTATCTGCAACTCCCTCGACTGTGCGAGTAATTCTTCCCACCCGAAATCTGACACTAGTCAATTTGGTTCCAACTCCTTGGGATGGATCTTCACGTGGGAGTTACATCTATCTTACTCTTGTATGCTTAACCAACTCTTCTGACATATTTTCCAATAGGTAGGTTCCAACTGTGAGGTTGAGCAGATAACTTGTGTCCAGTAGTTGCTGACGTAGTTCTTTCCACTAGTTCATTATACGGTGTCCAGTAGAGCTCCCTTATTGATGGCTTATCCCAAAAGCGGGATCGACTAATCTTATCCAAATCGCACTGCTGACACCTTAGGGTACTCATCTGCTCTTAACCAATATATGCTTCCATAGAGGTACATGCACTCTTGAGCTTTCAAGGTTTCAAATTTTCTGGTACTCATTTTCTGGTTTGTGAATCCCGATCCCAATGATCATTAGGTATCTCTTCTGAAGTCTTGATCTGATTTGACGAGATCGCACGAAATTCTTCTCTTCTTCTGGAGCATGATCACGAGAGTATGCTTGACACACCAGTCTTCATTCTTCAAGCTCTTGATCTTGTAGGATGGGATGCCAAGGTCTCTAAAGGAGTCATCTAAAGATCTAGCAAGCATAAACACTCAATACAATTTCACTCAAACATGAAGAGGCATAACAACCATAAGATCATAAAGATCCAACCACTCAAGCAACGCACCAAACAAATGTGTATCCCGAGGCTGACTCCTAATACCTCCGAGAACACACCAGGGAAAACATTCTAGTATATCGTGGGCACTTGAGGGATTTCACTAAGGTTAGTGCTGCAACACTTGGAAAGGATACATTCCATTTGACGTCTTGGTGTTGAAATTTCAGAAGCAGGCTGGTGAAAGTCTTCGCCGAGCTGGCTTGATCGAGGACCCATAAGTTGTGTTCCATAATCCTCTCCGGGTCACACGACTTATTGTTATCCATCTGACTCGTACAGTACTGATGTTACATCCTGTAGCTATTGCTTCCTTCACAATCCTCCGGGTTAGGGTCCAATTACCGAAATCATCTTTCCGACTGAGGAGGTTCCCTTCGTAGCCTAGGAGGATCATGGGTTCCTGTGGGAGGGAGCTAAAATCCTCTTCATCTTAGTCTAATGCTACTTTTCCAAATCTTCCAATTCAGATACTCCATCTTAGTTGGACTACTCTTCTTCGTCCATAGTCCTCGGGGCTTATCCTTGCAAAGGGGTGCTCCATGTTTACCATTTAATCCATGCTCCGTGTTTCTCATATGTTGATCCCGATCCATCGTCATCTCTGGTCGGTTAGGGAGATTCAAATTCAAGCATCCAAATTTCACACTTCTCGTCAATAGGGAATTCCACATAAACTTACAAATCTGTATTCCCAGTATTTGATGCTTGCTTCCAGGGTGGTCGTAGCTGTTCAATCCAATATTTGCCTCTTGTAGCTGCAGCTGATCTTAATATCTTAGTCCTTTGTGACTCGGCTATTCGTGTAGTTTCAAGTCGACGGGTCTTTATCCAAATGCTGAGTTACGAGCATCTCAGGAGTTCCGACTCCTGCAACCATGCTTTCGTGTGTCAAATCCATGTAGTAGATCACCAGTTCCTTCTGTTGGCGCACTGGGAAATGGAGTCTTAACTCATCATTATCTTTAAAGTGGTGTTATCCAAGCTTCGTCCTGAGCGGAGACGGGGAATGGAAGGGTGCTTATTGTTCTTGTGGCTTCCCTTGTACGCTGACTTCATGTGGCATCATGGTGGCAGTCTATTCCATCTTCGGTAGTCTGAACTCCATTGTAGGGTAGCTGAGATGGTGTAAACTTGTACTGAGGGTTTAACAGGGGATAGTCCAGTTAAGTCCTGTAGAGTCATCTTCATCTTTTCCTTAGATCCCAATCTCCATAGCTGTTATTGTAGTGATTGCCTTTGTCTTGTACGAGGCTTCCTTCTGTAGTATGGCTTGGTCTTGATCAAGCGACATCTGTTGTTCTTCATAGGTCAGCAACCGTATAGGGGTTGTTAGTAAGTCAGTTAGTTAGTGAAAAGTCAAGGTTGTAATAGAAGAATTCAAGGGATTTATATAAAAGTCAATGAGTATAAACTCAATCAAGGATGTTTAGGCTGTCCTGAACTATCGACCATTGCTAGGGCTCGTCCTACGGTCAAGTACGGCTCTGATACCATCTGTAACGCCCTGGGATTTCAAAAACAGAAAACCCAGCATTCTGTCTCGTGATAGTCCCTGGATCCGACGCTATCACGCACAGGCATTCATCACAGATAAATATCACAGTCATACAACGAAATCAGAGTATAAAACAAAGTATTTACAATCGAATACAACTCGGTATACGATTTTAAGTACAAGCCCCTTGGGCTGAACGACAAGAAGAAACTCCGCAGCGGTAGCTAAGGCTTCAGGGCTTCATCCTCGATCTTCACCACAGGCATCCTTGAGCGAAGCGACGAACCCTTCCTCCATGGACTCTTCTTTGATGGACTTTCGCTCCAAGTCCAGTCCTGCACACTCACAATCTATCCCCAAGGAATGGGATAGGTTCACGTCACCAACCGTATGCAAGCTTTAAGTGGCCTACCTCTAATGGTATAAAAAGGTATGAGGTAAGAGCTGGGGTTTCCTAAGCAGCAGCAGCATCTCATAAAGAATAGAATCTCCAATTCCCACCAATTCCCATATCTCTCATCCGCAAACGGATACACCTGGTCACCCAGATCTCCGTCACCATCACCTATCTCCATCTAGGGTCGGTGCGAGGACTCCCACTCCTCGCACCTCAATGATTGCACTCGGATCCGCGAGGTAGAGGGAGCAACTCTCCTCTCCCCGAATACAACCACGGCTCACCATACACTCTCATCCTATAAGGGGGGAGGTAGAAATCCCAAAACGTAAGAGTCGGAGAAACAACGGGCATGTCCATGACCGAGGACGCGGCTATACGTATAGATCTAAACTCTGCAGAGCGTGTACACCAGTACCCATCTCGGAATGGCACCCGACGGTAGCAAGTCGACCGAGCCCATCCTCCCGAACGAACACCTAGGAGTTACGGTTCCATCCTACATCCGGGTCTCGATGCGGTCCCCCGCAGAAGACCACCCCAGAACTGTGAAAATGCCCCCGTGTGGCCACACGGGAGTCGCACTGAGAGGGTGGACTCACTCCCACCTCTCCCCCACTGATACCCCGCTATCCTGCTGTCAGGTATGGTACCGCACTTACTAGGGTCGAACGGCCCTATCCCCACTCTCGGCGAGGTGGTGTGTACGAAAGTCCCGTGTAACAGGCGACCCACTCGGTTTCAGACCGGGGCGAGCTCATATCCTCCAAGTCATCACAAAATCCCCAACACCTGTGCTCCTAAAACGGTGTACCCGCCATAGGTACCAACTTGGGCAACGTCCGAGAAGACGATCCCTGGCCCCCGATCCCAGATCGGGTTGTCTCGAGCTCACCCCCGCCAAAATATCCCAAAACACCTTCTCCTGCCGGTTTTCCCCACACACACCAAGAAACTACCACAATAATCCCACACATGCATCGCAAGCTCAGCGTATCATCACGCATAAGTAAAGTAGTAGTAGTAGGTCAATCAAGGACAAGTATGTAAAAGAGGTTATGCACGGGTTCATCATATCCGTCACTATGCAGTAAGTAAAGCACTAGCAGTTCTAATAGCCATGCCTAATGGGCATTCAAAGAATGGTCGGGCGTGAATACCTGCGTGTAAGTAGTTGTCGTAGTTTCCGCAGCCGTACTTGATCTTCTGGCTTGTCTCCTCGGCTCCGGGAAAATCCTAGATTCGGAAATATAAATAAACAACGAGGATCTATTTGCAAATAAACTCCAAAGAGAAGCATTAAAGAACCAAATAAATCCAAACTAGCTACAAGCAGCACTAGTTTAATTTAAGGAAATCGAAGTAATTAGTTTTATATTAAAATAGTTTCAAGCTACTAGCTTTGTATACTAGAAAACAAATTAGAGAGAAGGGTTAGTTCAAGGTTGGGTTGCCGGTCAAAGGCTAAGGATCTTGGTGGTTGCGCCTGCAAGGTGTTAGTGCAACAGATAGGTGCAACGATGCGGAAACTCAGAGGATGAAGAGAGAGAAGTAAGGTGAAACGAGTTAGGCAAGGTATTATCAGAACAAGGTGTGCGGTGGCAGCACCGAGAGAAGGAAAGGATCGACTCGTGGTCGATAAAAGGATGGTGACGCAGTAAGGCGTGCTCGGGAGCACGGTGGAGCAAGTGCTAACAATACGACGATATCCAGGTTGTAGTAACTAGGTTGCAACACGGGGTTGCCGTGCTTTGAAGCAGTGGCCTCTGCTCAAGGCACGACCGTCCATCACATGCGGCCTTCCGGGTTACTAACGCTGGGTACGTCACGTGCTACACAGCTCGATGCAAGGCAAAGAGAGAGCGGGTATGCGGGTTGCGGCACAGGGCGGTGGAAGCGGTGCAAGCAAGGATGGCAGTGCGAACGCTTCTTGGGGAAGTTATCCCTGTCCGTGACAAGCCAGTGGCTAGTTGCGGAGCTCCGGTGTCCCAGACCCACAATAGCACAGTGGCAGGCATCGGCCACGAATTCTTCTCCAAGCAGGTGGGCAACAGAGGTTCCGTTCAAGGGCAAGAGCAGATAAGGATAGGGTAGCGGCGAGCGTCTCAGAATTATGAAACCAACGCAAGTGGTTTCATAATTTTCGGAGCTCCGGATAATTAGTTATGAATTTTTAAAGGAAAAAGGATTTATAAAACATTTATTAAATCATTTATAAAGTCAGAAAATTTTTTTATTAAAACCTTGCTGACGTCAGCATGACGTCAGCGGTCAGCTGGTTTGTGGGCCTAAGTGGGCCCAAAATGTTAGTGCCCCAATGGGCCGGCCCAGTTCGGCCCGAGATCTCAGAAGTCTAAAGGAACTCCCTGAACTAGTCTTCGGTCTGGCCTGTTTAACTTCCGGGCTTAGCAGGCTTCGTGGGCTGAAGCCCAACCAGAGTTCATGCGGGGAAGTCCGGTTATCCTCCCTCAACTCCCTCTACCTCTCATTTACCCCCGGTCCGGCCTGGTTTAACCATAGAGTTAGATGGGCTTTAGTGGGCTGAGACCCAAACTGGTTTCACTCGAGAAAGTCCAGGTTTGCACCTCGAACTCTCCTGGGGTTCATCCGGCACCGGATCCGGGATCCTTTGTGGTTCAGTGTGGCTGCGAGCGTGTGGTCCAACGTGTGGAACCACTCAGGGCTCAAGAAAAAGGATGCACACCAGGTGCTCGATGGAATTCCCCAAAGGAATGGCGGGACGGCAAGGCTCATACACAAAACATCGAACACGTTGGGGGCGTGCGTGGTTCCTACCATGGCCAAGCCATCCACGGTCACTGATGTTCGAGGGGCATCAAAAACAAGTAGCACAGCACGAAGGCCGGCGTCACAGGCAAGCTGCAGGGTGAAAAGGAGGCGGCTTGGTCGGGCGGCTCACCAACTGGCTCGTGGGGGTCACGGCGAGGCAGGAAGAGGTTGTGGCCGTGGCGATTTGGTGCGGAGCAGGCTCGTAGTCGTGGTTCATCTCGCGGTCGTCGGGGTACTCGGCGTCCTCCCGGTGCCGCGCGGTGCTCCTGGACGGCGGCGTGGTCGTCGATGCAGCAGTTGTCCGGCTCCTTCCTGCGGCGGCGTCAGGGCGTCATGGGTGTCGTGGTGCTCGGCATCTCGGCGCGGGCAGAGGAAGCAGGAGTGTCGGGCCTCGGCGTTGACGACGGCTTCTCCTCGGTGCAGATGTTCCCGACGACGAGGACGCCGGTCAGCAGCGCTCAGCGTTCCATGGCCGTCAGCGCTTTGACGGCGACACAACGTTCCGGTGCCCGCTGCACGAAGGCGAACGGCGGGGCGCGGCTGACCTCCTTGGCGGCGTTCTTCCTCACGGCCATCGACCGCGTTGCGAGCAGCGGTGGCCTCGGCTCCAATTTCTTCTCCTCCTTCTTCTTTGCTCTTGATTTTTCTCTTCCTCCATCTGCTGGCGACAGCGGCTTGGGAGCAGGGGCAGAAAACAGAGGCCGGCGGCGGCTACTCTGGATCCTCCAGCTTCTCCCCGTGGGCGGCTCCCCCTTCTGCTCCTTCCCTCCTTCTTCCCCTCACAGGCGGCGCGGTGGATTGGGTTTTCCCCTCCGGCGGCGGACGCAGGGACAAGGGCTCCGCATGGTCTTATATACGGGGATGCTAGGGTTCGAGAGCGGCCACGAACGGCAAGGATGCAGGGGAGGCGACGCGTGGTTCCCATCCGCGGGCGCCAGCGCGGCAAGGGTGGTGCCATGGGCGAGGCCAAGGCGTGGTGCGTTGCGGTTCCGGTCGCCATCGGCGTGCGTCACGGGGAAGAAAAGGGAACAGAGATGGCTGGCGGCTGGGCCCCACCGATCAGTGGTAGAGGAAAAGAGAGGTGCGTGCTGGGCTTGTTGGGCCGTGGTGTTGGGCTGTGCGGAAAGATCAAGGTGTGATCTGGTTGCGGGAAAAGGTTGAGGGCCCTCCGAAGAACTTGAGTTGTAGAGGTTAAGGCCCAAGTTAGGAGTTAGCTCTTGAAATCAGTTTTGGAATATAGTTTGAATTTGAATCTATTTCAAATTCAAACTCCACACATATGAACTCCAAATAAAATCCAATATAATCCAAATCACAATTACACCTTGATTTGAAAATAATTTTTATATGGTTTTATTTTATTTGGAATTTGAGTTGAGAGCTAGCAATGTGGGATAAAATTTGGGGACACACATGTTCAATCAAAAAGTTTTTAATATTTTGTGAAAATTCACTCATGGATAAACATCCAAATTTCAGAGATGTTACAATTATAATATCATTAAGCATATTAACTTTATTATGAAAACCGATGTACAACACTAAGCATCTTTTATTTAGAAAAGCTAGTTATAGTAAGAATTAACCAATTAAATATTAATTTAAGAGAACCGAGATATAACCTAATCACTTTTATTAGAAAACCAATTAAATAAGAATTAGTCAAGATTAACATGTAACTTTGATATTAAAACAAGTAACAGGTGATACACATGCTAACGCACAAGTTAAGGTGAAACGAACGAGAACGGTAGAAACGAACTATCAAACACACAAGAAACCTTAAGCTCGAGTTTAGGAGAACTAGTCTATAAAAAGAACTAGGCTGAAAGGATATCACCTAGATGAAGACAAACTAAACTAGCTGGCAAAGGAAACTTATGACAAGATTAGCTCTGAAGAGATGGTTATGGAAGGTTGAGCATGAACTAGGATCGAAAAGATCTAGAGCTTGAAAGAGGACCAGCTCTAAAACAAAGATACACTGAGATAGAGCTTGATAAAGAACGACTAACAAACGATTTGCATTTATGAACATGAAGGACTATAAGTTTAGGTTCATTTTAATTAACAAAACAAATGTAAAGGATATTTCAGAAATAAAATACCCTATGTTAACATTAATGCAAATTAAACTTTATTTGCAAAACCGGTGTATATAATCTAGTCAAATTTTATTTATAAATGTTTATATATAAGTTATACCAATTAAACATTTAATTTGGAAAAGGTAAACTACATGAATCATCTAAACGTAAGTTTATGATTCAAGTGGAACATATTATTATTGAAAAACATTATTACATTAGTATTAATCAAGTTAAGATTTATTCATAAAATCGGTGTAAGGCCTAATCAACTTTTAATTAGAAAAGTTAACTAAATGTTAAACATTAAACCAGATTAACATTAGCTTAAGAAAAATCGACACGTGGCTCTATTTAGCTTTTATTTACAAAGCATATGAAATGATCATTAATCAAATTAAAATTTATTGCAAAGCGGTGTAGAACACTATATAGCTTTTAATTAATGGAAGCATGTTTAATAAACATTAACCAAATTAATATTAAATTAATTTTCGGAAAACATGCATGGTGAAAACATTACCACTAACGTGCACTTTATGTCATAATGAACCTAATGCAACTTGAACCGACTAAAACAGAGCTAAAACATGAAAGATATGGATAAACCAAGATGATAAGGACCTAGATGTGATAACTTATAAAACGGGAGGGCTAACAGAGAAGAAACACTAGACTCAGTGAACAATTACTGCAAATAGATGAATCTTTGACGTTAGATCTGCAAAAGAGCTCGGGTTGGATTTATGTGCGAAAAGTGGGTTATTTCTAGGGGGTTTTCTGCTGATCTGCAAAGACACAAGCAAAAGGACAAAAGATTACAGATTACACCGGGGCCTATATGCAAAACTGCCTTATCCCTACAGATACATGCCGATGGCTTCCCTGGATGCCGTGGCCGGCGGACAGGGGACCTTGGCCGGCCAAAATCACCGGCGGTCAGGGGCTCCCGGGGCTCGGCCGAGTCGCGGAACGGAGAGAGGAGAGCGAGGGGATCGCGTAGGGGTGCTCACCAGCGGTGGAGATGTACCATAGCGGGCGGATTTTGGAGAAGGGCGGCCGGCGCTGGAGCTCGGAGGCAGCCGGCTCCGGTTCCGCACGGCGGAGTTCTGCGGCGTCTCCGGCGATGGGAACGGGACGCGGCGTCTCGTCGCGGCACGAGGAAGCTCCGGACAGGGTTGGCTTCGTCCGTGTTGGCGTCCCTGCGTGATGAATCGAGCGGCGCGGTCGGTGATGCGGAGGGAACGGCTGTCGCACTCTGCTAGGCCATGGAGCGCGGCAACAAGTTATTTGATGCCGGCGGAACTTCTCGTGCAGATGAAATCGACGACAGAAACTACCTCAGGGTGGCCTTCGTGATGACCAGGTGAAACTTGCAGCAAGGACGGCGACGGGGTAGCCATCTACGGAGCTACGATGCAGACGATGGACTCGTGGCCGAAGGTTGATGAGGAGGGCAGCCGAGCTTCACGTGGGCGTCGTGCTCCAGCAGCAGATTGCCGGACGACAGCATACCAGGCAGGCGAGGGCACAGAGGCCTGCTGGCTTCAGCTGTGGGGCAGCACCGGCCGGTGGCAACGCAGGCGCCGAACCTGAAGCAGCGACGGCGACGGCGGTGCACCGCGAGTAGGCAGGGGCACGGGCGGCACGGCGCGGACTGCATCTAGGGCGCGCGGGGCCAGACTCCGCCCTTTAGGCTTCGTTTGGGTAGCCGTGATTTGCCGTGGAAATGGCCGAAAATCCCGCGACGCGCGGAATCATGCCCACGCGGGGGGCGAACTCCCCTGCTGGCCCAAAAATGCATTTGGCAGTGTCGGGATTGGTTTTTGACCCAACCCAATCCCCTCGGATCCTGGCGAGTAACGATCCACACCACCGTACACCGGGGACGGGAGACACGGCTCGCATCGCGCTTTCCTCCTCCCGCGGAAGACAACACGCCGCTGCTGCTTCTCCCTCGCGGCACCGGCGGCGAGCTCGACAGCAAAGGGCAGGTACGCCTCCTCCTCCCCTCCCTCCATCTCCTCCGCTGTCTCATCCCCTCCTTCCATCTCCTCCTCCACCCCATCCCCTTCCCACTCCATTTTTCTGGATAGGGTTCACCAGGTAGTGGCGGCCAGTGTTTTCAAATCGTAAAATCGAACCTTATCGTAAGGGTACCGATAAGATGATAAATCGTGATAAGTCGTCGATAAGCTCGATTAATCGAGGCTAATCGACCTTATCGGTAGTATAATCGTCCTATGAAGTATAGGACCAATATACATACCATATAGTATATGATCAACATAATTTTAAACAAATATAAACAAGAAAGTATAATATGACGCAATAATAGAGAAAAAAAAGGCTGAGCAACTAGCCAATCATAGCAGGAAGCAATCACATAATTAAACAAGGTCCCAAATGATGATAACATGAAGTCTAAATGTCTAATACATCAAAAGTTGGGTGCCCAGTTAACCAACATTACAAAAAATTATCAGTACAAAACATTTAAAGTCCCTCAAAACTTATCGTCCCCAATCATATCGGACGACTTATCGCGATAAGTGGACGATTAATCGGACGATTTGATTTCTTATCGCTCAACTCGGGTCGCTGGCCCTTATCGGTATGTGCTGAGCGATAAGGACGATTTATTGTGATTTATCGCGATAAATCGGACGATTTGAAAACACTGGTGGCGGCAGCGGCGGCGTTGGCGACTGCTGCTCCAACTCCGGCCTCGATTCGGCATCTCCAGGTGCATATCCCCCTCCTCCCTCCCCTCCTCTTCTTCTACTCCCTTCTTGCTAGGTTAAACACAGATCCGCCAGGAGAGGCTTCACATATGCAGCTACCAGTTAGCTACCTGTGGGATCTCGTGTTCAGGGACCAAAAATAAACTTCACATCTAGTGATCCAAAAAAACTCTGGAAACCAGCTAGCTGTACGTACAATTTAGAAGTAGATAATTTACTTTGATTCTTGTTAGTATTAGTACCGCTGGATATTGTGGCATGCTGTCAAATTTGTTTGGCATTAATCAGGGGCATGTTGTCAATGCTATTGCCTTCTGAAAAAACACTGCAAGAATATTGTGGATGTGCACACTGCACAAGCACAACATTTTTTTAGAATGAATTTTGTATAAGGGAATTCTGAATTAATAGTTTGGATTTCTTTTACTTTTGGTAATATAATATAGTGACTGAATTAATACATTCTTTGTTGGACTATAATGACCTGTGTTATCCCTTCCACTACTTTTTTTTTGACTATCCCTTCCACTACTTGGTGCTGCCACATGGTGCTGCCACAAGTACAATTTCTCAACCTTTATGTGTTCATCTTTGTTTTTATAGATAAATGTCTTTTTTTATAGATAAATGCCTTTTTGTTTTCCGGTCAGTCACTTGATAATAATACTTTATTGTTCTAAATAGATTGAACTTGTTTTCTTGTTATAGTGGGCAGTTTATCCAACAGAAGTGGGATACTGTTTTTGTTAAAATTTTCTTTCCAATCTGCAGTTAAGTTCATTTGATTTGACTTAGCAGATGTAAGCATATATACATGTGAGGTCTGAAGATGTCTACTTCGCCTTTCAAGTCTGAGAATCAAGCATAATTATTTTAACACTTGAGTTCTACTGGCTATGCTATGAAGCACTTTACATTGGTTTTCAAGAGTGAAGGTATCCTGCTGGAGCCAGGGTTTTAAATACCGTTGGTAACCGGCCGGAAAACCGCGGTAACCGGTCACCAGTCCGGTCCGGTTGCGGTATCCGGACCGGATCCGGACCTTACCGGCATCATTAGTTTCCCTGAAAGACAACCTGCAGCTCTGAACCCCAGCATCCTATAATAGAAACTTCTCTTAATTATGGCTCAACTGTTATTTCCTTAGTCATCAGCAGCTTTTGATCTTGTTTGCATGCCTTTGCTTTTGTCTCTCACTCATGGTCTAGAGGAGGTGCTGGTTTAGATTAGAGGAGGTGCTGGAGCTATTCATGGGACACACGTTCCTATTACCATTTCTTAAGAAAAGCAAGCTCCTTATAGCAATAGAAGGCTACAGTAACTGATAGTTTGGATTTCTTTTACTATTGGTAATACATAATATAGTGAGAGAAGCTACAGTAAGAAGCATTTTTGTGTTCATATATACCTGTCCAGTTGAATCTGCATATATGTGTTTATATACATGTGGCCATTGCAATGCATGCTCATTTCTGTCTTGAATCACATGCCATTAATTTATTTTTATGGCACAAGTTATTGTTTGCAGATTCTTTTTCCTCTCTATCAAGAGCTTCACTCCTCATTCGTTGCCCATCCAATGCATCAAGGTGTCAATTATCGATCAGCGGTGCAGTTTGTTTTATTGGTCGAATCATTCACTACTTGAACTATTGCAATGTTGGCACCATAATCCGTAGGCATTGTGATCTTTGTGGCACCATAATCAATTATTGAACTCAGTTGTAGTATTGATTTGAATGCCTATTGTCCTTGGCAAGACTATTGTTCAAAAAAAAATCATGGATGAATTCTGTATTTTTGTATCAATAACGTTCAGAGCTATACTGCTACTCGCAGGTCTAGAAGTGAGTTTTTCCTTTTGTTTCATGTGGGTATTATATTTGCTTCAGCTCTTATACTTGTGTTGAATTTTTATAAAAAAACTAACCCACGTCCAAGTCACAAATGTAACTGCATGTCCACGTCCAAGTTGCTGATTTTTTAGCTCATTCCACGCTTTCCAAATTGGCAAAGGTGTCTGTCCCTCCAAAAAAAAGAAAACGGGCGAAGGTGTGGAATTGCACGTGGATCCCAACCACCGGTGGGTTGGGTGGGCCGCGGGGGATCACCCCAACCCCCTCGTGGGTTGATTATCGGGTGAATTGAGTCCACCGACTGCCAAACAAGGCCTTATACGGCGCAGGAGCTTGCCCTGGTGTGCGGCGCACGCACGCCGAGAGAGGCCGGAGGCGGTGCGCCGGGCTGCACAGCAGCTCTAGCGGCGGCCAGCAGCTGGGCTGGAGACGGGTCGGATTGGGTCGGGCCTACGGGCTCGGCCCAACTGAAAGGATAGGATTTTCTGAATTTATTTTTCAGTGCGAAACAAATTCAGAAAAGTCTAGAAAATGTTTTTTTTTGGCACGAACAATATCCAGAAAATTCACAAATTTCCAGGAAAATATCCAGAGATAGATTGGGACACAAACAATCCAAATAAAGTATTTGGAGCTCGAGAAAAGGATTTTAGAGCCTTCTATTAAATAGAATTAGCTTGAGGAAAGTGAGAATAAAATCCAGAAAAAGCTGGAAAATTCTCAAGAGGATTTGGTCAGCACCTAACGTATTTTAAAAGCTTTTGCACTCATAAAACATCAAATGCATCGGCATGAATGCAACACACACACTGAACCAATTTATTTATTTTGAAAACAAACAAAGGTTTTTTTTCCTATACTATATTTCCTGTAAAGAAAATAAATGTTGAAAAATTTTAAAATTATGAGAAAATCGTTGTTTAATTTTCCTCCTATTCACATCCTGAAATTTGGAAATAATTTCAGGGTGTGACACCTTCCCAACCGGGACAAAAGAGGAGAGACAAAAGGCTCCCCCTTTTGTCCCGGGTGAACGAACCTGTACTAAAGGCTCCTTTTAGTCCAGGTTCGTGTCACGAACCGAGACAAAAGGGGGGCTACGCGAGCGCCGGGAGCCCCCCCTTTTGTCTCGGTTGGTAATACGAACCGAGACAAAAGGGGGGGCTCCCGACGCTGGCGTAGCCCCCCTTTTGTCTCGGTTGGTAATACCAACCGAGACTAAAGGAGTCCCCGTGTTTTTTTTGTTTTCCAATTTCAGTTATACTAATTATCGGTATACACGTATATTTCAATTCTTGTCTCACGTATACGTATACGTATATGTACTTAAACTAAGATATCTATGTATACATGTCTACTATACGTACTTAGACTTATATATCTACGTATTTAAACTTTATATATATATACATATATAATTAGTATATGTTATTAAATTACAAAATATACATCAAAATATCCTTCCATTCTATTCCATCAAAATCAAGAAGGAGAGAGTTGATCTATCGGATGTCCGTCATAATAATGTCTTCCTTTTGGATTAATCACCTCGTCAATGAGGAATCCTATTAGACCTTCTTGAACTGCCAAGAGACGGTCCTTCTCAATGACTGCGTCCTTGATCATATTCATCTGTAATGTGCAAATATGTTAATTCATTCAACACAACAATTAAATATATAAGCGGTTTGAAAATGATGTATGATTTTACTTACAGTATAATCGTCGTTTGTGGCACTGAAATAGAGTATATGCTCACAGACATAGTATCCACATAAATTATTTCCCTTTTCCTGTCTCAAACACTAAAGAGGAGAAACATTGTGAAATATTAGTGTTAATATAGTTTAAATTATCTGACCCAGAAGTTGTTATTTAGATTAATTACCGGAAATTCTGTGTAAAATCTAATTTCGTCTTTAAATGGTCCAAGGTGCGTAGCAGTGAATTGTTTCCAAGCTCTGGGGAAAAAATAATGAAAGATAGTGTTAGTAAAAGAAACTATTGTATTAAAGAAAACATGTTAGCTAAAATTATTACACTTGAAACAGATCTTGCAAGTCTTGGTAGTCTGAGGGAGGTTTTTTTTAACGAATCAAAAACCACGATGTTGCTGTTGTCGACCATAATTATCATAAGAACCCAGTGAAAACTGCAGACATAGTCATAAAGATTAGAACTATAAATTACCAAAGCAAATCATGTATTAGATGGTAATCACACTTACTTGAATTGGTATGGTAGTAGTATTGAATTCTTGTAATGCATCTCACACAAGGTCCTATGGATTGTCTTGATACATACGTCCGGTTGCAGTTTGACCTGGTCTTGGTTAACCAATGATGGGTCTATGAAACCAACTTTGTCATAACCCTTTTTTCGCATATGTCTTAGTTCCATGCTAAACAAAATGAAAGACAAAGTTAATTAGTCGATTGACAGACGCAACAAACACAATAAATTAATTAATAAACATATGAAAGTATGACACTTACAGACACCAGGCCATGATAAGATCGGTATTCAAGGCGTCTAGATGGTAAATTTCATAAATATCTTTGAACTGCAGCCAGACCACCTTCTCACCTTCACCGGCAAAATCTTCCGGTCTAACAAGCATACCAAGCATCTCCAGGCCATTCTTTGACTTTTTCATGTACCACTCATGAAATCTGTGCATTTGAGTTGGTAGCTTCTGCACCAATTTCGGCCTGATCAAAGGTTGTCCTAGCTGAAAGCGCCATCTAGGTATGATGTTTCTATCCGGAGATGGTGGTTCTTCATTGCCGAGAATAGCAGCTATAGACAACCCTGTTTCTTCCGCAAAAGTAATGACCTCCGCTATTTGTTCTGCAGGCATGGTTGCAAGAAGTCGTTGTTCTGCATCGAGGCCGGATGCAGCATAAGTCTGCCCATCTGCTTGGTTCTTCTTCTTTGCGCCAGTCCTCGACGACTGAGGTATGTCCTCGATGTAACTATTTGGCGACCCTCCTCGTCTCTTCTTTTTCAAAGACTTGCAAAGTGAATGGTCATAATCCGTTTTCATTTTCGCAGTCCCTATGCGCATCCTGTAAAACCTGACCAAGATCATCAACAGGGTTGTCTTCTGGTAACTCTTCTTCGTCAGCATCTTCCATTAATGTATCTACAAAAGCTTGCCCCGCTGCCCAGTCCGGAATGTTATTATCATCCTCCTCCTCCTCTTCTTCGTCTTCCATCACAACCCCTCTTTCACCATGCTTGGTCCAAACCACGTAGTTTGGCATGAATCCGTTTTAAATCAAGTGGAGGTGCAGAGTCCTCCAGTCGGCATGGTCTTTTTCGTTTCTGCATTGCGAGCATGGACAACACATGAATCCCTTTGTGTTCTTGTTGGCTTTGGCCACTTCAACAAAAGAATGCATGCCCTCCACATACTCCTTGCTTCGTCTGTCGGCGTTCATCCATTGTCGGTTCATGTGCATCATATTAATTGAAAATAATAACTTTCTTATTTTCTTTAAATAATAAAAAAGATGCTTCCTGAACATGTTGATGATTTGAAGACAATACGTGAATTGAGTGATGTGTTTGAAGAAGTGGTTCAAAAGCTAGAAGCAATCATTTAGAGATATTCTACAACACTTCATTTTTAAAATTTTGGCATAACATTTTAGTATAAAAACAATCCACTATCCCTACGTCTCATTTTAGTATAAAAACAATCAACTATCCCTACGTCTCATTTTAGTATAAAAACAATCATTGGCAGTAGGCAATCGAGTATTTAATATCCATGTTGATTCTACAACACTTCATTTTTTTAAAATTTTGGCATAACATAAATCACAATACCGATATATGAAAGAGAAATTAAATTACCTGCATTAAAAACCTAATCTCTTACCTGCTAAATAACTACTTGTTACTAAATCTAAAGTATATTTTAAAAACCTAATCTCTTACCTTCAGCATAATGTTCTCAGTGACACCTCTCAGGAGGTAAGCTTCAACATATACAGCAGTTTCAAGCAAGATGCCGACATTCTCTCTCTCTAGATATGGTGGCTAAGAATTTCAGTTGATTACTTGTAATATCACTTCATTAGGGTAGGTGATTACTGTCGTCCCTGTAGCCTCAACAAGGATGTTCGAGGATGCTGTACGTACAAGGACAACTAGTAACCATCTATCTTAAATAAGTGATGGAGGTTCTTGGAATCGAGGCTGTCCGCCGATCTCTCTTGGACGAGCTTCTGTACTTGACTAGAAAGGCAACGCAGCCTTGCTGCGCTAGACCAGTCGCTTTCATTTATTCAACTTTTTAAAATTGAGGATTTGCAATTGTAGGGTTCTTCAAAAAATGTATGGGCTGCTGGTTGACTGTTGGGAACATAGTTAACGTTTGCTGGTTATTTGTTTATAGTTTGGAATATTTTTTGTAATGGTGAACAACGAATTAATTTGTGTAAAGGGGTTAGTTTAGAAGCATAGGATGGTTTTGTAGAAACGCATGGCCTATGGAGTGATTGTTGTAATGGATGGAAATCCTAACATTCTTTTAAAGTTTAATGGGAGAACCCATCATACCAAATGGTAGTATATGGGCTGTCAGACAATACAATTAACATCTTATGAAAGAAATTGTACCACTGCAGTTGTCCAAACTTGAGATTACTTGCTGGAGGATTACATACTGCTTAGTGCTATGTTATAATGTAATAATGGAGTATAATCGCGAAAGGATTATATGTTTAGGGGACTCTATATATGTCAAATTTGTATGGCACCAATCTTTTGAACAGCTAGGAATTTGAAAGTGGAGCACATTTTATGCATTGAGAAACTTCAAATTTTGTTAAAAGTTGTCTGAAAATAAACACCAATTTAGCAATGACCTTGAACAGAAGTTGAAGGTGGCACAAAGGGCTACAACACGTGCATATAGGACTTATGTCATGGTTTGAGAGATAAGCATCTCTGAACTTTTCGCCAAAATATATGTTTATGTACTTCAATGCAACATCAATGTCCTGAACCAGACCACTTGTTCAATACTTTTTGTCCGAACTTCAACTTGCTGCCAAGTTCTACCAAAAAAAATGGTAGATGGTATATAGGGCTACAAGTCATAAATAGAATGCAAGTTTAAATGATAATAGATTTGAAGCTATGGAGATCTGATTTTTTTTTTTTTGTTGCCAAAAACTGGAAATCCCGAGCTCAGCTTCTGAGATGCAGCGCTATCTTATCAGGGTAAAAAACAGTGATAAGTTCAAATTTTGGGCTCAAAAATAAATATATCATTAAGTTTCCAAATCCAGTTACCAGAAATTACTCCTCAACTTTCAGGTTTCTCACAACCTTTGTTTCTAGTTCAGCTAATGGGCACATAAGATTAGCATGGCATTACAGTCAACAGAAATGTCACAGGGAAAACAAAGCAATAAGTGTGTGTAAGACTGAACTGAAGCCCAACAAAAAACAATTCATGATGCAAATAATTTTTGGATTAAAAAACTGACACATCAAGAAAATTAAAGCCCAGTTTTCGATCTTTACCCAAACTGCAATTTTGCAGGTCAGAACTGCAAAAATCAATTACTCTTTCCCAACATTACAATGCGATGAATTGAAACTGCATATCAAGGCATTGGATCGAATGGAGGTAGCTTCAATCCTACCTTTGGGATGTCTGTTCTTGCTCTTGCAAAAGATAAGCGGAGAGGGCCTTGCAAGTGGAAGGATGCAGATGGCAAGCGGAGAGGGCCTTGCAAGTGGAAGGATGCAGATGGCGACCCTCTTGCACCTGCACACAGGAGCTGCATGACGATGGCGGCGGCCGAAGGATGGGCGGCGCTAGGAAAGAGAGGGAGGAGCTATGGGCGCAGAGAAAGTCGGCAGCCAGCGCGGGGAGAGAGGCGCTGGTGGCCAGCGCGGGGAAGAGAGGGAGAGGCCGGTGGGGGGTTCGGGCGGCGCGGGGAGGCGCGTGCGAAGCTCCAGTGGTCCAGTGCCATGGCTGGGCACGTGCCGAGCTCCCCCAGTCAGACACCATGGCTGGGCACGTGCCGAGCTCCCCCAGTCAGACGCCATGTCCGCCCGCGGTGCGTGGCGGCGGCGACGGTGGAGAGGCACGGGCGGCGCAGCTGGTAGAAGGCAGGCGGAGTCGGGAAGGGGGCGAGTGGCCTTTCGCGAAGCTTCGCAAGCACCCGGGCTTGTGGGTTCATGGGCTAGAGACCCGCGCCCGTGCCAATCGGACGATCGACATCGCGAGCCAGGCGGATCCGACGGCTCGCGGGCTAACGGGCGACGTGGACCCGCTGCCTGCCCGCGGAATTAGCCAGGATTCGTTATGTAGAGATGCTGCTGTATATGCAGAAGCTTACTTGAGGTGTCACTAAAAACATTATGCTTGGACACCTTGCATAATACCAATGCGCAGAAGAACTTTATTATTATATCTATATCATAATACTGATATATGAAAGTGAAATTAAATTACCTGCATAATGTTGTATTTCTTACCTAAATGTTACATTTATTTTCTACCTCAAATTAAAATTCAATTTTATTTATATAAAAAAACAAAATGCTTAATAAAAATGATTAACAGAAGATTCAATGCTAGTAGCTAAATAACTACTTGTTACTAAATATAAAATATATTAAAAACCTCATCTCTTAGCTCCTCCTACCTAAAAATTTAAATTTCTATTTTCTAAGTCTCTGTATCATAAAACGAAATTTAATCACAACAAATGAAGGGAGGATGAAGAATTAAACCTTGGCAACACTTTGAAGGAGAGAAATCTTCACAAAATGATGAAAAAAATTTCGGCAGCATCTCCCTAGGAGAGAGGCGCCATGGAGAGCTTGAGCTTGAGCTCTCGGTTGAAGAATGGTCGGGCAAGGAAGAAGCAAAAGAGCTGATGAGAGCCTTTTATCCCGGTTGGTAAAACCACCCGAGTCTAAAGGGCACCCGGGGCTAAAGCTTTTGTCTCGGGTGGTTGTACCACCCTTTAGTCTCGGGTGGTAAAACCACCCGAGACAAAAGGCCGGCGCCAATTATTGCGGCCATAGAGCCGTTGGTGGCCAGGCCTTTAGTCTCGGGTGGTTTTACCACCCGAGACAAAAGGGGGGGCGGCGCCCGCGGTCTTCCCAGACCACGTCGCCCCAAAAGCTTTTGTCTCGGGTCCCAACTTTAACCGGGACAAATGTGCGGGATCAAAGGTCCGTTCTCCACCAGTAGTAGATGGAAGCACACACAAATACACAGGGACAAGGAACACACTCGAGATACTCCACGGTGCTGCACACCAGCACCTACACTTGCACTTCTCTGTATTTCTCCACGCACAACACAAACTGATTACAGATGTTTAAATAGCCACGCACTGCTGTAGCGGCACGCACCCAGCTCCACTTTGTTCGGCCGCACGACTCGGCCAAAAACTGACGACGCGTTGAGCTCCACTACTTGTGCTTACATGCAGAATATTCTCCACTAATTCCTGCATGCTTGCTCCTATCTGATGACCACACACACTAATCTTCCGGCACCGTTGATCATGCATGCCGATTGCCACTAAGGCTGCGTTTGGATGTTGATATTGGGAAGGTTGGCATTGAATTGATATCAATATCAAATCTACCATGGTATTGTATTGGACCACAATTAGAATTCTATTGTTTGGATGACTATGCATTGCCTTTTGGATTCTTGTAACCAATCCAATTCCATTTCCTGTTTGGATGTACAGAAGGGATAGAAATCGAATTTTACTGATGTACATGCACCCATCTCCATCCACTCCCCGGATCCAGGACCTCAACACCTAGATTCGTTGCCCAGCCATGGAGAACCGCCGTCAGCAGCGGGAGGCCGGGAGGGGCGGCATGCTCGCCGGCGGAGGAAGGTGTGGTGGGATGGCACCCTCGCCAATAGAGGTAGGCGTGGAGGGACAGTTCGCTCACCGGCAGAGAGGAAGCCCGACAGGGGCGGCGCGCTCGCCGGTGGAGGATTCCGAAAGGGGCAGCCCGCTCACCGACGGAGAGGAAGCCTAGGAGGGGAGGCGCGCTTGTCGGCGGAGGATCCCGAGAGGGGTGGCCCGCTCATCGGCGGAGAGAAGAAGCTTGGGAGGGGCAGCCCGCTCACCGGTGGAGAGGGAGCTCAGGAGGGGCGGCGCGCCACTGGCGGAGAGCCTCAGGAGAGGTGCCCCGCTCGCCGGCGGAGAGGGAGCCCAGGAGGGACGGGGAGCCGCTGGCGGAGGAGCTCGGGAGGGGTGGCTCGCTTGCTGGTGGAGGGAGCCCCGGAGGGGTGGTGTGCTCGCCCGGCTGCCTCGTGCGGTGCTGAAGAGGACGCGGTGCGAGTGAGGGAGAGATGCCGGAGAAGGGAAGGCCACGATTCCAACCAATACAGAGCGTCTGGGCTCCGTATTGCTTCGCGCTCGCGCTAGGTGGAGTGAATGCCGCGTGGAAACGATGTATGTTTCCAGACTTCAATGCCATGACCATCCAAACACATGGAATTCGAGTCTGCTAATTTCAATTCCAATGCTATGGTCTCAATGCAGACATCCAAACGCAGCCTAACACACATGCATGTAGTTAGCTACTTGATCCTCTTTTCACGCCATGCATCTGCATTTCACTGGAGAAAAATTGGGTGCGCGCGGTGCTCACCGTGCCTCCTGTGCGCACCCTCACGCGATGCCGCCTCTTTTGCATTGGACGCCTGGCCCTTCGCGCATCCGTTTCTGACGACCTCGGCTCCCTTCCGTCGTCGTCCGCGCGTGGCTCACAGACGCACGGCTCTCGCGTCCGCTTTGCTCTGTCGACTCGCTTGGCTTCGCGACGGCTCCCTCCACCTGTTCGACAAGGAGCAGCAGGTCGCGCTTGATGACGGACCAGTAGGCGAGCTGCCTGCCGATCATGCCGTACTCGATGCACCCGCATGGCCACGGCGTCCTCTCCTTCGACGACGACTCTTCCTGGGCTCTTGCCATGGCGGCCGGCGGCGGCGGTGGTACATCCTCCTCCGGCGCCGGCTGCTCCCCGCGTTGCTTCTTGGCCTCCCCTCCCATCTTCTTGATCTCCTCCATCTTGAACTCGGGACGACGTTCTCCGGCGAGCCTGTGGTGGTGACCTGCTGCATCTTGTTGCTCGAGTCAAAGGCCATGACGTCGGCTCCCCCGTCGCCGCCCTTCAGATCGTGCTGCATCTTCTGCACATAGCCATCTTGTATTCTTGTCCTTCTTTTTCCATCATTCGTCCGCGAGCCGAGCAGCAGCCGAGCCGGTCGAGCCTCGCAGCGCGAGGGAGAGGAAGCGAGCCGCGCGGCCCCCGCGGGCCTTCGATCCAATCAGGCGCCGACGCGTAGGGGTGCGCACACCGAGCGTTGTGCGCCCCGCGCGCACTGAATTTTTTTCCTCATTTCACTCGACTTGACCACAACATCAAGCCAACGTGCACCTGCTGACTGCCGGTATGCACTCTGATCAAACTAATTTATGCATGCACCTACTAACCTGCTCACACTAAAACTCACACAAATATAAACAACAAGATTATGTCTAACAAGTCAGAGGGTGACAGCATAGGCATTGTAGCTTCTCTTACATCATTGGCTGCATCTCCTCAATGGCAACTGTTGAAAGTGCTGGATCTGGAAGGCTGCCAGAGTTTGCATAAGCATCATCTGAAGAGCATCTGCAAGATACTGCTGCTCAAGTATTTGAGCCTCAGGAGTACTGATGTCATAGAACTTCCAAAGCAAATTCAGGAGCTTCAGTGCTTGGAGACACTGGACATCAGGCAAACCAAGGTACGTGTACTTGCCAAGAAGCCCATTGTGCTACCACTGCTAAAGCATTTCCTTGCTGGTCATAAGGTCTCTGCAGACAAAGACACTATGACCTCTGAAGAATCATTTGCCACAGTGAGCATGCCCCTTGGAATTCAGAAAATGGAAACTTGGTGTAACCCTTCGAGGTAAAATTGTCAAGTTAAGTGATCTGTTCTTTCAGATCGAGGAATTACATAAATGCCTCCGTTCGTTGTCGATCCGAATTGTCGGAGCAGCTGGTGCAGAAGGTGCTGGAGAGGTACATGCCTTACCTTCCATTCCAGAGTTCATTGAAAGACTGAACATCTGTGGCATCACTAGTGGTCTTGTTCACTCTATTCAATATCGCCATCAACTTGCGAAGATAACATTGACCGATACTTATTTGAAGGAAGATGATCTAAGTATCCTTGGCAACCTTGGTGGCCTGCGCTGCCTCAGGCTTCAGCATAAGTCATACATACACCGGAAGTGAGCTTGCCTTCAGGAAATTTGAATTCAAAAGTCTCAACTACGGAACTACCTCCTTGTCGTGGGCGAAGACATCTCCAAAATTAGGTTTGCCATTGGTGCAGCTCCTAAGCTCGAGTGGATTGTGTGGACTTTTGCAACCATGGATGCTCTTTCTGGAATCGAATGGCTCCCTAGGTTGAGGAAGGTGGACCTCAATGGCGACTGTGATCTGGACCCGATTAAAGAAGCACTTGAAGGGCATCTTAACAATGTCATACTTGAACATAAGCCATGCCAGCAACGCCAGGGAGAGTAAGCTCTGGTGGCAACCTTGCCCTCATCAACTCCGGGAGTAGTCAATATCTCTTCATCAACTGCAAGCTTCGATCCTTTGCTATTTCGAAATCCATACACCCTTGAATAAAGATCAAGTATGACATTGTTAATACTTTGCTTCGATCCTTCTCCTTTCTGCCTCATGCATGACAAAGACTGCATTTTATTGTTCCTTCATGTTCCTATACGATTGTGTCTCTGCATGTACGCCGTCTGTTTGGTTTTAATTCTTTGTACCCTCTGGACCTGAATTTCTGTGCCAAGAGTTGGCCTAGCTGAACTGAACTCTAGAGTATTTGGTGTGGGATTTGATTTGCGTGTGTTATTTCATCACGAAAACTGCTGTGTGTATTCAACTTATTGATTTTTAAGTGATGCCAAGTTTGTGTGCTATGCATGATTGATAAAGAAATTACATCTGCTGGAGCTTGTTATGTGGAACAGCTGTGTCCTATACTAATATGGTGCCTTTTGCGTCGCAGCTCGCAACTGGTGTGGACTGAGTCTGGAATCTGGATGTTTCCCTTGAAAATGATGGAAGGACTGACGGAATGGCTCACTAATCGACTATTCCTGCTCACATATATATGCCGCATGCTCTGGTTTGAGCTGGCAGCTTCCCAAGAATCACTACCACACCAAACAGTAGTACATCCGAAAACTGCCCCCCGCGTCGCCCCTGCTCGGGCGACTCGGGCGGCGCCGCTGCACCAACCCCCGCGCCCCCTCTCCCTCACCTCCCTTCCCCTGCCGCCGCCAGAGGGGCCTGTCGGGAACCCGTGTGGGCCCCAGGACGGCGGCGGCGGGGCGTTTCCGGCAGGCGGCGTCGACTCCGGGGCGGAGGAGCGGCGCGCTGCAACCCCATCGACCTTGGCGACGGCGGCGCATGGGGCTGCAGATCCGCCGGCCCGGAGGCCGGATCCGGCCCTCCCTACGCCGGATCTACGGCGAGCGCCCCCCACGCGGCATGGCGCGGCGGCGTGTGCCGGCCGGCGAGGCGGCGACTCGACGCATGGCGGGGGACCGCGGGTCGGCTGGACTGCCGGATCTGGTGCCCTCGTCGGTGGATCCGTCGCCTTGACCGACCATCGGGGCTTCCCCTGCGATGGGTCGCGGCAGCTGGGCAGCGGCGGCATGGTGCTGCGGTGGCCGTGGGGGGTCGGGGCCAGATGCAGTGGGCGGTGGCTGTGTTGCTCCTACTGGCCGCACGGCGGGCATGCGCGAAGGCAGCGGCGGCGGAGCGCGTGGGAGCAGGCAGGATGAGGAGGCCCGATTGTTTTTGGCTGTGGGCGAGCATGGAGGCTCGCGTGCGGCGGCAAGGAGGAGTGTGCGCGGCGGTAGCGACAACAAGAAGGCAGTCCATGCGAGGTGCGAGGAGGCACGGTCGCCGGCGCCGCCCGTGGTAGGTGTACCACGGCCATGGTCCCGGGAGTGCCGGGCTGGGTACGTGCTGCGTGGATGGATGCTCCGGGCGAAAGCTCTTGCCAGCATTCTTGCTGGTATGATGACGGCGGTGCCCGAGGGTGCTGTTCACCCCATTGGGGGCGTCATCTTAGTGCGCCATCCATGCGGTTTGGGGTTCTCTGGGTGAAAACCCGGTCCAGTTCTCTGGACGGGCGATGGCGGCGCCACCGGCGTCGTCCCCTCCTTGGAGGCGTCGTCTTTGGAGACCCAACTCAGCTTCAGCACTGCTGGTCATGACGGTTCATGGGAGTCCTTTCTGTTGGCGGTTCAAGGCGACATGTTCCAGGATGGTGTGCTTCATGGGGTTGTTAAGCTCATGCGGTGGTGTTTTGCAACCAGTCGGCATCCAGGGGTTGTCGTACTTTGTCGGGATGACTGCTGGCAGCGGACCGCGGCGGCTGACGTTGCTTGGCAACCGTCGGTGCGGTGTGGGACAACGTCGTGAGACGGCGCTTGCGGCACCGACATTGTGGGGTGACTTGGCTTGCAGTGGACTACGGCAGGTGGCTCAGCTGCGCTGGGCTACATCGGTGTGGTACAACGTCGGAAGATGGCGCAAGCGACTACGTTGGCCTGTTGGCTTGGTGACGGAGCCTTTTGCGAGGGTGGAGCAACGAGTGAGGTCAACCTTTGCCAGTGACTTGGCTTGCGACTGAGGCTCCAGAGAGCGGGGTATCTCTATGCTTCATCCTGCTGGCGACTTCTGAAACGGATCCGCGACATGGAGTGCTATGGTAGAAGTGGCGAGGCCCCCGCGTGCGGTGTTTCTTGGAGGCGACGAGAGCGAGATGGAGTCCAACGGCGGGTGTGGCGAGGCCCCCCGCGCGCTGTCTGTTTCTTGGGTTCCCCATTGCGGCAGGGTCACAGCGAGGGGTTTCGGCGACAGCTTATGCGAGTGGAGTGTTGGTGGGCACCATGGGAGGGCTCGGTCTTCCTGCTGCGTTGGTTTGAGTGGTGTGGTGCGACCGTGTTGACGACCCAATTCAACCGGTCGACGTCTTCTTTTTTTCGTGTTGAGAGTTTGCCCGTGTTGATGACCCAATCCAACCGAGCGTGTTGTTCTTTGTTTTTTCTTTTCTTTTCTTTTCTTTTCCTGCTTATGATCTTCCAGGATCGTAGTCTTGTATTTCTTCAGCTATATCAATGAAACACGCACTATCTTGTGCGGTTCGTTCAAAAAAAAAGAATCACTACCACAACATTTCTTCCAAGTTCTGAGCATTATTGCTAAAATCTCCCCTCCCCAGAGCAAAGGCAATACCTGTGCATGTGGATGGAGTAAGCGCCGGCGTTATTCGTCGATTCGTCGCCATCCATGACACCATCTGTCGCCGCCGCGTCGCGCTGTGGTGATCGTTACTCCTCCTCCTCGTGATCCCCCAAACCTCTCCTGCTCCCGGCCTTGCTGATGCCACGATCGCCGCCGCCGCCGTTTGGAGACCCGCGATGCGGGGACGATGAAGTAGTGCCGTCAGGAACTTGTTTGTGGGCTGTATTGCTGTAATAATGGCCTAATGGGCCGATGATAATGCAGAGAGAAGTTTATATCGGTGATATTGGTCCTGTTTGGATCCATGGGTTAGAGTTAGTTTGAGCTAGTTGGAGCTCAATTAGTCTTAAAGTATCCAAACATGAGGGTTAGATTGGGCTACTTTGCATCTAACCCACCCAAAAAGACTATCCCACCCAAGAGGTGCTAATTAGAGCTAGTTCATGTTGAGCCCACCAAAAAGTTACTTTTCTCTCTCCCTCCTTTCACATCTAATGATTGAGAAAGTATATTTAATGTCATTCTAACCCTTCCATGCAAACACCTCTTTGACTAGAGTTAGTTTAGAGTTGGAATTAGAGTTAGAAACTAACTCTAACTTTATCTAAGGTAGAGTATCCAAACAGGGCCATTGTTGTCAAATCGGCTCGAGTAAATTCCCACTTGGCTGATCTAAAACTTGCGTTTGAGAGAATGTGTTGATATAATTTAAAAATGAATCCACTCAAATGTGCTTTCGGTGTATCGGCTGAGAAGTTTTTGAGCTTCATTGTACATGAAAAAGGCATAAAGATAGATCCTAAGAAGATTGAGGCTATTCAAAAAGTTAAGGCTCCTACTTGCAAGAAAGATTTGCAAACGTTCTTGGGCAAGGTGAATTATTTGAGGAGATTTATTTGCAACTTGTCTGGGAAAGTGAATGCTTTTACTCCTTTACTTCGGTTGAAAGGTGATCTTGATTTTACTTGGGGGGCAAAGCAACAAGAGACATTTGATGAGATCAAGCATTATTTGACTTCGCCGCCCGTTCTTTAAGCACCCAACACTGGAATTCCTTTTAAGCTATATGTGGCGGCTGAGGAGGATGTCAGTGGAGGTGTTTTAACTCAAAAGACCGAAGGTAAGGAATATATTGTTGCATATGAGAGTAGAAGATTATTGGACACCGAAAAAAGGTACACTTTTATTGAGAAGCTGTGTTTATCACTATATCATATTTGTACCAAGTTGAAGCATTATTTATTACCAAGTACTTGCATAGTAGCATGTCAAACCGACATAATTAAATACATGTTGCATAAACCAATTTTGAGAGGTAGAGTCGGCAAGTGGGCTTATGCTTTAGTTGAGTATGATTTGATGATATAAAAGGACAAATTGTGGCCGACTTTATTGTTGAACATAGAGTAGATAAGCAACTTGATTTAAATGTCGGTTGTGTTACTTTTACTCCAAGGAAATTACATTTTGATGGATCTGTTTGCAAAAGTGGTTGTGGTGTTGGAGTTATCATTATTTCACCTAACGGGGCTGTTTTTGAAGCTCTTAACCGATTAGATCACAAATGTACTAATAACCAAACCGAATATGAGGCTCTTCTATTTGGATTGAAAATTTTGCATGACATGGGAGTAAAACATGTGGAAGCTTATGGCAATTCTCTACTGGTGGTACAGCAAGTCTCCAAGGTATGTCAATGTTTAAATGGATTTTAAATACTTATCTTGATAAATGCCTAGATATCATATCTTTTATGGATGAATTTATTACTTATCATGTGTCATGAGAAAAGGATCTAAGGGCTTATGCTCTGGCTCAAGAAGCATCTGTTTATGATGTTTAGAAAAGAAACTTTCGAGAACAAAAGCCGATGTTTCTTGAGGCCGGGTGTTACGCCCTGGAGGGACCGGTCAAGCCGACCCCTCTGACCAATCTGATCGGTGCCACCGGTCTGACCGTCCCGGGTGACTGGTGCCACCGGTCTGACCATCCCGGGTGACCGGTCTGATCGGCTGTCTGGTGAGAAATATGCTTCGGCCATAGTTCATTCAAAAGATGATAAGGATGAAGTGGATGATTGGAAAAGGCCTTTGATTAATTATTTACAAAATCCTAGTAGTTTAGTTGATAGAAAAGTTCGACGTTAGGCTCTCAAGTTTGTTTTAGATAATGGTGAGTTGTATCATCGGACCGCGGATGATTTACTCTTTAAATACTTAGATCCTGATCAAGCTAGGTTGGCTATGGTAGAAGTTCATGAAGGGATTTGTAGTACTCATCAATCAGCTCCCAAGATGAAGTGGATCCTTAGGCGAGCATGCTTTTATTGGCCTACCATTATAGCTGATTGTCTTCGGTACTACAAAGGATGTGAAGAGTGTCAAAAACATGGAGATGTTCAGTTGGTGCACGCTGCATTGATGCATCCGATTATCAAGCCTTGGTCTTTTAGGGGATGGGGATTGGATTTTATTGGTAAGATTCAACCTCCTTCATCAAAGGGGCATTATTTTATGATTGTGGCTACTGATTATTTCACCAAGTGGATTGAGGCAATTCCTTTGAAGAATATGACACATAGAGAGGTGATTGAGTTTATTAGAGAGCATATTTTACATAGATTTGACATTCCACAAACTTTGACTACGGATCAAGGAACTTCATTTATATCAAAAAGGTGCGTGAGTTTGTCAATTCTTATGGTATTAAGTTACTCAATTCATCTCCATATTGGGAACATATCTAGTGCAAACTAACTCTCCGTGAAAACTCGTGCAAACTACGGCAAAAAAGTCGTCTAAATTCACAAAAAAATCACACATGTAGATGATATGATGGTACACAACCTTGTCAAATATCTTGTTCAAACTCGACTCTATTTGTGAGATATAAAAATAACAAATTTCTGACAAATCATCTGGACAGCTTTCTGGCTTGAAATTTGTTATTTTTATATCTCACAAACGAAGTCGAGTTTGGACAACATATTTTACAAGGTTGTGTATCATCGTATCATCTACATATGTGATTTTTTTTTGTGAATTTAGACAACATTTTTGCCGTACTTTGCACGAGTTTTCACGGAGAGTTAGTTTGCACCTGATTAGTTGTTCTCCATATTATGCTCAAGGTAATGGTCAAGCCAAATCTAGCAATAAGGTTTTGGTGAAGCTTATGAAGAAGAAGGTAGAGGACAATCCTAGAAAATGGCACGATGTAACAGCTCGGAAATTTGGATGACTTTTTAAGTATGAATTTTCGCTAAAATTTAAAACTTTTTGTTTGAACTTGTGTGCTACCAAATTTTGAATCAATTTGCTAGCCTCTCACCTTAAATTCCATGTAAAATAAAACTATATTAAAGTTATTTTCAAATTATGGTTTAGATGTGAGTTGGATTTTAAATTGTTCTTATTTGGATTTTGAAATGGTGTGGAGTTTGAATTTGAAGTTTATTCAAATTCAAACCATGTGTGACTAACTTTAACTTTGCAACCGAGCTAACACAAGACAATTAGCTCGGTCTGACATGGTTGTGATCTGCTAATATCTCCTTCACATAAGGACCCAGCCTTTGATCTTGTGAACCACCGGTGAGCTAGTCCTCTTTGCCGTGGCATAATCCTGTTTAGCACCCAAACTCTTTTTCTCCTTTTCTTCTCACCGGAGCACAAACCAGTGACCTGGCCACCTATACGCAGCAACCAGCCCACCACTTCCTTGCTACCGTTCACACCTGTGCCAGGCCCATCAGCTCTGTTGGCCTGCCTTGCGCCAGCCCAGCTCGGCCTGCTTCGCAAACCAGCCCAGCCTTTTCTCCTTCTTTTCCCTCACCGCAAGGTAGGACCCGCTCGTCAGCCTCCCTGTTGGCCTTTCTCCTACCTCCGTCCGTACAGGGCACGAACGCCGCGGGAGCGCCCGATGGGACGGACTCGCCGGCCTCGTCTGCGCTGGCGCACACCCGTGCGGCCGAGCGCGCACCCACGGCCTCGCCCCGCTCCCTTGCTGCTGCGCTAGCACCCGTGGATGACCTCCACGTCGCCTCGCCAAGCCGCAGCTCCATCCCGTCCGTCCGCCGCTGGTGCCCGGGCGCCCGGAAACCCTAGCCCTCGAGCTATAAAATCCACGGCGCCGCAGCCTCCCCATCCCTCGTAGCTGCTTCCCTTCCTTGCCACAGCAGTCGCCGCCTCTTCCTCGCGCCCAAGCCAATCCAATAGAAAACCCCATCGCCGGGTGAGAGAAGAAGACCAGGGAGAGAGGAAAGGAGGAGAAGAAGGAGGAAGGAGGAGAAGGCGCCCGCAGCACCGCTGGTAGGGAAGACGCCACCGACGGCCATGGGACGAGGGGGGCGGAGCACCAGGAGGACGCGCCACTGCTGCTGCTATCGGGAGCGACGACGACGACGCACCACGACACATCGAGCTGCAGCCTGCAGCCACGCCGGCCGAAGCGTCGCTGCACCGGCGCCGAACTGAGGAAGTTGCCACGTACGACGACCTCGACAACAAGAAGCTGATCTTGGAGGAGCTGCAGGACGGCGCCAAGCTCGCCGTCGACGCCGAGTCTGCGACCACACCAGCCGCGCTGCTCAGGAACCGCAAGCACCGGCCTTCCTCCACCTCGCCTGCAACCTGCTCGATCCTTTGGCTGAGAGGTGAGCTGCACGCTTCTGTCGCCTTTTTTTTTCCCTTTCTCTTGCTTGCGGCTCCAGCCTTTCCCGTCCAAGCTGATGCCTTGCTTGCTGGTGTGACGCCATGCCGCGCTTGGGGGATACCACGCTGGAGGAATGCCGTGCCGCCGCCGTCTGGGAGCGTCACGACGTCGCCAAGGAACGTGAGGTCAAAGAGCACCGGAACACCACCGAACCACACCCTTGTTGCCGAGTACGACGACGCTGAGCAGAACCGCTAGTCACCTCTGCACCGTCGCTCGCCTCGGACCTCGTCTTCGCCGCCGGGAACGACAGCACCAGCCACGCTCATCCACGGCTACACTGAGACCAAGCTGCTGCCTTGAAGCCGTACCGCGAGCTTAAGCATGAGGAGGAGGACGAGGGACACACAGCCACGCCAAACCCCAACCACGATACCGTTCCCAGGTCACCACGTCCCTGTTATCTCCATCACCCACCATCTGTTTGATGTAATGCCTGGACAACCGCTTCGATTCCCACGGTGAGCCTTTTAGCTTGTTTCCACCTTGACCTTTAGCTGTTCGATGAAATGTCTTGCCGGCCTTCGAGCTGCTTATCCTAGCCATGACCCTACCGCATGCGCTGCTGCCACAAACTGCCGTCGCCTTGTGATGCCGACCTTTGTGTCATGCCTTGTCTTGCAGGGGCCGCTCGCCGTCGCATGCTTGCTTGTTGCCGTGGCCGTGATCGGTCGGAAGGTCGTGGCCCACTTCCTGCCTTGTTTCCACACGATGTCGCCATGTGACGCGCACTGCCTTGCTGCGCTTTGCCTCGCTATCCCCGCTCACCGTCGCACCTATCCTCTGTGCTTGACGGACGGCAAGTCATTGTGCGTTGCGCGGGCCCTAGGACGCTAGTGCCCCGCGCACGCCCTGAACACGCCGTGATTGTTTGTAGGACGATACAGACACGCACGTGTGAGTGTCCTTGCCGCCTATGCAAGCCAGGAAACCCCACTACATCGCACCGCGCCTGCTACGCCGCAATCTAGCTGCCTCGCCTGGATGTTGCACGTGATGGACGGTCGTGCCGTGGGCAGGGAGCCTCCCTGCGCTGTGCATGTGCAACCCCGTGCCGCAGCCTTGGTGTTTTGCCTTGCCTTGCTTGTCACTGCCTTGCAGTTCTGCCGCCTTCCTTTTAGCTACCACCTCGTGTCTGTTCTTTTTGGCACTTGCTCGAACACCTTGCAAGCGCATGCTATCAGCCTCTCGCAAGTTTTCCTCAATGAATCCCTCGTGCATACGTTCTCACAGAGATCCTAACATCAAGCTAACTTTTGTTCCCTACCTTGTTTTCTAGTATATAAAACTAATCATTTAATCTGCTATAAAACCATTTCTTCTAATTTCATTATTTTAAACTAGTGTTGTTTGTAGTTAGTTTGGTCTTACTTGGGTCTTCTAAATTGGCTCTTATTTGTGTTTTTGCATTAGATGTATTGCTCATTATTTATTTTCGCGTCGCATCTCGTGTATGTTGTAGACCTTTCCGAAGACCCGAGCTGTGACGACCCGAAGGAAGGCCTCAACCCCGACAACTCTACGACGACTACCGCGCAGGTGTCATGTCACTCCCAACCATGTAGATCCTAATGCATGATTAGTTGCTAGTGCTATGTTTATATGCTTTACTTATTGAATTTCATAGCCAATCTTATGAGCCACGCCTTGATACTTGTTATACCCCTAGCTTTGGGACTAGTTGCAGACCCCTAGCTAGACCCCTATACTTACTATCCATATATTTTTTTACTTTTGAGATATGGATGGATTTCTGGATGGGACTGAGATAGAGATATCTTGGTATACTCTAGCGTGTGTTTTGGGTGAGTGTGCTCCTTGATGTGTTATGGTGGGAGTGAGCCGGGTTGATACTTGTGAACGTCTATCTAGGGGAGGTGTGTTCTGGACACTCTCGCTAGCGGCGTGTCGGTCGATGGAGACGGTGGAGTGCTCTCTCCCTGCCCTTAAGGATCGATCGTCAGCTTAACCATGTTTCTTTGGGCTATTTACGTACAAACCGCCTGCTTACGTATGGGCGGGGTTCGGTCTGAGACTGGCGGTGGATAGCATTCAGCCTGTAGGCGGATTGGTGTGATCGTGTTAGGAGGTATGACTTCGACCTACTGCGAGAAGGCGTCACCCCGGCTCGGCCAGGGATGGTCTCACAGCTTCGAGGACTTCAGCTGGCAGACGTGCTCTACAGTTGCTAACGTTTCCAGACTCGAGGAAACAGGAGAGTGCTATCCACCTACCAGGGCTCCGGCCGTTAGGTAGGGTTCTCGGCGACTAGCTATCACTTAGTCCCTATCCGGCGGGTACAGTTGTACAACCTCTACAGAGTGTTAAACCTATAGCTATAGTCCGTGTACACTTGTTATGGACAGCCCTTTGATCTGTTACTATGGCTAGACTTTGTGATATTCTTCTTCTCTCCCCCGAGTGAGTGAGCCCGGCTATGGCCGTTGAGATGTGGGGGAGGAGCAGGTGCTCCCACATCGTAGATGAGAGTTGGGTGCTGGATCTTGGGATAAGATTCGGTGTTTGGTGATGAACTCCCTTGTGGGGTGCTTACCCCGGAGGTGTGGACCTCGGAGGTGTTGACCTCGCTGCTATTTCTGCATCCCTTATTGTTGCTGCTGCCACTACTGCATAAACTTACTACAGCCATATATAGTCTTATCCATGCATATTAGAATTCAACCACCGCTTTTGCTCTTTGTTGGGAAGCTGACATGACCTACCCGCTTATCGGGTAGTTGGTGGCATTTCAGACTCGGAGCCCGACTACGACTTCGAGAAAAACAGATGGGAAGACTAGGACTGGTCCTTCGCTCGAGTTGCCTGAGGAGATGGTGTCTACTCCGCTTCATATGTTCCGCTGCGTAGGTGTTTTACCTTTCGTGATTCAGTCCAGAGGGACTTGTACCCGGCATGTGCCGAAGAGATGTACTCTGATGTTATAATAATATTATGTGATGCTCTATTTTCTTTGTGTTGTATGGTTTTGTATCCTCTGAGACAAGGATTGCACGTGATAGCCACTTCCTGGGACTATCACCGAGGTGTAGAGGGTTGGATTCTCCTTTTTGGAAATTCAGTCCGTTTCACATGAGGTATTATCTAAAGCTTTATGAGCTCATCATATTTCTAAACATGGTGCTACTAAAGTTACTCCTTATGAGCGTGTGTATGGTCAAGAGG
This sequence comes from Cenchrus fungigraminus, assembly GCA_036936925.1. Lineage (NCBI taxonomy): Eukaryota > Viridiplantae > Streptophyta > Magnoliopsida > Poales > Poaceae > Cenchrus > Cenchrus fungigraminus. The sequence continues at coordinate 26,762,313 of CM072768.1, forward strand.
CCGTTTTGCCCATAGAGGTAAATCTAGGAACATATAGACTTGCAAAGCAAAATCATCTTGATGTTGAGACATATTATGCTTTGATGATGGATAACATTGATGAGGTGACCGACAAGCGATTGGAGGCTTTAGAGGAAATTGAGAAAGACAAAAGGCGAGTTGCTAGAGCATACAACAAAAGAGTAAAAGCCAAATCTTTTCAGGTAGGTGATCTGATTTGAAAAACAAATTTGCCCATTGGAACTAAAAGCAACAAATTCAGCAAGTGGTCTCCGAGTTGAGAAGGTCCGTACAAGATCGTAAAAGTTTATTCTGATTCATCCCCAAATCACCACTACTCGAGTTAGAACTAAGAACACCACACGAATTCGCGAAGAAGAAAACTAAATTGAAGCCTCAGACTAATAAATTACCTGCAAAGCGACGGCCGACGGCACAACCTGTGACAGCGTCCGTGAGTCGCTGCCGCATCCCATCCACAACAGCTTGCTCAGTGTAAGATTGACCCCAGCAGCTCCCCCGTCGCACCCGCTAGCGCAAAATGAGGAAGAAAACGCTGTTGTAGCGACTCCAACAGTCCCCTCAACCGCATCCGCATAATACGGTGCCTACCCTTTCGATCCCCATTCTCGGGGATTCTCTCCTCTTGCCCCCATCCACTTTTCTCAACTACCGAGCATGCTCCCCTCCTCCTCCCTCCTCGCGCCCCTGCCAAACTCACCTCGCGGCCTCCTCCTCACTTCGATGTGGTGGGCCGGCCTCCGCGGTGCTCTCCTCGCCACGGTGGAGGGGCGACGGCACGGCCTCCAGGAGCGGCGTGTTGCCGTCGCCAAGTGGGCAAACATTTTATTTTAAACTATCTTGCTTGTCTAACAAAGCTCGAGCAAATATTATGATTTTAGTATCAAATATATATCTTTCTTGACGGGCAAACTTCCATGGTTACATCTTACATAATGACATACTTTCTTGCTGGGGAGCATATATAACAGATTAGTATTTCACTGTATCAAATATATATCAAATGAATTTCACTAAATTCACCATTTAATGTCTTCATAGTGTATTTATTTAGTAATATAGATGTTCATACGTTTTTGTATAAATTTTTCATAGAGGAAGCTCATTTGATATACTTCCCCATAAAACACAGTACTGATATCCTTTTAAGAGGATGTTAGAGGAAGTAGAACACCAGACGTCTATACTTTCCGAGACAGTCCTACCAATTTATATGTAGTTTTGTGAAACTTATTTATTTTTAAAATGAAATGATTCTCATATCCTTTTCTGGTTCTTTTTACCATTATAAGTTCCACATAAGCACACCATACCACATAAAGTCATCCTCACTTGAAATTAATTTATTACAAAATGAAAACACTCTAGGTTTGTAAATTATCTACACCATGCCATATGCCCACACGATGAGGTAGTGTTTGTCTCTCATGTTATAATTCATTTTAAAATGAATCAAGATCAAGAGCATCTTCTTTTTAGGACCACTGACTGGCAGGAGAACTATAGGCCTTGTTTAGTTGGGGGAAGAAACTTACCGAAAATGTCACATCGAGTTTTCTGATGCTAAATATATAGGACTAAACATGATCGAATTATAAAACTAATTACACATATGGACTAGAGATCTATTACGTCTGATTAAGCCGTCATTAGGATATGTTTATTGTAGCACCACATTGTCTAATCATATGGCCTAATTAGGCTAAATAGATTCATCTCGCAAATTTACCCGAGGGTTATGGAATGAGTTGTCATTAATCTACATTTAGTACTCTTAATTAACATATGTACATCCGATGCAACTGGTGAATAATAGAAACTTGACAATCTAAACAAGACCATAGTTATATTGTTTGAGAAAAGAGAACATGAGTTACAGTGCAAACATGACATAGGGCATGCTATAGTATATGAACAAACATGGCCACTACCATGATGATTAGCCTGCTTTAATTAGTTGCCTCTACTTTCCCTTTTGTTAATCTATTTATTGTTGTTCGACAACATGACCACCATTACACAGCTCGTGATCATCTTTTCATCGAAGCCAACAGATCCAGTACAATGGGTCATAACTTTTTTTGTTTGTGTTCTATTTCTTTTTTCTACTTTTAGATGAGTGTTCTATTTCTTGTTTTGGGAAATGATTTGCATCATTTAATTATTAGCTTGCACCTATATCTCTATTCTAATTTGTTATCACATACTTAATTAATTATCAGGGTGAATTACACAACCAAGGAGTGGCCATCAAGAAATTTCAAGTGTTAAATGAACATGTAAAGGAACGCTTTGTTCGTGAACTCAAACTCATTCCAAAGCTCCGGCATGGAAATATAGTTGAACTTGTGGGGTACTGCTATGAGTACAATGAGGGTTTAGTGCAGGAAGGCAACGATCATCGAATCGACATAAAGGGCAATCTCAGTTTTGTCAGCAGATACATGTCGAACCAAAGCTTGACCTTAGTTATCCAAGGTACTTTGCAATGACTAAAGTATAGCTTGATCACAATTCATTTTTCCACCAAATTAAAATTCTCCTATCCAGCCTTTAACCTGGTGTAGTTTCACATGTATGATTTATATTATGTAGGCAATAAACGTGTTGATTGGCCCTCTCTTTTCCGGATAATTCAAGGAATAGCCAAGGGCATACATTACTTGCATCAGCAACGTGTTGTGCATTTGGATCTGAAGCCAGAAAACATTCTCTTGGATGCTAATTTGACTCCTAAGATTAACAACTTTGGAAAAGCTGGAGCACTGAATACTGGTACAAATGAGAATACTCTCCACGTGGGAAACTTAACTGGCACTTGGTAATTAAGATGCTATTCTAAACTACTCCCTCCATCCCCAATCACAAATCATTTATTTGACTTTTTTTTAGATTCATAGGTTTTGCTGATTGAGACAGATATAAATCTTCTTTTGTGCATATATATACTATTCTACATCTTGGAGTAGTACAATATTCTATACCTAGCTTGTAGTACTGAAATTATTTTCTACTACCGGGTCACTGCTACACCAGGTTAAGTAGTTCTATGCTTTCTGCACAGGCTAGTAAAGAGACATATATAGTGGTTAGAAGTTCATGTATAGTACTAGAGCCCGTGTCTAATCAAAATTCCTTATTTAATATCCATGATTTTATTCATTGGGATCAGCCTTAGAGACTACTTAGTTGATTGCGGGGTATTTTTGCGAGAACTTTTAGTATTTTTTTCCAGCACATCTTGTGAAGTTTAACGTCGAAAGAAGTCTCCAACGGTAATTAGTAATTAAGATTGCACCTTTTTTTGTAAAAAGTATAAATAGAGGGATTATGCAAGAAACTCTTTTTAATTATATATTCCTAACATTTTATTTATTCTGAATGGTCAATTTAATAAACTCCTCAGGAAATACATGGCTCCGGAACTATATGAAGAACATACTGCATCAACCATGTCCGATGTGTACTCCTTTGGTGTTATTCTACTTGAGATCATAAGCCTTATATGTGCTACATCTGGGAAAGGCCATCCCAGATGTCACCAAGATTGGGTTAGTTAGTACTTTTGCTTGGTAAGACACTGAATCAGAATATCATGTTTCTGACCGTGATCCATTTCTTCTTCCCTCGCAGGCTAAGAGCATGGTGAAAAGTGAATTGAGGGATCTGTTTGATTCAAAACAGGTAATTGGCGAGTTACAACTGATGCTCGCGACAAGGTGCGTGCTTATTGGGCTGCTGTGTAGTCTACCTGATCCAGCAGGCCGGCCATCCATGCAGACGGTTCTTGACTTGCTTGGTGAAAACACAAATATAGCCAGCACCTGTTCCTCTCCTTCCTCACAAGATGGTAAGCTTATGGCATCTTCTACTATATTACTATATATATCCTTTCTCAAATAAAAATCAATCTATGTTGTTCACAATGCATGTGACGAACCTTACGTTTTTCTATATGGTAAACAATCTGACATATGAAACGATGCTGCTAGACTCAAAAAGGACCTCAGCGCGCGACAAGGGACAGACATATAAGGTTCTAACCGAAGACAAGCTCCGAGACCAGCAAGAGAAGGCCAAGGCCAAGGTCCGAGACCTCCTGTCCATCCCCTTGGGAGTTGCAGAGGTCCTCCTACGGCACTACCATTGGACACCCCAGCGGGTGAAATGGGGATGGTACGAGAATGGGGAAGTCTTCTGCCGAGACATTGGTCTGCCATTGGAGGCGGACAATGTCTCCGGGCCCAAGGTGATCATGCACAGTATGCACGCGTGCAAGAAATGCTCAGGTTCAGCGGTTGCGGGTGGGACGATGAGATCGGCAGGCTGCTGCCACTATTACTGCGATGGGTGCTGGCGCCAGTGCATCCTCGAGGCTGTGCCTAGAGCATTCCTGCCAGGTGCCTGTCACCCGGGAGCTCATCGAGATGGTTGCTGATGGAAGCGCATCGTACAAGAAGCACTATGACTGGTACGCGCTTAGGTCGTATGTGGATGACAGCGGTGGCAGGATCAAGTGGTGCCCTGGTTGCGGCATCCGTGCCATCGAGTTCTTCAGCGGCATCGAGGATTCGCCATCGCCGGAGGTGTTGTGCGAGTGCAAGCGTGGCTTCTGGTGGATCTGCGGAAATGAGCCGCACCAGCCGTTGTCGTGCTACATGGCGTGCGCATGGCTGGAGGAGACGAAGAAATCCAAGGGTTCACCACGTGAGACATGGCAGCTGAGCCAGTACGAACGCTGGGAGGACAACCACAAGTCGATGGAGTGGACGCTCGTGGAAATGAAAGACCTGAGACGCTCCTGGCGCGTGGAAATGGACTTTGATTTCCTGGCCGAAACATATGAGATCGCCGAATGCCGACGTGTGATGGGGTGGTTGTATGGGTATGGTTACTTCCTGAACCGGGAACACGACACGAACAAGTGGGTGCAGTTCGGACACCTGCAGAACGAAGCCAAACTCTCTCTCGAGCTCCTAGACTCCAAAGTCACAAGAATCGCCACCACCAACGAATTCGAAGACTCTCTCGATGGGTGCAACAGCGCCAAGAGGAAGTTCATGGACCTCACCAAAGAGACGCGGCATTACGTTAATAAGCTGGTGACAGCAGTCGAGACCGACTTCCAAGATTAGTGTGGCTGCTTATATATATATATATAGAAGGAAATGCTAATGTGCTCGAGCGCTTGATTTTGTGGCCATCGGATTGCCTCTGGCTATTATTGTTCTTCTACATTGGATTCTATTATGTGTTATTTCCTTGAATAAAGACAGGCAGGCAATGCAATTTTAGATCTTCCATTTTCGTTGCGAATTGTTAGCTGAAGCTATAGCACGCTTTTGATACATTTTATTTGTTTCTATGCACTCAAACGTTCTCCAATTTACCCTTTCATCTCTGATTATCTTCTATTTGCTTGTGGATTTGGATTAAGAATTGCTGCTGGCACCTAGAGTCCATCTATTCTTTTTTGTTTTTTTTTGCCCTCTCCTACTACAGTAGAGCTGTAGTATCTGAACGTACACACTTAAGACACACACCACACGCACACACTCACACCACACCACACGCACACTAAGTGTGCACGCTAAACCTAACCAGACTATACTAGAAACATGCCCCTATGTGTGTACGAGGCCAACCCTCGTAGTCGACGAGGCACGTCGATTCCCTGTCCGACAGGCGTGGGAGAGGCAACAGGTCCACCTGAGAAGAGAGGGGGAAAATCCCCGGTGGGAAATCACGCGCTCGAGCGAACTCGAGCCGTGACCGGCAGCCTCCCCACCAGGAGGTCTTGCCACCCGAGCTACCGCTCGGTCCCTTTCTTTTTTGTGTTTTTGACTGCTCTAAGTTTTGATTTCCCCTTTTTTTTTTATCTCTGATCTTCTATTTTATTCATGATTTGAATTCTTTCCCCTTTGTGCTCTATTCTTTTTATTTTTTCTATGCTTTGTATAAATAACGCACAAATTTTTGTTCGGTTCATACCCGTTTCGACTTATTTGTGAGGAGTTGAGAATTTTGAACCAAGAATTTGATTAATCACCAACTAGTGACTGATCGGAGCCAACAAGAGCCGGCGGTGGATTAACTGAGGAAGATACATATATGTTGGTAAGTTGATTGGTTATACAAAGTCCACTGCATCTATTCTCACATTCCCTTACGACCGGTCGAAGTAGTAAAGATGTAAAATCTCTCGGATTGCAAAGGGTCATCACGCACAAGTCTGAACTTCGTCAAGCTTTCTACTCCCCTCCGCGGGTCAGCCCTCCTCCACGAGTCTGCCACAGTATTCCATTTTTGCCCCTACCTCTGCCACCCTCACGGGCCAATCCATTCCGCTCCGCACACCGCCCTCGCCTCCCCTCCCGTGCCGCTGCCCTCCTTTTGCGCCGCCGTCCTCCTTTTGCGCCGCCGCCGTGCGCACCCCCACGTCGCTGCCCCTCCCGCGGCATCCAAGCCGTCCTCGACCGACCCTCCACTATCCCCTCAAACCCTAGACCCCGATTCCGCCGCCGCCTCCCCAATCCGCATCTTTGTCGCCTCCTCCGCACGGGGAGGGCGCGTGGCGGTTGTGCGCCTCGCCCTGCAGCTCCTCCGCGTGCCCTGCGATTTTCCTTCCCCCGAAGGTTGCCCGTGCCGTCCTTCCTTCCTCTGAGCGATCCACCGGTTGACATCCGCGAGGGAGGTGACCTCGATTTTCTAGGTGCATGCAGCATCGTCCCCTCCATGCTTTCATCGATTGTTAGTTTTGTGCTGCGTACAGAATTACAGATCCTCAATTTTCATTGTTGCGTACAGATTGAAAGTTGTGGATCTCCAAGCATTCTGACAAATCCTCAATTTTTATTGTTGCGTACAGATTGAAAAGTGGATCCCTAAAGTGCTACTGTTATTTCCAAAACTCAGATGGTGCGTATTTCTTGTAACTTTACCATAACATTCATTGACCCTTCTTATTGGTAAATACAACATATAATTACTACTGTTTCTGAAGTACCATGATTTTTTTTGAATGATGTGGTTGATTTACTACTAAATTTGGAAGTGACCGATTTTGGTCAATGTTATAGTAAATTCATATGTTTACGTTAATTACTTATCAGAAAGTGTGTTTCTTATAATTCATTGGCAGTAATTTACGTTCAATTTACGTTAAATTATATGCAGCCTTAACTCTATGAGATACATGTCAGTATTGCTGCGGCTTTTTTATTCAACCAATAAGTCTTGTTGGCAGTAGAGGATCTGCAATTATCCAATTGATGTTTCTGCTACTCTGCCTGCAACCAAACTAGAGATTAAGGCTAATCTTTGTCTGCTTAAAAGGTTGTTGAGGGCATTGCGCTTGGAATATCAGTCTAATGTATCATATGTCTTTTTTCTAGAACAGTGTATCATATGTTGCCTGTAACAATAGTTTTTCTTTTTCATTTACTATCTTTCTGAAGGTTTCTGATTGTTCCATCCATTGACATCTGCTCTTAACATGCTGAATTTGGTGTTCATGACGATCTTGCAGACTGTATTTGAGAACACACATGATGTTGCTCTTGCTCTTGTTTCAGACTTTCAGTGAGATGGCTTGCATATAAGTTTTTAGAGCTGCATAGATCAGAACATAATTGCAGATTCCGCAGAGCTGACAGGAGCTGCAGTGTCATCATCTTCGCCTCTCAAGTCTCACTTACTCCACCACACTTGTCGCTCGCATCCTCCACCGCTGCTGGCAGGTAAATATATGCATTGCTTTCATTAATTGTATGCATCCTGCACACATATGCTTGATGGCACTGCCAGATATTTCTCTGAGGTTTAGATGCATCCTGCACAACACATATTTTAAATCTCTGGAGTAACCAGACTGGTGCTTAAGGGTGGTTTTGTTTCTGTAGAGAACCTGATTTCGTATGTTTAGGTAGGATACTGGCCTTATCTGAATTCACCAGTTCAGGTGCCAAACTATTTTCTAAAAAAATGGGTTCAGGTGCCAAACTATAACTTATCACCCGTGAATTTTTTGTATTAGATTATGTTTTGGTGTTTAGACCCTAATAACCAAAAGCGTTGCTGAGGTGAAGCCAATACTTGGATATTGGAGAATAAAGTTTCCCTGAATTAAAGGCAATAGCAGTAACCAGTTCGTAGGTACTTTGATAGCAGCTTATATGTTTTTAATAGTCCTTTTTAATATATGAATAAATTGATTGTCATGTTATACGTGATTCCCACATTTCCACTGCATAATAAAATTGAAAATGCTATTTTTCTGAAAGGTATTGCTACTATGGAATGCCTCACTCTATAGGCATATGACTACCAATTCTATACTTCAATCAACTAACAGTCAGTGTAGTGCTCTACAATTTCCACGTTAACAACATCCGCCTCTCTCTCTCACCCCCTCCCAGTTGGCTGAACCTTTAGACCTGATCTTGATCCAAAGTTCCTTTTATGCTGTAACTGATGCTTCTCCATTCTTATTTATTAGCCAATGAGGCAATGACAGTGTTGTTTTGCTTATATTTGCAAGGCAGCTTAGAAATTGGTTTGTGGGGGCACTCAAGGCTTATGCACTTTTTATACTAAAATAATGCAAGGTAAACTTTTTTGTGCACTCTTTAGTTGGCATGATGTTGCCACTGGACGTTCTGGTTTGCCAAGCAGCATGGAGCCATGAATATATTTGTTCAATAGTTCATTTGCCTACTTTGCCTCATCTCATGGCATGTTTCCTATCTAAGTTTCACTTTCATTTCCGAGATGACAGTTGTGGCTGCTCTGCTCAAAAGGACTCAAACAAGTGCCATGCTTTGCATCTGCTGCATTTGTTTGTTTGGGCTAAATTTTCTTTGTGGTTCAGGAAGGGATGGGCATGGTGATGAATGGAGGACCAGCTGCTCAAGAGGGAGGGAGGCACAACCAAGAAAAGCAGAACTGGTCAGTTAAAGCAATTGGACCACGCTTCGCTTTCTTTCTCTCTCCATGGTCAGTTAAAGCTATTGCAGCTTACCTCCATTTTATATTGTCAGACATCATCGTTTTGCTAGACAGATTTCATCGGTCCTCCAAAATAGTGCATTTATCTATGTGATTTTTACCGGTTCATCTGATCAATCTTTGTCTTTGTTGCCTGGTTAACTTTCAATGCATTAGCACTTAGAATTGACAATTGGTTTCCGTCGGCTTCCATTATGATGAAATTGATCCAACTCAATGTTTTTTAGTGCAGGAAAAAAATCTGGCATGGAACTGAAATAATAAGGTGATTGATTGATGGTCTTTTCTATTTTCCCACAATGTTAATCTGCTACTTCTATCTGAGATGCTGCACACAGTGGTGATGAAATGGAGAGGGAACGAGATGGTTGCACTCACAATGGTCTACTACCTTTTTGCTCTGCTCGTGGTTCCTGTGGGTGGATGCACCATACTTTGGCTACTGATATCTTATGGACAATTACAATTTCTTGTTTGTGTACAGACTTAGAGGATTTCCTGCAGGGAATGATGGGAAGCTGATGAACAGAGTTGTGCATCATGCAATTCTATGTGATCTTCCTTTCTGCAATGCTGCTCTTCTTTGTAGTTCAGGTAGCATGCACAATGGCATCACATAGTAACACACCTGGTTAATTCTCAAGAAAATCCTGTGATTGGTGTTTTCTGGATTGTATTAGACCTTTTCTGTTCATCTCAAAAAAGTTACTTGTTTGAATTCATTTTCTCCTCACTCATGTTTTTATCTATGTTTGACATTATGAATGCAGTACACCTGAAAATGTTTGCTCATTTCAATTATTAATGTTCCTATAATGATGATTTGTGCTTTATTTCTATTAACAAGGAAATCTCTTTTTATGGTATTTTTTCTTGTAATGTTAATATTAAGCCCGTAGCAACGCACGGGCATATACCTAGTTACTCAAAACATCAGAAAAATACCACTGACCTGTAAGATTTCTCCGGCCGTTTCGTTGGCACTGGCGACCCCGGCGGCCCATCTTTCGCTGCATCCCTCATCCCCTCGTCTTCCGACTGCGACAACCCAGCGTTACACCCTTGCTAGGACCTCCGCCAGCAGCGCCATCGCCGGCGCCACCGCCGCCGCGCCGCTCGGAGCCTGGACTGCCGCTCGCTGGTGCAATGTGATCCAGTTTGGTTGGGTTCAGTCTGGCGCGTTGCCAATTTGCTTGTGGGCTGCTCAATCCATTGGTTAGTAGGTTATCTGTGATCGGGCCGGGGCAACAACAAAAATCAGGACCTAGAAGAATACCATGTGCCATTTGCGGCCTTGCGGGAGAACATACATGGGCCTTCGCTAAGATAGGAAAAAGTCTACTTAAACCCCCAACCTATGAGGGGTGGAACACATCACCCCCCAACCTATGAAAATGGATTTTTAACCCCCTGAACTTTCTAAAACAGGACAAATCACCCCCTGAAGCAGTTTTGAAAAATCATAGTAAATCACAGAAAAATTATAAAATGAAAAATCAAATTGTGTTGGACTCTAAATGAGTAGATCTAAACAATGAACATATAATATAGTATGTTTGAGTACATTTTTTTACAGCTATGAAGAAAAGCATAGATATAAAGTTATAACAAAAAAATGTACTAAAGCATTCTATATTATATGTTCACTGCATAGAACTACTAATTTGCAATCTAACACAATTTGATTTTCCATTTTATGATTTTTCTGTGATTTACTATGATTTTTCAAAACTACTTCAGGGGTGATTTGTCCTGTTTTAGAAAGTTCAGGAGGTTAAAAATCCATTTTCATAGGTTGGGGGGTGATGTGTTCCACCCTTCATAGGTTGGGGGGTTAAGTAGACTTTTTCCCGCTAAGATATACATCCCTCAGGACGAATTTATCCCTTTGATGGAATCACATATATAGATGCTTTCTGTTCAACTTAATGGAATCACATATACAGATTTATCCGTTTGATGGAATCACATATACAGTTCTAGCATCGATCTTCTCCCAATATTGTAGGTATTGTGTTAAGATAATATATGTGTTTTAAAAACAAAGAATAACCTAAAATATACCACTGAACATTTCTTTACATATTTGAAAATATTAGAATGATAATAATGAAGCAGTCTAAAATATACCATGGAGGAACAGGTTTTCGTAACAGAAATAACCGAATATTCCTTGGAATAAAAAATACTAATTACCACAATTTTGATATATAGGGGGTATTTGGGATGGCTCCAACTCTACTTGGAGCTGCTCCACTCCAAAACTTCAGGTGGAGCTAGCTCTGAGTGGAGTTGGAGCTGTCCAAAATGGGTGTTTGGCTAACAACTCCAAATAAAATCCAATGACACGTGGATCCCGCTTGTCAGCCTCTCACTCTCCTTTCTTCTTGCATTTTCTTCTCTCACACAGTCAAAGTAGCAGGGCAAAGCAGAGGCTGCAGAGCGGAGGTGAGGGTGGTGGCCGGCAGTGGGGTGAGGACGGCGACGGGCACCGCCACGGGCTCCCACGACGTCCAGCAGGGGAGCGAGGGTCGCCGGTGGGAGGGAAGGAGAGAGGGGGCGCGCCACGGGAGAGAGAGGGGGGCGCCGGCGTGCGGGAGAGAGGGAGTGCAGCGCTGGCGTGGAGAGAGGGAGGGTGGTGCCGGAGGGAGGGCGGCACCGGTGGAAGGGAGGGAGAGGGCGTCGACGTGGGGGAGAGATGGAGGGGGCGCCGGTGTGGAGAGAGGGAGGGTGGTGCCGGAGGGAGGGCGGCGTCGGTGGAAGGGAGGGAGAGGGCGCCGACGTGGGGGAGGGAGGGCGGTGCTAGCGTGGGGACTCGGGAGGGAGGAATGACGTGGGGGAAAGTGGGTCGCGGGGAGGAACAGAACAATTGAAACGTTTTTTTCCACTTCAGAGTGGCATTGGTGGGTAATTACCCATCAACTCCACACCTAGATCTATATTGGGTGGTTTTGGAGCAGCAAAAGAGGTGCTCCAAAACTCCACCTCCATTTGTATTACAGCTCCATGGACACTACTAGAGAATCGGTCATTTGTCCCTCACCCCAAATCACATTTGTACCGGGTGGAGAGGGAGGGTCCCCGGCACGCCCCCATGAGGAATCATTTGTACCGGGTGGGGGCTAGCCCCGGTACAAATGAGTCATATTTGTACCAGGGCGTATCCCCACTCGGTACAAATATAACGACATTTGTATCGGGTTGACACAAGCCCGGTACAAATGCTGGGAGGGACGGCGGCTGTAACACCCCAGGTGTTTATTAAAGATAAATACCTCAATTAGTAGGGTTAATCATGTTTAATTAGCTCCTAAGCATGTTTGACATGATTTGTCACACTTTTGCACAAAAGCCCTTGGTCAAAGTCCAAATACGTGGTCAAACCCCTAAGGATCCAAGAGGCTGATTTGGTTTTCTTGCGCGTTCTCCAAATTTCTCTATAGAAGTTCAAAATCGGCCAATATAAAAGTTGTTCCTTATTTCCGGGAACACATTTTTCATAATTGGCAGACATTCAAATTTTGAGTGCAAAGCCGCTTAAATTTGAGACGAAGTTCCTGCGCACAGTGTTACGGGGCCGAGAATTCCGGCATCTTCAACACGTTTTTCCCACAAATCTGTTGATCAAAACATATATCGCTCTTTGTGAAAGTTGTAGGTCTATAGCTACTCTACAACTTTTATTTTTGGAGATTTTCAAGTGTGTTGGCATTTTCGGGAGTTATGCAATTTCGAAACAGGGCATCCGGAATTGATTTGTCGTCGCCGTCGCGTGGCCAGGCCAGAGCGCGAGCGCAGAGTGCTCTGCCGCGCCGGCCACGTGTCGCGCACGTCCGACTCCGGGGTACGGACGCACGGGTGTCTCCGCTATGGACCCGCGTCCGGCCGTGGGCCCTCCACCGTGTCAGCTACCGTGCGCCGCGCCCACGAACCCGCTCGCGCCCTCCTGTGCCACGCGCCCGTGCCCGCGCGTGCCAGGCGGCCGTCCGCATGCAGTCCTCCGAGCTGGCGCCTTAACTGGTCCCTGCAGCGCCCGTGCGAGCCTCGTCGTGGTCGCACACGCACCGGCCCCCTCTAAAACAGAGCGCACAGGCCGCCGTCGCCGTTTTTCTCTGCGCCGCTGTCGTGCTCTCACCACGGCTGCTGGCCAGAGCTGCCCAGGGGCCGAGCCCTCCCTCTCCTGTTGCACGCGTCGACCCCTACTCCTCCCTCAACCCTGCATCATCATCGCCGGACTACCGGACCACTCCGTCGCTGCCCAGGCGCCACCACGCGGGTGGGCGGAGCAGAGCTGCACCGCCGCGGGCGCCCGTGCACGCCGCCACCAGTCCAGCCGTTCTATCGCCCTCCCTCCGTTCCTGCTCCACCCGTGCGACATCCCGTGCACCGACATCGAGCACCCGACCGCACCTCGTCGTGCCTGCGCCGCAGCAGGGCTCCGCTGGCCACCTCCACGCCGTCGGCCATCCCTCAGACCACCTCAACACCGCCAGACCTCAAGAATCGATCGAGGGTACGTCCCTAGGCCCTCAACCGAGCAAGTCCGGCAGCGAGCCGCCGCCGGCGAGCTCTTCCTCGCCGGCGAGGACCACATTGCAACGTTCCCGATCTTTCTAGGGTTATTTCTGTAAACCAGAGACCTGGTTGTAATTACGGGAAAATGTTTCGAGGGTCTGTCTGCAATTGCGTTTTAGGGTGTTAGCTGCAACTTCAAAAATTCGTAAAAAATCGTAGAAAAATCAGAAAAATGCAAATCCAATTTTTTTGGTTTCCTGGTGAAAAACTCGACCTTTTATAGAAAGGTTGTATAGGGTTTTGTTGTGTGGTTTTTGAATTAAAAATTCAAACTCAGTTTGAGGTGTTTTTGGTGTAGTTTAAAATATACACTTGCTACAGAGTTGAATTTTGGATATATTGCTCTTTACGGTATGTTTAGATTTGTGATTAAAGATGAAATGAGTTTGATGTGTAGATTGTTAGTTATGATTTATGTAAGCTCTATGCTAGTTTAATCTTGATGCTTTTTATAGCAACTTTAATAAACTTTTCTTTAAGCACAAGTGCACCCTAGGGCTTTGTCTTGATGAATAGTACTTCTGGTAGAATGGATATGATTTTAGGATGTGCTTTGGTATATGTTTTGGATTTAAGCTTGTGTAGGAGTTTAAATTAAAAATTTGAAACATAATTTGAATCTGCACCTATACTTTGATAAAATGCTTAGATTTGACATACTTGACTTGTAGTTGAAAGTTGAGACCATAAAGATTAATATTTTTGTAAGATTTATTTGTGTTATGCTAGGCTGAAATTTGTCTTTTGCATATAAATTAATATATAAATGATCTTAACTTAGATTTTGATTTGTGAGCTTAAAATAGGCATATGTTGCTGTGTGCAAAAGCTTAGGCTCATTTGAAGTGTTTTTGATTTAATATGGATTTAGGGTTGTAAGGCTTGTTTTAATTAATTAAATAAAGAAAGGGCAATTAAGGTGTTAAATTGTGAAAACATGTCATGTTTCTGTTTTTTTTTATTTTCAACACACCCCTTGCTGTTTGGTGAAGTTAAGTAATTTAATTTGCTTAAATATGTACACAGTCACCATCAAAGTTAACCTTTAATTAACTTTTCACACTTTAACCTAATGCATGTGCATGTGAACGTGTAGACTTACCGGACGGGACGTACATGCTCACTCAGGAGGAGGAGGGAGCAGCTAGCAGAGAGGTGAACCAGACTAGTGTGCAGCAAGACCTAGACCAAAGTCCAGAAGAGCCCAAGGCTAGTGTTGAGTCAGAGGAAGGCAAGCACCGGATGCATATAATCTTTTTGGGATAAAATCTCACTTTACTTTTACTTTTTAGTATTTATTGTTTATTTGTGCATTTAAGTTTCAGGAGTTGCTTTGAAACCTAGTTGCATGATCATTAGGACTCCTATGCTCTTTTACTAGTATGTTAGGAATGCTAGTGCCATGCTCTAAGGATACGGTAGAAGTCGAGTAATGACTCATTGCTCGCGAGATATAGGATGCTTATGTTGGAATCATAAGTTGATTAAATTGACTCGCTCATGTGGTAAGAGCAATGGGTTCGGTCTCGACCGAGTAGCATGGTGCTGGTCTAAGCTATTGAACGTACCAAGTGCTTGTCGGGAATGGGACCGGTAAGCCTAGTACCTAATGAACCAGTGCAGGGACTTTATCGCTACTACTCTTGAGATGCTTCTCCCGGTTTGATCCCGGTAGTGCAAGTGTGATCCTGGACGTGCCGTGTGAGGGCGTTCCAGTAACCTTGTACTTAGGACTGTGGTGCCTGTCCCTAATCTGGGGAGTGACGGGAAGCGCCTGGTCGGGGTAGACCCCGCATTAGCTTTTCTTTGGGATTCTTTGGGGTCTACCTTCTTCCGTGTATCTTGGGTTTACCTTGCAAGGATATAAATCGATCGATCGTCGGTCACTCGCCGTTATCTGAGTCGGCTTGACCACTGGCTACCCCATGTTTATTTATGAAACATCTTGGATTAATTTTGATGCTTGATTAATCTTGTTTGCACATCCATGCTTGTTTAGCTAACTTGAGCTAAAATTTGAAAGTAAGGATCAACTCATAGTTGTTTTTGGCAAAACAAACCCACCAGCCAAAAAGCCTTGCATGTCTAGCTGTGTCTTTATTTTGACGGGTCAGTCTTGCTGAGTAATAGAATACTCAGCCTTGCTTCTTTTGTTGTTTTCAGGTAATCCTATCTGGCCTGGTGTAATTTCAGATGGATGGGAGATTGAATGGGAGAACGATGTTGAGGAGTGATACATTGTGGATGGCCTCCCATGTGTATCCCGCGCTTAGTTTAATTTCCGTTGTTTAAAACTCTGAACCATGTTTACTTTCTTGTATCAAAACCTAGTTTGTAATATTAAGTACTTATGGACCTTTTATGTAATGTAATGTTGTACTCTGGTCCCGCCTTCGTGTGGGCTTAGCGCATATCTCGATCCTGTATAAGTGATTTACCGGGCATGACCCGGCAGAGGCGACAAAATAGCTCTTGGTTATTGCTTATGAGCCAAGTAGACCGACTTAAGTGATAATCCAGATTTATTTTGGGCGGTTCTATCACAGCTGGTACCAGAGTGAGATTATGCACCAGAGTAATTAAAATATCTTAACAAACCTGTTTTTGGAATAAAATTTGCCAAGATTAATAATCTTGTTAAGTGAGTAGGACGTTAAGGTTTAATCTAGTCCGAGAGGCCCTAGAGGGAATTTTTGGGTTCTTTCAGGTGGCTAGTACTCTATGGTGTATTTAATCTGACTTCCAGCACATTTATTCCTGTCCTAACTTACTTTCGTGCACAACCATACTAGTTCGTCACGTTTTGCCATAAGTGATGGTACCACGGGAAAGTCCGTGAGGGATGGATGGGACCTATTCCAATGGGAACCCACGTCGCGTCTGCGTCTCGTCACGTTTTGCCATACGTGATGGTGCCACGGGAAAGTCCGTGAGGGATGGATGGGACCTATTCCAATGGGAACCCACATCGCGTCTGTATCTCGCCACGTTTTGCCATACGTGGACGTTCCGTATCCCAAAGATGCGAGGCAAGGATACGCTCCATTCAAACGGAGAGTATCTGAGGTTGGACGCTGTCCATGCAGCAGCTTTATGCATGGATGCCATTTCTATAGTGAACGGTAATGTATATAGACGCTTTCGTGAGTGCTGGCACGAAAGGTTCTGAATGTTCTGTGATTTTCTGCAGGTACACTAACCACGGTTGTTAGGAACGGTAATTTAAGAAACGAATAGCTTCCGACTAGTTATTATAGGGAGAGACGTATATGTATGCCTTGCCACCGGTACTAACTTCGTTTTTGAGCTTAAAAGCTTTGTGAGGAAATTTAGGACGCTTTTTGCATCATGTAAAAGCTATCAAACCAAAACTGAACTTAAATCATGTGTTGCTTGGTCTCTATTTAATTTGTGTTTCTTAAGGACCAATCATGCTAGTTTGATGCTTTGAAGTGGTGTTAAGCAAAGATTGTAACTAGATGCTGTCCAAATTTTTCTAAGGATTATCTAGAAAATTTCTGACTAGGTGCTCTTTAGGGAAATTGTTCATCACCTAGTTAAGATTGCTCTCTGAATTTCTCATGATTTTAGGATGCTTAAAACTGAAGTTAGGATCAAATTTGCTAGGCAAGGTCATGCTGAAATGCTGTCAAATTCCTGAGTTAGTCTGAGAACTCGAATTTTTACATATAGTTCCTAAATGTTTATGACCAGAGAATCTATAGCAAAAATGTTCCTTATCTAGCTTAGATCATGCTGTAAAAATTTCATGGTAATTGGGTACTCATTTTTTGAGTTATGATCTTTTTAGTGAAGCTCTGTCCTGCTGAAATTTTTGGGCAACAGCACTCTGAAAATGGACCTTTTACACCCTTTTCCAATCTGTTTTGATTCAACCTTTGAATACCAAAAATGTGAGTTATAACAGTTTTGTGTTGCTCACAAAAATTTGAAATTTTTGGGGTACTAGTTTTTCAGTTATGAATTTTTGTTCAGAACTGCCAGTTTTGCCATTGGCATGTTGAACTCATTTTGGGGTCTAACATGCAATTGTATATGTTAGGCTACCCTAAGAGTAGGTATCATGTGTGGCTAGATCCTACATGGAAATACCTAATGCAATGGTGATCCCCAAATTCTTAACTTTGAATAAAATCCTTTGGATATACCTTATGGCAACAATCTGCGTATTGATTAAAGTTAGTCATATTGTGACTACTTTAGGATCATGGGTTGAATACCATATTGGTTCATAATTTTGTGATGGCAATACTCATAAAATTTCAGCATTTATGCATGAGTATAATGATTAGTATCGAATTTTTGGTCCACACCTATCTGCTGTTTTTGACAGCTAAACAAAGGATGAGTTTTTGAATTTTTTTCAACCACTTTAACTTTGGGAATTGGCTCTAAGTTGAATACCAAAGTTGTGGTTTATGAAATTCTACATATGCTGACCAAAATTTAGAATTTTTAGACACTTGAGCTGAGAGATATGAATTTATTTCTCAGAGTTGTTGCTTCTACCCACTTTCACTAGAAAGGAGACAACTCCCCACCTTCTTTTGGCCACGAAATGTTGAGCACACAACTTTCTAGCATTAATGTCCCTACTCTAGTTACTCTAAATCCCTTGCCCTTAACATAAGAATTCTTATGCTTGCTCAAAAAAAAACATGTATACAAGTGTCAAAATCTTTTGGCATGCATTTTGAGCATCATCACAACATGCATATGCTGCATCTTTAACAAAAGGACGCATGAGCATTGAAATGGACTAAATGACATGTGCATTTGGGAATCTGGGGTGAACTAACTTGCATTTACACTGAAGATTTTGACTCTTTCTACTTCACCTTTCTTGTGGTTGGGAAAATGTTATTTCATAACCAAGGGTGCCGCGACGGAACCTAGGGTATCATGTGTGCTGCAGCCATGTGATTACCACCAGGAGCGCGCTAGGTATCTTGGGCTATGGGAAAGTGACTCATCACAGTTTTGTTTCTCAAACTCTATGCTTGTCCTCCTTGTCTTGACTAATTTCATGGGTGAAGCAAGTCTTGCTGACATTGCATCATGAGCACCATACCTCATAAGTATATGCATCGCGCATTCATCTACATATGCATCATCGTGCATGCACAACATCAAGCACATATCATGTGCATCTCTCACTATGCACCATGACATATACACTGTAAGTTCATATGCATAAACATCATATGCTCACATACATGTACATCATACTATATGCACTTCATCATGAGCATCCACATGTGCACCATCCCATTGTTGCACGAGTCATTTCCCATATGCATAAGCATTGTCATCCCATGACTCATCAAGTGCATGAGTTCCAGCTCAAGATCATTATGCCCTGGTGTGGTGCATAAAGTAATTAAAATACTTCATTAAGATAAACCTTGAGCAAGGGTATTTTTTCCTCACTCCCATCCCAATTTTGTTTCCAAAATCTTGTCACTTGCCATTGATAATTGTACTTTCCAGGATACTCTAGGAGTTGACCTTTTTATTGATCTCCTAAAAATAAATTCATGAACCTCCGTAAACAAATTTAACCAAATATTTGAGGTTTCCCTTCTTTCTGGGAATCTTTTTGGAACCTTTCGACTTGGTCTTCTTCCTTCTAAATTTCAAAATTCACTTGATAGTAACTCAACTAAGCTGGTTGAAGGGTATGAGCAAGTTCTCCAAAAGTTAAGATAAGAGGAGCCTTCTACTGAGTCAGTGATCTTTGGTCCTTTAGCACGTTTCCTCCTAATCAAAGGAACCGGGATACCAGTAAATAAAGGATGGACAAAATCCTTTGATAGGTTTTCCTGGGTACAATCCCAATTTAGGATGGTGGATACCCCAACTCTTCTCTTTCTCCCAAAGTCACGGTCAATCCTCTCGAGGGCCAATTTGACCCCTCCATATCCGTGCTTCGCCTGTTCTGTGCTGCGGCTGATCGTGGCCGTCTTGTCGTCAAGGCATCCAATGCCGACCACCATCGTGCCGCATGCCACCACCACACCTCCTTGCCACCGGCCCCTACCCAAGTGGCGCGAGCACCACTGCCACTACACCACGGTGAGCATCATTAAAAGGAGCACCTCCCCATCGACATTCACCGCTCAGAGTTGCATCCACTTGAGCCACCATCTTCCGTCGCTCTCCCTTCTCTCCAGTTGTTTTCTTTGAGCACACACCGGCCACTTTCGCCGCATACGGCATTCCTCGTCAAATAAGCTCTTTCCTCTATCTTCCCCAGCAATGTGGAAAAGAGTCAAGCTCCTCCAGCTATCGGTGTCAAGTCCGAGCCTTTCCCTGAAGCTTGTTCACTGAAGGTTGGTGCCAATATAAAAAAAAGGCTCGAGAAGAGAGCCACAAGAGGGAGCCAACCCCACATCACCAACTATGGATCGTTTTCTGGAGATGTTTGATTCCATCTGCTGGACTCTAGTAGGACTGTATGTCTGCTTTGTATTCCAGTTCTTGATAGTTTTAGCTTTTCATGTGTATATTCATCGCCCGCTCCCGCACGAGCGACATTGATTTCCTCATCAAGCCTGTTATCTCCCCTGGAGGTTTTTCTCTAATCTTGTTATCAAATCTCGGGACGAGATTTCTTTTAAGGGGGGTAGACTGTAACACCCCAGGTGTTTATTAAAGATAAATACCTTAATTAGTAGGGTTAATCATGTTTAATTAGCTCCTAAGCATGTTTGACATGACTTGTCACACTTTTGCACAAAAGCCCTTGGTCAAAGTCCAAATACGTGGTCAAACCCCTAAGGATCCAAGAGGCTAATTCGGTTTTCTTGCGCGTTCTCCAAATTTCTTTATAGAAGTTCAAAATCGGCTAATATAAAAGTTGTTCCTTATTTCCGGGAACACATTTTTCATAATTGGCAGACATTCAAATTTTGAGTGCAAAGCCGCTTAAATTTGAGATGAAGTTCCTGCGCACAGTGTTACGGGGCCGAGAATTCCGGCATCTTCAACACGTTTTTCCCGCAAATCTGTTGATCAAAACATATGTCGCCATTTGTGAAAGTTGTAGGTCTATAGCTACTCTACAACTTTTATTTTTGGAGATTTTCAAGTGTGTTGGCATTTTCGGGAGTTATGCAATTTCGAAACAGGGCATCCGGAATTGATTTGTCGTCGCCGTCGCGTGGCCAGGCCAGAGCGCGAGCGCAGAGTGCTCTGCCGCGCCGGCCACGTGCCGCGCACATCCGACTCCAGCATACGGACGCACGGGTGTCCCCGCTCTGGACCCGCGTCCGGCCGTGGGCCCTCCGCCGTGTCAGCTACCGTGCGCCGCGCCCACGAACCCGCTCGCGCCCTCCTGTGCCACGCGCCCGTGCCCACGCGTGCCAGGCGGCCGTCCGCATGCAGCCCTCCGAGCTGGCACCTTAACCGGTCCCTGCAGCGCCCGTGCGAGCCTCGTCGTGGTCGCACACGCACCGGCCCCCTCTAAAACAGAGCGCACAGGCCGCCGTCACCATTTTTCTCTGCGCCGCCGTCGTGCTCTGACCACGGCTGCTGGCCAAAGCTGCCCAGGGGCCGAGCCCTCCCTCTCCTGTTGCTCGTGTCGACCCCTACTCCTCCCTCAACCCTGCGTCGTCATCGCCGGACTACCGGACCACTCCGTCACCGCCCAGGCGCCACCACACGGGCAGGTGGAGCAGAGCCGCACCGCCGCGGGCGCCCATGCACGCCACCACCGGTCCAGCCGTTCCGTCGCCCTCCCTCCGTTCTTGCTCCACCCGTGCGACATCTCGTGCACCGACATCGAGCACCCGACCGCACCTCGTCGTGCCTGCGCCGCAGCAGGGCTCCGCCGGCCACCTCCACGCCGTTGGCCATCCCTCGGACCACCTCAACACCGCTGGACCTCAAGAATCGGTCGAGGGTACGTCCCTAGTCCTCCCTAGGCCCTCAACCGAGCAAGTCCGGCAGCGAGCCGCCGCCGGCGAGCTCTTCCTCGCCGGCGAGGACCATATTGCAATGTTCCCGATCTTTCTAGGGTTATTTCTGTAAACCAGGGACCCGGTTGTAATTACGGGAAAATGTTTCGAGGGTCTGTCTGCAATTGCGTTTTAGGGTGTTAGCTGCAACTTCAAAAATTCGTAGAAAATCGTAGAAAAATAAGAAAAATGCAAATCTAATTTTGTTGGTTTCCTGGTGAAAAACTCTACCTTTTATAGAAAGATTATATAGGGTTTTTCTGTGTAGTTTTTGAATTAAAAATTCAAACTCAGTTTGAGGTATTTTTAGTATAGTTTAAAATATACACATGCTACGAAGTTGAATTTTGGATATGTTGCTCTTTATGTCATGTTTAGATTTGTGACCAAAGTTGGAATGAGTTTGAAGTGTAGATTTTTAGTTATGATTTATGTAAACTCTATGCTAGTTTAATCTTGATGCTTTTTATAGCCCCTTTAATAAACTTTTCTTTCAGTACAAGTGCACCCTAGGACTCTGTCTTGATTAATAGTACTTCTGGTAGAATGGATATGATTTTAGGATGTGCTTTGGTATATGTTTTGGATTTAAGCTTGTGTAGGAGTTTAAATTAAAAATTTGAAACATAGTTTGAATCTGCACCTATGCTTTGATCAGATGCTTAGATTTGACATACTTGACTTGTAGTTGAAAGTTGAGACCAAAAAGATTAATAAATCTTTTTGTAAGATTTATTTGTGTTATGCTAGGCTGAAATTTGTCTTTTGCATATAAATTAATATATAAATGATCTTAACTTAGATTTTGATTTGTGATCTTTAAATTGGCATATGTTGCTGTGTGCAAAAGCTTAGGCTCATTTGAAGTGTTTTTGTTTTAATATGGATTTAGGGTTGTAAGGCTTGTTTTAATTAATTAAATAAAGAAAGGGCAATTAAGGTGTTAAATTGTGAAAACATGTCATGTTTCTGTTTTTTTTATTTTCAACACACCCCTTGCTGTTTGGTGAAGTTAAGTAATTTAATTTGCTTAAATATGTACACAGTCACCATCAAAGTTAACCTTTAATTAACTTCTCACACTTTAACCTAATGCATGTGCATGTGAACGTGTAGACTTACCGGACGGGACGTACACGCTCACTCAGGAGAAGGAGGGAGCAGCTAGCGGAGAGGTGAACCAGACTAGTGTGCAGCAAGACCTGGACCAAAGTCCAGAAGAGCCCAAGACTAGTGTTGAGTCAGATGAAGGCAAGCACCGGATGCATATAATCTTTTTGGGATAAAATCTCACTTTACTTTTACTTTTTAGTATTTATTGTTTATTTGTGCATTTAAGTTTCAGGAGTTGCTTTGAAACCTAGTTGCATGATCCTTAGGACTCCTATGCTCTTTTACTAGTATGTTAGGAACGCTAGTGCCATGCTCTAAGGATACGGTAGAAGTCGAGTAATGACTCATTGCTCGTGAGATATAGGATGCTTATGTTGGAATCATAAGTTGATTAAATTGACTCGCTCATGTGGTAAGAGCAATGGGTTCAGTCTCGACCGAGTAGCATGGTGCTGGTCTAAGCTATTGAACGAACCAAGTGCTTGTCGGGAATGGGACTAGTAAGCCTAGTACCTAATGAACCAGTGCAGGGACTTTATCGCTACTACTCTTGAGATGCTTCTCCCGGTTTGATCCCGGTGGTGCAAGTGTGATCCTGGACGTGCCGTGTGAGGGCGTTCCAGTAACCTTGTACTTAGGACTGTGGCGCCTGTCCCTAATCTGGGGAGTGACGGGAACCGCCTGGTCGGGGTAGACCCCGCATTTGCTTTTCTTTGGGATTCTTTGAGGTCTACCTTCTTCCGTGTATCTTGGGTTTACCTTGCAAGGATATAAATCGATCGATCGTCGGTCACTCGCCGTTATCTGAGTCGGCTTGACCACTGGCTACCCATGTTTATTTATGAAACATCTTAGATTAATTTTGATGCTTGATTAATCTTGTTTGCACAACCATGCTTGTTTAGCTAGGTGCTTACTTAGAATGGTTAACATTCTAGAACTTGAGCTAAAATTTGAAAGTAAGGATCAACTCATAGTTGCTTTTGGCAAAATAAACCCACCAGCCAAAAAGCCTTGCATGTCTAGCTGTGTCTTTATTTTGACGGGTCAGTCTTGCTGAGTATTAGAATACTCAGCCTTGCTTCTTTTGTTGTTTTCAGGTAATCCTATCTGGCCTGGTGTAATTCCAGATGGATGGGAGATTGAATGGGAGAACGATGTTGAGGAGTGATACATTGTGGATGGCCTCCCATGTGTATCCCGCGCTTAGTTTAATTTCCGCTGTTTAAAACTCTGAACCATGTTTACTTTCTTGTATCAAAACCTAGTTTGTAATATTAAGTACTTATGGACCTTTTATGTAATGTAATGTTGTACTCTGGTCCCGCCTTCGTGTGGGCTTAGCGCATATCTCGATCCTGTATAAGTGATTTACCGGGCATGACCCGGCAGAGTCGACAAAATAGCTCTTGGTTATCGCTTATGAGCCAAGTAGACCGGCTTAAGTGATAATCCGGATTTATTTTGGGTGGTTCTGTCACAGCGGCCTCCCCATGCGCGAGCTGGCGGCTGGTCCTTAGAAATATCAGAATGAATCCCCCTCTCACCCTCAACCTTTCTCATTCCTCTCCTCCATTCCTTATCCTCTTCTCACATCTCGTTTATGTGCAGGGCCAGCGGCCGGCGGACGCGTGCGGAGGCCGGCCTCCCGGCGCGGACGCTGGCGCGCGACAGCGCTCGGCGCAGGGCCGCGGCGAGCTGGCACAGCGGGGCCGGCGAGCTGGCGCGGAGGCCGGCCTCCCGGCATGGGGACGCTGGCGCCGGCGGCCGGTGCGAGCACGGGGCGCGGCCTGCCGGCGCAAGGCCGCGGGGCCGCGGCGAGGCGGCGTAGTGGGGCCGACGCGAGGTGGCGTAGGGCCGCGGCGAGGTGGCGCAACGCGGGGCCAGCGCGAGCTGGCGCGGTGCGGCGCGACGTAGTGGTGGCCGGCGGGCGGCGCAGGCAGGCAGCGGGTTCCTCGATCTTCTTCCCCTTTCCTCATTAGACATTGCACAGATTGTTGATGCGGTGTTTCTTAATGAATTCTTTGATGTATTTTTGTGATTTTTGTTGTAAGATCTTTGATTGGGA
Source organism: Cenchrus fungigraminus (assembly GCA_036936925.1). Classification (NCBI taxonomy): domain Eukaryota; kingdom Viridiplantae; phylum Streptophyta; class Magnoliopsida; order Poales; family Poaceae; genus Cenchrus; species Cenchrus fungigraminus. The sequence continues at coordinate 26,787,075 of CM072768.1, forward strand.
ATGTATGATGATTGTGGATCTATGTGATTGTGATGAATAGATGATTGTGAATATGCATGTGTGTGAATCTATGTATGTGGATATGTGATTGAGAGGGAAAAAGAAAATGAAAATAAAAAGAGAAAAAAAAAGAAATAGAAGGAACAGACGGCGGAAACGGAGAGGCTGACGGACGGTGTGGAAACACATTTGTACCGGGTGGGATACCCGATACAAATGTGACGGTTTGTACCGGGTGGATACCCGGTACAAATGAGGGTTGTCACCCTATACAAATGAGGGTTTTTCCAGTAGTGGGAGTTGGCAGCTTCATGTAGTTTTGGAGTTGATGTGTTTGGCTAACATTGGCTGGAGTTGCTGAAGTTCAGCTCTGGAGTCATGCCAAACACCCCATACTAACGGTCATTGCCTTTTCACTACTGTACTGGTGCTGGTGAACGGCGGCAACAAGGGCATCGGGCACGCGATTTTTCAGCACAACTTTGATATTATATATAGAGCTTATGGGCATAACTTTCATGTATAATTTCTAAACGGAGATGATTGATTTTTTTAGACATCTATAACTTATACACACAATTTATATGTATAACTTTCTTTTCCTCTCAACAACGTACGTGATAGATTTTGTAGTACAACTTTCATGATATACACAACTTATACACCTATAATTGTTTTGACAAGTTCACGAGAATAATGTTAAACAATTTATGCACGTAGCTTAGCTTATACGCAAGTGATTTTTCACTTGAATTCAAATAATATGGAGGAAAAATAACTAATAAATAGAGAGAAAAAATTGCAAAAGTATAAAAGAAAAAAGACACTCCCTCCGGTATGCGCTGCGGGCAGCGACACGCCGGCACTAAAAGGATCTTGTGTTCAGGAATCGGCGAGGGAATTTAGCGGCAGGGAATAGAGCACCGATCTCCATCAGGGTTCACGGCACGAGTCAAAACAATCAATGGTGGCCGGTAGCGTCGTGTGGCCGGCCGGCCTCGGACGAAGACTCCGCGGGATTGTCGTCTTCTTCCCGGTAGAGATCTCTCGCTCTCTCCGTCGTCGTCTGTGCGCGCAAGAATTATCCGTCGCGGGAGACAAACGCAGGCGCGCTGCCGGGCACGGAGAGAGTTCGAGGACAATAATGGCGGCTGCGCCCGGCGGGAGCGGAATGGGCGAGCGGTGGAGCCTGGCGGGCGCGACGGCGCTGGTGACCGGAGGCAGCAAGGGGATCGGGCACGCGGTCGTGGAGGAGCTGGCGGCGTTCGGCGCGCGGGTGCACACGTGCTCCCGCAGCGCGGCGGACCTGGAGGAGTGCCGGCGGCGGTGGGCCGAGAAGGGGCTCGCCGTCACGGTCTCCGTCTGCGACGTCGCGGTGCGCGCCGACAGGGAGCGGCTCATGGACACCGTGAAGCGGAACTTCGACGGCAAGCTCGACATCCTGGTAAGGCAAAGGTGAACACTGAACACCACCTCGACGACGCTCTGTATTTATAGTTATAGCACGGACATCATCAGCTGGACGGCGCCGTACGTGCCCTGCGCGCAGGTGAACAACGCCGGGATGCTGCTCTTCAAGCCGGCGGCGGAGTACACGGCGGAGGAGTACGCGCGGCTCATGGCGACCAACCTGGAGTCGTGCTTCCACCTCAGCCAGCTCGCGCACCCGCTCCTCAGCAACGCCGCCGCCGTCGGCGGCAGCGGTGGAAGCATCGTCAACGTCTCCTCCATCGCCAGCGTCATCGGCTTCCCGTGGGAAGCGCTCTACTCCACCTCCAAAGGTACACGACAACATCCATCCATTCGGTGAAAAAAAATAGAAATTCAAATTCAGAATTCAAAATCCACATTTCGCTCACGCATATTCAAATTGCTCTTGCCGTGTATTATTACGACGTACAGGAGGACAGAACCAGCTGACGAGGAGCCTGGCTGCCGAGTGGGCCCGCGACGGCATCCGCGTGAACTGCGTCGCGCCGGGCACGACCATGACTGACATGGTCAAAGATGTAAGAACTCCAAGTAAAATGTTGTTAATTTACTCATATAATTAGTCGAAGATGAATATGCACACATATATGTACAGGCGCCGGCGGGGGCGCTGGAGCAAGAGGTGTCGCGGATCCCGATGCGGCGGACCGGCGAGTCGGCGGAGGTGGCGTCCGCCGTGACGTTCCTCTGCATGCCGGCGGCGTCCTACATCACCGGGCAAGTCATCTGCGTCGACGGTGGCCGAACTATTAGTGCTTGATCGAGAGTGAGTGATTGTCGACGCGCTGCTGTGTTTTGATGGACTGCACGAGTATCGTTTAACCAAGAATAAGCTGGCAATATGAGCTTGTAATTGAAATCCAGCGTTCTTTCTACGTACAGCTTCATATATATCTGTACGAAGGATCAGATTGGCGAGTAGTGGAGGGGGGAGTTAATGGGAGCTGATAAAAATTTTTCTCAAAGAGATGAACTCGACCTATGTTCCAAAATCAACTACGAGGAATTTGCACGAGTGAGGGAGAACAAACTTCAAGCCAATCATCAAGATCACGTGGTCACAACAGACCTACTGACCATAGGAATGAGTCTTGGAACAAAGAGAGAAAGGAGCGGAAGCACGAACCAAGAACCAAAGCGACTAAGCAATCTGCCGAGCGGGGACGAACCATCCATCAAGCAACCACGGACTATCCGTAAGGCTGCACGGACTGTCGGTCACATGATCACGGACTGTCTGTAATCGACTCAGAGACAAACTGAGAGTTTTGCAATCTATACAGATCGTCCGTCTGTCAGCCTTGGACTGTCCGTCAGGCACAGACTGTCCGTAAGGTAGGCACATACTGTCTGTCAGGCAGGCACGAACTGTTCGTCAGACCAAACCCGAAACCTCCAGAAACTTCCCATCACGCACATGAGCCTCACAGACTGTCTGTCACGCCCACACGGACTGTCGGTGTTTGAAATCGTGACGAACACGAAGAACATTGTGGGTCAACTCCCAACTTTAATTCGATGGATCTCCCGATTTGTGCAATTGATTCAAGTGAAACTTTAGGAAGAGTAGATTTGCCTCATGAACAAGTCATTCCTAGAAGTCCCCAAACCCACTAAATCTTGTGGAATCGCGAATCAAAGTCAAGAACGCCTAGAGCTCGTGTTCGTCCAAAAATCAACGAATCGACGGCGATTCCCGGCGTTTGAGGGTGTAAGATCATCAAGAAAAGAGTCACAAGGAACTCATGTGTGATCCCCTCAAAGAAATCGCCCTCAAAATCGAAACACCAAAATCCCACAAAAATACCTCCGAAAATGCAAAGAAAGGCACACGGGAATTGAGAAGGAGATAGAATCAGACTGCCAAATCTTTCATACATTCAGAGGAAAGATTCTATACAAAATAGACTAGCATCCTCCCTTCATCGAACCCCTAGTAGATGCTCATGAAGCTCAAGGCTAACCTATGGAAAAGAAAATGAGAAGCAGTCCAAATGGATATCTGCCATCCAACCCCTAGAGCCTATTTATATCAAGTCACCTGGTGGAGGTTAAAAACTATACTACCCCTACAACTTGAAAGTAAGATACACACCTCTTAGGGGCAATACTGGAAAGCTCTATGTATCTCCATCGAGCGGACACACATTCACCACGACCTTGATTCCCTTCGACGCAAGCTCCGCGATCACGCCGCGCGTCCCCCGCTTCGAAGCTTCCCGTCGCACCTGGATCTCGTCTCCGCTACGTCGGGCCTTCGGGCTCAGGCTCGGTTTTGTGGCCCAAACCGAGAAACCGTCGTGGGATGGTTTTGTGGTCAAACCAACAAACCCTGCGTACAAGGCACGACCTTACCACGCCAAGCCTTTCACCTCCGGCGCCCGGACGGTCTACTCGATCTTGCCTCGTTTCTTGATTGGGCCGCCACCGTTGCACTGGCTCCATGTTCACGACATGGTCTGGCTCTTCTTGCACCATGTGGACTGCACTTGATCCTGTCGTCCATCGGGTCCCTCGAACCAAGCCTACTTGTCTCTCCTTCACCTGGAGGTCAATCTGGACCTTTCGCGCTTGTTCTTCACTTGAAACAATGCAGATCAAGCTGTATCTAACACCTGCAATACTAGGTCAAGAGTCAGTCCACACCATGTTGTCAATCACTCATCACTGAGGACGCTCCTGGTCCTCACTATATACATATATATATATACATATACATATATATATGTATATGTATATATATGTATGTATATATATGTATATGTATATATATGTATGTATATATATGTATATGTATATTTATATATATGTATATGTATATATATATATATGTATATATATATATATATATATATATATATATATATATTCATCAAAATACTACAATATCGGATCAGATTGGATGGTCCATGAGTGGCCCATGAGCGCAGGTGCGCCTGTTTAGTACCACATTGCTAATTGATCGAGCAGGGTGGAGTCAACTTATAAACCTTTGTCCACCAACCATATCACCTTCGGGTTATCTCTTTTACACGAATCGAGCACGAAAGTGTAAGTGGTGTGTTTTGCGTACGTGTGCTCGCTACTCGGAAGAGCTGGGCAGTACGGCTCTGGTGGGTCGGGTGTTACAAATGGTATTAGAGCCGACCTTCATGGGTGTGTGTGTGCCTGAAATTGGACACACGACATGGCATATGGCACCGACACTAGACGAATGAGCGCAGATGTTTAGTACCGCATTGCTAGTTGAGCAAGGGTGGAGCCAACTTATAAACCTTTGTTTATCAGTCATAGCACCTTCGGGTTAACCCTTTCATTCGAAGTGAGGACGAAAGTGTAAGTGGTGTGCTTTGTGTATGCGTGCTCTCTCCTCCGAAGAGCAGGGCGGTGCAATTTTGGTCAGCGGGGTGTTACAAATGGTATCAAAGCCGACCTTCGTGGTTTTAGTCAACACTATACGGGTGAGTTGGACCGACGAGGACGTCGGGTTCTTTGAGGGGGTGTATGTGACATCCGACCCGATTTGGATGGCCCATGAGTGGCCCATGAGGGTAGGTGCGCGTGTTTAGTACCACATTACTAGTTGAGCAAGGGTGGAGCCAATTTATAAGCCTTTGTTCACCCGCTATAGCATCTTCGGATTAACCATTTTACACGAAGCGAGAACGAAAGTACAAGTGGGATGCTATGTGTACGTGTGCTCGCTCATTGGAAGAGATTAGTGGTGCGGCTTTGGTGAGCGAGGTGTTACAAACCATGACATGCATGTATCCAATCTTTAGAGCTCACTCAATCTCCCATAATTTCCGAGCCAACTTTTTGACTTCTGTCATCCATTGACCGGCCCATTCCAAGGCAGGTACATGACACAACTTGACATACGTAGGTATCGGCACAAGTGCAGAGCCACACGAATCCTGGTGCCTAAGCTACGGCGTCGACGCCCAGCTTGCTGCCGGCAACGTCGATGACGAAGCGGTACCTCACGTCGTTCCTCTCAAGGCGCTGGATCGCCGTGTTGACGTAGTCCATCCTGACGACCTCGACATCTGCCGTGATGCCGTGCTCGCCTGCAAAGTCCAGCATCGCCTGGCACTCCCCGACGCCGCCGCCGCCACTCCCCACGACGCGCTTACCTCCGGCGAGGAGGCTGAAGGCGGGCACCTCAACAGGCTTGGCCGGCGCGCCGACGATGACCATCTGCCCCATCGGCTTGAGCAGCTCGAGCAGCGGCGCGACAGGGTGCCCCGCTGACACCGTGTCGATGACGCCGTCCATCGTGCCCGCCGCCGGCTTCATCTGCTCGGGATCGCGGCTGACAAGAACGCGTCGGCGCCGAGGCGGCCGAGCACCTCGTCGCGCTTGCCTGGTGACGAGCTGTAAGGAATCGGATGCTCGTAGCCTAAGAGGGGGGTGAATTAGGCAAACTAAAAACCTTAACCTATGGCTTCACTATTTTTACACAAAGATAAACTAGAACATACTATCTAGATGTGCAACTAGGGTTGTTCTAGCGTGAAACTCCCATCCCAAAACAAGGTTTGCAACCTATAGCCAATCCTAACATGATACTACTCTAGGAAAGTAAAGGCAAGCAAAGATTGCAAATAGAGTAAATGCGGAAACGTAAAGGGGATGAGAGGAAGCAAACTCTTGACACGCGATTTATCCCGTGGTATCGGTAGGCACAAAACCACTCCTAGTCCACGTTGTTAAAGCACTCACACAAGAGTATTGCTTCCCGGTCACCAAGTCTCTCCCAAGAGCACCACTTGACTCGCCACAAAGGCTCGCCACTTAGGCACTCGCCAAGCTCCCTTGGTCACCTTCATGCCACCTCCACTAAGGAGCTTCTCCACCAAGGAAGGGGGTCTCTACGTCCCCCGCACAAAGTGTCCTCGCCACTCCACACCAAGCCGGAGGGTCGATGACGATTGCCGGTGAGCCACTTAGGCCCCAAGGCTTCCGGCGAACCTTGTACACCTTGATTCACTCAAGAATCACCTCACAAGGTTGGCACAACCTTGCACTCACTCAGCTCTAAGCTAAGCCTAGCACTAAGCACATACACTAAGCATATGCAAGTCTAATGATGAGCAATTAAGCACTTGGATGGATTGGATATGATCTTCTAGGTGTCTTGCACTCCTCTGCACTTCCACACAATCCAGCACCCTCAAATGGGCGGGTGGAGGAGGTATAAATAGCCCAAGGCATCAAACTAGCCGTTGGCTAAAAGATGCTGAAAGTAGTACCGTCGGATGATCCGACGCTATCCTTTTCCGGGCGTCGGTTCATCCGGTGCTACTAGCCGTTGCCCTCCACCGCACATGACCGTTGACACAACTACTCCGACGCTATACACCGATGCACCGTCGGTTCATCCGGTGCTGAAGACCTCGCGGCCAAAACGTCTCTGTATGCTGCTTCGTGACCGTCGGATAGACCGATGCTTCCACTAGACCAAGGCGTCAGTTCATCCGGTGCTGAAGGCTTCGTCTTGGCGCGTCTCTGTCTTGATTCAAACTGAGCGTCGAATAGACCGACGGTGTCCTCTCTCAGACCGTCGGATCATCCGGTGCTACTATCTTCGCTGCTCCTCCTCTGCAATTCATCCGGCGCATCTAGAAACTGGACCGTCAGATCATCCGACGGTGTCATCTTTATTTTGCCTGCTACGCAGTGTACCAAGTACACCGATGCTTGCACCGATGGTACCGTCGGTTCATCCGACGGTGTTAATTTCCTTCCTTTTCTTCCGTGGTTTTGACCCTTGAAAAATAGACTATCTTCTCAATTGGACATGTGGTATTTTCGCATTCATGAGACCTAGAAATGTCTACAAGGACATGCTAAACAATATGGTTAGTCCCATTGATCATGTTGTCATGAATCACCAAAATCATACTCAAACTAATAGCATATGAGACCATGTTCGCTACACGAGCTGATGACGGTGACCGTCAACCCGAACGCCTTGCCGAACTTGACGGCCATGTGGCCGAGGCCGACGACGCCGAGGTGCTTCCCCGGGGAGTTGAGGCCGTAGTGCACCATGGGGCTGAACACGGTGACGCCGGCGCAGAGAAGCGGCGCCGCCCCGTCGAGAGGCAGGCTCGCTGGGACCCGGACCACGTAGTCCTGGCTGACGACGAGGACGTCGGAGAAGCCCCCTTGGGTGGTGGCGCCGTCGAGTAGGTCCACGCCGTTGGAGGTTTGGACGAGCTGGGGGCAGTAGGTCTCGTGCCCTGTGCGGCAGCTCTCGCAGGAGCGGCAGGAGTCGACGAAGTAGCCCACGCCAACCGTGTCGGCTTTGAACTTGGTGACTCTCGGGCCGGCGTCCGTGACGACGCCGACGACCTCGTGCCTGCGTTGTTAATTTGTGCACCGTGTTGAATAGCTAGATGCATGACGACTGAAATTTGTGCATGGAATTGGATGTGTATATGATTAGTGATCGACAAGTTTTAGCTACCCGGGAACGACGGGGTACATGGCGTTGCCCCACTCGTTCTTCATGATGTGGAGGTCGGTGTGGCAAATCCCACAGAAGAGAACCTTGATCGTCACATCGCCGTCTCTCTGCTCCCTGAAATTAATCACACCGTCGCCATCGGCCATCGCTGAACACAAATTAAAGACATATAACAGAGAGCAAGTTTAGTCATGACAAGAGTGAGAGGGATCGACATCGACCTTCTTGAGAAGGTGTACGGCGAGAGGTGCCCGGAGGCGTCCCTCGCTGCCCACCCGAGCGCCGCCTTCTTGTCACCTTGCTCCATGGCAACTCACTCCTTGATCTTCAACCTCACTGCTTGCTGTCACTACTACTGCTTCTTAAATTTATTGAGGGATCAGAGTGCATGATTAGTCGGTGAGCAGTGATCAAATTAACAGTGTCAGTGCTCAACTGCTCAGGCTGCAGGTCCACTTCAATGGTTTATTTTAGGACGCACACCCATACAAAGAAAAGCCGCCCGGCGGCAACTCTTTTTAACAATCCTTTCGTTCCTTCTCAGACAGCAACATAAAAAGGGGCAGTTGGATCAACCACCCAATGCCGCCATATGCTGCTGGTGTCCTTGTGATTGCGACGGAGTGGAAATGGGAGCAGACAATTCAAACTGCCACACCATCCGGCTTAAAGCATCTCCAACAACCAACCTCTGTAAAAGAAGTTGGATAGGTAAAAATAGCAAAAATAAGGTAAAAGCCGGATCCAACATCCTCTTTATTTTCCTTCCCTCGCTAGCAATCCACAACCCTCTCCGCTAGCTTTCTTTGGCGATCGAGCCCGTCGCCTTGCCATCCCCTCCTCCGGCGCCCTCACCCTCCTCTTTCCCACGCGCGGGGGCCAAGCCTCCGCGAGCAGATCCCTCTCCGACAGCCTGTTCGTCCGGCTTATCAGCCACCAGCCAACAGTACTTTTGTCTCAGAATAAATCAACCACCAGCTACCAGCTAGCATTACTTTTATCTCAAAACAAATTAGCACCAGCCACCAGCACCAGCCGGCCGAACAGGCTAAAGATACCCATGGCGGCCGTAGCCGAGAAAGCACAGTGCACCGTCTGGCCGTCACCGCCACAGCGCCATCGAGGATGCCATTATATAATTAGTATTTTTATTAATATCCGAATATCCCTTCCGACATCTCACGAAACATCTGATGCGACAAAAAAAATTCACCCTTGGATTTAAACACCCCCTGAGTCAAGCCGAATCCGTTGCACATTCTATGATTCTAATACATTGGATATATGTGACGTAGAAAATACTAGAACATCTTACATTTTGGAATGAAGAACTTTTGACAAGTTAGAGATTGGAATCCAAGCAATATTTGGAGGCTGCGTCCCTAAAAAAAATCAGCTATCATCTAAAGCATCTCTAATCAGGCTTGGTTCAGAGACTTAGGAATGCTATCTGAATATTGCTGCTGTGCCTATTCCATATATATTGTAGAGTGAATTTCATTGTAGGTCCACAAACTTTTCTCGAGATCTCATCTAGGTCCGCAAACTAAAAAACCGACCATCTAGGTCCATACACTTTTTTGGAGATCTCATCTAGGTCCGCAAAATAAATAAGCGGTTATCTAGGTTCATGAACTTTTAAAGAGTGGTTGTCTAGGTCCAAGGTGGTGGTGACGAGCCATGCGCGACCGCGGGCAGGGGCACGGTGCAGCCCGCTCCTCTACCGTCGAAGCAGCATCACCTCCGCGCGTCACGCTGCCAAGAGGCTCGTCACCACCACCTTGGACCTAGACGATCAATCTTTAAAAGTTCATAGACATAAATGACTGCTTTTTAAAAGTTTATGGACTTACATGACCTCTTATTTAGTTTGCGGACCTAGATAAGATGTCGAAAATAGTTTCACTGGTGGAGCACCGGCCTTTTATCCCGGTTGGGAAGGGCTTTATTTCTCTCCTTCCTAACCGGGATAAAAGAGGAAAGACAAAAGGCCCCTCTCTTTTGTCCCGGGTGAACGAACCTGGACTAAAGGGGTCCTTTTGTCCAGGTTCGTGTCACGAACAGAGACAAAAAGAGGGGCTATGCCAACGCCGCGAGTACCAACCGAAACTAAAGGGTTTTAAAAAAACAAAAAAATGCTCCTGTGGCCAGCGCCACCCCACACGCCGGTGTGCTGTCCGCCGCTGGCAGTGAGCTCTCTAGCCCCGTCAGAGCTCCAACTCATCAATTAATACAAGTTTTTCAACACATGTTCATCTTCTCAAAATCATACAAATCAATTCACACAAAATTCACATGTACATCAGTTCAATTTCATTCGATTCGCAGTACACAACATTTACATGAGATTGATTCATTTACGACAAGATCCACAGAATCACAGGAGTTTGATTTCGCTAACAAATCGAGAAAAAAATAAAAAACAAAGAACACTCACGCGTCTGGCGGGACCTGGCCGAAAGACTCACGCCGCCGCACCAAGCGCAGGCCAAGAGCTGCCGCTGCGCAGGCCAGGCCGCCGAGGGCCGCGCCGCGCTCCTCGCGCCCCGCGCCGGCCAGGCCGCCGGGAGCCGCGCGCCTCGCGCCCCGCACAGGCTAGGCTGCCGCGCGCCCCGCGCCCCGCGCAGGCCGCGCCAGGCGCCCCGCGCAGGCCACGCCAGGAGCCGCGCTGCGCACCCCTCGCAAGCCAGGCCGGAGGCCGCACCGCGTGCCCCGGTCCCCGCGTAGGCCGCCGGGGAGCTGCACTGTTGCGCCCCGCCTAGGCCAGGCCGGGAGGCGTGCCGCCGGCAAGAGGGCCACGCGCCTGGCCCGCTGCGCCATCCCCATCTGTGCTAAAGGAGAGGAGATAAGGATACAGAGGAAGAAGGAAGAAGAAAGAAGAGAGGAAAGATAATGGCAGTGTGCGGTGAGGAAAAAAAATAAGGGAGAGAGGCCGGCGGTGGTTGGTGGGGGAACGTTTTTGTCTCGTGTGGTGTTTCCACCCGAGACTAAAGGATACCCCTTTAGTCTCGGGTGGAAACACCACCCGGGACTAATTATTTAGTCTCTCGGGTGGAAACACCACCCGAGACTAAAAGTCCGTCCCAATAATTGCTGCCAGAGAGCAGTCGGACGTTCACCCTTTAGTCTCGGGTGGTTTACCACCCGAGACTAAAGGGGAGGCGGCGTCCGCGGTCATTTCTGGCCACGTCACTCCAACCCATTTAGTCTCGGGTTCTAATTTCAACTGTGACTAATGGGCAGAACCAAAGGTTGGTTCTCTACCAGTGTTTACGGACCCAGATGACCACTTTTTTAGTTTGCGGACTTAGACGAGATCTCGAGAAAAGTTAATGTACCTACAGTGAAATTCACTCTATATTGTACATGGCCGTTCATTAGGTTATTTTTTATAAAAAAAATTCTAATGTTGGACCTAGACAACCACTCTTTAAAAGTTCATGAACCTAGATAACCGCTTATCTTGCCGACATGCAATTTCAACATCGACTGATATGCACGCATTTGCTGCCAAATTAAAGAATAAATTAATGCATGAACCATTCTTTGAGATACCTTGACACCGGCAGATCAACACCCGGCTTATTAAGTCAATGGATGTTCTTCTTAAGCTCTGTCATCTGGTTTTTGGTCAGATATGGGCGGCACTCATTGAGATTTACCATATATATATATATGTATGTATATATATATGTATGTATATATATATATATGTATATATATGTATATGTATATAGGTAACTTGTACTCTGTGGCTGGATACAAAATAAGCTATTCTGTAGCCAGGCCATCAAACCGATCCAGCAGCAAGCCACGGTCCGTCGTCCGTGCGGACGGTCTGGCTAATTATGTGTGCGACGTAATTTTGGGACATCACAACCTGCTGGTTGGTAGCCTCAGTCATTTATGGATAATGAACTGCCATTAGTTCACGAACGCTGATTTTCGAAAATAAAGTACAAGTACATTCCGGCTTGCATGTTAGCTAGTGGACAGAGGGTTTACGATGACACATCGACATGGGTTAGTGTGCACAGGTGTATGTGTATACTAGAATACTGAATTAGAGTGCGGCTAAATATAAAACAAATGAAGGTAAATATGCAGTAAATTATGGTAATCTAGCTATGACATGGGACCTTGGACACCTCATTGGTATACAGTAAAATTGTTGCAGTAGTTCAAATGTCATGAGATGATAATCAGAAGTTGAGCTATTGTGGGAAACAAATTACTGTAATACCAAGAGAATTATTAAATCATTCTAGTAAGCCATTTCAAATGTCGTTGTAGTAATTAGTGAATCATTCTACGATGGGGACGGAGACGGACTGGTCAACATGCATGCAGGGTCGCTAGGGAGTTGTGGGCCATGACGGGGACACCCAATCCTGACACGCCATGTGGCCTGGCCACAAAATAACTATTTTATAGCCGGCCATAGACTATACTCTCCCTATGTATATATATATGTATATATATATATATATGTATATATATATATTTTTCTTTTCCTTTTTGTATGCAATGTTGACAAATGATGATGTGGAAGATGTAGTGCAGTGAGAAACTCAAATGTTAGAAATTTGTTAAATGCTAAAACTAGTAAAAATATTCTCATAAATAATAAATTAGTTATTTCACCATCTTGCATTGATGCATGCATCTCTTGATGCGTAGTACAACGATCAGAAGGCACTGGCAGACCAACGATCAGCTCAACAATCAAGTCCATGCATGGTGCACATTAGTGTGTCTTTTTGGTCAGATGTAAGCCTTATAGATTGATAAGAAAATGGAGATATAGTCGCCTCTCAGTTCAAGTGCAGCCATATTTTATTGCATAAGACTAAGCACAACCATTTTATTAATTATTAAATAAGCTCACTGTTGTGTTGACACACTCACCACCCTCCCAAATGTTTTTAAAGGTCTGTTACAGATATCTGTGCTTTTTGAAGGAAATTTTTGGTTACCTTTGGCATCAATCAAATGTAATCATTGGCTTAATTTACTAGACAATCATACACCAGACTAAGTGTTCTCCATGATCAATAAGTTAACTTTGAACGCGACCCAAACGTGGACACCTGGCAGAGTGCACACAGTTTTGCTTAATTTCGACTTGAAGTTCATGTCTAGCTTGCTTAATTGTTCTATTAAAAAAAAGCATGTTGGGTCCTTACCTTTGTATATTCAGGTGATTATGCATTATATGTATTCGTAACTTTGACATTAGCAGCTCAACGACGACAAAAAAATAAGTCAACTCCTTGTCATGTATGTATATATTTTATACATAATAGTGCTGTTAAATTTTCTGTAGCTATGTATGCATTGGTTGGAAGCAATGTATAACGCGACTGGAATTTAATAAACGGCAGTCAAATTTGGGTGCAAGTTAGTGTATATATATATATATATATATATATATATATATATATATATATATATATGGGTGCAAGTTAGTATCTATTTGGGTGCTATTCTATACTGTTGGTGTAGAATAAACTGTACACCCAGAGTGTAGAATAGTACTGCCGTGTGTGTTTTTATTAGAATGACCTAACTCTGATATTGAATAAAAAAGTTTATTAAGCTTCGATTCTATGTTGCATTACTATAGTTACGTTGGTGCCATCTACCAAGTGATTCACTAAGGTTAATTAAATGAGAAATTGGTGGATAATCTAAAGAAGGAAAAGTGGAAAAAATGAATGCAATCTTTAACACCTAAAGAAGTCTCCAGAATGAGTTAATGCTGCGTATATGCATATACGCATGCATGAACATCGTTTTGCCTTTTTCAATTAATCAATCTACTGAGAGTTTAACCCAAAAATTTGAACTGATGAGGAGAAGGGGACAATTCACTTGTACCCTCTAGCCATAATACCAAATTGAGTTGTCACTAACAAAATCAATCCGTAGCACTGACCCAGCCGCTCGAGCGCTCCCCGCGTGGGGCGACTCGAGCGCTCCCCAAGAAACCCTAGCCGCCGCCGACAGCACGCCGCCGACCGCTGCACCGCCGCTCGAGCGGGCCGCCGGAAACCCGTGCGGCTCGCGGGGAGGGCGGCGGCGAGGCTTCCTCCCTCTTCCTCCGGCAAATCGGGCGGGCGCGGCCGCCAGTCTTCCTGAGCTGCTCGCCGCCGGCGCGGGCTTCTCCGCGACGGCTATGGCGGGGGCCCCCAGATCCAGCGGCGCCCAGGTCGGATCTGGTGGCCGCGCGTCTGGGGCGCGCGCCTGTGTGTGGGTGGGGCGGCGGCCGGCACTGCGTGGCGGCGGCGGCAGCGGTGGTCAACACGGGTGGCCCGGCGGTACCTGTGGCTGGCGCGACGGCGACGGCGATGGCGACGGCGATGGCGACGGCTGGTGTGTGCGCAGGGTTGCGGCTGACGGAAGCCGGTGGTGATGTGGCCCGGGAGCTGCTGCCTCTGCCTATGTCGGGCCATGGCGGTCTGATGTTGGTGCGGTCGGTGGCGCCCTGCACGCGGGCAACTGGTGTGCGGTAAGGAGGTTGGTGCTCTCATTGCTTCCCCGACAGCGATATTGGTCTGGCGCCGCCTTGGTGGTGGGGCTGGGGGCCGTCGGGTGCTTGTTGGCGATGCCGTGGTGGTGTCTTGGGCTGTGCCGGGCTTCTGCCGGTAGAGGAGTTGTGGTTGCGGTGAGGAGCAGGCTACTGCCATGGTCGAGTGCGTGCAACAGACATGGTGTTACCGGGCGTAAGCCTCCATTGACGTTTGTCGGTGGCAATGGTGGCGGCGCTCTTGGGGCGTCGCTCCCCCTGCTGAGGGCACCATTGAGGACTACCATGACTTGTAGCACGGGAATCCCAGGGTGAAAACTTAGTCCTACTTGGATGTGCGATGTCGGCGTCACTGGCGTCGTGCTCTCCTTGGAGGCACAGCATTTGGGGACTTGTCTCGGCTTGTGGTAGTGGTAGTGACCGGCTGGTGGTGTTGCCTGTGTGTTGGGGCGGTGGTGCGCTTGGCCCGTGTTGGCCGGGTGGTGCAGAGGGCCCATGGGTGCGTATCCCTGAGATGGTGTGCTTGGTGCGGTGGTGACCCCGGTGACGGCGAGGTGGAGACGTCATTCTCATAGCGGTTTCAGATATCTGAGTTCTTGACAGAGGAGTGAGGCGGTGGGAGAGGCAAGGCCCCCACGCAGAGTGGTCAGGATCAGTGGTTTTCATCGACGGCACGACGGGAGTGTTCTGCTGATGCTCCACTGGGACAGGGGGATCGACGATCATGTGTGCGGCTTGAGGGTGTTTTCCCATGGTGGAGGAGTTCGAGGTGCTGCTCAGGTCTGTAGCGGGCCGCGGATTTTGGCGTGGCACAGCGTTGGCGACAACGGCACGGTTCACGACGGCTCCTCTCGCTTCCTCTCCCAGTTTGTGGTGGTGTATTGTTTTGTTGGGTGCGTTGTTGCGTGTGTTGTTTGTGTGGTGGTGATGTACGCTTCGGCGAGTTATGTACCAATGCTTCTTCTTCTTATAAGATGCCTTTTATTTAAAAAAAACCAAATCAATCCAAAAGCTTAAGCTCGCTTATTATACTAGTCCTTGTATGTTTTTTATATGCTTACCTTACTTAGACAGTGACATTTTTTAATTAGTTTGAGCAGGCATTGGCTCCTCGCTCATCAGGTCAGCAAATTGAGAGAATTGGACACACATGACACGTACGCATGATAGTTGAATCGGAGTGGAATTTTTAAATAAACTATGATTTTGCTGTCATGGCCCATGCATGCTTCAAATAAACCAAGGGTCGTTGGCCGGCCTACCGGTAGCCGTCTTCTTGTGCGCCGTATCTGTCTAAATCCTGCCGTCAGATGAACATACATGGTCTTATACTAATTTAATCAAAGTCAGCAACTCTTCTTGGATGTGGATCCGGAGTAGACAGTTCGATGGAGGCGCCATCTCGTCATATCACTATAAATACGCAGTGCATGGATGTGGAGTAGCATCTCATACACCTCATCGCAGCCTCATTTGCCCTCTACATCCATCGACCACATTTCTCTAAAGTCGATCGAGGAGCAGAGAGTTAGAAGACGATGGTGGCTGCCGGCAGGAGCATGGCCGAGCGGTGGAGCCTCGCCGGAGCAACGGCGCTGGTCACCGGCGGCAGCAAGGGCATCGGGCACGCGATCGTGGAGGAGCTGGCGGGGTTCGGCGCGTGTGTGCACACGTGCGCCCGCAACGCGGCGGAGCTGGAGGAGTGCCGCCGGCGGTGGGAGGAGAAGGGGCTCGTCGTCACCGTCTCCGTCTGTGACGTCTCCATTCGCTCCGACCGCGAGGACCTCATGGCCACCGTGAAGGCCGTCTTCGGCGGCAAGCTCGACGTCCTCGTCAACAACGCAGGGCAGTCGCTGTTCAAGGCGGCGGCGGACTGCACCGGCGAGGACTACTCCCGGATCATGGCGACCAACCTCGAGTCGTGCTTTCACCTCAGCCAGCTCGCGCACCCGCTCCTCCTAGCCGGCGGCATTGGTGGCAGCGTGGTCCACATCTCCTCGGTCGCCGGCTTCATCGGGCTCCCGGCGCTAGCCGTCTACTCCATGACCAAGGGTGCCATGAACCAGCTCACCAGGAGCCTCGCCGTGGAGTGGGCCGGCGACGGCATCCGCGTCAACTGCGTCGCGCCCGGTGGCGTCAGGAGGACTGACATCAGCAGTGATGTAAGTTTGTTCATTCTTGTCATGATGAGTTGATCATCATCTGATCGATATAGTTTTTTTTTTTTGCATTTGAATTAACTTTGATTTATGTTGGGTATGTTGAGCAGAGGACGATAGATCCGGAGCTGGTGAAGAAGGAGATGGCACGGCTGCCGATGGGGAGGATCGCCGAGCCGGAGGAGGTGGCGTCCATGGTGGCCTTCCTCTGCATGCCGGCGGCGTCCTACATAACCGGACAAGTCATTTGCGTCGACGGCGGTCGCACAATAGCTTAATTAGCTAGCTTAGTTTAATTTGTCCTACATGATCGACCGGCCAGGTCATCTGCAGGCACACTACATTCTGTTTTACATTTGTGTGCATTGTGCTGAGGATTTTTGGTTTGGGTTTGTAATATAATAAGCTTGTTTTTTTTCTAGTGTGATTGTGTCAATTTGCTGACCTTAAAAAGAAGAAGAAAAATAACTGTTGTAAATTGTAAGGCTACATGATCCAAATGTGAAAACTCATATTTGTGCTTTAGAGATGACGAAACAAAAAAAACCAACTGTTGTATAATAAGGCTTCCTAGTGCATGCAAGGCAAAAGAAAGTTTGGTAGAAATTGTTTTTGCGGGGTAAAGTATGGTAGAAATTTTGAGGTAGGCGATGACAGGACCAGAAAGAATGTGGCTAGAAATGCCATATGTAGGGCGGGTTGAGAGAGAAAGGATGAGATATAGAAGAAGAGCAACACCTTGGCTATAATTAATTTATTTTCAATTTAGTTACTAAACACTCCCTCTTTCCTCGTTTATCTTTAGCTCATTTTCGAGCTCATCAGCCTCAAATAAAGGAGAACGGAAGTACTAACTGGCGATCTCTAGGCAATACTTTAGTAATGTCTATAAAAATTCATGTTTTCCATGAATTTAAAATCATGGGATATTTGGCTGGTTTTGCTTTGGAACCTTCATTTTTATTTTCTCGTGCGTGTATCCAAGAGTGAAAGTGAAACCAAAAATCCTGTTTACATGAACTTGTTTTTAAAATCAAAAATTAAGTATCAATGTTAATAGCAGGTATTTTACTTTCTTATCCTTCTTACCAAAATAAATATATTTACAAATAATTAAAAGTGTATTATAATAATTTCTCACTATTTTGGTACTTGTTCTCACCAAATTGGTACTTTTTGGTACATCTCTATGTAATTCACAGTACTGCTTTGTTTTCACCATTTGATTTCGCAGGATCGATGGCTCTTATTACTTTTTTCAAGAACTAAAAAATATTTCTATAAAGAAATATAGAAGCAACAACAGTGATATTTTGTTTGATCCTTTTTGGATCATTTTCAGTTTTTATGTTTCATATGCTGGGCCAAGGGGTTGGCTCAAGCTAACCAACCCACATCTCACCTAACAGAACCCTCTCTTCGTTCTTATCGTGTATTAATATGTTGCTTGTGAAATGTCTATTACTAAATTAAACATTTCTATGTATTATATTGTGCTATATGGCTTGTATTTTAACTAAAACCATTGATCTATGACGACACATATCATATTGATGTCTTTTTACTATTTAACTAAAACTTTTGGTTTCAATTCTCCTACAAATTTAATGCCATCATCTTGACAATACAATATTCATGATTAAATGAAAAATTTTGTGAAACTAGAAATGATCTTTCCCAATGGTTTTCTCTCCGGCCTGTGTATGGAGGCGGCTGCTCATGTACTAGCTGTTTGGTTCTGTTTCAACTAAACCAACCATTGGACAAGTATCTTAGTACGTTGACTCATTACTCTCACTAAGAAAAGAGAATATTCACGACATTGACTAAAACGGCAAATCCTGAACTAACATATATGCCAAATAAGAGTCAACTGGAAGGCACACGTTGACACGTACGCATATTCAACATCATTTGACTCTCATTTGATCTCGGCTGCATCTCCATGCATGTGATCACCACTACTCCATGAAAAAGATCGCGTATCTACACCCATATGTGCCATATCTCCCAAAATAATTGATGAATATATGCTAGTATATAGTATCCCCCAAGTCTTCCAGATTGGTATATATATATCAAGGTGTGTTGTGACTTAGCTAGGCTAATCATGCTCATGGGAGTTATTAACTATATAACTAGCCACCTCACAAGGTCAGTAGTGTGATTAGTTATAACCATATATGGAGGTCAATTTCTTGCAAAGATGAATGCACCCAAAGATAGTGACGGCCGAGCAATCCTCCTGCCATGTTCCCCTTCTAGAATTGCTAGTTTTATACAGAGTCTTCTTGCCGACATACAATTTCACATCTTATATATGCATGAACTCGTTGCTCAGATAGGCAAAGAATATACATGAGATTCATTATTTGCGATAGTCGTACCTTGACACCATGGTCAGATGCAGCTTATGAATATCTCTACCCTGAAGCACAGAAAAGATATGGACGGCACTCGCAGATTGTTTTTTGCAATGTAGTTGCTGGCCATGAAGTATAGAGTAGAGCCAACATGTTCGTTGAGTTTTAGCTCAACTGTCGTCGCCCGCGAAAATATAATCTAGAACAAAAACTAAAAACTAGTAGAAATCGTATCCTGAATTTCAACATCTCTGGTGCATGCATTTCAGGTTTAGCTAGAATATATAATGCCTGCAACCAGAGACTATAAATTCATTATTATTTGAATTTCAATAAACTTGATACTGGCAGATCAAAGGTTGGCTTAAAAGTTGATGGTAGACTAGTTTTTCTTCTCTTGATAAAAGTTGATGGTAGACTAGTTTTTCAAGTAGCTAGGTACATTCAGAACAAGATAAATGTATAAATTATGTTTAAAAAGTATTAGGCCGGATGACCTGGCTAGTAGAAAAAAATAGTTGAAGTTTGAATTTGTCTAGCATACTAATAACTAGATAACAAAATGCGTGAATTTTACTTTTGGTGGACCAGCTTCACAGGATCATAACAACACAAAATTTGTAGTTTGTGAACTCTACTAAAAAAATTGATGACTCACGTGGAAACAAATATATGAGAGTGCTAGATATTAGAAAGAGGGTACAGACAAAAAAACCAAGGCAAATTTAATTTAAAGTCTTTATCACAATACGAATCTTTATGCTGGAAAATAATGCCTTGCATCTCGATGTACATACCGACCTTTGTTGTCATCCAGGGAAATAAAGAATAAAATGCCTTTTTGTGCTAATAATGTCTTAATCGATCTTTTGACCGATAATGATTTTGAAGAATTTAGAGGTTGTACTACTAATTTAAATTTAGAATAATTCGATTCATTAACTAATTAACCTTGCTACATCATTTTCAGTCTCAGCTCAGCAAATTAACACAAGGACACAGATGGTCAGAAACTTCAACCGGATGGTACCGGTAGTGGAACTTGTGCTGTTATGGCCGGTCGATCGCTCCCATAATAAACCAACAGTCTAGCCGCCGTTGGCCGGGCACGGCAGCCGGCCAGTAGCCGTCTTTTAGTGTGTCTTAGGGCATGTACAACCCTTAGACAGGAAGCTGTTTGTAGAATCTCGAACCGTGCGTACAGACAGATGTACAGACAGCTTATATAGCCCATAGACAGGAGGTTGTCTGTACGCTGTTTAATGCTTTGCATGTAGATTAAGATCAACTACGAATGTGTTTGTATGTACCATTGTGTGGCTATTTGATTGAATAATATCACACATAAATAATAGAAACATGATTACAATAATAATTCTTAGGAATCATAAAAATAATAGAAGCATGATTACAATGTTTTTTTATCTAATCTTCTTTGTTTCCATAGTGTTGCCATATGTGGTTGATTAAATCCTTCTTGAGTTGCCTATGTGTTAGCCGAGCTTTGATAGTCAAATTTCTACGAAGTACCTCTGCATAGCTTGGATCAGGGTTGTCATTTGTACGCACTTCCGGTGGGATCACTATCGTCGCACTTGGATTCTCATTCAAATCCAAAACATCCGTAACTGCTTCCTTCTCATCTTCCACTATCATATTGTGTAGGATTACACAAGCTTGCATTATGTTGATAATATCCGCTTGCTTCCATAATCGTGCTGGTCGACGAACAATATCAAAGCGTGCCTGCAGAACACCAAACGCCTTCTCAACATCTTTTCTCACACTTTCTTGCCTCTGTGAAAATAATTTGTCTTCCGCTGATTGAGGGGCATTCACTGTCTTCACGAATGCTGCCCATTCCGGATATATTTTATCGGCAAGGTAATAACCCATGTCATATTGATTTCCATTCACAGTATACTGCACCGTAGGAGCTTCCCCTCTTATTGCTTCAATGAACAATGGTGATTTGTTTAGAACATTGATGTCATTCTGAGACCCAGCGGTACCAAAAAAGGCATGCCATATACGAAGATTCTTTGATGCCACTGCTTCAAGAATCATGGTAGGAACACCTTCTTTACCACTTGTGAACTGACCTGCCCAACCTTTCGGACAATTCTTCCATGGCCAATGACAACAATCGATGCTTCCCGTGCATCCGGGAAACCCACGATCCTCATTTTCTTTTAAAATTTGTTCAAGTTCATCACTTCTTGGAGGCCATAGATATTCGGCACCAAATACTTCAATAACACATTCAACAAATTTTCCCAATATCTCCAAACAAGTGCTTGCGGCTATTTTCAAGACCTCGTCGAGTTGATCAGCCGAGGTTCCATAAGCAAGCATCCTAATAGCCGCCGTACACTTCTGCAGCGGTGAAAGACCTTTTCTACCAACTGCATCGACTCTTTGAGTAAAATAAGGTGACCAATTGCTAAGTCCATCCACGACGCGAAGGAATAACAGCCTATTCATTCGAAATCTCCTACGGAACATCTCATCGGTGTATACCGGATTTGCAGAAAAATAATTAGCGACAAGATCATCATTGGCTTGTTCACGATTCCTTGGAATGTACCTCTTTGGTTCAAGCAGTCGGCGACGACGACATACTGTTGATGCTTCTCGTTCCAACTCGGCCTCTGCTACTATTTCATCAATGATCTCATCCTCTGCAATCAAGTCTTCCACGGTGAACACCTCAAACTCGTCAGCATCTTCCACTTCATCTGCGATCAAGTCTTCTAGTATTTCTTCGACCGACTCCATTCACAAATTGACGTAGAGGCAGAGGGATGGTGGAGAACAGAAGCAGGGATGGGATGGAAAATAGAGGCAACGGTGTTGAATGACGGATCATCAGTACACCGTGTCCTTTTATATAATAGTGCAACAGATCAGTAAATGGCACCTTTCACATTTCAGAAACTGACGCACACCACATTTAGAAACTGACACGCAACACATCAAAACAGAGGAACTATTCAAATTGAAAACTGACGCATTCTCATTCACATGCACAAACTGACGCATTCACATCCACTTGCAGTAACTGACGCATTCACATTCACACGGGTGCAACACTAGTGCTCCATCCATTCATAGATGCAGCACATGCGTGCAGCACTAGTGCTCCATTAATGATAACCAGAGAGAAGAACAGTATAATAACCATTCAGTTTCATGCATGCATTCTTTTCATAGCAATTTGACAGCATAGAAATGTACAGAGGCTATTTGCAACATCCAGGAACTAATTAAAAATCATGACATCACAGCAATAGAGGTTCAGAAACAAAATAACATGTACCATATTCAGACACCACAGTTGAACAGAGGTAGCATAGATGACTTAACTGAATTAAAAGAAACTGAATTGATAAGACTAATTTGTTTACATGCAACAATGTGTCTCCAATGTTGAACCTTCAGTAAACCCTACACAAAAAAGCCCACATATTAGCCACATGCCACATAACAAGCTGTTGTTTTCAGATAACAAGCAGTATATAACCTTGCTATTTTTAGAATAATTCAACTATTGGTTCAGTAATGGAGCATGCCTAAAACAATTGCACTTTCAGAGATAAAAAGGAAAATGGATGCATTCTTATTCAGTAATTACTAATCTGCATCTTCCATACTTATCAATCAGTTAGGTATGGCAGTTTAACAAGTACAGTCCTAACAGAGCATGTGGTTTACCTGTTCAATCAGTTTACCTATCATGCAATCTTCAATGAAAGTAGAACAGTAATAAACAAATTTCTGAGATTGGTTTACCTATTCAATCAATTTTCAGGAAAAAGGGCCTTATCAAGCTTCTTCATCATACTAATTCGCTGCGCCCTTTCATCATCAGTCATCGAACTTGTATCTTGTGAGATGAGGTTGTTATAAGTCTCCATCATCTTTGTCTCTTTCTCAAACTTCTTTCCTTCCTTGTAATCTTGTGCTGTCATTTGAGCAATTCTTGTGGCCTCTAGCTTATCAGAAGCTATCTTTTCCTGCCTGTCCAACATCTTCATGCGCCTCTCACTGTTTGCCTCTTGGAATTTGTTGTACCTCTCAAATTTATCCAGCTCAATTGGAGAATCTCTTGAGTGACCATCATCACTGCTGGAGGAGCCTTTTAACTTGCCATTTTTAGCTGCTAGAGCTGCCTTCTGCCCAATTGGTCGCTGTGGCATCTCATCAACATTGTCCTCATTTTCCTCCGAGTCTCCTTCCAGATGAAATGATTTCCTTTTACGTGCATTCTTCAGCATTTCATTATATGTTTTCCACTTTGGCACATCTCGACAAATTTTCCAAACCATCTCAAGCATGAAGGGTCCAACAACATCATTATTTTCTTTGTTATCTTCCAAATAGAACCCATGTGCTGACTCCATCCATTGTTCATGTGAATATCCACTTGTAAATACTCTACGAGCCTTCACATAAGAACATTCAAAGAGGTCTGTCAACTTGTTAACTTTGTGCCATCTATCCTTGCATTGCTTCGCAGTTCTTCTTCGATTTGCAGGGGTAGTCTTGTTGTACGTTGCGACAACCTCACTTCAATATTGGCCACCACCCTTATCTGCTCCACAAGTAGAGTCAGTTGAATGTTCTATCCAAGCACTCATCAATCTAACTTCCTCTTCCACATTCCACATGATCCTCTTCTCAGTTCTTGCATTGTCATTGCCATGAACAACTTCCACATCGGGCGGTGAACCAGCATTGACGGCCTCATTTAGAGGACTGCTGTGAATAGGTGCACCAACCAAATGAGAATTTTGTGCTTCATTTTGTAAAAAACTCATGAAACCACCAGGTGGACGTACATCTTGGCCCCTGCAAGAAATTGCAAAAAAAATTAATTGGCACACAAATTAACTAGTAATCAGTATGCATAAACAAATAAAAAATGAGCAGCACCTCTCCTACATATATGTATGCAGCAGAAAAATTGCAGATCAGTCCTATATGGCGTCTAGCACACAAGAAATGAATTAATCCATATGGAATTGTAGGCTGACAAGTTGAGCACAAACAGGTGCAATTCAGCCTACATAACAGTTTCAGAGACAAGTTTATGATACATTAGTCCATCTGAAAGGTAGTAGTCCATCTCAGTTCTCATCCAGATAAATGGCATGGGAAGCAACAGGTATGTGTTACACTTACACAAGCAAATTGGGAAGCTAATTAACTGATCATCTTAAGCAACATTAAGATTCAGAGATTCACATGGCATGGCATATTCAAATTAACAGAGAAGGATGATAGTAAATAAAACAGGATATAGCTCATGTTTATATTTTAGTATGGAAGCATCTCAGTAGCTTTTGGCCATGAAAAAACTAGCAGCTGACTACATACAAGAAGAATGAATGCCATCTGCTTGCATACCAAGAAGAATGCCGTGGCACCCCTAACTTTTAAAGTGGCTGCTATGTATCAATTACTGTCGAGCATAATATGACAGATTATGAACTTCTGAAAAGCTAAATTTTCCAGAACAAAGAATGGCAAAACTTTCAGATAGTAGCATGCATTCAGATTTGCACAAGGTTCAGAATTTTTCCAAATAAAACAATAATGTAATGGTTCACATTATGCAAAGTTCAGGGGCACACAGATAATTTGCATAGATATTCAGCACAACATTCATGTCGACCAACAGCCAACTTGGTAATCTAAAGCAACATGGTAATCTAGCCCAATCGACAATGCCAGAAGAATCATTTGTACAATATTGTTACTGGCATATGGATTCATTCACTGTTGGAAGTGTGAGGTACAGAAATAACCAAATCTGAACATACATAAATAGCAATGAATCAAGCATTACCATCCAGGAGAAGAGGGATCAACACCGGCCGCATCAAAGGATGGTGGATGTGGGAAGGGGAATCCCGTGGACGCCGATGAGCTGCCGGGAAAGCCACCTCCATCCATGGAGGAAGCTGCCGTCGCTGGGAGGGTGGTCGGTGCCGCTATTGACCCGCCACCGCGTCCGCGAGCACGGGGCGGTGGTGGTAGCCCGACGCCTCGAGGACTAGGACCGAGAGAATGGGACGACGGTGTTGAGAGGCCACCACGACCGAACGGGAGACCCGCCACCGCCGCCGCCGCCCCACTGCCGCCGCGACCTAGGGTTCGGCCTGGAGCCGCCGCCGCCGCCGCATCCATGGCTGGTGATCCGTTCTTCCTCCGCACTGTGCCAGGCGTGGACATCCCGCCGCACCGCGCTGGGGAAGAAGGGGAAACTGGCGAGAAGAGGGCGTGGGATAGCAGCAGCTGGCGGCCGGCTGCGCCGCGCTGGGGAAGAAGGGGAAGCCGAACAGGAAGAGGGCGGGGAGGAGGCGGAGCGCGGGAAGGGGAATTGGCGGGGAGGGAGAGGAGCGCGGGAGGGCAGCACGGATTTGGCGGGGAGGGAGCGGAGCGCGGGATCTGCCGGCGACGCTGCTGGAGACGGGGCGTCGTACAGCCCGTCGTCTCGGCGTCGCTCGGGCGTCGGGGAACGGGACAGGCCCGTCGCCTGGTCTAGCGACGAGAGAGCCGTCGGTTCGGAGGTGGGAGGGGTTTCTTGCAAAATTACCATCCTATAGACGCCATGTATAGACGCGCTGTACATGCCCTTATATATCCAAATCCGGCCGTGTCTATGTGTATGTAGTGTCTTATTACCTACCTATATCCTCCAGCTATTTAAATAAGAAAATATCACTATCACTACTACAGAAAAAGTTTGTAGGAGCGGTTGGATTCGCATTTCCAGGTGCAGGCCTAAGACCCGCTCCTAGCTGTCACATTTAGAAATAGCGATTTTCTAGGAGCGGGTAAAACGCCTGCACCTGAAAATGCATTTCCAGGTGCGGGTCATGGCGTCACCCGCACCTGGAAATGGATTTCGTGGATGCATTAAAAAACTTAAAATAAATAGCAACCACCCACCCGTCACCAAGTCGCACCGCTACGCGGTCGGCGGGGTTCGAACCCGCGACCTCCAGCCTCACACGAAGCCTCCTCTACCACTGCACCACACACTCATATGTGTCCATATCCAGTTTTCATTCTACTCATATTATACTACACCGAGTGTAAATCATTTTTCATAATTAAAAACCTATCAACTACAAAGTTTCATAACTTTCTAAAATCTGCAACTTTCATGTTGGGAGTTTTTCCATTGAGGTCATTTACGAAAGTTGAATTTCATTAACAATATGATTTCAAATAAAAAAGTTGTAAACTACAAAGTTTCATAACTTCTCAGGATCTGCCACTTTCACGTTGAGAGTTTCTCCATTTGAGGTCATTCGAAAAATTCAAAATTTCTAATTTCAAAAATTCAGACGTACTTTATCTTGACAAACGTAATTCAAATACAAAATTGTTCAACTACAAAGTTCTATAACTTTTGAAGATGAACAACTTTTATTTTGGTCATTTGACATATGGTATAGTGGTAGTAACATTCTTCACAAATATTATACATCTCTCATATAGTTTCACAAAACTATATATAACAGATATAGGTTTTTCAAACAATGTCATAGTACTTATATGGATATTTTGAAATATTAAACAATCTCAAATGAAAAACTTGTCAACTACAAAGTTTTAGGTCTCGTCTAGTTATACAATTATGATATAAAATTTGTCTTCATCCGAGATCATATGAAGAAGTTATGAATTTTTTGGCATGAGACCATTTCTAAGAGCGGGTGATGTCATCACCCGCACCTGAAAATGATTTTCAGGTGCGGGTGATGCCATCACTCGCTCCTAGAAATGAGGATATTTCCAGGACCGGGTCATGGCGTCACCCGCACCTGAAAATGATTTCCAGGTGCGGGTCATGGGGTCACCCGCTCCTAAAAAGATTTCTAGGTGCAGGTCTAGCTGCTACAGT
This sequence comes from Cenchrus fungigraminus, assembly GCA_036936925.1. NCBI lineage: Eukaryota > Viridiplantae > Streptophyta > Magnoliopsida > Poales > Poaceae > Cenchrus > Cenchrus fungigraminus. The sequence continues at coordinate 26,814,010 of CM072768.1, forward strand.
GCCGTGTGTTTTTCTTAGATCGGGCGGGCCGCCCGCTCCTAAAAAAACCGGTGGCTCTTACAAATGTTTTCTGTAGTAGTGTATTGGAGGAAGATTAATTGTGTCTCACAGGACCGGGCATGGTAGAATAGTTAAATGATTTTTTATTTTATTATTCAGGTAGAGGCTTCAAAAGAAGTCTTCAATGATTAGTAATAGTAAGATTTTTTTATAGTGGCACATATGGGTAATTTAGACATAAATATAGGAGGTTATTTTTAGTTCTTCAATAATGGTATAGGTGGGTAATTTTAGAAATAAAGTTGATTTTTTAGAATTTATAGATTTCTGTCTCTTTTTAGAGTGTCCAACTAGGATTATTATGTGGTTTCATGTGAAGGCTTCCATTAGTCTTCTCTTTTTTTAAGGGTCCACCTATGATTCATATGTGTTTTCATATGGAGGCTTTAAAAATCTTCAATTAGTAATAGTAAGACTGGAAGCAAAGCCACCTTAACCATCTCCTATATATGAACAAGATAGCACTCAACTCCTTGTCGTTACTTCATTTGGCTCAGCCATTGAATCCGACAACAGCAGTGTTTTTTTTTTACTTTTGAATTATAGGAAAGCATTAATGAACCAATTAATCCCTCTTATTGTGTTGTTGAACAACATGAAGAGCTTTGCCCAATAAATTAGCAGACAAATAATAAATTTAACCCATTATATTTCACCAGATGGATGATTTACATTAATTACAAGCACCTTAAAATTTCCCTATATACCATCGACACAATGATTTACAAGAAAATAAAATGATCATGAGAACAATCAATTTTCTCAAAGCTTTCAACAACTAATTGACTCTTGAAGCTTTAACTCTAAATGATCATGTGCACAAAAGTTTTCTCTAAACCACTTGGTATATAATTACAAGATAGCAGCAACATATACATCAAGTTAGAAAACTTGGCATAGACAAAAGCAATGATTCACTTCTAATAGGAGGTATGGTAATAGTCACCACCCAAGCTAGCTGAACAACTACTAGAATTACTAAGTGCTGAACCTGTAATATAACTTGGAACTAAGAAAACCCTTCTCAAACGCTTAAAAAAAACCTTCTCAAACTTGATTCTCCTCTTGACTAATCAAATCAAAGCAATCTACACTACGTGAAAACCTCAAATAGGTCACGCAGCATTGGTAACGGACCTATGTATCCCGTTACTATAAATATTAAAGGTAACGGGCGCTGTCGGGGACAGCCATAAGGGGTCCCCTAACTATGGGGGAAACCGCCCTTTTCAAATGAAAAATGATAAAAACCGCAAAACACACTTCCCAAATCAGCCCCAGCCAAGGCACGAACAAAGCCCACGGCCTGCTGCGGCCCAACGGCCTCCATGGCTCGCCAAGCGGACACACCAGCCGCCCTCGAGCGAACTTCCGCTTCGCTCGAGGGTCGGACGTCACGCGGGCGAGCCCCCGCCTCGCTCGAGGGCCCGACACCCCTCGAGTGGATCTCCGCCTCGCTCGAGGATCAGCACCCCTCGGGCGGGTCTCCGCCTCGCTCGACGCTCCCCTCTCGGCTCAAGGCGTTTCACCTGCTCCTCCCAACCAAGGCATTAAATGCCCCGTCGCGTCGCGGGCACCGCGGTCAAAGACAAGACCCCCGCCACACCGAATCCCTGACATTGCTCGGGAATTTGGTCCCGGCGCTGTGCTGATAGGCCCGCCACTGCGCGGCCATCCCCGGGACTATGCGGCATGGCCAGCGTCATTCCGCGGCCCTGTGCCACCCGCTCCCGTCCTTCCTCCACGCTGCGCCCCTCGAAAGGAGACGACGACACCCTCGAAGAGCGTACAGATGCCGACTTGACGTCCGTTCAGGACGGCGCCGTGACGCAAGATAAGTGGAGCACGTCTCTTCCATCACCTCCAACCCTGCGTGGCCATCCCTGGCTCTGTTCCACCATCCCCGAGACTGTGGGGACCTGTGCTGACGGGACGCCGCCACGCCAGCCCCTGTGTAGCCCAAGCTCTCCCGTTAGCCAAACCCTCGAATCGGTGTACGGACAACGACCAGACGCGGGCGCCTACAGGACCACCCTCGAAGTCGCCTCCAAGCACAGGGGTCGCCACAACGCATGCGAGAACCAGGATTCGCCAGGACAGCCTTCAAATCGCAAGCGCTGTATGCCGGTACCGCGACACTGCACAAAAAGCCACGCTGCACGTTTGTAAGCCGCCTCCCCTTGGCCTATAAAAGGAGGAGGTGGCCGCCTAGCCGCAGGCATCGCACGACAACACGCCCATTCGCGTCCACGTCCACATTCCCACTGATATTGGCACTTTGCTTCAATCACTCAGTTGGAACCTGAGGGCTTTTCCTCCTCTCCCGCCTCGCTTGTAGCCCCCCTCTACAGGCACTCCCGGTGCACCGCAATACAGCGCATACGCGGAACCTGCTGGACGTACGGCCCCACGGCCGGAACCAGGATAAATTCGTGTCCTTGCATTGCCTAGCACCGACCATCGAGAGACTGATCACGACGCATTTCACTAGTTAGTGTCGGGACTAATCTCAACACCGACAGTTGGCGCGCCAGGTAGGGGGAAGCGCTGTGATCGACGCCTCACCAAGCAGTCTCGATGGTGATTCGCACCGAGATGACGTCCCAGAGGTATGCCTGGGGGGAGCTCCGACCCCTTCCCAGCTGGATTCGAAATCCGGTTCGGGAGCCTGAACTTTCAGGCTACGGGGAACGGCTACCTTATGCGGCTCACCAACCGGGATGAGCTCCACCCTTGGCGGTCGACCGGGCCAGGCCCGGCGCCCACCACACCGGACGCCCCGGCACCGACACCGGCGGCAGCAACAGCCGCCTCGACGTCCCGACGCCGCAGGCACTCTGGTCAGCGCTCGCGTCAGGCACGCATGGAGCGGCGCCAGACAGAACGCGCTGCAGCACGGGGAGACGCACCTCCGCCAACGAACACGGCGGCACCTCCTGCGGGGGAACACGCGGCCGCGGGGCCACAGTTTCCTCATGGGATGCGCAACTCTGCCGCAACGTACGCCTCATCGGTCAGCACGGACGTGGCCGCGTACGAGGATCTTCCGGGCCACCACCTGCTGTCAGTCCGGAACCTCATCGCCACCACCAACGACGAGTCGTACCACGGCTCAGCCAGCGAGTTGCCACCCGCAACCTCGCACGAGTACGCGGAGTGGGACTTCTCCGGCGTACCAGAACCTATGATGTTCCGGCGGTTCCTCGACGCCGCGGACTACTGGTTCGGTTGCTCTGATGACTCCAGCGAAGGGAGCTACGATCCCGCGCGCGAGTGCTTCGTTGTCGCCATCAACGAACACGCCGACGGAGCGAACGGAGCGGGCGACGGAGACGTACCCCAAGACCCGAGCCAAGACCCCAATAACAACCTTGACTTTATAAACCCACTGCAAAGTGCAAACAAGAGCCACTAATGTCACTGCAAGTCCATGCTCAGCGTCTGGGATGCTAGCTGCTTCATTATTCATTTTGATTTTGGCCCATTTGGCCCATATGTTGCTAGTTCTTTAATCTTTTAGGCCAGTTTATAGTTTATAATATCTTCTCTATCTATATCTTCTACATGTACTTCGATTAAATGTTGGCTGCTTTATTATGGCATTGGGCCGATTTGGTTACCATCACCAAAGTTCTGTCATCGCGCTCAGGGCTTGTTCATCAAATATCTTAGCCTTCCAAGGGAAGGGAGCCGCTCAATCCCTTAGCTCAGAGAAGGAAACGGTCAAATTTACTACCTAGGGTCGGATTGGTAACTAAATACTAAATTGTACTCGCTGCTAGAAAATATATATTTGGTCCCTAGCCTTAGTACCAGTTGAATTTTGACCCGTTACTAATGCTACCAGGCGTATGGGCTAGACCCTGTGGAGACCCTTGTAAGGGCCTTGACGTTTAGTACTGGGTGGACGCGTCACCTGGTATTAAAAGCCTCTTGTCAGTACCGGCGCCATTGTCCAATTTTCATTGGCAGTGTTTCAGGTTCAGGTTTGATGAGTGGCATGCTAAGAGGGAAGTCATGGGCAGTATGGTATCCTGGTTAATTGAGGCAGCGGATCTGGGGATGGAAGGTTGTGTGGCGTGATGCCTGTAGCCATGGTGGTGGAAGAATGATGTTGCGGGTTTTGGTAGGAGTGGGGATGGAGGGCAGAACAATATGATGAAATGTAAGTGAGGGTAGGATCATCACATAGTGTAGGTGTCGGAGAGGAGATCATAGTGATCAGAGGGAGCACATCATTTCAATTTTTTGGGAAGAGATAGAAGATATAAACTCCATCCGTTTCAAATTGTAGGCCATTTTAGTTTTTCTCGATATATATGTTTGGCTATGTCTCTAGATATATATAACTTATATGTATATGCATAGAAAAAATATACGCATCTAGAAAAAAAAATGAATCAACCTATATTTTGGGATGGAGAGATCGGTGTAGAGATCGACAGGAGTTTTGTGGTGCACAATGCACATGAATATGTAGTGATAAAAAATGATAGGCACACATTTTCCTGGCCTGTAATAAGCTTTTGAAATTAAAATACAAATATAGATGCGCACAATGCAATTTGACATTCTCATATAGTCATATGACTAGTATCTAATAATGAGCAGACAACCGGATTGATCAATCACATTAAAAGGAAACTAAAACAGAATGTAGACCAGCATTGCATACAAATGCTCCCTTTAGGCCAGCATATTCTGGGAGCTATAGGGGACTTCTTACATGGAGACATTAATTAGCTATAGGGGACTTCTTACATGGAGACATTAATTAAAGGCTGTATCACAACGATGCATCAGTTATATGGCTTGCTGCATGGCGGTGGCGGTGGCGGAGGGCTGGCTGACGACGGCGCCGGCGTCAGGGTGTTAAGGCTGCAGGTGTTGATGCAGAGGGGCGTGCACAGCGCAGAGACCCTCACTTTGCACGTCGTGAAGAAGAAATTCAGAGTTTTCAGGATAGGGGCGATGTCAATGACGGCATTGCACGTGTTCTTACTGAAGCCATCGCAGAGAGGAATGCAAGTCACGCGGCATTCCTCCTGCGGGTCAGCCATCGCCGCCGGCGGACCCATGGAGAGCAGGACCAGCGCGACGCAGGCGGCAACAATGGCCATCTTGAGCATGGCGGCAGCCATGGACTTTGTTGCAGCTGGCTCGGTGGCTATAGCTATAGGAAGAGATATGTGTAGAGGAGGAGTGCAGAGATTGGGAGATAGCAATGCAGATGCGCTATTTGTAGGCACCCAATTTGTCCAACGTCAGAGTATAAAGTTGTGCAAGTCGCGCCCCCAGCACGTTAACACGGTTGACCCACCGACAACTACCACAAGATGTGTTACTAATTATAGAATTGTAGAAGATTTGGTGCCACATGACTGGTGGCAGTTTAATATTAATGTGAGCTCGCCTGATTCAGTAACCCCATATAAAAACTAGGAAAAATAAGATTGCCTGCTGCCCGAATCAGGGATCACCCTCTCACCTATTAGTAGCAAGATATAGGCATCACCTCTAGCTTTGCCATACGAGCTAGCTGACGGGAACGAGAAGTGTTGCCATGCACGTTTCCAATCGTGGCCGACGCAGCAAGTGTGAGTCGCACATGCTTTCCACAAACAGCGAATGATATCTACCAGTTAAAGGTTAGTGCTGTAGAGATCGATTTGTATAATTGCATTGCTCCAAATAATCGTGCTTGATTTTAGATATACAATAAGACAAGAGAGCATAAAGTCACGTAAATGATCTCTCATGACTTCCTGCCACCAGAGGTTTACTGTCAACAGAAGTAGGCCATTCCTCTGAACAGGGGGTACGGTGCAGCTAGGATTTTGATCATAAGGGGGCGGAGACACCATGTAGAGAAACAAAAGAATCTAAAAATTTTCTACTAATTCAAGTTTTTTCAGTTTGTGACCTTTCATTTTATTAACCGGTTCGGCGGCTTGATTCTTTTTTTGACATTTAGGATCTACCGACAGACTTATACCACCTAAAGGGTCCTTATCCTCTTCAGCTTAGCTAACGCAATCAGCTATAGCTCAAAGATTAAAAAAAACGTGATGTACTCCATCCGGTTTGGTAAATGAAGTCGTTTTGGATAAGATTTGAGTCAAATATTGAGAATATAAATCACGAATAACTTTTAAGTCATTGTGTTTGGAAATGTGAAAACTACATAAATAGATTTGCCCTCCAAAATAATTTCATAAAAGTATACATATGTTAGTTTTTAATAAATATTTTTATAAAAATAAAAAGTCAAAGTTGTACTTTGGAGGAGACCGTGTCGCTGTCCTAAACGACTTTATTTACCAAACTGGAGGGAGTAGTTTGAGAGAAAAAAGGAAGCAGCCAGCTGCAGGTTATTTCATCTAAACTAAAAAATGGGATGGGATCCAACTTCCGTCTGGATATCGTGAGGGGTCTGTGCTCATGATTTGTTGGAGATTCTGGTTCGTAGGGGCGCATACAAGGTAACACCGAGCAGCCGCCACACCTTCCTTCTTTCCCTCCATCGTTGGAGGTGGCATGGGTACTCTGGGCGCGGCATGGCAATGGCCTGCCGGCGACCGCTACTACGTGAAAAACTCACTTTGGTAACGGACATAGATTGCCTTTAGTAACGGGCAAAGCGTCCGTAACCGATCAAGTGTTACAAATGAGCCAAGAAAGGTAACGGGCAGATGCCCGTTACTGATAACACATTATTCGTAACGGGCATTAAACAACGACCGTTACCACAACTAGCCACCGGTCACGTGAAATGGCTGTTTCTCTGGGCCCACAGGAAACTTTGGTAACGGGCACCAAAACAGAGCCCGTTACAGTAACTCAACATCGGAGACGCGTGCTGTGTACCTGCGTCTCCGATATCTCGACGAAATGAGACGCGTCTATTTCACGCGCGTCTCAGCACAACTAGGATTCGTAACGGGCATCAAACAACAACCGTTACCACAACTAGTCACCGGTCACGTGAAAATGACTGTTTCTCTGGGTCCACGGGGAACTTTGGTAACGGGCATCAAAACAGAGCCCGTTACAGTAATTCAATATAGGAGACGCATGCTGTGAAACTGCGTCTACTCTGTCTTGATGAACGGGCCAAGTTCTGGGGCCCACCGGTCAGTATTGGTAACGGGCTTTTACGTTGCCCGTTACATTGTTGGCATGTTTGTAACGAGAGTTCCGAATGAAGCCTGTTACTCACTGATCAGTGTTTGTAATGAGCTTTAATTAACATCCGTTACAGATACGTAGGCCACCCCTACAGTAACCTGCTGGCTGCTTGCCGGCTGCATCCTGGAACCAGCCAGGATTTGGCAGCCATCAGGGGCTGCATCCTGGAACCAGCCAGGATATGACTAAATTCACAGAAATTAGATCCAGCATCCAAATTCATAGAAATCCACATAATTCACATGCTTCATATAACAAAATTCAGCATCATCATCTCACAAGTAAAGAAGCATCACTGGCTTGACAACAATATCACAGCCATAGTTAACTAGCTTGACAACAATATCACAAAATTCATGGGACAAGGAGGAATGAAAAAATTTCCTAAGAACCATGTACATTATTAGCCCACACAGTTTCATCAGCATAAAATTTTCCGTCGATTGCGATCACCTGTTCCATGAGAAATGTGGCAATTCTATCACGAACATAGACCAGCGTGTTGTGGTGGAGAGGATGCTCATCTAGCCCTAATCTCTGGATATAACAATGTCACCAGTCAGCACACATATATAGGTGGTTACCAAACATGTGTAGTGCTAATAAGTAAGAACTGTGCTCAGTTGCAGGTTTTACAAATGAAGATCCCAAGAAAGTACCTCCATATCTGGGCCTCTATCTTTTAATTTAAGCATGTGATAGGCACAATAGAAGCCGCAGAGTTTGGATTCAGCAGGTTGTTGGTGGCACTGCAATAAATGTACAAAAAAATAGTGGTGATCGAGAAGAAATAAACTCAAGCTTTAGTACTAGCTTCCACAGGAAGGAAATAAGTGGTATGTACCTTAACATCGTCGACATGTTTCAAGGTGCTGCAGGGCAACTTCTTGTTGGTGCAGTAACGTTCCCAACCCCTACAACGAAACATGCAACAATGGTTAGGGCACTATTAATTAATATACTCTGCACAGTTTGTTGAGGAACGTCCGTAGGTTAAGAAAGAAATAACTTACTCATTAATGATTAGTTTGAAAGGGGTAGTATCAGTCTTAATACTCTTAAATGAATCAAGATAGTAGACTTTCTGCTGCTTCGGAACGATCGCCACTGCAATCCAGTGGTTCCTACTAAGATAAGCGGTAAGGATGAGTTTCTTTTTAGCATATAGTTTGAAGGCACAGTGCATATAGGACACAGAGAAAGCAAGAGTGTCATCCGTGCTGGTCAACGTTGTCGAGCAAAGGCATTCAGGATTAAGGAAGCCAACTGCAGCGCCCGTCTTCTCAACTTCTACAGCCATATTCCTATTAGTAAGAAAAAACAAAGTGTAAGGAGGCAAAATACATGGTAAAGATGACGTGAGGCAAAAAGCACATTTCGATAGAGAATGATTAGTGAGAAGCAGATTAAATTTCCAAGCAACTTACAGGATGAAGCAGCGGAGAAGTACCAGATCCAAAGCATCCAAGTTGAAGAGATCGTACAAATCACTGAGTGGCACAAGTATCTTCTCGAGTCCGTTTGACGATTCGTCTCCTCTCTTAGGCCATGCATTGGTCCCCGGCCGAAGTGCGACCATAATCGGAGAATCATCATCTGACTTAGCACGTTGCATGTAGAATGTGTGGAGATCTCTGGTACAAGGAGCAACCTTTTTGAGATCATCACCACTGAGAAGGCTCTTTCCGAATTTGTAATTTGGGTTAACCATAGCCCAAGGATTTTTCTTGGTGTTTCTCTCAGATCGCTTGTGGCTAGTCATAGCCCAAGGATTCTTCTTGGTGTTTCTCTCAGATCGCTTTGGGTTAGTCATAGCCCAAGGATGCTTCTCGGTGTTTCTCTTAGATCGCTTTCTAGTAGGCATCTTAGAGGTTTTATTTACAGCAATTTTATTTTCCTGCTGCTTTGAGATGGCTGAAGAAGGTTTCTTAAGGGCTTGCTTGCCTGCTGTAGGTGGTGTAGAGCTTTTATTTTTGGCAAGTTTCTTTTCTTGTAGCTTTGAAATGGCTGAAGGTTTCTCAAGGGCTTTCTTGCCTGCTGTACGTGGTGTAGAGATTTTATTTTTGACAAGTTTCTTTCCTTGCTGCTTTGAAATGGCTGAAGGTTTCTCAAGGGCTTTCTTGCCTAGTGGTGTCTCACCAGGAGCTATTACAGAGGTATTGGGCCCAGATGTACCTACAGCTTTCTTCGAAATGTCGTCGACGGATTTATTAGCACCAGCCAACACATCACTCTGGTTGCCTGGTAACAGTGGTGTCTCATCAGGAGCTATTACAAAGGTATTAGGCCCAGATGTACCTGCAGCTTTCTTCGAAATGTCGTCGGCAGATTTATCAGCATCAGCCAACATATCAATCTGGGCTCCTGCTTTGGCATGATTGTTTTGAGCACTTTCGTTTGGGGGTGTAGGTTTTGTTGTTTCATGAGGAGGAGGAGGAGGAGGTGGTGGTGGGGATGGAATATTTGGTATCTGTTGCGGATGTGGGGATGCAAGTTTTTCTATTTTTTTAGGACGAGTAGTAGTAGTTGGGGATGGAATATTTGGTGTATCTTGCGGATGTGGGGATGCAAGTTTTTCTGTGTTTTCAAGATGACGAGGAGGTGGGGATGCAAGTTTTTCAGGACGAGGAGGAGGAGGTCTGAATGGAACGTCTTGCGGATGTGGGGATTGAGGAGGAGGATGTGGGGAACCATGTGAGGAAGGAACCTGTCCCGTACTCTGTGAACTACAAGGAATCTCTGCCGTAGCTTGTGAATGAGATTTACATGTTGGTGCTCCCTTGATGTGAATCCAACACCTTCTCCACTGTAACCTCTGTCCTTGAGCTTGTCCGAGTTTCATCACCTCGTCATTAGGTGGGTATTCCACCAGTTCATCCGCAAAGATATTATATACAGTGAGCACTTCAACCACAACACAGTCTTCATGAATCGGGACTGTTTGTAGCGTAGTCTGCTCTGGATGAACAAGACCAATTGCAGCCTCACAATCAAGACCCCTCCACGTGATCCATAGGCCACAGTGTGTGGGTTCAGTCAACATGCCTATAAGGTCTTCCTGTGTACGATCATCACAGTGCACCTCCGTCGCCAACTCTGCAGTGCCAACGATCGAACCTACATTATCTACGGACGCACAGCTGCTCTTCAGTGTGGCAGGTGAAGGGCTTGCGCGATTGGACACTGGTGACAACACCACCTCTTTAGTAAATTGTTCTGCATCTGCATCTCAGCCACCAGTTCTTACTTGATTTGTTCCTTTATCTTTTCCGTATCAACTGATACGTCGGTCTTCGTCCTCTTCCTCTTCCTGTACATGGAAGCGTGCTGAGGCCATGCATACTTCCAGCCCTGGTAGCTGGAGACACTAATCACGCGACCTGGTTGTTCAGGGCGGCCGAAGCACTGACTTAGCACATCATACTCCCTCTGCCCTGCCATTCCTGAAGATTCTGCACATGCAATCTTCTCCTTGATGTCTGTAGCCAATTTTTCTGCCTCTTTGTTGTTGAACACTATCACGACAACACGGTCTTTAATCACTAGCTTACTCCTTGCTCGCAGCCAATTCTTGGAACAATCGTCAGGGTAGGCGTCATATGGGTTGGGGATACCAGCTGCAGCTAATTGTCTGTCCTCTTCCTCCCATTGTTCTAGTTTCACAGTATAACCAGCTGGACCCATGCTGTGCTCGCTTGTGTTCCGGCTTCGGAGTTCTTTGAACTTGACACTAACAGATGAGGCATGCTCGGTTTCCTCCTGTTTCATGAACTCCTTCCACTGTTCCGGGACGATAAACGGGTGCCTTGTAAATGGCTCAAGTCCTTTTCTGATAAAATCTCGCCTAATCTGAAATCTGAATTGTCTCCATGCCTTGGCTGCCGTCTCCCAGAAAAGCTTGAATGTCTGCGGTTTCACGCCTTCCTGGAACTTCAAGTGTTTCTGCACATGCTTATCAAACAAGTCCCACTTTTCATCATTGCTTAGTTCTTTGAATTCTGGCAAGTGCAAAGGTATCTTTTGTCTAGCAACGAGCCCCGCAAGCGCCTTGAACCTGCGCTTTTGAGTCAATGGTACTGGCATCCCCCCTATGTCGACCTCAGTGACTATCATTGTGTCACTTGGCCACTTTGTGGATGTCCTTGGCGCTCTGCCTCGGCGCTGAGCCCCACCCACCTAGTCTTGTTGTGCACTAGCAGTACCATAACCCTCTTCTTCATCTTGTGGCCCAGGTCTATAGTCCTCGTCAGATTTATCCTGTGAATTAATAGTCAAGGGATTTTGAGAAAGGTCGGCTCAGTGTCCAAGAATAGCACAAAAAGCAGACCATACTGCTAGCTCTCCCAGGAGACATGCTACAACAGGAGACAAGTCGAGCACATTTTTAGTTAACCATGCTTAGCAGCTAAGCATGAGAAAACACATAAGAAAACAATTACAGTAACCATTTTAGCCCACTGTAATATCATTGGTTCTTGGTAAAACATTAACATAAATGCAAAATTCAGTAACCAAAAAATTAGTTCAGGCAATGCGACCTTACCATTTTAAAGAGGAAGATGCAGGCTGCCTCTATTGCTGATGAGGTACTTATTCAACTTGGAGAGAATGTGCACATGTACATAGGAACAAGAGCAAAACCAAATATAAGAGTCAATCTAAAGGGAAATGCTAAGTATGTATACCATCAACAGCTAAGTATGTCCACATGTACTTATACAAAGGAGCCACAGGGTATGCCGGGTATGCACCGGCATACCCTGTAATTCCCACAAGTACAAGTATATTTATACGCATTTATATAAAAAGAAAATCATACCCATGCATATGTTGTATACTTGATTATCTTAACGCATGTGTGCTGCATACGCTCGCTTGGCCTAATTGCATAAGCTCGAGCAAATATACCAAATGATGTTGTTAATTTTATAGTTATTACTGAATTGTTGTTAATTTTACAATTATTACCAAGTTGGTAGAATGGATTTACCGAATTGTATAAGATATTTTTAGAGTGGCATACCATAAACTCAAATCCTAGATTCGCCACTGACCTTGTCACTGTCAGAGTGGAGGGATCTCTACTCCTCGTCGCTGCCTGCTCGCCGCCACGTCCTCGTCCTCACGTCGACCTAGTGGCTGGATCCCTCCTACTTCTCCTAGTCGTCATCGTCGTCGCTGGATCCCTCCTCTAGTCGTCGTCGTCACCGCTGCTGGGTCCCTCCTCCTCCAGATCTCACTGTCAGAGGTGTGGCGCGCGTCTCAGCGAATGGGTGTAGCGTGCATCACGGTGTGGGGGGAGGTGAGGGGGACGAAGGCGAGGGGGAGAAAGCGGCGGCGGCGGTGCGAGGGGAGAGTGGGAGGAGACTGGGTGAGGGAGGCGTCCTTCCCTACTAACCTAGCGCGAGTGGGCTTGTGTGGGCCTTAAAACGAGTAATGTAGTCAAGTACTACTCTGCTATTATATCATAAACATGAGATAAAAAATCTAATTTTAAGAAATTTGGTTAAACAAGTGTGGTTGTTGATATTTTATTCATATACTAAATCACAAACTATGAATTTTTCGTATTTTTTACGAATTTTTAGGTGCTGTTTATGGGCTCTAATACGACATGCATCACAAGTTCATATCACCAAGCAAACTAACTCATAACAAACATACTCACATCTGACATGCATCAGCAGGGCACATCACCAAAATAAGACTGCATCAGCTGGGTGCATCACCAAACTAGATTGTAGTTGCAAGGGAACTAGTTAGCTAGATGGCTTCTTTTGTGCAGCTGCCTCAAGTTCAGCTATCCTTGTCTTTAGTTTTGCAACTCTTTCTACCAGCTCAGCATTCTTCTTTAGAAATTCAATCTCCTGCCTCTTTTGTGCGGCTTTAAGCTGCTCATCCTGCTTGTCGATTCCTTTCCAGATGTAGTCAATGTCATCCCGGTTGTAACTTCTTATTGGTGCAAGCTTCATAACTGTTGTAACTTCTTACAAGAAAGCTGTTTAGCTCTAACTGGTTTCAAAACTTGCCTACTTCTCTTCAGCCAATTCCTTGAGCTTGTTGATTTCAGTCCAAATCCTACTAATGTCATGTGCAGCAACTGCCTACAAAAATGGAAATTGATGCATTAGAACAATTGATCAGTGAAGATGTGAAGGTACAAGGACAAATCGTGCGTGATGGTTTCAGAACTTGCCTCATGGTCTTCAGAATCGTCGCAGGAGTTGTTGCCAGAGTCGTCGCCAGAGTTGTCGCCGGAGTCGTCGCCGGAGGAGATGAGGTCTACCACCACTCTTCTGCCCGGGTCGTCACCGGAGGAGTCCGCGCTCACCTCAATGCGCGTGGACCGCTTCTTCCTTCGCGTCGAGGAAAAAACCCAGCCTCTCCATGGCGGACGTCGCTGGAGTCCGCCAACTTGGCCCTTGCGCGCGTGTACGGCTTCCTCCCCCGGGCCGACGAAGAACCGGCCTCTTCCATGGAGCGCCGAGGAAGACGCACGGGGGTGGTGCGCTGGGACGGCTCCTCTTCGTCGCCGCGGAACCTCACTCTCTTGGCGGGGGCGGCGGACAGCACCGAGGAAGACGGACAGGGACGTGGCTGCGGGGCCTCCTCCTTGCAGAACCTCCCCCTAGAGTCACGGGCCATCCCTGCGACGGAGACGAGGCTGCGACGGAGACGAGGAAGGCAGAAGCCGGAGAAGGGGATAGAAGGCCGAAAGCGGGGCGGAGCGTTTATTAAAAAGGTTCGGATGCGCAAATGATACGCTGATTAACAACCACCCATCGCCAATGAAGGGGCGGGGCCAGGTCTATTCGAATGAAGAACAGTTTGCTTTTCCCCTTTTAATCTGCAATCAAATTTTGTGTCACGTATTTCTCCGTCTTCCGTAATCCAAATTTGATGATATTTGTTTATGAATTTTTCTAAAATCAACATCTATTCATTTATGACATTTTTTTCGTATGTAATTCCATTTCTTGGATGTTGTTTATACGCCTTATCTTGTTCCTTATAAGTACAATATAGAACTAATATTTGTTTTACACAACCATTACTAATGAAACTTTGCATTTCGTAATCTTATGGTGAACACAAGGTTATGTTAAAATTTCAAATGCATATGAGTTCGAACATGTTTTAAAGTGTGGAAAACTTTAATGTTGAAGTAACATTCTAAGAAACTATGTGAGAGATGTAGACATTTGTACACAAGTATAATCTTCCGTTTTCAAAACCATTTGAATTTTTGTAGACAAGCTTAGGGACCTAAATCATGTTGCCAAGTCAATTTGTAGAATTTTTAGAACACACTAAGACGTTATTATAATTATTATATCGTAAACAAGAGATAAAAAATCTAATTTTAAGAAATTTGGTTAAACAAATGTGGCTGCTGATATTTTATTAAAATACTGAATCACCAACTATGAATTGTTCGTATTTTTTATGAATTTTTTGGTGCTGTTTATGGGCTCTAATATTTGAGGGAAGCAAGTTTCAATTCAGAAAAATAGTGTCGGGCCCACGCGTCAGCGTCAGAAGCCTATATAAAAAAAGATAATTGTTGCCTGCCCGACCGACAAAGGTGATGCGGGTAGACTAACCCGCATCGCCAACAAATGCTCCATTGTCCGAAATGCCCCTGACCGAATGAATATGCATCCGCCCCGGCGACGCTGGTACACTAACCCTCATCGCCAACAAGTGCTCTATTGTCCGAAATGCCGCTGGCCGAATGAATATGCATCCGCCCCGGCGACGCCGGTACACTAACCCTCGTCGCCAACCAGTGCTCCATTGTCCGAAACGCCCCTGGCTGAATAAATATCCATATGCCCCGGCCCCGGCCCCCTGCTTCTTCCCCGATCTGAGCTCCACCGCCGCCGCCCGCCTGTCCTTCCCCACCGTCTGGAGGGGCACGTGCGAGGAGCAGGGTTCAAGGTTGCCGGAGCAGCCGCAATCACTCCATCGGCTTGGATCCAGTCAGTGAGCTAAGCGGCTTTCCACTAGTCCCTTGCCCGGACTGTGGTATGGCTCGGGTGGTGGAGGGGCGGACGCAGAAGGAAGGTGAAAACCACGGTCGTCTTTATTTTAAGTGTGCAAGGAACTCGGTGAGTAGTCTGCTATGTTTCCCAAATCTGAGTTAGGGTTCTTATGTGCTTTTGATTTGCAGTACACCAAGAGTTGTGGATTTTATCATTTCCACAAGGAGTATCACCAGATGCCGAATGATGCTGGCGTCATTGTTTTTCGACTGTCGAACTGGGCAGACGCGGTCGATGAAGTAGTTGATTCAGTGGAATGTCAAATTGGGAGCGGTGAGCAGAGGCAAGCACTGGAGGACAAGCTGAGGGAGAAAGCACTGGAGGAGAAGATGGACAATGTGATCTGGAAGATGAACTTGATTATTGTGGCTGTTATTTGTGTAGTATTTTTATGTTTACTGGGGATGTATGCTGCAAAGATGTAATTCCGATGTCAAAAGTGGTGCTTTTGCTTCATCTATGTGGATGAAGAAAGAAAAATCTGTCACAGATGACAAACTTAAATGTATGAATGAAGAATGGATGGAATGACAATTGGGTCACAAATCTTAATGTGTCACATATCACAAAATTCATCAATTCATCTGTGCTGACATTTCATTGCAGCATGAGCCGAAGGAGACGTGGATTAACACAAACAGATTAACAAACTTCTGGCATAACTCTGGCATACACATTGCAATTCATTGTAAACTACTGCCATATAATGACACAAACAGAGTAACAAACTTCTGGCATACACATTGCAATTCATTGTAAGCTGCTGCCATAGACATTGCAATGTGTTATAGGAGACATGGATTGATCTACCCGCGTCTCTTAGATCTACTAGTTCATCACAAGTTCAACAAACACACAGGAGGAACACATTAACAGAGGATCTACTAGTTCATCACAAGTTCAACAAACACACAGGAGGAACACATTAACAGAGGAACAAATTAGTTAAGCAGAGGTAGTCGCCGCCGGAGGAGCCTCACCGTCGAAGCCGGAGCCGTTGAGGCCGCCATCGTCGCCGACGGGGGTGAGCATGCCTCTCTCAAGGTCCCTAGCCAAGATATGGATCTTGAGGGTGTAATCCTTCACGGTCCTCTGCAGCGGATCATTGGGTGCTGGGACCCCGAGATGAACGGCCACCCGTCGAAGCCTATTGAAAGCTTCGCGGAACAAGTTGACTGGCCAACTGGCTTCGTCAGCAGTTAGTGCAGGAGCAGCGGCACCTCCTCGGGCTCGTTAGGCGGGGGCGGCGGCACCTCTCGGGCTCCTCGGGTGCCAGCGCCGTCCCCTCCTTGACGAGCCGATGGCGGTGACTTTCGTCGTCGTCATCCTCCTCCCTCCCCCGCTTCCCGGACAGCTCGGTTGACGATGCCATGCGCGTGCTTGAGGAAGAAGAAGCTCTTGGATTCACTTCTTGGTGACCGGAGACGGTGGTGCTGGGGTTTTCTTGGTGCCACGGTTGACGAAGTTCTTGGCCGGCCGGGGATTTATATTGACAAGACGGGGAACCGTTAGGCGGCCGGTCACACGCCTCGGAACCCGCGTACGCTCAGGAGAGTCTTGGCCACAAAAGAGTCATGTGGTCACAAGGAGACGTGTGACTATTCATATTTTATTCAAAATACCAAATGCCCTACTATGAGTTGTCCGATTCTCAAAAAAAACTATGAATTGTTCGTATTTTTATTAATTTTTAGGTGTTGCTTTATGGGCCCTAATTTTTGAGGGAATCCAGTGTCATTTCAAAAAAAAGTGTCGGGCCCACGCGTCAGCGTCAGCAGCCTAGTATAAAGAAGGTAACCGTTGCCCGCCCGCGCAACAGCCAACAAAGCGACGCAGGTTTGCTAACCCGCGTCGGCAGTGACTATCCATTTTGCAAAATCAATATTCAACCGCCCCGGCCCATTCCGTCTCCCCTTCTTCTTTCTGAATGGATAAGCGCATCACTTTCCTTAAAAAAAGCGCAGAGGAGGCGTGAGAGGAGGCGTGGAGACAGAGACGACGATGAGCGCCGGCGAGGGGCCAAGCAGCGGACGACCCAGCGCACCCGGGATCGAGGAGAACCGGAACGCGAAGCGATGCCGCAACTGGATCCGTGCGCGTGCCGGCGAGATGGCGGCGAAGAGGGAGACGACGATGAGCGCCGGAGAGGGGCCAAGCGGCGGTGGAGTGAACCCAATGGCGGAGACGAGGGTCCTCGACTAGATCCTCTATGGTTCCGACGAGGGGCCAAGCAGCGGCAAGGAGGAGCGTGCCGGCGAGGGGGCAGCGAAGTGGGCGAGGCGCCAGCCTCAGGTCTGCGAGCACAAGTGTCTGGCAACGACGAAGAGGGGTCGAGGGAGTGGCGAAGGTGTAGAGGACCTCATCTCTGACTCTGGCAACGACCACGACGACGGCGAGGCAAGTTTCTCTGAATCTCACTGCCTTTTTACTTGTTCTATAGATGGAGCTTGAGCTTGATAAAGTTAGTGTCTATGATGATGTCTTCCATGCTTGTCATGATCTTATACCAAGTTCCGAGGCAAATCAGTTCTGAACTAAGTTCTGCTTTTACTTGTCACACCCTGCTATGAAGCCTAGGATAATTTTCAAGTTCTTATATAATTTTCCTATGATGATTACTGTGCCTATACTGCTCCAAGTTCTGAGGCAAATTAGTTCTGAATTAACTATATTATTCTTATACCATGTTTAACCCTGTTTCAGGCAAAACTCTATGAGTCGCGAGCAGAGCTTGAGTTACTTCTAAACGTTAATGTCTGGGATTATGTGAAACCTGAGTTTGAAAAAATCACGAAAGAAGTGAACATCCTCATCAAATAGGCTAAGCACATAAGGAGGTACAAGTATACTACTGAACAAAATCTCGAGCCCATTGAAGATGCGCTCGAAGGGCTTCAAGAATCCTTGGTTGCTTACGAAGAGGCTGCAAAAAGAGCCAATCTTGATGGGGCATGAGGAAGTTCAAGCTTGTTGATGTGCAGGGTCAGATAGCCATACTTTTGTGCATGTTCAAGGGTCATGCTTTTGTTGATGTGTATGGTCAGATAGCACGACCATAGTAAATAATTAATGTGATGGACAAGTTAAGTGCTAGCTTGATGGACAAGTTAAGTTAACTGTTTGTAATAATTATTCTTTATTCCTGTGTACAAGTTATCTTCATCTATGTGGACAAGTTATTTCTCTTATGATGTCTGTTTTGTCTCAAAAGATATATGTGTTGATTGTGCCTGTATGTCGAAATGGAAGCAATGAGAGATCGAGCTGACCTGTCAATGAAGATAGACTCAAAGGAGACGCGGATTCACAAACTTCTGTCTCCTTTCTTCACAAAGGAGACACGGATTAACAAACCTCCGTCTCATTTGTTCACTGCCGCCGCGCTCCCGCTTCACGGCAGTGAAGAGTGCTATTAGACTTTAATTATTGAGCTCTCAGTCTAGTAACAGGCGTCAAATGCTCATCGGTAACGGACTTTATAGCCCGTTACCAATACAGTAGTGATCAGTAACGGACTTAAACAGCCCATTACCGATAGGGTATTGATTGGTAACGGACTTTACGAGCCTGTTACCGATAGGTTTAACTTGTGTAACGGACTCGATTTAACGTCCGTTACAAAGAATTCATATAACGGGCGTTTAAGAAGCCCGTTACTAGGAGTCCACATTGGTAACAGGCGTTGTGGAGGCCAACCCCGGGGTCGGCCTGCCGCGCTTATGGGTAACGGGCGCCAAACAACAACCGTTACAGATGTGGGTGCATGTAACGGGTGTTAAGAGTCCGTTACAAATGTTACGTGACCTATTTGAGGTTTTCACGTAGTGCGCATTTGCTGCAAGACATTTGACAACAACATTTCTCATGTGTTGACATATGTGCTGGCAGTCCTGTCCATGTCAGCAGTGATTGTACTTAGCGCAGATTAAGCAATTGCCGTGTTTTACTGCTGCTGCCATCGTCGTGGGGTACGTGTCTCTCATCACGGTGGTCCAGCAGAGGTCAAGGCGAAAGCCTAGTCATGGAGGCGACTTTCTTGGTCCTCACTATACTATCATGTTTGTGTTTGGATTCTCAGGGTGAAAACCTTGCCATTAATCGAGCTGGTGATGACGATGTGTTAGCATCGTGATTCTTCTTGAAGCTATCGCCTTAGAGATTCATGTGATGTTTTGATGTCCCCTGTATGTGCTATGGTGGGTAGTTTGGATGCAAAGCTACCTTCATGAGAAGTTATTTAGCGGTGATTTCTTTTAAAAGCTATAAAAAGCTATTGATGGACATCGCGGAAGCTATTTCATTTAGCGGTCTTATATATACATAAAGAAACTCAAATTATAATGGATAGAAACATGGATTTAAGGAAATTTTTTATGAATACTATGCATGTCCAGGCTACATGAGAACATATCTTTGTGTCTATAACTTCAAAATTAAAGATTACAGCTAGGATTTCATACCGCTGTCATTACTTTTTATCAACTAATGAGCGTTTGGGGCTCTAGTGTGGAGAAAATAAAGCATCACCAACCAGCATACTAGAAAATAGGATTAGAGGGCTAAATAGGTTTCACGGGTAAGCCAAGTAGCGCTGTTTAGCGGAACTAAAGTGTTCTTAGCTGCGATAGTGAAACAATTAACAATAGCATAGTGCCAACTCTCTAAACAAGCAATAGCAGAGCTATAGCAAGGCAATAGCGGCCTGTGTAGAACTATTGGCTGCGATATTGATGATTGATACAACATGAGAACACAAATTATTTCATACATTTGTCAAGCAAAGGTTATGAAGGTCCTTGCGACATTGTCGTCAAGATTGGATAGCGTAGTAATTATTGAGATTGACTATGTTTACTCTTTTGTATGTGTGTTCTCTTATCTTCTTTTATTTGTGTTCAGCCGCTGAGCTGAAAGCATTGTAAGAACTTGGCTTTGTGTGATTTTAGCAGAGGTCTGATTTATTTCCATTATCTAAAAAAATGATACACGAGAAACCAGCACCACCCATCACGCTTTTTTTTTGTTTTTGATCCACAAATCATGAAGATATAATTTGCGACTGTGGGAGAAGAGAAATCAACAGGAGTCTTGTGCTGTACAACACACATTATTCATATATGGTGATAAAAATGATAGCGGGCCTGTATTAACCTTTTGAAATTAAATTACAAATATGACTTGTATCTCATGTGCAGATACAACCGGATCGATCAATCACATAAAAGGAAATTAAACATAATGTAGACCCTCACATTAAAGGGACTTCTTACATGGAGAGACATTAACAATTACCTTATTTATGCAGTAGTAATATATGCAAGCAGAAGGCAGTAGCACGAGGATGCATCAAATTTATGGCTTGCTGCATGGTGGTGGTGGTGGCGGCGAGCTGGCTGACGGCGTCGGCGTCACGGTGTTGAGGCTGCATGAGTTGGCACAGAGGGGCGTGCACAGCCCAGAGACCCTCACTTTGCAGGTCGTGAAGAAGAAGTTCAGAGTTCTCAGGATTGGGGCAATGTTCATGACGGCATTGCACGTGTCCGAACTGAAGCCGTCGCAGAGAGGGCGGCAAGTCGCGCGGCATTTGTCCTGCACGTCAGCCATCGCCGGCGAACTCATGGAGAGCAGGACCAGTGCGACACATGCGGCAGCAATGGCCATCTTGAGCATGGCGCCAGCCACGGTGTTGTTCCTGGAAGAGATGTGTGAGGAGGAGTGCATGTTGGGATAGCAACGCGGATGCGCTATTTGTAGGCAGACACAATTTGTCCAACTATAACGCCAGAGTGTACAGTTGTGCAAGTAGTGCCCAGCATGTTAACACGGTTGACCTGCCGACAATTTGGCACAAGATGAGCCTTAGTTCGGTAGAAATTTTTGGAGGGCCTTTAAAAGTCTGTTAGGAGTATTAAACATAGACTAATTACAAAACTAATTACTCTGACGGACGGGAAATCGCGAGACGAATCCATTAGATTAATTAATCTGTCACTAGAGATTGCTTACTGTAGCATGATGTTGTCTAATCATGATATAATTAGGCTCATTAGATTCGTCTCGATAAATTAGGAGGGTTATGAAATGAGTTTTTGTCATTAATCCACGTTTAATACTCTAATGTCCGAAGGTTGATGAAGAAATTTTTGGAGAATTTTTTGTGAACTAAATATATAGAATTAAAATATTTGATACTACTTGACAATATTTGAACAAATCCCGATTGTTGAGGCTCGTGCATGTATGAGAGGGGAAGTCATCGCACTTTGGAAGACAAATCAGGCAGCAGCTAGTCTTCCGATCCTCCACGTCGGCCATCGCTGGTGACCCATGGACAACATGACCAGCATGATGCAGGAGGCAACAGGAACCACCATCTTAAGTCCGGAGCCACTAGAGGAAGCCGCTGGAGAAAGATAGCGATATCAGCTGATTCCAATATCAGGACATTACTACGCATGGTTGACCCACCGACAAATAACGCAGATGCTTTCCTCGATAATTGATAGAATCATATCTCGGAGTGATCATTTCTAACACGCATGAAGCATTGACTAAAGGGAGTTTATAATGTGTGCTCGTGCTGTCATTCCTTGCATATGAAAATCAGGACGTGGCAGCAAGACTGTCTGCTATCCAAATCTTGATCACGATCACGTGTAAGCTTGGAAATAGTGAAGAATATATCATACTTTAGTGGGACATGCATGCATGCTCCACCCCAATCATGCAACTCTCTCTATGCCCAAAAACTGCATCGTGCTTGCCCAACCAAGCCAGTCCAGCTTGATCGGGTATAGAAATGCCTGCTCTGCCTGGGGAGCGAAACCTACCAGATCACTACGGCATGCTGCCTTCTTGGCCGCCTTTTCTCAGGAGGATCACAGCAGATTCTTTGCCCATCTGAATGCAGGCGGCCAAGGCCTTAATTTGATTCTAGACCTGAAAGATATACAAAATCAACCCTTTAGCCAGAAACTTGGGAGCACTAACACTGCTAAAACTTGGTGAAATGATACACATCGCGATAACTAACCATCACTTATAAACACTTATTAATAGCCATAAGATCAACATGTACCGACCACACATGCATGTAAAGCAATAGGGAGTAAAACACCATGACTCCAAGTTATTAGTTCATGTCCAAAGATAAAAGTGTTTTCTCGCACTCTCTCGCATCCCCAAGTTAGTTCATTCCATCCACACATCCAAATACCACAAGGAATCATAATGTTCAAGAAAAAAACCAATAGTGCTATAGGGGTGCTTTTTTTTGGTTTGGCTTTTGGGAGCTGCTTTTGCTTCTCAAAAGACTTCGTTCCGTCCACACCGTTTGGCCCCTCCGCTGCTGCGCCTCTTACACCGTCCGGCCACGCCTTCACCCCTTTGCGCCTTCCGACTAGGTGGCCGCTCCTCCATGCTGTCTAGCCATGTCACCCCTCCGCACAGTCAGTAGGAGGAAAAAAGAAGAGAGAATAAAAGAAAATGAAGTGTTTGGGCCCATTTTCTACGAGAGAAAGGGAGAGAGAGTTTATTAGTGGGTGGACGTGAATGACATCTGGAGTTCGCTTGTAAGCGTTTCAATAAAGCCACAACTGTTCACCAAATCTGGCCTCAAAATTTAGTTTGTAGTTCCACTACTCATTGTTTTATGTACTCTAGTTTGACTTTTTACTCTATAACATGAATATTTCAAAGAACACCTTTAGCTTGAGGAAATTTAGGCACAAAATTCTATAATGAATATTTCAAAATTGTTTTCTTCACTATATATAGTCATTGAGACAAGAAAAGGGAATAATTTAGGTGGACACTACGTCTGTGAAACAAGAAAAACCTCCGAGATGATTATAACAGAAAATCACACTTTGTCATGCGCTCGAGACTTTGCCGTGCACTTTTTATCAGGTGCACAACAAAGAAGCTCTTTGCCGTGCGCTACCTATAGGGCGCATGACAAAGAAAAAACGCATGACAAACTCAATCTTTAATTTTTCGTGCACTTTTTTTTACACATAGCAAACTATTTTTTCCCACTGGACGTCGCAACAGTTAGCATCTGATGTTTGTTTTGTTCTATAGGTAGCACGACAAAGATGGAAACAAAAATCATTATCTACACTTCAAAATTTTTCTCCACTCCTTATACAACATATTGTGCTCCATGTTAAAATTTGGAACTTTTTTTGTATTTGTTTGCTATATTTAACTAACTAATTGCATTTCAAGCAATTTTTTGAATCAAGTCAAATTTGAGCTACAAGTGATTCCAATAATAGAATAACATGAGTGAAAAAATGATATTCATGTTATTTAGCTCAATTTAAGACCTTTTCCATGAAATTGAAAGAAATTTTGAACATCTTGACCAGGGAAGACAACCATGATTGTGTGTATAGGAAGAAATGTGTGAGGAGGAGTGCATGTAAGCATGTTGGGATAGCAATGCAGATGCGCTATTTGTAGGCAGACAATTTGTCCAACTATAACTCAAGTCCGGAGAAACAGAGCGATATCAGTTGATTCCAATATCAGGACTTTACTATGCATGGTTGACCCACCGACAAATAACGCATGATGCTTTCCTCGATAATTGATAGAATCATATCTCGGAGTGATCATTTCTAAAGGGATGTGCTCGTGCTGTCATTCCTTGCATATGAAAATTAGGGCGTGGCAGCAAGACTGTCTGCTATCCAAATCACGATCACGATCACGATCACGTGTAAGCTTGGCATGAACTGGAACTGTGGAATCGATGGAAATAGTGAAGAATATACCATAATTTATTGGGACATGCATGCATGCTCCACCTCAATCATGCAACTCTCTCAGCTCTATGCCAAAAAACTGCATCTTGCTTGCCCAACCAAGCCAGTCCAGCTTGATCGGGTATAGAAGAAATGCCTGCTCTGCCTGGGGAGCGAAACCTACCAGATCACTACGGCATGCTGCCTTCTTGGCCTCCTTTTCTCAGGAGGATCACAGCAGATTCTTTGCCCATCTGAATGCAGGCGGCCAAGGCCTTAATTTGATTCTAGACCTGAAAGATATACAAAATCAACCCTTTAGACCAGCAACCTGGGACTTGGGAGCAGTAACACCGCTAAAAGTTGGTGAAATGATACACATCGCGATAAGTAACCATCACTTATAAACACTTATTAATAGCCGTAAGATCAACATGTACCGACCACACATGTAAAGCAATAGGGAGTAAAACACCATGACTCCAAAGTAATTAGTTCATGTCCAAAGATAAAAGTGTTTTCTCGGTCACTCTCTCGCATCCCCAAGTTAGTTCATTCCATCCACACATCCAAATAACACAAAGAATCATAACGTTCGAGAAAAAAACCAATAGTGCTATAGGGGTTCTTTTGGCTTGGCTTTTGGGAGCTGCTTTTGCTTCACAAAAGACTTTCTTCGGTCCACGCCGTTTGGCACCTCCGCTACTGCGCCTCTTACACCGTCCGACCACACCATCACCCCTTTGTGCCTTCCGACTAGGCCGCCGCTCCTCAATGCTGTCTGGCCATGTCGCCCCTCCGCACAGTCGGTAGGAGGAAAGAAGAAGAGAGAGAAAAAGAATAAAAGTGTCTGGGGCCATATGTCAGTGAGAGAAATTAAAGGAGAGAGAGTTTAGTGGGTGGACATGAATGACATGTGGAGTTCGCTCGTAAGTGTTTCAATAAAGCCACAACTATTTCACCAAACGGTTTTAAGTTTTCTCACAACTCACAATCTACATCACCTTTTCCACAACTCACATCTCTCAGCTACATTTTTATAAGCGACAACTCAACCAAACACACACGTAGTGTACCATATAGATCCAAAGAGATTGAACGTGTGTAGTTTATCAATATTTTTTCTAGGGCGTTTTGATCTCTATGTTTGGCATCGACATTCCAAAATTTTAAGTACCCTCTCCTTTTAGTATATCAGGATATAGGAATCACCTGTACGCAATTGTGTGCCATCACGTACGTGTATGCTTGCTCCTGATTCCTTAATAGAAAATGATAACATATGGCCTAGTGCTACATACAGTTAGCTAATGGGAAGTGCTGTGCAAGCAGCACACACGTTTCCAATAGTTGCGGCCGATGCAGCAAGCGTGAGTCGCACATGGTTTCCACAAACAGCAAATGATATCTACCAGAGTCAATATTAGTGGTGTCAAGATCGATTTGTATAATTGTATTGCTCCAAATAGTCATCCTCGATTGTAGATATAGGATAACATAAGAGAGGATAAAGTCATGTAAATGATGTCTCATGGCTTTTGTTACAATCTTTTGTAATAGGAGGTTCACTGACAACAGAAGTAGGTCACGCTTGTGAGGGGGGGGGGAGGGGGGGTTGGTGGTGGCAGTAGTCAGGATTTGAGCATAAGGGGGGCCTAAGACACCATGTCGAGTAAAAAATTCTAAAATTTTCTACTGATTCAAGTTTGTTCAGTTTGTGATCTTTCATTTTAACCGTCTCGGCAGCTTGATTATTTTTTGACGTTAGGATCAACCGACTGACTTATATCGGGTAAAGGGTCCTTATCTTGTTCTACTTTGCTAACACAATCTACCTCAAGGAATTTTAAAAATGTCATGTAATTTGAGAGAAAAAAGAACGGAGCAGCTAGCTGCAGGTTATTTCATCTGAACTCAAAAAAGGGGAGC
Source organism: Cenchrus fungigraminus (assembly GCA_036936925.1). Classification (NCBI taxonomy): domain Eukaryota; kingdom Viridiplantae; phylum Streptophyta; class Magnoliopsida; order Poales; family Poaceae; genus Cenchrus; species Cenchrus fungigraminus. Next base: position 26,839,982 of record CM072768.1, read on the forward strand.
AGCAGAAGACGTTAACGTTGCTGGCTTGGATGGACCGATGGCGGTGGTGCACGGGACGGAACCACAGAACAATCAGTCATGCATGGGCAAATGGTAAAGATGGCCAATAATGACTTTGTTTGTCAGCTTAGAAGCATTTGTGTGTGTGTGTGTTGGGGGGGGGGGGGTGCTGTCCGCCCCCCATGGGCTCTGCTCCTACCTCCGCTCCAAACATCTACGGAGTGAGCCAACTTTCGCCAGCATCATGTTCCCGGACGGGATCATGCATGATAGCTACCAGGAAGTCGGCCCCCAAAAAACCATTATTTGGCAGATGAAATAAAAATGTTCCACCAAATTAAAAGCAGAATTTTTTATGAGAACTAAAAAAGTTGAAGACAAAATATTGTGAAAAATAAAAAAAATCAGGATAAAATCAAAAGTTACATACAAATGGAATTAAATTTCAGTTACTTTTTTAGATTAAGGAAAATCTGGCCTCAAAATTTAGTTTGTAGTTCTACTACACATTGCTTTATGTACTCTAGTTTGACATTTTACTCTATAACACAAATATTTCAAAGAACACCTTGAGCTTGAGGAAATTTATGTGAAAATTCTATAATATGAATGTTTCATAATTATTTTCTTCACTATATTTAGTGATTGAGACAAGAAAAACGGAATAATTTAGGTGGATACTACGTCTGTGAGACAAGAAAAACCTCGGAGATGATTATAATGTACGTATAATAAACCTATTAATAATTCACCTCCTTTAGGTAACGTAAAGAAAGACCAAAGTTTATTACTTTAGCACCTAAGTATATATCATGCCATCACCACCCATCATGCATTTTTAATCTTTTTGCTCCACATCATCATGAACATATAATTTGCGACGGAGGGAGTAGACATATGAACAAGAGTCTTGTGGTGTACAATACACATTCATATATAGTGATAAAAATGGTAAAACACACCTTTTACGGGCCTGTTATAACCTTTTGAAATTAAATTACAAATATGACTAGTATATGATGAGCAGACAACCGGATCGATCGATCACATTAAAGGGAAATTAAACACACATTAAAGGGACTTCTTACATGGAGACAATAATTTGCTTATTATGCAGTAGTAATATATGCAAGTAGAAAGCAGTAGCACGATGCATCAATTATGGCATGCTGCATGGTGGTGGCGGCGGGCTGGCCGACGGCGTCAGGGTGTTGAGGCTGCAGGCGGTGATGCAGAGCGTCGCGCACAGCCCAGAGACCCTCACTTTGCATGTTGTGAAGAAGAAGCTCAGAGTTTTCAGGATAGGGGCGATGTCAGTGACGGAATTGCATGTGTCCGAACTGAAACCGTTGCAGAGAGGGAGACAAGTCACGCGGCATTCGTCCTGCACATCAGCCATCGCCGGCGAACTCACCGACAGCAGGACCAGCGCGATGCAGGCGGCAGCAATGGCCATCTTGAGTATCGCAGCAGCCATGGTGATCAGTACTAGTTGCAGCTGGCTCGGTAGCTGTAGCTATAGGAAGAGATGTGCGTAGAGGAGTGCATATTGGGATTGCAATGCAGATGCGCTATTTGTAGGCAGACAATTTTTCCAACGTCAAAATGTACAGTTGTGCAAGTAGCACCCAGCACGTTAGCATGGTTGATCTGCTGACAACCGGCACAAGATGGGTCACTAATTATAGAATTATAAAAGATTTGGTGCTGTTGTTTTCTAAGGATCATCGTTGACTGATCGCAGTTTATAATGAGTTTGCCTGATTCAGCAACCCCATATAATAATTAGGATAAATAAGTTTGCATGCTACCCGAATCAGGAATCACCCTCTAAAATTCAATCTGAATCAATGCAACAGATCTTTCCGATTTCCAACAAAAATAATAGCTCCGATAGTGGATCCATTTATTTATTATGACGAAAATAGCAGTGTAGTAGTATGGAAACAGTGATGAATTTAGGCAATTGTATAGCTCAAGCATGTAACTGCAGATGCACACATGGAAAAAAAGCATGCAACTTGGGAGCACTAACTAGGCTAAAACTTGGTGAAACAGTACCCATCACAATAAGTGACCATCACTTATAAACATTTCATTGCCATAAAACCAACATGTATCTGCCACTCAGGTAAAGATAATAGGGAGCAATTGCAACACTATGATCTCTTATGGAGACTATTGTCTCTCTCCATAAGGGTTCATTTACAAAGATAAAAGTGTTGCTCTCCCTCACTCTCTTTTACGTATCCCCAAGTTAGTTCATTGCATCCACACAACCAAATACCATAAGGAATCATAGTGGTAGAGAACAAAAAAACTCAATAATGTTTACCAAATAAATCCAAAGATTGAGTGTGTGGGATTTATTATTTTTTCTAGTGCGTTTTGATCGCTATGATTTGCATCAACATTCCAAAAGTACTCTCTCCTATTAGTCTAGGAAGATATAGGCATCTGATGTACACACTTGTGCCATCACGTAGTACGTGTATGCTTGCTTCTGATTTGTTGACACGGTGGACCGTGGACCTGCCAACAACTGGCACAAGATGTGTTACTGATTATATTATAAAATTATAAAATATTTTGTGCTACTGGTTCCTAATAAGGATCGTCGTGGTTTACTGATGGCAGTTTTTATTAACGAGCTCGCCTCATTCAGTACGTAATCCCCTATAATAATTAGGATAAATTAAATAACACTGCCTGATAGATCAATGCAACAAATCTTTTTGATTTCCAACAAAAGTAGTAGCTCGGCTAATGGATCCATTTGATTTGAAAAAAATATGTACGCTCTGATCACTCTCTCGTACGTATACCTCCAAGTTAGTTCATTCCATCCACGCACCCAAATACATGCCATAAGGAATCATAATGGTAGAGAAAAAACCCAATAATGCTAGTCTTCCAAATAAATCATAAGACTGAACTGTGTAGGGATTTATCAGTTTTTTCTAGTGCGTTTTGATCGCTATGATTAGCATATCGACATTCTAAAAGTACTCTCACCTATCAGTCTAGCAAGATATAGGCATCATCGCTATACACAATATATTGTGCCATCACGTACGTGTATGCTTCCTCCCTGATTTAGTTGATAGAAAATGATAACATGGACAAGCAAATTAGTGCTTACAAAGATACTAATTAGTTCATTTTTGAACTAACTAGCTTGTCCTAAACAGCGAATGGTATATGCCAGTCAAGGTTAGTGCTTTTGAGATCGATCTGTACAATTGGTATATGCCAGTCAAGGTTAGTGCTTTTGAGATCGATCTGTACAATTGTATTGTCCCGGATATAGTCATGCTGAGAAGATTTTAGATACACAATAACATAAGAGAGCATAAAAGTCATGTGAATGATGCCTCATGGCTTTTGTTACAATCTCGTGCCACCAGATATAACTGTGAACAAAAGTATTCTGAGGATGAAGCCACCGAACAGTTATGGAGCCGCCTTTTGCCTGCATCACCTTCCCGGACCTCTGCTTTGATAGCTACGATGAAGTCATCTCAAAATAAATTATTTGGAGGACTGAAATAGAATTTTTCCACCAAATTAAAAGTAGAAATTTTTATGAGAACTAAAAAATTAAGAAAAACTTTTTGTCAAGAAACAAAATTTTCAGGATAATGATATGCGCCAGCGGCATATATGCCAGTGTGAGTCGCACATGCTTTCCACCAAATTAAAAGTAGAAATTTTTATGAGAACTAAAAAATTAAGAAAAAATATTGTCAAGAAACAAAATTTTCAGGATGATATATGCCAGCAGCATATATACCAGTGTGAGTCGCAGCAACGCGAGTCGCAGCAGAAAATGATATATGCCAGTCAAGAGGTTAGTGCTTTTGAGATCGATCTGTACAATTGTATTGCCCCGAATAGTCATGCTGAGAAGATTTTAGATACACAATAACATAATAAGAGACCATAAAGTCATGTAAATGATGTCTCATGGCTTTTGTTACAATCTCGTGCCACCAGATGTTAACTGTCAACAAAAGCATTCCGTGGATTAAGCCACCAAACAGTTATGGAGCCGCCTTTTGCCTGCATCACCTTCCCATACGTCTGCTTTGATAGCTACGATGAAGTCATCTAAAAAAAATTATTTGGACGACTGAAATAGAAATTTTCCACCAAATTAAAAGTAGAAATTTTTTTGAGAACTAAAAAATTAAGAAAAAAAATATTGTCAAGAAACAAAATTTTCTGGATAATCACAAGTTTCATGCAAATGGAATGGAATTTCAGCTTTATTTTTTAGATTAAGGAAAAATCTGGCCTGAATATTCACGAGTGAATACCTAGGTAAAATTTTTTAGATTAAAGTATCTTAAAGACAGAAATAATTATTGTATATATAGATAAACACTGCACAATACAACATTTTTAAGTAGGTAACATTTGGGCTGGAATTGTTGCACACATAGGTGCACACAACATCGGCCAAAGTCAACTGGAACAATCAAATTAAGGAGCTCGAACCATGAAGGGAAATTTATACTAACATTAAACACCGTTTTCAAGCGTATCGCTGGACATTAGATCAGATACATAGTCTTGGGCTTAGCCCCTGAACACTCATTGTACACCTCTGCCTGCAGTAAGGTACATACCCGGAGCTAGGGCACTTAGTAATAATATTTGAGAAATTGAAGGCAGGCATCATCAATATCCTGGCTTGCATGGTGGTGGTGGAGGCGCGATGCTGCTTCCCGGTGCTGGAGAGCTGGGCGTCACAGTATTGGCAGTGCAGATGCTGAAACAGAGACTCCTACACAGTATAGAGACCCTCACTCTGCAGGTTCTATAGAACAAATCCAGATCGTTGACGATGGGCACGGTTTCGTTGAGGCTCGTGCAAGTACCAGAAGCGAAGTCGTCACACTTTGGACGACAAATCAGGCGGCAGTCTTCCTCCACATCGGCCATCGCTGGCGGTCCCATGGACATCACGACCAGCACGATGCAGGCGGCAACAGGAACCACCATCTTAAGCCCGGAGCCACTAGCGGAAGCCATGGGTCAATAGGACTACTTGGTGCAGCTGGGGGGGGGGGGGGGGCTGGAGGAGATTTGCAGTGTGAGCTGATGCTCATATTGGGGTAGAGGATGTGCTATTTATAGGCAACATAATTGTCCAATATCACATCACACGTGTGTGCAACTAAGGGCAACACATATTAGTATGCATGGTTGACCCGCCGACAACTTGCACAGATGCTTTCCTTGATAATTGGTAGAATCGTATCCCAGAGTGATCATTTCTGACCTGAACCATTGACTAAAGGGAGTTTATAACGTGCTCGATCATGCTCCATTCCTTGCATATGAGAATTAGGGTGCAGCAGCAAGACTGTCTACTACCCAAATCATGGTCACGCTTACCTGTAAGCTTAGCATGATCTGGAACTATGCAATCAATCCTTTCAATGAAATACTAATTAATTGTTCAGCTAATGAAGCCAAGCATGCCTGAAGAAAAAGCCTGTTGTAAAAGGTAAGTAACTATTGAAGAAGTATACATCTTGCTTGGACAGCAAATAAAAACATATAGCTAGGTAAATAAAAAGCCTGTTCATACTTTGGACATGCTCCACCTCAAACCTCAATCATGCAACTCTCGCAATGCCAGGACAGCAAATAAAAACATATAGCTAGGTAAAACTACATCTTGCTTGGCCAAGCCAGTCCAGCTTGATCGGGTATATAGAAATGCCTGCTCTGCCAGGGGAGCGAAACCTACCAGATCACTACCCATGCTGGCTTCTTGCCTGCCTTTTCTACGTAGGACCTCAGATTCTTGCCCATCTGAATGCAGTCAGCTAAGGGATATACAAATTCAACCCTTTAGCCAGCAGGAACATTTTAGACGTAGATTGTTCTCTTACATATGGAGTATATAGCTCTGCACGCACTGATGAATCTGGTCTACTATATCTATGTCGTGGATATAGCCAACTGTTACAAATGAGAGAAAGATGCAAGAAAGAAAACTTTAAAACAAATAAGAAAGTTAGAGGACTAAACTTCAATCTTCTTCATTGTCCATGTTTCAACTTTTCATTATCTTTATGCACCCCCCAATTTATCACATCTATTATCTTCCTAGAAATATGATGTGTGTCCAGTAGATAGAGTTGGCCTAGGTAACGAATGTTGGTCTAGAGATCTCCAAGGCAACACCTCCAAGGAGGACACTGTTAGTCAAAATAAACTAACAATACTTAGAAACAAGATACATCAGGATCTACTAGTTCACCGTAGATCACATCTAGCACATTAATCTAATGCGGAAATAAAGAATAGGTTCGGCTATGAATACCAGCAGCGGTGTTCTCCATCGCGTTGGTGTTGGCCGATTCAGCGGTGACGGAGTCGACGGCGAGAGCGACGTCGGGCTTGTAGCGTAGACGTTCCTTGAGCGTCTTCTGAGGGTATCGGTGGCCTTCAGGACGCCAACGACACTGCCCAGGACGCGGAGCTCGAGCTTCCAGGCCTTCCAGCGCTCTTAGCGATCGGTGGGTGGATTAGGGTTAAGATTCACGTGTGAATGCACGTGAAACTCGTGTCAATCCTTTTTTTTAGGAACCGTGAGGGGTCCCTTTTCTTATATAGGCAGCGCTGTAGACCCAGGGCCGAGCCTGATTAGACTTAGGGTTTGCCACCCGATCACGGCAAACGGGCTTTGTTAATGTTGGGCCGAATCCGAGTCTGAGGGGAACTGGACCGCTCCCCCATATCCTCAGTTCGTCGGTTGACCGAGGTCAAACCAAAATATCCAACATTCTCCCCCTGACCGAAAGTCAATACGACTTAAACTAAAACTTATTTCTAAACTAAAATCCCTCCTTAGTAAGTCAGCAAGTACCAGACCAATGCGTCGTCAGCAGCACCTCGGCACACTGGGACAACATTACCCATAGTCTTAACTGAAAAACTTTGTTGGGATACTTATTCTTATTTGGGACATACTAATGGCCCTGAACCAGGACCTTATCAAAGGAATTTGCCAAACCCATATTCAGGACATGTCTCTCATAAAGGGTTGGTGGTAAACCTTTGGTGAGCGGATCCGCTATGTTTAACTTAGTACTTATGTGCTCAATGCTGAGCGTGCGGTCCCGGTTTCTTTCTTTTACGATACGATACTTAAGATCGATGTGCTTGGAGGCACCCGTTAGTTTATCGTTAGCGCAAAAGAAGACTGCAGCCTGATTATCGCAGTGCATTTTGATAGGTCTCGAGATACTATCAACAATCTTAAATCCCGGAATTAAATTCTTAAGCCACACCGCCTGCCCCGTGGCATCATAACATGACACAAATTCTGCTTGCATTGTAGATGCAGCAGTTACTCCTTGCTTATGACTTCTCCAAGAAATAGCCCCCCCTGCTAGCATGTAGACATATCCAGAAGTGGATTTTCTATCGTCTTCATCACCAGCATAGTCGGCATCTGTGTAACATTCAACCACTAGGTTGTCTGTTCTCCTATAAGTGAGCATGTAATCCTTAGTGCCTTGGCAATATCTCATTGATTTCTTAACGCCAATCCAGTGAGCCCAACCTGGGTTTTTCTGATATCTGCTAAATACTCCGGTTGCAAATGCCAAGTCTTGACGCGTACAGACTTGAGCGTACATCAAGCTTCCAACAGCTGATGCATAGGGAACGTTCTCCATCCTACTTCTCTCAAAATCATTCTTAGGGCATTGTTCTTCACTAAACTTATCACCCTTTTGAACTGGGGCAGGTGATATGCTACTCTTATCCATATTATATCTTATAAGCATTTTCTCAATATATGCTTTCTGAGATAATCCTAGTACTCTTTGGGCTCTGTTTCGGTGTATCTCAATGCCTAGTACATACGAGGCTTCACCGAGATCCTTCATATCAAAATGAGATGATAAGAAGTTCTTAGTCTCATGCAACATGTTCTTATCATTGCTAGCTAATAGTATGTCATCAACATACAGTACTAGAATTACTAACTTTCCACCCTTGAACTTAACGTAGATACAACTATCTACCTCATTCTCCCTAAATCCGAACCTCTTAATGACTTGGTCGAATTTAAGGTTCCACTGTCTGGACGCTTGCTTAAGTCCATAAATGGATTTTCTTAACCTGCATCCCATATGTTCTTTACCTTTAATAGCGAAACCTTCCGGTTGTGCCATGTAAATGGTCTCATCTAATTCACCATTAAGGAATGCAGTCTTAACGTCCATCTGATGTAGCTCCATATCAAAATAGGCTACAATTGCCATGACAATTCTAAATGAATCTTTTGTCGACACAGGAGAGAAAGTCTCATTATAATCTTTTCCCTCTACCTGTGTATATCCTTTTGCTACGAGTCTAGCCTTGAATTTATCGACATTCCCTTTGGAATCACGCTTAACCTTGTAGACCCACTTACAGCCTATTGGTTTGACTCCATCAGGAATTTCAACTAAATCCCAGACCTTATTAGAACTCATAGACTTCAATTCCTCTTCCATGGCCTCAATCCATTTAGTGGAATGCTCACATTCAACTGCCTGTTTAAAATTGGCAGGATCATCGATTTTCCCCACATCATATAAGTCTTCACTTAAGTATGTCTCATAAATTGAGGTATCGATAGTAGCCTTTCTTACTCGTCGAGGTCTTACTATTGGCTGATTCTGAACTGGTTCTGTCTGATGAGTCACTTGTGGAATTATTTCTGTCTCAACAGCAGCAGCTGGCGCCTCAGCCCCAGCAGCTGGCGCCTGAATCACAGGTGCCGGCTCCACGTGTTCCTGCTGAACAGCAGCAGTTTGCGTGGTACTGCTTAACTGAGGAATGATTGGTGGTACAAACTGATATACCTCCGTTGTATCTGGAATTTCCGGATCAGGAAGCTCAACCCGTAGTTCTTCCAGACTTATATCCCTCTTTGGAAAACTTCCACTAATGCCAGAGTCCTCTAGGAACACAGCATGTCTGGTCTCAACGAACTTAGTGTGACGACCAGGACAATAAAATTTGTACCCCTTAGACTTATCTGGGTAACCTATAAAGTGACAGCTTATCGTTTTAGAGTCTAATTTCTTTTGCTGTGGATCAAACAGCTTTGCCTCTGCAGGGCAGCCCCATACCTTTAAATAATTTAAAGACGGTTTCCTCCCATTCCATAACTCAAAAGGTGTCTTGGGAACTGACTTAGATGGAACCCGATTTAGTATGTGAGCAGCTGTCTTAAGTGCTTCCATCCACAGTTCCACAGGCAAACTGGAATGACTGAGCATGCTACGTACCATGTCCATAAGTGTACGGTTGCGTCGCTCAGCAACTCCATTTTGCTGTGGATCGCCTGGCATAGCGTACTGAGCTCTTATGCCATTCTCTTCTAAGTACTGAGCAAATGGTCCCTTAATTTGACCATACTGAGCATGTTTCCCATAGTACTCACCTCCTCTATCCGATCTTACTATTTTAATAGGCTTGTTGTGTTGTTTCTCAACTTCCTTCTTATAGATCTTAAAGATTTCTAATGCATCTGAACGCTTACGGATAGGATAGACGTGTCCATAACGGGAATAATCATCAGTAAACGTTATAAACGAGTCATAACCATCTACCGATGTGACAGAGAGCGGACCACAGATGTCTGTGTGAATTATTTCTAATACGTCCGTGCTCCTAGTTGCACCTTTCTTAATTGTCTTAGCGTATTTCCCCTTAATGCAGTCGATGCACTGCTCTAAGTCTGATAAGTCTATGTTCTCAATTATTTCATCTTTAATGAGACGATCCATTCTCCCCCTCGAAATGTGGCATAGACGATAGTGCCATAGTTTCGAAGAAGTCTCATTAAACCGCTTACGCTTATCTGAGACACTAGTTACATTCATTACAGTATTATCACTGAGAGAGAGCATGTAAAGCTTGCCTTGCCTTTCAGCAAAGCCAACATTGATATTATTAAACTGAATCACACACTTGTCTTTATAAAATGAACAAACATGTCCGGAATCTGCTAAAGCTGAAACAGAAATCAAGTTTCTCTTAAGACTAGGAACATAAAGCACTTCATCTAAACTAAGCTGGAAGCCGCTCGGCAACTCTAAGAGAAGACTTCCAACTCCTTCGACTTCAACTCCGTTCCCATTAGCCACTCTTAGGCTTCGCTCCCCCCTTCTTATAGTTTGGATCGTACTGAATGCCTGTAATGAAGTAGAGATGTGCACAGTGGCACCTGAGTCAATCCACCAGGTATTAGGGGAATAATCAACTAAGAACAATTCATCAATAAAAGAGACAAAATCATATTGAATGGTACCTTTAGTCTTGCACCACTCCTTAAAGCCTGGACAAGCCTTCTGCAGGTGCTGAGGTGATTTGCAGAAAGAACACAGCATCTTACCGTCCTTTTCCTGATTAGAACGCTTGAACTTAGAGTCGTTCCTGGGACCAGTTGACTTGTGCCCATTCTTCTTAGGATGCTTGCGCTTGCCCTGCTTACTGCTGCCCGACTCATGTTGATTCTTAGACGTGCCATTGAGAGAGAGATTGCCAACCATGTGGACCACATCCTTCATTTTCTCCATCTTAAGCCTCTCCTCTTCCTCAACACAGTAGCTGATCAAATCACTGATGGACCAAACAGTCTTGTTGGTGTTGTAGTTTATCTTAAAAGCAGCATACTGTGGCGAGGGGAGTGAGGTCATGATGAAATGCACAAGGAAACCATCAGAGATCTCCATCTGCATCTCCTTAAGCTTATTAGCCATGTCACACATGTTAAGGATGTGCTCTCTTATGCCATTCTGACCATTATACTGAGAGGAGACTAACTTCATGATCAGTGTACTGGCATAAGTCTTAGATGAGCTCTTGAAGTTCTCCTCAATCTTAGCCAAGAGCACCTTAGCACTCAGATCATTACCGTCAGCATCCTTAGTGGGAATCGCACCCTTAATGCCAACACTAATAGTCTGAGTCATGACCATGATGGCCATGCGATTAGACCTCTCCCACTTCTCAAGAGCAGCCGAAGTACCTCCTCCAGTAGGTGCAGCAGGCTTATCCTCCCTGAACGCCACGTCCAGCTCATTCCATGCCAAGCACGTCATGACCTTGCCCTTCCAGTCCGGGAAGTTCGCTCCATTGAGCGGCTCAATGTTGTTGAGGTAGGAGGCAACAGCGTTGACTTGAGTCACTGAAATCAAAGACAAAGAAAACTTATCTTAGTACTGATATACAATGAAATGCGAATAAAAGCATGATAATAACCCTACGGAGGTCTGATTAAAATCACGCATAAAATTCAACTTGCATCACCGGTGGGGATAACAAACGAACTTTATCTTATTACTCATGATTAAACAACGGTGGTTAGAAATAATCACAAGTTTACTCTAAACAAATTTCCCGGTGGTTCCATTTATTTAGAGGCATCTCAAGGTATATTGGTGGATTTAAACTTAAATTTCAGTGAATAATCACAACACCAACATCTTAAAATTAAATAACTTATGCAGATTCATAACTGAGCTTATAACAGTAATTAAACTTAAAAGCAGTAATTAAACTGAACTTAAATGCAAAATAACTAAAATTCGCAAGAAAATACGAAACTTAAATCAAACCCGAAATTAAAACCGGCCCAAAACGGCCTGCTTATAGCCTGCTGAAGACGCGCGACCCGAAGGCCCAGCGCGGCCCACTTACGGCGCGCATCTGCGCAGCCCAGCGTGGCCCGCGGGCGCACGGCTCGCGGCTCGCTCGGCTCGGCTCGGCTCGCTTCGGCGGCTCTACAGCCGGCTCGGCTCGGCGGCTCGCATTTGAGGCTGGACCGGCTCGGTTCAAACTGAAATGGGCCCGAGGCCCAAAAACTCACGGCCGGGCCGGCGCTCGAAAACGGCCCAGCTGCGGCGCGCGCGCGCCCCGCCTGCATCGCAGCCGTCCGCCAGATCCGACGGCGGACAGCGCTTGATGGCGGGGCGGGCTCATATTTAAGCCGCACAGGGGGGAGGGGAGTGAAACCCTAGCTCATTTTCACTCCCCCTCACTGTGCTCACCCGGCGGCGGCTCTGATGAGCGCCTGGCCGGCTGCGCCGGACCCCGCGCCGGCCGGCGGAGGAGGCGGCCACGGTGGCCAGCGGGTTGAGCAGCCCGCCGTGAGCCCCTCCCGCCGGTCTGAGCAGCGGCGGCGCCTGGCCGGCGGCCGGCGGCTGCACCTCCCCTTCCCCCCTTTTCTTCTCCACCGCAAAGGAGTGAAGTGAAAACTAATGGAGGGACTGATAGAGTAGAGGGAGTGGGGCGTCGGCCGGCCGGCTCGCGGGAGCCAGAGGCTCAACCGCGGCGGCAGACCTGCGTCTCCCCCAAGTTGCGAACGCCGGAGGCCAAGGGGCTCCTCGCCGGCGCCGCGTGCATCTCATGCGCGCGGCTCCGTCGAGGTCCTCCTTCGGTCTCCCTGATGGCGAGCCTCTGATTTGGGAGGTGGCATGGTGGCGGCGCGGCGTCGGCCGGTGGCGACTCATGCCCCGGTCGGCGCCGTCCCCACGGCCGTTTTTTTTTTTTTTTTGATTCTGAATGTGATGGCGGCTCGGCCGCCGAGGTCAGTGACCTCTCTGAGATGATGGCGGCTCTGCCGCCTAGGCCAAAGGCCTCTTTTTACTTATGCATTTACTTATTTGCATCTTTTCTTATTGCCGAAACTTAGATCGGGTTAGGATTTCGGGATATTTGCTGGTGTGAGTAGCAATTTTCCCCTCCTTCTAATTGCTTCTGAGATGTATGTAAAATGTGACATGGCATGAATGATGTAAAGGAAAACGTGTAGATCTAGTACACGCGAAACCCTAACTCGATAACTTAAGCTTAAAACCGAGCTAAAAAAAAAAAACAAAAACATGCTTAACTTACTGATCTAAACATAAAAGAGCTTAATCTAAACATAAAGAACTTAACTAAGCATTAAAAAAAAAAACTTATAGATCCATCTAATCTAAGCATGAATAGGGTACTGATCGTAAAAACTTAGATCTAAATATCCAAACTAAAAGTTCTAGCAGATAAACTTACGGATCTACTAAAAACTTATCTAAAAGCATTACTAGAACATTAAAACACCTCTGAAAAGGCACTAACCGAACCATAACAGATCTAAAAACTTAGGGTTTGTGCTAGGGATCTAGGGAATCTAGATCTAGGCGACTGATACCAATTGTTAGTCAAAATAAACTAACAATACTTAGAAACAAGATACATCAGGATCTACTAGTTCACCGTAGATCACATCTAGCACATTAATCTAATGCGGAAATAAAGAATAGGTTCGGCTATGAATACCAGCAGCGGTGTTCTCCATCGCGTTGGTGTTGGCCGATTCAGCGGTGACGGAGTCGACGGCGAGAGCGACGTCGGGCTTGTAGCGTAGACGTTCCTTGAGCGTCTTCTGAGGGTATCGGTGGCCTTCAGGACGCCAACGACACTGCCCAGGACGCGGAGCTCGAGCTTCCAGGCCTTCCAGCGCTCTTAGCGATCGGTGGGTGGATTAGGGTTAAGATTCACGTGTGAATGCACGTGAAACTCGTGTCAATCCTTTTTTTTTAGGAACCGTGAGGGGTCCCCTTTTCTTATATAGGCAGCGCTGTAGACCCAGGGCCGAGCCCGATTAGACTTAGGGTTTGCCACCCGATCACGGCAAACGGGCTTTGTTAATGTTGGGCCGAATCCGAGTCTGAGGGGAACTGGACCGCTCCCCCATATCCTCAGTTCGTCGGTTGACCGAGGTCAAACCAAAATATCCAACAGACACAACGTGAAGACGCCATTGCCTCCATCACTAAAAAAAATCTTGTGCTCCATGATGGTCAACTTTCGTCATAGCTCAATGAAAAATCGTCATAAAATGACATCTTCGACGATTTTCAATAACGCCATGTATTGAGTGTCACCGATTAAGCTAGATGACGTTTCAATGTAATCATCACAGGTTAACACAATTAATGATGTTTTCAAACCATCATAAATCAGCCTCTAGCCCGCCCAACCCAACCCAAGCCCATCATCTGTGATGAAAATAAACGTGACATATCTAATTGCCACATCACAAAATAGCTAACATGGAGAATGACGTCGATGTGTATGAGGCCACTGATGATGTTGACGTCAACGAATGACGTGAATGATGACCACGGACCATCTGTTAATGGGTCCAATTTAGAGTGGGCCACAAATTGGACTAAACAATTTTAGAAGTTCTTGTATTTGGTAGGTAACTCATGGTAGCAGAATGCTAACATCTGATTGGCAATGCTTTTGTTCAGTTGTACACACTCTGAAATGGTATTGTGATATTTTAGCAGTCCCTCCCTTGTCATGTTAGCAATAACATATAGAAGATGCAGTAACATTTTTGCTGCAAATGGATCGGGTAAAGCAAAATCACTAGACGTGACATTAAGGGTCTGTCACAGTAGTGGGCACTTGCAGTCAGCTTGTTTGCTTTATCGTTGAGAATGGCAACCGCGAGTCTCTTCCAACCATGACTTGGATCTCGTGTGGACGTGGCAACACAGCCAGCTGATCTGTGATCATCATTTGGATCTTGTGGTAGTATATTTGTGTTGCCATGTGTGCAATCAGCAGCTTTCAACAGAGTGGTTCCACATATAAGGCAGCCACCTTGAAGAAAGATCAAGAAGCGTTTACCCAGTTTGTCGTGAGGTATTGTGGCTATGTCCTCCTCATGTCAGTGGTCATTATGGTAGAAGTCACGGCCAGTTACTATCTCGGTACTAGTCCATCAACCCACGCTCCCGGATGGGCTAGTGATTTTACCTGACACAAATATCTTTAATTATTATTCTAACAAGGGTTAGAATGATTATAATATACTATTGTTTGTTTCACTTATTTTTTTATTTTTCAATACGGCATCATATAAAGGACTACATAATTTTGTAGCATACGCAACACATAGTTTAAACATTACATGATATATTAAATTATTAATGATCATTGGTTTTCATGATTGTCGTAAGATCAATACATTTTAATTAAGATTCTAGTGCATATATATTCTTCTTAAAAATTTATAGGAAGCATAGTTGAATTTGTCATTTTTTGAAAGATCCAAGACAATAAAAGGAAAATCACTATGTTTCCTATCTTTTCCTCTGTATAGCTTGCATCTATCAGATATCAAAATAATTTACTATAGCAGTTTTTGTACTCTTAAATATTGGCCATAGTTACTTAAAACATTATTTTTAGTATATATTATGCATTGCATATCCTCCTTAATCCAACTATAGTACATTTTACACGTTTACTTTGTACTATATGCAACAGCCCTTCTCTCTCGAACGTCACAAATATGAATTATCGTCGTCCAATCTTGTAAATTATCAATAATAATAATGATACAAATATGGATTTTTCTACCTTTTCTTGAGGTGCCACTTTATATGACTAGTTGTATAGATTTATTTCCATATTTTTATTATATGAGAAAATAAATATACCAATAGGCATTAATAATGGTGAAAAAATCAATATACAAATAATTTTTATGCTTTCTTTTTTTAGAAGTCATTGTTTAAGCCAATTGCTTCTCATGGTGGTGTGCACCTCTCTTTTTTATTTACGGATGTACATGGTACCTGATTTGTTAATTGACCGTTTGGGATAGATTCTATGTAAAATGCAAACATTGCAGGGACATTAAAACTTTGAGATTAGGCGAGTGAGCGTGAGAGTTCTATTTTTGTGGTAGATTCGACCCGAAGGTTAGTTTAGATTTAATATGATAGAGTTGGTTAGTTGTATTACCTATTGTACCTTTGGGATATATAATTTCTCTTATATTTAAATATAGAATAGTGATCAACGACCACAATATTAGGTGAGAGCCTGAGAGTTTTAATGGGCGACAACGCCAAAGATTTTCTAGTTTTTTTATTTGGTTGTTTTGAGGTTAGGAAAGATGATATATAGTATTCCTTTTAAAATTTGGGATGCACGTACAATAATTAGATGTGGGCGGCTGGATAAGGTCGGACTTAATTTTTTTCATATTGGCAGATGTGGTAATTAAGAGATAGATTTAGGAGTCATTAAGGATCCCACCTCCCTGGCCTTGTACGCCGCCGCCGCCTCCTCCCGCTGCGGCACCCTCATGGCGTCGAGCCCCGAGGTCCGCTGACGCAGAGGCTCTGGATCTGGAGGCCGCGTGAGTAGGCAGACCGCACCGACCCGTCCTGTACGCCACTTCCCCCCTGCTGCGGCCTCATGGCACCGAGCTGACGAAGAAAATCGGCTGCTGCCTCCACGCCACTAAATGCGGCGCATTGACTGATGTCGACCAGTGTATATTACCAACCGTATTAATCAGAAAAAACGAAAAACATGTCAATGATTACCAACCGTGGATCAGGAATATTAAGTGTAATGATTTATTAGATCTAAGAAAGATATCCAAATTATTTCCCTCACGTATAGAAAAAGTGTAGATAACCCTACACTATTTAATGGTTCAATAATTTACCCCCTATAAACTTGTTGACGCGAAAATAGGACGTCACCTCCGCGCGCGACACACGTGACTCACCGGTCTGTAGCGAGGCGTGCCAGCCAATCTGACCTGTTGAAGGACCGAAACTGGCGACCAGAGAGGGGGGAGTGAATGAGAGCCGATAAAAATTCTTCTCGGAAGAGATTGAAACTCCAACAAGACGAACACGGCAACCAAGCACGTCTCCGACTCAACTACCCAAGTTGGTCAAGACCACGTAGCCACTGGAGTGCTACTGGTCCTAGAAACCAACACACAACCTTCCGAACCAAAACTCACCAACACACAGCGGAAACTTGCACGGCTTGCTGCCTGTGCTACACCGGTCAGACCGAAGGCCTGCGCCGGTCAGACCGGTGACACCGGTCAGACCGGTGGACAGCGCCGGTCAGGTCGGTGGCTACAGTAGCCGCACAACAAACGTTCCAGTAAGACTCAGTGATTCCTCTAGGCCCAGGAACAAAAACCACCTCCAAAACACAAACTGTCGAGAAGGAAAACCCTACACAAAACCTAGCAAAACTCCTCGAAATCTGCCAAGAACTGACTAGCAACACCCCAGCCCAAAGACACACGAACCTGGCAGTTCACTCGAGGCAAATCCCACAAAGGGCTCACACCGGTCAGACCGGTCAAGAGCACCAGTCCGACCGGTCGCGCCTGGGCACCTCGGGATGAACAGCGCCCGCGGGTCAACTCCCCCAAATCCAACTCCCGATTCGCTCCACGGATTCGCACAAGACTTTGGGGATAGTAGGAACACCTCATGGGCACTCCATAGCCAAGTTATGGTTCACCAAAACTCGTTGAATCAAGAGGAATCGAAGGATTTCCGCCAAGAACGCCACTAACCCTAGGACAACGAAAACCCCAAAATTGAGCCCCTTTACTCACGGATTTGGGAGGGGAATCAAAGGGAAAAGAACCACGAG
Organism: Cenchrus fungigraminus; assembly: GCA_036936925.1. Classification (NCBI taxonomy): domain Eukaryota; kingdom Viridiplantae; phylum Streptophyta; class Magnoliopsida; order Poales; family Poaceae; genus Cenchrus; species Cenchrus fungigraminus. Next base: position 26,857,487 of record CM072768.1, read on the forward strand.
GGGTTCATGCATACATCCCCCACCAAATCCCAAAGAGAAAGGTCTCAAAACCGCCTCAAAAAATTCGCCAAGAAAAGGCTCTGAAAATCACCAAAAAAGGGAAAACGGGAAGAACACTATCAAGCCTTGAGGAACCACGCCAAATCATCTATACATACCATGAAGGTTAATAAAAGGTCTAGCTTTTGCCCGATCATCCTTCCCTCTCACAAGATCTCACCATGAAGCTCTCAAGCTAGTCCTAGAAATTCCAAAGGAAAAATGGAAGGGGAAAATAGGAAAACAAAATGAGCTAGGGTTCCAAGAGATGGCTGCCATCCTCTCACCCCTTGGGTTATATGGAGGTAAGCCGAAGGACTAAAATACCCTTACTAGCTAACTAGGGATACATGCCCCTCAAGGGCGAATTTGGAAGTCTTTGTCTTCGCACCATCGGACGGATGCCCAACAACCGCAAACTTGCTTAGCCTCGATGCAAGCCTTGCGGTCCCGACGCGTGTCCTCTGCTTCGAAGATTCCGGACTGCGTCGTCGCACACCGGTCAGACCGGTGCTCCTCACCGGTCAGACCGGTCAGACCCACCGGTCAGACCGGTCTGATGCTGCTGCACCTCCGTCTTCGGTCTTGGTTTTGTGGATCAACCAAGAAACCTAGTGGTTTTCTGGTGAACCACCGGAAACCCCGTGAACTCGGTGTAGCCTCCGCCAATCGCCACTCATGACTGGGCTCCCACGTAGTCCCGGCTCAACCTTGGTTTTAAGGCTCAACCAAGAAACCGTCCTTGAATTCATCTTGCTGTTCTTGCCACCATGCGGCCTGCACTTGACCCCGCTGGCCACCGGGTCCCTCGAACCAAGCATACTTGTCTTCTCCACACCTGGAGGCCTCACCAGCAACGACCTTTCACGCTTGTTCTTCACCTGCACCAACACCAGTCAAGCCGCAACCTGCACCTGCAATACTTAGCCAAGAATCAGTCTACACCACGTTGTCAATCACTCATCACACCAGGAAGCGACCTACCACCGGTCCTCGAACCACACAGGCTCTCAATCTCCCCCTTGATGAGTGCATTGACAACACACACGTTTTGGTAATCATAGAGAAAGGATCAGAAAAGAAACGACTAACAGAAATTCCAACAAGCGATCGAAATCCAAAGAAAAGGCAAAGAACAAGATCACTTGAAGAAGACAAGTCTCGGACCCCTTAGGCAAGGGCAACAACTCGACACATCCGAGACAAAATATGCTCAAGCAAAGAGCACAAGCCATCAATCCAACGCTCGAAAACCACAAAGAGCTCCCCCTGCACACATGCAAGCTCCCCCTGAACCAATGCAACTCCCCCTGGACAAATGCATGCAAACCACTTGACGAAATAGAGTAGCTGCATCAGCTCAGCTCTGACCGGTCAGACCGGTTGACACCACCGGTCAGACCGGTGCTCAACATGTGAACAGGACCAGCACACTGACTGGTCAGATCGGTGACCTCAACCGGTCAGACCGGTGACAAACAGAGCCCAGAAATGGCTCGAAACCACCTGAAAACCCTCCAAATGCGTTCAGTAGGCCAAAACATGTTCAAACTTCTCCCCCTTGTTGACAATGCATGAATCAAGCCAAAATTAGGAAAAATTCAACCAAGAGCTTCTCAAATAGACAAAATTCCACATAGCATGCTACACACCTCCAAATGAGCAAGTTAGATACTCTATAGCTTCGTATGGACAAAAACTACAAGATCACCAAGTTTCACAACCATTGGACGAAGCTAAGATAGAATTGAGCATTTTTACGAAAAATTCCCTCTCATGAGCAAAGTCCTAAACATGAGCAAAACATGTCAAAATGGCAAAGTCACACAAACTTCATGCTAGGACAACCATTCTAATCATAAGACCATCATAAACACCCACAAGCACCTCATGTCATGTCAAAGCACACCGAGCCATGTGCTTACTTCTATGTATGAGACTTCTCATTGGTAAGCAACATGCAACGGTTTAGCACCCAAAAGCAAGTAAATTAAGCACATATGACATGAGAGCACATTTTCCAAGCAATTTACATTTCATTTTCAGATTTAAAATTGGTACATGAAATGTCTTTGCGACAAAAAGGAACTTATGCCCCTCCACAAGATGAAGCATGGGGGCTAAACATTCATGATGGCAAATGAGCCTTTGGCCCCATATGATCAAAATAAGCTATCCAACCACAAATTAAGCATAGCCAAGCCATAAAAACATGTCAAGATCATATAAAGGTATTTACTCACAAGAGAGCATATATATGACAATTTTTGAAAAACATAGCCATCAACCATGGATATAAATCAAGATCATCAAGAGCTAAGCCACACTAAGCCATATCATACCAAACTAGCTCACAAGATCATATATAGCATACCATGGTGAACAATGTATATAGGAGAAGCTTTTCCTACACAATGCATATTATACAAAATGCATGCAACTTATCATACAAAGATGACTATACATCATGATACAAATGCAATGCAAATGCAAGAAATGCACAAAAGGAAAGCTATACATATGTTACAAAGGAGCTCCCACACACCCAACTCAAGAAATCAAACAAACACCAAGCTCCCCCCGCAAACGAGTGAAAGTTGCTTGATCAAGGGGTTTGGTGAAAATATCGGCTAGCTGGTCATGTGTGGGTACATGGATCAAAGAGATTTTTCCTTTCTCTACGTTGTCTCTCAGGAAATGATACCTCACTTCTATGTGCTTGGTTTTGGAATGGAGCACTGGGTTCTTTGCAACACTTATGGCACTTGTGCTATCACATTGAAGTGGAATATGGGTATACTCCTCACCAAAGTCACTCATGGTGTATGTGATCCAAAGGAGCTGAGAGCAACAACTAGCTGCGGCCACATACTCTGCCTCGGTAGTGGATTGAGCAACACTCGACTGTTTGCGGGAAGACCAAGACACCAAAGAAGAACCCAAGAACTGGCAAGTCCCAGAAGTGGACTTCCTATCCAACCAATACCCGGCAAAATCCGCATCCGAAAAACCATGAGGAGCCAAGGAAGAAGACGCGGAGTACCAAAGGCCGAAGTCGGGAGTGTGTTGCAAATACCTGAATATGCGCTTGACTGCTTGCCGATGCGAAGTCCTCAGAGACGCTTGAAAATGAGCGCACAGACATACCGAGAATTGGATGTCCGGCCTTGTCACCGTCAAGTAGAGGAGTGACCAGATCATGCTTCGGTACTCCTTCTGGTCCACGTGTTCACCTTCCTCGTCCGCATCAAGAGCTATAGTCGTACTCATAGGCGTCGCCATGGCCTTGGAGTCCTCCATCTTGAACTTCCTCACAATGTCCATGGTGTACTTAGCTTGGTGCACGAATGTTCCTTCCTTTGATTGCTTGATTTGTAGGCCGAGGAAGAACTGCAACTCACCCATCATGCTCATCTCAAATTCTCTGCTCATGTCTTCTGCAAACCTTGCAACAAGAGAGTTAGACGAGCCACCAAAGACAATATCATCCACGTATACCTGCACAATCAGGATATCTCTGCCCTGCCTGAGGAGAAACAAGGTCTGATCGACCTTCCCCATCTCAAACTCTCTCTCAAACAGGAACCCCCTCAACCTACCATACCAAGCTCTAGGCGCCTGCTTCAGCCCATACAGCGCCTTCCTCAACTTGTACACCCGGTGGGGGTACTTCTCACTCTCAAACCTCGGTGGTTGCCTCACATACACTACTTCCTCCAAAACACCGTTTAGGAAAGCACTCTTGACATCCATCTAGTACAACTTGAACCCTTTAGCCAAGGAAAAGGCTAGAAGGATCCTGATCGCCTCCAAACGAGCTACGGGAGCAAAGGTCTCCTCGTAGTCGATCCCCTCTTTCTGACTATACCCTTGCGCCACCAACCTTGACTTGTTTCTCACCACTTCTCCTTTCTCTTCCTCTTTGTTTTTCCACACCTATTTTGTCCCAATCGGCTTACACCCTGGTGGAGGATCCACTAACTCCCAAACTTGGTTCCTCTCAAAATTCTCCAACTTCTCATGCATCGAATTAACCCAATTGTGATCAGATAGTGCATGTCCAATGTCCTTGGGCTCAAAATTAGCAACAAAAGCAGCATGAGCAAAGTGAGAATTGTTTCGAACCCTCGACCCTGTAGTACGTTCATTGATGTCGCCGATGATCCTTGAAGCTGGATGATCTACTTGAACTCATCGGGGAGGTTCTCGCCTTGATGCTACCTCCCCCTCAACAGCAGCTTCGCCTTGATCTGGGTTTGTCGTTGTAGGTGTAGGAGAAGGGCCGTCCACCACCGTAGTCGAAGTAGTAGGTACATGCTCAGCCGCGGGCACCACACCGCCATCTTCATCATCTCCATGTTCATGCTCGTCCTCCTGAAAAATCTTCTCGTCAAGTTCATCGTCACCTGCACACTCAAAAACAAGCTGACTACATGGTTGTGTCTCGTCGAAGGTTACCTCACAAGTCTCCACGATTTGGTTAGTTTCAAGGTTGAGCACTCGAAAGGCTCTAGAATGAGACGCGTAACCAAAGAAAATACCATCGACTGACCTAGCCTTGAACTTGTCCAACTTCTTACCTTTCTTCAGGATAAAGCATTTGCACCCAAACACGTGGAAGTGACTCACCTTGGGTGTGCGCCCGTGCATCAACTCATAGCATGTTTTCTTCTTGTGAACCCTGAGGTAAATCCTGTTCGACACATAGCACGCGGTATTCACTGCCTCCGCCCAGAACCTTCTCGGAGTCCTATGCTCATCAAGCATCGTCCGAGCCATCTCGCATAAGGTTCTGTTTTTCCTTTCCACCACACCGTTCTGGGGAGGCGTATACGGAGTCAAAAACTGGTGTTCAAGACCCAAGTCATGGCAAAAGGTTTTGAAGTGAGAGTTTTTAAATTCCGAGCCATTGTCACTACGAATCGCTTGTATGGCATCTCCGTACCTCTCGTTTCGTAACCTCAAGACAAGATCTCGAACAAAACCAAACATTTCCGCTTTCTCCTCAAGAAAGAAAACCCACGCATACCGAGAGTAGTCGTCCACCACAACCAGGACGTACCACTTCCCACCCACAGATCGCACACGAGCTGGGCCAACAAGGTCCATATGAAGCAGCTCGCATGGACGCTCCGTCATCACATCGGTGAGGGGCGGATGGGAAGCAGCTACCATCTTAGCATGCCGACACGGCGCACAAACCAACTCTTTCTCAAACCTCAGCCATGGCAATTCTCGGACCAAATTGAGTTTACTTAAGCGAGACAAAAGGTCAAAGCTTAAGTGACCCAACTTCCTATGCCACTTCCACAACTCACTCGAAGATCCAGCCAAGAAACAACACTCCACACCAGAAGACTGAGAAAAATCCACTCGGAACACTTGACCCTCGGGAACGACCATGCAAACTAGGTCCCCTTGAGAATCCAAAATCTAAGAACCACTAGGCCGAAACAACACCTCAAAGCCCTCATCCAAAAGCTGGGACACCGAAAGCAAATTGAACCTGAGCGATTGAACAAGAGCAACCCGCCTGAGAGTGACCTTGTCACTTACCTTAATCTCACCTTCTGAAAGCACACGCCCTCGCCCATTGTCCCCAAAGGTGATGTATGTCTTGGACACCACCGGGACGAGACTTGAGAACCACCCCTTGTCTTCGGTCATGTGCCTCGAGCAATCGGAGTCAATCAACCAAATGTTCTTCAAGTCTCCCACCTGAAATTCAAAAGCGAGCACGTGAGTGAACAAACGACTCAGTACTGGGGTTAGTACCAAAAGAGTAAAACCAGTGCCGAGCCATTTGCTGCAAAGTGGAGTTAGCACCAACCAGAGCATCTCTCCTACCAAAGCTACCACCACGAACACCACCATGGTAACCACTATGAGGGAACCAACCCTCTCTAGCTGGAGGAGGACGAAAGCCACGAAAGGAAGACTGTGGACCGTTCCTCCTCTCCATCTCAAAGCTACGACTCCTCCCACCCTCGTATTGAGCATGAGGTGGAGAACGTCTAGCAAACTGACCACCTGCAAACTTTCCAAACCAACCACCAGAACCATGACCACCAGAACTGAACCGAGCATCTGCACAAGCACTAAAGCCAGACCCTTGTCTGCCCAGACCTGCACCGGTCTGACCGGTGTAGTGCACCGGTCTGACCGGTGGCGCTCGGCCAGCAGCACCACCTGCCACCTTTCGATCTCCCCAAGCCGGAATCGTACTCACAATCGCCTTGGCCCTGGGCATCTGCATACGAGGCTCAGGTACACCATCTGAAGGGCGGTACCTGTCCTTGTTAGCCCACTCCTTAGCCATTCTCTCCTCACACTTCCTCTTGAAGCAAAACTCACCCTTGTGACCATCTCTCCCACAATAGTCACATTGAAACCTTATGGGCTTAGGCTTAGGCTTGGGATGGGGCTGCTCACTTGGTTTCTCCTCACTCGCCTTCTCACCCTTCTTCTCTCCAATCTCATTCTCCTTGGAGCTCACAAACTTCACTGGTTTTTGGAAATCATTTGTTGGGCGACGAAATATGGGAGGATCTGGGGTTGTGTCAAGTTTGTTTCTTAGTGGGTTGGGCTTAGGAGCGTAGGCATTTTTGTGGAAGGTTTTTGGTGGAGCTAGGATGTCACCAATTTTCTCTTCTCCCTCACCACTACACTCTCCAACCTTCTCCGAACCAAGCGCTTGCCCATCATAGCACCTGTATGCCTCAATCATCATCCTAAGCTGTGGTTCATGACCTGACAACCAACCCATCATTTTTCTCAACTCATCATTCTCATCCTACAAGCGATCCACATAATGTGCAAGTTCCAGATTTTTCAAAGCATGCACTTCACATGTAGTGCAAGAAGTGGGAACATGTTTTTTCAGCTTAGCTCAAGAGAAACAGTGTAAGCATGCATCTCATCAATCTTCTTATGCAAAACAGGGCAAGAAGTGCAAGCACCTAGCAAAGCAGATCTAGACTTAAGCTCAGCCACTTCAACCCTAAGCATATCTAGTTCCTCACACTTGGAGGCATGCTTTTCCTTGAACACAGCAAGATCAGCTAGGAACACAGAGCAATCAGCACAATCAACCTCATCAGAAACAACAGATGAAGCCTTAAGCGAATCAATTTCAAGCTTAGCATCTAGATTATATGTTTCTAGCTCAGCCACTCTAGTCCTAGCATCCTCAAGCGAGGCCCTAAGCTCCTTCCTCATCTTCTTAGCCTCTCTAAGCATATCATCACGATTATCAAGCAATATGCCAAGCCGTTCATTCTCCTGACGCAAGAAGGGAAGCTCGTCACGTACCTCATCCTCGGAGTCAGAGGCCGAGTCACTCTGGTGACTCTTCTTGCTACTGGACCTACGCGCCATGGTGCAGAAGCCATCTCTAGCAAAGCAGCTCAGCCCACTCAAGTTCTTGGATGACTTCTTGCTCTTGCGCCGATCACCTTCATCTTCACTGCTACTCGAGCTCGAGGTGGAGTACGCGAAACTGGAGTCGACGTCGCTCGCTCCAACCATCGCTCGGGCCTTGCCTCGGCCGTCCTTCTTCCTCGATCGTCGCTCGTCCTTGTGTTTGTTCTTGTGCTTGTGCTTGTGATCGCGCCTTGATCGGTACTTGCCGTCCGTCTTCGACCGGTGCTTGTAGCCGTCCTTGTTCTCGACCTTCTCGGGGCAGTCGGCGATGAAGTGTCCTGGCTTACCGCACTGGAAGCATGTCCTCGTGTTCCTCCTCGTGTTCACCTGGTTCTCGTGCATCCTCTCGAAACGCCTGGTCAGCAGCGCCAGCTCGTCCTCTCCAAGCACGTCGAACTCCTCGTCTGGCAAAGACATCAAGGAAGACAAAGAGAACATCCTGGTGGATAGGTTAGCGTTAGATTTTGCTTTTGAGCCACCGATGAGGGCGAGACTATGAGAGTCAGTCGGGCCCTCAAGCTTGGCTGTCATGCCCCGATCCACCTCAGCGGACTTGAGCTTCGAGAACAGCTCGTTCATGGTCAGAGTGTCATACTTCTCCGACTCTACAATGACCTCAAACTTTCCGCCCCAAACCGTATGATCCAGTGAATGCAAGAGCTTGACAGCTATATCATGATAATCATACGGGAGCACATCCACATTGGCCCTCATGTTGTTCACCACAACCGTGAACCGCTGGAACAAGGCATCAATGGAATCACCGGGGAGATGAGTGAAGTTCTCATACTCTCTCCGGTAAGTCGCATACATCCGAGCCTGAACCTGAGCATTTCCAACGTGAGCCTCCTTCAGCTGTGCCCAAATTCTACAAGCTAAGTTCTCTGTCTGAACCCGATCGAATACGGATTGACACAGAGCACGAAACAAGTAGTTGACCGCCTTATTGTTGGCGTCGAACATGTCCCTCGATCCCGAAGCAAGGAAGTTCATCGGATGGACATAGGCTGTGTCCACCGTGACATCCCAAAGGATCTGACCCTTACCACGGAGAAACGCCGCCATCCGCCTCTGCCACATCTGGTAGTTTTTGCCATCGAAGTGCGGAGGACCCGAACCCCATTCCTGGTACGCCATCCTTGGATCTTAGACTGGTTAGAATCCGAAGATCCGTAACTAGATCTGATACCACTTAAAGGACCGAAACTGGCGACCAGAGAGGGGGGAGTGAATGGGAGCCGATAAAAATTCTTCTCGGAGGAGATTGAAACTCCAACAAGACGAACACGGCAACCAAGCACGTCTCTGACTCAACTACCCAAGTTGGTCAAGACCACGTAGCCACTGGAGTGCTACTGGCCCTAGGAACCAACACACAACCTTCCGAACCAAAACTCACCAACACACACAGCGGAAACTTGCACGGCTTGCAGCCTGTGCTACACCGGTCAGACCGGTGGACAGCGCTGGTCGGGCCAGTGGCTACAGCAGTCGCACAGCAAACGTTCCAGGAAGCCTCAGTGATTCCTCTAGGCCCTGGAACAAAAACCACCTCCAAAACACAAACTGCCGAGAAGGAAAACCCTACACAAAACCTAGCAAATCTCCTCGAAATCTGTGAAGAACTGACCAGCAACACCTCAGTCCCAAAGGCACACGAACCTGGCAGTTCACTCGAGGCAAATCCCACAAAGGGCTCACTCCGGTCAGACCTGTCAAGAGCACCGGTCAGACCGGTCGCGCCTGGGCAGCTCGGGATGAACAGCGCCCGCAGGTCAACTCCCCCAAATCCAACTCCCGATCTCCCGATTCGCTCCACGGATTCGCACAAGACTTTGGGGATAGTAGGAACACCTCATGGGCACTCTATAACCAAGTTATGGTCCACCAAAACTCATTATATCAAGAAGAATCGAAGGATTTCCGCCAAGAACGCCACTAACCCTAGGACAACGAAAACCTCAAAATTGAGCCCCTTTACTCACGGATTTGGAAGGGGAATCAAAGGGAAAGAACCACGAGGGGTTCATGCATACATCCCCCACCAAATCACAAAGAGAAAGGTCCCAAAATCGCCTCAAGAAATTCGCCAAGAAAAGGCTCCGAAAATCACCAAAAAAGGGAAAACGGGAAGAACACTATCAAGCCTTGAGGAATCACGCCGAATCATCTATACATACCATGAAGGTTCATACAAGGTCTAGCTTCCGCTCGATCATCCTTCCCTCTCACAAGATCTCACCATGAAGCTCTCAAGCTAGTCCTAGAAATTCCAAAGGAAAAATGGAAGGGGAAAATAGGAAAACAAAATGAGCTAGGGTTCCAAGAGATGGCTGCCATCCTCTCACCCCTTGGGTTATATGGAGGCAAGCCGAAGGACTAAAATACCCTTACTAAATAACTAGGGATACATGCCCCTCAAGGGTGAATTTGGAAGTCTTTGTCTTCACACCATCGGACGGATGCCCAACGACCGCAAACTTGCTTAGCCTCGACGCAAGCCTTGCGATCCCGACGCGTGTCCTCCGCTTCGAAGATTTCGGACTGCGTCGTCGCACACCGGTCAGACTGGTGCTCCTCACCGGTCAGACCGGTACTCACCGGTCAGACCGGTCAGACCCACTGATCAGATGGGTCTAATGCTGCTGCACCTCCGTCTTCGGTCTTGGCTTTGTGGATCAACCAAGAAACCCAGTGGTTTTCTGGTGAACCACCGGAAACCCCGCGAACTCGGTGTAGCCTCCGCCAATCGCCACTCATGACTCGGCTCCCACATAGTCCCGACTCGACCTTGGTTTTAAGGCTCAACCAAGAAACCGTCCATGACTTCATCTTGCTGTTCTTGCCATTATGCGGCCCGCACTTGACCCCGCTGGCCACCGGGTCCCTTGAACCAAGCCTACTTGTCTTCTCCACACCTGGAGGCCTCACCAGCAACGACCTTTCATGCTTGTTCTTCACCTGCACCAACACCAGTCAAGCCGCAACCTGCACCTGCAATACTTAGCCAAGAATCAGTCTACACCACGTTGTCAATCACTCATCACACCAGGAAGCGACCTACCATCGGTCCTCGAACCACACAGGCTCTCACCTGTTGATTGACAATGGAAAATATTAGGGATCGACTAGAGAACCGATGACCTGTTAGAGACATGTGTACCAGCCAATCGGCCGATACGAGTAAAGCGAGATCGGCCGGCTCGAGAGCGACCGAGGCGCGAGGGTGTGGATAAGAGATTGGCTGGAATCGGCCGATCGTGATGTCAGTAGCTCGAGTAGGTCGGAATCCGCTGTGGTGTTAGAAGCCGACGCGATCTAGATCAAGCTGGATAAATTGGTGATAATAGCTAAAACCACAAGAATTGGTACAAAAACTTGCAGATCTAGCTAATATCGGTAAGGAGTGAATAAAGAACTAGACGAAACCTCAGCGATACACCCGAAGGTTAAAGCCTAGGGTTATTCGGTAAAATGGTACTCACAAGCTTGCCAGAGATCGATCGATGCAGCCCGACGAACTTGAAGCACGACGTTGTAGGAAAGAGAAAAAACGCAATGGCGAAGTCGCCGAAAAGTAGATGCTGTAAAGTAGATGCCATAAATTATAAAGTGTTTGCCCGGAGGCGGATTGTTTGATATTGGTGTGTACACTTTTTTCCGACCACGCAGGGTCACTATTTATGTCCTGAGGACAACCCGACTCCTAGCCGATTACGGCACTGTTTACTTGCTTCTAAAGAAAACAAACACTACTAAAAAGAAAAGGACTCTCGTAGGAGTCAAAACTCCCTAAAACTGACTCTTGACCCGTTGCCAACCGTGGATTGACCCGCCTCCACCGTGCTTTCCTTTTGGCGTATCTCCTTGATTTCCGCCTTCTTCTCTTTCCATCGGCCGATCTTCCGGTTGACCATCGGCCGATTGGTTTGACCTGCCAGCCCATCGATAGAGTTGAACTCCTTTGACCATCGGCGAGTCTTGTTGACCACCCTTCTCTCTCTCTTCAATCGGCCGATTGCCTTGTTTCCTCATCGGTTGCTCCTTCTTATCCTTTTGACCTGTTTTTTCCAAAAAAACGGTGTCAACACATGCCCCCTAGTTTCGGAGTAAAAAATATTTTGCTCCGAAATTTCCTCGAATCCGGTATCCTCTTTGATTCGAAGTCGGCTAAAGAATCTAAACAAATCTTAGGGGCCATAAATACAACTGCCTCAACTCTCCTTTTCCCCGAATCTTGTTGCTCTAATAGCTCAAGCTTCCAGGCGACGAACCCAAAGTACAGAGTTCTTGCTGATTCATGGCGTCTTCCGGCTCTGCCGGAGGTTCTCATCCTGCCCCTGCGCCGCCGAAGGCGTCTCTTTCTTCAGTTCCCCCGGTATTTCTTTTGTCCCTTTGCTTTTATTTGTTTCTTAATGCCGCCGCTCTGTTTTGTCTGAAGTCCAGACTTTCTTTATTTATTTCTTCAGGAACTTAGATCTAATCTCATCATCCCTGTTGATGACAAACCTGGACTTGCTTTTCTCGGCCCAATGGGTGATGTTGACCCTACTGAGATGATTAATTTTGAAACCGGCCGAAACCCCTTCAAGTATGCTTCTCTGGATCTGGCCGATTGGGACAGCTGCTTTAGGTCTTGGACAGGTTACAACAAAGGGTGGAGAGATTGGTACCGTAGAGTTTCTATGAAGAACAGGGATTCTTGGGAGCAATATAAAATCAGCCAATGCATCACTCTATCTTTGTCTGAGATGTCCCGGAAAGAATCTCTTTTGATAGCTGCTTCTTACTTCTGGTCTGATGCACTTAATGCCTTCTTGTTTGGCCATGGGCCGATGGCTCCAACTCTGGCCGATGTCCTCCTGTTAACTGGCCTAGATGTTTCTTCTTCAGATGCTCTCTTTAGCCGCTGGAATGATAAACCTTCTCACCAGCTGAAAACCAAGAACATAGGTGGATGGTCTGGTTATATTGCCGAGCACAAGAAAGAGGGAACTGTGAGCCACAGGGAACATGTTGCTTTTCTGAACATGTGGCTTGAGAAATTCGTCTTCTGTGGCAAAACATTTGGTCCTACTGCCAACATGCTGACGGCTCTTGCATCCCCCTTGGAAAATACCTCTTAGGTGCAGTTTATAACCTTCTTCACCAAGTGGCAGTTAGTTTGTCAACCAACTCCCCAATAGGCACCCCGGGAGGTCCCTGGTGGTTCATCAACATGTGGCTAAACCTTCATCTTCGAGATAGGTTGGAGCAAAATATTTTTGACATGACCTTCCCGGGAGATCAGCAAGATGGCGTTCCGATTGTGAGGTGTCGATGTATGAACTTTGGAGAGGTTGTTTCTACTTTTGCAGGACATAAGAGAACTCCCTCTTGCATAGCAGAGCATTTCAAGAGCTTTTACCTCGGTTTCAACCCAGAATCCATTATCTGGTTTGCATATAGAGATGATGATACCCATTTTGAGACCACATTCAGCTTTGATGCATATACAGAATCCAAGGATGATGAAAACAGGATTGCTTTTGTGGAAATGATCAAGCCGGGGCTTCTCCCCTCTTGTGTTTTTGGAAAGGATCAATCAGCCACTTATGAATTTTATAACCCCTCAGTGTGTGCCCGTCAGCTGGGGTTTGGCCAGTTGCCGATTGGCCTTTACTTTTCTGACTTGATTAAACCACGGCAGATTATTCCTAGTCGTACTTATTATCAGCATCTCCTGGACCGGGTCCCTGATTCTGCCACCATTGATCTTGCTTCCTGGAGGTTTTCTAGTTTCACTTCTTCCCTTTTTAACATCTGGTGGGTAGAATGGTGTGATCATCTCTTCTGCGTCTCCCCAAGAATTTATTGTGAGAAGTTGGACCCTGCATATCATGCATCGGCTGATGAGGTAATTTTCTTTTGATCAGTTTATGCATTTGCTCGATTGTGCCCTGATTGCTGCATCCCCCTTTTCAACCTGAAACTACTGAGCCTCCTGCTATCAGTAGAAGTGGCAAGTCGATTCGTTATTGACCACCAAGGCGAGTACCGTACATCGGCTACAAGGCTCCTCCAATTTCTTCATTCATGCAGGGTCCCAAGACCAATCCTATTCCGGACAATCTACCTCTGTCGGCCCTTAAGAGAAAAGGTGTGACCAGCAAAGTTCTCACCCGTAGAACAAAGAAGAAGATTGATACTAAGGTTGTCAATATTTCAGATAAGGCCTGAGTACTAGCAGATGCTTTCGAGGTACTAATTTTCATTTTTTCCTTTTCCTTTTGCATTTTTTGACTGATCATCTTGTTCTTTCATCCAGTCTTCTGGTTTGACAGGTCAGCCAACACAAGCTAGTACTGCTGGTTCTGACCATGGTCCAGTTCTGGAGCCCAAAGAAGTTCCGGCTGATGATACTTTGGTTGAGTCATCCGAGCAACCTGAACCAGAGGATAAAATCCAGAGTCCGACTGCTTCTTATACTGAGAAATCTCCAACCAAGGTATGAAAACTTGTTTATCCTTGGCCTCTTTACCTATCTTTGAGTTCCTGTCTCTTGTTCAGGATGCTGATGATACATTGGTCGAGACTCAAGATGTATTTCTGGATGACCGCCAACAAACAACTGGTGATCAACCTCAATCGCTGATTATTGAGATTTCTGAACCAGAATCGGCTAAAAACCCGATCATTCGGACTCAGGCAACATCTTCTACTACAGAGGTGAATTTCTTGATCTTCTCAGATTTCTTCCCCAATTCTCCTGCTCATTCTTGCTCCCTCTGCAGGTTCCACCAACCCTACCTCTTGTTGTTCAGGGTGTATCAGCAGCTACTCTCCCAGATGATGTGAAAGCTAAGCTGACCTAGGTGCTTCCATTGCTGAACCAAGACATCAGCCAACTCGTACAAGATGCTGAGCCAATCAGGACTATCTTCAAGCAGATCCAAGGCCAGCTGCCCAGAGACCTCAAGGCGAAGATGCTTCAAGTTACTTTCATTGAAAATCGGCAGCTCATAGTCCAGGAAGCCCAAGATCGGCTGAATGAAAGGAGGCGTCAGGAGCAACTTACTCAAGACAGAGAGAACCTGGATAACAGTATGGCCGATCTCGATAACTAGATCGAATTCCTGGCTTCTTCTCGTTCCGATATCGTCAATAGTATTGACCGTTTAAAGAGACGGCGGGCTAGTTTGATGAAAGAGCTTGGCCAAGTTGAGCAAGACATGGCAGCTGAAGAGCAGAAGCTCACAGATCTCCCAGGAACCATAGCTACTATGTGAGAGCAGAGGGACTCCATCGCACAGCAAGCCCAAGTTCTTCGTGAACAAGAGTAGCCAATTCCTAGTTCGGCCGATGCTGATCGTCAGGAGATAGAAGCGGTCGATCAGTTGCATTTGGACCTCATCAATGCCATCCAACTTCTGGGCATAGTTTAATCTTTTATTTGTAATTTTTTGGACTGTAACTGGCTTTGACTGGCCAACTTCCAACGCTCCGTATTAATCGTTTTGACCGAACGTTCCAATCGGCCTTTATAAGATGCCTAGACCTCTTTTGCCCTTTGACACGTACTTCTCTTCATGATGTCTTCTTCTTCTTCTTCTTCTTCTTCTTCTTCTTCTTCTTCTTCTGTGAATCATGTTGGTTCTATCTCACCCTCTCCATTCTTCGTGACCCTTTCTCTGACGTTCCCCTCTTCTCAGTCTCCAAATCGTGAAACCATGGAAAGGATCGCATGGGTGAAGAAATAGCCCAAGTTAGAGCAAAATTAGATAAGGCGAAGAGTCTTCTTTAAGCCTTGATGTACTATTAGCCGATGCAATCGGCTTATTTATGAATAAAATCATTATTTTTTATGGGCATTGATGGATCTGAATGTACTATTTCTCAGTGATGGCTTTTCACCTATATTTGTAGGTGCCTTTCATGATTTGGTTCGACTCCCTTGCTATAAAATTGCAACTTGCTTCTCATGTGACACCATAATCCTCTGACTATGAACCAGATCAGCTTCTATTAGGAATAAGAGGTAGGCCTCCTCTAGAGCACTTTGAGGAAAATGCAGTCATCCCCATTCCTTGACTAATTTCTCCGTGAAGTGTTCTTGCATCCAAGTGATGCATTGAAGCTTGTCGTTGTTGCTAGAAATGTTGAGAGATGGGAATCCTGATAGTCTCCTCTTCTGGAGTACAGAGTTGGACTATTCACTGTTATTTAATCTATCTTCAAAGCCAGCCCCTGATTTTTGGGAAACGTACCACTGCATGACTGCCCATTGTTCAGTCTGAGGCTTTCACGGGGAAACTGTTCTTGCTTTGACTGCATCGGATGCCCTTTATTTCGCCTTTTTCAATTCCCTCTTGTAGTTACCCCTTCTGCCATCTGGGGCTACAAATAGGTCTAAAGCTTGGTGGAGAAAAACTCACTCTCATCGGCCATGGCGCAACCAACTCAGATAGATCATAGACTCTTGTTGTATGACTATTCCCCTTTCCTCTCTTCCTTTCATAGCTAGAAGAATTCTTGTGAAGTAGTGTAGTGACCCCTCTTCTTCTTCGTCTCCTTTCGAAAAGCCAGGAGGCTAGAAGAATCCTTGTGAGGATCTGGCTTTAGGGAAGGAGCAAGGTAGGGTGTCTTGCTACACATTTATCAGCGGAGGAGCGTGCCAAAGGAACGGCCATCTTGGTCATTAACTCGGACTCCTTCTGGCGGAAGATTATAGAATCCGGTGAAGATCTTAGTCTTCCATTTCCTCTTCGTGGCGTCCTTCTCTCATTCATCGATTCAATATCCTCATCATACTGGAGATAGGATAGCCTTGTAGATTCTTGAAAACATATGTAATCTTTATATTTGAGCTGTAATATCATTGCTGTAATCCAAAATGGAGAGACGAAAATATATTCATTTTGTTCTGCATGCGACATGTGTATCGGCCACAACCGAATATATTAATTGTACATCGGTTTTTACATTTTTTGTACTAAAGGCGATTCTTTACAGATATCGGCTATTCTACTAGAAATGATAACATTTGCAATCGGCTATAGCTCGAAAATCCAATCGGCCGATGGGCTCGATACGACAATCGGCTCATACAATTGTTCATATACTTGGGCAACCAACCCACCGACTGTTGTGATTCCATGCCCAAGCTTTCCTTTGTCTTCAATGAATTGATTCATTTAGTCTTGTCATCAGAGCCGACCGCTTGAACCGGCTTTAGTCCGAAATCAGACACCTTGAGATGTTTAGTATCCCATGCTTTTCTAGATATGCAGCTCACTCGATCATAAGTCCATCCTTGTGCTTCCGTAGCTGCTACCGTCAAAGATGTTTCTCCTTGGACCACCTCCACTGAATCTCCAATCCATTGGATGATGCATTGATGCATTGTAGATGGTATGCAACAATTGGCATGTATCCAGTCCCGACCCAGCAATAGATTATAAGATCCCCTCCCTTTAATGACAAAGAAAGCGGTTGAAAGGTCTTACTGCCGATGGTGAGTTCCACGCAGATTGCACCTTGAGCCAGAGAGATGTTGCCTTCGAAGTCCACTAGCATCATATCGGTTTGGGTCAGATCTTCATCAGACTTCCCAATGTTGCGCAGCATGGTGTATGGCATCAGGTTGACTGCTGCTCCTCCATCTACTAGCATCCTGGTGACTGGTTTGCCATTGACAAAACCTTTGAGAAACAATGCCTTCAAGTGCTATCTTTTCTCATGTTCTGGCTTCTCAAAGATAGCTTGTGTAGGTTCCAGTGTTAACTGAGCCATGCCAAGTTCTTCATCGGATACATCCGAATCAGCTAGAGCCATGAACTCTTTCGGCAGAAGGACAACCATGTTTATATCAGCTTTTGGTTTATCATCCTTCCCATCATCGGCCTTAGGCTTAGGACGCCATACTTTAGACCGAACTTTCTTCTTGTCCAGCACGTGTCTCTCTGCTTCTTCTTGTTGTTCTAGCTGGCGTAGGCGCTGGACTCTCCTTTCCTGGGACTTGGTCCAGCCATCTGGACACCATTGTGGATTAGGCTTCTTGAATGATTGGCTTGACCCCTCATCCAGTTGTAGAGTGCGTCGATGTTCAGGAGCTCGGCACATGATATCTTCATCAGGGACCAGAGAATTGGCCATCTCTTCCAGCTGATTGTTTGACTTTTCATTGACTCGACCTGAAACGAATCGAATTTCCGCGAACGGAAACCCAACTCTTTGCACCTCCGTGGTAGTCCTAGGATGGCTACCACGTGCAATCCCTGTCTCAGCAATACCAAAAATCCATACAACACAAGAAATAAAGAGAGAAGGAATATAATAAAAACATTTATTTATTACATGAATCAGAGTATTCGGCACATGCCGGGTACAAGTCCAACAGGACTGAAGCAAACAAGGTAAAAGCCTACGCAGCGAAGCATATGAAGCGAAGACGGCACTAGCTCCTCAGGCAGCTCGAGCGAAGAACCAGCCCTAGTCTTCCCATCCGTCGATCTTGAAGTCGTAATCCGGCTCTGTATCAGAGACACCAGGATCTACCCGATAAGCGGGTAGGTCATGTCAGCTTCCCAACAAAGAGCAAAAGCGGTGTATATAACTACTATGCAGGATATAAACCTACTCTGGCTGTAGAAGGCTTAAGCAAAGCAGCAAAGCAGTAGCAACATTCAAGGTAAGCAGAAATGCAGCGAGGTCAACACCTCAGGGAGGTCCACACCTCCGAGGTCCACACCTCAGAGGCCAACACCTCTGGGGTCAACACCCCACAACAAGGAAACCACACCAAAACACTGAATCACAACCACGATCCAGCTCCCAACTCTCATCTGCGATGTGGGGCCCGCCTGCTCCTATCCCCACATCTCAACGGCCAAAGCCGGGCTCACTCACTCGGGGGAGTGAAGAAGCACAAGAAAAGAGTATCTAGTCAGGTGAGAGATCTGTAGACTGTCCATAACCAGTGGACACGGACTATAGCTATAGGTTTAAACACTCTACAGAGGTTGTACATCTATACCCGCTCAAATAGAGCCAAAACGGGGATCAACCATCCCAAACTCTACCATACGGATTGAGTCCTAGTAAGTGGATAGCACCCTCCTGTTTCTTCGAGCCTGACGCATCCACAACTGGGGAACATATCACCCAGCCTGGGACCTCGAAGCTGTGGAACCATCCCCGGGCCAATCCCGAGGCGACATCTTCTCAGGGGGAACACATCACCTCCTCGCACGATCACACCGATCCTCTTACAAGCTGAATGCTGTCCACTACTAGTCTCGGCCCGCACCCCCACCCATAACAGGGCAGGCGGTATGTACGAAAGTAGTCCAAAGAAGCAAGGTCAACTGACGATCGGTCCTTAAGGGCAGGGAGCAAGCACCTCAACAACTCCACACAATCTGACACGCCGCTAGCGGTGAGAGGCCAGGTCGCATCTCCCCTAGTTAGGCATTCTCAAGTAACCATAAGGCTCGCTCCCGCCAGTAACACGTCAAGGGAAAACACACCCAGAACTCACGCTAGAACACACTGAGATCTCCCACGTCTCAGTCCAAACCCAGAGTACCATCCATATTCAAAGCAAAAAAAGTATGGATAGTGAGCAGGTAAAGCAAGGAAATAGGATATATCAAACCTCAAGGCATGGCTAAACAAATGGCTATGCAATCCATCACATCAATGCATATAAGAATTTAAAGCACTAGCATCTAATTGCAAACATGGGATCTACATGGTTGGGAGTGACATGACATCTGCGTAGTGGTCGTCATTCACGTAGTCCTTGTCGGTGTAGACGGGGTCCTCGGGATCCTTCGGGTCGAAGCTCGGGCCTGAATGCACGAGATTCGACGCGCGTAAGACAACCGTACACATCTAAGCAATAACTCCAAATAGAAACCTCTTTTTAGAAAGCCCAAAAGATCTTAAACTAGCTACAATCAGCAAGGTTTCGAAATTACGAAATTATAGAAGTTGGTTTCATATTTTTCTGAGCTTCCTATAAATAGTTATGATTTTTCAAAGGAAAAAGGGTTTATAAAACATTTATTAAAACCTTTATTAAATCAAAAAGGATTTTTATTAAAAAGATGCTGATGTCAGCATGACGTCAGTGGTCAGTGAGTTAATGGGCCTTTATTGGGCCGAAAGTACCACTGGGCCGAAAGTGGCCCAATGGACCTGGCCTAACAGGCCCAGTGGACAGAAGTCCACAAAACGCCCCTAAACTCTACTGCACAGGCACTGAAACGATGGGCTCAGTTGGGCTTTGTTTGGCCAAAGCTCTGGCTAGAGCCGATCTAACAACTACACACAAAGAAGTCTATCGCCGGTCCCTGAACTTCCCTAGGGTTCGCTGCTGCTCCTTGGATTCGGCTGGGGTTCACAGGTGCCCATGCCATCGCACGGCGCCCTGGAGGGCGGTGTCCGGCGGCGACGGCGCGTGTCCGGCGATGACGGCGAGGGGGTTCAGGTCTAGGCGGTGGCTCGGCACGGTGGCTAGGAATGGGGAAAGATCCACTGCACGCGCGCGGCATCCGGAGGCGACCAGGCGCGGCGGCGGATCGCTGCACGCGCGGCTGCAGGGCATGATGCCGCTTGGCATGGTGCCAGCGTGCGCGGTGGCACGGCACGGGGCGGCCTAAGGCCACAGGTTTGGCTTCTGCGCTGGGGTGCGCTCTACCTGGGCCATGCGTGCACGCACCTGCAAAACGAAATGCACGGCGCGAAGGCCGGCTCGCAGAAACACACAGCGCGGCGCGGAACGAGACAGCGGAATGGCGGCGGGGTCTACGGTGAGCAACATTTCGGCTAGGCGGCTCCCCGACGACATCTTGCATGTGTTCGTCTGACCAAGGCTCGATCGTGGCCTCTACGGTCGAGTTCACGATGCAGCGACGATCAGGCATCGACGAAGGCCGCGACTTGACAGAACAACAGGAGAGCGCGGCGGTGCTCTGGATCGCGGCAGCATGAGAGCCAGCGACGGGTGTGGTGAGGTTGGCTAAAGGTCAAAGCTTGACCTTTGTGCGCGAAGGCACTCGGGTCAGCAGCAAGGGATGGCCGAGGTGACGAGGTATGCAAAGAGAACGTGGCTCGACGGCCGTTCAGGGGGAAACAGCGGCGAGCGGCGCTCGGCGGCTCGAAGGCACGCGCACAGGTAACAGGGAACAAGGCGGCACAGGAGAAGGGAGAAAAGGGGGCGGCGGCACTCATGTTGGGGCGATGCTGTAGTCGTCGCCGACCCGACGAAGACGGCGGCGTAGTGTAGACGTACACGGCTGTGCTCTGCTTCTTGCTCGGCTCCGGCCTCCCGCCCGACGCGGACGTCCTCCTCACGCGGCGACAGCTCCGACTCCACTCAACCACGGACGGCCTCCGGCCTCGGTGTGTCAGCGGCGACGCGGTGCGCGGCTTCTCCTTCTTCCCTCCTCCACTCTATCCCCCACTTCCCCTCCTTGCGGCGGCGGAACACAGGAAAGGGAAAACCCCAGGTGGGTTGGTGGAGAGGCGGTTATGGTTCCCGGGGTCCTCTATAAGGCTCGGTCAAGGCAGGCGCAGGGGCAATTTGGCGGCCGCGGCATTCCAATTGGTGGAGATGCCTGGGGCGGCGACGTAGCCGAGCCTCTATGGCCGCCATGGCTCCTTTGGCGTCACCGGCAAGGGCAAAGAGGTCATTTCCTCCTGCGGATTCCCTTGGATTGGGTTGCCGGCGGGCGCGCGCATGAGCTCAACGTGCGTGCCAGCACACCCCCGGCCGTCCCATCACGCGCGCAGGGTGCCGGCCGGCGCGGTGCGGTCGGGAGCAGGGGAAAAAGGTGAGGGAGAGGAAGAGTTAGGGGATGACAGTGGGGTCCCACCGGTCAGCGAGAGAAGAAGAAAGGGAAAGGGGAGCTGGCTACTGGGCTGCTGTGCTGGGCCGGCCTGCTGGTCTAAGTGGTCCGAAGGAAATGCAAGGTGTTGCGGTGGCCAGAGCTAAGAAGCTGAGGGACCTCCAGCGGACTTTGATGAAAGGGATCAGGCCCAAGTTAGCTGTTAGTGTTTTTGAATTTAGTTTGAAAATAGTTTGAACTATTGTTTGTATTTGAATTGCTTTCAAATTCAAACCACACATTTAACTCCAAATAAAATCCATAAAAATCCAACTCACATATTTTACCATAATTTGAATTTATATTTTTATATTTGGTTTTATTTGTGGAGAATTTAGGAGAGAGCTAGCAAATTAGGATAAAATTTGGTAGCACACAATAACAATCAAAAAGTTTTAAATTTTTCAAAAATTCACACCTTGCTAAAACCCGGTCTGTTACATTCTCCCCCACCACCGAGAATCTCGTCCTTGAGATTTAGGCTTCAACCTCCTCCTCAAACAAGTGAGGGAACTCCTCGCGAAGGTCGGCTTCCTTCTCCCAGGTGGCTTCTCGCTCGGTGTGCTTACTCCATAGAACCTTGCAGAAAGGAATGGTGGTCCTTCTTGTTTCTTTGACTGCTCGATCCAGAATTCTCTCGGGGTACTCTGCATACTCAAGTGTATCTTGTAGGTCTAGCAACTTTGTGGGCACTTGCTTTGTCTCCACTTCTTTTTCACTCTTCTTCAATTGCAATACGTGAAACACGGGGTGCACTCCGGCCATAGTCTCTGGCAACGCTAGCTGGTATGCGAGACTTCCAATCCTCTTGGTTATTTGGTATGGCCCTACATATCTCGGAGCAAGCTTGCCCTTCACCAGAAACCTCTTAGTTCCTCGAAGCGGTGAGACTTTCAAGTACACACGATCTCCTTCTACAAAAGTCAATTCCCTCCTTCTCTTGTCGGCGTAGCTCTTCTGACGGCTTTGAGCGATCCTCAGGTTCTCGCAATCTCTCTCCACTTTTTCTTCTACCTCTTCTATGATGGCTGGCCCAAAGAGTGTTCTTTCTCCCACTTCTGACCACGCTAGCGGGGTCCTGCACTTTCTCCCGTATAGAGCTTCAAAGGGGGACATTTGGAGACTAGCTTGAAAGCTGTTGTTGTACGAGAACTCTGCGTAGGGTAGGCTGCTCTCCCAATCGGTGCTATAAGTGAGTGCACACGCTCGTAGCATGTCCTCCAAGGTCTGGTTGACTCTTTCGGTTTGTCCATCCGTCTGTGGGTGAAAAGCTGTGCTATAGTTGAGTGTTGTGCCCATAAGCTTGTGAAAGCTCCTCCAAAACTTGGCCACGAACTGAGGCCCTCGGTCAGACACTATGCTCTTGGGTGCTCCGTGTAGCCTGAGTATGTGCTCCACGTATAGTTCAGCCAATCTTTCTATCGCAAATCTGGTCTTCACTAGCACGAAGTGTGCCACCTTGGTTAACCGGTCCACTATGACCCAGATCGAGTCATTCCCTTTTGGTGTTCGGGGTAGTCCTACAATGAAGTCCATGGAGATGTCCTCCAACTTCCAAACGGGAATATCCAAAGGCTTAAGTAGTCCCGCGGGCTTCTGGTGTTCGATCTTCACTCTGCTGCAAGTGTCACAACAAGCTACGTAGTGTGCTATGTCCTTTCTCATGTATTTCCACCAAAACCTCAACCTGAAGTCTTGGTACATCTTTGTGCTTCCAGGGTGGATAGAGTATCTCGAGTCGTGGGCTTCCTTCAGAATCAGTTCCCGAAGTTCTTTGTCTTGGGGTACGCAAATTCTATCTTTCAGCCACACAGTACCCTGATCATCCACTCGGTAATCCTCAGCTTTCCCTTTCAGCATCAACTCACGCAGGGCTCCAATTTCCTCACACGACTGTTGCGCCTTTCTGATGCGCTCCTCAAGGTCGTAGGTTACCTACAGCTCATTAGCTTGTCCTTTCTCCACGATATCGATTCTCAACTTCTCCAACTCTTCGTGCAGTGCAGGTTGTTCTTCCTTTACCATAAGGTTGTTGCAGTACGTCTTTCAGCTCAGAGCGTCTGCTACGATGTTAGCTTTGCCCGGGTGGTAGTGGATCTCAATGTCATAGTCTTTGATCAGTTCCAACCACCTTCGTTGTCTCATGTTTAGCTCCGACTGGGTAAATAAGTACTTCAGGCTCTTGTGGTTGGTGTACAGCTCGCACTTGTTACCCATCAGGTGGTGCCTCCAAATCTTGAGCACATGCACGACAGCTGCCAACTCCAAGTCGTGAGTTGGGTAGTTCTCCTCGTGCTTCTTCAACTGTCTCGAGGCATATGCCACAACTTTTCCTTCTTGCATCAGGACGCAACCGAGTCCTTGCTTAGAGGCATCGCATTACATGACAAAGTCTTTCTTGATGTCTGGCAAGGTTAGCACTGGGACTGTGGTGAGTCTCTTCTTCAACTCCTGAAAGCTTTTCTCGCACGCTTCTGACCACTCGAACTTGGTGTTGTTCTTCAACAGCTCGGTCATTGGCTTAGCAATCTTGGATAAGTTCTCAATGAACCTGCGGTAGTATCCTGCCATTCCGAGAAAGCTCTGGATATCAGTCACGTTCAACGGTTGCTCCCACTTGGTCACCGACTCAACTTTGGATGGGTCCACGGCAATTCCTTCAGCTGACAACACGTGTCCCAAGAACGCGACTTTCTCCATCCAAAACTTGCACTTGCTGAACTTAGCGTAAAGCTTGTGCTGCCTCAGCCTTTCTAGCACGATCCTCAGGTGCTCCTCATGTTCCCCTGCTGTTTCTGAGAAAATTAGGATATCATCGATGAACACCACCACGAACATGTCCAACTCCTCCAAGAAGACTTTGTTCATTAGGTTCATGAAGTAAGTGGGGGCATTGGTCAGCCCGAAAGAAGCCACCACAAACTCGTACAGACCATACCGAGTGGTAAAAGCCGTCTTGGGGATATCCTGCTCCCGGATTTTCATCTGGTGGTACCCTGACCTCAGGTCGATCTTGGAAAAGAACTTTGCTTTCTTGAGCCTATCCAACAGGTCGTCGATCCTGGGTAGTGGTTATTTGTTCTTGATAGTCATCGTGTTGAGTGTTCGGTAGTCTATGCACATCCTCTTCGTGCCATCTTTCTTCTCCACATAGAGTACTGGTGAACCCCACGGTGAGGCACTCGGCCGAACAAAACCTTGCTCTAGCAACTTCTTGAGTTGTTTCTTCAACTCATCCAGCTCTTCTGATGACATCCGGTATGGACTCTTTGCAATGGGTCCAGCACCTGGCATCAGTTCAATCACAAACTCCATGTCTCGGTCAGGGGGTAGCTCCGTAAGCTCCTCGGGGAACATGTCTGGAAACTCGCAAACTACTGGAATCACTTCTATGCTTTTCTCACTCATACTGCATAGCATCGTAGCCACTTTCGGACACTGAGGGTCGATTCTCACTATCACTCCACTTGGGTGTTCCAACTGTATGAACCTTGGGTTGCGCGACACCAATCTATTGTGCTTTGCCAACCAATCCATTCCCAAAATCACATCTATGCCAGTCGACTCCAGAACGGTCAAGTCTGCTAGGAACAGTTGTTTCTCCAACACCATCTTCACCCCTCTCCACTCAAGTGTACTCCTCTTTTCTCCTAGTGGAGAACTAGTTAAGATAGGCCTTGGTCAAGGCTTAGTTGGTAATGACCTTTCTTTCACAAACTTGGTGGAGATATACGAGAATTGAGCTCCAGTATCGAACAAAACGGTTGCCATAACTGAGTCAACAAGAAACTCACCGAGTGCAACATCTGGTGCTGCTGCAGCCTCTTCGGCGGTCAGGTGGGTCAGGTGTCCACGAGCTGACGTCTGCACAGTCCTCGGTTGGCTTCGCGGTGGCTGGACTCCTGGTGTCGGTGTCTTGCCTGGGGTCTGGTACTGAGCAGTACGGTTCTGGCTTCCTTCCTGAGTACTTTGGGGACACTCCTTCACCTTGTGGCCTGGCTGTCGGCAAGCGTAGCACACCATTCTCGGTCCTGGCGTTGCGGCTGGTTGCTATTGTCTGGGTTTCCACGTGCCTGAACCTCCACTTCCTTCTGGGCTATTTTTGTACTGCTGAGGCTGAGAAAAGTAGTGACGAGGCTGCGACTGCTGAAACTGTAGAGAACCAGTTCTCTGCCTCTGAGACGGTCCTGAGCGTCCTATCTGATCAGTGCGCTTGTTCTTACTGCGGCGGACCTCCACGTACTCCAGTCTGGACCTCTCGACTATCAGTGCCTTGTCAATTAGTGAGTGGGGTGTCGGGCAGTCGTGAGAGGCCAAGTGGTGTGCCATCCCACGGTGAAGTCCCTTATGAAACCAGTAGACTATCTTCTTCTCTGTGTTTGTGTAATCTGGCGCGTATCTCATTAGCTCTTGAAAGCGGTTGGCGTACTCTTGCATAGTCATACTTCCCATCCTCAAGTGGCGAAACTCGTCTGCTTTCCTGTCCATTACTGCCTCTGGGATATGGTAGTCTCTGAAAACCTCCACAAACTCGTCCCACCTGATGTGAATCGGGTCTGGGTGTGAGTCACAGTAACTGTCCCACCAAGCATTTGAGGTACCAATCAGCTGTTGTGCGGTGACCGCTACACACTCTTCCTCAGTGAGCTGTGTTAGCTCCAGCTTCTTCTCAATTTCCCTCAACCAGTTGTCTGCGTCCATAGGATCAGCTGAGTTGTCGAAGGTTGGCGGTTGCAATTTGTTGAAATTCTCCACTTTCTTCTGAAAGCCCTCTGGGTGGTTTCTGTTCGGCACCTTGTTGTTCTTCTGAAGCAACACGTTGGTGATAGTCTGCATCAGCTGAGTCTGTACAGCCATCATGTCTGCTAAGTTGGGTTGCGGCGGCGGTGGTGGCACTTCCTGTTCCGGTTCTGGTTCAGCCTCTTCCTCAGGCTCTGACTCAGCTCCTTCCTCCTCTAGGTCATCTTGAGCGTTGCCCACGGGTCCACGCCCTCCTTGGCCACCTCGGCCTCCTCGACCACCACGGCGTCCTCCGCAGAGTCCTCCACGTGGGGCACGACCTCCACGACGCCCACGTGCTCCCGCTCCGACCGGGTTGGGGGCATCCTCCCCAGCGTCCTCTCCGGCTGCCTCCTCGAAACGGTGCAGGAGTCGTCCGAACCTCCTTAGTCCCGACATCTATTGCAAGATTAGAGATTAGGAAAGGCGGGTAGCAGGTAAAAGGATAGGGTATTCCCAAAAGAGGGGTATCTAACTAACACTCAAACAATTTCACACAAACAATAAGAAGCATGAACTCCATGAAACACCATGAAATCCATTACACTCAAGCAATGTCACCACACAAGGGTGTGCATCCCGGGGTCTACTCCAGCAACCCACGAGATTACACGGCAACACATCAAGCTAAAGCGTGATTCATCAGGGGGTGGCATCTAAAACTATGTCCAAAGCGGGTGGTATCTCGGGGGGTATACTCCGAGGTCATAGCTGGGTGGAGTGACTCGGGATTCGGGTAAGGAGACCTCCTCAAGCTCCATTACTCTCCTCCAATCCGAAAGCTCCCAAACTGGGTGAGTTCTGGTGGTTAGGTCTAGAACTTATCGTTGTTAAGGTAGTTAGTAAGAAGTTATTAAGTCAATCAAGGTGTATATATAGAATTTCAAGGATTTATATAAAGCTCAAGGGTTAAAGGCTTCCTTATAATAATGGCCATTTCTAGGGCTCGTCCTACGGTCAAGCATGGCTCTGGTACCAACTGAAACAAACCAAATTTCCGCGAATGGAAACCCGACTCTCTGCACCTCCTTGGTAGTCCGAGGAAGGCTACCACGTGCAATCCCTGTCTCAGCAATACCAAAATCCATACAACACAAGAAATAAAGAGAGAAGGAATATAATAAAAACATTTATTTATTACATGAATCAGAGTACATCTCTTCGGCACATGCCTGGTACAAGTCCATCAGGACTGAAGCAAACAAGGTAAAAGCCTACGCAGCGAAGCATATGAAGCGAAGTCGGCGCCAGCTCCTCAGGCAGCTCGAGCGAAGAACCAGCCCTAGTCTTCCCATTTGTCGATCTCGAAGTCATAATCCGGCACTGTATCAGAGACGCCAGGATCTACCCGATAAGCGGGTAGGTCATGTCAGCTTCCCAACAAAGAGTAAAAGCGGTGTATATAACTACTATGCAGGATATAAACCTACTCTAGCTGTAGAAGGCTTAAGCAAAGCAGCAAAGCAGTAGCAACATTCAAGGTAAGCAGAAATGCAGCAAGGTCAACACCTCAGGGAGGTCCACACCTCTGAGGCCAATGCTTCCGGGGTCAACACCCCACAACAAGGAAACCACACCAAAACACTGAATCACAACCACGATCCAGCTCCCAACTCTCATCTGCGATGTGGGGCCCGCCTGCTCCTATCCCCACATCTCAACGGCCAAAGCCGGGCTCACTCACTTGGGGGAGAGAAGAAGCACAAGAAAAGAGTATCTAGTCAGGTGAGAGATCTGTGGACTGTCCATAACCAGTGGACACGGACTATAGCTATAGGTTTAAACACTATGAGAGGTTGTACATCTGTACCTGCTCGAATAGAGCCAAAACGGGGATCAACCGTCCCTAACTCTACCATACGGATTGAGTCCTAGTAAGTGGATAGCACCTTCCTGTTTCTTCGAGCCTGACGCATCCGCAACTGGGGAACATATCACCCAGCCTTGGACCTGGAAGCTGTGGAACCATTCCCGGGCCAATCCCAGGGCGACATCTTCTCGGGGGGGGACACATCACCTCCTCGCACGATCACACTGATCCTCCTACAGGCTGAATGCTGTCCACTACTAGTCTCACCCTGCACCCCCGCCCATAACAGGGCGGACGGTATGTACGAAAGTAGTCCAAAGAAGCAAGGTCAACTGACGATCGATCCTTAAGGGCAGGGAGCGAGCACCTCAACAACTCCACACAATCTGACACGCCGCTAGCGGTGAGAGGCCAGGTCGCATCTCCCCTAGTTAGGCATTCTCAAGTAACCATAAGGCTCGCTCCCACCAGTAACACGTCAAGGGAAAAGACACCCAGAACTCACGCTAGAACACACTGAGATCTCCCACGTCTCAGTCCAAACCCAGAGTACCATCCATATTCAAAGCAATAAAAGTATGGATAGTGAGTATAAGGGACTAGCTAGGGGTCTGTAGCTAGTCCCAAGGTAGGTAAAGCAAGGAAACAGGATATATCAAACCTCAAGGCATGGCTAAACAAATGGCTATGCAATCCGTCACATCAATGCATATAAGAATTTAAAGCACTAGCATCTAATTGCAAACATGGGATCTACATGGTTGGGAGTGACATGACACCTGCATAGTGGTCGTCGTTCACGTAGTCCTTGTCAGTGTAGACGGGGTCCTCGGGATCCTCCGGGTCGAAGCTCGGGCCTGGATGCATGAGATTCGACGCGCTCAAGACAACAGTACACATCTAAGCAATAACTCCAAATAGAAACCTCTTTTTTTGGAAAGCCCAAAAGATCTCAAACTAGCTACAATCAGCAAGGTTTCAAAATTACAAAATTATAGAAGTTGGTTTCATATTTTTCTGAGCTTCCTATAAATAGTTATGATTTTTCAAAGGAAAAAGGGTTTATAAAACATTTATTAAAACCTTTATTAAATCAAAAAGGATTTTTATTAAAAAGATGCGGACGTCAGCATGACGTCAGCGGTCAGCGAGTTAATGGGCCTTTATTGGGCCGAAAGTACCACTGGGCCGAAAGTGGCCCAATGGACCTGGCCTAACAAGCCCAGTGGACAGAAGTCCACAAAACGCCCCTAAACTCTAGTGCACAGGCGCTTCAAATCGCTTCATGTGAGCTTCGAACTCGGCTTTGTCAGAATCCTTCAACTGATCTTTGGAGACTATCTGAATGTTGCTCTGGTCAACTTCATTGTTCTTTGAATTCTTCGACATTGTTGACTTTTTCGTGTCCCACCGGGCGTGCCAGAAGTGTGTTGACGCGAAAATAGGACGTCACCTCCGCGCGTGACACACATGACTCCCCGGTCTGTAGCGAGGCATGCCAGCCAATCTGACCTATTGATTGACAATGGAAAATATTAGGGATCGGCTAAAGAACCGATGATCTGTTAGCGACACGTGTACCAGCCAATCGGCCGATACGAGTAAAGTGGGATCGGCCGGCTCGAGAGCGATCGAGGCGCGAGGGTGTGGATAAGAGGTCGGCTGGAATCGACCGATCGTGACGTCAGCAGCTCGAGTAGGTCGGAATCAGCTATGGTGTTAGAAGCCGACGTGATCTAGATCGAGCTGGATAAATTGGTGATAATAGCTAAAACCACAAGAATTGGTTCGAAAACTTGCAGATCTAGCTAATATCGGTAAGGGGTGAATAAAGAACTAGACGAAACCTCAACGATGCGCCCGGAGGTTAAAGCCTAGGGTTATTCGGTAAAATGGTACTCACAAGCTTGCCGGAGATCAATCGATGCAGCCTGACGAACTTGAAGGACGGCATTGTAGGAAAGAGAAAAAACGCAATGGCGAAGTCGCCGAAAAGTAGATGCTGTAAAGTAGATGCTATAAATTGTAAAGGGTTTGCCCAGAGGCGGTTTGTTTGATATTGGTGTGTATACTTTTTTCTGACCACGCAGGGTCGCTATTTATTTCCTGAGGACAACCCGACTCCTAGCTGATTACGGCACTGGTTACTTGCTTCCAAAGAAAACAGACACTACTAAAAAGAAAAGGACTCTCGTAGGAGTCAAAACTCCCTAAAACTGACTCTTGACCCGTTGCCAACCGTGGATTGACCCACCTCCGCCGTGCTTTCCTTTTGGCGTATCTCCTAGATTTCTGCCTTCTTCTCTTTCCATCGGCCGATCTTCAGGTTGACCATCGGCCGATTGGTTTGACCCGCCAGCCCATCGATAGAGTTGAACTCCTTTGACCATGGGCGAGTCTTGTTGACCACCCTTCTCTCTCACTTCAATCGGCCGATTGCCTTGTTTCCTCATCGGCTGCTCCTTCTTATCCTTTTGACCTGTTTTTTGCAAAAAACGGTGTCAACAAAACTATGTCATTTGGCTCGATTTGCACCCTATTACAATATATATTTGTTTATCCATGCCCAAGTTAAATTTTAGGTCTCCTCGAGCTCGACGAGTTTGATGGGAAGCTTATGTATAATCGAAAGTCAATTGAAGTTCAAAAGTTTTAGTTTTTAAAACTGGATAACTTGGAATGATATTTTGAAGTATTAAACAATCTCAAATGAAAAAGTTTTCAACTACAAACTTTCAGATCTCGTCGTGCTATACAATTTTGGTATAAAGTTTATCTTTATCGGAGGTCATATGAGAAATTCTGAATTCAATTTCACAAGACCATTTCTAGAGGCGCGTCATGTCATCACATGCACCTGGAAGTGGAACCATTCTTGAAAATGACGATTTCTTGGTACAGGTCACCCCATCGCCCGCCCCTGGAAATAGCCCCCCACTTCCGGGATGGGTCATCCACTCACCAGTTCCTATAAATTGCTTTTGTAGTATTGGGTCATTTGCTATAGTTGCAGGTGTCAATTTTGCTCGGCCTAGGGAAAAAACAGGACGCTGCAGTCGCTGCTACAAATCATTTTTGTAGTTGTGGTTTGAAATAATTGACTTTGAACAACCTAAAACAAAAGTTATTTGTAAAAGTTGGGAGTAGTTGTCCATAAGGAAATATAGTGTCCTAAATGACAGGGATGGCCCTATTATGTATCTAACTCTATCACCTTTACACTACTGGAAAAATGGGCATTTGTACCGGTTCATAACCCTCATTTGTACCGGGTATTGAACCGGTACAAATGTGGTGGAGCATTTGTACCGGGTGGAGCCTCGGCCTGGTACAAACGTGCCTTCCCCCCTCCGACGTGGCAGGGGGGCATTTGTACTGGGTGGAGGTACCACCCGGTACAAATGATGGTTTTATTTTTTTTATGTTTCTTTTCTCTAATGTATTTGCTTAATATACTAATACTAATCGTAATACGTTGTAATATAAAGTCGTGTGGCATATAAAATGTTATATTTGAGATAATATTCTACATACATCCGTATATGCTTATTTGTATAATATTATCTCTAATATTATACAAATAAATATATACGAATGGTTGTAGAATATATCATCTCAAATCCAGAAATTGAAGAACTTTGGAAATAATATTATACATTAGCATATTGTGCACACTGAAACTTAGATTAATAATATACAATGGATGAAATGTTAGCAGAGATTAATTTTTGCTTCCAGATGCTTGGCCTTTGTCTTTGCTTCCAGATGCTTCCTTCATGTTCTGACTTGTCCCTTCCCCGGTCGTCGCTCCCATACTAAGAATAGAGGATAAGCTAGCATAAAACTCTCCCCCTGGACTAATAACCTCGTCTAGAATAAATCCACATAATTGTTCTTGAATCAATCGGATTTGTTCTGTCTCGAGGAATGTTTCCTTGATGTTGGAAATCTACCAAAGAATATGAACAAAAGAATAAGAACCAGATCGGAGAATATGAACAATAAGAACAACATGTTGTCGTAGTTGTGTGTGCACGCACCTTCTCTTCGAATTTGCTACCACCAACGCAAGCTGTAACACGGTGCATGTACTCGCACACATAATATCTGCATAGATTGGTGCTAGAAGGTTGCGTCATGACCTGCACATATGGGAAAACCAAGTCATGAAATAAGTTGTTATTGTAATGAAAGAATTGAAGAATATGCAAAGACACGTACTGGCCAATCATAGTGAACATAAAGGTTTTTTTTGGAACTTTCCGAGGTACTTATCACAGAGACAAGTCCATGCAGTTTTAATCAACTCTATGATATCTTGATATCTACTTTTATCTGTAGTCTTGTACAAAGAGTCGAAGACAAAGACCTTGCTTCACGTCATACAAAAACTAAAGAGAATTCAGTGGAAGCGGTCCATAGATGCAGAAGTATTAGTTTCTTAAAATATGCAATGTAATTTTTGAAAAAGATAAGGAGATGAGATACACGTTTCTCACCCGAAGTTGTATAGTAGCTCTATGACAGCCTTATCATGGTGTTTGTCTAGAAAGTTGATGATATGATTAAGTATTTCCCTTTCATTAAGTTTGAGAGTGTTTTGAGTTATCATCAAAGGATCCATGTAGCCCACACTCATGATTCCTTTCCTCTTGGTCCGTTGCATCTCAAAACTGTATGACACAAAAAATATAGAAGTTTAGATATGGGATAAAGTGGCTAGAGCATTGATTTTTAACTTATAGTAGAATAAACACTTACAGAGCCCAGCAACTGACGAATGAGACGTCAAGTGCATCCATATTGAATAGGAACCAGAATTCCTTCATGGGAATAGTGAAGACCTGATGCCCACGGAAATAATGATGGTCCTCAATGCAAACATAGAGCAAGTCCATCCCGCCGGCAGCTTGGTACATGTGCCACTTGTGCAATTCATACATCCTCGTTGGAAGATACTGGAGCAATCGCGGCCACACAAGCTCACGCCCAGGCACATACTCCGGTCTATTTGCCTCTTTATGCGTTGCAATTTCCTCCTCCCCTAGAAGTTGTGCTGGAGTCAGACCCGATGATTTGGCAAAATCAAGCAACTATTGTTCATATATTGTAAGTGGTCTAGTTGCCCTATATGTCCCTTCATGAGTTGGGATTGCATCCTCCCCTCGGATTTGAGCTTCAGTAAGACCTATTTCTTTGTTAAATTTAGACACTTGCTGGTCATATGTTGAAAGCACCTTGAGGTCGGGGATAGATTGTTTTGACTGGGTTCCAAGTGGTGGAACTTTAGATGCACTTTTCTTCTTCACACATTGAGTCTTGAGTACTTGCCGGTCATAGTCACTCAATGGCTTGGGAAGATCATCTGGTTGTGTCTTCTTTCCTCCTCCATTTTCCTCATGAAATGATGAAATTTGACCTGGTCAATTGGTTTCTCAACTGGAGGCTTGGGAGCTTTGAATATCTGTCTATCCAATTCTTCCTAAACTGCCTCGTCAAGTTCCTCGTCTATCTTCTCATAAGCAAGTTTTGGTGGACGCTTCTTCTGCTTTGGTTTCTTCTGCTTCTTTGGAGGTGGAGGAGGAGGAGCTTGTCGCTTGCCCTTGCCCTTAACATGTGCAGGAGGCGGAGAAGGAGGTGGACTATCGCTTGGATCCCTGTCACCTACAGGACTCATGCTGCGCTCTGCCCTTGCAGCTGGTGAATGCGGTAGTTAAGGAGGAGGAGCAGCGGCCGGTGAGGTGCAGTGGAGGCACATATGGAGGAGCAGCGGTGGCTGGCGAGTGTGGCTTCTCCCCCCCAAAGGCGGTCTGGTGCCTGATCCCCACCTCCAGCCTCTCACCACCAGATACGCGCCTGTATCGGCCTCCTGCCACCCTATCTGCAGCCCTATACCTCGACACCATGAGTTGATGTCACTGGCTCTGGCCCCGCCCCCCGCTCCCCTCTCCCACCCAACCCTCTCTCCATCGCCTATGGTAGCCATCTTCTCCCCTCCTTTCCCGAGGCCCCTAGTTCCTCCCATGCCTTGATTGTTGGTGTGGTGGTGGGCTGTGGCCATGTTGGTGGTGGCGACGATGGTCTGTTGGCTATGGTTGGCGGCAGCGCTGGTGGTCTAGTAGTGGTTGTAGCCATGGTGGGCGGCGACGGCAGCAATAGCCTGCTATTGGTGGTGTTTTTTATTTTTCTTAAAAATGTTTGCTGAGTGCTAATGTTTCCTGAGTGCTCGACGAAAGACACTCGGCAAAGCTATCTTTGACATATGGATTTGCCGAGTGTTTTTGAACCTTTAGTGAGTGCTCTTGGCACTCGACAAATGTTGGGTTTCCCATAGTGAAGTTTACAGACAGATCTCAGTGGAGGGTCAACTCCAGGTTGTTGTCCCTATAAAAACTAGTCTAATCCGAACACGCTGCTTATGTTTACATTTTTGGTAATGCGACGCATTGGACGTCTGGATGCGCGTCAACTTTCGGATAGTCGATGTGGCACAACCTCGTCCATATGTTCCAACCTTATCCCTTCAAGACTCTTGAGTCAGAATTCCAGTGGCATGGTGACCAGGGGTCGGGCCTCACGGGGCATGGGGCGCAGGAAGGAGTCGCGGGTCGGTGGCAGGGGGAGGCCCTGGCAGCGTGCTACCTAGGATCTCGACGGAGCGATGGCCGAGTGCCGAGCCACACTCGTGGGTGCCCCGACGGCACACGGGAGGCCGGCGAGGCGACACGCCAAGCACGACGGCGGAGGTTTACTGGTAGCTAAGCCCAGCCAACCCGAGCTCGCTGGCAGCATGGGACGGGGCAGCGCTCACCACGGCCAGGTGTGGCACAGCCAGGGACGTCAGAGGTCGTCGTTGGTGCAACCTTGCGCGGCCAAGCATGCCCTCCTAAGCTTGCTGGCTGTGCGAGCTGCTTCTTCCGCCACGGCCGGGCGCGGTGCAGTGGAGCTCGAGCACCAAGTTGTAGCCGACATCGGCTGTCACTCCTCCTATGGCTTGGGGTGAGTCGCGTCATGTCAGTTTGGGTGCGATAGAGCAGCAAGCCTGTTGACGGCTGTTAAGTGCTTACTTTAGCCGTCAATTTACTCATGAATAAAGGAGCAAGAGGCATTTCTTACACACATTTTAGTTAAGAATAATGTAGTTCCACTTGTCCTTGGAGATTATGTGATTGTAGGAAAATATGCATAAAGAAGTGGCAAACTCACCTTTTATGATTCATGCCACATCACCTCAAGGAGTGGCTGCCACCTCAAGTGCCATGCATGCACGCCATGTCACCAATCCAAGAGAGGCAAGCCCCGACGAATCAGAGCGTGACACGTGGACTTCACATGGATCCATGGGCCCACCAGAGAGCCTAAACCGCTTCAAGAGCACGTGTACACCGGGGACCGACCTAAGGGCCCACAGGACAGCCACCCCGAGGAAGCACACAACGAGGGGGGCCCACCTGGGGACGGCCGACCCTTGGATCGGCCGAACCGACCTTGGGTCGGCTGATCCCGGGCCTCCACGTGGTGCTTGTCCATTGGTCCTAGAGGCCATCCCCGGGGTGTTTCACTCCTCTTTGCGCCGGTGCTCAGTCCTATAAATAGAAGGGAAGGGGGTTCATTTCTTACCAACACACCTTACTCCTCTCTCACTTTTGGTTTCTAAGGCTATGAGGTAGGCTAGAGTAGTTCTACTTCAGGTTCCAAGTCTACTTTGGGATCTAGGTATGAGTTCTCTTGTATCTTTGTTTTATTGTATGACTTTGATCTTCTTCAGTTACTCAGCTATTTCATATAAAGTTGTGCTTGTATACATGGGTGATTTGTTCATGTGTTCTTCACTTGTTCATCATTTAGAGGCTCATGTTCTTGATGAACAAAGCCTTTCGATCCAGGTGACGAGTGACTTATACATGTTTTCGGTGTTTGTTCATAAGTTAGAGGCTCGTGTTCTTCACGAACACGACCCTTTGATCTTGTTGAATAGACATAGGAAAGCACAAATCCATTTGTGTACCTAGCCTAGTTTGATCTAGTTAGATCCCATGTTTGTGTTGCATGAAGTTCGTGCTTAAGCTACGGTACTCGGTGTAATTGGTCGGTTTATCTGGCGGCTCTGACCTGGGTCACAATAGCCCGGGCCGGTCAGGGTCCTGCTAACAACGTAAGCGTGGTGCTCGGGTTGCGTAGCTACGTTGCTTATGAGTGTATCCCACAGTTTGTCTTGGGGTAGGCCGTGGTGGTGACAGCCGTTGGACCCTTCTGGAATCCCCCACGTTCGGATACGCTGTAGGAGTCTAAAGTCTAACAACCGGAGTCGTGCGTAAGCGACGCGGGAGGTTAGCTCCCCGTTTGTACCTGGGTGCTTGAGCCAGCAGTCATGCATTGCTCGTGTGTATCTAATTCGTCTGACTAACTTTGTGTGTTTAGTACCTTAGAACGTAGAACTAACTCATATGTTGCCTCCTAAGCCTAGGACCTTTAGAGAGTGTACGTTTGTGTGTTCACACTACCCTCTTATCTATCATATCTTACCCCTGTATTTGAGTGTCTGGTTTGTACCCATCTATGGTTTATACTCCTTGCAATAGTGCTGAACTTGTTAATCCGCCCAGCCTTCCTTGGATTCGATACCATTTGGAATACTCCTTTGGGAAAATGCTACAATGGTACTTCCGTGCGCTTGCGGACTCTTGTAATCGTTAGGATTACCATTTGGTTATTTCTGGCATCATTGCTAGGAACTCGTAACTTAGCATCGACATTAAGAAATACCAACAAAGCCCCATCTAGGGGGGCGGTGAGTGTGACCGCATAAACTCTTCAACTCCTTTCAAATATGCAGGCGTGAATTGTTTCCCACATATCCAGCTTCTA
Source organism: Cenchrus fungigraminus (assembly GCA_036936925.1). Lineage (NCBI taxonomy): Eukaryota > Viridiplantae > Streptophyta > Magnoliopsida > Poales > Poaceae > Cenchrus > Cenchrus fungigraminus. The sequence goes on from CM072768.1 coordinate 26,894,276, forward strand.
TCCAACTATTTTGACAAACAAAACAAATCTTTAACAAAGACCCAAATTGAGATCAAACTGAACAAAATAAGAAGATGCATATTTGAACAATAAATTGATAAAGAGATGCATATATGATCAAAAATTTCAATACAGAGATGCATATATGAACAAAACTTTCAAACATATATGCATATATGAACAAATAATTTAAACATCAAAATCATCAAACGTTGCAACCGCTATCGCCGTTCTGACCACGCCCGACACCGCTCTCGTCGTGCCAGCGCTGGTTTCCTGCACTTGACGCCTCCTCTGCCCACGTCTTGCGCGCTGCGCTGCTCTGACTCCTATGCTGCCGCTGCGTCGATGGGGAACACCCCGACACCCTTGATCACCTGCCGCCCTACCGATACTCTGCCGCAGCGTCGTAAAATTGCGATTCACAGCGGCGTCGTAAAATCATGAGAGGTTTCTGGCCACAACGTTGTGATGTTTCTGGTCGTGATCATGGGTCGGCCCATAACATCTAATTGATGCAGTTAAAGGCCCATGATTCATTAATAAAGTTACAAATAAGAAAAACTGCATACCTACAACACGAAAGAACACGAAATGCAGTGCTAGAGCTCCTACTTGTGCACCGCCTGGTCCCTGGTTCAACGCTCCGCGGGAGCTGTTTTTTTTTTGCCAAATACAATTAACAAAATTGCTGTGGAGAGCGGGCTGACTGGGCAAGGCCCAAGCTGCTGTGGAGCGTTAGTTGTGGCCCACTTGCAAGAAAAACGGGGAGTGGGCCTTGTGGCAGATGCATCCCACGTCGTCAAGTGCAAAACTGATCTGTGACCAATTTGTTTCATCCTTAGGTGTGCCAAACGATGCAAATAAATGATGATTATATCAAATCTAATCTGTGACCACTAGTGAAGGACCGGATTGGCGACCAGAGAGGGGAGGGGGGAGTGAATGGGAGCCGATAAAAATTCTTTCTCAAAAGAACTCGGCCTATATCCCAATCGCAACTCCGAGGGTCACACACGAACAAGTGGGAGCACACACAAACCTCTCTCGAGACTTTAGGAACAAAGCTTGAAAAGCTAGGAAGCAAAGTGGAAGCAAGCACGAAAGAGCTCGAGCAACATAGAGGAAGGCTGAGACCTATCGAATCATCCGACCACAAATGTCAGGGTCACCCTGAGGCATCCAGAGCCGCACCAGGTCACCCGGCCACAAGTGGCCGGATCAACCTACCCCTTTGGGTCACCCAGCCACAAGTGTCCGGATCACCCGGGACAGCCCAGAAATCTGCCCGCGAATTCGCCCCAAACCTTCGATCAATGGATCTCCCAAACCACTTGGAGCCTCGAGACAACTTTGGGGAGATGAAGAACACCCCAAGGGGAGGATATGCCCCAAAACTTTCGGCCTCTGACTCCCTACAACTCCCGGAATCGCGAATCCTTGTCAAGAACACTATGAACTAGGGTTCATCCGAAAATCAAGGAATCGAAGGCCAAATCCGGCGTTTCAGGGGTCAAGATCATCCACAAAGAGGCACAAGGTACTCACCCATGATCCCCTCAAAGAAATCCGGAGAGAAACACCCTCAAATCGACGAATCGAGTGATGAACGAAAATCCCAAGAAAAGGCTCCGAAAATCACCGAAAAAGAGAAACGGGAGGAGGAACAAAAGACCTCGAGGAACCACGCCGAATCTTCTATACATACCAAGAAAGATTCATACAAGGTGTAGCTTGCCTCCCAATCATCCATCCCTCTCTAAAGATCTCACCATGAAGCTCTCAAGCTAGTCCTAGAAAATCCTAAGGAAAATAGGAAGGGAAAATAGCAAAAGCAAATGAGCTAGAGTTCCAAGAGATGGCTGCCATCCTCTCTCCTCTAAGTTTATATGGAGGCAACCGAAAGACGAAACTACCCCTATTACATAATACTAGGATACACACCCTCAAAGGGCACTTTGGGAATTCTCGTCGTAGCACCATCAAACAGATGCCCGGTGACCGCACCTCGCTTAGCCTCGACGCAAGCCTTGCGATCCCAACGTGTGTCCTCTGCTTCGAAGTCTCTCGGCACGCCCGGATCCCATCTCTGCCCACCGAGACTCCGGTCTTGGCTTTGTGTCTAAACCAAGGAACCCGACGGTTTTGTGGTGAACCACCGCAAACCCCGCGGACTAGGTGTAGCCTCCACGCCAATCCCACTCATGACTTGGCCACCACGGTCGTCCCGGCTCGGTGTTGGTTTTGTGGAGTAAACCAACCAAACCGCGCGTGAGACTCTGGTTGTGAGCTACTACCCTGCACCGGCTCATGTTCACGACTTCGTCTTGCTTTTCTTGCCACCATGCGGCTCGCACTTGATCTCGTTCAGCCACCGGGTCCATCGAGCCAAGCCTACTTGTTGTAAAACCCCGGATTTTCAAAAGAAACCCGAATCCCTGTACCTTCGCGATAGTCCCTGGATCAGTGGCTATCGCGTACAGAACGTCTCACAGATAGTAAAACACCGTCATACTTCGCATCACACAAAAATTAGTACATAAATTTATTACATGTCCATTATGGAGTACATCAGTACAAGCCTCTTGGCTGAATCAGAGTGAAATTCTACGCAGCGGTAGCTAGCATCTCAGAAGGATCTCCATCTTTTATTCTTCTCGCCACAGGCATCCTTGAGCGAAGCGACGCATCCCTCAGTCGTACCATCCATCGGCGTTGTTGTCGTACTCGGACTCGTACCCTGCACACCCAAAGTCTATCCCGAAGGAGTGGGATAGGTCCACGTCACCAACTGTATGCAGCTTTAAGTGGCCTAACTTCTAAACGGAAGGAAAAGAGACAAGGAAGCAGCTCGGGTTTCCTATGCAGCAGCAGCAGAGTGAAACAAGATATCTCCAACAAGATCCCACCCAAAGCTCTCAACACAGCTCGGAACCACCTGGTCACCCAGGGTCCCGTCCCCACAACCTACTCCCATCTAGGGTCGATGCGAGAACTTCCTCTCCTCGCACCTCAATGATTGCAATCGTATCCGCGAGGTAGAGGGAGCCACTCCCCTCTCCCCGGCTGCAACCATGGCTCACCACACTCTCAACTATAGGGGGAAGGTAGAAATCCCAAAACATGAGAACAAAGCTATCAGGGGACATGTCCATAACCGAGGACGCGGCTATAGCTATAGATCGAACAACTCTGCAGAGCGTGTACACCTGAACCCAACCCAGAATGGCACCCGACCAGTGTACGGCCGACCGAGCCCATCCTACCGTGCGAACTCTTGGTAGTTACGGTACCATCCTACATCCGGCCCTCAAAACGATCCCCCCTCAGAAGGGATTGCACCGGAACTGTGAAATGCCCCGTGTGGCCACACGGGAGTCGCTCTGAGAGGGTGGTCTCACCTCCACCTCTCCCCCACTGATACCCCGCTATCCTGCTGGCAGGTATGGTTCCGCACTTGCCGAGCTCAACTCGGCCCTAACCCCACGCTCGGTGAGGTGGTGTGTACGTAAAGGTCCCGTGAAAAGGTCTGTCCACTCGGTTTCAGACCGGGGTGAGCTCATATCCTCCAAGCGCAAGTAAAACCCCAACACCTAGGCTCCGAAAACCGTAATAGTGGGGACACACTGAGGAGTGCACCCCAATCCTCGATCCCAGATCGGTTGTTTCGAGCTCACCCCCGCCAAAGTACCCAAAACGCCTTCTCCTGCTGGTTTTATCCCACTCACGCTAAGAACCACTATTCCCATCCCAACACATGCATCGCGAAGCACAGCGTATATACACACTTATAAACATATATAGTAGTAGGACAATCAAGGACAGGGTAATTAAAGTAGGCAGTGCAAGGTTCATCAACATGCATATAAAGTAAAGCGCTAGCATACTATTTTGCGATGTCTATTAGGTATTCAAAATCAGTCGGGCGTGAACCTGGGGTCTGGTAGTCCTCCGTGGCATAGTCGTCGGCGTAGTCGTACTCTGGGATCAGCTCCCCGGCTCCAGCTGCTCCTATTAACACGTAAAAGAAAATAAATAGCGGCCCTATTGCAATTAACTCCAAAAGAACGGCAATTAAGAGCCAAAAGAGAGCAAACACTAGCCTAGCACAGAGTTTAAGATTTTACAGAATTTCTGGAAAAGGTTTTGTATTTTTCGGAGCAAAAATGGATTTACTAGGATTTTCCAAAGATAAAATAGTTTTCTGGAAATAAAATACGCATACACAATAGCACTAACTTTAGGCTGTCTACTGGCTGGCTTAAAAGCGCTTAACACTGGCTGTAAGGTGGCTGCAGGCCGGCCCTTGGCGCAGAGGTGGCTGGCACGCAAGCGGCTATAAGCCGACTGCAGCCCATGTGGCAGCCTGGCGTGGTGGTGACGCGGGCGGCGCACCGGATCCAGGTGCGGCCGTCTGCGGCTAGGTGCGGTGCGGGCATGCGTGTGGCTCGGCCCTGGGTGGCCGGCCGCACGGGATCCACCCAGATCTTCTGTGGCCACAACCACGTGTGGCCCAGCGTGCAAGCCTAAAACCCCACTGGGTTTAGGAGCGCCCTTGGGGTGCTCGACGCTTTGCCCCAAAGGAAAGGCGGCTCGGCCGCATTTCGCCGGCGGCGAGGTTTCTCGGTGGTGACCCGCCCCGCTTCTTATCACGATAGGAATGAAACCAGAACGCGTCTAGGCAAGGAAGGTAGCGGTCTTTGGCCGGGTGACGATGCACGACGGCGAGGTGGTGCGGTGCGACGCCTCGGCGCGGGTCGGGTGGCTGCGCGGCGGTGGCGTTCGCGCGGGCGAGAGCGCGTGGGGACGCCTAGAAGCGCGGCGCGTACGCGAGGGAAATGAGCGGGGCAAAATGTTCCAAGGTCGGGGTTTTCACCCCTGCCCGGTCGCGCACGGCGGGACGGCCATGGCGGAGCTCGGGTCGACGTTCACGGCGGCGGAAAGGAACAAGACGCTCGCGGCCGACGGCGACAAGCGCGCGTACGCGGACGGTGGCGAGAGCACGCGAGGGGTCCCAAAGGCCCTGCCTATACCCCATGCTCGCGCGTGCACTAAGGTAACCCGCACGTCAAAGGCCACGGCAGCGGCGAACGGGTCGGCGGGGTTCGGTGCAAGGGGGGCGGAGCCAAAGGCTCGACCTTGCCTCCCAAACGGTGTGCGCGCGTGCGTGGGTGCATGGGCACGCGGGTGTGCGTGAGAGCGCGCGCGTACGCATGTCGAGGTCACGGCCACGGCAGCGACCGGGATGGCGATAGCGACACGGCGGCCGGGATGGCCAACACGTGAAAGGAAACAAGGAAGGAAAGCGAGCAGGGCTGCGCGCGTGACGACGGCGGCGGCAGCACCTGCAAGAAAAGCTTTCCCAGCCTGGCTCGAACGCCGGCATCACCAGCGGCGATGGCGCGGCGGCGCGGTGCGATGGCGAGAACGCAGAGCTCAAACCGTGACCTTGGCTCGAAGGCCAGGCACCACAAGGGAGCTGGGGTATGTGGTGCTCACCAATGGTCCAAGGGGGACCCGACGGTGAAGGCGTTGGCGAAGAGAAGCGCGGCGCGGTGAAGACCGGCTCGGAGCGGAGGAAGACGAGGACGCAGAGGTCGCAGGGGTGCTCGGCTGCTACGGGTCCGGCTCCTCCTCACGGGCGGCTCCGGTCTTCGCGGCGGGAGGCACTCCCTCGGACGGATCCCCGGCTCCTTCTCCTCTACTCCACCCCAGACGTCACCGGCGGCAGGATTGGGGAGCGAACTCCCGGTTGGCTAGGGTTCGGCCCTCCCTGTGGCAGTGAGATTTATAGGCGGGGGTTGGTGCCTTGGACGGTGCGATGCGTCTCGGGACGTGTGGAAGCATCCGGCGACGGCGGGCTCGGCTGCACGACCGGCCTTTCCACGGCAGCGGCGCGGTGTGAGAGAGGAAGGAAGGGGAAAAGGGGAAAAGGAGGAGGAAGAAAGAGATGAGGTGGCGGCCTGACGAGTGGGGCCCGCTCGTCGGCGACTCGCGTGCGGGATGAGGTGGTCGGCGGGGTGACGGTCTGCTGGTGGGCCGCGCATGGGCCGAAAGGCGCGACGGGCTGAACTCGAGGTTGCCGGCCCAAGCTGGGTGTGGGTGATTTTCCTATTTTCTAATCCTACACCACAAATAAATCCAAATAAAATCCAAATGAAAATTCAACTTCTCACACTAGCATTTTATAAGTCCTAAAATTATTGATTGACTTAAAGTAAAATCTAGGATTTTAGGGAAGGGAAAAGGAAGACACCCTTAATGGTTTCTTAAGCACACAATTTCATAGCAAGTTTTTGAAATTCCACATTTTTACAAACAAGCAAAATCAAGGATGTTACAGAACTCCCCCCCTCACAAGAATCTCGTCCCCGAGATTAAGACGTTACCTCCGGTTCAAAGAGTTGAGGGTATTTCTCCCTGATGATGGACTCCTTCTCCCACGTCGCTTCGCGCTCGAAGTGGTTACTCCAGAGCACCTTGTAGAAGCGCGTGGTGGTCCTCCTGGTTGACTTCTCCGCCCAGTCTAGGATCCGGACCGGGTACTCCAAGTACTCCAGAGTGTCTTGAACTTCGAGTGCTTGTGCGGGCACTCTCTTCTCGACAACCACACACTTCTGGAGCTGAGACACGTGGAACACCGGGTGAACTCCGGCAAGGTCCGGCGGCAGCTCTAGCTTGTAAGCTACCTTTCCGATCCTCTTCACGATCGGATACGGGCCAACAAATCTTGGAGACAACTTTCCCTTGACGTGGAACCTCTTTGTACCACGGAGGGGTGAAACCCTTAAGTAGACGTGCTCTCCCACCTCAAATGAGACGTCTTTCCTCTTTGGGTCGGCGTAGCTCTTCTGCCGGCTCTGAGCTATCTTCAGATTCTCCCTGACCTTAGCAACATTCTCCTCAGCTTCGACGATGGTGGCGGGGCCAAAGAAGGTTCGCTCCCCCACCTCGGACCACATCAACGGTGTCCGACACTTTCTGCCATATAGTGCCTCGAAGGGCGCCATCTTCAGACTTGCCTGAAAGCTGTTGTTGTACGAGAACTCGGCATACGGCAAACTCTTCTCCCAGTCAGAGTTGTAGGTCAGCACACAAGCCCTCAACAAGTCTTCAAGTACTTGATTCACTCTCTCCGTCTGACCATCAGTCTGAGGGTGAAAGGTGGAGCTGTAGTCGAGAGACGTGCCTAGTGAACCATGCAAACTCTTCCAGAACTGAGCTGTGAACTGAGGTCCTCGATCGGACACAATGCTACGGGGTACTCTGTGTAACCTCAGGATGTGTTCTATGTAGAGGTCCACAAGCTTCGGCACCCGGTAGTCCTCCCGTACTGGTATGAAGTGAGCTACCTTGGTAAGTCTGTCAACAATCACCCATATGGCATCATGCCCTCTCTGTGTGCGCGGCAAACCCGCTACGAAGTCCATGCTGATATCATCCCACTTCCACGTGGGTATCTCAAGCGGCTAAAGCAAACCGGTGGGTCTCTGATGTTCTGCCTTCACTCTCTGACACATGTTGCATCGAGCGACGTACTCAGCAATGTCTTCCCTCATCTTTTCCCACCAGAACCGTATCTTCAGATCTTGGTACATCTTCGTACAACCAGGGTGAATCGAGTATCGAGAGTCGTGAGCTTCCTTCAGGATCGAGTCTCGAACCTCCTTGCTTCGGGGTACGCAGATGCGGTCCTTCAACCACAGTGTGCCTTGCTCGTCGAGGCGGTAGTCGGTTGCTTTGCCTCTAGCCATCAAGTCTTTCACTTCCTCAATTTCTGGGCACCCTTTCTGAGCTTGTCGAATCTGGTCTTCTAGCGTGTACTTCACCCTCAACTCGTTCAACTGTCCCTTCTCAACTATCTCCAACTTCAGCTTCTCCATTTCCTCATACAGTGCCGGTTGCTCTTTCTGCACCATCAGGTTGCTGCAGTAATGTTTGCGGCTCAATGCATCAGCTACGACATTGGCTTTACCGGGGTGGTAGTGGATGTTCAGGTCGTAGTCCTTGATCAGTTCGAGCCATCTTCGCTGCCTCAGGTTCAACTCGGACTGTGTGAAGATGTACTTCAGACTCTTGTGGTCGGTATAAATGTCGCACTTGTTGCCCATCAGGTAGTGCCTCCATATCTTCAAAGCGTGAATGACAGCAGCTAGTTCGAGGTCAAGTGTGGGGTAGTTCTCCTCATGCTTCCGAAGCTGTCGCGAGGCATATGCAACAACTTTGCCTCCCTGCATCAGTACACAACCGAGTCCTTGTCTCGATGCGTCACAATACACCACGAAGTCCTTGCTCGCATCGGGAAGAGTCAGGACCGGTGTAGTGGTGAGGCGAGTCTTGAGCTCTTGAAAGCTGGCCTCACACTTGTCTGACCATACAAAAGGTGTGTTGCTCTTCAACAGTTCTGTCATGGGCTTCGCAATCTTGGAGAAGTTCTCGATGAACCGGCGGTAGTAACCGGCTAAACCGAGAAAACTGCGGATCTCCGTCACTGTCTTGGGTGATTGCCACTTGGACACTGCTTCTATCTTGCTCGGATCTACGGCCACTCCTTTAGCTGAAAACACGTGACTGAGAAAGGCGACTTCTTCCATCCAGAACTCGCACTTGCTGAACTTGGCGTACAGCTGCTGTTGCCTGAGCTTTCCCAACACTATCCTCAGGTGCTCTTCATGCTCTTCTGCGGTCTTGGAGAAGACCAATATGTCGTCAATGAAGACAACGACACACTTGTCTAACTCATCCATGAACACCTTGTTCATCATGTTCATGAAGTACGTCGGGGCGTTCGTAAGACCAAACGATACGACAGTGTACTCGTACTGCCCGTACCGGGTCACAAACGCGGTCTTGAAGATGTCTTTCGGACGAATCTTCATCTGGTGGTAGCCTGATCGGAGGTCAATCTTGCTGAAGAACTTGGCTTGCCTTAGCTGATCCATCAGATCATCGATCCGGGGTAGCAGATACTTGTTCTTGATGGTTACCGCATTGAGGGCGCGGTAATCAACACACAGACGCTGAGTCCCATCTTTCTTTGGCATGAACAGAGCTGGCGAACCCCATGGTGAAGCACTCGGTCGAATGAACCCCTTTTCAAGCAGTGAGTCTAACTCTGCCTTCAACAGCTTCAGCTCAACCTCTGCCATTCTGTACGGACTCTGAGCTATCGGTGCGGTTCCCGGTATCAAGTTGATCACGAACTCCACGTCACGGTCCGGAGGCAAACCCGGCAGCTCTTCTGGGAACACATCCTTGTACTCACAAACCACTAGCACATCTGAGATAGCTTTCGTGTGAAGACTGTACACCGCTAGTATGTCTCGAGACTTCATTGGCTCGAAGGTGACCCTCGTTCCATCAGGATGTACCAAGGTCACCAGTCGTGGTGAAGTGGAGATGACACCTTTGTGAGCGGTGATCCAATCCATCCCCAGAATCACGTCGATGCCATTGGAGGGTAACACTGTCAGATCTCCCAAGAACTCGTGGTCCTGAATGACCACGTCTACACCTTTACACAGTAAGGTGCATCTGATATCTCCAAGATGTGAACTCGTGATGATAGGAATCGATCGGGTGGTTGTAGGGAGGGAGAGTTTGTTCACGAATCTAGAGGTAACATACAACCCGGTTGCACCGGTATTGAAGAGAACCAAAGCAGTAGTACCACAAACCAAAAACTCACTGGTCACGACGTCAGGAGCGTCAGCAGCCTCCTCCTCTGTGAGGTGGTTCAGCCACCCACGGCCGGCAGTCGGCGGTGGTGCGGCCTGAGGAGGTCGTCCTCCAGGAGCAGGTGCTCTCGCTGGAGTAGCAGCGGTCTTCTTGTCCGGGCAGTCGTAGGACTTGTGGCCAGGCTTGCCACAGGCGAAGCAGGTCATGGTGAAGCCTCCAGCGGTAGGTCTCGTGCCACTCGGCGGTGGACGGTTGTAGCCTCCAGTCTGCTGTGGGTAGCCGGGGTTCCTCCCTCCGGGGAACTGACCACGGCCTCCTCCGAAGCTGTGCCCAGGCTGGTTGTGCCCCGGGCGGTAGCTCCCCCTCAGCATGTTTCTCTGTCCACTCCTCGGCTTCTGGAAGAATCGGTCGTGGTGATCCCTATCTCCCATCCTCTTCTTCCCCTTCATGCGCTCCTCGTGGCCCCTCCTCTCCTCTTCGACCGCGATGGCGCGGTTGACGAGGTGGCGAAGGGACTTGTGCTCACTCGCCTTCAGTCCCTGGCGAAGGCTGTGGTGAAGGCCTCGCAGAAACTAGAACTGCTTCTTCTGGTCAGTGTCGGTGTCGTCGGGAGCGTACCGCATCATCTTCATGAAATGACGCTCGTACTCCTCGACCCTCATCGCACCCTGCGTCATGGTGCGGAACTCTTGCGCCTTCTGGACAAGCAGCTCGCTGGGCAGGTACTGCTCGCGGAACGGCTCGCAGAACTCTAGCCAGGTGATGAAGGTTGGGTTCGGGTGGCTGGCGGTGTAGTTGTCCCACCAAGACTTGGCAGGACCCTCCAGCTGGTGTGCGGCGATGGCGACACACTCCTCATCTCAGCAGACGGTGAGGTCGAGCTTGGTCTCGATCACCCTCAGCCAGTCGTCGGCGTTGAGCGGGTCATCCGAGTAGCTGAAGGTGGGGGCTTTCAGGCAGATGAACCTCTCGATCTTCCTCGTGAGGTCCTCGTCCTGCGGAGCGACGCGGTTTCCAACGTTGCCACGGGGCTCCATGGCTTCCGCCATCCTCTGCATCAGCTGAGTCTGGACAGCCATCACGTCCACCAAGTTAGGTGGTGGCGGCGCAGGCTGGTCCGGCTCAGGCTGGTCTTGCTCCTGACCTTGCTCGACTTCCCATCCTCAACTTCAGCTTCCGGGCCCTCGGGCGGCGGTGGCGGTGCTCCGGCACCCCGGCCTCGAGCTCCCAAAGCTCCTCCACGTAGGGGTGGGCGTCCACAGCCACGGGCAGGTGCACGACCGCGTCCACGAGCGGCGGCACGACCATGACCACGGCCACGGCCCTGTGGGGCTTCCTCCTCCTCGGCAGCAACCTCCTCAAGGCGCGCCAGCAGACAGTTGGATTGTCGGATCGACATCCTTCTGAAAACACGACCAGGGAAGAGAAGACTTTTACACAACGTCACTCACCAACAATTTGAGTCTGATATACAATCATGAAAATATTTCTACTAATATAAATCCTACACTCAATGAGAAGAGGTAGAAAGAACAAACAACTCCATTAAGACCAAACAATCAGCATCCGGTATGAGTACATAAGTTTCCTCGAGGCTGACTCAGGCCTTGGAGGTCACACACAACAACGATCTAATATAGCGTTACATGATCTCAAAATGGGTGTGCACATCTAGGTGTGAAAAGACTCATAACCCATCATGCACCGGAACAGGCTCTCGGCTGCATGGAACACAACATGAAGACTACCTATCTTACAACTCTACTCTTATTAGCATGCTTAAGCTCCGGCACGCTACTCGAAGCGGGACTTCTTGTACCTCACTGGGTAATGGTCCTCATCAGGGAAGTCCTTGGGGAACATCCGCGACAGCCTGGAGTGAGCGGCCCTCACCACATCCGTCTCAACCGGAGTGGCCATGTCGGCCAGGGGACACAGGTGAAGCTTGAGGGCGGACGGGTGGAGCCTGAAGGTCTCCTTGCGGATCGCCCGCTGATGCTCGGGGGATAGCAGACTGTTGAGCTCCTGAAGCTCGTCCACACGAAGTGAGTCAGTGCCCTCCCAAGTCTTCAGCATCCTCTTGCACTTGTCCAGCAGGAACACGGAAGTCCTGGTGAGTGCAGCGATGTTAGCAGTGTTGTTGTAGTGGTCCTCCACCAGTTCGGTCACTCTGGCCTTCTCCCGAACCAGGTTGCGTCCCTGGGCGGTGAACTGAGCATCCTTCTGGTCCAGCTTGGTGAAGAGACGGGTGGACCTAGTCTCCTGCTTGCATAGATCCTCCTGAGCGTAGATCTTCTCCTCTTGAGCGGTCACCCTCTCAGCCTCAGCCTGAACCACAAAAAAGTTGGCGTGGCGAAGTCCTCGCTCGAGCTGTTCAACTCGCTGGCGAAGGGTGAGGTTCTCCACGAGTAGGCTCTGGGTGCGGGGCTGTAGCTCCTTAAGCTCCAAAGTGGTGTACTCCAGTCTGCTGAAGAGCCCACTCGTCTGCTCGCTCAGTCGGCGAGCGTGAGTGTCGAGGTCGATGAGTTAGCTCCCAGTGGTGACGAGCATGTCGTCGGCCTCACGTAGGGGTCCCTGAACAACCTCCTCCTCGTAGAGTGCTGAAGGGTCTGGCAGTCCGTTCACGATCGGAGCCACTCTGTAGTAGTCCTAGGGGATCAGCCTCAGGTCTCCAGTCCTGTAGACGTCGCGGTACCTAGCCAGCAGGTGGCGAAGTACGTGGCCGCAGGCGGTGTCCACAGCGTTCCTGACGTTGAGTCCTGTGCACATGTAAAACCCCAGATTTTCAAAAGAAAACCCGAATCCCTGTACCTTCGCGATAGTCCCTGGATCAGTGGCTATCGTGTATAGAACGTCTCACAGATAGTAAAACACCGTCATACTTCGCATCACATAAACATTAGTACATAAATTTATTACATGTCCATTATGGAGTACATCAGTACAAGCCTCTTGGCTGAATCAGAGTGAAATTCTACGCAGCGGTAGCTAGCATCTCAGAAGGGTCTCCATCTTTTATTCTTCTCGCCACAGGCATCCTTGAGCGAAGCGACGCATCCCTCAGTCGTACCATCCATCGGCGTTGTTGTCGTACTCCGACTCGTACCATGCACACCCAAAGTCTATCCCCAAGGAGTGGGATAGGTCCACGTCACCAACTATATGCAGCTTTAAGTGGCCTAACTTCTAAAGGGAAGGAAAAGAGACAAGGAAGCAGCTCGGGTTTCCTATGCAGCAGCAGCAGAGTGAAACAAGATATCTCCAACAAGATCCCACCCAAAGCTCTCAACACAGCTCGGAACCACCTGGTCACCCAGGGTCCCGTCCCCACAACCTACTCCCATCTAGGGTCGATGCGAGAACTTCCTCTCCTCGCACCTCAATGATTGCAATCGGATCCGCGAGGTAGAGGGAGCCACTCCCCTCTCCCCGGCTGCAACCATGGCTCACCACACTCTCAACTATAGGGGGAAGGTAGAAATCCCAAAACATGAGAACAAAGCTATCAGGGGACATGTCCATAACCGAGGATGCGGCTATAGCTATAGATCGAACAACTCTGCAGAGCGTGTACACCTGAACCCAACATGGAATTGCACCGGAACTGTGAAATGCCCCCGTGTGGCCACACGAGAGTCGCTCTGAGAGGGTGGTCTCACCTCTACCTCTCCCCCACTGATACCCTGCTATCCTGCTGGCAGGTACGGTTCCGCACTTGCTGAGCTTAACTCGGCCCTAACCCCACGCTCGGCGAGGTGGTGTGTACGTAAAGGTCCCGTGAAAAGGTCTGTCCACTCGGTTTCAGACCGGGGCGAGCTCATATCCTCCAAGCACAAGTAAAACCCCAACACCTAGGCTCCAAAAACCGTAATAGTGGGGACACACTGAGGAGTGCACCCGCATCCCCGATCCCAGATCGGTTGTTTCGAGCTCACCCCTGCCAAAGTACCCAAAACGCCTTCTCCTGCCGGTTTTATCCCACTCACGCCAAGAACCACTATTCCCATCCCAACACATGCATCGCAAAGCACAGCGTATATACACGCTTATAAACATATATAGTAGTAGGACAATCAAGGACAGGGTAATTAAAGTAGGCAGTGCAAGGTTCATCAACATGCATATAAAGTAAAGCACTAGCATACTATTTTGCGATGTCTAATAGGTATTCAAAATCAGTCGGGCGTGAACCTGGGGTCTGGTAGTCCTCCGCGGCGTTGTCGTCGGCGTAGTCGTACTCCGGGATCAGCTCCCCGGCTCCAGCTGCTCCTATTAATGCGTAAAAGAAAATAAATAGCGGCCCTATTGCAATTAACTCCAAAAGAACGGCAATTAAGAGCCAAAAGAGAGCAAACACTAGCCTAGCACGGAGTTTAAGATTTTACAGAATTTCTGGAAAAGGTTTTGTATTTTTCGGAGCAAAAATGGATTTACTAGGATTTTCCAAAGATAAAATAGTTTTCTAGAAATAAAATACGCATACACAATAGCACTAACTTTAGGCTGTCTACTGGCTGGCTTAAAAGGGCTTAACGCTGGCTGTAAGGTGGCTGCAGGCCGGCCCTTGGCGCAGAGGTGGCTGGCACGCAAGCGGCTATAAGCCGACTGCAGCCCATGTGGCAGCCTGGCGTGGCGGTGACGCGGGCGGCGCACCGGATCCGGGTGCGGCCGTCTGCGGCTAGGTGCAGTGCGGTGCGGGCGTGTGGCTCGGCCCTGGGTGGCCGGCCGCACGGGATCCGCCCGGATCTTCTGTGGCCACAACCACGTGTGGCCCAGCGTGCAAGCCTAAAACCCCACTGGGTTTAGGAGCGCCCCTGGGGTGCTCGACGCTTTGCCCCAAAGGAAAGGAGGCTCGGCCGCATTTCGCCGGCGGCGAGGTTTCTCGGCGGTGACCCGCCCCGCTTCTTATCACGATAGGAACGAAACCAGAACGCATCTAGGCAAGGAAGGTAGCGGTCTTTGGCCGGGCGACGATGCACGACGGCGAGGTGGTGCGGCGCGACGCCTCGGCGCGGGTCGGGTGGCTGCGCGGCGGCGGCGTTCGCGCGGGTGAGAGCGCGTGGGGACGCCCGAAGCGCGGCGCGTACGCGAGGGAAACGAGCGGGCAAAACGTTCCAAGGTCGGGGTTTTCACCCCTGCCCAGTCACGCACGGTGGGATGGCCATGGCGGAGCTTGGGTTGACGTTCACGGCGGCGGAAAGGAACAAGACGCTCGCGGCCGACGGCGACGAGCGCGCGTACACGGACGGCGGCGAGAGCACGCGAGGGGTCCCAAAGGCCCTGCCTTTACCCCGTGCTCGCGCGTGCGCTAAGGCAACCCGCGCGGCAAAGGCCACGGCGGCGCGACGAGCGGGTCGGCGGGGTTCGGTGCAAGGGGGGTGGAGCCAAAGGCTCGACCTTGCCTCCCAAACGGCGTGCGCGCGTGCACGGGCACGCGGGTGTGCGCGAGAGCGCGCGCGTGCACATGCCGAGGTCACGGCCACGGCGGCGACCGGGACGGCGACAGCGACACGGCGGCCGGGACGGCAAACACGTGAAAGGAAACAAGGAAGGAAAGCGAGCGGGGCTGCGCGCGCGACGACGACGGTGGCGGCACCTGCAAGAAAAGCTTTCCCAGCCTGGCTCAAAGGCCGGCATCACCAGCGGCGGCGGCGCGGTGCGACGGCGAGAACGCAGAGCTCAAACCGCGACCTTGGCTCGAAGGCCAGGCGCCACAAGGGAGCTGGGGTATGTGGTGCTCACCAATGGTCCAAGGGGGACCCGACTGTGAAGGCGTTGGCGAAGAGAAGCGCGGCGCGGTGAAGACGGGCTCGGAGCAGAGGAAGACGAGGACGCAGAGGTCGCAGGGGTGCTCGGCTGCTACGGGTCCGGCTCCTCCTCATGGGCGGCTCCGGTCTTCGCGGCGGGCGGCGCTCCCTCGGACGGATCCCCGCCTCCTTCTCCTCTACTCCACCCCTGACGTCACCGGCGGTGGGATTGGGGAGCGAACTCCCGGTTGGCTAGGGTTCGGCCCTCCCCGCGGCGGTGAGATTTATAGGCGGGGGTAGGTGCCTTGGACGGCGTGATGCGCCTCGGGACGTGTGGAAGCATCCGGTGACGGCGGGCTCGGCTGCATGGCCGGCCTTTCCACGGCGGCGGCGCGGTGTGAGAGAGGAAGGAAGGGGAAAAGGGGAAAAGGAGGAGGAAGAAAGAGATGAGGTGGCGGCCTGACGAGTGGGGCCCCCTCGTCGGCGACTCGCGTGCGGGATGAGGTGGTCGGTGGGGTGACGGTCTACTGGTGGGCCGCGCATGGGCCGAAAGGCGCGACGGGCTGAACTCGAGGTTGCCGGCCCAAGCTGGGTGTGGGTGATTTTCCTATTTTCTAATCCTACACCACAAATAAATCCAAATGAAAATTCAACTTCTCACACTAGCATTTTATAAGTCCTAAAATTATTGATTGACTTAAAGTAAAATCTAGGATATTAGGGAAGGAAAAACGAAGACACCCTTAATGGTTTCTTAAGCACACAATTTCATAGCAAGTTTTTGAAATTCCACATTTTTACAAACAAGCAAAATCAAGGATGTTACACTTGTCTCTCCACTCCTCGGAGGCCACACAGGCTAAGACCTTTCGCCCCCGCTCTTCACCTGCACCAACGCAAATCAAGCTGCAACCTGCACCTGCAGTACTCGGCCAAGAGTCAGTCCACACCACGTTGTCAATCACTCATCACACCAAGGAGCGACCATCCACCGGTCCTCGGACGCTCCGGTCCTCAATCTCCCCCTTGATGAGTGCATTGACAACACACATAGTCACCAATTCATAAAAGAAAGAAAAAGAAAAAACAAACAAAGAACTCAAACAAGTGATCACAAGCCAAACAAAAGCCAAAACAAGATCACTTGAGAGAGCAAGTCTCGGTCCCCTAAGGCAAGGGCAACAGCTCAACACAACCGAGACAAAATGCTCAAAATGCCGACTCCTCCAGGTGAGGCAAAAGGGCTCGACACCATCGGCAAAAGAGCAAAGCACAAAGCAAATTCAGGCGACACAAAGAGCTCCCAAAGCATGAATGCAAGCTCCCCCTGAACAAATGCGTGCAAGCTCAAGTTCTCCCCCTGAATTGAGTATCCATCTTTTTCTCCCCCTTAATTTACAAAATGCATCTCTCCCACTTATTACGAATTGGATGCACATTTCTCCCCCTAGTTGGTAATGCATGAATCAAGTCTACAAATGCAAGCATGTGCTTCTCAAATAGACAAAGAGCACTGCAACATGCTAGAAATGAGACATAGAACAAGCAAGATAGCCCCATATTTAGTACAAGCATCGCCAACAAGGTAGAAAGGAGCATAAAAGCATTTGACATAGCCATAAACAAAATGAAGCATTTTTCAACAAAACTTCCCTCTCATGAGCATAGGACCTCAACATGACCAAAATGAGCACAAACAACATATAGCCCACAAACTACATGCAAGGTCACAAGTTCTCATCACAAGATCATCAAGCTATCTCATGTCATGTCAGAGCCACCGAGCCATGTGTCTACTTCTAAACATGAGACTTCTCAATGGTAGACATCATGCAACGGTTTAGCACCCAAGACAAGGAATTTAAAGCACATATGACATGGAAGCATATTTTTCAAGCATAAACATTTCATATACCAATTTCATGATTCAAAATTAAGCATGGTACATGAAGTGCCTTTGCAGCAAAAAGAAGCTTAGGCTTCTCCACAAGGTAACATGTAGGCTAAACATTCATGATGACAAATGGGTCTTTGACCCCAAATGAAAAGAGCATGATACCCAAGCACAAATTAAGCAAGATATAGCCATTTGAGCACAAAATGAGCATGAAAGGCATTCAACTCACAAGAGAGGATCACATATAGCATTTTCACAAAAATAAGTCATTTCAGATGCATATATCTCCAAAGCTACCAAGAGCATAGCTATACATCACAAGAGCTCACAAGCAAGATCATAAGCTCACATCCAATATATCACAGTGATCAATGTATATAGGAGAAGCACATCTCTAAAGCATATGATACAAATGCAGTCTATGATACAAAGATGCTGAAAATGATATGTGACATGAATGGACCATGCAAGATGCATATGTACATGAGATGCCCAATCCAAGCTCAAAATGGGCAAAAGAGCACAAAACTCACAAGCTCCCCCTAAACACATGCACTAGGGCCAAAGAGCATACAAAGTTCACCCTAAATACATGCAATAGGGCAAAGAGACCAAGTGGCTTGAGAGCCACACACCTCAAAGTCTCCAATCTACTTACCTTGATCACTTGTTCTTGTCCATCGTTCCCCGAAAGTGATGTACTCCTTGGACACCACCGGGGTGAGACTGGAGGGCCACCTTCGATCTCCGGTCATGTGCCGCTAGCCTTCGGAGTCAATCCACCAAAAGTCCTCCAAGCCTCCCGGCTACAAAATCAAAACCAAGAGCGAGAATGAGCAACCGACTCAACACTGGGGTTAGCACAAAAAGAGTCAAACTAGTGCTGAGCCATTTGCTCAAAAGTGGAGTTAACAAAATTCATCCTACCAAAGCTATGACCACCACAGGGAATCACCTCACGTCTCACTGGAGGAGTACGAGCACCACGAAAGGAAAAAAGTGGTTCGTAGCCTCTCTGAGACTCAAAGCTGCGACCTCTCCCAAACTCGTATTCATCACGAGGTGGAGAGCGTCCAGCAAACATACCACCACCAGACTCAACATACCCATCACCTGCACCACGACCAAAGGAACCGAACTGATCAACACCACGACCTTGAAAGCCGAAACTCTCAGCACCTCGAGTAGGAAAGCCTCGATCCCTCCAAGATGGGACCGTATGCACAACACCATTACTCCGAGGCCCAACACAAGGCTCATGCACACCACGAGAAGGGCGGTACCTCCTTGTTTGCCATCTCCCTAGCAAACCTCTCATCCCTTTTCCTCCTGAAGCAAAACACTCTCTTGTGATCATCCCGCTCACAATACTCACAATGGAAGCGGACTGGTTTTGCCTTGGGTGTTGGTTGTGGTTTCTTCTCAGGCTTTTTACCTTGCTCACTTGCTTCTCACTTGGTTTCTCTCTTAGCTTATGCATCTGGTTTGCCTTGGGGGCAAACTGGTTCTTGGGTGTATTGTGTGGTGGAACTAGAGTTTTCCCAAATTTCTCTTCTCTCTCACCACTACACTCCCCTACCTTATCTGACCCGAGTGCCTGACCATCAAAGCGCTTAAATGTTGCAATCATCATACCAAGCTGAGGCTCATGGCTAGACAACCAACTCATCAACTTGCGCAAATCATCATTGTCCTTTTGCAAGCCATCAACATGTTGTGCAAGCTCTAGATTTTGCACCGCATGAACCTCAAAAGTAGAGCAATCATTGGCAATAGGAGATTACAAAGCAGCCTCAAGAGAAACAATACGAGCATGAGATTCATCTAGTCTTGTATGCAAGCTAGGACAAGCAGTACATGCTCCTAACAAAGCAGGTCTAGACTTCAACTCGTCAAGCTCGGCCCTAAGCACATCTAGTTCCTCAAGCTTTGAGGCATGCTTCTCCTTAAGCAAAGTCAAGTCAGACAAGAAAACATTGCAATCACCACACTCAACCTCATCTGACACAACAAGAGGAGCCTTAAAAGATTCTATCTCTAGCTTTGCCTCTAGGTTCTTCGACTCTATATCAGCAACCTTCTCCCTAGCTTCTTGTAGCAAAGCCCTAAGCTCTTTTCTAAGCTTCTTGGCCTCTCTAAGCATGTGATCGCGGTTATCAAGCAAGTCAACCAACTCCTCATTCTCCTTGCGCAAGGAAGAGAGCTCATCACACACCTCATCCTCGGAATCTAAGTTCGAGTCATCCTTCTTGCTCTTCTTGCTGCTAGAGCTATGCTCCATTGTGCAAAAGCTTCATTGAGACTTTCCCTTGGTACTGCTCGAACCGTTGAAGTTCTTGTGTCCAGTCCTCTTCTCCAAACTCCTCCCACTCAAGGAACCACCTAAGGACAAAGAACCAATAGAACAAGAACTAGGTGCCATATCAAAGCACCAGTTAGAATTAGTCAAAAAGCAAGCTCAAACTGTGCAAACCAAATCTGCAAACAAAAGAGCCCTTTCCTCTTGTCACCCTGTGGATCATAAAGCCGGTTAGGGTGGAGTGATCCTTGACCAAGCTCTAATACCAATTGAAGGACCGGATTGCCGACCAGAGAGGTGGGGAGTGAATGGGAGCCGATAAAAATTCTTTCTCGAAAGAACACAACCTATATCCCAATTGCAACTCCGAGGGTCACACACAAACCTCTCTCGAGACTTTAGGAACAAAGCTTGAAAAGCTAGGAAGCAAAGCGGGAGCAAGCACGAAAGAGCTCGAGCAACATAGAGGAAGGCTGAGACCTACCGGGTCATCCGGCCAGAAATGTCCGAGTCACCCTGAGGCATCCAGAGCTACACCGGGTCACCCGGCTACAAGTGTCTGGATCAACCGGGACAGCCCAGAAAACCGCCCGCGAATTCGCCCCAAACTTTCGATTGATGGATCTCCCAAACCACTTGGAGCCTTGAGACGAAACTTTGGGGAGATGATGAACACCCCAAGGGGAGGATATGCTCCAAAAATTTCGGCCTCTAAGTCCTACAACTCCCGGAATCACGAATCCTTGTCAAGAACACTATGAACTAGGGTTCATCCGAAAATCAATGAATCGAAGGCCAAATCTGGCGTTTGAGGGGTCAAGATCATCCACAAAGAGGCACAAGACACTCACCCATGATCCCCTCAAAGAAATCCGGAGAGAAACTCCCTCAAATCGACGAATCGAGTGATGAACGAAAATCCCAAGAAAAGGCTCCGAAAATCACCGAAAAAGAGAAACGGGAGGAGCAACAAAACACCTTGAGGAACCACGCCGAATCTTCTATACATACCAAGAAAGATTCATACAAGTTCTAGCTTGCCTCCCAATCATCCATCCCTCTCTAAAGATCACACATGAAGCTCTCAAGCTAGTCCTAGAAAATCGTAAGGAAAATAGGAAGGAAAAATAGCAAAAGCAAATGAGCTAGGGTTCCAAGAGATGGCTGCCATCCTCTCTCCTCTAAGTTTATATGGAGGCAACCAACAGACAAAACTACCCCTATTAGATAATACTAGGATACAGGCTCTCGAAGGGCACTTTGGGAACTCTCGTCGTAGCACCATCGGACGGATACCCGGTGACCGCACTTCACATAGCCTCGACGCATGCCTTGCGATCCCGACGCGTGTCGTCCGCTTCGAAGTCTCTCGGTGCGCCCGGATCCCGTCTCCTCCCTCCGAGCCTCTGGTCTTAGCTTTGTGGCTCAACCAAGGAACCCGACAGTTTTGTGGTGAACGGCCGCAAACCCCGCGGACTTGGTGCAGCCTCCATGCCAATCCCACTCATGACTTGGCTGCCACGGTCGTCCCAGCTCAGTGTTGGTTTTGTGGAGTAAACCAACCATACCCCACGTGCAGACTCCGGTTGTGAGCCGCTACCCTGCACCGGCTCATGTTCACGACTTCGTCTTGCTTTTTTTGCCACCGTGCGGGCCGCACTTGATCTCGTCCGGCCACCGGGTCCATCGAGCCGAGCCTACTTGTCTCTCCACTCCTCGGAGGCCATACAGGCTAAGACCTTTCGCACCCGCTCTTCACCTGCACCAATGCAAATCAAGCCGCAACCTGCACCTGCAGTACTCGGCCAAGAGTCAGTCCACACCACGTTGTTAATCACTCATCACACCAAGGAGCGACCATCCACCGGTCCTCGGACGCTCTGGTCCTCAACTCGGATTGATCATTACAATACACCATACCAAAACATAATCTATGACGATATCCGTTTAGTGTTTTGTGAAATTATTTTCATTTTTGTCATTATTCTTCAAGCCAAATCTTCGTTATTGCCACTTATGATGAAGATGGACATTTCGTCATGGAAGACATATCATTCTGTGACCAAAGTAAACAGTGTCACTGGCAAATGGTCACTAATGATCACTTTTCTAGTAGTGTACATGCACCATAATGGAATGACATTTCAGTTTCATTTTTTTAGATTAAGGAAAAATATGGCCTCAACACACGAGTGAATGACTGCAACCATTCATTACTTGCACAATGTATTGCCATTTTAGTTTCATGAGCCACACTTTGTATTTAATAAAGTATATATAAGAAAGAAATAATTATTGTATATATAGATAAGCAATGCACAATACAACACATTTAAGGAGGCTGGAATTATTACACACATAGGTGTGCACAAGATGCACTGAAGGCAACTGGAACAATCAAATAAGGAAATTAATAATATTGCACATGAGAAGACATGAAATAAACCTTCTTGCACAAGAGACATATATTAGTAAGGCACACATATCTGAGTTTTGGGGGAGCCTGCCGGCAGGGTGTTGGCACTGCACATGGTTATGCAGAAGAACATGCACCCTGAAGCTACCCTCAAATGGCAAGTCAAGTCTAGGTCAGTCCCGCCAATGGTCTTGCACACCCCAGTAGCCAAGCCATCACATGAAGGGACGCAAGTGTCGTTGCATTGCTCCAGCAGGCCGGTCGCCATCGCTGGCTGACCCATGGACAGTAGTGCGAGCAGCGCGATGCAGATGGCAACAATAACAGTCATCTTGTTGTTATGCACAGTGGTCTTTGTTGAAGCCGTTGATCAATTGAACAAGGTGTAGCTGGGGAGCAGCTAGAGGAACAGAGAGAGAGAGAGAGAGAGAGAGAGAGAGAGAGAGAGAGAGAGAGAGGGAGGGAGCTGGAGGAGATTTGCAGTGCCAGTTGATGCCCTCAGATTGGGTAGCAGATGTGCTATATATATATATGCAACAGATCGGTTTGTTCAACCTCACATAACACGGATGTGCAAGTAGTGTGCAGCAGATTAATAATATGCGTGGTTGACCCGCCGACAACTTGCGCATATGCTTTCCTCGATAATTGATAGAATCATATCTCGGAGTGATCGTTTCTAAGCCAAACTATTGACTAAAGGGAGTTTATAATGTACTTGTGTGCTCCATTCCTTGCATATGAAAATTAGGGTGCCACTGTCTGCTATCGTCCCAGATCATGATCATGAACACTTGTAAGCTTAGCATCATCACCCGTCGTTCCAATGGAAAAATAATAATCGTTCACCAAATAATGACGTCATATGTGAAGGGAAAACCTGTTATAATAGGAAAATAAATAGTGAGGAATAGTTTTGTACTTCATACATAAGCCTACAGCTAAACCAAATAGATACAAAGGGTGTGTTTGCCACAACTAAAACAGCTTCGTCTGCGACTGTGATAGTTAAGCAGTTTTTTCTAGCTGTGGCTTCTAGGTTGGAAAAACATTTGGCAAAACAGGTTCTCCTGGCTGTGGTAACATTTATATGAGGGGTGAAACGTCCATAACACCCTTCCCTTTTCTTTTTCTTCATTTATATTTTCTTTTTTTTCTTTTTTATTTCCTTCACTCTTTCCCTTTATTTTTTCTCTTTCACCTTCATTGTCTTCCTTTTCCGGTTTCCCCACTCAACACGGGCGGCTGGACGCCTCCAACCCTAGTCCCTGCCGCAGGCCTTCAGGCGGTGTTCCAGTCCCCGCCGCTGGCCGCCATCAGGTGGTGCCCCAGCCCCAGCCATCGGTCGCCTCCAACCCCGGGCTCCAGCTCCCACCGCTAGCTAAGGGGCAGCGTTGGGCAAGTAGCATGCATGTTTCCAATCGTGTCCGACGTAGCAAGTGTACATAAGTTGCACATGCTTTCCACAAACAGCAAATGATATATGCAAGTCAAGGTTAGTGCTGTTGAGATCTGTTTTTATATATAACTGTATTTCCCCAAATAGTCGTGCATAGGAGATTTTAGATATACAATAACATAAGAGAGCATAAGATCACATAATGACGTCTCATGGCTTTTGTTACAACAATCTCGTGCCACCAGAGGTTCACTGGGATCAAAAGTAGGGCATGCCTCCGAACATTTACGGAGCCACCTTTTGCCAGCATACCATCAAAGTGTATATCTTTGAAATGAAAAGTTCATCTTGTTTCTATGGTATATGAAAAAAGGGTTGTATTAACAAATGATAACCTAGCTAAAAGACATTGGAATGGGTGTACTAAATGTTGTTTTTGCGACACTCTGAATTGACTATCCAACATTACTTCTTTGACTGTCATCTAGAACGTACATACCTTTTTTAATATTGTGTACATCTCATTTGGCATTCAACCACCATCATATACAGAAGATCTATTTGGTAAAATAGCAAACAAATGATGCGGTACATCTCATTTGGTGCAGCAGGCGTTGGTTGGGCTATTTAGTTGAGTAGAAATGCTGCGGTATTCAAGAGAACAAATCCTAATTCTTTGCTGCAGGTCATCTTCATGCGGACGTGTTGGATCAGGTGTTGATCGCTGCTCTCTAAAAGGGAAGAGAAGTTAAATTCAAAAAATGGATGCCACACTTTGGAGATTGCCATCATGGAACTCTTCTGTAATTTCTGATGGAAGTTCAGGATCAAGTCATGTAAGCTTCGTTTTGGAAGTGCAAGGCGGTCTAAGCCATGGTTCACAATTTCAGCCATTTTTTTTTGACAAACCCAAAATTTCACCTTTATCTATGAGTAGAAAACTTAAATAATTTTCAAAAGAAATGCTACAGTAACTCCAAAATTCTGAAAAGTTTGCCTTTATCAATGGAGGTTTTTTACGGTACACAATACCACCCTATACCACCGGTTGAAAATGACTCGTATGTAATAAAAAAAGGACCTATATGTAAAGATCTGATGGTTGAGATTAATTCTGTATCACTGGTTTTTTTAGTGTGGTATGGGTGATATTCGTAGGTGGTATGGGTACTATATGGGTATTATCGGAAATATAGAAGATAATATTGTTGTAATATATGAAATCAAGTCTTTTCACGTAAACTTGGCAGCAGGGAAATTTTTTCAAATAATATACATCGAGCAAATTACCATTTTACCCATAATAAAAAATGAAAAAACCCGATAATACTACCGTACTACCGTTGGGTGGTATTGTGTACCGTATAAGACCTCTTATCAATGACCCCCGAAAATTTTGATATACCAAAATTTTGTCTTTATCGGTGACTTCCGAAGTTTTTGATATACATGTACCAAACTATATATACATGTACACCAAACTTTATTTAATGCAAAACTAATAGGAAGAACTAGTACAAATTCACTATTTAGGAGTAGGATCAACATATATCGGTGTCTGGATTTGAACTGGCAACCTATCGAGGGATGTCCCCATGGTAGTAAACTGGTTAGTGGGGTTTCATTGGGTATG
This sequence comes from Cenchrus fungigraminus, assembly GCA_036936925.1. NCBI lineage: Eukaryota > Viridiplantae > Streptophyta > Magnoliopsida > Poales > Poaceae > Cenchrus > Cenchrus fungigraminus. The sequence continues at coordinate 26,919,345 of CM072768.1, forward strand.
AACTTGAACGCGAACGCGGACATCACCCTCAATTATTCCGATAGTGATAGGACTTGAGATATTTCTGCTGGTTTGTGGCACCAAACCGGTAGTGATAATCAGCAAGCATCGCTACTGATGTTTACCAAAATGCTGTACATGCACAATAATGGAATGCCATTTCAGTTTTATTTTTTTAGATTAAGGAAAAATATTGCCTCAACACACAAGTGAATGTCTACAACCATTCATTACATGCACAATGGATTGGCATTTCAGTTTCATGAGCCGCACGTTGTGTTTAATAAAGTATATTAAAGACAGAAATAATTATTATATATATAGATAAGTAACGCACAATACAACACATTTAAGTAGACTGGAATTATTACACACATAGGTGTGCACAAGATCCACTGAAGGCAACTGGTACAAAAAAAAGGAAATTAAAAATATTGCACAGTAGAGGACCTGAATTTAAATCTTCTTGCACAAAAGACATATATCAGTAAGGCACGCATATCTGAGTTTTTGGGGAGCCTGCCGGCAGGGTGTTGGCACTGCACATGGTTATGCAGAAGAATGTACATGCTGAAGTGGCCCGCACATGGCACGTCAAGTCCAGGTCAGTCCCACCGATGGTCCTGCATACCCCAGTAGCCAAGCCATCGCATGAAGGGACGCAAGTGTTGCGGCATTGCTCGTGCAGGCCGGTCGCCATTGCTGGCTGACCCATGGACAGTAGGGTGAGCAGCGCGACGCAGATGGCAACACCAACGACCATGTTGTTGTTAAGCACGGCGGTCTTGGTGGAAGCCATTGATCAACTGAACAAGGTGTAGCTGGGAAGCTAGCGAGAGAGAGAGAGAGAGAGAGAGAGAGAGAGAGGTGGACCGGAGGAGATTTGCAATGCCAATTGATGCGCAGATTGGGTAGCAGATGTGCTATTTATAGGCAGCATATTTGTTCAACATTACATAATTAGCACAGTGTACAAGTATGCGTGGTTGACCTGCCGACAACTTGCGCAGATGCTTTCATCGATAATTGAGTGATCGTTTATTTCTAACCTCGACCATTGAGTAAAGGGAGTTTATAGTGTGCTCGTGTGCTCCATTCCTTGCATATGAAAATTAGGGTGCGGCGGCAGTAACCAGTAAGACTGTTTGGGGCTATATATCAAGAATTCCAGATCATAACAATTATCACTTGTAAGCTTAGAATCATCTGAAACTATGCAACCCATCCTTTCAATGTGAACAAAAAACCTGTTATAATAGGGAAATAGTGAGTAATTATTTTGTACTTCAGACATAAACTCACATCTCAAGCAAATATATGTTCAACTAGTGCGCATGCAACACATTAGCATGCATGGTTGACCCACCGACAACTTGCGCAGATGCTTTGCTCGATAATTGATAGAATCATATCTCGGAGCGATCGTTTCTGCTGGACCATTGACTAAAGGGACTTTGGCTGAAGATTTTGGCTGCCATATAGGATCCATGCCACTCACACACCTTGGTTTATCAATGGGCACAACAAAACCCCGAATTGAAGACCTCTCACCAATCATGGATAGAATTCACGGGTAGGGTCAGGGGCTTTAGTCCCGGTTGGTAGAGGCCTTAGCTCTCTCATGTCCAACCTGGACTAATGATGAGAGACAAAAGACCCCCTTTAGTCCCAGGTGAACGAACCTGGACTAAAGGGGTCCTTTAGTCCCGGTTCGTATTACGAACTGAGACTAAAGGGGGGCACACCAGCGCCTGCGCCCACCCCCTTTAGTCTCGGTTGGTAATACCAACTGTGACTAAAGGGTCTCGTCTCTTTTTTTTGTTGTTTTCAATTTGAGCGTATATTCTAATTGTTGTCTCACCCGTATATGTACGTATCCATATTTGCACTTGTATCTATGCATACCTGTCTATATATACCATATACGCACTTAGACTTATATATAAACCTATATATCCACATATATAAACATATAAATGTATATACACATAATAATTTATACACATCTAAATAAATAGTATTTTCTTAAACTAGTATATATACATCAAAACCCTAAACCCTATAGTATATATACATCAAAATATCATTCAGTTCAAATTTCTAGTCTCAACTTTCCTCGGAGGTGAGTCGGTCGATTGGATGGTTGTCATAAAAATGTTTTCCTTTTGGATCAACCACCTCGTCCGTGAGGAATCCCATGAGAGCTTCTTGAATTGCCAAGAGACGATACTTCTCAATGAGTACGTCCCTTTTTATAACCTTCTGTAATTTGCAAATAGGTTAATATATTACACCGAACGATTAAATATATAAAAGAGGTTAAAAATGATGTATTATTACAATAGGTTTATTTTACTTACACTATAATCTGTCAAGTTTGAAGCGAAAGTGTGTATGTGCTCACAGACGTAGCACCCGCATAAATTATTTCCTTGTTCCTGTCTCAAACACTAAAGTGGAGAGGGGAACAGATTATGAAATACTAGTGTTATACATTTTAAATATTCCCAATCTGAAGTTGTTATTTGGATTCCATACCGCGAAATCAGTGACCCATCTAATTGATGGTCGAAATGGTCCTTGGTGGTTTGCAATGAACATGGTCCAAGCTCTGAGGGAAAATAATAAAAGATACAGTGTTAGTATAAAAGCTAAATATATATATTGCATTAAAGAAAATGTCTCAGATAGAATTATTACTCGTGAAATACTTCTTGAAGGTCTTGTTATTGTGAGGGATCTTTTCTCAATGAATCCCACACCATGATGTTGCATTTGTCGACACTGGTTATCAGTAGAATCCAGTGGAACCTGTATGCATTCTCATAAAGATTAGAATTGACTAAATAGAATTAACAAGGATAATTAGATGACAATCGTACTTACTTGAAGTTGTAAGGTAGTAGTATACAATTCTTGTAATGAAACTCAGATAAGGTCCTACAAATTGTCTCGATTGTTGTTTTTTGGTTGGTCCCGGATCTCGGATTGGTTAACTTTTGATGGGTCCATGAAAGCAACATTTCAATAACCCTTCCTTCGCATCCTAGTAAGTTGCAGGCTACAGCAAAAGAAAGCCAAATGCTAATTAGTAGATCGACAAATATAATAAATTTATTAATAAACATATGAAAATATGTCATTTAAAGACACCAGGCCATCATAAGATCGGTATTTATGGCGTCTAGATGGTAAAACTTCATAGATATATTTGAATTGGAGCCAGACCACTTTCTCGTTTTGAAGGGCAAAATCTTCAGGTCTCATGAGCATACCAAACATCTCCAGGCCATCAGCTGACTTCTTCAAGTATCAATCATGAAATCTGTGCATCTTAGTTGGGAGCTTCTTGACCAATTTTGGCTTCACTAAAGGTTGTCCTAGCTCAAAGCGCCATCTATGTATGAAATTTTATCCGCTGGTAGGTCTTGAAGGCTGAGAATACCACCACCAGGCATCCCTGTTTGTTCATAAAAATCAATTTCATGAGCCAGTTGTTCTTCAGACATGTTTTCAAGAGCTGCTTGTTCCTCTACACTAAGGCCTGCAACAAAGTTAGTCCGATTGGTCGTCGATGCATCTATTTGCTTCTCCTTGTTGTTGTTTGTGACAGTCTCCGACATCGACGCAGGTATTTGCTTGATGTAACTATTCGGCGACCCTCGTCACCTCTTCTTTTGAAAAGACTTGTCCACCGAACGGTCATAGTCCGTTTTCAACTCTACCCTTCTCTTGCTTTCTTCCTTCTCGCGTATGAAAGCCTTGAGTCTCTACGGATGACCTTTATTTTTTTGGCCTCCAGCCATTCACGGACAATGTTCTCTAAGTTTTGCAAACCAATGTGCGACTTCTTGTTTTGAAATCGTGTATGTTTCTTCCTCTATCCTCTCCCATGCTAGCTTCGTTGGCTCGGGATTTTTCTTTGCTGCTCGTTTTTTCTTTGGTGGTTGCACTGACTTGCAAGATTGTGCTCGAGGCCTCTGTGGCGCGTGCTCTGTGGCCGATTGTTGCTAAGGTGAATTAGGAGGGATGTCATCATCGTGATCGCTGGAGCTCGCTTCTCCCGGATTGTATGGTTCTTGCGGAGAAGGTGAGCGAGCAGGTAGTGATGAAGGCCCCGGAGATGATTGTGGAGGCTCCAGGGGGTCTCTCGGAGATCCATCATTCACAGGGATTATGACGATGTAATGATTTGGCCATAATATGATACCATGTAGTGCATCCTTAAGTGTCTTTTCCCCATCACCTCCTAGGATATCTAGCTCTAGCTCCTCAAAAGCAGGTTGACAAATGTTCTCTACACTAACTGAGGTGTAGCCTGGTGGAATTGGCATGTCGTGGCTTTTCTGTCAAGGAAAATGCGCAACAACACTTCCATCCGCCACCTGTGTATATGTAGAAAAAAATAATTAATTAGTTATTAGCATGAATTATACCATCATTGTGAATGTTTGTCCAGAAATTTCTAAGTCATATGCAACAATTATTGAGCTAATAATAGCATGAATTATATATACCTTCATTTTGATGTTGCTGAATGGCTTGTGTAGCTCACATGGGGTGCGCCGACAAATGTCATCCACAGGGTACCGTTGGCTGTCGTCCACTTGAACTCCTTCTATTACCCTTTGCTCTTCGGGGACCTTTGTGGAAGCACAACTGCTTGTGCGAGCAGAAGGATCCACTTGTACTTGGGGCAGTCCTCCAGATTGGGCCATCTCATTTATGGTGGCGGCCACTCGCCGTTCAATCTCTGCCGTCATGTTTTCTTCATGTTCTTTAAGTCTTTGCTCTATCGCTTGGCATCATTCCTCCTATTCGCGCTCTCTTCATCTTCTGCGCCTTCGATAGGAGGCAAAGTCTCCCCTAAAGGCAAATTTCCACGGTACCACCACGTAGCCCCTGCAACGTCCTGGGTGTTCTGGATTCCTGAGGGCCATAGTGAGCTCATCCATCTCTCTGTCAACCTTCGCTCTCCCCACATTGACGTCTTCAATTATTTTCAATATCTCAAGTGCAGCCTCTCGTAACGAGGGTGGGAATTCAAGGGTACCATCTTCAGAGTTAATTGTGCCTCCATGACCATATACCAATTCTTCACTCGCTCAGGCCACTCATAGACTGCTGGTATGGTACCTTGTGCGAGAAGGTCTTCTTCCATCTTCCGCCACTTGGGAATTGCAAGTGCGTAACCACCTCGACCAAGATGATGGTCGTGCCCCTTCTTACCACAACTTTTCTTCCCTCATGCACTCGCCTTGGCGAAATCTGCACTTTTCTTGTATTCCACAAAGGACGACCAGTGTTTTGTAACTTGGGATATTCAATCCAATTTGGAGTTTGATTCTTCTTGATATAATCTTTATCCAGTTGCTGCTTGAACTTCTGAAATTTAGTTGCCAAGCGAGGATGCTTGTATGTGGTGAGGGTGCAACACTACTTGTTTAGATGAAATGGAGTAAATTTGGTTCGTAATTATTATGTGTGTCTTATGTTCTGATCAAGATTTGCATGTAATTCAGTCAAAAGGAAAGAAGTATGAGTTATGTTTCCCAAAGATTCAATGCAAGATGAAGCTGAATTACGACAGCGATGAAGATGAATACGATGGACCTACTAAGTCTCTTCGTGAGGTGATGTTCCTATCCTTCAAGTTAAACATCAGTCAGAGATAATCTGAAAACATAATTTGCTACTGGCGTAAATGCAGTTGATGACCTTCTGTAAATGCATACTGTGACGCCCTTGTGAAATGTTAGATTTTTCAGATGGCTGAAGATCTTCGCGTTGCAGTGAAGCGGAAGAACCAGAGGGGTGAGTTCTACACCCAGGAATCTGATGGGGAATGAAGCGGAGTATGAAGCGATAAGAGTTGATATGATTTCTTCTTCTTTGTCTTTTGTCTGTTGCTTTTGCTTCTGTGATGAACACAGATGTTGGGGATACGATGCAACCTTAATAAGAACAAGCAGATGTGTCTATAGTCTACTGAATTATGCTACCTTATATATTTCATACATATATTGTCTTTGTTTGTCTTTTGACTATTGCCTTTGCTTTGTTTTTTCCTGAGAATAATGGTGATATACAAATTAAGCCCATGAAGCTGTCGCCATAAACATAAACATGAACGCACAGAAATACTATATAACAAGACTCAAGCCAATCTTGCAAACAAAACTGAAATCTTCACCAAAAATTATTTATTGCACACAAACTTTGGACCTATTGGTTCAATGAAAGTAAACAAAGCAATCCCTAATTATTAAGAAAAATAGCTACTACCCCTAATTATGAAAAAGCCGTCGTCGTCTTGTCCACCTGAATTGGCTGGAGCAACCACTCCGTCGCCAGTGTAGGTGTCATCAGCATCGTCGTCGTCTTCAGGTATGTGCGTGATCCTGTTCATGCATTGGTTTAGCAAGATCAACAACAGAAGCATCAACACTTGTCCCTTCCACATCTGGCCTCCTCCAAGTTGACACATCCTCTTGGTCTGCAACAGAAATTTTTTCAAAACCTATAACATCCTCGTCCATATCAGTATCACCAACATTAATGTCAGTGTCTTCCTCTCCTTCAGGCATGGCAAACAAGTTCCTAGGTTTCATTCTGAGGACGCTGCACCACTTTTCTTTCTTCGAATTCCCGCTTTTCACAAAGCACACTTGCTTCGTGTTGATGGATAAAACTCATATCCACCTACGATCAGCAAGCGTACGGACCTACACCTTTTCACCACGGGGATTCCCTAGGTTCTTGTCAATCCGCAGAGCAAAGGGGATTACAAGCATTTGATCTAGCACTATCTAGTTAACTTATCCAAACCCTAAACTACGGTTAAACTAGAGAACTACTACGCTACACTAGAGAGGGAGATGAAACTCACAGGATATATAAAAGACACTTGCCCAAGGGTCTACGATACTTGAACATGCAACCGCTTAGAGATATGAAAACCGATCTAATCTACCAGGGGTTGTGACCATGGTTTTGCCCTTTCCCTCCCCTCATACTGTCACTACGCGGAGGTATTCATGACTAGACCTATGATGATCACGGCGTATTGAAGGGTTCTAAGGGAGAAGTGAGATCTATACTCCCGACTAGGCATGGTAGCTAACCTTAAATATGAAAGAATCTTCAACACTAGATGATAGATTGAAACCATAAAAGTAGCGATTACATCTCAAGATCGATTACAACCCATGGACAAATGAGAAGATTACCCCCATCAAGGTGCTAGACATGGCATCGTTGATCACGGTGACACTTCTGACGGTGTCTTCCTTCTCCTCCGGGGGTGTCGTGGCAGGGCCTCGACGTCCTCCTCCACTTGTGGTTGCTTCCTTTGACTCGAGCGATCCTTCTTGCGAATGATCTCTCTCCTCTCCTTCCTCTCTAGCTTGTGGATGACCTCTTCGGCAAATGGCTCTCCCTCTGGGAATGGCGGCGCCTCCACGTACTTAGGGTTGCATCATCTTCACGCTCAAGAAATGGGGGACCGAACCGACGTCGGGATGAGCCAGGCCGGCCGGCTTGGGCCGACCGGCCCAAGCCCATTTCGGCCCGGTTCGGTCGCCGCTTCGCACATGTGCGTCCTCTTGCCATTTTGCACTTTGCCCCCTTCACTTGCATCATTTTAGTGACGTCATCCTCGTATCAGAGATAGAGGGTCTTCTCGCATGAAGTTCGGTCTTTTACGCTTCAATCCTCGGGGATGTTCCGTTGTAACACTTCGGTCCTTGCCACCTTTGGGAGTGATTTTATCATGCTCTCGAACACGAACGGAACTCGTCATTTGCTCCTTTGAATTTGTTGTGACTCTGTCCTTTTTGTCCATGTTTTTTTGCAAAAACATAACACTTCCAATTGCACATACAAAGATGAACTTGTTATATCATTAGTGTGCCTAGTGGCGGGTTAGTTTCATAATCAAGCTCAAACCAAAGTGTAATGAACATGTTTGGTGCACCAAAATACACCGTCAACACTTCGCATGTGTCACCAGGAAGTAAGGCTCAGCTAAATAGCGACGCTGAGAGGTATCAATATCGATAATCCCAAATTTATCTTTACTGTACCCTTTTGATCTGTTTGTTCTTGGTCTAGGAACATCATACCAGTCACACTCGAACAATGTGACTTCTTGCCTTTCATGAAAATCAAGGATGTAGATTTTTTTTAATCTGTCCAAACCATTCCATGCCATCTTTACTCTTGATGACAACACCACTGTTCTGTGTTGCTAGATTTTTCTCCACATACGATGCCCAAAAATAGATACCATTGATTGAGCACCTATTCTTCACAGTAGCTATATTTGTTTTAGGACCATGAGATAGAGAATAAATCATGGCATCTGCTTTCCCCTCCCTATGCAGGTTCCTCATCTACACTCACATATGTTTTGACAATATGTTATGACCTCATTCAAAATTGATGAGTTTAAATTTAACACAAATGTATATTACTCACCTTTCGCTCGAACCATGATACAAATTCCTCGGTGTGCCTCCTTTCAACATTCTTCGATCCAGCTTTCTCCAATTCAGCCTTATGCTCACTTCAACATTTTTTAAGAGAAAAATAATCACAGTGAGATATGTAGTGTGGACCATGTAACAAGATTCAAATAATTTACATGTGTTACATACTTTATCCATGGAAGGGCCTCATCACAGTTAGATATTATGTAGTGCCTCATCGTCTGCAAGACTTCGGAACCTAGTACCTCCATATTATGCATAGAAGTAGTTCTCTTTCTGTTCATGTCCCTACTTGCAAATACACTCAGACCAGCAGGTGGTTCATTAACAGCGTTCTTTTCTTGACGCTCTGGTCGATCAATCTTCATACTAACACCTTCAAAGAACCGAGTACAGAATGTAAGGCACTCCTCTGATATATATCCCTTTGCTATTGAACCCTTTGGGTATGCTTTGTTCCTCACATATCCTTTGACTGTACGTAGGTACCTCTCAACTGGATACATCCACCTATAGCAAGCAGGGCCTCCACATTCAGCCTCCCAAGCAAGATGAACCGGTAAGTGCATCATAATATCAAAAAATGCTGGAGGGAAAATCATCTCAAGACAACAAAGGGTCTCTGCAATCGATTTGCTAAGTTCTTGCATCTCGGTCACGTCAATCTCCTATGAACATACCAAGTTAAAAACCTGCTGAGCTGGATCAACGGGAGCACTACTTGTTCAGGCAATATTTCACTTACAACAAAAGGTAGGAGTTTTTGTAAGATAACATGGTAGTCATAACTTTTCAGGCCAGAAACCTTGCACCCATCGACATCAACACATCTCCTGATATTAGCGGCATAACCATTGGGCATCTTAACACCTTGTAGAAAGTTGCACATGATTTTCTTTTGATCACGACTTAATGTGTACAACGCTGGTGGCATTTTGTATTTACCTTTCTCATTGAGAACTGGATGTTGATAGTTCCTTATACCCAATTCTTGCAGATCAAGTCGAGCCTTCTCACTATCCTTACTTTTACCAGATATGTTGAGCAAAGTCCCAAGCAAGCTCTCACAAATATTCTTCTCAATATGCATCACATCTAGATTATGGCGTACGATCAATGAATCCCAATATGGAAGTTCAAAGAAAACACTCTTCTTCCTCCGGTTGTGCCATCTAGTATTTTTATCACGGTGCTTCCTCTTTTTAGAGGTAGTGGCTCCATAGATGACTTGCTCAAATGTAGCGTACTACTGCCGAACTTGTTCACCGCTGAGTGGCACTGGTGCCTCCCTCGTCCGAACCAAGTTATTGAAGCTGGCCTTGACCTTTCGCCACTTGTGGTTTGTAGGCAAAAAACGCCGATGCCCCATGTAGCAATGCTTCGTACCAAATTTTAACCACACACATTCAGTGTCCTTGTGACAATAAGGACAAGCAAACCTCCCTTTGGTGCTCCTGCCAGATAACATCGCGTAAGTAGGAAAGTCGTTTATTGTCCAGAGTAACATGGCACGCATTTTAAAATTGCGCTTATCCTTCGCATCCCAAGTTTCAACTCCGTCTTTACTCCAAAGCGTTTTGAGCTCATCGATCAGAGGCTGCAAATAAACATCAATGTTAATCCCTGGAGATTTAGGCCCAGGAATTAGCATGGACATGATCCAATAGGATTGTTTCAAGCACAACCAAGGAGGTAGGTTGTAAGGAATTAGGATAACTGGCCATGTAGAGTAAGCCAAGCTCAACATCCCGAATGGATTGAAGCCATCTAATGCAAGTCCCAGCCTGACATTATGTGGATCCTCTGCAAACTCCTCGTGCTTCTCATTCACAACCTTCGATGCCCTTGAGTTAGCTGGGTGTCTCAGTTTTTGATCATCAATCAATTCGTCCTTGTGCTAACACATATATGTCGTTGTTTCCTCGTTCATAAATAATCTTTGCAGTCGAGGAATCAGTGGAAAATACCTCAGTATTTTACAAGGTAACCGCTTCTTTTTTGCTGCATCAGTGACAACCACGCTAGTCCCCTGTTTTGAATCTGTAAATTTCCACCTTCTGAACTTGCAAGTTGGACAGTTGTCCATGTGTGCGTACACTCCACAGAATAACACACAGTCATTGACACAAGCATGAATCTTTTGGTAGTCCAAGCCAAGGTCTCGAACCACCTTTTGAACTTTGTCCACGGAATCCGGGAGACAATGCCCTTCAGGCAGAACAAGACAGAATAATAAGAGTATTTGCTCCATTGCAGCGTTGCTAAGACCACACATGCACTTGATCTGACACAGCCTGACAATGAATGAAACCTTTGAAGCCTCCTTGCAACCAGGGTACAACTCTATCTTAGCTTGTTCCAATAAATCAAAAAATTTGCCTGCTGACTCATTTGGCTCCTCTTCATTACCACCTTTAATTCCACCATGTATGGCACCACTGATCAGTGAGGTAAACAATTTATTGGTGGCCCCCCGTTTTTCTTGATCGTCAAGATCGTCGTAATCATCCACACGGACGATAGGATCAGCAGCAAGATGATGACGTTTTTTTTTGCTCTTTTATGAAATCCCTGTCAAACCCTGATCTAACCAAGTGACTTTCAATAGTGTCTCTGTTATGATATGCCATGCGATGACACTTACAACACAGACATTGCTGAGACTATCCTTCCTCTTCTACTTCAAACAGATCATCCATAAACTTGTCAAAGCCGTGTTGCCATGCATCATCTATAGTCGGCAATTCCATCCAATTGGAATCCTCTTCACTTGCCATTGCAAGAAAACCAACTACAGCAGATTTATCCTAAAACAGCAAGGACAAAGGGTGTGCTCGATCAGTATTACATATTATTGTATTAAAATTAGATGTATATACAAACTAATTAACAAATAAATAAAATTTCATGCACATGGATCTCATAATCAATTATACCTTGGCGGATTGGATCCGAAGAACAGACTTTTTCCCGTGGTGATGCAGGTGATCGCACTTGCGCTCGTGGTTCTAGATGATCGGAGCTTGCAACGTCACCCCGGCGGATTGCGTGATGACAACAAGCAAGGATGTGTTGTTTGGGTATTTTTCGTTCCTCGTATTACAAGTCGATATATATTGCTGGGTTACAATGGGTGATACGACATAGAGTTGGGTTAGGACTCGGTGAAATGAATAGAGTTGGGTTAGGACTCAGTGTACAAAGATAGATAGTCGTATGCAGGACATGGTCCAGGCCCACAGGCCAGCAAACAGGCCCACGTGGTTCGGCCGACCCATCTGTGGGTCCGTTAGGCCTCCAATTTTGCCAGTGGTTTAGAGTTGAGCAAATGTCGATTTCATTGATTGGCCTCAGTTTTTTCAAGGTTTAGAAAATAGGTCTTGGGCTAGACACACAGGAACGCATCAATGGCGACTAATAGTGCATTTGATAGCAACGGGGATATTTTTGTCGCAGTAGCATCTTCTCTAGCGCGATGATTCCATGTTAGCGTTGCCATACCCCTGTCTAGCTTGCAACAATTTCAATGCACGTTGCAATATCAAATATTTCAGTCGCAACGAGTGCATTTTCACTGTTAAAAGTAATACTCTTTTGCAACACATGGCACAACTAATAGCGACGTGTCATAGTCGTTGTGATATGGGCAACTACTGCAATCATTACCAATAAGCGTCGCAATACCGATGATGCAATTGCAAGAAAGGCCCATAAGTTGTCGCAATTGCCATTAAAATTGCAATGCTACACAATTGGTCACAACACACACCCCTATCGCGACCAATATCGACTATTGTCGCCTTATGCCCGGTTTATAGCGACCAAAACCACTTGTCGCCATAAAATCAGTCGTGAAATCCCCAAAACTACGTAGTGAGCACTACCTGAAGTACCACTGGATCCCGTCATTAGCCCTTCCACTCGCAAAAGCAGTTGTGCTTCTACAGAAGTCGCAATAGGTGCTTGCATAGAGGTCACAGCAGGTGCTTGCACAGGGGGCCCTGAAGAGCCGAGGGCAATCGAAGGAGTTCCAGTGGATGATAACCAACAATACCCTGTGGATTTTCTCTGTTAGTGCACCCCATGTGAGCTGCACAAGCCATTCGGCAACATCACAATGTAGGTATATATAAATATAATTATTACATGCAATTAGCTCAACTATTGATGCATCACTTAGAAATGTAATAAATTCCTTATTTCTCTACATATATAGGTGGCGTACGGAAGTGCTTTTGCGCATTTTCCTAGGCAGACTAGCCACGACATGTTGATTCCACCTAGCTACGCCTCGGTTGCTATGGAGGAGATTTGTTAGCCACAATTTGAAGATCTAGGGCTAGACATCCCAGGAGGTGACGAGGAAGGGACACTCAAGGATGCGGTTCATGGTATCATATTGTGGCCCAAACATTACATTATAATCCCCCAGACGAAGCGATCAATCCCTCCTACAGATCCCCCGCAGCCGCCACAATCGTCATTTCCGAGGTCATCCTCACAACCTTCAATATCACCTTGCTCACCGTCTACACAAGAACCATTATTCAATTCCGGAGGTGCGAGCTCCAGCCACGATAATGACATCCATCCCGAATAACCTCCAAAAAAGTAGAAAAAACCAATGGCGGTAAAGGAAGCACCATCAAAAGCAGAAAAAACCACCAAAGCACCACAAAAAAACCGCCCAGCCACCAAAGCACATCAGAATAAACAATGAAAGCACCATAGAAAAAACCACCAAGACACGAAAGCACAACCGAAAAAACCGCCAGAGCACAGTCTTCCAATGCAGTGCTACCACCAAAGCAGAAAAAACCACCAAGCCATGAGGGCACAACCAAAAAAACCACCGGAGCACAGTCTTCCAACCCAGTGCTACCACCAAAGCAAAAAAAACCACCAACAATAAAGAAAATGGTTGAGCCCATCAGCAAAAGGAAGCTAGCATGGGAGACGACAGAAGAAGGAGGAAAAACGACGATCGATGCCCAACATGTCCATGAATTTTTCAACAATCTGAATACATAACAGCAACGGAGGGAGCTCAAGAAGACCAAAAATGTAGATCCGAGCAAACTTGGGGTTTTCAAACTAATGAGCGAAAATAGCAAGAAAATGATACCCATAATGGCGTCGATGTCGTATAAAGAAGATATTCGTGAAAAGAAGCTAGAGCAGAAAACAGATCCGTCGATGAGCAAACAGACTTACGTTGCCTCCGGCCTCACTGCAGATGAACGAGCTCTAGCAGAATTGCCTACACAAAAATTAGTGCAGGTCATTGATTTCATGTAACAATTAGGGATGCCTATAAGTGTTGCACTCGGCCATGAAGAACCACCTCGGGAACCAAGTTTCGTACATAGATGGCCCTTTCAGCTAGGAAAACCTCTTATCCGGCAAGAACTAGTATATAAGCTCTCACCTTAGATGTACAAATTTCATGAGTGGTAGATGCGGCACTCAGCAAAGCGTAGATACCATAATTATACTAGCTAGACCGGAAGATTTTGCCAGTGAAGGCGACAAGGCGGTCTGGCTGGAATTCAAAGATATTTATGAAGTTTACCATCTCGACGCCCGGAATACCGATCTTATCCACTACGTGAAAAACTCACTTTGGTAACGGGCATAGATTGCCTTTAGTAACGGGCAAAGCGCCCGTTACCGATCAAGTGTTACAAATGAGCCAAGAAAGGTAACGGGCAGATGCCCGTTACTGATAACACATATTCGTAACGGGCATCAAACAACGACCGTTACCACAACTAGCCACCGGTCATGTGAAATGGCTGTTTCTCTGGGCCCACAGGGAACTTTGGTAATGGGCACGAAAACAGTGCCCATTATTGTGAACTCAAATCAGAGATGCATTCTGTGAACCTGCGTCTTCTCTGTCTCGACGAAATGAGACGCATCTGTTTTCATGCGCGTCTGCTGTCTCTCGACTAAAGGAGACGCGTGTTGTCAACCCGCGTCTCCTCTATCTCGACAAACGGGCCAGGTTCTGGGGCCCACCGGTCAGTACTGGTAACGGGCTTTTACGATGCCCGTTACATTATTGGCATGTTTGTAACAGGCATTCCGAATGAAGCCCGTTACTCACTAATCAGTGTTTATAACGAGCTTTAGTTAACGCCCGTTACAGATACGTAGGCCACCCCTACAGTAACCTGCTGCCTGCTTGCCGGCTGCATCCTAGAACCAGTCAGGATTTGGTAGCCATCAGGGGCTGCATCCTGGAACCAGCCAGGATTTGACTAAATTCACAAAAATTTGATCCAGCATCCAAATTCACAGAAATCCACATAATTCACATGCATCATATGACAAAATTCAACATCATCATCTCACAAGTAAAGAAGCATCACTGGCTTGACAACAATATCACAGCCATAGTTAACTAGCTTGACAATAATATCACAAAATTCATGGGACAAGGAGGAATGCAAAAATTTCCTAAGAACCATATACAATATTAGCCCACACAGTTTCATCAGCATAAAATTTTCCTCCGACTGCGATCACCTGTTCCATGAGGAATGTGGCAATTCTATCACGAACATAGACCAGCGTGGATTTGTGGAGAGGATGCTCATCTAGCCCTAATCTCTAGATATAACAATGTCACCAGTCAGCACACATATATAGGTGGTTACCAAACATGTGCAGTGCTAATAAGAAAAAACTGTGCTCAGTTGCAGGTTTTACAAATGAAGATCCCAAGAAAGTACCTCCATATCTGGGCATCTATCTTTTAATTTAAGCATGTGATAAGCACAATAGAAGCCGCAGAGTTTGGAATCAGCAGGTTGTTGGTGGCACTGCAATAAACGTACAAAGAAAAATAGTGGTGATCGAGAAGAAATAAACTCAAGCTTTAGTACTAGCTTCCACAGGAAGGAAATAAGTGGTATGTACCTTAACCTCTTTGACATGTTCCAAGGTGCTGCGGGGCAACTTCTTGTCGACGCAGTAACGGTCCCAACCCCTACAACAAAATATGCAACAATGGTTAGGGCACTATTAATTAATATACTCTGCAGAGTTTTTTGAGGAACATCCGCAGGTTAAGAAAGAAATAACTTACTCATTAACGATTAGTTTGAAAAGGGTAGTATCAGTCTCAATGCTCTTGAATGAATCAAGATAGTAGACCTTCTGCTGCTTCGGAATGATCGCCACTGCAATCTAATGGTTTGTACTGAGATAAGCGGTAAGGATGAGTTTCTTCTTAGCATATAGTTTGAAGGCACGCTGCAAATAGGACATAGAGAAATCAAGAGAGTCAGTCGTGCTGGTCAACATTGTGAAGTTACAGCATTCAGGATCAAGGAAGCCAACTGCAACGCCCGTCTTCTCAACTTCTACAGTCATATTCCTATTAGTAAGAAAAAACAAAGTGTAATGAGGCAAAATACATGGTAAAGGCAAGCTACAGTCAACTTCTTGCAGTTTTGAAATGGCTAAAGGTTTCTCAAGGGCTTTCTTGCCTGCTGTACATGGTGTAGAGATTTTATTTTCGGCAAGTTTCTTTCCTTGACGCTTTGAAATGGCTGAAGGTTTCTCAAGGGCTTTCTTGCCTAGTGGTGTCTCACCTGGAGCTATTACAGAGGTATTGGGCCCAGATGTACCTACAGCTTTCTTCGAAATGTCATCGACAGATTTATCAGCACCAGCCAACACATCACTCTAGTTGCCTGGTAATGGTGGTATCTCACCAGGAGCTATTATAGAGGTATTAGGCCCAGATGTACCTGCAGCTTTCTTCGAAATGTCGTCAGCAGATTTATCAGCATCAGCCAACATATCAATCTGGGCTCCTGCATTGGCATGATTGTTTTGAGCACTTTGGTTTGGGGGTGTAGGTTTTGTTGTTTCATGAGGAGAAGAAATAGGAGGAGGAGGTGGTGGTGGGGATGGAATATTTGGTGTCTCTTGCGGATGTGGGGATGCAAGTTTTTCTATTTTTTCAGGACGAGTAGTAGTAGGTGGGGATGGAATATTTGGTGTATCTTACGGATGTGGGGATGCAAGTTTTTCTGTGTTTTCAGGATGACGAGGAGGAGGTGGGGATGCCAGTTTTTCAGGACGAGGAGGAGGAGGTCCGAATGGAATGTCTTGCGGATGTGGGGATTGAGGAGGAGGAGGAGGATGTGGGGAACCATGTGAGGAAGGAACCTGTCCCGTACTCTGTGAACTACAAGGAATCTGTACCATAGCCTGTGAACGAGATTTATATGTTGGTGCTCCCTTGATGTGAATCCGACACCTTCTCCACTGTAACCTCTGTCCTTCAGCTTGTCCGAGTGTCATCACCTCGTCATTAGGAGGGTATTCCACTAGTTCATCCGCAAAGATATTATATACAAAGAGCACTTGAACCACAACACAATCTTCATGAATCGGGACTGTTTGTAACGTAGTCTGCTCTGGATGAACAAGACCAATTGCAGCCTCACATTCAAGATCCCTCCGTTGGCCATAGTGTGTGGGTTCAGTCAACATGCCTATAAATTCTTCCTATATACGATCGTCATAGCGCACCTCCGTCATCAACTCTGCAGTGCCATTGATCAAACCTATATTATCTGCAGACGCACAGCTACTCCTCAGTGTGGCGGGTGAAGGGTTTGCGCGATTGGACACTGGTGACAAACCACCTCTTTAGTAAACTATTCTGCATCTGCATGTTCTGCATCTGCATCTCAGCCACCAGTTCTTGCTTGATTTGTTCCTTTATCTTTTCCGTATCAACTGATGCATCGGTCTTCATCCTCTTCCTCTTCTTGTACATGGAAGCATGCTGAGGCCATGCATACTTCGAGCCCTGGTAGCTGGAGACACCACGCACGCGACCTGGTTGTTCAAGGCGGCCCAAGCACTGACTTAGCACATCATACTCCCTCTGCCTTGCCATTCCAGAAGATTCTACACATGCATTCTTCTCCTTGATGTCTGCAGCCACTTTTTCAATTTCTTTGTTGTTGAACACTATCACGGCAACACGGTCTTTAATCACTAGCTTACTCCTTGCTCGCAGCCAATTCTTGGATCCATCGTCAGGGTAGGCGTCATATGGGTTGGGGATCCTAGTTGCAGCTAATTGTCTGTCCTCTTCCTCCCATTGTTCTAGTTTCACAGTATAACCAGCTGGACCCATGCTGTGCTCGCTTGTGTTCCGGCTTCAGAGTTCTTTGAACTTGACACTAACAGATGAGGCTTGCTCGGTTTCCTCCTGTTTCATGAACTCCTTCCACAGTTCCGGGTCGATAAACAGGTGCCTTGTAAATGGCTCAAGTCCTTTTCTGATAAAATCTCGCCTAAGCTGAAATCTGAATTGTCTCCATGCCTTGGCTATTGTCTTCTAGAAAAGCTTGAATGCCTGCGGTTTCACGCCTTCCTAGAACTTCAAGTGTTTCTGCACATGCTTATCAAACACGTCCCACTTTTCATCATTGCTTAATTCTTTGAATTCTGGCAAGTGCAAAGGTATCTTTTGTCTAGCAACGAGCCCCGCAAGCACCCTGAACCTGCACTTTTGAGTCAATGGTACTGGCATCCCCCCTATGTCGACCTCAGTGACTATCATTGTGTCACTTGACCACTTTGTGGATGTCCTTGGCGCTCTGCCTCGGCTCTGAGCCCCACCCACCTGGTCTTGGTGTGCACTAGCAATGCCATAACCCTCTTCTTCATCTTGTGACCCAGGTCTATAGTCCGTGTCAGATTTATCCTGTGAATTAATAGTCAAGGGATTTTGAGAAAGGTCAGCTCAGTGTCCAAGAATAGCACAAAAGGCAGACCATACTGCTAGCTCTCCCAGGAGACATGCTACAACAGGAGAAGTAGAGCACATTTTTAGTTAACCATGCTTAGTAGCTAAGCATGAGAAAACACATAAGAAAACAATTATAGTAACTACTTTAGCCCACTATAATGTCATTGGTTCTATGGTAAACCATTAACATAAATGCAAAATTCAGTAACCAAAAAATTAGTTCAGGCAATGCGACCTTACCATTTTAAAGAGGAAGATGCAGGCTGCCTCTGTTGCTGATGAGGTACTTATTCAACTTGGAGAGAATGTGCACATGTACATAGGAACAAGAGCAAAACCAAATATAAGAGTCAATCTAAAGGGAAATGCTAAGTATGTATACCATCAACAGCTAAGTATGTCCACATGTACTTATACAAATGAGCCACAGGGTATGCCGGGTATGCAACGTCATACCCTGCAATTCCCACAAGTACAGGTATATTTATGCGCATTTATACAAAAAGAAAAGCATACGCACGCATATGTTGTATACTTGATTATCTGAATGCATGTGTGCTGCATACGCTCGCTTGGCCTAATTGCATAAACTCGAGCAAATATACCAAATTATGTTGTTAATTTTACAGTTATTACTGAATTGTTGTTAATTTTACAATTATTAACGAGTTGGAAGAATGGATTTACCAAATTGTATAAGACATTTTTAGAGCAGCATACCATAAACTCAAATCCTAGATTCGCCACTGACCTTGTCACTGTCGGAGCGGAGGGATCTCTACTCCTCATCGCTGCCTGCTCACCGCCACGTCCTCGTCCTTGCGTCGACCTCGTGGCTGGATCCCTCCTCCTCCTCCTAGTCGTCATCGTCGCCGTCGTCGCTGGATCCCTCCTCTAGTCGTCATCGTCGTCGCCACTGCTGGGTCCCTCCTCCTCCAGATCTCGCTGTCAGAGGTGCGGCGCGTGTCGCGCCGAGCGTGGTGTGGCGCGCGTCTCAGCGAAGGGGTGTAGCGTGCGTCGCAGCGTGGGGGGAGGTGAGGGGGACGAAGGCGAGGGGGAGAAAGCGGCGGCGGCGGCGCGAGGGGAGAGTGGGAGGAGACTACCTGAGGGAGGCGTCCTTCCCTACTAACCTAGCGTGAGTGGGCTTGTGTGGGCCTTAATACGAGTAATGTAGTCAAGTACTACTCTGCTACTATATCATAAACATGAGATAAAAAAAATCTAATTTTAAGAAATTTGGTTAAACAAGTGTGGCTGTTGATATTTTATTCATATACTAAATCACCAACTATGAATTTTTCGTATTTTTTACAAATTTTAGGTGCTGTTTACGGGCTCTAATATGACATGCATCACAAGTTCACATCACCAAGCAAACAAGTGTGACTATTGATATAGCATCACATGTTCACATATGACATGCATCACAAGTTCACGTCACCAAGCAAACTAACTCATAACAAACATATTGTTGACGGTCCATACAACAAATTTCTGGCCGTCAAAATCTCGGAAATGAGAGGGGTATATAACAAGATTCATGCACATTTTTAGTACTAATAAAGTTCCATGAGTTGTGTTGCGAATTTTATATGCAGGTACGCATTTGGGAGAAATCAGGAGTCACCGAGCACCACCTAGCAGGCACAGCCCTGCTGGTGCGGCCGGTCCACCAGGTGCGGCCGGCCCTGCACCCCACCACATCTTGAGTCCAGGTGACCATCATTTCCACAAGCACACCTTGGATGGATGGGATGTGCTGGGGATATGTCGGTTTGATCCAAAGGAGTAGAAAAGAGGCACTTGGATGCATGGGCCCACCTCTACACGCAACCAACTGCCATTGTGAAGCAATCCCGAGCATCCCCTATCATTGGCGGTGCATCACACGGCGTGGAGTAGGTACGGCCAGATCAAGAGATACGGCCGCACCTACGAAGCGATGAATCCGGTGGAACCGACCCAGGATACCGACTCACAACCGACCAGGGAGCGAGCATCAGGACCGTCCACGACGAAAGGCGGCACATCATAGGTGCGGCCACACGTAGAGGTGCGGCCGTGCCTGGCTCCCGCCGCCTCAGCTGTCACGCCAGTTTTTCCAAAGAAAACCAAGTGCATAACTATATATATGCCAGGATCTATTTTCATACATATAATGACATATAAGTGAATACAGAAACAATATCACGTAAGAAAAAGGGAGATTATCAGAGTATTACGCTTAATCCTGGAAATTAAGGCACCAAACTCCACAAGCAGTCGACTGGGGGTTGCGTACGCCTAGGAACTCAGCAACATCTTCACAAGACTTCAAAGCAGCTTCCTCCTTCTGAGCAACATTGTTTATAGCAAGGGTGAGCACTTGTCGTACTCAGCAAGTGTGAGGAAAGGATGAATGCAAAGGCTTTATAGTGGACTGGGCTCTGAGCATTTAGCATTTTAGTTGGTCAAATTTTATTAGCACCTGATTACTAAGATACAAGTGTATACCAACCCACATTAAGCATAAAGATAAGAGATACGCCATAAGCATATGGCTAACATAACCAGAGAGCACGATTTAAGTCCATCTTCAAGTTCAATTATCATGTGAGGGTCCAGGCCACTCTTGACCATGAGCACGGCTAACTAGTTAGTTTTACACTCTGCAGAGGTTGTACACTTTCACCACAAGTCGCGTAAAAACTCCGAAGAGCTTTAGACCCAACCACACGATGCTGATCAGGCATCATACCACACTACCGAGGTGTGATTGCATAGGGACGCTACGAGGCCTTTACAAAGATTCCCTGATGTGCAGCAACCCACTAGGTTTCAAGTCGAAGCAGGGCATAAAGCTCCCTAGCAGGTACCGTGTCTTAGAAAAGCCCAACTCCCTGCTAGAGCAGGTCTATACTCCGTCAACGCCTCCCTATTGGCCCCTTTTAGGTAAGATCACTACAACACCAAGGTCTCTAATTATTCAGCCAAGCCAGAGCCATATAGCCTTGTGGTTGTATTGTTTTCCTGGGTGGTTCTCCATGTTCCAATTAAGCATATGGTCTTGTATTAAGCAACCAAAGATATAACATAAAGGTAAAGCATGTTCATCTTTAATGTTCATTAAAACCACCATAACCCAGGTATAGCAACTAAGCATAGCTACCCAACATAAATGTAAAACCCAGGTTAACAAGGATAAGGATAACAAAGGCTAGGATGAACCTTAATAGGACCCATCAATATTAAATGCAAGCATATGCAATGGTGATTAAATAATTATTGGGACAAAAGAACAAGGACACACTTGCCTTTAACCAGAGTTGCTCAGAATATCTTCAACTTCAAGCTCTTCAAAGCTTCTCGAACAGTGTTCACTCTATGCGCATCAATCATCAGCACAAGCATACAAAGCAAACAGACAAGCAAACTAAGAACAATGCACCAATCAAATCAAAGCTTTAAAAGAGCGCACTAAAGGATAGGCTCGATTCTATGGGTCACCTAAAGCACACAAAACGTGCTTGGAAGGGAAAGGCTTGGTTAGCTTTAAAGAGATGGTTGTGAAAGGTTGAGCAAGGACAGGAAAGATCACACTGAGATAGAGCCTGGTAAAGAACGTCTAACGAACGTTTTGCATATATGAGAGAACAAGACTATGAGCTTGGTTTATTTTAATTAGCAAAACAAATGTAAAGGATATTTTAGAAATAAAATACCCTATGTTGACATTAATGCAATATTATATTTTATTTGTAAAGATCAAAGTAAAGAACCTAATCAAATTTTATTTATAAAGATTCATGTATAGATTATACCAATTAAACATTTAGCTTAGAAAAGGTAAACTATATGAATCATCTAAACATAACTTTATGATTCGAGTAGACCATATTATTATTGAAAACATCATTACATTGGTATTAATCAAATTAACATTTATTTATAAAGTCAGAGTAAAAGCCTAATCAACTTTTAATTAGAAAAGATTAATTAACTATTAAACAGATTAATATTTGTTTATGAAAAACTGAGGTAAAGATCTAATTAGATTTTATTTACAAAAGCATGTGAAATAAAAATTACTCAAATTAATTTTGATAATGAAAAACGGTGTACAACACTATATAGATTTTATTTGGAAAAGACATGTTTACTAAGCATTAATCAAAATTAATATTAAATTAATTTGCAGAAAACAAACATGATGAAAACTCTTTACTAATGTGTGCTTCACATTATTATGAACCTATCGCAACTTGAACGAATTAAAACGGAGCTAAAACATAAAAGATATGGATAAAACAAGATTCAAGGACCTAGTCGCGATTATCTATAGATTTCAGGGGCTAGCAGAGGAAATTCCTGAGTCACACTGAACAGTGCTCGCGAATAGATCTAAGATCAGGGTTAGATTTATAAAAACTCGGGTTGGATCTAGATGCAGGAAACTAATAGATCTAGGGGGGTTATTTGGAAAACTTGCAAGACACAAAGGAAACAGATCTACATTACATGGTTCTCCAGGGGTCTATCTGCAAAACCACGAAGGTCTTCTTCTTCCTCAGGTCCAAGGCGGGCAGGGGGTTCCCGGCGGCCGAAACGCCGGCAACCTGTACATCAAGTGCTCGGGTGAGGCGCGGGATTGGAAGAGGAGCTCGAGAGGGTTGCGGGGAAGTGCTCACCAGCGGTAGGGACAAAGGGGAAGGCCGGATTCCAGCCGGCGGCGGAGCTCAGCGGCGCTCGGCTCGGGCGCACACAGCCGGTAGCGCTCCAGAGGTCCGGCGGTTGAGGGAGCAGGCCGAATGCGCTCGGCTCGACCTCGTGAAGCTCCTGGTGTTGCTCGTTTTCCTCGAAGATCAACGGAGGCGGCGAATCGAAGGTAGCGGCCGGCGCTGGTCTCCCGGCCTGGCACGCCATGGCCATGGCGCCGGGCTCAGATGGGCTTCGGCGGGCCTGTGGTTTGGACCGAGCTGGGCTGCGGGACCGGGGTGCAACGGCGGCTGTGCAAAAGAGCAGAGGGAGCACGAGCAGACTTCACGCTGCGGGCCGACTGACCAACGTATCGGGCCGACAGAGGAAAGATGAGTGGCTGGGAGGAGAGTTGAGGGGCTTTTGCCAGACTTCATGAGGTTTGGTCTCAAAGCGAAAACAGGCCAGAAAGGAAGAAGGGAGGAGGGAATAAAGAAATAAGGTTTCTTTTTATTTTCAGAAAATATTTTCGTGAAAAGAATAATCTAGAAATAGCTAGATAGTTCATTAAAGCCATGAAAAATATTCTGAAAATCCCAAAAATTCCAGGAAAATTCTCAGAGATAGATTGAGACAAGAACAATCCAAATAAAATATTCGGAGCTCATGAAAAAGATTTTAGAGCCTTCTAATAAATAGAAATAACTCAAGAAAATGAGAATAGATTCCAGAAAAGTCCAGAAAATTCCTAGAAGGATTTGGTCAGCACCTAGGCACATTTTTATAACCTTTTGCACTCATGAAACACCAAATGCATTGGCATGAATGCAACACTCACAACCTTTTATTTGATTCAGAAAATCAAACAAGGATTTTTTTCCTATACTATATTTCCTGTAAAGAAAATAATTGTTGGAAAAATTTTAAAATTATGAGAAAATTGTTATTTAATTATTCTCTCTATTCACATCCTGAAGGGTGTGACATCAGCGCTCCACCGACCTCCCACTACTATAAAAAGGACCCTCCACTCGCTGGAACAGAAGACACACCGCAGGAGCATCACTATTGTCCACTTTTGTATCCTAGAGTAGGAAGTAGTGTAGTTTGGGAGTTAGAGTCGAGTCGAGCTAGTCTCGGGGTTCCGGAGAAGTCTTCTTCAGAGTTCGGGTACTACTCTTGTATTTTTCCTTGTTAAGACTTAAGTGCAATTCAAGTTATCTTTCTATCTTACATTTCGAGTCAATTACATTCAGCTTTTACTTAGCTAATAGAAGCTTTATTCTAGGTTTAGACTAAAGTGAAGTTTTGCCTCGGTTAGCGTAGCTCTCTTGAACTCCATAGTGTTGTGGTCGTTCTTCGCTTGATCTTCGGTGCTTCACCGTAGAGAGAGACCTCTCCCTAAAGGCCTTAGGGAAGGTTCTTTGGTTCGTTGTGAGCGTGGTGCTCAGAGCTTGCCTTAGTCTTAGATTGGTGTCCCGTTCAACGGAGTAGTTGTGGTACATTTAGGAGGTGACAGCTCCGGACGGGATTTGTAGTCCACCACGTTAGTTCGGGCCAGTAGGATTCAGCGCGTCGTCATTCTCCCTTCTCATCCCAGTCCGAGAGCGTGGATTTGCATGCCCCTGCAGCACTAGAAGAGCTTGTTGATCCTATCTTACCTTAGCTCTGCTTTACCTTAGTCCTTTTCCCGGAGTTGACAGAAATAGATAGATTGCCTTAGGATCCTTTTTCGTCTCGTTGTCCTCCCAACTCACTAGGACCTCTCTAATTCTTTTATCAGGATCTCCTCGTGTGTCAAGTTACCCCCTCGTATATCTTTATCATCACCCCCGCTATAAGTCCCTTTCGCCGAGTCTCGATCCTCTCTACCGTTCTTTCGATTATCTATGCCTTAGTGCTTCCCTTGGGAAAATATAAATACGATAACCCTAATACCACCAGGTGAAGTGCTACAACGGTAATCCGTGTGCTTGCGGACCTTTCTGTGACGTGTGTTTTACCAAAGACATTCCTATCTCCATTGCTAGGGGTATAAATCTAGTAGTGAGGCTAAGGAGCGTCAACAAGCATTTCTGGCGCCGTTGCCGGGGAAGCAATAGGCACTAGATATCTTTTCGGTAGAGTTATCTCAGTTCGGTGAACCGTCTTTTAGCGGGTTTATCCCTACTCCATTCCTAGTAGGGATGAAAGTGGTACGGATATTATCCGTCCGACCGACCGACCGAAAGGGTTAGACACACAAATGGTAAGACGGTATTCGAATCCAGATATTTAATATCCGTAACTATCCGTACCGCATTAGTATCCGGAAATTCAAAGTTGAATTTCTATGATCCAAATATGATGAATATCACTATTCGACAAAAAATATACTGTCCATATCTGTATTCGATCCGAGAATTTAGTCCGAGAAAGATAAATTATCTGTATCTGTATCCGCAGTATCCGTCCGTATCCGATCCGTTTTCATCCCTAGTTCCTAGTGTATGGAGTAGTAGCCGGATTCGACAGTTCCGTCCTGTCTTCACATCTATTTAGAGTCACTTGTGAAGGGCATTCCGACCTCGTGTCACTACCCTTTGAAAAGTTTCTCTCATTTTATCACGACGAACCGAGTCGATCCCGTAGACAGAACCATCTTTTTCATGGCCAAAGAAGCCAACCTTGAGTTCTCTTTCGATCAATTCCACACTCCGACCAAGATGGCAATCCCAGTCGGAAATGGAAATCTCAAACCAAGGTTCTTCTCCAATGGAACTATTCCTCCAGAATTCCTTTCCATCGCCCAGAAAAATCCTTTTTCAGGATTCAAAGGAGAAAATCCATACAATCACTTGAGGAGTTTCGAGCAATTGTGCTCTACTCGCTCATACTCCGATCTTTCTCCCGACGAATTTAGAGTTAGACTTTTCCCATTCTCGCTAGCGGGAAAAGCAAGGGCTTGGTACTTCCAGCAAGAGAAGGAATTCACCACGAATTGGAGAAATTTGCGCGACAAGTTTTGCGCTATGTACTTCACCTTATCTCGTCTATGAATCTTCGAAAATAGATTATCAATTTCCAACAGATGAAGACTGAATCCCTAAATCAAGCATGGACTAGATTCTATGATCTCATACACATTTGTCCAGATCATGGCCTTCCAGATATAGTGTTGCTCCAACATTTTCAGCACGGCCTCTTTCGAGACAACGTTCTCCACTTTATTTCACTCACAAAGGGATCACTTGTTCATGAAAATCCAACTGAGGGGCTATAAATTTTAGAGAGGATTTTAGCCATGCCCGTCAGAAAAGAATCCCAGGGCGAAGAAATCAAGGACCATTCCCAATCTTGGATATATAGGATGTTGTCTATCTATCGTTTTTCTTCCGAGCTCTAGTGAATTACCTCTCTAATCGAGAGAATCACTCAAAGAAGAAATGATCGTCGACAAGTCCAGCTCGAGGACTATAAATTCGATGCTCTCGCCGTGAGATAAACCAGCATTTATCCCATGTTTCCCTTCCTAATTTTGTCTAATGCATCAAGCATGTTTAATTTTCGAAATCCTTTTAGCCACTGCATGGTTTAGTGTTTAGAAGGTTTAGGGAGCAGTTTCGGGCATTTTGCCCGGTGCGGCCGGCCCACTTGGCACGGGCGCACCACCCCCTTTGCCTGGATGAGTGCGTGGAGCAGCCACTAGTTGCATGGAAGTGCTCTAGTTTGTGAGGGAGCAAGTCCAATCTGCAGTAACATGTTCCCCACCACTAATAGCATTGCCAGCAGCTTTTGGACGTTTAGTGTGCAAAGTTTTCAAAGATCCTAAGCACTAGAGAGTGTGGCAGCTGCCTGGCAGCATTTTTGGTGGAAACACTAGGGCTGGCCGGCCCTGTTGGTGCGGCCGCACCTGTGAAATCCACCAAGTTGTCACTTCCAGATCGCCGCAACCTACCCCTAGGCTCCTGATCAAGCACTGAGGGTGTCCCTCGTTTTTGGTTGGCACGACTGGATGAGCAGGTGCGGCCGCACCTGCCTCCTTCCACCTGCCTAAAAAAAGAGACCCCCCGTGCACTCTCCCAAAGCACCACGATCAAACTCTGAAGTTTGCCCCCTTTGCTCCCTCGTTTAAGCTCGTTCGTAATTAGTGGAGAGGAGTGCCGAGAGCGTGTCCTTCGTAGTGCAAATCTCTCAAGTTTTGTGGAGGTTTCGTTCCCCCACAAGGACCGCTAACCTTTGGACCACTAATCTTCGAACGACTAACTTTCCTAACCATCATCCTTCGGGTATCTGTTGCACTAACCTTTTGCAGGATGTCGTGGCCCCGCAAGGCCGCTAAGGTGGTTAAGGGGAAACACATCAGGTTCTGGTCCAGTGACTCGGACTCGAGCCGCAGTGGCCATTCCAATGCCTCAGGTTGGCAAGATCATTCGGTGCCCCCGGGTTTCGAGCCTCAGGACAATATGTCCATGGGTTCTGCCCAGGACATGTCCGTGAGCTCGGTACACTATGATGGTTCGGGTTCGGAGGAAAGGACGTGTTTCCTTACCTCCAAAACATAAATCATTTTGCGTACCGATCAAGAGCGAAGATTATTCCAGCAACTAAAGGACCGGGAATTCGCACACACAAAGGTATATGATAACACCCTGCTTAATGAAACCGGCATGATAGGAGAGTTCGGGGCAGCCTTTGATGCCATAGGATGCGGAAACTTTTGGCATGCTTGGGAAGAGGGTTCAAAATTTCTCACCTTAGAGTTCCTCTCAACATTGAGCACTGATAGCAATGGCGTTAAGTTTCGTCTCTTCAATGAAGAGTACGACTTAACCTGGGATCAGTTGAGTGTTGCTTTAGGCTTTGATTCAAATTGTTTGATTGAGTGGTCTAAGCATAGAGGTATGAGGGCATTTTCGAGAGAGACGTTTTAGAAAAAGATTTCGGGGAGAGGGTTGAATCCCGCTCCCCGGATCAACTTGATCCACAACCCTACTCTTTGTTTCCTCCATCGGCTCGTTTCGGGCTTGATTGCCCCAAGAGTCGAGTTTATAATCGTTAGGGTGGATGAGTTGCAATGCTTGTTTGCCATCATCCACAAGATAAAGCTTGCCCCTGTCGTTACCATGGTCGAGCACTGGCGCACCATGACCACGAGGACTGGCAAAATCGAGATCACCTCTTTGGTGACTCGGATTGCTATGTACCTCGGAGCTCTTGAGGGAGCTCAGGTCACTTACTTAGAGACGCCCCGTGAAACTTTTGATGAGGATCACTTCGTGCAATCCCACTTGCTTAAGCGTGTAGAGGGGGAGTTGGTCATGCTTTACCCCCATTCCTCGACCACCATCATCCTCCCATGCCCAGAGCTTGGTTTATACCAAGTTAAGAAGTACACCTTGAACCTGACACCCGAGGACGATATGGAGACGGTGAGGCCTTCGAGACATAGCATCTCGGGACCCGGACCAGCAACCCGATCACGCAATCGTAGGAGCGATAAGAACCTCATCCTAGAGAACACTATGCAACAAGCTCCGACATCTGGTGGGGCAGGACCCTCTGGCACCCACCAGCAACGGCAGTCCAGCGGGAGCCAACCCCCCAGTGCCTCCATCTGCTCCAGCTCGTCACACTCTCAGTCAGCTCGTTTTGGAGACCACCAAACCTACGGCAGAAGCTATCCTCAGAGCTACCCATACAGCTACCATGAGGAGCAGTACGGCATCATTGATCAAGGCCTTTTCAACATCGACAACTGCCTCCAAAGTATCGATGCCTGTGCCGAGCGAATAGAACAACGCCTCCAGGACACTGCTAGACGGCAGCAGGAGACAGACGGCCAGCTTTACACCCTAACCTCGACCACGCAAGAGGGTTTCCAAGCAGTGCACAACTTATTCGGTTCATGGAACCCATATCAGCAACCGCCTGATTGTTAGTCCCGCTTATGAACCAGCTTGGGGGAAGGAATCTCCGTCCAGGTAAGAACCAACCAGCCTTTCTTTTTCATTCCTTTTGCTTAAGATGTTTTTCTTTCTTAAAAAATAAATAAATAAAACAAAATAAAAACTTTTGCTCTCATCTATGCTTGAAATCTTGTCTATACACCCTCTTTCAGAAAAAAGTTGCCATGTTAAAACTTTGCAAAAATCTAGTGTACAACTTTGTACTCTACGAGCTTTTGAAATTGTTGGTATGCATTGAAACAAGAGCCCAAATTAAAACTTTGTGGGGAGCAAATGCTTATGACCAAACCTAGGGTATTGTCTAGTATGATATGGTGCGACAATATTGATCTTGCTCTATATCATAGTATGGTGAAAATCTCGGATGATTTCTTTTGAAAATAAAACAAGACAAGTTCCTCAATGGACATATCGCCTACCAAAGCCATATGTCAATATCAAAGTACAAACCTTCTACATATGCTTGCTGGTGACCCATTGAGTTTTGCCAAATTGTTGTGACCCTTGGTAGAATCTTGTCATGCTCCCATGATCAAGATCACGTACACCCACATATACAAGCTAACTTCCACACCGGGAGTTACACAAAACATGCCATCCACCCACCAACAATAAATACTCCAAAGTTCCCAAGAGATTTCTCTTCTTGTATTCTTGCAAAAGGAGAGAGGGGTCATCAAAAGAGAGAAAGAAAGAAAAGAAAAAGAAAAGAAAAGTATATGCTCAAAAAGCATAGACATGCTCCAATCAAAGAGCATAAAAAAATGATGAAGCATGACCCCCCTCCAAAATAAAAGCAAGAGGAGAACCTCGAAGCAAGAAGTACTTAGAAAAACAAACAAATACATTCCACACACTTGCACATCTCGATCAAGTTGCATGACTAGTTTCTTCTTGGATCCGGTCTTTGGCTCAACAACATTATGCGGCACAAGTGAGTCTCATACTTATCCTACCCAAAGCTCCACATTCAAGCCGTAGAGTAGGATGTTGAGGCTCATTCAAAAGCCTTTGGTGAGGTAACAAATACCACTTGAGTGATCGAGGGAACCATCCGAGGAACTTTGTCTCTCTTTGCAAAAATCTCAAAACTCCGAGATAGGATCCAGAAAAGAGAAGAGTGAGTGATACAAAGTCAAAACCGTTCTACTCTTCAACCTCCGAAGGCAAGGTGGAGGGTTACAAGCCCCACAAGTAAAACATGGCTAAGTTTCTCTCGTACCAATCTTTTCAACGGCAAGTAGAGTATGGAATTGTGCATAGAAACTTGCAGAGTGGTAACATCAATGCAACTCCCGATCGTCCGAAGCCAAGTCTAGACTTTGCTCGAGGACGAGCAAACGTTTAGCTTGGGGGAGTTTGTTGACGGTCCTTACAACAAATTTCAGACTGTCAAAATCTCAGAAATGAGAGGGGTATATAACAAGATTCATGCACATTTTTAGTACTAATAAAGATCCATGAGTTGTGTTGTGAATTTTATATGCAGGTACGCATTTGGGAGAAATCAGGAGTCACCGAGCCACACCTAGCAGGCACGGCCTTGCTGGAGCGGCCGGTCCACCAGGTGCGGCCGGCCCGGCACCCAGCCACGTCTCGAGTCCAGGCGACCATCATTTCCACAAGCACACCTTGGATGGATGGGATGTGCTGGGGATATGTCGGTTTGATCCAAAGGAGTAGAAAAGAGGCACTTGGATCCATGGGCCCACCTCTACACGCAACCAACCGCCATTGTGAAGCAATCCCGAGCATCCCCTATCATTGGCGGTGCATCACACGGCGTGGAGTAGGCACGGCCGGATCAAGAGATACGGCCGCACCTACGAAGCGGTGAATCCGGCGGAACCGACCCAGGATACCGACTCACAACCGACCAGGGAGCGAGCATCAGGACCGTCCATGACGAAAGGCGGCACATCATAAGTGTGGCCACACCTAGAGGTGTGGCCCTGCCTGGCTCCCGCTGCCTTAGCTGTCACACCTGTTTTTCCAAAGAAAACCAAGTGCATAACTATATGTATGCCAGGATCTATTTTCATACATATAGTGACGTATAAGTGAATACAGAAATAGTATCACGTAAGAAAAAGGGAGATTATCAGAGTATTATGCTTAATCCTGGAAACGAAGGCACCAAACTCCACAAGCAGTCGACTGGGGGTTGCGTACGCCTAGGAACTCAGTAACATCTTGACAAGACTTCAAAGCAGCTTCCTCCTTCTGAGCAACATTGTTTATAGCAAGGGTGCACACTTGTCGTACTCAGCAAGTGTGAGGAAAGGATGAATGCAAAGGCTTTATAGTGGACTGGTCTCTGAGCATTTAGCATTTTAGTTGGTCAAATTATATTAGCACCTGATTACTAAGATACAAGTGTATACCAACCCACATTAAGCATAAAGATAAGAGATACGCCATAAGCATATGTCTAACATAACCAAAGAGCACGATTTAAGTCCATTTTCAAGTTCAATTATCATGTGAGGGTCCAGGCCACTCTTGACTGTGAGCACGGCTAACTAGTTAGTTTTACACTCTGCAGAGGTTGTACACTTACACCACAAGTCGCGTAAAAACTCCGAAGAGCTTTAGACCCAACCACGTGATGCTGATTAGGCATCATACCACACTGCCGAGGTGTGATTGCATAGGGACGCTATGAGGCCTTTATAAAGATTCCCTGATGTGCAGTAACCCACTAGGTTTCAAGTCGAAGCAGGGCATAAAGCTCCCTAGCAGGTACCGTGTCTTAGAAAAGCCCAACTCCCCGCTGGAGCAGGTCTATACTCCGTCAACACCTCCCTATTGGCCCCTTTTAGGTAAGATCACTACAACACCAAGGTCTCTAATTATTCAGTCAAGCCAGAGCCATATACCCTTGTGGTTGTACTGTTGTCCTGGGTGGTTCTCCATGTTCCAATTAAGCATTTGGTCTTGTATTAAGCAACCAATGATATAACATAAAGGTAAAGCATGTTCATCTTTAATGTTCATTAAAACCACCATAACCCAGGTATAGCAACTAAGCATAGCTACCCAACATAAATGTAAAACCCAGGTTAACAAGGATAAGGATAACAAAGGCTAGGATGAACCTTAATAGGACCCATCAATATTAAATGCAAGCATATGCAATGGTGATTAAATAATTATTGGGACAAAAGAACAAGGACACACTTGCCTTTAACCAGAGTTGCTCAGAATATCTTCAACTTCAAGCTCTTCAAAGCTTCTCGAACAACGTTCACTCTATGCTCATCAATCATCGGCACAAGCATACAAAGCAAACAGACAAGCAAACTAAGAACAATACACTAATCAAATCAAAGCTTTAAAAGAGCGCACTAAAGGATAGGCTCGATTCTATGGGTCACCTAAAGCACACAAAATGTGCTTGGAAGGGAAAGGCTTGGTTAGCTTTAAAGAGATGGCTGTGAAAGGTTGAGCAAGGACCGGAAAGATCACACTGAGATAGAGCCTGGTAAAGAACGTCTAATGAACGTTTTGCATATATGAGAGAACAAGACTATGAGCTTGGTTTATTTTAATTAGCAAAACAAATGTAAAGGATATTTTAGAAATAAAATACCCTATGTTGACATTAATGCAATATTATATTTTATTTGTAAAGATCGAAGTAAAGAACCTAATCAAATTTTATTTATAAAGATTCATGTATAGATTATACCAATTAAACATTGAGCTTAGAAAAGGTAAATTATATGAATCATCTAAATGTAACTTTATGATTCGAGAGGACCATATTATTATTGAAAACATCATTACATTGGTATTAATCAAATTAACATTTATTTATAAAGTCTGAGTAAAAGCCTAATCAACTTTTAATTAGAAAAGATTAATTAACTATTAAACAAATTAATATTTGTTTATGAAAAAATGAGGTAAAGATATAATTAGATTTTATTTACAAAAGCATGTGAAATAAAAATTACTCAAATTAATTTTGATAATTAAAAGCGGTGTACAACACTATATAGATTTTATTTGGAAAAGACATGTTTACTAAGCATTAATCAAATTTAATATTAAATTAATTTTCAAAAAACAAACATGATGAAAACTCTTTACTAACATGTGCTTCACATTATTATGAACCTATCGCAACTTGAACGAATTAAAACGGAGCTAAAACATAAAAGATGTGGATAAAACAAGATTCAAGGACCTAGTCGCGATTATCTATAGATTTCAGGGGATAGCAGAGGAAATTCGCGTGTCACACTGAACAATGCTCGTGAATATATCTAAGATCAGGGTTAGATTTATAAAAACTCAGGTTGGATCTAGATGCAGGAAACTAATAGATCTAGGGGGGTTATTTGGAAAACTTGCAAGACACAAAGGAAACAGATCTACATTACGTGGTTCTCCAGGGGTCTATCTGCAAAACCGCGAAGGTCTTCTTCCTCCTCAGGTTCAAGGCGGGGAGGGGGTTCCCGGCGGCTGAAATGCCGGCGACCTGGACATCAAGGGCTCGGGTGAGGTGCGGGATTGGAAGAGGAGCTCGAGAGGGTTGCGGGGAAGTGCTCACCGGCGGCAGGGATGAAGGGGAAGGCCGGATTCTGGCCGGCGGCGGAAATCAGCGGCGCCCGGCTCGAGTGCACACGGCCGGCAGTGCTCCAGAGGTCCAGCGGTTGAGGGAGCAGGCGGAATGCGCTCGGCTCGACCTCGTGAAGCTCCTGGTGTTGCTCGTTTTCCTCAAAGATCAACGGAGGCGGCGAATCGAAGGTGGCGGCCGGCGCTAGTCTCCCGGCCTGGCACGCCATGGCCATGGCGCCGGGCTCAGATGGGCTTCGGCAGGCCTGCGGTTTGGACCGAGCTGGGTTGCGGGACCGGGGTGCAACGGCGGCTGTGCAAAAGAGCAGAGGGAGCACGAGCAGACTTCACGCTACGAGCCGACTGACCAACGTAACGGGCCGACAGAGGAATGGCGAGCGGCTGTGTGGAGAGTTGAGGGGCTTTCGTCAGATTTCATGAGGTTTGGGCTCAAAGTAAAAACAGGCCAGAAAGGAAGAAGGGAGGAGGGAATAAAGAAAAAAGGTTTCTTTTCATTTTCAGAAAATATTTTCATGAAAAGAATAATCTAGAAATAGCTAGATAATTCATTAAAGCCATGAAAAATATTCTTAAAATCCCAAAAATTCCAGGAAAATTCTCAGAGATAGACTAAGACATGAACAATCCAAATAAAATATTCGGAGCTCATGAAAAAGATTTTAGAGCCTTCTAATAAATAGAAATAGCTCAAGAAAAATGAGAATAGATTCCAGAAAAGTCCGGAAAATTCCTAGAAGGATTTGGTCAGCACCTAGGCGCATTTTTAAAACCTTTTGCACTCATAAAACACCAAATGCATTGGCATGAATGCAACACTCACAACCTTTTATTTGATTCAGAAAATCAAACAAGGATTTTTTTCCTATACTATATTTCCTGTAAAGAAAATAATTGTTGGAAAAATTTTAAAATTATGAGAAAATTGTTATTTAATTATTCTCTATATTCACATCCTGAAATTGGAAATTTCAGGGTGTGACATCAGTGCTCTACCGACCTCCCACTGCTATAAAAAGGACCCTCCACTCGCTGGAACAGAAGACACACCGCAGGAGCATCACTATTGTCCACTTTTGTATCCTAGAGTAGGAAGTTGTGTAGTTTGGGAGTTAGAGTCGAGTCGAGCTAGTCTCAGGGTTCCGGAGAAGTCTTCTTCAGAGTTCGGGTACTACTCTTGTATTTTTTCCTTGTTAAGACTTAAGTGCAATTCAAGTTATCTTTCTATCTTACATTTCGAGTCAATTACATTCAGCTTTTACTTAGCTAATAGCAGCTTTATTCTAGGTTTAGACAAAAGTGAGTTTTGCCTCGGTTAGCGTAGCTCTCTTGAACCCTATAGTGTTGTGGTCATTCTTCGCTTGATCTTCGGTGTTTCACCATAGAGAGAGACCTCTCCCTAAAGGCCTTTGGGAAGGTTCTTTGGTTCGTTGTGAGCACAGTGCTCAGAGCTTGCCTTAGTCTTAGATTGGTGTCCCGTTCAAGGGAATAGTTGTGGTACCTTTAGGAGGTGATAGCCCTGGATGGGCTTTGTAGTCCACCATGTTAGTTCGGGCCGGTAGGATTCAGCGCGTCGTCGTTCTCCCTTCTCATCCCAGTCTGAGAGCGCGGCTTTGCATGCCCCTGCAGCACTAGAATAGCTTGTTGATCCTATCTTACCTTAGCTCTGCTTTACCTTAGTCCTTTTCCCGGAGTTGACAGAAATAGATAGATTGCCTTAGGATCCTTTTTCGTCTCGTTGTCCTCCCAACTCACTAGGACCTCTCTAATTCTTTTATTAGGATCTCCTCGTGTGTCAAGTTACCCCCTCGTATATCTTTATCATCACCCCCGGTATAAGTCCCTTTCACCGAGTCTCGATCCTCTCTACCGTTCTTTCGATTATCTATGCCTTAGTGCTTCCCTTGGGAAAATATAAATACGATAACCTGAATGCCACCGGGTGAAGTGCTACAACAGTAATCCGTGTGCTTGCGGACCTTTCTGTGACGTGTGTTTTACCAAAGACGTTCCTAGCTCCATTACTACGGGTATAAATCCAGTAGTGAGGCTAAGGAGTGTCAACACATATTCACATCTGACATGCATCAGCAGGGCACATCACCAAAATAAGACTGCATCAGCTAGGCGCATCACCAAACTAGATTGTAGCTGCAAGGGAACTAGTTAGCTAGATGGCTTCTTTTGTGCTGATGCCTCAAGTTCAGCTATCCTTGTCTCTAGTTTTGCAACTCTTTCTGCCAGCTCAGCATTCTTCTTTAGAAGTTCAATCTCTTGCCTCTTTTGTGCGGCTTTAAGCTGCTCATCCTGCTTTTGATTCCTTTCCAGATGTAATCAATGTCATCCCGAGTAACAGCACATTCCTAAAACAAAGGAAAATTATATTGATGCAAGCTTCATAACAGTTGTAACTTCTTACAAGAAAGCTGTTTAGCTCTAACTGGTTTCAAAACTTGCCTACTTCTCTTCAGTTGATTCCTTGAGCTTGTTGATGTCAGTCCAAATCCTGTCAATGTCATGTGCAGCAACTTCCTACAACAAATGGAAATTGATGCATTAGAACAATTGATAAGTGAAGATGTGAAGGTACAAGGACAAATCGTGCGTGATGGTTTCAGAACTTGCCTCATGGTCTTCAGAATCGTCGCCAGAGTTGTTGCCAGAGTCATCACCGGAGTTGTTGCCGGAGTCGTCACCGGAGTTGTTGCCGGAGTCGTCGCCGGAGGAGATGAGGTCTACCACCACTCTTCTGCCCGGGTCATCATCGGAGGAGTCTGCGCTCACCTCAATGCGCGTGGACCGCTTCTTCCTTCGCGTCGAGGAAAAAAACCCTGCCTCTCCATGGCGGGCGTCGCTGGAGTCTGCCAACTTGGCCCTTGCGCTCGTGTACGGCTTCCTCCCCCGGGCTGATGAAGAACCGGCCTCTTCCAAGGAGCACCGAGGAAGACACACGGGGCGCCGCGCTAGGACGGTTCCTCTTCATCGCCGCGGAACCTCACTCTCTTGGCGGGGGCAGCGGACAGCACCGAGGAAGACGGACGGGGACGTGGCCACGGGGCCTCTTGCTTGCAGAACCTCCCCCTAGAGTCGCGGGCCATCCCTGCGACGGAGACGAGGCTGCGACGGAGACGAGGAAGGCAGAAGCTGGAGAAGGGGATAGAAGGCGGAAGGCGGGACGGAGCATTTATTAAAAAGGTTCGGATGCGCAAATGATACACTGATTAACAACCACCCATCGCCAATGAAGGGGCGGGGCCAGGTCTATTCGAATGAAGAACAGTTTGCTTTTCCCCTTTTAATCTGCAACCAAATTTTGTATCACGTATTTCTCCGTCATCTGTAATCCAAATTTGATGATATTTGTTTCTGAATTTTTCTAAAATCAACTTCTATTCATTTATGACATTTTTTCGTATGTAATTCCATTTCTTGGATGTTGTTTATACGCCTTATCTTGTTCCTTATAACTACAACATAGAAATAATATTTGTTTTACACAACCAATACTAATGAAACTTTGCATTTCGTAATCTTATGGTGAACACAAGGTTATGTTAAAATTTCAAATGCATATGAGTTCGAACATGTTTTTAAGTGTGGTAAACTTCAATGTTGAAGTAACATTCTAAGAAACTATGTGAGAGATGTAGACATTTGTACACAAGTATAATCTTCCATATTTGAAACCATTTGAATTTTTGTAGACAAGCTTAGGGACATAAATTATGTTGCCAAGTCAATTTGTAGAATTTTTAGAACACACTAAGACATTATTATAATTATTATATCATAAACAAGAGATAAAAATCTAATTTTAAGAAATTTGGTTCAACAAGTGTGGCTATTGATATTTATTCAAATACTAAATTACCAACTATGAATTGTTCGTATTTTTTATGAATTTTTTGGTGCTATTTATGGGCTCTAATATTTGAGGGAAGCAAGTTTCAATTCAGAAAAAATAGTGTCGGGCCCACGTGTCAGCGTCAGCAGCCTATATAAAAAAAGATAATTGTTACCTGCCCGACCGACAAAGGCGATGCGGGTAGACTAACCTGCGTCGCCTACAAGTGCTCCATTGTCCGAATTGCCTCTGGCCGAATGAATATGCATCCGCCCGGCGACGCTGGTACACTAACCCTCGTCGCCAACAAGTGCTCCATTGTCCGAAATGCCCTTGGCCGAATGAATATCCATACGCCCCGGCCCCGGCCCCCCTTCTTCTTCCCCGATCTGAGCTCCACCGCCGCCGCCCGCCCGTCCTTCCCTGCCGTCGCGCACATGTCGCACTACACTGATTCATCTGGAGGTGCATGTGTGAGGAGCAGGGTTCAAGGTTGCCAGAGCAGCCGCAATTACTCCATCAGCTTGGATCCAGTCGGTGAGCTGAGCGGCTTTCCACTGGTCCCTTGCCCGGACTGTAGTATGTCTCGGGTGGTGGAGGGGCGGACGCAGAAGGAAGGTGAAAACCACGATCGTATTTATTTCAAGTGTGCAAGGAACTTGGTGAGTAGTCTGCTGTGTTTCCCAAATCTGAGTTAGGGTTCTTATGTGCTTTTGATTTGCAGTACACCAAGAATTGTGGATTTTATCGTTTCCACAAGGAGTATCTCCAGATGCTGAAGGATGCTGGCGTCATTGTTTTTCGACCGTCGAACTGGGCAGACGCGGTCGATGAAGTAGTTGATTCAGTGGAATGTCAATTTGGGAGTGGCGAGCAGAGGCAAGCACTGGAGGACAAGCAGAGGAAGAAAGCACTGGAGGAGAAGATGGACAATGTAATCTGGAAGATGAACTTGATTATTGTGGCTGTTGTTTGTGTAGTATTTGGATGTTTACTGGGCATGTATGCTGTAAAGAAGTAATTCTGATGTTAAAAGTGGTGCTTTTGCTTCATCTGTGTGGATGAAGAATGAAAAATTTGTCATAGATGACAAACTTAAATGTATGAATGAAGAATGGATGGAATGACAATTGGGTCACAAATCTTAATGTGTCACATATCACAAAATTCATCAATTCATCTGTGCTGACATTTCATTGCAGCACGAGGCAAAGAAGACGCAGATTAACACAAACAGACTAACAAACTTCTGGCATAACTCTGGCATACACATTTCAATTCATTGTAAACTGCTGCCATATAATGACACAAACAGAGTAACAAACTTTTGGCATACACATTGCAATTCATTGTAAGCTGCTGCCATAGACATTGCAATGCATTATTGGAGACTTGGATTGATCTACCTGCGTCTCTTAGATCTACTAGTTCATCACAAGTTCAACAAACACACAGGAGGAACACATTAACAAAGGAACAAATTAATTAAGCAGAGGTAGTCGCCGCCGGACGAGCCCCATCGTCGGAGTCAGAGCCGGAGCCATCGACGCCGCCATCGACACCGCCGTCGAAGCCGCCATCGTCGCCACCGTCATTGTCGACGGGGCCGAGCACGCCTCTCTCAAGGTCCCTAGCCAAGATATGGATCTTGAAGGCGTAATCCTTCATGGTCCTCTACAGCGGATCATTGGGTCGTGGGACACTGATATCAATGGCCACCCGTCGAAGCCTGTTGAAAGCTTCACGGAACAAGTTGACTGGCCAACTGGCTTCCTCAGTAGTTAATGCAGGAGCAAAAACGGCCTCCACAGGCTACGACGCCGGTGCCTCCTCGGGTGGGGGCTGCGGCACCTCCTCGGGCTCGTCAGGTGGGGGCGGCGGCACATCCTCGGGCTCCTCGGGCGCCAGCGCCATCCCCTCCTTGATGAGCCGACGGCGGCGGCTTTCGTCGTCGTCATCCTCCTCCCTCTCTCGCTTCCTGGACGGCTCGCTTGACGATGCCATGTGTGTGCTTGAGGAAGAAGAAGCTCTTGGATTCACTTCTTGGTGACCGGAGACGGTGGTGCTGGGGTTTTCTTGGTGCTGTGGTTGACGAAGTTCTTGCCCGACCGGGGATTTATATTGACAAGACGGGAAACCGTCAGGCGGCTGGTCACGCGCCTTAGAACCCATGTACGCTCATGAGAGCTCTTGGCCACAAAAGAGACATGTGGTCACAAGGAGACGTGTGACTGTTCATATTTTATTCAAATACCAAATGCCCAACTATGAGTTGTTCGATTCTAAAAAAACTATGAATTGTTTGTATTTTTATTAATTTTTAGGTGTTGTTTTATGGTCCCTAATTTTTTAGGAAGCAAGTGTCATTTCAATAAAAAGTGTCGGGCCCACGCGTCAGCGTCAGCAGCCTAGTATAAAGAAGGTAACGTTGCCCACCTGCACACCAGCCAACAAAGCGACGCGGGTTTGCTAACCCGCATCGGCAGTGACTATCCATTTTGTAAAATGAATATTCAACCACCCCGACCCATTTCGTCTCCCCTTCTTCTTTCCGAATGGATAAGCGCAGCACTTTCCTTAAAAAAAGCGCAGCACACGACGCTTCCTCATTTCTCGCTAGGGTGAGAGGAGGCGTGGAGACAGTGACGACGATGAGCGCCGGCGAGAGGCCAAGCAGCAGACGACCCCGCGCACCCGGGATCGAGGAGAATCGGAACGCGAAGCGGTGCCGCAACTGGATCCACGTGCGTGCCAGCGAGATGGCGGCGAAGAGGGAGACGACGATGAGCACCGGAGAGGGGCCAAGTGGCGGTGGAGTGAACCCAATGCCGGAGACGAGGGTCCTCGACTGGATCCTCTCGGGTTCCGATGAGGGGCCAAGCAGCGGCAAGGAGGAGCGTGCCGGCGAGGGGGCAGTGAAGTGGGCGAGGCGTCTGCCTCACGTCTGCGAGCACAAGTGTCTGGCAATGACGAAGAGGGGTCGAGGGAGCAGCGAAGGTGTAGAGGACCTCATCTCTGACTCTGGCAACGACCACGACGACGGTGAGGCAACTTTCTCTGAATCTCACTGCCTTTTTACTTGTTCTATAGATGGAACTTGAGCTTGAGCTTGAGCTTGATAAAGTTAGTGCCTATGATGATGTCTTCCATGCTTGTCATGATCTTATTCCAAGTTCTGAGGCAAATCAGTTATGAACTCAGTTCTTCTTTTACTTGTCACCCTGCTATGAAGCCTAGGATAATTTTCAAGTTCTTATATAATTTTCCTATGATGATTACTGTGCCGGTACTACTCCAAGTTATAAGGAAAATTAGTTCTGAATTAACTATGTTATTCTTATACCATGTTTAACCCTGTTTCAGGCAAAACTCTATGAGTCGCGAGCAGAGCTTGAGTTACTTCTAAACCTTAATGTCTGGATTATGTGAAACCTGAGTTTGAAAAAATCACGAAAGAAGTGAACATCCTCATCAAAAAGGCTAAGCCCATAAGGAGGTACAAGTATACTACTGAACAAAATCTCGAGCCCATTGAAGATGTGCTCGAAGGGCTTCAAGAATCCTTGGTTGCTTACAAAGAGGCTGCAAAAAGAGCCAATCTTGATGGGGCATGAGGAAGTTCAAGCTTGTTGATGTGCAGGGTCAGATAGCCATACTTTTGTGGATGTTCAAGGGGCATGCTTTTGTTGATGTATATGGTCAGATAGCACGACCATAGTAAATAATTAATGTGATGGACAAGTTAAGTCCTAGCCTGATGGACAAGTTAAGTTAACTGTTCATAATTATCTTTATTCTTGTGGACAAATTATATTTATCTATGTGGACAAGTTATCTATCTTATGATGTCTGTTTTGTATCAAAAGATATATGTGTTGATTGTGCCTGTATGTCGAAATGGAAGCAATGAGAGATCGAGCTGATCTGTCAATGAAGACAGACTCAAAGGAGACGCGGATTCACAAACCTCCGTCTCCTTTCTTCACAAAGGAGACATGGATTAACAAACCTTCGTCTCCTTTGTTCACTGCCGCCGCGCTCCCGCTTCATGGCAGTAAAGAGTGCTATTAGACTTTAATTATTGAGCTCTCAGTCTAGTAACGGGCGTCAAATGGTCATCGGTAACGGACACTAAAGCCGGTTACCGATACGGCAGCGATCAGTAACAGACTTAAAGAGCCTGTTACCGATAGGGTATTGATCGGTAACGGACTTTACGAGCCCGTTACCGATAGAATTAACTGTTGTAATGGACTCGATTTAACGTCCGTTATAATGAATTCATGTAACGGGCGTTTAAGAAGCCCGTTACCAGAAGTCCACATTGGTAACGGGCGTAGTAGAGGCCAACCCCGGGGTCGGCCTACCGCGCTTATGGGTAACGGGCGCCAAACAACAACTGTTACAGATGTGGGTGCATGTAACGGGTGTTAAGGGCACGTTACAAATGCTACATGACCTATTTGAGATTTTCACGTAGTGATCATCGCTTGGTGTCTGTAAGTGGCAGATTGTTTTATGTTTATTAATATATTTATTACGTATGTGGATCTACTAATTAACTTTGTATTTCATTTTTGGTAGCCTGCAAAAACAAGAGATGCAAAAAAAGAGTAACGCCGACAGAATTGGTTTCATGGACCCATCAAAAGTTAACCAGTTTGAGGTCGAGTGTCAACCAGACACAACAATTGCGACAATCTATAACACCTTGTCTAAGTTTCATGGCAAGGATCTCACACTACTACCTTACAACTGCAGGTATGTGCGATTGTCATCTAATTGTCCTTGCTAATTCTATTTAGTTGTAATTTGTATGAGCATTATCACCATGTATATACAGTTTCCACTGGATTCTTATGATAATTCAAGTCGACAATAGCAGCGTCAAGGTGTGGGATTCATTGAGAAAAAACCCCGCAGGTTACCAAGACCTTCAATATCTGTTCCAAGAGTAATAATTCTATCTAAGACGTTCTCTTTAATGCAATATATATAGATTGCTTTTACTAACACACTTTCTTTCATTAATTTTCCTCAGAGCTTAGGAAAAATTCATTGCAGAGAAAGAAGGTCAATTTAAACCAACAATTACATTCTATACTGATTATTCGGTACATAATCCAAATAACAACTTCAGATTGAGAAAATTTAAATTGTATCACACTTATATTTCATAACATTTTTTTTTGTCCACTTTAGTGTTTGAGACAGGAACAAGGAAATAATTTATGTGGATACAAGTCTGCGAGCACATACGATGTTTGTCAAGTACAAACTCCGGAAATTATAATGTAAGTTAATGAAATAAACTTATTAATTATACATCATTTCCTAACCACTTCTATATTTAATTGTTGGGTGTAATATATTAACATATTTGCACATTATAGATGGATATGGTTAAGGACGACGTCATTCAGAAGGATCGTCTTTTGGCGATTCAAGAGTCTCATTTGATTCCTCTTGGACGAGGTGGTTAATCAAGCAGGAAAATATTACTATGATGAATCTAAAAAATTATTGTGATGCACCTCCACTAAGAGTAGAGACTAGAAATTTGAAGTGAACGATATTTTGATGTATAAATACTATTTATTTTAATGTATAATATTGTGTGTAAGTCTTATGCATAAGACTAAATGTCTATTTTCATGTGTATATTTCTAAGTTTATATATGTAGATATATAAGTTTATATATAAGTCTAAGTGCGTATATGGTATATATAGACAGGTATACATAGATATTAAGTGCAATAACGT
Source organism: Cenchrus fungigraminus (assembly GCA_036936925.1). Classification (NCBI taxonomy): domain Eukaryota; kingdom Viridiplantae; phylum Streptophyta; class Magnoliopsida; order Poales; family Poaceae; genus Cenchrus; species Cenchrus fungigraminus. The sequence continues at coordinate 26,962,429 of CM072768.1, forward strand.
ATACGTACATATACGGGTCGCTCAAATTGAAAACAAAAAAAAAGAGACGAGACCCTTTAGTCACGGTTGCTATTACCAACCGAGACTAAAGGGGTGGGCGCAGGCGCTGGCGTACCCCCTTTAGTCCAGGTTCGTTCACCTAGGACTAAAGGGGAGCCTTTTGTCTCTCATCATTAGTCCCGGTTGGACATGAGAGACCTAAGCCTCTACCAACCGGGACTAAAGCTCCTCTCCCTACCAGTGCACCCAACCCATTCCGCACTCTGTTCATTCATGGGAGACGTCGCGTTGTATCCCGGAATGCGCATTCGTTTGCGGTGGCGCTGCATCGAGTCAGAGGAAAAAGGTTTGCATGCATGGAGTGAGTAGAAGCACAGGCGGTTCTTAGTGAGGCGAGAGAAGCTCGGTATAGACGACTAGCGGGGCATCTCGGGACACCCACGCAGATCACAATCGACGTTACAAATTTATTATTCCTTAGGCACAACACTGTAGGGAAGAGGAGCAACACCAAGCCCAGCGACATGTTAATTAAGTTACAACAGCCGTGCATGATTCTGAATCTTTCAGTTTTAAGTTCAAAAACTAGATGATCTGAATGCATGCATAATTGTGCATGTTAATGACAGGGGTTAGATTTGTCATCAGTGGAGACTTGCCTACAACATTCAGCGCTTCTTCTCCCTCAATGCATTGCCATTGTGCGTGTCGTCGGAGAGTTCCTAGCCGCCGCCATAAATGCGCATCCAGAAAAAGACGACTGAATTTGATTAGGGCACTCCCAATGGTATATTAATTATGGTTTCTATGTGTATTAATTTCGCAATTTCATAAATATTTTGCTGATGTGTCAAGAGATTAATTGAAGAGAGAGGAGAAGAAAGGAAGAAACGGTTTACTGAAGCAGAAACGGAGTCCACCCAGGTTTCGAGACGTAGGACTCCGTGAAAACTCCGTTGGGGAGACCCAGGTCGCGTCTTCCTCTCTGCTTCCGCTAGCGCAGCATGCGTTAGCCCGCCGTATGCCCCATGCCATGGCGCCGGCGAGCAGTGCCGCTGTACTTGCGTCCGCGCCCTGGCCGTACCGCTCGTCGCCCCCGCCGCCGCGCCTGCGCCGGACCACCATGCCCACGCAGTCATGGCTGTCGTGCCCGCTGCTCGGTCGCTGTCCGCGGCGCGCTCCGCGTCGACCGCGCTCGCCCACGGAGTCCACGCTGGCCGCGCTTGCCGTGCAGGCTGCGCCGTCGCTCACGCCGGTCGAGCTCGCACGCGCTCGCCACGCAGACCGCGCCAGCCACGCTCGCTTGCGCCTGTCTGCCGCTCGCTGGTGGTGTAGAGAGGACTAGGCGGGGAATCACGCTTTGGCTCCACTCAGTACCTTGTTTTTTCTTCGTTATTTATCCTGTATTCCTGTGAGGCTGAGAGCGGAGCGGAGGATGGGAATCGAGGTCTCGAACTCTCCCGATGTCTCGCGATCTTGCGTTCTGCAGGAGTAGAGTAGACGAGTCCCGGTCCTGGGAGGAAGAAAGGAGATGGTAGAGGGGGAAAAATCTGATATTTATTACACGAAGACACTATCCATTGTGAGATGCAGTTTCTAGAAATCAATGTTGGTAATTTATTTCTCTTGGACCTCACGTCTGGTTTCTACCATAGGGAGTGCCCTTAGAGATCGCTACACACAGCCTGCAGCACGGTTCACGGGTCACGGCGACCTTGAGGGCACGTACAACGCTCGACTATGAGCCGTCTACGAGCCGACAGTTTTACAGAACCCGCCCCCGCCTAGCGACAGCCGCGCCGTCGTCTCGCGAAAGGACGACGGGGGCACGTGCTCCCAGGCTTTATCGGCGAGGCTCAACACCGTTGCACACCAAGTCGACAGCGCAGGTCGATCCCGTGCAAAAATATGGTGCCAAAATCGACCCATCTGTGGCGCGAGAGCGGAAAGGTGCAGCATCAGCAAACCTGTACGAGGGGAAAGAGAACTGAGGGGTGGCGGCGGCGGCGCGGGAGTCTAGTGGTGACCTCGATCGATGGGATGGCTGGTGGGGCGGACCAGCCGACCAGGGGTGGGATGGGCGGCGGCGATGCAGGATCCGGCGAGGGGCGAGGCCGACGGCGAGGCAGAGGTAGGACCTAGTGACGAGGGGGATGGGCGGCGGAGATGCAGGATCCGGCGAGGCGGGGCCGACAGCAAGGCCTCGCGACTCGCTCCGGATCTGCCCCTGCGCTGGCTCGGATTGACCCCTGCGTCGAGCTCCGCCTTTGCACCGACAAGGGAGGGCGGCCTTCGCGCCGAATCGAACTCGGCTGTGCCATGGAGTAGGGAGGCTTGCCGCCGCCGCCGCGAGCAGAGGTGAGTTAGGGAGGGAGAGGTGAGCGGGTGGGAGGAGCTTGCAGGAGCGGCCTGGCGGCGGCGGAACCCGTGCTCTCGCACACACACACCTTGGAGGAGCTGGCCAGAGTGTGGGGGGGGGGCGCTGGCTGGCGGAATCGGCTGGCGGAGGGAGCGAGGGAGCTGGGCAGAGGGACCGCAGGGGAGAAAGGAGAGATCGAGAAGCTGAGCGCATGGTGACGCACGGAGATGATATTTGTCATTGCACTTTATACATTTCGGCTATACTTTCCATGTATAGGTCCTTTAGATGGTCAAATTGGACATGAAATAGGTCCTTTACATAGGTAAATTTTATGTATACGTCCTTGATCAGATATATATATGTATGAAGAAGCAAGGAAAGATGTTTAGTGTACATGATAATAGTATTACAATTCAATTTCATTTGAGCACCAAAATAGCTACAAAGATCAAATGTGCATATGATCATCATGATTTATGTGTCAAAAGATGAATTAAATGTTTTGCAGACAGACAAACAGACGAGTCATTGTACAAGCTGTCTATTTAGCTGTCTATGTGTGTCAAATAGACAGCAGCCGTCTACACTATTGTACTTGCCCAGACAGAGCAGCCTGCACCTTGGATCCGAACGCGCCATCGCCTCCCAGATACAAGGCCGTACAACAGAGCTGAGGGTCGTCTCTTCCGCCTCGGAGCACAGGAACGCGTCGTCACCTCATGAGGCGACGACAAAGATCTCGTCTTTCAGCTCAGCTGTTGTTTTTTTTAAATGGCCATCACAAGATGAGGAAAAGATGGTCGTTGTACGTCCCTAAGTAATCATCATTTATAAACACTTCATAGCCATAAAACCAGCATGTACCTGTCACACAGGTAAGGCTTGCACTCCAGTTTAGTTGGTGAAGTGAAACTTTTGGGTCCTCTTTTAAAGTCTATTAGGAGTATTGAATGTAAACTAGTAACAAAAATAATTACACGAATAGACCGAAAATTGCAAGACGAATCCATTAAGTCTAATTAATCCATCATTAGAGATTGGTTAATGTAGCATGACGTTGTCTAATCATGAGATAATTAGGCAGTAGCCTTGGCTCCAGTGGAGCCGGCAAAAGCTGCAGCCGATTTGGCTACGCAATGAGACGCATGTAGTTTTCTACATCGTTGAGAGACTTAGAAAACATCACGACTTTCCTACTTTAAGCCTTCCTTAAACTGTGAATTCTTTGTTTTTTTAACAAACTACTTATCCAAAGTTTTCTATGAACATCCAAATTCAATTGTAGCTCAACAATGTTTAAGATCTCGGTGTTAAATTTCTCAAAAAGTAGGTCCAAAGTTGATTAGTTGGCTCTATTTTCAGACACAGACTTATCAAATTTGATTTGTTGATCCAATAATACTTAGTCTATTTCAAAATTAGATTTCTCATTTTATGCATCATGGTTCAGAGTTCAAACAGTTAAAATGGAATGTATGCACTCTATAGATCATACATCTCGAGTTTCACAAATTTAGGGGCTCATTTGCTAATTAAAATAAAAAATAAAACACGGTTAAATGAGAGCTGGAGGCCCAACCCAACCAGCTACGTCACTGGAGTCACGCCACACTCTCACGTGACTCATGACTGAGTCGCGCCAGACGGTTTGACGTGAGTTTGTCCGCCACATCAGCTACGACTTTTTTCAATGCCACTATGTACGTCTCGTGTCACATTATATGACGTGACTCAAGTATTAGTCGCACCATGTAGCTTGGTACGACCAAAAGAGCTACTTTTCAGAATTAGTTTGGGAGTAGCTATTTTGAAAATTTTAGATTTCAAAGTTTTAAATAATAAAAATTCCCTTTCTTCATAGTGTCGTGGCATAGCCTTCTTTGCCCATCTAACCGATGGCCGCATTAGGTCTCCGACTCCATACCATAATATATAGTGAACAACCATAATAATAAGGAGAGATTCTTGCTTGATCTTCATCGAAATTTATACTTCTGTTAAACACCGGTTCCAAGCATTTATATAGCTTTTACACAAGATCAGATCCATAGTTTGAGAGCACAACGAAACTGAACACACTGATCACGACTACGAATTACACGCAGGTAGCAGTACGCTTCCTCTTGCCGGATGCATATACCGGGAGCAAGGGGACACTTTATTATATTACATAGAGATATATTATGCTTACGCAGTAGCGATATTTCAGTAGTAACACGTATGCATCATTACGGCTTGCATGGTGGCGGCGCGGCGGTGGCAGTCGCCGGCGTTGGGGCGCCCACAGGCGACAGGGTGTTGAGGCTGCAAACGTTGATGCAAACGGGAATACAGAGTGCAGAGACCCGCACTTTGCACGTCGTGAAGATCGCCCCAGGAAGCACGATAGGGGTGCTATTTTCGACGAGACCGATGATGGCATTGCATGCGTCAGTAGCTAAGCCATTGCAGGGAGGAACACAAGCCGCGCGGCAGTCGTCGTGGATGTCGGCCATCGTCGGCGAACTCATGGATAACAGAAGGACCAGCGCGATGCAGGCAGCGACGACATTAGCAGAAGCCATTGATCAGCAGGACTCGATCAAGGTAGCCGATGGGGTACCTCTAGAGAAAGAGGGGAGAACGAAGTGAACACAGCAGCTAAATGATAGATGACCTTGCTGGGACAGCACATATGCACGCGCTATTTGTAGGCAACAACCGATCGAGTTCGTGACTTTGTGTGTCCAATGTCAGACCGGAGTACACAAGTTGTGCAAAGTAGCAGGAATCTGTGACTGATACGCCAACAAATTAATGTGCATAGGGCTTATTGGATAGACAGAAAGACTACTTGCACTGGGTACTAATTTCTAATGACGAGTACCGTCGTACCGTTGACACAAGGCAATGGTCGACAATTGGCGCAAGTGTGTGCTGTAAATCAGTATGACTTATCTTTGCTCTCTCTGTTCATTCCAAATTATCGATCATTTTGACTTTATTAGATTCATAGATGATGTTATGCATTTAAATATACATTATGTCTAGATGCATAATAATATATATAAATCTAGAAAATCCAAAACGACTTATAATTTGGAACGGAGGGAGCTAGTAGAATACTCTCATACAATACTAAGTGTTTGTTTTGTTATTTTGGTGCTTATTATCAGTACCATAAGCACATACTTATCAAACTTATGAAAGGCGTTTGGTTGTTGGAACTTATGGAATTATGAAATGCTTCTCAAAATAAGCACAAATAAGTACCATGTATTTGGTTAATAAGCACAAATAAGTATGGTACTTATAATAAGTTCTATGGAACCAAACAGAACCCATGTTTGATATGTGTATACTTTGGGTTGGTTTTTTCTTAGCGGTTGAAACATCAATTATTATTTTCTTTTTTTTAACCATGCCTTGGCACATATTACTTTAATAAGAATGAAGTACTACTGAAATCCCGTTGTTTGCGAGTGTTGGGCGCTGAAAACACTCGGCACCTCCTATGCCACTCGGCAAACCCGGACCCAAAATTTCATTTTGCTGCAATGAACTCACACACACATCCGATGCTCTCTCCCGTCCACTGCCTAATCCACTCCCGCCCCTCCTCCCCCAACACCCCTCATCATCTCTCTCTGCACCTCCCTCTGCATCTTCCTCCCTCCCTCCCAGATAATGGCCGCCGCCTCTCTCCATCCCTCTACTTCTCACTCTCAAGCCGGACCAGCCGGCCCCCTCCTATGCCTCCCCCTCCCCCCTCCGCTCATGCCTCACCGATAGTGAGGAGCAGCAATGGGGTGAGGTGCAGCGGCCGCGCATAAGGAGGAGCAGAAGTGGCCGGTGACACTATGTAAGAAACCCACAAAGAAGACACCATTATTGGAGACGCGGTTTTAGGACGCGTCTCCAATAATTCATTAGAGACGCGTCTTCAGAACACGCGTCTCCACAAAGCCCGCAGAAAATGGAGGTCGTTAACACGCATCTCTTATGCAGAAAGAAAGGAGACAGGATTTTTAAAGAAGCGTCTCCTTTTCAGTTAACGTTAAAGGAGACGCGGTTTAAGAAATAAGCGTCTCCTTTGTGGTTGGTTAAAGGAGACGCTGTTTAAGAAACAAGCGTCTCTGATAACGGCTAAACTATTAGAGACGCGGTTTTACTAGTACGGGTCTCCTTTGTGGTATGTCAAACGAGACGCTGTAGATGGAAAAGCGTCTCTGATGATTGAGAGATAATCGGAGACTCCTTTTTGGAAAACGGGTCTCCTTTGTGTTACTCTGTAGGAGACGCTTGTTTGGAAAACACATCTCCTGTTAAGTACCCCCACAATACTTGGCCAGCGGCTTGACACATCAGCTGGCTTTGGCTTCCTGTGCAGCACTGCGGCCGGCCTCTCTCTTCAGCAAGGCGTGCGTGCGGCGGGCGCGGCGGCAACCCCGGCCTCATCAGCTCGCTCGATCTGCTCCGCCGAGAGCTCCGCCGTGCGCTGCCCCAATCGAGAGCTCCACCGCGCGCTGCCCCAAATCCTGCCGGCAGCAACACGCCGCGCGCCCCGTCCGCTTTCCGCTGTGTGCCGGCCGGCCGGCTGCGCGCGCGTGCCGCCCCGCCAGCCCCGCCCCGGCGCTTCGTGCAGCATGCCGCTTTGCTCTCTGCCGCTGGCGCTGGCTGCGCCACCATGGCAGCGAGAAGGGTGAAGAATTTTGAGAAGGAGGAGAAGAGGAAAGGATGAAGAAGCCAAGGTAATTTTGGTTCTTTATTATGTGATCATCGGAGTGGCATTTAGGAGTACTGCAAGCTTTGGATTTTTACCTTTTTCTTGCCTGTAGATTGTTGAAGGTCCACGGCCTCTTGCTTGGTGACTGTTGAAGGTGCCCCTGCTTTGCTGATTGTTGAAGGTCCCTGCTTTGCTGATTGCATTTGATCTGGTGCTTAGAAGGTGAGGCTGATACTGCCAATTGGATTCATTTTCTTTCATGTCATCGTCATGTGATAAGTATTTGCTTAGATATTTACTATTTTCTTGCATGATTGTGTAGATGGAGGATCGAGGTTGGATGTACCTCAAGAACCGAAACTCCACTGAATATTTATCAAGTCTGAAGTTATTCATCAAGGCAGACGCAGCGGACAAGTTGAATAAGAGCAAGCCTACTATTTGTTGTCCATGTGTTGATTGTAAGAATGTCACTAAGTTTGCTAGCTCAATGGATGTTTATGCTCATCTTATCATCCGGGGTTTCATGGATGACTACAATTGCTGGAACATGCATGGCGAGGGTGGACTTAATGACCGAGACCTGCAGGCTGGGCATATGGATCAACATAGCTCTGAAGACCTCATCTTTGAACATGAACAGAACACTGGTGAGGATGGTGAGGGTGGGGATGGTGATGAAGGACCTACTGACTCTCAGGGATGTGAAGCAAACTGGGACAGTCAAGCAGCAGGTCATGATCTCTCTGAAGATGAGCTGGTTCATCTTGGTGACAATTATGATAGCATTACTAACAAAATGGAGCAGATGGTGCGTGATGCACTCGGGTATGCTAGGTATGATAGTGAAGAATTGAACAAACTAAGAAAGCTGCTGGCAGATATGAAGACCCCGCTATATCTAGGCTGCAAGGGAAAATGGACAAAGCTATTCGCATCACTGAAGCTCCTCCAGCTAAAGGCCACTCATCATATGACCGATCGCGATTTCAAAGCAATGTTGGATCTGATAAGAGACATGCTTCCGGAGATTAATGAGATACCCATGACCACCTACGTGGTGAAGCAAAATGTTTGCCCTTTGGGACTTGAGGTGGAAAGAATACATGCATGTAAAAATGATTGTGTCCTGTTCCGTGGTGATGATTATAAAGATTTGACAGAATGCTCAGAGTGTGGATTTGCTCGGTACAAACGAAGATTTGATGGTGGTGATGAGAAGAGGAAACATGGAGCTCCCCACAAGGTGGTGTGGTATTTCCCAATAAAACAACACCTGAGGCGTCTGTTTGTCACAAGCAAAGATGCACAACTGTTGTGATGGCACAACAGGGGGTGCAATAAGGATGATTTCATAAGGCACCCAGCAGATGGTGCCCAATGGCACATCATCGACCACAAGCATGGAGATTTTGGGAAAGAGGAAAGAAACCTTCGGTTTGCACTTAGCACAGATGGGATGAACCCCTTTGGTCACATGAGTAACTCCCACAGCGTCTGGCCAGTGTTGTTATCAATATACAATCTTCCGCCTTGTCTCTGCAATAAGAGAAAATACATGATGATGCCAATTCTTATCTCAGGTCCACAACAGCCCGGGATAAACATCGATGTCTACCTAGGACCACTTGTGGTTCGAGAAGAAACCATTCACACTACATGGCATGATCTTATGCACAATCATTGACATACCTGGTTGTCGTTCGGTGTCTGGACAATGTAAAGGGGAAAAGGACTGCATGCACTGCTTAGATGACACTGAGACCATTTGGCTTAACCACTCCAAGAAGCGAGTGTACGTCAGGCATCGGCGTTTCCTTCCTCAGTCCCATGCCTATCGACACATGAAACGCCAATTTGATGGGACAAGGGAGACAGTAGACCCCCCAAGGCATTTTCGCGAGGCACATGTCTATGAGCAGGTGAAGGATCTCCTTGCTGCCCATGGGAAGAAAAGGAAGAAAAGTGCCCTTGGTAAGCGAAAATGAAATCAAGAACAACAAGAAGATGATCCAGCTCCGCCAAATTTCAAGTACTGGAAAAAAACTATCAAACCTTTGGGAGCTGCCTTACTAGATAGTTTTAGATGGTCGCCACAGTATCGATGACATGCATGTGAAAAAGAATTTCTGTGGTAGTTTATTGGGTACACTCATGAGCGAGAAACGCAAAACCAAGGATCATGAAAATGCTAGAGCAGACCTAGGGGATTTGGGCATAAGACCTGAGCTTCATCCCAAAGCCACAAGTACAAAGCTTCCCGAATCTACCATAAATCTAACCAACAAAGAGAAGCAGGAACTATGTGAGTTCTTTCGTAGTGTGAAAGTTCCTTCTGGGTATTCATCAAATGTTAGAAAACTTGTCCATGCAACCGAGCAGAAATTTCTCCTGATGAAGGCTCATGATTGTGATGTCATACTCACAACTATGCTTGCTGTCGGTATATGAAACATATTGCCAGAGAAAGTACACATGGTTATCATGAGCATGTGCTTTTTCTTCAATGCAGTCTCTCAAAAGGTGATTGATGAGAGAACACTTGATGATATGGAAAAAAAATTGTTCGAGACAATTTGCCTCTTTGAGGCGTATTTCCCACCTTCATTTTTTGATGTGTCTGTGCATCTGGTTGCTCACCTGATTAAGGAGATCAGGTACCTTGGGCCATTGTTCCTACATCACATGTACCCTTACGAGAGATTCATGAGCACCTTAAACAAGTATTCAAAGAGTCAGATTCATCCTGAGGGAAGCATGGTTGAGGGGTACTCTTGTGAGGAGGTGGTTGATTGGTGCCTCGACTTCATTGACCCTGAAAATCCAATTGGCATTGCAAGGTCTCGGCATGATGGAAGGTTAACAGGGTCAGGGTTTCTTGGAGAGAAAACATTCAACCTTGATGCGAACTCATATCGACAGGCTCATTTCCTTGTGTTGCAACACACATCGAAAGTGTCCCCATACCTTGAAGAGCATAAAGAGCACCTGCGTCAAGGTAACCCTAATCAGAGTGAGGCTTGGATAGATAGGGCACATATTAATGGATTCAATGTCTGGTTTAGAAACCGAATACGATCTTCTGCCAATTTCACAGATAATGATGATATTAGATGTTTGGCGGATGGTCCTCTATTCACAGCTACTAGCTATCAAGGGTATGCCATAAATGGATACATATTCTATGCGAATGCCCAAGACAAGAAAAGCACCAACCAAAATAGTGGTGTTCGGATTGATGCCCTTAACAATCATGGTGACAGAGCTACATACTATGGACAGATAGAGGAAATTTGGGAGCTAAACTATGTCGACTTCCATGTGCCAATTTTTAAGTGTCGGTGGCTTCAGGGCACAAAGGGTGTCGTAAAGGACAAGTATAGATTTACCACGGTTGACCTTGAAAAGATTCGGTACAAGGAAGAGCCATTTGTCTTAGCAGATAAAGTTACACAAGTCTTCTATGTGCCTGACACGAGAAACAAGAAGAGACAGGTGATTTGTTGATTATACCTACTATTATTTATGCCTGTGATTCTGTGAGATCTATACCTCGCCTAAGATTTATGCCTGTGATTCTGTGATTTGTTGATTATACCTGCTATTATTTATGCCTGTGATTCTGTGAGATTTATACCTCTCCAAGACTCTTAAGATTTGTTTATGCCTGTGATTCTGTGAGATTTATACCTCTCCCTGTTTTAGGGCATTTATTTCTTACTGCAAGATCAAAAAGTTACCCACCAGCGACCTGGAACATGTCGTTCAGTTTGCGGTATGGTACCTGTCTCTGTGAAAGCTAGTTCTGAACCTTGAGTTTTCTTCTCAATTCTTTTTATAATTTTTTGTAGTGCCACCAGCAACTAGGAAACGCTTGTGGCTTCTATACCTGCTATCACATGGAGGTAGCAATGGGATTACTGGATTGGAAAGCTGATCCTGAGGTACATTACCTTGACTTCCATCATATTTCTTCCATTTCAGTGCTATTTGTTCATATATTTCCCATTGCATCTTGTTCAGATTACCATTTTAGACCTATTTCATAGTTTGGTGTGATGTACCATCTCAGAACTACTTTATAAGTTCAATTTTTGACCCCATTTCTTGACAGAGAACTGAACATAGTCATGGTCTTAGTTTTTTGGCCTCTAGGGGTTCTTCGTTTTGTGCTTACAGATCACCGCTCTTATGTTTGTTATCTTGATCACTGTTGTGATGTTTGCTTGGCCATCCCTGTTAAGCTGATAACCTTGTATTAATCTATTCTACATGTATTCCTGACCATTATCTCACGTGTGAAAATGAGCATTTGAAACTAATCAGCACATTTCCAGATGTGCCATATTAGTACTGCTCAATTGCAGTTTGGTTCATTATGTTGTGGCTTAAATATAAGAATCGAGAAAGAATCCATTTCGTGTGTGTGAATTATGCATGAAGAAAATAGTTTCTACAGAAATGCTTTTAAATTTCTATACTAGGATCAGGTCTTAGTTATGTTTATTGAATTCTCTGGTATGATTCATAGTTTAGTTACAAAGAAAACACATGCAAATGCAGAAAATGTAACTGGGTAAGAGACTGATTCATATGTATTTGTGCGTACTGACTTTCTTATATTCTCCTTCAGGAATTTGAGGTGCCTCTAAGACCTCTAGACACTGAAGAGTTGGACCACATTCGAGAGAAGATAGCCTCTTTCCTCATCAACAAGGGTGAATTTCACTCCAAGACTCCTAATGTTGTTGTGTGATGGAACAATCTTGTGTAATGGATCAGTCTGATGAACAATCTTAGTGGATCGATCTGATGAACAATCTTAGTGGATCTGATGAACAATCTTGTGATATGATGTGTTGTTTATGTCTGTGATTCTGTGAGATTTATGTCTGTGATTCTGTGAGATTTATGCCTGTGCATCTGTGATTTGTTGATTATTTGATCTGTGATTCTGTGAATTTTGATATTGGATGGAGCTAAATAATGGAGCTTATAGAATTAACATAGGAGACGCGTGTAAGTACAACACGTCGCCTTTGAGTCAAAGAACAAAGACGCATCTCAAAAAAGAAGCGTCTCTTCTACGTACGACACAGGAGACGCTTCTCAAACATAAGCATCTCCTTTTCTTCGAACAAAGGAGACGCTTCTCAAATATAAGCATCTCCTTTTCTTGAAACAAAGGAGACGTGTCTCAAGAACAAGCGTCTCCTTTTTTATGAATAAAGGAGACGCTTCTGAACAAACTGCGTCTCCTTTCATTGCGAGAAAGCAGACGTGTCTGAACTAGAAGCATCTCCTTTTCTTCAAACAAAGGAGACGCTTTTCAACAACCCGCGTCTCCTTTTCTTTAAACAAAGGAGACGCTTTTAACCAACCCGCGTCTCCTTTTCGTGGCATAAAGGAGACCCGTTTTATGCAAAAGGGTCTCCGAACTGTCGGAAAGAAGACGCTGAAGAAATAATTCGGAGACGCTTGCGGGATGCGTCTCTTTTTGTTGAAGCAAAGGAGATGCGTGTGGGGCGCGTCTCTTATCTTCCCATGAAAGGAGACGCGTGTGAGACGCGTCTCCAATCTTTTGTCATCAGAGACGCATTCTTAGAGACACGTTTTTTACGCGTCTCCTTTGAGGGTTAACCCGCGTCTCTAAAGTGGCTTCCTTACATAGTGTGAGGTGTTGTGGAGGCGCATAAGGAGGAGCAGCGGTGGATGGCAAGCATGCTTCTCTCCCCCAATGGTGGTCTGGTGCCCGATCCCCACCACCAGCCTCTCACCACTAGATACACGCCTGTGACGGCCTCCCGCCACCCTATCCGCAGCCCCAGACCTCGACACTGCGTGTGGATGCCGTCGGCTCAGGCTCCGCCCCCCCTGCTGTCCACCGTCCATGGTAGCCATCTCCTCCCCTCCTTTCCCGGGGCCCCTGGTTCCTCCCCTGCTTTGATTGCTGGTGTGGTAGTGTGCAGTGGCCGTGGCGGTGGCAATGTTTCCAGAGTGCTCGACGAAAAAAGACACTCGGCAAAGATATCTTTGCCGTATGGATTTGCCTTGTGTTTTTGAACCTTTGGCGAGTGCTCGACAAATGTTGGGGTTTCCGTAATGAAGTTTACAGAGTGGAAGGTCAACTCCGGGTTGTGGTCCCTATGAAAACTAGTCTAATCCGGACACGCTGCTTATGTTTACGTTTTTTTCTTCCTACACGTTTTTTCTGTTATTACTGAGTCAACCACGCTACTGTTTGCTTCTATCGTTTTTTTCTTCCTGCCAAATAAAAGTTGACGGTGGCTCTGTGGCCAAGAAGTCCAAATTGGCACTGTGGAGCTAGCTCATACAAACAGCTTATGATGCATACCAGAATGTGAAAAGTGCACGTTAGTCCCTAGATCATTTTTTCCCGGCGATTTGCATGGCCACATCAGCACATTAAAACTTCACGAGAAGGTTCTTTCACGAACCCTATTCATGCACTGCTAGAGACAGTACCACCATATTGCTCCATATCACCGTACAGTAGCGAAAGGACTAGGTTCATGTGTTCCAGACTCTGATGGTAAAAAATATGATGGCACATAGTCTCAGTACCAGATCAATGAATGCATAAGTTGATGTATTCGCAGTGTGTATTCAGGGTTCGGCGTGTGCCCCTGGCACACAGCAAACTAGCGGATTCCAGTAGTTGGGGGTGGGGGGGGGGTGGGGGCATGTTTTTCCTAGGGCTAGCAACTCTCATGAAGAGTAGTAAATTAAGATATTTCATGGGATCACGCCTTACTCCTTCATGCAGGTTATCTTCATGGGGACCTACTGGCAAGAAGCTAATTGCCTTACTCCCTCATGAAGAGAAGCAACAATTTGAGAGATAATTGCCGCAAGCTGGAGATTACCATCATGGAGATCTTCAACAAGCTCGGGTGAGGGCTTAGCAAGAGAATTCATGGATATCTTCAACAAGCCTTTAGTCTCATCTATCTGTGTTGAGCCTAAAGCTCTTGGCGTAACACTACCGGAAACCGAGCCTTTGCCGAGAGCCGGAGGCTTTGCCGAGAGCCACTTAGCGGAGGGCCGGGCTCCTAGGATCCCGGTGCAGACTTTTTTCCACTAAACCCTCAGTAGAGGGTAGTGGTTCCCTCTCAATACCCGGTGCGGTCAGTATATAAGCATAAAGCCATTAGTGAAAGCCATTGATTGATGCAGATGGGGTGTGTGTTTGGGGGGGGGGGGGGGTATCAGTTGATGCCAAACGTCTACGGTCTTTTTGAGAGTACATAATTGTGATATGCAACAAATCAGCGGTTGTTGATACGACAGTAAATGTACATAAAGCTAACTGGCACATATTTTCCATGATACTCCATCGATGCCAAATTTAGGTTGTTTTAGCTTTCAAAATTTATAATTTCTGCTATCCATCTAAATATAACATGCTATATCAAAATATATAGAAAAAGTATTGTTGATGCTTTTTTTGGCCACCACAGCAAAGTTGCTGCGCAAACCGGACATGCTGGTTTCCTTGGGCTTGACTCGAGTCGATTGTTCAGAGAGGATAACTACCACGTTTACATGATGGAGGGTGACTTGGTTTACGAATAAACCACCAAAGGATAACCAACACACTTATGTGGTGAACGACTAGTTTACTAGAAAAACTAGCAAAGGTCATCGAACCTCTCGCCCGGAAGGGACCCCTCAGGGCATAGACATCGCGGGCATGCCTTAGGTCGACCAGCGAACCTTAGGTCCACCACCTCTCTCCATAAAATTGTGCCTCCTCTCCCTACCCCACCTCAAGTTGCCGGTGACGCCCCTCCTCCGCCCCCCGACCCAATCCGGCGACGCCCTCAATCTGGCAGACGGCGAGCTCCAGATGCGACAAGCTACCTCCATGGCCGGCGGGGCAGGGGCAAGGTCCGGCCGCGGGACTAGCCTCGTGGCCGGCCGGCGAGGCAGGTGGTGTCCGAGCGCGAGGGCCCTCCATGGCCGCCTGGGTGACGTCCGAGCGTGGCGCATCCATGGCTGACGGGGCGAGGTCAGCCCGTGGCCGCTTCCATGGCCGGCGAGGTGAGCAACCTCCATGGGCAGTGGTGGGGCAGAGACAAGCTACAGGCGCGGGTAGGGGCGAGCTCCGGGCGCAGAAGCTGCCTCCGTGGCCGGCACCCTCCCGACCGTCCACTCGACCTCGCTGCTTGCTGTCCCCCGCGACGGCCACAGGTCGGTACGAGCAGCGGCAGCCACGATGTGCGAGCGGCGGCCTCCCGTCCGTCTCCACGAAGACAAGGTCGACAAAAAAAGGAAACATAGTTTTTTTTACTAGTCCGTCAACCCGTGCCTCCGCACGGGCTAGCACTTTACTTTAATTATTAATAATTATTGTTTACTTTTATTAGGAGCACCATAATTAGATTCACACAATTTTGCAACATAGACTGTAAATGTAATATATTAATTAGCATTTGGTCAGCATAATTTGAGAGAGATCCTTATAATTTTAAGATTGTATTGCATAATATGCTTGAAAAATAATAAGTACAATTAACTCTGTTTTATTAAAAGATCCACCACAATAATAAGACGCAAATCTCAGTATTTCTTATCTTCTTGTTACAGTTTGCTTCCAATGTAGCACTAATCAATAGATAATTTAATTTGAGTTTATGGGTGCGTCGGAGGCCGGTCTTCTGGAATTGAACTGCGTAAATATTTGCATTTAAAATGACGTCGTTTAGTTTATAATTTATAAATAAATAATTAATAACTAAGAGTTGTTCATATCATTATATGTAACGGTTCCACCCGTGTATTATTTGTTTTTATGTGTTTCATGATTTGCTTCATTTTCTTGGACCATGTTACGGTTGATGTCTGGTAAATTATTTTGATGGGCACTATGGAAGATATTTTTAATTCAATGTAGGTTTTGTAGCATGCATGTAAGTGTTGAAAGTTTTGTTGCTGCTTTCTATAAAAAAGCAGAATTACTCAATCAAGAGCCAAATATCACAGATTTTGATAAATCTGAAATTTGTCCTTGTTTCTTCTACTGGTCCAATGTGTGTTGCGACTCCTATAAAATCTATGAAACATAAATATGAATTATTATTTAATGACCGTAAAATGAGTGAAAGTGTAGAAATTGTAAAGTCAACAATGTTTTACCTGATAGGTACGTGTCCACATTTATTCTTGTTGAAAGCATATCTGTGCTCATGAACTTGAAACTATACTTTGGAATGTTTTCATTATCTTTAACCTTTTCAGAGTAGTTGTGGGTAAGAAGTTGACGTACGATCCTGACATTTTCCATTAGTCGATACTTCTATGTTGTTGGTGTGACTCCGACATTTGCAATTATGTACACATTTCCTTGTCAAATCAGTGGTTTAAACTTTTCCATATAGGTCTTTTTGATAACACCATGCATAATGGTTCCTTTTTTCATCATCATTAATAATTTGTAAACCGAAAGTAATACAAAAAGGCAATCAAACGGAACATATCCACGATTTGATTACCCTTTCCTTGATGTTCCACAATTCCTTTCCCGGTCTATTTCACTTAAGGTTTTATTCACCATTGCAACTTCTTTTTTTAGCAAAGTTCACCATTGCAACTTGTTCAACTGCATTAGCAAAAGCTGGTGATGGATCTAATTGTCTTATTTTTCTATACAAAAGACATAATATACAAATTTGAAAAATTTCTATACATAAGTTATGGTACACAAATAACAATCAAGTAAAATATAATTCGATAGAAAGAATTGAAAATAATAACAATTTGAGAACAATTTTGAGAAGCAAGTCATTTATACCTAGCACGCAGCAGACCTAACAATAAACAAATAATTTAGTAGTCATAACATATGCCATGAAAAATTAATCTAACTGTAGCATGCAACAGGACAAATAATAAATAAATAATTTAGTATTCGTAACTTATGCCATGAAAAATTAATCTAATTGTAGCACACAACAGACCAAACAATAAACAAATAATTTAAAAATTATCTAATTGTAGAAGAGAAATCAAATAAACTCGAAAAATAATGTCTCCTCGTGGATGGATCTCTAGTGTTCTAGTGTAACCAATGGGTGTAAAAGGTTCTGTCCAGCCATAGAAGAATGCTTAGGTTGATCGTACATTTCTGTTGAATAGCAGTTGGGGACCTAGTTCCGTTGGTGAAAGTAGCAGCAATCCCTAGTTGATGGAAGCAGTACACAAAAGAGATGTTTCACGAAAGATGTCATCTCTCATTTTATAATTTTATATATGCACGGGTAAAGTATATAATTTGTTGTATTAGCTAACAACCATTTATGATAGATTTTTTTATGATTAAAGTATGAAAGAGAGATTCAAGACAAGAAAAATCTAATCGGCATGTATATACACGTACGTTCTAGTTTTTTAGTTGTATTATCTAAAGATCCTTTTAGAATAGATTGTTTTTATGATTTAGACATGGGAAAGAGATAAAAGGTAAGAGACTAATTATGTCACATTACACTACATGTGACAGGAATGATAGGATAGTTGGACAATTTTTTATTTCAATCAAAGGGATTTATTGTGTTAGATGTGACTGGGAGATGGTTTAGATTCAATTTTTCTATAGTGTCAGGTGTGGATAATTTATATAAAGATATAAGAGAGTTGTTTTTGTTAATTCTTCATAATGGCAGGAACGATAGGATAGTTGGACAATTTTTTAATTGAAGCAAAGAGATTTATTGTGTTAGATGTGATCGAGAGATGTTTTAGATTTAATTTGTTAATTCTTCATAATGACATAGGTGGGTAATTTTAGAAACAAAATATATCCAACGGCTATTAAAATCAATGATATTTTTTTAGAGTGTCCACATAGGATCCTAGGTGGCTTCATGTGGAGGCTTCTCTTTTTCTAGACTGTCCACCTAGGATTCCTAGGTGGCTTTATGTGGAGGTTTCAAAAGGAGCCTCTATAATGGCACGTGTGTTTAGACAAAGATATAGCAGGGTTGTTTTTGTTAATTCTTCATAATGGCATAGGTGGGTAATTTTAGAAACAAAATACATCCAACGGCTATTAAAATCAAAGATATTTTTTAGAGTGTCCACATAGGATCCTAGGTGGCTTCATGTGGAGGCTTCTCTTTTTTTAGACTGTCCACCTAGGATTCCTAGGTGGCTTTATATGGAGGTTTCAAAAGGAGCCTCTATAGTGGCACATGTGTTTAGACAAAGATATAGCATGGTTGTTTTTGTTAATTCTTCATAATGGCATAGGTGGGTAATTTTAGAAACAAAATACATCCAACGGCTATTAAAATCAATGATATTTTTTTAGAGTGTCCATATAGGATCTTAGGTGGCTTCACGTGGAGACTTCTCTTTTTTTAGACTGTCCACCTAGGATTCCTAGGTGGCTTCATGTGGAGGCTTCAAAAGAGCCTCCAATTAGTAATAGTAAGATTTCTTAAACTCTACATTACGTATAATTCCTTCTTTTTCTGATGCTGTGGCCAAAAGTGTCCGTTTTTTTTTCATATCGAGCTTTTGGAACTCAATCCATCCATCGCTACTAGGCGTCCAAAGATGGTTTAAGTAGTTTGTTTCTAATTGCAAATTTTATCTTATTTTTTAAAAATTTCAGCAGCAACGCGTGGGGTATCAACTAGTAACTAATATACTAAGCACACTTGGCAGCCTACATGCGTGCGCACTTGCGCACAATATGCATGTGTGCGATGCGTTGGATTCGAACCCATGTACAACTTGGGGTTTGAAATCATTACAAATACTTGGGGGTTGAAATCTTTAACTTTAGACCCCGAAAGACACAATTTAGGCACGGAGATCAGTTCCCCAATGGAGAGTGTACAGTTCTACAAACAGTGATGAGTAACTAGAAAACAACCAGAACAATAAGCTCAAATTTGTATATACTTCCATTAAACATTGGTTCAAAGCATATTTATTACAGGCATGCTTCATCTCTAGCCGGAGCAAGCTAGGGCCCTTTATTACATAGATATACTTTGATTATGCAGTAGCAATAATAATCCTTATATGTAACACGCAGGCAGTCATGGCTTGCATGGTAGTGGCACGGCGGCGCTGGCCGGCGCCGGTGTTGGGGCGCCAGTAGGCAGCATGCTGAAGCTGACGCAGAACCTGACGCAGGTCGGAACACATACCGGCGAGACTTGCTCTTTGCACTTTGGTAAGAAGGACTTCTTAATAAGTTTAAGTATAAGGTTGTTACGAGCGATGATGTTGCACGCTTCAGAAACGAAGTCATTGCAGGGAGGAAGACAGGCCGCGCGGCATTGTTCCTGGATGTCCGCCATGACCGGAGGACCCATGGACAATAGGACCAGCACGATGCAGGCAGCAGCAGGAACGGCCTTCCTAAGCACGGCGGCGTTAGCGGAAGCCATTAGATGCTGATGATACCGGATATCGGGACACACACAATATATATAGCCGCGCACTATTTGTAGGAAAATGGATCCAGTTTGAAGTCCAACTGCACTATAGTCGCGCTGTTGGTGCAAATGCTACTTTTTGCCTCCGTAATAAGGTACACAGATAGACAAATTGGGGTGCTAGTTTCTAATAACGGGCATTGTACTCATTTGACCTAAGGGAGCGCACAATGAGAGCTAGCAACGGGATTTTCTGCCGTAGAATCAGAATAATGGGCGATCGATCTAGCATGATTATTTCAACCAATTTTTTCAACAGTCAAGTACAGAAATATTTATGCTGAAAACAAATATTAAAGAAACATTATTAATTTAATCATACTCTGATCCTCATCATGATTCACTAGGTGCGCACACCAAAAACAGACTCGGTAAATAAATTCACCCACTAAAGAACAATTTGTATGTTTAGGACGACCAATGGCATAAGGAACCGGCTGAAATTATGATATGGAAAATGTTAACATTTTGGGATTACATGGAAGATGTGCACATGCGTGCACAGACTACTCGATCGTACACTTGTTATAAGAAAGTCTTGTATCACACATAAATACAAGACGCATGTACACTAAATCATTTAGTGTGGCGATGATTTTCATTGATTATATGGTACACATATTGAATGTTTGTGTTGTACACATTTGCATTTGGATGGTGTTTGATCTGCAGGAGAAAATCCCCAGCACCCATAGCGGTTAGTTCTTTCATATATACTACACCCAAAAAGAACTTGCACGTTTGGGAGAAGTGAGTCATTTCCAAGAGCATATATGCAGGCTTGAAACATCAAGCTTTAAGTGGATCTCATTAATTCTCCAGCGATGTTTTAGATGTAAGGGTTCATTTTATGTTAAGGGACAAAATTCCGTCTGTAAATCTTAATTTTTATGGAGAGAGAAGGGAATTTATAAGTGGAATAAAGATCATAAATATATTAAGACATCATCATATCATATATATATATATATATATATATATATATATATAGAAGCACTTTACTAAGGGTTTCTCTCAACTCTCATGAATCCACATTATCACCTCCCACTAAGATGCATTAATTGTTATTTCTCTCTTACGTGGTGCACATCATCTTGAATTCCGAATTAAGTAAGTTTCTTCTTATCTATTCAAAAGTAACATAAAAGTTTATTATTTTCATCAAGAAATAGCTCATATGACTCTCAGAGTAATCTCTACAAGTGCACTATTTTTACGAGCAACTAAACAATCACAGTGACTCTAAGGGTAATCTGTACAAGTTCACTATTTTCACGAGCAACTATTCATAGTTTATCGAAAAACTATTTCAAATCCCACAGCAACACGCGGGGAATCAGCTAGTACAACTATATAGATGGAACCCACTAACTATTTCTCTCAACATCCAAGCATTCCGCATCATAACCCACTATACGCCATGTCCATATCCACTATACGCCATGTCCTCATCCACCAAACCATATATTTATGTCATCAACCGTTTTTTTTGGCTAATAGCATGTATTTGTGAGTAGAACGCCACAAAATTTTCATAGTTGAAATACATGTAGGATCAATCATTTTATAATGGTTCACTCTCAACAAAATAACATGTTTTATTATATAGTGTTGTTTACAAATGAATGTTGCCATGTAATCACTTTGGTATTTCTACTTCCACATTTCAACTTAAAATTTTGTTTAAAAAATTCCAGCAGCAACGCGCAGGATATCACCTAGTGTAAATAATAGGTGGTAGGTACCTTTTGAAATAGAATTACATGTATTCTCCCCGTCCAAAAATAATAGGATTTAAAGACTGAATTGTTCCCCAACTATTGGACGAACGACTGTATGGAATCTGGCCGAGCGTTACTTTAATGAGGGGCATATAAGTATCCCCCTTCTTAATTTCTTCTAAAGAATACTGAAACTCCTTATATTTCCATGCTACATTACATTTTGTTCTGATTTTGCAAGGTATTTATGAGGAAAGAGAATAGGAGTTTCTTCATATGTGAGAGGAGTATATCCCCATGAAGCTCCCACAATTACCTACTCCCCCATTTCTGTTTATGAGGACATGGTATAGTCTACCAAATTATACTTGACCATTCATTTCTCTTATATTATATTGGGAAATTTTAGTTATGAATTTGCAATCATTAATTAGAAAGTACATTTGATTACAAATCCAACCATGTCATGTTTACAATACAAACATAAAAAATAATGGGTAAATTATTGGTCAAAGACGGTAAAATTTGAATTTTGATAATATGTGCACACCTTATAAACAAATATGGAGGGAGTAGTTTCGAGTCCAGGTAACCGTACACTGCAGAGACTTTTTTTAAGCATCTTGGAAAAGACAAGTAATTTCTCATTGACTCTTATATCAAGAACCACTATGGCCAACAAATTACAGGACAATGACTATTATACTTCACATCAAGTAAACTTTGAGTTTAGAGTTATTCGGGACCACTGCGATCTTAATAACACAGAGGAAAGGAAACCTTCGTGGCACCCTTGATGGTGGTAATGGCCTACCCTTCATGCATGGCACTCACTAGAGAAGCTTTCCACTTTTTGTTACTTCTTGACACTTTTCAGTACTCTTAAGAGAAATTTATTTATACTTTCATTACACATTGGTTCCAAGCATATCGCGGGACATCAGATCAGATACATAGTCTGAGGCTCAGGTAATGAACACTGATGACCACGAATTACAGGCATGCTTCATTCATCTAGCCTGTAGTTTTATTAATTACACAGGCATATCTCTGGTTTTTTTAGACAATCAGCATATTTCTGATTATTCGTTAGTTGTAATAATATAAAGAAGTAACACACACACACAGAAAGCATCACGGCTTGCACGGCGGCGGCGCGGCAGCGCTGGCCAGTGCCGGTGTTGGAGCACCGGGCGTCAGCATCATGCAGAAGTTGTCGCAGGTGGGAACACATAGTGGAGAGACTCTCCCGTTGCACGTCTAGTGCGAAGTCGTTAGTCACAGTTTTAAGGATAGGAGAGATGTCAATGACTATATTGCACGTTTTGGAAACGAAGTCATTGCAGGCATCGACACAAGCCGGGTGGCAGTCGTCGGCCATCACCGGAGGACCCATGGACAGTAGGACCAGCACGATGCAGGCAGCAATAGGAACGGCCATGCTAGGCAAGGCTCTGTTAGCTGAAGCCATTGATCAACAGGCCGGACTAGATGTAGATCAGTAGATGGAGTAGCTAGAGAAAGATGTAGTGATATGCGCTGATAGATGCCGGACTATTTGTAGGCAAAGGATCGAATGCCCAATATTGTTGTGCAAATATGGCAGGGCACATTTGGCTTACACGCCTACAAATTAATGTGGATAGAGCTAAATGGCACATATTTTCCTCCATAATCACTATGCATTATTGAAATACAACTTTGCGGTGCACGTGCAGAGGAGAAATTCAGAATTGGGGGACTAGTCGTAGTGAGGCTCCTGATGCAGAACTTTATTTGCGGTGATGCCGTTAAGCCAGAGCCGATGGGTGTTTCTATGCGAGACAGTTTAATATGGTGACAACAGCTTTCAGTGAATTCTAAAGGAGTCAATGCATTTACAAAAACATATATGGAAGTGAAGTATCAAAAAGTTTGAGTTAATGGTACTCCGTCTCAAAATAAGGCATTGTTTAGTTGGATGAAGA
Source organism: Cenchrus fungigraminus (assembly GCA_036936925.1). Taxonomy (NCBI): domain Eukaryota; kingdom Viridiplantae; phylum Streptophyta; class Magnoliopsida; order Poales; family Poaceae; genus Cenchrus; species Cenchrus fungigraminus. The sequence goes on from CM072768.1 coordinate 26,985,657, forward strand.
AACTTGCCGAAAATGTAACATTAAGTTTACCAATGCTAATTAGGAGGACTAAATATGATATATTTATAAAACTAATTACACAGATGGACAATAAATCACAAGATAAATCTATTAAGAGGGTATTTGGATGGGGGTGACTAAAACTAGTCTGACTAAATTTAGTCACTTTAAGGGACTAAATTCCCAAATAGGTGAGACTAAATGGTGACTAAATCTAGTCACCGGACTAAAACTCTTTAGTAGGGAGAGGGGTAGCTAAAAGTTGTGTTAGTTCCCTCTCCTCATTTACCACACAGAGGAAAGGGAGAGAGAAGGGAGAGGGATAGTGGAAATCTGGACTTTAATGCTCTTTAAATCTCACTTTAGTTTATCTTCCAAATAGGGGGTGACTAAAAAATTTTAGCCTGACTAATTTTAGTCATGGGACTAAAGGGTATCAAACACCCTCTAAGTCTAATTAAGCTATCATTAGAAGATGTTTACTGTAGCAACACATTGTATAATGATGACCTAATTAGGCTCAATATATTCGTCTTGTGAATTTGCCCAGGGTTATGAAATATGTTTTGTCATTAATCTATGTTTAATACTAACAATTAGCATGAGAACATCCTATGTGGCGAGTGAATGATAAAAACTTGCCGATTAGTGCACATCTAGAGTTTGGAGGAGCATATCAATGTTACTGAGAAATTACATATATACCCCAATAAAGATGTAATCATTGTACTTTGGGAGGAGAGAAGGTAGAAATGACAACTAGAGTAAGGTGGTCCCATTCCTAGATCGATGTGCACTTGTTTTGGGACAAATTTTGTACTCAGAAATGAACTTATCATGAAACAATATATTCAACAATGAACCTAACCGTCCTCAATTTGGCATTTATGGGGCGGTGATGGAAATTTCTTCCGTCCAAATTAGTACCAACCTTGATCTTGGCACCATCTTAAATAAAATAAATAAATAAATAAATATTATGCAACCTATATTTTCATAACTTAAATACAAAATAATACTTCTGGTGACAAATGGATATTTAAGAGTTTCATCCTATTTCAGGCATGCCTCACCTCAATCCAACCTAAAGGAACAAAAAAAAGTTAAATATCTCGGTAAAACTACAACACTAAAGAACAAATTGACGTTTAACACCTATATGTATATGGTAAAAGGAAACAAACTAAAGTTCGATTCTTTTTTTATTATGTCAAAGATGCAACATGACTACTCATAAACTTGTAACTACGCGTATTATGTCACACATAAATAAAATTAATCATGGTGATGGGAGAGAAGCATGTTGTGGTGCTGATTTTTGGGAGAATGCCAAATTGATGATCATATGTTTTTTATTTTAGTGAGACTTTCCTGCATGACAATTAACATGAATGATCTAAACTGAACCTTATTTGAAAACTTTTTTTTTACCAAAATCAATAGGGGATGGCCCTACTTATTTTATACAATTTTTTGTTTCAGCCTTAATTCACTCCCAGAGGAAGTCGAACCAGGCCTACAGGGTGCTATGCTCTAAGTGGGTGTTTGGTTCCTAGAGACTTATAATAAGTCCTGTCACATCTAACGGGATGTCTCTATTTAGGAGGACTAAACACGATTTAATGAAAAACTAAATGCACAAGTCCTACGCTTTCGCGAGACAAATCTAATAAGTCTAACTATATAATCCATTATTAGCACATGTTTACTGTAGCATCACATTGTCTAATCATGCCTTAATTAGACTTAATAGATTCTATCTCGCGAGAAAGCCTGAGATTATGAAATTCATTTTATCATTGATCTCAATTTACTACTTCTAACCTCTAGCATCTGATGGGACGGGACTTATACTTGTTGCTGCAGGAACCGAACAGGGTCTAATACTATGCTGGAGGTGCTTTCACCTTATTCAAAAACCTTTAATCAATAATAGCAAGTTATTATATAAAGTATTTTGATTATGGTAGATACCTATTTTCTGTAGTCAAACTCAGTACGGGGCATTATTATTTTAGCATGCTCTAGTAGAGAGGCGACCTTTGTTCCCACCCTTTTGTCTCGGTGAACTTTGGAGCCGGGAAAAAAGGGTATGAGGCGACGTGGCCTGGAAAGACCGAGGGTGCCACCCCCTCTTTAGTCTCGGGTGGTAAAACCACCCAGGATTAAAGGCCTGGTCGCCAACGACTCCCTATACACAATAATTGGCGCCGGCCTTTTCTCCCGAGTGGTGTTACCACCCGAGACTAAAGGGAATAGACCCAAGACAAGACCTCACAGCTGCTACTACTACTACCGTCGGCATCTCTCTCATCACTTTTAATTATATAATTCTTCCACCACTACCGCAGCCATCGATTGCTCTTCCTTCTATCTTCTTTCTTCTTCTCCAATGCTTATCCTTTCTTTCTTCCCTTCAGGTGCCGGGGCTGGCGGGAAGCCGTCGATGCGAGCAGCCGGCGAGGGAGCTGCCAGGTGCGCGTGGGCATGCAGCCCTCGTCGGGGGTGTGACCTCTAGCTCTGAGCCTGCCACGGGCAGATGGTGGCGCGAGGGGGCTAGTGCGGCGGCCGACGGCGGGCAGTGGTGGCCGGTGCGGGTGACCCCGACGGGCAGACCCGGGGCACGGCCTTCCGGGGCCGGCGGCGCCGATCAACCCGGGGCGCACAACCTTCAGCGACCGGAGGCGCGGGTAGCCCACTTCCCCCGCGGCCGGCGGCACTCCCTCCCTCCTTGATCTGTGATTTAATGTATAACTTAGAAGCATACTTAGGAATTAATTGGGATGCTGAATTAGGTTTACTTGAAACTATTTTTGTAAGTTTAAAGAGTTACAAATGTTATTACATACTCCCTCCGTTCCGGAATGATAGTCATTGTTGATTTCCGTGCCACAAGTTTAATCGAATTTGTAGAAAATACGTGCAACATTTGTTTCTTCAAATAAAATTGTTAAAAAAACTAAATTCATATACCTTTCTAATGATATTAATTTTGTACCACAAATAGTAATATATCTTTTTATATATTTAGTCAAAGTTGTTTCTCGAGAAGTGAAAATGTGACAATCATTTTGGAACGGAGGGAGTAATGGCAAGGAGAAATTTAGGCAACGATTAAGGGTCTACGCTTAACACTATTTTTATAATGGTGTATATGGTTTTTCTTAACACCAAAATAGGTCGAATGGCAGCCCTGAGCTTTGTTTAGGTACTTGGATAGTACCGGAAGGTACTAGGTAGTACCTTATATCAAGATTTTTTAACCAGCTAGCTAAGTTAATAAGTAAAATTAGTTGTTGGACACACTAAACTGGTACTTCCTTTTACTACCCTATTGGTACTTCAAAGTACTTCCACCGTTAGATTTTATAATATGCATGGCTCACGTTAATTACAAGCACCCTAAAATTGCTCTCAATATTTAGCCATGATTAGTGTCTCATGAGGATCAACATTATAGCCTCTGATCATCACTTCCTGAAGTTTCTGAATAGTTTGTTGCTTGGAGAAGCAAATGCAGAATTATCACAACCACGTGAAGCTTCTGTCGTTGTTGGCATGCTTGCCAGCAAGTTCATCTCTCATGCCTTGTCACCAAGTCTGTCATTAGGCAAATTTTGTGCACCTCCATGGGACCTGTATGGTAGTTTCATATTTAAAAAACAACAAATTTACTCTGCTATTTACTGCCTCTGTTCAAATAGAAAATTTTGATCCCTGCAAGAATGACAAATCTTATGTTCCACACTGCCAAGAATATTTTTTTGACCCTTGCCTAATTGCCAATCTAACATGTGAAATTAAAGATTGGGAAATCGAAATGTTTGCATGGTTTACAGCTAGGAGACCTGATACGTACGCTTGTTTCTTAACGGGAACTGATATACTTGTGAAGAAGAGTTGCTAAGGTATAAAACCGGACCAAGACAAATCTTTTCACATGAGATTTTGATTGATTTTTTTCTTTGTGCTGGAAATATATGTGTATAAATGTTGCCAGAACTGAAGAACTCTATGGGCAATAAGCATGACATAATGTGTGCTTGGATGATATATAGATCTAATAAATCATGATGGTTAATCTACATCGTCATATCATTTCAGGTCCGCACTCGGTGATCATGTTGAGATGTTTTTGATCTTCTTTGATTAATGTGGAACTTCTCTAAGAACAACTTATTAATATAGTAACCAGAAAACAACTGAAACAGAATGGAAATTAAATCAGAATGTACTCTCCTCGTTAAAAAAAATTAATCAGAATGTACTCTGGGGGGCCGGCATTAGATTTAGATGAACATATTGTGATACAAACAACAGACACAAATTTGCTGAGGTAGCAAAGATAAGACAAGATGAATTTCTTGGGCATGGAGATTTATTACATCATTCCATTAAACACTGCAGGTTCGTCATGAACACTACCGCACTAGTCTCATAGCCGGAGGTAGCTAATAAGGCACTTTATTAAATAGAGGTCTTATGATGATTATGCAGTAGTGATAATATTTATGTCGCAACATGAGAAGATATCAGCATCATGGCTTGCATGCTGGTGGCGTGGCGGCGCTACCCGGAGCTGGGCTTGGGGCGCCCGGCGGCGTCAGGGTGTCGAGCGTGCAGACACTGAAGCAAAGGCTCCTGCATAGCGCAGAGATCCGCACTTTGCATGTTGTGTAGAAGAAGTCCAGGCTATTCAGGACAGGGAAGGTTCCATTGAGGCCCATGCACACCTCGGAAGTGAAGCCATCGCACGCGGGGCGACAAATGGCGGCGCTGTCCTCCTCCACACCGGCCATCGCCGGCGGACCCATGGACAGCAGGACCAGCACGATGCAGGTGGCAACAGGAACCACCATCTTAAGCATGTAGCTGTTAGCAGAAGCCATTGATCGATCAGTAGGACTGAGTTGATGCCGATATTGGGACACCAGCAGATATTTCCTATTTGTAGGCAAGGATCGAGCGAGTTCGAAGTCCACATTGGGAAAGTAGAATTGCTATTTGCAGTATCATAGCTGCAGGAGTAGAAATTAAGTAATAAATGTTCATACAGCAATCTGCCACATAATTTCCACGATAGTTGACATGTACATAGAATGGCACTTGGCCACTTGGGTGCTAGTTTCTAACAAAACACTGTATCAGTATAATTAATTTGGACCTTTTTTCAGACAACAAGTTTGCATGCCTGACACCTATATGACAAAGTCAAAGGCAACAACTAAATTATGACAAATTCTATTTTTTTGTGATTATGTGGAAGGTACACACGCATACAAAAAATGACTTCTCATACACATGCAAGTATGACTAATATCAAAGTAATAAAAGGCATTTGACTTTGATAGCACTCACATGTGCGCTGCATGAAAATCCTGGATATATATAATACGGGCCGTGCATTTACATTTGATAGTGTTTGGTTCGTACAATAATGGTAACGTAATAAACGTAGATGGAATGAGATTATTGTAGTAGTTTTGGTGGTGTAATGCATGATTATCCTCTTTATTTTCTCACACTGTGCGTTAATGTTACATGATACCATCATACCAGACCAGGACACCTTTTGCATGAACAGAGAATGTATATACATCTCTGCAGCCAAATATACAGCTTCCCAAGGAAGGACCAAACCGATCACAAGAAATTTTAATAGGTACTTCTAGGCAAAAGGCATGACCTAACCAAAAATATGTAGAAATAAACAAATAGAGAAATATTTATATGTTCTTTTATGAAGAATCAATTGACGAATGGTACCAGGATAAATTAAACAAATAGAATATTGAAAACATACTTTGGTAAATGTGGTGATGATTGAATATTTTATTCGATAATCACATTTAGAAAGTCACTAGCACACTACTTAAAATTGCATCAATCTTATTTTTTTAACAAAAAACATGTACGTTAAGCTACATCATTTAAGGTTGGCTGGCCGGTAACGCTTCACTAACATATTGCCGATCTCTGTATTTGCCGTGGTCACCGTGCTCAAGGATTTGCCGATCTCCCCAGTGATTAGACGCTATTCCACTCAGTGATCTGGTGCTCCTCCCCCTTTGCCTTGTAATATAAATTAGCATCCCCTTCAAAACGCTGTTCTCTCACCATCGGCTGCAGTTAGCAAAAAATGTTGCAGCTTTTGGTAATGAAAATCGTTCAGGTGGGCTGCTTGCCCCCTGTTGGTTTTGGTAAAAAAATGGCTAGAGAGAGTGGACGCGCAAAGGGGAGAAAGTTAAAATTATGAGAGAAAGGGGAAAGTGTGGTGGAAATAAGGAGCAGATTGGCATTAATTTTATACTCCTACCATTTCAAATTGTAGGTCGTCTTAGCTTTTTTTTCTACATATAGTTTTTACTTTTTACTATGTATCTATAAATACGTGATCTACAGCTGTCAACTTCAGATCAGAGCACACTAGTCATATGCCAGTAAGCAGCATGCGTGACGTCATTGGTGGCGAAGATGATTCCCCAACAGGGACTATATCATTCAATACATTGATGAATAACTATGAAAAAACAATATACAAAGCATTATTTTGTTGATACAGAAAGTTATACTTCCATTAAACATGGGTTCCAAGAATATCCTTGGATACAAGTATGAGATACATTGTACGAGGCTTAGCTCATGAACACTTACGATGACCAAGCATCACACGCACCCCTCCTCTACTGGGAGCATGGGATACAAGTATGAGATACATTGTACGAGGCTTAGCTCATGAACACTTACGATGACCAAGCATCACACGCACCCCTCCTCTACTGGGAGCATGGGATACAAGTATGAGATACATTGTACGAGGCTTAGCTCATGAACACTTACGATGACCAAGCATCACACGCACCCCTCCTCTACTGGGAGCATGGGAACTTTATTACATAGATGTATTTTGATTATTGTCTAGTAATTTCTATGCTTATGAAGTATTCCCTCCGTTCTTAAATATATGACGTTCTGGACAAGCAAATTAGCTCATTTTTGAACTAAATAGCTTGCCCTAAACGTCATATATTTAATGACGGAGGTAATAAGACATATGTATATATAATTATGGCTTGCATGGTGGTAGTGGGGCGCTGGGTGCCGGTGTTGGGGCACCTGGGGTCAGGGTGTTGAGGCTGCAGATGTTGATGCAGAGGGCAAGGCATAGTTGTTTGATCCGCACTTCGCATGTTGGAAGGAGATTCAGAGGATTCAGGACAGTAGGGGCGATCCCAATTATGCTGTTGCACCCATCAGAAGCGAGGCTATTACATTTCGGAACACAAATCACACGACAATCATCCTCCACGTCGGCCATAGCTGGTGGACCCATGGACAAAAGGACCAGCATGATGCAGGCAGCAAAAGGAATAACCTTCCTAAGCATAGTGCCACTAGCGGAAGCCATTGATCAACACTTGATGCAGCTGGATATGTATCTAGAGAAAGAGAGCAGCAGACGTCTATTAGTTGATGCCCTTGCTTCTTGTTGTGTCATCAGATACGCTATTTGTAGGCAACGATCAAGTCGTGTACCACATCTATGGCTGACTCACACCACAAATGTGCCTACAATGACAGCTTCACGTGATAGTTTCCAACGAACGTCATACCATTGAAATTTATGGGGTGACAATCAATCATCCACACAGGATTATGAAAGGATCTAAGCTAGTAAAATCCAAATCATGTGTACAAAGGCATAGTCCAGCAGTTATATTTTAACCCACAGATTAAATTACAATAGGAAACTAGGAGGCAAGAACATGATTTAATGCTTATATTGCAAATCACTTTTCATGGTTCGGAACAAGTTACACGCTAGGAGGCACTGGATAAAATTATGAGGCATCAGACGAAGCAGCAGGCCAAACATATTTCTGGAATTTCTCCAACGCATCTAGATTTTTGGCCATCGGAACATCCGGTTGTTCCCTTGAACTTGAACTTCACACAATGTACCAATTCCTATGGCACTTGCTCCTACACTCTTCACTGTGATCATCAGAACATTTGATTGAGCCTTCTTCTGCTATTTTCTTTGTTTTCATTGCTTCTTTGCATGTTTTTGGTTTCTGTTGCATCATGTTTGGGACTAAAAAACCTTCAAGGTTCATTCCAAACACTTTGGTACTTCCAATCATTGCGTGGTCTTTGAATCATCAAAATATATGAACTAAATAACTTGTTAGGGCCTTGTTCAATACAATCTTCTTCTCTTTCTTTCCACACATGTTCTTCTCTTAAATAGGAAGTATACTCCCTCCGGTTTGGTTGCTGCGGCATCGCTACGTTTGGCGCAGGTGGTCAAGGAGTTCTTTACCCAGGCACATGGGTGGCGGTCTAGTCTTCGAATTGATTGTCATTAAAGTGTTTTGGGTTTCTCTCATCTTTTTAGACTGTGTGCATCACGCTATGCAGAGGTCGGGAGTATTTCAAAACATTGTATCAACTCGATGTAATGACCTTGAAATTTAGAAAAAGCTTCCTTTATCGGAAAAAACTCCCTCCGGTTTGGTAAAAGAAGTCGTTTTGGACAAGATTTGGGTGAAACATTGGGAATATAAATGATGAATAACTTTTAAGCCGTTGAGTTTAGAAATGTGAAAATCATATCAATAGTTTTGTTTTGAAAATCATTTTCATAAAATATACATATATAACTTTTTAATAAATATTTTTATAGAAAAGAGAAGTCAAAGTTGTGTTTTGGAGGCCGTGTCACTGTCCTAAACAACTTCTTTTACCAAACCGGAGGGAGTATATATATATAGTCCTGCAGGCAGAGGTGCATAACTAGAAAACAAGAAGCGCAAATTTATTACTTACTTTCATTGAAATAAACATATTATTGGTTCCTACAAACATATCACTGGACGCATTACAGACATGCTTTTCTCTAGTCGGCAGTAGGCACATACCCGGAGCTAGCTAGAGCACTTTATTACGTATGTATATTTTGATTATTCAGCAGTAATATTAAGAAGCCGTGACACGGAGAGGCAGCATCGTCATTGCTTGCAAGGTGGTGGCGGATGGCGGCGCTGACCGGAGCCGGTGTCTGTGTACCCGGGGTCAGGGTGTTGAGGCTGCAGGCATTATTGACGCAAAGGGCCGTGCACAGGCCGGAAAGACCCTCACATTGCACATCGTGAAAAAGAAGTTCACAGGTTCCTGGATAGGGACGATGTCAATGACTGAATTGCACTACATCTGAACTGAAGGCATCGCAGAGAGGATGGCAAGTCACGCAGCATTCGTCATGCAGCCGGCGACAGTCGACCCATGGACAGCAGGACCAGCGTGCAGGCGGCAACTATATGGCCATCTTGAGCATCACGGCAGCCATGGTGTGATCAAGGCTAGCTACTGGCACACAGCTTGGTTGGTAGCTATAGTGACAGGAAGAGATGAATACAGAAGGATAAATGCATATTGGGATGATGAGCAACGAATAATTTGTCCAAAGTCAGCGGCATACAGTTGTGCAAGTACGACTCCCTCTGAAATAAATCAAAGTACTTTGAAATACAACTTGGGGTGCACGTGCAGCGTGCAGAGAAGGAATTCAGGATAACGGCACCATAGAGACTGTTCCAATTAATGCCTCTTCTTTTGGTGGGACATATTCTTATGTTTTGGCATGCATGGTCTAAAATTAGTTATGATTAGCTATGCTTGGAAGGTTAATGAACTAATAAAATTTAATCAGTTGGGGATAGCTAATTTTTAGCATGGCCAAATTTTAGCTGGCTAAAGTTTAGCCTCAGAGAGAGAGAGAGAGACTAAAATGCAATAAAGTGCAATCTGTACAACAAATGCACAGACTCTGCAGTTGAAACTGATTGTAATAGCTAGACTATACCAATTGCAACTATGCTACCATACTAATTGCCACTCAACGGAAAAGCATTTTGTAAAACAAATGCATAGACTTTAGCAATTAGAAATGCACGACTGCACCAATTGCAATTGGATGCAGACCAATTGTAATCGGACCCAACTAGTTGCAACTAGGCGCTAAAGTGGCATGTAATCCAATTGCAACCGCATGACTAGGTCTACTGCAACTATGACTTTGCAACTCGACAGAACTAATTGCAACAAATCTTATCCCGTTGCAACCGGATACGAACCAATTGCAACTACACCAGATCACTTTGCAACTCGAGCAATTGCAACTACACCAGATCACTATGCAACTCGACACAAACCATTGCAATTAGAGTCGGGTCCAGTTGCAAGTTAGCAAGAACCAGTTGCAACCAGGGTTGATGCATTCTCTATAGATACAATATATATATGTGTATATATATATGTATATATATGTGTATATATATAATTGGGTGCTAGTTTCTAACGAGCACCGTAGTCGGAGTAACTAATGAGGCGCACATGGTTTATTCATGCCATGCCCCCTTTTGTCCCTTTTTAAGTGTCGCTTGGGAATCACACTCTTCCCATAAACACGCTTCCTAGACGACACTTGAAAAGCGACCGTGGGAGTAGGCAACAATAAACCTAACCGTCCTTGATCATGCATTTATGGGGTGGCAATGAAATTTTCTTCCATCCAAATAAGTGCCAGCCTTGATCTTGGCATCATCTTAAATAATTTGCAACCTATATTTTCATCAGTTAAAAACAAATAATACTCCTGCTAATAAATAAATATTTAATTTTGTATTTTATTGTCGGTTTTGCACCCACAAGCAAATTCGAGTTTCCAGTAGTGACCTCAAGCCTACACCGAAAAAAAAACAAATGTCTCAGGTAAAACTACACCTAACAATTTGACATTTAACACCTACGTAAATGATAAAAGGAAACAACTGGAATTCTATCTTTTTATTATGTCAGAAGATGCACACAAGTACATAAATAAAAGAAATCAATGCTGATTGATGGATCCGGAATAGCATGGTGTGATTCTGATTTTTGCGAGAATACCAAATTGATGAACGTATGCTTCTTATTCTTGTGAAACTTTCTTGCATTTATTTTTTTATAGAGGGCATCATGGCAATTAACATGGACGATCCAAATGGAACCTTATTTGGAAACCTTTGACTGGTAATAGCAAGAAAGTAATTGATCGAGGCCATGATTTGGGTTATACCTAAGACTATTTTGATAAGTTCATATATGGGTATTTTTGTTTCGAATCAGAATCAATCATATGACTTTTCTGCAACAAACGATTAGACTATGTAAATTTGATGGCCATATGTTTATGCTTTTATGAGAATTTGTATAATATATGGTTTTGATATATAGTGTATCTTACATGAGGATCAACATGAAGGATCTACAATATATGATAACTACCCAAAGTTTCTGTTGTTTGATGCTTTGAGAAGCAAATGTAGAATTATCACTACTGTATTCGATACATTCTGATTCATTATCCATACTTACTTGCCTATACTTGAGGGGAGTAATTTAATTTGAACTTCTTTTCAACATCTAATGAACCACGCCACTTAATCTGCATCATCGTATTTTGGGTCTACTATTGATAACCGTTGAGATGTTTTTTTAACTGATTAACATTGGAATCTAATAAAACAAAATGATTAATATATGTAGTAGAAGACAACAGGATATTGCACATTATATTAAACAACAGGTCCACTATAGAAAGTTTATTCGTTCATTAAACATTGATTCGAAAGCATATCTCTGGACACACCAGATCAGATGCGCATTGCATGCATGCTTCCTCTTGCAGTAGCTAGGTTCTCATATCAAGAGTACATATATTTTGATTATGCAGTAGTCTAGTATCATTTGAAAGTATCATGACAGGCAGCATTATGTCTTGCATGCGTACTACAGGAACCATCACCACCATCTTAAGTGTGGCGCCATTCGCGGAAGCCGTTGGGGATTGGTACTAGGTGATACCCCGTGCGTTGCTGTGGGAATTTCTACAAAGTTTGAAGATAAAATTTGAAAGTAGAAACACAAAAGTGATTGCATCGCAACATTCTACTGCAAACAACACATTGCATACGTGGATGCTATTAACCATAGAAAATCGGTAGAAGAAATAAATTTATGATTTTAGTGGATGGTGATGTGGACAGCTTGCATGTTGAGAGAAGACATAGTGGATGGTGACATGGCACGCTAAGGGTTGAGAGAAATCCTAAATGGGGTGCTTCTATATATTCTTATGTTTTGGAATGCATGGTCTAAAATTAGTTAGCTATGCTTGGAAGGTTAATGAACTAATAAAATTTATTCAGTTGGGGATAGCTAATTTTTTAGCATGGCCAAATGTTAGATGGCTAAAGTTTAGCCTCCATCCAAATAGGACTTAATTGAGAGAGAGAGAGAGAGAGAGAGAGAGAGACTAAAATGCAACATAGTATATATGAGTCTTAGCTCATGAACTCTGACGATGGCAAAGCATGGCAAGCACGCTTCTTCGATCAAGCCGGTAGGCATATCCCGGAGAAAGGACACTTTATTACATAGATATATTTTGAACATTCTTCAGTAATTTAAAAATTTATGTAGTAAAGTCACATGTATATAATTATGGCTTGCATGGTGATGGTGTGGTGCTGGCTGGCGCCGGTGTTGGCACAGGTGGGGTCAGGGTGTTGAGGGTGCAGACGTTCATGCAGAGGGGAAGGCATAGTTGAGTGATCCGCACTTCGCACGTTGGAAGGAGATTCAAAGAATTCAGGAGAGTAGGGGCGATCTGAATGATAATGTTGCACCCATCAGAAGCGAGGGTATTGCACTTAGGAATGCAAATCGCACGGCAGTCATTCTGTATGTCTCCCATCACTGGCGGACCCATAGACAACATGACCAGCATGATGCACGCATGAACAGGAATGACCTTCCAAACCCTGATTCAACACTGATTCAGTTGGGTATCTAGAGAAAGAGGGCATGCAGCACTATCAGCTAATGATGCCGCAGTTGTCACAACAGATGCACTATTTGTAGGCAACGATCAAGTCATGTACCACATTTGTGGCTGACTCACAAACAAATGCGCATACAGCGAATTAACGTATTTTTCTACATAATTGATATGTACAATGTATGACAAATTCAAGTGCTAGCTAGTTTTTAATCAGCACCGTACCGTTGGAATTTAGGGGTAACAATTGTGCTGTTGAAGTCTCTGTACAAGCGCTGAGCTGTTGAATAATATAATACTCCCTCCGTCCAGGTTTGATATGTGCCTAACTGTGTAACACAAAGACCAAGGAGAACTTTAATTCCCCTCTGTGATGCATGAACAAACGAGCCAGCAAGCCAATCAATTCGTGACACGATTGGCTCCAACTGGGAATACACATATCATTCATGGACACCTTTTATTTTGTTATACGAAGATCAAATTAGGACGGAGGGAGTATGGTACAAACAATTTGCATCTTCTAATTACAAATAATACATCTAATATTGAGGAACAAGGAAATATCAAACAATTTCATCATACTACTAAAAATGTAAATCAACTAACAAGTTAGCAACCTATGTATAAAAAAATAAGTTAATATAACCATCAAAATGTAAATCCATATTTTAGTTATCTATATACCTCATGCCAGTCTCAATGGGGGTTTCATGGAGAATTTCACGGCATTAATAAGAAGTTGAAAAGTTATGAGTCTTTATAATTATTTCGTTATTTATCTTCAAAGTTGAAAAGTTTGACTTTGAAAAAGTCTAAACATAGCTATAATTTGGGACAAAAGGAGAATATTGGGAGCAAACTATAATAAGAAGAAGATAAGAAACACTGAGATTTGTGTTATTATTGAGGTGGATCATTCAGTAAAATAAAGTTAATTGTACTTATTATTTTTGAGCGTAGTATGCAATACAATCCTAAAATTATATGGAAAAAATCCTAATTATGCTGACAAAATGCTAATTAATATATTATATTTACATTCCATGTTACAAAATTTTGTGAATCTTATTATGATGCTCCTAATAAAACTAAATAATTTCTAATAATTAAAATAAAGTGCTAACCCGTGCAGAGGCACAGGTTGATGGACTAGTTAGAGGCACTAAAGGGCATGGGTACCAAGTGACAAGCTCCTCCTCCTCCTCCTCCAAAGAATCAGAACAAACCAAAGCAGAAGAATCCTCCACCGAAACTAGCTTACGAGAAGACAGAGGAGGAACTTGACGAGTCAGTGAGGCAAGAAATGGATAGACAAATATTCAAAGTTAAGCAGCCTCAAGTTGAGAAACCAATTGGCTGGGTCAAATTTCATCGTTTCATGAAGAAAATGGAGGAGGAAAGAAGAAAAACAGTCCTTATTCCCAAGCCATTGACTGACTACGACCGACAAGTACTCGAGACTCAACATGCGAAGAAGAAAACTGCATCTAGTGTTCCACAACTACGGACCCAGCCAAAACAATCTATCCCCTCCCTCAAGGTGCTTTCAACATATGAGCAGCAATTGGTTCAATTTAATAAAGAAATAGGTTTGACTGCAGCTCAACTTTGAGGAGAGGATACAATCCCAGCTCTTGAAGTGCCAAATAGGCCAAATAGACCACTTACAAAGTATGAGCAACAATTGCTTGATTTTGCTAAATCAGTGGGTCTGACTTCAGCTCAACTTCAAGGTGATGAAGAAATCCCACCACATAAAGGGGCAAATAGACTGAAGTATGTGCGTGGGCGTGAGCTTGTGTGGCCACGATTGCTCCAATATCTTCCAACAAGGATGTATGAATTGCACAAGTGGCACATGTCACAAGCTGCCTTCGGGGTGGATATGCTCTATGTTCACATTGAGGACCACCATTATTTCCGTGGCCGAGACATCTTCACTATTCCCATGGAGGAATTCTGGTTCCTATTCAATATTGATGCAGGTGACATCTCATTCGTCAGTTGCTGCACTCTGTAAGTGTTTATTCTACTATAAGTTGAAAATCAATGCTCTAGCCACTGTATTGCATATCTAAACTTCTATGTTTTTTTTGTGTCATATAGTTTCGAGATGCAACAGTGTAGGAGGCAAGGAATCATGAGTGTCGGCTACATGGATCCTTTGATGATAACTGAGAACACTCTCAAACTTAATGAGAGGGAAACACTTGATAACCTCATCTTGTTTCTAGACAAACACCATGACAAGGGTGTCATACATCTGCCATACAACTACATGTGAGCAACGTGTATCTCATCTCTTTATCTTTTTCAAATTACATTGCATATTTTAAGAAACTAATACTTCTGCATCTTTGGACAGCTTCCACTGGATTCTCTTTAGTTTCTGTATGGCTCGAAGCAAGGTCTTCATCTTCGACTCTTTGAGAAAGACTTGTCTCTGTGATAAGTACCCCGGAAAGTTCGACAAGAACCTTTATGTCCACTATGATTGGCCAGTATGTGTCTTAGCTTATTCACTTATTACAATACAATAAAAAATTATTTCATGACTTTGTTTTCTCATATGTGTAGGTCATGACACAGCCTTCCGGCACCAATCTCTAGGGATACTATGTTTGTGAGTTCATGCACCATTGTTCATCCTTCCCTCATGGTAGCAAATTCGAAGATATGGTGCATGCACACACAACTGCAACTACATGTAGTTCTTATTGTTCATATTCTCTAGTTTTTATTCTTTTGTTCATAATCTTTGGTAGATTGACGGCATCAAGGAAGGATTGCTCGAGATAGAAAAAATCTGATTGATTCAAGAACAATTATGCGGATTTCTTCTAGACGAGGTTATTACTCCAGGGAGAGTATTATGCAAGATTATCATCTATTATTGTAACGGGAGAGACCGAGGAAGGGACAAGTCATGCCAACAAAGAAGCATCTTGAAGGAAAGACCAAGCATCTGGAAGCAAAAAATAAACTCTGCTAACATCTCATCCAATGTATATTATTAATCTAAATTTCAGTATGCACAATATGATAATGTGTAATATTATTTCCAAAGTTCTTCAATTTCCAGGATTTGAGATGATATTCTACAAGCATACGTATATATATGGATAATATTAGAGATAATATTATACAAATAAATATATACGAATGCATGCATAATATTATCTCAAAAATAATATTATATATGCCACACGACTTTATATTACAACGTATTAGGATAAGTATTAGTACATTAAGCAAATATGTTAGAATAAACAAACATATATAAAAGAAAACAAAAAAAAGAATAATTGTACCAAGTGGTGCCTGCACCTGGTACAAATGGCCCCCTACCACATCGGAGGGGGAGGCACATTTGTACCGGGGCGGGACACCACCCAGTACAAATGGGTATCTCACCCGGTACAAATGCACCCCCTCAATTGTATTGGAGAACCTATACCGGTTTAATAACCGGTACAAATGATAGTTATGGACCGGTACAAATGTGCGTTTTTCCACTAGTGTTGGTTGACGAAGCGTCCATGGCTGGGTGGAGTAGTTACCACATATATATGCAACAGGGCCACGTTATGATGTACTCCTTCAGTTTCAAATTATAGTTTGTTTTAGCTTTTCTTTAGGTTCATACATATTATTATGCATGGAGACCTACATCATATGTATGTGCATAATAATATCTATGTTAAAACAAATGCACAATGCAGTGATAGTAGTGCACGCTACAATTACGCCAAAGAACCTCATTCGATTCCCGTCATTCCCTTTATTTGAAAAACAAAGAATTGAGACTATGTTTGTACCATTGTGAAGTAGCATACAAAAAGTAACCAACTTATAAATAAAAAAAGTAACCTAATTCTTTTTTTTAATCAAGTGACCATTTGCGAATATATGAGGAAAATTCACAAATCATCACTGATGGTGCACCGCTAACAACATTATCTGAAAACGTCACAGTAAATTCACAATAGGTCAACGGATTTCTTGTAGTGATACTTTCATTAAACATGGGTTCCATGAATACCCTTGGACACAAGTATTAGATACATAGTATGAGGCTTAGCCCATGTAGACTAACAATGACCAAGCATCGCACACACGCTTCCTCGATCTAGCCAGTAGTAATATACTGAGAGCAAGGACACTTTATTACATAGATATATTTTGATTCGTTATGTAGTAATTTCTATATTTATAGAGTAAGATGCACTCACATGCACGTGTACAATTATGGCCTGCATGGTGGTGATGCGGGGCTGGCCGGCGCCGGTGTGGGGGCACCCGGGGTCAGGGTGTTGAGGGTGCACACGTTGATGCAGAGTGAAAGGCATAGTTGATTGATCCGCACTTGGCATGTTGGAAGGAGATTCAGAGGTGTCAGGACCGTAGGGGCAATCTCAATGATGCACGACAGTCATCCTGTATCTCGGCCATCACTAGCAGACCCATGGACAATAGGACCAGCGTGATGCACGCAGCAGCAGGAGTGACCTTCCTAAGCATAACGCCACTAGCGGAAGCCATTGATCAGCACTAATTGATTTAGCTGGGGTATGTATCTCGAGAAACTGAGCACCAATGTATCAGCTAATGCCCTTGTTGTGAAGGCAGATACACTATTTGTAGGCAACGATCAAGTCATGTACCACCTCTGTGGCTGCTGACTAACCACAAATGCGCCTACAGCTAATTGATATATTTTCCACTTTAATTTATTTGTACATTGACAATTTCATGTAGCACGTTTCTAACGAGAATCACAGTACCTTTGAAATTTAGGGGGTGATATATAGTCCTGACGTCCAAATCCGTACTAGCCCTAATGTGTTGAATAATATGCAATCAATAATTTCCACCATTTAAATACAAACAATGCATATAAATATTGAAGAACAAGGAAATACCAACTAATTTCATCATACTTTAGATAAGCTTCACCTGAAGCATAAACGAACAACTTTGTAAAACTGCACGCACTAAAAGCAACTTGAGGTTTAACACCTTTGTATAAAAAAGAAAACAACTGAAATTATGAAATGAGGAACAGAGATAGAGGAACAGCTCCCAACCACCCGCACACCCAAGCATCTCACATGCTTCAGCTCGCAAGCCATCTTACAGGTTAAGGATCATATGGGCTTCACAGCAGTAGTAGTCTGGCCAATGGTCGTGTGACATCCATCAACAAGATTAGCTCTCTTCAATGCAATGCATTCTACATATATGTGTTGTGCTTGTAGTTTGGGCTTGAAGATAGCTACACAAGTTTGAGGTCCAAAAGCTAGCAAATTACACATGTGCTATACTCTGGGCCTGCAGTGTTGATGCTTCGTCCAGGTTGTGTTATGGTTAGAGGGTCCAATCCGAATATTTTCGAAATTAAACCTTCACACATGACTATGAAAGGATCTAGTAAAATCCATATCACACGTGCAAAGGCATGAGCAATTATTTTAACGCACAGATTAAATTACTGTAGGAAATTAAAACGCAAGGATATGATTTAATGCTTATATTGCAAATCATTTCCCATGGTTCAGAACAGGTCACGTAAAAAGTTTTTAAAATCTTGGATTTTTTGCACAAATGTGGGATGTTACAAGAATTGTCTGCGACAAAATCATGACTACTAGCTGTGTATGATGATATTAAACACCGGTATTTTTCAAATAATATTTTTCTCAGTTATTATTACTCATCCTACCATAAGCTCTCTTCAGTGCAGTTCATACATTCTTGAATTAAGGTGCAAGTGAACGGCAGCATAGCCATCTCTTGGTTGCGTTTTTGTTTAATCATTTTGGGAAGAATTACTTTTCAGCACAACTCATATGCCAAAAGTGAGTTCACCTTCAAAGAAGATGAATTTGAAAGTGTCACATTCCAGCTCCTCGAGGGATTCATCCTGCTTGTGTTAATTCATTTACCTTCTACTACACACAGAAAGATACACACGTTCAGAGAGTTATTAGCTGCATGCACATCAGAGTTATCTGTCTACATACACATCCGGCTGGGAACTGACTAGCAGATTTGCACGTTAGCTGGACTAACAAATGCAAGTGTGTGCTGGACAGTTCACCTAAATATTTTAGTAATAAGACTTCAACTGCTAACAGTTAGTCTTTCATATATATTGTGCATGTGATCCAGGCTACATGCAACGACCTTGTAAACAAATTTATCAATTAGTGGAGAAGATGGCTTTAAAAATACACAGTAAGTAGCTTTTCGGATGGCGAAGGGGCATCATAACTTGAGTGAATGAAAGTCATGGAGTATAAGTGACGATGTTTTGGATCATGTATATGTAGCTCATCTTCTCACTGCCAGCTTATTACCTTCATATAGCTCAAAATTGCTGGCACCGGAAGTCAGACCTAAGATCATGACACCATGTGAAGGAAATGCAGAAAGTCTGTATGCCCGTATTTTTATATGATTGTGTTCAGGCAATGATTAGCAGCCCACATAAGGGTGTAATCAACAACACTATATTCCGTTGGATGATGTATTCTACTAAGAAAATAACAAATTTTGAGGAGCTTATATAAAAGCAAAAAAGGGTGGTGCTGAAACAATTTTCAACATAAAAAATTATCATCACATAGCACAGTAGATAGTGTTGACGTGAAAATAGGACGTCACCTCCGTGCGCGACACACGTGACTCCCCGGTCTGTAGCGAGGCGTGCCAGCCAATCTGACATGTTGATTGACAATGGAAGATATTAGGGATCGGCTAGAGAACCGATGGCCTTTTAGCGACACGTGTACCAGCCAATCGGCCGATACAAGTAAAGCGGGATCGGCCTGCTCGAGAGCGACCGAGACGTGAGGGTGTGGATAAGAGATCGGCTGGAATCGGCCGATCGTGACATCAGCACTCGAGTAGGTCGTAATCGGGTATTATATCAGAAGTCGATAGGATCTGGATCGAGTGGGGTAAATTGGTGATAATAACTAAAACCACAAGAATTGGTACGAAATCTTGCAGATCTAGCTAATATCGGTAAGGGGTGAATAAAGAACTAGACGAAACCTCAGCGATGCGCCCGGAGGTTAAAGCCTAGGGTTATTCGGTAAAACGGTACTTACAAGCTTGCCGGAGATCAGCTGATGCAGCCCGACGAACTTGAAGAACGACGTTGTAGAAAAGAGAAAAAACGTAATGGCGAAGCCTCCGAAAAGTAGATGTTGTAAAGTAGATGCTGTAAATTGTAAAGGGTTTGCCCGGAGGAGGTTTGTTTGATATTGGTGTGTACACTTTTTTCCGACCACGCAGGGTCGCTATTTATATCCTGAGGACAACCCGACTCCTAGCCAATTACGACACTGTTTACTTGCATCTAAAGAAAACGATTACTACTAAAAATAGAAAAGGACTCTCGCAGGAGTCAAAATTCCCTAAAAACTGACTCTTTGACCCGTTGCCAATCGTGAATTGACCCGCCTCCACCGTGCTTTCCTTCTGGCATATCTCCTTGATTACCGCCTTTCTTCTCTTCCTCGGCCGATCCTCTGGTTGACCATCGGCGAATCCTGTTGACCACCCTTTTCTCTCTCCTCAATCGGCCGATTGTACTCTGTTTTCATCAGCTGCTTCTCCTTATCCTTTTTGACCTGTTTTTCCAAAAAACGGTGTCAACACATGCCCCCCAGTTTCGGAGTAAATAATCTTTTGCTCAGAAATTTACTCAAATCTGGTATCCTCTCTGATTCGAAGTCGGCCGCAAGATCCCAACAAATCTTCGGGGCCATAAATACAACTTGCTTCAGCTTTCTTTTCCCTTAGATTTCGTTGTTTCAACCGTTCAAGTTTCCGGACGACGAACCCTAAGCCGCCGAGCTCCCGCTGATTCATGGCGTCTTCAAGCTCCGCCAGAGATTCTCATTCCGCCCCTGTGCCTCCGAAAGTGTCGCTCTCTTCAGTTCCTTCGGTATTTCATCTGTTCCATTGCTTTTATTTGTTCTTAAATGCCGCCACTTTGTCTTGTCTAAAGTCCAGACTTTATTTATTGCTTCAGGAACTTAGATCTAATCTCATCATTCCTATTGATGATAAACCTGGACTTGCTTTTCTTGGCCCGACGGGTGATGCTAACCCCACTGAAATGATTAATTTTGAAACCGGCCGAATCCCCTTCAAGCATGCTTCTTTGGATCTAGCCGATTGGGACAGTTGCTTTAGGTCTTGGACAGGTTACACCAAAGGGTGGAGAGATTGGTACCGTAGAGTTTCTGCGAGGAACAGGGATTCTTGGGAGCAATATAAAATTAGT
Source organism: Cenchrus fungigraminus (assembly GCA_036936925.1). Classification (NCBI taxonomy): domain Eukaryota; kingdom Viridiplantae; phylum Streptophyta; class Magnoliopsida; order Poales; family Poaceae; genus Cenchrus; species Cenchrus fungigraminus. The sequence continues at coordinate 27,006,842 of CM072768.1, forward strand.
CAGTGCATCACCTTATCTCTGTCTGAGATGTCCCGGAATGAATCTCTGTTGATAGCTGTTTCTTATTTCTGGTCTGATGCGCTTAATGCCTTTTTGTTTGGCCACGGGCCGATGGCTCCCACTTTGGCCGATGTCCTCCTGTTGACTGGTCTAGATGTCTCTTCTTCAGACATTCTTTTTAGCCGCCGGAATGATAAACCCTCCCATCAGCTGAAAACCAAGAACATAGGTGGCTGGTCTGGTTATATTGCCGAGCACAAGAAAGAGGGAACTGTAGGCCACAGGGAACATGTTGCTTTTCTGAACATGTGGCTTGAGAAATTTGTCTTCTGTGGCAAAACTTGTGGTCCTACCGCCAACTACCAAATAGTAGCTGAATGGCTGGCTGGCGGTGATTGCATACCCCTTGGAAAATACCTCTTGGGTGCAGTTTATAATCTCCTTCATCAAGTGGCAATTAGCCTGTCAACTAATTCTCCAATGGGCACACCGGGGGGGCCTTGGTGGTTCATCAACATGTGGCTAAACCTTCATCTTCGAGATAGGTTGGAGCAGAACATTTTTAACATGACCTTCCCGGGAGATCAACCAGATGGTGTTCCGATTGTGAGGCGTCGATGTATGAACTTTGGAGAAGCCGTTTCTGCTTTTCCAGGACATAAGAGAACTCCTTCTCGTATAGCAGAGCATTTCAGGAGCTTTTATCTTGGCCTTACTCCGGAATCCATGATCTGGTTTGCATATAGAGATGATGATACCTACTTTGAGACCTCATTCAATTTTAATGACATTCACAAAGATGATGAAGACAGGATTGCCTTCGTGGAGATGATCAAGCCGGGGCTCCTCTCCTCTTGTGTTTTTTGGAAAGGATCAAGCAGCCACTTACGAATTCTATAACCCCTCAGTGTGTGCTCGTCAGCTGGGATTTGGCCAGTTGCCGATTGGCCTTTACTTCTCTGACCTGATTAAGCCACGGGAGATTATTCCTAGTGGTACTTATTATCAGCGTCTCCTGGATCGGGTCCCAGATTCTGCCACCGTTGATCTTGATTCCTGGAGATTTTCCAGCTTTACTTCTCCCGTCTTCAACATCTGGTGGGCGGAATGGTGTGATCATCTCTTCTGTGTTTCTCCAAGGATCTATTGTGAGAAGCTGGACCCTGCATATCATGCATCGGCTGATGAGGTAATTCCTTTTTGATCCGTTTATGTCCTTGCTTGATTGTGTTACTGACTGCTGTATCCTTTCTCCAGCCTGAAACTACAGAGCCTCCTGCTATCAGTAAAAGTGGCAAGCCAATTCAATATTGGCCACCAAGACGAGCTCCGTATATCGGCTACAATGCTCCTTCGATTTCTTCAGTCATGCAGGGTCCCAAGATCAATCCAGCTCCGGATAATCTACCTCTGTCGACTCTTAAGAGGAAGGGCGTGACTAGCAAAGTTCTCTCCAGTAGAACAAAGAAGAAGAAGATTGACACTAAGGTTGTCAATGCCTCGGATATGGCCAAAGTATTGGCAAGTGCTTTCAAGGTACTGACCTTCAGCTTTTTTCCTTTTCCTCTTGCATTTTTTGACTGATTATCTTGTTCTTCTACCCAGTCCTCAAGTCAATCAACGCAAGCTAGTACTACTGGCTCTGATCAAGGTTCAGTTCTGGAGCCAACTCAAGAAGTTTCAGCTGATGATATCTTGGTTGAACCATCTGAGCAGCCTGAACCGGATAAAGTCATGGAGAATCCAGTTGCTGAGGAAACTCCAAATGAGGTAAAAAATTCTTCAGTTATCTCTGTCTTTTGTTTATTTTCTGAATTCCTGTCTTTAATCCCTTGCCTTTGTTCCAGGATGTTGTTGAGACGCCAATTGAGATTCATGTGAAGTCTTTGGATAAACTTCAGCAGGATACTGGTGATCAATCACAATTGCCAATTGTTGAGGCTCCTGAATCAGAATCGGCTGAAAATCTGATTATTGAAGTGCAGATGACTCCTGCTGCAGAGGTAAATTTCTTGATCTTCTTAGATTTCTGTTTCAACTCTTTTTGCTTATCTTTACTTTCTCTGCAGGTTCCACCAACCTTGCCTCCCGTTGTTCAGAGCACATCAGCGGCAATTACTCTTCCAGATGATGTGAAGGTTAAACTGACTGAGGTGCTTCCACTACTGAACCAAGACATTGGCCAACTTGCACAAGATGCTGAGCCGATCAGGGTTATCTTCAATTAGATTCAAAGCCAGTTGCCTAAAGATCTCAAGGCGAAGATGCTCCAAGTTGCTTTCATCGAGAATCGGCAGCTCATAGTCCAGGAAGCCCAAGATCGGCTAGATGAAAGGAGACGCCAAGAGCAACTCACCCAGGACAGAGAGAACCTGGACAGCAGCATGGCCGATCTTGACAACAGGATTGAATTCATGACTTCTTCTCGTTCTGATATTGTCAACAACATTGATTGTCTGAAGAGACGCCGTGCTGAACTGATGAAAGAACTCAGTCAAGTTGATCAAGACTTAATAGCTGAAGAGCAAAAGCTTGCAGATCTCCCAGGCACCATTGCTATCATGCGAGAGCAGAGGGACTCTATCGCACGTCAAGCTCAAGTTTTGCGTGAGCAAGAGCAGCCGATTCCTGGTTCGGCCGATGCTGATCGCCGGGAGATAGGAGCGGTCGACCAGCTGCGCCTGGATCTCATTGATGCCCTTCACTTTCTAGGCATAGTTTAATTTTTCTTTGAATATTGTAACCTGCTCTTACTGGCCAACTTCCAGTACTTGGTATTTATTGTTTTGACCGAATGTTACAATCGGCCTTTATAAGATGCTTAGATCTCTTTTGCCCTTTGAACCGTACTTTTCTTCTCGATGGCCTCCTCTTCTTCTTCCTCCGTGAATCAGGTTGGTTCTCTTTTATTCTTTCATTCTTCATGATTCTTTCCCTGACGTTTCCCCTCTTCTCAGTCCCCAAATCGTGATACCGTGGAAAGAATCGTATCAAGCATCAATGCCTTTGGTGCCAATCGGCCAACCCAACCATCCAGGCAAGAATGTGATCTCTGTCTGGTGATTGCCAATGATGAGAAGAAGCTGGAAGTTCTCAAAGCCAGGAGGACGGCTCTTCTTCAAAAACTGGATCGTGTAGGCGAAGAAATAGTCCAGGTTAAGGCAGAGCTAGACAAAGCAAAGAGTCTTCTTTAATCCCTGATGTACTATCAGCCGATGCAATCGGCTTTTATGAATGAAATCACTATCTTTTATGGGCTTTGATGGATCTGACTGTACTATTCCTTGGTGATGAACTCCCACCCATGCTTGTGGGTGCTCATTATGATCTGGTTCGACTTCCCTGCTATAAAAATGTAGCTTGCTTCTTATGTGGTATCACAATCTTCTGACAATGAACCAGATCAGTTTCCATTAGGAATAGGAGATAGGCCTCCTCCGGAGTGTTTCCAGGAAAATGCAGTCATTTCCATTCCTTGACAAGTTTCTTCTTGAAGTGTTCTTGCATCCAAATGATGCATCAAAGCTTGTCGTTGTTGCTGGAAATGTTGAGAGGGGAATCCTGATAGTCTCCTCTTCTGGAGTACAGAGTGGGGCCTCACATTGTTATTCAATCCACCTTCAGAGCCAGCCCCTGATTCTCGGGAAACGCATCACTACATGACTGCCCATTGCTCAGTCTGAGACTTTCACGGGGAAACTGTTCTTGATTTGACTGCATCGGATGCCCTTCATTTCCCCTTTTTCAATTCCCTCTTGCAGTTATCCCTTCTGCCATCTGAGGCTATAAATAGGCCCGAAGCTTGGTGGAGAGAACTCACACTCATCGGCCATGGCGCAACCATCTCAGATAGATCATAGGCTTTTGTTGTATGACTGTTCTTTTTTTCCTCTCCCCTTTTCATAGCTAGAAGAATTCTTGTGAAGTAGTGTAGCGACCCCTCTTCTTCTTCGTCTCCTTTCGAAAAGCCAGGAGGCACTATAGCTAGAAGAATCCTTGTGATGATCTGGCTTTAGGGGAAGGAGCAAGGTAGGGTGTCTTGCTACACATTTATCAGAGGAAGAGCGTGCCAAAGGAACGGCCATCTTGGTCATCAACTCGGGCTCCTTCCGGCGGAAGATTACAGAATCCGGTGAAGATCTTAGTCTTCCGTTTCCTCTTCGCGGTATCCTTCTCTTATTCATCGATTCAATATCCTCATCATACTGGAGATAGGATAGCCCTCATGTAATCTTCAGATTTGAATTGTAATACCATTATTGTAATCCAAAACAGAAGGAATGAAAATGCATTCATTTTGTTCTGAGGGTGAAATGTGTATCGCCACAACCGAATATATTAATCTCGTACATCGGTTTTTACATTTTTTCTACTAAAGGCGATTCTTTACAGATATCGGCTATTCTACTAGAAACGATTACATTTGCAATTGGCTATAGCTCGAAAACCTAATCGGCCGACAGGCTCGATATGACAATCGGCTTACACAACTATTCATATACTTGGACGACCAATCCATCGGCTGTCGTGATTCCGCGCCCAAGCTTTCCTTTATCTTCAATGAACTGATTCATTGTCATTAGAGCCGACTGCTTGAACCGGCTTTAGTCCAAAATCAGACACTTTGAGATACTTGGTATCCCATACTTTTCCAGATATGCAGCTTACTCGATCATAGGTCCATCCTTGTGCTTCTGTAGCTGCCACTGTCGAGGAGGTTTCTCCTTTGACCATCTCCACCGAATCTCCAATCCATTGGATGATGCATTGATGCATTGTAGATGGTATGCAACAATTGGCATGTATCCAATCCCGACCCAGCAGTAGATTATAAGATCCCCTCCCTTTAATGACAAAGAAAGCGGTTGGAAGGGTCTTACTGCCGATGGTGAGCTCCATGCAGATTGCTCCTTGAGCCGGAGAGACGTTGCCTTCAAAGTCCACCAACATCATGTCGGTTTGGGTTAAATCTTCATCAGACTTCCCAATCTTGCGCAGCATGGTGTATGGCATCAGATTGACTGCTGCTCCTCCATCTACTAGCATCCTGGTGACTGGTTTCCCATTGACAAAACCTTTGAGAAATAATGCCTTCAAATGTTGTCTTTTTTCATCATCTGGCTTCTCAAAGATAGCTTGTGTAGGTTCCAGTGTTAATTGAGCCATGCCAACTTCTTCATCGGACACTTCCGAATCAACCGGAGGCATGAACTCTTTTGGCAGAAGGACAACCATGTTTATATCAGCTTGTGGTTTATCATCCTTCCCATCATCGGCCTTAGGCTTTGGATGCCAAACTTTAGACCGAACTTTCTTCTTGTCCAGCACATGTCTCTCTGCTTCTTCTTGCTATTCTTGTTGGCGTAGGCGCTGGACTCTCCTTTTCTGGGACTTGGTCAAGCCATCTGGACACCATTGTGGATTGGGCTTCTTACGTGTTTGGCTTGACCCTTCATCGTCCAGTTGTATCGTGCGTCGACGTTCAGGAGCTCGGCACATGATATCTTCATCAGGGACCAAGGAATCGGCCATCCCTTCCAGCCGATTATTTGACTCCTCATTGACTCGGCCTCCCAGCTGATCATGAACGCTGGCCTTGCCCCCCAGCCGATCGTAGATGCTGGCCTTGCCCCCCAGCCGATCGTAGACGCTGTTTTTGCCCCCCAGCCGTTGATGAACTGGGATCCGTTGATTGCTGAATTCACGGTGATCCCCAGCTGTAGGTCTTCTCTCGTTGAAGCAAACCCTCTTAGATGAGCTACTGTTGTTGTAAGCCCCATTGCACTCTGGACAATTCTCCGCCGTTTGTAGCTTGATCCCTTCTTCCCAGCAGTACTTGAAGAACGAACATCTCCAATGTCCTTCATTGCGTCGTGCCCACTCCTCTCTTCCCTTTGCTTTCTCTTGTCGTCGTTGAAACTTGTTAATCAGCATCTGGGACGTGACAGGTCGGCGCGGCTTCAAGTCTCCTTCTTCAAGTAGCAACCCTTTTCCTTTGACATCGGCAGCGGTTGCTTGCACCTTGGGATCGACAACTCCTTTATTTTGAGCCGATTCAGATGTCAGCAGCTTAACTCGTGATGTGTCTTTGCTAGACACCTCAACTATATTAGTTGGGAAGGGGTGCTAATCAATCTTCATCGGCTTTTCAGTTTTGGCAGGGGTTTCAAACTTAAGTTTCCCTTGCTCAATAGCTGATTGGATCTGTTGTCTGAAGATCTTGCAATCATTGGTGTCGTGCGATGTTGCATTGTGCCACTCGCAATACTTCATTCTCTTGAGCTCTTCTGCAGATGGTATGGTGTGGAACTGGGATAGTTTGATCTGCCCTTGCTGAAGTAATAGATCAAATATCTTATCGGCCTTAGTGATATCAAAGCCAAATTTTTCTGGTTCCTTTTTACCAAAAGCACAAGACACTGTCTTTTTGCCCTTGACCCACTCTGTGAGCCCTATCATGTTATCTTCGTCTTCTGAGTCAGACTAATCCACATAGGCGACCTTCTTTTCGAAGTTCCTTCTAGGCTCATAGGATTTTACAGTTTCCTGACTCATCCTGCTGACCAATTGGCTGAGACTCTCGAAGTCATGTGATGCATATTTCTCCCTCAAGGTTGGCAAGAGACCTTGGAATGCCAACTCAGCCAGCTGCTTGTCTCCCAGGTTCAGACTATAGCATTTATTTCTGACCTCCCTGAATCTCTGAATGAATCCAGCAACTGTTTCATCGTTCCTTTGCTTGAGTCTGGTTAGATCAGTAATCTTCATCTCATGAATGCCAGAGAAGAAATAATTGTGGAACTGTTGTTCCAAATTGGACCACTTGATTATGGAATTAGCTGGCAATGATGTAAACCATGAGAATGCTGGTCCTGATAGAGATGAAGAAAACAACCGTATCCTGAGTGCATCAACGTTCCCTGCTTCTCCACACTGTATAATGAACCGAGTGATGTGCTAAACTATGGATGTATCATCTTGACCAGAGAATTTTGTGAAATCTGGCACCTTGAATCTTGGAGGGAAAGGTATCTGATCATAGCCAGATGGATACGGCGTCCTATACATACAGGATTGCTGCTTGGGTTTTATCCCATATTGCTTCTGCAGCATCTCTGAAAAGTGATCCATTAGTTCCTGCTTCACATGAGACTTCAACTCAGCAGATACTTGTTCGATTGCTTGTACTTCAGCTAATGGAGTTTCTGGAAGCTGTCCTTCTGAGTTTCTTGGCTGTGGATTTGGTGCCATTGATGTCCCTGCTCCAGAAGAACCTTGCGTGTTTGACTGATTCGTCATAGGTGGAATTTTTCCAATCGGCTGACTAGCCGATGGGGCTGGCTGATGCAAATTCAACTGGCCCGAGATAGCCAATTGATTCAAAAGCATTTGCAGCACCTGTGCAGAATCCACCTGTGGTATTGCTGGCTGTCGTGTCACCCCTTGGTTGATCGGCTGCTGAGGCGATGATCTGGTGTGAGCAACTGTATTAGCCGGGGTTAAGACAGGCTGCATTGAAGGGGACTGTTGAACTGGAGTAGTTTGCACAGGCATCCCTAGCATCGGCTGCTGAGCCGATTTCTGAGGTGGAACAGGAGCTCTCCTCTCTGTTGGTATGACCATATGAGCGTGAGCTGGACTGATCTTAACTTTTTCAAAGTTCTTGCTCCCGTGATTAAAGTAGACAAACTCTACTCCATCATTGTTCATGTGCACAGTCCCTGGAGTACCTCCAAACCTAGCTTGATAAGATTGCGGGTACTTCACTTCTGGAATTTCCTCGGGCTGAGGTTCAAAGAAATTTGAGATATCAGTCTCAAACTGATCACGAGGCAAATCCCATCCTGCAAGTTTTCTGTCCCGATTTCTCAAAGCAGGGTACTTCTGATGATGATTCTGCACTAAGAATGTCTGATCTTGGACGTTGGACTGTGTAGAATGTGTCTGGACCACTGGCATTGTGACAGCAGGGTCTTTGGACTTATCTCCAATACTTTGATTCTGAATCGGCTGGGAATCTGATGAAGAACCAGGAGCAGTTGCATTGATCTGTGGAGAAGGTGAAACCCCTACTGTTGGATCATCAATCGGCTGGGAAGCCAATTGGTCTTTCTGGAACACCGGAGGAGTTCGATTTGGTTGGAAGTATGCAGGTCTCAGGTATCCTCCTTCTGCTCCTTTCTTGAGCGTTTCAGTCAGACAATTCTGAATGGTATTGGCGAGAACCTTAGCTTGATCAATCATTGTCTGATGCATCGCCTTATTCATCAAGTCTTGAAGCCCTTCGGGATCGGCTGAGAAGGTGACTTGCTTAGGCGTTGGCAGAGGATTCTTCTTGAAGACTCCACTTTTAGTCTGACCATATGATGCCAAACAAAGCTCTTCATAATGCTCCATGTGAGCTTCGAACTCGGCTTTGTCTGTATCTTTCAGCTGATCCCTGGTGATTGCTTGGACGTTGTCCGGGTCAACCTCGAAAGTACCACTCTTCGTGTTCTTCGTCATTGTTGACTTTTTCGGGTCCCACCAGGCGTGCCAAAAGTGTGTTGACGCGAAAATAGGACGTCACCTCCGCGCGCGACACACATGACTCCCCGGTCTATAGAGAGGCGTGCCAGCCAATCTGACCTGTTGATTGACAATGGAAAATATTAGGGATCGGCTAGAGAACCGATGGCCTTTTAGCGATACATGTACCAGCCAATCGACCGATACAAGTAAAGCGGGATCGGCCTGCTCGAGAGCGACCGAGACGCGAGGGTGTGGATAAGAGATCGGCTGGAATCGGCCGATCGTGACGTCAGCACTCGAGTAGGTCGGAATCGGCTATTATATCAGAAGCTGATAGGATCTGGATCGAGTGGGGTAAATTGGTGATAATAACTAAAACCACAAGAATTGGTATGAAATCTTGCAGATCTAGCTAATATCGGTAAGGGGTGAATAAAGAACTAGACGAAACCTCAGCGATGCGCCCGGAGGTTAAAGCCTAGGGTTATTTGGTAAAACGGTACTTACAAGCTTGCCGGAGATCAGCTGATGCAGCCCGACGAACTTGAAGAACGGCGTTGTAGAAAAGAGAAAAAATGCAATGGCGAAGTCGCCAAAAAGTAGATGCTGTAAAGTAGATGCTATAAATTGTAAAGGGTTTGCCCGGAGGCGGTTTGTTTGATATTGGTGTGTACACTTTTTTCCGACCACGCAGGGTCGCTATTTATGTCCTGAGGACAACCCGACTCCTAGCCGATTACGGCACTGTTTACTAGCATCTAAAGAAAATGATTACTACTGAAAATAGAAAAGGACTCTCGCAGGAGTCAAAATTCCCTAAAAACTGACTCTTTGACACGTTGCCAATCGTGAATTGACCCGCCTCCACCGTGCTTTCCTTCTGGCGTATCTCCTTGATTACCGCCTTTCTTCTCTTCCTCGACCGATCCTCTGGTTGACCATAGGCCGATTGGTTGACTCGCCAGTCCGTTTGATAGAGTTGAACTCCTCTGACCATCGGCGAATCTTGTTGACCACCCTTTTCTCTCTCCTCAATCGGCCGATTGTACTCTGTTTTCATCGGCTGCTTCTCCTTATCCTTTTTGACCTGTTTTTCCAAAAAACGGTGTCAACAGATAGCTTTGGGATTGAAAAAACTGCAGGGAAAGAATAGCCCAAATGTATGTATAAAGTAAGTGGGGATAATATAATAATTTAAGGTGGTAGGATGTGACTTAACATCAATGCGTCCTTGGAGATTACTTTAGAACTCACAAATGTCTGAAATAGGGAACCCTCTCAACCTCTTGCATTAAAACATAAACTTGATCGCGCCATCTAGATGTGCAGCTATTGTTGATCTACGGAAACTTTTCACCGACAAAGAGTTTTGCAACCTAGATCTGATCCTATCAACATACTACTCTAGAAGTGGAAGTAAGATATGCAGAAACATAAAGAAGTGGGTTAGGAAGGATGCAAAATTGGCACAATGATTTATCATTGGGTACCGGTATGCAAATGTCACCCCTAGGCCCTAGTTCACGTTGGAGCTCCAGCAATGACATGCTCCCGGTCACCAAGTCTCTGCCAATCAAGGTCTTTGACATGCCACAAAAGTTCTTGCCATGATGGATAAGAAGCTAGCCACAAAGGCATGGCTCATCGCTCCCTCTTTTGCGATCACGTTGATGTCATCTTGACTACGGAGCTTCTCCCAAAACAACGAAGGTGTCCCCTCATCCCCCGCACATGATTCTCACCGCCACTCCACACCAGGCAGAGGGGTCGAAGACTTACCGGTGCACAAAGGCACCAAGTGTTGGTTCCCCAAGCTTACAATAATGGTGGTTCACCTTGCACACACACACACTCTATCTATAGGACTATCCTAGCACTAATCACTCTCTAAGCTTGTTGTAATTGCCTTTTTATGATCATTGCAGTACTTTTGGTGGTATGGGTGTGTTCTTCATGTGTATTGACTCCAATGGACTCTTGCACACCACAGTTGCTCCAAATGGATGAGTAGAGGGGGTACAAATAGCTCAATAACCTCAAAAAGCGCTTTATCTGATGGCTAGTAAAAATAGTGACCATCATGATCACCTTTGATAGGCATATCGGATCATCCGCTAACCCTACCAAAATTTCTTCGATGCTTCTTCCAATAACGCACCATCAGATCATCTCTTGCTGAAGGGTTTTTGCCCGAAACCTTCTGGAAGTTTGACAAAGTAAAATATGCTTAGTCTGGCACTTTCATCTTCTACCCATCGGATCATCCAGTTCCCTAGGGTTGTCTTTGTCTTCTCTTCAATTTGCTCCAATGGTTGTAAAAGGCACACCCATCGGATCATCGATGCACTTCACATTTTTCTCAATTATTTTCATCGTACCAATTGCTCCGATGGTTGCCCTTATGTGTTGTCAAATCATCCGGTGCTACTAACTTTTATGATTTGAATACCACCAATTGAGCATTATGAATATTCACTTGGATGCTATAGAATTATTTCGTTCTTAATTGTCTGTAACATTTGGACACTTGAATATCATAGAGTAATCAACATAACATGATTTGGATAGTTGAATACCACCATTTGGATATGGAGAATACAGTAATTTGGATCTTGGCATGGTTTGGTTTGCATTCTTGGGACCTATAAAACCTGCAGGCTAGGTTTGTTCACTGCATGAATTTTGTGTTGATGTTTTTCATTAGCAATAGGTTCTGATATGCCTGGCCGGTGAGGTGAAGGAAGAGTTTGCAACATATCGAGTGATAGGCAAAACGGAGAATCTTCTTTTTAATGTGTTGCCAGTGATAGGCAAAATAGAGACTTCTTTTAAGGAGCAGCAAATGCCTTACGTTCCCTAGCCTTTTTTTTCCTATCTTTATACAAAAAATATGTAATTATTAATGAGTTGGCCCATGTGTAGGATTCCTTAGTATTTGTCAATGTGTACTGTGAAAACGAGTCAAGTAGTCAAGCAAAACTAATGCAAAAATAAATTAATGGATCAGCACCCTATCCATGTGAACGTGCCAGCAGACTTCATCAAGAAACTAATGGCTAGCCTGTCAGTCTTGCATTCTACGAAGTATTATATGTACAATATTTGCAGTTTTGTACATGTTCATGTGGTCTGCGCCAGGTACCGGCAGGAAGTTGCTATCGCGAGCTTACAAGTAGCTGGTGGCACAGTTGGCAACATAGAGCGGTAAGCAAATAAAGATTGATGGCAACAGGTTCCCATATGCCTGGGTGGGGTCAAGGAATATAATCTTCTTTTTTACATGCTTGGATTTATCTGTGGGCAGTGATGCATATATAGACTGATGCATTTTGTGCAGAAGCGAATGCCTTGTATCTGTTATATTAGCCTAGCATATTTACGTAGACCAAATAGTTTTGGCCTATACCTATCCTGTATGCAACAATTATGTAATTGCTGAGTTGCTGCCCAAATGAATGGATTCCTTTATTTTTTTTCAATGTGCTGTGTGAAAACGAGTTAAATCGTCAAGCAAAACTAATGGAAAATTAAATTGAAGGATCAGCACCCTGTCCATGTGAACGTGCAAGACTTCATCTGGCTAGCTTGTCAGTCTTGCATTCTACACAGTATTCGCACATGTTCATGTGATCCGCCCCATTCTAAATAGCCCTGGAGCCGGCAGGAAGTCAACAACTAATTGCGTGGGCACCAATGATATATGAGATCAACACGATTGGAGGGAGCAATGATCAGCTGGAAGTGCTTATTTTAAAAATGCCAATTAATTATTTCCCATTTGATCTATTTCTGTGTTACTCTTTTTTTTATGTAACAGTTCCTATCTCATCGGATCTGGTGAATCTCTATCTGATCACCACATGCAACCAATGAGTCATATACTCTTCATCACATACGGATTAAAAGTTTTATACAGCTTGGGTTTGAAAATAGAGTGCAGCCAAATATGAAAATAAACCCAGTACTTTCCTGTAGATGGTAGGCAAACATGGTAGCTCTCAATACTTCCTACTTCACTATTTGATTCAGCATCAACAGCATGTGTGGAGAGTGGAGAACTGAAACGGTTGGTCGTCAATGGTCATAGGTTGAACTATATAAGCTGATGCATGCTAGCTTTTCTGCAGTGCTCACATTTCCACAATTCCAGCTAGCTGCTACGCAAACCTACCAGACCTTAGCAATTCCATTTCATTATGCCATTCCATTCAGTCATGTAGTAGGTTGTACAACTTCATCAGTCATAGCTTTCCATGAGCCTCTTCTTGCATAGAGTCCATATCGCTGCAGCCGTCAAGACGTCCGGTGACTGACCATCACATCGATGGCCAACATAGCGCTGGCAGCCGTCCGGCCGCTGCTTGTCAGCCGGAACTCCTCCGGCGTGGACTTGGTCGAGGCAGAGCGCGAGCGTTGCAAGGAAGAAGATGAACAGGGACAAGCAGGGCTTTTTGTGCTGGCTAATAGCGCAGCGTTTTCTTGATTAAGTGCTCCTACTTATACACATGAGCTACTAGTTTGCATAAGAAAGGAAAGATGGGAGCGTCGGGGCTATTCCCACGACCTCGCCACGACGGGCTGAGTGCGCCATCCCGCACTCTTCGTGGCGCACTGGCCAGGCCACGAACGCGGACGGTGCGCGTCGTGGCCGCTAAAACAGGACGCGCTCGGGAGGATGAAGTCCAGGCCGAGCTCCACGCTAACTGAAAAGGAAAACAGACTCCAACTAACAAACGACTCCAACGAACTCAGGATTATTAGCTAACAATTCACCCCCTAATCCTGTAGTTCCTTGCCGATCGTGACAACTCCAAGCTTCGAGCGCATTTCCAGGAACTGAACTCTCCCCAATGGCTTTGTCAGAATGTCGGCGATCTGCTCCTCAGTACGAACGTGCTCAATCTCCAGCTTTCCATTCCCAACACACTCACGAATGAAATAAAAACGAACATCTATATGTTTACTCCGGTCATGGAAAACTGGATTCTTACTGAGAGCAATGGCTGATTGGCTATCCATCTTGAGGACGAAGGCTGTGCGCTGCTCACTCTTCAACTCGGACAGAAGTTGCGCCAGCCATACTCCTTGGCAGGCCGCCGTCGTTCCGGCGATGTACTAGGCTTCGCAGGAGGAGAGGGCAACCACCTTTTGCTTCTGCGACTGCCAGGTCACTGGACAAGAACCGTAGAAAAATAGTACTCCAGTGGTGCTCTTCTTGAGTCGACGTCGCCGGCCATGTCCGCGTCGCTGTACCCCAGCAGCTTCAGTTTCCCGCCACCCCGCTTGTAGTGGCAGCCGTAGTCGATCGTTCTAGCGATGTAGCGGAGGATACGTTTCACGGCGTTAAGGTGCTCGATGGTGGGACGCTCCATGAAGCGGCTGACGTAGCCGACGGCGTAGGCGATGTCTGGACGCGTGTGCACTAGGTACCGGAGGCAGCCAACAAGTCCCCGGTACTCAGTGACATCCACCAGCGGTGCAGTGCTGTTCTTCGTCAGCTTCAGGCGAGGCTCCATTGGTGTGGCACAGGAGTTGCAGTTCGCCATGCCTGCACGCCCAAGGATCTTCTCTGCATACGCCGTTTGCTTCAGCTTGATGCCGTCTCTTCCCTGCAGCACCTCAATTCCAAGATAGAAACAGAGCAAACCGAGATCACTCATCTGAAATTGAGCGTTCATCTGTTTCTTGAACTTGGCGATCTCTGCTGCATTGTTCTCGGTGATGATCAGGTCGTCCACGTAGACCCCGACCAGCAACCGGGAGTTCCCTTGACCACGGGCGTAGACGGCGTGCTCTGATGTGCTGTGGCTGAAGCCCAGTTCCACCAAGGTGTCGTGCAGCTTCGCGTTCCAGGCGCGCGGCGCCTGGCGGAGTCTGTAGAGGGCCTTGTCGAGCCGCAGCACCAAGTCCTCCTTCCCAGCGGCGGCGAACCCGGGAGGTTGGCGCACATACACCTCCTCGGCCAGGTCCCCGTTCAGGAAGGCGGACTTCACGTCCATGTGGTGCACGGGCCATCCCTCCTATGCAGCGAGAGCGAGCAGCAGGCGCACAGACTCAATCCGTGCGACGGGCGCGAAGACCTCCTCGAAGTCCACCCCATGCTGATGGACGTAGCCTTTCGCCACTAGACGCGCCTTATGCTTGATCACATTGCCATTGGCGTCCTTCTTCAGCTTGAAGACCCACTTGAGGCCAATTGGCCGGTGGCCCGGCGGAAGCCGCACCAGTCTCCAGGTCTTGTTGATCTCGATGGAGTTCAGTTCATCCTCCATAGCCTGGCACCATGGCTCGTGCTTGGCCGTCTCTGTGTACGTCGCTGGCTCCTCCTCGATCTGCAGATGAAGGGCACCAGCCTCCCGGTGGTCGGCGTGTCCTGGTGGCGTTGCGTCCCCGATGATGTTGACGATGGTACGGTAGCGGGGCTCGACGTCGTCGGCGGCGTCATCATCCAGGTACTCTTCGGCGTTCGGTGGTGGTGACATGAACTCTGCTTGAGGAAGAGATGTGTCCGTCGGCGCTGGGGTTGCAGGTGCTGGAGACGCCGGGATTCCCGACGCCGGTGCTGATGCAGCGTGTACACCCGGGATGTGGCCGTCGATGGCATGCTCGACGGTGTCGTACATCATCGTGAACTCAGAGGGGCTTGTGGCCTCTGCCTCGTCCTTCCAGTTCCATGGCGCAGACTCGTTGAACACCACATCCCTGGAGACGACGGCGCGGCACGACGATGGATCGTAGAAGCGCCAGGCCTTGGCGCCTAGCTCGTACCCGATGAAGACGGCGGGTATGCCGCGGTCGTCGAGCTTCTTCAGGTTCGGCCTCGTCGCCTTGAGGTAGGCGACGCACCCGAACGTGCGCAGGTGCGCAACGCTGGGCCTCCGCCCGTGCCACGCTTCATATGGTGTCCGCCCCTCGAGTGCTTTGGTGGGCGCCCGGTTCAACAAGTAGACGGCAGTCGCCACCGCGTCACCCCAGAACGTCGCCGGCATGCTCCGGCTCTTCAGCAGTCCGCGCGCCATCGTCACCACCGACTGGTTCCTGCGCTCGATGACGCCATTTTGCTGCGGCGTGTAGGGCGCCGTGTGTTGGCGCACGACGCCATGCTCGACGCAGTGGGTGTCGAACTCCACGGATGTGAACTCCCCCCCGTTGTCCGTGCGCAGAACTCGCAGCCGCCGTCCGGTCTCCACTTCCACTCGAGCCTGGAACTTCTTCAGAGCTTCAAGTGCGTTGCTCTTGGCCGCCATCAAGGCCACCCACATGTACCTACTGTGGTCATCCACCAAGAGCAAGAAATATTTCTTACCCCCTGGCGTCTCTGGCGTGATGGGGCCGCACAAGTCTCCATGGACTAGGTCCAGCAGGCCCTCTGCTCGCCACTTCGACTGTGACGGGAAAGGAGTTCGCTTGAGCTTGGTGGTGACGCAGTCGCCGCAGAGTTGGTGTACGTGCTTGATCGGAGGTAGCCCGTCCACCATTCCCTTCTGCTGGAGCTTGTGCAGGGCGTCGAAGTGGAGATGTCCGTACCGCTCGTGCCATAGCCACGCGCTGTCGTGGAGCGCGCAGCCAAGCAGAGCGGCTGTCCCAACTTAGCCCGCAGCAGGTAGAGGCGATTGGCCGTGCGCTTGACGCGGATGATGAGGCGGTCGTTGTCGTCGCGGATCCGAAGTACGCCATGCTTGATGTGGACGTCGCACCCGCCCTCCTCCAGCTGACCCAAACTGATGGTGTTCGAGGTCAACCTGGGGATGAAGTACACCCCCGTGAGCGGGATGTGCTCTCCGGTCTTGCCTTCGAACAGGACGGTGCCGGATCCCTCGATCTGCACCTCGGAGCCGTCGCCGAACTTCACGAAGCCGCGAATCGCCGTGTTGATGTCGATGAACGCGTCGCGGCAGCCGGTCATGTGGTTGGTTGCGCCGCTGTCGAGGTACCAGAGGGAGTCATCCCGATCCGCCTCTCCATCGAGCTGCGCGAACACCTTGGCCTCGACCACTCGGAGGGGATGGCTCGCCGGCGAGGTAGGAGACGCGGGAGTCAGCGACGGCGGCGATGCGTTGGGGAAGAAAGTCGCCCGAGCCATCAGGAGAGTTGGCTCGTTATCTTCAGCCTCGGCTTGGGCCACTTGGGCCAAGTGGGCCTCATCACGGAGACGAGACTGACACTCTTTGGCCCAGTGGCCTTTCTTGCCACAGTACTTGCACTTCCCGGGCTTCTTGGCCTGGCCCGTGGATTCAGCGCGCCCGACGCCCTGGTGCGCGCCGCCGGCTCCACGCCCGCGCCCGCGCGTTCCGCCGGACTTGCTCCCGGCGCCGCCACCGGAGCTGCTGCTGGAGCTCCCCTTTTCGGTGTCGTTGCCTCCAATCTTGAGCTTCGCCATCCACTCCTCCTGAGTGAGTAGGAGCCGCTCTTGTGCGTCGACCACGGGCGTCGTTGGCTTGCGCCGCCTCTGCTCGACTGCGCGGAGACAACCGGTCACCTCCTCCATGGTGACGGTGTTCAAGTTGAGGAAGGCTGCGGTGGCGACGGCGATTGCTTCGAGGTGCTCGGGAACCACCTCCAGCATCTTGCGCACGACCACGGCGTCCGCAACGTCGTCACCGAGGGCGCGGAGGTTGTTGGCGAGGCCTCTTATGCGAATGGAGAAGTCCTCGGCGGACTCCCCCTCCTTCCAGGCGATAGCGGCGAACTCGCACCGGAGTTGTTGAGCCTTCGATTCGCGCACACGCTCGACGCCGACGCGGATCTGAAAGTGCATCTAGGCCCCTAAGTGGATTTTGGTGAATTGAATGACAAAGCGATTAAAGGACTAATGTATTTGTCTAAGATTGTGAGCAGGTTTTATTTATATATTCATGAGTATTTATTGGAGTATTTATGTGTGGATGAATGTTATATGGCTCACATTAGAGAAGACAAATATATGGATGATCCTATTGCATGAGTGACAAATATCAAGCAATAAAGAAAGATTAATATTGGGATAATTTGAGAAGGTCAATTCATTGCCTCCCATACTAGACATGGCTTGATTAAAATTATAAGGATCACAAAAGAGAAGTTGGTATTTCTCTAAGACAAGTGCAAGGCTTCATGTGTTTATTAAAAGAGGATACAAGGATGAGTGTACACTTTATGGTTCTAATTTGGAAGCTTGCACATTCGTTGTCAATCAAGATGAAGCATTTGAAGCGGGTTTTCAAATGAAGGTTAATTTTGTATGAAGCAAAGTGGAACTCAAAAGTGGATTGGATAAGTGATGAAGAGATCAACCGAGATGTGTAGGGTGAGGGACTAAGCAATCTTTGGGGCCATAGCTAAGCCGCCATTAGTGTTTTGCTAAGGTGAAGTTCTAGCATCCGTGGGGTCTCCAAGTATCATATCCAAACCTTAACCGAGGGAAGCAATGCAAGTCATCAACATGTTATGATTGGCAATATGGAGTGACTTATGGATCCAAGTGTGCATTCCTACGCTAAATGGAAAGATCCTAAGTCATTAGCTCAAGTATGGACGTGCTCATGTCAAAGGCTATGTTGAAAGCCCTCAAGTAGATATTGATCAAGTATGGCAAGATTGAAGACATTCAAGCTCAAGAAGTCATCAAAGTGTTTCTATTTATTCTTGAGTATAGGTATGCCGTACTATCAAGAGGGATGCAACATTAGCGAGTTGACCAAGTCAAAGTGCTCATTAGTTGACCTAAGTGAGATCTAGCCTTAAGAGCCTTAGAGTGTGCTATCAAACCCTCCTAACCTAACCTGAGCCACTTCATCTCTTTGGTGAAGTGTTAGAATCATAGAAAGGGTTTTGGGGGTGTCTCGGACCTGACCGGTCTGACCGGTCAGGGGCACCGGTCTGACCGGTGCCGCTAGCCCCAACGGCTAGTTTTTCGAACACCGGTCTGACCGGTGTGGGGCACCGGTCTGACCGGTGCCGCCCGTGGACTAACGGCTAGTTTTCTCCTTTGAGGGGTATAAATACCCCAAGCCTTCTTCAGTTGAAGGCTGCTGTTTCTTGTGGTGTTGCTGAGGTTCTAAGCCATTTCTTGCAAGTCCTAAGCCTTAGTGGCTCTCCTCAACCATCTCTTTGTGAGATTTGTGGATTCAAGCCAAATCCTTTGTGTTGGGTTGAGAGAGTGAGCTCAAGAACGTCTTTGTGAGCTAACAAGAGCATTTCCATAGCTTGAGCACTTTGGTTTCGCGTCTACAAGCTTTGAAGCATTCATTACTCTTGGAGGTTTGCCTCCTAGACGGCTAGGCGTCGCCGGCTAGCTCCCAACGTTGTGGTGAGCAGCGGGAAGTTTGTAAGGGCTGCGATCTTGCCTCTTCGTGGAAAAGATCCCCTTAGTGGAATGGAGGAAAGTGGTTAAAAGAGACCCGGCTTGTTGTGGGAATTGTCTCTTACAAGCTCCTCAACGGAGACGTAGCCATTCCTTAGTGGGTGGTGAACTTCGGGAAACAAATCCTTGCTTCTTCGTGTGGTTTGACTCTCTAAGTTGTTTTTCTAGCATATTTGTTTTGCTTCCGCTTCGATCTACTTGGGTGTGCTACTTGTGTGTGCAGGGCTCATTACCTTGCTTGTGATAATCTACAAAGGCCACTCACCAAGTTTGGTTCGTGCTAGAAGTCAAGAGGTGCTTGAAGTTGTTTTTGCAGGTGCTCTGTGCTACACCGGTCTGACCGGTGAGGTGCACCGGTCTGACCGGTGCCTCCTGTGAAGTCCAGTGCTTAACCGGTCTGACCGGTCATCACCACCGGTCTGACCGGTGGAACACTGTCAGCTCAAGTGTTCGGGGAAGAAGAGTTTAATTTGGTCTCAAGCCTATTCACCCCCCCCCCTCTAGGCGACATCAAGGTCCTTTCAATTGGTATCAGAGCTTGGTGCTCCGATTGAGCTTAACCGCTTGGAGTTCTTCGATGTCAACTCGTGAGGTACCGTTTGAGCCTCTAGCTCTAGATGGCTCAAATTATGCATCTTGGTCAATTCATGTGCTCAATTGCATTAGGACCATGGGTCCACTTGCCGAGAAGATTGTTGTTGCTAGCATTCTACCTCCTCACCTTAGGGAAACCAAAATTGACTTGTCAAAATCATCCCTAGAGGACTTAGAATGTTGGCAATGCAACTCTCGAGTATTTAACTATATTTGTAGTGCTTTGAGTGATGATATGCAGGACTTCATCTATGTGAAACTTGAGATTGATGCACACGTCATTTGGGAGATTCTTCGTGAAGAATATGAAAAGCCCAAATGGATTGATCAAGAGCAAACCATGATGAAGGCACTTGAGGATAGCTCTATGTCGTCATCCAACATCACTGAGCCTCAAGTGTCACTACCCAAGCAAGGAGAAGGCCAAAGAAGCGAAGACCCTGTCCCTCTACAGGGACCGGTCAGACCGGTGGCATCCACCGGTCAGACCGGTGCCGGCAGAGGCACAACCATTTGCTTGATGGCCAAGAAGGAAAAGAAGAAAAGGACCAAGGGAGGAAAGATTGAGAAGAATGAAGCTTCAAGCTCCTTGGCCAAGGAACTTGAGGCTCTCAAATCCAAGAATGCCTCCTTGGTTTGTAAGTATGATTCACTCGCTAGACAATATGATAAGGTTATCAAATCCTTTGCGTGTGTAGCTGCAGTGGATCAAGAAAATGAAAGGCTTGAAAAAAAGCTAGGAAAGCTCACTAGTGAGCATATGGCTCTACAAGCCAATCACAAGGGACTTGAGTGCTCCTATGAGAAGCTTGTCGATTCTTATGCAACACTAGAGATAGCCCATGAGGTTGTGATTTCATCGGTAAAATTTATGCAACATCTATCTCACACATGCACATGCTCACAAGTTCAAATCGATTTATCTTGCGCTAATGATTGTTTGTCTCGAGGAAGCCAATCTAGCATTGAGCATGTACTTGTAGAATCTTGTGATAACCTCATTGCTAAAGAAAATGATGAACTCAAGCAAGAGGTTGAAAAGCCTCAAAAAGACTTGTATGTGTTGAAGGAGAAGAGCAAAGTGCAACCTTCTCAAGATAACCGTGATGACATGGTGAAGAAGCTTGAAAAGGGATCAACCGTCACTAGCTCAACCCCTCTACAACATACAAGGACCCACAAGCACAAGACTCAAGAAAAGAGCAAGGTTGGGCAAGTCAAGTCCCAATATCGCCCAACCAAGCACAAAGCACAAGAGTCGCTCTCCAAGAAGCCTAGAAGCTTAAACAAGTGGAGAGTGTGCTACAAGTGCAGAGAGAAGGGTCACTTTGCCGACTCTTGCCCAAGTACTACAACGGGTGGTGCCACTGACCGTGACCGGTCAGACCGGTGCATGCCACCGGTTAGACCGGTGCCGGCCAGGGCAGCCCCACCTCAAGCAAACAAGGCGAGAAAGACTTCTTCTCCAAGAACAAGGCTCAGAAGCAAGCATGGACAAGAAACTATAAGGAATGATGTGACCAACAAGAACAAGAGCCGTATTTGCTATGAATGCCATCAAAAGGGTCACATGGGCAAAGATTGTCCAAATGGTAACATTCCTATATCAAACCTAGTCCATTATGATTTCCGTAAGCTTAGGAACGATAAGAGTGGGACTTGTGCTATGAGGGAGATTAGTTCACCTCAAACTAGCATGAGAGCCATTTGGGTTCCTAAGCACCTTGTGGCTAACCCCATAGGACCCAACAAGTGTTGGGTACCAAGAAATGCTTGCTGAGCTTGCAGGTTGAAAGAGATGCATTGAACACATGGTTAGAAGGTATAGAAATCACGTTTGATCAATTGGCCATGTGAAGGGCAAATTCATATAAATCTTGAGTTCAATGACATCTCGGTAACTAGTGCTCTTTGTTGAGTCTTAGTCACTCTTAGTTCTTTGTGAACACTCATGTGACACTTATCTTGTACGAGTGAAACATGAGGTAGTGACTTTGACATCTTTATGAAAATATACTCTCTCATGCCATTCGATGCTTTTAATGGCTCTCTAAAAGAGCATTGCCTTGTCTCTGTTACAGGTTTCAAATTAGTGATGTGTTCACTCAATCAAGGGACAAGAAATTGAAAATCACCAAAGGAGTGACCAATGGGGGTCACCGGTCTGACCGGTGACAAGCACCGGTCTGACCGGTGCCGGCCCAGTGAGGCAGATGGCCGGGTGACCCTGGAGAGAACCGCTTTTCATGAAAAATGTTGATTTAGCGTCAAAGTCTCAACTGTTTGTGCACCACTAAGCAAGCTCTAAATAAGTAGCATTATCAAAGAACAAGTAAGAGCTAGCACTTTTCAAAATTTAATATATGCACAAATGAAATGGTCTTAAGGCAAAGGTACGTTTTCATGAATCTCATTGAATACCGTAATGCATCTAGGCCATAATACCATGCTAGTGTGCCATCCTTAGCTTGTAATTGCTTCAAGAGAATTTTTGTGTGGTTCTCTAGATATTTGGTTGATACCTTTGCATTCACTCGACTTTGTGTCTCGTGGTTGAGGGTATGAGCTAAATATACTTGAAAAGCTACTCATTTGAAGTGGATGCATGCTCTTTGTGACATAGGATAGATTTTTCGAAAAATCAACTAGCATGTGTAGGAAGTGTGCTCATTTTGAAAATATTTGATTCTTGGTCTTTGTGACCCAATCAACTTGGTTGTGACTATGGTTCCCCTTGTTTGATTGATGGCTAGTCACAATTAAGAAGATTTTCTCAAGTCCATAAAATCCATCTTTATCTCTCTCTCTTGGAAGAATCAAGAATTATCAAAATAAATTGGATTATCCTCCATTCTTTCAAGACTTGATGAATTTTGGATCAATATCAACTCTTTATCTCTTATCCAAAACTTCTGAAAGAATTAGGATCAAAATCTCTCTTTTTGGCTCAAAGTCTTTTTCTCAGGGGAGCACCGGTCTGACCGGTGCCCACCACCGGTCTGACCGGCGGTACCCCTGAAGTCACATCTTCCTTCTTCTGAGACCTAAGTGGATGCAAAGTGTCTTATAAAATACCAAAAGAAGTTTTCAGAGGAATTTTCGCAAAATGGGAAAGAAGGATTGGAACTTCCGAGGCTACGTCGGTTCTACCGATATGGATTCTCTGTTGAAATTATCAAAATCTTCGGTACTACCGAGCACGGGTCGGAACTACCGCTAAAGGCTCACTGGCTCGACCAAGTGTAGTCACCGGTCTGACCGGTGGCTCGCACCGGTCTGACCGGTGGCGCCCGACTGCAACCCGTGGGCCTACAGTAAAAGGAATCTATCTTTTACCTCTCCCCCCTCTCTCTCCTCCATTATTCACCAGGTTTCATCCTCCTTCAAACCGTGAAGGCCATCTCCCCTCCCTCCTTCCACCTCTCTCTTCTCCCATGGAGATTTGAAGATTCAACCAAGAAAAGACCTCAAGATTGGAAGCAAAAGGATCTCCCAACGCCCCTCTTCAGTTTCCCCTTCGAGTTCTTTGGATTTCTCTCAAGTTCTTCTCTCCAAAGGTATTCAAAACTTCTTTTCACCCGATCTCTTCACTCCGTGCAAAGTTTTGAATTTCCTTTGGTATATCATCTCCTGAGAACCCCTAGAAGACATTCCTATAGATCCATAGCGTTTCGTTGGACACATTGTGAGAACCCAAGATTTGGGATCAGACGGCCTTCACTGGTCTGACCGGTGGGCGTCACCGGTCTGACCGGTGGCGCATGGCCAACCCCAAATTTTGTTTTCTTCATGTTTTTCAACACATATCTGTGTAGGATTGTCTCATGAACATCTAGATCAAATCTTAGATTCATAGCTACTCAGATTGAAGATTAGGGCCATTGGCTCTGTTCTGGGTGGCACCGGTCTGACCGGTGCCTCTCGCCGGTCTGACCGGTGTGGCCCAGAGCAGACCCAATTGTTCTGAACTTTCAAGAATCTTTTTCCGTTTCGATTCAATCTGGTTCCTAGAGTCTTATGCACTCTTGTCATCCTTTTTGTGACTCAGGACAGCAGCTATGGTCAGGGAAAAGGAGGGTGCTAAGAAGAGAAGAGAAGAGATATATGCTCGCAGAGAGACTTCTCCCGGTGTCTTTGGGGAAGGGGGGAGCACCTTCAATGTCAGCGGAAAGAGATTGAGACGTCATTCAGCTCAAAAGAGTGCAGAGGCACCTGACCTTGGAGGTGACCCCGGTACTAGCAGCGATGACAATGTTGAGGATGAGACCTTTCAGGGTCAGTTTGAGCTGAGGAAGCACCAGGAGGCTGGTTCTGATGATGGTGAGTCCAACGAGGCAGAGGATGAGGATGAGGATGAGGAGGAAGAGGAAGAAGAAGAGGATGTGGTTGCCATGGATGAGGATGATGATGATCAGGGTAGGTTGAGAATCATGCCACCTACTTATATCTATCCTGACAGGCTAGTGAAGTACCATGGTTCGGGCATGACTAAAGCCCTAAAGAAGTTGAGGGACAAGAACCCTTATGAGGAGGCAAGGACCGCATCCGATCCAAGGTTTTGGGCTAAGTTTCAGCAGGATTACTATGCTACGGTGATCATCAAAAAGCTCAAAATCACTCATAAGGCACAATATGTGGATTGGGGGCATATGGCTAGGAAAAATGACCCCATTTTTAATGAAGTCATAAGCAACTGTGAGAGGCAAAGGGTCAAGGAGCTTATGGGTTTCCGACAAGATTGGAACAAGGAGATAATAGCCCAGTTTTATGCCACCATGCACTTTGGACACATTGGTACTGAGAGGGCTATGATTTGGATGACCAATGCCCAGAGGTATTCCATCACTTTCCCCAGGTTCTTGAGGTGCTTTGGGATCATGGCGGGAGACAAGGACTTAAGGCAGCTCCATGATGAAGGGGAGCTCGACAAGAGTGCCTTGCACCTTATGTACCCGAGAGGTGACCATGCTTATTATGGGAAGGTGAAGAATCTCTATACCTACTATGCTGCACTTAATAGGTGTCTATTACACCGAGAGATGGGAATCCCTTTGAGATCACAAAATTTCAAAAAAACTTGATGGTTGCTTTAAGGCCGGGAGCTCCGGAATTTAGTGTTGGGGATTTCATTTGGCAAGAAATCAAGCATCTATCTGAGGACCCCAAAAAGATTTGCAGCTACAGTCCCTATATCATGTATATGATTGAAAAGGTTGCAAAGATGGAGTTTCCCAAAAATGTGACACACAAGCCGTTGAAGCTCAATCCTAGCAAGAATCCAAGGTTTCCATCTCCTAGAGCAGAGCAAGCACCTGGCCATGAGGAAGGAATCACAGAAGAGGGCACTACTCAGTCAGATCAGCCACAGACAGGCCCTCAGGCCGTCACCGGTCTGACCGGTGGGGAGGCTGGGAGCAGCACAGGCCCCGCAGATCCACTTCTCCATTGAGGAAGTTCCTCAATTTCATATTTGGCATGTGTAGGAGTCAGCATGACATCCAGGTGGAGCAACAAAGGTCTAGGAGGGCAAACAAGCAAATGAGGGACACGATGAAGTTGATGCACAACGCTCAAGGGTTTGAACCGCCTCGCTCTCCTCCCTCTCCTGAGTCTCCACAGGTTGAGATACCCTCCTTTGAGGATAGGATGAGAGGTTGGGTCAACTCCGACATGCTTAATCAATATGGGCCTATGTTTTTGGAGTCCGGGCAAGAACAAGGGTCTTCATCATCGGCTCCTCCTCCACCTCCACCGTTTGTACCCCCTCACCCAGATGTACCTGGTTCTTCTCACTCCATGGAACAAGAACAAGCTCCTCCACCTCCTCCACCTCCCGAGCAAGGACAAGATTGGGGCGCTCACTTCTCCGCCAAGATCTTTGGATATAATCCATATTACTATGGTAAAGACAGTGCTCCTATAGCTCATCCCTCTGAAATCACTATCTCTGATTCCATTTACCTAAACTCTCCTATGCATTGGATTTTTGACACTTCTCAAATAGGAGGGAACTCTCACCCAGGAGACGGATCTCAGGGACAGTGATCGACAGATACTTCTTCTCCAGACCCTTCTTGGATGCTTGATGACAAAGGGGGAGAAGATTTGGATTAAAGACTTAAACTCAGTGTTGCTGTCTGTGTTGCACCGGTCTGACCGGTGCTGGCTGGCTGTTGAGAGCAGTTGTGTAATAAGCCAAAACCTTATCTTAGTGGACTTGAGAACATTTGTGTGAGTGCTACTGTGTGTTTGAACCTTTATTGTAATAATTAAGCGACTTTATTGCTAGATTGTGATGCATGTATTGAATGATGTATTGTTTGTGTTGGCTAAATGGAGCAAAGTGATCTAAGCCGGCTTGCAACCCCGGCCTGATCAACTTGGACCAAATAGCACGCACACCTTTTGCTTTGTGCTCTGGCTGGACCTGACCGGTCTAACCGGTCAGGGGCACCGGTCTAACCGGTGCCGCCCAGTTGAGTGTGCTGGCTGGACCTGACCGGTCTGACCGGTCAGGGGCACCGGTCTGACCGGTGCTGCCGAGTCAGTACTCGTGTTCTTTCCTTTGTGCATAACCTGTCATACGCATCACGGATTTTCATTTGTCGCTGACACATGTTACACTCCACTGATTCTGAGATATAGGGGGAGCTCACACGCGCTTTCTCCCAAATTTGTGCTATTGGCATTTCAGGCCAAATTTTTGAAAATCAACTCAAAGCACAAATTAAGGGGGAGCTCCAGCTATATCTAAGAATCTAAAATGCGCTTTAATGTTTTATTTGTAAGCTTTAATCGAGTTGTCATCAATCACCAAAAAGGGGGAGATTGAAAGTGCATCTAGGCCCCTAAGTGGATTTTGGTGAATTGAATGACAAAGCGATTAAAGGACTAATGTATTTGTCTAAGATTGTGAGCAGGTTTTATTTATATATTCATGAGTATTTATTAGAGTATTTATGTGTGGATGAATGTTATATGGCTCACATTGGAGAAGACAAATATATGGATGATCCTATTGCATGAGTGACAAATATCAAGCAATAAAGAAAGATTAATATTGGGATAATTTGAGAAGGTCAATTCATTGCCTCCCATACTAGACATGGCTTGATTAAAATTATAAGGATCACAAAAGAGAAGTTGGTATTTCTCTAAGACAAGTGCAAGGCTTCATGTGTTTATTAAAAGAGGATACAAGGATGAGTGTACACTTTATGGTTCTAATTTGGAAGCTTGCACATTCGTTGTCAATCAAGATGAAGCATTTGAAGCGGGTTTTCAAATGAAGGTTAATTTTGTATGAAGCAAAGTGGAACTCAAAAGTGGATTGGATAAGTGATGAAGAGATCAACCGAGATGTGTAGGGTGAGGGACTAAGCAATCTTTGGGGCCATAGCTAAGCCGCCATTAGTGTTTTGCTAAGGTGAAGTTCTAGCATCCGTGGGGTCTCCAAGTATCATATCCAAACCTTAACCGAGGGAAGCAATGCAAGTCATCAACATGTTATGATTGGCAATATGGAGTGACTTATGGATCCAAGTGTGCATTCCTACGCTAAATGGAAAGATCCTAAGTCATTAGCTCAAGTATGGACGTGCTCATGTCAAAGGCTATGTTGAAAGCCCTCAAGTGGATATTGATCAAGTATGGCAAGATTGAAGACATTCAAGCTCAAGAAGTCATCAAAGTGTTTCTATTTATTCTTGAGTATATGTATGCCGTAGTATCAAGAGGGATGCAACATTAGCGAGTTGACCAAGTCAAAGTGCTCATTAGTTGACCTAAGTGAGATCTAGCCTTAAGAGCCTTAGAGTGTGCTAACAAACCCTCCTAACCTAACCTGAGCAACTTCATCTCTTTGGTGAAGTGTTAGAATCATAGAAAGGGTTTTGGGGGTGTCTCGGGCCTGACCGGTCTGACCGGTCAGGGGCACCGGTCTGACCGGTGCCGCTAGCCCCAACGGCTAGTTTTTCGAACACCGGTCAGACCGGTGTGGGGCACCGGTCTGACCGGTGCCGCCCGTGGACTAACGGCTAGTTTTCTCCTTTGAGGGGTATAAATACCCCAAGCCTTCTTCAGTTGAAGGCTGCTGTTTCTTGTGGTGTTGCTGAGGTTCTAAGCCATTTCTTGCAAGTCCTAAGCCTTAGTGGCTCTCCTCAACCATCTCTTTGTGAGATTTGTGGATTCAAGCCACATGCTTTGTGTTGGGTTGAGAGAGTGAGCTCAAGAGCATCTTTGTGAGCTAACAAGAGCATTTCCATAGCTTGAGCACTTTGGTTTCGCGTCTACAAGCTTTGAAGCATTCATTACTCTTCGAGGTTTGCCTCCTAGACGGCTAGGCGTCGCCGGCTAGCTCCCAACGTTGTGGTGAGCAGCGGGAAGTTTGTAAGGGCTGCGATCTTGCCTCTTCGTGGAAAAGATCCCCTTAGTGGAATGGAGGAAAGTGGTTGAAAGAGACCCGGCTTGTTGTGGGAATTGTCTCTTACAAGCTCCTCAACGGAGATGTAGCCATTCCTTAGTGGGTGGTGAACTTCGGGAAACAAATCCTTGCTTCTTCGTGTGGTTTGACTCTCTAAGTTGTTTTTCTAGCATATTTGTTTTGCTTCCGCTTCGATCTACTTGGGTGTGCTACTTGTGTGTGCAGGGCTCATTACCTTGCTTGTGATAATCTACAAAGGCCACTCACCAAGTTTGGTTCGTGCTAGAAGTCAAGAGGTGCTTGAAGTTATTTTTGCAGGTGCTCTGTGCTACACCGGTCTGACCGGTGAGGTGCACTGGTCTGACCGGTGCCTCCTGTGAAGTCCAGTGCTTGACCGGTCTGACCGGTCATCACCACCGGTCTGACCGGTGGAACACTGTCAGCTCAAGTGTTCGGGGAAGAAGAGTTTAATTTGGTCGTCAAGCCTATTCAACCCCCCTCTAGGCGACATCAAGGTCCTTTCAGGATCGTCTTGATCGCCTCCCACGCTGCACGGGCCGAGCGCTTGGTGCGGAGCGTTGGCAGCATCTCTGCTGGGACAGACCGCAGGATGGCCGCCAAAGCGAGGCGATCGTCGCGGTACTCGATCTCCTCATCGGGGAAGGGGTCGACGGCGTGCCAGATTCCTACCGCCTCCATGTTCACCTGCATTAGCATTACCCACTCATCGTAGTTGGTGCGGGTGAGTGTTGGGTACACGATCGTCGCATTCGCCTCCTTGATCGTCCGCCTGACGATGATCCTCGGTCCGCCGCGTCCTCGTGTGGGCTCGGGCGAGAGGGATAGGCGGCGACGGCGCGACGGCGTGTGGGAACGGCCGCGTGGGGCTCGGATCGACGAGACATGGCTTTGATGCCACGTGTCAGCCGGAACTCCTCCGGCGTGGACTTGGTCGAGGCAGAGCGCGAGCGTTGCAAGGAAGAAGATGAATAGGGACAAGCAGGGTTTTTTGTGCTGGCTAATAGCGCAGCGTTTTCTTGATTAAGTGCTCCTACTTATACACATGAGCTACTAGTTTGCATAAGAAAGGAAAGAGGGGAGCGTCGGGGCGATTCCCACGACCTCCGGCCATGCCTCGCCACGACGGGCTGAGTGCGCCATCCCGCACAGTTCGTGGTGCGCTGGCCAGGCCACGAACGCGGACGGTGCGCGTCGTGGCCGCTAAAACAGGCCGAGCTCCACGCTAACTGAAAAGGAAAACAGACTCCAACTAACAAACGACTCCAACGAACTCAGGATTATTAGCTAACACTGCTGGGGCTGATACTCAGTGAGGCCCAGCTGCTGCGGGGCGTCTGCGACGATGTGCAGTTCATCAGCGATGAGATGGATAGCATCAAAGGGTTTCTCATTAAGCTCGCCGGCACCAAGGAGGGGGCCGGTGATGACCACCAAGTCCGTGCGTGGATGGCGCAGGTCATGGAGATTGCCTACGTCTCCACCAACTGCATCCAAGATTACGCCCTCTGCGGCGGCCAAGCGCGGCCCAGTGATAGGCGGGGCATGCTGGGCCGATTGCGGCGGGCGGCACGGTTCCCCAAGTGCATCCTTGTTCGCTACCGGGTTGCCACCCGGATCCGGAGGCTCAAGGTCCGCGTACTGGAGGTGAGCGCGCGGCAGCAGCGATACGCTGTCGTTGTCCCTCCCAAGAAGGACATTGGCAGAGGTCTGGCTGTTTTGCAGGCTGATCGAATAGGTGGCAGTGACCGAGAGCGGCGGCACTCCCTTCCCGATGCAGAAGGCGGCGCCCGGCGGGCACCTATGCTTGCCGGACCTGACATGCTGATGGAGAGCTCGGAGGAGCTGACTCGGTGGCTCAAGGAGCCACCGGCAGGGGCAGAGGGCCAGAAGTGGCCTCGCGTCCTAGCCATCATATCGCTGGAAGAGGGTACTCCACTTCCAGACCAGTTGTACAACAAGTTCAGAAGCATGTTCGACCTCACGGCTCGTGTCAGCATCCAACGGCCTGCCCGTATCTCGCATGTGATGCTGGACATGCGTCGCCAGCTCATTCCTGAAGATGCTTGCCAGTCCACGGAGAATGGGAGGCCAAGTGTACCACAACTTTGGCCCAGGATAATTCCTCCTTTAAAAGGTAAAAGGTTGCTAGTCGTTCTTTCCGGGTTGGAGTATCCAGATGAATGGTGTGTAATCAAGTCGGCACTGGACAAGTTGGAGTGTTCTGCCGGAAGCGCAATTGTGTTGTGCACCAAGGTTAAGGATGTGGCCATGGGATGCTCTCCACACATATTGCTTTCTCTTATTGATTTATATGCGAAGGAAATTTTATCATTGGATCTGGCTAACATAAAAAATCTGGAGGATAAAGCCCGTCGACATGCCATTGTGAGCATCCTCAACAGATGCAACCCGAATATCCACTGCATGAATCGTCGGAGCCTGAGTTGAAGACCCTGTATGAAAGCCTCGACCCAAGTCGTCGGAGCTCAGATATTGAAATGAGGTGTCAAATGATGAAGTTTTGCTTCCAAGGATTGCCCCAAGCTTACAAAGAACTGCTTGTGGTACTCAGCTATTTTCACTCGAGGGAGCTACAAGACCCGAAGGTCAAGTTTGGTGAGACGTTGGGTGGCAGAAGCCATGATAGACAAAGCAGGTCGCTATAGCGCAATTGATGAAGCCAAGCATTGCTTCGATGTTCTTTGCACCCAGAAGCTTCTTATTCCTTGTGATATTGATGGTGCGGGCAAGATAAAGAGTTGTGCTGTTGATCCTTTGGTTATCAGTATGCTGAAGGAGACCATAAGAGTTGAGGACTTCCTGGACCCCAACCTGTTGCCAACTAAATTGTCTCTTCACTTCTCCATCCGTAATGGGATTTACCTTCGTCAGTTCAATAGACTAGTCTCCAAGCAAGAGAATATAACGGTTGATAGACAAATGAAAAGCATAATGAAGTTTCTCAAGTTGATGACTGCTTCCTCAAGTTTCCGTCATCTTCAAGTGTTGGACCTTGAAGGTTACAAAGGCTTCAAGAAGCGCCACCTCAAGAACATCTGCAAGATTCACCAGCTTAGGTATCTGAACCTCCGAGATACTGATACTTCCCAACTTCCCACGGAAATGGACAAGCTTCTACACTTGGAGACACTTGACATCCGAGGGACTAGGGTGCGGGCGTTCAACATGGTAATGTCCATGCTAAAGCATCTCCTTGCTGGTCACACCCACTTTGCAAGGCAAGGAGACAGTGCTGTGAAGTCTAATAAGGAATTGTTTTCCACGGTGCGCATGCCGCGCTATGTTACAGGGATGGAAAACTTGGAGATACTGTCCCATGTCAAAGTTTCTAACAGCACTAAAGAGTTGGAAGGTGTTGGCGAGAAATTGAAGCTGAAGGAGCTAGGCGTGGTTCTCCATGGTAATAAGGCTAACTTATTAAACGATTTGTTCATTGAGATTGGCAAATTGCACAGAGTCCTTGTTTCTTTATCAATCCGAGTGGAAGTACCAGTTCATTGGGATGTTGTTAATGACATTGACTTGACTCCACCAACACTTCTTGAAAGCCTGCACATCTCTGGCATTAGGGGATTGTTGCCAGCTGGCTGGATCCATCAGCTCCAACTGCTCTCAAAGATTACTCTACGCGATACCCTTCTGAATGAGTATGCTCTCACCATCCTTGGCACTCTCAGTAGCCTGTCCTGCCTCAAGCTTGGGTACCAATCATTAGATGCAGCCGCACTCGCCTTTAACGATGGACAGTTCAGTAACCTCATTGATCTTGTCATTGAAGATGCTAAACTTAGAAAAATAACCTTTGGTTCTGCAACTGCCCCAAAGCTTCGCAAGATGGTTTGGTCTTTTAGTCGCATGGATCCTCTTACAGGGGTCAAGAACCTACCAAGTCTGCGAAGCCTTGAGCTCAACAGAGGAAGATGTGTCTTGGATGGTTTGAGGAATCTGCAACTGGACATTACTGCGCATCGTAACCGTGTAAGTTTCAAACTCAATCCACCAGAGGAGGATCACAGATCAGGATCTGCATCTGCTGCCACCGCCACCACCTGTTGATCTGCTACTTCTGAAGTATTTGTAGTGGCTACGACTGATTCCTGTGTACTATTAGTTGTTTCAATCGTTGGGTTGGTATTGTGTGCTTTACTCTGTCGGTGGGTTCTGTTTACTCCTATGTATGAACTCTCTGATTTCGATCCGAACTACATTCTATTTGTGCAACTTTCTGTGTGTATGTGTATGGAAGGGAGTGAACTACCACAGCCTTCAGATTATGGTCTGTTGTGTGTGTTTGGTTTTGCGTGAATTCATCAATTATTCTGTCAATTCAGTGACACCGAGTTTGTGTGTTGCTGCACTAGTTCAATTGTCCGGCGATGTCATGGCAAGCTTCGTCTATGCTATAAAGACTGATTGGGGAAATTAGAGGACATACCGAATTGTCGCGAGCTATTGACTCTGAATTTCTTGACTGATCTGCACCTGTCGTCCTGCTGTGGACCTGTGGTAGGGACCTGAACTGAAACTGAACCTCTGACGGTGGTATCCACTAGAATCTGCCATGGATTACTTCAATTCTTAGCAAGCAGTGCTACAGGTGACACTGTTTTTATTTGATTAAGGTTTTTCAATGCAACTGGCGCACAAAATAAAGCCAGAAGTGCATACGTACACACGATCTAGGGCAGGGCACGACTTACGTGGCCGATGCGCGCTGCTGCCGTTGGTTCTGCTCTAGCTCGCTCCCGGTCCGGCTCCATCCACTCCGCCGCCGCCACCACCACGGGATTCGCCGGCCGCGAGGATGAATGCCGTGAAGGAGGAGGGCTTGCGCTTGTTTTGGACCATAGGAGCCATGGGCCTTAGAGCTTGTATATGGGCCTGGTGCATAGACTGATGTTGGCCGGACGGAATTTGGGTCGTACGCAAAAGGCCCAGCCTCAGTCAGCCCGGAATGATATTCGGTGTATTTTTTTTATATATATATTTTTAATCATTTTGCAAAACTATACGACCGTTTGAAATTTTAGCAGATCTGGCAACCAACCGCCGTGCGCCACGGCGGCCGCCGTGCGCCACGGCGGTTGGCAACGCAACCGCCGCCCACGGCGGCAAGGGGGCCGCCAACGGTCAGCTGCAGCGAGCGGGGCCCGCAGCAGCCTACCGCCGTGGGCCACGGCGCTTAGAGCTGCGCCAGCCGTGGCCCACGGCGGTAGGACCCTACCGCCGTGCGGGACGGCGGCAGCTGCGCCTATATAAGGGGCGACGGCGGCCGCCGTCCGCCCACCCCTGCCGCCCCGCCTCCTCCTCTCCGGCCGCCGCCCCCTCCTCTCCTCCAGGTAAGTTTTCTCTCTTTTTTTAGTTAATTTAATTAGTTTAGAAATTAGTTAATTAATTAGATTAGATTTAGGAAATTAGTTTTCTAGTTTAGAAAATCTAGAAAATTAGTTTTTTAGTTAATTTAATTAGTTTAGATTTAGAAATAGTTAATGTAATTAGTTTAGATTTAGAAAATTAGTTTATATCGTTTAGAAATTGTAGAAAATAATTTAATTCGTTTAGAAATTTTAGAAAATTAAAGTATCCGTTCTAGATATTGTAGAAATTACCGAAATTACTTTAGTTTGTTTAGAAAATGTAAAAAATGAGTTTATGTGTTGTAGAAATTGTAGAAAATACTTATATTTGTTTAGAAAATCTAGAAAATTAATTTACCTCATGTACAAATTGTAGAAACTGTAGAAAATTACTTATCTGTGTTTATTAATTGTATATGTAATTTTTGTATGCAGCTGCAGCTATGGACCAGACTCAGACTCAGGCTCAGGCCGAGGCGCAGGCCCAGGCTCAGGCTCAGGCCCAGGCGCAGGCTCAGGCCCAGGCCCAGGCTCAGGCCCAGGCTCAGGCTGAGGCTGAGGCTCAGGCTGCTCGTGCTGAGCTTGAGGCGTACGTGACGCCTCAGTTGCTGGACAGGGATATCGACCGCAGGCACCGCTCGTTCCTGTCCGCCATCCTCGGAGAGGATGTTGGACACGTGTGTTCCCGCACTACGCGCACATTGCTGCCGATCCACGACCGCTGGGTTCCCAAGTACGTGAATTGATGCTGTGTTATTGTTTGTACCTTCATTTATCCTTTTGTTGTAACTAATAAATTACGTTATTTGTTTCAGGCTGCGAGCTGCAGGACTCCTGCCTGTAGCGCGGTTAGTCCAGGGGGACAGCCAGCGCAACGCGATTCTTCGGAATGATCGCATGACACGCTTCCAGTACGACTTCTCCCTCCTCAGCACGCTTCTGGACCACTGGAGGCCGGAGACCCACACGTTCCACTTCACCGTCGGTGAGATGACGGTGACCCTTCAGGATACGTCGCTGCTGATGGGCCTTCCTTGTGAGGGCGAGCCGCTGAGAGCCGCGGACATCTCCGCTGAGTGACGTACGGAGTTCCTCGCTCGGTTAGCGAACGTTCCTCGGAACGATCGCGCGCCCGCCCCGTACCAGTAGTTCGCAAACGCTCACGGACCCACCTTGACTTGGTTGCAGCAGTTTAGCGTACGTACCTTTACCTCATATTTCTCTTCGGTTTTGATTATATGGACACAATAAAACTAACGTTTGATTTTGTTTGTGCAGGCTGATTACCTAGCAGATGACGCCGAGCAGGAGACAGTCGACAGGTTCTTCGAGGCGTACCTGTTGTGGCTGTTTGGGTTCATGTTGTTCTGCAGTTCCCAGGGTGACGCGGTGGCGAGGTACCTGATCCCCCATGCTCGGAGGATCGCCGCCGCGCCCTTGGACGCCGTGCTCCAGATCAGTTGGGGCAACTCTGTTCTTGCGAGCGCGTACAGGGGGCTGTGCTCGGGGGTGTTGAAGGGTCGTGCGGCGGAGCCGATCCTTCTCGGCTGTCCTCTCCTTCTTCAGCTCTGGTGCCACGAGCGGTTTGCGATTGGTCGGCCAGTCGTGCCCCTCTACGCGTACGAGCCCCTGCCAGAGGGCCATGACCCGCGCGACCGTTTTACCATGGGCTCGTTGTGGTGCGTTCGGAAGGTAATTTCTTACCTTTCACTTTCAATTTGTCTTTCCATTTCGTCTAGTTTGTTCAATCGACATTTATGGTTCACATTTGGTTTGTATGCAGACCTCGTACACCCACGACCAGACGAAGAGGGCGTACAAGGACTTCGTCAGGCAGTTCGACGCTCTCACGGACGCGGACGTCAGGTGGACGCCCTACTCAGAGGAGGTTGTCGCGGCCCGCACACCACAGGGCCTCTCGACTTTGTGCTTACGCGACCAGCAGTACTGGATGACGAGGTCGCCGTTGCTGTTCGACATGTACGTGGAGGAGTACGCCGTCCACAGGGTGCTGAGGCAGTTCGGCCGCTACCAGGAGTGGCCTGTGCCTGTGGTGCACACTGTTCCGAGCGCCCACCATAGGTGAGTTCTCGTAAATTTTTAAATTTAATTCGGCGTTCGAAGATTTCAGACGCTGACAAATATGTTTAATTCGTCGTAGGTGGTCGCGGAGGGGAGTTGCGGACCGTTTTTCCAGGGTTGAGAGGGTGCAGCCGTACGTGGACGGTTGGGCTACCGTGTTGCAGAACTTGGTCGAGGAGGTCCGGTCGCACTACGACACGGCGTGGGAGGCGTACATCCAGTGGTACGCCCCGAGGACTCGGTCGCGTGTGATGTACGTCCCACCACAGCCTGCAGCGCCGGTTCCGGACGCGGCGAGGGTGCTTGGTAGTACCGCGTACCCGGTTCGACGGGATCAGCACTACGACACGGCGGTGAGTTTGAAAATTCACCGCCTTTCCCTTATGGTACTTTACATTCTACAATTTACTAATAATTTCTGTTGCAGTTCGACGTGATTGCGGACCTTTCACATATTGTAGAGGAGTCGACGGCGAGGCTGGACCAGATGTCACACCAGGAGATCGCGGAGACGTTCCTCAGGTTGGGTGCCATCACCAGGAGGTTCCTTGCCGCGGTGAACTACCGCGGCAACCCGGCTCTACCACTGTTTCCACAGTACCCCCAGTCGTCCTCCAGCTCCGCCTCGACTGGTCGTTCCCACGCGGCACCGTCATCCTCATCACGACCACCCTACCAGGCAGCTTTCTACCCGGCACGCCCTCCGGCGCATCCTCCCTTGAGGATGTCTCCGCTAGGGGGGCCTCCTCTCAGAGGTCCTGCGCCTACACGTGCACCAGCACCAGGAGGGCCAGGACCGGCACCACGAGGACCCGCACCTGCACCAGCACCAATACTAGCAGCAGCAGCAGCACCGGTTCCTTCCTCGTCCCTTGGCCCTGCTCTTCCGTCAGGTATTGACCACTACTCTATAATACTAGATTGTATTAATTAGGAAACGTGATTTAATATTACTATTTCTTCCAGTTTACGACTCCAGCGTCTGTACTCCTGACTCCACCCTAGGGGACCAGGCCGGAGCGTCCGGGTCCGGCTTCGACGACTTGGCCCTCGACTTCGACTGGTTGCAGGGTTTACAGTCGCAGGACGAGCTCGCAGGGTCGCAGCTTGGAGGCGCGCCACCCACGTGGACTCAGCAGGGAGCAGGGACACAGCCAGGAGGCTCCCAGTTGCCAGGAGCGACCGGTGGGGCACAACCTGGAGCCTCGCAGCTGCCAGGCACGAGCGGTGGGCCACAGTCGTCTCCAGGAGGCTCACAGCTGCCCGGCGCTAGCGGTGGGGCACAGCAGTCTCCAGGAGGCTCGCAGCTGCCAGGCGCTAGCGGAGGGCAGCCAGGTTCGTCCCACGAGGTTGCAGGGTCGACGGCGGCGGTGGCGACACCGCAGCCGACTGGTGATGCTAGGCGTCGGCAGATCCACCCTCCTGACCCGTTGACGTACCCTCGTGAGCAGACGCACGCCGCAGCCCGAGCTGCCAGGCTGCTCAAGAAGCCCAGGCGATGCTAGATTAGGTCGAGTATTGTTTGTACAGGAGCACTGTTATATGTGATCATGACTATTTTTTAGTATGTCACTTTGCTTTTCTTTATTACAACGTAGTGTTTTTTTCCTGAAATTAAAAAACAAAAACAAACGCAGTACGGTAGGTATTAGGTTGGAGATCGTATCGTGAATTTCCCTTTTTTACTAGATTTATTAAAATCAAAAAATTTAAATGATCCTAGCCGCCGTGGGCCACGGCGTTTGGGCCTAGTCGCCGTGGCCCACGGCGTTTGAAACTAGCCGCCATGGCCCACGGCGGTTAAGCCCAACCGCCGTGGGCCGCCGCAAACCGCCGTGGCCGGCCTCCAACCGCCGTGCGCTACGGCGGTTACTTCTTAACCGCCGTGGCGCACGGCGGCCGCCGTGGCGCACGGCGGTTGGTTGCCAAATCTGCTAAAATTTCAAACGATCGTATAATTTTGCAAAATGATTTAGAAAATATATTAAAAAAATTCGTGTATAGGACTCGATACCCAAAATTCACGTGCTATTGGGCTGTATCTGGGCTTAGAATTTCATGTCGGAATGGAACCAACGTCTAGCTCTTATTATGCAATACTAATAACGTAAAGCTATCATTTTTACCCAATCATTCGAAAAAAAAAATTACACATGATGATGTATTAATGTACCAAACATAGAAATAATCTTCCTGCTATTAAAATTAGAGTGTCCCTTTCACGTTAATTATAGCCTGTTCACTGCCCTCTACATTTCAAGATCTTTTTTCTTAAGTATGATCAAGTGTTGCATTTGGCATTGAAACCTCAATTATCACCTAAGATCTTTTTCTTTTGACGGAAACAGCAGGGGAGGTCCCTACTGACTTTTTATATATAAAAAGGTGAACACAATATGTACAAATTACACGGTCATAGACCCAAAAGAGAGACCCTAAAAAAAATAAGATCATGGGTTATTACAAATCAAAGTTTCTAACACCAATTTTAAGGAGGGTTTGGCTTTATTTGGATTGACCTTACCTCTTCCCTACTTTGTAGGGATTTGTTTCACTGCTTTTGTGAAGAAACCAGGAGCTAGTCATTTCAATGGATCAATGTTGGATTAAGACTAATTGGTAGCCAAATTACAATACAAAATTCCACTACACTTATATTTCTCCTTGTTTCTATTTTTCAAAATATGGCATCAGAAGAGACGTATTGGGTCGTAATATTTTAAACAATTACGTTTAGCCACACCCAGTCACATCATAGTATGATAATACATCAATATAGCCTTCACATCTAACAACGTATAGGCATATTTTCTAGTTCAAACTAAAATATAAATTTTAAGTGAAAACTAACTTTTTGTTTGGCTGGTGAAAACTAGTGTGGGAGGTGCCTTGAATATACTTCACATCCTCACTGTCATGAAGCGGTATATATATCTGCATATTTCTTTTATCTGGAACATTGCTTTGCTTGAGAGAGGAACTTTCTTTTCCTTATGTGGAATGTTTTTTTTTAAATCATGCAATAGATGGTTCGATATTTACAGATACAAATACACGTTTCCATGATCCCACACCCTAGAAATAACTAAGGCGACTGTCATGTTCAACTTCTAAACATTTTCTTTATTTTATCTATAAACATTTTTTTATTTTATCTATAAACAATTCTTTTATGGTCTAAAATATTCTCCGGCAAAGGTTTAGGATTAAATTCTGAGAGGAAAAACTCTACATAACCCCTCCACCTATTTGCAGTTGACTACTTAACCCCCCCCCCCCCCCCCACACACACACCTTTAAAACCATTTCACACCCCAACCTTTTCAAAACCGGACAAATATGGATGGTAGTTTTGTCTTTTTCTTTTTTATTTATTTCAGATGGATTTAAAAAATCATAGTAAATCATAGAAAAATCATAAAATGGAAAGTCCAATTTTGTTGGACTCCACATAAGCACAAGTACACATTGAACATACAATATGGTATGAATTATTAGAAACTTTTTATTGTAGATTTTATCTATAATTTTCTATAATTTATTGGAATAAATCATAATTGTAGTTTCAATGGTTCAATTCTCATGAAACTTTAACTGTGACCTAACTGTAGTATGCTTGAACTATAATAAAAGCTTTGTACTCATTGGATCATGGATTACATAATTATAGATTTATTTAGGGTTTATACTTGTTAAATCTAAATAAATGTACAACTAAGCTATATATGATCCAATGAGTACAAAATGTTTACTACTGTTCAAGCATACAATAGTTAGGCCACCATAAAAAGTTAAGTGCAATTGGACCACAGAATCTATAGTTATGAATTATTCAAATTAATTACATAAAAGAATAGATCAAAATCCATAGTAAATGTTTTTGTACTATAGCATACCATATTATATGTTTACTATGTAGATCAGCTCATGTGGAGTTCAACAAAATTAGAATTTCCATTTTATGGTTTTTTTGTGATTTACTATTATTTTTCAAAAAATCAGCCAAAATAATTAAAAAAGAAAAATACAAAACCACCATCCAAAACTGCTCTGGGGGGTTATTTGTCCAGTTTTGAAAAGATTGGGGGTGTGAATTACCCGGTTTTATAGGTTGGGGGTTAATTGACCGACTGCAGATAGGTGGAGAGGGGGGGGGGCGGTTATGTTGACTTTTTCCAATTCTGAGATATAGCAGAACATTTGAACTAAAATTATATGTATGTATGTAGTTACGCAAATAGATACTTGTAACCAAAAGACGACAAGAAATTTCACTGAATTTATTCTTCCATTAGACTCTGGTGCTAAAGCAAATTGATCGCTTGACTCCAGGACAAGCCTCTTAGCTCATAAAAACACCGATGCCACGCAGTGTCTGCACACTTATTGTGGGCAAGCATATACTAGGAGCTAAGACACCTTATTTATTTATTTATTTATTACATATAGATATTACAATTCTTGAGTACTAATAATATTTAAGAGTAACCACAAGCATTAATATGACTTGCATGGTGGTGGCAGGTTGTTTTCCGACACCGGTGTAGGGGCGTCCGGCGTGAAGGTGTTCAGGGTGCAGATGTTGATGCAGAGGGCTATACATGCTGCAGAGATCCGCACTTGGCATGTAGTATAGAAGAAATTCAGATTGACGATAGGTACGATATCGATGAGGTTTGTGCACGCCTCAGTAGCGAAACTTTCACACCTGGGGCGACAGATCATGCGGCACTTCGTTTGCACGTCGGCTATCACTGGCGGTCCCATTGACGGCAACAGAAAGCACAACACCATTAGAGGAAGCCATCGATAGCTTGAGGAAGAGAGGGAGGGTGCTTGATTTCTGTATAAGCTGATGGTCTTATTGAGACACCAGATGGTCTATTTGTAGGCTGCCATAGTTGACTTTGTCCAACCTCACATAGTACACAATAGTGAAAATAGCACACAGCATGTCTGGTTGACACGCGTCACGCCGACAAATGTGCATACAGCTAATTGGCATCAGATCAATTCACTAATTGATATATAACATGGCAGCTTTGGTTGCTAGTACTTTTCTTGGGCTAATCACAATCCATTCTATCCAGACATGAATAGACACAGAACCGCAAATTCATATATGGTGTATCATTATGGTGCTCTTTCTAAGTAACAAGTCAATTAGTTGCAAAGACATGCATGTTTGCAGTTCCCAAAAGATAGTTTTCATGCCTATGCTGGATTTGCATGAAGATTATGTATTCATCTATCTCTTTTTTAATTGATTAACATGTTACTAAACTGTGTTGTGTGGCAGTGTTATACATGTTAATTTGGTCCACATATGATGTTTTGTTGATGTGTCAAAGAATCAAAGAAAGAGAGAAGAAAGTTTATTTTGCACGAGATACAGCTATGGCGCAATCTTATATTTAGGCGTAATTTTTAATATTATGAGTCTACTTTCATTAGCACATAACTGTCACAATTAGTTGTTTCGTGAACTCCTATGCAGCTGCATCTATAAAAAATTGATTGTCCAGAATGAGATGCTCCTCATACTGAGCAGTGCATCCATAGTGCCTCAAATTCATTGGATGAGTTGTGGCCTTTGTCCGAAGCAGTTTTTTACAAATAAATAAATAAAAGCTACATATCTCCCTCTCCTGTTTCTTTTTCTTAATGAACTTCACATCCAAACTTACCATCTCCACTACAACATTGATATCAGTGGATGCTTTAGAAAACATGATCGAGGAAAGATAAGTGTAGCACACTGGCTGATTTGTATTCTTCAAAGGGATTGACCAGGATCTCTTGCTCTCCCTCCCTCCTCTAAATCTATAGAGAGATAATTTTTTTGAATGTTTTATAATATTTTTCAAAAAGTTACATTATCAATCTTAATAGTAATAAACTTTTATAATTTATGATTCTTCATCATGGAAAACATTGCAAATGTGGAGATAGATTTACATGAATGTCCTATAGAATTATGAAAAATGTTGATTTCTACATGCTTGTGAAAATGGACCTACAAATGTTGTATTTGTAGTAAGGCTTGAATAAATGTATTTTTTTAAAAAATACACTAGCTTATACGGTATGATGGGTAAAAGCATGGAGAATTTTGTAGAATCCTGTGATGTTGATTTTCACTGTATGGTACATTGATGGTCTAATAATGTCATGACGTTTTTCAATGATCATGCGGTACATGTAATAAAGCATTCAGATGTGACAAGCAAGTGCTGCTGCTTTTCAACAATTTTATGGTACATGGAAGTGGGGAAACAGACGTTTGAAGCTAATTTTCATTGATGATATGGTACCTGCATGAAACCATGTCTTGTACATACAAAGAAATCACTGTCCCTTATATAGTACATGCATGAAATCATGTGGATGTAGTTATAAATTAGATGTACACACTACTGTGGAATTAAAACATCAGAATGCTCAAAATAATGAATTAGTTTTGTTTCATGCATCACCATCCGTTCAATGGTGACATAGTCATAATAGTAGTTGAGTTGCCCAAAACCAGTTGTGGTTGTGACAAGAGCCGGCAGTAGTGTCATTGGGTACTACAACACCCATAGGCTACAACCAATTGTGAAGATCCAATGAACAAAAAATAAATAGAGAGACCTGAAGTTATGATTTATATGACAGCACGATGGAACTATTGATGTTTAATTTGTTGTTTAGATGCTCACTTGCTATGCAGTATAGTGTAGAAATGTATATTACTTCATTACATTAATCACACTATTACATGGATTATTAGTCAATAAACCAATATTTTATAATTAATAAGCTATATCAGAATTTGCAATGGAAAATAGCTAGAGAATGCAACACGACATTTATCATAGTGCAATCCAGATCATCATTATAGTATATGTGTGCAGCAAATTTTGAACTCATGCATCCACCACTATCATAGGTTTGCGCATTATTACAACATCCCATCACATAAAAGTTCCAAGTACCTTATTGGATGGCCAAGATGGCATATACTACCACAACATTCATGATAGCATTGCTTCCTATTGTTATCATGGTTGGGCTCTGGTTGAGCCCATTGATCCTGATTTGGATTTTGTGGTTTCTTCGCATATTTTTTGTCTACACGACATTATGATATGATATCCTTAATTATTATTCAACCATTGTATAGTGTTCTATATTCTTGCATTTTTTTTAGTGAGTCACTAGATATTTCAGGTCTTCCCCTATGCATATACTCTTTACAAGGTTATAGTTTGAATCCACGGATTATAGCACAAATAACTATGTCTTCGTTCAAAAGATGCTCTAGGCTTCATGAAGGACATATGTACTGTTGCAGAGGCTCTTTATCTGCTTATATTTAAAGATGTCTTCCTATATGTAGGTCATCATCTCTTAAGGATAAACCTTGAAAGCTGTTGAACAACTAATCATCAAACTAATCTCATTCACAAATGGTGGCCTTGGATATTTGAATAAGTACACCTTTTGTTGAGACATGAAAGGCTGGCATGAAGTTTGCATAACACCTCAGATGGCACAGCCAATCTTTAGGTTAAACACCAATGTGCTAGATCCAACTGACTACAACCGATCAACACCGCAAAAATCACTGGTCTGATGGGCTTGGGAAGAAGTCCTGGCTGGTTTCCCAGAGATCGCCCATGATGGATTACGAATGCATGCCCAGAAGAGACCCCATTGGGGATGGTGTGACGGGTTGCTTTGGGACCAGCAAACCACCCTGAATGTCCTTAAACATTATAGAGACAGAGGAAGAACATTAATTAGAGTTGGAAAAAGGAATAAGATTTCGGAAGTAATAATGTAAATATTTTGGTATGTACCAGATGATGAATTCTCTTGGTTCTACACAAGCAGGGATCAAGACCTGCTGATGTAGGGCTACTGAGTTACAAAGCATATATAAGACACCTGTTACAAGCTATCAGCAACCATTTCATGAGGACCTAGAACTGGTGTCACCCAGTAGAGGAGGCCACAGGTTTGATGCAGACAACAATTCCTGAGGGATCTAGGTAACCATCTAAAGTGAGTTACGTTGCATGTATATTGTGCACACAGTGAATAGTAACGAAAAGGCACCAGAATGAAAGGGAACTTTTTTATA
Organism: Cenchrus fungigraminus; assembly: GCA_036936925.1. NCBI lineage: Eukaryota > Viridiplantae > Streptophyta > Magnoliopsida > Poales > Poaceae > Cenchrus > Cenchrus fungigraminus. Next base: position 27,050,320 of record CM072768.1, read on the forward strand.
AGAACTTTTTTCCTTCCATTATAGACCAGTTCGAAGTATATCTCTTGAAACTAATCAGATACATTATTGTCTGGGGCTTCATTATTACTAGCATGTGAACACTGACGACCCCATTTATTCATCTACTCTTCCTCTGGCCGGCAGGCATGTACCGGGAGCAAGGGCACTTTATTACATAGATATATTACACTTACTCAATAGTAGTATTTAAGAAAGTTACTCGCAGCCTCGCATGGATCAGTATGGTTTGCACGGTGGTAGTGGAGGCCCCCCCCCCCCCGGTGAAGGCGTAAGGGTACCCAGGATGCAGATGTTGATGCAGAGAGACGCACATGGTGCAGAGATCCGCACTTTGCATGTCCTGAAGAAAAAATCAAGATTATTAAGGATAGGGACAATATTAGTGAGACTCGTGCACATCTCATTAGCTAAGTCATCACACTTAGGGCGACAAATCGCGCGGCAATTGTCCTGCAAGTCAGCCATCACTGGTGGCCCCATGGACAGGGAGACCAATGCAATGCATATAGCAGCAGAAAGCACTGCCCGATTAGCAAAAACATTGATGAAATGTGCAGTAGATCCAGGTTCGTAGCTAGAGGATAGAGAGAAATCAGGAGATTGCAGCTGTCCAGCTGATATCGATGCTCATATTGGACACCTGATGCACTATTTATAGGCAGATGATGCCCATATTGGACACCAGATGCACTATTTGTCCAACGTCAGACGATCAGAGTACAAACATGTGGAAGAAGTACCATGCTGCATATCTGTTTGACACGTTGATAAATGTGCATACAGCTGTTTGGTACATGATCTATATAACCTACATACCCCACTAAGTGTCGTTAACTTTATTTCCCTTCATGCTAGCTATCCACATCATCTCTCACCACTACCCCACCCACGAGTTACAACCCCTTTATTAAACTTGAGCAATCCGCGTGTCATCAAAAAGTTCTCTAATATCTCGCAACAACGCGTGGGAATCACCTAGTTAATTTATATGTTGAATGACAATTTTGGGTTTTAGGTTAATTAAATCCACTTTATCATGTCAACCTCTCTATCTGAGTATGATATGTCATATACAGAGAATGCCACAACCCCTGTAATGCATATACCATGATGATGTTTCATAGGAATCACAAGTCAATTAATTACTGTATAAATTATCTCAATGGCAATGGATCCAAAATTTGTTTGCGGTATCAAAAGTTCGTTTTATTGCCTAAGCTCCTTTTTCTTGTTTATGAAAATAAGCGGGTATCAAAAATGGGATTATCTTCTGTCCAAGTTAAAGCTGGGCTAACCATGCTTGATCTAAATATGCAACTGATTATTTTTATTGGCTCCTCTATGGTGGCCTGAAAACCTTTGAAAAAAATGGGGGGTTTGTTTATTTATTGTGAATTTGTTGGAGTAGCTTCTCTAAGGTAAGATTGCGCAGTCCCAATCTGTTTTTTCAAGTTTTATGTAGATTTAGATCTTATTTATGGTTTGAACATCTAGATCTAGAGAGATTAAGATAGGGGGAGCATAGAGAGATTTACATCTAATGAGAGAGGAAGATCTAGAGAGGGAGAGCTCTCTTTTAAGGTCTAGATCTACACCCACTCTCTCTAGACCTAGCTAGATCACTTCGTACCCCTCTGTTTCTTTGAATCTTTTGCAAATTAAAAACACTTCTATATAGAAGGTTCCTCATTCTTATTGCATTCCTCATTCTTGTTAATTAATTTTTATACGACAACTCTTATCTTGGCCAGAGTTGTCCACGAGGATGGAAGGTTCTGACTATTGAGCTAGCTGATTCGGATGGCATCCAAGGCTTTGTGAGAGTAGAACAACTATTAATACTTATAATTGGAATTGAATCTAGGATATTTCAAATCATGTTTGTTGAAATCTCGTGATCTGTACATGTTGATTAAGGGGGCCAATGAATTTCCAGAGATAGTGTCTAAAGAAATATGCCTATGGAAATTCTTTTGCACGTGTAAACTTGGTCCTGGGGAAATGGAGTTTGATAAGCCGCTATTTTAAGCATCCACGCGTGGAAAAGGATTTCCATGATAGACCTATTTTGCACCTACAGGCGGCTGGCTAAAAGCCTACAAAATAGATTACCAAATACTTACATAAATTGTTTTTCTAGTATGACATGAATAGATGTAATTGACTTTGGAAGCACTTCAATTCGGTGGTTGAAGACATGGAGTGTTTTGTAGTACAATCCTGTGGTGCTCGTTTTCGTTGATTATTTGGTACATGTATGAAATCTGATACTGATTTTTAATGATTATATGGTACATCCAAGAAATCATGTATATGCCAGAAGCATGTGTGACACTAATTTTCAATGGTTGTATTGTACATACAAAAATGATGAGCATGGGAGATGCATGTGAAGCTCATTTTCAACGATTATATGATACATACAAGAAGTCACAAGCACCGGTAGAGAGCGAGACTTTGGTACAGGCCTTTAGTCCCGGTTCAACTTTGGAGCCGGGACTAAAGGCCTTTCGTCGACGTGGCCCGAAATGGGTGTTGTAGCCAGCCCCCCTTTATACCAACCGTGACAAAAGGGGGGGCCTCCCAACGGCTCTATCCGGCAATAATTGCCCCCGGTCTTTAGTCCCGGGTGGTTTTACAACCCGAGACTAAAGGGTACCCCTTTTGTCTCGGGTCGTAACACCAGCCGGGATTTAGTCCCGGCTGGTGTTACGACCCGAGACAAAAGGGGTACCCTTTAGTCTCGGGTTGTAAAACCACCCGGGACTAAAGACCGGCCTCCATATATACACCGTACCTCCTTCTTCCTCCTGCCACCCGAGCCATTGTTCACCGTACTCAACCCGCAAGCTCAAGCTCTCCTCTCCATGGCGACTCAAGCCTAGGGTGTTGCTGCGATTTTTTTCTTCATTAATTTGTAAAGATTTCTCTCCTCCAAAGTGTTGTCAAGGTTGGAATCTTCATCCTCCCTTCATTTGTTGTGATTAAATTTTGTTTTATGGTTTAGAGAGATGAAGAAAATAGAAATGTTAATTTGTAGCTAGGTAGGAGGAGCTTAGAGAGATGAGATTTTGTACATATACGTGAAAATGTAGTTAGGATGGTACTTGCATTGTTCCTTCTTTCATTAAATTTGTATTAAGCGTTCTCTTATTTTCTTGTTTTTCATAAAATTGAATTTTACTTGTACATATAGTTTTAAAAATATATGCTCATAAAGAAAATAATAGACATACAGAAAATGTACTAGGTATTTCCATTCTTTCATCGTTTAGAAATGATTTTATTTCTAGGTAGCTATAGGAGGAAATAGAAGATTAAATTCTTTTGTTAAGTATGTTTTTTATTTTTATATAGAATAAATGTAAGCATTTTCTTATTTTCTTGTTTTTGATACACAACCCCACGTCCTAATTAGCTGCGGTCGAACTTCTCTGGCTAGGTGGGGACTGCAGCTCAGAGAAGTTGGATTGTAGCTAGATAAGAGGTGTAGGGCATGGTGATGTAGTACTGTAAGTGGGAGAGCCAGGTGTATATGACGATGAGGTGAGACTGTTGTAGTTCCTGGAGCGTCTGGGTCGTTTGAGTCGCTGGTTCATAAGGGTTATGTACAGTAATAATAGTGTTGAATTATATCCTTTTTGTTTTTCTATTTATGCATATATTGAATCCAATCTACATTTGTAAACTAATCATATTTATTGTGAATAATGTGTGTTATTTTGATTTGATATAGTTTGAGCTAACAATGTCGTCGTCAAGTGGCGTTGGTAATGGCACCCGTGGTCGTGGCATAGTCCGTCGCCGTGGCGGGCGTGGTGGCCGTGGCCTTGGCCGTGGAGGTCTTGGTGGCCGTGGAGGTGTTTGGGAGGACCCATTGCCTCGACGTCCAGGATTGCACTTTCACCGCGAGATTACTTTGCAAATGGGTGATCCGGGACGTGTAGCCAACGTGGTAATACAAGAAATTGAAACTAATTAGCTTTACATAGAACTTTATTCATTTCACATGGAAAATATATAATTTTAGTTACATATATAATTATTGTAGGTTATCAACAATATCAGATGGCTTAGAGACATTATCGATGATATGAGTGATACTCCTCCTATAGTGCAAACTGAGCATGTTGATGAGAACATGGCAAGAGTGTATATCTCTTTCACCGTACCTGCTCGATGTGTAGACTACGGCCAGTTGCCGGTAGACGCGACACACCCAATGGTTGCCATTGCAACAATTGGCTTAACATTACCTATTCGGTTAACCCGAGAGAGGACTGCCGTGGAGAATTGTCTACAACAACTCCAGAATAATGTTGGGTGCTTCGTGTCGGACCTTTCCTATTTGAAATTAAGGCAACTCGAGGCGTGTGAAGGCAATGTGGTTGAGACTACAGAGAGACTTTGCAGGGCTCATCGAGTTTTGGTATAATATACATATACATATATATATATATAAGATTTTTTATTCATTCTTAATTAATTTGTTTCTAGTACATATATATTTTGAACTTTCATAAGGTTATTATATCTCATCATCATCTGATTGTGTGCAGGATCACTCTGGTTGTACCTATGCTTCAATTAGCTTCTGTGCGATTCTTAATCAAGTCGTGGAAAGAGTTGGGGTGGATTACTATGGTGGGGAGCCGTTTTTCACCAACAATTGGAAGAGTCAAGCAATTCTAACTTTCTACAAGCCAGCAGAACCCGAGGCTCCATTATTTGATGTTTGCAGTGCTGTTTGTGACACTCCTCCTGAAGCGGAGGAGAGTACACTAGTACGCGCTCTAACTTATTTTGAGGGAGTTATAGGCTAGAGGATTGCAGACATTAACCATACTTCATATCTACAAGCGCGTGCTGCTCAGTAACATTATGCATGCATGGATCAGGCTTTGTACCGTACCCTATTACATGAACTTGTATTAATTAGCTAGCTATGTGAACCTTTATGAACTTATTATTAATTATTATTAATTAGCTATTTTATTATGAATTCATGTATTGTCTTCAACATGTTTAGTAAGCATGTTTATTATTTTCAGTTGGTTTGGTACTATTTTCAATTTAACTGAATTTGCGCTTAGAGAGATTCTGATGAATACCATGCATTCAGACATATATTGCACTACCTCCGGTACCGATAGGAGCAAGCTGCCCAAGCATAGTGTTTTCGGTGACACCTCTCAGGAGGTCAGCTCCAGCATATATATACTAGCTCTTAGACACCTTTTCCAGAGAGTGAGAGAGAGAATGTCCACATCTTGCTTGAACAACTTGCTCCGTCGGTACTGGAGGTTACGTGCGCTATATATGTCAGCTTGTAGCATTTAAACCAGTACTTGAAACACATATCTATGAATTCACGTATTGTCTTCAAATCATCAACATGTTCAGTAAGCATGCATGTTTATCATTGTAAGTGTTTGAAGCAGAGGTTCAAAAGCTAGAAGCTGACCAGTTTCAGCTTGGGACTTGTACTCATTAGTATTAATTAATGTCGTGCCTTGTAATAGCCATCAGGTGACCTCTGTATGTAAGTCATTCTAAAAAATTAGCTAAATATAAAATTAATAATTAGTTCTATTTATCATTATATCAAAAAGTAAACAAAGACAAAGAGGAAGAAGGGTGAATTTGATGATATATTCCGTTATGAACTAGATGATGAGAACTGGAGGCCTACCTACATTCTTCCTGAGCATGTTGATCATGGCAAGACAATACGCGAATTCATAAATGTGTTTGAAGCAGAGGTTCAAAAGCTAGAAGCTGACCAGTTTCAGCTTGGGACTTGTACTCATTGGTATTAATTAATACCGTGCCTTGTAATAGCCATCAGGTGACCTCTGTATGTAAGTCATTCTAAAAAATTAGCTAAATGTAAAATTAATAATTAGTTTTATTGATCATTATATCAAAAAGTAAACAAAGACAAAGATGAAGAAGGGTGAGTTTGATGATATATTCCATTATGAACTGGATGATGAGAACTGGAAGCCTACCTACATTCTTCCTGAGCATGTTGATCATTCCAAGACAATACGCGAATTCATAAATGTGTTTGAAGTAGAGGTTCAAAAGCTAGAAGCTGACCAGTTTCATCTTGGGACTTGTACTCATTGGTATTAATTAATGTCGGGCCTTGTAATAGCCATCAGGTGACCTCTGTATGTAAGTCATTGTACCAGAACCGCGACAATCATTGGATCCTATGTGAACTACAGACATCTTGCCATTTGTTGTGATACAATGACATACAGAGGTCACGTACCTGATGGCTATTTTTTTATCTCCATTATTAATGACCATGTTTTTTATAAACTAATTTCTAAAAAATTAGCTAAATGTAAAATTAATAATTAGTTATATTGATCATTATATCAAAAAGTAAACAAAGACAAAGATGAAGAAGGGTGAGTTTGATGATATATTCCGTTATGAACTGGATGATGAGAAATGGAGGCCTTCCGTTTGAAGCAGAGGTTCAAAAGCTAGAAGCTGACCAATTTCAGCTTTGGACTTGTACTGTATTTTCTTCAAATCATCAACATGTTCACGATGTACTCACCAATTTTGAGATTTTTCTAAGTTGGTTTACTAATATTTTCAATTTAATTTATTTTCCCTTCAAATTGTAATCGAAAATTAGATATAATTGTTTCAACTCTTGAAATAATATGTGCGTAGAAAAGTAGGTATTTTTTGTTCTTAACTTAATGTAATTTTGCATGGCACAAATATTTTAACTAACGATTTTTTTTAAATGTTCAAAGCAAAAGGAATGAGATAAATGAGAAAGGAAAAGAGAAATATTAAATTCCCGCGCAAAATTGCCCTTTAGTCCCGGGTGGAGTTACCACACGAGACAAAAGGACCCCCTTTTGTCTCGGGTGGTAACACCACCCGGGACTAAAAGACGAAAATTTGCCTTTAGGGGGCTCCCACACGAAATAGAAACCACCCGTGACAAAAGGGGGGCCTTTAGTCTCGGGTCGTAACACAACCCGGGACTAACAGGGCTTTTGTCTCGGCTGGGAATTCGACCCGTGACAAAAGGGGGGGTATATAAGCCCCGTCGCCTTCCAGATCGGCATTTAGCCATTTCTCCCCCAAATCGCCGCCTGGCCTCGTCTCCGTCGTCGTCGCCGCCTCTCCTCACTGCGCTCGTCCCTGACGCGCCCCTCCCTGACGAGCGGCCCCACCCCGATGTGTCGCCCCTCCCCGACGCGCCGCTCCTCCCCGACGCGCGCGCCTCGCCGTCTCCCGCCGTCGGCCGGCTCGGCCGCCGCGACGTCCGCCCTCACCGCGCGGTCCGACCCCGACGTGCCGCCGCGCGGCTCCTCCCCGACGCGCATCTCCTCCCCGACTAGCCACCCTCCCTGCCGTGGCGCCTGCCCCGCCCCCTCTCCTCCACGTGTGCCGCCGCCCCTCCGGATCCCGAAGCGTACCAGCCGGCCAACCCGACCGGTATGCCGCGCTGCCGCCGCTGCTTGTCGGGCCCCCGTGCGGCCGCCGGCCGGCGTGCGTGCGTGCCCCGATGGCCGGCCGGGCTGCGCGCACTTTGGGGTTTTGCCTTACTAACGCAAGCCCGTGAAATGCTTGCGTCAGCAAGCATTTTTAATTAAATTTAAATTTATTTGATTTGGTTTATCAATTGATACATATATGTGTAGTTATAAAAATTTCATAGATATGCATGAAAGTTATTAAATTTATAGGAATGGAAAGAAAATTTAATTAGAAATAAATTGTAATGGTTTGTATATTTTTTTGTGTATATACAGTCATACATATAAATTTATTAGTACCTACGACTATGGACCAAATTCTTATTTATGTATTTGAGTTCTTAATTGTTTTCTAATATACAATTTCATAGTTTGATAGTTCTGAAGTCGATGACTGCCGCGTCGGCTCGAACAAGTGACTTCCCACACGGCACCGCCACCAACAAGCATCTTTCATCCACAAGTTAGTAGAGATATTTCGACTTAGTTTATTCCAAAAATTCATACAATATTGTTGTTTATTCCAGAAAATTCATAATAAATTCTTGTTTATTCTAGAAAGTTTAGAAATTGTTGATTATTCCAGACATTCGTAGAAAAAACTTGTTGCTTATTCTAGAAATTCATAGAAAAATCTTGTTGTTATTCTAGAAATTCAAAGAAAATTCTTGTTTATTGAAGGAATATTTAGAAAATTCTTATTTATTCTAGAAAGTCTAACAAAATTGTTGATTATTCCATAAATTCATAGAAAAAACGTGTTGCTTATTCCAGAAATTCATAGAAAAATTTTGTTGTTTATTCTAGAAATTCAAAGAAAATTCTTGTTTATTGAAATTTTTTTTAGAAAATTCTTGTTTATTCTAGATGGATGACAATAATGACAACTTTATGGCCGACAGTGGTACAAATACCGTTGCAACATTCACCAACGAGGAGTGTAGTCAGGCGGACATGTACTTGAACATACCTCCGACTGAGGAGGATGCCGCCCTCGTCGAGGACACAATAGCAAATAATGAGGACAATGCTGGAAACAATGAGGAAAGTCTTGTGAATGAAAGTATTGAATGTTCCCACAAGGTATATATATATATATCTCATGCATTAAGTTCATAGTTCTTATTTCTCTAACCTCAATTCTTACAAGCGTGAGCACGGGTTCAAGATGGCGCTCATACGTGCAAGCCGAAGAAAAACCCTTGGCGGCGAGCTCTGGGCGAGATGTACAAAGCGGCGGCTTGGAAGGGCATTGCTCACCGGCATTCTGTCGAGCAGGTGGTAGGCGTGCTCTTCGCCATGGTTAGGTGGCTGCAGCTTGGTGACGGCAGCGCTGCCGGGTCCAAACCTGCAGGGAACCGAGCACGGTGCGAAGACCGGCTTCAAAGACAGAAGAAGGGCGGCGACTTGGCCGTCGGGTGGGCTCGCCGTACACTGGACAGGAGATGGGTCGAGCGGCTGTACTCACCATGGAAACCATGGAAATCGAGAATCATGAATCCTGGTGCTCCAAGTGCAGCGTGCAGCGCGGTCGTCGTCGTTCCTGGCATGGTGCAGCAGGACGCGGCGAACACCGCAGAACGCCCGGTCGGCCCTTTCCTCGGCGGGCGTTGTTGCGCTCGGCAGCGAGGACGCTGCCTCAGGCGGGCGACAGCACGGCGACCGAGTGGTGCTGGGGTCTTCCACCGTGTGGCGTTCCTCTCCTCTCGTTGCTCCCCCTTTTCCTCTCGATCTCCTCACAGGATGTGGCGACGGTGGTGTGTGTGGATTTGGAGCTCGCACTTGCTAACAAGGAGGAAGGGAACGAGTCCCAATTGGTGGCTGTGTGCTTGCTCGATGGAAGAAGAAAAGGAGTGGCGGGCAGCTCTACTGCAGATCGATGTGGAGAAGGATTGAAGGCTGCAGCTGCTGAATTTGGAGAGGGATTAGCAGAATAGACCACAAGACTTGCTTGCTGCGGTGGAGAAGAAAAGAAAATAGAGAGGGGCAAGTGGGGAACGCGCGCGGATTGTCAGCAGCGGCACCTGCAGGCATAAGGCTCGACTCGATGGTCGGCACACAAGCGTCGGCGGTCGCGCGGCGGCGCGGTGCAAGCAAGCACAGGGACACATCATGGCACAACTCCTCGGAACGAAGTCCGGCACAACAAGGGACATCAAGGAGAGGAGGGCTCACCTACAGGGCTGCTGTCGCTGTTCAGGAATTTCGTCGAACAGGCAGAAGGTGAGGCTGATGAAGGTAGCAGCTTGCGGTTCAGGCTTCACCATCAACACCTCCGGCAGCTGCGACTTGACGGAGAGGTAGCAGAGGCTTGGCGGTGACGATGATGTGGCCCACGCAGCAGCTTTCGTGTGTTGTTTGCCATTGGCGCATTCCCTCGAGCAGGTTGGAGACGAGGAGGAACAAGGCTGCAGCTTGGCGTAGGGGAAGCAGTCTGGTGGCGTGGGCGTCCTCTTGCTCGTGGTGTTCATCTTCGGCTCAGCAGCTCGACGTAGTCGTCCCGAAGGTGGCGCTGGTGGCGCGTCCTCCCGGTCGACGGCTCCGGCCTGGCGCGGCCAGGGAAGTCCCTGGCGACCTCCGGTCTTGTGCAGCAGGGTGCGGCGAGCGCGGATTAGGGGAAGAAGGGAAGCACGCCAGTACAGGTTCGACGGTGACGGCGTCCTCCTCGCGCCGGCGGCTTCGTGTCGGCGGCGCTCCAAGTTCCTCCTGGTCGCCTCGGCGGCAGGGGTGGATTTTGGGAAAAATCCCCTAGCGGCGGACAAGAGGATAGTATGCTGGTTGGTGCCCGTGGATTGAGCTCCCACTGCTCCTTCTTGCAAAAATCGCAGGAGATGGAAGGCAGCAAGCTGTTGGTGGCTTCCGATTGGGGGGAGAGAAAAAAACAGAGGTGTGCTACTGGTAGATGTGCAGGGAAAAACCCCCTGGGTTTTGGGACGGCCGAGAGGTGTTCGACGCAATGCCCCAAAGGAGCGGCGGCGCGGCAAGAGCTCACCGGCGGCGAGGTAGCACGGTGCTTGGCCAACACACGCTACGAATAGAGATGGAAAGCGACGACGCACCCGGCTGGGCCAAGAAAGGCGCCACATTTGGCCGGAGTGGGGCTCGTCAGCAACTGCGCGGGTGTGCGTGCGGCGGCGCTGCGCGACGACGGCCGAAGAGGCGCGTGGGTGCGTCCCTACGCCCGGCGCGTACGCGCGCGAACCAAGCGAGGCCAACAGATCCTAAAGGTCAGGTTTTTATCCCCTAGCCCGGTCGCGCACGGCAGTTAGGCCATGGCGGAGCTCGGGTTGGCATTCACGGCGGCGGACAAGCAGGGCTCGCGCGGCCGGCGGCTACGTACGAGTGTACGTGGACACGGCGGCGGCGAGGGGTGCACGGAGGGCCTCAAAGGCTTCACCTTTCCCTCCTGCTCGCACGTGCACCACGGCATCCCGCGTGGCAAAGGCCACGGCGGCGCGGCGAGCAGGACGGCGAGGTGTCCGGCGAAGCAAACGATAACACGAGGCGTCTACGCGCGCGCGCGGAAGAAGGCAGCGGCACCTGCACAAAAAGATTCCCAGCACGGCTCAATGGCCGGCCTCACCAGCAGCGACGGCGCGGCGGCGAGCATGCAGGGTGCAAGGTGCGACCTTAGCTCGAAGGCCAGGCGCCACAGGGAGATTGGGGGAACAAGGGGTGCTCACCAATGGTCCAAGGGGACCCGGCGGTGAAGGCGTCGGCGAAGAGATGCGTGGTGCGGTGAAGGTCGGCTCGGAGCAGAGGAAGGCGAGGACGAAGAGGTCACAGGGGTGCTCGGCTACTGCGGGTCCGGCTCCGGCCTTCGCGGCGGGCGGCGCTCCCTCGGACGGCTCCCGCCTCCTTCTCCTCCACTCCTCCCCCTGACGTCACCAGCGGCGGGAATGGGGAGAAAACTCCCGGTTGGCTAGGGTTCGGCGCTCCCCGCGGCGGTGCGATATATAGGCGGGGGTAGGTGGCTTGGACGGCGCGATGCGCCCCGGGACGTGTGGAAGCATCCGGCGGCGGCGGGCTCGGCTGCACGGCCGGCCTTTCCACGGCGGCGGCGCGGCGTGAGAGAGGAAGGAAGGGAAAAGGGGAAAAAGGGGAAGAAGAAAGGGATGAGGTGGCGACTGACGTGTGGGGCCCGCTCGTCAGCGGCTCAAACGCGGCAAGAGGTGGCCGGCGGGTTGGCGGCCGGCTGGTGGGCCGCGCATGGGCCGAAAGGGTGTAGCGGGCTGAACACCAGGTTGTCGGCCCAAGATGGGTTTGGGTGGTTTTCCTATTTAAAACTCCTATTAAACTTTAGATTCAAATTTGAACTAGAATTCAAATTTGAATCCCCACACAAATAAGATCCAAAATAAATCCAATAAACTCCAAGGTTCTCACACTAGCATTTTATATTTCCTAAATTTTATTATTTTGCTCATATTAAATCTAGGAATTCAGGGAAGGATCAAAGAAGACAACCTTATATTTTAATTATGCACTCAATCACAAATCGAAATTTTGAAATCCACATTTTTGCAATCATTAACATTCCGGGAAATCCGGGATGTTATAGAACTCCCCCCTCAAAAGAATCTCGTCCTCGAGATTGAAGCTTCACTGGGTACATTGGAGGTACCGAACATCTTCGAGTTGCAGGCGAGCTTCAAGCATCTTCAACTTCATTGCAGTTGCTTTCTGGTCATTGCCATTAGTGTGCTCTTCAGCAAAAATCTGTGGAATTTAGAAATTGTTCCGAGGTAAGGTTGATCTTGATCTCCATCTCTTGATCCATAGCATAGTGATTCTTCATGTCTCCGCTGGAGTCTACTCGAGGGGCTTTGGTTGTAACTCCTTTACTCCTAAACACTGGCAGCTTCGAGGTATTGGGTTATTCCAACTCGAGTACTCTCTAATCCAAGTTAGTAACTCGATTCCAAAATGCATGAGGTGGCTTATCCAAAATCTAGACCTCATATGGCATTGTTTTTCCCTTTTGTCTTCGGTTGAGGAGGCATTACTCTGATACTCCTTATACTTGGCTTAAATAGATGACTTGTCCTCCTTCGGTTATCTTAGGATTCCTTAGGCTAACAGCCTCCAAAGCATTACAAAGTGGTGGTCTTTTCTATGAAGGGTAGCACTCAGGTTACCTATTCTAGGAGTCAAGTACAAGAATGAAAATATTTGCTAATATATAATCCTACACTCAATGGTAAAAACCATAAGAGCCAATAAGATCCGTAAAGAACCAAGCACTCAGACATTCACACACTATATATAGTGCTATCTCAAGGCTGACTCATAACCGTTGAGATCTCGCACACTAATCGGTCTAATTACTTCGTGGCATATCAAACAAGGTAGACTCTACTCTTGATGGTTCAAGGTATTCCCATACCATCCAAACTATCTTCGGTCTCATCCTAACTAGCCCACGTAAGAAATTGTTTCAACGAAGGAAAGAAAGAGTTTTTCAAAGTAGGCAAGGTATATTTTAAATAATACAAGGGGGTATATATAAAATAGAGCGTATAGAATGTTCCTAAGCTATCGACCAAGCTAGGGTTGCGTGCTACGGTCAAGTACGGCTCTGATACCACCTGTAACGACCCGGGTTTTTGGTGAGGAAAACCCGACTCCCTGTACCCTTGTGATAGTCCCTGGATCTGTAGCTATCACGTACAGAACTCATTACAGAATAATATCATTTCCATACAACGAAATCAGAGTACAAAATAGAATATTTACATCCGAAACAACTCGGTATACGAATTCAGTACAAGCCCCTTGGGCTAAGCGACAAGTGGAAATCCTGCGTAGCGGTAGCTAGGGCTTCAAGTCTTCATCAACGATCTTCACCACAGGCAACCTTGAGCGAAGCAACGCAACCCTTCCTTCGTGGATTCCTCAAACTCAGACTCTCACTCCATGTCCAATCCTGCACACTCACAAAACTATCCCCAAGGAATGGGATAGGTTCACGTCACCGACTGTATACAGCTTTAAGTGGCCTATCTCTAAAGGATAAGAAAAGTGGCAAGGTAAAAGCTGGGTTTTCCTATGCAGCAGCAGCGAAGCATAAATGGAAAACATCTCCATATAAGTCCCAAACCATACTCTCAACACCGCTCGGAACCACCTGGTACCCCAGGGCCCCGTCTCCACATCCTATCTCCATCTAGGGTCGATGCGAGAACTTCCTCTCCTCGCACCTCAATGATTGCAATCGGATCCGCGAGGTAGAGGGAGCAACTCTCCTCTCCCCGACTGCAACCACGGCTCACCACAATCTCAACTACAGGGGGAGGTAGAAATCCCAAAACATGAGGACCAACAATCCACTAGGCTCGTCCATGATCGAGGATGCGGCTATACGTATAGATCTAAACTCTGCAGAGTGTGTACACCTGTACCCAACTCGGGATGAAATCCAGTCGGTAGCTAGTCGACTGAACCCACCCTACCGTGCGAACTCTCGGTAGTTACAGTCCCATCCTGCATACGGCCCTCAAAGCGATTCCCCCCGCAGAAGGAATTGCACCGGAACTGTGAAATGCCCCCGTGTGGCCACACGGGAGTCGCTCTGAGAGGGTGGTCTCACTCCCACCTCTCCCCCACTGATACCCTCTATCCTGCTGGCAGGTATGGTTCCACACTTGCCAAGCTCAACTCGGCCCTAACCCCACTCTCGGCGAGGTGGTGTGTACGAAAAGTCCCGTGAAGCGGTTGGCCCACTCGGTTTCAGACCGGGGCAAGCTTATGTCCTCCAAACGTCAGTAAAACCCCAACACCTGTGCTCTGAAAACCGTACAAGCGGGAATGCACTGAGGAGTGCACCCTCATCCCCGATCCCAGATCGGTTGTTTCGAGCTCACCCCCGCCAAAGTACCCAAAACGCCTTCTCCTGCCGGTTTTTACCCCACACACGCCAAGAACCACTATTTTCATCCCAACACATGCATCGCGAAGCTCAGCGTATATACACGCTTATATATAACATAGTAGTAGTAGGGCAATCAAGGACAGGATAAATAAAGAAGGCTATGCACGGTTCATCATCATCATGCGAGTAAGTAAAGCACTAGCATACTACATAGCAATGCCTAATAGGTATTTCAGAATCAGTCGGGCGTGAACACCTATGTGCACGTAGTCGTCGTAGTTTCCGTAGTTGTTCTCGATCTTCTGTCTCGACTCCTCAGCTCCGGAAATCCTAGATTCGCAAACATAAATAAACACGGTGTTTAGATGCAAATAACTCCAAAGAGAAGCAATAAAGAACCAAATAACTTCAAAAGCTAATCTAACGGGTGCTTCATGATTTTAGAAGAATACAGAAAGTGATTTCATATTTTTCTAAGGTAGAATCAATTTATTATGGATTTTCAAATAAAGAAATATTTTATGAATTTAATTATTTGCGTTAAAGCACAGAAAACACAAGTCAGCAAGTTAGAGGACCCTAAGCTAGTTTTTGGGTTGGTCTGCACGGTAAGTCGACTAGTCAACGATCATTGTTGACCAAGTCAAAAGGGAAAGGTCAATGGTCATCCGGACCCCACAAGTCACCTTGTGGATCCCGTATGTCAGATGGGATCCCGTATGGTCGGGACTTGAAAGATTGAGAGCAGATACATGGTTCGAAGACTAAGGCTCGGAGGAAAAAGGATATGTGATGTTGTTTAGCAAAGCAATGCACATACTAGATCAAAGCTGGAAGGTGGATGGTTTAGAACGATTAACGCTGGAAGGTAGATGGTAAGCGGCGATGGATGGTGGGTGTGAGCACACAGGTTGGACAGAAAGACAGTGAGGCGATGGGCAGAGTGACTGCCCGGTCGGCGAGGCGCACGAGCATGGGTAAGGATTTAGCAACCTGCGCCTGACCGTGCTTCCCCTGCTAAAGCAAACACGCAGAGGACTCATGCAGCAAGGATATTGGTCATGGTGGAATTAGCACACACATGACCTACGTGGTGGCTACAGCTTGCAAGGTTTAAGCAAGGTTGCAACAGCGAAGGTCAGCTCTGGAGAGAAAAAGACGATGGCCAGGGGCGCCAGCGCCGACGTACTTGCTTGCGCGCGTGTGTGTGGACAAGCGTGAGCACGGGTTCAAGATGGCGCTCATACGTGCAAGACGAAGAAAAACCTTCGGCGGCGAGCTCTGGGCGAGATGTACAAAGCGGCGGCTTGGAAGGGCATTGCTCACCGGCATTCTGTCGAGCAGGTGGTAGGCGTGCTCTTCGCCATGGTTAGGTGGCTGCAGCTTGGTGACGGCAGCGCTGCCGGCTCCAAACCTGCAGGGAAACGAGCACGGTGCGAAGACCGGCTTCAAAGACAGAAGAAGGGCGGCGACGTGGCCGTCGGGCGGGCTCGCCGTACACTGGACAGGAGATGGGTCGAGCGGCTGTACTCACCATGGAAACCATGGAAATCGAGAATCATGAATCCTGGTGCTCCAAGTGCAGCGTGCAGCGCGGTCGTCGTCGTTCCTGGCATGGTGCAGCAGGACGCGGCGAACACCGCAGAACGCCCGGTCGGCCCTTTCCTCGGCGGGCGTTGTTGCGCTCGGCAGCGAGGACGCTGCCTCAGGCGGGCTGCAGCACGGCGACCGAGTGGTGCTGGGGTCTTCCACCGTGTGGCGTTCCTCTCCTCTCGTTGCTCCCCCTTTTCCTCTCGATCTCCTCACAGGATGTGGCGACGGTGGTGTGTGTGGATTTGGAGCTCGCACTTGCTAACAAGGAGGAAGGGAACGAGTCCCAATTGGTGGCTGTGTGCTTGCTCGATGGAAGAAGAAAAGGAGTGGCGGGCAGCTCTACTGCAGATCGATGTGGAGAAGGATTGAAGGCTGCAGCTGCTGAATTTGGAGAGGGATTAGCAGAATAGACCACAAGACTTGCTTGCTGCGGTGGAGAAGAAAAGAAAATAGAGAGGGGCAAGTGGGGAGCGCGCGCGGATCGTCAGCAGCGGCACCTGCAGGCATAAGGCTCGACTCGAAGGTCGGCACACAAGCGTCGGCGGTCGCGCGGCGGCGCGGTGCAAGCAAGCACAGGGACACATCATGGCACAACTCCTCGGAACGAAGTCCGCCACAACAAGGGACATCAAGGAGAGGAGGGCTCACCTACAGGGCTGCTGTCGCTGTTCAGGAATTTCGTCGAACAGGCAGAAGGTGAGGCTGATGAAGGTAGCAGCTTGCGGTTCAGGCTTCACCATCAACACCTCCGGCAGCTGCGACTTGACGGAGAGGTAGCAGAGGCTTGGCGGTGACGATGATGTGGCCCACGCAGCAGCTTTCGTGTGTTGTTTGCCATTGGCGCATTCCCTCGAGCAGGTTGGAGATGAGGAGGAACAAGGCTGCAGCTTGGCGTAGGGGAAGCAGTCTGGTGGCGTGGGCGTCCTCTTGCTCGTGGTGTTCATCTTCGGCTCAGCAGCTCGACGTAGTCGTCCCGAAGGTGGCGCTGGTGGCGCGTCCTCCCGGTCGACGGCTCCGGCCTGGCGCGGCCAGGGAAGTCCCTGGCGACCTCCGGTCTTGTGCAGCAGGGTGCGGCGAGCGCGGATTAGGGGAAGAAGGGAAGCACGCCAGTACAGGTTCGACGGTGACGGCGTCCTCCTCGCGCCGGCGGCTTCGTGTCGGCGGCGCTCCAAGTTCCTCCTGGTCGCCTCGGCGGCAGGGGTGGATTTTGGGAAAAATCCCCTAGCGGCGGACAAGAGGATAGTATGCTGGTTGGTGCCCGTGGATTGAGCTCCCACTGCTCCTTCTTGCAAAAATCGCAGGAGATGGAAGGCAGCAAGCTGTTGGTGGCTTCCGATTGGGGGGAGAGAAAAAAACAGAGGTGTGCTACTGGTAGATGTGCAGGGAAAAACCCCCTGGGTTTTGGGACGGCCGAGAGGTGTTCGACGCAATGCCCCAAAGGAGCGGCGGCGCGGCAAGAGCTCACCGGCGGCGAGGTAGCACGGTGCTTGGCCAACACACGCTACGAATAGAGATGGAAAGCGACGACGCACCCGGCTGGGCCAAGAAAGGCACCACATTTGGCCGGAGCGGGGCTCGTCAGCAACTGCGCGGGTGTGCGCGCGGCGGCGCTGCGCGACGACGGCCGACGAGGCGCGTGGGTGCGTCCCTACGCCCGGCGCGTACGCGCGCGAACCAAGCGAGGCCAACAGATCCTAAAGGTCAGGTTTTTATCCCCTAGCCCGGTCGCGCACGGCAGTTAGGCCATGGCGGAGCTCGGGTTGGCGTTCACGGCGGCGGACAAGCAGGGCTCGCGCGGCCGGCGGCTACGTACGAGTGTACGTGGACACGGCGGCGGCGAGGGGTGCACGGAGGGCCTCAAAGGCTTCACCTTTCCCTCCTGCTCGCACGTGCACCACGGCATCCCGCGTGGCAAAGGCCACGGCGGCGCGGCGAGCAGGACGGCGAGGTGTCCGGCGAAGCAAACGATAACACGAGGCGTCTACGCGCGCGCGCGCGGAAGAAGGCAGCGGCACCTGCACAAAAAGATTCCCAGCACGGCTCAATGGCCGGCCTCACCAGCAGCGACGGCGCGGCGGCGAGCATGCAGGGTGCAAGGTGCGACCTTAGCTCGAAGGCCAGGCGCCACAGGGAGATTGGGGGAACAAGGGGTGCTCACCAATGGTCCAAGGGGACCCGGCGGTGAAGGCGTCGGTGAAGAGATGCGTGGTGCGGTGAAGGTCGGCTCGGAGCAGAGGAAGGCGAGGACGAAGAGGTCGCAGGGGTGCTCGGCTACTGCGGGTCCGGCTCCGGCCTTCGCGGCGGGTGGCGCTCCCTCGGACTGCTCCCGCCTCCTTCTCCTCCACTCCTCCCCCTGACGTCACCGGCGGCGGGAATGGGGAGAAAACTCCCGGTTGGCTAGGGTTCGGCGCTCCCCGCGGCGGTGTGATATATAGGCGGGGGTAGGTGGCTTGGACGGCGCGATGCGCCCCGGGACGTGTGGAAGCATCCGGCGGCGGCGGGCTCGGCTGCACGGCCGGCCTTTCCACGGCGGCGGCGCGGCGTGAGAGAGGAAGGAAGGGAAAAGGGGAAAAAGGGGAAGAAGAAAGGGATGAGGTGGCGACTGACGTGTGGGGCCCGCTCGTCAGCGGCTCAAACGCGGCAAGAGGTGGCCGGCGGGTTGGCGGCCGGCTGGTGGGCCGCGCATGGGCCGAAAGGGTGTAGCGGGCTGAACACCAGGTTGTCGGCCCAAGATGGGTTTGGGTGGTTTTCCTATTTAAAACTCCTATTAAACTTTAGATTCAAATTTGAACTAGAATTCAAATTTGAATCCCCACACAAATAAGATCCAAAATAAATCCAATAAACTCCAAGGTTCTCACACTAGCATTTTATATTTCCTAAATTTTATTATTTTGCTCATATTAAATCTAGGAATTCAGGGAAGGATCAAAGAAGACAACCTTATATTTTAATTATGCACTCAATCACAAATCGAAATTTTGAAATCCACATTTTTGCAATCATTAACATTCCGGGAAATCCGGGATGTTACAGAACTCCCCCCCTCAAAAGAATCTCGTCCTCGAGATTGAAGCTTCACTGGGTACATTGGAGGTACCGAACATCTTCGAGTTGCAGGCGAGCTTCAAGCATCTTCAACTTCATTGCAGTTGCTTTCTGGTCATTGCCATTAGTGTGCTCTTCAGCAAAAATCTGTGGAATTTAGAAATTGTTCCGAGGTAAGATTGATCTTGATCTCCATCTCTTGATCCATAGCATAGTGATTCTTCATGTCTCCGCTGGAGTCTACTCGAGGGGCTTTGGTTGTAACTCCTTTACTCCTAAACACTGGCAGCTTCGAGGTATTGGGTTATTCCAACTCGAGTACTCTCTAATCCAAGTTAGTAACTCGATTCCAAAATGCATGAGGTGGCTTATCCAAAATCTAGACCTCATATGGCATTGTTTTTCCCTTTTGTCTTCGGTTGAGGAGGCATTACTCTGATACTCCTTATACTTGGCTTAAATAGATGACTTGTCCTCCTTTTGGGTTATCTTAGGATTCCTTAGGCTAACAGCCTCCAAAGCATTACAAAGTGGTGGTCTTTTCTATGAAGGGTAGCACTCAGGTTACCTATTCTAGGAGTCAAGTACAAGAATGAAAATATTCGCTAATATATAATCCTACACTCAATGGTAAAAACCATAAGAGCCAATAAGATCCGTAAAGAACCAAGCACTCAGACATTCACACAGTATATATAGTGCTATCTCAAGGCTGACTCATAACCGTTGAGATCTAGCACACTAATCGGTCTAATTACTTCGTGGCATATCAAACAAGGTAGACTCTACTCTTGATGGTTCAAGGTATTCCCATACCATCCAAACTATCTTCGGTCTCATCCTAACTAGCCCACGTAAGAAATTGTTTCAATGAAGGAAAGAAAGAGTTTTTCAAAGTAGGCAAGGTATATTTTAAATAATACAAGGGGGTATATATAAAATAGAGCGTATAGAATGTTCCTAAGCTATCGACCAAGCTAGGGTTGCATGCTACGGTCAAGTACGGCTCTGATACCACCTGTAACGACCCGGGTTTTCGGTGAGGAAAACCCGACTCCCTGTACCCTTGTGATAGTCCCTGGATCTGTAGCTATCACGTACAGAACTCATTACAGAATAATATCATTTCCATACAACGAAATCAGAGTACAAAATAGAATATTTACATCCGAAACAACTCGGTATACGAATTCAGTACAAGCCCCTTGGGCTAAGCGACAAGTGGAAATCCTGCATAGCGGTAGCTAGGGCTTCAAGTCTTCATCAACGATCTTCACCACAGGCAACCTTGAGCGAAGCAACGCAACCCTTCCTTCGTGGATTCCTCAAACTCAGACTCTCACTCCATGTCCAATCCTGCACACTCACAAAACTATCCCCAAGGAATGGGATAGGTACACGTCACCGACTGTATGCAGCTTTAAGTGGCCTATCTCTAAAGGATAAGAAAAGTGGCAAGGTAAAAGCTGGGTTTTCCTATGCAGCAGCAGCGAAGCATAAATGGAAAACATCTCCATATAAGTCCCAAACCATACTCTCAACACCGCTCGGAACCACCTGGTACCCCAGGGCCCCGTCTCCACATCCTATCTCCATCTAGGGTCGATGCGAGAACTTCCTCTCCTCGCACCTCAATGATTGCAATCGGATCCGCGAGGTAGAGGGAGCAACTCTCCTCTCCCCGACTGCAACCACGGCTCACCACAATCTCAACTACAGGGGGAGGTAGAAATCCCAAAACATGAGGACCAACAATCCACTAGGCTCGTCCATGACCGAGGATGCGGCTATACGTATAGATCTAAACTCTGCAGAGCGTGTACACCTGTACCCAGCTCGGGATGAAATCCAGTCGGTAGCTAGTCGACTGAACCCACCCTACCGTGCGAACTCTCGGTAGTTACGGTCCCATCCTGCATACGGCCCTCAAAGCGATTCCCCCCGCAGAAGGAATTGCACCGGAACTGTGAAATGCCCCCGTGTGGCCACACGGGAGTCGCTCTGAGAGGGTGGTCTCACTCCCACCTCTCCCCCACTGATACCCTCTATCCTGCTGGCAGATATGGTTCCACACTTGCCGAGCTCAACTCGGCCCTAACCCCACTCTCGGCGAGGTGGTGTGTACGAAAAGTCCCGTGAAGCGGTTGGCGCACTCGGTTTCAGACCGGGGCGAGCTCATGTCCTCCAAACGTCAGTAAAACCCCAACACCTGTGCTCTGAAAACCGTACAGGCGGGAATGCACTGAGGAGTGCACCCTCATCCCCGATCCCAGATCGGTTGTTTCGAGCTCACCCCCGCCAAAGTACCCAAAACGCCTTCTCCTGCCGGTTTTTACCCCACACACGCCAAGAACCACTATTTTCATCCCAACACATGCATCGCGAAGCTCAGCGTATATACACGCTTATATATAACATAGTAGTAGTAGGGCAATCAAGGACAGGATAAATAAAGAAGGCTATGCACGGTTCATCATCATCATGCGAGTAAGTAAAGCACTAGCATACTACATAGCAATGCCTAATAGGTATTTCAGAATCAGTCGGGCGTGAACACCTATGTGCACGTAGTCGTCGTAGTTTCCGTAGTTGTTCTCGATCTTCTGTCTCGACTCCTCAGCTCCGGAAATCCTAGATTCGCAAACATAAATAAACACGGTGTCTAGATGCAAATAACTCCAAAGAGAAGCAATAAAGAACCAAATAACTTCAAAAGCTAATTTAACGGGTGCTTCATGATTTTAGAAGAATACAGAAAGTGATTTCATATTTTTCTAAGGTAGAATCAATTTATTATGGATTTCCAAATAAAGAAATATTTTATGAATTTAATTATTTGCGTTAAACCACAGAAAACACAAGTCAGCAAGTTAGAGGACCCTAAGCTGGTTTTTGGGTTGGTCTGCACGGTAAGTCGACTAGTCAACGATCATTGTTGACCAAGTCAAAAGGGAAAGGTCAATGGTCATCCGGACCCCACAAGTCACCTTGTGGATCCCGTATGTCAGATGGGATCCCGTATGGTCGGGACTTGAAAGATTGAGAGCAGATACATGGTTCGAAGACTAAGGCTCGGAGGAAAAAGGATATGTGATGTTGTTTAGCAAAGCAATGCACATACTAGATCAAAGCTGGAAGGTGGATGGTTTAGAACGATTAACGCTGGAAGGTAGATGGTAAGCGGCGATGGATGGTGGGTGTGAGCACACAGGTTGGACAGAAAGACAGTGAGGCGATGGGCAGAGTGACTGCCCGGTCGGCGAGGCGCACGAGCATGGGTAAGGATTTAGCAACCTGCGCCTGACCGTGCTTCCCCTGCTAAAGCAAACACGCAGAGGACTCATGCAGCAAGGATATTGGTCATGGTGGAATTAGCACACACATGACCTACGTGGTGGCTACAGCTTGCAAGGTTTAAGCAAGGTTGCAACAGCGAAGGTCAGCTCTGGAGAGAAAAAGACGATGGCCAGGGGCGCCAGCGCCGGCGTACTTGCTTGCGCGCGTGTGTGTGGACAAGCGTGAGCACGGGTTCAAGATGGCGCTCATACGTGCAAGCCGAAGAAAAACCCTCGGCGGCGAGCTCTGGGCGAGATGTACAAAGCGGCGGCTTGGAAGGGCATTGCTCACCGGCATTCTGTCGAGCAGGTGGTAGGCGTGCTCTTCGCCATGGTTAGGTGGCTGCAGCTTGGTGACGGCAGCGCTGCCGGGTCCAAACCTGCAGGGAAACGAGCACGGTGCGAAGACCGGCTTCAAAGACAGAAGAAGGGTGGCGACTTGGCCGTCGGGCGGGCTCGCCGTACACGGGACAGGAGATGGGTCGAGCGGCTGTACTCACCATGGAAACCATGGAAATCGAGAATCATGAATCCTGGTGCTCCAAGTGCAGCGTGCAGCGCGGTCGTCGTCGTTCCTGGCATGGTGCAGCAGGACGCGGCGAACACGGCAGAACGCCCGGTCGGCCCTTTCCTCGGCGGGCGTTGTTGCGCTCGGCAGCGAGGACGCTGCCTCAGGCGGGCGACAGCACGGCGACCGAGTGGTGCTGGGGTCTTCCACCGTGTGGCGTTCCTCTCCTCTCGTTGCTCCCCCTTTTCCTCTCGATCTCCTCACAGGATGTGGCGACGGTGGTGTGTGTGGATTTGGAGCTCGCACTTGCTAACAAGGAGGAAGGGAACGAGTCCCAATTGGTGGCTGTGTGCTTGCTCGATGGAAGAAGAAAAGGAGTGGCGGGCAGCTCTACTGCAGATCGATGTGGAGAAGGATTGAAGGCTGCAGCTGCTGAATTTGGAGAGGGATTAGCAGAATAGACCACAAGACTTGCTTGCTGCGGTGGAGAAGAAAAGAAAATAGAGAGGGGCAAGTGGGGAGTGCGCGCGGATCGTCAGCAGCGGCACCTGCAGGCGTAAGGCTCGACTCGAAGGTCGGCACACAAGCGTCGGCGGTCGCGCGGCGGTGCGGTGCAAGCAAGCACAGGGACACATCATGGCACAACTCCTCGGAACGAAGTCCGGCACAACAAGGGACATCAAGGAGAGGAGGGCTCACCTACAGGGCTGCTGTCGCGGTTCAGGAATTTCGTCGAACAGGCAGAAGGTGAGGCTGATGAAGGTAGCAGCTTGCGGTTCAGGCTTCACCATCAACACCTCCGGCAGCTGCGACTTGACGGAGAGGTAGCAGAGGCTTGGCGGTGACGATGATGTGGCCCACGCAGCAGCTTTCGTGTGTTGTTTGCCATTGGCGCATTCCCTCGAGCAGGTTGGAGATGAGGAGGAACAAGGCTGCAGCTTGGCGTAGGGGAAGCAGTCTGGTGGCGTGGGCGTCCTCTTGCTCGTGGTGTTCATCTTCGGCTCAGCAGCTCGACGTAGTCGTCCCGAAGGTGGCGCTGGTGGCGCGTCCTCCCGGTCGACGGCTCCGGCCTGGCGCGGCCAGGGAAGTCCCTGGCGACCTCCGGTCTTGTGCAGCAGGGTGCGGCGAGCGCGGATTAGGGGAAGAAGGGAAGCACGCCAGTACAGGTTCGACGGTGACGGCGTCCTCCTCGCGCCGGCGGCTTCGTGTCGGCGGCGCTCCAAGTTCCTCCTGGTGGCCTCGGCGGCAGGGGTGGATTTTGGGAAAAATCCCCTAGCGGCGGACAAGAGGATAGTATGCTGGTTGATGCCCGTGGATTGAGCTCCCACTGCTCCTTCTTGCAAAAATCGCAGGAGATGGAAGGCAGCAAGCTGTTGGTGGCTTCCGATTGGGGGGAGAGAAAAAAACAGAGGTGTGCTACTGGTAGATGTGCAGGGAAAAAACCCCTGGGTTTTGGGATGGCCGAGAGGTGTTCGACGCAATGCCCCAAAGGAGCGGCGGCGCGGCAAGAGCTCACCGGCGGCGAGGTAGCATGGTGCTTGGCCAACACACACTACGGATAGAGATGGAAAGCGACGACGCACCCGGCTGGGCCAAGAAAGGCGCCACATTTGGCCGGAGTGGGGCTCGTCGGCGACTGCGCGGGTGTGCGCGCGGCGGCGCTGCGCGACGACGGCCGACGAGGCGCGTGGGTACGTCCCTACGCCCGGCGCGTACGCGCGCGAACCAAGCGAGGCCAACAGATCCTAAAGGTCGGGTTTTTATCCCCTAGCCCGGTGGCGCACGGCGGTTAGGCCATGGCGGAGCTCGGGTTGGCATTCACGGCGGCGGACAAGCAGGGCTCGCGCGGCCGGCGGCTACGTACGAGTGTACGCGGACACGGCGGCGGCGAGGGGTGCACGGAGGGCCTCAAAGGCTTCACCTTTCCCTCCTGCTCGCACGTGCACCACGGCATCCCGCGTGGCAAAGGCCACGGCGGCGCGGCGAGCAGGACGGTGAGGTGTCCGGCGAAGCAAACGATAACACGAGGCGTCTACGCGCGCGCGGAAGAAGGCAGCGGCACCTGCACAGAAAGATTCCCAGCACGGCACGATGGCCGGCCTCACCAGCAGCGACGGCGCGGCGGCGCGATGCGACGGCGAGCATGCAGGGTGCAAGGTGCGACCTTGGCTCGAAGGCCAGGCGCCACAGGGAGATTGGGGGAACAAGGGGTGCTCACCAATGGTCCAAGGGGACCCGGCGGTGAAGGCGTCGGCGAAGAGATGCCTGGCGCGGTGAAGGTCGGCTCGGAGCAAAGGAAGGCGAGGACGAAGAGGTCGCGGGGGTGCTCGGCTACTGCGGGTCCGGCTCCGGCCTTCGCGGCGGGCGGCGCTCCCTCGGACGGCTCCCGCCTCCTTCTCCTCCACTCCTCCCCCTGACGTCACCGGAGGCGGGAATGGGGAGAAAACTCCCGGTTGGCTAGGGTTCGGCGCTCCCCGCGGCGGTGCGATATATAGGCGGGGGTAGGTGGCTTGGACGGCGCGATGCGCCCCGGGACGCGTGGAAGCATCCGGCGGCGGCGGGCTCGGCTGCACGGCCGGCCTTTCCACGGCGGCGGCGCGGCGTGAGAGAGGAAGGAAGGGAAAAGGGGAAAAAGGGGAAGAAGAAAGGGATGAGGTGGCGACTGACGTGTGGGGCCCGCTCGTCAGCGGCTCAAACGCGGCAAGAGGTGGCCGGCGGGTTGACGGCCGGCTGGTGGGCCGCGCATGGGCCGAAAGGGTGTAGCGGGCTGAACACCAGGTTGTCGGCCCAAGATGGGTTTGGGTGGTTTTCCTATTTAAAACTCCTATTAAACTTTAGATTCAAATTTGAACTAGAATTCAAATTTGAATCCCCACACAAATAAGATCCAAAATAAATCCAATAAACTCCAAGTTTCTCACACTAGCATTTTATATTTCTTAAATTTTATTATTTTGCTCATATTAAATCTAGGAATTCAGAGAAGGATCAAAGAAAACAACCTTATATTTTAATTATGCACTCAATCACAAATCGAAATTTTGAAATCCACATTTTTGCAATCATTAACATTCCGGGAAATCCGGGATGTTACAGCCTTACAACTTCAAGTAAGTACCATTGTCATCTAATTATCCTTGTTAATTCTATTTAGTCAATTCTAATCTTTATGAGCGTGCATACAGATTCCACTTGATTTTACTCTTAATCACTGTCGACAAAAGCAACATCAATGTGTATGATTCATTGAGAAAAGATCCCTCAGAATACCAAGACCTTCAATATGTATTTCACGACTAATAATTCTATCTATGACATTTTCTTTAATGTAATATATATATTTAGCTTTTATACTAACACTGTATCTTTTATTATTTTGCCTCAGAGCTTGGACCATGTTCATTGCAAAACACCAAGGACCATTTCAAAAAAAAATTAGATGGGTCACTAATTTTCCGGTACGTATACCAAATAACAACTTCAGATTAGGAATATTTAAAATGTATAACACTGGTATTTCATAATCTGTTCTCCTCTCCACTTTAGTGTTTGAGACAAGAACCAGGAAATAATTTATGCGGGTACTACGTCTATGAGCACATACACCATTACAGTGGCAACGCGGGTGATGATAGTGTAAGTAAAATAAACCTATTAATAATACATCATTTTTATCCTCTTTTATATATTTAATCGCTTGGTGTATTATATTAACCTATCTGCAAATTACAGAGGATTATAAAAAGGGAAGGACTCATTGAGAAGGATCGTCTCTTGGCAATTCAAGAAGCTCTCATGGGATTCGTCATGGACGAGGTGGTTAATCCAAAAGGAAAACATTTTTATGACAACCATCTAATTGACCGACTCACCTCCGAGGAAAGCTAATTGAGACTAAAAATTTGAACTGAATGATATTTTGATGTATATGTACTATAGGGTTTAGAGTTTTGATGTATATATATTAGTTTAAGAAAATACTATTTATTTTGATGTCTATAAATTATTATGTGTATATACATTTATAAGTTTATATATGTAGATATATAGGGTTTGATTTATATATAAGTCCAATCTAAGTGCATATATGGTATATATAGACATGTATACATATATACAAGTGCAAATACGTATACGTACATATACGGCTTAGACAACAACTAGAATATATGCTCAAATCGAAAACAGCAAAAAAAAAGAGACGAGACCCTTAACGGTTGGTATTACCAACCGAGACTAAAGGGGGTGGGCGCAAGCGCTGGCATGCCGCCCCCCCCTTAGTCTCGGTTCGTAATACGAACCGGGAGTAAAGGACCCCTTTAGTCCAGGTTGGTTCACCCGAGACCAAAAGGGGGGCCTTTTGTCTCTCATCATTAGTCCCAGTTGGACTTGAGAGACCTATTCCCTTTACCAACCGGGACTAAAGCCCCTCTGCCTACCAGTGAAGGTAGCAAGTTGCACAAGCGGACATGTGATACTGATTTTCTTTGACTGTATTGTACACACAGAAAACCGCACTATCAACAGACGCGTGAACATGGATGACATGGAAATTAAGGACGCGACTTGGCTCCACTTTTTTTTGCTTCGAAGAAGAAGAAGGAGAACCAATTATTTTGCTCTCAATGTGTAAGCAGATTAGATCGCGATCTGCTTGAAATGTCATGGAGGAAAGAGACAGCCTTTTTAATACGTAGCTTATATCTTCGATCAGGCATTCAGGTTGCAACCTTTTTCTTTTTTTTCTTTGTGGTTTGTCCTCTGCCCGTTCCACTGAGGAACTAGCTAACCCAGGCTACAATACCTTGCCGCATGTACTAGCAGTAGCTGCTGAGACCTCCAGCTCCATGCTATCCTGGGGAAATGTCACAGCTTCCAGGCTCGTGAAAAGAGGGCCCAAAGGATCACCTAATAAAGGCTAAAGGTAGCTAATGCTGACTGTGCTAAAGGATCAACTGGAATCTGCCAAGGATTATATTATTGGATCCCTAATTAACCACTTGTGTTACCAGGAATTATTCGGCAAATTAAAACGTCAATTCCTAGCAAGCAGTGCTAGAGTTGGCATTGTTTTTGCTTTAGGTTTATTCAGTGGAACTGGCGCACAAAGTAAAGCCAGAAGTTCCGTACGTACCAACACACGCACGATCTAGGGCAGGGCATCGCTGCCGTTGGTTCTGCTCTTGCTCGCTCCCGGTCCGGCTCCATCTGCTCCGCCGCGGCCAACACCACCACCACGGGATTCGCCGGCTGTGAGGATGAGGGCAAGTTTGGTTGCAACCTGAACTCATTTTGCCTGCACACATGGTTGCCTGTACTTTTCCTGGTATATGTTTGGTTTACATCGGAGACACTCACAACGCGTGCACACTCATCCCTATGAACACATGCACGCGTGTGAGCATCTTTGAAGACTGGGCCGGCAAATCCTCAAGATTGACGAAGTCACCACAAGCGCCTCGCTGTCGACGGGAACATCGCCTACCACTGAAAGCACAAATGCCGATAAATCATGAGAAATTCCCACCCATGTGGAGTCGAACCCAGGACGTGAGGTGCTACCGGGACTCTTGTAACCACTAGGCTACCGGCCCTTTCACAGCTTTTTTACTTGTTGCATGAGCTCTAATTAGTCCTTTTTTCGATTATTCTTGTGCACCAGATAGCTGCCTAGTTGCTGCCTGAGCTTTAATTAATAATGTCATTACTCAGATGCTTACTTGAGGCAGCAACCAAACAATTCACTCTATCCCCTGCCTGGCCAGGCAAAATGGGATACGTTTGCAGGCAACTCGCAGACAGCATATACTCCCGGGCAAATCCTCCAGGGTTGCATCCAAAAATACCAAAAATGCAGTGAAGGAGGAGGAGTGCGCTTGTTTTGGACCATACGAGCGTTGGGCCCTATGTGCTCTTACATGGGATAGTTCATAGAATCGGGCTGTCGCACGCTCAAAAGGCCCATCTTGAGTCAGCCCCGGAATGACATCCGGCCATTTTATATATAGGACGAGTTGAGTTTTTTTCGTTTACCATCGATACTCATAATCCACATGCTGTATCTGGGCTTAGAGTTTCATGTCGGAAATGGAACCAACGTATATTCTGCAATAATATGGGACAACTCTCATTTTTTTCCAATCATTCTGAAATCACTCAATCAACTATTTCGATCAGCAAGGGCATATGTTCTGCTTTTTTAACATGATGATGTATTGTCTCAAACATACAAATCATCTTACTATTATTTAAATTAGAGTGTCCTTTTCACGTTAATAATAGCCTATTAATATAACTGTCTTCTAGATTTAAATATCTTTTTTCTTTAGTAGTATAATCATTGTTGTATTTGGCATTTATGGGTTACTAATATTAAACTTGCAATTGTATACATGGGAAATTTGAAAAATTTAGAATTCTTGTAATTAATGTGAATCATCCATCCAGTAAAATCTAACAGTAGTAGTACCAGGTTGTACCAATAAGGTAGTACTAGTATGGTGGACCTAGTACTATGTACTACCTGCTACTATTCAATTAAATTAGCTAGTGCAAAAATATCAGTACAAAATACTACCTAGTACTATCCAAGCACCAGAATAAAGCTCAAATTTATTTTATCTGGAGCATTGTTTCGCTTGAGGGGAACTTTTTTCTCTTCCATAGAATATCTTTTCTTTAAACATGCAACGGTTAGATACTTACAGATACAAATACATGTTTCCTTGATCCCATGCCCTAGAAAATAAGATGACTGTCATGTTCAAGTTCTGTAATATTTTTATTTTTATTTATTACAATTTTTTTATGAGTGGAACATTTTTTTTCTTCAAGCAATACATTTCTTCTTCTTCGAGCATAGTGACATTCACAAATGTGATTTATATAGACAATGTCGATCACCTAATGTTTAGTGAATTTGTTTTTCTAATGCCTTTTCATATCATTGTTAACCGTTCATAAGCACAGCAATTTTGAGCTGCAAGTGCACGAATCACTTGTACATCTTCTCTCATAGTATTTCTCTAAGGTTTATTAATCTATGAAACTCGTGATACAAGAATCAATCTAACAAGCATAAAACACTTCTTTTGGAAAAGGTTATTTCGAATGTAATCTATTAAACTCCAGATGTAGCGAGAGAAAGCAAGAGATAATTGATTTGGAGAAGCCTAGGTCATGCAATTGTTGTAGGTATTCACCAATGGCATAAAACTCATAGTATTAAATATGGTTTTTTTGATTCTCACCGTTACAATTCTTCAACTTTCGAAATATACCACTACAGTTCACCTATCTTGAAATTTTCCATTGCACTTGTTCATCTGCATTCCACGTCTTCCAGGTATCCGGGCCCACTGTCAAACCGTATTTGCATACGCATACCTCTACTGATTCTCTCTCCACTCGCTGCCATGTGGGCCCCACACATCAGTTTCTTCCTCAACCCCTTCCCATCTCCTCTCTGCTCCTGCCCCGCAGCCCGGCATGGGAGCCATTCAACCCCCCCGTCTCTCTTTCTCTCTCATCAGTGCGGCCACCCTCTCCTGTTAGGATGTCAGCGGGCCTCTCTGCAGACGCCCGCAGGCCACCCGCATGAACCTACTAGATAATCTAATCGTTCCTGCAGAGCCCTGCCAACACCTACTTCCTGTGCTGCAAACTCCTGCTGGGCTTCGTGGGAAAAAGGTACGCATCCTGCAGGTGCCTGCCGGAGCCTGCAAGCAAGCCCAGCTGGGCAGCCGAGCATGCGTAGACGATGCCGTAGGCTACAGCTCCAGCTCCCGCAAAGCAAGAATTACAACACACAGGTGTAAGAAATATAAAAAAGAAAGCAAAACAAAAGGATAAATAAGATCTATAGTACACTTTATCTTTACATAAAGTGCTAATCAACTATTAAAAATATTACATCAAAAGACACTACAGTTGACAAAACAAGTTGATAGTATACTCAAAGGGCAAAGTTACTGCACACGTAACGACATTCCTGACAATATGCCCCTCCAACTCTCCAAGTGCTCACAAGCTGAAATTACCAGGTAAACAGATCAAGGTGGACATGTCTGGACCTTCTGATTCATTGTTCCGCAATTATGAACCTGAAAAGCCACAAGTTTGTCTTAATAGAATTGTTGTTCTGCATAGTAATATAAGATATTTAGTCAAGGACACTATCACAAACTAAGAGACATCCAAGCATATAGTATTCTTTCACAAAGCAATATCCTTGATGACTAGTCAAGGACATCCTGGATGCTTATCACAGGTGGAAATTGCAGAATGAGTTACTTGGCAGTTATAAGTCCCTTGAGTTGCAAATTGTGGGGAATTGGGAAGGCTTGATACTTACCACTATTGTACAGCCATTGCAACGTTAACACTGAAAAGATTCCAGTTTTTCTGAAACAATATAACCCATGGCAATCAGATAAGCAGCAATTAACATTCCAAGGCTGCTACATGAAGGCAAAACCACATGAAAGGACAGCAATACAATCGAGTTTGTTTCTTAAAAAAATGTGTGAGAATTTCACTGCTAAAATATCAGGTCATTTCAACAAAAAAACCAGAACAAGATATATAAAGAATCAGTAAGGTGAAAAGTTTTGGTCATCTATTAAAAGTCCAAGCTCCTAAGGAAAAAGATGGCTAATTGCTGGCATCAGGAGTACTAGGGAACTATACATGCGACAAGCAACTGATCATCATTGGAGGGGCACAAAAATTACATCACCACAATACTAATAGAAGAATGGATATATTTGTTGCAAGAAAGATCAAGTTTAAAAGTTACTCCACATCACCTTGTACGTTTCAGTACTAAATTCTAGTACAAAGGACAAGTATACCAGATACTGATGGGCTTAGAGCAACTCCAGCAGTCCCCCTACTTAAGCCCCTATTCAAAAAGTAGGGGCTCACACCAAAAAAACGCACTCCAGCAGAGCCCCAATCCCACCCCAAATTACTGTTCACCCCCTACTTTCCCCCCTCCAGCCCCTTCTGCTGCGGGTGGAGAAGGGAGCCCCTACTCTCCTGTTGCTTCGGTTTGTTCCTCGCGCCACCACTCGGAGCCCCGCCTCCTCCCCCGTCCGCCTCTTCGATTCGACGAATCCAGCGCAGGGAGGACCGGAGGAGGGCGCCACTCAAGGCCTCCATGCCCGGCCGCGAGCGCCGCCTCCGCGTGCGCCTGGAGTACCAAATTGAGCACCACTGCCGGCGAGGAGGAGGCAAGATGCCGCCACCTGGAGCTCCCCTCCCTTACCGCGACTGGCCCTAGCACCACACCCGACCAGAGCTCGAGCTCCCCACGCAGCCGCCTCAGATGGTGGTCGCCTCCGAATCCGTGCCCGCCCGAAGCTCCGTGGGCGCCGCCTCCGCGCGCGGCCGGAGCTCACGCCGCCTCGCGCCGTCGCCGCCTCCACGCCCGCCCGGACCTCTGCGGGTCGTGCCGCCGCGTCACCCGCGCGTTCGCGAGATCCGCGTCGCGAGATCCGGCCTTGCGGGCTGTGCCGCCGCGGCGCCCAGCTGATGCGCGTGCTGCATCAACAGAGGAGGGTCGGCCGGCCGCAGGCCCGCATCGCACCGGCTCCTCCACTCCGGCTGTGGTGGAGAAGAAGAGAAGAGCAGGGAGAAGAAGAGAGGAGCAAAGAGAAAGAATGGAGGAGGGGAGGCCGGTGGGGAAGAAAGGGTGAGGAATTTATTTTGTCACTGACGTGTTGGTCCCACCTGTCATAGTAAAATAGGGGCTGAGAAGAAGGGGTTGTTGCTGGAGTTGAGCCCAAAAAATGAAGCCCCCAAAAGTTGGGGGAGCCCCTACTCTAAGTAGGGGCTCCAAGTAGGGGGCATTGCTGGAGTTGCTCTTATCGGTGTGATCACCAAGTTGTATCTTGACCAAATGAGTCTAGTGCAAGCAACAGCTGAACACCACACAAAAGAGTAAGCATACCATAATTACACATGTGACAAGCAACTGATCGGAGATGTCCACTAGTCCACTGCATAAAAGATGAAGCTTC
The DNA here is from genome assembly GCA_036936925.1 of Cenchrus fungigraminus. NCBI lineage: Eukaryota > Viridiplantae > Streptophyta > Magnoliopsida > Poales > Poaceae > Cenchrus > Cenchrus fungigraminus. The sequence continues at coordinate 27,083,235 of CM072768.1, forward strand.
AGAGAAGGAAAACAACCTGCAGGAGAAATTGAGGGAGGCATTAGGTGCTCTTGATGAAGCAAACTGTGCCCTTGCTGACAGGAAGAATGAGCTGAGCCAATTGGAAAAACTGATTCACAAAGCAGCAGAACAGCCATGCTACCACCAATTAATTGCACATGAGAAATCATAGAGAACTAGAATACTTAAGCTTGTTCCTAAGAAAAACAAAATATGACTGTTCTTAAGAAGATTTCAATGCGAAGGGTATGAACTCATGACTTGGAGAGCTAAAATACTTAAGTTATCATTAATTAAGTACCTAATAACACAGCATGAACAACATGTATTTTGAATGCGAAGGGCATGAACTCATGACTTGGAGAGCTAGTCAACTGTAAAAATAAAGTGACAGGTTCAATGCTAATCTGAAGAATGTTCTCAAACTACACCGACAAACAAATTAAAGGAGATTGGCTAGAAGGCGTCCAGGTTCTCACAGTTCTGTATAGCTAAATGTATCATTAAAAAAACGTGCACGCAAACTTGGAGAGAGGGAAAAACCTTCTTATCTGCGGGTGATTCAGAAACTTGGAGTTTCCACAGCACCAGCCTCCTCTATATCCAGGCCCTCCCCTTTACCATTTGTCGAACTAGCCTACAAATAAACACATACAACATTAAATCATACAGCCATCTTAACAAATCAGATATGTTCGACCTTTGCTTATGCTTCCTTCAACCTGATGCATGTATGGTAGCAGAAATATTTTGATTATGCTTTTGTATCATAGTCAGCTCCATAAATAATATTGAAAACACATTTCTTTTAGGAGGGGACATCAGGGCCATATCCTGCTGAGAAGTATTGCAGATGTATTTATACACCAAGGAAATCCCCCCCCCCTACGGAAGTAACAAAACCAATATATGACATCTGCAACCAACTTGTCGGTACAAATCGGAGGAGGCACTAGCACAAGTCGTAGCACTAGGAGATAAGGGATCAATCGACCGGGAAACATTATTATTCACTGTTATTTGCCCCCCAATGAAATGCGAAGCATATGACACTTTTTCCCAAAAGAAAACTAATTTCAAGCAATGACAAAGTGGTTCCAGTCTGCTGCAGCACCAGCAAGTTTCACACTGAAATCACACAAATCCGCTTACTGTGGTGGAAAGAATTAACCAAAAGTTGTCTGAAACCACACAAATCAAATCCTACTCAAATCTCTGGAACCTGGACGTGTGCAGCACTACATCAGTCGGCGCACCTGCACGGGGGAGGTGGTGAGGAATTGCAAGACGGCTACTCCGTCCAGTCCACGACCCTCGATGGTGCAAGCAGAGTATCAACAAGAAGAAGTGAAGGATGGAGAAGGCACGTACCACGCAGAACCGGGAGGACTCAGTTGATGGTTCGGCAGCGGCTACGGGAGCCCTCCGTTGCGAACCTCTGGTGATGGTGAGATGCAGAGGCGGAGGGGAGGACCGCCGACTCGTGATGCCCGAGGTAGCGTCGCCGGTGAGGGTAGGGTGGCCGGTGGCGGCGCTCCGACGGCTCCGTTGCACCCAGCCGCCGCCGCTGCGGTCTGCGTCACGGGGTGGAGGCCGGAGGGCTGCCGGATACGGACGGCGCAGGGTGGTGGCGGGGGTGTCGGCGAGAGACGGGCGGTAGGGGTGGCGACAGATGTCATTAATGACATTGACCTGACGCTACCAACACGTCTCTAAAGCCTGCACATCTCTGGCATTAGGGGATTGTTTCCAGCTGGCTGGATCCATCAGCTACATCAGCTTTCAAAGATTACTCTACGCGATACCTTTCTGAATGAGTATGCTCTTGCCATCCTTGGCACTCTCAGTTGCCTGTCCTGCCTCAAGTTTGGGTACCAATCATTTGATGCAGCCACACTCTCCTTCAACAATGGGCATTTTAGTAACCTCACAGATCTTGTAATTGAAGATGCTAAACTTACACAAATAACCTTTAGTTCTGCAACTGCCCCAAAGCTTCGCAAGATGATCTGGTCTTTCAGTCGCATGGATTCTCTTACAGGAGTCAAGAACCTACCGAGTCTGCGAGTCCTTGAGCTGAACCGAGGAAGATGTGTCCTGTCTAGTTTGAGGGATCTGCAACAGGACATTGCCGCGCATCGTAACCGTGTAAGTTTCAAACTCAATCCACCAGAGGAGGATCACAGATCAGGATCTGTCTCTGCTGCCACCGCCACCACCTGTTGATCTGCTACTTCTGAAGTATTTGCAGTGGCTACGACTGATTCCTGTGTACTATTAGTTGTTTCAATCATTGGGTTGGTATTGTGTGCTTTACTCTCAGTGGGTTCTGTTTACTCCTATATATGAACTCTCTGATTTCGATCCGAACTACATTTTATTTGTGCAACTTTCTGTGTGTATGTGTGTGGAAGGGAGTAAACTACCACAGCCTTCGGACTATGGTCTGTCGAGTGTGTTTGGTTTTGCGTGTATTTGTCAATTATTCATCATGGAAATTATTCTGTCAATTCAGTGACACTGAGATTGTGTGTTGCTGCACTAGTTCAATTGTCCGGCGATGTCATGGCAACTTGGCAAGCTTCGTCTATGCTATAAAGACTGATTGGGGAAATTAGAGGACATACCGAATTGTCGCGAGCTATTGACTCTGAATTTCTTGACTGATCTGCACCTGTCGTCCTGCTGTGGACCTGTGGTAGGGACCTGAACTGAAACTGAACCTCTGACGGCGGTACCCACTAGAATCTGTAATGGATTATTGGATCCCTAATTAGCCACTGTTACTAGGAATTACTTCAATTCCTAGCAAGCAGTGCTACAGGTGACACTTTTTTTTTATTTGCTTAGGTTTTCTCAATGCAACTGGCGCACAAAATAAAGCCAGAAGTGCGTACGTACACACGATCTAGGGCAGGCACGACTTACGTGGCCGATGCGCGCTGCTGCCGGTCCGGCTCCATCCACTCCGCCGCCGCCGCCGCCACCACGGGATTCGCCGGCCGCGAGGATGAATGCCGTGAAGGAGGAGGAAGGCTTGCGCTTGTTTTGGACCATACGAGCGGTGGGCCCTAGAGCTTGTATATGGGCCTGGTGCATAGATAATGTTGCCCGGACGGGATTTGGGTCGTAGCATATAGGCCCAACTTCTGTCAGCCCTGAATGACATTCGGCCATTTATATAGGACTAATTGAATATTTTTTTCGTTTATTATCATCGATACCCAAAATTCACGTGCTTGGGCTGAATCTGGGCTTAGAATTTCATGTCGGAATGGAACCAACGTCTAGCTCTTATTATCTATACTATAAAGAACGAGTTCTTTTGAAAACACGTTTTACCAACAGTTCTACCCCTTATCCCTCACAGGAGGACCCACCTGTCACAAAAGGCCCACAAAAACATCAATTCCGGACGACGAAAGGGGGGGAACCATTTTTTCGACGTTAGAAAATACTTTTGACGATTTTGGCTTTCTTTTCTCACCGGGGTGAAGTCTACCCGCCTCCTGTACCCACATTTTCATTTTGGAAGGTGTGGTGGCCTTGTTTACCCGCCTCCTGTACCCACATTTTCATTTTGGAAGGTTTGATATACTTCCACCAATAAAATGAAGCTTCCACAAATACTCACATTTCATTTCCTCCTTGATTAATGATTTCCATTATTTGTTTTCTTTCCTTTCATATTAAAAATTGTGCCGTTTAAAGTCCTTGCCGCCTCCCTTCCCCCCTTAAATTAGAATTATGGACGAACCTCGACTTCAGCCTAGGGGACCCAAAAGGCAGAGAAGTGGAAACCCTAATGTGTCTAATGACACATCATCAACGTTAGGTATGATTTTTGGTTTATGTATTTTTGTTTGTTCGTCCATACCACTTTTTGGTTTGTGATTTTTAAAATTTTCGGTGTTTTAGATGTTCCTGTCCAAGAACAAGTTCGTGTACCTCTTGGTGACGTGAGTAACCAAGTTTTGGTTCATCCCAACGCAGGTTGAGTTTTCTACGGATCCATTGTTCAAGTTTGCTTTTTTGGGTTTATAATTTCTACGGATCTATTGAATATATTTTTGGTAGATGCTGATGCTGAGAAGAGAGAACAACGACGTCAACGGTACGCGGCATCTAAGGATGCCATAAACGCCAGGAGGAGAGAAATATACGCACAAAAGAAGGCCTCTGAAGCGGCGACTCTTCAAACTAACAATGGTAAATTATTAAATAGAACATTTGTGTATCGGTCTACGTGAAGTAAATTGGATTGTCTCAAATTTGTGAATGTTGTCTGAACATGAGAATTTATTAGACGGTGACGATGATAGCTGGCTTCGCCGCAACAGTTCATATACAAGAGCGGAGAATGTAGTTCCAGGTAAATGAATTATAAAATTAATAATTCCAGTATGTTTATTTTTTTAAGATTTAACATTCTTAACAGATGCACGTCGTCGTCGTCAATTGGAAAAGGCCAGATTGAAAGATAAGAGAAAATATGAACGTCGAACAGATGAAGTGAGATCTTCGAAAAACGACAGAAGACGTTCGAAAAGAAACGGTGACAATGGTACGACCATTCAACTACCGACGCTCCCTTCATTTTATTATGACTAACATTTATATAAAAAAATTCCAGGGACGGATGGGGTTTGTACAATGCAATCTGTGGTGACGAAACAAACTCTTTCGCCTTTCGTTCGTGTAGCAACTGGTCTTAGTGTCGACGAAGGTGCGTGATTCTATGTGTATACACCTATTGAATATCTAGAGTGGTTTGTAGTATAGATATTAATGAGTTTTGTATTTACTTTGCAGCAACGCCTAGGACACAACAGTCTGTTGCAGCAGGCGCGGTTACACGTTGTAACATCCCTGAAATTTGGATGTTTTTCCATGAGTGAATTTTCTCAAAATTTTAAAACTTTTTGTTTGAACTTGTGTGTCCCCAAATTTTATCCCAATTTGCTAGCCTCTCATCTCAAAGTTCCATATAAAATAAAATCATATAAAAATTATTTTCAAATTAAGGTGTAAATGTGATTTGGATTCTCTTGGATTTTATTTGGACTTCAAATTGTGTGGTGTTTGAATTTGAAAGTGATTCAAATTCAAACTTATACTTCAAACTATTTTACAAAACCCTTATCTTTAGCTAACATCTAGCTTGGGCTCGAACTCAGCAACCAGAGTCCACTCAACCTCCCTTAACCTTGGGCACCGAAACAATCCACGCCGGCCTGCTCCTCCAATCAGCCCAGCCAAGCCCACCAGGAACCGCCGACCCCTCTTTTCTCTAGCAGGCGGGACCCGCTCGTCAGAGCGCCCCTGTTTTTCTTCCTCCCCTACACGGACCGGCGCCGCGACCGCTCCCCTGCTCTCCGGTGTGCCTCGCGCCGCGCTCCCCCGTTCCGTTGCACGGGACGGCCTCCGCAACCACGCGCAGCCCGCATGTCACCGCCGCAACCGCCCTGGCCCGCTTGAGCGCCGCCTCAGCACCGCGCCGCGCTGGACCCCGCTCGCGACAGCGACAGGGCGTCCCATCGCAGCCACCCGCGTGTCGACGCTTCTCGACGTTCGTGTACGGGTGCACATCCGGCCGTCGACCCTGCGCCCCTGCGGAACCCTAGCCCTGCACTATAAGAGCACAAGCGCCGCATCCTCTACACGTTCTCCCCTCTTGCGCCGCCACCTTGGGGATTTTTCCCCAAATCCTCCACCGTCGCAGACTCAGAAGGGAGGAAGAGAAGAAGGGGGATTGGAGCCGAGCACCGACTCATCGCCACCTGGAGCCCCGCGTCCTCGTCACCCCGAAGCTCCGCGTCGTCACCACCGCGAGGGCCAGCACCAGGGGGCGCGAACCTCGTCGCCGGGAGTGCCGCGCTGAGGGAGCTCCGCAGCAAGCCGACGCCACGCCGACGACAAGCATCAAGAGGCAAGGAGGACGGGCGTGAAGATGGACTACGCTCTCAAGCCCGTGGACCGCGACGTCGCCTCCAAGCCGCACCCCGCCGTCCACGCCCTGAGCCGCGACATCGGTCCGGTCTGCGACACCTCCCCACGGCATCCGCCTCTCCCTGCACCGCCGCACCTCCGACGAGCCCGCCGGTGAGCGGAACACCCCAAGCCTTCTTCTTTTCCCCTGCTCGGACTCGTGTTCATGCCCGTGTTCGCCGGCCTTCACGCCGTGTGCTCCTGTTTCTCCCGCCGTGTGAATCCCCACGACGCGCTGCCTCTGACGCCGCACCTGGTGCTGCAAGTTGTCTGGGCGCGGGCATTCGAGCCATGGCCGTCATGCAGGTGCCGCGCCGCCTTACCGCTTGGCTCGCGTCGCGGCCATCTGCAGGTACCGTCGCACTGCCGCCTCTGTTTTCCGTCGCGCCACACAACCGCACCGCCCTGCTTGTGCAACTTCGCCTCTCGCGTCGCCGCGCCGCTGCGCGCCTTGCCGCGCCGCGCCGCACCGCTTTGCCGTGCCGCACCGTGTCGCTGCCCGGCATCGCGCCGCGCCCTTTGTCGCGCATCCTCGCCCACATGTTGGCCTTCGAGCCCTGACCGGCCTGTTGTGTCCACCGCCACCGCACTCGTCACCGTGCCGCTCTGCGCGGCCTCCCAGCAAAGACGCACGCGTGAGACCTCACCCCCGTGCACGCCGACGCGCTGTCGCCTTCCGCCGCGCGCACGCGCCTTACCCCGCCGCACCTCATCACGCGCCGCCTTGCTGACCCACGTCGTCGCTCGGCCGCCGCAACCACGCCCCGCTCTGGGACACCGCGCCGGCGCCGTGTTTGTGCTCGTCGACGTGATGAGAACCGGCCTTCGAGCCGTGACGTCTTTCCTCTGCAGGTGCACCGCGCAACCCGCCGCCGGACAAATCCCTTCACCGGCCGGCCCTTGCCGCGCCGTCGCCCCCTTTCTGGCATTCTGCCGAATACCTGGGGCGTGACCCCCTTTTCTTGAGCCCTGAGTGGTGCCACACCGTGAGCCACATGAACGCAGCCACACCGCGCCACGGAGGATCTCAGATCCCGGGCTGAGTGAACCCTAGAGGAGTTCAGGGGGCGCATTTGGACTCCCCCGCATGAACTCTGGTTGGGCTTCAGCCCAAGAAGCCTGCTGAGCCCAAGAGTTAAACAGGCCGGGCCAAATAAGAATAGAGGGTGGTTTTCTAGACTTGTTCAACTTTGGACCGATCTGGGCCGGCCCAATGGGCCACTAACACTTTGGGCCCACTAACCCACTGATCGCTGACGTCATGCTGACGTCAGCATTATTTTAATAAAATTATTTTCTGATTTTATAAATGATTTAATAAATGTTTTATAAATCCTTTTTCCTTTAAAAATTCATAACTAATTATCTGGAGCTCCGAAAATTATGAAACCACTTGCGTTGGTTTCATAATTCTGAGACGCTCGCTACTACCCTATCCTTACCCGCTTTCGCCCTTGTATCGAACCACTTTTGCCCACGTACTTGGAGGAGAATTCGTGGCCGATGCCTGCCACTGCGCTATTGTGGGTCTGGGACGCCGGATCCCCGCAACTAGCCACTGGCTTGCCACGGACAGGGATGACGTCCCCAAGATGCGTTCGCACTACTTTTCCTTGCTTGCACCGCTTCCACCGCCTTGTGCCACAACCCGCATACCCGCTCTCTCTCTTTGCCTTGCATCGAGCCGTGTAGCACGCGACGTACCCAGCGTTAGTAACCCGGAAGGCCGCGTGTGATGGACGGTCATGCCTTGAGCAGAGGCCTCTGTTTCAAAGCACGGCAACCCCGCGTTGCAACCTAGTTACTACACCATGTGTATCGTCATATTGCTAGCACTTGCTCCACCGTGCTCCCGAACACATCTTGCTACATCACCATCCTTTTATCGACCATGAGTCGATCCTTTCCTTCTCTCGGTGCTGCCGCCGCACACCTTGTTCTGATAATGCCTTGCCTAACTCGTTTCGCCTTACTCCTCTCTCTTGAACCTCTGAGCTTCCGCTTCGTTGCACCTTTCTGTTGCGCTAATACCTTGCAGGCGCAACCACCAAGATCCTTAGCCTTTGATCGGCCACCCAACCTTGAACTAACCCTTCTCTCTAATTTGTTTTCTAGTATACAAAGCTAGTAGCTTAAAACTATTTTAATATAAAACTAATTACTTTGATTTCCTTAATTTAAACTAGTGCTGCTTGTAGCTAGTTTGGATTTATTTGGTTCTTTAATGCTTCTCTTTGGAGTTTATTTGCAAATAGATCCTCGTTGTTTATTTATATTTTCGAATCTAGGATTTTCCCGGAGCCGAGGAGACAAGCCAGAAGATCAAGTACGGCTGCGGAAACTACGACAACTACTTACACGCAGGTGTTCACGCCCGACCATCTTTGAATGCCTATTAGGCATGGCTATTTTAGAACTGCTAGTGCTTTACTTACTGCATAGTGATGGATATGATGAACCCGTGCATAGCCTCTTTTACATACTTGTCCTTGATTGACCTACTACTACTACTTTACATATGCGTGATGATACGCTGAGCTTGCTATGCATGTGTGGGATTATTGTGGTAGTTTCTTGGCGTGTGTTGGGAAAACCGGCAGGAGAAGGTGTTTTGGGATACTTTGGCGGGGGTGAGCTCGAGACAACCCGGTCTGGGATCGGGGGCCAGGGATCGTCTTCTCGGACGTTGCCCAATGTGGTGCCTATGGCGGGTACATTGTTTTAGGAGCACAGGTGTTGGGGATTTCGTGATGACTTGGAGGATATGAGCTCGCCCCGGTCTGAAACCGAGTGGGTCGCCTGTTACATGGGACTTTCGTACACACCACCTCGCCGAGAGTGGGGATAGGGCCGTTCGACCCTAGCAAGTGCGGTACCATACCTGCCAGCAGGATAGCGGGGTATCAGTGGGGGAGAGGTGGGAGTGAGTCCACCCTCTCAGTGCGACTCCCGTGTGGCCACACGGGGGCATTTCCACAGTTCTGGGGTGGTCTTCTGCGGGGGACCACATCGAGACCTGGATGCAGGATGGAACCGTAACTCCTAGGTGTTCGTTCGGTAGGATGGGCTCGGTCAACTTGCTACCGTCGGGTGCCATTCCGAGATGGGTACTGGTGTACACGCTCTGCAGAGTTTAGATCTATACGTATAGCCGCGCCCTCGGTTATGGACATGCCCGTTGTTTCTCCGACTCTTACGTTTTGGGATTTCTACCTCCCCCTTATAGGATGAGTGTGATTGGTGAGCCGTGGTTGTATTCGGGGAGAGGGGAGTTGCTCCCTCTACCTCGCGGATCCGAGTGCAATCATTGAGGTGCGAGGAGTGGGAGTTCTCGCACCGACCCTAGATGGAGATAGGTGATGGTGTCGGTGATCTGGGTGACCAGGTGTAACCGTTTGCGGATGAGAGATATGAGATTTGGTGGGAATTGGAGATTCTATTCTTTATGTGATGCTGCTGCTGCTGCTTAGGGAACCCCAGCTCTTACCTCATACCTTTTTATACCATTAGAGGTAGACCACTTAAAGCTTGCATACGGTTGGTGACGTGAACCTATCCCATCCCTTGGGGATAGATTGTGAGTGTGCAGGACTGGACTTGGAGCGAAAGTCCACTTTCGAAGAATCCATGGAAGGAGGGTTCGTCGCTACGCTCAAGGATGCCTGTGGTGAAGATCGAGGATGAAGCCCTGAAGCCTTAGCTACCGCTGCGGAGTTTCTTCTTGTCGTTCAGCCCAAGGGGCTTGTACTTAAAATCGTATACCGAGTTGTAATCGGTTGTAAATACTATGTTTTGTACTCTGATTTCGCTGTATGACTGTGATATTTATCTATGATGAATGCCTGTGCGTGATAGCGTCTGATCCAGGGACTATCACGAGACAGAATGCTGGGTTTTCTGTTTTTGAAAACCCAGGGCGTTACAGGTGGTATCAGAGCCGTACTTGACCGTAGGACGAGCCCTAGCAATGGCCGATAGTTCAGGACAGCCTAAACATCCTTGATTGAGTATATACTCCTTGACTTTTATATAAACCCCTTGAATTCTACTATTACAACCTTGACTTTTCACTAACTAACTGACTTACTAACAACCCCTCTACGGTTGCTGACCTATGAAGAACACCAGACGTCGCCTGATCAAGACCAAGTCATGCTACAGAAGGATGTCTCATACAAGACAAAGACGACTACCACAATGACAGCTATGAAGATTAGGTACAGGGAAAAGATGAAGATGACCCTACATGACTTAACTGGAATATCCCCTGTTAAACACTCAGTACAAGTTTACACCATCACAGCTGCCCTACAATGGAGTTCAGATTACCGAAGATGGAATAGACTGTCACCATGATGCCACGTGAAGTCAGCGTACAAGAGAAGCCACAAGAACAATAAGCACCCTTCCATTCTCCGTCTCCGCTCAGGACGAAGCTTGGATAACACCACTTTGAAGCTAATGATGAGATAAGATTCCAAGTGTGCCAACATAAGGAACTGGTGATCTACTACTTGGATTTGGCACACGTAAGCATGGTTGCAGGAGTCGGAACCCCTGAGATGCTCGTAGCTCAGCATTTGGATAAAGACCCGTCGACTTGAAGCTACACGAATAGCCGAGTCACAAAGGACTAAGATATTAAGATCAGCTGTAGCTACAAGAGGCAAATATTGGATTGAACAGCTACGACCACCCTGTGAGCAAGCATCAAATACTTGGAATCATGATTTGATAGGTATATATGGAATTCCCCATTGACGAGAAGTGTGAAATTGGGATGCTTGAATCTGGATCTCCCCAACCGACCAGAGATGACGATGGATCAAGATCAACAAATGAGAAACACGGGGCATGGATAAAATGATAAACATGGAGCACCCCTTTGGAAGGGCAAAGCCATGAGGACCATGGACGAAGGAGAGTAGTCCAACTAAGATGGAGTATCTGAATTGGGAGAATTGGAAAAGGAGCATTGGACTAAGATGAAGAGGATTTTATCTCCCTCCCATAGGACTCCATGTGCCTCCTAGGCTACGAAAGGAACCTCCTCAGTCAGACAGATAATTTTGGTAATTGGACCCTAACCTGGAGGTTTGTGAAGGAAGCAATAGCTACAGGATGTAACATAAGAACTGTACGAGTCAGATGGATAACAATAAACCGTGTGACCCGGAGAGGATTATGGAACACAACTTGCGGATCCTCGAACAAGCCAACATGGAGAAGAATTTCACCAGCTTGTTTCAGAAAGTTCAACACCGAGACAGCAGAAGGGATGTATCCTTTACAAATGATGTAACTCTAACAATAGAGAAATCCCCCAAATACCCACGATATACTAGTAAGCTTTTCCCTGGTGTATTCTCAGAGGTATTAGGAGTCAGCCTCGAGATACACATTTGCTTGGTGCGTTGCTTGAGTGATTGGATCTTTATGATCTTATGGTTGTTATGCTTCTTCATGATTGTGTGAAATTGTATTGAGTGTTTATGCTTGCTAGATCTTTAGATGACTCCTTTAGAAGCCTTAGTTTCCCATCCTACAAGATCAAGAGCTTGAAGAATGAAGACCGACGTGTCGAGCATACAACAAGACCAATCTTCAGAAGAAGAGAGGAACTTCTAGTAACTTCGACAAATCAAACCAAGGTTTCAGATGAGTTACCCGATGATCATTGGAATCGAGTTCGCAAACCAGAAAATGAGTACCCGAGAATTTGAAAACCTCGGGAGCTCAGAAGAGTATGTACCTCCATGGAAGCATATATTGGTTAAGAAGCTGTTGAGTACCCTATAATGTCAGCAATGCATTTTGGATAAGATTGGTCGATCCCACTTTTGGAATAAGCCATCTATAAGGGAGCTCTACTGGACACCGTAAAATGAACTAGTGGAAAGACCTACATCGGCAACTACTGGACTCGAGTTATCTGCTCAACCTCGCAGTTGGAGCCTACCTATTGGAAAATAAGTCAGAAGAGTTGGTTAAGCATACAAGAGTAAGGTAGATGTAATTTCCACGTGAAGATTCGTCCCAAGAAGTTGGAACCAAATTGACTAGTGCGAGATTTCGGGAGGGAAGAATTACTCGCACAGTCAAGGGAGTTGCTGATAACCCCTCGTAACATGGACTATCATGAATGGGAAGTAACCATTCATAGTGTTAACGACCAAGAGCTAATTGCACATGTCTGATGTTGCTAGCCCTCTGGCAAGAATCGTCGGAGACGAGTTAAACCAACGGATGGTTTTACTATAAGAATGGCACCCAAAGAGCGATGGAGATTACTGGACACCCAGAGAGGTCCTGGACGATGAGAAATCGCCCTGGGATACAAGGAATTTTGATTAACACAAGACCCTATGACGGAATTCAAGTACTGCAATAGGGCCCACTATTTGGATATGCTTAAATAAATAAGCTGAGATAATTCCTAAGTCACGGAATGACTGACTACGTAAAGGAAGATGTGTTCACCTAAGTGTGACTAATTGCTGAGAGTGCACGCCGTAAGAGGTGCGACTGCACTAATGATTTGAGAAGATCAGTATATCTACCTTCAGAACAAGAGATAATATTGTATACCTTCTACAATATCCGAGATGGATATGGCTTCAAGAAGATATCTTGGATAAACTAGGGAAACCTAGAGGAAATATGAGACCAGGGATGAAGAAAAGATACTTCTGAGACTCCACTTCTGCTAGGCGTACCTCTTTTGGATAAGCAATCAAATTTGGACCAAGATAATAATATACCTCCGGGTACGTTAAGAGTACAAGCTTCGGTATTTGACGACTTTGGATAAAAGCTTGCTATAGGCAAACCAGCTATTTACCTGCTGCAAGTTAGGCTCAGAGATACCGCCGGAGATACAGACCTCCGCTAGGCATAAAGTATACGACTTCCTCTTATGGAAAGAAGTGGGAGACTCGTGCCTAAGGGGAATAAAAGTACTTAATGGACGCCATGAGAATATGACCTTGTTCATATGGAATCATATTGGAATAAGCTTGGTTGATAAGAAGAATGTAACCTTGAGTGGGAAGACCGGAATAATATGAGACAGTCATGCTCTGACTTGTTCTAAGGTTACCAGACTTGCTTGGCACTGCTGGAAGAGATAGGTTGAGGTAGAGGAAGCTCTAGCCTATACTGGGGACTTGTCACGAGCTGGGACAAGAGCATAGCTCCCGAGATACCCGGATCGTACATCGCAAGTGCTTATGGGAGCTAGCGCACGAGAACCTACAGTAGCACTCGGCTTCGAAAGCCCTCAAAGGAACAAGAGAAGCGGAACCTAAGGAATCTTGTCGACCTAAAAGTCACGACGTCAAGGACATCAGCAACTTGAAGACCTACCGGAGGGAAGACCCTCACCACCCCCGGAACAAGCTTAATCTCGAGGACGAGATTCTTTTGAGGGGGGGAGTCTGTAACATCCCTGAAATTTGGATGTTTTTCCATGAGTGAATTTTCTCAAAATTTTAAAACTTTTTGTTTGAACTTGTGTGTCCCCAAATTTTATCCCAATTTGCTAGCCTCTCATCTCAAAGTTCCATATAAAATAAAACCATATAAAAATTATTTTCAAATTAAGGTGTAAATGTGATTTGGATTCTCTTGGATTTTATTTGGACTTCAAATTGTGTGGTGTTTGAATTTGAGAGTGATTCAAATTCAAACTTATACTTCAAACTATTTTACAAAACCCATATCTTTAGCTAACATCTAGCTTGGGCTTGAACTCAGCAACCAGAGTCCACTCAACCTCCCTTAACCTTGGGCACAGAAACAATCCACGCCGGCCTGCTCCTCCAGTCGGCCCAGCCAAGCCCACCAGGAACCGCCGACCCCTCTTTTCTCTAGCAGGCGGGACCCGCTCGTCAGAGCGCCCCTGTTTTTCTTCCTCCCCTGCACGGACCGGCGCCGCGACCGCTCCCCTGCTCTCCGGTGTGCCTCGCGCCGCGCTCCCCCGTTCCGTTGCACGGGACGGCCTCCGTAACCACGCGCAGCCCGCACGTCACCGCCGCAACCGCCCTGGCCCGCTTGAGCGCCGCCTCAGCACCGCGCCGCGCTGGACCCCGCTCACGACAGCGACAGGGCGTCCCATCGCAGCCACCCGCGCGTCGACGCTTCTCGACGTTCGTGTACGGGTGCACATCCGGCCGTCGACCTTGCGCCCCTGCGGAACCCTAGCCCTGCACTATAAGAGCACGAGCGCCGCATCCTCTACACATTCTCCCCTCTTGCGCCGCCACCTTGGGGATTTTTCCCCAAATCCTCCACCGTCGCAGACTCAGAAGGGAGGAAGAGAAGAAGGGGGATTGGAGCCGAGCACCGACTCGTCGCCACCTGGAGCCCCGCATCCTCGTCACCCCGAAGCTCCGCGTCGTCACCGCCGCGAGGGCCAGCACCAGGGGGCGCGAACCTCGTCGCCGGGAGTGCCGCGCTGAGGGAGCTCCGCAGCAAGCCGACGCCACGCCGACGACAAGCATCAAGAGGCAAGGAGGACGGGCGTGAAGATGGGCTGCGCTCTCAAGCTCGTGGACCGCGACGTCGCCTCCAAGCCGCACCCCGCCGTCCACGCCCTGAGCCGCGACATCGGTCCGGTCTGCGACGCCTCGCCACGGCATCCGCCTCTCCCTGCACCGCCGCACCTCCGACGAGCCCGCCGGTGAGCAGAACACCCCAAGTCTTCTTCTTTTCCCCTGCTCGGACTCGTGTTCATGCCCGTGTTCGCCGGCCTTCGCGCCGTGTGCTCCTGTTTCTCCCGCCGTGTGAATCCCCGCGACGCGCTGCCTCCGACGCCGCACCTGGTGCTGCAAGTTGTCTGGGCGCGGGCATTCGAGCCATGGCCGTCATGCAGGTGCCGCGCCGCCTTACCGCTTGGCTCGCGTCGCGGCCATCTGCAGGTACCGTCGCACTGCCGCCTCTGTTTTCCGTCGCGCCACACAACCGCACCGCCCTGCTTGTGCAACTTCGCCTCTCGCGTCGCCGCGCCGCTGCGCGCCTTGCCGCGCCGCGCCGCACCGCTTTGCCGTGCCGCACCGTGTCGCTGCCCGGCATCGCGCCGCGCCCTTTGTCGTGCATCCTCGCCCTCATGTTGGCCTTCGAGCCCTGACCGGCCTGTTGTGTCCACCGCCACCGCACTCGTCACCGTGCCGCTCTGCGCGGCCTCCCAGCAAAGACACGCGCGTGAGACCTCACCCCCGTGCGCGCCGACGCGCTGTCGCCTTCCGCCGCGCGCACGCGCCTTACCCCGCCGCACCTCATCACGCGCCGCCTTGCTGACCCACATCGTCGTTCGGCCGCCGCAACCACGCCGCAGCTCTGCATCGGCACGACGCGCCGCTCTGGGACACCGCGCCGGCGCCGTGTTTGTGCTCGTCGACGTGATGAGAACCGGCCTTCGAGCCGTGACGTCTTTCCTCTGCAGGTGCACCGCGCAACCCGCCGCCGGACAAATCCCTTCACCGGCCGGCCCTTGCCGCGCCGTCGCCCCCTTTCTGGCATTCTGCCAAATACCTGGGGCGTGACCCCCTTTTCTTGAGCCCTGAGTGGTGCCACACCGTGAGCCACATGAACGCAGCCACACCGCGCCACGGAGGATCTCAGATCCCGGGCTGAGTGAACCCTAGAGGAGTTCAGGGGGCGCATTTGGACTCCCCCGCATGAACTCTGGTTGGGCTTCAGCCCACGAAGCCTGCTAAGCCCAAGAGTTAAACAGGCCGGGCCAAATAAGAATAGAGGGTGGTTTTCCAGACTTGTTCAACTTTGGACCGATCTGGGCCGGCCCAATGGGCTACTAACACTTTGGGCCCACTTTCGGCCCACTAACCCACTGATCGCTGACGTCATGCTGACGTCAGCATTATTTTAATAAAATTATTTTCTGATTTTATAAATGATTTAATAAATGTTTTATAAATCCTTTTTCCTTTAAAAATTCATAACTAATTATCTGGAGCTCCGAAAATTATGAAACCACTTGCGTTGGTTTCATAATTCTGAGACGCTCGCTACTACCCTATCCTTACCCGCTTTCGCCCTTGTATCGAACCACTTTTGCCCACGTACTTGGAGGAGAATTCATGGCCGATGCCTGCCACTGCGCTATTGTGGGTCTGGGACGCCGGATCCCCGCAACTAGCCACTGGCTTGCCACGGACAGGGATGACGTCCCCAAGATGCGTTCGCACTACTTTTCCTTGCTTGCACCGCTTCCACCGCCTTGTGCCACAACCCGCATACCCGCTCTCTCTCTTTGCCTTGCATCGAGCCGTGTAGCACGCGACGTACCCAGCGTTAGTAACCCGGAAGGCCGCGTGTGATGGACGGTCATGCCTTGAGCAGAGGCCTCTGTTTCAAAGCACGGCAACCCCGTGTTGCAACCTAGTTACTACACCATGTGTATCGTCGTATTGCTAGCACTTGCTCCACCGTGCTCCCGAACACATCTTGCTACATCACCATCCTTTTATCGACCACGAGTCGATCCTTTCCTTCTCTCGGTGCTGCCGCCGCACACCTTGTTCTGATAATGCCTTGCCTAACTCGTTTCGCCTTACTCCTCTCTCTTGAACCTCTGAGCTTCCGCATCATTGCACCTTTCTGTTGCGCTAATACCTTGCAGGCGCAACCACCAAGATCCTTAGCCTTTGATCGGCCACCCAACCTTGAACTAACCCTTCTCTCTAATTTGTTTTCTAGTATACAAAGCTAGTAGCTTAAAACTATTTTAATATAAAACTAATTACTTTGATTTCCTTAATTTAAACTAGTGCTGCTTGTAGCTAGTTTGGATTTATTTGGTTCTTTAATGCTTCTCTTTGGAGTTTATTTGCAAATAGATCCTCATTGTTTATTTATATTTTCGAATCTAGGATTTTCCCGGAGCCGAGGAGACAAGCCAGAAGATCAAGTACGGCTGCGGAAACTACGACAACTACTTACACGCAGGTGTTCACGCCCGACCATCTTTGAATGCCTATTAGGCATGGCTATTTTAGAACTGCTAGTGCTTTACTTACTGCATAGTGATGGATATGATGAACCTGTGCATAGCCTCTTTTACATACTTGTCCTTGATTGACCTACTACTACTACTTTACATATGCGTGATGATATGCTGAGCTTGCTATGCATGTGTGGGATTATTGTGGTAGTTTCTTGGCGTGTGTTGGGAAAACCAGCAGGAGAAGGTGTTTTGGGATACTTTGGCGGGGGTAAGCTCGAGACAACCCGGTCTGGGATCGGGGGCCAGGGATCGTCTTCTCGGACGTTGCCCAATGTGGTGCCTATGGCGGGTACATTGTTTTAGGAGCACAGGTGTTGGGGATTTCGTGATGACTTGGAGGATATGAGCTCGCCTCGGTCTGAAACCGAGTGGGTCGCCTGTTACACGGGACTTTCGTACACACCACCTCGCCGAGAGTGGGGATAGGGCCGTTCGACCCTAGCAAGTGCGGTACCATACCTGCCAGCAGGATAGCGGGGTATCAGTGGGGGAGAGGTGGGAGTGAGTCCACCCTCTCAGTGCGACTCCCGTGTGGCCACACGGGGGCATTTTCACAGTTCTGGGGTGGTCTTCTGCGGGGGACCGCATCGAGACCTGGATGCAGGATGGAACCGTAACTCCTAGGTGTTCGTTCGGTAGGATGGGCTCGGTCGACTTGCTACCGTCGGGTGCCATTCCGAGATGGGTACTGGTGTACACGCTCTGCAGAGTTTAGATCTATACGTATAGCAGCGTCCTCGGTTATGGACATGCCCGTTGTTTCTCTGACTCTTACGTTTTGGGATTTCTACCTCCCCCTTATAGGATGAGTGTGATTGGTGAGCCGTGGTTGTATTCGGGGAGAGGGGAGTTGCTCCCTCTACCTCGCGGATCCGAGTGCAATCATTGAGGTGCGAGGAGTGGGAGTTCTCGCACCGACCCTAGATGGAGATAGGTGATGGTGTCGGTGATCTGGGTGACCAGGTGTAACCGTTTGCGGATGAGAGATATGGGATTTGGTGGGAATTGGAGATTCTATTCTTTATGAGATGCTGCTGCTGCTGCTTAGGGAACCCCAGCTCTTACCTCATACCTTTTTATACCATTAGAGGTAGACCACTTAAAGCTTGCATACGGTTGGTGACGTGAACCTATCCCATTCCTTGGGGATAGATTGTGAGTGTGCAGGACTGGACTTGGAGCGAAAGTCCACTTTCGAAGAATCCATGGAAGGAGGGTTCGTCGCTACGCTCAAGGATGCCTGTGGTGAAGATCGAGGATGAAGCCCTGAAGCCTTAGCTACCGCTGCGGAGTTTCTTCTTGTCGTTCAGCCCAAGGGGCTTGTACTTAAAATCGTATACCGAGTTGTAATCGGTTGTAAATACTATGTTTTGTACTCTGATTTCGCTGTATGACTGTGATATTTATCTGTGATGAATGCCTGTGCGTGATAGCGTCTGATACAGGGACTATCACGAGACAGAATGCTGGGTTTTCTGTTTCTGAAAACCTAGGGCGTTACACACGTTCACCATCAAGATGTGTCAACCAAGGTATGTATAATTCTGAAATGGTTATTATTTGGTACAAGGTACCATTTTATGCTGAAATGGTCATTAATTTATATGGGAAATTCGCTCTCTTAAAACAAACATCGTCAAACCAGCTCCCCAGATCAACCGCATCAGCCACCCTCGAGCGAACCTCCGCTTCGCTAGAGGGTCGGATGGCACGCGGACGAACTTCCGCCTCGCTCGAGGGCCTGGCACCCCTCGATTAGCTTCCCGCCACGCTCGAGGGGCCAGCGCCCCCCCACCCTCAGGATCTACGCCTCGCTCGAGGCTCCCCCCCAACCCGAGGCGCTCAACCTGCTCCTGCCGAGAGGGCCATTAAAATTGCCCCGACACCGCGCGGGCGCCACGGTCAAAAGAAAGATCCCTGCCACGCCGAATGCCTGACACCGCCCGCTGTTGCACCATCCCCGGGCGCTGTGTGAGTACTGTACACTCGCTGTGCGGGTAGACCGGGGTCAATCACAAGCACTATGCCGCCTGCTCCCGTCCTTCCCCACGCCGTGCACCTCGAAAAGGCATGGGAACACCCTCGAGAGGCGTACGACCGGCGAACATGCGCACGACCGGGGACACCCTTTATAGTATAGACATAAAATATAAATAGATATTAGATATTAATTATTTTTGTATTTACTTTGCAGCAACGCCTAGGACACATCCGTCTGTTGCAACAGGCGTGGTTACACGCTCAGCATCAAGATGTGTCAACCAAGGTATGTATAATTCTGAAATGGTTATTATTTGGTACCATGTTAATTAAGTAATTAAAATTTCATTAATTTATCAAAAGGAATCGGTGTTTGGGAGCCGGACGATCGTGATATTGCCTTACCATTTTTCCTCTCGTAACTATTATGAGTTTCTTGACTAAATAATATATATTCATGTTTTGTATTATTTAAAATATTGTAGAGGAGGATTTAGATTGTAACAATCCAAACGAACGTTCGTGTGATGACATGCAAGATGATGATCCGAGAGTGAGCTATGAGAAAGGTAATTAATATAATTGCTTATGTAATAACAATAACATTCTTATTTTATTGTGAATTCTAAAACCTTTTTGCATTCGTTGTTGCTTATTAACAGTGGTAAAATACAAGACACGTCGGGATCCTGATGTGGTTATTGTAAATAAAGAAGATCCATACCAATGGGTGTATAAAGACTTACCAAAAAAACATCACCTGCTATGGAAAGTTCCAAATTGTGAGTATTGTGGTGCTTTGAAATTCAGTAGCGAAACGCCAGGGTTCTGTTGCAGGAAAGGGAAGGTTCAGATTTATGTGCATGACCTACCATTTGAAATACGTCGTTTATTGGAGAGTCAAACAGATTGTGATGCCAAGTATTTTAGAAATAACATATGTTATTTCAACTCGCATTTTTCGTTCACATCATTTGGTGCTACGGTTGACGAACGCACAGCCACAGCCAAAGGTATATATAGAATTGTATGCATTATTTTACTTTTGTGATATTAGTAACTTTACGTTGATTCTCTTATTTTATTTAAACATAGGCACCGAGATTTATGCATTCAAGGTACATGGTCAGATTTATCACAAGATTGACCAATTAAAACCTGGTGGGAATGGACCACGCCACATGCAGCTGTATTTTTATGACACAGATTTGAGTATGGTGCATAGAAGAAACAGATCTCCTCATCTTGACCAGAATTTGATCCAGGAGATCCTTCGGATATTGAGCGATGTAGCTAAGAATCGTTACCTACATAATTTCAAAATGCTGGGGCAATCAGGCAATATCGAAGAGTACAAGATTGAGTTAAATACAAGCATTTCTGTTGATCAAAGGAGGTTTAATGCGCCTGCAATGGACCAGGTAGCTGCGATATGGCAAGATGGTTCTGATGAGCAACGAAAATTCAAGCGAAGTATAATGATTTATGCAAATTCTGGGCATGCCACCTTTATACGTGCTTATCATGATTGTTATGACCCATTAGCTTACCCGCTCTTCTACCCTGGTGGTGAGACAGGGTGGGAAGACAAAAAGGTGTTGTTGGAAGAAAATCCCGTTCCACGATTCCCGAGGGTAAAACGAAAATACACAAAAAGAAAGAATAAAGGTACGTCTTCTATTGAAATGTTTTCATTTTTTAAATTCACATTCACATTATATAATGGAAATGTTTTATGTTGTTTTTGTTATTCATAGTATGTTTGTTTGTTTTGCAGATGATGCTCCCGGCACGCCTAATGTAATGTCAGAAGTAAATGCAAAAAATGCAAGGACGATAAAGAATGTGTCAGTGCTTCCATCTTCTGTTGAAGATTCTGGTGAGAACATAATCTTGTTGGTTGTTTAATTAACATTTCTCGAGATCCATCTAACTTACTTGTCATGACGCAGTCATTGATGCGGATGTGGATGACGATGGTAACGGTGGTCATGACAACGACGGGGGTGAAAATGACCAAGATGGTGGTATGTTTTTTCCACGGCTTTTCTTGCACTTGTATATATAATATATTGATATATTAAAAATTACGCTATTTATGGAAAATTACATGTGACTGAAAATATGTATACTAGGTTCGAGGCTCCATGTCAGCGCTCGGGAGTATTATTGTTATCTAATGCAAATACGAGATGGTGTATTTAATGTATTTTTTCGTGGCGGACGTCTCTTCCAGCAGTGGGTTGTTGATATGTACATAAAAATTGAATCAATGTGGCTTGATTGGTACTCCAACCCTGATAACCAGAAAATTATTCGAGCAGATCTATATCAGGTTAGTGTGAATTGTAAATTACACGTAGTTTATTGTATAGATAAATACCAAATAATTGTTCTTTATAGTATAGATTTATGTGGGTTTGTCATTCTGCAGGGTATCGTAGATTGCTTGGCACTCGGTGATTCTGATGCCAGAAAGGTTGGTAAACGTATCGTGTTGTCAAAGGATTTCCCAGGTTCTGACAGGGATGTTCATTCACGTTTTATGGATGCTATGGCTTTGGTAGCACGGTATGGGCGTCCTGATTTTTTCGTTACAATGACATGCAATCCGTATTGGCCAGAAATTACAGACCAATTGCTACCTGGGCAGACCCCGCAAGATAGACCCGACGTTGTGGCTAGAGTCTACCATGCTAAGCTACGTGATCTTCATGACTTCATGATCGTAAAGGGTCATTTTGGTAAAGTTGCAGTCTGGGCACATGTTACTGAGTTTCAGAAACGGGGACTACCCCATGAACACTTTTTATTGATTATGGAGAAAACTTCTAAGCTGAATGGACCTGATGATTTTGACAAGTATATGTCAGCTGAGATGCCTGATCAAAGCAAATATCCAGAGCTTCATAGGTTGGTATGCACCCACATGATGCACGGCCCCTGTGGGACTCTTAATCAAAAGTGTCCATGTATGATTGATGGGGGGTGTCGTTTCAACTATCCACGACAGTTTTCTGACCATACGCAGCAAGGGAAAGATGCATACCCAGTATATAGAAGACGGGATGATGGTCAACAAGTATTCATGAGGAACCATTGGTTAGACAACAGGTGGGTGGTTCCATACAATCCTATTCTGTTGATGCATTACATTTGTCATATCAATGTCGAGGCTTGTTGCAGCATCAAGTCTATCAAATATATATACAAATATATTTATAAAGGACATGACAGCGCTTCATTCTCTATTGAATTGGGTACGGCCGATGGACCTATTGAAATAAATGAAGTGAAGCAATATAGAAAAGCAAGATGTATTACTGCGATAGAGGCATTCTATCGACTATATCGCTTTCCATTGTACAGCATGTATCCACCTGTCGTTCAGATGCAAGTGCACCTCCCTGGAATGCATATGGTACCTTTCAATGATACAGATAGCCTTGAAGAGGTTGCAGCATGTGCCCTTTCTCAACGATCTATGCTAACTGAATATTTCAAGATGAACATCGAAGATCCCAACGCACCTCAATATTTGTACAGGGAATTTCCATAACATTATATATGGGTCAAGTCTGGTAAATATTGGAAACCAAGGAAACAACGTTTCCAAATTGGAAGGTTAGTTTATGCTAATCCAGCTGAAGGGTGCAGGTACTACCTTCGAATTCTTCTAAATCATGTTAGAGGTGCAACATCGTACGAGTCCCTTAGAACTGTTAGAGGTGTTTTATGTCCTACTTTTAGAGACGCTTGTGAGAAGCTCGGGCTTATTACCAGTGATGGATCGCTTGATGAAGCAATGACTGAAGCATCACATTTTCAAATGCCGTGCGCATTAAGGCGCATGTTTTCTATCATAGCTGTTTTTTGTGAGTATGCTGATATACGTAAACTTTGGGACAATCACTTTGAATCGATGGCTGAGGACTACCGCCGCAATAACGGGGATGAATCATACGTAGTACAGTTGGTGCTGAGGGATGTAGCCGACATTGTGCGATCCATGGGGAAGGATATCAAAGATTTTGGTCTACCCCATCTTGACGAATCAGGTACTTTTTTCACAACGCGTGTTATATTAGTTATGAATATGAAAATACGTATTAATCAAAATAATAATAATTCTGTCTAATAATAATTATTTAAGTTTTTGTTAGTATTTAGTATTAGTATATATATATACATAATTTACATTTATGGATTATGTATGATAATTAATTTTACCAATGTACAGATGCGACCAGAGATTACTACAGGGAGCTAACAGAAGAGAGAAATGTAGTTTTCAACAAGGATGATTTGAATATAATAGGTTTGTTGAATTCTGATCAGCGGTCTGGTTTCAATTCAATTATGGATCATGTGATGAATAAGAGAGGTCGGGTTTTTTCGTTGACGGCCCTGGAGGTACTGGTAAAACGTTTTTGTACAAAGCGTTACTTGCCAAGGTTCGTTCTATGGGATTAATTGCTGTTGCAACTGCAACATCGGGTATTGCTGCTTCTATCATGCCTGGCGGGTGTACTGCACATTCAAGATTCAAGATCCCAATAAAACTTGGTGATAATACAGTCTGCAACTTTTCTAAACAAAGCGGAATGGCAGCTCTTTTGCATACAACATCGTTAATTATTTGGGATGAAGTGGCCATGATGAAAAGACAAGCTGTTGAAACCCTTGATAGACTTTGCAAGATATAATGGATTGCAAAGAACCTTTTGGTGGTAAGGTTGTTGTATTTGGAGGGGACTTTAGACAAGTTCTTGCAAATGTGCCACGTGGCACTCGAGCACAGATCACAGATGCAACCTTGCAAAGGTCGCACATATGGGATAAAATACATAAGATCAGGTTGTCGCAAAACATGAGAGCACAGAGTGACCCGTGGTACTCTAATTTCCTTTTGAGGATCGGTAATGGTTTAGAAGAGAGCGATGCTAATGACTATGTGCGGCTCCCATCAGATATTTTGGTTGAGTATAAATCTGAAGAGTCTATCGATATTCTGATAAAGCATGTGTTTCCTGATTTGAAAGGTAATTGCACTTCATCAGAATATATGCGGGAGCGGGCAATTTTATCAACTAGAAATGAGCATGTCGATGCTATGAATGATAGGATGATCAAACAGTTTCCGAGAGATGAACATGTTTATTTCAGCTATGACACTGTCGATGACGACACTACCAACACATATCCACTTGATTTTTTGAACTCTATCACCCCTAATGGTTTGCCACCTCATATACTCAGAATAAAGAAAAACTGCCCTGGTATCCTACTTCGCAATCTTGACCCGCACAGTGGTCTTTGTAATGGCACTCGGTTGGTTGTTAGGGGGTTTGGTAATAACTCAATTGATGCTGAGATTGTAAACGGCCAACATGCTGGTAAGTGTGTTTTCCTTCCAAGGATACCTCTTTCCCCATCAGAAGATGTGACGCTACCATTCAAGTTGAAGAGGAAGCAGTTTCCCATCAGGCTAAGTTTTGCGATGACTATAAACATGGCACAAGGTCAGACAATTCCAATTGTTGGAGTATACCTTCCCGAACCGGTCTTCTCCCATGGTCAACTCTACGTAGCACTGTCTAGGGGAGTTGCGCGTAAAACTACATGGGTTTTGGCAAAACCTAATGTTCTAGCTGATCCTTCCGGTAAAAAGACTAAGAACATTGTATATAGGGAAGTATTGGAATCATAGATTTTTTTATCGATATTGGAATATTGGAATGAAAGTTCTGATGTGTTGACTTGTACACTTAGTATTATTGCGCACAGGATTTATGTAGCGGTATATTTAATATACTTAATTATTAATTTCCCATGTACGAGTTTGATCCATTTTCCTATGAAAACAATAAAGTCTTGTATTGTGACGTATGCATTTTTTTAATTAATATATAGATGTATTATTTTTGGTCAAATGATGCAGCATCATTACAATTAAAGACCCGCCGGGGGGGGGGCGGGGGGGTGCTTGCCCCTCGAGCGAAGCGGAAAGGTACTCGAGGGGTGCCAGGCCCTCGAGCGAGGTGGGAGTTTGCCCGCGTGCCGTCCGACCCTCGATCGAAGCGGAGGTTCGCTCGAGGGTGGCTGGTGCGGTTGTTTGATGGGCCGCGGAGGCCGTTGGGTCGCAGCAGGTCGTGGGCATGATATTAACTTGCTATTACTATTGTTACTTGCTTTAACGAATTTGTATTAGTTGGAGCATATAAATATTTTGAAAACCATTTGAGTTACACTTGACCACTACGGTCACAATACATGCTGCCACGACATGCGGGGCTGATTCGGTAATTATTGTTCGCGTGATCCAATACTGATCCAGTTGTACGATCAAGCATCCCATGTGACGGTATTCATTGATGTATATATATAATACGAATTGGACAGGAGCCACACTTAGTTTTTGTAAGATTAGGCAGTAAATCACACATAATACATCATAATATATGATACGTATCCATATGAAGGCAACTACTTACAAATCCAAAACATTACGGAAATAATAAAAGTCCATACTATAAATAATGACTATGTAGATTACCTTCTATCTACAAAATCAGTACTTTCCATACCATAATCCTTAGACGGAAATCAGCATCTGTACTTTCTAAATAAATCACCTCTGGCACACCTTGGCATATCGCATCCATTATTTAAATGGCCTATTTTTTCGTGTGCCTCTCACGGTGTATTGAGATTTATGAGCGACATGAGTTCTCAATCAAGCCCATGATGGGTCGACCTGGTTGCGGATGCATGGAGCGAAATCATCGATCGTATCGATGTTCTAGATGTCCAAAACGTCTCGACAACATCCAAATCAATGTATGAATGTTGCAGGCACGTACATGCGAAACGCCTGATATCAGGTACATAGCTTCTTCATTTGATTACTTTATATCATTTATCAGTACTTATGAATTCATCTGCAAATTACCTTACCACGATCCTTTTCAGGCTTCCCTACATTACTGACATCTAGACCTAATATAGGAGGCGGCACCACTCCTGAATCATTGAGAGACGGGTCGTTTGGTATACACGATGTTGCACGGTGTTTGTCATTCCGAGCTAACAAGAAATCTATGAAGAACGTGGTTTGGGTTGGTGGGAAGGACGACTGGCTTGTCGTCTCGAGCAACAGGTGCGATATCGAATTATTGAACCTAATCACTGGGGCAACAGTTGGGCTACCGTCGTTTTCTACTATGGATATGTATGCAACTGACAAGTCATTGGATCTTATTCAAGCATCTCAAGATTGCACAAGTACACTGCGTCAAATTGTTTTATGTCAAACACCATCTGACAGAGGGGGTCACATGGCAATTTCTCTATTCGATAATTGGGAAATAGGATACACAACGAAAGGTGACGCCGGGTGGAGAACCATCAATTATGCGAAACATTTCGTTGAAAAGCAACCATACTTTCCAGAAGTTTTTGTTGATGCCGTCTTACATAAAAATCGTTGGTTGCTGTTGACATTTATGGTGTTGTTTTTTCGTGGCGCTTGGATGATGATGAGGTTACAGTAACATACGGAGAGTATCCTTATGTCCGCAGCCCAGCCAAAACCGTCTTTTACCTCGCTAAGTCTCCTTATGACGATCTTATTCTCATAGATGTTCAAGGACACGGTGAAGCGCTTGAGAAACCATACTACCGAGTCCTCGAGAGCGAACACAACAAGTTCGAGTTGGTAGAATGCATGAGGCTGTACAAGTACGACGATGCCGGCGGGACATGGATACGCATGGATGCACTCGATTTTGGCGCATCCATTTTCGTTGGATTAAACTATCCCTTCCACGGATCATGGAATGGAATAGAGCCTAATCGGGTATACGTGTCCATTATTCTTGACTCTGATGTTATTGTGTTTGGAATTGAAGATGGAGTGTACAAGCCGTTTCGAAAGCTGAATTATCCATGCACACCGGGGGCTCGTCTGTTGAGAAGACAAATGATGCGCACACCAATTTGGTTCCGGCCTACAACTCCATTAAACAACATGTTACAGTCTATTTCTGGTCCTTGATTTATTATTAGAATTTCAATAAGACGATGGTTGAGTACCTTATTTGGTTTTGTAACTCATATTATGACGCGTCAATTGTGAGCTGCAGTTGCACTGCCTATCTTGTCACCCAATAAGGGAACCAAGGCGCAGGTGATGAGGAACGCAGTGTTTGCAGTTAGTATGAATATTTCAAGATTTCTCAATTTATGCTGTAATAATCAATGTCTAATACCAAACAATTATATTAGTGTTTGGGATTAATAAAGTTTCTATGATCATTTCCCGTCGATTTTCAAAATATGTATGAATAGTTTATCAATGATTAAATGTTTGATTTTGGTCCTATATACGAGATGGAAAAAGGTTGGCCGGCCGTTATAAGAATTTGGCGCATGTATGCAAACGGCCCGATTTTTCTTGTATTATATATTTGTCATTTACTATTGAAATGAGCCCATGCGGGCCATCAAACAAAAATCGAGCCGGTGGCGAGGCGGAGACCAGCTGCGGGGGTGCTGCCCCGTCGAGCGAGGCGGAAAGCTACTCGAGGGGTGCCAGGCCCTCGAGCGAGGCGGAAGTTCGCCCGCGTGCCGTCCGACCCTCGAGCGAAGTGGAGGTTCGCTCAAGGGTGGCTGGTGTGGTTGTTTGATGGGCCGCCGAGGCCGTTGGGCCGCAGCAGGTCGTGGGCTTTGTTCATGTTTCAGTTGCGGTTGATTTGGGGAGCTCGTTTAGCGATTTTTGTTTTAAGACAGCGATTTTCCCCGTAGTTTGGGGACCTTTTGGAATATCGTGCCCGAATTTTATGTGTTTTTATGTATTTTGGATTTGGATTTGGATTTTGATTTGTTGCCTGTCGAATCAATCTTGAGCACGAGATTTACAAGCAAAGGCTTCCAAAAATGACGTTCGCAATCCTACCTTCATCAGACCTAACCCATATTTATGGAACCTTTGATTTATTGCCAAATATTTTGAAATAGGTTATATATGGCCTTGAATTTTTCCCCCTCCATAGGCAAAGGCTTGTAACAGAAGACAAGCACGAGGTGCACAATCTTACCTTCCTCAGATCGAATACATATTTATGGTACCTTTGATTTATTGCCAATTTAATTATTTTCAAACAGGTTATATATAGTCCCTGCAACAAGTGTTTTTAGCAGGCATCTTAATTGTTCTGAACTATAAGGCGCACGTATTTGTTTCATCGCACCGGAGTCATCAAAGGATAACATACAATGGTGAGGATTTCATCTTATTTTAACTTTTTATTTATTAATTATTATGTATTAATAATTAATTTATTATTAATACATAATAATGAATAATGAATTATAATGATAATAATGATGTTATGATATGACTGATTTTGAGATGCAATTTGTTTTTCAGATCAATACCTATGCTTTCATGAAACTAGCGGATGCCATGGCTCAACCTCATGGGACTGCGGTTGATGTTGCAGCGGTAGTTGCGTCATTTGGTCCAACTGATTATAATTACATGCCTCCTCATGTAGTACGGGAGATTTGTTTAGCGGATTCGAAGTTAGTTTTTTTATTCATCTTAATGCTAATTATGAATATGATCTTATGTTCTTGATAATTAATATAGTCTTTCTCATGTTACATTAAATATTTACAGTTCATTAGCATTCCTTCGTGTGTGTGTGTCAGACGAGACGATGTTGAAGTAGGTAGGGTATTCCTTGATGCAGATGTCAACAATCATATTGTGTTTCTTGGGAAGGTTTCTGTGGACCAGCATATGCGTACGTAACATCTGCACAGTCAATAAATTGTGTACTGTATCTTGACAGTATCATATGTGTTTGTACTCATTGTGTTGTTTGGTATTCAGAATGCTTGACCAGTACTACTTGTACTACAATAAATTTTTGTCAAACTTGGCCGCAGACTTCGTTGGTGTCTTCACTTCATGGTAATATTTAATAAGATTTCCTTTAATTTCTGTAGAAGACATCAAATTATTAATTTGTGTATTGATCTTGTTCCCTGGCAGTTGTAAGGAATGCATTACGTCGGAACTATGAGGTTCGTGAATGTGTTAAAGAGGTCATCACTGTTCGATGTAAATACATGCCATTATTTTGCAATAAAGCAGACGTGAAGACTGCAAGGAAGAGATCAGCCTCTGTTTGACTTTATAATGTACTTACCATATTAATTGTAAAAGATATATTTGCTGTCCAACGGCTCACTATGTAAAAGATCCATTTTTTGCATAAATGGATAATATGAATAATTTTATAATTACCCAAGTATTAATTGTGTTATGTATAGTAATTTATGAATAAATCTTGGAAAAATTATTGTTCCGAAGGTGATCAAAATCGGTAAGAAATTGTGGTTTTGGATCATGTATTTCTTGTTGTTGCGCAGTGGGAGACAAGCACGCAGCCCGAGGCTGATTCGCCTGGTGATCTGCTTGGCCTGGGCGCTGATAGACTTGCCGCATTCATAGCAACAGGGAGGCATATGTTTGGAATGTTTTACATACCATATTTTGTCTATGTTCATATGTTCCTATATATATTAGTTGTCGTACCACGTAATGTTCGTACTCACGCGATGACCTCCCCGACCCGTAGCCGCCCACCTTGCTTCAATGAAGTTCAAGCGGACGTCGCCACCGGCGGCATCCCAGTGGAGGAAGAAAAAGTACCTGATGTCTTGCCGGGGAAGAAGATTAATGGTGACATAGATGAGTCTCGCAATTGCTTCGGAAAGAGGATGAGAGCCCCATCGGATCCATCTAACTTGTAGTTGCTCACAGCAGTAAGTATGAATGTTCAGTCTTTTATACTATCGTATTTTGGTCCATTGACGGTTACTTGTTGTTTTTTCCCTCAGGAGGAGTTCGCCGATGCCTTTATTAGCAACAAGTTTAATTCAGAGGAAGTCAAATCTCTAGAGTTAATGATCGGTTGTGATCAAAATGATAGGAGCACATCAGATGACTCACGCACTGTCTCAGGAAAGAAGATGAGACCTCCGTCGAATCCTGCAAACTTGGGGTTGGACACATCAGTAAGTATGAACTACAGTAGGGTATCTCACGTGTTTTTTTATTGATGTTTCCTTCATTTTTTCTCAGGACCAACTCCAACAAGCCGTTTCCTTCATTTTTTCTCAGTATTACGTCGGGTCATGCTTTGGATCTCTTGAGCCCATCAATCACAATGTTACATGAGGACATGGTTGAGGGGGACATAACATGGTTCGATTTGTTTCCTGACGACGATGAAGAGCCTCTTCGTCCTGGCCACAGCATAGAGGATCCTGTTATCATCATCGATTCGGATGACGACTGATTTATAATAATTATCTACTTCGTCAGTATTTAAAGGTCGTGTTTCATGAAATAAATATAAAGAAAATGTCCTCATCTGTGTCATTGCTTTTTTAGAATTTGTTTCGCATTTCCTAAAGTATTATAATGTAATATAATGTGTGACTCAATTTAAACGAAATCATGATTATTATAATGTAAATACAATCTGTTTGGCCTACTTTTGCTGTAGTTCAGAATCTACTTGTGATCTCAATTTGAACTTTGGATATGTTGTTGTAGATACCATGTGTAGGCTCTGCACCAAAATTTGCACAAAGTTACTGAGTAAATCTTTTATTATGATTTATCTTGTATTTATGCTATTTTCTGCCTAAATGATTTTTGTAGCAAAAATTAAATGGATAACACATCTGCAATCAGAAGGATGGTCAAGGGTAATAATAATACTAGCATTCACTAAGATGCCATATATTTCCACTAAAGTAATGCCATTATTATACAAGGTCATTACACAAAAGCCTCATTCATCAAATCTAGATGTTCACTACACAAAAGCTATCTAGCATTCCTTGCAGGCGTGCCTACAGGAGTGCCCAGCGCTTCAGCGCCAGTCGGATGTCCTCCACCTTAGCCGCAATCTGAAATTGTTTTACAATGCATTATCAGTGTTATTGTAGATCAAAATTTGAATAAAACTGAACATAGTGAACATAGGGAATGAAGGTAATACCTCGGCATCAGTAGGACGTTTTCGGTAGGGGCCCGGGAGGCGGACCTCATCGTCGCTATCGTCATTGCATTCCACAAATAGCCTAACTCGTGGGAAGTTGAACTCATAAGTAACCTTCGGCCCAAGATCCTGAATTAAGAAGTCAAGACATGAACAGCAGCATTCCACTTGTTAACTTAAGATTAATCATGTTGCAATCAAAGTTGATCAAAAATTTGTTTCAAACTGTCCAAGATATAATTCACATAAACACTTGTGTACGAAAATGCTACTACATAAAATGTTGAGATGGATTTGCTCACTGATCTTTAACTTGATGGATCAGAAACAATTTCGAAATCACACAAAAATAATCACTTCAATGTACTAAGCAACTAGAGGAATTAAATACTGTGTTCTCGAATGATAAAGGGGCAACTTAAATTTGGTACCAGTAAGAAACACTAACGGACGCTCCCATCCGAAATCCTGCCATCTGGGGGGGGGGTTGCAACTCCTCGCTGGACTCCTCCGCCGGCTTCGGCTTCTTGACGTTGGGGTGCTGAAAACCCTCATCGTCGGCCTTCCGCTTCCGAGGCATCCTAGCGGATTCAGCGTCCGCTTCCTCAGATGCCCGGCCAACATCGGGGCAAGGAAATAACCCCACCTTCGCCCCCTCCGCCTCCGGTCCCTTCGAAGACCCCGTCTCCCGGCTCGTGGAGGATGCCGGCAATGCGGCCTTCGGCGAGGAAGGGCGACGAGAAACCCTGGACGCCGCGGGCGAGTCCGGCTCTATCTTGGCATGCTGGTCCGGCGGTGGGGAGGTTTGCAAAGTAATCGGAGTTGGGCGGCGGTTGCATTGGGTGCTTTCTACTGTAGCGAGACACCTGGGAAGGGGCGAGACAGGAAGCGAAACGTTGGGGAAGGCGGGGCATCTAGGCACACACAGGGTGCGGTTGACACCAGTTATTTTTCACCACAAGCGGCTGACAAATGGAGCCCACCATGAAGGGCCCACACAGAAACACCACACCAAAGGGATGCGGGCGGCGGTTGGGTGGTTTCTACTTCAGCGAGACGCCTGGGAAGTGGCAAGACAGGAAGCAAAACGTCGGGGAAGGCGGGGCATCTAGGCATACACAGGGTGCGGTTGACGCCAGTTGTTTCCACCACAAGCGGCTGACAAATGGAGCCCACCACGAAGGGCCCACACAGAAACCCCACACCAAAGGGATGCGGGCGGCGGTTGGGTGGTTTCTACTGTAGCGAGACGCCGGGGAAGTGGCGAGATAGGAAGCGAAACGTTTGGGAAGGCGGGTCGTCTAGGCACACACAGGGTTCGGTTGACAACAGTTGTTTTCCACCACAAGCGGCTGACAAATGGAGCCCACCACGAAGGGGCCACACAGAAACCCCACACCAAAGGGATGCGACCCACGAGCGTCATTTCTAAATTGTATACTCTCCATACTACATTTTCAGGTAGAGAGTCGGCTCCATATTTCGATGGTCATTCAGAAAATATATATACGGATGCATAGTCGTGTACTAGATGCATTTATGTTAATTTAAATGCAACCACGATTAGTACAGGAAACATATATACAATACTGTAAAGTATTGTGCAGACGTTGAGGCTGCTTTTGAGAAAATGCAAATAGGACCCACAAATATATGTGACTTAATTTAAATGAAATCATGAATATTATAGGAAAAACATATGCTTTGTACAATCTTGTATAATATTGTAGCGAAATTATGGTGCCGAAGCCTGTTCAAATTGATCTAAATTGGGAAGAAACGTAGTTCGTGTGTACTATTTGAAAACCAGCAGAAGCACACAGTTCCTTTTTTTTGGAATTTTTTTGGACAAAAAAATTCCATCATTGGGGTCATGATTATTTTTTGGAAATACATTAGTTAAAAGCCTTACAATAAAAAGATAAACAAAAATCGCTCTCTTAAAACAAAAATCGCGTAACGCGCTCCCCAAATCAACCGCATCTGAAACATGAACAAAGACCACAACCTGCTGCGGCCCAACGGCCTCCGCGGCCCATCAAACATCCGCACCAGCCACCCTCGAGCGAACCTCCGTTTCGCTCGAGGCTCGGACGGCATGCGGGCGAACTTCCGCCTCGCTCGAGGGCCTGGCACCCCTCGAGTAGCTTTCCGCCTCGCTCGAGGGGCCGCCCCCCCCAGCGGGTCTCCGCCTCGCTCGATGTTCGTACCACGTGATGTTCGTACTCACGCGATGACCTCCCCGTTGTTGTCGTGTCTCGTACCACGGGTGCACTGTATGGTCACGGGACCTGCCTCTGAGCAAAACTGCAGTCATCGCCTACAAAAGACAAGGCCTGCCAGGATGTTACCAGGTGGGGGGACATGCGCAGCAATACATCCACGGATGAATAGGGACCTTGCTTTTCACGTGACAACAGTCATCCGATAAGGATGCCACGCCGGCTGGACTGCGGATAAGATCCAAGCTCGTGCACCATGACTATAAATAAGTGACCGTGCCACGGAGTGCACCACTTGAACCAGCCGAGAGAACCATGGCAAAGCTGCTTAGTAATTCTTCAGTGCCTTGTGCTGGTACGCGCCCACCAGAGCATAGAGTTAGGCCATCAGCGTCTGGAGCTAGAAGAATGCTTGCGAAGTTAGGGGAACTGCATCAGCCGCTTCATCTGCGCCCAGTGAGGAATCCAGGTGCAGCGCAGGGTAGTACATGCCTTGACAGGCCTTGTGAGCGGAGGCCTGAGGCCATGCTGGAGATTACCGTGCTGCACCGGGAGAGGCCCGAGGTGACGCTGGTCCGATTTGGGATCTTGTGGGAGCACCCTAGCAAAAGATGGGGCACCACAGGAAACCTTCTGGGGCTAGAGTAGAGGTGGATGTGTGGCAGCCGCGACCTCGGCGGCGGTGGAGGTCCCCAAGTAGGTCCTGAAGCTAGAAGAAAGCTTGCGATGCGCTTCATCAATCTAGGTTGCATCGTAAGCATTATGTAAGGTAGATCAGGACTTTTAATATGTTTGCATCTTGTAATTGGCCATGGGCCAAAGTCCTTTGTAGCTTACGAAGCTTTTTACACACGTGTTTGCATGGCAGACAATGTGTCTCGAGTGTTGTGTAGAGACGCCCGAGCGGCAATGGCGTGGCCGTCCCAGTGGGGCTATGAATATACTCATATCTTTCATTGATTAGTTTCTGGATATGGTGCCAGTTCGGTATTACCTGCACATCTATTATATATTCATTGATTAAATTTCAATTTCCTAATTTAACTTGTGGCTTGTGAGGCAATTTCTTTGGTTGTGCGGTCATTTTGGGTTTAGAAATATCCTTTTCCATAAATATAGCATGACGTATATGGTATAGTATTTGCTTCATTAATTAGTTCGCTAGAAAGGTATTGTGCTAGGTGCAGATTATTTATTGCCAAACTTTAGTTATTTTTCTATCTGGAGACCTCACGTCTCCTATATAAATATAATACAATACTAGGTTCATCGTTAATAAAAAGTTCATACAACATGATGATTTCGTTTGCATCTTTCCTGTCCTTGGATGATGCAATGAAAAGTTCTCATGGTTCTCTTGTGGATACCTTGGGTATTATTTGCCATGTTGGTATGATTTACCAACACGTTGGGTACTATGTTATCAGGGAGGTCGCCATAAAAGACAACCGGTATGTTAAAACATTATTATTAGATTGAATTAGTAAATTGTGTTATCTAGCTTTCTGTGACACTAAAGAATGCTTTGGGTAGACGCGTTGTGTTTCTACGACCTCTAACAGATCCAAGCGAGATCACTTTACGTATTTTGTTAGATGCATGCGTTAACAGAAGCATGCTTATTGCCACACGTGTTAGTGTGAATCAGGTCTCAGGTAAAACATACTAAACTTTCTCTATATTGATTTTGTTTTCACGTAGTACACAAATATCGATCTACACCTTCGTGTGCCTTCTTTTCATATTCAGGTTGCTTAGATGCGGACCACGGTACAACAATAACTATGATAAGGTTAGCAGCTGGCTCGGAATTCTCATGCATCGAAGGTACATTTTGTCCTAAATATTTGCAAGGTTGTTATTTCGATTATTATCATGTCACCTTGTTCTAACACAATTTTATTCACTCTATATTGGAGTTAAGCTGTTAGGGCTTCCTTGCATATTGATGATCTTGTCGATGATGAGCCACGTATATTTGGAGACTATTTTTCAAGGCTTCATAACGGATGGTGCATAAGCATATGCATGAACCTTCTACACTCACTTCGTGTTTCGTCCGGGGTGCAGGACCGTGTGTTCTGGTGCCGCATCAATGTCATGCTGTCAGATGCCGTTGAAGTTGTTAACGGCCTTGTAAAGCAAATACTTGGCACCGACGATTTCCTGGTTGGAGTCGACAGCAACCGTCCTCTTGTATTTCTTGCAATTGGGCAACAAGAGGACTGCTCGAAGGTCTTAGGGAAAACTTATTATTGTCGTAATATAGTTGTTGAGTTTCATCGTGTTCACTGCCTTGGTTTGTATGATTGATGTATCACGGTTGATGGAAATGAAAATCAATAAATATCATGAATGAGATTTCAGTTTTGGCCAATATTTAAAGCTTATATTAACGCATTATACCGGAAAATAGTATTAACCCCTGCGAAACAGCTGTGTCGCGCCACATCATCCCCGTTCTACGGATCTTCTGTGGATGCGACGACGTGGCCGGTGCACATAGATTCCCTGCGCCAGCTAGAGTACCAAATTTGATTTGTCTCGATTCGGTGTGCCTGGTGCGCCTGCGGTCTTCTTTTTAAAAAAATGCATGATATAAAGTGTTTAATAAGGAGATTATAAAATATAAGGAAATTCTCTGTTTGTTTATTTATAATTAATAATATTTTAATTTACATTGTTTTATTTAGGATTTAGGATTATGATTAGGAAAGAGATAAAGTAGTTTCTCCTTATGCTAATGATTCGCCCGCATGTAACGGCATGGTGATGTTGATTATACGTATCATGGAAAGTGTAATGTTATATATTATTATTATATCAACAAAGATTCATAATTAATTACTTGAACTTTAGTATAGAATTATAGAGTAAGACAATAAAAAGATTTCTAGGATCCTCTTATCGCGGGCGCATCAAATCTATAATTACGGATATCATACCATAATGATAATGATGACGACAACGATAATAAGACAAGTAAGACAATATAAACAGTAACAAATTATATAAATCACGTATTTCCATAATAGGATATAATTGATGCGCTATTTAACACCTGTAGGTTGAGCACTCCTGTGTGCGGTTTCCCATCCACGAATTCGACAATGATCTCATCTGGAGTTTTCCTTACGCTAGAAGCTGCTCTTGCACAGCCCCATGGTACCCAAGTTTGTGTCATCGCTGTTGTAGCGTCTGTTGGCCCAACTGAATTAAAGGGTTTCAAGCCGTTCTACACACGGGAAATTTGTTTGAAGGACACGAGGTTAGTATTGATTCATACTGTTTATACTTTTTATACATATGTTATATAATGTAACATGTAATATTGCCCGTGACACATTTTTTGCATCTAGCGGCATAGCATTTCTTCGTGTCCTCACTGACGAATACACAGAATATGGCAGTTTATTCACCCATCCCCATACGCGTAATGATTTTGTCATTGCCACAAATGTCCTTGTTAACCGTGATAGATGTGAGTTCCGTATCAATATCCTTGGATATTCGTTCCACAACATGTCATGTCTAAATTTTAATGAATACTTTTGTTTTATTCCATTATCCAGATTGCCTAGAGGATTCATACGATGCGTCTATTACATTCTTTCAAAACGGAG
This sequence comes from Cenchrus fungigraminus, assembly GCA_036936925.1. Taxonomy (NCBI): domain Eukaryota; kingdom Viridiplantae; phylum Streptophyta; class Magnoliopsida; order Poales; family Poaceae; genus Cenchrus; species Cenchrus fungigraminus. The sequence goes on from CM072768.1 coordinate 27,120,154, forward strand.
GGTACCCATGGCTAACTAACCTTGAAGGTGATGTATAATATTTTTAGTGGCAACATTTGTTCATGTGATTTTATTATGATTTTATTCCATTATTATGTGCACTCTTGCTACATCGTTCATATTCTGATTGTGCAGGAGTTAGGGATGGTTTGCGAAATGATTGTACTCTGCGTGATGCTATTAAGGCTGCAGTAGCTGCACGAGAAAATGAGATAAACAATGTTGATCCAGTACAGAATCAAGCTTGGTTTCCTCGGTCTTCACGCGATGCTTTTACACTTATGATAGACGGAAAATGTTTGCTTATGGGTACTAATAATGGAGATGATTATTGCGTATGTGGAATGGTCGACGACAAAGGTGGCAGGTGCATCTGTGGAGGTAGTTATTTTTATTAGGTTATATACGACGATGAATTTACAAGAAAAAGAGGGATTGCACACCCACATGTGGAGGTTCTTAGTTGATACAGCAATGTATCTTTATCAATAAAATAAAATTTTGTGCACACTCAAAATGCACTCTGTCGTTTTTCTTGTGAAATAAAGAAGTAGATATATGTTTTGGTGCTCTCCATAAATTATTCACTAATTTTCAGGCATAATTTTCTGACAAATATTTGGTTGCACTGATTTTTGACGATAATTTGTAGTGTTGTGTGTTTCACGGGCGTACTTTCGGCCAAATCTAACCTAAATTGGGCTCCTGGTCGGGTTGAGTCCAATGTGGGTTATAGTTTGGTCCCGTTGGCCCAAATTTTATAGTATAGATTTTTTTTGGCCTTTTCTTTTTTCTCGCCCTCGTATCAAGTATCAATCCACATGAGTACATGACGATGTTTTAAAGGCAATAAATGTATTACTTGTTTATTATTTTCTTCTTGTGTCTCTTATTTGACAAGTTAGTTATGTTATAATTCGAGCACATGAACTATTCAGCCTAAAATTTCATGAAATATATGTTATGAATGCTCGCATAATTGTGCATGCTATCTTGCATGCTGACGTATTGCTATGCCCAAACATCGTGCGTACTAACAGTTAAAATATGTGAGACGTTACTACTAGGGCCCGAGCAAAACTCGTCAACTATATTAAAGTATTTCATTACAGATAAAAAAGAAAAAAGAAAAAAAAAGAAAAAAAGAAAAGGATAAAGATACTTAAAGATAAAGATAAATATTAAAGATAAATATAATCGCATTGATATGACATCATGCAATTATTAGTCTATGATGATGGGATCATCAGCCGTCCCAGTGTTCTGTGGAGGTTCTTCGGCCTCGCCACCAACGCTCGGGCTGCCTGGGTCCGACGACGATGGAGATGGGCTCGACCAAATTTTGATCCGTTTGCGTACACGATGCTCCTCCTCCTCATCGAAGTCAGCCACATATCCTTCGTCCTCGTCTTCATCTTCGTCTTCTTCATCTTCCCCTTCACCATCTGGTGTGACGGCGGGGTGCAACTCCGCCATCGCCATAATGGCGCTAATGTCACTATCACTCTCAGATGGGGGCTTCTCTTCCCAGTCATCTTCGAACGACCAGTCAGGTGACGACGGTGGAGGAGAGTCGCTTGGGGAGTCGTGGAGCTCTTCTCGGTGGGTAGCAGATGCTCCTCCTCGTCCGAAGACGGATCTGACCCCCACCTGAAGCTGCCCGGCATGGCGTTGTGGAACTAATAGTGAAAGTTTCTCGCTGAATTGGAAGAGGAATTGGAAAAATGACGTGGTAGTATTTGTGGACGGAGTAAAAACATTAGCAAAGTTGGAGCGGTTTTTATAGATGGATATCTTGGCGCCGCGTTTGAGGAGGTGAAGTCAAAACAATTCATCTCCGGTGGATTCCTTTACTTTTTCCATTCACACAACTCTCTTCATTCACCTGTCTAAGTCCCATTAGGAAGTTGAAAAATTTAACCTAGGGAAGGCCTATTCCTGTTTTCCACGGGTGTTTACCGCTTCGTTAATTCGCGTCGTCGCAGTTAAAACGTATGACTACTCGCCTCGGGAGTAAAACACGTGCGGCACTTATCGGATCTGCTGCTCCAGCCCTGGTCTTTTAATTCGCCTACAGCATCCGTCATGGAGTTTTCCATCCACAAGAAATCAGCGAGATGGAGTTTAACGAGATCTGGTTTTCACCAGTTGGTCATTTCGTAAAAAGATATGCTCCTTCCATAGATTATGGAGGGAGTACCCTTTTTAACTTTACACTTCCATTCTTATGATAGCTTGTCCATTATTTATGGCATAACAGAAACAAAAAAAACACGTGTACATTTACAGAGATTGGTTTCTAATTGGAAAAATATCAAACACATACGGAAACAATGACATTCATTCAGCAGAATGATAGAAACCAATTTATGGCGATTTGGAGATTCTAAAAATAATGCATAAAATCTTAAATTCCTTGATTTCCTTAAATGGTTTATTATGCATGGCAATTTTTCGTGCTTGTGATTTTTCTATTTTTTATTTATTTTGTATGGAAAGATATCAATTTGTTTCTCCTATTAACAAGTTCGCTGATTTAGTTCTGTTGACGTCAACGCATGATGACGTTGATTCCTTTATTTTGTAAAGTTATATATTGCTAAATATATAACTTTCCAAAATCTATACTTATATATATCAGCAATGAAGAGCAGCCCACGCACCTCCCATGCACACAGACCACTACAATCATAGTCCCTGCTGTCGAGAGCGAGGCCATTCATCATCAATCGCACAACATCCTCAACAATCGTAAGTGCACTCATCAGTTCCTCATATACGTGTCTTAATTATTTTTATCTATATATATAGATTTATATATACTACAACACATTTTTTATTTGTTCTTGATTATCAATTAATGTTTTCTTGAACCCATGCATGTTAGATCTGGCCGTGCCCATGGCTTTTGTCGTAGATGAAGCTGCATCCACCGGCGACGATGTCGGAACCCTCGATGTTTCGATGGAATCGAGTGTCAATCATATGGCCACTCATACTCAAGAGGAATCCATGGCGGATATAACTGATGAAACTGCGTCCACGGGCAACCTTGGAACCGTCGATGATTCGATGGAACTGACTAAGAATAACATGGAGACTGATACTCCAGGAGTAGATAAGCAGGCATCAATCGTTGATGGTAAGGTATTATCTGATTTAGTTAATGATTCAGCGCGCATTACTTCACTATTCTCTGATGGAGGAATAACAAGCATGGACATAACGGAAAATGTTCTGAGTAATAATGAAGAAGTTTCCCAACGAGTCTCTCCCATTGGGACCAGCGAGAGTTTTTCGGTTAACACCAAATTGGATTCAACTAAAGATGTCGTGAGGAAGACAACTGATTCAGATGTTATGACACGTGTTGAGGAGAAACGCCACCGTCATAACAAGCCCAAAAAAGCACATGTAAAGCAAATCAGTGTTCAAGGTACCATATTTGTCCCCATGAATAATTATTTTCCATTATCCTAAAATATAATGCTAATATTTTCGTGTTTGGTTGAAGATTATCAATGTGACATTCATGATATGATAATAATTGATTCAATAATGTTGGTCGATGGGAAGACAAAAGTTGCCAGGGTCAATGACTCCTATGCTACCAGGAAACATTTTCAATGTCTTTTAGATCCGGAAGCACTTGTAGAGTCCGATGTAAGTTATATACAGCATTTACTTTTTTTATTTATGTATCGATGAAAATTATATGTCTTGTATGTGTGTTAATGCAGGTCGTCGACGTTTACATAAATTGCATAAAGGCTCAAACAAACCTCAAAAGCAGGGATGGTTGCGACATATATTTGGAAACTACCTTAAATTCAGAGCTGCACCTCAAGTACTGCCAATATAAGGATAACCATAGCGAAGCAGATAGAAATACCGATCCTGTGCTTGAAAGAGTCAGCAAATATATAGAGCATGACCTTGTAAGTGTGATTTTTAGAAAAAAAATATCAAGTATATATCGAGCACCTAACATGATTTTTTTAAACATGCAGGTATTCATTCCTGTTAACATTAAAGACTTTCATTGGTACCTTATGGTCATTAATGCTCCTAGGTGTGAAATTCAATTTCTGGATTCCTTTGGAGATTCATTTGATCGTCAGATGGCTAATGACATAGTGAGTTTTGGTTTCCAAAAAAATACAAGTTTTCTTTATCTCTTACCAAAGACATTCCTTTTTTAATCTCATTGTGGTGTATTTGTATAATGAATTGCATCAGCTTAATGGTATAGCGTTTCAAATTAATATAGTAAGAGAGTTCATGCAGACTGAATGTATGAAATGGCCAGACCTTGACGTACACTCTTGGCCTCCAAATGAAGTCTTCAAATACCGGATTCAGTCAGATGGGTACAACTGCATACATTTATTTTTGATTTATTATTGCTTATATATGGATAATTTTTAATTTGAACTAAATTCGAAGTTAAAATATATATACATCCTCAAATTTTCCAAATAGAGTATCGTGCGGACTTTTCATGCTTAATTTCATGGAGTATTGGACGGGAGAACGACTAACAGACGAAGTAACACAGGTAATCACCAGTCTAATCAATTTACAATTCGGCGTGAAAAAGTTGGATTTCAACGTATTTTCTTTTTGTAGGAGTACATGACCTTTTTCAGGTTCAAATTAGCAGCTATTATCCTGCATTCGCCATTGAACAGTGTTATTCTCGAGGATCCCTCCAACTTGTCACCTTCGATTGGGGGAAGTGTCATTGCAGAAGCTCCAGTACAAAGTAACTCGAAAACCATACCTCCCTCGCAACGGATAGTGTCTGAAATGCTTTCTGGTATAAGTTCAATGAGTAAAGTGGATCTTTCTTACAGAATTTGCCAGAGCATTTTATTAATTCAAAGGGAAGATTACTTGAGGTAAATGCTTCTCTACACTTTATTTATGTTGATTAACATGTAGATCACAGTGTATTAAGTTGGAATAATATATATTATTCTCAGCAAAGTGTGGGTGCAAAGTTCCAAGCCATATCCTATACGTATCACACTGAAACAAATTCAGGAAATACTTGATACGAGCAAACCAATGGATGTGGACTGCTTCAACATGGCCGTTCGGATGATTGTAGCTAATGAGTCTGTGTTCTTTAGAGAACCAATGCCATACTATTTGGACCTCAAGTTTTGTGTATGTATTCAACCCATTACCCACTAATGAGAAGCCCTGAGTGCAAACTGTTGTTTTAACTCATCTTTTCGTTGGCTATTCAGGTGGACTGTAAGTACCGACGTTACTACAAGCATCGTGTTGTCCCAGATCGTAAGAAGCTGAAAGAAATGTTTGAAGGGTGGCCTAACGTTGGTGTGCCATTATCTAAATGCAAAGAGGTAAGACATAGCATTACTCAAATGCACTATATATTATTTACAAGCATCAGTACTACTTCAGCTGTGATCTGACTTCGTACTCCTGGTGCTCTTAGATTATGATACCATTTCGGTGCTTGGGAACATACATCATGTTCTCCTTTCACTTGGGTCGTAGGTCAATACGTATATTTGATACAATGCAGGATCACTACCGATTACCAGGTGATGACCCAACCTCTTATTATCTGGGTCACATACAGAAAATTGGAAAAGTGCTTGACCTTGTTATGGAAGAGGTGAACCCAAATTGGAATGATGACGTATATGACTGGATACGCAGCTTAGCACCATGTTTGCTGAAAACTAGGGACAGGTAATTTTACTTGGATCACGTAATTACCCATGCTTTAATTTGACACATTGACACGTGTACATATTATTTGTACAGGAACATGTCAGGTTACGCAATCATCAACTACATGGACTTGTGGGATGGGGAACACATGTGTGCTCAGCTACGAGATGTGCGTCTTACAAACCCTATTTCACTGTATCATGTGTATTGATTTCTTTTTCGGAAATACTCACGACTGCACCTCATTAAACTGCAGGATTCAAGTACTCCCAGAAGGTGGTTCTTGATTGATTTGCTTAAACACAGGATGAATGAGTGCGTGGATAATATCCGATACGAATTGAAATTTCTTGTAAGGCGTGCCTGTGGGGGGAGCAATGAAAAATATTGTTAGTAAAAATGATGTAAATTAAGTGCTATAAATTAAGGCATCCAATATACGGTGCCCATAGTTGTAGAGATTATATAGAGATTGATATTTGGTACGTGTGGTTTAAAAAGTTACATGTAATTTATAGGCTAGCTACATTATTACCGTGTTCGTCCACTATGCTTGACGACTAATGCCCATAGATACATATATAAATATATAAATAATAAATATAATAAATAAATATTAATGTTTTAAAGTATGTATATTGGAAGTAAACTCAATGTATCAAGAAGTCAGAAAGAAAACAAGAAACGTAAAAAAACATGATTTCAAAGATAGATTGGAACCATGTGCATGGGAGGTGTGTGGGCTGCTCTATGCACATAGATTAGTCCACGTTTTTCTGGAGTATATTCACATGAGCACTAGGGTTACCGTTGTTTGGATTTTGAATCACGTAAATTGATTATACATATGAAAATTTAATCTCGCCATGCAATTTTGTACGAAAATCAGTTTCCTTTTGCGAAGCAGGATACAGCCCAGTCCTCATCCAAAGCCCACGACCTGATGCGGCCCAACGGCCTCCGCGGCCCATCAAACAACCGCACCAGCCACCCTCGAGCGAACCTCCGCTTCGCTCGAGGGTCGGACGCCACGCGGGCGAACTTCCGCCTCGCTCGAGGGCCTGGCACCCCTCGAGTAGATTTCCGCATCACTCCCCAGCGGGTCTCCGCCTCGCTCGAGGCTCCCCCCTCAACCCGAAAGGCGCGAGGAAAACACGATAACGTATGAAATAAAACTCGCAAATAAAACTTGTGCATAACATAATATATTGTTTCTACAACGTCCAATGGGCCTCGATTCATGGAAAGGAGGAGTTGAATACAACACAGATTGCGTGCTACCAACCATATTAAGTAATAAGGAAATAGATGAATTTACGTTTTGGTGCATTATTTTAGGATCTCCATACATACCGTTTTGTCAAAAAATTGAAAAAATCACAAACACATACGGAAAAATGTCATGCATGCAGCAAAAGGATAGAAACCAATTTGTGGTTTCATGAATTACTTTAGAATCCCTGTTTTTATTAATTGTCACGTTCAATTTGAATTTCACGTGCGCTCGTCCCCGAAGTGCCGCGTGTCGGCCTTTTATTCCTCTGGTTACGAAGTCACGTGCACGGGGAAGCGGTTCTTCATGGGATCATGCGTCGCCCACATCGTCTGCGGCCAGCGGATCATATGCGGCTACTTCTTTTGTATAATTCAGATTTATGAGATAGTAAAATGCTGCAGTTTTTTTATTTTGTTGTCCAGAAATTAGTGCAATTGTGAGAGTGAAGCTATTATTACAAGTAAACTCATGAATGCGTTACAACATAGGAAAACATAACTTATTAATATTAATATTTTTGAAATGAGATAGCTAAACTCATGAATACATTCCAACTGAGGTGATTCCAATTATGAAAAAGAGAGAACAACGTCTCGAGTAAAAAGAAATTAAGAAAGAAAGCAAAAAACTCTTTATTGCAACTCAATCTGAAGTGACACTACAAATAGTGCATAGAAACATGACACTAGATGCAGAGCAAAAAAAAGTAGTAAACTAGAGGAGCTTATTTCATCTCGACGGTCGTGTTGGGCGAAACCACATCGGTGTTCTCATGGAATGCCTGTCCAACAAACGAGCCCCTTCTCTCGTGGGGAGATCGATCAACTGCATGCTCTTCTCCTTTCCTGGTTCCATGGAGAATATAACGACATCATTATCGGCCAAATCAGCTACACACACACTGTTTGGCTTGATCCACTCACTGTCCATGTGGAATGGGTAGTTTAGTCCAACGAATATGGAGTGTTTACCACCAATTGTATGGATGTGCTGCCATGTTCCTTTTGCATCATCAAACTTGTAGACTGTCATTGCATCGATGTTATAAAACTGATCATGCTCATTGACAAGAACTCGCAAGGAGGGTGCATAGTACTTTCTGTCATTACCATGCACACAGATCACCAAAAGCTCATCATCTGGGGACTTGGCTAGGTAGAATGTGACCTCTGGGGATTCCTCAAAATGATGTAGATTTGGACCAGTCAGTTTCAAAGGGTATTCCTGTGGACGTTCAATGTCCCATGAATATATGCAACCTTCCTCATCGACAACAACCAACCTTCCCCTATGAAGAACGACATCAACGTTGGTTGATATATAGTACTCCATGCATCCGGGCCAAAACGTTGGGTGCGTAAACGTCTTCCATCCAACATCCCCCTTGGAAGTTGAAGCTATCAATCCGTCGTCAAAGAGTGCAATTGCCATGTAACCCTTTATGCTTGAAGGCGTATGGCATAGTACAATGCACCTGAGTTTACGACTACATGTCTCAGTAACAATCTCTAAAACATTGATTGCGCTGATTTCAAATTGGCCCATCGTTGTTAATAACGGAAGGGGTACTATATCTCCTGTTATAATATTTTTAAGGGTAAGGGAGCACCTATTGTCCGAGATGACAAGCCAGTCATCCTTGCCACCTACCCACACCCTGTGTTTCAATGATTCTTTTTCGATGCAAAATGCAGTCAGATCATCAAAAGAATGCATACCAAACGTCCACTCTGCAAGGGATTCTTCCACATTTGTACCATCATTGTCTGGCCTAGATGTCAACAGCGTAGGTGTTCCTACATTTTGTGACGAAACAAGTATGTTCAAAGGCGATAAATAATGCGACATGTGTAAACTCATAAAAACATTGACTTTTGGTGCCGAGTTCAAGGCACGCATCACGCCATGATTCGCACATCGCCCAGAAGTTCATCACATCCATCTGGTCGATGCGGTCGACGATCGTGCTGCATAGGTCCGTGCAGAGCTGACACCATTTCACACCAACATCTCGTGCGGAAGGGGGAGCCATGGTTGTTTGGTAGTGCGTGCATAGTTTACACCATTACACACCAATTTATACACTGAAGATTACGGTCCACTTTATTTTTGGAAAATATGGATCCATTTTCATTTACTGTTCAAGTTATTTTGCAAGTATCAGCTTCATTATACCGTATTGTCAGCTTCCATAAAATTACAGCTTCTTCCGATTGCATGCACTACAGCCATCACGATATCTAGAAGTATTATATTTTACGTACTGTTTAAGTTATTTGGCAAGTATACCAGCTTCATTATATCGTATTATCAACTGCCATAAAATTACACCTTCTTTCTGTTGTATATATGCACTACATCCATCATCATATCTAGAAGTATTTTAGGTAAACAGACATTAGTGTGATTCCATGTCAATTTATTTCCATTTGAAATATATCATTCCATGTAAATTAAAACTCGATATATTGAGAGGGAATCAAATTAATCCAATTGCTTCATGCGCCATCAAGATATTTAGCACTATTTTAGGAAACTAGGATTATAGTGATTCCATGTTGATTTATTTCCATGGTTAATATATCATTTCATTCCATATAAATAAAGTATAACTCTAAAAAAATGTCTCCAGACCAATCAAAAACAGCCATTCATCCTATTAGCATACCCAAATGACGACGACAGTGATTTTCTCCTCTGCCTTCGTGCAGGATCTGTCCGATGCTATGTCTGAACCGCATGGCACCATGGTAGATATGTTGGCTGTTGTTGCTTCAGTTGGTCCTTGGGATCGACAACAGTACAGTCCATTTGGTACTCGTGAAATTTTCTTGGTGGACACAAGGTCACCCTCTTAATCTTAAACTATGTCTATTCTATATTCTATATATATGTATTTCATTATGTTTTTTCGCCAATGGTTGATTTGAGTGTCAACACTTATGATTTTTTTTGTCATGTGCAGTGACCGCGTCGGATTCCTACGAGTTTTGACCAGCTACGGACAGGGTCATAGTGCAATTTTTGCTGAAGCGGACTTGCGTAATAAGTTCATGATGGCTACTAAGGTTCTTGTCAATCGTGATAGAGGTATGGCTTCATTATTTAATTCAAAAATTCTGTTGTAGTAGGTTTGAAATATTTTTTCTTATTACTAATACTAATTTAAATATGCAGTTTCGTTGGAATCTTCGCCACATAGTTCCATCATTTTCTTTGACAATGAAAGATGCCCATGGGGATCGCCGCTTCAAGGTTACAACCTTTTTTATTATCCATTGACCATCGAAAAAATTGGTATATTGATGTAGTTAGATTTCATGTCCTTGTAGATATCAGAGATGGGCTGAGACGTTTGACAGTGACTCGTGATGATATAAAAATAGCAGTTGAAAAATGTTCTTACCATGTTAGGATTCTACAAAAACGTTCACGTGCAATACAGGAAAACCTTTCTATGGCGGATGCATACGATCACATGATGAATGGCAATCGTGGGGACGCAGGCATGGACATGGACTTGGACGGAGACAAAATTCCATGTACATGTGGGATTGTCGATTGAAAACTGTATCTATTTATTATACTTTAATTTAAATAATGTGATGTCATGTTAACATCACTCAATTTGAGGAAGTTGCAATCTTATTATATTTGGAATAATGTAAACTTTTCTATCGCGAGTAAAATGCTATAGCATCACATGAATGTTTCGATAATGTCATGTCATTTCTATCTTTTTCATAATTGTTAATGATTGATATTCTCATTTTTTGGTAGTTTAATTTGTCAACACAGCCAACTTTCCTTTTATTGAAGCGCACAACAATTTCTAGGCTAACGCGTCGCGCGCTCACCTGCCGTGATTGATGTCTTCAGTTTTCGGACTTTCCTTCCATGTGGACGACAGGTGAATGTCGCCAGCCCAGTCTTATAAATATCAATACGATTACCGGCCATAATGTTGGAAATGTTGCGTGTTGTGAGCGATATTGAAAGAAGAGGTGAAACTTTAAACTTTGTATATAGTATAGTAAAAAATAATTTAGTTGCCTTGGTAATGAAAATGGGCCATGGCACTTGGTGTAAAATTAATGCATTCCAACTAATTTGATTCCATAATATGTTCTTTTTTATAGTGTAGATTTAAAAAAAGAGGATAGAACATCATCTCGAGTACAGAGAAATTATGAAAGAAAACAATAACATAAAAAACAGGACTCCAAAAAGATTGGAATCATGTGATAATCATTATTATTTATACTTATAATACTTAAATTATAAGAAAAATAAACTCTTCATTATAATCCAATCTGAAGTGATAATAAATTAGAGTAGCTTCTTTGCTCTGGACGGTCGTGTTGGGCGAAACCACATCGGTGTTCTCATAGAATGCTTGTTCAGCAAACGATCCTCTTTTTTCTTGGGGAGATCGATCAACTGCATGCTCTGCTCCTTTCCTGGCTCCATGGAGAATATAATGACATCACTATCGTCCAAATCAGCTACACATACACTGTTTGGCTTGATCCACTCACTTTCCATGTGGAATGGATAGTTCAGCCCAACGAAGATGGAGTGTTTACCACCAATTGTATGGATGCGCTCCCATGATATTTTTGCATCATCAAATTTGTAGACTGTCATTGCATGGATGTTATAAAAATTATCATGCACATTGACCAGAACTCAACGGGAGCTAGGGGGTGCATAGTACCTTCTGCGATTACCATTCTCATGGACAACAACTTGGCAGGAAGGTTCATAGTACCTTTTGTCATTACCATGCACACAGATCACCAAAAGCTCATCAACTGGTGATTTGGCCAGGTAGAATGCGATCTCTGGGGATTGCTCAAAACGTTTATGAGGTATATACGGACGACCCATCCTCAAAGCGTATTCATCTGGACGCTTAATGTCCCAAGAATATATGCACCCACTGTCATCGACCAAAAGTAACCTTCCCCTATGAAGAACGACATCAACGTTGGTTGATATATAGTACTCCTCGCATCCTTCCCAAAATGTTGAGTGCCTAAACGTCTTCCATCCAACATCCCCCTTGGAAGTCGATGCCATCAACCCGTCATGAAAAAGTGCAATTGCCAAGAAACCGTTTCTGCTTGAAGGCGTCTGGCATAGTACAATGCGCCGAAGTTTACGACTATGTGGCGGATAGCATGGACTTATTTCAAATTGGCCCATCATGGGTAATGACGGGAGGGGTACTGTATCTCCTGTTACAAGGTTATTAAGGGTAAGGGAGCACCTGTTATCCCATATGACAAGCCAGTCATCCTTGCCACCTACCCACACTCAATGTTTGAATGACTCTTTTTCGATGCAGAATGCAGTCAGATCATCAAAAGAATGCATACCAAACGCCCCCTCTACAAGGGATTCTTCCACATTTGTACCTTCATTGTCTGGCCTAGATGTCAGTAGCGTAGGTGTTCCTACATTTGGTCACGAAACATGTATTTTCAAAGGTGATAAATAATGCGACATATGCAAACTCATAAAAACATTGATTGGCCACAATATGTGCAGATGACGGCTTCAAACTAAAATATATTGCAAAGTTATATACCTGACTTTAGAATTTTGGTGCCGAGTTCAAGGCACCTATCATGCCATGATTCGCATGTCGCCCAGAAGTTCATCACATCCATCTGGTCGATGCGGTCGACGATCGCGCCGCATAGGTCCGTGCAAAGTTGACACCATTTCACACCAACCTCTCGTGCGGAAGGGGGAGCCATGGTTGTTTGGTATGTGTGATGCTATCGTGATGCTTCATGTGCATCCAGGGATGCTATAGTGATGGTTCATGAGGTCATATAAGTTTTGACAATTTATATATACACTTAAAATTGTGATCCATATTATTTTTGGTAAAAATGGATCCGTTTTCATTTATTATTCAAGTTATTTTGCAAGTATCAGGTTCATTATACCGTATCATCAATCATGAAGCATGCACTACAGCCATCACGATATAAGTGTGGTTCCATGTAAATTTATTTCCATAAGTAATGTAATCCATGTCAATTAATTTATTTCTATAAATAGCATATCGTTCCATGTAAATTACAATCTATAGAGATTCTCGTGCCCACCGGTATGTATTGCAGATAGTCATCACGATATCTAGCACTATTTTAGGAACACGGGGATTATTGTGATTGCCTGTCAATTTTTATGCCCCTATATATGTAATAATATCTTCAACTTGTTCAACGGAAAACTACCTTTCCATTGCGTCCTCCGTATAGAAAGGCACGAAACCATGCCGTCTCTGCGATCCTATGGTTTTCTTTCTATTTGTAAGCTCCTGAATATTTTGCAGGAAATACATTTTGCTTGATTTTGTAGGTATACTTCCTTTCTAATACAGGTTCATGTACTTCCCATATTAATGAAATCTTACCTTTTTTGTTACATGTATATTGCTATATATAACGTCAACCAGCGGGTTTAGTTTTCCAATCACCTCATTCATCCCCTCGACACACAACAAAAAAAAAGACGGCATCGAAGAAACGGGAAGGTACACTACTTGACGGTGAGTACATGCATAAATGCAGTACTAGAAAACTATAGTGTTCATTCCCATTCCGTCTATGTATATCTATTTTCATTATAAACTGTAGCATTGCTTTTGGATGTTGTCATATCCATTTTCCCTGTAGAGATAGGATTCATTTGTTGTTGATTTTTCAGAAAATAATGGCTCCAGGTGGTTTTCATATGCGTGCTTCGAGAGTCGTTGCTGAGATGCTTGGTGTTCAACATGGTCATCAAGATAGGGTTGTTTTGTGTCGAGTTGATCGTGTTAAGTACAGTCGGTACTTCACTGTGTTCCTTGTTCTGCAATACATTCTTGGGTATCAAAAGTTTCGTTTCGTTGTAGGAAGGCATGGTGAATATATGTACGTCACCGTGCCCACCTCTGCAATGGTTGAGACTTTGCATGGACACCGTTACAAATGGAAGAAGGAGGAGGTGTCATTCCATCGTATTACTTTTCTCAACATACGCGACTATAATAAGCCAGATGAGATGGGTCGAGATGTAGTAGAGATGCTATATTAGTCACTGTACCTCTGGTGTGTTTCATGTGATCACACAACAAGAGAAGAATAATTTTTTATAAATAAAATTCAGTTATAGTCAGTTTTAATGTTGCTGTCATTTTCATTTATATATACGCCTATATAAATGAATGTTGTTCAATCAACGTTGTTTCAAGAAGAGAATATATCAATCGATTTGTTACAAGTTCAGTTATATCATTTTGATTTGGTTTGTGTATGTGTTTGTGTATAGACTCGTAGTGTTAATTGTTTTTCAATCACGTAGATTACTTGTGTAGTTCATTTCTATGTGTATAGTTTTCCTTTTGGCTATCATTCCCGAACACGTACACCAGATACATGTGGGGTTAATGTTCTGCTACGAGTTTGTCTTGGTTTCAACTAAAAGTTCGTTGTCTTTAGTACAGAAGGTAGGTACAAGTTCCATAACAATATGGCTCCATTTTTCATATAGCGTTCTTCCCTAAATGTAAATGGATTCTTCCAAGCAAGCATATGTTGCAATGAAGGTTCGTGCATAACAAACCTGATCAACGCGTGTCTTTAACGAAATATCTATATGTATTATATGCCTTTTTTGATGTATAATAACACGTGTAGGCTGATAACCTTCGGGATGTCCACATTCAAGTGACGAAGGTTCTCAGATCTGTTATACAGGAATTAGGAGGGTCTGAGCCAGTTTATGATGACTTGTCATTGCATCCTTCCTTTTTAAATTACAAGTTGTCCTTCGAGATACCTTCAAAGCTCAGGGGGGCAGGTAGGGTACGTGTTACCATACGCGGGGTGATGCCCGAAGGAGCTAGCAAACATGATGCTTGTGAGCGAACAGCACTCGATGCTTTGCAGCTGCTTCAGCATGACCATGACCTTAATGTTCTTGATTGTAACTAGTCCGAAGCTTTGGAAATTCGAGCTCGGTGCGCTATTCTGGTGGATCAGTTTGTTGAGATCAGAAACATTCATGGGTTGGTACATTCCAAGTGTTTGATGGTCACGGAAGGCATAGGCTTTGCATCTGACGTCTTGTTAAACAAAGCTTATGAATTCGAAAACAAAGCTGTGAATGATATTGGTCAAGTTGACATGGCAAAGGTTTATAGAGATTGTGCTAATCAACTTCAACTAATAAGTGAAAGATCAACGGGTGAGGTGCAGTGGCAATATGGATTTACTCAAACGTTACAGAGCTTGTACAGATCGAAACTACCCAGGCCATACATCGATTATACTAAATTGTTGCTCAAGGTCAGTATTTTTTTACATGTGATATATATTCTCTATAAAAATAATGGTAGATATATCTACCCTCTATTTATATGCTGATGATTATGAATGTCTTCTTTTTTATCCATCTTACTTGTTATTATTACTAATATTGATAGGTAGGTGATGTTAAAATTATCGGTGGGCTTGCAGTTATTCTCGAGGAAACGACATCCAGCGTAGGGTTTCAATATCTTGGCACCAAGATTTGCGAGGTTAATGGTGGAGGTTACATTGGTGCAGTTCATCTTTTACACCTGCAGTCTGGAGACGAAACATGTTTTGAAAGCAACGCCGTATAGGACAGGTCTGAAGCTGTCTTTACTTCCATGGACCGGGCTATTCGACACCTCTGTCAAACATTTGGCCTACGAGTTATTGATCCAAACTTCACTGTAGTTAGAGAACTTGAAGAGGTTGAAAAGGCTTTGAAAAAAGAGATGGAAAAGCTTGCTGATGGTACTGGTGCACTGGAAACTTGGCCTCATGAAGCAATACTTGAGATTCACAGTCTGGCCGACCGGTTTGATGAAGACGAATATATCCACCGTTTGTTGGTTGCTATGTGTTTCGATTTGAGTCGGCACCTAGACGTTGTACCCCAGATGATCAAAGATGTAGAACGTAAGGCCAATTTTTTATTTTACTATCATCCTATACTTGGCGTGGTTTTGATTTTACTATCATTCAATTTCCCATGTACGGGTTTGATTCATTTTCCTATGAAAACAATAAAGTCTTATTTTGCATTATTTTAATAAATATATATAGTTGTATTATTTTCGGTCAAATGATGCAGCATCATTACAATTAAAGACCCGCTGGGGGGTCGCTGGCCCCTCGAGCGAGGCAGAAAGCTACTCGAGGGGTGCCAGGCCCTCGAGCGAGGCAGAAGTTCACCCGCGTGGCGTCCGACCCTCGAGCGAAGCGGAGGTTCGCTCGAGGGTGGCTGGTGCGGTTGTTTGATGGGTCGCGGAGTCCCTCGAATTGCGCTTTCGAGGGCTACCTCGAGCAAGCGCGTTCGTGGTGGCCTCTGACCCTGAGTGCCCGTCACGGTCCCCTCGAGGGATCAGGCCTCGAGCCCTCGTTTGATTGGACCTTTGGGTTCACCTTCTCTTGTAAGGAATCGCCACGCCATTTCGTATCGGCCATGGACCCGGACCTCCCGTTCGTGGTCGTGCCCCACGTGGCGTTGCACAAGCGTGATGCACGCGCCTTTTTAGGCGGAGTAACGGGCCGTTCAAGGTGTTCTGCGGCGGTTGGCGTTTTTACCGCGCCGTCATGATGGCGCTCGCGCGTGCGTGCGGTGATTTCGGAGTAGTGGGGCCCGGGCGGTGTCGATCGCATTAACTGCGGCCGCCTGCCTCGGCCTCGGCCCCGGCCGTTCGATCTCCTTGGCCTCCTTTTACTATATTTATGGTAGTGAGTAGAGGGGAGAATTTTTACATTATCCATTTGCTCGTATCGCGCCCGCCTTCTTCCTCCTCTCGCCCTCTGAGCTCACACCCACTTGCTCAACCCACCTTCGCACTCGATTTCCGCTTCGCCCCCACCATGGTTGAGTACCTTGAGGTCGGGCCGTGGTACCGGTCCAACGTGGACGCGCACACCATCGAAGGGCTCATCACCGGCGGGCAGCTGACGGCCAACACCGACTCGAGCAGGCCGGCATGGATCGTTCCGCCAGCGCATCATCAGGAACCGCAGCCCCCGGAGGGGTACGTGGTGAGCTTCATTCACCTTCATGAGCGGGGATTCAACGCACCCGCCAGCAAGTTCATGCGGGGGTTGTGCTACCACTACGGCGTGGAGCTGCACAACTTCGCCCCCAACTCCATTTCGCAGGCGGCGACCTTCGTAGGCGTCTGCAAGGGGTTCTTGGGCGTCCCCGTCTCGTGGGACATGTGGCTCCACCTCTTCCGGGGCGAGCTCTTCACGGCCGCCGGGGGCAAGGGCAAGCGCCGGCCCGTTCGCGTCGGCGGGCTCACGTTCGCGCTGTGGAGCAGGGGGCACGGCGTGTACCCGCCCTGCAACATGATGACCAACAACTCGGATTGGGACAAGGGGTGGTTCTACCTCCGCAACGACGGAGCCGGCCTCCCACCCTACACCGGCAAGGTCCTGGACAGCCGCCCATTGAACTGGGCATTCGGGGTGTCCGACGACGTGCGACGGAAGAAGCTCGTGCCCTACATGGAGGCTCTGAAGGCCTTGAGAGATGCGGGGCTGACCGCAGCGGCCGTCCTCGCACAATGCCACCGGCGGCGGGTGATTCCCCTCATGGAGAGGGCGCTTCGCATCTATGAGATGGCGGAGGGCGCGGACCCCGACGCGCTGGCGCGGTCGCGGCTGCTGGCCGAACCCTTCGCCCCGGTGTACGCGGCCCAGAGGGCAAAGCGCGCGGTGGACACCAAGAAGATGGTGTGCGAACCCGACGAGGTGTTGTGGTCGACCCGGATGCGTCCCGACAACGGGCACATCAAGCTGGTAAGAAATTTCTGCCAACCTCGTTAGTTTTCGATTTGTCTTTAATCTCATCGGCTCTCCCTTGACAATCATGGTGACGGTAGCCGGCGATGGAAACGAGCGCCTATGGCTCGGATCCTCCCACGCCTAGGTCCCACGCGGCCAAGCGCAGGCGGCAGCAAGAGGAGAAGGAGCGGAAGGACGCAGAGAAGGCGACGAGGAAGAGGCGCGAGGACCGCCGCAAGGCGCACAGCCTGGTATGGGTGCAGCGGGAGAAAAAAGGCCTTTCTCTCCCGCCGACCCCAGAGAACATGAGCAGCGACAGCGACGGCGGCGTGGTCTGGTCGAAGCTGGAGGAGGGGGATGAGGACGAGGTGCCTTTGGCCGTGGGGGCCAAAGACAAAGATGTTGTTGTTTAGGCCCGCGCCGCAGCTGCCTCCGCAGCGGGCGCGGCTTCGGCTGGCGAGGGCACTGCGACGGGGGGTGTGCCCGGCACGGGGGACGCGCCGTCCGCGCAGGCCTCGAAAAAACGAAAGCGTCAGGTGTCGACCCTACGGTAAGCATCGTATAAAACTTCATTTTGCCCAATTTTGTTCCGTCGAGTTCCTGATGTTTCCTTTCCTTTTCTCCCAGCCGCAGTGGTGCTCCCATCGCGCCCGAGCTGGCACCAACCAAGGCGCTGAGGGCGGGGGCGCGCGACGCGGTCCGCACAACGCAACCTCGCTCGGCGAGGACACCGCGGTCGGCGACGGAGACGGAGCCGCTGCTTCAGATGGTGGCGTGGCAGGGCGTCCTGCGGGAGGAGGAGTGGGCCCGTGCGGCCAGGCCCGGGACGGGCAGAGCGAGGGAGGTTCCGCCCGCGGCGGATGTGGCGGGCGCGCGGGACGCTGCCCCAGCGGCGGACGACGACGACGCCACGCTCCGGTTCGCACCCAGGGCGCCGCATGAGTTGCCTGGGGGCCTGCACGGGGCTGGTGCGTCCTCATCGCGCCAGCCCGGCGTCGACGGCTTCCCCGGAGATTGGTGCACCAGGCTGGAACGGCCCGAGGTCCCGTGGCAGACGGTGGACCGCGCGAGAGCAGAGTACAACGACTGGCAGGAGTTCCTTCGGGTTGGGTCCGAGGTGCAGCGCCTGCTTCGCGAGGCCGAGAGGCTACACACAAATGCGGCGGTGCCGCTCTTCCGGGTACGTGTATTCGTTTCGTCGCTCCTTTCCTCTTCTTTCCACCCTCACTTGTGCCCCATCTGAGTCTTCTCCACCTCCTTTGTGTTGGCAGCGGCTGCGTTGCGACGCTGGGGACAAAATCACCATCATGGCCAACCTGCACACCAAACTAGAGGAGGCGTGCCGGGAGAACGGGCATTTGCGCCCGGCGATCGATCGTCTCCGCGAGCAGCTGGATGAGGTGCACATGTACTTCAAAATGAGGGAGGATGACCTGTGCCGTACAGAGGAGGAGCGCAACACCCACCTTGCCGTGGCGGAACAGAAGTCCAAGAAGGCCGAGCAACTCAGCGCCGCGCTGCAGGGCAAGGACGGAGAGCTCCAGCAGGAGCGCGCTGCTCTCGGCGAGGCGAAGTCACAGCTCGCGCTGAAGGACACCACCCTCACCGAGGCGCAGGCTCGCGCTGAGCGCGAGCGCATGGCACTGGAGGACGCGCAGGGGGGCCTCGCTCAGGCTGAGCAAAAGGCTCAGGAGGTCGAGGGGCTTGCCAACACCCTGAAGGAAAAGAGCAATGCGCTAGCGGCGGTGGAGGGCCAGCTTCTCGAGGAGCGTACCGCTCGTGAGGGAGCGGAATCTCAGCTCCAGATTGCGCGTGAAGAACTTGGAGGGGTGAGGAACGCACTTCTGGAGCGGGACACCTCGATCCGCCAGCTCCAGCAGGATGTCAACGCCGCGCGAGCTGCGCTCGAGACTGAGAAGATGCGGGCTGAGGGTAAGTCACGTTCCTTAGCCCCTTTAGTTTTTTGTTAAGTCCTTTCGAGGCTTGACATTTGTTGTCATGTCGCAGAGCTGCAGAAGAGCTCGGCGAATCGTTCAGAGGAGATGCGGGTTCTCCAGGTCGTCTACGACGAAGCCCAGGGCGAGCTCAAGAACCTGGAGACCGCTGCTCTCGAGGTGTGCCGCGAGCTCGAGGGTGGCGAGGGTCAGTCCTCAGGTAGCTCGGTGGCGAGCCGCCTGCGGTCCCTGGGCAGGCGGGTCACCGAGCGCTTGCAGGGCGCCCTTCGGATTGGCGTCCAGAAGACCTTGGGGTTGACCTCGACCCACTACATCCTCGACTTCAACCTGCTGCGGGACAGCTATGTTGTTCCCGAAGGCGTCGTGGGCGAGGAAGCTGAGCTTGAGGCCGTCAGGGTGGTTGACGCATCCATGGCGGACCCTGCTGCGGCCCTCGCCGACATGTTTGAGGTGGATCTGTTCCCAGATGCGGCCGAGGGTGAAGCTGCCGCTGCTCCGAGCCCCCGCGCTCCCTGAGGATCTAGGTGCTCGAGGCCCGTTAATATTTTGTTAGAAATTTGGATGAATGTTAGTCGTTGTACAAACAATATATATTATGTTATGCACAAGTTTAATTTGCGAGTTTTATTTTCATATGTTCGTTTTTTCCTCGCGCCTTTCGGGTTGAGGGGGGAGCCTCGAGCGAGGCGGAGACCCGCTGGGGGGGCGGCCCCTCGAGCGAGGCGGAAAGCTACTCGAGGGGTGCCAGGCCCTCGAGCGAGGCAGAAGTTCGCCCGCGTGGCGACCGACCCTCGAGCTTTTGAGAAGTTTTTGTTTGTGGCAGGAGATTAGACCTATTTAGGAATTTGTGAACAAACGATGGTGTGGAGCTAGGTGCTTACTCAAATACGTGTACACACACATTAATTTAAAAGGAAACATTCATATTGATTATATTGTGCTTTATTTGTTGAATGAATGATTTAATGAATTGATGTGTGTGCCCTTCATCCTCGATATTTGTTTTGAACGTGTGATTCTACCAGGATGATATTTTTCCAAAAACTATGCTCCATTTCCTTGTATCCACTGACTATACTCCCTTTAACCATTCCATTAAATACACCATCTCGTATTTGCATTTCCATAGAAGACGTACCTTTATTCTTTTTTCTGTTTTGTGCATTTTTGTGTATTTGCATTTCTCGTATTTGTGTATTTTCCTTGTATCCACTGACTATATTTCCTTGTATCCACTGCCAGGATGATACCTTTATGAAAGATAACAAAATATGCTATATTTTTTATATCACGTGCGTGTCCCACGTGCACTTTACTAGTGCAATACTAATAATGGACAGCTATCATTTTTACCCAATCATTCGAAAAAAATTTACACATGATGATGCATTAATGTACCAAACGTTACTGCTATTAAAATTAGAGTGTCCCTTTCATGTTAATTATAGCCTGTTCACTGCCCTCTAGATTTCAAGATCTTTTTTCTTGAGTATGATCAGTGTTGTATTTGGCATTTAAACCTCAATTATCACGTAAGATCTTTTTTTTTTACCGAAACAGCAGGGGAGGCCCCTTCTGATTTTTTTTATATATATAGGGTGAACAGTATATGTACAAATTACAAGGTCATTGACCCAAAAGAGAGACCCTAAAAAATAAGATCATAGGCTATTACAAATCCAAGTTTCTAACTCCATTTTTAAGGAGGGTTTGGCTCTTTTTTATTGACCTTACCTCTTCCCTACTTTGTAGGGATTTGTTTCACTGCTGTTATTATATTTAGGTGAAGAAACTAGGAGCTAGTCATTTCAATGAATCAATGTTCTAAATTACAATACAAAATTCCACTACACTTATATTTCTCCTTGTTTCTATTTTTCAAAATATGGCATCAGAAGACATGTATTGGGTCGTAACATTTTAAATAATGACGTTTAGCCACACCCAGTCACATCATAGTATGATAATACATCAACATAGCCTTCACATGTAACAACGTATTGGCATATATATTTTCTAGTTCAAACTAAAATATAAATTTTAAGTGCAAACTATTTTTTTGTTCGGCTGGTGAAAACTAGTGTGGGAGGTGCCTTGAATTTACTTGACATATTTCTTTTATCTGGAACATTGCTTTTCTTGAGAGAGGAACTTTCTTTTCCTTCTGTGGAATATTTTTTAAAAAACATGCAATAGATGGTTCGATATTTACATATACAAATACATGTTTCCTTGATCCCACACCCTAGAAATAACTAAGGTGACTGTCATGTTCAACTTCTAAACATTTTTTATTTTATCTTTAAACAATTCTTTAATTGAGTGGAACTTTTTTCCTTCAAGCAGAACATTTTCACAAGCAGAATGAACCTTTTTTCTTCAAGCAAAACATTCATGAATGTAATTTATAGATATACGCAATGTCGATCAAATCTCAATCACCTAATGTTAAGTGAATTTATTTTTCAATGCCTTTCCAGATCATAGGTGGACTTGAAACGCCAAAAAGTTTCAGTTGATAGCACTGCTGACACCATGGTCTCAAATGTTCTTCGGCAAAGGTTTAGGATTAAATTCTTAATTCTGAGAGGAAAAGTCTACATAACCCCTCCACCTATTTGCAGTTGACTACTTAACACCCCAACCTTTAAAACCATTCCACACCCCAACCTTTTCAAAACTGGGCAAATAACCCCCCAGAGCGGTTTTGGATGGTAGTTTTGTTTTTTTTCTTTTTTATTTATTTCAGATGGATTTTAAAAAAATCATAGTAAATCGTAGAAAAATCATAAAATGAAAAGTCCAATTTTGTTGGACTCCACATAAGCAGAAGTACACATTGAACATATAATATGGTATGATTTATTAGAAATTTTTTATTGTAGATTTTTATCTATTGTTTCCTAAAATTAATTAGAATAAATCGTAATTGCAGTTTCAATGGTTCAATTCTCGTGAAACTTTAGCAGTGACCTAACTATAGTATACTTGAACTATAATAAAAGTTTTGTACTAATTGGATCATGGATTACATGGTTATAGATTTATTTGGGGTTTATGCTTGTTAAATCCAAATAAATGTATAACTAAGATATATATGATCCAATGAGTACAAAATTTTTACTACCATTGAAGCATACAATAGTTAGGCCACCATAAAAAGTTCACTGCAATTAGACCATAGAATCTATAGTTGTAAATTATTCAAATTAATTACAGAAAAGAATAGATCAAAATCCATAATAATTTTCTATAGCATGCCATATTATATGTTTACTATGTAGATCTGCTCACGTGGAGTTCAACAAAATTAGAATTTCCATTTTATGGTTTTTTATTTACTATGTTTTTTCAAAAAATCAGCCAAAATAATTAAAAACGAAAAATACAAAACCACCATCCAAAACCGCTCTAGGGGGTTATTTGTAAAGTTTTGAAAAGATTGGGGTGTGAAATACACGGTCTTATAGGTTGGGGGGTTAAGTGGCCGACTGCCGATAGGTGGGGGGTGGGAGGGGTTATGTAGACTCTTTGCAATTTGTAGGCAACCAATTTTTCCAAAGTCAGTATATATATGTACAGTTGTGCAAGTACGACTCCCTCCATCATAGTCAATCAATGTACTTTGAGATACAACTTGGGGTGCATGTGCAGAGAAGAAATTCGTGATAAGGCTCTGTTCAGCTTCATTCGGCTTCTTTTATTCGGTTTCTTTTGCGGTATTTTCTTCTCACAATAAATCTGTTGTAAAAATCTGCACGCAGTATTTTTCTCTCACAACAAATCTACTATTTTGAAACCTTTAACCATCAATAGCAAGTTATTAAAGACTATTTTCACAATGGTACATACCAATTTTTTTGTGAAACATAATAGACCCTAGGACCTTTTGTTTTTAATTAAATAATAAAAATATATAACCTAGAAGCACAGTTAGCACAGTTATTAGGAATACTTTAGGTTGTTAAATTATGGTTTACTTCACAAGATTTTATAATAATGGAGGTAGGTAGTTTCAATTAAAATTTTAAGAGTTTAGGATATTTATAATGGCAAGGAGTAATTGAGGCCATGAATTGGGTTATACTTAAGACTATTTTGATAAGGTGATGTATTGGTATTTTTGTTTTGAATCAAAATATATCATATGGCTTTTCTACCACCAACGATTAGACTGTGAAATTGATGGACACATGTTTATGATTTTATGAGAATTTATACAATGTATTTTTTGTTATATATAGTGTGTCCACGAGGATCGACATGAAGGATCCAAAAATTTAGCCCCTGATCACTACCAAAAGTTTATGTTGTTTGATGATGCTTGGAGAAGCACATGTAGAATTATCACAACTTTATTCGATCAGTGAAAAGCGCGTGATGGATCTAAAAATTGTCTAAGAATTCCTCCTTGTACAAATAAGATTTGATTGATGTTGTTCGAAGTCAATTATTTCAAATTTTGACTACTACTCCTTCCTTGTACAGATAAGTTTTATTTGAGGTTGTTCAAATTCAATTATTTCAAACTTTGACTACTACTTTCGTTAAACACTGCTAAAAATAGCATTTTTTGTAAATTTACATTTTTTCCAATACAAATATACACATATCACTTCAAGCATGATGAAGGAAAAATGGTTAAAGACAAAAATACACATTAATAATAATAATAATAATAATAATAATAATAATAATAATAATAAATTCATGATGTACTTTTCTAACATGTGCTATGGTATTTTCTACCATCTCGCAATTCTTTAACTTAAGACTCCACTTGTTGCATGGAGAAAAAAAGGACAAAATGTATTAGGGACAAATCGGACTAAATGACGTAGTTGAGGGGGTACATTACTGAACCAAGAAATAGTTTAATTCGGTATATATCTAGACTTTGTCTATACTTTAGTGGAGTAATTTTGATTTTTTTCTTAGATCTAATCAACCATGCCACTTAATCTCTTATCCTCGGTTGGTAAACATTGATATGTTTTTCTTTTTCTCCCATTAATATAGAAATTAAATAAGAGAAAATGAGTAATATATGTAGCATTGAGAAGACAGGGTATATATTTTCCTAGACGTGGAAATTTATTGGTGCATTAAACATCAGTTCAAAAGCATATAGGTGGACACCAGATCAGATACACTGTCTGGGTCTTATTAGCTCATGAGTGTCAGAACCACGCATTACACGCGTGCAGTAGGCTCATATCATGAGCTAGGGCACTTTATTACATAGATAGATGTATTTTGATTATGTAGTAGTGATATTTGAAACTAGGATGCTGAGGCAGCATTATGGCTTGCATGGAGGTGGCGCGGCGGTGCTACCTGGCACTGGCATGGGGGCGCCGCCGCTCGGCATCAGGGTGTTGATGGTGCAGACATTGAAGCAAAGGATCCTGCATGCTATAGAGACCCGCACCTTGCATGTCGTATAGAAGAAACCAATGTCACTCAGGATAGGCAAAGTTCCGTTGAGGCTCTCGCACACCCCGGAAGTGAAGTTATCACACGTAGGATGACAAATCGTGCGGCAGTCTTCCTCCACGTCAGCCATCGCCGGAGTACCCACAGACAGTAGGATCGCCAGCGCGATGCAGGCGGCTACAGGAACCGCCATCTTAAGCACAGAGCCATTGGCGGAAGCCATTTTTTATCAATATATGAGTAGGTACGTGCAAACTATTGTAGGGTAGATGGAGAAAGATCAGAGAGGTATTAGTTGATGCCTATATCGCCGGCAGATGCGATATTTGTAGTCCAGGACCGGATTCGAAGTCCAAATTAGATAAGGTGTTTGTACTCTTATTGGAGAGTACAAAGTTTGCGCCCAATATTTTCAAAATGATACTTGATATACAGAATAGCAGCACTTAGACACATACTTCGGTGCTACGGAGTAGTTTCTAACAAAGCACTGTACCATTGACTAAAGGGGAGATACAATAGTGAGCCATAGCCGTCCACACTAGGACCAGCACCATGTTTCCAAATATGGGTCTTATATTTCCATAAGTTAAGTACAACTAAATGTTATACTAATAAATCCCTGTGTCAACAAAACACCAGTGATGATAGGAGGTAATAATAAAAATTTCATCACACTTGATCCACCCATCACCTTAAGCATACACAAAATTCAGATGGTCAAACAACTCAGTGAAATTAAATTACGATCACTAAATAACAGCCTCCATGTCTTACAAAAAATTGACCATGCTGTCATGCGTGTGAAAGATCGGGAAATTAGAGGGCTCTTGCTTGGTTTAGAACTAGTAGAGTGTTTTCTAAGCCATGCTCTGGAATCTATCATTTCAATTCCAGCCAAGTGTGTATAGTGGATAAACATAACGGTGACATGTTTTTGTTTTCCTCGTGTTAATGTCGAATTTACAAAGGGACTATCCATTTCCGATAGATAGTTAAATACATGTTCTGTGTGCTAATAATAAAGCTACACATCAAGAAATAACTTGTAATATGAGGATAACCTTGAAGAATTCCGTCAAAGTACATGATGCTTCACCTTAAAAAGAGAAAATGACTCGGGAAAACTAACAATAATTTGCCCATTTGGGAGAAGCATGAGATTCTGATCATCATACAGAGAAATCATGCATATCAGAGGAAGAAGCATATATTTGTGATGCTAATGTTTATTGATAATATGGTACAAACATGAAGTTCTGAAAAGAAGAATGCAGATAAATATATTATGATATAAATAATAGGTTCTTTGGCAACTTTTAAAGTAGAATTACATGCGTTATATCCATATTTAGATATAAGGATTTATGGCATTTTAACTTTCCCCATAAATATAACAACCTATAGGTTTCTAACCAAGAGCTGGGATGCTGCTTTAATGGTTTACATGGAAGTCTCCTCCTTTATTTTGTTCTAGAAATAGCACACATCTTTACATTTACATACAGAATGACTGTTGGGGTTTAATTTATCTGGCAAGTAGGAAAAGATAAGAACGCATATTTCATTGGCTCCAAAAATCTTAAATTACTAGGTGATTCCCCACGTGGTGCTCCGGGATTTGAGAGAGCTTTCCGATAAAGTATGAAGCACTATAAGTTCTGATTAATACAAACAAAATACACCTAAAAATAAATTCGATGTTGTGACAGCTCGGGAATTGACTGAAGAAGACCGGTTACAAAAATTACCATTCATTTTGTCTAGCATTACCAATTTATTATGTAATGATCTTTGATTGGTGGGAGATGACGTGGGTGGCTTGGATGAATAAATAAGTGGTGGGAGATGATGTCCCTAACTTGCTTGTAGAGAGAAATAGAGTTAATGAGGTGAAAGATAACATGTATAGCTTGCAAGAAGAAAGGATTAGTGACAGATGATGTGGACAGCTTGAATGTAGAGAGAAGTAGAGTTAATGTTTCTCATAGAGTGCTTCTATATGGGTTATATAAATACCAGATACCACCATTATGACCTACTATTTAGGAGGGGGGGGGGGGCAATCCCCACTTTTACACTTCCCTTGAAGTCAACCTTCAATGACTATATAATAGAGATATTTAGGAGCACCTCTGTGTTTACAACACATGAGTGAAAAATTGACGGTCGCCCGTTTGGATCGTTCCGTGTGGTCGATTTCCGACCACATGTCAGAGGGGCATCCACGTGCAATACAGGCATACTGGTGGTCTTTTTCTTTCTAAAAAAGTAATACCAAAAAAAATATGTAGAAAAATTTTCCACACAAATGTATCATAGAATTTTCATACACATATTTTCTGAGACAAAAAAATATTTTGTAGAAAAGTTTTGTAGGGAAAAGAAAATTTAAAATGAAAAAATAAGATAAAACTTTCTTTAAAAATATGGTCAAATAATCGCGACAAAGTTTCTGAACAAAACTTTAACACAAACCTTTGAAGAAAAAAATCGAGCTGAAAACATTTGAGAGCCAGAAAATTCGGAAGAAAAATTCATGCGAAAAGTTTATAATAATTTTTTGTGAAACAAAATTAAGGGTAAATTTTCTGGAAACAAACATTTGGGGAAAAATTTTGAAGAAAAAATTAGTAAATATGTTCTGAAGAAAATATTAACAAATCTGGGGAAAAATATTTCAGAGAACAAAATCTAGAAGCAGAATTTTATAAAACAAGAAATAAAAAACTCGGCCTAGCACCGCTAGCAGCGGCATGCGAGCTCAGCTCCGCGCTCCCGGCGGGGAACTCACTGTGGAAGCCCGCGCGCCGCCACTCCTGCAAGCTAGGGAACGGGGAGCCCAGCAACAGCCCTCTAGCATGCCGTGAGCTCGTCTAGACCGTGCCATCCCACCCGACGCGGAGCAACCGCGAAGCGACTCGCCCTGCCTTCGAGGAAGCCCCAGAGCGCCAGCCCCTTTGTCGGATCTAGGGAAAAGTGTGGGGAGTGGTTGCTAAGGAAATAGAAGAAGAGAAAGGGAAGAGTGGGAAGGACAAAGAGAAAATGCGGAATGGAGTGTGGTGCGCGGATAAACACGTGTGTTGGATCGATCGGGACATCAAAAACCTCCGGTTGCGTGTAAACCCAACATTGCGTATAGCAGTGCCTTCTATAACTTGTAAAGCGAAACCTACTAGATCTCTTGGTGATTCCTTCTTGTCCTCCTTTTCTGCATATATATAACAGAATTCAACCAACTACGCGAACATTAGGCGCGGTGTAGATGGTTACCGAATAGATGATTTGTTCTGTAAGTAATTTCTACACTTATGAAACAAGACACAGGTGTATAATTATGGATTGCATGGTGGTGGTGATGCGCTGGCCGGCGCCAGTGTGGGGGCGCTCGGGGTCAGGGTGTTGAGGGTGCAGACGTTCATGCAGAGGGAAAGGCACAGCTGATTGATCCGCGTCTGGCATGTTGGAAGGAGATTCAGAGGTTTCAAGACTGCAGGGGCGATCTCAATGATGTTGTTGCACCCATCAGTAGTGAGGCTATTGCATTTTGGAACGCAAATTGCACGGCAGTCGCTCTGTATGTCGGCCATCGCCGGCGGACCCATGGACAAAAGGACCAGCATGATGCAGGCAGCAAGAGGATGGGCCTTCCTAAGCATCACGCAACTAGCGGAAGCCATTGATCAGCTGGTTACGTCTGTAGAGAATGATGCCCTTGTTGTGACAGCAGATACGCTATTTGTAGGCAACGACCAAGTCATGTACCACATCTGGGGCTGCTGACTAATTTGCTGTGATTGTTAGGTAATTGATATATTTTCCAATTTAATTGATATGTACATTGACCAACTTCACGTGCATGCCAGTTTAATTTCTATGAGAACCACCGTACCATTGAAATTTATAGGGGGTGACAATAATTCTGCTGTCCAAATCTGTACTAGCCCTGAGCTGTTGAATAATATGCAATATAATTTGCATCATCTAAATACAAATAATACACCTAAATGTTGAAGAACAAGGAGATACCAACCAATTTCGTCATACTAGAGACAAGCTTCACCTCAAGCATACGCCTAAAAATTTAAATCAACTAACAAATCAGCAACCTATGTCATTATAAAAAAGAATAAGTTAATATAACCACCAAAATTTAAAATTGTTTTAGTTTGCTATAGACATAATAAGCAAAGCACTTTCAAATCCTCACCTAACCTAGCTACTTAACTATCAAATAAATAACCTAACCTAATGCAACCCCTAAAATCGGAATCAAAGTTACCATATATAACGTCTCATATGTCTTTTTAGCCATCAAATATTCTTGTTAGAGATGACGCATACATTGGGACTTCAAAACCACAATTTGTGGTTGTAGGTAGGGATGAAAGTGGCACGGATATTATTTGTCCGACCGACCGACTGAAAGGGTCAGGCACTCAAATGGTAAGACTGTATCCGAATCCAGACATTTAATATCCGTAACTATCCGTACCACATTAGTATCCAGAAATTTAAAGTTGAATTTCTATGATCCAAATATGCTGAATATCACTATTCGACACAAAATATACTGTCCATATCCGAATTGGATCCGATAATTCAGTTCGAGAAAGAAAAAAATTTCTATCTGTATCCGTTCGTATCCGATTCGTTTTCATCCATAGTTGTAGGTGCATTTGTCCAAAACGTAAGGAGCATGCTTCCCTAGAGATTAGACGCGTGAACTTGGATGACATGGAAATTAAGGACGACTTGGCTCCAGTTTTTTTTCTTCTTCTTCGAAGAAGGAGAACCAATTATTTTGCTCTCAATGTGTAAGCAGATTATTTTTCTTTTTTTTCTTTGTGGTTTGTCCTCTGCCCGTTCCACTGAGGAACTAGCTAACCCAGGCTACAATACCTTGCTGCATGTACTAGCAGTAGCTGCTGAGACCTCCAGCTCCATGCTATGATCGTCCTACATATATACCAGTAAAACCTGTGGAAATGTCACAGCTTCCAGGCTCGTGAAAAGAGGGCCCAAAGGATCACCTAATAAAGGCTAAAGGTAGCTAATGCTGACTGTGCTAAAGGATCAACTGGAATCTGCCAAGGATTATATTATTGGATCCCTAATTAACCACTTGTGTTACCAGGAATTATTCGGCAAATTAAAACGTCAATTCCTAGCAAGCAGTGCTAGAGTTGGCATTGTTTTTGCTTTAGGTTTATTCAGTGGAACTGGCGCACAAAATAAAGCCAAACGTGCCGTACGTACCAACACACGACCTAGGGCGGGGCATGACTTATGTGGCGGACGCGCGCCGCTGCCATTGGTTCTGCTCTTGCTCGCTCCCGGTCCGGCTCCATCTGCTCCGCCGCGGCCGCCACCAACACCACCACCACGGGATTCGCCGGCCGTGAGGATGAGGGCAAGTTTTGTTGCAACCTGAACTCATTTTGCCTACACACATGGTTGCCTGTACTTTTCCTGGTATATGTTTGGTTTACATCGGAGACACTCACAACACGCACACACTCATCCCTATGAACACATGCACGCGTGCAAACACTACCCCTAGGAGCATCTTCGAAAACTGGGTCGGCAAATCCTCAACATTGACGAAGTCACCACAAGCGTCTCGCTGTAGACGGGAACATTACCTACCACTGAAAGCACAAACGCCGATAAATCATGAGAAATTCCCACCCACGTGGAGTCGAACCCAGGACGTGAGGTGCTACCGAGACTCTTGTAACCACTAGGCTACCGGCCCTTTTGCAGTTTTTTTACTTGTTGCCTGAGCTCTAATTAGTCCTTTTTTCGATTATTCTTGTGCGCCAGATAGCTGCCTGGTCCACCAGGCCACCAAAAACGAGTGCTTGGGCATGACTAGTTGCTGCCTGAGCTTTAATTAATAATGTCATTACTCAGATGCTTACTTGAGGCAGCAACCAAACAATTCACTCTATCCCCTGCCTGGCCAGGCAAAATGGGATACGGTTGCAGGCACTCGCAGACAGCATATACTCCCGGACAAATCCTCCAGGGTTGCATCCAAACATACCAAAAATGCAGTGAAGGAGGAGTGCGCTTGTTTTGGACCGTAGGAGCGTTGGGCCCTATGTGCTCTTACATGGGATAGTTCATAGAATCGGGCTGTCGCACGCTCAAAAGGCCCATCTTGAGTCAGCCTCGGAATGACATCCGGCCATTTTATATATAGGACAAGTTGATTTTTTTTTTCCGTTTACCATCGATACTCATAATCCACATGCTGTATCTGGGCTTAGAGTTTCATGTCGGAAATGGAACCAAAGTATATTCTGCAATAATAACGGACAACTCTCATTTTTTTCCAATCATTCTGAAATCACTTAATCAACTATTTCGATCAGCAAGGGCAAATGTTCTGCTTTTTTAACATGATGATGTATTGTCTCAAACATACAAATCATCTTACTATTATTTAAATTAGAGTGTCCTTTTCACGTTAATAATAGCCTATTAATATAACTGTCTTCTAGATTTAAATATCTTTTTTCTTTAGTAGTATAATCATTGTTGTATTTGGCATTTATGGGTTAATAATATTAAACTTGCAATTGTATACATGGGAAATTTGAAAAATTTAGAATTCTTGTAATTAATGTGAATCATCCATCCAGTAAAATCTAACAGTGGTAGTACCAGGTTGTACCAATAAGGTAGTACTAGTTTGGTGGACCTAGTACTATGTACTACCTGCTACTATTCAATTAAATTAGCTAGTGCAAAAATATCAGTACAGAATACTACCTAGTATTATCCAAGTACCAGAATAAAGCTCAAATTTATTTTATCTGGAGCATTGTTTCGCTTGAGGGGAACTTTTTTCTTTAAACATGCAACGGTTAGATACTTACTAATACAAATACATGTTTCCTTGATCCCATGCCCTAGAAAATAAGATGACTGTCATGTTCAAGTTCTGTAATATTTTTATTTATTACAATTTTTTTATGAGTGGAACATTTTTTTTTTCTTCAAGCAAAACATTTCTTCTTCTTCGAGCATAGTGACATTCACAAATGTGATTTATATAGACAATGTCGATCACCTAATGTTTAGTGAATTTGTTTTTCTAATGCCTTTTCATATCATTGTTGACCGTTCATAAGCACAGCAATTTTGAGCTGCAAGTGCACGAATCACTTGTACATCTTCTCTCATAGTATTTCTCTAAGGTTTATCAATCTATGAAACTCGTAATACAAGAATCAATCTAACAAGCATAAAACACTTCTTTTGGAAAAGGTTATTTCGAATGTAATGTATTAAACTCCAAAGGTAGCGAGAGAAAGCAAGAGATAATTGATTTAGAGAAGCCTAGGTCATGCAATTGTTGTAGGTATTCACCAATGGCATAAAACTCGTAGTATTAAATATGGTTTTTTTATTCTCACCATTACAATTCTTCAACTTTCGAAATATACCACTACAATTCACCTATCCTGAAATTTTCCATTGCACTTGTTCATCTGCATTCCACGTCTTCCAGGTATCCGGGCCCACTGTCAAACCATATTTGCATACGCATACCTCTACTGATTCTCTCTCCACTCGCTGCCATGTGGACCCCACACAACAGTTTCTTCCTCAACCCCTTCCCATCTCCTGTCTCTGCTCCTGCCCCGCAGCCCGACATGGGAGCCATTCAACCCCCCCCCCCTCTTTGTCATCAGTGCGGCCACCCTCTCCTGTTAGGATGTCAGCGGGCCTCTCTGCAGACGCCCGCAGGCCACCCGCATGAACCTACTAGATAATCTAATCATTCCCACTGGTAGGGTGAGGGGCTTTAGTCCCGGTTGGTAAGGAGTATAGGTCTCTCAAGTCCAACCGGGACTAATGATGAGAGACAAAAGGCCCTCCCTTTAGTCCTGGGTGGATGAACCGGGACTAAAGGAGTCTTTAGTCTCGGGTGGTATTACCAACCAGGACTAAAGGGGTTCTGAAAAAACAAAAAAAAAGCCTCACGGGCTGGCGTTTCTGCCAGCTCCAGCTCCAGCACCGTCAGCTTCCCGCGAAGCTCCAGCTCCAACTCCAACTCCAAAAAAACAGATTTAATTCCACCACAACCATCAATTTGCACAAGTCTTTACATAAATCACAAGATACATCAACCATTTTTTCACAAGATGCGATTCACAACACATGTTCGATTTAATTTACATCACAAAAAAGATTCTCAGCAAAAAATCACTAACAATTCTAACAATTATAGCAGACAACAAATCGAAGCAAGCAGCTCGCCTGTCCTTGGTCACCGGCGTAGCCCGCGACTGCTCCTCTGCCGAACCGCGCCCGCGCCTTTGCTCGGCCGGCGCGTGCAGCAGCTCTGCCGGGGCCGGGGCGCCGCGTCCGCTCCCCGCCCAAGCGCCGCGGCCGCCAGAGCCCCGCGGCCGCTCCGCGCCCGAGCCCCGCGGCCGACGGAGCGTCGCGCCCGCCGGAGCGCCGCCGCGGCGGCCGGAGCGCCGGAGCGCCGCCCGCCGGACCCCCGCGCGCAGCCGCCGGAGCCCTGCCGCGGCCGCGCCCGCCAGATTCCCGCCGCGCCCACCGGAGCCCCGCTGCGTCCGCGCCCGCCGGAGCCCTGCCGCACCTGCGCCCCGCCGAAGTGCCGCGCCCGCCGGACGGGCGGAGCCCCTCACGTGACCGCATCCGCCTGGAAAGATGAGAGAAGAAGATGAGATGAGAAGATAAGGATAGAGAGAAGAAGATGAATGGGTGGCTCGCAGGGAGAGGAAAATAATAAAGAGATGAGGAGAGAGGGCTGTCGGTGGGAAAGGAACTTTTAGTCTCGGGTGGCCTTCCCACCCGTGACAAAAGGGTGACCCTTTAGTCTCGGGTGGGAACACCACCCGGGACTAAAGTGTTGTGCCAATAATTGCTGTTGTGCTAGTATTGAATTCGGGACCTTTAGTCTCGGTTGGTATTACCAACCGAGACAAAAGGGTAGGGGCTCCAGCATCTATTTCGGACCACGTTGACGAAACACCTTTAGTCCCGGCTCCAAAGTTGAACCGGGACTAAAGGGGCGTACCAAAGCCTCCAACTCTACCAGTGTCCTGCAGAGCCCTGCCAACACCTACTTCCTGTGCTGCAAACTCCTGCTGGGCTTCGTGGGAAAAAGGTACGCATCCTAAAGTTGCCTGCCGGAGCCTGCAAGCAAGCCCAGCTGGGCAGCCGAGCATGCGTAGACGATGCCGTAGGCTACAGCTCCAGCTCCCGCAAAGCAAGAATTACAGCACACAGGTGTAAGAAATAAAAAAAGAAAGAAAAACAAAAGGATAAATAAGATCTATAGTACACTTTATCTTTACATAAAGTGCTAATCAACTATTAAAAATATTACATCAAAAGACATTACAATTGACAAAACAAGTTGACAGTATACTCAAAGGGCAAAGTTACTGATAACTTAGCTACACTCCTGACAATATGCCACAATATGCCCCTCCAACTCTCCAAGTGCTCACAAGCTGAAATTACCAGGTAAACAGATCAAGGTGGACATGTCTGGACCTTCTGATTCATTGTTCCGCAATTATGAACCTGAAAAGCCACAAGTTTGTCTTAATAGAATTGTTGTTCTGCATAGTAATATAAGATATTTAGTCAAGGACACTATCACAAACTAAGAGACATCCAAGCATATAGTATTCTCTCACAAGCAATATCCTTGATGACTAGTCAAGGACATCCTGGATGCTTATCACAGGTGGAAATTGTGGGGAATTGGCAGTTATAAGTCCCTTGAGCTGCAAATTGTGGGGAATTGGGAAGGCTTGATACTTACCACTGTTGTACAGCCATTGCAACGTTAACACTGAAAAGATTCCAGTTTTTCTGAAACAATATAACCCATGGCAATCAGATAAGCAGCAATTAACATTCCAAGGCTGCTACATGAAGGGAAAACCACTTGAAAGGACAACAATACAATCGAGTTTGTTTCTTAAAAAAATGTGTGAGAATTTCACTGCTGAAATATCAGGTCATTTCAACAAAAAAACCAGAACAAGATATATAAAGAATCAGTAAGGTGAAAAGTTTTGGTCATCTATTAAAAGTCCAAGCTCCTAAGGAAAAAGATGGCTATTTGCTGGCATCAGGAGTACTAGGGAACTAAACATGTGACAAGCAACTGATCATCATTGCATTTCGAGGGGCACAAAAAATACATCACCACAATATTAAAAGAAGAATGGATATATTTGTTTCAAGAAAGATCAAGTTTAAAAGTTACTCCACATCACCTTGTACGTTTCAGTACTAAATTCTAGTACAATGGACAAGTATACCAGATACTGATGGGCTTACCGGTGTGATCACCAAGTTGTATCTTGACCAAATGAGTCCAGTGAAAGCAACAGCTGAACACCACACAAAAGAGTAAGCATACCATAATTACACATGTGACAAGCAACTGATCGGAGATGTCCACTACTCCACTGCATAAAAGATGAAGCTTCAGAGAAGGAAAACAACCTGCAGGAGAAATTGAGGGAGGCATTAGGTGCTCTTGATGAAGCAAACTGTGCCCTTGCTGACAGGAAGAATGAGCTGAGCCAATTGGAAAAACTGATTCACAAAGCAGCAGAACAGCCATGCTACCACCAATTAATTGCACATGAGAATTCATAGAGAAATAGAATACTTAAGCTTGTTCCTAAGAAAAACAAAAAATGACTGTTCTTAAGAAGATTTCAATGCGAAGTGTATGAACTCATGACTTGGAGAGCTAAAATACTTAAGTTATCATTAATTAAGTACCTAATAACACAGCATGAACAACATGTATTTTGAATGCGAAGGGTATGAACTCATGACTTGGAGAGCTAGTCAACTGTAAAAATAAAGTGACAGGTTCAATGCTAATCTGAAGAATGTTCTCAAACTACACCGACAAACAAATTAAAGGAGATTGGCTAGAAGGCGTCCAGGTTCTCACAGTTCTGTATAGCAAAATGTATCATTAAAAAAACGTGCACGCAAACTTGGAGAGAGGGAGAGGGAAAAACCTTCTTATCTGCGGGTGATTCAGAAACTTGGAGTTTCCACAGCACCAGCCTCCTCTATATCCAGGCCCTCCCCTTTATCATTTGTCGAACTAGCCTACAAATAAACACATACAACATTAAATCATACAGCCATCTTAACAGAAAAGATATGTTCGATCTTTTGCTTATGCTTCCTTCAACCTGATGTATGCTAGCTCCATAAATAATATTGACAACACATCACCACTACTATAAAATGCACCAGTTGGTTCTTTTCTAAAGCCACACAAGCAAACTTCCCAAACAGTCATCAACAAACTAAGTACACCCACCTAATTGTACCTAGCAAACATCTATTTTCTCTCACTCACTCACATCCAACAGCCCAAATTGCTACTCACATCTACTTTCTCTCACTCACTCGTATCCAACGGCTCAGCTCCTCCGGATCAAACCTCAGCCCCTAAACCCCCACACATCATCCATGGACCCACCATACCGTCCACGCGCGCGAGTCCCGCGAGTCGCCTCGAACGCGCCGCCTCGAACGCGTTTCCGCCGCCGTTGCCCTCCGCTCTCCTCCTCGGGACGACGCGCGACGCCACGCCCCGAAGCGCCCCTGGACTCGACGCGCGCCTCCTCGAGCCCGCCGCTCTCCTCCTCGGGCCTCCGCGGCGCTGCCTCCACCTCCCCCTCCACGCCCCCTTCGAGCACCCCTTCCCAAACCCTACCCGACCTCGCAAGCGGCGGTGGCGGCGGAGCGGCGCACATGACGGAGCAGCGAGGCGGCGGGCGCGGAGGAGAGGGAGGGGGAGAAGAAGAAGGCGTCGCCGCTCTACGTCTCCGGATCGACGCCGGCCGGACCTGGTGGGGCACGGCCTCAAGCGCCAGCCGGACCCGAATCGGCGGCGGCGCGGCGTGGGACAGCCATGGGCACCTTCCTCCCGCTCACCTCACAAACCTCCGCGGCTGCGCCGGCTACCTCCACACTCTGACCCTCCCCGTCTCCCCGGGAGGGCCACGGCGATTTCGGTGTCGGCGGTGTCCCCGGCCGCCGCCGCAGTTGCGCGGCCGCGGACGCTCGTCTGCGTGCCGGCGACAGCGCGGGTGCCCCGCGAGATGGCAGCGGAGCTGGCCGCCGCCGCAGCACTCGGCGCCGACGTCACGGAGCTCCGCCTCGACCGCCTTGCCGGGTTCGCGCCGCGCAGGGACCTGCCCGTCATCCTCGCCAAGCCGCGCCCGCTC
This sequence comes from Cenchrus fungigraminus, assembly GCA_036936925.1. Classification (NCBI taxonomy): domain Eukaryota; kingdom Viridiplantae; phylum Streptophyta; class Magnoliopsida; order Poales; family Poaceae; genus Cenchrus; species Cenchrus fungigraminus. The sequence continues at coordinate 27,157,637 of CM072768.1, forward strand.
CCCGCCCTCGTCACCTACAGGTGGATCCCGCTCCCCCTGGCCCGGCATTCACTATATTAGCAATTCGATGATCTTGTATAGACATTTCAGTGTTTGCAGCGTTCCTAAGTGAAGTATGTTGCTTGATTTTGGTTGCACAGGCCCAACTGGGAAGATGGCGAATACGAAGGTGATGATGAACCGAGGTTCGAGGCGCTTATGCTGGCAATGGAGTTGGGAGATGAATACGTTGATGTTGAGCTCAAGGTTTGCTCTGCTCCCTATCCATTCATTTGAGTATGTGAATAACTAGAAACTAGGCTACTCCGCAGAAATAATTTGCAAAGGAATTGTCTTTATCTGATATTTCCGTAAGCTTACAGAAATGACTAATACTACCTCCGTTTCCAAATATATGACGTTTCATAAGCAATTTCTACTAAAATTAGCCTGGACTTATTGGTTGGAACGTCAAATAAAAAAGGAAGGAGGTAGTACAATATAGTGTACTCAGTGCCATTGTATCCTACTCCTACAAAGTACAATACTCTCTTGTCAATTAGATATCATAGAATTGGATCCCATTTATGTGCAATTTACTCTCATAGCGTTTATGTTAAAAAACACAATGAGATAAATCCTTTATGAACTCTAAAGTTGTGATCAGTCGTTAATTTGATTAATTATCATGTGTCAGTATTCATGCTAATTAGGTTTGTCTTAACCCACAGGCTGCCGACAAATTTATGAGACATCTGTCTGGGAAGAAACCTGAAAATTGTAAGCTCATTGTTTCATCCCATAACTATGAGAGCACTCCATCAGCAGAGAAGCTTGCGGATTTGGTAGCTCAGATACAAGAAGCAGGTGCTGATATAGTGAAAATTGCAACCACTGCCACTGAAATTGTTGATGTGGCAAGAATGTTTCAAACACTTGTGCATTGCCAAGTGAGTTTACTGTTCGAATATTTTCAAGTTTTATATGCACAAGTTTAGTCTATGAAATTTCCTTTTGCGATTACTGTTCAGTCCACCTCACTGTTTTTATTGCATCTTAGTTTAGGTTTACAAAGATGATGCTGCTCGGCGAGCAGCGGCCGATGGGCGCGTGGCAGCATCTTATCTTGGAAAGTTAGCTTTGTTTCAAACATTATATGAAACACGTTTGGAATATATTTCAGATTCTGGCATGAATCCTAATGGTGTGCTTTTGTCCAGGCAAAGGGTTGATAACAAGTAAAGGGCAATCAGCAGAAGCAGAAAAAGCCCTTCCCAGCAAGGATGAATTGCAAAATAAAACTGTTGGTATTCTAAAGAAGGTCGACTTCAACACGGTGAGTTACTTCACTCAGGCAGCATAGCAATTTGTATTGAGTTCTCTAGGGGACTGCAGCTATTGTGAAATGAAATCAGCTTTTTACATCTTGGTTCATATGAGAATTAAGCTGCCATGTGACAGTAAATGGTTCCATGTTCGTTGCTCTTAAACTGCAGTGGCAGCCTCCGCGGTACGACGAGTGCGGATAGTCTGAAGCCTTGTTACCATAGTTACATGTATTGGGAAATTTTGCCGAACTAAACATCCACTGAGACTGGCCTGATTATGGTTAGATGCATTGATCCCGATGCCTTTTTCTCTGTTCCTATCATTACTACAGCCGCTGCAGCCGCCACAGTGGTGATCTCTTTGCCTGCTGTTGCCTCTGTGGCTCTGTGTGCTGTGCTGCGCTGCGAATCTGTGATCTGATGATTGCTCTGAATGTTCATGTTCTACGGTTCCTCATCCTCTCTGCCTTGGTGGCATTTGGATGGGCAGTGCGAAGGGGATCTGCCGAAACAGACTCCATAGATGAGATAAGATGAAATGCAGAAGAGTTGGGTTTTCTTACTTGGGTCATTTTCAAAGTACCCAGTGTAAGTGAAAGTGAAATTTTACTTAGGGTGACCTATGAATGGAGTGCTAATAAGGGGCGATGGTGTTCAACCTTTTCTGAATTGCATGCCATTGAGCAATCAAGGCAGCCGTGGGTATCTATTTAATTTGAGCTGATCCCTCCCTTCTTGAAGCCTAAACCATCTCTTATTGTTTGTGGTTCCGTGCCTAGGATGGTCATTCAGATATGTGGCAACCAGCGCAGTTCCACTTATATTAGGATGAGTAAATTGTACATTACGAAATTCAGGATACATTTTGCTGTATTTGTTTTGCAGGCCTAAGGCACTAGGTCTTGTTGTTGGGATTGTCTACTTGGTCACTACAATTATATTTCAGCAGTTTCACTTCACAGATGACTCCATTGTATGCTGTGACCAGTTATATTTTAGACATTCACAAACTATCTTAGATGCCCTGAAACATGTCTCACAGTTACTTTCGTTGTTTCTTTTTGCAGTGGCTTGTTGAATGTAATGCAGCATTGGCATCAATCTGTTTTATGATTTTACTTGGATTTGTGGATGATGTCCTTGATATTCCTTGGAGAGTGTAAGTTGCTTGCCTAACTGTTCACTTGAATAGCGATGTGCTGCACTGTTGCATTGCGGACAAAATTGATTTTGGAATGGTCTACATTGAAACAGGAAATTGGCTCTGCCCACAATTGCAGCACTTCCTTTGTTGATGGCATATGCTGGTGGTACTTCCATTATCATTCCAAAGCCATTAACCCCTTATGTTGGACTAACAGTTTTGGAGCTAGGTATGAGCATAAGCTTTCAATGGGTGAAACTATATATTTACGATTTGCTGATTGTGTCATTTATGTTCTTTTTTCTGTTATACAACCAGGAGATTACAGGCATAGCAGATCTCACTATTAAATTCTGTAATGCAGTTGTTAATCATTTTCTCTTGATCATAACTGATAAGATATAACATATCTATCATTGCCTATGCATATCCCCAGCAAGTCTTTGCACTTTAGCTTTTTCATAGTTCAGAATAAGCCCTCCACTTAGGATATGTGTCCAAATGTGCCACTACTAGGTCAATGACACTAACTAACCTTCACACTGAGTAATATTTTATAAAAAAAGGTTTTTTTGAATAATTTTTACAGTCTTTTTGATATTTGTGAAATCTGGAGAAGTTAGTTGATTTATATCATGATGAGCACTGATTGATATGCTTATCATCGCATGCAAGTCTGTCACTTGAATTTATAAGAGGCTCATAACCTGTCTGTTCAATGTTTTATAGAATTCAATATATTGTGACCAAGCATGATAATTCTGTAACAGAGTCTATGGTTCTCCATGGTCTTGCAACAGTGCTTTATGCCTTTATGCTTGGTGTGCGGATGTTGATTGGTAGGAATACTAGATAATAATCTATCTTCAGTGCTCATTTTCGTGAACGACTTATAAAAGGCTTCTCAATTGCATGATTACTTATTTGCTTTTGCTTATGAAGCCTATTCCAAATTCAGCTCTGTAGGTGAATCCTATTTCTGATTATATAACCAGAAGGTATTCTGTACACTGACCATTCATTTCCTTTGGCATGCAGGTGTATTTTACAAGCTATTTATGCTCTTGCTAGCAGTCTTTTGTACAAACTCAATAAATATACATGCTGGCATAAATGGACTCGAAGTTGGGCAGACAGTTGTTATATCTGCTGTGGTATAAATATATTCCGTACCTGAAGTACACCAATCTTAAATACCACTCATCTCCTGATGGCATGAGTGATCTTTTGCTTTAGACATGCCTTGTTAAGCATGAGTATCTTTGCTTGAGACTTTTGAATCCCTTTGCATGAGACTTTTGTCGTGAAATTCTATGTGAAGTGCCTCCATTTTGTGCATGATCTTGTAATTATCCGTAGCAACGCACGGGCATTACACTAGTTTCTCTTAGGAGGGGACATCAGGGCCATATCCTGCTGAGAAATATTGCAGATGTACTTATACACCAAGGAAATTTCCCCCCCCCCCCCCCCCCCCTCTACGGAAGTAACAAAACCAACATATGACATCTGCAACCAACTTGTTGGTACAAATCGGAGGAGGCACTAGCACAAGTCGTAGCTCTAGGAGATAAGGGATCAATCGACCAGAAACATTATTATTCACTGTTATTTGCCCCCCAATGAAATGCGAACCATATGACACTTTTTCCCCAAAAGAAAACTAATTTCAAGCAATGGCAAAGTGGTTCCAGTCTGCTGCAGCACCAGCAAGTTTCACACTGAAATCACACAAATCCGCTTGCTGTGGTGGAAAGAATTAACCAAACGTTGTCTAAAACCACACAAATCAAATCCTACTCGAATCTCTGGAACCTAGACGTGTGCAGCACTACATCAGTCGGCGCACCCGCAAGGGGGAGGCGGCGAGGAATTGCAAGACGGCTACTCCGTCCAGTCCACGACCCTCGATGGTGCAAGCAGAGTATCAGCAAGAAGAAGTGAAGTATGGAGAAGGCACATACCACGCAGATCCGGGAGAACTCAGGTGATGGTTCGGCTGCGGCTACGGGAGCCCTCCGTTGCGGACCTCTGGTGATGGTGAGATGCAGAGGCGGAGAGGAGGACCACCGACTCGTGATGCCCGAGGTAGCGTCACCGGTGAGGGTAGGGTGGCCGGTGGCGGCGCTCCGACGGCTCCGTTGCGCCCAGCCGCCGCTGCTGCGGTCTGCGTCACGGGGTGGAGGCCGGATGGCTGCCGGATACGGACGGCACAGGGTGGTGGTGGGGGTGTCGGCGAGAGACGGACGGTAGGGGTGGCGGCGCTCGGTGGTGTCCGGAGGTGAGAAATTTGCATCTGTGCCATCCTCAAAAGTGGGTTTCGCTATTTTACCATCCTGCGAAATGACTTCGCTAAATTGCCATCCTCAAACGGGAACACACCGCTGAAATGCCTTTCCGGACCAAAATGCCCTCAGTCCTTCCTCTTCCTCACCCGCCGCGCCGCAGCCACCGATCGCCGCGCCGTAGCCACCCGCCGCCGCGCCTGCTCCTCCCTCCCCGATGCATCGGTGCGCTGGCGAGGCGATCCAGGGTCCCCTTCCTCAACACCCACCGTCGCGCTACCCTTGCCGGCTGCGGAGCTCGCCGGCGCGTCGCGCCCCTGGCCAGCCACGGAGCTCCCGCCCCGCCTCCTGGCCTGGCCGGCCACGGACCACACTGCCGCGCCGCGGAGCTTCCAAGCCGCCTCCTGGCCGGCCATGGGGCTCACCCGCGTGCTGCTGCCTGCTAGCTCGCCCCCGCGCACTGTCTCTTGGACGGCCACGGAACTCGCCACCGCACGCAGAGCTCGCGTGGACGCACCGCCCCGAGCCGGCCATGGATGCGCCGCCACCGGAGCCGACCCCGCTGGCCATGGACGCCCTGCGCCCGGAGCCAGCCTCGCCTGGCCATGGGCGCGCCGCCGCCCCTTCTCCCCTTCCTGCTCGCCTGGTCATGGGTGCGTCGCCGCCCCTTCTCCTCTTCCCCGTCCTCTACAAGATGCGCTATCGGGAGGCCGTCCAGTGCCCGCGCCGCCGTCGACCACTGGAAGCAAAGGAGGAGCAGGGTCGGGTGGCTGCGGCGCTGGGGTGAGGAAGAAGAAAGGTGAGGGTATTTTGGTCCAAGAAGGCATTGCAGCGGTGGGCGCACACTTGAGAATGGCATTTTAGCGAAGCCATTTGGTGAGATGGCAAAATAGCGAAGCCCACTTTTGAGGATGGCACAGATGCAAATTTCTCGTCGGGAGGCAACGGGAGGAGTCGGAGGGAGCCAGAGAGGATGTGATGCGGGTTTTGCAGTTCCTACAGGCCTGGCAGGCTCACCTGCTAAAGCCCACCAAGCCTCGCAGGCTCACCTGCTGCTGAAGCCCTCTACAAAATTGAAGGAACTCTGCAGGTGCCCACGAGGCCCATTTTCGCAGGCGGGCCTGGCACGTTCGCAGGTGGGCCTACGCCCATTTACATCCATACTCTCCTGGTGGACCACGGACGCATCGGCCCATTCGGCGGAGGGAGGAGGGGAGGCAGGAGAGCGGTCGCCAAACCACACGTGCGTAGGCGCAGGCATGGGCGTGAGCTCCACCACAGCCTCACGGGCACATGCTCGCTCTGCCGCTGCCACGTGGGCGCGGACATAGGCACGAGCTCCGCCACGGCCTCACGGGCACACGTGGGAGGAGCCTCTTGGTCGGCATAAATTTATATATACTTCCATTAAACATTGGTTCCAAGCTTATTTGCTGGACATCAGATACATAGTCTGAGCCTTCAGAATTACAGGCATGCTTTCTCTAGCGAGCGCAGGGCATTAGTCACATACCCGGATCTTGCTAGGGTACTTTATTACATAGGTATATTTTGATTATTTAGTAGTAATATTATTAATAAGTAACAGGTAGAGCATCATGGCTTGCACGGTGGTGGCGCGGTGGCGCTTGCCGGCGCCTGTGTGGGTGTGCCGGGCGTCAGGGTGTTGAGGCTGCAGATGTTGACGCAGAGGGCCGAGCACAGCCCGGAAACCCTTACTTTGCATGTCGTGAAGAAGAAGTTCAGAGTTTTCAGGATTGGGGCGATGTCAGTGACGGTATTGCACACATCGGAGCTGAAGCCATCGCAGATGGGGCGGCAAGTCACGCGGCATTCGTCCTGCAGGTCAGCCAACACCGGCGGCGGACCCATGGACAGCAGGACCAGCGCGATGCAGGCGGCAACAATAGCCATCTTGAGCATCGTCGCGGCAGCCATGGTGATCAAGGCTAGCTAGTGGCACGTAGCTAGGACGGTAGCTGTAGCCTCAGGATGAGATGTGTGGAGAAGTGCATATTGGTATGGCGTACACAGATGCCCAATTTGTAGGCAACCAATTTGTCCAAAGTCAGTATATGTACAGTTGTGCAAGTACGACTCCCACCGTCGTAGTCAATCAGTGTACTTTGATATACAACTTGAGGTGCATGTGCAGAGAAGAAATTCATGATGAGGCTCTGTTCAGCTTCGTTCGGCTTCTTTTATTTGGTTTCGTTTGCAGTATTTTCTTTATATAATATTTGTTTTTTGTAAAAATCTTCACGGTGTATTTTTGTCTCACAACAAATCTGCTATTTTGAAACCTTTAACCAGCAATAGCAAGTTATTTTAGAATATTTTCACAACGGTACATACCAATTTTTTTTTTGTGAAACATAATAGATCCTAGGGCCTTTTGTTTTTAATTATATAAAAAATATATATAACCTAGAAGCATACTTATTAGGAATACTTTGGGATGCTAAATTATGGTTTACTTCACAGGATTTTATAATAACGGAAGTAGGTAGTTTAAATTAAAATTTTATGAGTTTAGGATATTTTATAATGGCAAGGAGTATGGAGGCCATGAATTGGGGTATACTTAAGACTATTTTGATAAGGTCATGTATTGGTATTTTTGTTCTGAATCAGAATATATCATATGGCTTTTCTGCCACCAATGATTAGACTGTGAAATTGATGGATAAATGTTTATGATTTTATGAGAATTTATACAATGTATTTTTCTTTTATATATAGCGTGTCCCATGAAGATCAACATGAAGGCTCCAAATAATTTAGCCCCGGATCACTACCAAAAGTTTATGTTGTTTGATGATGCTTGGAGAAGCACATGTAGAATTATCACAACTTTATTCGATCGGTGAAAGGGCATGATGGATCTAAAAATTGTCTTAGAATCCCTCCTTGTACAAATAAGTTTTGTTTGATGTTGTTCAAAGTCAATTATTTCAAATTGTGACTACTACTCCTTCCTTGTACAGATAAGTTTTATTTGAGGTTGTTCAAATTCAATTATTTCAAATGTTGACTACTACTTTCGTTAAACACAACTAAAAAATAGCATATTTATTTTTGTAAATTTATTTTTTCCAATACAAATATAAACATATCACTTCCAATCATGATGAAGGTAAAATAATTAAAGAAAAAAAACACTTTCTTAATAATAATAATAATAATAATAATAATAATAATAAATTCATGATGTACTTTTCTAACATGTGTTTTGGTATTTTCTACCATCTCGCAATTCTTTAACTTAAGACTCCACTTGTTGCATGGAGAAAAAAGGACAAAATGTATTAGGGACAAATCGGACTAAATGACAGTTTATAGGGTAAATTACTTAACCAATAAATAGTTTAATTATGTAGATATCTAGACATATATTGTCCATAATTTAGAAAAGTAATTTGGATTTTTTTTAGATCTAATCAACCATGCCACTTAATCTCTGATCCTCGGTTGGTAAACATTGTTATGTTTTTATTTTTCTCTGGTTAATATAGAAATTAAATAAGATGAAATGATTAATATAGGTAGTATTGAGAAGACAATAAGGTAATCGGCTCGAAAGCATATAGGTGGACACCAGATCAGATACACTGTCTGGGTCTTATTATTAGCTCATGAGCATCAGAACCAAGCATTACACACACACAGTAGTAGGCTCATATCATGAGCTAGGGCACTTTATTACATAGATATATTTTCATTATGTAGTAGTGATATTTGAAAGTAGGATGCTGAGGCAAGATTATGGCTGCCTTGCATGGAGGTGGCGCGACGGTGCTACCCGACGCTGGCATGGGGGCGGTGCCGCTCGGCGTCAAGGTGTTGAGGGTGCAGACGTTGAAGCAAAGGGTCCTGCATGCTATAGAGACCCGCACCTTGCATGTCGTATAGAAGAAACTAATGTCACTCAGGATAGGCAAAGTTCAGTTGAGGCTCCCACACACCCCGAAAGTGAAGTTATCACACGTAGGATAGCAAATCGTGCAGCAGTCTTCCTCCACGTCAGCCATCGCCGGAGTACCCACAGACAGTAGGATCGCCAGTGCGATGCAGGCGGCTACAGGAACCGCCATCTTAAGCACGGAGCCATTGGCGGAAGTCATTGTTGATCAATATATGAGTAGGTACGTGCAAACTATAGTAGGGTAGATGGAGAAAGATCAATATATGACCATGATGTCATGCGTGTGAAAGATTGGGAAATTAAAAAGCTCTTGCTTGGTTTAGAACTAGTAGAATGTTTTCTAAGCCATGCTCTGGAATCTATCATTACAATTCCGGCCAAGTGTGTATAGTGGATAAACATAACGTTGACATGTTTTTGTTTTCTTCGTGTTAATGTTTAATTTACTAAGGGACTATCCATTTCCAATAGATATATAGTTAAATACATGTTTTGTTGTGCTAATAATAAAGCTACACGTCAAGAAATAACTTGTAATATGAGGATAACCTTGAAGAATTCCGTCAAAGTACGTGATGCTTCACCTTGAAAAGAGAAAATGACTCGTCAAAACTAACAATAGTTTGCCCATTTGGGAGAAGCGTGAGATTCTGATCATCATACGGAGAAATCATGCATATGGGAGGAAGAAGCATATATTTGTGATGCTAATGTTTATTGATAATATGGTACAAACATGAAGTTCTGGAAAGAAGAATGCAGATAAATATATTATGATATAAATAATAGGTGCTTGGCAACTTTTGAAGTAGAATTACATGTGTTATATCCATATTTAGTTATAAGGATTTATGGCATTTTAACTTTCCTTATAAATATAACAACCTATAGGTTTCAAATCAAGAGCCGGGATGCTGCTTTAATGGTTTACATGGAATTCTCGTCCTTTATTTCGTTCTAGAAGTAGCACACATCTTTACATTTACATACAAAATGAGTGTTGGTGTTTAATTTATCTGGCAAGTAGGAAAAGATAAGAACGCATATTTCCTTTGCTCCAAAAATCTTGAATTACTAGGTGATTTCCCACGCGGTGCAGCAGGATTTGAGAGAGCTTTCGATAAACTATGAAGCACTATAAGTTCTGATTAATACAAACAAAATACATATAAAAATAAATTTGGCATTGTGACAGCTCGGGATTTAACAGAAGAAGACCGGTTACAAAAATTACCATTCATTTTGTCTAGCATTACAAATTTATTATGTATTGATACTTGATTGGTGGGAGATGATGTGGGTGGCTTGAATGAATAAATAAGTGGTGGGAGATGATGTCCCTAACTTGCTTGTGGACAGAAATAGAGTTAATGAGGTGAAAGATAACATGTACAGCTTGCAAGAAGAAAGGATTAGTGAGAGATGATGTGGATAGCTTGAATGTAGAGAGAAATAGTGTTAATATTTCTCATCGAGTGCTTCTATATGGGTTATGGTATTATTTCAAACTTTGACTACTACTCCTGCCTTGTACAGATAAGTTTTATTTTGAGGTTGTTAAGATTCAATTATTTCAATGTTTGATTACTACTTTCGTTAAACACAGCTAAAAAATAGCATATTTATTTTTGTAAATTTACATTTTTCCAATACAAATATACACATATCACTTCAAGCATGATGAAGGAAAATGGTTAAAGTCAAAAAATACACTTTCAAAATAATAATAATAATAATAATAATAATAATAATAATAATTCATGATGTACTTTTCAAACATGTGTTATGGTTTTTTTTGAAGTGTGTTATGGTATTTTCTACCATCTCGCAATTCTTTAACTTAAGACTCCACTTGTTGCATGGAGAAAAAAAGGACAAAATGTATTAGGGATAAATCGGACTAAATGACGTAGTTTAGGGGGTACATTACTGAACCAAGAAATAGTTTAATTTGGTAGATATCTGGACTTTTTCTATACTTTAGTGGAGTAATTTGGATTTTTTTCTTAGATCTAATCAACCATGCCACTTTATCTCTGATCCTCGGTTGGTAAACATTGATATGTTTTTCTTTTTCTCGGATTAATATAGAAATTAAATAAGAGCAAATGAGTAATATAGGTAGTATTGAAAAGACAACAAGGTATATATATATTTTCCTGGCCATGGAAATTTATTCTTGAATTAAACATAGGTTTGAAAGCATATAGGTGAACACCAGATCAGATACATTGTTTGGGTCTTATTAGCTCATAAGCATCAGAACCACGCATTACACACAAGCAGTAGGCTCATATCATGAGTGAGGGCACTTTATTACATAAATAGATATATTTTGATTATTTAGTAGTGATATTTGAAAGTAGGATGCTGAGGCAAGATTATGGCTTGCATGGAGGTGGCGCGGCGGTGCTACCTGGCGCTGGCATGGGGGCGGTGCCGCTCGGTGTCAGGGTGTTGAGGGTGCACACATTGAAGCAGAGGGTCCTGCATGCTATAGAGACCCGCACCTTGCATGTCGTATAGAAGAAACTAATGTCACTCAAGATAGGCAAAGTTCCGTTGAGGCTCCCGCACACCCCGGAAGTGAAGTTATCACACGTAGGATAACAAATCGTGCGGCAGTCTTCCTCCACGTCAGCCATCACCAGAGTACCTACAGACAGTAGGATCGCCAGCGCAATGCAGGCGGCTACAGGAACCCCCATCTTAAGCACGGAACCATTGGCGGAAGCCATTGTTGATCAATATGAGTAGGTACGTGCAAACTATAGTAGGGTAGATGGAGAAAGATCATAGAGGTATTAGTTGATGCCGATATAGCCGGCAGATGCGGTATTTGTAGGCCAGGATCAGATTTGAAGTCCAATTTAGATAAGCTGTTTGTAGTATTATTGGAGATCAGTACAAAGTTTGTGCCCAATATTTTCAAAACAATACATGATATTTTGATATACAGAATAGCAACACTTGGGCATGATACTTGGGTGCTAGTTTCTAACAAAGCACTGTACCGTTGACTAAAGGGGAGATACAATAGTGAGCCATAGCCGTCCAAACTAGGACCACCACCATGTTTCCAAATATGCGTCTGATATTTCCATAAGTTAAGTATAACTAAATGTTCTACTAATAAATCCCTGTGTCAAGAAAGCACCTGTGATGATAGGAGGTAATAATAAGAAAAAATCCATCACACTTGACCCATCACCTCAAGCATACACAAAATTCAGATAATCAAACAACTCAGTGAAATTAAACAACGATCACTAAATGACAGCCTCCGTGTCCAACATAATAAAAAATTGACCATGCTGTCATGCGTGTGAAAGATTGGGATTAGAAGGCTCTTGCTTGGTTTAGAACTAAAGTGTTTTCTAAACCATGCTCTGCATCTATCATTACCATTCCGGCCAGTGTGTATAGTGGATAAATGTAACCGTAACATGTTTTTGTTTTCCTCATGTTAATGTTGAATTTAAGAAGGGACTATCCATTTCCGATTCTTAAATACATGTTCTGTTGTGCTAATAATAAAGCCACATATCAAGAAAAAACTTGTAATATTAGGATAACTTTGAAGAATTCCATCAAAGTACATGATGCTTCACCTTAAAAAGAGAAAATGACTCGGCAAAACTAACAATGGTTTGCCCATTTGGGAGAAGCGTGAGATTCTCATCATCATATGCAAAGAAATCATGCATATGGGAGGAAGAAGCATATATTTGTGATGCTAATGTTTATTGATAATATGGTACAAACATTAAGTTGTGGAAAGAAAAATGCAGATAAATATATTATGATATAACTAATAGGTTCTTGGTAACTTTTGAAGTAGAATTACATGTGTTATCTCCATATTTAGATTTAAGGATTTATGGCATTTTAACTTTCCCCATAAATATAACAACATATAGGTAATTAATAGCTGGGATGATGGCTTGCATGGAAGTCTCCTTTTTCTTTATTTTGTTTTAGATTTCCGTACAGAATGAGTGGTGGGGTTTAATTTATCTGCCAAGTAGGAAAAGATAAGAACACATATTTCCTTGGCTCCAAAATCTTGAACTACTAGGTGATCCCCCACGCGGTGCTGCGGGATTTCAGAGAGCTTTCGGATAAACTATGAAGCACTATAAGTTCTGATTAATACAAACAAAATACACATAAAAATAAATTCAACGTTGTGACAGCTCGGGATTTGACAGAAAAAGACCGGTGACAAAAAAGACCATTCATTTTGTCAAGCATTACCAATTTATTATGTAATGATCCTTAATTTGTGGGAGATGACGTGGATGGCTTGCATGAATAAATAAGTAGTGGGAGATGATGTTCCTAACTTGCTTGTAGATAGCAATAGAGTTAATGAGGTGAAAGATAACATGTATAGCTTGCAAGAAGAAAGGATTAGTGAGAGATGAAGTGGATAGCTTGAATGTAGAGAGAAATAGAGTTAATGATTCTTAGCGAGTGCTTCTATATGGGTTATACATATACCACCATGTTTACGACACATGAGTGCAAAAAATCTGTCATGGCATCTTAATGATATCGTTGCTTCGCTTCATGAAGCTAGCACAAACAAAGCTTTTTCTATTGCTTGCCATGAAAGTTGCATCTCTGACATTGTAATGTCCATCTTGCTTGGCGAAGCCAATCCAACTTGATCGGGGAAGCCTCTCTCTTCCTTATATTGCCTAGGGGGGGTATCAAATTTACGGTCGCCCATTCAGATTGTTCCTTGTGGTCGATTTTCGACCGCATGTCAGAGAGGGTCATCCACGTGTAGTACAGGCATACTGGTGGTCCATTTTCTTTCTAAAAAATGTAATACTAAAAATAATATGTAGAAAATTTTTCCACACAAAAACTATCGTAGAGTTTTCATAATGTTTTTGTAGAAACTTTTGTGGAGAAAAGAAAACTTAAAGTGAAAAAATAATATAAAACTTTCTTTAAAAATATGGTAAAATAATTGTGACAAAGTTTCTGAACAAAACTTTAACACAAAACTTTAAAGAAAAATTTGAGCTGAAAACATTTGAGAGCCAGAAAATTCGGAAGAAAAATTCATGCAAAAAGTTTATAATATATATTTTTAGTGAAACAAAATTAAGGGTAAATTATCTGGAAACAAACATTTGGGGGGAAAGTTTTGAAGAAAAATTAGTAAATATGTTCCGAACAAAATATTAACATACTAGGGAAAATATTTGAGAGAACAAAATCTAGAAAAAGAATTTTATAAAAAAATATTAAAAAATTTCGGCCTAGCACCGCTAGCGGCGGCATGCGAGCTCGGCTCCGTGCTCCCGTCGGGGGAATTCATCGCGGAAGCCCGCTCGCCGCCACTCATGGAAGCTAGGGAACTTGGAGCCCAGCAACACCCCGATAGCTTATGTCGTGAGCTCGCTTAGACTGTGCCATCCCACCTATTGTTGAGCAACCGCGATGCTATTCGCCCTGCCTTCGACGAAGCCCCAGAGCGCCGACCCCTTTGTTGGATCTAGGGAAAAGTGTGGGGAGTGGTTGCTTAGGAAAGAGAAGAAGAGAATGTTGGAAGAGTGGGAAGGACAAGGAGAAGATGTGGAAGGGGGTGTGGTGCGTGGATAGACATGTGTGTTGGATCAATCGGGACATCAAAAACCTCCGGTCACGTGTAAACTCAACATTACGTATAGCAGTGCCTTCTATAACTTGTGAAGCGAAACCTACTAGATCTCTTGGCGATTCCTTCTTGTCCTCCTTTTCTGCATATATGTAACAGAATTCAACCATCTACGCCAACATTAGGCGCGGTGTAGATGGTTACCAAATAGGGACTATATAGTTCTGAACACAATGATGAATAATAACTTTTAAAAAACATGAGAATAAGGTGATTTTTTGTTGATACATAAATTTATACTTCCATTAAACACGGGTTCCAAGAATATCCTTAGACACAAGTATCAGATACATAGTACGAGTCTTAGCTCATGAACACTGATGATGACCAAAGCATCTCACGCACGCCTCCTCAATCTAGCTGGTAGGCATATACCGGGAGCAAGGATACTTTATTGTTACATACAAATATTTTGATTTATTCTGTAAGTAGTTTCTACGCTTATGAAACAAGATACAGGTGTGTATAATTATGGCTTGCATGGTGGTGGTGCTGCGCTGGCCGGCGCCGGTGTGGGGGTGCTCGGGGTCAGGGTGTTGAGGGTGCAGACGTTCATGCAGAGGGAAAGGCACAGCTGATTGATACGCGTCTGGCATGTTGGAAGGAGATTCAGAGGTTTCAAGACTGCAGGGGAGATCTCAATGATGTTGTTGCACCCATCAGTAGCGAGGCTATTGCATTTTGGAACGCAAATCGCGCGGCAGTCGCTCTGTATGTCAGCCATCGCCGGCGGACCCATGGACAACAGGACCAGCATGAAAGCAGATACGCTATTTCTAGGCAACGACCAGGTCATGTACCACATCTGGGGCTGCTGACTAACTTGCTGTGATTGTTAGGTAATTGATATATTTTCCACTTTAATTGATATGTACATTGACTAACTTCACGTGCTGGTTTAATTTCTAACAGAACCACCGTACCATTGAAATTTATAGGGGGTGACAATAATTCTGCTGTCCAAATCTGTACTAGCCCTGAGCAATATAATTTGCATCATTTAAATACAAATAATACACCTAAATGTTGAACAACAAGGAAATACCAAACAATTTCGTCATACTAGAGACAAGCTTCACCTCAAGCATACGCCTTAAACAAGCAAACAACTTGGTAAACCTTAACCCACTAAAAATTTAAATCAACTAACAAGTCAGCAACCTATGTTATTATAAGAAATAATAAGTTAATATAGCCACCAAAAATTAAAATTGTTTTAGTTTGCTATAGACATAATATGCAAAGCACTTTGGGAGCCTCACCTAACCTAGCTACTTAACTATCAAATAAATGACCTAACCTAATGCAACCCCTAAATCGGAATCAAAGTTACCATATATAACGTCTCATATGTATTTTTAGCCATCAAAGATTCTTGTTAGAGATAACACATACATTGGGACTTAAAACCACAATTTGTGGTTGTAGGTGCATTTGTCCAAAACGTAAGGAGCATGCTTCCCTAGAGAATAGGTAGAACTTATAAAAAAGTGATGGCATTGGGATCTCATTTTATTACTAGCAGAAATAGTGACTACACATGTACATGTGGCCCCTCACTGATGCTGGAGACAGATTTGAGCGCACAAGCTAGCTCGCTTGTATTTTTAGAGGATCTATGGCGCAAAACCGAACCAAAACCAAAATCAAGAGCGAAATGGAGTTTGTGCACTATACTGTGCATGCTCGTTTGGTTGTTCAGAGATACCACGGTGCTTATGCTGCAGTTCGATCATTTTCCTGCTCGCGGCCTAACATTTAACATCCAAAAATGCGGGCTAACAAAATTCCTACTAAGGACTCATCAATAAAGCAGGCAGCGAAACGCTTTCAGTCATAGCCATTTTGGTTGTCCAGACAAACTTACAAGCGAAGCTTCCTCTGCTGGAACATCAAAGGCCGGCACAAGCAAGGACATGATCTGGGCATAACGTAGCAAGTAAATGAAATATTCTGCTTTGATTGCTCTGACTAAGAGGGAAAAAATGGAAGATAAATGCAGTAGCTATTTTGCAACTGCTTTGAAACTGGCATATGTCTGAATCACCAATTTTGTCTCTGGATCAACACAAACCACCTCAACCCATAAGTACATAGTACGTAGGTGTGTTCGTTCATCCGACAAAAAGTCAAAAAGTCTAGCTAGCATCGTAAATGAAATATAATATAAGTTAGTTACCTAGTTCTACGCACTGGAGAAATTTCAAACCCCTAAGTTTCCTTCTGGAGAAATCTCAAACCCCTAAATTTTCTTCCTCAGGGAGCTTCCATAAAAGGAATAAAACAAAGATAGCTCTACAGAAAGCTAAAGCGGATTGCTTTGGTAGCAAAAGGCAAAGCAAAGACTAAAGAGTATGCAAGGTGATTGGCACAGATCCTAGGTGTGTGGCAAGCTAAGAAGCAGGTTCGCTTCAATTGATTTGCACCGGCGTGGTGGCATCTTTTAACCTTATTGTATTTATAATAGATATTTTTTCAAGAATTGCAAACACTGTCTTCATCTACCTAGAGATGATTTCACTAAAAGCTATTTCGGATGTCCACACAAACATACAAGGGAAGCCCCCTCTGCTAGCTGGACCATCAAAGATTGGCACGAGCAAGGACATGATGATCTAGGCATGTTGGTATAGTAAGTAAAGGAAATATTCTGCTTTGATTTCTCCAACTAAGGGCATGTTGGTATAGTAAGTAAAGGAAATATTCTGCTTTGATTTCTCCAACTAAGGGGAAAAATGGAAAAGAAAGGCAGTAGCTATTCTGCAACTGCTTAGTTTGAAATTGTAATATGTTCAGAACACCATCTTTGTCCCTGGATCAACATCGACCACCTCAACCCATAATTGAGTAGTAGGTGTGTTCGTTCATCCTACAAAAGGTCAAAAACTCTATCTAAGAGGGTAAATGAAATATAATATAAGTTAGTTGCCTGGTTTGTTCGATCATGCTATAAGTTGGTAGGTGTGTTCGTTCATGCTACCTAAAAAATCTCAAACCCCTCATTTTTCTTCCTGAGGGTGCTTCCATAACAGGAAAGAACATAGAGAGATCGATGGAAAGATAAAGTGGATTGCTTTGGTGGCAAAGCAAAGACTAAAGAGCATGCATGCAAGGTGATTGTCATCAATCCTAGGTGCCTGACAAGCTAAGAAGCAGGTCCCTTTATTTGCACAAGAACTGCAGGAATGCTATTTCCTCAGCGTTGGTCCAAGTATATTGATCCATCATCTGGACTATCCATCATCTGGAAATTAAGTCTCCTCCATCAACCCTCCATCAGCGTTCACTCAAGCTGGTGGTTTCACATCATCTGACTCTTGTCATACGCACTCCACCCCCATAGCCTCGCCTTAGCTTGCTTGTCGCGGCCATGCACGAGCTGACACCATGCATCATCTATCCATGGTGATCGACCTGCAAATTAAGTCTCCTCCATCAACCCTCAATTGCCCAAATGCCACATGCCAGTTAGACCTTGCATCCACCAACTCGTTGCTCATCTCGTGCTCTCATTCATCCCCACCGTAGACTGAGATCCACGAAGAGATCAGTGTTAACAGAGATGGAAGCCCATGGCGCCCTCGACTCGCTCCTGGGCCGCCTCAGCAGCATCCTCGTCGATGAGGCGCAGCTGCTTGGCCGCGTTCGTGGCGACGTGGAGTTCATCAAGGAGGAGATGGAGTGGATGAAGCAGGTCGTCGGCCTCACTCGAGACTGCGAGGGAAACGTCGAGCTCTACATCCGCTACGTCGACGGCGGGTCCGGTGGAGGTGGCATTCTCGAACGCCTCCGGCGGGTCGCTCGGTTTCTGCGCACTGTTCCAGTGCGTCACCGGATCGCGACGCGGATCCAGGAGCTCAAGGTTCGGGCACGCGATGTTGGCGACAGGCGGCAGAGGTACGGCGTCACTGTGCCCATAACATCGGCCGTGGTAGGTACCGACGACGTGTACGATGGCGACGTCGAGCCTGCAGGCGATGAGGAAGATCGTCGGCGGCGACGTGCTGTTCTATTTGACAGTGCTGAACCTCCAGCAGGGGCAGACGTTGAGGAGGTTGTAAGTAAATGCATTGATACTCTGGTCAAGTGGTTCAACAGGGAACCAGCTGTAGCGAACATGGCCTCATATGCCATTAGTTCGAGTATGATTTTGGTGATTCATGACAACATGATCAATGGGACTAACCATATTGTTTAGCATATCTTTGTAGACGGTTCTAGGTCCCAAAGATGCAAAAATACCACATGCCAAATTGAGAAGATAGTCTATTTTTCAAAGGTCAAAAACGAGAAAAGAAAGAAAAAGAAAAGACACCGTCGGATGAACCGACGGTACCCTAGAAGCAAGCGTCGGTGTACTTGGTACACTGCGTAGAAGGCAAAATTGAAGTTGGCACCGTCGGATGAACCGACGGTCCATTTTGTAGATGCGTCGGATGAATTGCAGAGGAGAAGCAGCGAAGACAGTAGTACCGGATGATCTGACGGTCTGAGTGAGGACACCATCGGTCTATCCGACGCTCAGTTTGAATCAAGATAGAGACGCGCCAAGATGAAGCCTTAAGCACCGGATGAACCGACGCCATGGTCAGAGGAAGCGTCGGTCCATCCGACGGTCATGAAGAAACCAACAGAGACATTTTGGCAAGAAGACCTTCAGCACCGGATGATCCGACGCAACGTCGGTGCATAGCGTCGGAGCAGTTCTGTCAGAGAACCTCAATGGCTAGGTGACGTGGAGGGCACCGGATGAACCGACGCCTAGAAAAAGCATAGCATCGGTTCATCCGACGCTACCTTTCTCAGTGGCCGTTAGCCAACGACTCTTTGGATGTCTTGGGCTATTTATACCTCTTCCACTCGCCCATTTAAGGTTGCTGGATTATGTGGAAGTGCAGGAGAGTGCAAGACACCTAGAAGATCATATCCAATCCATCCAAGTGCTAAATTGCTCATCCATAGACTTGCATACGCTTTGTGTGTGTGCTTAGTGCTAGGCTTAGCTTAGAGCTGAGTGAGTGCAAGGTTGTGCCAACCTTGTGAGGTGATTCTTGAGTGAATCAAGGTGTACAAGGTCCGCCGGAAGCCTTGGGGCCTAAGTGGCTCACCGGCAATCGTCTTCGACCCTCCGGCTTGGTGTGGAGTGGTGAGGACACTTTGTGCCGGGGACGTGGAGACCCCCATCCTAAGTGGAGAAGCTCCTTAGTGGAGGCGGCATCAAGGTGACCAAGGGAGCTTGGCGAGTGCCTAAGTGGCGAGCCTTAGTGGCGAGTCAAATGGTGCTCTTGGGAGAGACTTGGTGACCGGGAAGCAATACTCTTGTGTGAGTGCTTCAACAACGTGGACTAGAGGTGGCTTAGTGCCTACCGATACCACGGGATAAATCACGTGTCAAGAGTTTGCTTCCTCTCATCCATCTTTACATTTCCGCATTTACTCTCTTGCAATCTTTGTTTGCCTTTACTTTCATAGAGTAGTATCATGCTAGGATTGGCTATAGGTTGCAAACCTTGTTTTGGATGGGAGTTTCACACTAGAACAACCTTAGTTGCACATTTAGATATTATGTTCTAGTTTATCTTTGTGTAAAAGTAGTGAAGCCATAGATTAAGGTTTTTAGTTACCTAATTCACCCCCTCCCCCTCTTAGGCTAACGAGCATCCGATTCCTTACACCAGCACCTGGTACACCTGCTGCAACAGATGATGATGGGAGACAAGTGAAGGTTTTCTGTATAATGGGGTCATGGGTATCTAATGTTGCAGCCAGAGTGTACGAACATCACGCCGTGGCCACTTCATTCGACTGCAAGGCCATGAGCAATTCCTGGGAGCTCGAAAGTGCACACGCCACACTAGCCAAGATACTAGAAGAAATAACTGGTGTTCAGCCAGGTCAAGATTGCGAGCTATCAGGCAAAGAAGAGGACGTGGAGCAACTCGCAAGTGAACTTGGGCAGTATCTGAAAGGCAAGCGCTTCTTGATTGTTGTTGGTATTCACTGGATAAGTGATGAGGAAGAAAGGAAGTGTTTGCTAGATGCTCTGTTCCGTGCTGCCGATGGGTGCCAACCTGGTAGCGCTATAATCATTACCACACAATGGCATCAACAGGCCCTGTCGTGTTCTCCCTACAAAATCATCAACGCCAAAACTCCATTGGTTGCAGGTGACTTTTATGCCCACCAAGCGCGCATGCTGGATGCAGCACACACATACGGAACAGATGAAGACGTGTTTCAAGTATGTGACTCCAGTACTTTTGCAATGAAGATGTTTCTGCATCTTCTGTACGTTAATCCTAACAGAACAGAAGAAGAGCTGCAGACGTACATCGACGCCGTCTCAAAGTGCAAGCGGCTGAACAAGAGCATTTCCAGGCAAGCGCTGATGTTCTGCTACAATGAGTTGCCTATCAAGTATAGGAGCTGCCTGCTGTATCTCACTATTTATCCCCAAGGACATGTCATCAAGACTACAAGCTTGGCTAGAAGATGGGTTGCTGAGGGCTTGATCACTACTACTGCAAGCCATCGAAAACAATGTGTCGTAACAGCTGAAGCGGAGCAACACTTGGACGTACTTTTCACTCGCGGGTTCATCACCCCCGTGGAAATTGGTCCTGCCAGTGACATCAAGAGCTTCACTTTGCACCATGAGGTTCGTGAGTTCATCACCAAGATGGCAGGAGATGTAAACTTTGTGGACATGAACTTGCCGTCAGAGCTGGCTCACCACCTTTCCATTCACAACAGAATAGGGTTGCATAATTCCAACGCTGATGTTGCCCGCAAAGACATTGCAGCATCTCTTCCATCTTTGGCTGCGTCATCTCAGTGGCAACTGCTGAAAGTGCTTGACCTAGAAGGCTGCCAAGGTTTGGAGAAGAAGCATCTCCAGTGCATCTGCAATATACTGTTGCTCAGGTATTTGAGCCTCAGGAATACTGATGTTGCAGAACTTCCCAAGCAAATCAAGGACCTTCAATGCCTGGAGACGCTGGACATCCGGCAAACTAAGGTACGAATGCTTGCAAAGAAACCTATTGTGCTTCCACTGCTGAAACATTTCCTTGCTGGTCAAAAGATCTGTGCAAGCAATGTCGCAATGAGATCTGAACAGTCAGTTTCCACAGTGAAAATGCCCCTCTGCATTCAGAGAATGAATAACATGGAGATACTGTCCCATATCCAAGTTTCCAACTGTGACACTGAGCTAGCCGGCATCCCTCAACTGCTGAAGCTGAGGAAACTTGGTGTAGCTCTTAATGGTAGAGATGCAAAGTTGAGTGACTTTTTCAAGCAAATTCTAGAATTGGATAAATGCCTCCGTTCCTTGTCAATTCGGATCGACCAACCAGCTCCTGGTTGGAATCATGATTCAGGGATGGTAGAAGATTTTAGCCCTCCACGTTTTATCAAAACCCTAAACATCAGTGGCCTCACTAGTGGGCTTCCTCACCTGATTCAAAAGCTCGATCAACTTGTCAAGTTAACACTGACCGAGACTTACCTGAAGGAAGATGCTTTGCGTATCCTTGGCGAGCTTCCTGCCCTGCACTGCCTGAAGCTTCAGGACAAATCATACACTGGAAGTGAGATCATCTTCAGAGAAGGAGAATTCAAAACTCTTAACTTTCTGCTAATTGCAACAAGTAACGTCACAAAAATTGGTTTTGTCAATGGGGCAGCTCCTAAGCTCGAGAAGATTGTTTGGTCATTTCCAACAACCACGCGCCTTTATGGACTCAGCAACCTTCATGAGTTCAAGGAGTTTGAGCTCAATGGTGACTGCAATGCAGATCAAGTGAGAGATGAAATTGAGAGGCATATCAAATTTCCTGGTTTCAAGCATAATCCAAAATTTCTGGACCAAGATTACCGAACTGCAGCATCAGCCTCATCCTCGTCAGCTCCATAATAATAAGGGAAAAGTCTGATTTACAACCTTGAACTAGCACACAAGTCTGGTTTTCAACCTTAAACTACAAAACCAGACATAAAAGGCCATCCAACTATCAAAACCGTGCAAGTTTCAACCTTTGAGCGGTTTTGGAGGTGGTTTTCCATTTTGTGAAAATATTTAAAAAAATGGTTTCATCTAAAAAATCATAACTAATTCATTTTAAATCAGAAAAATATGGAACTTATACCCAAAGTTTTATAAAAATGTCACCTATTTATTGGTGAACTATTTGGAGTCATCTGCATCTTATTATTCATATTCCTAGTATTTTTAGAAAAAACAATAAAAACTAGAAACTTGAACATATAATATTTAAAAAAACTCAAAATAGTGCACCAATAGATAGGTGACATTTTTATAAAACTTTGGGTATTAGTTCCATATTTTTCTGATTTAAAATGAATTAGTTATGATTTTTTAGATGAAACCATTTTTTTTAACATTTTCACAAAATGGAAAACCACCTCCAAAACCGCTCAAAGGTTGAAACTTACACGGTTTTGATAGTTGGATGGCCTTTTATGTCTGGTTTTGTAGTTTAAGGTTGAAAACCAGACTTGTGTGCTAGTTCAAGGTTGTAAATCGGACTTTTCCCTAATAATAAGTATATCAATTATTCTCCATCAGCTGAGACTGGAAGCTGCTCTGGTATTTCTCATTTGATCTCCTTTAAGTCTCATGAATCAGAGATGAGTTCGAACTCTTCATTTGTATGCCGAACTATTTATTATCTTTCTGCGTGTATGCCATGTGCTTGGTTTATTTCTGTGTACTCAGAAGTCAGAATTTGTTTCTATTTTTTTTTTTTGCGTGCGCGTGTGATATGTAATGATATTACTGCTACTCTGCTAGTGTGCATGCTATGCAGAACAGAGATGTGCATTTTGATGTCATTTGCATCTTAAGATGTGGTTGATTACTGAATCCGAAATTTCCTTCTCGAAAATGATTATGGATTATTGCTCACAAACTGACGACACATGGACTTGGTCTCTCACGTGCCGCGGGCTCTCGTTTGAGGTGCCGGTAGCAAGAATTTCTACAAATATAAACAAGCGTGGATACAGCATCTTCCTCCCAAAGCAGCGGAACGATGGCGACTTGTTTGTAATGGCAGCGTGTGAGAACGGCCGGTACCCGTGCGTGATTAGAGCAACTCCAACAGTTTAGGATAATTTACTTGAGAAAACAAATTTTGGGCCCACAATATATTTTTTTTCGTGATTCCCTGCATTCCCCGTGCGAAATATTTTTCTCGTCGCGCTCGCGCGAAAGGTCGCCGCCGCGATCTCTGGCGCGCGGCATTTTCTGTCAGCCCACCACCGGCCATCACCCGCCGCCGGCCATCCCCAATGTTTTCAAATCAGTTCTCCAAATGTTGGACTAGGAGCATGCAGCGTCACTACAGTGTGGTACTATTGTGTGATCGAATTTGAATTACTCTGGCATGGAGTTTGTGCGCTGCGTGCTATGCTTGTTTTTACAAACAAATTTTGGGGTGGGGAGTGTGTGTGGGGGGGTGGGGGTGGAATCCCCACCTACTTTTTCATCGACCGAAAGGCCTCGAGAAGGGGCAGTTACAATGAACATACAATGTTTATCTCGGCGAGCCGAGGAGAAAAACATGAGATCGGCAAGGCCGAAAAGAGAAAATTAAAAAACAGCAAAGGAAGAAAAAAAGTCGAGCACACCTCTAAGCAACACCCTGAGATTAACTACTGATCACCGGATTGCCCATTTTCCAAGCGACTTTCTTGCCGAATCCGCACTAACCATAGCTGAGAATCAACTCCTGTCTTCACGTAACCAAGGCAGGGCTAAGTACCCACTTTTGCCGTCTGGTCGCCACTCTTCTCGATGTTCTCCGACGCCCTTCGAATGGAAAGGTGAGAGCTTGAAGAGGGGAGTACCATCTCAAAAACAATGAATCCCCGTCCTTGCTACCACTGCTTCAGACAGGAGAGAAGACCAAAAGAGCCAGCACTTTTTCGTACACAAAAACGCTCCATCCATCGGACGATTGCATGAAGATTCCAAAGTTTATCAGCCTTGCAGCCCTCTGCTGCGCTCCACTGAGTTGACGATGAATTCCCGACAAGGCTGCCTGCAGTAAGCCATAACAGGGGCTGGCTTCTCAAATTGCCAAAGGTTAATAAGCTCCCTCCGACGCCCTGTGGGGGAAGGATGCCCCAAAGGAGAGATGGAGACCAACGAATGCAGCCAATAACCACCAAGCAGATTGGGAGGAGAAGAAGAAGAAAGACGCCGAGTCAAAGAGCTTGCCAGCTCATGGCTACTGCAACAAGCAGAGCTATTAGAGCAATGACCAGGAGGAGGAGTGATGAGGCAAGGCGTGAGGTTGAGATCAGAAGCACCACAAGTGGAATAATGACAGCCTGATGAGTGGAAAACCATGGAGTGGCCTCACAAGGAGGGCACTTGAGTGTCTAGAAGAGTGAGGCTACACCAAACCGACGCCTCCATGGAGGAAAGCGACACCCAAGGGCATCGCCGCCGGTGCGCTAGCCAGCAGGCCAACATGCTTTCGCTAGTGCACACCTGTCATCACAAACATCACCAACCTACACACAACCATCGTCAGTGAGCCAGTCCGTCCTAGGATGTTGCCGCCGGCAAGCCACAGGCCTCCGAAGCAAGCATGCCACAGCGCTGGAGCGGTCATTGACCAACCCATGTGGCATTGTTGGGTGTGGAGGTCCACCACGAGGCTTGGAGAGGGGGGAGGCTGCCGCACGCCGTCGCGCCATGCAAGGCAACCAACCTCACCATCTACAGTAATGCTGCTAGTAGCGTTGTTACCTCATTATTTGTTTGTGCCCACCTCGGAGTAGGCCCGTCCCAATAGTTTCATGGACCCTTGGGCAAATAAGTAAGAAGGGTCTAACAATCTACTTTTTTTTAGAACCCATTTGCAACGGCTCCAGCTCCAGCGTTAGTTTCTGCGGATGAGAAAATGGTGCCGGATCAACAAGTATACGGATGACCTTTTTTGTTGAATAGCCGAGGCGTTAATGTTTTCTTCTGTATAGCACTCAAACAAGACTCATGCAAAAATATGCCTAAAATATGACGTTTAAAGTTTATAGTACTACGAAAGAGTGAACATGCAGCATATTTTGAAAGCAAAAGAGAATAGCTAAATACTGAAATAGGAGGCGACAACAAGCTTAATCGTCGGAAAGGGACAACATGCATATATATGAGCTTTTGAATATTCATCACAATGAGCAAAAATACATATACTAATTACTCTACAAATACATACACCATGGGCCCCCTCATGGCATGGGCCCGCGGACAACCCTGCCTCGAAGCATTCTTCTAATCCCGTGTCAGCGGTGCCCGCATTTGCCCATGTCCACACTAGCTCCCCGATGACAGATATATCATTCAATTGATTGTATCAATGCATATACTTGTGATACATGTTTCTTGACACAGATCGACTATGTCGTGCTACGAATGCCATAACTAGCAAAATTTGAATTGGATTTCATCTAAAAGACCAAGGAAAGATGATGATGATCCAAAGAATGTTGATTGCGATCCAAATCCAAGTGAATTGGAAGTATATGATTCTTCAGTGGGTTGGTTGTGATGGTGATGATGATGTGGAAATGGACCAAGGATCAAGGTAGAGATAAATTATTGATGTGTTTGCCGTAACGCTCTTAGAAGGCAGCAGACTAGCTATCTTACTATTACCAATTGGAGACTCTTTTTGAAGCCTCCACATGAAACCACATAGGAATTCTAGGTGGACGCTCTAAAAATAGAGGAAACTCAAGAAAGCCTCCACATGAAGCCACCTAGGAATCCTAAGTGGACTCTCTAAAAAGAAAGAGAAATCCTAAAAAATATAAAAAAATCAAATTTGTTACTAAAACTACCCACCTATGCCATTATAATGAACTAAAAATAACCTCCTATGTTTATGTCCAATTGCCCACATATGCCATTATAAACAAATAAATCTAAACGATCTACCGGTCACATCATACATAATAAATATCTTCGCTTCTAACAAAATAAAAATTTATCTAACCTGCATTGTTGGGCATGTGTGACGCAACTGGTATCTCTCTAATATTAAAATCATAAAATAATCTATCATTATAGGATCATTAGCCAAAGCTCATTATTGAATTATACACTATTTAAATAAAAAATTATTGATTGTTCTTTCTAATCTAATAATAATTTATAATATATATTATATGTCATCTAAAAGTACTACCACGTGGCGATGCATGGGTTGATGGACTAGTGAATACATATTCAAATGCAAGAAGTCCATATCAGTGTGACCTTCCTTGATACACTTTCAGGGTGCGTTTGGTACAGGTGTGGCTGCGGCTGTGTCAGCTCCGGCTATGGCTGTGCTAGTGGAGTGGATTTCGTGGTGAAGCTGGAACCGTTTTGATACAACATTTGGCAAAACAGCTTCTCCAGGCTATGTAAGGTGGATAAGAGAGTGAAATGTATAGAATACCCTTCCCTTTTTTTATTTCCCTTTTTTTTATTTTTTCTATCTTATTTTTTCTTTACAATTATTTTCTCTTTTTCTTCATATTTTTTTCTCTCTCTCCCTTCTTTTCCTTTTCTCTTCTCTTTTTTCCCTCTTCTCCTGCATCCTTATCCACGCACTGCCCCTCCCCCCACACTCGCCCTCGTGGTCCACGCCCGTCGGCCATGGAGGCGGTCCGGGAGAAGCTCGCCGGCGGCTGACTCCGGCCTCGCCCGCCGCGGCCTCCTCCACTCGCCCGTCGCCATGGAGGCAGTCCGGGAGAAGCTCGGCGGCGGCTGCCACCGGCCTCGCCCACCGCGGCCTCCTCCCTGCCGACGGCCCGGCTCCATCGCACTCGCCAGCGGCCTCCTTTGAGCGTGGTGGCGACCCCGAGGGAGGGCCTCCTCTGCTCCTCATCGATCTCTCGGCGGGGGATCGAGCTTCTCTAGCCCCACCGCACCCGGTGCCCCTCCAGCTCTACGCCCTCGCCCCCTCGCCATCCACCACCGCCGCAGACTCACTACGCTGCCGCACCTGCAACCTCCTTCGAGCGCCTCCTCCGCGGCACCCTGGGACCTCCTCCTTCTCCGCCACCGGCTTGCCGTCCGTCCATCGGCCGCCACCGCACTCACCTCCACCTCCTCCATCTTCCTCTGCTCCGTCGCGTCGGCCGCCACCACGCTCGTCGGCCGGTCACCTCCACCCACGTCATCCATCCGTGGGCCCCTCCCGAGGGCTAAGGATGGAAACGGGGAGGCGAAGCTAATGGGGGAGAGGGCGGAGCGACATTTTTCAGCTCCGTCTCCAGCGATTCGCTCCAGAGAGCACGATTTCAAGGTGCTTCTCCTCCGAAGCGGTTTTTTTGCCGCGCTTGTTTCAGCTTCACTAAAAATGGCTCCGGGAGCCGCAGGAGAAGTTGTAACAAACGGGCCCTCAATCTCTTCTTCCACACTCAAAGTACAAGAGGACCTCGGTGTGGAATAAAATATTCTCCTCATGACAAGACCTCCAATCAATTATCTAGACTGAATAAAGTTACACACAGGCAAAGTAGTTGGCACATTGATTGCCCACTATAAGTCGTTTTGTGCAAGTGCTACAATTTTTATTGAAGTTTACAGCTAATCACACCGTAGGAGCACCCAATATGTTTAGTATTTAGTTTTAGAAATAGGTGACAAACTTTTCCCAGGTCCTTCAAAAGGAATAAGAGAAAAAATGGGAGACTCTACCTTGTGAACGTAATGAATACATACCCTCAATAATTTTATAAATTAGGCGTGAAAGTACATTTGCTTTGGTAGTGGAGTTTCTGAGTGCATCACTCCACTCATAAGTGTTGAAATCTTCGTGCACGTATACTTGAGTACTTGACATACAGTATGGCGTCGTTGTTCCAAACAGAAAAAAGAGGTGACAGCTCTAGGTAGTTTGAGATCCATATCACAAGATACACAATCAATTGCTAGTACAAGCATCTGGTTGCATTTGTTCAAGTGCTAGTGCAACTTTTCTCCGGTACAAAGCACTACAGCTGATCACACCGTCGAAACACCTAATATCTTGTACAATTTATAGTATTAAAGTACAGTTACAGCCGTTTTGCGCCCAGTCCTTACAAGAATGAAAAAGGAGAAAGGGGAGGCTCTATTCACTGAACAATGTAGTGCACAACCGATCAAAATTTTTAAATGTAGGAGCGAAAAGTACCTTTATTGTGTCGATGAAATTGTCGTTGCATTACTTCACTGGAAATCAAAGGATTTAAATCTCCTTGTGCAAAAATACTTTACATTTAAGTGCAGTAATTTTTCTGCGCACTTCTAATTGAACGTTCATGTACACGTACGGCCATTTACTCCAACTAAATAGCTAAACAGCATGTGAACTATCTATATGGAACTGCCTGTGATTTATAATGATGCATGGATATTGTGATATATATGATGCTTGTGATGTTTGGCTTTGTTGGATGTTGTTTTGGGGTACTTTTAACGTCATTGTGCTGTAAATTAGAGGGCTGGTAGATCTCTTTGCCGAGCGCTTTTGACCCAGACACTCGGCGTCTTGACCATTTTGCGCCGAGTGTCACGGGAAAACACTCGGCGTCTCAAATATTCCCTCCGCTTTATAACAAATATACACCAAGTGCTATAACCTGGACACTCGGCAACTGGTCAACACATCCCCGAGTGTCTTTGACTTAGACACTCGGCGTCTGAAATATTCCCTCCGCCTTATACCAAATATACACCGAGTGATTATAACCTGGACACTCGGCGACTGGTCAACACATCCCCGAATGTCTTTGACTTAGACACTCGGCATCTGAAATATTCCTTCCGCCTTATACCAAATATACACCGAGTGATTATAACCTGGACACTCGGCGACTAGTCAACACATCCCCAAGTGTCTTTGACTTAGACACTCGGCGTCTGAAATATTCCCTCCACCTTATACCAAATATACACCGAGTGATTATAACTTAGACAGTCGGCGAAGGGTCAACACATCCCCGAGTGCCCTTGACTTGGACACTCGGCGAACTGTCATCGGCTGGTGCGGTGGCGCCGTTTGTGGGTTGGTGTTCACCGAGTGAGATGCTGGCACTTGGTGTCTAGACGCTGAGTGCCCAACATCTAACACTCGGCATCTAGGACGTCGCCAAGTAATTTGTCACCGAGTGGAGGACGCCGAGGGTAACACTCAGCGAATAGGCTTGCCGAGTGTATAGTGGCCGTCGCCGAGTGGTTTTGGCACTCGGCGTCTAACCCCTTTCCTGTTGTGACTGTTTAGCGTTTGGTGTTTAGGGTAACATAGTAATTGGCGAGGAGGTGAGAGATTGTCTGTCCATTATCTGAAAAATAAAAAAACAAAATTTGAAACCTAATCTCTAAAGCAATAGCTAATAAAAGAATAATTTATACTTACTGCAGGCTCAAGATTTCCACATCCACTTCAATATATAGGCTATGAGCTGTGTATACATTTTTTTGGATGGGAAGATGGTGGAGCCCCGCGAATGTACACCCATCAATCTCTACTGTTTATATTCTGATTTCTCCCTTGGAGAAGACAGAAAAGCAGTGAGTTCAGTCAATTGTTCCGAGGCAATGAGTGACATGCGGTAGGCGCCCCAGAAGTTCTTACTTACTTGTTATCACCTTGCAAGAAGGTTTCCTACTGAACACTTGCGCCACTTGGCAAAGCAAAAAGGCTAAGGGAGAAGTTCTTACATGGGCTTGCTTTATCCTCCCAGCACACACCACCCACCCCACCAGCTCCCCGTCTTTGCAGCTTTCCCATCGATATCACACACCATCTTATATTCTTATCTGTATATATATACTGTTTCCCTATACAAATAACTCATCCAAGTCCAGCGACAACTAACACAGGCAGACTGCAAAGCAAAGGTTGCTCATCTGAAGTAGGGGTAGGGAGCAGGTCTAGCCCCAAGGGGAAATATTTGAAGAAACAGCCTGTAAAAGAAGGAGCTTGTTCATTTGATAGCAGGGAGGTTAGTCGGTTAATTCCTTGCTTAATATGCTGTTGCTTTGATTCTGTATTACTCGCCTGTTCTTGGTCCTTCTTGGAAATATAAGTGTCTTGACATGGTTTGGTAGCTTGTGTAGGATCCACATCGTACGCGTAAGGCGGCAGGGATGGCCGAGCTAGCAGCAAAGACCATCTTCAAGATCGGGACCAAGCTTTATGACATGTATACTAAGGTTAAAAAGAACAAGAAGGACGCCAACAAGTTTCAAGATCTCATACAGCTCTTGCAAATTGTGTGCGACGAGGTGAGGCCCCTCCAGGAGGATGTGCGGTTGGAGCAAAACCGGGCGGTCGCCTTGGCGATGTCGAGGCTCAAGGATGCTCTCGTGGAGGCAGAAAGGGACGTTTCTAAATACTTGGAAGCTAATCTCGTGTACCAAACCTTCAAGGTTGATGCCATGACTAGGAAGCTTGGCACGTTGAGACAACAAGTACGAGATGAAATGGCTGCGGCAGGCTTTGTGCTCACCCTTGATATGAGCCTAGAGATGCACAGAGTTGTCGGCAAAGTTGACGATTTGGTTGCTCATTTTGATGCTTTTAGGAGGGCTGCTCGGGAGTCCGCAGATCCAAAGGTTAATTCCCCTGCTTTAATTTAAGTAACCACCAGTATCATGCTGACATTCCACAATAATTTTGTTTGCAGGCTGTCTACAACCCGCCGCGGGTTTTGACCCAAATCGACCTGTGCGTACGGCAAAAGAAGGACATGGAGATGGTCTCGACGGCGCTGTCCATCCCCTTGGGAGTTGCCGCAGTCCTCCTGCGTCACTGCCATTGGACACCCGAGCAGGTCAAGAAGGAGTGGACGTCGTCCCACCAGCGCCGGGAGAAGCTATGCGAAGCCGTCGGCCTGCCATCATCGGCGGTGGACGTCGTCCTGTCTGGGCTCAAGGAGCTTAGCCTCAGTAGGACCTACGACTACGAGTGCAGGATATGCTTGGATGGTGATGTTGCCGCCAGGACGACGATGATGTCGGCAGGCTGCTCCCACTACTACTGCAAGGATTGCTGGCGCGGGTACATCGGCTTGGCGATCCGCAAGGACACGATGTGCCTGTGGCTCCGGTGCCCGGACCCGTCCTGCCGTGCGCCCGTCACCCAGGAGCTCGTCGACAAGGTGGCCAGTTCCGCCGAGAGGGTCCGGTACGATCAGTTGGCGTTGCAGTCGTACGTGGACGACAACGGCGGCAGGATCAAGTGGTGCCCCGGCCTCGACTGCGGCCGCGCCGTCGAGTTCCTTGGTGGCCCCGACGCCACGGACGTGGTGGCGGTCTGCGACTGCAAACTCGCCTTCTGCTGGAGCTGCGGCGAGGAGCCGCACCGGCCGGTGCCGTGCAACACGGCGCGCTTCTGGCTGGACACCATCAGCTCCCGCGAGGATTGGGTGATGATGTTCTTGAAGCGCTGTCCCAATTGCCGGAGGACGATTGACAACGGCAAGCGGACCAATCACGTTACGTGCAGTGCCCCCAGCTGCGGCCACCGATTCTGCTGGATTTGCCTCCACTCATTGCGGCCAGGCGACCACTCTGCTGGCTGCGCATTGTACAGGTACTAACGAGAAGCGTGCAGGCTAAGCGGGAAGCCATGGTCGCGACGAATTCGAAGAAGGAGGAGCACCGGATAGCAGTGGCTTCTTGTTCCTACAAGTGTTTTGAGGCCAAGGGAAACTGCCTGCAGGAGGCGCTCAAGGAAATGCTAATCCTGAAACGCGAAGGCCTCAAGAATATGGCCACTGAGCTCGGCATCGCCGACACAGAGATGGCGGACCTCGTTTTCCTGTCCCAAGCGTACGAGGAGATCACCGCATGCTGGCGCGTGATCCGGTGGGTGTATCCCTACGAGTACTACTTCCTGGACCCTAAGCGTGACGGAGACAAGTGCCAGAAGTTTGAGCACCTGCGCAACGAAGCCCAAACCTCGCTCGACAACCAGCAGCGCTGCGCCAAGCTGGAAAGGATAGAGCTCTACGGGGTCGAGACTGAAGACATAAGCCAAGCCTACGAGGCCTTCAAGACGAGGGTCATTGTGGGGGGTCAGAAATTCGGATGGGACCCCCGAACACGGATGAAGAAAGATTCCCGAATAGATACACGAAAGCACTCAGGAACAGGAGACAAAGAATCTCCGAAAGACAGTGTTCACCTCAAAAGTTGTGAAACCCTTTACACGTGCCCTCAAGCCCCCCTTTATAGGGAGGCGAAGGGACTTTTACATTCCGAGATTACCCTCGAATGTAGGGAATATTCCAAATGTGAACATGTACATGAACGTATTTTACATCCCGTGATTTGCGGAACTAATTTCATATATTTACAAGCCAGCCACTCATTCACACCTCGAACCCGGACTTTTGGCACCGCTCCTTTGACTTGGTCCATTCACGATTTTCGCCTTCCCCTGGCGAAGATTCGCAGGTAGACAGCTTCCCGCACTTCACCGCTGGGATTTTCACCGAAGTCGAACTTCACCGAATTCGCAGAGATCTTCACCATCGCAGCCGCAATGGAGTTTTCCTGTTCCCACGGAGATCTTCGAAGTTTCCATCGCCAAAATTTCCCGAATCAGCAACGACCTCCGAAATTTCTCTCGTCCTGAAACAAGAGACAGACCTGCGAATTCATGGTCATTCGGCGATTGTTTCGCCCATGGCCAAAGGGTTAGCGAATTATTTAGTAATCATGAAAGTGAAGCCTTCATTTGGATCTTTCCTGCATGTTTACACGAATTCTTCAAAGTCTCGACACCTCTGGAGTTTCGAGGGTGAAAGGTTTTTACCCAATTCCCCAACACTAGCCCCTCGGGGAAGCGGGTTGACTCCGACGATCCGTTTCCACGAAAAACTCTCAGAATTTCGGTAAAAAATGCCACCCTCGGAACGTCGGAGTGTACACGCGTCCCCCGTGAAACGCGCAACGGTCATCTCGAGACACCTTCTTGAAACTACCCCCCTCTTCCCCTATAAATAGAGGCCCTGCGCGGTAACTTTATTTCACTGCTTCGCCGCTCTCTCCGCCCTTTTGAAGCATTCGCAGCGCAAGGCTTTTTGTTTTTAGGCGCCCGAAGTTCGGTGACTTCTTCGGTCTTCAAAGGTATTCTACTCTCATGTCTTATATTTTTCAAGCGGTATCCAATTATTTCGTAGGTTTTTCGTTTTCTGTAGCTTAATATGTGTTTCGCATTTATTTTTCTTCCGAAAAGGTGGCTCGTACTTAGAGCACTGCTAGACCAATGACTTCTGAAGAGTTAGCTAAGGCTGGTGTTCCTCCGACGACAGAGAATATTCCTCAAAGCACGAGTTCTCAAGCTGCCGAAGCTGTTCGAGAGTCTGGCAGTCGCGAGGATGGGGAGATTAAATTCGGAAGCAAATCCGATGGTGGTGAAGATCTTTCTAATGTCGAGGTCAATTTGAATGAGTTGATCTCCTCGAAGGGTTCATACCCTCCTGCCCTTGTCTTCGGGAAGTCCAAAGTTACCAGCGAACTTATCAAAGAATATGAAGAGGCTGGTTTCTTTCCTTCTGGTCATGGTCATCCACCTTCTGAAAACGAGAAAAGAAAGAAAAAGAAAAGACACCGTCGGATGAACCGACGGTACCCTAGAAGCAAGCGTCGGTGTACTTAGTACACTGCGTAGAAGGCAAAATTGAAGTTGGCACCGTCGGATGAACCGACGGTCCATTTTGTAGATGCGTCGGATGAATTGCAGAGGAGAAGCAGCGAAGACAGTAGTACCGGATGATCTGACGGTCTGAGTGAGGACACCATCGGTCTATCCGACGCTCAGTTTGAATCAAGATAGAGACGCGCCAAGATGAAGCCTTAAGCACCGGATGAACCGACGCCATGGTCAGAGGAAGCGTCGGTCCATCCGACGGTCATGAAGAAACCAACAGAGACATTTTGGCAAGAAGACCTTCAGCACCGGATGATCCGACGCAACGTCGGTGCATAGCGTCGGAGCAGTTCTGTCAGAGAACCTCAATGGCTAGGTGACGTGGAGGGCACCGGATGAACCGACGCCTAGAAAAAGCATAGCATCGGTTCATCCGACGCTACCTTTCTCAGTGGCCGTTAGCCAACGACTCTTTGGATGTCTTGGGCTATTTATACCTCTTCCACTCGCCCATTTAAGGTTGCTGGATTATGTGGAAGTGCAGGAGAGTGCAAGACACCTAGAAGATCATATCCAATCCATCCAAGTGCTAAATTGCTCATCCATAGACTTGCATACGCTTTGTGTGTGTGCTTAGTGCTAGGCTTAGCTTAGAGCTGAGTGAGTGCAAGGTTGTGCCAACCTTGTGAGGTGATTCTTGAGTGAATCAAGGTGTACAAGGTCCGCCGGAAGCCTTGGGGCCTAAGTGGCTCACCGGCAATCGTCTTCGACCCTCCGGCTTGGTGTGGAGTGGTGAGGACACTTTGTGCCGGGGACGTGGAGACCCCCATCCTAAGTGGAGAAGCTCCTTAGTGGAGGCGGCATCAAGGTGACCAAGGGAGCTTGGCGAGTGCCTAAGTGGCGAGCCTTAGTGGCGAGTCAAATGGTGCTCTTGGGAGAGACTTGGTGACCGGGAAGCAATACTCTTGTGTGAGTGCTTCAACAACGTGGACTAGAGGTGGCTTAGTGCCTACCGATACCACGGGATAAATCACGTGTCAAGAGTTTGCTTCCTCTCATCCATCTTTACATTTCCGCATTTACTCTCTTGCAATCTTTGTTTGCCTTTACTTTCATAGAGTAGTATCATGCTAGGATTGGCTATAGGTTGCAAACCTTGTTTTGGATGGGAGTTTCACACTAGAACAACCTTAGTTGCACATTTAGATATTATGTTCTAGTTTATCTTTGTGTAAAAGTAGTGAAGCCATAGATTAAGGTTTTTAGTTACCTAATTCACCCCCTCCCCCTCTTAGGCTAACGAGCATCCGATTCCTTACACCAGCACCTGGTACACCTGCTGCAACAGATGATGATGGGAGACAAGTGAAGGTTTTCTGTATAATGGGGTCATGGGTATCTAATGTTGCAGCCAGAGTGTACGAACATCACGCCGTGGCCACTTCATTCGACTGCAAGGCCATGAGCAATTCCTGGGAGCTCGAAAGTGCACACGCCACACTAGCCAAGATACTAGAAGAAATAACTGGTGTTCAGCCAGGTCAAGATTGCGAGCTATCAGGCAAAGAAGAGGACGTGGAGCAACTCGCAAGTGAACTTGGGCAGTATCTGAAAGGCAAGCGCTTCTTGATTGTTGTTGGTATTCACTGGATAAGTGATGAGGAAGAAAGGAAGTGTTTGCTAGATGCTCTGTTCCGTGCTGCCGATGGGTGCCAACCTGGTAGCGCTATAATCATTACCACACAATGGCATCAACAGGCCCTGTCGTGTTCTCCCTACAAAATCATCAACGCCAAAACTCCATTGGTTGCAGGTGACTTTTATGCCCACCAAGCGCGCATGCTGGATGCAGCACACACATACGGAACAGATGAAGACGTGTTTCAAGTATGTGACTCCAGTACTTTTGCAATGAAGATGTTTCTGCATCTTCTGTACGTTAATCCTAACAGAACAGAAGAAGAGCTGCAGACGTACATCGACGCCGTCTCAAAGTGCAAGCGGCTGAACAAGAGCATTTCCAGGCAAGCGCTGATGTTCTGCTACAATGAGTTGCCTATCAAGTATAGGAGCTGCCTGCTGTATCTCACTATTTATCCCCAAGGACATGTCATCAAGACTACAAGCTTGGCTAGAAGATGGGTTGCTGAGGGCTTGATCACTACTACTGCAAGCCATCGAAAACAATGTGTCGTAACAGCTGAAGCGGAGCAACACTTGGACGTACTTTTCACTCGCGGGTTCATCACCCCCGTGGAAATTGGTCCTGCCAGTGACATCAAGAGCTTCACTTTGCACCATGAGGTTCGTGAGTTCATCACCAAGATGGCAGGAGATGTAAACTTTGTGGACATGAACTTGCCGTCAGAGCTGGCTCACCACCTTTCCATTCACAACAGAATAGGGTTGCATAATTCCAACGCTGATGTTGCCCGCAAAGACATTGCAGCATCTCTTCCATCTTTGGCTGCGTCATCTCAGTGGCAACTGCTGAAAGTGCTTGACCTAGAAGGCTGCCAAGGTTTGGAGAAGAAGCATCTCCAGTGCATCTGCAATATACTGTTGCTCAGGTATTTGAGCCTCAGGAATACTGATGTTGCAGAACTTCCCAAGCAAATCAAGGACCTTCAATGCCTGGAGACGCTGGACATCCGGCAAACTAAGGTACGAATGCTTGCAAAGAAACCTATTGTGCTTCCACTGCTGAAACATTTCCTTGCTGGTCAAAAGATCTGTGCAAGCAATGTCGCAATGAGATCTGAACAGTCAGTTTCCACAGTGAAAATGCCCCTCTGCATTCAGAGAATGAATAACATGGAGATACTGTCCCATATCCAAGTTTCCAACTGTGACACTGAGCTAGCCGGCATCCCTCAACTGCTGAAGCTGAGGAAACTTGGTGTAGCTCTTAATGGTAGAGATGCAAAGTTGAGTGACTTTTTCAAGCAAATTCTAGAATTGGATAAATGCCTCCGTTCCTTGTCAATTCGGATCGACCAACCAGCTCCTGGTTGGAATCATGATTCAGGGATGGTAGAAGATTTTAGCCCTCCACGTTTTATCAAAACCCTAAACATCAGTGGCCTCACTAGTGGGCTTCCTCACCTGATTCAAAAGCTCGATCAACTTGTCAAGTTAACACTGACCGAGACTTACCTGAAGGAAGATGCTTTGCGTATCCTTGGCGAGCTTCCTGCCCTGCACTGCCTGAAGCTTCAGGACAAATCATACACTGGAAGTGAGATCATCTTCAGAGAAGGAGAATTCAAAACTCTTAACTTTCTGCTAATTGCAACAAGTAACGTCACAAAAATTGGTTTTGTCAATGGGGCAGCTCCTAAGCTCGAGAAGATTGTTTGGTCATTTCCAACAACCACGCGCCTTTATGGACTCAGCAACCTTCATGAGTTCAAGGAGTTTGAGCTCAATGGTGACTGCAATGCAGATCAAGTGAGAGATGAAATTGAGAGGCATATCAAATTTCCTGGTTTCAAGCATAATCCAAAATTTCTGGACCAAGATTACCGAACTGCAGCATCAGCCTCATCCTCGTCAGCTCCATAATAATAAGGGAAAAGTCTGATTTACAACCTTGAACTAGCACACAAGTCTGGTTTTCAACCTTAAACTACAAAACCAGACATAAAAGGCCATCCAACTATCAAAACCGTGCAAGTTTCAACCTTTGAGCGGTTTTGGAGGTGGTTTTCCATTTTGTGAAAATATTTAAAAAAATGGTTTCATCTAAAAAATCATAACTAATTCATTTTAAATCAGAAAAATATGGAACTTATACCCAAAGTTTTATAAAAATGTCACCTATTTATTGGTGAACTATTTGGAGTCATCTGCATCTTATTATTCATATTCCTAGTATTTTTAGAAAAAACAATAAAAACTAGAAACTTGAACATATAATATTTAAAAAAACTCAAAATAGTGCACCAATAGATAGGTGACATTTTTATAAAACTTTGGGTATTAGTTCCATATTTTTCTGATTTAAAATGAATTAGTTATGATTTTTTAGATGAAACCATTTTTTTTAACATTTTCACAAAATGGAAAACCACCTCCAAAACCGCTCAAAGGTTGAAACTTACACGGTTTTGATAGTTGGATGGCCTTTTATGTCTGGTTTTGTAGTTTAAGGTTGAAAACCAGACTTGTGTGCTAGTTCAAGGTTGTAAATCGGACTTTTCCCTAATAATAAGTATATCAATTATTCTCCATCAGCTGAGACTGGAAGCTGCTCTGGTATTTCTCATTTGATCTCCTTTAAGTCTCATGAATCAGAGATGAGTTCGAACTCTTCATTTGTATGCCGAACTATTTATTATCTTTCTGCGTGTATGCC
Organism: Cenchrus fungigraminus; assembly: GCA_036936925.1. Lineage (NCBI taxonomy): Eukaryota > Viridiplantae > Streptophyta > Magnoliopsida > Poales > Poaceae > Cenchrus > Cenchrus fungigraminus. The sequence goes on from CM072768.1 coordinate 27,195,999, forward strand.
ATGTGCTTGGTTTATTTCTGTGTACTCAGAAGTCAGAATTTGTTTCTATTTTTTTTTTTTGCGTGCGCGTGTGATATGTAATGATATTACTGCTACTCTGCTAGTGTGCATGCTATGCAGAACAGAGATGTGCATTTTGATGTCATTTGCATCTTAAGATGTGGTTGATTACTGAATCCGAAATTTCCTTCTCGAAAATGATTATGGATTATTGCTCACAAACTGACGACACATGGACTTGGTCTCTCACGTGCCGCGGGCTCTCGTTTGAGGTGCCGGTAGCAAGAATTTCTACAAATATAAACAAGCGTGGATACAGCATCTTCCTCCCAAAGCAGCGGAACGATGGCGACTTGTTTGTAATGGCAGCGTGTGAGAACTGCCGGTACCCGTGCGTGATTAGAGCAACTCCAACAGTTTAGGATAATTTACTTGAGAAAACAAATTTTGGGCCCACAATATATTTTTTTTCGTGATTCCCTGCATTCCCCGTGCGAAATATTTTTCTCGTCGCGCTCGCGCGAAAGGTCGCCGCCGCGATCTCTGGCGCGCGGCATTTTCTGTCAGCCCACCACCGGCCATCACCCGCCGCCGGCCATCCCCAATGTTTTCAAATCAGTTCTCCAAATGTTGGACTAGGAGCATGCAGCGTCACTACAGTGTGGTACTATTGTGTGATCGAATTTGAATTACTCTGGCATGGAGTTTGTGCGCTGCGTGCTATGCTTGTTTTTACAAACAAATTTTGGGGTGGGGAGTGTGTGTGGGGGGGTGGGGGTGGAATCCCCACCTACTTTTTCATCGACCGAAAGGCCTCGAGAAGGGGCAGTTACAATGAACATACAATGTTTATCTCGGCGAGCCGAGGAGAAAAACATGAGATCGGCAAGGCCGAAAAGAGAAAATTAAAAAACAGCAAAGGAAGAAAAAAAGTCGAGCACACCTCTAAGCAACACCCTGAGATTAACTACTGATCACCGGATTGCCCATTTTCCAAGCGACTTTCTTGCCGAATCCGCACTAACCATAGCTGAGAATCAACTCCTGTCTTCACGTAACCAAGGCAGGGCTAAGTACCCACTTTTGCCGTCTGGTCGCCACTCTTCTCGATGTTCTCCGACGCCCTTCGAATGGAAAGGTGAGAGCTTGAAGAGGGGAGTACCATCTCAAAAACAATGAATCCCCGTCCTTGCTACCACTGCTTCAGACAGGAGAGAAGACCAAAAGGGCCAGCACTTTTTCGTACACAAAAACGCTCCATCCATCGGACGATTGCATGAAGATTCCAAAGTTTATCAGCCTTGCAGCCCTCTGCTGCGCTCCACTGAGTTGACGATGAATTCCCGACAAGGCTGCCTGCAGTAAGCCATAACAGGGGCTGGCTTCTCAAATTGCCAAAGGTTAATAAGCTCCCTCCGACGCCCTGTGGGGGAAGGATGCCCCAAAGGAGAGATGGAGACCAACGAATGCAGCCAATAACCACCAAGCAGATTGGGAGGAGAAGAAGAAGAAAGACGCCGAGTCAAAGAGCTTGCCAGCTCATGGCTACTGCAACAAGCAGAGCTATTAGAGCAATGACCAGGAGGAGGAGTGATGAGGCAAGGCGTGAGGTTGAGATCAGAAGCACCACAAGTGGAATAATGACAGCCTGATGAGTGGAAAACCATGGAGTGGCCTCACAAGGAGGGCACTTGAGTGTCTAGAAGAGTGAGGCTACACCAAACCGACGCCTCCATGGAGGAAAGCGACACCCAAGGGCATCGCCGCCGGTGCGCTAGCCAGCAGGCCAACATGCTTTCGCTAGTGCACACCTGTCATCACAAACATCACCAACCTACACACAACCATCGTCAGTGAGCCAGTCCGTCCTAGGATGTTGCCGCCGGCAAGCCACAGGCCTCCGAAGCAAGCATGCCACAGCGCTGGAGCGGTCATTGACCAACCCATGTGGCATTGTTGGGTGTGGAGGTCCACCACGAGGCTTGGAGAGGGGGGAGGCTGCCGCACGCCGTCGCGCCATGCAAGGCAACCAACCTCACCATCTACAGTAATGCTGCTAGTAGCGTTGTTACCTCATTATTTGTTTGTGGCAACCTCGTAGCAGGGCCGTCCCAATAGTTTCATGGATCCTTGGGCAAACAAGTAAGAAGGGTCTAACAATTTACTTTTTTTTAGGACCCATTTGCAACGGCTCCAGCTCCAGCGTTAGTTTCTGCGGATGAGAAAATGGTGCCGGACCAACAAGTATACGGATGACCTTTTTTGTTGATAGCCGAGGCGTTAATGTTTTCTTCTGTATAGCACTCAAACAAGACTCATGCAAAAATATGCCTGAAATATGACGTTTAAAGTTTATAGTACTACGAAAGAGTTAACATGCAGCATATTTTGAAAGCAAAAGAGAATAGCTAAATACTGAAATAGGAGGCGACAACAAGCTTAATCGTCGGAAAGGGACAACATGCATATATATGAGCTTTTGAATATTCATCACAATGAGCAAAAATACATATACTAATTACTCTACAAATACATACACCATGGCCCCCCTCATGGCATGGGCCCGCGGCCGTCGCCCTGGCTGCCCACCCCCCTAGGACAACCTTGCCTCGGAGCATTCTTCTAATCCCGTGTCAGCGGTGCCCGCATTTGCCCATGTCCACACTAGCTCCCCGATGACAGATATATCATTCAATTGATTGTATCAATGCATATACTTGTGATACATGTTTCTTGACACAGATCGACTACGTCGTGCTGCGAATGCCATAACTAGCAAAATTTGAATTGGATTTCATCTAAAAGACCAAGGAAAGATGATGAGGATCCAAAGAATGTTGATTGCGATCCAAATCCAAGTGAATTGGAAGTATATGATTCTTCAGTGGGTTGGTTGTGATGGTGATGATGATGTGGAAATGGACCAAGGATCAAGGTAGAGATAAATTATTGATGTGTTTGCCGTAACGCTCTTAGAAGGCAGCAGACTAGCTATCTTACTATTACCAATTGGAGACTCTTTTTGAAGCCTCCACATGAAGCCACATAGGAATTCTAGGTGGACGCTCTAAAAATAGAGGAAACTCAAGAAAGCCTCCACATGAAGCCACCTAGGAATCCTAAGTGGACTCTCTAAAAAGAAAGAGAAATCCTAAAAATATAAAAAAATCAAATTTGTTACTAATGCCATTATGCCATTATAATGAACTAAAAATAACCTCCTATGTTTATGTCCAATTGCCCACATATGCCATTATAAACAAATAAATCTAAACGATCTACCAGTCACATCATACATAATAAATATCTTCGCTTCTAACAAAATAAAAATTTATCTAACCTGCACTGTTGGACATGTGTGACGCAACTGGTATCTCTCTAATATTAAAATCATAAAATAATCTATCATTATAGGATCATTAGCCAAAGCTCATTATTGAATTATACACTATTTAAATAAAAAATTATTGATTGTTCTTTCTAATCTAATAATAATTTATAATATATATTATATGTCATCTAAAAGTACTACCACGTGGCGATGCATGGGTTGATGGACTAGTAAATACATATTCAAATGCAAGAAGTCCATATCAGTGTGACCTTCCTTGATACACTTTCAGGGTGCGTTTGGTACAGCTGTGGCTGCGGCTGTGTCAGCTCCGGCTATGGCTGTGCTAGTGGAGCGGATTTCGTGGTGAAGCTGGAACCGTTTTGATACAACGTTTGGCAAAACAGCTTCTCCAGGCTATGTAAGGTGGATAAGAGAGTGAAATGTATAGAATACCCTTCCCTTTTTTTTATTTTTCTATCTTATTTTTTCTTTACAATTATTTTCTCTTTTTCTTCTTATTTTTTCTCTCTCCCTTCTTTTCCTTTTCTCTTCTCTTTTTTTCCTCTTCTCCTGCATCCTTATCCACGCACTGCCCCTCCCCCCACACTCGCCCTCGTGGTCCACGCCCGTCGGCCATGGAGGCGGTCCGGGAGAAGCTCGCCGGCGGCTGACTTCGGCCTCCCCCGCCGCGGCCTCCTCCACTCGCCCGTCGCCATGGAGGCAGTCCGGGAGAAGCTCGGCGGCGGCTGCCACCGGCCTCGCCCACCGCGGCCTCCTCCCTGCCGACGGCCCAGCTCCATCGCTCTCGCCGGCGGCCTCCTTTGAGCGTGGTGGCGACCCCGAGGGAGGGCCTCCTCTGCTCCTCATCGATCTCTCGGCGGGGGATCGAGCTTCTCCAGCCCCACCGCACCCGGTGCCCCTCCAGCTCTACGCCCTCGCCCCCTCGCCGTCCACCGCCGCCGCAGACTCACCGCGCTGCCGCCCCTGCAACCTCCTTCGAGCGCCTCCTCCGCGGCACCCTGGGACCTCCTCCTTCTCCGCCACCGGCCTGCCGTCCGTCCATTGGCCGCCACCGCACTCGCCTCCACCTCCTCCATCTTCCTCTGCTCCGTCGCGTCGGCCGCCACCACGCTCGTCGGCCGGCCACCTCCACCCACGTCGTCCGTCCGTGGGCCCCTCCCGAGGGCTAAGGATGGAAACGGGGAGGCGAAGCTAAGGGGGGAGAGGGCGGAGCGACAATTTTCAGCTCCGTCTCCAGCGATTCGCTCCAGAGAGCACGATTTCAGGGTGCTTCTCCTCCGAAGCGGTTTTTTTGCCGCGCTTGTTTCAGCTTCACTAAAAATGGCTCCGGGAGCCGCAGGAGAAGTTGTAACAAACGGGCCCTCAATCTCTTCTTCCACACTCAAAGTACAAGAGGACCTCGGTGTGGAATAAAATATTCTCCTCATGACAAGACCTCCAATCAATTATCTAGACTGAATAAAGTTACACACAGGCAAAGTAGTTGGCACATTGATTGCCCACTATAAGTCGTTTTGTGCAAGTGCTACAATTTTTATTGAAGTTTACAGCTAATCACACCGTAGGAGCACCCAATATGTTTAGTATTTAGTTTTAGAAATAGGTGACAAACTTTTCCCAGGTCCTTCAAAAGGAATAAGAGAAAAAATGGGAGACTCTACCTTGTGAACGTAATGAATACATACCCTCAATAATTTTATAAATTAGGCGTGAAAGTACATTTGCTTTGGTAGTGGAGTTTCAGAGTGCATCACTCCACTCATAAGTGTTGAAATCTTCGTGCACGTATACTTGAGTACTTGACATACAGTATGGCGTCGTTGTTCCAAACAGAAAAAAGAGGTGACAGCTCTAGGTAGTTTGAGATCCATATCACAAGATACACAATCAATTGCTAGTACAAGCATCTGGTTGCATTTGTTCAAGTGCTAGTGCAACTTTTCTCCGGTACAAAGCACTACAGCTGATCACACCGTCGAAACACCTAATATCTTGTACAATTTATAGTATTAAAGTACAGTTACAGCCGTTTTGCGCCCAGTCCTTAAAAGAATGAAAAAGGAGAAAGGGGAGGCTCTATTCACTGAACAATGTAGTGCACAACCGATCAAAATTTTTAAATGTAGGAGCGAAAAGTACCTTTATTGTGTCGATGAAATTGTCGTTGCATTACTTCACTGGAAATCGATTTAAATCTCCTTGTGCAAAAATACTTTACATTTAAGTGCAGTAATTTTTCTGCGCACTTCTAATTGAACGTTCATGTACACGTACGGCCATTTACTCCAACTAAATAGCTAAACAGCATGTGAACTATCTATATGGAACTGCCTGTGATTTATAATGATGCATGGATATTGTGATATATATGATGCTTGTGATGTTTGGCTTTGTTGGATGTTGTTTTGGGGTACTTTTAACGTCATTGTGCTGTAAATTAGGGGGCTGGTAGGTCTCTTTGCCGAGTGCTTTTGATCCAGACACTCGGCGTCTTGACCATTTTGCGCCGAGTGTCACGGGAAAACACTCGGCGTCTCAAATATTCCCTCCGCTTTATAACAAATATACACTGAGTGCATATAACCTGGACACTCGGCAACTGGTCAACACATCCCCGAGTGTCTTTGACTTAGATACTCGGCGTCTGAAATATTCCCTCCGCCTTATACCAAATATACACCGAGTGATTATAACCTGGACACTCGGCGACTGGTCAACACATCCCCGACTGTCTTTGACTTAGACACTCGGCGTCTGAAATATTCCCTCCGCCTTATACCAAATATACACCGAGTGATTATAACCTGGACACTCGGCGACTGGTCAACACATCCCCAAGTGTCTTTGACTTAGACACTCGGCGTCTGAAATATTCCCTCCGCCTTATACCAAATATACACCGAGTGATTATAACCTGGACACTCGGCGACTGGTCAACACATCCCCGAATGTCTTTGACTTAGACACTCGGCATCTGAAATATTCCTTCCGCCTTATACCAAATATACACCGAGTGATTATAACCTGGACACTCGGCGACTAGTCAACACATCCCCAAGTGTCTTTGACTTAGACACTCGGCGTCTGAAATATTCCCTCCACCTTATACCAAATATACACCGAGTGATTATAACTTAGACAGTCGGCGAAGGGTCAACACATCCCCGAGTGCCCTTGACTTGGACACTCGGCGAACTGTCATCGGCTGGTGCGGTGGCGCCGTTTGTGGGTTGGTGTTCACCGAGTGAGATGCTGGCACTTGGTGTCTAGACGCTGAGTGCCCAACATCTAACACTCGGCATCTAGGACGTCGCCAAGTAATTTGTCACCGAGTGGAGGACGCCGAGGGTAACACTCAGCGAATAGGCTTGCCGAGTGTATAGTGGCCGTCGCCGAGTGGTTTTGGCACTCGGCGTCTAACCCCTTTCCTGTTGTGACTGTTTAGCGTTTGGTGTTTAGGGTAACATAGTAATTGGCGAGGAGGTGAGAGATTGTCTGTCCATTATCTGAAAAATAAAAAAACAAAATTTGAAACCTAATCTCTAAAGCAATAGCTAATAAAAGAATAATTTATACTTACTGCAGGCTCAAGATTTCCACATCCACTTCAATATATAGGCTATGAGCTGTGTATACATTTTTTTGGATGGGAAGATGGTGGAGCCCCGCGAATGTACACCCATCAATCTCTACTGTTTATATTCTGATTTCTCCCTTGGAGAAGACAGAAAAGCAGTGAGTTCAGTCAATTGTTCCGAGGCAATGAGTGACATGCGGTAGGCGCCCCAGAAGTTCTTACTTACTTGTTATCACCTTGCAAGAAGGTTTCCTACTGAACACTTGCGCCACTTGGCAAAGCAAAAAGGCTAAGGGAGAAGTTCTTACATGGGCTTGCTTTATCCTCCCAGCACACACCACCCACCCCACCAGCTCCCCGTCTTTGCAGCTTTCCCATCGATATCACACACCATCTTATATTCTTATCTGTATATATATACTGTTTCCCTATACAAATAACTCATCCAAGTCCAGCGACAACTAACACAGGCAGACTGCAAAGCAAAGGTTGCTCATCTGAAGTAGGGGTAGGGAGCAGGTCTAGCCCCAAGGGGAAATATTTGAAGAAACAGCCTGTAAAAGAAGGAGCTTGTTCATTTGATAGCAGGGAGGTTAGTCGGTTAATTCCTTGCTTAATATGCTGTTGCTTTGATTCTGTATTACTCGCCTGTTCTTGGTCCTTCTTGGAAATATAAGTGTCTTGACATGGTTTGGTAGCTTGTGTAGGATCCACATCGTACGCGTAAGGCGGCAGGGATGGCCGAGCTAGCAGCAAAGACCATCTTCAAGATCGGGACCAAGCTTTATGACATGTATACTAAGGTTAAAAAGAACAAGAAGGACGCCAACAAGTTTCAAGATCTCATACAGCTCTTGCAAATTGTGTGCGACGAGGTGAGGCCCCTCCAGGAGGATGTGCGGTTGGAGCAAAACCGGGCGGTCGCCTTGGCGATGTCGAGGCTCAAGGATGCTCTCGTGGAGGCAGAAAGGGACGTTTCTAAATACTTGGAAGCTAATCTCGTGTACCAAACCTTCAAGGTTGATGCCATGACTAGGAAGCTTGGCACGTTGAGACAACAAGTACGAGATGAAATGGCTGCGGCAGGCTTTGTGCTCACCCTTGATATGAGCCTAGAGATGCACAGAGTTGTCGGCAAAGTTGACGATTTGGTTGCTCATTTTGATGCTTTTAGGAGGGCTGCTCGGGAGTCCGCAGATCCAAAGGTTAATTCCCCTGCTTTAATTTAAGTAACCACCAGTATCATGCTGACATTCCACAATAATTTTGTTTGCAGGCTGTCTACAACCCGCCGCGGGTTTTGACCCAAATCGACCTGTGCGTACGGCAAAAGAAGGACATGGAGATGGTCTCGACGGCGCTGTCCATCCCCTTGGGAGTTGCCGCAGTCCTCCTGCGTCACTGCCATTGGACACCCGAGCAGGTCAAGAAGGAGTGGACGTCGTCCCACCAGCGCCGGGAGAAGCTATGCGAAGCCGTCGGCCTGCCATCATCGGCGGTGGACGTCGTCCTGTCTGGGCTCAAGGAGCTTAGCCTCAGTAGGACCTACGACTACGAGTGCAGGATATGCTTGGATGGTGATGTTGCCGCCAGGACGACGATGATGTCGGCAGGCTGCTCCCACTACTACTGCAAGGATTGCTGGCGCGGGTACATCGGCTTGGCGATCCGCAAGGACACGATGTGCCTGTGGCTCCGGTGCCCGGACCCGTCCTGCCGTGCGCCCGTCACCCAGGAGCTCGTCGACAAGGTGGCCAGTTCCGCCGAGAGGGTCCGGTACGATCAGTTGGCGTTGCAGTCGTACGTGGACGACAACGGCGGCAGGATCAAGTGGTGCCCCGGCCTCGACTGCGGCCGCGCCGTCGAGTTCCTTGGTGGCCCCGACGCCACGGACGTGGTGGCGGTCTGCGACTGCAAACTCGCCTTCTGCTGGAGCTGCGGCGAGGAGCCGCACCGGCCGGTGCCGTGCAACACGGCGCGCTTCTGGCTGGACACCATCAGCTCCCGCGAGGATTGGGTGATGATGTTCTTGAAGCGCTGTCCCAATTGCCGGAGGACGATTGACAACGGCAAGCGGACCAATCACGTTACGTGCAGTGCCCCCAGCTGCGGCCACCGATTCTGCTGGATTTGCCTCCACTCATTGCGGCCAGGCGACCACTCTGCTGGCTGCGCATTGTACAGGTACTAACGAGAAGCGTGCAGGCTAAGCGGGAAGCCATGGTCGCGACGAATTCGAAGAAGGAGGAGCACCGGATAGCAGTGGCTTCTTGTTCCTACAAGTGTTTTGAGGCCAAGGGAAACTGCCTGCAGGAGGCGCTCAAGGAAATGCTAATCCTGAAACGCGAAGGCCTCAAGAATATGGCCACTGAGCTCGGCATCGCCGACACAGAGATGGCGGACCTCGTTTTCCTGTCCCAAGCGTACGAGGAGATCACCGCATGCTGGCGCGTGATCCGGTGGGTGTATCCCTACGAGTACTACTTCCTGGACCCTAAGCGTGACGGAGACAAGTGCCAGAAGTTTGAGCACCTGCGCAACGAAGCCCAAACCTCGCTCGACAACCAGCAGCGCTGCGCCAAGCTGGAAAGGATAGAGCTCTACGGGGTCGAGACTGAAGACATAAGCCAAGCCTACGAGGCCTTCAAGACGAGGGTCATTGTGGGGGGTCAGAAATTCGGATGGGACCCCCGAACACGGATGAAGAAAGATTCCCGAATAGATACACGAAAGCACTCAGGAACAGGAGACAAAGAATCTCCGAAAGACAGTGTTCACCTCAAAAGTTGTGAAACCCTTTACACGTGCCCTCAAGCCCCCCTTTATAGGGAGGCGAAGGGACTTTTACATTCCGAGATTACCCTCGAATGTAGGGAATATTCCAAATGTGAACATGTACATGAACGTATTTTACATCCCGTGATTTGCGAAACTAATTTCATATATTTACAAGCCAGCCACTCGTTCACACCTCGAACCCGGACTTTTGGCACCGCTCCTTTGACTTGGTCCATTCACGATTTTCGCCTTGCCCTGGCGAAGATTCGCAGGTAGACAGCTTCCCGCACTTCACCGCTGGGATTTTCACCGAAGTCGAACTTCACCGAATTCGCAGAGATCTTCACCATCGCAGCCGCAATGGAGTTTTCCTGTTCCCACGGAGATCTTCGAAGTTTCCATCGCCAAAGTTTCCCGAATCAGCAACGACCTCCGGAATTTCCCTCGTCCTGAAACAAGAGACAGACCTGCGAATTCATGGTCATTCGGCGATTGTTTCGCCCATGGCCAAATGGTTAGCGAATTCTTTAGTAATCATGAAAGTGAAGCCTTCATTTGGATCTTTCCTGCATGTTTACACGAATTCTTCAGAGTCTCGACACCTCCGGAGTTTCGAGGGTGAAAGGTTTTTACCCAATTCCCCAACACTAGCCCCTCGGGGAAGCGGGTTGACTCCGACGATCCGTTTCCACGAACAACTCTCAGAATTTCGGTAAAAAATGCCACCCTCGGAACGTCGGAGTGTACACGCGTCCCCCGTGAAACGCGCAACGGTCATCTCGAGACACCTTCTTGAAACTACCCCCTCTTCCCCTATAAATAGAGGCCCTGCGCGGTAACTTTATTTCACCGCTTCGCCGCTCTCTCCGCCCTTTTGAAGCATTCGTAGCGCAAGCCTTTTTGTTTTTAGGCGCCCGAAGTTCGGCGACTTCTTCGGTCTTCAAAGGTATTCTACTCTCATGTCTTATATTTTTCGAGCGGTATCCAATTATTTCGTAGGTTTTTCGTTTTCTGTAGCTTAATATGTGTTTCACATTTATTTTTCTTCCGAAAAGGTGGCTCGTACTAAGAGCACTGCTAGACCAATGACTTCCGAAGAGTTAGCTGAGGCTGGCGTTCCTCCGACAGCGGAGAATATTCCTCAAAGCACGAGTTCTCAAGCTGCCGAAGCTGTTCGAGAGTCTGGCAGTCGCGAGGATGGGGAGATTAAATCCAGAAGCAAATCCAATGGTGGTGAAGATCTTTCTAATGTCGAAGTCAATTTGAATGAGTTGATCTCCTCGAAGGGTTCATACCCTCCTGCCCTTGTCTTCGGGAAGTCCAAAGTTACCAGCGAATTTATCAAAGAATATGAAGAGGCTGGTTTCTTTCCTTCTGGTCATGGTCATCCACCTTCTGAAGAGGAGACCCCTTCCCCCGAGGCGGATGAGATTGTTGTTTTCAGGGATTTCTTCATCTGTGGTCTCAGATTTCCGTGCGACACTCTTCTTTCTGCTATTCTCGGGAAATTCTCCGTGAAGATACACCAGCTAACACCTAATTCTTTTCTGGAACTATCGAAGTTCTTTTGGATCATGATGACTTTCAAGTGCACTGCTAGCGCTGATGTTTTCGCTCGTCTCTTCGAGCTTGTTATTGAGAAGGATATTCTCAAGCTCAACGACGGAAACTTCTATGAAGCTGATTATGGTTGCTGCACCTTCAATACTCGAAGAAAGAATTCGTTTCAGCATCTTACTCGCATTTAGCTTGCCCCTTGCAGTAAGACCAATTTGCCCGAAGATTGGCGGTCCAATTGGTTTTATTTGAAGGTTGATATGTCGAAGATCCCTGGCTACACTGGTCCGGCTTACCCGTTCTATTCGCCCATGGCCCCGGTCACCGCAGTTAGTACTGCTACTTTCAACAGCCATGCTCTGGGCTTTAAGGGTTGCGAACACAGTTTCTATCTTGCCAGCACCATTCTCGGTGGTCATGACGCCATTGAAGAATTTGTTGCTGCTCGAATTTGGCCCTTGTCACATGGCTGGAAACCTTCAGAAATTGTTCTTCTTGATGTGGACTGGGCTTCTCAGCAAGTGCCATTTCCGCGATTTAACTTACGACTTGAGGATGGTCAGAGCCTTGATGATTTCATTCTTGAAGTTGAAGAGAAGGTTAATGAAATGGTCGGCGAATCTACTTTAAATGAGTATAAAGCCTAGAAGCACCTCGTGAAGCATAAGAAGAGAGTGAATCGCGTGTTTTTAGAACTTGGTGCTGAAACCACCCTCCGATCTCGCCCGCCAGGTGTAGACAAGAAGGTTCCGGCTGTTGCCGTGGCTGGTTGTTCGGTTGCTCCTCCTAAGGCTCGAAGGAAGAGGGCTTCAAAGAAAAAGAAGGCTAAAAGTAGCGCTGGCGACACCTCTTCTCCTGCCGTTTGCCCGGCAAAGACTAAGTCCTTGGAATCCAGCAAAAGGAAGAGAAAAGCTTCCGAAGATGTTTCCGATGCTGAGATACAAGCGGCTTCCAGTCTTGCGAAATTAAGCAGGAAGAAATCTAAGAAGGCTGTGAAGAAGGTTGTTGCTGCAGTTGTTCAGCATGTTCCTTCGGCTCTTTCTGATGAGGAGATGACAGATGAGCCTAACCGAACAGGTTTCTTTTCTTGCTTGTTCTGTGCCTTGAGATTCGGTGTTCATCGTGATTGTACTCCGAGTTCTGAGAACGATTTTGTTGACATTGAAACTTTTTCAGACACTGTTCCTGAGGCTCGGGATGCTCCAGTTGAATCTTCTGCCGTTGCTTCCGCCGATGATGGAACTTCGAAGACTGTTGTTGCTAGTGAGGAAGCCTCTCCAAAGTTCACAGAAGATTTAGAGCGTACGGTGAGTCGAAGTGGTGGTCTGCTTTAGGATCCTTCTTTGATCGGGACTCGCGAAGACATACCCGACGAACAAGACCCTACTTCCTCCGTCGCTGCTTATACGAAAGCTTTGGTACGTCTTATAGAGGTGAATTGTTAAGTGTCGGTGCTTTGGTGGCTGGTGCGGACGGTGATAGTCCTAAGTTTTCTGTGTTGTGGAAGTCCCCTAAACTTGTGGGTGAAACAGGGGGAGATGCTCCAAAGAAAAAACTCCGTTTGACTGCCAAAACAATTATTACCGCTGAGAAGCAATCTTCTTCCCCACTTCAGAAATCTTTGACGATTTCTGACCCTGCCATTCAAGTACCCTTGAGGCCTTTTAATGCAAAAGGTATGTTGGTTGCTTTCATCTTTTATTTTCCACTGATCTTCTTACTTTCCTTACCGATCTTGTTTGCTGGTTCCCTCTGATTTTCGCAGGTTTTGAAGAAAATGTGTGAAAACACTCCTCCTCGGATCTTTCTAGGTTCAACCTCATTTACAACCAGAAAATGGCGATTGTCGGCAAGGTTGTTTCGAAAAGGCTCAACGAAAAGGAGCAACTTGTCACTAAGCTCACTGATGAGTCTCAGAGCTTGAAACGTGACTTAAAGAAGGCACAAGCTTGAAACCTTGATCTAGAGAAGCGAATCACTGAGCTAGTAGATTCCCTGAAGAAATGTCAGGACGAGAAGAAACTTGCTGAAGCTGCTCTTCGCAATTCGAAGAAAGATCATGAAAAGCTTAACAAAACTCGTGAGGATGACCTCAAGATGATTGAGAATCTTCGCAAGGCTGCTGATAAAAGCACGAAGACTATTGACGAACTTCGTAGCACAAACGTCGAACTTTCGACAAAAATCACAGAGCTCGCGAAGACTCTCAGCACCAAAGAGCAAACTATTCTAGATCTCGAGAAGGCTCTGTCTGAGCGGAGCGAGACTTTGGGCAAGGACCTTGAAGAAGTCAAGCGAAGCTTGAAACTTTTGTTTGAGGAATATAAGGAAGCTCTGAAGCAGTTTGGCGCCCGTCCGACCCCACTTCCTGAAAGTGATGATATTTCTGATTTGGTGGACTGGATGCTGAAAGAGTTCCAGGCTCTTCCAAGCGTTATTTCAGGAGCTAGCGATTTCGCTGCACTATTTTCTGTGGAAAGTCTACTCAAACTTCTCTACGATTTTGACTGCATTGACCTTGCGAAGTTTCGGGGAACACTTTCGCGATTCCCAGATGCTGTGGGTACCTCATCTATTCGAGCTAATGAAGATGTCCGTGCTCTGAAAGTTAAATTCGCGAAGGAATTCTGGATTGCAAGCGGAAAGGAATTTGCGAAAAAGGTTGCCCGTGATAAGCTTGAAGAGGTTGTTGCTCTAAACTTTGTTGAACTTCTAGTGTCTTATAGGCATCTTTTCTCTTGATACAAACGAATTCTTTTGTTCCTAAGCTGAGGAGATCCAAGAAGCGACTTCTGAGTCTGAGAGAGATGATGATACTGACGATGGGGAGGATGGTTCTGGAAGTGAAGGAAGTGGCGACAGCAGTAGCAATAGTGGTGATCAAGATGGCGGAGAAGAAGAAAGCTCTGATCAACGCACCAGTTCTCCGAAGGTCGACATTGTTGGATGAGGCGAAACTTATCCGAACTTTTTGCTTTCGACGCTAAAAAGCTGTGAACTTGTATATATGCGGGCTGCGACCCCTTCTAAACTTTGTCTTGTAAATTTTAACCTGCGCAGGTCCTGCAAGGTGGGCCTGTGCAGGACATCATACCTTTGCAAATTCATCGCCAGGACCAGATAGTTAGTGGCGAGGCTTGGCGTTTGTACAAAGAATCCCATCCTAGCTGCAAGTTCTCTCATTTATGGACTTATTGTTGTCAGTACTTCACGATGCGTAGCTTTCAATTAAGCTGGTTTTTTCTTCAACGCGACGGTTATGCTCTTGCTACTGAAGCTTCAAATTCACATGGCTTCATGAAGATGGAGCCCCCTAGCCCCATAAGCGGCGATTGTAGCTTTGCTTATGCCAGCGATGTCACCGAAAACAGGGGCCGTAACCCAGGCCGTATCGTCGAACTTCCTTTTTGAATTTTCAGCTCTTCGAAGCTATGTAACTCTACTCTTATGGAATTTTGTATGAAACTAAGGCAATAAACTCGTATTTTAAGAAAAAACATCACCCTTCCCACCTTGCCATTTTCATGCAAAATTTCATGTATGCTTCCTTTTGCTTACTTTTCTTCTCTTTTATCGTGTAACGACTTGCATTTCATCAGAGTGTAAGTCGACAAAATTTTCTTTGCGAATTTTGTGGACTTGCGCCTATACGGCGAACTTGCCTATGTTGATATCGCAACCTTCAGTTGCTTCAACCGGATTGTGCGCTTGCTATTCTCATGAAGGTAGCTGAGCCCCTAGGCTCTTAGAAAAGCATTTTTGGCTGAAAAACTTTTTCTGAATAGTCATGACTTCATAGATTTGTTCGGGGATGTTTACCACTATGCTAATTCATTCTTACAACTGAAAAAATTAATTGCTACTTCATAAATTTTCTCACGAAGATCTCGAGCCAAGACGTTGAGACTTTCCGGGCGACAACCTTCTGTTGTTTCCGCCCATTTGGTAGGGTATCCCTTTGCTCTGGGATTTAGGCCACAACTTGTTGTTGTCTCAGGCCTTTCGGTAGGATGTCCCTTTAAGGTGGGATCTAGGCCACAACTTGTTGTTGTCTCAGGCCTTTCGGTAGGATGTCCCTTTAAGGTGGGATCTAGGCCACAACTTATTGTTGTCTCAGGCCTTTTGGTAGGATGTCCCTTTAAGGTGGGATTTAGGCTTTCACGGAGCCTTCGGCTATCAAGGAGCCTCTTCTCAAAAACTTCTCTTTCACTTTTGAAATCTCGGCTATCAGGAAGCCCTTTCACAAACTTTTTCTTTCACATAAAGGGATTTCGGCTATCATGGAGCCTTTCACGAATTTTTCTTTCTCACGATGGAATTTCAGCTATCACGGAGCCTTTCACGAACTTTTCTTTCTCACGATGGAATTTCGGTTATCACAGAGCCTTTCACGAACTTTTCTTTCTCAAGATGGAATTTCGGCTATCACGGAGCCTTTCACGAACTTTTCTTTCTCATGGTGGAATTTCGGCTATCACGAAGCCTTTCACGAACTTTTCTTTCTCATGGTGGAATTTCGCAAGACACAAAAAACTTTGGGGGAAAGCTCTTTTCATATATGTAATCATGAAGAGTATTTACATAGGATCCGCCTCGTTAAAAACCTTGCCCCTTGATTTAGGGCCCCCTTTGCAAGGAAAAGAGTACGGTCCTTCTTATTCTAAGGTAAATGCGAGAAGTAAATATTTTGTTCCCGAAACCACTTATAGCTCTGTGGTTCAGGTTTTTACAATTTTATGGAATCTAAATTTGCGAAAAGAAATGCTGAATACTAAATTTACCTACTTTCATGATTCTCAAGGGTAGTACCTCTTCAAGTTGTCTGCATTCCACGAATGCGGCAGTTCTGCACTGGTTTGGTCTGTTAAGCGAAAAGCCCCTAGCATGCTAGTTTCTTTTGCTATGTAGGGTCCTTCCCAAGATCCCTGAAGTTTCCCGGGATTCTCCCAATTTTTCTTTCTTTTCAGCACTAAATCACCATTCTTGATGTCTTTCCTAACTATTTTCTTATCTTTCCATGCCTTGGTTTCCCTTTGGTATTTTTCAATGTTCTCTGAAGCTTCGAGGATTGTGAGCTCAATCATGTCCTTCTCTACCTTCATGTCAACTTCTTCGATTTCTTTTGCTTTCTGGACTCTCAAACTTTCATTTTTGATTTCTTCCGATGTCATTGCTTCAGTCCCGAATAGCAAGCGAAAGGGTGTGAAACCTGTTGCCCTTGACATTGTTGTGTTGTGAGACCAGATTACCTTCGGCAATTCATCTATCCACTTGCCTCTCTTCTGATCATATAGACACTTCTGGATCCCCGAAAAGATCAGCCCGTTCGCCCTTTCAACAGCCCCATTGGACTGCGGATGATAGACTGAGGAGTACTTCACGTGGGTGCCCAAAGTTTTACAATATTCTTTGAAAGAATAGCAGTCAAACTGTTTTCCGTTGTCAACAGTTAACTCTCTTGGTACTCCGAATCTGCAGATTATGTTTTGCCAGAAGAATTTCTGAACTATTGGCGCTGTGATATTCGCTAATGCCTTCGCCTCCACCCACTTGTTGAAATAATCAACTGCCACTACTGCGAACTAGCAATTTCCTTGAGCTGTTGGCAATGGGCCGACCAAATCCATTCCCCACCTTTGCAGAGGCCATGATGGTGGAATTAGAGGAACTGGCATGGATGGTAAGTTCTGCTGATTCGCTGTTTTCTGGCAAGCTTCGCATTCCTGAACCAGCCTCTTTGCAACCAGATTTATGGAAGGCCAAAAGAATCCTTGCTTTATTGCCTTTCCTGATAGTGCTCTTGTGCCTATGTGCGCACCACAAAATCCACTGTGGATTTCTTTGAGAAGTTCTACACCTTTTTCGGATGTTATACACCTTAGCCATGGTTCGATTACTCCAGACTTGTATAGCTCTCCATCCACTACAGCATAGCCCCTTGCCCTTTGCCTTAGCCTTTTTTCCTCCAATTCATCTTGTGGTTCATAGTGACCCCTCAAGTAGGCCATGATTTCAGCTCTCCAATCGTGGCTCTCTATGTTATTCACGGTTTTTGGCTTCAGATCTGGAGGTATCGCTTGCTTTTGTGCCGCTGCTTTCGCTAACTTGTTGCCTCATCGTTATCATTTCTTGAAATGTGCTGGACTGTGTAGTCCTTGAAGTGCTTCTCCATTTCTCTAACTTTCTCCAAATACTTTGCCAGAATCGGATTTCTTGCTTCGCTTTCTTTCTTGATGTGTTCTTGAATCACTTTCGAGTCTGTTTTGATGATGAAAGTTTGCTGACCCAAAGCTTTCATTTTTCTCAAGGATAATAGTAGAGCTTCATACTCTGTTGTGTTATTCGTGGAAGGAACGTCATCTGCGAAATCAAGCCGAGCAGCATATCTTATCACGACTCCTGCTGGAGATGTCACAACCGCTGCCATTCCAACCCCGCTATCACACCAAGCCACATCACAATGCACCACCCGTGGTGTGGTTATATCTTCGCCGGAGTCTTGGGATGGCGGTGTCCAGTCTACGACGAAGTCCGCTAGGACTTGCGATTTGATCACGCTTCTTCTCTCGAAGTCTATAGTGAATTCCGATAGTTCAGCTGCCAATTTGATGATTCTGGTTGAAGCATCTTTGTTTGTGAACAGGTCATTTAGTGGCTGATTCGTGATGACTCTTATTCTGTGACCTTCGAAGTAATGCCTTAATTTTCTCGCTACCATGACAACTGCGTATGCTATTTTTTCTAGCTCAGAATAGAAAAGTTTTGATCCTGAAAGAGCTTCCGAGGCAAAGTATACTAGAATTTGTTTCAATTTTCCTTCTTCCTCTTTCTCTTGCACTAATACATCACTCACGGCTGAAATAGAAGCAGACAAGTACAACAGGAGTGGCGATTTTGGCTCTGGAGGGCATAGCTTAGTCATGTTCGACAAGTAATCTTTGAGTTCTTGGAAGGCTTGCTTCTGAGATTCAGACCACTGAAAATTGTTGGAACTTCAGAGAACTTGGAAGAAAGGCAAACTTCTCTCTGCGGCTCTGGGTATGAATCTGTTAAGGGCAGCCACTCTCCCTGTCAGTTTTTGTACGTCTTTCACCGAAACAGGCTCTTGCATCTCAACTAAAGCCTTGATTTTGTCAGGGTTTGCTTCAATACCCTTTGTCGAAACCAATCAGCCCAAGACCTTTCCCTTGTGAATGCCAAAAACACAATTGTCGGGATTCAGCTTGAGGTTTGCTGCTCCGAGATTCACGAAGGTTTCTGCCAAATCGCCGATGTGATCACTTCTTTGAACGCTCTTGACGATTATGTCATCGACATATGCTAGAATATTTCTCCGAAGCTGAGGATGAAGCACTATAGCTATCATTCTTGAAAAAGTGCATCCTGCATTCTTTAGCCCTTCCGGCATTCTTACGAAACAATAAGTTCCGAAAGGTGTAATGAAACTTGTTTTTTCCTCATCTTCTCTTCGCACCCTGATTTGGTGATATCCTGAGAACATGTCCAGGAGTGAAAGCATCTCGCTGTTCGCAGTGTCATCAACAAATTTATCCACCCTTTCGAGTGGGAAATCATCTTTCTTGCAAGCCTTGTTCAAATCTATGAAGTCCACACACATTCTCCACTTTCCATTCTTCTTCTTTACTGGGACAGTGTTAGCCAGCCAAACAGGGTACATGACTTCCCTAATCACTTTGGCATCCTGAAGCCTCTGTACTTCGGCCTCCACTACTTTGGCCTTTTCTTCGAACATTTTCCTGAGTTTCTGTTTCTTCAGAGTTATTTTCTCATCTGTGTCTAGGGCATGTTTGATAATATCCCTGTCGACACCTTGCAAGTCTTTCACTGACCAGGCGAAAACATCTTTATTCTTGTTCAGAACTCTACGAGCTCTTTCTCTTCTTCGGGGCTAAGATGAGCCCCTATTACTACTGCTCTATCTGGCATGTCATCTAGATATATTTTCTTTGTTTCGCCATCAGTAGCTATTTCAACTTTTTCTTTATCCCTCCTAGCCTCAACATAGGGTTCTTTCTTTTCTTCGGTGGAGTTCAGTTGATGCACATTGCTTTGGCCCGGCATGAAGCCCTTCTCAATGTTTTTTGCTTCTTGTTGGTCACCAAATACTGTGATGACCCCCTTGGGTGCTGGGATTTTCATGCACAGAAACTGTTGCCTTATCACGGTGTTGAACTTGTTAATGAATCCTCTGCCAAAGATTGCGAAGTAGGGATGATACATATCGACCACGTCGAAAGTTAGAGTCTCGGTTCTAGCATTGTCCAGATCTCCGAAGGATACTGGAAGAGGTATCTTTCCTACTGGCTTCATTGGCTTTCCACCGAAACCCAACAATGGGTACTCCGGTGGCTGCAGCATGTGTGGACTCGAGCTCATTTTCTTGAAGGTTTTTATGAATAGAATATCTGCCGAACTTCCATTGTCCACTAGGACTTTTCCGATCACCCATCCGGCGATATTTACCTCGATGACCATGGCAACATTGTGGTCGGTTGATTTCAACCTGAAATCTTGTTCGGTGAATGTTATCAGCACCTTGGCCCATTCTGGTCGCACCGCTGGACCGTCATTGATGACTGTATTCACAGATCTGAAGTAGTTGTTTCTCTACCTCTTTGTTTCGAACTCCATGGCTGAGCCTCCCGTGATAGGCATGATAGTCCCGAAAGAAGGTAATACTTTCGGATTATGGCCTCTTGAACTTGACTCTGGCTTTACTGAATTGACTGGTGGTGGCGGCAACATTTCTTGAATTGGTTGCGGCTGCTGAATGGTTTGAATCGCCTGAGATTGAGGGAAAAACTGTTGCGAAGGCTGCCATGATGACTGTGCTTGTTGAAATTGCTGAATCGGGATTGGGCTTGGCTGAGGGCCCATGAGCTGTGGTTGCCAGAAGTTTTGACGGAACTGATTCGGCATTGTGGAGGCAATATTCATCATGGTTTTCTATTGTTGAATTCTTGCTATGTTATTTCTAGTTTCTGGGCAAGTTTCGGTGCTGTGACCTCTCCCATGATATCTGCAGTAAAAGTATAGATCTCTTGCGTCATGATTTTGGATCTTCGAAGGTCCTCTTCCTCTTCCCCTTGCTCTTGATGGGAAGCCTCCTCTTGTGCTTGGTCTGTTGTCCCGGTTGAACTGAGGGTTTTCCACATTGTTGATGTTTCGTAGAGTTTGAAACTGAGGCCTCCATGCTGTTCCTCTATTGCCTTGCCTTGCTTGATTTCGCTCAGCAACACTTTTTCGATGATCTTCATCAGACTTGATGTATTGCTCTAGTTCATCAAAGAGTTCTTCAATGCTCTGTGGTTCTTTTCTGGTTAAGTGCGAAGCTGTTGGTCCTGGAGTCAGACCTTTAATTAGTGCTTGGATTTTTTTTTTGTCATCTATTCCCAGAATTTGGGACTTTTGTTGCATGAATCTTCTCACGAAGCTCTGCAGTGGCTCCTTGTCTCTTTGCTTGCAATTGAAGAGGTCAGATGGTTTTGCAAAAGTTTCATGAAACACTTGAAATGCCTGAATGAAATTTGTCTTGAGATCAATCCAGCTGCAGACTGAGTGTGGAGGCAACAAGGAATACCAGTTGAGAACTGGACCTTCACAAGCAATGATAAAGGATTTAGCTAATGCAACATCATCTCCTCCTGCTGAATTTACAGCTGCTTCATAGCTCAAAATGAATTGCCTAAAATGCCTATATCCATTGTATTTCGAGAGAGAAACTGGTTTGTACTTCGGTGGCCATGGTGCTGTTTGCAACCCTAGTGAAAGTGGCGATTCTGGGTCTGCAAATGGTGAGGTTCCATTGCCCGTGAAGAAGTTTTCTCCTGGGGTTCTTTTGTGCTGGCCAGAGTTCTGGTGTGGCGAATCACGCCATAGTGAACTGTTCTCTTGCTCTTTCATTTCATCGATTTCTCTTTACATTTTTTCTAGTTGTTCTTTTGCCTGGTTGAGTTTCTCCAGTTTCTCCGAAGCTCTTCTTTTTGCTTCCAGCTGGTTCGCGAATCTTTCTTTCTCCTTCTGAAGCATCAGCACTTTTTGGTTCGCTGTTTCTAGTTCTCTGTCCACAGCCTCGTCATCTTCCTCTTCAGCTTCTTCTTCAGTGAATGCTTCCAGAGTATGCGCAGTTTTCTCAGCTCGTGCCTTCTGGAGGGCTTCAAGTTTTGCTCTCCTTTCCTGGTCTGAGATCTGCGATGGTTCTGCAGTGAGAGAGTTTCCATTGTCTTCTTCGATGTGATGATCTTCCTGGTTAGCCTCAGCGGGTGTGTTCTTCTTGGACTTCTTCTGTGGAGGCATCGTGAGTTGTTTATCGGCTGAGACCACGGTGGGCGCCAATGTTGGGGGGGTCAGAAATTCGGATGGGACCCCCGAACACGGATGAAGAAAGATTCCCGAACAGAAACACGAAAGCGCTCAGGAACCATGAGACAAAGAATCTCCGAAAGACAGTGTTCACCTCAAAAGTTGTGAATCCCTTTACACGTGCCCTCAAGCCCCCTTTTATAGGGAGACGAAGGGACTTTTACATTCCGAGATTACCCTCGAATCTAGGGAATATTCCAAATGTGAACATGTACATGAACGTCTTTTACATCCCGTGATTTGCGGAACTAATTTCATATATTTACAAGCCAGCCACTCATTCACACCTCGAACCCGGACTTTTGGCACTGCTCCTTTGACTTGGTCCATTCACGATTTTCGCCTTGCCCTAGCGAAGATTCACAGGTAGACAGCTTCCCGCACTTCACCACTGGGACTTTCACCGAAGTCGAACTTTATCGAATTCGCAGAGATCTTCACCATCGCAGCCGCAATGGAGTTTTCCTGTTCCCACGGAGATATTCGAAGTTTCCATTGCCAAAGTTTCCCGAATCAATAACGACCTCCGAAATTTCTCTCGTCCTGAAACAAGAGATAGACCTGCGAATTCATGGTCATTTGGCGATTGTTTCGCCCATGGCCAAAGGGTTAGCGAATTCTTTAGTAATCATGAAAGTGAAGCCTTCATTTGGATCTTTCCTGCATGTTTACACGAATTCTTCAGAGTCTCGACACCTCCGGAGTTTCGAGGGTGAAAGGTTTTTACCCAGTTCCCCAACAGTCATTGAACTCACAAGAGAGACGCGAGACAAGGTTGAGAATCTGGTGATTGTGGCGCAGGCCGACATTGAAGAATGAAGATTAATTAGTGCTTCGGTTCATTCTATTTCGGCTAGCTTCCTCCATATTCATTCTGTTTGTATCATGCGTGCTTGCTTAATGTTTTTCGTATTCCATACTTGTCATAATCATATTTAGGTTGCAGATAATTGAGAATATTATTGGTACTTTGGCACTAAGAGAGCAAGTTATATATATTCTGTCGCCTATATATTATTTTGGGACTGTCTAGCTCATTATCCTGGAATTTGGTTTCGCCCGAAGCAATGATTACCAATGCAAACATTCTAGATGTCTTTCTTCTCGTCGCGTGGCATATATATCTGATTAGGATTGGGTATTAGTGTCAATATACAGTGGTTGATTTGGTATGAGATGGAGCCTTATCTATGTCTTTACTTGACATCGGACGGTTGCCTGACTGTCCAGAAAATATTGCGAGAAAAGCAAGCTCATGTCTTCTAGAACCAAGTCCATTAAAACGGAGAAAAGGAACACTTTTGTTTTTAGAAAAAAGGGTTGAAACCGGTCTCAGCCATCAAAAGGGATGACAGCTTACAACCAAAGTACACAACTTGACCCACCAGCGTTATGCTGCTATCTATCAGCTTACAGCTTACAAAAACCTGAAACACTTCCACCTACTGAAACAGAAGGAGAACAACACTAGGAACCCCCATGCAAAAGTTCAACTGTTTAACTGCAGCACACTAGTTCAGAATACGCATCCTCACATTCCAGCCCACCCTACTGGCAATCTCCATGCTTGCGATCTCTAGATTCTTACATCCCTTCTTTAAATTGCCCCTCTCTTCGGCTTTAGACAGAAGAGCCCATCTTCTGATCCAGTAGGTCCTTCTGAAAATAACCTGCAAACAAGAGTTAGATTTTGATTTCTGGAGGACCAGATCATTCCTACAAAGCCATAATGCCCAACACATTCCTGCAGCCCCAATTAGGACTTGATTTCTCATGAGACAGCAATTATTTCAATAAAAAAATAAACAACCAAAACAACAGCAAGCACGGAAGTAACTTGCACAGGCCCACCATCAGGCTGAGGTTCCCCTCCTAACACGTAAAGCTCCAATGCTCCTCTGTTGTAACTACTCTCTGTCATTCAATTTGAGCTTTCATCTTTTCTTTTAATATAATAGACAGCTCTCCTATCTGGTTCATTTAAAAAAAAATATAAGCATCATTACATGTTGACAAGCCATGATTACATTGAGGGAAGGAGGATAGATTGTCTACATTAATTAACTAGCCTCAGTATAGAATATCAACTGATTGGATAGCTACATATTTAAAGCCAATTTCAGTGGAGTTTCATAAAGAATCTCAATAGAATCTCAGTAGGAACTACTTGTGTACAAGTTCTATGGAGTCGTATCAGTATGTCAACTATTCCTGCGCTTGGACATGCTTCTACATGCTCTGAGAAATAAAGCTCGTGCATGTAACCGTTACTAATATATATTTTATTGTTACTGAGAAAGAATACATACCATGAAGCAACAAAGCAGAAACAAGAGCAGATCAGTGGGTGCACAAAAACACCTAACCACCACGTCATGATCGTAACAAGTGTATATTATTGAGGTGGTTTGTGATGTACAATTTTAATTCACATTAGAGACTACCAGGGTGTCAGATCCAAAACAAACAGACGAGCGGATGGGGGAAGAAGGGAGGGAAGCGGCAGATGGGAGGGACCAGGTGGGAAGCTAGACAGAAGAGGGAGGAGGAGGGGAGGCCGCCGGGAGAGGGGCATGGGCAGAATGGCGAGGGTCAGGGGCAGCGGTCGGGGGGGGGGGGAGGAGGAGGGGGGAGAGAGATGGCATGAGAGGTGGGTGTTTGGGGAAGCTAACGGGGTGGGGTTGACAGGACACGAGGTGTGGACTACGGATGCCACGATGAGTTACAATTTTTGGATCCGCGAAACCTCCATTTGTATTACGAACCGGTGGTAATAGTTATGACTGCCAGCTCGTAACGCTAACTGGTGGTGATGAGTGATTATACCAACGGATCATGTTAAAAACCGGCGGTGATAATGTGATGGCCTTTTCTCAAGTAAAAAGTAACTAGATATGCTGAAAAATTGCCGGGATCCTTAACAGCTTTTGTTCATTTTATTCTTCTGCTAATTGGACTACAAAGTGGGAAATGGTTACCACCATGCCATTATGTACCATGAGAAAATGCAAGCTTTTTAAAAATCTGCCCTCACAGTTCCCTACCGTACCACTCGCTATGCTTTCAAAATGACAGTGAATTCTTTTAGTGCGGCGTGCTGTCTCCACTATCATGCATGCCCTTTAACCACATGCAATCTAAAATCAGTGTGAACTGAGCTCAATGAGATTGGTTCTAGGGGGGAAAGGTCACGTAGGCACCAACCTTAAGAATACCAAAGTATTGGATTGTTTATTCCTCTATTAACTTATTAACTATAGTAGATGCCCATAGGAAGGCAGAAGCAGGACTGAGGTCTCAAATTAATTTTTTAGACAGTTTTTAGCACCGATTTCTCACCACTTTTCAACTGCCCTTCACTTGTAGAGAGCGAGACTTTGGTTCAGGCCTTTAGTCCCGGTTCAACTTTGGAGCCGGGACTAAAGGCCTTTCGTCGACGTGGCCCGAAATGCTGGCTGGAGACACCCCCCTTTAGTCCCGGTTGGTATAACCAACCGTGGCAAAAGGGCTGACTCCCAACGTATCTTTCCCGCAATGATTGACGCGGGCTTTTAGCACCGGGTGGAGTTACCAACCGAGACTAAAGGGTCCCCGTTTAGTCTCGGTTGGTAACTCCACCCGGTGCTAATGCTTTAGTCCCGGGTGGAGTTACCAACCGAGACTAAAGGGTACCCTTTAGTCTCGGTTGGTAACTCCACCCGAGACTAAAAGCCCGCGCCCTATATATCCAGCTTCTTCTTCCTCTTTCTCTTGCCCGAGCCATTCTTCACCAAGAGCTCAAGCTCCTCCTCCATGGCGCCTCAACCTTAGATAGGTGCTGCTGAATTTTTTCTTCATCTATTTGTGAAGATTTCTCTTCTCTAAAGTGTTGCCAAGGTTTGATTCTTCTTCCTCCCATCATTTGTTGTGATTAAATTTTTTTTATATTTTAGAGATGGAGAAAATAGAAATCTTAAATCCTAGGTGGGAGGAGCTAATAAGAGATGAGGTTATTTATATACTTTAGATTTAGAAAAAAGTGGTTGGCAAACACTAGCATTCTCTTGTTATCTTTTAAATTGATGTAGAGAAAATTGAATTTTACTTTTTGATATAATGACACATAGAACTAATTATGATTTTACATTTAGCTAATTTTTTAGAAGTTAGTTTATAAAAAATATGGTCATTAATAATGGAGATAAAAAATGGTCATCAGGTGACCTCTGTATGTCACTGTATCACAAGAAATGGCCAGATGTATGTAGTTCACATAGGATGCAATGATTGTCGCGGTTGTGGTACAATGACATACATACAGATGAGGTCACTTGATGGCTATTACAAGGCACGACATCAATAGCAATGAGTACAAGTCCCAAGCTAAAACTAGTCAGCTTCTAGCTTTTGAACCTCTGCTTCAAACACATTTATGAATTCACGTATTGTGTTGAGATGATCAACATGTTCAGGAAGAATGTAGGTAGGCCTCCAGTTCTCATCATCCAGTTTATAACGGGATACATCATCAAACTCACCCTTCTTCATCTTTGTCTTTGTTTACTTTTTGATATAATGAAACATAGAACTAATTATAATTTTGCATTTAGCTAATTTTTTAGAAGTTAGTTTATAAAAAATATGGTCATTAATAATGGAGATAAAAAATAACCATCAGGTGACCTCTGTATGTCATTGTATCACAAGAAATGGCCAGATGTATGTAGTTCACATAGGATGCAATGATTGTCGCGGTTGTGGTACAATGACATACATACAGATGAGGTCACTTGATGGCTATTACAAGGCACGACATCAATAGCAATGAGTACAAGTCCCAAGCTAAAACTAGTCAGCTTCTAGCTTTTGAACCTCTGCTTCAAACACATTTATGAATTCACGTATTGTGTTGAGATGATCAACATGTTCAGGAAGAATGTAGGTAGGCCTCCAGTTCTCATCATCCAGTTTATAACGGGATACATCATCAAACTCACCCTTCTTCATCTTTGTCTTTGTTTACTTTTTGATATAATGAAACATAGAACTAATTATAATTTTGCATTTAGCTAATTTTTTAGAAGTTAGTTTATAAAAAATATGGTCATTAATAATGGAGATAAAAAATAACCATCAGGTGACCTCTGTATGTCATTGTATCACAAGAAATGGCCAGATGTATGTAGTTCACATAGGATGCAATGATTGTCGCGGTTGTGGTACAATGACATACATACAGATGAGGTCACTTGATGGCTATTACAAGGCACGACATCAATAGCAATGAGTACAAGTCCCAAGCTAAAACTAGTCAGCTTCTAGCTTTTGAACCTCTGCTTCAAACACATTTATGAATTCACGTATTGTGTTGAGATGATCAACATGTTCAGGAAGAATGTAGGTAGGCCTCCAGTTCTCATCATCCAGTTCATAACGGAATACATCATCAAACTCACCCTTCTTCATCTTTGTCTTTGTTTACTTTTTGATATAATGAAACATAGAACTAATTATAATTTTGCATTTAGCTAATTTTTTAGAAGTTAGTTTATAAAAAAATATGGTCATTAATAATGGAGATAAAAAATAGCCATCAGGTGACCTCTGTATGTCATTGTATCACAAGAAATGGCCAGATGTATGTAGTTCACATAGGATGCAATGATTGTCGCGGTTGTGGTACAATGACATACATACAGATGAGGTCACTTGATGGCTATTACAAGGCACGACATCAATAGCAATGAGTACAAGTCCCAAGCTAAAACTAGTCAGCTTCTAGCTTTTGAACCTCTGCTTCAAACACATTTATGAATTCACGTGTTGTGTTGAGATGCTCAACATGTTCAGGAAGAATGTAGGTAGGCCTCCAGTTCTCATCATCCAGTTCATAACGGAATACATCATCAAACTCACCCTTCTTCATCTTTGTCTTTGTTATTCTGATTTAAAGGAAATAATTTTTGGACTTAATATGATGCAGATGAACCGGCAATGGATGAACGCCGACAGACGATCCCCGGAGTACATTGCTGGCATGCAAGCTTTTCTCGAAGTGGCCAAAGCCAACAAGAACCCAAAGGGATTCATGTGTTGTCCATGCTCTGTGTGCAGAAACGACAAAGACTACTCTGACTAGGGGACTCTTCACCTCCACTTGATAAAAAACGGATTCATGGCGAACTATGTGCTTTGGACCAGGCACGGTGAAAGAGGGGTTGTGATGGAAGAGAATGAAGAAGAGGAGGATGATAATAACATTCCTGACTGGGCCGCGGGGCAAACTTTTGCAGATACTTTAATGGAAGATGATGACGAAGAAGGGCTACCGGAAGACGGCCATGTTGATGATCTTGGTCAAGTTCTAAAAGATGCACAAAGGGACTGCGAAAATGATAATGAAAATGCAAAGTTGCAGCGTATGATAGAAGATCATAGAAAACTATTGTACCCAGATTGCAAACAGGGTCATAAAAAGCTTGGTACTACACTTGAAATGTTGCAATGGAAGGCAAAATATGGTGTGTCTGATAAAGCATTTGAGGGGATGCTAAAAATTGTGAAGGACAAGCTTCGAGAACAATGAATTACTGTCGACAACATATGAAGCGAAACAGACTGTGTGCCCTCTGGGGTTGGAGGTTCAGAAGATCCATGCCTGCCCTAATGATTGCATCCTATATCGAGGTAAGGAACATGAGAATTTGGAAGCTTGTCCTGTGTGCAAAGCGCTACGCTATAAGATCCGGAGAGATGATGATCCTGGTGCTCTCGAGGGGACACCTCCCAAGATGACGAAAGTACCGGTGAAGGTTATGTGGTATTTTCCTATAATACCACGTTTGAAGCGTTTGTTCAAGAACAAAGAAAATGCTAAGTTGATGACATGGCACAAAAGCGATCGTAAGCAAGACCACATGCTGAGACATCCGACAGATGGGTCTCAATGGAGAAAGATTTATAAAAAATATAAAGATTTTGCTGGGGAAGCAAGAAACATAAGATTTGGTTTAAGCACAGAAGGTTTCAATCCATTTGGTGAGTTTAGTAGTGGTCATAGCACTTGGCCTGTGACACTATGCATGTTCAACCTTCCTGGTTGGATGTGCATGAAGCGAAAGTTCATTATGATGCCGGTGCTAATCTGTCACACCCTGAAATTTCTAATTTCAGGATGTGAATAGAGAGAATAATTAAAAAACAAATTCTCATAATTTTAAAACTTTTCCAACATTTATTTTCTTTACAGGGAATATAGTATAGGAAAAAAACCTTTGTTTGATTTTCTGAATTAAATAAATGGTTATGTGTGTTGCATTCATGCCGATGCATCTTCGTGCTTCTTGAGTGCTAAAGGTTTCAAAAGTGCGTTTAGGTGCTGTCCAAACCCTTCCGAGAATTTTCAGGATTTTTCTGGAATTTATTCTCATTTTCCCCGGAGCTATTTCGATTTATTAGAAGGTTCTAAAATCTTTTTCATGAGCTCCAAACACTTTATTTGGATTGTTCATGTTCCAATCTATTTCTGGGAATTTTCCTGGAATTTTTGTGATTTTCGGAGTATTTTTCATGCCTTTAAACAATTTCTAGTCTTTACTGGAATTGTTTTCGCAATGAAAAATAATTTCGGAAAATAAAAAGAAATCCTATCCTATCTAACCGGGCCGAGCCCGAAGGCCTGACCCGCTCCAAACCGCCAGCTGTCCGGGCCTAGCGCTCCTGGCCATGGCCTCCACGGCCGAGGTGTCCAAGGCGGACACGCCTGCGCCGCCGCCAGGCCCCTGTCTTGGCGTGCGTGCCACGGCCGACCCCGCGCCTTGCCCATATAAAACCCAGGTGCCTCGTCCCTCGTGCCCTAGCCGGCCGCTGCCTCTGCTCGCGCCGCGAGCCGAGCACCGCCGCCGCCGGCGTTGCCCTTCGATTTGCCGCCTCCGTTGATCTTCGAGGAAAATAAGCACCACCAGGGGCTTCGCGCCGACAAGCCGCGTCCAGGGGGCTGTTCTTTGCCGCCGGAGATCCACTGGAACGCTGCCGCCCTGGAAGACCGAGCTGCTGGCCGTCGCCGAGCACCGCCGGTTAGGCTCGATTCGTCGCGGCCTTCACCCGTTGGACCAAACGGACGCTAGGAGGAGCTTCTCCTGGACAAGCCGCGCGCACGCCGCCGTAGGGACCGGTCGTCCCCGAGCTCCACCAAGCGGAACACGAGCCGGCCACTACCTGCTCATCGATCTCCTCCGAAATCCGGCCGCTCCCCTTCGTCTCCAACGCCGGTGAGGACCTCCCTGCGATCCCCTCGATCTCCTCTCTCCGTTTTGGCTTTCACCCAAGCCCCTAGCTGCCCGGAACCCCGCCGATTTGATGCTCCAGGAGCATGTTCCTGTGCGCCATGAGTTCTGTCTGTCCCTGTTCGCAACGAACCAGAGAGAAGGTCTTGCTCTTTTGTGTTTACGTCCCTGGAAGATGATGCAATCTTTAGATCCAATCTTTCTTGTATCTTGGTAAAACTACAGAAAACCCCTTAGAAAGATCCCACCTTTCACACATAAAGCCCACCCGAGACTTTTTCAGATCTAACCCTGATCTTAGATCTATTCGTGAGCACTATTCAATGTGTCTTGCAGATCTTCTCTGCAAACCCCTGAGATCTATAGTTAATCACAACTAGGTCCTCCAATCTTATTTATAAAATCTTTCTTTTAGCTCCGTTTTAATCCGTTCAAGTTGCGTTAGGTTCATAATAATGCAAAGTACACGTTAGTGGTGTGTTTTCATTATGTTTGTTTTCTGAAAATTAATTTAATAATAATTTTGTTAATATCTATTAAACATGCTTTTTCCTAAATAAAAGCTATGTAGTGCCATATACCGTTTTTCATAATCAATATTAATTTGATTAATTTTTATTTC
The DNA here is from genome assembly GCA_036936925.1 of Cenchrus fungigraminus. Classification (NCBI taxonomy): domain Eukaryota; kingdom Viridiplantae; phylum Streptophyta; class Magnoliopsida; order Poales; family Poaceae; genus Cenchrus; species Cenchrus fungigraminus. The sequence continues at coordinate 27,226,535 of CM072768.1, forward strand.
ACATGCTTTTGTAAATAAAATCTAATTAGATCTTTATCTCAGTTTTTTATAAACAAATATTAATTTATTTAATAGTTAATTAATCTTTTCTAATTAAAAGTTGATTAGGCTTTTACTTCGGCTTTATGAATAAATGTTAATTTGATTAATACCGATGTAATGATGTTTTCAATAATAATATGATCTACTCGAATCATAAAGTTACGTTTAGATTATTAATATAGTTTATCTTTTTCAAATTAAATGTTTAATTGGTATAACCTATATATAAACATTTATAAATAAAATTTGACTAGTTCTTTACTCCGATTTTTGCAAATAAAATGTAACTTGCATTAATGTAACATAGGGTATTTTATTTTTGAAATATCCTTTATATTTGTTTTGTTAATTAAAATAAAACCCAACTCGCATAGTCTTTCATGTTCAGAAATGCAAATCGTTCGATAGACATTCTTTACCAAGCTCTATCTCAGTATGATCTTTCTGGTCCTTGCTCAACCTTTCACAGCCTTCTCTTTAAAGCTAACCAAGCCTTCCCCTTCTAAGCACGTTTTGTGTGCTTTAGTGATCCTTAGAATTAAGCCTATCCTTTAGTGCGTTCTTTAAAGCTTTCATTTGATTGGTGCATTGTTCTTAGTTTGCTTGTCTGTTTGCTTTGTATGCTTGTGCCCAATGATTGATGCGAGTAGAACGAACGTGGTTCGATAGCTTTGAAAAGCAAGAGGTGAAGACATTCTGAGCAACTACTATGTGGTTAAAGGCAAGTGTGTCCTTGTTCTTTTGTCCCAATAACTATGTTTAATCACTCATTGCATTGCTTGCATTAATTTTGATGGGTTCCTATTAAGGATAATGACTAGTATTCTTTTTAGCATTGCCTTGTATAGCCGGGTTGTTTAATTAATTTGATGGTAAATGTTGGTTAGCTTGCTCAACTGGGTTGGTAATAATCAACATGGTTACCCTTTCATACTCTATGTTCTTTTATGCTATATATATCTGGTTAATACAAGACCATATGATTAATCGGAACATGGAGAACCACCCAGGAAAACCGTACAACCACAAGACATATGGCTTTGTCTTGACTGAATAATTAGAAACCTTGGTGTTGTAGTGATCTTACCCGAAAGGGGCCAATGGGGAGGCATTGACGGAGTATAGACCTACTCTAGCGGGGAGTTGGGCTTTTCTAAGACACGGTACCCGCTAGGGAGCTTTATGCCCTGCTTCGTCCTGAAACCTAGTGGGTTGCTGCACATTGGGGAATCTTTGTAAAGGCCTCGTAGCGTCCCTATGCAATCACACCTCGGTAGTGTGGTATGGTGCCTTGCAAACACCGCGTGGTTGGGTCCAAAACTCTTCGGAGTTTTTACGCGACTTGTGGTGAAAGTGTACAACCTCTGCAGAGTGTAAAACTAATCGATTAGCCGTGCTCACGGTCAAAAGCGGCCTGGATCCTCACATGATAATTAAACTTGAAGATGGACTTAAATTGTGGTTATGGCTATGCTTGCCATATTCTTATGGTGTATCTCTTATCTCTATGCTTAATGTGGGTTGGTATATACTTATATTTATTAGTAATCAGGTGCTAATAAAATTTGACCAACTAAAATGCTAAATGCTAAGAGCCAGTCCACTATAAAGCCTTTGCATTCATACTTTCCCCACATTTGCTGAGTACGACAAGTGCTCACCCTTGCTATAAGGAGGAAACTGCTATGAAGATGTGGAGTTCTAGGCGTACGCAACCCCCAGTCGACTGCCTGTGATGTTTGGAGCCTTCGTTTCCAGGATTAAGCGTAAATCTCTGATAATCTTCCTTTTTCTTACGTGATACTGTTTATGTATTCACTTATATGTCACTATATGCATGAAACTTGATCCTGGCATGCATATAGTTATGCACTTGGTTTTCTTTGGAAAAACAGGTGTGACATAATCCAAGGTCCAAAACAACCTGGCAACGACGTTGATGTGTATCTAAGACCATTGGTTGATGAACTATTACTGCTATGGAAGAAAGAAGGTGTACGTGCGTGGGACGAGAATAAGCAAGAGAACTTCAACCTACGAGCATTGTTATTCATTACCATCAATGATTGGCCTGCTTTAAGTAACCTATCTGGGCACTCAAACAAGGGATATCAGGCCTGCACCCACTGTTTACATAAAACAGACGGCATTCATCTGAAAAATTGTAAGAAGGTTGTGTATATGGGTCACCGTCGCTTTCTTCCTGAGAAGCATCCCTTAAGGAAGAAAGGTATGCATTGGAAAGGAAAGGCTGATCATCGTACAAAGCCCCCCCCCCATTTTAAAGGAGAGGAGATATTTGAGATGGTAAAGGATCTAAGGGTTGTCTTTGGAAAGGGTGACGGTAGTGAACCTGTTCCACATGATGCTAACGGGCGTGCACCAATGTGGAAGAAGAAATCTATATTTTGGGAGTTACCTTATTGGGAAATTCTTGAGGTCCGGAACGCAATTGACGTGATGCACTTGATGAAGAATCTTTGTTTGAATGTCCTAGGCTTCTTGGGTTGTTACGGTAACTCTAAGGATACATTGGAAGCACGACGGGACCTGAAAAATATCCATAGAAATGAAGCACCTCCGATAGAGGTTGATGAAGAAGCAGATCCTGAAGAGGTTGAGGAGGAAGAACAAGATTACTTAGGTCCTGCTAGTTACACCCTGAGCAAGGAAGAGAAGGACATCATGTTTGATTGCCTAAACAGTATGAAGGTTCCATCTGGCTACTCATCGAATATAAAAGGGATAATAAATATGAAAGATAAGAAGTTCACAAATCTAAAGGCCCACGACTGCCACATGTTGATGACACAGTTACTTCCAGTTGCGTTGAGGGGTGTTCTACCAGAGAAAGTACGATTAGCGCTCGTAAAGCTTTGTGCATTTCTCAATGCAATTTCACAGAAGGCAATCGATCCAAGGAACCTAGTGAAGCTACAGAATGATGTTGTGCAATGTCTTGTCAGCTTTGAGTTGGCATTTCCACCTTCATTCTTCGATATTATGACTCACCTCCTGGTGCACCTTGTGAAAGAGATTACTATTCTCGGACCAGTATTCCTGCACAACATGTGGCCTTTTGAGAGGTTCATGTTAGTCCTCAAGAAATATGTTCTTAACCGCGCACGTCCGGAAGGAAGCATCGCCAAAGGATATGTAACTGAGGAGGTCATTGAGTTTTGTGTGGACTTTGTCGACTCAACTGACTCGATTGGGGTTCTAGTATCACGACACGAGGGGAGGCTACTAGGAAAGGACACCATTGTAAGGAAAGCATGTTTGAGCAATGATACTGATTTGTTTAATAAAGCACACCTAGCTGTTCTGCAACAATCAACCTTGGTGACTCTGTATATTGAGGAACACAAGCAGATTATTTATTCACAAAATCCAACTAAAACCGAAGCATGGGTTACACGCCATCATTTGGAAAATTTCCCCTCATGGTTGAGTGAACAAGTTATTGGTGATTCCACGATTCACCCACAACTCGCTTTGTTAGCCAGGGGACCTTCTAGCACAATTGTGAAATTCCAAGCATACGATATAAATGGTTATACTTTTTACACAAGAGACCAAGATCGAAAAACCACACACCAAAATAGTGGTGTTCGTATAGACGCCATGGACAGCAACAATAACAAGAACTCATATTATGGTCTCATAGAAGAGATATGGGAGCTTGAGTACGGGCCACTTAACATCCCTCTGTTTCTTTGCCAATGGGTAAAACTAACTGGAGGTGGCATAAGGAAAGATCAATATGGAATGACAATAGTGGACCTGACCAAGATTGTTTTCAAAGATGAACCATTCCTCCTTGCCAAAAATGTGCATCAAGTTTTCTATGTCAAGGATATGACTAGCAAACCGAAGAATAAAAATCCCGAAGAAGGACCACAAGAGCCAAAGCGACACATTGTTCTTCCAGGTAAAAGAGTAATCGTGGGAGTCGAGGACAGAACAGACAAATCAGATGACTATGATCAGTTCGATGGCATGCCTCCATTCGCTGTCGAAGTTGACCCAAGCATACCGCTTGGAAATGAAGAGACACCATACTTACGTCACGACCATGACCAAGGAACTTTCGTCAAGAAAAGGAACTTCAATACTGTACTGTAATGATTAATGTTCAAATCATTTGTGTAATGTTATATGAGTGTATTCCTTTATGTATTTGAACTAAAACTTGTTAAAGCCTTTCAGATGCCCTGTGAGAAGTAACCACAAAGTTTGAGATTTTTCTGACTTAGTTGAGCATTTTTCTTATGTCTTAGGAGACAAATATTGTCGAGTCCGAAAAAGAAAGTAATTATTTCAACTATTAAATTATTTTTTATATAGGAAAGTGAAGGTTGTTAACACTTAATGAAATATAATTTTGCATGGTTCAAATATTAAACTTACCATTTTTTAAAAATGTTGCAAAGAGAAAGAATGAGAAAATGAGGAAAGAAAATGAGAAAAAAATCAAAGTTACGCGCAAAATAGCCCTTTAGTCCTGGGTGGTGTTATGACCCGAGACAAAAGGGGGGCCTTTTGTCTCAGGTGGTAACACCACCCGGGACTAAAGAGGGAAATTTTCCCTTTTGGGGTCTCCTGCGCGAAATCGCCCTTTAGTCCCGAGTCGTCTCACCAACCGTGACAAAAAGCCCCCTTTTTGTCACGGTTCGTTACACAACCCGGGACTAAAGGGGGGGTCTATATATAAAAGCAGCGACCCTCCCCCTCCAGCACTTGGCCACTTTTTCGTCCCCGATCCGCCGCCATCGTCGTTGTCGTGTCCTCCTCCTCCTCCGCCGCCGTCATCCTCCCCGACCGCCGCTTTCCGCGGCGCCCCCCGTCCTCTGCCCCCCGGAATTCTCCGCCGCCGCCGGCCTCCCGGAATCCGCCGTCCACCGACCCGCCGACACCGTCGGCCCCCGGAATCCAGCGGCTTCCTCCCCGACCTGCCCCGGCCTCCGGGGCTCCTCCTCGCGTCGGCCTCCTCCCCATCCTCCTCCTCCGCGCCGTCATCCCCGGCCTCCGGGGCTCCGCTGCCGCCGCGCGCCTTGCCGCCCGGCCGGCCTGCGCGTCGTCGCCTCCGCCCACGCATCAACATCGTCTGTCCCACTCCGTCGCCTCGTCATGCTGCCTCTGCCTTCAGCCTCACGGCCGTCCTCCCCAACACCGGTAGGGGCGCACCTCCCCCCCGGGCCGCCGGCGTACACCGGCCTTACCCCCAAATTTTAATTGGGAGTTTAAGGACTTGCTGACGCAAACAAATGAATTGTTTGCGTCAGCAATTTTTTAATCTCATTTGAAGATTAAATTTAAGTATAAACTTGTACTAAATATGTGTATAATAATTCTAATTAAATATGTCTCTCCCCAGCATCGCCGACCGTCATCTCTCCCCGGCTCCCCACTGCCTCCCTCGGCGCACCCAGGAACCCGCCGCCGTCTCGCCCCGGCTCCTCGCCGACTCCGGTAGGCGACACTACCGATTCTAGAAATAGATAGAAATTATTGTATATTCTCATAAATTTGTGTCGATTCATAGAAAATTAGTGTTTATTCTTGTTTATTCCAGAAATAGATAGAAATTATTGTATATTCTCATAAATTCGTGTCGATTCATAGAAAATTACTGTTTATTCTAGATAGATACTAGAAATAAATAGAAATTATTGTATATTCTCATAAATTTGTGTCGATTCATAGAAAATTAGTGTTTATTCTTGTTTATTCCAGAAATAGATAGAAATTATTGTATATTCTCATAAATTCGTGTCGATTCATAGAAAATTACTATTTATTCTAGATGGATACTAGAAATAAATAGAAATTATTGTATATTCTCATAAATTCGTGTCGATTTATAGAAAATTACTGTTTATTCTAGATGGATACTAGAAATAAATAGAAATTATTGTATATTCTCATAAATTCGTGTCGATTCATAGAAAATTACTGTTTATTCTAGATGGATACTAGAAATAAATAGAAATTATTGTATATTCTCATAAATTTGTGTCGATTCATAGAAAATTAGTGTTTATTCTTGTTTATTCCAGAAATAGATAGAAATTATTGTACATTCTCATAAATTCGTGTCGATTCATAGAAAATTACTGTTTATTCTAAATGGATACTAGAAATAGATAGAAATTCTTGTATATTCTCATAAATTCAGGTCGATTCATAGAAAATTATTGTTTATTCTGGATGGATAACAGTGACGGCGATGAAAGGATTATGGAGGACATTATTGCTCGTGGTGCAAATGCCTTTGCAACCTACACGGACGAGGAGTGTAACCAGGCAGACAGGTTCCTCAACATAAATATGATCGGTGAAGGAGGCGTCGCCTCCGATGACTTTGCAAATAACGAGGAAAACATAGCCGCGGACTCAGAAAATAATGAGGACCTTGAGGATGCTAATGCAGAAGGTTCCAACGAGGTATACATATCATGCATTAAGTTCATTAGTATTAATTCGATAACCCCATTTCTTAGATAAATAAATATCAAATATGCATGGTACTTGTAGGCTTCTAGATCGACGACGAAAAAGTTCAAGAGAGGTCGTACACAACTAATCGTCGGCGATGTGATGTATCGTATCACGGAGGTGTCAGAGCTTGGCCAGCCTTGTGCTCCAAAAAAATCAAGGACAAGTTCGTGTCTCAATGCGGGGCCATTGTAAGGGACAACGTGCCCATCAAGTATAGAGAATGGAAGGGAAAACCAAGTAATCCATACGTGGTTCCGGACTCAGTAAAAGACCAGCTGTGGAATGATGTGCTAAAACACTTCACACTTCCTGAAGGCGTCGACGCAAACCTTGTTAAGGGTTGGACTCTAGCGAAGATGGCAACTCAATTTCAGAATTTTAAGAAGAAGTTGACTATAGATTTTATCAAGAACAACCGAACTCCAAATTGGGATGAATATCCGAAGATAAAAGATCACTGGAAGTCCTCTGTTGAATACAAGAAAAGTGAAATTTTTGCCTAGAAAAGTGCACAAGGGAAGAACAGTGCCAGTAAGAAAGGGGAGTACAACCATCGTCTTGGTCGAGGTGGTATCATATCAGCGGTCTTTCACTGGCCCGATCGATCGAAGAATTGGTATTATGCGCATGGAGTCAGATTGAACCCAGATGATGGTACCCTTGAATTCCCACCCACGTTACGAGAGAAGGCACTTGAGTTAATGAAAAAAATAGAAGATGTCAGAGCTGGTAGATTGAAGGTTGACAGAGAAATGGATGAGCTCACTATGGCGCTCGGGAATCCAGAACACCCAGGACGTTGCAGGGGCTACGAGGTGGTGCCATGGAAGTATGCTTTCAAGGGAAACCTCGATAGCTATAAAAGTCGCAAAAGAAGAAAAGAGCGCGAAGAGGAGCATTTGCGCCAAATGATGGAGCAAAGACTTAAAGAACAAGAAGAAAAGATGAAGGTAGAGATTGAACGGCGAGTGGCCGTAACGATATCTCAAATAGCCCAATCTGGAGCACTGCCCGAAGTACCCCTGGATCCCGTCATTAGCCCTTCCGCTCGCAAAAGCAGTTGTGCTTCTACCGAGGTTGCACCAGGTGCTTGCATAGAGGTCGCACCAGGTGCTTGCAATACCCTGAAGAGCCGAGGGTAATCGAAGGAGTTCCAGTGGATGACAACTAACAATACCCTGTGGATTTTCTCTGTCGGTGCACCCCATGTGAGCTGCACAAGCCATTCGGCAACATCACAATGCAGGTATATATAAATATAATTATTACATGCAATTAGCTCAACTTTTGATGCATCACTTAGTAAATGTAATAAATTCCTTATTTCTCTACATAAATAGGTGGCGTACGGAAGTGCTTTTGTGCATTTTCCTGGACAGACTAGCCATGGCATGTTGATTCCACCCGGCTACGCCTCGGTTTCTGTGGAGGAGATTTGTCAGCCACAATTTGAAGATCTAGAGCTAGACATCCCAGGAGGTGACGGGGAAAGGACACTCAAGGATGCGGTTCACGGTATCATATTGTGGCCCAAACGTTACATTATAATCCCCCAGACGGAGGGATCAATCCCCCCTACAGATCCCCCGCTGCCGCGACCATCGTCATCTCCTAGGTCGTCCTCACGACCTTCAATATCACCTCGCTCACAGTCTACACAAGAACCATTATTCAATTCCGGAGGTGCGAGCTCCAGCCATGATATTGACATCAATCCCGAATCACCTTCAAAAAAGCAGAAAAAACCAATGGCGGCAAAGCAAGCGCCATCAAAAGCAGAAAAAAACACCAAAGCACCGCAGAAAAAACCGCCCAGCCACCAAAGCACATCAGAAAAACCGCCCAGCCACCAAAGCACATCTGAAAAAACCGCGAAACCACCGCAGAAGAAACCACCGTAGAAAAAACCACCTAGCCACGAAAGCACAACCGAAAAAACCGTCGGAGCACAGTCTTCCAACCCAGTGCAACCACCAAAGCTGAAAAAACCACCAACGATAAAGAAAATGGTTGAGCCCATCAGCAAATGGAAGCTAGCATGGGAGACGACAGAAGAAGAAGGAAAAACGACGATCGGTACCCAACATGTGCATGAATTTGTCAACAATCTGAATACAAAACAGCAACGGAGGGAGCTCAAGAAGACCAAACAAGTAGATCCGGCCAAACTTGGGTTTTTCAAACTAATGAGTGAAAACTGCAAGAAACTGATGCCCATACTAGCGCCGACGACGTCTAAAGAAGATGCGTCGATGAGCAAACAGACTTACGTTGCCTCCGGCCTCAATGCACACGAATGAGCTCTAGCAGAAATGCCTACACAACAAGTAGTGCAGGTCCTTAATTTCATGGAACAAACAAGGATGCCTTTAAGTGTTGCACTCGGCCATGAAGAACCACCTTGGGATCCAAGTTTCGAGTATAGATGGTCCTTTCAGCTAGGAAAACCTCTTATCCAGCCAGAACTAGTACTTAAGCTCTCACCTAAGATGTACAAATTTCATGAGTGGTACATGCGGCAATCAGTGAAAGGCGTACATAGCATAGGTATGCTTGCTACACCCGAAGATTTTGCCACTGAAGGCAACAAGGTGGTCTGGCTGGAATTCAGAGATATTTATGAAGTTTACCATCTAGACGCCATGAATACCGATCTTATCGTCGCTTGGTGTCTGTAAGTGACGTATTTTTTATGTTTATTAATAAATTTATTATGTATGTCGATTTACTAATTAACTTTGTATTTCATTTTTGGTAGCCTGCAAAAACAAGAGATGCAAAAAAAAATATTACCAGTATTGGTTTCATCGACCCATCAAAAGTCAACGAGTTTGAGGTCAAGCATCAACCAGACACAACAATCACAACAATCTATAGGACCTTGTCTAAGTTTCATGATAAGGATCTCATACTACTACCTTACAGCTGCAAGTATGTGCGATTGCCATCTAATTGTCTTTGCTAATTCTATTTAGTTCTAATTTGTATGACTATTATGACCATGTATATACAGTTTCCAATGGATTCTTATGATCATTCAAGTCGACAATAGCAGCGTCATGGTGTGGGATTCATTGAGAAAAAACCCCGCAAGTTACCAAGACCTTCAAAATATGTTTCAAGCGTAATAATTCTATCTAAGACGTTCTTTTAAATGCAATATATATATATATATATATTGCTTTTACTAACACATTATCTTTCATTAATTTTCCTCAGAGCGTGGGAAAAATTCATTGCAGAGAAAGAAGGTGATTTTAAACCAACAATTACATTCTATACTGATTATCCGGTACGTAATCCAAATAACAACTTCAGATTTGAGAAAATTTAAATTTTATCACACTTATATTTCATAATATTTTCTCCTATCCACTTTAGTGTTTGAGACAGGAACAAGGAAATAATTTATGTGGATACTATGTCTGTGAGCACATACGATGTTTGGCAAGTGCAAAGTCTGGAAATTATGATGTAAGTTAATTAAATAAACCTATTAATAATACATCATTTCCTAACCGCTTCTATATTTAATTGTTGGGTGTAATATATTAACATATTTGCACATTATACAGATGGATATGGTTAAGGACGAGGTCATTCAGAAGGATCGTCTTTCGGCGATTCAAGAAAGTCTCTTGGGATTCCTCTTTGAGGAGGTGGTTATTCCAACAGGAAAACATCATTATGATGGATCTAAAAAATCCAATAGAGACTAGAAATTTGAAGTGAACGATATTTTGATGTATAAATACTATCTATTTTGATGTGTATATTTCTAAGTTTATGTAAGTTTATATATAAGTCTAACTGCGTATATGGTATATATAGACAGGTATATACATATATACAAGTGCAAATACGTATACATACATATACGGGTTAGACAACAATTAGAATATACGCTCAAATCCAAAACAGAAAAAAAAAAGAGACGAGACCCTTTAGTCACGGTTAGTATTACCAACCGAGACTAAAGGGGGTGGGCGCAGGCGCTGCCCACCCCCTTTAGTCTCGGTTCGTAATACGAACCGGGACTAAAGGACCCCTTTAGTCCATGTTGGTTCACCCGGGACTAAAGGGGGAGCCTTTTGTCTCTCATCATTAGTCCCGGTTGGACTTGAGAGATCTATTCCCCCTACCAACCGGGACTAAAGGCCCTCTCCCCACCAGTGCTTCTGCTTTATTAATCGCATAAACTGCAATTTTCATAATATAAATCAGTGGATGATTAGTGTTTCGCGCGGTTCATTCTATTGTGGTTACGTTCAGTGTCGCCTATATATATCATTCTATATAAACTGCATTTTTCTTAATATAAATCAAAACCATCTAAAATCATGAATATTTATTGCACTGAACATTTAACTGGCACACATGTCGCAAAAAAAAAATCATTTTTCATAATATACATCAAAAGCATCTACAATTATGAATATTTACTGCACTGAACATTGAACGGGCACACATGTCGCAAAAATAAAGTCAGATACCAATGTGCATATATGCATGTTGCAGGAACAAACTAACTAATTTATTACAGAAAAAAACGAGATATGCAAATTGCAGGAACAAACTAACTCATTTATTCGTGTGTGAAGTTTGCAACAGCACTCCCATTAATAAAAAAAAAGAGCTTTGCCACAGTACTCCCATTACCTCCAAGGAGGTAAGAGTTCAAAAACAAATTAATGAAGTAACAATAGCCGGCTATCCTTTGATCAAATCACACGTTAGAAGAAACACCATGGCTCATGTATACAAGGTCACGTTAGTGCTCGCTGTTTGAATGTTTAGGACTAACCATCATGTGTAATTTCAAAAGAATGTTTCAAACACACGCTCATTCTATCACCCTGTCATATAAAAAAACAAACTCAATTATGCATAGACTCCCATCGTGTCATTCATTCGAAAGAAGAAAAAAGAAAAAATGTTACCCTCAAAGGCTAACACATGTCAATCACGGTAGATCTAATTATGAATGTTAATTTACAACTAATTATAATCAACTGAAATATACTTTTACAAATTTCTGAAAATAAAAAATATATAAGCATATATATATATATATGTGTGTGTGTGTGTGTGTGTGTGTGTGTGTGTGTGTGTGTGTGTGTGTGTGTGTGTGTGTGTGTTTCCTCATAGGAGGTAATATGTGATAAAAAAAGTCATCTAGAGCAGCTGCTCACAGTCATTTCAGATGAGTACATTACCAAAACCTTGAAATATTCTTAAAAGAAATTGATCGAGACATAGTTAAGTAAGTCTTACTGGAAGATCATGACGTAAGAAACACAATGGTGCACATGCAAGCAACTCTTTCAATTCTCAACTAAATTTATTGTTCAGTTTGTTACTATGTCCAACAGCTGCATCATGCAAGCAAGGCGTTTCCTTCGTTCGAGGCACAGGTACCAAACCATTTGCCTTTATATATGCACATATTATAAACCAAAAGATATCCCCTCATAGTACGAACATTCCAATCCCATCCACTTATGCAAAGTTAGAGAAACATAACGGCGCAATCAAAATTTAAGCATAGCCAAACAATGTACTCTTTCGATTTTCTATTTATAATTAACTTTTTAGGAAAAAGTGAAATCTCAACCAAATTTATTGTTCTGTTTATCACTATGTCCGATCGATAGCTGCATCAAGCAAGCAAGGCATTTCTTTCTTTCGAGGCACGGTACCAAACCATTTGCCTTTATATATGCACATATTATAAACCAAAAGATATCCCCTCATAGTACGAACATTCCAATCCCATCCACTTATGCAAAGTTAAAGAAACATAACGGCGCAATCAAAATTTAAACATAGCCAAACAATGCACTCTTTCGATTCTCTATTTATAATTAACTTTTTAGAAAAAAGTGAAATCTCAACCAAATTTATTGTTCAGTTTATCACTATGTCCGATCGATAGCTGCATCAAGCAAGCAAGGCATTTCTTTCTTTCAAGGCACAGGTACCAAACCATTTGCCTTTATATATGCACATATTATAAACCAAAAGATATCCCCTCATAGTACGAAAATTCCAATCCCATCGACTTAAGTAAAGTTAAAGAAACATAACGGTGCAATTGAAATTCAAACATAGCCAAACAACGTACTCTTTCAACTCTCTATTGATAACTTTTTCGGAAAAAGTGAAATCTCAACAAAATTTATTGTTCAGCTTATCACTATGTCCGATCGACAGCTGCATCAAGCAAGCAAGGCGTTTCTTTCTCAGGCACAGGTCGTACCAAACCATTTTCTCTTATATATACACAAATAATAAACCAAAAGAAATCCCCTTATAGTACGAACATTCCAATCCCATCCACTCAAGTAAAGTTAAAGTAACATGATGATGAAGGTATACAGCTAAAGTGTACCCCAAGTTTCAGATTTCTCTTTTTTTCATCCATTTGCGGATACATAAAGCCTTAGATGTTTTTCTTTGGATTCCACCTCCAAAACTACCCACTTGCAAGGAGCCGAGGAAGACCTGAAGCTAAAACTACGACGAATTGAAGCTGGTGACTATTCTATGATCTTTCTAACATACTCTTTATTTCTATTTTCGTCATCTTCTACCAAAGCCCTCTAGTCCTAGTTGGTTAGTGGAGCTGAGGTATGGTCGCAATCACCCAGGTTCTATTCCTCGTTGGAGCGAATTATGGGGTTGATTTTTAAAAAAAAATCCCATCGCAGGTGAAACCGGGGTTCGGCGGTTTTCTAAGCCGGGAAAAGATTTCTTCTTCTTAATGAAAATCGTGGGGGCGGTCTTACCCCCCACCGGCTTAGTTATATTTTCGTCATCTTCTTGTTCTCTCTCTAGATTACATGTCCAACTAGGGCAGTGAATAATAGTTCCTAACTGGAAACATTTTGGGCTTTTTGTAGTGTATTGTTGCGACAGGTACGACAGGACGTAAGGTGTGGGCCATGGCGGTGGTGATGGATGCTCTGGCGCCCTACGTGAAGCAGATGATCAAGGACATGGTGGAAGAAGAGCTGCGCAAGATGCTGGGCGTCTCTGGAGAGATCGGCAAGCTCGAGGGCAACGTGGGAAGCTTGGAGGCCTACGTGGCTGATGCCGAGTGACGGCGCATTGACGACACCTGGGTGCAGAGATGGGTGGGCAAGCTCAAGGGCGCAGGTGGGTAATTTTCATAATGGCGCAGGTGGGTAATTTTAGAAACAAAGTACATCCAACGGCTATTAAAATTAATAAAAAAATTTTAGTGTCCACCTAGGATGCTTAGGTGGCTTCATGTAAAGGCTTCTCTTTTTTTAAAGTGTCCACCTAAGATTCTATGCAGCTTGATGTGGAGGCTTCAAAAGGAGCCTCCAATTGGTAATAATAAGATTTCTTAAAAAACAATTCATCCGGACATAGTAAAGGTTCTTATTGGAAGATCTTGACACAAGAAACACAAACACAACGGTGCAATCAAAATTTAAACATAGCCACAAACAACGTGCTCTTTCGGTTTTTCAGATTACAACTTTTTAGGAAACGGTGAAATCTCAACCAAATTTACTGTACAGTTTATTACTATGACCGACAGCTGAATCAAACAAGCAAGGCATTTCTTTCGAGGCACAGGTACCATACCATTTGCTTTATAGTACATACCACACAAATTATAAACCAAAAGATATCGGCTATCTTATAGTATGAACATTCCAATCCAATCCAATCCACTTAAGTAAAGTTAAAGTAACATGATGATGACGGTATCGCGGCCTCCTCTGCCGCAAGTCTTGCGTATATATGGAGCCCATAGATGTGTTGTTTGGCTTCCACCACCACCATTTCTCGAGCTAAGGTGACTGGTCTACGATCTCTCTCTCTCTCTCTCTCTCTCTCTCTCTCTACCTCCTTTAACTTCCTCATTTGCATATTCTCTCTAGTCTAGCTTACAATTCCAACAAGGGCAGTACGTGAATGGTGCCCAACTGCAAACATTTGCAGCTTTTTAGGTGGCTAACAGTGATCGGCCGGGTTGTAAATGTTGCGACACAGGTACACGTAAGGATCGGAGCGACCCATGGCGGCGGTGTTGGATGCTCTGGCGCCCTACGTGAAGCAGATGATCAAGGACATGGCGGAGGAAGAGCTGCGCAAGATGCTGGGCGTCTCTGGAGAGATCGCCAAGCTCGAGGGCAACGTGGGGAGCATGGAGGCCTATGTGGCTGACGCCGAGCGACGGCGCATCGACGACGCCAGGGTGCAGAGATGGGTGGGCAAGCTCAAGGGCGCCCTGTACGCGGCCACAGACATCCTCGAGCTGTGCCAGCTGGATGCCGAGGAGCGGCGCCACAAGCAGCCTTGAAGGCATCCGCCAGGAGATGGCTGCGGAACCCGCGCTTCGCCTACGGCATGGGCGGCCGCATCAAGGAGCTCAACGCGAGCCTTGAAGGCATCCGCCAGGAGATGGCTGACTTCCGGTTCGAATCTCTTGCCTCCTTCCAGGTGCAGGCCCAGCCCAGCACCGGCGGCGCTCCGCACGGCCGTGCGACCACGTCGTTGATCGACGAGTCGGCCATCGTCGGGGATGCTATCAAGGCAGCCACGAACAGCTTGGTGCAGGAGCTGCTGGCCAAAGAGCCGAAGATGAAGGTTGTGTCCATCACGGGCGCCGGTGGCATGGGCAAAACCACCCTCGCAAAGAAGATCTTCAATGACAAGGCCATCGAAGCGGAGTTCGGTTGCAAGATCTGGCTGAGCGTCACCGAGAGCTACAGCTCGGAGGGGCTCTTAAGCTCAGCCATAACCCAGGCGGGGGGAGGAACAGACCCCCGTGGGGACAAGCAGGTCCTCTCGCAGACTCTCGCCGACGCTCTGTCGTCGTCAACGACCGGCAAGTTCCTGCTTGTGCTGGACGATGTCTGGAGCAACAGGCCATGGAGCGACGTCCTCGAGAGCCCAGCCGTTGAGGCTGCAGGACGCAGATGTTCCGAGAGCCGAGTCATCATCACCACTAGGAACGAACACCTCGTCAAGGACATGGGAGCCCCTTACTACCAGCACCATGTCAGGCCGTTGCACGATGAGGATGCCTGGTCCTTGCTCAAGAAACAGCTGCTGCAGGTACTCATCCTCCGCTCCATATTATTTTGCAGTTTAAAATACTCCACAAAACAACAATCCTATCATATTACTCCATACGTTCCAAATTATATGTGTTTTCGGTTTTATAAATTGATACTTTATTATGCATATAGATAAACACTATATATGTCTAGAAGGGTGTTTAGATACCCTTTAGTCTCATGACTAAAATTATTCAGACTAATAGTCTTTAGTCACCTCCCTATTGGAGGATGGGAAAGTGAAATTTAAAGAGTATTAAAGTTTTATCCATTTTTTCTCTCTCATTCCTTTTCCACCACCGTTCGTTCCTCTCTCTCCCCCCAACCACTTCTCCCCTCCCAACGCCGGTAGCCGTCGCCCCCCTCCCACAGCGCCGGCACCTCCTCTTGTGGCGCCGGCACCTCCCGAGCTCTGTCGTGCCCTCCGCTTCTCCCGAGCTCCCTTGTGCCCTCCCCTTCTTCCGACCTCCCCTCCACCATGCGATGGCGTTCTCCGGCGCGGCCTACTCCAGGGTCTGGCGTCGCAGTGGGCTCGGCCTCCTGTCTCTCTACATTGCGCAGCCGAGCCAGCCGGAGCTCCTTGCTCCCCTCCCTCCCTAGACCGTGAGGTGTGTGCCAATCCTAAGCTCCCTGCGGCGCTAGCCGGCGAATTGTCCTTTCCCCGCCGGCCCGTCCTCCCGCGCTTGTGCTCCCCGGTGAGGGCCGCGACGATGGAGATCCAGGGGCATGCCGATGCGTAAAGGAGCAGGGGAGCCTGGATCTGCGGCCGCACTCGCCGGAGTCGGGGATGGAGGTGGTGAGGTGACATGATGATGCGCTCGCCGGCGGGATCTCGGAGGAGGCGAATCCTCCTCGCTCTCCCCCTATTCTCTCGTCCTCCCCCGGCTCTCTACCTCGGTGGATTTGCGCCGCGACCGACTGTCATGCTCCTCACGTGCTTCGCCCGGCGGTAGCGGCACTCGATTCTGAGGACCGATGTGGGAGGGCAGCGTCGCGGAGGTGGCAGCTTGCGACGGTCGGTAGTGGGAAGAGAGGGGGACGGCTGCTGTCGGCGCTCCTTCACCAATGGGAGGAGCGGCGGTGCCTCCTTCGCGGAAGGAGAGGACCGGCGGCAGGCTCGGTGGATGGAGGAGTAAATGAGGAGAGAGAGAGAGAGAGTTTTATTCCCATTTAGCTGCCCCCTCCCCTATTAGAGAATTTTAGTCAGGTGAATAGCTCTAGTCCCTCTTTAGTCTTACCTATTTGGAACTTTAGTCCCTAAACGTGTCTAAATCTAGCCAGACTAGTTTTAGTCATGGTGATCCAAACACCCCCTAGATTCATATCAAAATCTACACACCTAAAAAACCAAAAAGATCTATAATTTAAAACAGAGGAAACATTATTAATTGGAGTCTCCCTTTGAAGTTTCCACATAAAGCCACATAGCATCTTATGTGAACATTATAGAAAAAGAGAGAAATCTTACTAATTCTCTCAAGAAAGGAAAACATCCAACCATCGATTCGATAGACTCAAAATCCTCATAGCCATCGGATCTATTGTATTTTTAAAAAAATTACCAACCACTGTCATTATAGTTCCATGCATCGAAATGTTGCGAGCAGTATACAAATCACTGACACCGCATAATGTCCTAACAAGTGGTCTTAACTTATTGGCAGGGCGTCGGGAGTGATAGTGCTCTGGATCACCTAAAACAAATCGGTATGGGGATCATTAGAAATTGTGATGGTTTACCACTTGCCATTAAAGCGATAGGAGGGCTCCTAAGAACAAAGAGAACAACTGAGCTTGAGTGGAATGGTGTTTTACATGACCCCTTATGGAAAACAGATAAAACACACCATGATTTAAACACTGCACTGCGCTTAAGCTATGATGATTTGTCTCCTCAGTTGAAGCAATGCTTTCTATATTGCTTGCTTTTCCCCAAAGGAGCATCTATCAAAGAACGCATTGTCACTGGGATGTGGATGAGTGAAGGATTCCTTATTAATAAAGTACAAGATAGTGGAGAGTTGGGACGGAAAGAATTGGAGGATGTAGGGGCGGAAAGTTACAGAGATCTAATCACTAGGAATCTCATCGAACCAGAAAAAATGTTTCGAGATGGATCGGTGTCCAAGATGCATGATGTCATCCGCTCTTTTGCTCAATACATGGCTAAGGAAGAGGCATTAGTCGTTGTGGGGCATGACCAAATTAGTGGGCTTGTTTCATCGCCAAAAATTCGCCGCCTATCCGTAGAGTTAAGTCATGAGTCGGAGTCAGGGTCGTTGGCCGTGCAAGATTGGAGTAGGATTTCAGAGAAACAAGAGCATCTCAGAAGTTTGATTATCGATGGCCGGATGGCATTTGAGCCTAGTAGTAGTGATTCTTCCTTGAGTAGGTTTTCTAGCCTACGAGCACTGTTTGTGAGACACGCAGGGTCAGACAAGTTTGTGGAGTCCTCAGCTAAGCTAAAGCACCTCAGATTCCTTCACTTGGAGGTCTCTGACATACGTAGGCTACCGGACGACATAGATAAAATGAAGTTTCTTGAGTATATTTGTATTGACAATTGTGCTAGCTTTGATGGCCAGATTCCTAGCAGTGTCCAAAAGCTAGAGGGTCTGAGATATCTCAGTATTGGATCTAGCACCAAGTTAATAGTACCTAAGGGGTTGGGTGGGCTGACAAATCTCAGGACACTTGGTGATTTCCCGGCCCAAATGGATGGGGAGTGGTGTAGTCTGCAAGAGCTAGGGCCTCTTTCTCTGCTTAGGAAGCTTACATTAGACAGGCTGGAAGCAGTGCCTTCTGGCTCGTTGGCTGCAAAGGCTAAGCTCCATGACAAGGTGCAGCTTCGCGTGCTGTTTCTGGCGTGCTACAAGTACGGCGAAGTGGCCAGCATCGGCGATGAGGTGATGGAGCAGGACTGCAACCGGGTGGAGGAGGTGTTCGACCAGCTCCGACCACCATCACACCTAGAGCTCCTAAGGATCCAGAACTACATCGGCTGCCGGGTGCCGAACTGGTTGGGTATGGCTGCTGCGGTGGACATGAACAGCTTGACGGGCCTGGAGATGGTGCGCCTGCGTTTGTGCACCCAACTTCCTGACGGTCTGTGCCGCCTCCCCAGCTTGGAGTCCCTAGTGATCGATTTTGCTCCGGCCATCAGGTATGTTGGGCCTGAATTCCAGCGGCGGACCAGCAGCGGCAGCTCATCAGCAAGGACGACGACGACGCCCTTCCCAAAGCTAAAGTACATAGGTGCCAATGAGCTCCTCAACTGGGAGGAGTGGGAGTGGGAGGAGGAAGAAGAATCCGAGGTTGTGGAAAGTATCGCCATGCCGGCTCTACAAACCCTCTACATTCGAAAATGCAAGTTGGGCCGCCTGCCAAGGGGGCTCGCCAGCAGCAGGAGGCTTGCGCTGAGGCTGCTAGTCCTGTATAATGTTACCAGGATAACGGCCGTGGAGGGGTTCCCTTCGGTGGTGGAGCTCGACGCGCGTCGCTGCCCAAGCCTCAACACCATCCGCGGCTTCACCAGCATGCAGAGCCTCACCGTCATGTTGTGCCCAAAGCTGGAGGTGCTGGAATTAGGCGGCTCGGCGCTTGACACCGTCCAGGTGAGCGACCCAGCCATGCAGACATTGCCGGAATACCTGAGGGGTCTGACTCTGAGACCAAGGATTATGCGGGTGGTCTGCCACAAGAAGCTCCGCGAGCTGTTGTTGTCGTCTGATGGCTCTGCTGAGTACCTGGCCGAGATGGACAAGCTCAAGCATTATCGCGGGAAGCTGCTGCTGTAGATGATGGATGTACCATGCCGGGAGCACGGCCAATGCAAGCTTCAAGAATTTTACTGCAGGTATCCATCTTATATTTCTTTTTTGCAGTGCTAATTGTCTGGAGTTCGTAAGAAGTAAATAGTATCAGCATTTACGGCATCAACTTAAATATTTTTATGATAGGTCCAATAACTATTTCTATTTGGTATCTTAAATATATGGATATGTTTTGTGTATAAACTTATTAAAATTTTACAAGGTTTTCTGACTCAGGACAAAGTAAGAAATGCACTCTTTTTGAAGTATATATGGCAAATGCTGGCTGACACTTGGTTTCATTTAACTTGTGTGCAAGGTGTAAGGTTCAAAGTTGATTTGGAAACTGACAGCTCCAGACTGTCGACCACGGGAGGATATATTTACTAGATTAAGACGGTTTCGGGTACAAGTTTTAGCCATTTTGGGTTTTAAACGACAGTGCTATATATAGAGCCTGTAATAGCTAGGCCGGGTAAGGCATGTGGTGGCAGCGCTAGGATTCGTTGTAAATGCCCTCAAAGGAACCCATAACCAAATTTGCAGGTTTTGGCATTAACAGATAAAACAGTATATACCAGCGATATCGCTGTATATGTACAGGGCAGCAGGGAATTTCCTTTTTTGTTTTTTTTAAACCTTGTGTGCAAGGCCGTCTCATGGACAGTCAACAACCCTACCTGATTGTGCGAGCTAACAGGCATTAAGAATTCAGCCGAAAGAGGACTGCGATTGTGCAATGAGTGCTTTTGAACTCGTAACTACACTTTAGCGGCATGTGTCCCGGGTGATGAGTGAATGCTTTGGAAGTATATATATTAGCCATTTCTATAGAAGAGTTAAACTGTTGTATTAGCGCATGGTGCTAAAAATTTAGTAACATTTCAAAAGTCAGGTGTACAAAGACTGTATTCAGCTATGCTGGCAACAGTATCTTCTGAATCAGTCTACTAAATGAACTATTTATATTTAGTAATAACACTGAAGCTGATTGAAGTATGTTACACATACTTCTCCCCGGCCCTGTCGTTAAAAAGGAATAAGAAAAAAAAAGGAGTCGACTCTACCTTGACGCAATAAACATCATACCCTCAATATAACTTCATAGATTAGTGTGAAAGCATGCATGTTGATTCCAGCTCTTTCAATTATTCTACAATACGTCCTAGACAACAGCTGGCAACAAGGGTGCTCCCACAGTGTCCTTAAAGACAACTAAGCCTCGATCGTGTAAAATTGGAGAATGTGGATGCTTGGCTGTCCACGGTTGCATGTTTATATAGTCCCAAATGGGAACTTGTTTGACAAGGCAACCTGTTGTATCTATGTAGGACTCGGTATGCTAACTGATTATACAAGGAATATAGTTCTATCTCTAACTATACCGAGTCCTTGATGATTACAACCAGGTATACATCATGTACATGTATAATTCTAACAGCCTCCCTCAATCTGAACTTCTCTTATGTTGAAGGTTTAGATTGATCTTAAAGTCTTCAAGTTTCCCAACTGAAAGCGCCTTGGTAAAACCATCCGCAATTTGATCCTTAGTAGAAATCAACCGAACCTGTAACTGCTTGTTGGTGACCCTTTCTCATACAAAATGAAAATCAATTTCTATATGCTTTGCTCTTGCATGAAACACAGGATTTGCTGAAAGATAGGTAGCTCCCAAATTGTCACACCATAAAATTGGTGGCTGCTTTAAATAAATTCCGAGCTCTTTTAGCAATGATTCAAGCCAAATCACTTTTGCTGTTGCATTTGCCATTGACTTGTACTCAGCCTCCATACTAGACCTCGACACAGTAGCTTGCTTTCGAGCACTCCAAGAAACTAGATTAGAGCCAAAAAATATAGCAAACCCACCAGTCGACTTTCTATCATCAACATTACCAGCCCAATCAGCATCAGAGAAAGCACTTAATGTATTTGAACTTGTCTTAAAGAATCTAAGACCAAGATTGATGGTATATTTTACATATCTCAAAATGCGTTTCACTGCCGTCCAGTGAACAGTAGTTGGCTTATGTAGGTACTGACATACCTTATTTACCGAGAAAGCCAAATCTGGTCTGGTAAGTGTCAAATATTGCAGGGCACCAACAATGCTTCTATAGCGAGTACTATCTTCAGGTCCAAGCAGATCTCCTTCAAATCTTGAAAGCTTCTCAGTTGTTGACAATGGTGTTGATGATGGCTTACACTGTAACATTCCAACACGAGCAAGAATTTCTCGTGCATATTTCTCTTGAGACAAGAGTAAATTACCTTTCTCTCGATTAACCTCTATTCCCAAGAAATAATGCAGATCTTCAAGATCCTTGAGAGCAAAATCTCTCCTCAAATCTGAAAGTAAAGCTTTGACCGCTTCTTCTGAAGAACTTGTAACAATTATATCATCAACATAGATAAGCATATATATAACAATTCCTGATTTTTGATAAATGAACAGAGAATTGTCTGATTTTGAGGGAGTAAAACCAAGACTAATCAATTTAGAGCTCAAACTTGCATACCAAGCTCTTGGGGCTTGTTTCAAACCATAGATAGCCTTGTCAAGACGACAAATCAAGTTTGGAGCATTGACATCCTCAAACCCAGGTGGTTGTTTCATATAAACCTCTTCTTCCAGAACACCGTGCAAGAACACGTTCTGAACATCCAATTGTCTCAGGCACCATCCCCTTGTAATAGCTACAGATAACACTGTTCTAACAGTTGCAATCTTGACAACAGGACTAAATGTGTCCTCATAATCAATGCCAAACCGTTGCTTATAGCCTTTTGCAACCAAACGAGCCTTATACCTGTCAATAGTGCCATCAGATTTTCTCTTAACTTTGAACACCCACTTGCAATCTATCACATTTTTGCCTTTGCAGTCTTCAACAAGAGGCCATGTTTTATTTCGAAGAAGGGCATTGTACTCTTCTTGCAT
Organism: Cenchrus fungigraminus; assembly: GCA_036936925.1. NCBI lineage: Eukaryota > Viridiplantae > Streptophyta > Magnoliopsida > Poales > Poaceae > Cenchrus > Cenchrus fungigraminus. The sequence continues at coordinate 27,248,929 of CM072768.1, forward strand.
TGCTTGCAACCACTTCGGATCCTTGAATGCTTCTTCTAAATTATCAGGTTCACCAGCAGCAGAAAACAGTCCATACCATATTGTACCGTCTGTATATTGCTTTGGTTTTGAAATCCCATGCTGAAGACGTGTACGTTTTGGTGGACTGGGCGGCACATCAGGAGATGAAGATGCTATATTTTCACCGGATCCAACAGCCATAGAAGATCCAGCCATGGTTGTCTCCTGCCGGTGCACAGCTGGTGTGCTGCCCCCCCCCACGCGTCGCAGCAGAAGAGGCTCCAAGCCCTGCGGAAGAGGACGCACCTGCAGCGCCTGCAACACCTGCATGCGAATCAGCATTTGGATCAGTGACGGCTGCCGGCGCAGGTGTATCAGCTTGGGAAGACACGCCTGGATCTTCTGTGTCATTGCTGTTCATATACACAGGAATTTCATC